>OU911090.1:28660000-31612500 GCA_918358865.1 Melinaea marsaeus rileyi | reverse complement strand
CGTCCAACGGACTACGGAATAAAACAATGAAATATAATAAAAAATATTTAATTCAGATAGGAACTTGTTTCATCGCACAAAAGTAAGGATTATAATTAACAAATTAAGTACTAATTAATGTTATAATATCAATTTACACAGTGACAACACATACCAACATTTTGTGGACCACAAACAGCTTTTCTACATCTGGTGCAACGGTGCTTGGTCATTCTCCGGGCCTTTGATGGACATAGGTAGCAAATTTTACGCGTGTTTGACGTAGAAGGAACAGGAGCTTCTATTGTTGAAGATTCGCCAAGAATATCCTCAATCATGACCCTTATATTACGCCTCAAACTCACGGTCTGTTATCGTTGCCGAAGCCAGGGTTCCATTAGCTGATCTCCTAACTTCATTACAAAATCGCACAAAGTCATTGGCTTTTTCTTATTTCCTATGTTGTTACAGACACAAATATCGTAAGAATTAATAGAACATACATTGAGAATGTTATAAAAGTTACACACCGGCCATCTCTTGGTTTCCCGGTTAGAGCTTATATTTACACACATTTGATTGACAGTTTCCACTGCACCTTTTGTGCTATTATAAAAATGTTTTATTTCTGGTTTTCATGTTGTTTCATTAATAATAGGTTGATCATGAATAGTTGACAATAAAAATACAACTTTGTTGGATTTGGCTTTAAATGAAACTAATATATTTCTCTAAAATGTCGTCCGTTTCCGATGTTCAGCTGTCAGATCTCTCCTTCGATTCGCTTTCCGATGCTGACTCCAACCAATGATGAATCTGATCCTCTTGATTCCTCAAATCCAGCTAAAATAAATATAAAAAAGTGAAAACACCTCTACATCTCTCCGTACCGTGTATCTAAACCGAACCAAAAATTTACTTATTACAAAATTTTGCATTAAACTTTCTATTTAAATCAATCCAATAAATTAAATTAGAAATTTAATAAATACTATTCTACATTTATCGATAAAAAGCAGATCTACAATATGTAAAACAATAAATATAAGAATTTATTAATGTACGTACCGTAACAATAAAGTTGTTGTTATTACTAAACCTTCGTCCAGCGGACGACGAAAAGGTCACAGAACACGTCCTATGATGCGCGTGAACCCAATAGTGTCACGGGCTGCACTGTTTACTCAAATTAGGAAGGTAATGAAAGAGTCAAGGTCAGGGGACGGAGCGAAGTAGGTGATTTCGAATTTCGTCAAGTGGCACGTCGTCGCCTCGACGAGTGATTAGTTATAAAGGGTTAAGGATGTAATGAAAGGAATTCTGAGTTCGTTATAACCTTTTAATTCGGCACATAGTTTAATACATTTGCTAGAACAGTACCTACGTTTTTTTTTGTAATAAATAAATACCTACAGGAAAATGATTTTCGAAAAGTGATCTTTTTTAAAGATTTAAATCCTATCTTTTAATTATTCCGATCAAAAGTGACTGACTTTTACTATAATTATAATAGCGTAAACAATTGAGTCAGACTAGAGAAATATTCCATACTAGGATTATTTATATAAATAATATTTTTAGTTAATTTCTGCTGTATATTCCTCTAAAATCGAAATGTGTTTGAATTAGTTTTAATAAATAATTTTAAGTAATTTAAATAAAATGTAATGTAAAATACATTGTTATTATTACTTGAGATGTGAATATTATAAGACATACATACTTATAATACATTCCTATCGGAAAAGATAAACTGGGTAAAGTGAAGCAACATACCTAGAACCCTTAAATATATTATTGCTAGATATTAATATTATGAAAAAAGTGCTAGGTCTTTATTCAACGTTTTTCATCTGGTTCTATTTAATTAAACATAGCTCTCAAACAGGCTGACTCGACGGGATTAGTATTATACCTCCTCACACAAGATATATAATATTACTTTTTACTTGTACTTGTATTAACTATCTTAAAGATAAAATACCGACCTAACAGTTTAGATCTATTGAATGAAGTTACAACGTTTTATGATAAATGTCCAATTCCTGTATAATTAAACAAAATAGCTGATAAATTTTTTCTTAATACTATTTTGGAAAACCACTGAACTGATGTTAATTCAATTTATAGGCTCTCAATAAATATACTAAAACATGTCAATTTGTATTGATGTAGCAAACAATGTTCAGTAACGAACATCAACTGACATTCATGATAACATAACTAGATTGAATTGTGTAGTAGCTACACATGTGTCTGATTAATTCTGTGTGTGGGTGTGTATACGTCTGTGACATGATATTTAAGAAATTAATCTTAAGCTAACTATAGAGAAAAATACTAACAGGAACATCACAGCTATAGCACATTTGTTATACATGCAACTGAAGATAACATTTTACTAAAATACTTTTGTTGTGTTTTAAAACTATCATATAATCTATAAGGGCCTTCTTATATTCAAAGAAGTTTAGTGTTTACTCTAAGTTTCATGTATTCCGAATATGTTTAAGGCATTTGGTTTAAAATGTAATCCGTGCTTTCAAGATAACTTAAATAGGATACGATAAGCAAAAGAATAACATATATCATGTTTCGAAAGTATAGCTAGGGCCAATTCATTTAATAAAAAACAAGTCAGTTATGACGTACTAAATACTAACAAAGCGCCTCATTTTAAACGAAGACGACTACACCTGCGTAGCCGCGATCGGTGGGAAACGTGCTAGAAACTACTGGCACTACAGTCATTCTTGGGTCAATCTTTAACCTTCGAATCGCCTTTTTTAGTATTTTGTTAATTATAAGTTTTAATTGTAACTCTTTAAAATATATTAATTGATTATAATGTCAATCTTCGCTGCCACCAAAACCTAATTAATATGTATCTTCTGTTTATTATGAAGAGAAAACTTAAGGTCACATTTTTTTTTTTTGGTAAACGCGGTAGAAATTTGCTGTTCCTATTTTTTAGAACCATCCCTCTGCCAATTTAATTTTTAATTTTAACAGCATAACTAATTTATTTATTCAGACGACGTTCTTCTCAAAAATCTATGAGAAGCATGTCTTAAAATAGAGAGATCGTGATTCAAATTTCGAATTTTGCAAATTGAAGTACTCGTATTTCACATTGCATTAGTAGTCAAACGGGTAGTTATGCAGTCGGGCTTAAGTACCCACAGCACCATTCAATTGCAGAACCTGCAGCTTATACTTCAATGAAAGCCAATAGCAAATATTTATGCTCTTACTATATTATATTATAAATATTATAATTGCTTGAACTAGGTTGCACTTCACCCTAATTAACATATAAACATACAAACTTTTATAAAAAGTAGAAAATAATTAAATCATAAGGTTTTGTTCGACCACTTTTCGACTTGAAATCACGTTGAAATAAAAATAAATAAAATAAATACAAAATAAGTTATGTCAAACTTACTGGCAATTTCAATCTCATCTCTTGGGCACCATCGGAAATAAGGAAACAGAAAATTCATTTCAAACATTTTTCCTAAGGAAAATATAGTTCTATAAGTTTAAGGTAGAGTTTTGACACTATTGTATAATAAAGTTTTATTTTGATGAAGGGATTTTTAAGAATACATGAAGAAGTGGGTAGTTGGGGAAGTATTTGATTAAATAAAAAAAATTTAATTATATTATTTATAAATAAATAGGTATCATCCTCTGTACTAAATACTGAATATGAAATACATATTAAACGCAAGATACTTGTAAAAAATAAATATTTAATCTTACTTGTTACAGAATAAAAACAACATGAATGAATTTACCGTCGCTAAGTAATTAAGTGTATTCATCACACAGTTCGATGTCACCGGACGCATGGATAAAAATATTTATTTACACAAATATATTTAAATATAATTAATTTAATCAAAGATTCTTTCAACCAATACAAGTTACAAATAGATGTCACGTAGTTAATGATATTGGTAATTCGAGACATTTTATTGTTTATTTAATTTAATAATAATAACAATATAAATAATGAATAAGATAACTTTTACCGTATTTAAAATAAAAAGATAAGTCGGTTAACAGCATATCGCCTCGGGATAAAGCAATAATGTTTACTGGATGAAAAGAGAATTAAGTATGAAAGTTCCACCATGTGATAATAATAACAGTTATTTGTATTAAATATTAAAATAAACATTTATAAAACATTCTTTTAATTTGTATTTCATTGAACGAGATTAACGAGTTTTGCTTTAAAATATGTTATACATCTTTTTTAAATTCCACAAAAGTATGTAGAATTTAATCATCATTACTGAATTTGTCAAAAAAAATGCTTAACATTTTAACGCTACTACTAATTTCTCTTAATTTTATGCTCTCAGGACAATTTTTATTAACAAATAAAAAATAATAAAATATTTACTAAATATAATATAATGTTAACCTACATTTTATTAATATATTTGCATAAAAATGCTACTAAACAAGTAAAGGATTAAAAATACTTGTATCAACGTGAATAGCACAAAATAAAGTTAGTAAAAGTTATACAGAGTATTTTAAAATTTATGTGGTTTCAAGCTAATAAATATTGACGATTTATTTGATATTATGATTTATTTTATTAATATAACTATATTAATAGAATAATTTATTAAATTAATAATAATTCAATTAATTGCATATAATCCTTTTTTTTTTACTTTTAACTATCTTACTGTCAACATTGTAGTCACGTTCTAAATAAACTTTAAAAATGTTTAATTGCTTTAATTTGTTATGGAACTTACAATAATATATGACCAGAGTGACAACTATTTAAAACAATATAAAGTAACAGTGACAGTAGAAGCAGTGTAAGTTAAATACGATCCATCAAAGAAATTTATTTTAAAATACCTTAAACAACTAACAAGATTATTATTAAAGAGAAGTAAATTACTTTTAAGACAAGATTGGATCTGAAATCAAATTACAACTATTTATGTTCACAATAAAAACCATTTTAAAAAGATATAAAGGAATCAGTGTAAGTAAATTCAAAGACATTGAAGTAACTAACGTCATAATATTATTTAGTCGTTAAATAATAGTGGAGTGCGTGTACGAAAAAATATTACTCTATCGTTTTGTTTCTTTTTTTTTATTAAAAAATAATCATTTAAAATCACCAAAGTTAAATGTCAAGTGTTACCTTTTCACATTTTCGAATCCAATGTGTAAGACTGCTGGAAGCTGTATTAACTATCTCCAAATATTCAGATACGCCGAGATCAACCATCTATTGGCAATTACCGTTAACACCTGACACGCTTCTATAGACCGATCAATGAAAACGCTAGGAAACGCCCATAGATGGCACCACAAGTCTCATAGCGAAATAAAATATGGAGAAATTAAAGAATATGAAATCTAGCATAAAGCAAGATATTAAACAATACAGTCCAAACATGTCAAAGAAGAAAAGAGACCATAAAATTTAAATTACAATAATTACTTAAATAAAAAATAATACAATATTTAATTTCCTAAACATTAGATATATGTAAATAACATTTGATATTGTGTTTTATAAATAAGCATGCAATAGTTATTTTTGTTAAATACTTGTATACATGTGTAGGCCTTGTACCAATATTTCCTTCCAAATGTTACATCTTTACTCGTCAGGATATTTAAACACTTTATCACTGATGTTGTATAAATTACTATTGATATAAATATTAATATATTATGTATATTTCCGTACAACTATTATAAAAGTATTAGTAATAATAACATTTATTAAAATTATAATTCTAGCAAATTAAACATTCCCAAGGAGCGTTGGCGTCAGGCAGGCGGCTGGCAATAAACAAAGTACTTTAATATTCATAAGAATATAAAATATATTTAACATTATTGTTTGAAAGAAAATGCGCATACATGAAGTAAACAGCCTCTTAATAAAAAATACCTCTAAATATGCATCGACTTAGAAGTTAAGAAGACAACTTGCCAGCATAAAGTACTGCACTATTATTATATATTTCATTCCTTTAATTTTCTTTGCCTGCACTCACACCTACCCCATACAATATAAGCCTTTCTTTATTTTAATTTTAAATGTGCAGCATAGTGAACATTTTTTATAAGATCTATCAACGTAAAACATTTATCATGGATTTTAATAAAAATATATAACATATTTTTGAAAATTAAATATATTTTATGTCCGTCAATTTGCTAATATTATTTAACCTATTTTTTTAACTTCAACCTTACAAAAATCAATATCGTTTTAACCTGCTTGGAGTTTAGTTAGTCTTCTCTTCTTTTGGATTTCACCAAATAATTGCTTAAATTGTTAAGATACTCTTGAGTTTAAGGTCTTTTCTTCTTATACTCATATATTTTTCCTGTACATTTTAATATAATTTTTCTTAATTGTAGGATACAAACATCTGTTAACAGATATTTTAAATTTAAATGCGAATAATGAATATTGGATTCTCATAACATTTAACGGTCTCAACCTGAAACATTTTCTTTGTTTAAGTGCTTTTGTACAATTTATCAAATAATTTTGAGCATGAATATTTTACGTGACTTTTATTTGTTAATAAAAAAATTACAGTGCCTTCAAAAACATTTATAGTACCTATTTAACTGCTCTCATTCTTTTACATTGATTGAATACAGACTGAGAACAAATTCAAAAGAATTAAAGCGATAACTTTAAGAATATTATATTCTTTAATTTTTTGAGTTTTTGAGATGTCATTACAAAAGCACATACTTGGCATGCTTTCGTAGGAAAATGCAAATCACGCCATTTTAGTGTATTTAGCACGCGATCGCACACAAAGGCCTCTCCGAACAAATTTTGAGACACATTTCCTATATTGCAAAATTTATCTGCCTGTCTTATAGTTATAACATCAAAGCAATTTCTAACTATTTGTGCCTCACACGTTTCCTCTTTACCATTATCTTATGTGCTATCGTAAATAATTTGTTTATTTGCTAAATAATAAGGCTTAGTGCCTTTTACTTTTTCGTTAGAAAATCCCAGGATAAAAAGCAACTTTCAATACATCTTTTTTTATTAATACAGTTTAATCCGTTTAAGATATCAAGCATCTGGATTATCAACCCCAATATATATTATTTAAACTATGAAACTTGTGGGGAAATCAATGATCTCAAGCTATCTGAAAAATAAGAAAATATTATTCTTTGATAATTTTATTTAAGAAGAAAATACCCAAGTGGTCGTTTAATAGATAGAGCGGTTTTAAATATTATTATAATTGTATAAACTCACGTTTAGTTATGTTTAAAATAACTCCATCATTTGGAACGTTGGCATTTATTCACTCAACATTAATTATTTTAAACAGACATTATTGTCTATTTATTGAATTCAATAATTTAACACAATAATAATAATACTATTTCATTAAAAGTAGAATAAAATGTCAAAGCCTAGAAAGTAAAGTATAGTTTTTTTATGTGTTTCATCAGCTGAATGGTGTTAAACAATAATAAAAATAATACAATATTTCACTGTACAAAAATTCAGACGTGTTATTGGTTATAATTTTTTTTATATTATTTCTCATATATATATCAACTTCCAGTACTGTTAGTTACTCACATCGGATAAAAAAGAAAACTTAACTTATGTAGATATGTTCGTTATGGAAATAAAGGGTTCTTTTAGTGCAAGAGATAAAGAACGTGAAGGTAGAAAATGAATTAACTTGATATTTTAAGCTAGTTTACGTATTGCAAAATACGATTATGTTATACTTGTAGAATATACTTGAAATATATATTTACGTTACAATTAAATCGGGGAATAAAAAATAGGAATTATAGTAAGAAGTCACTTTTTAGAAAAACATTTTTTTCTGCTATTTAATAGTAATAATTAATTAATTGCACAAATTAATAATAAATGTATTATTATTTTCATCTCATGTGTTTTGTTTCAATATTACTCATAGCTGTTATATACACATAAAAAAAAATTACGACTCTCTATTGTAGCGGTATAAATGCTTGCCTTTTATAGAATTAGTTACCAGGTTGTGTTCATTTTATTTTTTCAGTTTGGTCTGTTCAATGAAAAATTAAGGGGAAATTACACATGTAAAAGAATTTTTTGGAGCAAATCTATATAAGAACCTGGAACCAGCGAAGCCGTATTGGATAGAAAAGCTTGGTTTAAGTCCATATCTGTCCTTCTCAGCCATACGACATCATTACGCTGATATCTCTACATAAAAATGTAGCCTTAGGGATTAAAGAAGGATTGCAGAAGTCACCTTTGATTAAAACTTATATTTGAACTTTTAATTTTACAGTTATTTCAGCTTATTGGTTCCAATTATCAAAATATTCATTATTTCACAATTATATTTCAAGACCTTGCTTAATTTTTAATCACACTTTGTAAATTAAACAAATTTTTTACTGATTTATAATTAAAAAGTCTCGTATAGAATTTCTCTCAAAAACTCAATCATCAAATGGGTTTTACAATAAGCCATTTTCATATTCTCTATATCTCTTTAAATCATTTTCTAATATATTTATTTAATTGTTCAAATACGAACTCTGACATTTCTATGTCTGAATAACTCACTATATGGTTCTGTAGGCAAGAAGAAGAAGAATAAGATAGAAAGAAAGAAAGAAAGAGAAATGTATGCACTAGTTTTCGAAATTTTAAATGTAATTTTTAGGAAAAAATATTATTTTTAAGAGATGTTTTAAAAATAAAATAAATGAATGCTTTGTGTAAGTGACAACAATCCATGGAAAATAAAATTTACTAGATATTTTTAATCTCATCATTTTACATAATTATTTAATGATAATGATTATTTTTAACTCAATATTAGACGAGACACAAACAGCTATAATCAATTGTGACAAAATATAAGATTTCTATCATCGGGACTATGTTAATTTGCAATACAAACTTTTACATATTTAACTGTACATTTACTGTTTTAATCTTATATTAGAACTTAAGCTTAGTTTAGTACAATAATATTTCAGGCATTATGCCTCGGCTCCTCAGTGTGAGTAACATTAAATACTAAAAGTGGTATCAGCATTAAAAGTTAACAAAAAAAAACTATATACATATATGTATACGTATAGCTATTTTTTGTGCTTTTTTTATTTAGGTTTATTATTGTATATAATATTTGTCGCCGCTTTGAATATTATTGAAAAATCAAATTAATTTATTTACATACTTATAATTATTTTAACAATCATTGTAAATGCAACTCATCAATGTCTATTATAATAATCGATTCCACATTTGCTATTTACACATCCGGAATTGTTTAATAAGATGGCCGACGTAAGATTTAAAAAGTTGTGACTTTGACTATGTTGAATTGATGGATAGTTAAATTAAATGTTGTTTGTTTGTAAACAACTTTTTAAATAATTATTCCTTCTTTATAACATTATTTTATGAATTGTAATACTTAAAGCCGTCCGAATAAGAGTTACTTAAATAGAGTATTTGATAGTATTATGTAAAAAAGTATTGTGATTGACTAGCAACGATTCACTTCAAGAGAGGAGAAGGAGAATCTTTGTACAAAAAACGGTGTTTTATGACCAGAGCTCAGTTTACTGCTGATTTTCGAGGAATACACAGTGTAAGTAGAATCCATGTCAGTTTGTCTAATTTAATTTAATTTAATTTAAATGTTATTTATTTGAAATAAAAAATAATAATTAACTTATTTCATTTTGTTAATACTCTCCTAACTGTAATTATTTGACTATGATAATTGTCACTCACTTAACTTGTATAAAATCATAGAACTATAGTTGGTATATCTTATTATAGTTATAGTTACCATAGAATCGATGACTACTATACGGTCAGCGATTCTACCTTTTTTTAATAGAAAAAATAATTCAATAAATTTCCGATATATATAAATCCCTTACTATTACTTTCATTAACAGGCCTAAACATTCACTAAAATTGATTCAGAAAACCTCAATAACAAACACATGAGGTTAACATTAAAACCATAAATTAGGTATATATTAACCCATTATTCTGAAATAGTTTAAGATACAAATAATAATATTTTTTTATATTCAATCGTAAAGAGTATGACCCAGAGTGTTGGCCAAAAACATTTTTCTTTCTTTGCAATACTAAATTACGAATATAAATCTCTCTGTAAAAAACGTCCTATTCTAAGTCTAGAACTACCATTTAGAATTATTTATTGCTGTAATGCGATACAAGCAACAGCAGTAAAAAGTAAACTAATATCTACCAAAACATACAATTACTTAAAGTAAATTGGCTTGCTTTTCTATTTTGTTAATTCTTACTGTTGTAAATCTATAAGACTAACAATTGCGTTAAAAATTTGTATGTAACTACCGACCTTAGGTATTTATAATATAATTAACATTGTTTTTTAATTTGTTAATTATATGTACTGATTTACAGTAAAGTTGACATATTTTCTATTTGTTAATATATATTAGAATTTTATATGAATAGAATGTGAAACAGTATTAAGAAATCCTAATTACAAGTATCTACAACTACTTAATAAAATCCTTCAGATTAATTATTGTATCAGTGAATTAAAACTAAGATTCTCATAATTATTAAGCTATTTGCATGTAAGTATTATGTATTTCATAGTACACAAAGATTTTAAATAATCTTAGCAAAACTATCGCATTTAAAATTGTACCCTTTAATGTAACTAACTTAATTTTCTAAAGTCAGTTAAAATAAATTTAAAGTTAGATGAACTCAATAAATAAAGACTCAAATTTATTAAATATGAACTACCAAATATGAGAGTACTTTATTAAAAATAGGCTGATCTTTTACTAAATAATTAGTTCTTAATTGGGAATAACTTTGATATATAAGTAAATATAAAAGTAAGTATAAGTAGATAGCATAAGTAAATTATGACCGTTTTTGTATATTAAGAATAGTATTTTGTAAAATTTGTTCAATATTTTTCAATGTTGTATGACAATTTTACAGCTCTTTAAACAGAAAAATAAATACTTAGGTTAGGTTAGGTTAGTAGTTATTGCCACGGTGAGTGCGCAAGCGATCCCATGGCGTCCCATTAAGGCGTTGAGGGCATCCGTTGGTTTTTTAGTGGGTAGCCTTAAAAATGGCAGCGTGCTCGATGCTGCCGGGTAGTCCTACATAACCCTCCGACCATCACCTTCTTGGTCGGCGGGTATCCGTAACGGATTAATCGAAAGAATAAAAAAAAATGTAGTTATTAGGTTTTTAATAAAAAGCTCAGCAAATAACTAATATTGTAATTAATGTTATATAACTCAAGCCCTCAGATGAAAAGCACCTACAATTTAATTATGTAAACTCACCATGACATAAATTTTCTTGATCTTGTAACGACTATTATAGTTAGTTCAAATCCTCCTTTGTTACTTTAATGTTCGAACTTTATAAATAAAGGAAAGTAATAAAATAACAAAAACCCGATAAAACCAAACTAATAAACGTTATTGAGTAATCCATCAAGTACAATATGTTTTTATTTACATTGACCGAGTGTCTCTAATAGATACTTACTTTTCAGAATTTATATAATAATATTATAAATTTTAACAATGGGTTATAGTTCTAACAAAATAACATGAAGTCATCGTTGTTTGACGTTTAAAGTATGAAAATCCTTAAAATATATCTCTATTTTAAACTAGAATATTTACATTTGGCGGCCCTCGTATTTCAATAGTAAAATGGTTATTTATAATTTAATTTGGGCATCGGTATTTTCACTAGCTCATCAATTATTTTGATGATATTCAAAGTAAATTTACATTTGTATTTTATTAACAACAATGTAGTTAGGTTATAATACATTGATACTACATATTGTTATATTATATAACAAATACTAATTGAACTTTAAGTCGTATTTCATAAAAATAAACAAAAATATTATTTAGATAAACTAGATTCAATATTTATCTCCGCTGATAATAACAGGATTGTTTATAAGAAGCATCGAATGGATTTATAAACACATTTCTAATTTTCATCGGATCAGTACACTTAATTTTTTTGTGTACATCGGCTGTTTTAAGTCAATTTATTTATATTTTTTATTTCAATATTCAGTCAATTAATTCAAATACTGAAATTCTTGTTTATATACACCCCCACCAACTGGAACTATTTTTTAAGAAAGGTGAGAATGCCAAAAAAATCTTAAGCAACTAAAGATGATTCCAACGTAACAATATATATTTATAAAAAAAGACAGCTTTTTGCAACAATATTTTGAGGATTCGGTGATCTTGATTCGGTGATCTTCGGAGATCTCACAAACAAGGCATGATATTCTTTGATGAGCACTAAAAAACTTTTAAATTATTTTATAAATATAATGCAAATATATAATGAAATATGAATATTAAGTTTTTTAAGTTTATATTATATTGGAAATACTTTCAACATGATCATGTATTAAAATGTTTTGACATTCTAATATCTAATAGGCGTTTAAATTAATAACCTTAGACCATAAAATTTCTAAAGTTTTAAATCTTATTAGTCAAAAATATAAAATTATATAAATATGACATTATGATTACTCACAACAAGAATAAGTTACTATAAAGACTTTTAAAATAGAATTCTACTATTTTACAAATTGCATGAGAGATTTTATTCAATAATGTATTAATTAATTTCTTTCTAGTTCCTTCAGTTTAGTATACAATTTGTATTTTTTTTCACTACTGTATATTATTATTATAATATTCGAATATGTATAATTATATAAGAACAAATAATATTTTCGTAAAAAGATATATAAAAGCAATCTCAAACAATCGGATAATGACATGAAAACTTGAACATATTCTACGGAGAAATACTTCGTAAAGGAATCGAGCACCGCTGGTATTATATTTTGGCTATAATCCAATAATTCTTTTTGGAAGATTGTTTGAAAACTCACGATAGGTTTTGCCTAAAATGTTCTATTGTATTTATTACTTATTCATTTCAGATAAGTTGTTTATGATAATAGTTTTAGTTATTTTCGTTAAATAAACTTGTAATTAAATTTTTCATCACTCACAACATAACAAAATACAGTGAAATTGGGCAGAAATAAATTAAGAGTATTTAAGAGACCTACATTTTGAACTTGAATAAACAAAGTTTTGAAGGCAGTTAAAATAGATCTCAGGTCTTGAATACTGGCGAGGTTATCATATCTGGCACTCAACTTTTAGTTTACAAATACCAATCATATTAAAATATAGCTACAACAATAGTATATTAAGAATAGTTTATTTATATTTAAATTTAAATAAAAGCTTCTAAAGTGTTGTTTTTATCTGCACTTGTAATATCTCCGCATCGGATACATAAGTAATTGCAAACTTAATAAGTATTAGAATATAAACCTTACTTCAGTTCAAAAACAGAAGAATGATTACACTAAGTGTCTTGTGAACTAATTTAAATGTCATTTCTTCAATAAATTTATTTAATAATACGAATATATATATATATATATATATATATATATATATATACATATATATATATATATATATATATATATATATTTGTATTATTAAATAAATTATATATATAATATATATATACATATATATTATGTAAAATATTATATTTTAAGAGAATAATCATAAATCATCTTAAAAGATGATGTTGTTACTGAAAATGTAATTAAAAGTGACGTAATATAAATAAATTAGGGACTCTATAATTGCCATCACCAAATTTTATTTAAAAAAATATTTACAATCAAGCATAGTTAATATAAAGAAAAAAAATATTTTTATTATATAAAAAAAAAAACTTAATGTTAATATTTGAACCATATAAAGCTATAAACTGATTAAAATGTATGTATGGATCTGTACTAATAAATTCAATAACAACTTTTTTGTATTTAACTTTATCGATATATACAAAAAAAATCTCTATTTTTAACTAATATAAAATTCACTGGACACTTTAATCTTAATGCGCGTTAAAGCATAAGATAAATTATCTAAATTACCTACATTGTGAAATGTGGACACTTGTTCATAAAGAAATTATTAAATATATACTTAGATATATGATAAAATCCAATTCACTTCTTGTACTTTAATAATTCAATACATATCTATATATTCTGAACACTGTAAATAATACCGAATTAAATTCAAAATAATCAAATGCTTAAATAATATTTATAAAAATAAGAAAGTCTATTAGGATCTTAAATCTCATTTATAAAAGTAAGACATTTAGTTTACGTGCTGGGACTATCCTTAGCAAGTTCAATGTAAATTGAATCGATATCCTTTAGCAAAGGACCGTGCTTGAACGGAGCTGTGATGAAGGTCGCACAGTCACTGCAATGGAGTAAGCCATTTCAAGCTAGAATGAATTGAACGTCATGGCCAGGTTTGCTGGAAAGCTGTCCACACAAAACTGATACCTATAAACGAAGTGTATCTTCAAGTACATATGAGACCTTTCTGTTTAAAATGTTACTTGTCATCGGAATCTTAAATATATTTTAATATTTATATAAAACATACTGTTCATTTACACGGATATTTTTAACGTTTCATAAATAAAGTTTGTCTAGTTCCTATTAAACATCTTTTCTTCTACTTTTTTATTTAAAAATATTTATTTTTATCTTTTACAGGCTAAACACATTGAATTACATTTATAAAGCATTATATGTACATTTAACGAGGACAAAAGAGTCTCAGTAGTTAAATATTCGTATATAAATCGTGTTGTATGTAACTAAGAGAGTATGTGTCGCTTGAATATTCTTCATTTAATTTGTATTGTTTTTGAATATGTTAAATTCTTAACGTGAAATAGTAAAATAGTAGTAAAACAGTTTATGTAAGAGTAAAAAAAAAAGCAAATACACACAATATTTGAATATTTTCAACATCTCATAAAAGTAAAAACAATAATAACATACTGACTAGTATTTTTATATACTCGACTACATTATGTTATAATATATAACAGAAAACATATATCACTTTTTCTTTTTATTATAAGCACTATTAATTCATGGTCGAATCAAGTGATTGGGAATGCAATTAAAGTTTGGGTTTTTTATTTTTTTAAACAAAGTTAAAAACAAACGAGAATAGCCGTTCAAATAACAAAACCCCATTTAGCTGTAATTGAAATACTGCTTTTTGCTCTTCGTATACCAAATGACCATGATAAAAAAGAGTTCAAAATTGTAAGGCATTTAATACAATTTGAGCCCAATTATTAAATAAAAGCTACGAATGTAAAACTGTTGATAATTACTGATTGATTGATTGAACTCTTCATGAGTTGGTTTTATATTTAAATTCATCCTCTCTTTGTCTTATTTCATTGTTGATATTAACCTCATCATTATTAAAATTGAGTTCCTGTAAACAAATAGCACCGAAACAATCTGAATTCATAACTATTTATCGTTAATAATGCCATTCACATAAATACAAAAAAAAAACAATATGATAGGCGGTGTTCCCCTGGTCATCGTCGATTGAGGGAAAAAGAGTGCCCAAGAGATTGACGTTCTCTTTTGCCGTGTAGGCCAGAGAGTCGTTCCCAGTGTGCAATTTTAGAGTTACACATTTAGAGTGGGGTGGAGTACCGTTGCGTTGACTCGTCGATTGCCCTCAGTAAAAGTACGAGTAAAAGGGCATACTTTGCCCGCCCCAGATACGACGGGAAGCCCGAGCAAAATCCGAGAGTCATTCCCCCAATTTCGTTATATCACATATAAACTACAAATATTTTTAATTATATAGACCACAAAAAATCTTTCTTCACATCGACTTATTCAGAGATTTTTTTCCGATTGGTAAGTATCCATTTTATAACGAAGGCGCGATTACAGTTTGGTGGAATGATTGAATTATTTCTCAATAGCTGTAGGAGGAAGTTTGTGTTGTTTACATTAACGTTACAATATATAAATATATATATATATATATATATATATATATATAATATTTATTTTTCCTTTATCGACATAAATGAATAATATATCATTGTTTAATAAAATATAAAATTATCAACAGTTAATACATAGTTGATTATAATAAAAACGGAAAAATATATATTGATTTAAATCTTTATAGTACTTTAAGTCTCCTAACTTTCTTTCATTTAAACCTTTCGTCATATGAAATGCCTATATTTTTTAATTTATTTTATTCACAATAACATGATTATTTTTTTTTGTATTATAATAAGATATATTATTATGATTATTAACAATATTGACAAGTTTAAAAAAGCAACATTAAAAAAATATAGTTATTAGACCATATTACATTCATATATAGTATCATTTATATGCAGTTTGATTAAGTAGTCTGTGCTTTTTTCTCTGATACGTTGTCAACTAAACAATAAAAAATTAACGGTATAAACGATTCACAATTCGTCGAGCCGTTTATACAAAGAAATATATAAAAGTAGATACTTTTGTAGGTACATTAAAATCAAAATTTAATTATGAACAATTTCATAGGCCTCAGGGTAAATACCCCCCGGCCAACAACGATCATGTTATAATACAATGCATAAATATTCATGTTTCAGGAAAATCATAGTAAAATACTTCAATATGAAACTGAACAAAATACAAATTTGATTGATTGATTTATATTTGTTGGTTGATTATTTGTTGGTAGATTATTTGCATATATATTACAATATATTCAATTTCATTAATTTTTAACGTTTTTGAATAAAAAAACACTTAAAACGATAACATTAAGTAAAGCGTGAAGGAAATATAATTTATGTGTAATTTATTTCTATTGTAAAAAACATGCTAATAAAATAATACTACTGTATGTATATAATTAAATATCAAAATTTAAGAAATTTACTTATTTTTTATTTAATACAGGGGTGTAGCCGTCAAAACTATTCAAGGACTGTTGGCTGGCAATAACAAACACAAGGCAAAAAGGCAAATATAAGGTTTTACTGGGAACTTTATTGTAAAAACGAATACAATTAACCATAAAAGAATTGCCTATTTTATGGAGCCTAGTGATGGACAAAGCAAGTTTATTTTTATTTCTAGTATTAATTTTGTGTACATCATAATTTTAACTGAATATTGAAATATTTTTATGTACATAAATTAAATTTTCATTAATTTATTAAAGGACTCTCGAGGCCTCATATTGTTTATTGCTCTAACAGTCCTCTTCTGCAATACAAAGATCGTATCTACTCGTATATCTGATGCATTACCCCATAACATGACATGACACTATGAAAGTAGCTAAAGTAAACTATTCTAGCTGTTTCAAAGTTTGTCAATCGGCGTATTCTTTAAACCGCGAAAGTGGCAGAACTGAGTCTGCTTGACAAATTACAGATATGAGGGCCCCATTGCAATTTTGCATCTAAGGTAATGCCCAAAAAAACAGCAGAATTCACTAAATCCAGTTCCTCATTATTTAATTAAACATTGGTTTTGACTTTTTCCACATTAGGTCATGTAAATTTAATAAATTTTGTTGTTTTTTTCATTAAGTTAAAGATTATTTGCATTAAACCATTGTACAACATCAGAGAGAGCATTGTTTACATCGTCCATTACTGATTGTTGTCTATTTATTTTAAAGCTAAGAGAAGTGTCATCAGCAAACAACACCATCCCATGTTTGTCCCTCACAAGGTAAGGCAAGTAATTTATATAAATAAGGAACAAGAAAGGTCCTAATATAGAGCCTTGTGGCATATCCATTTTGACAAGTGAACCAGGGGAACGCTTTCCATTACGTCTACTTTTTGAATTCTCTCACTAAGATAAGATCTAATTAAATCTAGGGCCTTATTTTTAATACCTTAATAATATAATTTTCTAACTAGAGTTTCATGCTGTACACAACAACAACAAATGCCTTCGATAAATCACAGAAAACGCCAAGCGCGTCTTGCGATTCCTCCCAGGCTCTGAAAATATTCAGCAATAACTCAATACATGCATCTGTTGTTGTTGTTGTTGTGTTGTTGAGCGACCAGGAGTGAAACCAAATTGTTTATTGTGCAAAAGGTTATTTTTATTAAAATGAGTAACTAGTTGAGAGAGAATAATTTTTTCAAAGATGTTATTAAATGTTGATAACACTGAAATAGGTCTATAGTTAGTGGGATCAAATGTATTGCCGCATTTAAATAATGGTGTTATTTTACTATATTTTATTAGATCAGGAAATATACCACAATCAATACAGTTATTGAAAATTAATGCTAATTGTGGTGCAAGAATGTCTATTAGTGGCCTAAGTATGTTGACCGAAAATCCCCATAGATCACTTGTCTTCTTAACACTAATTAATTTAAAACATTTATTATTTTTCGGTCATCAACCTTTTCAAAATTAAAATTTATATCACATTGATTTACATTCTCCGCAAGTAATGTCAATGCTGTAGCGGAAGAGAAGTTTAAAAATTTAGTAGTAGTAACTGGAATGTCTGTAAAGAAAGTTTCAAAAGCTGTTGCAACGTCAAGGTCAGAACTGACATATTTATTGTTTATATTTAACTTGAAGTCGCTTCTCTGAGATTGTGCTGTTCCAGTTTCCTCATTAATTATTTTCCAAGTTGTTTTTACCTTATTATTGCTATTTTGAATTTTTCTATTTATACATAATGATTTGGCAATAAATACTACATTCTTTTTTAAACGTTTTAGAAAATAATTTTACATCATTTTTAAACTCTTTACTTGTGTTAAATTGCCTTTCCGCATACAGTTGATATAATTTTTCTCTGTTTTTATGTAACTCTGCTGTTGCCCATTCACTAAATACTAATGCATCAGTAACAAAGACAGATTTCGTGGTAAATACTGATTTAAATAGTTTAATAAAATTATTTAAAAAATCATTATACATAATATTGGGATTTGAATTTTTTAATAATGGTAAATAGCAAAGTAAGTCATTTTGAGTTTTACTTATTCGGTCAGCAGTTACTGGTACAAAAGTTATTTTGCTTTTTAAATTTGATCTCTTATTACTTTTGAAATTAATAAATTGACCACAGTGGTAATATATTTATTTAGTAAATAAAATATTGAAAGAGATCAGATACATATGTATTCTCGTATTCAAGGCAAACGTCGAGGCGTGTTCGAGACAGCTGTTGTTCAGTGGTTTTGTTGTCTACTTGTGTTACAAAATAGACGTTATGTCGAATAATCTTAAACCTTCATCTTTTATGTATCAATATAGTAAGTGAAAATCTTTCCTTTAATGTGATATTTGATATAGAGAACTGATATAGAGCTCAATTGATTTACTCATTAAAATCTGCGATAAAAATAATATATATCATTTTTAAATTCCCAGTTTCAATTGTTTTCCTATTACATAATAAGTTACATAATAATTAATGTATGGTAATGGTAACACTGCGTAAAATTTTAAATGGAGAGTTAGAATAACAAGTTTGTCAAAAATATATGTGCTACGATGCTAAGCAACTAAGGTCAAAATAAATAGTGAAAATAATGTTTTGATATTTTTAGGAATAATCCTGAACAATATCTGTACTGATAATTATATTATTGATCGGGTTTCCTTTATAGATACCGTTTCAGCCTGATTTTAAAATCGATTACCCAATCGTAAAATGTCGTCAAATTCTTGTGTATATTTAAAATTCTTATTTGTCCTTGTCCTTGACAATCTCAGAGATTTGGTTCTTTATTTATAAACTATTTAGTTTTATATCCTACTGGTGAGACCATCCTTGTTTATTAAATATCTGTAATAACTATTTAATAACGAGTACATCAGTGACTATTTAAAAGCCTTGTTTGTAAAGATTTGTAGCTAGTACACACGAGTTTACTGATAAAGAATTATAAGTTATATTTTCTTTTGAACAACAAAAGCGAAAAAGATAATTAAATAAATAAAATAAACGTATAAAAATAATCCGTGAACTATTATTAAAATCGTCTACTTAATCATAGATACTTCAGATTAATTACTAGCTTATGCGGAGCGACTTCGTAAATTAAACCTCAATTTTCAAAGATCTCAGAAACTTTTTGAGTAAATGTTTTTAAATTATTTGATGACGTTAAAACAAAAGTCCTTCCTCGTTAAAGTCATGTTTTAGTAAAGAATTCCTTCTTCATATATAAATCATATTAAACGCTGTGCATTAGCAGTGAAAAAAGTCAGATGAAACAAAGCGGATTCTATCTTTTCAACACATAACGATCCACTGAAGCACTATTAAAAGCATTAACTTGCAGTATCTGATTCAGTATTTTTATAAAGTAAGTTCTGAGTAATGATGCTATAAAATAATAATGTATACAAGCTATTTGTAAATGTGTAACGTCATTTTTAAAGCTTTTAACAAATTCTGTTTAAGTTTAAAAATAAAAAATAAATAAACTTCAATTTTGTTATACGCTTGAACTGTTATTTATTTATATGGGTCACAAAATCAACCAAAGAATTATTTTTGTCTCTAACAATATATCCATAAGCAAATTATTGCTATGGCGTAAAGAGTTTGATTTTCTCATATGTCATTAGAACTTGATTAATTTTGTAATTGACCAATCGAATTCATGATTCAGATATCTCAATTCCAAACATAAAACAAAGATTTTGAAGAAGTGGTTATATTTTGCTAAAAACCTTTTATAACTTCAATTCATAATTACAATTGACTTTGAAGTAAGATATAAAATTTGTACACATTACCCTTGTAATTATTATATGATATATAGTGGATTGCAAACAAAATATTATTTAAAATTAATAACACAATGTATATTGGTTGTTTGAACATCGATTAATTAGCATATATTGTATGGTGTTTAAGGTATTTCAAAGTAATATGTTGCAATATTTAATATTTTGAAGTTAATTTAATTTCAAATTTCTTGCAACTATGACCAAGTCTTTAAAAGTGTGAACGTACGCGTTCCATAAAAAAGAATCTTGTAATAATTTTTTACTTTGAATTTATTTTTTGACTTTTTTTTTCAATTATTTAATTTAATTTATATAGTAATATTCAATTGATTTAAATAAAACTGTATAATAAAGAAAACATTGGAAATTATGGGTGTTTCTAACGAGGTTATAAATACCCATATTTTCAATGTTAATGTTGTAAATAACGTCAATGTATAAACAGAAATATCAAAAAAATAATAGTCTAAATAACTTTTACTTAAATAGGATCAGTAACAACTTATTCTAATATCTATGCAATAACATAAATTTGTAGATTCTGATTTTACAGTTTTAAAGTAATTTGTTGATGATATTTAGCTGTGATATCATAATAATGAATATATATTAAAGTACAGTAAAACCATGTGATTGCTAAACTGATAATCTGGCAAAGGCTATATATAAAAATATATATCAAAATTAAATAAGAACTGGCTCATAAATATCTTTATTAAACTACCATGCCATGCCATGTCAAGACAACTAAAATACTGTTATATGAGGAAGCGATGTAAGTAGTTAAATTTCACAGTTTTTCTTGGTATCTGTAGATGCTAAATTGCAATGGTGCCTTCATATTGCTGAATTTTCTAATAAACTCAGCTCTGCTGGCGTATGTTATTAAAAATAAAATTTCTAACTGAAGAGATGGTTGCCAAGATAGTTTATTATGGTTATTTTTATAGCCTAATATTGTATGGTATCCTATTCTGGTGTAATGCCGCTAATACAAATACCATTTTTGTTTTACAGAAGAGCGCTATCCGTGCAATTTACAAACTGAGCTTTAGGGATTCCTTAGGAGACAAGTTTAAGTAATGTTATATACGGTAACGGTCATGGTCATTGCTGAGTATATTTTTGAAAATCTTTTATTTGTACATAAAAAAAGCGATAATTTTATTAAGCATAGTTAATCATATCATATATCATCATGGTTTATCATATAAATACCAGGAAATAACACAAGCTCGCCTTACCTGTTACACGTGTCAAAAAAAAAATTCTTTCATGGGGCAATGTACACACACACCTTTTCAACAAGCTTTCAGTAAACGTTAAAAGTTCACCCTTTAATAAATTTTTAAAACTTGTTAAGGATTTTTTGTATGCTAACGGATACTTCTAGGTATGAAGTGCTCACTGCCAGGATACTTTAAAATTTACTATAAATGTAATTTAAGTCTTAATTATGGCTTAAAAAAAAGAACTAGATAAGACCACTGAATTTCTGTTGCCAGCAAATTCTTAGGTCAGTGGCAAATAATTTTCCGAGCTGATGGTAGCTTTGACAAGGAAAAAATGTTTGGCTTAAAACTTACTTTCAATAAATTGATATTGATTTTTTATACAAGTATGTTATATTTGTAAGTTGTTTTATTATAAAACTATTTATAAATCCTTATCCCCTTAGGGATACAGTAACTTAACAAACCTTTTAATGTACTTTTAATTTACGTAATGAATAAACATTGTATATGAAATAAATTTTAAATCAATTAATAAGAAAGAAAGAAAAGCATGTTATAACCTAACACAGCTAAATCCACCTCATGTAGTGTAGAAAAGAAATCAAATATGGTTCCATTCATAATGCAAAGACCTGATCAGCTTGATTATTTATAAAACCATAGTGTGTTGTCTAATTGAAATCTATTCATAAAAATAAAATTTAAGTGCCTGTTTGAAATTCCAAATTTACAGCTTTTCAATAAATGCATTTAAAGATGTAGAGTACCTACATAAACAATGCATATATTTATTTTCTTGCAATAACATAACTTAGTTTATATTTGTAGTACATTTAGAATATCGAATTGGTCTGTAATTAATAGTCAAATAGTGGAAATAGTATTTGGCAAAATTAGGGTATATTATAATACATAGCCAAATTTACAGCGCTCTGTTGCTATAATGGGATTGATAGTGCAGTATACATCATATAATTATTACAGTTCCAGATATGTATTCAATACATTTGTGTTTTTAGAAACCAACATCTTGTTTTATAAGTATTTTTTAAGAACCTTAATTATTTTATTTTTTCAACAATATTTACAACACAGCAGGTTTAATAAAAATTTATCAATAACCAAAGGACCAAAAATAAGTTATTTATTTGCAGTGAGAAAATATTGTAGCCACTTATGGAAAAGACAGCAAACAAAAGTAAAACGATCATCTATCGGGATATTGTAAATGGTCTTTAACTTTGCATCAGTTTAGTTTTCAGTCACAATTCCTTTATTATAAACTGAATAGTAAACTATAATTATGAGTGGGTGAGAAAAAAGTTTTAAATTTTACAACAGATTGACAGTATCGAAGCTTTATAATTTTTATCTGCTATATTTTTTGAAAACAAGAAATATGACGTATATATATCCACAGAACAAGTAGTCGACTGCAAATGCAAATGTAACTTGTGAATGTACGTGAACCTGAATAAAATCTAACAACTGATGAGTACTGTGTTCACAACAGTCCACCGATTGGATGGCAACGACACGTGAACGTAAACGGCAAAACCATTTACCGTCTAATTTTAAGTCTAACGAGTTAATAAAAATCAATACTTCTACGGTTTACAAGATCAAATTTCTATATGTGTTAGTTGAATGGTAAATATTTTATTAAATCAGTAGTAAACACTGTAAAAGTTGGAAAATTAATAAATTAAAAGAAGTCCAGGGAGTTTCTTGCCGGATCTTTTTTTTGAACTCTTAGAAACCGTACAGATGGTCATCAAAAGTGCAATCAATACCTTTATGAAATAAAAAAAAACTTTAACTTTCACTTTAAATATTTTTTTTTATTTAATAATACGATTTTTTTTAGGTACCGAACAACTATATTAACCTGTTTATTATAAGGTTTTAAGTCTTTATTTATTTTACTGAATATCATATAATATGCATTAATATTTGAAATGAAAACTTCAACAAAACCCACATTACACACACGCAAGAAGGATTACTTTTAGATTGCACAGAAATCCGTAACTGAAACGAAACAATTTTGTATCGTATGGTAGATACTGCATTACATAATGTTTAGACAGAAACCTTTTAGACATCCTTCTTATTGGTCTTAGGAAGAACAGATTTTTACTTGAGATACTTGGAATAAAATAAGCAATGCATTATATCCGACTATATTGCTTTTGTAATAAGTTTTTGTTATAAATAACTATTGTTTCTATTATTATTTGGAATATTTTGTTATTTAAAGCAAAAAACTTTCTGCTAGTAATCGTATCAAGTTGGTTTTTAATGTAGACTATTTAAAATATAAAAACTCATACTCTTTTTTTACCAAAGGGACATTTTGTCGGCAAATAAATTTAGTATAATACAGTTATCCAATAGAAAAATTACATGAGCTGAGAGTTTTATAGGATATCTACTACCCAATCAATTAAGTTAACTGCAGTACCTGTATAGGTTCTACTTTAAAGTAAAAGCAAATAAGTTAGTAGTTTAAGGACGTGCTTACTTTATTATCTGAATTAAAGCGAACCTCATCAATGTGGTTGCTAAGTGAGCGCAATAAATTTTTAAGCAAGAGCAATACGTCCCAAGTGTTTTCTAATTTGTTAAATCCAATAGGTAACTTTAACTTCAACATTTTATAATCTTATTATTATTTAAGGAAAACATAGTAAAGTTTTTCTGTTGAAATTTAATAAAATAGATGGATTGATTTAATAAAATAAATACTAAAGATACGTAATGAGTATAGTAGTATAATACTGCATTAAAAATATTTCTCAAAATTGTTTCATAATAACAAAGTTGCTTTTTAAATGTGATATAAAAATAAGGCATACATTTAAAATATTAAAATTATGGAATTTATATACGTTTTTTAAACGCTTGACAGATATAAGATATTTATCAATCTTTTGAACTTAAAGTTGGCAGTCGTTGCGAACAACCTTTAATAGTTTTCCGAAATTTTTTTATCATTATTACTCTCTCTTGTAAATGTAATGAAAAAGCTATTTATTTATTAATAAACATTATTCCGTTAGATAAAATGTCCTGTGAACGAGAAAAGTCATATAAAATAATGTTGTTTTATATTACGATATTTAAATAATGTAGATATAGCTCTAAGAAACTTTATTTAATAAATTGTATTTTTCATGTTAAAATTAAAGCAAATTGGGATAGAGCTCTGTCCGAGCCATACGGTATGGAATGCGGTGTCAGGCAAGGTGGACTAACCTCTCCTTTATTATTTAACCTTTACATAAATGATCTCATTGCTGGGCTCAGCAGCACCCATATTGGTTGTCACATTGCTATCAATGTGCGTTTGCGTCAATAATATAAGCTACGCCGATGATATGGTGCCGCTGGGGCCGACAGTAGGGTCTATTCACAAGATGTTAGATGTATGTGTTTCATATGCGGTGGAACACGGACTGTCGTATAATATAAAAAAAAAGTAAAATACTCCTTTTCAAGGAAAAATTATGTGTTTCCGCGCCGGTCTGTGTTCGCACTATTAAAGTGTACGGTGAAGAGTTTCAGCGAGTAACCAGTTTTTAATACCTCGGGCACATTGTCACACAAAATTTGGCCGATGACGCGGATCTGGAGCGGGAGCGCAGGGCACTGATGGTCCGAAGGTATATGATAGCTCGTAGATTCGCTCGATGCTCCGTTCCCGTAAAAACTTCATTATTTAAAGTCTATGGGTGAATCAAACCTGTCGGGCCGCCAGGGTCCTGTATAACAACATTTTTAGAATGCTGTTGCGGCTGCCTCCATATTGCTTCCGCATCACACATGTTTGCAGAAGCTCATACGGATAGCTATGGAGCAATAATTCGTAAAAAAATCACCTCATTGCTAAGACGATTGAGAGACTGCAGCAACCATCCTCAAAATGATTGCTTCACGTACTGACTGTCCCATCCAAAACAAAATGACGTGTATAGTAATAGGGCAAGAATAACTTTTTTTTTCTCTTATTGTTTATTAATTATTTTGATATTATAACATGATTTTTTTCTATAACAATGTTTGATATAGACATGTATAATTGATATTTAACTAAAAATAACGTTTTTGAAATTAAATATTAAACATATGTGATAATTTTGTAATTGAATTTGTAATTGTCATTTATAATTGTACTAACACCAGTTTTCAAGAAATATATTGTTACTAACACTATATGTACTGGTCCTGAATTAAAATGATTATTATTATTATACAATTGCACGAGCATCACGGTATTTTTTATAAAACACTACTGACCAAAATAAGAAATATAAAATACAAAACAAAAATCAAAGTATATTAAAATATATTTATTGAAGTTATCTTAATAGTATACTTAGTCTTGACCTATATATTGCTACAAGAAAAACAACATTTTTTTATTGTACGTAACATTTATTACATTTTGCTAATTTACTACATTAATATAAAAGCACTTCAAATATTTAAAGCTTATTCGAAGTGGTCTCCATTGACTCACATACTGTTCTTTAAATGTAGAGGCCAGTTATCAATAGCAGCACGCACTCTTTCTATTAAAAATTATTCACTGCCAATCGTATGGATTGTTTTAGGTACTACAAATTATTACGGCACTCAGAGCAAGCCTTACCCTTTAAAATTGACCACAAATTATAATCCAGTGAATTAAGATTAGGAATAGATAACGACCAGTCATCAGTTCTGTTTTTCATCATTTGATGTATTGGCAGTAGCTACCTCTATGATATTAAATTATAATTATTCTATTTCTATACTTAAATATATTAAACACAAATGTGTAAATTATGATTGTTACAAATAAATTTAGGAATTAAGTATCGTTAAGAATAACTATTTTGTTAGTAAAGCCATGATTATAATAAAATGAAATAAACGACCGCTCGAGCCTTTGTTGCTGTTAAAATAGTATAAATACTGCTACGAGCCCACATTAGATTTTTAATAACATCCCTATTGATAGGCTAAGTGTTGTTATATTTATATTCTTATATTAATTATTATAAATTTGTGTTTATTTCAATCTAATTTTTAATCTCTTTTCTTTTAAATAAGTTCCGACATTAGTTGGAACTTTTTAATTTTTTTTTTATTTGTATAGCGCGATTAATTGAAATTCAAAATATTCAGGTAGGCATTTACACATACTTTAGAATCGTCGATTATTACAATAAAAAGGTTAATGTAGTCCGTCTAAGAGTTACCTCCACCGGATCATAATGTTGCTCTGCTGAAAAGAACCGGCCAGAAACTCACTAGTTGCTCTTTTTAAAAGAAATTTAACAATGTTAGATGTATACGTTATACTATCAATATCCTTTAAATGAGTCAATATTTTAAATTCTACACATTTCGGTCCATATTATAATACGATTCATCTAATAAACACTTTTAATTTTAAATATTAAACTAAGAAAAGGAAGGTCTAAGATATCTTGTGAAACTTGATGATATATGCCTACACTGAGGCCCGTAAAGGATTTGTTAACTTTTTGAAGATTCATTTAAATTTAGCTGTCACGTGTTTATTTTTATGTCTTCTATCTATTGTAGCTCTGTCATTGTTTGTTATATAAGAATTTAAACTTTGCAGTATAAATATTAAATAATTTTATATTCATTGTGAAGTGACAATAAGAATACCAATTTCCATTAAAATATCCCTCAGGGAATCTCTAGCTTTCAAGTTATAAATAGCCCACACATTTTTTAGTAAATATAGTATTAATTTTAGCAGCACTGCCTTGTAATAAAATCGTTACACAAAGTACTATGAAAATAAGTAAAATTAACAAGTAGAACCGTATTTAAATCAAATAATTGTCTAACTTTTTTAATTGCAAAGACGCTCGCGCTGAGTTTGCTTAAGAGTGCCGAGAGATGGGGGTTAAAAAATTTGTAGAGTCAGTTAGTTTTAACACTTTATTATTAAAGAGAAAACTACAATTTCGACTTTTTACGTTAGAAAAATTCCATGCATTACTTTTCTTAGCAGTTAATACTAAATTATTAATTTTGACCTTAATAAAGAACTCGTGACAGGGTACTATTTTCTTCGTCATTTCTAGTCTTTTCACGCTCTACTTTAAAAATAAGCCAAGTGTGATCAGCATGAAGTACAATATCACATAGCTCTTTTACGAAAAAGTCTTTAATATAAAGTAAAAATAAAAAGGAGCCAAGAAAATTGCTGTTCCTTGTGGAACACCAATCCTTAGATGAGAAGTAGCTGATTTAGAATTATTTACCTAAACTGCTTAGACTATTTCATTCAGATAAAAGTCAATAATATGAAGGATAAATAAAATATCTTAATAAAATATAACAGATTTAAATGATTATTTGTCTTAAATAATCTAACACACGCAGCTAACCGCAATCTTGTATAAGAGCATAATAATTTATACGTCAGTAAACTTGTCCAATCGACCCATGTCATATACCTGACAGCCGACACTTGTAAGCTTTTGTACGAATCGAATACTATTATAAGCAGGTGAATATTCAGGTATCTTAATTGCATATTTAAATAATAAACGGTATACAGTTCATATGATGACGCTCCATTGTACAGTCACTATATACTTTCTAATTAACAGAATACATTAAACAACATTTATATTATTGTTCTATTAAATTTTAAAATAATAGGCACCTTAATATAACAAAACAACAATACTAATGAGTTTAAGAATATTATTGTTACAATAAGCAATAACGCATTAGTAATATCATAACAAATTTAGTGGAAAGATATTTTTATATTTTCAAAAAAAATGGATGCACTATTAAAGTTTGTCCCTATAAATCTGCATGAGATAACACTTAGAGGACTTTGATTTATCGAAAAACAATTTAAAGTTAACATATAACAGCTTCTACCTAAATATACATAGGATTAAATAAAATTTAAAAATAACAATTTAGTTATGTGGACATGTTAGATAATATATAATATTTACGATTAAATATTAACTTTATATTACTCCTCGCGATGCAATCTGTCTCAATACTATATAAAATATATTTAAAATTTAAACGAATAGTGGAAATTTAATATTGTCTTTTTTAATTAATTTTGTTTTTATATATATTTATTGTAGATAATTTTCTCATACATTATTTTATCTACATATAGTAAAAAAGTAAAAAATATTATGTTCCATTTTGTGAACACTAAACTTGAGGACGTTTTTTGTATCTTTACCCTCTTCCTCTATCAAATTGAGTAGTAATAAGAGTTTCTTTAGTATTCCTACTTAAATGATAGTCTCCTTTCTCAATTTTCTGACTTATCCACAAATTTTAATGTTGTGAACAACTTAAAAAAATATTATTACCGCACAAAGTAAGAAATACATACATTATCCATAAACAATAAATTTTTGTTTCAAAGTTGTACTTAAAGCCATGTCTGCCATCAACTACTAACTCTCTTCCAAGTTTTTAATTAATTCATAATGATAGGATTGACCGTATTAGTGGCGGTGTATCGAAGGGAAATCCCTTTGCTCGTATATCCCATTTAAGATTAGTGACATTAAAATTTAAAATTAATTTTGTTTCAGAAAGCCATTAAATTTTCTTAACAGCTGCCAGCTTCAACTGACGAAAATTAATAAATATCTTAAGTTTGTAAAGTGTTAAGAATACGGTGCCTGAGTGGAGACCATAATTTTGAAATAATCTTGCGATGTAATAATCCCTGTCTAAAGGTTACTTCACTTCTCTCCATTACATTCACAGAGAATGGACTATTAGAAAAATTTAAGCAGAGTATTTCAAAGTGAATGAGTTCTTTAACAAGTGAGAATGTACCTGGAAAGTAATAGTTCGTACTCGAAGAATTTATTGCGAGCACTTAGCGACTACACTGATAATCATTTCCTTTTTCTGTGATTTCCGTTATTATAGACATACTTATTATTTATTCTCTAAAGTACAATAGTTTAGTCAATTTTATATTTTGAAAAAAAATATGGAAATTCTAACGTCTAAACCATGTTTATAAAATAAAGTCTTTAAATTTAAAAAGCAAAATAATATCAAACTGTCTGTGATAACAAATTCAAAAATCTCTTTTTCTTCTTTAATATTATATGAAAATTTGGAATGGATTTTAATACATCAATTCTTTAAAAATTAAACACGGCATAAAGTTAGAGAAGAGGTTATCATTTACATAATACTCGTGGCTTACAAATGAATTTAAAAAGCCGCGATGCGGGAATGGTTTCCGAGATAAAGTTATAGAAGATTTATCCGATATTCTCCGCCCTCATATGCAAAATAAACACTGATCCGAGTTTTTGTTATTGACACAATATGCACAGCAAAGACTCGAAAGAAAGAACAATTTTGAAAATAATATGAACTTAACCCCTTTATTTCTGATGTTTGAATATGAAATATAAATCGACAAGCGGCACAATGGAGCTTAAATTATTAGATCTGAATATCCTACAACATATCTCAAATCACTAATTGTGGCTGCTAATACAAGTAGTCCTAGCCTTAAATTTCTATACGGCTGTAAAATAGACGCAGGTGCTCTGGTACAAAGCTTAACTAATATATGCTTCTCGATTGCACTGCATAATATTTAATAGTTGCCATCGTTCCATTCCATGGAACGACAACTAAATATACGTAAACAAATTGCGTATTTACTTTTATACTTTATATTTATAAACGTGTGGTTTTTGAATTTCTGGTTTTATTTTATTTATTATTTACTTATTTATGTTGCTTAGAATAAGTTTTACTACATAAGAGATTTTCACATGGTTCTTTGAAATACTTAGCGTTTTAAATCATACTGCTATTTATGATATAGTATATATCTTTATTCTACTTGAAAGTTTATTAATATTTACATACTATTCATAAAATATCAGGGTTCCAAAAAATATGTTTTCTTTTTAAATAAATAAAAGTATTCGAGTTATTTAGTCTGATTTGATTTGAGCTGATTTGATACATATGGTTAATATCCAAGTAGAGAAGGACATAGACTACTTGTACCTCAAAAAAAATCCTAAAAAATAATTTATGTGTCGTGTGACGTTTTATAAATATTATAATAGCAAACCTGCCAAGGTGATATTTAAATTTCAAATTTCAAAATTCATTTCATATATAATATTATTGGGGGGAGCTTTATGTTTCTTTTAAAGTACGTTATTTAATAAGAAATTATAATTTAAAAAAAATATATATTCACCGTATATGTGAACCGAATCTAGACGGCTATTGCGCCCAGGTACGATAGAGTTAAATCGGATTTTCACTGTTTGTCATTGTATTTTCACTGTTTGTCACTGTACATTATTTGTCATTTATAAATCTGGCAAATAGCAGACGAAAATATTGTAAAAAAATAAGCTTTTTAATTTAATTTATTTTTTTTGTCGTTGTTGTTGTCATTATTATATATTCAGTTGGTCATGAAAAAATTAAAAGAAAACTTATTTTTAATAAATGTTTCAGTATAAAACTTTACAGTGGATGGATCTTGTTTAATATCTGAAATTATATAATATAAATACTCGTATATCATAAAAACAAATAATACATAAGAACAAATAATACAAAATATGCAAAGGAAACCTTTTCCATGTGGAGGATGTATATAGATCTTATATTGTTATATTTTTAACTTCAGCTTAGAAAAACACTCACAAAAATTATTTTTAATTACATCATTCAACCTGCAGATCTATAAATTTATAAAAAATATTTAGATTTACAACATCCATGAAAACTAACAAGAAATTTCTATTGTTATTTTACGAATATGTTATAAAAAAAAAGTGACTTACGATAGATGATACAAGACATAATAAATCAATTACGAATGCTTTTTTAAAGTTTTTATAAACCTATTATATTTGTGGCGTTATAAGACTACAAGACTATGTTTTTCTATTTCACCCGACAGAGCAAAAGATTGTTGAAAAATTTAAGTAAAATCAGTTTCCAGTCAGCCCCTAGGCAATACACAAAATATTAAAATCAACTATTTTAGAGCAAAATTATCTTTTAACGAATACAGGGAAATACTCTGAGGCACAGCTTGTTAACATCCATATCGTATCGTCGTGTTAATATAGTTATTAAGAATAAACGGCATTATTATAACTATGTGTGTTAATTAACTTTTTATCTTTACAAAAACATAATTGTTATCAAAAGGCCAGAATAGAATGTTTCAGATTTTTATAAGAATTTTAATAAAACATTATTATTCTTTCAAACTTATAATGTAGTTCTAAACGGAACCTGCTTTTTAAGCTCCATTGTGCCGCTTGTCGATTTATGTTTCATATTCAAACACCAGAAATAAAGGGGTTAAATACATTTTATTTTTAAAATAGTTCTTTCTTTCGAGTCTTTGGCGTGCATATTGTGTCAAGAATAGGCGCTCGGATCAGTGTTTATTTTGCATATGAGGTTGAAGAATATCGGATAAATCTTCTATAACTTTATCTCGGAAACGTATCTCCTCGCACCGCTGTTTTTTAAATTCATTTGTAAGCCACGAGTATTATGTAAATGAATTTGGTAACCTCTTTCCTAATTTTATGCCGTGTTTGATTTTTATACTTCAATTGCATTCCAAATTTTCAAGAAATATTATCTCGATTTGAATTTGTTATAACAGATAATTTGATATCATTCTGCTTTTTAAATTTGAAGACTATATTTTTTAAACATAGCTTAGACATTAAGATTTCCATATATTTTTAAAATAAAATTGACTAAACTATTGTACTTTTGAAAATAAATAATAAGTATATCTATAATAACGGAAATCGCAAAAAAATAAAAACCATACTCAGTGAAGTCCCTTAGTGTTCGCAATAAAGAACAAGTACTATTACCTTCCAGGTACTTTCTCACTTGTTAAAGCACTCATTAACCTTGAAATACTCTTCTTAAATTTTTCCAATAGTCCATTCTCTGTGAATGTGATGGAGTAACATGAACCAAGCTTTAGATAGGGATTATCGCATCACAAGATTTTTTCAAAATTAAGATCTTCACTCAGGCACCGTATTCTTAACGCTTAACAGACTTAAGATATTTATTCGTTTTCACAAGTTGAAGCTAGCAAATGCTAAGAAAATTTTAATGGCATTCTGAAACAAAATTAATTTTAAATTTTTGATAAATTGTTAAACAAATATTGTCAAGGTAGCAGAAAAATATATACTCCACCTCTCGTCCCGAAAAAAGTTTCCCCAAGACTTTGAACAGTAGCGTTTTTAACTTCATAAGCAATTTATTTTCTTTACCTGTATAGTCCTGCGATTCCAGTGATACAGATAAATTTCTAATAAACGACAGGCTTATATAAGTTCTTGTTTAAAAACATAGTATTTAAAATTTAACGGGTGAAGGTGTAATTTTATAGCTCAATAGAAGTAATACAACGTTAACGTCCAGAATTTACGAAGCATTACAACAACACAAACTTCCGCCTACAGCTGTAAATTGAGAAAGTAAACTACCATTCGACCGATTTCAGACTTGCATTGTAATAAAATGAATACGAAATAAAAACTATATTTGCAGTCTGCATCATTTATAAGTATTTTCTATTTAGTTTGTGTGGCATTTGGCTTTGACTTTTCATAATAATATTTAAGAAATACTTGCTTTCTAAGCGTCACTCGATTTTAAAGTATATAAGTAAATTAAAAGTCTTTTGTTTTAAAATAGCTACTAATATAATTAATAATATATTCACATCAATTCTACTCACTCATGGTATATAGTTAAAATATATTTTCAACGTAATACCACTGATCTTAAATTAAATAAGATGTTAAATGAATAAAATATGAGAATACAAATATAACACAATATTGTTATAGTATCTTAAAATGAGATTTTCTTGCGGAAATCATAATATTTTAATTGCTGCAGCGCCCGTTTTAATAAATTTATAATTTGAAGGATAATTTTCTAAATTGCATATTTAACCTAAAACCCTAATAAGTAAGAAATAACCTTTGTTTTACAATGTTAAAATAATGGATATTTTATGTACTTTTAAATTAAAGTACATATAAATATTTCCTTTGTCCTTGTTGTATCTTAAATATCATTCATTCCGTGATGTCAGCGCCACCAAAGCCAAGTCTCTTCGTTCATCTTTCCTTTTATTGACAAATCAAAAATATATTTTTCATGGTAAATGCAAATACAATATTTTTCCCAACATTCATTCATTAATCCATTCATCTTTATATCTAATATCTTACAATTATTTTTTTTTTACAAATTATCGTATTTTTTTGTAATAAAAGTATTCTGGAAGATTTAGAAGCTTAAAGGTTACTAATATCTTTTACAGTTTTATGTTTATAAAATAAATTAATAAAATTGTTTAATCAGTATCCCATTATACAACTTAATCTGGAAGCAGACCTACCTGTACTCCCAAACTGGCTAATTTGTAGAACGGCGTGAAATGGATCGACTCGCTGTAGCACAAAGCGTCACTAATTATACACCATCCCCTTGCTTTGGCTCAGTGAATTTGTATAGGTCTATTGTTTAGTAGCCTCAAAATTAATGGCATTTTTATATACTTATCGAATTTTATTACATAAAACTATAAGAATATCAACGTGAGTCAGCTTAACTAAGTTTATTAACACAATGTTAATAGAATTTTTTGTATTACATAAAAGATACAAAATTTCAACATACACACATATATATATATATATATATATATATATATATATCGGACAGGTCATGAGTATGGACGCTAAACGAGACGCACATTGGTCCAAGTGGTCATCACATGGATACTTCGTGTTACGACAGAATCTATATTATAGATATATATTTATTTTGATTAGAGATAATATTTGGATTGTATAGATTACGATAATCGCTGATCGGTCAATTGATATAAATCAAATCTAGTTCAAATTTGACACGTTTAGGCATTTGACAAAACATTAAAAACAAAAGAAGGAAATATGTATGTACACGAAAAGCTTCTTTGTTTCGATGGCGGCGTGGCGGTCATCAATAGTGTGTATCACTTTGGTTCGGAAGCTGTGTGCTCGTTGGATGGAAACAATATTGGTAAAAAAAAATGTGGTAACCGTTTTATAAATATAGTAGTTCTGATAGGGATAGGCAAAATAATAGTTTACAGCACTGAACAAATGTTGTATAACGTGAAATCAACGAGTATCCTATAGAAATTTTTGTTTTGTGTATTTTGAATGTAGTGGTTAAAAAAATAAAAATAAAAATTTTAAATAATGAATTACAAAAATAATTAAACAGTTACCATAAAAAATTAGATACCATTTCTAGATATTTTAAACTGACATATGACAGAAACGATCTATTCCTTAAAAGCGAATCGTAAAAGTACTAACATAAATAAGTATAAGGAAGATGAATTGTTTAATAAAAAGGAAAGAATGTATAGCTGCCGAGGAAGTAGAGATATTCAACATTCATAGACAGCCGAGACAATTGAATGTAAGATCAAACTTAAGGAAAGGTAGTGTCTGTATGATGTTTATTATAGCTCAACCAAAGGTTATTATAAAATTTTAAGTATTTTATAATCTGTATAATTACTTGTGTCTTATCTAAGTGGAGGAGAAAGCACTCATTAGAAGCAAATTTGATTACCACACTCCTTTACTTTGCTAAGATTTTCCCTCTTTATTAGATATTTAACACGGTAAATGTGACTAGCACTTGCATCTTTATAAAGTATAATAAGCGTCATGTCTTGCTATAAGTGACTTCATGCAATAACTTTAAAGATATAGATAGTATAAGAAACAATTCTTCTCCTTATAATGTAAATTCTAAGTTCTAAATATGTTTATATTATAACATGTCCTCTCCAATAAAATTAGCCTCTACTCTATCAGCCATTATAATACTAAAAAACTAATATTTTCGCTAAAAAGGGTAGATAAATTTACAAATATAAGTAATATGGATATTGCTGCTATATTCTACAATTTATATATGTATTCATCGTAATGTCGAAAGCATTGACTTAGATCAAATATCATACTATATTTCATGTTCACTTTATCAAACTTGCTAAGTTCTGTCAATAGAGCATAGAGAAACTGAACTAAAACTTGGCACATACATCGCTCAAAATGCACAAGTAGTGAAAAACCTTTTAAGCAAATGAAATCCATATATTACCGAATAACACACTCTTAACTCAGTGATATAAGCCGCTTAGAAAATATCATTCAATATAGTCACTGGTAATGGTATAGAATTATTTGTTTATTGTGTTTAAAATTTTGTTACAATTTACTGTCTACAATTAATATTTATGCAGTAAATTTATTTTTATACTTTATCTATATGTACCATAAAGTATAAATAAAAAAATACATAGGTATATTCTTTTTTACACCTACATAAATATATAATTATAGTTTGAAACAATTAAATTTAAAAAAAATCTTTTTAAAAATGCCTATAAAGAAGTAATATATCAGTACTTTTTACAGGTATACTCATTTGTATGTCACTTTGCAGTAACCATTGTCCAATCTTATTCATAATTTTAGTATTTGAAGTTAACATGGCATAAAATGTAAACATTGTACTCTTCTGTATTACTGTTATTCTGTATTTCCAAAACAAAATCTGTAGGGAGGAAAGTTGCAAATTACTAATCAATACCGAACTATCCGAGAGCGAAGCTACGAGGAAAAGCAAAGATTTTAATATTTAAACCATTTCCAAGTTAACGCACTAAGTATGTGCAACTTTAGGGGGTAAAAAAACAGAAAATGTTTTAAGGCGGTATAATAAAATTTATATGAGTGCATCAACATGAAAAGAAAAGAGCTTTCATGTATTTCTCTCTTGTCTTAAATTTAATCACGGTTTTTACAACAGAATGATCGAATCGAGTTGTCCTCCTATTATTTTTTAACTAATATTTAGGGAAGAAATTATATTAAGATACGTCTCCATTTCAATATTCTGCGATCCTAGATCTGAGTCTTATGTTCACCATAGTAAGTTTTCAAGTCACAGTAATACAAACTATTTACAATACCATAGAGTTTCATTCTATAACAATAACTTTTAAGTGGTACAATGATAATTATTCTCATAACGATTCTGTAATATTATTATTTATTTTATACAACATAAATATGGAAATCCTAAACATAAAATGAGAGAGTGATATCTTTTTTTATATTTAGGCATAACAAAAATGATACTGGGATGCCAAATAAGAATAAAAATCTTAAAGCTTAATACCATCGATGACATATTTGGAAGATATCCAAAACTTCTTGCCACAACTCGTCAGTTACGATTTTTAAAATCCGAATAAACGTACTATTATTAAGGCAGCTGCAATATTTTTTAACTTAAAATTGTTACCCAATAAAATATTATATATTATTTATAATTATAAGTTGCTGCAAGTACATTGTGCCACCCAATGTTTCGGCATATTTGTAATAATTGACTACTTATTTGACGAATTTTCGTTTTATTTTCTAGAATATCTTAGTAGTAACAAAATAACATCTTAGTTAAGATAAAGTATTTCAACCTGATTTAACTAGCGTATAATTTAATTTATAGATTGACTATCTCAATGTCTCTGCTTCAGGAGGTGGCTTTAAGTTATTCATATAACAGTTGGAAATATCCTCCTATGTGATGTTTTTTTAACTATATTTATCTTTTCGTTAAGCAAGACTTCGATATTTAGAAAAAAAAAAAAAGTAGATCAAAAATTACAAAATTAGGCCTTAAAATCAGTATCACGATAACAGAACAAATATTCAAATGAGGATGTCCACGTGAGTATTTTATTCACCAACAATAAGCATTACTTTAAAATATTCTTAGCAGCTTTCGTAATATATGGCATAGCATATATACACAATAGTAAAAGTATTATACACTTATTAGAACTGTAAAAACTTCTGGTTTCAAATATTACTTATAAAGTATAAGGGACATTAGATTAGAAATCGGTTTACATACGGCCAGTTAAAATATTACGATTATCCATCATAAAAATCCCTTTAAATATAAGCTGAACGTGATTTTCATAGGATATTTATTATAGCTTATAATTTAGCATTTGACAAGACTTCGTGAGATATAACGACAATCAAGACATGTTAGGAAAATAATTATTAAAATTTTAAACCCAGTTCCAATAATATAGAGTGAACAGACCTAAGAGCTAAAGATATATTTAAATAATTAATATAAGAATTAAAACGACTATTTTTCACCTACATGTCATTAATAAAACCAGCCACAGTACTACTTGCTATTCAATAAAATGTTCATTTTAACATTAAAATATAAGATATTATAGGTTTGTTTCATACCTAAAATATAAGCAGTTTTACAGGATTGTGTCAGAAAGTGTCTGAGTAATCCATTTTAATTATTAAGAGAGCTATGTAAACATGTGCATGATATGTTTTATTTTCTAGTACAGACTTGTACAGACAGTTTCTAGTACAGATTTGAACAAGTAAATTTTAAGGTGTGTTGCAAAATACTTACAAATTACCACAAACCTCCGTAGACCGTGTATTTGTGCAAGTGTAGACTTTCGCAATAAATCGCTACGTGTGTGGCTACCATAGTACTGAGATTTTATGTGTTTTCATTTTGAGATATCTTACGTGAGCATAAAATTTGTAGTGATTAATAATAGAAGTGGAACATATTATATATTTTGAGGCTAAGACAAAAGATACACCAACAAACAAACAAAAATTATTATTATGGTGTCTAAATATATAATTAATTAATTATCATCATATAAACTATTTTGTTAAAAAGACGTTTAATGTACTGAGAGAATTAGTTTCTTTTTTTATAATATATAAACATATTTTGAACATAATGTTAATCGTTCAGAGAATACTTTCCAACAAGACATCATTGACTTGCTAAATCCGAGAATAATCAATTACCAACCCTCCTTTTCAAAGCAGCAAAATACATGGCAAATATATAAATAAATACTTCAACCCTGACAGATTGACATTCAGAGAAATAACTTGTCGAAATAGCCTACAACTTAATTGATTTGTTAACGAATTTACGCCGTTAAAATAGGTTTAACGCAAATTTAATTATCTCTTAAATACGCAAAAGTGAACGGGATAATTAAAAAGGGGATTGTCGTTAGAATACTATTAGCAAGTCATTTAACCTTGATTTTAGATTTTAATACAAAATAATTTTATTTATGGAGTTTATATTATTTTAAGATTCTTGTACTCATTTAATTTTTAAATGTAGTTTAACTACAACTAAAACATACACATTATATTTAAATTAGACATTTATTTTTTTTAGGACAAGAACGACTGGCAAAAAACATTTGAACTCTGAATAATAGAGACAGATACAGACTTAAGCTTCACTGCTACTAGCACATAACTTTTCTAGCATGTAAAATAACTGAGCAAATACAGACAATAATTCAAAATTTAGCAGTATTGTCATACCTAATCTACATAATGTAAATCTTTGCAACGGCTTTATATGTCTATGTTACTTTTTATGTAAGTAATACATAAAACAGAATGCCCAACAACACGCCTGTATAGGTTATTTATAATTTATTGTAAAATTATAGAAATATACCGACCCGTTGTATAATCTCGATGTTATTAATAAGCTCTCTTCATAATATAAAGTTTATCTCCATACATTCACATATATTTCCATAAACAGCACGGAATGATGATCACGGCAATATACGAATATTTTTCATTTTCATTAATATTTATGAATAATAATATAAATTTGAATGAAAATCTATCTAGCGACACTTTTTACAAGGTCTTTCCTGGATGGTGTCTATTTTAGTGATACTTTAATGAACAAATGATTGTAAATATGTAATTATTATTTTGGGTAAAAGGTGCTTATCATATTCCATGGACGAAGACGAGAGGTGAGAGTATATCTGGTACCTACCTATTTTTTATAGCTTTTAATATATTAGCTACATCGTTCTGATCATATATTCAGGTTATGTAGATTCAGATATTGTAGTGTTAAAAATATGATTATACAAAAATCACAACAGGAAAAATCGATATTCGAAGGATTCAGTCAACAATAAATTACAACTCAACGAAGCGAATATCTTATTTTATCAACTTGTTTGCAAGAGGCGATATCTTTGAATTGTTATTTTATTGTTTTGTTAGAAAATATACCAACATTTACAAGTGAACATTTACAATTATAATTTTGAATTCAAAATTTTATACATACTAAAGCACTAAATGTGCTTTTATATAAAAGGAAGTCATCGAGGAGTATTCTAGACAGCTGTTGATGTTATAAAATTATCTACTTGAATTTATCTCGATGATAAAATACTTTAATTTCATATGGATTCATATAATCACATGAAAAAGAATTGAACAAACAAAGGAACAAATAAAAATGAAAGGCATTGTTATGTTATAAGAAAAGTTTGATAACCTCAGCGGAACCTTAACATGGGCTTCCTATTTTAATAGGCTTTTAGTTATCTTTTAGGTAGATTCCATAGATGAATCTACCTATTGCTATCGATGCGATGACGGGACCCAGACCTCAGAGTAGGGGCGCTACGCCGTTTATGAACTGGAGATTGAGAATTCGTCGAAAAAAAAAATTATATATCCCTCTATATATATATGTATATTAGGGTGATTCAAAAAATCTTATTTTTAAATTTTTATAGGGGCACCGTCTTATATGGTTCCAATATGAAAAAAAATATACCCATATTTTTATTTTTTTAATTTAAGTCAACTTTAGGGGTCGCTACCATCTATTAAAGTTTTTGAAAAATGCTTTATATACGGTAATGGGGTAGCACCCCTTGGGAACCAAAATGGCGGTGCCTTTGTGTATTTTTGTACCTGATTGTAAACAAGGTACGTTAGGTACCTGGTACATATCCTCTATCCACGTTTTTAACCTCTTCAGTCTTCAGGTTATTAAGCTACAGAAAGGGTTTAAAGATTAAAGTTGTAATTTCGCAATAGAGTGTAAGCTAGTTTTTAAGTAAGTAGTAATACAGCCAACCTTTTTTAATGTCGTCGTCTTCGACCTCTTTAGACAGTCAGCCAGCTACTCTATTGTCAGGACCGTCTACCTCGAAGCCACAGCGAAAACAAGGGAGGAAAGAATTAATCGATGACCGTTTGGCTGTAAGTCTTGATGTTGCTAAGTTAAGCGATCGAAAAGCTGCTGTGGTATTAACATTGACTCTCAAGAGCGCTGGCTGTGATGCTGAGAAGTATAACGTTAGCTTTTCTTCTATTCGGCGTCAGCGAATCCAGCGACGAAAAAAATCGCAGAAAGTAAAATCGATGTGTTTTGATACCACAGCATCAAACACAGGTCGATTCAATGGAGCTTGTACCTTACTAGAGCAAAAGCTGGAGAAAAATTTATTATGGCCTCCATGCAGGCATCACATTTTGGAGATTGTGCTTGAAGCCATCGTAGTTTCAGCAACTAATGCTTCTAGTGGGCCAGATATACAAATCCTCAAAAGACTGCAAAAACGTTGGGTTAAAATACTAAAAGAGGACTTTAGGGTAGCTACTGCGGAGCCTGAAACTCTAAAACAAAGTAGCAGATGTTACCGAAGAGATGACATTATTTGCTGAAAGCCACCTTAATGAGTTTCAACCACGAGACGATTATAAGGAACTACTCAACCTGATAATCATATTTTTGGAAGGAACACCTGAGAAAGGTGTATCTTTTCGAGCGCCTGCTGGTCTCCGCCGGGTAAGGTGGATGGCGAAGGCTATCTATTCTTTTAAAATATATCTATTTCGAGAACAACAAAAACTGACGAAGAGGGAAATTAAAGGAATCAAAGGAATTTGCATTTTTATTGTACGAATTTACGCCAAATACTGGTATCAAGCTCCTTGCGCATAGTCTGCGCCAAGGGATGACTTACAACTTTTGAAGGATTTATTAGCTTACTATAAAGTGAATGAATCACTTTCAAAAGTTGCTACGAAACAAGCGTTGGGGCACCTTTGGTACCTATCAAAAAAACTTGTAGCTTTGGCCTTCTCTACCACGACCCAGTTTCTTTGAAAACTAAGCGAAAGATGGTTGCTGCTCTTCAAATAGAAGGGTCAGAAGATTCTCCAAAGTGAGCCATCCTGGATCAAAACCTTATTGCAACAAAAAACCTGGAACACTTCGTATCTTCTCACATATTAACGTTTTTTAAAAGTATCTCCATCTCCTGCGATTTTTTAAAAAAGGACGTGCAGACCTGGAAGGACGATTGTGAGTTTAAAAAATGTGTGACTGTTGTAAAGGGTCTAAAAGTTATCAACGATACAGCTGAGAGGGGAGTATCGTTGATTGAAGTGTACAATCGCCTTCATATGACAGACGAAGACCAGAAGCAGTACCTATTGTTGGCGGTCCAAAGACTTTAGGCGAAAATTCCCCGATTGTAACAAATCTACATTAACATCTTAAGTTACTTGTCTTAGTTATAATAGTAGTTATCCTTAAATTATTGTTGTAGTTATTTAATAAAATAGGTTATTACTTATTTTTTACCTGTTCATAAAACCCAACACTTTTCATCCCTGGTAGCGACCCCTAAAACCTCTTTTAAAAATCTAAAAAAAATTCGGTGGAAGTTTTTTTAACCAATAAAACAAAATGACAGGGTGCCCCCATAGAAAAAAAAATAAAAAATTTTCACATGCATTTTTGAATCACCCTAATGTATATATATATGATCCATCAGTCCAAATTCATCGTAGGCAAAATCTGACTTCACAGGTCGATAGAATAAATTAGTAGGACAAACGTAGCATCTCGTTTTTTTGGAAAAAGTGAAAGGGGGGGCTGGGAGGGGGAGTGAAAGTGCAAACCTTTGGGACACGCTACAGGTCCCAAATATTGACGGAGGATTTTCAAACTTGGTATACACATTCTTAAGGACAAAATGAAGGTTAAGTTCTTGAACGGGGGAAATCGGTAGGAGGGTTGGAGGGCTGGGGGGGTTGAAAGTTAAAAACCGAAAAAAGTCACAGAAGAAGGCAAAATTTTGCAGTCGGAAAAATCTTAGAAAATTAACAAATTAAAAGAGGAAACTTTTGGTCCGAAAAGTTTTTTGATGCGACCCCCCGTTTAGGCTATAGGGGTGTTAGGTGGTTCCCAGCTCACCCAATATATCATTACGAGTCTTATGACGGGTCACTACCCGTCATAAGACTCGTAATGATCAGTAGAATACTGCTGGCTAGTTTTTCTTTATCGATCCGACCGACGGGAATCTACCTAACATGATCGACCCTGTCGAACGAGGTATTTTTACATTGCATTATATATATTATATATATTATATATATATATATATATATATATATATATATATATATTTTGGTACTTGATAATATTTATTATTTCATTGAATATTCTGCTGTTATAGCAAAAGACATAACGTGTATTGTTCATTTTATGTAATCAAGAGTTTGTGAAAATAAGATAAATAATGTTCAATATTTACATGGTCTTAATAGAAATATAATAGAAAATTATGTGATTCTTTTAAAAATGCAGAAAATTTAACTTGAAAGATAAAAATAAAATATATTAACATGTGGATAAAACATTTATAATAGAAGTAATTATTATCTTGAATCTGTAATAAATACTATACTATAAATTTGAATTCCAGTATAGTTTTCAAAGAAATATAATCTATTTGTGGGTACTTAAACCCCAAAGTCTAGTTAATTTTTCCTATTTACTGTTAACTGCATCGTTGTAGTTCCGGGTCGTGTAATGGGGATTTATTTACACTGTAATACTTGATACTTACTCTAACCCTAGAAATCGTAAAGTAAATGATCTTGAACGTTTTTTATTATTCTTGTACGTTGTAACATAAACAAATTGATTATATAAAAATGTAATAACATATTTTTTTTTTATAAATACCTTTATTAGCTGCTGCATTGTTGAATCAGCATCATATATATATATATATATACATTAGAATTATGCTTAAATAAATGTTAAGTACGATATGATGAAGTAAATGAATTTAAAGTATTTAAAATTCAAAATAAAAATATATCTTCTTAAAGCTTCGAATATTAATCCGAAATTACTTTTCATACATATCTTAGCAAAATTAAAATTGCAGACAGAATTGCAAATTGTAGTAAAAATAAGAAATACGATTAAGCTAGTTAATTCAAATCAACATGAATGATGAAGATACCTGAACCTTTACATTATATGTCAGGTTATTATTTTTTTTTTCTTTTAAATCTTTTATAATTACTTTTGTATATATCATAATAATTAAAAATATTGGTACCCTGCTTGGAACTGACGCAGTTTTGTTTTTGAAAATACTTACTTTGAATGGCGCAGTTACAATATGTGGGATGATAAGAGCACTATGATGAAAGTAAGCAAATAAAAAAAAAATTAAGTTCACTAGCTTGTAGTGTAGGAAATGTAGTTCACTAGTTAGTAGTAGTAGTAGTAGTAGTAGTTCAATATTAAGCAAGATGCTTAATATTTTGGGAGTAAAGAAAGCCTACACACACTGACCAATACGTTCCTTAAACTCCTATTATTAAAAATTAAAAATTCTCCATTAAAAGCAGACTGTCTCTCTATTTACCTTCTAAATATGAAAGAGGTGACTGTTATGATAGAATAATTATTAAGACGTCATTATAACATTGAAATAGTTACGTTTACCTAGATATAAAAACTTATACCTTTTTTTTTTTTTTGCGTTGGAAAAATCCGTTACGGATACCCGCCGGCCAGGAAGGTGATGGCCGGAGGGTTATGTGGGACTACCTGGCGGCATAGAGGACGCCGCCATTTTTAAGGCTACCCACTAAAAAACCAACGGTTGCCCTCAACGCCTTAATGGGACGACACGAGATCGCGTTAGCACTCACCGTGCCGCCCCGGCGGTTACCCCCCGAACGAGGGTGCCTCGAGCAACTTAGGACACCCTCACAGCGTAGGCCTATGGCAGGTGAGAGGGGTCACCCCCCCTCTCACCAAGGCCTACGGCTGGGAGAGGAAGCGGCGGGCGTACTCCCGCCTCCTTCTACCCAGCCTCCCCCGGCGGAGCGGGTCAGAGGGAGAGGCTTGCTCCCTGACCCGCTCCGCGGCCTCCTTTGCGGCGATGACGTGCTCGCAGAAGGAGGCCATAGCGGCCCAACACCTCTCGCTGCCGACCATCGCGCCAACAAGGCGCGGCAGCGAGAGGTCCCTGCCAACCACGGCCACCAGCTCAGCGCGCTGATGACAAAAACTTATACCTCCCAGGCGTAAGTATATAAGGTTCCTTCTGATTATTCGTCTTCTTCCAGTGATCGTACCAACATTCCCACTTCCAAACATCAGTCTTACATCCCTTTGTTTCCGGGCTACCTTCTTGCTTGGCACCAAACTTTGTATTATCAAAACTGCTAAAAGATTTGGCTTTGTTTTACAACCGGCCCCCTTCCTGACGCCAACCATTGTTGGGAATGTTAAATTTGTTAAAATTATAAATTTAATAAAGGTTATTATTACTACTGCATTTATAATAGTTGTACGGAAATATACATTGTAAATTAATATTTATATAATAAAGTAATTAATACAATATAACTGAAAAGGTGTTTAAATATCCTGATGAGTAAAGATTTATCATTGGGAAGGAAACATTGGTACATGGCCAATACATTTGTTTGTTATTTACATATATCTAATGTTTAGGAAATGAAATATATTAAATTATATAAAATTTTTCCTTAAGTCTATTAATTATCGTAAATGTTATTTAAATTTTAATGTCTTCTTTCTTCTCTAACACGTCTTGACTGTGTTGTTTTATATCTTGCTGCAGTCTAGATTTCGTATTCTTTAATTCCTCCATATTTTATTGTTATGAGACTTGTATGCCATCTATGGGCGTTTTCTCGTATTTTTATTGATCGGTCTATGGAAGCGTGTTAACAATTTTAAACATTTTATTAGATAATAAAAAACATTAAAATAAAGTATTTATGAAATAACCATTTTCAATAGTAGTCCAACCAGAATAGGGTTATTATTTTTAAACAGATAAATAAAAAAATCGAAACGGAATCAAGGAAACTTATTCTTATTTCTTTCACACTTACTACATTTAATATTAAGAAATATATTTTTCGTTCCTTTTCAATAATAATAATTAAGAAAAGTTTAGTACATCTTTTTTAATATGTATTATATTATAACTATGTCGTAAGGACTAAAATGCTTTAATAGTTATTGACTAGTAAAAAAGTATTAAAAAAAAGATCGAATACTCCTATACGAAATATTTTTTTTTTTAAATATATTATTGATTATGTATTATGTATTATTACATCATAGCAGAAGAAACACGCTCTTTAAGGATTCTGTTTATGTACGAGGTATGACTATCTTTATATTTTTTATTAATATGATGCTTTAATCAATGACAATGCTAAGTCTAACAAAAAAGTTTGGCGAAGATCTTTTTATTGAACAGTATTGTGTTTGTACTGTTACTACAACATATTAGACACAATATAAACGTATATAGGTAAATTTTAACATCTGTTTGTTCAAGATCTTTAACCTTTCGGTGATGGCCTACAAGAATACTATTTAAGCTATATAGCTTAAATAGTATTCTTGTAGGCCATCACCGAAATGTAATAACTTTTGCCAAAAGAAATGTATAGAAATTTTACAGAAAATACTATTAATTATAGAACCTCTAATGTACTTCGTAGTGGCATGTCACCATTACCTAATGTGTGTCTTTTTGATTGCAAATTTCATAATTTTCCGTAAAGTAGTTTTCAAGCCTATTCGTGACAAAGAATGTGAAAAAGTCTCCAGTTGAATGCTCCGCTCAATTAGTTTTCAGTAATATTCAAAAAGCCTAAATTGCGATACATTAAAACTTGTTGTTATTAATATAAGTTGTATACGAATGAGATATTTAACGAGAAGATTGGAGAGTTCTTTACTATAGCACTTTACTGACTCGTTTCATTAAAACATAACGAATTACTCGTCGCCCTCCTATTGGTTGTTGCAAAATTACATGAACAATATTTAAACAAAATACTTCAATTTTAAAAGAAATTTTTTTAGAGACGGGACTTGTCAAATTACCATCTAATTTAATAAATTAAATATTAATTTCATCATTTCCTAAGTTTGTATCTGAGCCGCTCCGAAACCAATGCGGTTAAGTCCAAAACACAAAAATTGAGAAAATTAATGTTTTTCGATACATTAGTTTTTAAAACTCTTGGTTTATTATTTTAATCAGAAAAGTATATAAAGTCCTTTTTCAAGGTGTAAACACTGCAAAAAAACAAGATATGTGTAAATAAAAACGTAAGTATTTATTGAAATAATGACGGCATCTTATAAATTTGAGTACTTATACCTTTTGACAGCTGAAAAAGTTAAGAAATGTATGTAAAAATAATAAAATAATATTTCTTTCTTTTCAGTGTTACCAACAAATACCGAAAATAATTTAATTTTTATTTCAAAGTTTATGTAAAAAATATTGGTAAAAAGTGGACTTATTCACAATAGCTTCTGAAATTATTATACAACATATAAAAAATATACCTATAAAAAAATTATCAACGAAGAAACCCTTTAATAACTAAGAAGTTTATTATTTATTTCATCAAAATTTCCAAAACTCAGAAAATATCAAAAAATGGACTCAACCGCATTGGCTTCTGAGCGGCTCATATATTAATAATATAATTCCAAAGAGTTTACCTTATGAAAATAATAATTTTGTTAACGGACTTACAAATAATGAATATTATATTAAATAACTAGAGGAGATGAATTTAATCTCTCTCATCGCCCTAATTATAATTTATTATTAACAGTATTAATGAACTTTAGAATATTCTATTGTGAGTAATTATATTGTGGATATTTATTAACTATTGTTACCATTAATTATAATTATTATTTCTTTCTTTGATATTTGTACTCCATATAAAATTTTATATTTTATAAATACACACATGACGAGCAGTATTAAATATTTATTTATAGTATCAATTATACTGAAATGTAATTTTTGATTTAACTCGCAAAACTAGATACATTTTTAAAAATATTTTTACAGAAAGTTAAATATATTATATAAAAGGAGCATCAAACTAACAACCTGTATCCGAAATAACAACATAAAAAAAGGATAGTAGTAGTAAGTCTTCTGCATAAAATGACTGTAATATCTGATTGTTTCTGATTTCGGTCCAAACTAATGTTCCAAAGGTGTAAATCTAACTAAAGTATAAACAGACGGTGCCTAACATTGTAAACTATATGTATTTTTTATATTATTTATTCTTAATAACAATTTTTTTATTAATTTTGAATATTAACGTACGAAACACAAATTTGTCTCAAATAACAAAATCATAATTATTAATAAATTCGAAATATTTACATATATCACATTTTAAGTATTGCTATATAATTAGTCCATATAAAATACATCACTTGAAATATAATCAACAATATCCTATCGAGTCACGTAAATAACAAAGAAATCCCAGAACAATAATAGAATAAACAGTACAGAAACGATATCTGAACCAATATTACTTCAGAGGTAAGGGATCAATTTGTAATAAATATTGTCAATCAATCATTTGTAATAATAACGTATCTGCAGAAATTATAAATGTGTGTAGTGAAATAGTTACTCACTACAGCGTTGTTAGAGGTGACTTCAATTCAAGGTTCGGCATGTGTTGCGGTAACGAGTTGCGAGTGTGTCAATTCGGTGTTGGACAACGGAGTCACCGGGCTCGCCTACTGGCTGGATTCTTGGAGAAGGAAAATGTCTTTGTGATGAACTCTTTCTTCAAAATATACGTGTATAGGAGGTGGATCTGGCTAAGCCCGGACGACGTGGCAAACAACGAGGTTGACTTCATCATGTCGACGAGAAAGCTGATATTTAACAATTTCTCTAATATGTTAACCGCGTTGGGTTAAAAGATCTAAGATCACATAAGATCTGTCTGTTGGGCAGAGCCAACGACGAAACTGAAGACCGTTGACGGCAGAATTGTATCATCCAAACCCGAGATAATTAGAGTAATTGAGAAGTTATACTACGAATAGTATCGAAACACGCGAACTTTTTGCAAAAGAACCATGGGCAAGGCTCACTCGACGATAGAAGGAAAAATTTTCAGACATCAGTTGATTAGAGATTAGTTAGCCCTCAAATAGAATAGGAAAAACAAGACGCTAGGAAAAGATGGAATTACTGGTAAGCATCAAACACAGGTGGACGACAAGGGTATATTTTTTGGAGACATCGCTTTCATGTTTGGTGGGGGAATATAACCAAATAAATTTGGTTACTACACGTCGATCTTCTGTGAGATTGTGGTCTTTCCCCGGTCGAGCCAACCCAATATGAGCTGCAGTCGGTTCCCTTAAAATATTGTATTGTTATCAAATACTTACACACACAAATACAATAACAATACTCACAATATTATTTATAATTTAAGATAAAACAGAATATTTTTTAATGTGTCTATATGAATAAACCTATATAACAAAATTAACATTTTGAAATTAAAAAATATTTATTAATTTGAAGAACGTAAAATACATTTTCAAAGATAACACCCCAGGTATTGTATAAAATATCTTATAAATAACTAAAATTTTGCTTTATGCAATCATGTTTCTCTTGAGAGGTTATTTCCATTATTTATCTTTTGGGGTGTGTATGATTAATAAGACTTATTTCTTTTCTTCACAATACGTTAATATTAAGTAAACATGCCGAGATTAACACGCAGACCGCATAACAACACAGAGAATAGTTTAAAAGATGTAGAATACATAACGACGATATGATATCTAAAAGCAACACACAACTCAATTTAATTATATTAAAATATAGTACAGTTTTGGTGAATATCATTATTTTTTGATACATTTATTTTTAATAATTTTATTTATGTCTTTGGGTTTAATAAAAGCAATAATAAGTTAGACTAAAGATTTTAACACGAAGCTAGACTTATAATAATGTTTATTTCAAGTTTTCAGGTCCATTATATGAAATATAATTTTTTTTTTTACTTAGTTTGTAAAACCAGTGTATCGCTGTAGGGTAGCAAATTTGGACAACAGCAAGATTATAATTTTACTTAAACTGTGTTTTACAAAAAATCACACATTTTGATATTGAAAATATACTTATTTATAATATTATTTTAAAATTAAAAATCTTTTATAGAAAAAAAAAACTAATTATTCCTAAATTACTCCAACCATCACATTTAATTTAAGACATCAGTATTTTTCAAATTAAGTCAATTGTAAGCTCTCATTGAAAACAAAAAATAGTTTAATATTATATGTATTAAAGTAGGAAATAATATTTTATAAAAACGTTATTTTGTCGGCTAGAATGCTGTAATAAAAAAAGTCTAAGTTATAAAGTTATTAGCAATTGACGTCAGGTTAAATATAATAAAAATAACACTGTCTTCTCAAAAACAAATTAATGTTTGTATTACACATAAGCCTATAATAAATTAATTCGAGACCACTATAAATTAATATAATTAAGGTCACGGTAGGACAACCAATAAAAAAACAATACCTGTTTATATTGAGACAAAGTTTTTCTCAATTTATATATTATAAACTTGCAGTGCCTTAGCCCGCGCTGTTTCTATAGATTAATAACTGGTTTATCTGACAGTTGGTTGAATTTTTGACAAAATTGATTACAACAGACAATAACTGTTTTTTTAACACACGACATGGAATATCATTTATCTAAAACATTTCTAAAACATTCTTTAAATCAAAATTTCACAACTATCAAACTTAAATATCCAACAATTCTCAAATATACCTTAGGTACAAGTTTTATTTACAAAACAAGGTACATACTTACTGTAATGCAATAATGTAAGTAGAAAAAAGAGCAAATACGTTCGTACATGTTCTTCAAGCTTGCACGCCGTTTTGATCACTTCAATATCATTTATGTGGATGCTCATGTTGTAAAACACTCATTAAAAATAATTTTCATTGCTTTAATTCCCAACGCTCTTGAGATTCCCCCTTTACTCTCATTACGGCGTTACGATAAAATATGACTAGCACATGGCCATATAATAGGATTTTATTATCAGAATATTCAAACTACCTATTTTTTAAAACCGCACAAAAACAAATTGAATAAAAAGAAAAGAAAGTGTTTTTCACTTTCTATTTAATTAAAATTATGTTTATGGTAAGTAAGATATTTTACTCTTACGCTAAATACAAATGCTATATTTAAAATTATTTTCAATACATATAATTTTATTTAAATTAAAGTCAATATTTTAGTTACAAAAAATGTAATGTAATATACAAAAGACAACAAATGGAAACACATACTTTTTATAATCTTTACTTTTAATTTGATCAGTAATATTTATTTGGTGTAAGTAAAATGACTTTTACAATTGTTAGTAATACTTAGATTCAATAAAGACATTAAATAATTACACAGGCACACAAAAAAAAAGTCATGAACCAGAGGGGAGACCCCATTATTCTTAGGGTTTTGGGATCACTGAAACCGAATATGACAATAAAAACTAATTTTAATTGCCCGTTTTCCCGCTAGCACCCCCTTACTACCTCTTAAGGGGTGAAAATTTAAATTTTTGTATAAAATCAAGATAGATGTGTATTTCTACGTTTTTTGGGATGCTGGAACCGAAAATGATAACTAAAAATAAATTCATGACCACTATCGCCCCGTTACCACCTCTTATAGGGGGTGAAAATTTCAATTTTTCTATAAAATCAAGAAAGATGAGTATTTCTACGTTCTTTGGGATGCTGGAACCGAAAATGACTATGCAAACTTATACTTGACATTTTACTTATACTTCAATCACATTAATTCTATAATATATATATTTAAATATATTCCAATAACGAAAGAATATTCTTAATATATAAGGTATTTAATTCTATATATCAAGGGTGAAGGAAATGAGAACATGAAATTAGAAATTAAATTCGTATATTTAGTGACAAAGAGGTATTATTACTCTAACTCTATAGTTTTATTACTACCATTCGCGTTTGCGTTTAAATAAAACAACCTGCATCATTTGTATGGAAATCGGTAACTCCCAAAATCAACTAAAATAGACTAAATTAAAATGGTTCAATAATCATTGCTTTAATTTCCATGTTGTGCTTAATTGTATTTTAAGTGAATTAAATTATCATAATAATCTTTTTTTTTTTCATCATAATGTTACATATGTCATTTTACGTATACCTATTAATAATGTACATCGGTGCATATTTCACACATACTGGTCTAGAATTTTGATTATTCTTATTTTAAATAGTTGAGCGTTTAACTTAAATAAACCATTTTTCTGATATAAGTTATAACTTATTAGTTGAGGGATAGTCTTCTAGTCATTATTATAAGAACTATTAAAGATTCGATACAATTATATAATACTTTCTGTATTATAAAGTATAAAGAAGAAAAGAAAAGTAGCAGTAGAAAAGTAAAAACCTAACAAGAAAAGTATAAAGTACATTAAAGGCTACACATGTAAGGCGAAATTTATTACATTCGGTAAGATGGACTTAAAACACGCATACTTCACTTTATCTCACTTAAAACTTAATGTAGACGATAAACACTTTTACCTTGACATAAAACAATAACATAAATTTCCAGTAATTTCCTCTTTTATAAACCTTACCCTTAACAAATCAATTAGTTTCAAAAAGGAAAAAAATATTGTATGCAAAAGTAATAATCAAATGTAAAACCATTAAAAATATAATATAAAGTAATCATATTATCTTAAAATTGGTAGTAATATTATGTTGTTTAATTGTTCTTTAATCTGAAAGTAATGTTGTAAATATTTCTGAGTTACACTGGCACTATAAAGAAGTGATATAGATCAAAGTTCGTAGTACATGTCTCTTTAAAACAATTATATTAAGTGGCTTGACTGTTGGTGTACATCACTATATAGTAGTTAGTAATCACCAAAGCATTAAGTGTCTACATGTCAATAGATTGCGTGGATAATTTATCGGCCTCTAGGTATTTAGCACTATTAGTGAGAATAATTAAGTTGTGATCGTCATTCCAGGTATTCAGCGAAGCAAAAGTTGAAAAGCTATTACATTTTTGCCAGAAATGTTAGAGATGCTGTTAATGTAGTATCAAGCGGAAAAAATCGACATAATGAATCATTTTTTATATGAAAATTCTTAGGTTTTTCTATTATTAAAATAGTATGGGTGATGTGTAAAACAAATCAGTTTAGTAATTATTTAACCGCAGGCCTCTGACCTTGCTAGTTAGCTTAACGTATTTATTGTATAGCTAATATACAAAAAATATATATTTGAACTCCAACTGCAGGAGGAGATAAATGTAAATAATGAAATATTGTAATTATTTCATGAAAGAAATGAAAAAAATCATCACACATACCAAAATTTGTATTTCTATTTGCAATAAATGTTAGTATAATTTAATATGCTGCCGTCCTACAGTAACTAAGTAAAATGACTTTTATTCATCTAAACGATAACAACAGGTAGGTTGGTAGTGAATCAAAGGTGAGCAGGGCTATAATACATATATTTACATAACCGGTACATCTACATCTTTTATGTACCTTACCTGAATCGTAGATAGAGAATGCTATGCGGTTACGTACTTCACTCAATCTATACATATAAATAAACTTTAAGTGTCTGTTTGTAATTCCAAATTGACTGCTTTTCACTCAATTCATTTGAAAGTGTTTTAAGTAATTACATAAAAAACTTTTGTTTTAATTTTCCTCTGTTTTTCCATTTGTTTCGGTTAATCTTTGAAACGGCTAGACCGATTTTAATACAGGGTGGGCCAAAAATTTTTGCACTTTTAAAACATGTCTAGAAATAAAAATACAAATGTTATTTTGTTTATGATTTATTTAACGTAATTATCATTTACTAAAATTTATTTTTTAAACATAACATCGTCGAGATGTGCTCCGTCTCGTCGTTGGCACTCCTGCAATCGACTACGTAAACTTTGGAAAACTCGTTGACACATGCTGCGAGGAATCGCGGCTATCTCCTCGTGGATGTTTTCTTTTAATTGGGATATGGTCGTCGGTTTATTAAGGTATACTCGACTCTTCAGATATCCCCACAAGAAAAAATCGCAAGGTGTAAGGTCCGGGCTTCTGGGAGGCCATGGGATATCACCTCTGCGAGAAATCAATTTGTTAGGAAACATTTCTTTGACCACCGGTAAAGTCACGTTTGATGTATGGCATGTTGCTCCATCTTGTTGCATCCAAGTCCGGCTATTGTATCCTTCAAATTCATGCAACTGTGGTGTCAAAAATTCTCGCAACATTTTCACGTATTCCACGGAGTTCAAAGAAGTATGGACCGATTATGCCCTTTGCGGATATGGCAGCCCACACTGTCGTTTTTGGTGAATGAAGAGGCTTTTGGTGTTTATAGTGAGGGTATTCCGTGCTCCAATATCGACAATTATGTTTATTTACGTGACCATTAATGTGAAAATGGGCCTCGTCCGTAAACAATACATTCTCAAGGCTAGAGAATCGCTCCAGTATAGTGTCAGCAAATAACTTGCGTTGAATGTAATAGTTTGGTTTCATCTCCTGTACAATTTGAAGCTTATATAGGTGCAGTTTAAGGTCCAAATGCAAGATTCGCCGCAGACTAGTTCTTGGTGTAGCAAGAGCCGCCGACCGCTTACGCGTAGATGATTCTGGATCGTCCCTTACAGAAATTTCAACCTCCCGAATGTTCTCTTCGCTTCTTCTTGAACGTGGTCGCCCAGTTTGTTTAATATTCGTTGTCGATCCCATTTGCTCAAACTTTTTAACCCAAGCTTTAATTAAATTAACACTTGGACACTCACTTACACGTTGTAATACAGTAACGTAGGAATCGTTGTTTTTATAAAATTGTTTTACGCAAAAAGCACGCTGTTGTTCCGTGAAGCGCTCCATCGTGACTAAAATTGCATTAAACGACGCACAATTCCCCGCCACCCGCACGCCCCTTGCTTTCACGGTTTTGGAGAAATCAAGTGTTGCTATTTGCAAAAATTTTTGGCCCACTCTGTATAATATAATCATTGGATACCTGATATTATAAGGAGTGATTTATGATATTTTTTTTTAATACTCGTATATTCCGTATGAACTAAGTCGTGAGCACAGCCAGTATTATTATAATTGATAACTACTTAAAAACAGGTTATGACTTTATGCTCTATTTTTAATTATTCATATGAAAATTATGTGTAATTAAAATATGGAAAAAAAGTCATTGTAGTATAACTTATAATGATTTTAATTGTCATTTCTTTCAAAACCAAATCCAAATCTAAAACATTAATTAACATGTAATTGTGAAAAATACTAAAATGTCCAAAAATCACATACTTTTAATAAATAAGAGAAAATAAATAAGCATTACTATTGGTAGCTACTTTTTATATATCCTTAAGTCATCAAGTACGCGTATACAATTCTGAGATCAAGAACAAGGAGGCAACCGAAAACATAAAAAAGTAAAGGATATCCTCATATAGATAATTATAAGAAAATTATATTTTTTTGACACATATTATAAAATTGGTTTCAAATTTATAATTTATCTTCAACTGATTTTAATATATAAATGATTGTCATTATAACCACGAAGAGATAAACTAAAGAAACATATATTTCAAACTTATTAAAGATTACTTGCGTTTTAAGTAATTTAATAATTTATAAGTACCATTTCATTTCACATAATATGTATTAACATACATATAATGTGAAATGAAATGGTATACATAGAACACGTAACATCAATATTTAAAAATAAAATAAAAACATAACTCTAATGAAGTAATGGTTCATAAATCTTTTCTTGGTCGTAATGTGTTTTATAATGCTATACTTCTATACACTAGAAATAAATGCATGATATAGAATGCAAGACAACAGAAATACCTACGCCCGTAAATAGAATAAGTTAACGAGTATTCGACCGCCATGGGATTTGGTGTTTAGGGATCCATTTGCAGTTTTGCGTTTAAAAAATACTTTAGAGTTCATTCCCCTATACCCTATTGATTTTTATAATATATTTTTTGTTTATAAAACTAAATAATAATATTTTTTTTTTTAGAAAAGTAAAAAAAAAAAGATACGATAGAATGAAAAGCATTAAACTAACTAACACGTAACAAATCAAATAAATGACAAACAAACTTTATCACTTTATATTTATTTCTTCGAACCAGATTTTAAAAATGAAGACTTAAAGAAATGAAGAATGAGACTAGATGTGAAAAAAAAAACTTTCACGCCTAATGTTCACTTAAATTTTATACAATAATAAGTAATTGTATTCATTATAAACAATATATTCTTATATAAGATTAAGATAAGCAGGATACTACCATCACTTGTCTGTTAAAAGAAAATAAGGAAATACCCAATGAAAACCCCGCTCAATACAAGTACTATTTGTTCTATATATCTTAAAATTATATTTAATTATAGTATGGATTCTAAGTAATTAATATTATTCAAAATAATTTATTGATTATAGTAATCTTACTCTATTTTTGTTTATTGCTCGACGTTGAAATGTCTAAAAATTATTCATCAAAATGTAAATTTGAATTTATCATTATTGAAGCACACACTCGGTATACTTTAGCGTGGAATTGCAAAAAAGTGAGTTTATTGATCTTGAAATATCATTCCAACATCTACGTGACACATTGCAGATAATGCACTTAAAACACTTAAAATTTAATAAAAATATTTAGTAACATTGTATTTATATACAACTAAAATATCGTTGATAGTACAATGAATTAAAAATAAATATTTTATGTTAGAAATCAGGACAAAAACTCCACACATTTTTTAATGATACATATAATTTTATTAATTAACAATCTCAAAACATACATATGGAAATAACTATGTAACTAATAATATAACGTACTTAACCTATTAATTTAATTATTTACATGACACCGGTATTCAGATTGTATTGGGTATACGTCTCATCCAAGTTACACCAGCTATTTGCCGGATATCGTCTTAATAATCTTACATCCTGCCTCTCTTTTTGCCCACCTCCACTTTAGTTTTTTAACGTAGTATATTAATTCGCTGTTTTTATTTTATTTCCTTAATCTTTTTAGTTTTATTCTGTCTTTTAACTTGACATTGAGTATTCTTTGCTCCATAGTGTGTTGGCAGGTTTCAAGTTTGTGTATGTTCTGTTCCGTTAGGTTCCATGTTTGACATCCATATCATTACATCATTATCGGTAAGATGTCAAAATAAAATTCAATGTGATTTCGATTCATGAACTGACACATACAATTATAACAAATTTAATCAATAGGAATTTACGTCGCAACCACTTATCCATTCTACAAAAGTACCATAATTATGACACTTAGTATCATTTAAGAGACAGATAAGTTAAAATTTTATACTATCTGTGAAATTCATTAACACATAGATATTTTTTCTATCTTAAAAAAGTTCGATATTTAAAACCACAACAAGGCTAACCTATTAATTATGGCGTTAAACCATTTTACAACATCAGAGAGAGCATTTTTTACATCGTCAAATAATAATTGCTGTCTATTAATTGTAAAAGTAAGAGAAGCATTGTCAGGAAACAGCACTACTGTTGTTGTTTGCTACTCTTTCTTATTGCTTATTTACACAAATAAATGAGGAACAAGAAAGATCCTAATATAGGACCTTATGGTATACTTATTTTGACAAATAACCTAGGGGAACGCATTGTATTCACATCTACTTTATAAATTTTCTTATTAAGATATGATCTGATTAAATCTAATTCTACAATGCTGTAATTTTCTAATTAGAGTATCATATTGTACATAATCAAATGCTTTCTGTATATTACAGAAAATGCCAAGCATATCTGTAATTCCTTTCAAGCTTCGAATATATTTAGCAAAAACTCAACACCTACTTGTGTTGTTGAGCAACTGGGGGTGAAATCAGATTGTTTTTATATAAATGTTATTTTGCTTAAAATGTAGTTAAGTAAGAATATGTGAGAATAAACATGTGTTAGTTATATAGTTTGCTAATATCTTTATAATAACTTATTGTACCGACAAAATAATATTTCGAATACTGAAAGATATAGGAAAATGTCAATAAAACAACTGATACTATGTTAGTACAAAATGAGATATCGAGTTATAAAGAAAGAAGTTATTCTCACTGAAGTAAATTTACATAATTTACATATATTCAGTTAAGAAAAGTACTTTTGGAGCGGCATGTCTTACTCTGCTTACAAAATTGTTATTAATTTAACATAACTTTGTTTAAAACAACATTCGATTTTTTTCAAAATAAGAAGGAAAATTTAATGTATTTATTACATGCCATTGGATCAGTATGACCAACCATTTTAAGTGATGTTGTCATCACCTTATAAGAAATAAGTCGTTTTGAAATTGCATTTTAATGATCAGATGGCAAACTAATCACAATATAGCAAAACGTGAGAAAGGTTACTATGTTCCTCATAACAAAATACAATGTAGACACGTCAATTATTTTACATTACTAACAATATTCGCCACACATCAGGAAAATGTTGTTGCTATATTTTAAACAATATTTCCCGTCATATCCTATATCCAAACAACTGTTTGTAGTTAATATGCCATGTATTACATTGATATTGAAATTGAAGTATGTTAATACTTATAATATTAAAGCATTAATATAAACGTCAAATTATATTTATTATAGTAAGTTTTTTTTCTTGTGCTAAAAAAAGATATTATGAGAATTAACGTAGGTACAAGTAAGTTATCTTATTGAATTCAATCTATTCAATTCAGTTTTATATTAGGTTTTGAACAATGAACCAACGAAGGTTAATAAAATATTGACGGCAAAATTCAATTTACAAGTCTACTGACAATTTGCAAGTCTCGACTTCTATTCATATATTCTATCCGATTCGATGAGAAGACATGGTAAAGAGACTTAGAATCTTATGAATTTAGTAGCACTGGGAAACTGTATTTGCCCTTGTTATAACATCATTTCAAGTTCAAAAGAACTATTACCTATTTGCATGTCAAGAATTTAATATATCAATTGTTATTTAATGACGATGAATTAAAAGTAGTTACAGATAACATTTGAATGCAGGGCACCAACATTGTAATATTTATAGAATACAATTATTATATGGATATATTTTAATTAAAATTAAACATTTCAAGTTATCTTATAGTTATGTTGTGTACGTCTAAGTTATTTCAAATTTTGCTTTTGTATTGATAAAGTCTTATTGAATAATAATCAAAAATATAAATAGCCAAAATAATAATTATAATATTAAATATTTAAGAACTGTATTTATTTAAAAATTGCCATTTTCAAGATATTGTAAAAAACTATTTTTTACTCCACAAATATACGCATTAAGTTTAGCAGTCGCTGACATTTCCATAGTAAGTTGTTAGAAAATCGAGTGCGCATGAAATATGTTACATTTCTAGTTTACTTTCCGGCAAAACCTTTATAAAAATGTATTTTTCACCAAGAAAATATTTTAAATTATCTCTTAAAATCCAAAATATTTTTCTTTTTCTAATGTTTTTTATTTGCTACTAGCTCTTTTTTATGTGCCATTTGAATTATCGTGACGTTAGCATTGATTGTTACATAATTTATGTGTAATAGTAATAGAAAAATATTAATAAATTAACATTTAAAATAAAATAAAAACTTACATAATACTCCAAATAATTTTATATTTTATTAAAATTTTATATCAGACCCATAAATAAACCACCCGTAAGCGAGTCTAGATATCAAGCGTTTAAAATTTTCTACTTACATAAATTTTACTTCTATTCTTATCCTTTCCTACTACATCCATTACTCATAATATATGATATTAAATACGGTTGATTATAAAATAATGAATATGCTTAATTGAACATAAACGGCAATATATAACAACAATTTTATTAAAAAGTTTCTTCAGATAAAATTCATTTGATAGCAATTGAATGGTTGAACTCTCTGATGCAACGTAGTTTTAACATAACTACATTACGAAGATCTTCCGTGAAGTGGTGGGCCGCAGCTAAAGATTTACCCCAGTTATTTAGTTCAGTATATAGTCCTTTAAAATAAAATAAAGAAAAACTTATTGTTTGAGTTTTTCTTGCGATGAGACAAAGTTAAAGAAATTAGGAGGAAATCAAACCAATATACCAATCCAGAGAAAATAAACCACCATTTTTATCATCAAATGCTTTCAATAATATATCGTAGATTCCCTTCTGTTGGAGATTCGTTTGAACTATTACGTCTAATACCTGGCAATCATATACATGTTCCTATTCATAATAATATAATTGTAACGAGTTTAATATATCGATTGTTGTTATAGTGATGGAGAATTTATGGGGCTTAAGACAGAATTAGTATTTGCGTTATATTCATTTAAAAATATTTATGATATATTTACATTTAAAAGTGACAGGTATGTAGGAACTATATGTTGTATATAAATTGAAAAATATTTAATTTAACTGAAAAATGTTTTATTATGTAGGGTTCAATAATTTTTAATTAAAGTGATTAAATAGTAGAAAGAAGTAATTTACTATTAAAGTACCACAGTAGTATAGAAAAATTAAGCTAACGATATGGAAATATTAAAAGCCTGCTGCATTTCCGGTAATGAACTTACATACTTATTAAAAAATAAATCGAGTTTCAACGCAATCTTTGATAGTACATTATTTACTTTAAGGCAAATAGATCAAAATGTGTTCAGTTGGCAACAATGGTACAGATACTAATAACAGGGGAATTGACGTTTAGTATATATGAATACGGTTTGATATTATGCTATTGACGAGAACTAATTGATACAACTTTGTGATTGTCGTAGCTTTTAAATCTTCATTGTTCTTAAGCTAGTATTCACATGCATGCAAATGGAAGGACGTCGTAGTCATTTCAAAACCTACAAAAATAATTTCTTTGAGGTATATTTATCAGTAAAAGTTATAATACATTATTAACCAATTCTATTAACATACTTCCGACTTTCAGTAAATTTAAAGAGTTTATCTCTCAGTATTTAAACGCGCTTAATCTTAAGCACGTATAAATAAACATCTATCTATCATCGCTATCTAAACTATGATCGAAATTTAAACGCCGTTTTAAGTTTGTTAGACATAAACTATGCTGATATAAATTAGATCACAAACTTAATCTGTGCATTCAGTAACTATTCAGGTAACTTAGATAAATGAATCCCTAGACTAACAGGAGTAATAATATATAAATTTTTGCGTAGTATATGTATATACTAGGTACATCTATATATATAATAAATATTTTTTGTTAATCTCACCTTAAATTATCTGATAGTAGTTTTATTTAAGTAATATTAAAATTTTTATACATTTTTATAACTATATAAAATGTTTATTATAAAATGTTTGTCTACATTAGCAGAGACAAAGACATTGTCGGCACAGAACACGCGGCTAGGAGACTTAACTTTGTATAGTGGTTAAAGCTCTTTTGTTTAAACCTTGGTCATATTTTGACTTTTGAAATAACTTTTAAAATATTAATTTAAATGGCGTGGTGTAGAGAAAAAAAATCTGCATTTCATTGCTTAATAACAAGTTTAAATTGAAAATGATAAATGTTATGACGACCAAAAACTTATTGTAAATATGATAATTCATACAAGAAATTAAGAATGACAAGGATTATGCTTCATACCTCTTAAGGTTAAGCCTCTTAGCTAAGAAATTATAGAACCCTACATACTAAACCATTTTTCTTTTAAATAAAATAATTTTTAATTAATATATATATTTGATCTGATGCCTACCGCCGAATTTCATCACCGCACAGCGCTCCATCCGTACCACCTGGATGAGTGGCGATCCTTCACTTGGCGGTTCCTTCCTTCCACGTACCCTTCTAATATGGAACGAATTCCCTTCGACGGTATTTCCAGGTCGGTACGACATGGGTACCTTCAAAAAAGGTGTTTACTCCCACATCCAAGGCCGGCAACGCTCTTGTGAATCCTCGGATTTTTACGTCAAAAATGGTGCATTTAAAGTTAACGCGGTTTAGATTATTAGTACCGGTGCTAGTAGAAAATCATTCTTTATAATTATATGCCCAAAAACATTTTTGTTAAATTTAATATATATTTACTGAAAATCCAAATTGCAAACATTTGAAAACACAGGAGCCGACATACATAGTTATAAAACCTATAAATAATACAAATGGTATTTTGCTCATTAAAGAAGGGCAAGTCTTTAAACAAATAGTACTTACTATCTTACAAAAACAATTTCATTAAAATTACTAAGACTTTTTACACATACTAAATCAATAGAAGTACATACAGTATCTAAAGATATACACAAGATTTATAAATATCAATTAGACTATTCGTTTAGCTTAATTGTTAAGGAGCTTAGTTAGTTAGATCTTTTCGTAATGGTAACAGATTTAACGAGGACTAATAAATGGTCTAGGCTCGATGATAAAAAACGAATAAAACAAGAAATATCTTATTTAAAAAATCGAGTAAATAATATGAATAATAAACAACAGGAATCAATTATTTTAGCAGAAAATACTATTAAAGAATTTTCCACACACATGTAACTTACAATCATATAGACCAGAGTGAAAACTATTTAAAACAATATAGTGATAATATAAAAACAGTGTAATTTAGTAAAAAGTGCAAATTTCGATCCAATAAAGAAAGTTCTTTTGAAATACGTTGAACAAACAACAAGATTATTATTAAACACAAGTGAAGTGCGTTTAAGACAACACTGGATCTGAAACCAAATTACAACCATTTATATTCACAATAGAAAACATTTTAAAAAGATATAAAGGAATCAGTGTAAATAGTACGACAATCAAAGACATTGTACTAACGACAAGATATTATTTAGTAGTTAAATAATAGTGAAGTGCTTGTTCGAAGAAAGGTTACATTGTTGTTTTATTTCTTTTTTTTTATGAAAAAAGAAATAAAAAAATGATTTACAATCTCAAAAACTAAAGTGTCAAGTGTTATCACATCACATTTTCGAAAGCAATGTGAAAGAGTGCCACCTACTGGAAGCTATATTAACTATCTCCAAATATTTAGTTACGTCGTGATCTGCCACCTATCGGCAATTAGCGACAACACCAAACAGGCTTCCATAGACCGATCAATAAAAATGCTAGGTAACGCCCATAGATAGCATCACAATTCTCATAGCGAAATACAATTTGAAGAAATAAAAAAATATGAAATATGCAGCAAGATATAAAAAAACACAGCCCAGACATGTTAGAGAAGAAGAAGACATTAAAACTTAAATTACAATTAAAATAATTAATAGACTTAAGGAAAAGTTTAATATGATATTTAATTTCCTAAATATTAGATATATGTAAATGACATTTGATATTGTGTTCTATATATAAGCATGTAATGTGTAGGCCATGTACCAATGTTTCCTTTCCAATGTTAAATCTTTACTCGTTAGGATATTTAAACACTTTGTCACTTATATTGTATTGATTACAGTTGATATAAATATTAATTTATAAGGCATATTTCTGTACAACTATTATAAAAGTAGTAGTAATAATAACCTTTATTAAAATTATAATTCTAGCAAATTAAACATTCCCAAACAGCGTTGGCGTCAGGCAGGCGGCCGGTTGTAAAACAAAGATAAATCTTTTAGCAGTACGGAAATATTGGTGCCACACAAGTTAGCCCGGAAACAAAGAGATGTAAGACTGGAGTTTGAAAGTTGGAATATTTGTACATAGACTGGAAGATGACGAGAAATTGCTGACGTGTTGAAGAGAAGACGAATAAATGTAGCATATTTACAAGAGACGAAACTGAAAGGATCCAAAGCGAGAGAAATTGGTGAAGGTACAAGTTTTTTTTTTTACTACTAAATGTTCTCTTGTGATGACAACTCCTAGTTGGAGTACAATAATTATATATGCTCTTGGCTTCATCACCCATTAGATATTCCTTTTCCAAAACAAAAGAAATCCGACAAAACGATGACCTTACTATATATATCAGTTATATATATATGTCAGTTAATGAAAACAGAAAGCTTTTAAGTAAGAATGGCAACATAATAATGTATTAACACATTTTTTTCTTGTAATTATTGTCTGATGTGTACCGGATTACAAAGACAACGTTATTAATTATCTATAACTTTTTACTTTACAAAGCCACCGAATCAACATGCTGCTTCAAACATTATAATGTTTTATGCAGTTACCAAGTGGATTCAAAATTGCCTTATAACGCTAAACAAACGTTTGTAACTAGGAATATATTATTATGTAGTGAAGATGAAATATTGCATTTATTCACTTTTGAATTTATCGTTTTACTTTTAGACACTGGCTTAATTAAAATTATTTCCATAATATAATTTTGTTGCTTTTGTAATACCATATTTTCGTTATAAGTGACAGAGCATAATATCGAATACGGGTTATTTAAACATTCATAAAAGTTTGTTAACGAGTTTGTAAAATATTTTAAATTAATAATGCAAAGTGGACAAAAACTAAACACGGGTTAGAAAGTTCAAGATTCTAATATTTATGTATATTTAAGTATCTATGTTCAAAACATTCATATTCATTTCATACTATCAGTAAAAGTGTATTCTATATAATAAAAATACGATGTTTTATTATATTATAATATGCATGCACAATATATTATTTATATCTAGGTAAAATCTTGTGGTTTCAAAGAAATGGATAAAAACAAATGTATTCGAAAAGTATTAATATCCAACCCATACCACATAAATATAGAAAATAAACTTTAAAATGTCTAATGTAATATAATATATTACCTAGATCTTTTTCTGTGAAGCTAATTTTCTTCTACAAACATATTACGATCACATCAAGTTTCTTGTTAACTAGACCGGAATGCTATTCGTACTTGTTACTAATTAATGGCACTGAAATTATTCTTAATTCTTTTATATGTAAATAATTAAATTTAATCACTGTAAATATATATTCATAAATTACAGTAGATAATTGATAATATGAACAAATGCGGCGTTGGGAACCGCCAACCAACACGCTACGTTCCGAACGGCGGGAGGTGGAGGACGGAGCTACAAATAGCTACGTGGAATGTAAGAGGAGGAATGGAACAGAAGATGAATGAATTATTAGATGTGATGGATGACAAAGATCTGGATGTTATTTGTGTGTCTGAGACCAAGCGAAAAGGCAATGATACGACCGATTTGCCTGGCAACCGGGTCACTTTTTGGGCTGGGGTTCCAGAGGGTGAGCGAGGTTGCCAAGGTGTAGGCGTATTATTATCTTCTCGAATGGTTAATGCAATGGTAGAATACAAGGCGATTAACCCGAGGCTTCTTTGGGTTCGCTTTAAGCTGGGGATAACAAGAGTATTCTTGTTAGCCATGTATGCGCCAGTATCCTCAGCTCAAATGAGCGAGCTCGAGGAGTTTTGGGAGAATGTCAGGGATGTTCTAAGTAGTGTCAGAGATAATGAAAAGTTGATAGTATGTGGAGATATGAATGGATGGGTTGGAACCACGCGAAGCGGTTACGAAAGCGTGCTAGGCAAATATGGTGATAAGAGGGTAAATGAGGCTGGAAAGCTTATTTTGGAATTTTGTAAGGAGAAAAATTTGTTTGTGGCAAACACGATGTTTGATCACAAACAAATTCACATGTACACTTGGGAGCGAGCGGAAGAAAGAAGTATGATTGATTTATTCCTAGTGGACCAGCGTATTCGAAGTCAAGTTATGGACACGCGAGTGTTCAGAGGTGCTGATCTGGGAACGGACCACTATCTAGTCGTTGCTAGAATAAGAGGTTTGTTCGCAGGTTGGCGCAGCCGCACGACGTGTCCAAGCTTGGCGTCGAATTATCGCATAAGAAGCTGGAAGCTTCAGGATCCACCGATCAGAGAGGAATATCAAGAGAGGGTTTCCAAGAAGCTTGAAAGCTATGATTCTGGAAATGAAAGTGTTGAACTATGCTGGCAAAACCTTAGGAATGGTATGGTGAAAGTAGCGACAGAAGTATGTGGTAAAAGGAAAAGAGGTTTTAGTAAAAAGCGCGATGAATGGTGGGATGATGAAGTGAAAGACGCTGTAGAGTTGAAGAAGAAAGCATGGCTGGATTATAAAGCCTCTGGTAAGGATAAAAGTATGAGAGAGATAAGAAAAAGAGCGTACAAGCTGCAAAAGCACAAAACGAAAGCACTTATAAAGATGAAGCGTGAAAATTCTGAGAGAGAAAGGGATGAAAGGTTGACGAACAACTTCCGGGAAAACACGAAGCTTTTCTGGCGAGAAGTTAGTGGTTCCCGGGGTTGTTCGGTAACCTGTAGAATGAAAGGGGTGCTTTCGAAAAGCGATGAAATTTTAACTGAGCAAGCACACGTTTTGCAGCGGTGGGCGGAATTCTATAAGGAGATGTATGAACGTGAGGACGCCTCGGTCTTGACTACCAGTGTAATGCTGAGTCAAGATGTAGCCGATGGTGAAATCAGTTTAGAAGAAGTAGAGAACGTGATTCGAAGTCTGAAATGTGGTAAGGCTGCGGGAGCAGATGAAGTTACTGCCGAGATGATCAAATATGGTGGGCCACGCGTCTGGGACTTTTTCTGGTTTTTATGCAATTTATGCTGGAAATCTGGGGAGGTCCCAGACGATTGGCGAAGTGCAGTCATCGTACCTTTGTATAAAGGCAAAGGTTCACAGATAGACTGTGCAAGCTATAGGGCCATCAGTTTGATTAGCTTGGGCGGTAAAGTTTATGCTAAAATTTTAGCGAGAAGAATGCAAGAGAGATCTGAAAGGCTGTTGTGGGAGGCACAAGGAGGTTTTAGACCTGGAAGAGGGTGTATAGATCAGATCTTTTCCCTCCGCATGATCACGGAAAAGTTTTTGGCCCTAAACCAAAAGGTTTTCTGTGCTTTTGTGGATTTGGAAAAGGCGTTTGACAGGGTTGTGAGAAAGAAGTTATGGGAGATACTGCCCCGATACAATGTGAACGGACCCTTGCTACAGGCTGTAAGGTCTCTTTACCGAGATCACTCAGCCTGTGTGCGAGTAGGAGCTGGCATGTCGCCCTGGTTTGACATCCAATCGGGTGTTAAGCAAGGTTGCGCTTTGTCAGCTTGGTTGTTCAATTTGTATTTGGATAGTTGTCTCCAAGGAGTGAAAGATAGTGACATGGGAGTGAAAGTAGGTGACCTTAAGGTCAATTGCTTACTATATGCAGATGATGCAGTGCTCATTGCATCATCAGAATGCAATTTGCAGGCATTGGTCACCACTCTGAAAGATGGGTGTGAAATTAATGGTCTTAACCTGAATGTAGATAAGACGAAGGTTCTGATATTTGAAAGAAATGAAGAAAGAACAGAATGTAAGATCAACGTGAATGATAAGATAATAGAACAAGTGAATGAAGTGGTATATTTGGGAAGTATGTTTAGCAGAGACGGAAGATACGAAATGGATGTGGAAAGGCGTATTGCTGCTGGTAACAGAGTCAATGGTGCTTTGACTGCATTGTTGAGACGGCAAAACGTCAGTATAGCTGCACGTTTGGCTGTACACAATGCAGTTTTGCTACCGACGCTGTTATACGGCAGCCAAACGTGGGTAACACAGAAGAAGAATGTAAGAAAGATGAATGCTGTGGAGATGCGATCTCTTCGCAGAATATGCGGAGTCAGTCTAGCTGATCGAATCCGCAATGAAGAGATCCACAGAATGGCAGGTACTAGCGAAGATGTCACGGTGAGAATGAAGAAGAACGTGCTCAGGTGGTTTGGGCACGTTGAACGAATGAGTGATGAAAGAATGGTAAAAAAGATTTATATGGGAAAAGTGAGCGATAAGAGAGACAGGGGGAGGCCTCGAGTGACCTTCGAAAACACAGTAGCTACGATACTGGAGGAAGGTCACGTAAAAAGCATGAGGACCCCCCGGAGGGCATGTATGAAGAAGTTGATGTCTGTGGCCGAGGCGAAAGAGGTATGCAGAGACCGTAGCGTTTGGCGCTCCGTCGTCTCTGGCTACCCCGCAAGGGATATGGCGTGAAGGTAAATAAATAAATAAATATAATTGAAAGTTTATTCGTATTTTATAAGACTAAATAAATTTAATTCTAGTTGTGGTATTTTGCCCTACCTTAGTTTTTGAAGTAGGTAGGAATAGTCTAGAAAAACACGGTTGTTTTAACGGATATTGTGTATTTTGCACAGACACTCAAAATCACAATTACTAGAATTAAAGCGCAGAAGAAGTGAGCGGAAAAACAATAGAAACAGGTAGATGAGATACGAGGGGAGGTCCAAAAGTTCGTGGAATGAAAGGGATCTAAATAAAATAAAACAACAAAACTATTTTTCCTTTTCAATATAATCACCCTTAAGCTCAATATATTTATTAGACTTATGAATATTTTTTTCTAAACCACCAAATATTTTTTATTTTTTCCGTCAAAATGTCCGATGTGGTAGCCTCAACTGGCCTTCCAGAGCGGAGGTCGTCTTCAATTGGCTCTCGACCGTGTTTATAAAGACCATGTCACTTGTAAATCATTGATTTACTAGGGCACTGTTCCCTATAATCAACTCCCATTTCATTCAAAATGGTTTAAGCGTTCATTCCTTGCTTGGTAAGAAATTTTATCACAGCACGGTGTTCAATTTTCTCCATAGTTTCAGTTTTCTTCCGGATTGCCTTATTCAGCAAGCAACTGTTCATAAACGAATGATGCAATCGGGTTGAAATTATACGGTATTTATACTAAAGATGAGTCTCCGATTCGTATGACACTAAGCGAGCGCCCCTACCCCCGGTCCATCCTCTCCATTCCACGAACTTTTGGACCTCCCCTCGTATAAGCTAATTGGTAAACCTAGTCACGCGAATAAATAAGTATACAAGTTGAAAGCTGGGCACATCGATCCTAACTGACTTTCCGTAGGAGCTCGCGGGGGAACCGTAGCGGGCCGGGATAATGGCAACCCGGTCGGTCGACGCATGCGTTTGCTCTTCTAGTGAGAACAATAGACGGCCAGCCACCCGTTATTTCCAATTGTATCCTAATAAAAATGCTCTCATGTGGATAATAATAAAATTTTTATTTAACCAGAAATTATTTAAATGTATTAAAAATAAACTAAAATGTAGTTATGTAATAAAAATGTATTATTTTAACACTGGTGGCAAAACGCCACATAAAAAACTTGATACTATGACGTTATAAAATTGGTACTGCTAAATATAAATAAAGCATTTATCGAATTATAGACGGATGTTAGAGTTTAATTTTATCAACACTATACATAAGAGCGGCTACGATATATTAAAAATATTTAAAAAAAATCACCGACTACACAGGCACACAAAAAAAAAATCATGAACCAGAGGGAAGACCCCATTATTCTTAGGTTTTTGGGATCGCTGAAACCGAATATGACAATAAAAACTAATTTTAAATGCCCGTTTTCCCGCTAGCACCCCCTTACTACCTCTTAAGGGATGAAAATTGAAATTTTTGTATAAAATCAAGATAGATGTGTATTTCTACGTTTTTTGGGATGCTGAAACCGAAAATGATAACTAAAAATAAATTCATGACCACAATCACCCCCTACCATCCCTTACAGGGGGTGAAAACTTCAATTTTTCTATAAAATCAAGATAGATGTGTATTTCTACGTTTTACAACGACTACGACTAAAAGATGCTGAACCTAATTCTATGCCTCCGAAATAGAAGGGACTATTTTCCTGACAATTTAGGAGACTACAGAGAGGAGCAAGGTGAAAGGTTCATCAGGATCTAAAGACAATGGAACAGCGCTATCACGGTAAATGGGATGTCAATATGTTAGCAGACTACTGTTTTTTTTTGTGTGCCTGTGTTATTAAACAACATTGCAATTTTTGAGTTAAAGCTTCTTAGAAAGCTATTTATAGCTTGACTACTAACAACTAAATTTTATAAGTATTACCGTCAATTCATCAAAAATCTAATTATGAAATAATTCTGAAAAAGATTATCCGGTATTTACCTACGTATTAGCTAATTATCACCTGTCATGGAATTAAAGGAGCTTTCGCTAAGCTAATATACCAACATGTACAACATATAAAAACTTCATTTTAAAAAATATTTTAAACGTATCTAAATTAATAAAGACTTAAGAGACCATTTTAGGATGGTTAATATTACTATAGGTTAAGGGTAGAATTATGAACATCAAAATGATTTTTAAAAGGATCGCGCGAATAAATCTTACTCATTTGCAAATGGAATTTCAATTCAGCTGCTATGAAATCAATTCTAGACGGCAATAAAGCCCAGGTAGTACTCGCTTGTTTGAGATTATGGTATTCATATTTTATTCATTTTATAAAAGTGGCCTAAATCAAAATATGAAACTATAAAATATTTCCTTCTTTAATACATTTGCACATATAATTCTAAAGCATTCTTTAATGACCAATTAAACTTGCTAGAGACTTGTGTCGCCTACGCATGGCTTTTGTACTACACACGAGTACTTTGGCATATTGAAATCCCGACATACATAACAGGTCACATTTTATACATTATAATGAATGTAGTACTTATTAATATATACAAATACATAAATAAAAATAAACACAAATAGAAACATAAAAAGATACATAAAAAATAAAAGAATAAACGATGAAGCAATCATTTAATTTAGTTTCTATAAAAATTAAAAAATAATCTACTGAGCTATAAAAGAAAAGACGGAGAAATTAAGTCAATAGATTACGTACGTAGATAGAAAAGTTTCACTCCCTTTCTCAAATAGGTCCAAAATATCCTTTCGAAATCAGAACACGGTTTTTCTTCTGGAGGGGTGTCAGCATTCTGGGGACCTATATTGCACTGACTTGTTCATGAACAAACGTTCGTGTAAAATTCTGAAAACCAATGATTCTAAAACGCATTCAGAGGCTTATTGAGAAGTTTGTCCACATTGGCAATGATTTAGAGTATGGTTCATTCCAAGGCCTTCCACTGCGCGGGTTATCTTCAATAGATGTATGTCCCCACTTGAAGTGTTCCGAAGAAGTGAAGTGTGAAATAAATACAGTTTTCTGTGAATAAGTGTACGCAAATTTTTTTTTTACTTTACTTAACGAAATATCAAAACAAGTAGTAAGTAAGTAAGATAAGTCCAAGTTTCAATTTAGTGTTGAGCATTTACTTGATTTGGCATTTTATGTAATTACAGGTGATGATAGAATCTTGCTGCAGCTCGTATTGTGCTAGCTTACCGAGGAAAGACCACCCTCTCACAGGAGATCGATTTTGAGAACATAGAGTAATGCGAAATTAGACATAATTCAAATTTGTATTGCATAAAGGTGAAATTAATATGTACAACAAATTTCCCAAAAAATTGTAAATATTAGAGGAGTATCGCCATCGCCATATCAAAAAAAAATGTTCTGAAATATAAAAAAGATCAACAAAGTCTCGTCAACTGCTAATACAAGCTGATCAACATAATCAATACATTAAATTCAGAGTAAGGAATTCAAGAAAGCACTGTTCATAGAAATCTTCAAATAAAATAACTAGAAACGCTTTACTTATTCTTATAATCTTTTAATTTTATTGTTTATTCTAAAAAATATATTTTATTCACAATTAAGTTACATGAGTTTATAATAACTGCATGGTGCAGTTGGTGTATAATTTAACAGTTACCTACTGGTGTAAATAAAACATATTGAACAAAGATGTTGTTTTCGCCTTCTCAAATACTCATTGAATTCTATAACGATCTATTTTCTTAATATTTTTCTGAAAAGCCACTTAATGCGAAGAAACTGATCCTAATTGCATTTTGTTAGCTGTCAATAAATATACTTAACATCCTGCAGTGAAGATCGCAAGAGAAAAGAATGGCTTGTTTTATTTATCTAACGTTGTTTCTCTTATAATTGCTTTTTATAGTTAACTACTCGTTAGTTTGCTATCATTACAATTATTGTCAATATTTAATAAAAAGCTACAAATTATAAATATATTTAAGACTGTTTTATACCTGGTTCCAAACTGTATATTTTTTATTCATGAAACATAATTCAGCTAATCATGTAGATCATTTTACTTATACACCCAAAATAAAATAAGATGTTTCTAGTGGGCTAATCCAGTTCACTAGTTCCTACTTTTTTAAAACAAATATGTCAATATGTATTTAGGCAGTGATATGGTTCAGTAACGAATATCGAGTAACGAACATACTTGATACTATTACTTTGATTAATTATATTACTGTGAGTGTGAGCGCGAGCGGGCATACGTGCGTGCGTGAGTGGGTGTTCGTGAGTGTGTTTGTGTTTGAGTGTGGCATGACATCTAAGATTTTTTCTTAAGCATACTATGTCTATGAAGTAAAAACACTTATAACATCGCCAGTTGTAATTAAAAATGTGCTCATACTAAGCACATTGAATTTGAACAAAAAATTAAATATTTCAGTTAACTTTTGAACGTAAAACTTTATTATTAACCATATTTTAAAAAAATGTTTTTGACTCACAATTAATATTATTCAAAATTCTATAAAGTCTAAATTTGATTAAATAGTGCTGTTTTATTAACACCAAAATTTACATTTTTTTTTAATAAATTCTGGTGCATTGCAAAGAAAATGTTTGTCAAGCTTGTCTAGAAAAATAGAGAGATCTTGATTCACATTTAGAACTGAAGCGTTTCACGTAGTGCATTAGTAGTGAAACAACTGTGATGTTCAAACAAAGCGGTTTCTAGCTTTTCATTACAAAGCGATACTCTCAGTCGGGTTTAAGTACCTACAGCACCATTTAAAGCATTCAATTGCAGTGCCTGCAGATTATTCTTCCATTAAGACAGATAGCGAATATAAGGGAATGTAGGGAAAGTGAATATACTTTTGAAAATATTATAGTTTTACCAAAGTTAATTTCTTAAAATAGGTTGCATTTATTAAATAGACAAAATCACAGTTTTAAATTTCGTTTCATTACATATTAGTAGGGGAAATAAAAAAACTTTATCCTCATTATTCTCTTATTTATCAATGAATTAATATATGGTAATATTTAATATATAACGGTGGCTATCAAGCGTAACAGTGACAACGTCCTGCGGACGCTATTGGAAGGGATGCACTATAATTCCCACTACAATCCGCTTTGTACTTCTCTATATAAGCCGATGCTTATAGCCATTATCATGTATTTACATCTCTCTCTCTAATAGTACTCAAAACATACCTTTTTCTTTTTCTGTCACATAGTGACAAGAAATTTTGCAAACTAATTGTAACAATTATTGTCTGCCATTCACTCCCTACTAGCATAGCATAGCGACAAAGAGAGTTTAACGGACCTACATCACTGTTGTTAATAGTCTTGTATTCAGATTTAATAATTAATTAATCTTCTTGTCTATCATACGAATATTAGACAATAATCATTATTTCATATATTGAAACAACAAAAACGAATACTTGGTTTAAGTAAGTATTCTTTACAAAACTGAAGCATTCAGAAGAAAAATATTCTGAGATCGTATTACCTTCAATTTCTTGTATATTTGTGGATTTTAGTCAATTTATTTATAAAAAAACATCCAATTTCGCCTATTGTAAGAAAAATAATTGAGTCTAATGTAAAGAGACAAAAAAATCTCTAAAAGGATATATTTTTTCTGGTGGTAAAAGTATTTTACTCGTATATGTACCAGGGATATAATTTTTCCCATACGAAATTCAATTGAAATTTGTAAAGTAAATTTTACACCATACTCCGACAAACCAACACAAACAGTAGACAAAAGTTTGGTTTCCAATTTGTTCAACGGTAATTGATAATTTTTTTCTATAATATCAAAATATTATTATATTATTTTATTAAATTTGGTTTAATTGGTTATGTATTGAAACAAAACTATTCAATATCCAAGCGAATAATAAATTGAATAAGCTACACTGAGAAGGGTTTAAACAACAGTATGAAATCTAATCGAAAATAAATTATTAAGAACCTTAAATATAATTTAAAATTTTATTATATTTAAGATATGGATAAGCAAGAAATACCTATTAGAAAATAAAACTAAATGGTAATATTGAATTGCGATAGTAATCAAAGTTATGTATTCTTTACATTTCTGGTAAATTATGCCAGAATGATCCAAAAACGACCGTTAGCAATAATTAAGAACTCAATACTTGAAAGTAATTGAATAACCGCAACATGTTGAACCAAAGAATTTTATTTAGCTATATAGAGACATCAATACTAGAGTTATTTTATAACAACAATACCATCCATATTAATAAACTTTCATTATTAGTAAATATCGATACCGCATTTCATAGGTATTAATTTCTCACAGCAAGTTTTTAAAGATTTTTTTGCAAATATATTATATAATCTGTTTCGCGTCTGTTTTATAATACTGTTTTATAATTCTATTAAATTATTTATTACTTTCATTTTACAATAAACTTCATTTTATGATTAACTATAAATATAATCAGGGGCTAGCTGTAAAGAATTTCCCAATAGGTACTTAAATGAGTTTAACTGGTCTCGTTCTTTGTGAATCGTAGTTATATTATTCAACATAAAAAATCTTTTCAAATAAACGTTTTTACCATTTATTTTTCAGTTCTATATTATATCCAGATAATAAAGATGGTTACATAGGCCCACAATCAGTCCAACTTCTATTCAACTCTTTAAAAATATGTTATCTGTCATCTGTCTGTTAAATACCAATCAGTCAATGTTCATTATAAATTCAATTCAATGTCCCTTTAAGATAGATACCAGGTTCAGAATGTGTTTTTTTAATTGTACAAAGAAGACATGCTATTTTAAAATTTTATTGTGTACTTGTGTAAAAGACACAGACTATCCCGGAATTTTAAAAGCCATACCTGAATTGACATAAACTCTTCGAATGTAGATAAGGTTTTATACAGTAAAAAGATTTAATGTCTCGTCAATGCACCTTCTATTAAATCTTTTTTTCCTTTATTACCTATTAATGCGTCAACCATTACTTCAATGTGAAAAATTATCTGCTAGTCCTTTAATTTTTTTAAGACTGATATTTTGTTAAGAATATCTTTATATTTGACGCTCAAGTGTCATAAAAAATAGTTTATATTTATCAATATCATTCAACTTGAAACTGAATATACAATATATACATATAGAAATAATATTTTTTTAAAACACATTTCATTGTAATAACCATAAGGACATTGATTTAAAGAGAGTATTTTTTTTATTAACCTTTTTACTTGTAAAGTACATTAGTGAAATTTAGATTAACTACAGTATTTTTATAGATTACTAATATATACAAGCAATGTGACTTGACATATAAATTAAATAAATATTAAAGATACTGAGTATTCTTTTTGTAAGTAAATTGATTGTGATTTATGAAGGGTTTATGTTTATATTAATAAGACATTAAATAAAACTGCTTGATGTGTCACAAAAAACAATTAAATTATTATTTAAGATTATGAATTATAATTTAATGAATAACCTTGCTGCCCTGCCTTGTATTATCAGAAATGGTAAAATATTTAAATTAGAAACTGGGTGTATCAAAGACTTCGATGCATGACTATGGCAGGTCGTCTATAGCAAAATGCTCTATCGAACTGTAATAATATACGAGTTCGTAGAATTTTAAAGTAAGCCTTTATTTTAGCTAGTAAAGTTTTAAACGTCATAACAAATTATATATTTTTTTTATATACTTTATATTCATTTAAAATTAAATATTCTTTTTGATTAAAAAAAAAAAACTTAAATAAATTGTTATTCTAAGAAAGCTGGAGTACTCAATACTATAGCCATATGTCTATAAATTATAAAAATGTACTCTTACATTTATAAAATATTATATGATTTATGAATTATTATTTCAATTTACTCCAACAAAGTCAAGCAAAATACTTTATTATATTTTATAAAAAGGTTTCTACTGTTATGATAATACATTTTTTTTTATTGATAACGATTTCTTATATACGTGTCTTTTTATACAAACGTATGTTTTAATACCTGTTTATAATTTTGAATCATTTGAATTTGAATAACAGCTCATTTAAATTCACAACTTTGAATTATTTCCCAAACATTATTTAGACAAATTGTATTAACAGAGTCTGAGGAATATTTCTTCCGGTATTTCATTTTAAGGTAATATCATAACCATTATTACCATCTTATCATAATACTTTATAAATTTATACTTTGAAGATATGCTGTTACAAAATACTAAGATATATTCCTCATTAAACACTTATTTCTTTGTTCATTTATTCATTTGCATGTGAATACTAAAGACTACTACTACTACTATACACTACTTTGACAATCTTTCCAATGGAAATGAGGGTACGCAATCGTTGAACCTGATATTTAAACCTACACGTCTCTTAAGTGAGTGACACATTTACACATCTAATTAGATTTAACTATCTTTGATCGCAGTCTTATATTTCTTTAATCTCACCCTACACTTAAATTTAGCTTAGTGTCGTTTATAAATGCAGACAGGTAGACAGGTACAAATATTAAAACACTTGATTCAATTTTAATTTCTTAATATATATATATATAAATAAATATAAAGTGGTTTCCTTAGGTACTTAGGTACGGCCTAGCTATGGGGTTAGAAATTATAGATTATATGCTAGGGTATGTTAGAGTAGATTGCCTTTTATATAGGCATTCCAAATTCTAGTTTTGATCGATAAAAAAATATATATAACGATCAGATTTGATTGATTTTGAACGGCCATTGAAAGGCAATTAAGGAAAAAAACTATAGACCTCATTTTATAACGAAACAAATGTATGAGGAAAAGTGAAATAATGGAAAGTGTAAGCAACACATTTTTGAATTGTTAGGTCTATAATAAATTTATCCAATAAATTATGTGTTCCAGTGTATGTGTTTATGTATATATCAAAAAATATCTTAATTTAATGTTCTATATATTTATATTAAGTTCTCAGTAAAATAAAATCTTATTGAGACTTGTTTAACTTACCTAAGTTTTGTGGCGATAACATGGCCAAAGGACTAAGGAAAGGACTTGCTCTTGCTTAATTGTTTCTTTAAGCGGAATAAATAAAGAAATAGTGTTTAAACTTTAAAAATAAAAATATTAATATTTTATAAAAAATAATAAATAATTATAGCTGTATGTAAGCTATATCTATTCAAACTATAATTATCTAATAAATCATATTCTTACATATGCAATGATTCTACTAACAGATTAAGTTTACAGTTTAGTGTTAAGCAAATTGAAAGGGCGTATGGACGTACCTTGCAATTTGTACCTTTCAATTACATAGTTTCAGGTGCAAAGCAGTGTAATTATCACAGCTAGCATCTGAATTTGCCATTATGTATAGTATCGTATGTGCTATTGCTCGTACGCTTAAAAATTATAGTAGATAGATGCACGAGGGCACTTTTTTAATTTTTATTGTTGTGAATTATCTCAAATATTTGTAAGTCTATCAATGTGTCAAGTGTTAGTTCAAAATTTTGTACGTTGTGTAAGTGTAATTAGATTTTTAATAATTACATCCAAATAATACTGTTTCAATTCATTAAAAGAGCATCTGATATCCAAATTACTATCAAATGTGACAGTTCTCCAAAACCAACTAATTTATATTCTTCTAGCATCAAGGACAAGTTACGAATATCGAAGGAATTGTCATTCAATATTTTACTTTTATTTTTATTTACCGAAGTTGGTTTATATAACGGCTTTAAATAATTACTAAGGTTGTATCACATCACTTGTAAACTATTATTGTTCTAGCCTTAAAATCTAATAATTTTAATAAGCAATTCTAATCCCCAACGACTAATAATCGCATCTTCGGAAAATGTTTAACAAAATTTCTTGTCAAAAAGTTTCACCTTGTTTAATGTATTGATTATGGTGTTCTAAATTGCGATCGAAGTTTAAACTCTGTTTTAAGTTTGATAGACTTAAAATATGCTGTTAGAAACCAATGTGTAGAAACTACCTCAAATAGTGTAAGATAAAAAAAAATAACTAACTCGACACCATACAATTTAAATATATATTTTTGAACTTGTACAGTACTAGTATTGTACAGAAATACTTATATATATATATATATATATATAGTCATTTTATATCACTTCAGAAGTCATTAGACCTAGTTTTTATTAATTTTATTTAAGTGACATTTTATATTGCGGACCTTTAGATAAGAAGGTCAAATTGTCTTATAGAAAATGGAAATGACTGATAAAACAAAGTTGTAAATTTGACCACTTAAAGTCAATATTTCGAGAATTCATTATCAGAGACAAACTTTTAGCGAAAACGAAATTTTAAATAAAATATTCCATCTACCTTTCAAAAGCCACCGACTTAAAGACAAGAAAACCACTGAAATAAGTAGTAATGAAAGAAAATAATGTCATCAATAAAATAATTTTCATTACAGTATTTTCATAGCACTACAGAATAAATATAAAAACAATTAAAGATTTACATTTTCACTGGCAAAATTAATTAAATATAAAGGGAGTGACTTCACTCATTTATTGTTTTGGTACAGGATTATTGCGAAATAATACTGTATAATTCCCTTCTCGTAATGTTACAAGTAACATATGAGTATGATATAGACCTGTTTTAAAATATATATTATATCCATATCATTATATAATATATGGTACATATAATACCATTAAATTGAATTTAATATTAATATTTTGTCGTTGAAAGAAATTCATATTTGTTAAAGGTAGTTTTTATTATGGTTCGTTCTACTTATTAGGTTTACAAATATGACAGTTTATATGATTTTTTTTTCACAGAACAAAAATATTTAAGTTAAGTTTTGTAGCAATGAAGTGATTGGATAATATTTAAAATGGTTTGATTTTGGTTATTTAGTTTTAACCAATTATTATGTGAAGAATAAATATTACGCCTAATGATATTCAGTTAAATAATAATAACAACAGTAAAGAAATATAAATAATGAAAACTATATTTTTTTTGCAAGCAAAAGATGGAATGTTTAACAGAATTCCTCTTCCATTTGAAGAAGTAATGGTTATTGGTTAAAAAAAAAATAAGTTTAAGAGATCCATCATTGTATAATAATAAACAGTTACATTAAAATTAAAACACTTATGAACCCTTCTTTTAATTTACATCTATCTAACGCCATTAATGGAGATTTTGGTTTCCAAAATGTTATTAATTACTGGATGTGTTAAATAAATTATATTTTGTATTTTACCGCTACTGCTATTTCCCCAAAATTTTAAGCTATGTAGGAAATTTCTAAATAAAATAAATATTTTTAATGAAAATGTTTATTATATAATGTTAACTTCCCAAGGAGGGTTGGCATCAGACAGGTCATCAATCTTTTTTTGCAGTATGGTATCCGGTGCCATAAAAGCTAGCCCGGAAGCAGTGGGATGTAATACTGAGGTTTGGAAGTTGGAATGTTGGTACGATGTCTGAAAGAGGAAAAGAAATTGCGGACGTGTTGCAGAGAAGACGAATTATTATAGCATGTTTACAGGAGACCAAATCGAAAGGGATCAAAAACGAGAAAAGTTGGTGAAGGATACAAGTTTCGTTATTGTGGGAATGATGAAAAAGGAATGGTGTCGGAAACATGCTTGATGAGAAATTGAAAGGTTGTGTGACGGGAGTGAGAGGGTGAGTGATAGAATTATTGTTGTGAAAGTGATGTTTGAAGGTCTAATCCTAAAAGTATTAAGTGTGTATGCTCCGCGAACCGGATGTGATGAAAGGATGAAAGAGAAGTTTTGGGATGATTTTGTTCTACGATGATGGATGTTCCGGACAAAGAGCAGATATATGTGGGGGGTGATTTTATGAGCATGTAGGATATATAAATGATGGTTATGAAAGAGTACATGGTGGTTAGTCACCGTAATGATGAGGGTGAGACCTTGCTGGGGGCCGCTCTAGCTTTCGAATTTGCTATATCTTATACGAGAAATGAACACTTAATCACATACAAAGTGGCCGCCATAAGACGCAGATTGATTAATTCTTAATAAAATCAATTATAAAAAAAGTGAAGCAAGATTAAAAAATGTAAAATATCGCTAAATATTTATTTCTACAAACAATATTAATGATTAAAAATTCAGTACTGTATGTCTGTGTAAAGAAAACAATAGTAAATCTGAGCGCTACTAGAATAAGTACCGTTTCTCGGCTTCTCGGTACTTTACAGCAGTTAATACTTTTTAACATTACCAAATATTAACCAAAAACATCTATATGTCATCTGGTAAACTGTAACACAGTATGCTGCGAGTTAGAAATTGTTTAATAAAAAACATATAAATTTTATCTTAAAATAAAAAAAAAACATTTACATATATTTTCAATTGATTTTGCTTATTTTAGTTGAAACACTATGTTAAAATAAATTTTACCAAGACACTAAAACTACAATAATTTAATATTTAAATGTACTCTTAATTATATAATAGTAATTATAATATTAACCAACGCCTAAAATGTTGTTTTGTTGTTGTTATAAGGCTAATCAAAAGAGTTATAAAGCAGGGAAACAGTTATTATAAAACAGATTGGAGTTTCTGGAAGAGTAATTAATTTGTTGACGAAATTAAATCCATCTCACAATTCTGTCTCAACTCAAACGAAACCAATTTTTTATAAATTGTTAGTCTGATTTAATACATTATTAATTAAGGTTGGAATAAAAACTATTAAATGAACTTGACATAACCATTGAAATTTAAAAATATTTAACTATCAATTAAACTTTGTAAGTTCTTTGGATTTATTTTACGAGTTATTATTACATAGATTAGATGTTCGTTTAGAAAACCATATTTTTTATAGTACAAGTGTACTTGAATATGTAAAACTTGACCCGAAGCTCAATAACTTGTACAATATGGTAAATCCTCAAAAACATTTATTTAATATTTTAAACTAATAAGAGCTTGTAAAGTTAGAAAGTAATACAATGTAACTTCTTATATCTTACCATCGGATGCATATAATGCATGTAATAGTACTCTTCATAAGTACCCATGGTCTAGTATTTCTAATATAAACCTATATTTATATCAATGTAATAAACGACAATACAAAAAAAATGTTAAATAAAGTGAAATGCCATTACTGAGCCTACCGGTAATTTAATTACTTTATTTACCGGCATCATTAAATAGAGATAATAATTTGTTTATTTATTCCATATAAAATATTATATTTTTAAAGATAAATCATAAATTGTTTTAAGCGATGGTGTTATTACTGAAAATCTAATTAAAAGTGTCGTAATATAAATGGATATGGACGCTAATTGGCATCGCCATATCTAATTTATGCAATAAAACATAAAATTAATTAATAATACAATACTCAGACAGCTTTGAGAGTTTAAATAAAGGAAATGAAAAGACCGTTTCAACTTTATATATCTTTTTATATTATATTCGACTGTTAAAATTTTAACAATAACTTCAATAATTCAATTGAATGCTAAAATCATGTTTATTAAAAAAAAACAAATTTATAATGACTTATATAAACTTTATTAAATTTCATAAGTGTAATTTATAAAAAAAATGACATTTAATACATCTCTTGGTGCTATCCTTAAGAATGTTCAACGTAAATTGGATGGATATTCTTTAACAGAGTACCGGGATTGGGCGTAGCTGTGATGGGTGCCGCATAGTCAGCGGAATGGAGTAAGCCATTTCAAGCTAGAATGAATTGGACGTCGTGGACTGCAGGTTTGCTGGAAAGCTGCCCACAGATAGCAGATACATACGAACGGAGCGCGTCTTCAACGACATTTGATACTGTTCTGTAAAATATGTTATTTTTCGTTTGAGTCTTAGTGTATTTTAATTTTGTTGTAAAAGTAAAACACATTAGATTTTCACGAATATTTTTAACATTTCATAAACAAACAATATCTAGTCCCTATCAAAATTCTTTTCTTCTCCTGTTTGAATGTAAATTAAAATATATTTATTTTCAACTCTAACAGCCCAAACACCCTTAATTACATTTATATGCATCTTAATAATAAATTCTAATGCTTTTATCCTTTGTCTGTAATGTCTGTGTGTATTTAACGAGGCGGAAAAGAGTCTTCGTGGTTACATACTCTTATATAAATACTGCTGTATGTAACAAAGAGAGTACGTGTCGCTTAAATTATCTTCATTTAATTTGTATTATTTTTGAATATGTTAAATTTCTACTTTGAACCAGCGTTACTTCCAAGGTACTTAATGTAAACAACAAAGTAAAACACACAATAATTGAAGTTTTCAACATATCATAAAATAGTAATCATAACTATACTAGTATTTAAGAGTGTTATATTAAATATAGTCAAATGAAGTGAACAGGAATGCAATCAGACTTTGGGTTTGGGTTTTGGAAATAGTTCTTTTTGCTTTTTTACACTAAATGGCTATGATAACAGAGTCCAATACTTTAAAACATCCAATACAATTTCACACCAATTATGAAATCTGTTTTCGAACTGAAGCTTCGAATTTAAAACCCTTGAGAATTATAATCTTATAGCCTATTCCTAAGTACCTTTATTGATTTGTTTATTATAGACAGAAATCCTCTGTTTATCTTCCTTAATTACTTTAATTAAACTTATATTTTTTTAATTCATTTTCTTTAAAACATTAGTACTGCAATCTGAATTATAATTATCTATTTATAATAATCACAGTCACAAAAATACAAAATAAATCACGAGGTTAATCATGTAAAAGAAATTAATTTTAGCTGGTATTTGTAATTCTTTCAGATTTCCTTTATTAATAAAGAAGTCTCAAACTTCTTTACTAACTAAGCCGATGGAAGTCGTAAGTATCTCATTAGCCACTGTAAATGTTGTGTACTGTCTAGGTGGTAGAGCCTAGCTGTAGTTATCTGATTGCAGCTCGTATTGGGCTGGCTCGACCGGGGAAGGATCACCCTCTCACAGAAGACCGACGCAAAGTAACCAAATTTTTTTGGTTATGTTCCGTCGGTGAGTGAGAGAATCCGGGGTATCTGTGTTCGTAAGGGAGCATATCTGCTACCGTCGCCTTCAGGTTTTTGAAGGTCGGGACCTGTCTGTACTCTGGCTGCGCGTGGACATGGACGACCATGTCAGAGTCTACGCGTGCCTCTACAGGTTCCATAGTGGTAATGCAGAAACGGATCAACTCTTGGGCCATGTTCAGGCGAAGATTGACGATCTGCTTTCACAGACTCCCTCCGCTGAAGTCGTAGTCCTTGGAGACTTCAATGCGCACCATGCCGATTGGTTAGGGTCACGTGCCACCGACTACGCGGGGAGATCTGTGCATGACTTTGCTCTGGCAAATGACCTGTCCCAATTGGTCAAGACGCACACTCGTCTACCGGACGTGGACAGTCATATGCCCTCTTTGTTGGATCTTCTGCTGACTACACATACCGGAAAGTAACAGGTCACTGTCGAGGCTCCGTTAGGGACCTCTGATCATTGTCTGGTAAGGAGTGTAGTGCCCATTCAACGTTCGGCTCGCACAACACCTTCGACTCGACGCGTTTGGCACTACAAGTCAGCGGATTGGGATGGAATGCGGTCCTTTTTTGCATCCTACCCATGGGGGCCGATTTGTTTCCCTTCTGATGATCCTAGTGGCTGCACTGCGGCTGTAGCTGATGTGATACTACAGTTCATGGAACTTTTTGTACCAAGCTCTGTGGTACCACTTGGTGGCAGATCGCGGCCTTGGTTTGATGCGTCTGTCAGGACTGCAGCAGCTGGCAAACGGCAGGCTTATCAAGCTTGGGCCAATGTGTTAGTCACTAAGGATCCGAACTCTAGAATTCTGAAGAGGAAATATAATCGTGCCTCCAGATTCTTCAAACGGCAAATCGCTAGAGCAAAGTTCAAGCATGTCGTCAAAATTGGGGATCAGCTGGCAAGGCACCCGCCTGGCACGCGCAAATTTTGGGCGCTTTCAAAGGCCACTCTGGGCAACTTTAGCTAGTCGTCCCTACCGCCGTTGCACATGGGGAATGACTGTCTAGCCCATACGGCAAAAGAGAAAGCCGATCTCTTGGGCACTCTTTTCGCCTCCAACTCGACTTTGGACGACTGGGGAAAGACACCGCCTATCATCCCGCGGTGTCAGAGCTCAATGCCGGAAATAATTTTTCGGCAGAAAACTATTAGGCAGTCTCTATTTTCCTTGGACGTTCATAAGTCGAGTGGGCTGGATGATATTTCTCCGTTGGTGCTACGAACGTGTGCCCCTGAGTTGACTCCTGTGCTAACGCGTCTATTTCGGTACTCCTACCTTAAAGGCGTAGTCCCGGTCTCATGGAAGCGTGCCCTTGTCCGTCCGATCCCTACAAAAGGTGATAGCTCGGACCCAGCTAACTACAGACCTATCGCCATTACCTCTCTGCTCTCCAAAGTAATGGAGAGCATCATCAATAAACAGCTCCTCACCTATCCGGAAGCCGTTCGAATTGTCGGGGACCCGGTGTTCTGCGAACGGCTGGACTCTTTGGCATTGCGTAGAGACGTGGCTTCTTTGTGCATCTTCTACCGCATTTACAACGGGGAGTGTTCCGAAGAACTATTCGATCTGATGCCTGCCGCCGAATTTCATCACCGCACAGCGCGCCATCGCCTCCAATACCATCCTTACCACCTGGATGCGTGGTGATCCTCCACTGTGCGGTTTTTACAAGGACATTTTTTTCACGTTCCACTCGCTTGTGGAACGAACTCCCTTCGGCGGTATTTCCAGATCGGTACGACATGGGTACCTTCAAAAAAGGCGTTTATTCCTACCTACAAGGCCGGCAACGCTTTTGTAAATCCTCGGATGTTGCAGGAGTTCATAGGCGGCGGTGATTACGTCCATCCGTGACCCGCCAGCTCGTTTGCCCTCCTCTTACATAAAAAAAAAACTGTGTAATTGTTTCCGTATATTTATCCACTAGGTAGTTCTTTGGCTTTTTGTATGGCTTCTTTTAATTAAAACCTATGATTAAGAATACTTAAATATTTAGGTTTTTCTTTGCCTTTATGTGAATAAAAATAAAAAACATTACATTAAAAAAAATAATAACCTTGACTTTATTTGTTTATTTTTCAAACAAAATAACGAATCGGTAGGTAGGTCGAATTTAATATTATTTATTATAGTATTATAAAAAAATATAAATAACAAGATTATATTTTACCTAATGAAATTATTCTCCAGAACAGGAATACTTACGTATTTATTACTATACAGGACATAGTATTGTACTAAAAAGATATGAAATAAATAAAATAATATATATATATATATTTCAGTAGTTCGATTTTAGAATATATTTCTCCCATACTAGCTTATTTATTGATGCAAACATAACATCACACTACGTACGACATTCATAAGAGTATGTACAAGTACAAGTATATTTTATTTTTAATAAAAATATATAAAAGTTGCAGAAGTAGTACCTATTTTACAATTATATTGTTTCCTTTAGGGATTTAATGTTTTTACAAAGTGATGTATTAAATATAAAATTTCTGCTGCAGTTCATGTGAACGCAATGGCAGATAACAGATATTAGTCGTCAACTTTAACAGAGAAAAATTTGGAAATACTATAACTATTTTGGTAAATACTATAAATATGCTTCATAAAAGTCGTAATTAGGTAGTGATTTAAATGTGTGTTAAATAAATTGAAACAATCAATATAATAACAGTAAGTATATTCCTGCTTTATTCTTAGGTCATCCATATTATCAATTATCTCACCAAAGATTAATTTATCAATTTGTAGACTAATTTTGCTTTCATGTTTTTATAATTTTGTAATTTTTTGTTACGTAGAAGTAAAACTGTTTTACCTTAGGCGGCTGATTATATTAATGAGTATTGCAAACTCTTAAGTTTATATGCATGATGCATGTAGAACAGTCTATATATTGCCACTGTATTTCTACCGTTAAGGGTAACAGTCGAATCTAAAGCTTATATTACAATTAATAAATAAATAATTATTATTTTCTAAATGTAAGCTGTTCATCATTTAAACTCAGATCTTTTTATTTTCAATTAGGACGTGATTAAAAGCACTATTTTTTGTTGGGATCTCTTAAGACATGACTTAAATAATCTTGACGATTTCTCAAAGTTGTTCGACACAACGCGTTACAATGCATTACATAATGTATTAGAATTTAAAAAGGGACGTTAAAACTATTTTGGCTTACTCTGGATTATTTCTGTTCTAATATACAATAATATGGTAAAATCAACAACAATCAACATTTTCCGAAGAAAATTAATAAAGACGACTACATGTCAACTTATACCATATAGCTTAAACGTCAACGGATTCTTGATTACCGGAAGTGTTCAGGATGCACAAAAAACACTGTATCTTCATCTTTCATAATGCGGAAATTTTACCATAATGTCGCAATGCAAAAATTTTAGTAATAACTTATCACTGTTTAATATAAAAACAAGGCACAAACGTTCGTTATATATGTGTATTGGCAATTGTTGCATCACAAAATACTTCACTTATTGACGGTGTAACAATGGATAATCAAGACAATTGTTTTTTTTTTTAATTTTAGTTCTATTTAACATTTATTATAATCCATCATTGGAAGTAAGGTCAAAACGATGTTATTTAACACACCTTTATACTTTTTAGACGCTTTATTTATTTTTGATCGATTTTCAACACACAAGCGATGTTAAGTATGGCACTGTAGCATCGTCACCTCTTATATTTTAAACAGAGAGAATAAAAAAAAACTATCTCTGATCCAAACGCATTGATAAATGCTAAAAGTTAAAATAGATACAAGTATTTTTTTTGTTTACAGTATCTTAAAAAATATTTGTTTCTAAACCAATAATATCCATTCATATTATTGAGCCTTATTAAGTTTTATTTATTTTAATATATATTTAGATATGTTTATATCAAAAACAGAGGTCACCTTAACATTCACAACCAGGTGCAGAAAAGTGGACTGGATCTTGCCAGAAAGAAGAAACTCGAAAATTTATTATACTCGTATATGAGTGAAGTTAGAAGGTTGAACACATAAAAAAAAATCTGTTTGAATATTTAGTTTACCAACACGAAATGTCTGCCTTTCTTGACCTGACAAGTAATGCAATTCGCCAGACAATACACACTAATGAATAAAGTTTGGTTGTTAATTGAAGCAGACTTTCGGATATTCATTTATAAATATTATATATTATATATGATATTCACTAGAGCATATTTTCATGACAGGATTAAGTTCTACAATATCCTTAGAGTTTTTTAGTCATTATGATTTTACAATATTGTATTATTATAAATATTATTGTTGTTTTAGAATTATTAATAAAAAAAAACAAATTCAATTAAAAAAAAAGAATCACATGAATAACATAACATGAATTTGATCTTACAGGAAAAACTAAATCACAATCTTAGAAGAACAATTTGAAAAGCAAGAACAAAGACTGAATATATAAGAGAAACAAGCAAGAAACCGAAACATTATATTTTTAGAGATTGAGGAACATAATTCATGCTACTTTGATTTGGAAATGGAAATTATTATTTTCATATCAAAATATAAAAATTTTAAATTAGTTTGCAGTGACATTCAGGAAATCAGGAAAGTATGTAGAAAGAAATAAAGAAATACCAAGACCGGTTGTTGTGAACCTAATCATAGTTGGTAAAACAAAAAAAATCTTTAAAAAAAGTAAACGCTAAAAATATATAAACAACATGTTTGAATTATCTCACAAAAGTCAAGCAAAAAAGAAAAATAACCTATACCACCTCCCAAAATGAAATCAGTTCTTCTGACGACATAGACAAGGTGGGAAACTTTTTTTTTTTTTTTAAATAAAAATCAATGTAACTAAGTTTTCTCATAATATAATCTGAATTAATAGCAATCAGTAGCTCGTTTGGAACCCTCGTAGCCATGTTTTAAGTTGGAGAGTCTTCTTACAAGGACTTGTTTCGATACGTACGATATCAAAATAGGAGGGACGGATTCCTGTCTCTCCAATTTGACGTACACAAGTGATCACTGATATGGATTTAAAATGGGAAAGATATAAATAAATAGAAAAAAAATTATTTAAATTAAAATATAATAAAAAAAATCATTTTTCAAATCCAACCAAATATGTGATATATGTAGCTGGTTTGAGAGACTTCCAGAAGGCCCTCATAGGAATAATCAACGTTAAAACACTATCCTCATACGAGAGGCTATTATAACTCCTGGACGCTCCAAATAAAATAAAATACGACGTTAGAGGTTAGTCGAAAATCAAAAGACAAGACAGTAAAATAAAAGAATATTAAAACACAATATAATACTATAAATTCAACAGGCCTAGATTTTACAACATTAGCTTTTTAATAAACAAATCATTACAACCAAATAATGAACAAAAAGTCGCCTTCCTAAACTTCAACATTCAAGGATATAATATAAGCATTAACAAGCATATGTACCCACAACTATATCAATTGAAGAAGAGATAACTGAATTTTATCGAAATTTTGACAAAACAATAGAAGTATCTTCTAAAATCTCGACATGGAGATAGTAACGATAGAGATGAATGGATTTCGCTTTCAAAAAAAGACTTAATCATGTATATTTATTTTAAGAAAAAATCAAATTACAGATGGACTTGACGTTCACCCGACGGAATATATAAGAACGAAATTTATTATATACAGTCCATTCAATCTAAGTATAGACTATTCTAAATATAGAAACATTAAATTTAATAGTAGTAGTAGAGCCTCGCTGGTAACAGCGTGAATGGGCTGGCTCGACCGGGGAAGTACTACCCTCTCACAGAAAATCGGCGTGAAGTAGCAGTATTGATACTGCTGCGTTTCGTCCGGTGAGTGATGAGTTCCGGAAGCCCAATAGATGCAAGGATGGCATCGGCTGCAGTATATGTGGGACCAGTAGAGTTATCGTGGAATCATTGTGTGAGTGGTGTGAGTCGACCCGCCGGACAGGGAGACCTGTAGAAACGGTGGTGCCGCTGGCCGCCCGCGGCATAGTACAGGGGCCCAACTTGGACTAACCACCTAAGGAGGCTGCTCCACCAGGCCGCGCATAATCCCGGAGTGGTTCGTCGTGCCGATTGGTGACCGGACGGTGGGACCCGGCGACCATTTCCGAGAGGGTACAGGGGCCCTTCCGTCCGGTGGATCGGCTACCGCCATATCACACAGTTCAATGACAACACAAAGCTCTGCACCTTGTTCCATACTGCTGCAATCGCTGCCATCTTTTTTTTTCCACCTTCCTTCTCTTCAACCTTATGGCAGTACAAAGAAAAGTATTTAGTTCAACAGCGGCCCTTCCCTCCCCCACCAACTCTCTATTTGAGGTGGAGTTCGCTAACATCCGTGGACTCCATTCAAACCTCAATGCCGTCCACCAACATCTTGAGACGGCACGCCCGGCCATGCTTTTCTTAACGGAGACACAAATACGCCGTCCTGACGACACTGCATACCTTAACTACCCCGGGTATATGCTCGAAGAAAGGTTCCTAGCAAAAGCCGGAGTATGCGTTTTCGTCAGGACGGATATTTTTTGCCGTCGTCTGCGCTGCCTAGAGGACCCTTCCCTATCTCTCCTTTGGGTACACGTAAATCATGGCTCTCGTAGTTCGATTTACGCGTGCCTCTACCGATCCCACACCGGAGACTTTGAGACAACTCGACTCTTCGATCACCTGAATCAGGCTGCAGATCAAGCGCAGGAGCGGTTTCCGAACGCCGAATTGGTATGTCTAGGAGACTTCAATGCCCACCATGAGACCTGGCTGGGATCTCCCAGATCGGACCATGCGGGACGAACTGCCCATGCATTCGCTCTCACGCACGACCTGACCCAATTGGTACTCCAGCCCACCAGGATACCCGACGTTTCAGGTCAAGCGTCCTCTTTGCTGGACCTACTGCTGACGAATCAGCCAACCCAGTATAGTGTATCGGTGCGCGCCCCGCTGGGTACCTCCGATCACTGTTTGGTATGTGCTTCAGTGCCCTGTATGGCCCCTCCACGACCCGTAGAGGTGAAGCGACGACTCTGGCACTATGCGTCAGCAGACTGGGATGGTATGAGAGACTATTTCGCATCCATCCCATGGGCCTCACGCTGCTTTGAAAACAGAGATCTGTCGGAAAGTGTTTCTGCCGTGGTTGGTGAAATCAGTTTAGGTATGGAATATTATATTCCGTACACTGAGGTCACCAAACCGAGCAAAGCTCGTCCCTGGTTCAATCGTGAATGTGCTAATCTGATTGTAAAAAAACAGTTAGCGTACCGCGCTTGGATCAAGGCACGGGCTATCCACGATCCAGATATTGATCGCCTAAAAGCAGCGTTCAACAAAGTCACTAAGGAATGCAAGAGGGCTTACATCAGAGCGGATGCCCAGCGTATTGCACGCTTTGGACAAGAACTTTTATCGCACCCTACGGGCAGCCGTAGCTACTGGCGACTTTCCAAAGCCGTGAAATCTAACTTCTGCCAGCCTTCGTTGCCCCCGCTGAAATATTCGGATGGATCGCTTGCTCATGAGCCGCAAGAGAAGGCAAATTTGCTGGTAAATCTCTTTGCGGCTAATTCCCCCATTGATGACCATGGTAGACAGCCACCCAATATCTCAACCTGTGACGTCACCATGCCGGATATTCGTATCAGGCAATGTGATGTCCGAGCAGAACTACGGTCACTCGATGTGCGGAAAGCCAGCGGACCGGATGGTATTCCCGCGGTGGTACTCAAAAAATGTGCAGCGGAGTTGTCCCCGGCACTAACGCGCCTCTACCACCAATCCTACTCCACAGGAACAGTGCCGGAGGTTTGGAGACAGGCGAATATCCAACCGATCCCTAAAAAAGGGGATCGGTCTGATCCAGAAAATTATCGTCCAATAGCCATCACCTCAATTCTCTCTAAGGTGCTCGAGCGAATCATTAATAAACAACTGATCCAATACCTAGAAGATCACTCTCTAATCAATGATCGTCAATACGGCTTTAGACCAAATCGATCCACGGGTGATCTTCTTACGTATATCACGCATCTCTGGGGTGAGGCTATGGATCGGCATGGCGAATCTCTGGCTATTAGCCTCGATATTTCCAAAGCCTTCGATCGAGTCTGGCATCGTTCGCTTCTGTCGAAGCTTCCTGCTTACGGTCTGCCACCCCGTTTGTGCAATTGGGTTGCCGCTTTCCTGCATGGACGTCAAATCCGAGTCCTTTGCGACGGATCGGCCTCCAGTTTTCGGCAGGTAAATGCGGGTGTGCCTCAGGGCTCCGTTCTATCGCCCACCTTGTTTCTTTTGCATATCAATGATATGTTGAACCTAGGCAACATTCATTGCTATGCGGATGATTCTACGGTACACGGGAGATATTTTGGACACCCTGCGGCAAAGCAGACTGACATTGAGGGGAAACGAAAGGATCTTGTTGTTGAAATGAACCGGATCCTCAACCTTGTCTCACGATGGGGTCATGAGAATCTGGTTGAGTTCAATGATAAGAAAACACAGGTATGCGCGTTTTCCGCCAAAAAGTCTCCGTTCCCTTCTCTTCCTTCGTTTCGGGGCACGCAGTTAGCGCTCCAGGACAGCCTCAACATCTTGGGCGTAAACCTCAGCCGGGACCTCAACCAAAAGGTCTACATCGAGAGTGTCATTAAATCAGCCTCACGTAAGCTCGGAGTGTTGAACAAGGTGCGACGGTTCTTCACGCCGGAGCAACTGTGTCTTTTATATAAGACGCAGGTTCGCTCCTGCGTGGAGTACTGTTCTCATCTTTGGGATGGCTCAGCTCAGTACTTGCTTGACACTCTCGACCGGTTGCAGCGGCGAGCAGTTCGCATTATTGGAAGCCCAGAGGCCGTAAAGATCCTGGAGCCTCTCCAATTACGTAGAGACGTTGCTACTATGGCAGTCTTTTATCGCTTACACCACGGCGAGTGCTCCGACGAACTTTTCCAACTTATCCCATCCTCTCCTTTCCGATCCAGAACAACACGTGCGGGACAGAAGTGCCATCCCTTCACGGTGGATTCGGTATCTTCACGAACCAAAAGGTTCAGCAGATCTTATTTATGTCGGTCCATCAAAATGTGGAATTCATTACCACGGCACGTGTTTCCTTCCCACTACGATCCTGGGTCTTTTAAGCGGGGCGTGAAAAAGCATCTCGTAAGGCCGCCATAGTGGAGGCCACCATTCGTCATTCTGTTATGTTTGAATGAGATTGGTGGCATCCATTTTTGGACCTCACTGACTGCTTAACATCAGGCAGGGTGGAGTCATTTTGGTAGGCAGATATATAAAAAAAAAAAAAAAATAATACATACCAGAATAGTAAGAGTAACAATTACTTAAAAGTTGCAAAGAAAAACCCAATTAAATTCATCACTCACCCATGTATCACAGGTACCGGAATATCAAAGGAAGTCGAAAGTGCAGGAATATTATAATAAGATACTCCGCGCTATCAACGTCAGCCTTCAAAGAGCAAGATAACTTAAGAGCACCACTAATAAACAAAAAATCCTTCAGATTAGTATTGAATTACTAAATTGAAGACAAACATTACTAAAAACGTCGGATAAGTCTCATTTCAAGAAAAATAAACTTTGACCTTAAAAAAATTTACAAATAATACATAAAATATGACTACAAGTATAGCAATGAAAAATATACAACTACTACTATACTCGACGGAAAAGTTACAAAATAGCGTTAAAAGAAATACGAAAATACTTGGATAGAATGATGAGATCAATCAGAACTAACTATATAGTGCGAATACACAACGAATAGAAAATAAAAATAGAGGTCCACGACGACGTATATAGCAAGCACCCTTTAAAGGCAAATACGTCGGGAATAAAAACAAAAAACCTTTATTGCCCATTCTTCCTAATAAACAGTACCTTGCTTTTTTGCTCGTCTCTTTCGTAGTTTGTTCCTCATGTAAAAGAGATGTCGGTCCCGGCTGTAAAAGTTCATGTTTAATGCCGTATATAAACTGTGTATGTTGTGCATTCAAATATTACAAATGTTTATCAGAAATCAGAACTTGTTTTTTTTTATTTAGTTAATATTTTAACGTAGTCGAGTTTTTAATTTATTTTTTATTATATTTATTATCTTAATGCTTGGAATAAAAGGTATTTAGATTTTTTGATAATTTTTATCTTTTATAAGTTACATATATACATCAGTAAGACATCGTGAAATTGAGAGTAGAGGCCGTGATAAAACGTTTTATTCTCCAACGTAACACCGTAACGATGCAATCTAAATTATCTCTTAGTTTCAGAGCTAATTAATTAACTTTAGTACCTGTAACTTCGTCTCTTAAGAGTTCAAGGGTGGCGGTGAACTCATACCATTAATGACCCGCCAGCTCAATTGCCCTGATAAAAAAATTTTGAAAAGAGCTTGTTAATCGATTATAAAAAAATATAGTAAACAAATTTATTGAAATGGTTACCACTTACAGCGACATAAAGCGTTTCTCAGCGCTGTGTGCAGGCAATCCATTTGTATACATTATTCATCACGACGACAGACAATATTGCATATATATTGATTATTCGTGAGACATAGTAATGGATTTCCGTAATATTACCATTCGCATGCAGACTGTGATCCCGGGCTGATTGTTAATTTCCACATTACTTTTAATAGCAAAGTAACACACAAAGCTTTCTTTACCGAACAAAGTTTTCTTTACCGACCAAAGACTGAACATTGTTTGGCTAAATAAAGTCGACGCTTAAATTATGAGCATATAATAATAATAATAAATCAGAAATATTTCAATTATTATTCAAAACAGGGTTAGTTATGAAAGTTTCTTCTTTCAAGTAAAGTATTCTTTGTTTGTTTAAATTAGCAGGTTTGTAAAAAAATTGTTTAAAAAACAATCTATATTTTATATTAATTTAGATTAACACGATTTAGAATTCATTTTGAACATTATAACACACAATTATTGCTTGTAGTTATTTCATATCGCAAAGGCTGAATTCGGTTGTACCAAAAGATATTCAGAAAATGAAATTATGGAAATTCGAAATTTATATATTTATTAATATAAGAAAGCGAAACTTAAAGACACAACTACAATTCAGCCCTTGCATATAAAGTTATTAAAAAATCTAATACTTTTTTCAAGAGTGCTTCGAAAATAAAAGAGTATTCCTAACAAATTAAAACAATATATTAAAAAAGGTAAAAATTAAAAAAAATTAAAAATTTAATACAAGAATAAAATCTTATGAATCCTACACGTTCCAATTTATACGTAATTATGTATATTACATTAAAACTTGAAAGCAACACAGCTTTCAAGTTTAGGATAATTATAATAATTTCTAATTAACTATAAACGTTACATAAAGTATTATTATATGGCAATTAATAGTATTGTTGTATATCATATTTGACTTTAAATTATATTTAAATATGTCCCTTGAATTCGCTTTCTTGCTAAACCAATACTTAATGATGATATAAAACTTTTATTTTTTTTAATAGAGAATAGTTTTTAAGTTTATTTGTCACACACAATAGCGATTATATAAAATTTCTTATGGTTAAATTAGTACCTAACATTGTATTGAGTACAGAAATAAATACAAATCTCTAAGGCCTTACGTATGTGAATATGTATTGTGATTTTGTCTAAGTAACGTCCTTTTATGTAACGAATTCGGGATGAAGGCAATCCAATAACCAAGACTCGTAGTCAAATATATAATATATAGTATATTAAACCAGGTCTATAAAATGGGGAAATTATATAATTACAATACTGGAACAACAAGGGTAGTGGCCTAGATTTATATCACACGAGTAACTTGAATGTATTTTTCCGCACGCAGCATTTCTTGATTATATCGCAAATATCATAGTTTGTCCTTTAATTTGCATGTGCGATATGCGTCTTGCAAAAAGTTTATTGGACCTACAATATACGTTCACGCGTGTTTCCTCACCGCCCATAAAGTAGATTTTAAAAATGTATGTGGTTTGTTTAGCCTTCTTAACTATTTCTGTTCCTCCAAACAATGTTATTTGGAAACACGAATTGAATGTTTGAATTGTCTTCAAGAATAGCTTACTTAAACTGATCAATGTTTCAGGTGATGTTTTAATTGCTGGTAGTTGTACCTTTCCTGACGTGCAAGACATCCCGCAGGACGTAGGAATACGACCGAGGTAAATGATCGATGTACCTGTACATTGTTGATTATTTGGTCCGGTCCAAGTAACGTCGAGTTTGTCTTTGTTTTAATCTTCTTTGCTTATTTTGTTCAGCTCGTGAATTTCCATATTCTGCTAGATGAAATAGCGCCATTCTCTCACGCGTATTCGTGTTATCTTGTTTTTTTGTTGTTCTGTTCTTTAGGGCTTTCTATTTTGCACGCTTGCAACTTTAAGTGTATTACGGTCTAAAGAAACCCCTTTAAAAAGTTGAGTAATAACGTATTCATTGAAACAAAAACCCCTTTATCGACGTATTAGAGTAATGTAAAATAATCATCATTTTATTCATTTTCTTTACTAAAATTCAGTAGTGACGTCAAATATAATATTTTATTATTAAAGTGGTTCAATTGAATAAGAGTTATTCTAATTCATGTTTATGTATAGTAGTAGTGAAAATAATTCTTCTTTGTTTACTGATTTACTGATTGTTCTACTTTAAATCAGGAGTGACACCTCTAAACACCTAGCGGGGATAAATTATCTAGTGACAATTGATCCGTTATCGACTTGAGTTGAATAGAATTACTAATATCGCTATTATAGGGGCCGATGGTAGAAAAGTAACAATTTGGAGTTGTACGTTTCATTTACATCAATAAAAAAAAATTGCCAAAAAAAAATAAAAAAATAAAATTTGAGGTGGACAACCCATAACCCATGTTTGCCTTAGTAAAACTTTTAAAACATTCTATTTTGAATGACACTAATTTAATCAATAGCATAATGAGTCATTTCAATAACGAGTTTCAGATTATGTCGGATTTTTTTGGACTTGATAGTCCATGCAGCAACAAATTTAAAAACTGTAATATGTTATATATATGTTTATTCCCTTTTCCCTTATTATTTATTTTAATGCATGAATTTAAACAAGAAATAGATAAATGTAATTATGAACATTTCTATAGTGATGCTACATGAGGTTATAAGTTAAGTCAAGAAAGACTTTTAATACAATTAAGTATGCCTTAAAAAGGGTAACACATTCAGTTTTCATGTCACGAAACGCAAAAAAACTTTAAACATCATATCAACTATAAAAACATTAACTATAAATATTTCTAAATTAAGTAAACTACAAAGAAAGCTTTTATTACGTGGACTTACTCATAGTTTTTTTCCAGTTGATAAGGTATTCATTTTATTAGAATGCAAAACCGAAGGCGTGATTGCGGCTAGGTCGAATGGTAGTTTACTTTCTCAATTTACAGCTATGCTTCGTGAACTCGGAGTATTTTACTTTTCTGATTATTTTACTTTTATCCGTTTAACATAAACGATATACATAAAACAAATCTCTGATTCTTTGGTCAAGTAAAAAATTACAAACAGTTTATAATAAAAACGTAAAATATAAAGTTATTTATGTTATGATTGTTTCTAAGTTCTCATTAGTTTCAATCAATTTTTTATCAATTTAAACCTTTTCTCGTGTCAAGTGCCTATAATATGAAATATTTTTTCATAATTTCTTTATATAATATAGAATATTGTATTATACTTATATACAATATTCACAAGATTTTGAATAAAACGTACCATTTCAAAAAAGTAGTTTTTTAGTTTTTAGTTCATATCCGTTAGCTCATGTTTGTGTTTTTCATTAAGTTGTTATCAATAAAAAGTTAGCATTAAGGTTGATAATTCGTTGAACCGTTCAGACAAAAAAATATACAAAAGTTACTACATTTCAGAATAGTTTGTTTAAGTTTATTCTAGTGAAATTATAATATAAAACAAGCGTGAAAAATTAAAATATATTAAATAAATCATTTCTAAGGTAAATGTTGATTTTGATAATATAATTTTAAATGAAGTTAATTATAATTTGCATAACCAAATACTAAAGACCTTAAGCAAAAAAAAATTACACACCAAATCTAAAATGACATTGAATTATAATAAGAACGTAAATAGTAATGCCCTTTGACATGGGGATTATTATTATTTGTCTTTTTAGCTGAAAAACTATGTTATCTTAGTCGATTACTATGATTATATATTTTTCAGCTTAATATGATGATGGATTTGAATAATGATGTAATTTAACATTTTAAATTAACGGTTTCATTAAGTAAATTACAGTAAGTCATGTTATTTACAGTTATGCCGTTGTATAAAAAAAACTATAAATAACTTTAATTTGATATTGTTTCCTATGTTTTTGTCATGTATATTTATTTATAAAAAGTAAGTAACAATATAATATTAATTAATTACGTAGAAACTTATAGTCTGTTATCTTATTTCGAAACCGAATGTATCGTATTGCAGTCTGTTGTTAGCAATCAAAACGTAAAAGACTGACTGTTTCTACTAATACCAGCAGTTGGGACAAGAAGATAAACGAATTATTTATCTATATTTTTCCAAAGTTATCCAAAATATTGTACAATACTAGACAATTACAAAATCAGCGTGGATATACAGTTATTCTTGAATCAGAAGTGACTAATTTTCAAAACGTGTGAAGTGGGCTGAGTTAAATGCAGTGCTAATACGCGCCCGTCTATTGCACTAATCCAAAATTATATTTGCATACGAATATAATGATACTTAGAGTGAAGGTTAAGATTGATAAAAGGTTTAGACTGATGAAATTTGTGTGACTGTTCGACCATTATGTATTAAGACTAAGCCATCTGTCCTGAAGTGTGCTACTATCACATGATACGTATGAGATAAGTTTGTATCGCGTGTCAACCATTTCAATAAAGAGAAACCATAAATTGCTATTTTGGTTGTGGGTGTACTTCTACTGTTTGTCTTGTTTTTATTTCGAATATGAATGTGATATAGGGATATCTGTCCTTTTATAATTTCGGAATGTTCAGTACATGTCACGGAATTAAAAAAATACTAAGCTTAAAATTGAAAAACCATCGTTTTATCGTATGTTATCGTAAACAGTCGCCAAAGGGATTCATTCATCAATGATTATTTATTTATTCTTTAACTTGGTATGTATTGTTTCCAAAAAATATATATATTTTTTAATTAAGAAGCATTTAAAGTCGTATGTCGCACTCTACTATTATAGAAGTAAGGGAGAACCCCTAACTCTTTCGGTCACTTTATTTTCCGATACCCTGGGAGCTGTTTCCATATAAATGTACAGCTATTTTATTTGTACGCAAATTCGATCGGTCGTAACACTGAGTTTGATAGAGTCAGAGTAACTTCCGCACTTCGCTTTCCCAACTTATTATTACTTCATTTCCTTTACCATGTCGTAAACATTTCTTATTTAAATGTTTTAGGTTTAGTACCTTAATATATTTTAGTGTTGATATATTTTCTCAATTTACTTTGTGAGTTAATTATTTTTTTTATTTTATAAAGTAAAACTATTTGTCATATTTGATACAATCAAATTATTATAATAAATAAGAATTTGCACCCTATATTGATTTTGACCATAAAAAAGTTGATTTTACATTAGATTTCCTGCTTCTAGTTCGTTACGTGATAGGACTTCAAGAAAAAATTATTCCAACGCTTGAAGATTTTAAATTAATAGTCTTTTATTTATAGAAAATTTCAAGCATGTTTTATATTGAGAAGCATTGGGCTGGTAGATTTTTTTTTATGAAATCGGCTTCTCTGTAAGTATGTTTGTACTTTCTCATCGAGTAAAATATAATCCTCACTTGCTCATTCATTTATAATTCTTACTTTTGACAAATATGAGCCAAATATAACAAACCATGCTATAGACAATACTATAACTATTATTAATTTATAATTATAAATTTATAGTGTTTTATCGTGAATATAATAATAAATGTCCGAAGTGATATTATAGGTGAGAAAAATAGTTCATACAAATATATTGATAATAAATTAGAAACTTATAATTTTTTAAAGTACGTTACTATGTTACTATAATTAGCTTCAAAATCTATTCTAACTATAATAATTACTTCCTACTTTTCGATATATACTTGCTACCTTTGAGAGTATTAAAAATAAAATTAATATTTTTAAATGTAATAACAATAGTAAGAAACTAATCTGTTAAACTGAATTTAGTGGGAAAGTTTATATATTACTTTTTTATTTTATTTATGAATATAATTAGAAAGTTGTTATCAACAAAATGCAAAATTAAGGTTGTATATGACGGTTTGGTTTACAAGTAGTGTTACAAGTTTATAGTCTATGTCTACTACAAACAAAATAAGATAATGTATTAGATTTATTTATTTTATTTATTTACCTTCACGCCATATCCCTTGCGGGGTAGCCAGAGACGACGGAGCGCCAAACGCTACGGTCTCTGCACACCTCTTTCGCCTCGGCCACAGACATCAACCTCTTCATACATGCCCTCCGGGGGGTCCTCATGCTTTTTACGTGACCTTCCTCCAGTATCGTAGCTACTGTGTTTTCGAAGGTCACTCCAGGCCTCCCCCTGTCTCTCTTACCGCTCACTTTTCCCATATAAATCTTTTTTACCATTCTTTCATCACTCATTCGTTCAACGTGCCCAAACCACCTGAGCACGTTCTTCTTCATTCTCACCGTGACATCTTCGCTAGTACCTGCCATTCTGTGGATCTCTTCATTGCGGATTCGATCAGCTAGACTGACTCCGCATATTCTGCGAAGAGATCGCATCTCCACAGTATTCATCTTTCTTACATTCTACTTCTGTGCTACCCACGTTTGGCTGCCGTATAACAGCGTCGGTAGCAAAACTGCATTGTGTACAGCCAAACGTGCAGCTATACTGACGTTTTGAAGTCTCAACAATGCAGTCAAAGCATCATTGACTCTGTTACCGGCAGCAATACGCCTTTCCACATCCATTTCGTATCTTCCGTCTCTGCTAAACATACTTCCCAAATATACCACTTCATTCACTTGTTCTATTATCTTATCATTCACGTTGATCTTACATTCTGTTCTTTCTTCATTTCTTTCAAATATCAGAACCTTCGTCTTATCTACATTCAGGTTAAGACCATTAATTTCACACCCATCTTTCAGAGTGGTGACCAATGCCTGCAAATTGCATTCTGATGATGCAATGAGCACTGCATCATCTGCATATAGTAAGCAATTGACCTTAAGGTCACCTACTTTCACTCCCATGTCACTATCTTTCACTCCTTGGAGACAACTATCCAAATACAAATTGAACAACCAAGCTGACATAGCGCAACCTTGCTTAACACCCGATTGGATGTCAAACCAGGTTCTTTTCTAAAATTGTTTTTTTTAAGTCTTTCCAATGCGAAAATTACAATAATATGAAATCAAAAAGAGTACGAAGAATACGCCCATAGACTTATACAATTTATAGCTACAAGACCTTCCAAACTTTTTGTGGCAGAAAAGTGCACGAGTGTTATATATCATGGATTTATAACGAAATATCTAAAGCAAAACCAACCAAATCCACGTTTCGTAAAGTTACTAAGCAAAAAAATAGAACCTAGAAACTGGAAGTCAAAGTTAAATATTTTCTTCCAAAAGAGTGTTTTTCAATATTTAATTTTAATGCTAATAACTAGGTCCCTTATAGTAAATTTCATTATATTTCATTATATTCATATAATTGAAATTTACTTCTTTATGTAAAGAAAAATGTATAATATATATTAACTATCTTAATTTATTTATTATAAATAATGCTATTTTTGCACTAAATATTTATTATTTAATGTCAGACTTTGGTATCAAACGTGGTTAGTTATGTAAGTTTGCACGAAGAAAAAAAAAATTATTACAATGATATGGAATTTAAAGCTTTTCAATTATGAATACTCCCAAATAAGACATATTCTCCTGATCATAGACTATAAATTGATTATATATCTTATATTATTATACTTTATGCGGTGTCTGCAAAAAGAAGATACTTGAGCTTCAGAAACGGGGATTATCTCGGGATTTTAGTAAAGCTCGGAAGTTTGATATGATAGATATTGCTTTACAAAATATTCAAACCTTTTCCACATATATATTATTGATTTTATATAACAACAAATCATTATTCGAAATAAAATAAATGTTCCGCGCTATATGATTTTATTACTTTTGTAACGAACGATTTAAAACCACTATCAGTTGGTGCTATAGTAAACTTTAAGTATATTTTACATTTAACTTCAATATATTCAGAACACCTTGGCATATTAATTATATATTAATATGCCAAGATGTTCTGAATATTTGGCCATTAGATTATAACGAATACGATCGGAAATTACTAGATCAATTTTAACCATTTTGACACTAATATAAATCTACATTATCAGGAGGTAAAATAGACTGTAATTTATTGAATGATTTTAAGTGATTATAAATAAAACGAAATAATATACTAATAAATTGTAGCACTAAGAAATATCTTTAAAGAAGTTATATAGATCTCGTGATCTATCTACCTATAAAAGTTAAAGTATAAAAAACATTTATATTATAAAAAATATTAAATAACCAATACATAATTTGAATGTATTTAATTTCTTGTGATATAAACCCTTATGAAATTAAAGTATTTCATTATCAAGATAATTTTTAGTAGATATTTTTTGGAGTGACATCATTAAAATTGGTCAATTCTACCAGCAGATATGATATAATTTTGAACATTATTGTTCGGTGTTACACAATGTTCACGCGGGTGAATCCGGTCGGGTCACTTAATATTTACCAATATAATTTAATATGTCTTTCAATTTACGGTATTTTCTATTGTTATGTCTAACAAATAAACTGAATGGGTTAAATTCAAAAACATAATACGTACCATCTGAATTTAATTAATTCAATTGACAAATAATGCGAGATTAGTCCACCTGCATACGGGGCACAAACACAAATAATACATAAAAATTCTGAATTTCAATATGTGAATTGGAATAATAAATAAAGAAAAGAAGAGAAGGGCATTCACCGCGGATCCTTTACAGCTCTCCTCAAAATATTTACTTGCGTTGCGTTATATCAACTTTTATTGCGAAGTTAAAAGTTTAGCATTCTACAACCGCCATTTTAATACGACTAAGAAATTATCTTCTAACAGGTCAAAGATCCGCCTAGGCGCGAATTGGGACAGATGATAAAAATATTATATTGCAAGTTATTGCCTTAACCGCAGATTACATATTATATTATATTTATGGATACATATACTTCATAAGATATTTTATATTTCTAAGTAACAAGTTTGTAAAATTTATGAAAGCAATTTTCATCCAGCCCCTAAACATTGGACTATTGAGCAGAACTATTTCCTAATGAATATGGGAAAATACAGTGACGTTAAACCTGATATCAGCCATATCGTAAACTGTTATTAGGTTTGGTCCTGTAACTATTAGTTTATAAAACTATACTGAATAATAATACTTAGGTTATCTGTTAGAGGTTATTAAGTCCATTTTCATTGTTTATATTTAAGCTTCATTTCAAATGGTTACTAGGATACTCAAAAAGTTTTAAGAAAAAATAGACAAAAATATTCGATGAGTTATACATTAGAAAGGTTAATAACCCTTTAACTTCTCAAACGTTTCTTTCGCACTAGGTATGTACCTAGTTTATTTAGTTATTTCAGTTACGCAAAGGCTTATGTTAAGTATCATCAACAATTAATTCCCAATGCAATCTTTAAATAGCTAAATGTCCAAACATATGATTCTTAGGTTGTGTTGGATAGAATTTTTCAATAGTAACAAATTTTTGTTCGTAACTGTAGTCAAACTTCGATATTTTTATTCTTCATCCTTAAAATTTAAGTTACAATAACTTTTCCTTATAATAGTAGTGCAAAATTGCTTTAAAAGACGTCTTATTGATAAGAATTAATTCCAGTTAAACGATCCATCAAGTGTCAAGTTGAACTAGAAGTACAAAAATTGCAAACCTTTTTTTCCATAAAAAAACCAGTAAAAAAGTTGGTGAAATTGCACTGTTTTAAAATATATTTGTTAATTGTGAAATAATTTAATTCTTAAAAAATACTAAAAATTAAATTAAATATCTTAATTGTCTAAGCACTCTTTATGTTTCCAGTTGTTCCTTTTAAATCATGTCACTATATAAGTAGAATCAATATTTGTAAAGAAAAATCTATCCGTACATAATATTTTTATAAAATGACATTATTTATATTCATATACCATTAAAACTATTTTAACAACTTTTTGAGTGGTAATATATTAAAATAAAAACTTAGTAATAAATTAACTAGTTCAAACTAGTTACAAAATTAAACCTCGACTCAGACACCGTCTTCTTAATGCCTTATAGATTCAAGATATTTATTACTTTTCACGAGTGGAAGCTGAAAGCTGTTAAAGAAATTTAATTGCTTTTTAAAACAAAATGAATTTGCAATTAGTCTTTTTGATAAATTTCTATAATTGTTTGTAGTCTAAATATATGTTAATTTTAATAATTTGTTGACTAAATTTCAGCGACCATCTAATTAGCCTCTAGAATCATTACGTAATTGTTTGTTATAAATGATGTAATTTTATTTGTTATAAATGATGATGTTAAATTAAGTTAGAAAGTCAATTATCGCTTTATGTAATACAGCCGTTTGTTATATTAACAATATCTAACAGAACAGGTAGTATTATTTTATTTTATTATGAACAAGAATATATTGTAAACTATAACCATAAAATTTTGGACATTTTTCAAAATATTGTTGAAGTTGATTCATATCATTAATGTACCACTATAATACTATAGTTATTAAACAAATGTATTTAATGCAGTATAAATATTAGATAAATCAATATTAACAATTGGATGAAATAATTTTGGAAATAAACTGTCAAAGTAACAGCCACTGTATTTATTGGCCCAACAAATTATGCTCTCTAACCCAATAGATTAAACGCAAATTTATTATATTTTAGGCACGCACAACTAAACAGGTAGGTTTAAAAGAAATTGATATAAGTAACAAAATATAGTTTTAAAAGTTATTATATAAGTTAGAAAACATTACAAATCGTCAATCATTACAATAATATTACAATTATTGCAATCCCATGCAAACAAAATTCGAGGGTTATATATGCATGTATTATTTATAAGATTCCTAACAGTAATTGATATGAAATCTGCATTAAAATTCGTTTCGTAATTTAGATACAGGATTTAAATTTTATAAAGATATAGTTATTTAAACAAGAGTACATACTTAAAGGAAAAAAAATGTGTATGTTACTTTTTCTTGTTTGTTAAACATTTTTTAAATAAAGAAAAGAATAACAAGAAATCACCCTTATCAAATAACAGTAGGACTATTTGTTAATAGTGTTATAATTATTATATTGTTAAGTAGTATTATAACTAGGATCGGCCGTCGTGCGCTGCGAGAGTTGAGCTGAGCGCCCTCCCCTTCTTTAATACTAACAAACTTAGCATATCTAGCAACTATCGGTTTAGAATCTTAATTGAAAAGAAAATCAGTTCATCATCAATAAAATTATAGCCATATATCTTTTAAATGAATCTCAAAATTTACAAACCTTAAAGCGCGCGCACTGCATGAAAGAAAATAATAAATGATATGGACTGTGATATCATCGTTCGTGATCGGTTACCTCTAAAACTAATCATTTGAGTTACACGGAAATCTCAGGGAATGATAAGCAGAAGTTTTTTTTTTTAGGAGAACCATCTTTAGTAAAAATTCTAGCAATGTGCCAAATTATAGAATTTTAGGTCAAATATCGGCTTTGTAGCAGTTGTCGCAGTCTATTTAGTACTCTCACTGACGCATCCGCGTGACACATTTATAATGGGAAATCCCATAGACAAATTTCATTTTACTATAACTTTTTTCTATCCTGAATTTTTGGGTAGACCTCGAAGAATTCGGTCTGCCCATTCATTTGTACCCGACTTTCGAATTTTGGAAAAATACTTCACAGGAGGTCTTCTTATGATCCCCTGAGTTCGAAATGACCATTGGTCAAAAAGTTTATATATATATATATATATATATATATATATATATGCGTGCGTGCGTCCAGAATCGACTTTTGTCAGCACGATAACGGCCGCAGTTTCGCTTGGATCGCTTACAAACTTTGCACAAAAATCAACCATCCAAAAATGAAGGTTAAGTTCGTTAACCAGAAAAATCCGGCCACAGGGGGCGCTAGGGCCTCACTTTTTCTGATTTCAGTTTTTCGACCATAACTTTTTCCCTATATAAAAAAGATCATTTGCGTTTATATCATATGATGTCTTTGATAAATACCTATAACTAATGTAAATAAACCGAAAACCGAAAAAAATTGAAGTTATTCAATAACTTAGGGGTGGGGGTAAAAAAACCGAAAATTTTTGGAAAAAAAATCATAACTTTTTTCTAGTAAGCATTCTTACATTACAAGTATTTTAAATAGAAAGGTTATTTTCAACTCTAAAAGTAGGTAGCAAAAGTTTTTCCGTAAAAGGTACGGTTTCCGAGAAAAAAAATAAAAACCACTTTTAGCTTGAAAATTTAAGATAGGTAAAACCACAACAACTTTTTTCTGGTAAATATTCCCTCCTCGCACATATTTTTAATAGAAAGGTTATTTTTTACTGTAAATTTAAGTACTAAAAGTATTTCCAAAAAATTTACCTTTTCCGAGAAAAAAAATAAAAACCGCTTTTTTCTTGAAAATTTTTGATGTAAACAACGGCATCATGTGTTATTCTTAGGTAGTGAGTTATATTTTAAACAAGTTACACAGGAGGTCTACCCACGCGTGTCCTCCTTCGGGCACGGATTTTTTTGTTCTGGTTTTTGCAGAACCATCTATAGTAAAAGATCTAGCCATGTGCCAAATTCTAAAAAAATACATCTATAGGCTTTAAAATTACCGATGTCGTAAAACAGCTAAATGAACGTTTAAGAGCTTCACTTACGCTCAGCTCAATTATTTATTATCTATGTTTATAACATTCGTGTGAGTGAAGTAGCCGTAAACTACAAAGGTACATGACATGGGTAGACACGTTTAGTGACGCATAACTTGTTACACTCTGGTACAAGACTTGCGGTGAGCTGCGTGCTTGTTAATATATTGTGGTTCGTGTATTATGACACTTGAAACTTTGATTCGGAATATTATTATGTTTAAATGTATTAATTATTCACGCTATGCTATCTGAATAGATATAGTTTCTTATAACTTCTCCAAAATCCCCTTGGGTTCCATGTTATCATTGCTTTAGTTAACAAACAAAAAATTACTAACGTTGTTGCTTTAAAGTAAGCGTCTAAAAAAAAAACCGGCTGAGTTTGTTGTGTGTTCTTCTGAACTCTCGTAGCCTTAACTTTAAGTTGGAAATTGTCTTTTAAGAAGAGCTTATTTTGATAATTATGGTATCAAAGTAGGCCTACCTGTCACTTCCATTTGATGTACACAAGTGATCACAGAAACTGAAATGTAATAAATATAAATAAATAAGTAAAAATAAGATGAAGATGGGATTTGTTTCAATTATTATTGAAAATATGAACAGTAATTTTTTAGAGATTATTCCATCGGTTTTTTCAGTTTTTTTTAATATTCTGTTACATTTATGTTGATAATGTTTTGTTAATAAGCAAATGTAATTTAATTTTAAACCGTGTCTAGATTTAAAAACAGTAGCCTTTATTCTAAATAAATAATAAATAAAACCAGTGAAGATACAAATACCCGGAGTATTTCCTAAACGAACTTTGACGAAATTATAAATGTTAATAAAAAAACAATTGATTTTTAAGTAAAATGATTATTATTTATTGAAGAAAAGAAAATGTTAAATATATGTTAAATTATAATTACTAAAAAATTATAAAAAGTGTAATTAATAATAATACAAAATAGTTATAGAATTAAATATGAAAATAAACTAAATCAGTAAATTATAAACAGCGCCATCTCTTGACATTAATTTTTTTTTTTTAAGGAAAATGATTATTATTTATTGAAAAAAGAAATTGTTAAATACATCTTTATTTATAATTACTAAAAAATTACAAAAAAGTGTGATTAATAATAATAAAAAATATGAATATAATTAAATATGAAAATAAACTAAATCAGTAAATTATAAACAGCGCCATCTCTCGACAGTCATGAAAATTTTTGTTGTCCATAGAAAAAAGTCCGTCCGAGAAAAGTGAAAACAATACAGAACGAACAAAGCTCGTTCGTAAAAATAAATCTATCACGTTCATCAACTGTCACGCGTCAAAGAAGCGGCACATGCGGGTGACAGTCAACTATTCTATAATATTGTGTGTTATCCCAGATAGCACATTCTGTAAGTAAAACATTGAATAATTAATATAATTTCAACGCCCGTATTTTCTTATATTTGGACAAGATTTCATATATTTGCCGATTTTGTTTGACGTTCATTTGTCATCTTCCTATAACAATTACAGACTTCTTCAAAATGACTCAGAACGCACTAATAGTTTGTAGAGCATAACATAATCTGTAAATAAACCTTATTTATCTTATATTTTGTTAATCTAATTTAGACTTTAAAAGTAACATATATCCAATCAAGAAAAAATATCATAATTTTACTTTTAGTACAAACTGTTATATAAGATTTTTTTAAAAATAACAATTTGTTACACTACTTTGACCCCTCTTTAATAATATTATAGCATATTTCTATACTATTTTTATTATGCTATAAAATTAGTCTGAACGTTAAATTTTGTTTAAATTCATAGTATCATGAACAATATAAATGAAAGAAGAATATTTTTTAGATCTGTACTCATTATTTCATAATTTATTTCACTAAAAATACTATTTATTTTTAGTCACTATCATCATCAGCATCATTTGCAGTATACATCGTATTTTTTTAGTTAATTTAGATCTCACTAACCATTAGCTGCTACAATTTGTTTAAAATAGGTAGAATTGCTATTGAGTCAGTGGAGTTTATTGTCAATTTTCAGTACAGAATAAGCAATTAATTCTTATTTATATATATGAATAGGAATTTAATACATAATTGTAGGGGAACAACTAGACAATATGACGATTTTTTAAGCTAACGCGCCCTAAAAAGAAGCAAAACAAATATTTATGAGTTTACACAACGTGCAACTAGACATTATGAACATGAGTTATTAATTAATTTATTATATTATTCCAGCAGAAATTGGTATGTCTTTATGCCAACACACCGATATTATTGTTAAAATAGGATAATTTGTTTAAACAGCCTGCTATTATATTATGCATATGTGTAAAAAATACAATAATTTAATTTGAACATAATTGATTGAAATGTAGTTGGAGAATAGATGAAATTATTCAGAGCGCAGGGCACATACTCGTACATTTAAGCCACGTCTTCCGAGTCATACTGCAACTAAATACAAAATGCAAGCGTCTCACTGTAAGCCTGGACTTTATCCGTGAGTAATTACGTCTGGAAAGAGTAGAATTGCATTCATATTTTAAACTTTGTCCAGTAAAGGAAATATAATTGTGTACAAAAATAAGATCAGTTTATGGAATACAAATTTGGTCGCAATCAAAAAACCAAAAAAATTGGATATTTTGTCTTATTTCTTTCCAATTGTTCATTGTCTTACATTGTTATGAAACAGTAAATATGGAGGCAGATTGCGATCGCATATTATATTATTTTGCACCTGGCGAGCAGCCCATAGGACGCCCCAAACGATTTCCTGTTTTCTCTAATGTAAAAAAGTTTTTTGTCAAGTAAACTAAAACTATAGGTTTTTAAATATGATGTTTATACATTTTACTGATTGATTTTTAATTTAAGTGTTTTAAAAACAAACAAATTTTTATTGAACCAACGCTTAATTAAATATTTAATCACAACTTTTTAGATCTTATCTTAATAAAGATTTCCAGACGTGTAAATGCCTCATATGGAATCGCTTATTAAAATGGATATTGATGTGTTGCATTTGTAATTATTGTTAAAATAATTAAAAAATATGTAAATCAAAACATTTGGTTTATCATTAACAATCAACGCGCCTACATATATATATAAAAAAATATATATATAAAAAATATATGTCTATATATATATATATATATATATATATATATATATATATATATATACATATATTTTTTATTAGTTTACTTATTCTATAATTATATATTCAAAGTTCACACCATTAATTTCAAATTAACCGACACGCAACACAAATGACAGACTAAAAAACTGGATCTTTTCATCACAATTATGTTATAAATTATTTGCTAACATAAAATCTAGTAACTGTCTATATTTGACGATATATACTGAAAAGAAAAAAGAGGTTCGTAATTTCCATAATACTTCGATATAAATTGACGAAAAAATATATTTACTTAAATAATAAAACATCATACCTACTTTTTTAAAGATTTTCATGAATAAAGTAAATCTAATAATCTAAAAGAATACTGATAATTATTTGAACCTACTCGTAGGAAAATGATTTACAAAAACTTATTACACTAAAATATTTCTTTTTCGATATATACAAAGGCAGCAACAATTTTTTTTTTAAATATCAATAATGCGTTATTCCGATGCTTGGTTGTAAAAATCTCTGTGTGTAAAGCGCAAATTATGTATAATATAATATTTGCCCATAATGTGTGGTATTTACTTACATAGAAGCACCACGCACAACGGTTCCGATATGACGCCGGGTTTACCGGAAATATGTCGTCTCGTTAACCATGAAATGTGAACAATGATCACGGCTTTTGTGAACGTACTTTCAATGTCGTTAGTTCGTGTAATACGGGTATCAATATCTTTGCTAGTGTCACTAACTAGGACTAGAATGACACTTTTCTAAGGGTTTTATGTTTCCTTAGTAAAGTCATAAAATAACAATAACTAGCCTGTTCATAATTGTCGTTAAAGTAAAAAAAGTATTAATAATTATAGTTATAATTATAATATTAATATTTTTTGTATGTATCATCTACGTAAATATATGTGTTAACATATCTTTTCAAATATAAAGTTGTTTCACTTTATATTATGTTTAGCTCGAAACATATAGATAATTAGATTATTATTATTATTTTCTATAAACATTTCAAAATTAATACACCATGGAAAAATAGATAAATTTTATTTTAATTAATGTAAATAATAAAATTATTTTTTATAATAATAATAATCATATATTATATAATAATTATTATTATTTTAACCATAAATTTTGGAAGCATTTTAATTATTTTTTCTTATAATATCAATTTGGAAGCAATAACAAAATGTGAAATCATGAACCATAAAATATTTTTATATTTTATCCCGCAAAAACATATCTTAATTGCGTTAATATTAATATTACGATATGGAATAAGGTTTTTTATCAAAACAGAATTGTATTGATTGCATTGCCCAAATGAGTTATGGAGACGAAGTCCGTCATTTTCATTCTCCGTTTGTTCATATACCGTACTGTTGACTACATGCCAGAGTCAGTAACAATCAATCTATGATAGTTTATGGCAAAAAACAGTTTGAGTTAACAATCATTCCTCAAGCAATGAAAAATCTATTTTAAATTAAACTTTAAAATTATGATATACAGTTATTTTAATATTATAAAATTAATCCTTGCTCAATCAAATACATTGCCTTAGAAATTGAATACATAAATTTTTATGATAATTTCTTATCATTTACATTACTCATTTTAGTACCTGATGGAAGATGCGACAATATCTTTTAGTTCTAATATTTTGTGCCAAAATTCATTAAAACATCAGCAAACTTTAGCAAACTTTCTCTTAATTTATATATTGTTACTAGCAGACTAAAATAACAACAGTTTTATGGCTAAAGAGTAGCGGATAAAAAGTGAATTATTTTCAATATATTGAGAGTGTATAAAATGAAATGATAATATTAAAAATACTTGTATATGCAAACAAAGAAGCTACTATTACTATAATGTCTAAGGTATAACTCATTACTTACACTACTTTTAATATACATATTATGAGCGCAATAGAAAGTGAATTAGATAAGTACTTGTTGATAAATACGAATATCTTTTAGATCAAAAACATTAATATAAATGCCATCATTGCTTGATTTCTACATGTATAGGCAAGTATGCTTGGTCATCCAAGTACTATTAATTATTTGCCCTATATTAGCTAAGTATTTACATGCTTACATGAAATCATGGGTAATTTATCAGAAATTACTTACATATTTATAAATAAATAATAAATTGTGCGGTAGTCGCCCTCTTCCTCCACATTAGAAGGGAAGTATTTGAAAAATCAAACAATGCATCTATTTTGACCAATTTAATAACGCACTGTACGGGATTCATCATATCACTATTGTACACACACACACACACGAACAATATAAAGGTATTTTATAAATAGGCGAAAATATATTGATTTATGGAGGCTGACGATGTTCTTGTAAATAAATGCTTTGATTTAACAACACATCCGGCTTTGATCACATATCTTTAAGTGACCACTACATTTGTTTCTCCATTTGACATAAAAAAATGTGTCTGACAAATCTAAATTGTGTGATCCACCTCAGATATGAACAAATATATGTGTATTTATAATTCTTATAATTCCTTTCTTGACTTCTCTTAATGACAATGCAATGAGAGACAGAAGTTTGTATAGAAATTCGTTTATTTGAAGTTAGTCTTTCCCGTGCACACAAAAGTACAGTACAAAAGGAAGTATTTCATGAAATATGTGAAGCTGAATGACGTCCAGATATCCAAAATTTGATATTATATTTTTGTACTTTGTATCCTTTAATTTGGCTACCTTGAGGATTTATACGAATTATAATAGTATATTAATATGTACGTATATAAATTTATTTTACATATTCCTGTTCGCTTTTTATTCGAGCAGGAATCCGTGTTAGCATTTTTTCGTTATTTATTACATCGATAAATAAAGAGTAACTCATAAATTAATCTAGTTTAGACAAAATTAATGCTTTGGTTTTTTTTATATTTTTATTTATAAGGGACGGGATGATGAAAATAAAAAAGAAATCCTAACTTTATTGTATATAAAATCAAACTTTATGGCTTTTTTTTCAGAGTAGAAATTTTTTGAAATTATTGTCACATATTGTAAATTCAGGTACAAACTGGTTTTAAAAAGTAGCTATTTTCTTATTATCTTATATTATCTTAACTTGTAGTACGCTGTGGTATCGAATTCTGACATGGATAACAATACCGCTAGCGAGAACATGAACAACGGAAGGACATCCTGTTGTGACACAACAACAATGTTAGTATATTTTTACGCAATGAATATTATAAATATAATTTAACAAAGACTATTTTTTTTAAATTAAAACCAAAAGATTATTAACCAAATATAAAAAATATTTGGATGGAGAAATTTTATATATACCTCATATATAATTATATTATTAATATTATCGCTCGTATATAGAAAATATTATTATTAAACATCGGCCATAGATTTTGAAATAATATTTTACCATTAGAAAATTACATTAATTGTTACCATTTTATACCTATTGCACATAAAGAGATGTAAAGACAACTTTATATATATAAAGAATATTTACTTTATATATACTAAGAATATTTACTATATGTAGTGTGTACCTATTTCTGTCCTTTTAATTGAATTTTGTCACTCTCTTGGGTAGCTGGTAGAGATCTCTCTTTAGAGATAAGCTCATCCAATGTTCTTCATGTCTCTGAATATTTTGTTTTTACTAAATCTGGTACATGAATAAATAAATAAAAGGTTAAACGATAAACACTTAAAGTGGAAACGCTTAATATTAATTTTAACAACCGATAAAAATCGGCTTTCCTAGTGGTATGATATTTTTTACTGGCATAAAAAATGTTTAAGAGTTCTGAAATGATTTCAAATATAAAGTTTTTAAATTATCTAGAAGAGATTCAACCATATGCGCTAAAATTATAACTTACGTTTTGATATATTTAAGATGTTTTTAAGAAGTAATTAATCCAATACTTTACGCAAACCAAAGGACATAGTGGGAAATATTTCAAACAGTTGCCTAAACCAGATTACATTAAGACGATGAAACTAAACTTGTTAATGTGCTTGGATATTCATCTGATAAAAGCAAAACGGGTTGTATATGGTAATATGTATTAGAGCGCCTCTTGATTAATTAATTGACAATACAGGTGTATATTATATCCCCGCTAATAGTGTAGAATATTAAGTTGTACACTTAATTAAGACGTCTTAATAACTGTGTATACTTATGAAATCAAAATTATATTTACAAAAGTGCATATACAAAAACGTATATGATAATTAACATAAATAAATATAATTTACTAATGATGTCAGCCAAATTACGTGCCACCAGCACAAGGACGCAGCTTATGTTGAAAACAAAAACATCAGCGTTAATATTCTATGCCCGTTATTTAAACAGGCACCACGTCTTCGTTTTCACGCCATCAAATAATTTGAAAATAGTTTATATTAAATTTCTTTGAAATTACAAACTTTTTGTTATGCTAAGCTACAACGGAGAGGCGTTCGTATTGACCCATTGCTCTGTGATTGGCTGATTTCTTAGGCATTGTGTAGAAATATGGCACGAATTCCCTTTGACGTTATTTCTGTATCCTTCAAAAAGGCGTATATTCCCATCACCAAATCAGTCAAGCTCTTGTAATTTCCCGGATGATAACATGTCATCAATGACATGCACGCTCCTTTGCTCTCCTCTCCTATAAAAATTCTCGTTATAGAAACATTTTCTTGGAGAGTACATTACTTATGTTATTTTAGTCATTTTATATCACGATTCTTTAGTGATATAGTTTTATATAAGGTTTATAAATATGTGACTTTATTTTTAAGATATATTTTACATACACATTACAGTACAAATGATGATAGTGATACTTTGAAACTCATTCCTAGTTATAATATATTTAATTAAGAAATCACGATTAATGTTTTTTAAGTTATTAACTACTTTGCGATAGCGATAGCGAGTGCGATGTATAATGCCTTCAATTTCTAAATATCAGATAAGATTCTTCATATAACGTTCAGGTATTACTTTTGTAGTATTATCTACATACATAAATCAAATACACACACACACACACACACACACACACACACACACACACACACACACACACATACACGCACGCACGCACACACGCACACACACACACACACACACACACAAACACACCTTAAGAAGCACCTTATTTTTGGATAACATGTTTTTTGTATTGTTTTTGTTTTCTGTTTCTTTTTGTTTTTATAACTACTATTATTGTTTTATTTATATTGTCTGTTCTCTGGAACAATAATTGTTTGGAGGTGGGCGTTAATGTATGCGACACAGTTTTATAACTAATGCAAGCATTTTCGATCACTGATTTCTTATGTACTATCTTTTTTGGTTCCAATAAAGATTATTATTATTATTATTATTATTATAATTAAAAAGTAAAAGAATTTAGATTCATGCTAGTACATTTTAAAGTAGGTAATAGTTTATATATTTGTCAATCATCATAGAAAAACTTTAATATACGACGCCGACTTGGACAACATTTTATAGGTTATTATATAAGGTTATATTAATGTACATTTAAGGTCTTAAAATGTACTTAAATTAATGTGCATTAAAACAAAAAATAGGAAACAAAGTAATCACAGTAGGACTAAAAGTGTATGGCTTATGTATAAATTGGAAATGCTATGGCAGCATGCGTGCAGCAGCATGGTCTAGTAACAAATATAAAGAAAAGTAACATTACAACTATTAGAGTTAATATGTACTTACTGGCGTCGACTAATTGCGAGTTCTGTAACATTAAGTAACTCCTTGTATTCGATTTATGATGCTGCAAATAGACTAATTTACATACGCACACTCCAACAAATCTTATACAATTGATAATCGAATCTTCGGCACATGATTTATTAAAGTATCTACTATATATCGCAATTGAAGCTGTTTCAATACAGGATTTGTGTATGCCTCAAAAACTTAAATAAACGGTTGATAATAAGATAAGATAAAATAAGATTATATTGATGGATAATAATTTTTGAGGATTTTTTTTTGTATATCAATTGTAGAGATACAGTCGTTAAAGTAATAACGGTCAATATTGCTTGTTTGTGTTTATTAAATAAATGTATTGCTAATGTTTTTTGACGATTTCTTTATCCTTTAGTAATATAGCGTAAGTTTAATTGGTAACATGGTTTAAGTAATACACATATAATACACAAAGTAGCTGAGGAACGCATAAGATAAAAGTATTCCAATATTCCCTCAGATATGAGAATCTTAAAATATGATTATAATTGAAGCTCAGGCTATCTACAGTCGTCTCATATGGCTTATTGGCCTTTAAATATGGCCTGGCATATTGTGTTTCAGGAGTTCTAATATAAATACTTATAATACTTAAAATATAAAAAACAATATCGTCTAATATTAAAATTTAATAGAATAGATTTATATTAAAAGATAAAAATAGGAATATTTGTGTAGAAAACCTGAAATGGAGATATCAATTGAATTTAACAAACAAAAGTCTATTATAACAAAAACAATACAAAAAAAATGTGATGAACAGGATATGACTCTCTCTTTTATTATATTTTGTTTTTAAGGTATATTTTACTGTTATCACAAAGAAAGGTTATTTAATTATTAAGAAATAGTTTCGATGATATTCATATAAAATTTTCTTAAAAAATACCATTAGTGAAAAATACTCAATTTATCATCCTTCTATTTTCTTTTCACAATGGAATCACGTGTATATGTCAAATATCAATTTTCAATAGAAAACAAGACATGAATACTACTATAATAATTTTAATTGGTTTATTTTCTACAATTCCTTAGTATTACGTGATAGAAATTGTTATTCTTTTGTAAAAAAATAACTTTGTATGTATTACTTTAGACCCATTATTTTTTCCTTAAAAATAGGAACTTAAAGGAATTTATGTTTGTGTATGCAAATGTTCCTATGTCATATTACATGGCTTTATTTTATACTTTTAGTTTATAGTCGATCTATTAGAATTCTAATTTCATAAATAAATTAACATATTTTTTAATTTTCTTTATCTTTTGTGACGTAAAAGTTCTAACCAACAACAAGCAACACAATACCGACACAAATATCTAGAAGATCTTTGTTTACCATTGCAGTTTTGTACGATAATAGGATATATGGTTATATTTACGGAGACCGAAAATAAAAGAAAACATCTGTTAAGAAGAAGATCTAAATTATTTAAGTTGTTTTTGGAAATGTAAGAAATATAATAATTATGTTTTTAATTAAAAGTATACTTCATATTTTCTAGAAAAATGTTCTGGGTTTTTTGCCATTTCAATAATTTATGTTGTTTACAAAAGACTTACCAATATTACATAAAAAATTAAGAGAATATGAAAAACACAGCTGTTTAGTTTCTGGTTTCATAGTCAATTGGTTTAGAAAAAAATGAAACTATTAAGTTTTGGATAAATAAAACAACATATATGTATATATGTACCTAATCCTGTCATGAAAATTTACTTTAATGAAAATCTACTTATAAACGAATATCCAAAAGCTAGCTCCGTTAACAACCAAACTTTATTCATTAGCGTATATAATCTGGCGAATTGTAATACTTGTCAGGTCAGGAGCGGCAGACGTTCCGTGTTTTTAACTTAAATATTTTCATAGAATTTTGGTTATCTTACGTATTCACTGTTGTAACTTCACTCATATTTGATAAGTATTCTGTATTCTCCTCTTTGCCATAATCTTGTTTTATATGAATGGAATGCCAACTTTGCGACATTGAAGTTACCGCGACCGCGGTCTTTGATAAAAAGATTATAGAGAAAGCTTTCCTAAGATATAAACATTTTTTAAGTAATACAAATGGAATAATACTTATAATTTTATCCTCCTTGTTTGGATTAAAGAGTACTACAGTATTCTTACTCTAAATGTGTTTAATATTAAAGCTGAAGGATGGCCAGCAGCGTTATCTGCGTATAATAACACAATACTGCAATTATCAACCCTCTTGCCAAGCCTTGGCAATTATTGCATATCTCCTCATGGGTGCCGAACCAGATTCATCATCGTGACGATCTATGGGGGAGGCCTATGCGTTGCAGTGGGCGGCTATAGGCTGACAAGAAGAACAAGAATATTTGAAAATTAAATATAAATATTAGTTTAAAAATAGTAAGGACAAATAATGATAAAACGTTATTAAATTAACCTTATTGCCTTTAAAATACCTATAACGTTGCTTAGTTTTTTTAATGTAGTTAATATCAAAATATAATAAAGTCTTTTTCGAGGGGTGGGTGCAATTAGTAAACAAGTTTTTTTGTCTCTCTGTTTTTATATTATTCTAAATTCAATAATTACAAATGATAAGTAATGTTATGCTGTAAATATATCATAATACCGAATGTTAGGGTTTATTTTTAAAAAGTGAGTAGAGATTTTAAGAATATAAAAACATATTTTATCTTATATAATTCCTATGTAAGATCTATTTTAGAATACGCATCTACAATTTGGAATCCAATGTACTGGTTTATAAGAATCAAATAGAAGCTATCAGAACAAATTTCTTCGGAGGACAAACTATATCTTTGGCAGTGAGGTTATATCAGGTCCTATGTCGTTAGAGCTACGTCGTGAACATAAAGACCAAATTTTTCTATATAAATTAATTAACAATATTATGGATTCTCTTTATCTCCTTACACGTATTTATTTTAATTGCCCGAGAATGAGTGCTCGCACTAAATTCATATTTCATATTCCAGTTTGTAGTAAATTTTGTAAACATGCTTTTGGTAAACATGCTTTTGGTAAACATTTTTAATTCACACTCGTTATGTATAAATTAGTAGTAAACACTTTTTGGCTTGTGTATATTAAAAAAAAATGTTATACGAGGGGAGGTCCAAAAGTTCGTGGAATGGAGAGGATGGAGTGGGGGTAGGGGCACTCGCATGGTGTCATACGAATCGGAGACTCATCATTAGTATAAATACCGAGTTTCAACCTGATTGCGTCATTAGTTTACGAACAATCGCCTGCTGAACAAGTCAATCCGGAAGAAAACTGAAACTATGGGGAAAATTGAACACCGCGCTGTGATAAAAATCCTTACCAAGCAAGAAAAGAACGCTCAAACCATTTTGAATGAAATGGTAGTCGTTTATAGGGAACAGTGCCCTAGTAAGTCAATGATTTACAAGTGGCATGGTCTTTATAAACATGGTCGAGAGTCAATTGAAGACGACCCCCGCTCAGGAAGGCCAGTTGATGCCACCACATCGGACATCGTCGAAAAAGTGGAGAAAATTGTACTAGAGGATGCTCGTTTGAAGAAAAAACAATTATTTGCATTAGTTGGAGTATCAGATATCACCATTTTGCAAATCCTACATGATCACCTGGGTGTGACAAAAGCCAGTGCAAGATGGGTACCGAGAATGCTCAAGCCGTTTCAGAAAGAGCAGCGGGTCGATGCGTCAAAGCATTTTTTGGAGTTGTGTGGAGATAAACCTGTACAGATTTTGGACCGAATTGTTACTGGAGATAAAACATGGCTTCATCACTTTAAGCCTGAGTCCAAACAAGAGTTCATGCAGTGGCATAAAAAGGGGACACAACCGCCAAAGAAATTCAAGGTGACGGAGTCGGCTGGAAAGATGATGGCTACTGTTTTTTGGGATTGTGAGGGGATAATCTTGATAGATTACAAAGAAAAGGGAAGGACTATAACCGGAGAATACTACGCAACGATATTAGAAAAATTAAAGGATGCCATCAAGGAAAAGCGGCGAGGAAAATTGACAAAGGGCGTGTTGCTCTTGCAAGACGACACGCCGGTTTACAAGAGCAGAATTGCAATGGCTGCTCTGTACACGCATGGGTTCGAATTCCTAGTTCACCCACCCTACAGTCCAGACCTGGCCCCGAGTGACTTTTTTTTACTCCCCAATTTAAAAAAAGACTTAAGGGGAAGGAAATTTTCCGACGACAATGAGGTAAGGGAGGCAATTTCGGCTCATTTTGTCGGAAAAGATAAAACATTTTTTATAGTGGTTTAGAAAAATTAATTTATAGGTCTAATAAATGTATTGAGCTTAAGGGTGATTATATTGAAAAGGAAAAATAGTTTTGTTGTTTTATTTTATTTAGATCCCTTTAATTCCACGAACTTTTGGACCTCCCCTCGTAAATTAAATATTGTAAGCTGTATGTTTTCCAAAATAAATAAATAAATAATACCTTCCAGAAGTACAATCTTATTATAAAAATCTACAATTACAATTTTATTACTAAAATAAAATCACAAAATTACACTTTAAATTTCAACTAAAATGAAATCTGTAGAACACACCAATTCTGAACTTAGAGATTATTTCGATGAAAAAACGGCAAAATTATAAAAGAGTCTCCAGTCCTCTTCTATCCCAGTAGTAAGTCCAACATCCAACATTGCAGCACAGTTTAGGAACTTTTTGTTGGATGTTCTTGAAGGCAACTTTCGAAGGCAAATTACAACTTCGACTCTTAGACACTGTGATTGCCTTCGGCAATCAATCTCTGTTGGACCAAAACTAACTCCAGGAGAACTGGTATTACGATGTCAGAGATTCGCACATTGGACCGGCATGATATATTTGTGGCTGCTCAACAGAGATTTGGCATAACGATTTGCTGAAGACAAGCATATTTCAACAATGTTAGATTTTCATAATTTATACCACTCAACTATTGAAGTTCCAGCGCATAACAGCACTGTTGTCACTTTTACAGGACATTGTACACCTAAGAATTGTAAAAGGCCCAATATCAGGCTCAAAATGGTGGATAAAATAGCAGCCGTTACTAACTTTGTCTCTTGCATTTTAGTTAATTACAAATTAGAATAGATATAATATACATAGCCAACTTATTTTTTGCCACTCCCACTTTTATTTATGTAAGAATTTTTGTACGTCGATATTAATAATGACAATTTGGAATAAATATAATTGTTAATTCCGCTACGCTTGATCTTATTGCCTTTTACCTGAATCAAAGAGTCCAGACAGTTTACGTAAATAATTCTAACCTCACCTAAAGATGGGTGTTCTACAAGGATCTATTCCAGGTCCCTTTTTGTTTTTACTTTATATTAATGACTTGCCCTTTTTTGTTGAGGGTCTGTGTGACATTGTACTTTTTGCTGATGACACCTCGCTTATTTTGATATTAAAATGAGCGTGATAGGATTAATTATGAAGAAGTAAACAATACTTTGTCACGAGTCCGTCATTGGTTAAAATTAATAATTTAGTCTTAAATGCTAAGAAAACTAAATGCATAGAGTTTACACTTCCTAACGTAAAAGGTAAAAATTTTTACTTATTTCTTAACAATGAAGTGTTAGAACTGATTGACTCAACAAATTTCTTAGGTATAATTTAAGATAAAAGGCTCCAGTGGAACCCCCATCTCTCAATACTCGCAGCCAATCTCAATTCCACCGTCTTTGCAATTAGAAAAGTTAGACAATTAACGGACGTTAATACGGCTCGACCTGTTTATTTTAGTTATTTTCATAGTATTTTATCTTACGGTATTTTATTATAGGGCAGTGCTGGCGAAATTAATTCTATATTTATTTTACAGAAAAAGAGCTGTGCGGGCTATTTACGAGTATAACCTAAAAGCTAGAGATTCTCTGAGAGATGTTTTTAAAGAAATAGGTATTCTTACGGTCGCTTCGCAATACATATTTAATAACATATTATATATACGTCAACTTTAAATAGTTATATAAAAAACAGTGACAGATACGCGATGAAAACGAGAAATAAAAACAAACTCGTAATGCCAAAATTTCATCCTCAAAAAGTTAATAAATTCTTCATGGGTTTGTGTATACGCATAAATAGTAAAGTTCGACAAGATATTTTAGACCTTCCTTTCTTAGTTTTATATCTAAAATCAAAAGCTTATTATTAAATAAATCATCAGTAGTAATCATCTAACCATAAGACATATACTTTCTCTGATTTACTCATTTCCACTTAACCGTTATAACTTCCAATTTAAAAGAAACATTTTTTTGGTCTTGAATTATCTTATCAGCTCGAGCTTTTGGTCAAAAAATTACCACAAACCAATGCTGCATTTGTCTAACGTTAAATACAACTATAATTCTTTTACAGTGATGACAATACTACTTTGAAATATGCTACTCATAGATATCAGGTGCTCAAAATAGCTAATTTCATTTTTTTTTTTTTTTTTTTATGGGATTGGAGGGCAAACGAGCTGGCGGGTCACAGATGATTTGTGATCACCGCCGCCCATGAACTCTTGCAACATCCGAGGATTTACAGGAGCGTTGCCGGATTGGATTTAAAAATCGATTATTTAATTATACCTCTTCCTATAGAAAATAACACTTAACACGTGTTATATTTTAAAGATGTTTTAATAAATTTATTTTTTTATAAAGCGTATGCGAAATTAATTAAAGTTTTATTCTATATATATCTATTTTAATCTCGTACCTGTTATCTGTCTATATAATAATCTGAATGCGTGTTTCTATGAATCCAATGACAAATTCTATAATAATCTTTATTAATGTAGCTATTCTAAAATTGAAATAGTTTCTCACTCTTCGTTCTTATTTTTACTATATACTTTTATCTTAGATATTTTACTTCAGGTAGAAAGAAAGCCTTCGGGAGTGTTTAAACTTAAATTAAGCGTCTTCGCTGAAAAGATAGAACCTAGAAACTTTTGAAATAAATATAAAAGGAAATTTGCTGTAATTCAAATAGTAATATTTAAAATAGATATATTTTTTATTTAAAATAGTCTTCAATTTAGGAGATTATAGCTATATTTTATTAATCTGTATTATAATATATAAAAACAATGATCATTAGAATTTACGTTATCCTTATTAACATTATAAGAAATGTATTCATAACGTTTCCAATGTTGCTAAAATGTTCTTATAGTTTTTATATTATTAATTATGCTATCAATAAAAATATTATTTTACCATTAGTACTTTATAAGTGTCAAATTTTATAATTATATCTATTGGTCGTCTAGGGAGATTAATTAGTAAAGGATATATCAATAATTTTGATATCTCTACTAACCACGTTTCTAAGTATTTAATATAATAATGAAGTAGTATCTATCGCAACGCAACACCTTAACGATGCAATCTAAATTATCGTTTAGTTTCAGAGCTAACTAATTAGCTTTAGTGCCCGTAACTTCATTCTCTTCGTCGATTGTAACGACTCTAGTAATTTAATTTTTACCATGATAGCATCCACGTATGTCACCCACTCAAAGTCTATAAAAGCTTGTTAAGCGATTATGAAAAATTGCAGTAAACAAATTCATTCAAATGGCTACCCCTAACAGCGATCTAAAAGGATTCTCGGCGCTTTATTCAGGGAATCCAATTGTATATATTATTCGGCGTGATGTGTGACAACGTTATGTATAAATTGATTGTTCGTACTAGCACAGTAATGTCGATAATAATAACATCCACATGTAGGTAGCGATCTCGAAAGGCTTTTAATTTTCCAAGTTTTTTAGAGACACAAAAATTCCCTTTACAAATCAAAGACCAAATATTGATAGGAGAAATTAAATCAGACGCTTTAGGTAATTTTGATTTTGAAGCTGCGTATATAAAAATCACGTTTCACGTTTTATTTCTGCCATTATTTAAATATATTATTTTTTCTATACCAGACTATATCTAGAGTTTATGGAAATCTTAAATTTATATTAACATACGAGCTGTTCAAAAAATACCAGAACTAATTTCACTGAAAAAAATCTGAATTGATAAGTCCTGATAAATTAACATTTTTTATACAAATTTATTACACAACCTTCATTTTACTTACAAGGGTAAATTTCCTACACAACTTTCAACTTGAGGTATGAAATTTCATAAAGTTTGTATTTTCCTAGTTGAATTTTAAGAAACCCTTTCATACAAAATTTTAAACTAAGCCTAGTATTATGAAATATCACAAGTAGTTAGTATTTTCCTCTGTATATATATATTTTTTTCTTTAAAATAAGACAAAGACATTTCAATACTTTATAGGAAAACTTTACGAGATGGTCATTAATTTAATTATAATACAAATGAGAATTAAAACTTCATTCTTAACGATGCATTTAGGATAAGTGTACAAGTATATCTTTCCATAAGAAACGCAATTACGTAACAATTAATTATATATTTCGTCAAATGATCGATTGATACTCACTCAATTATATTAGATTGAAATTAGTTTTATATTATAAAATAATGAAAACATCCAGCAAAGGGTATAATTTTGCAGCTTGTTAAGTGTAGTTTTAAGGATAATTTAAAATAACTTTACATTTTCCGAAAATGTAAACAAAACAAAGCAAAGAACAGCTTTTGGACTTGACATTCGAATGCTGTTTTACACAAACATCAAGCTGTAAGTTAGACTATAATTGTCTAAATTCATGTAAGAAGTATTCGTAGCAAGCGTTTATTTTAATAACATTTTATACAGTTTTTATTTTTACAATTTTGTTAACAGTACGTCTGATTACTCTCGACCTGAATTGTCGTTGACATAGACATGATGATCTTTCAATTTATATCGAATAATAGTTCTTTGATATCGAACAGGATTTTGAATAAAAAAGTACTTTGTTTCAAATATATATTGTATTTACCATATTAAAATTAAATTGAATGCATATAGCCAGATGTTTCAATGTTTGTATAGCATTTTTAAAGTTATAGCTAATACCAAAACGATTTTTCACTTCTATGTTTAAAAAATATGATACCATGCCAAAGCGGTTAACATATTTTCATCTAAAATGACAAGTCTTAAAATTTATCATTAGCTCTGAGAAGATATTCATAGGATAGACAATATGTTTGTTCCGTATTAGTATGTTATTTTTTTTTGTTTCAATAAAGATTATTATTATTATTATTATTATTTATTAAAAGTTTGGAAATTGAATTCAAAAATAAAATTTAATTAAAATTGACGACGATCTTCATTTATACGCCTTAATTATATATAAATGCTACACAAACCTAAATATTTGTGGTTTAAGGTTTATATGTATTTTCACTAATCTTAAAAAGCTCGATTGACTCTTTAGAAATTTAGAAATAGAAGTTCGAAATACTGTGGTGAATTAAATAGTTTTTCTCTTTAGTTGTTAGTTTGATAGTAATAATTTTATTCTTAGCATAATTATTTTAAATTATTTTATAAGGTGGTAGAGCTTAGCTGCAGTTATCTGACTGCAGCTCGTATTGGGCTGGCTCGACCGGGGAAGGACCACCTTCTCACAGAAAACCGACGTGTAGTAACCAAAAATAAAATACCCCAGGAGGGTACCGGCTTTGATGAAGCCAGGGACCTCTTCCCCGAGCAAAATCAGGGAAATGATTCTCGGATTTTGCTCGGGCTGCCCGTCGTATCTGGGGTGGGCAAAGTATTGCCTTTTGTGTTTTTTGAGGGCAAACGACGAGTCAACGCAGCGGCACCCCGACCCACTCTAAATGTGGACTTTTGCAACATCCGGGGACTTCATTCCAACTTGAACGAAGCGAACTTGAACCTAGAGACGGCGCTGCCGGCCTTGTTGTTTCTGACGGAGACGCAGATATCTCAACCTAGCGACACAGCGTACCTGTCATACCCCGGGTATAAACTAGAACATCATTTTATACCACACGCCGGAGTATCTGTGTTCGTAGGGGAGGATATCTGCTATCGTCGCCTTCAGGTTTTTGAAGGTCGGGACCTGTCTGTATTCTGGCTCCGCGTGGACATGGACGACCATGTCAGTCTACGCGTGCCTCTACAGGTCCCATAGTGGTAATGCAGAAACGGTTCAACTCTTGGGCCATGTTCAGGCGAAGATTGACGATCTGCTTTCACAGATTCCCTCCGCCGAAGTCGTAGTCCTCGGGCACTTCAATGCGCACAATGGCGATTGGCGAGGGTCACGTGCCACCGACTACGCGGGGAGATCTGTGTTTGACTTTGCTCTGGCAAATGGTCTGTCCCAGCTGGTAAAGATGCACACTCGTCTAACGTGGATAGCTATATGCTTTGTTGGATCTTCTGCTGACTACATAACCCGGAAAGTACCAGGTCACTGTCGAGGCTCCCTTAGGGTCCTCTGATCATTGCTTGGTACGGAGTGTAGTGCCCATTGAACGCCCAGCTCGCACAAGACCTGCGACTCGACGCGTTTGGCACTACAAGTCAGCGAATTGGAATTGAATGCGGTCCTTTTTTGCATCCTACCCATGGGGTCCATTTGTTTCTTTTCCAATGATCCTAGTGACTGCGCTGCGGCTGTAGTTGATGTGATACTTTAGGCCATGGAACTATTTTTACCAAGCTCTGTGGTACCACTCAGTGGCAGATTGCGGCCTTGGTTTGATGCGTCTGTCAGGACTGCAGCAGCTGGCAAACGGCAGGCTTATCAAGCTTGGGCTAATGCGCTAGTCACTAAGGATCCGAACTCTAGAGTTCTGAAGAGGAAATATAATCGTGCCTCCAGATTCTTCAAAACGGAAAATTGCTAGAGCAAAGTTCAAGCATGTTGTCAAAATTGGGGATCAGCTGGCAAAGTACCCGCCTGGTACGCGCAAGTTCTGGGCGCTGTCTAAAGCCACACTGGGCAACTTTTGTCAGCCATCCCTACCGCCATTGCACACTGGGAACGACTCTCTGGCCTACACGGCAAAAGAGAAAGCCGAACACTTGGGCACTCTTTTTGCCTCAAACTTGACTTTAGACGACCAGGGGAAAACACCGCCTATCATCCCTCGGTATCTGAGCTTAATGCCGGAAATAGTTTTTCGGCAAAAACTCATCCGAAAAGCCCTCCTTTCCTTAGGAGTTCATAAGTCGAGTGGGCCAGATGGTATCTCTCCAGTTGTGCTAAGAACATGTGCCCCGGAATTGACACCAGTGCTAACGAGTCTATTTCGGTACTCCTACCTTAAAGGCGTAGTCCCGGTCTCCTGGAAGCGTGCCCTTGTCGATCTGATCCCTAAAAAAGGTGATAGCTCGGACCCAGCTAACTACAGTCCTATCGCCATTACCTCTTTTCTCTCCAAAGTAATGGAGAGCATCATCAATAAGCAGCTTCTAACCTACCTCGAGGATCACTAGTTGGTCAATGACCGGCAATATGGCTTTCGCCATAGTCGATCGGCTGGAGATCTTCTGTTGTATCTTACACACCGTTGGACAGCTGTTATTGAAAGCAAGGGAGAGGGTCTGGCAGTTAGTCTGGATATGGCGAAAGCCTTCGATCGTGTATGGCACAAGGGGCTTCTTTCGAAGCTACCTTTCTATGGGCTTTCCGAGAGTTTATGCAAGTGGATCACCAGCTTCCTCACTGGGCGGAGCATACAGGTCGTTCTCGACGGTTTTTGCTCGGACCCCAAGCCCGTGAACGCTGGTGTACCCCAAGACTGCGTGCGTGCGTGTTGGATATCTCCAATATACATTATTATGCGCACGACAGCACTGGGGATGCGGTATATCACCGCACAGCGCGTCATCGTCTCCAATACCATCCCTACCACCTGAATGCGTGGCGATACACCACTGTGCGGTTCTCAAGTACATTTTTTCCTCGTACCACTCGAATGTGGAATGAACTCCCTTCGGCGGTATTTCCAGATCGGTACAACATGGGTACCTTCAAAAAAAGCGTTTACTCCCACCTTGATAATTGGATGTGGCAACCCCATCAACTAGAAGTCTTAAACCTTCTCCCAATTTTAATTAATTATATTATTCACTAATATATTTTACAATAGTTATATAATATATTATGGAATAGTAATATAGAATTTGTAATATAGTTCTAAATTCAGTGATTAACGGGTGTTGTGTATGAAATTTGTTTTCGCCAACTGTCAGACCAGGTTACGAACTCAGTTTTGAATTATTTTCGTTGTTATTCCTTTATTACAATAAATATAATCACCTCTGTCACATATTTGTGATATTTCTTTTGTATTAAAAAATTTAATCTGTAAATATTATGACCCGTGGTACTAAGTCGCGCCAGGCGGAAAACCAACTCCAAATGGTTTTTCTGGAACTAAAGGCATCTAAACAACAATGTGATCAACTTTTAAAAGACAGGGATGATAACGAAAAGGAACTCATAGAATTAATTAATAAGAATACTCAATTAAAAATGAAACGGGTACATTGTATTCAGAATATAATATTATTTATGAAAAGAAATGTGAGCTTCAATCTGTAGTCAATGGGTTTGATCAATGTAGTGCTGAATATGAAGAAGCACTTAGGGTTACTGATGTACTGAAGCTAAACCTCCAAGAGGTCCAAGATTAAATTGCTAGCCTTCAAAGTACTATATCAGACCTAATTAAAAATCAAACCCAAAGCCTTCTTGATGAATTGGTTGGGAATGGTTCTACATTAGTTTTACCATATACCACCTGTAAAACAAATTTTAGTACTATTGACATGACTGGCGATGATTATGTGACCTCCCAGCCAATTCTATCTAAGAGAAAGCTCAAGAAATATGTTAAATTAAATAAATTCATAAGAAAAACACAACACCTTAAAAAGATAAATAACATAAACCTTAAGTATTCTAAATTGTCTAAAGAGAAACAAGAGCTCAACAATCAATATAATATTATGTGTGCTGAAGCTCATAATATGGAAATTAACTATAAAACTGACATTGATACTCTTCAATCCGAAATATTAAATTTAGGCATATCATTAGATTACATGAGTAATAAATATCAATTAGCCCAAAAGGAAATCTCAGAACATATCCTGACCATGAATGATTTGGTGAAAATTTGTAAATGAGAATATCCATGTCAGTAGTACAAATAAAAATAATACTTTGCCTTCATTCTTGACTGCAAATATAACTGTATTTAGTGATGAAATAGGCAAGGATATGGATACTGTACTTTACAGGGAGTGTTATGGACAGTCGCTCGCGCTACCTGTTACTCGACTTAAAAAAGTGAGTAAATTTTTCATGAGACAATGTATACAGTTTTACAACAAAGTCCCTGCAAACGTTCAAGTATTACCATTTAACAAATTTAAGAGAATAACTAAGGAACGTTTGTGTGCAAAAGGATACTACAACGTATCTGAATACTTAGAGGATAATGCACCGTTGGTATGAAGCGATCGCTGCCAGGCTGCTTCAAGATTATTTATTTAGTATTGTGTAATGTATGTATGTAATTTAGAATTTAAGAACTAATTAAAAAAAAAAACAAATCATGACAATCCCGCTGAGTTTCCGTCGCCAGCTCTTCTCAGGTCTGTGGAAATAATTTTCCGAGCTGGTGGTAGCTTTGACAATGAAAAAATGTTTTGTATGAAACTTATTTTCAATAAAGATTATTGATTTTGATTTTGATTTCTTCAAGGCCGGCAACGCTCCTGTAAATCCTCGGATGTTGCAAGAGTTCATGGGCGGTGGTGATCACAAATCATCTGTGACCCGCCAGCTCGTTTGCCCTCCTAGACGATAAAAAAAAATAAAAAAAATAAAAAAATAGTCAACAAATTTAAACTTATATGTTGGATTAGTTCTTTTAAGAAAGTATTTTTCGTTAAAGCTAAAAGGTAAAGTAAGGTGTTGATTAATATTATTAGTCACAGAGTTCTAATCCAAGTATTATATTTACATTTTAATAGACCACTAATCATTTTTTTGGGTTATAGAAAGAATTTATGTGAATTTGTGTATTTCATTTTCAAGGGCGGTAAGCTAGCAGCGACTAACTACTAGACCGGCATCTTAAAATACTATTGTTTTTCAAATTTTTAGAAACGAATAGCTCTTTGGGAATTAGGAATAATATATTCGATATATTATATATAAACTAAACTAAACTAAATACGTTAAAATAATAATTACGTAATTTAAAACATCATTTGAGAAATGTTTTATTAAAATAGTGTTAAATAACAAATTGAAACAAAAATTAAAAGGTGTTGTAATTCACAGCTTATATAATATTTGTTGTAATGGTCTTCTTACGAATAATTATTTTTTAGCATGCAAAAGTGATGTGGGTGTTTTGTATTTTTGTAAATAATAACGATTCATACAATAAGCATTAACTTATGCGCAACTGGGGTAAGTAATATCAGAAATTGTAAGATTTCATTGCTAGGACAGTATCGAATTATATTTGTCACTTATAAGACATTTAATAATGAATGTCAAAATGGGAATATGATGTTCAATATGGCAATACCATAACTTACATAACAAAACAGAATATTAAATTAATATTTTGTTTTATATACTGCCGGATTCATTTTACAGTATAATGGTTTTGACAGTATTTAAATACTAAAATCTTTTTATCTGCTATATTTTTGAAAACATAAAATATTATGTTGTTTATATGTATGTCCACAGAATAAGAAGTCAAGTAAAAATGTAACTTCAAGGTACTTAAATGTAACTTGTGAATGTTCTTGAACGATATAAAATATAACAAGCGATACTTACTGTACTGATGTTAACCAACTGGAGAATAATTTAAAATATCGTACAGAACCTGGAATCCAATATAAGGATTGTCCCTTGGGAGACGCAGTTTTATTCATGAAACAAATTTTAACGGGAGAAAGGAAATTCGATTTCGCCGAAACACATTATTTATGTATGTAATACAGTGATGGTAAATGTGATCGCTGCGGCGAGTGACAGCTGCAAAATAAGTGACAACATTAGCGACACCTTGTCAGCTTTCCCACATCATAAAGGATAATGACATTTTATTTGTTAAAACCTTCACCTGTTCTTTGAATAACTAGAATAAAAAATATAAATGAGAGTACAAAGTGACGATTGATTGGGACATGAGTTGCCACTTTTATAAATGATTTAATTATTTTGAGATTGATTATTTGTCTAGATTTTATGATTCACTGGCTAAATAACAAGATAGAACGAAAATATTTTATTCAATAGTAAATACTTTTTATTTTAGGAGGGGGTCGTTTCTTATATATATGTACGCACTAGATGTTTATTTTCAAAGATAAGAAACCTATGCTGTGAGACTACACTTTCTTACTACATACTTTCTTCTACACTTACACTTTCGCCCGGCAGTGCCTTGCAATTTTTGATACTATTGATTTTAGTTCTCGTTATTAAGAAATAATCAATGTGTTATTTGGTATCCACTTTTGTATGTAATTAGGTGTTTGTCATTCCTCCACAGACCAGTAAGCATATTCTCGAGCAAAAGTAAGTCTAGCTCTACGGTGTTGTGGGAGCAGTTGTGGGGCACGAGATGAACGAAAAGCCCTTAGATTCCTTTCTGCCAGTCTTTTCCTTATTGTTTGTTCACTCACACTGAAATTTATTACCTCAAAAAGACGCGTACGAACTTCAGTAGCCGTACAAAAGCGATTTCTCAACACGTTGCTGACAACAAAGCGGTCATCTCGAGCTGAAGTGCATCGATGTCGGCCTTGATCTGGCCTGCCCTGCACTGCCAATTAGCGAAGACTGGAAATTTAAATTAAACAATATTCACACACTATGGTAGAAAATAACTATGAATGTTAACACGGGAACACAACGGCAACAAAGTGAAATAACGACTAAATTCCAGAAACCTGTCAGTGACACAAAGTTAGGAAACGAATTAAGTATTTAGTTTATTGCTAAAGTACCCACTTGACAAAAAACAAAACAGTTGATAAACCATAATAAACGTAAACAAACACGGCGGGCGACGAATGATAATAGTGGGCGGTTAAATATGTCTGTGAGTGTATATATATCGCTATCATATTTTTATATTAAATTTTAAATTTCAACAAAAATTATACTTCTTCTAAATACTTTTTTTTATTTTTACATACATTTATTTGATATTAATTGTTTTACGAAATTATGGTTTTTTTTTATTTTTGTTTAACAATAAGTTTTTATTTTAATATTGTTTTTTTTTATTGTTTCTGTTTGATTTCTTTTTTTTATTCATAATATATATTTGGATTGTAATTTTTACAACTTAAATGCACAATGTTTAATGGCTTAAAAGTACATTTAAAGATTTAGTGAACAGTCATCCTAAAAGATCATGTGGAGATAGCCTTTAATGTGGATATAACATATACATTTTGTAATGTTTTCTATTGTGTATAGCGTTGCTTTCCTATAAAATAAAAAAATAAATAAATATAAAAACTATTTATCCGAATATTGATACAATATCAATTTAGAATATTATATTCAGAGCATAACGACTATTAATATGGTAACCTAAAAAACAAATAATGTTAAATGTGTTATATGTATATATTTTTTAACTTAAAACTAAAAATAATATATTATATTACTTTTGACTTTTACTATGTATGCGTTAAATTTACCTAAAATAATTTTCACAGGTGTTTTATTTTTAGATTTCATCAAACAAAATCAACTCGTCATCGCCCGAATGTAAGCACTTCATGTTTATTTTAAGAACCCAAGTAATTAATTTACGATCAGAATATTTTAATGAGCTCAAACTCAATTTCAGTTTCAAATCTCTCGATCAATTCGTGATGTTCTATTGTTGTTGGGACTTAATATTAATGTCAATATTGTATAAAAATATGATAATTATTTATTTCAAAATTTCAACACCTCTTTATAACATATTTTTTAACACCTTTTTAAATTCTATTAGAAATTATTACAATTATACCGTGTTATTGATTTGAAAACAGCATACTTTATATTCTAATACCTTTATATTATTATATCTCAAACGTGGTTTAAAAAGTACTAATATTAAAAATGTATATAATTGCGAAATGATGATTAAGGAAAAGAGTGTATATTTAGTTGATGTTATTACGCATACTTCTTTACATTTAGTAGTTGCAAAGAATTCCTTGTTTGAATAATTTTTATATATTATATATAGTCATTGTTGGAGTCAGTGCCCTGTGCCTATCTGATAGGAAGAACTGACCATATCCAGATGATGATGATGATAAAATAAGAGAGTGCACTGTGTAATAAATTTGTATTGAATCACTTAACAATAGACAAGGATGTACGAATAGGAGCGTGAGTAAAGTCGTTCTGGCTGGACTGCCGAACCACACCACCACCACTCTTCCTCCTTCCGCCGAGGCCCCGCTGTGTCTGCCCGGCGCTCGCTGCTTGCCATCGCCCGCGCCTCGTTATTGAAAGCAATGTCACACTGTTGTTTAGAACACAACACAAGTTTAGAAAGAGTTTTATATCTGCAACTGCAAAAAATATGTTAAGCTTTAACTTATTTTAATTGTTTTACTGTTCATAAACATTCAAGGAAAGCATATCAAATATTTAAAGTTAAGTACTGGATTTAATATCAAGCATAGAAATACTATTTAACACATGTTTACTACTGACTCGTCAGCTATTTATTATCTGCAGAAAGCAAGCATGATTTAATATGAGAGATGAAAGATTGGTGTTATATATTGTCATATAAACTGTAAATGTAATAATAATTTAATAAATAAATAAACTGTAATTGCATTCAAGATTTTATATACTTTTATACAGAAATACTAATATTATAAAAACATCAAAGCTGTTTCTATTATTATCTATCATTCCCTCGCGCAACTTTATCACGGTTGTGAATCGTGTTGTTGAACTTCCATGTAAGTGTTAGTAGTTAGTATACATAATAACTTGTTATTGCTATAAGTATAAAATATGTCAGGAAGAAAGGCGGTATTTTTTAACTATACATGAAGTTTCGCAGATAAAAAAATTTACTATGTTATTAAATTACTTGAAACATATATATAAAATATCGGATCCTAAACCAGATAACAAAATTCTGACATAAAAATATAACGATATAATAATTTTGAAATTTGGAAAGACTAGATTGACAGAACACCAGAACTCCAGGAGTCGCCGCGTTGAACTAGTCTGTAACCTCTGTTTTATTTTTTTTTAGGAACCTACGTAGCTCTCAGAAACAAGGACATATATATTTCTAGTTAAAACAATATTATATTTCTAAGAATAGTAGAGATAAAAAAAATTAGAAAAACAATTTATTTCGATTAGCCTTCCTTATACATCTTTAAATTCAGAAATTTAAATCTTTTAAATCGCAACACATATTTCATAAGAAAACTAAATAAATAAATTAAGAGCAAATTTAATTAAAATTACATGATAAATTGTTGTATAAGGCTAGTTAAAGTTTAGAAGAGTTTCGAATATGGATTAAAGCAGTAGCGTATGCGGATTATATATCGTCAAAGAGTACAATATAGAAAATAGTTGATGATATTTGATGATAATGATACATTTATAGATTTCAAAAATTGTTGATTTAATATAAATTCACTGAAATTTTGTTTTATTCACAACTTCCATAAAACATAAATAATAAGTTAAAGGCGACATTATTAACATTTATATAAAATAACATCACATTTATAGCACCCATATAGTATATATGGGCGCAAATCATTATGTAATGATTATATTGTTTTAAAAATTCCGTAATTATTTATAATTAGTTTTTATAAAAATCATTCGTAATCACAAAACTGTTATTTCTCTAACTTCAATCTCTTAAAGACTTTGTATGGACTATTTGACTGATTGGTTCACATTGAATGTGAAATTTATTATTTAATAATTCATATTGTTGCACCTTTTCATGTCAAACATTTAAAGTAAAACTAAATTAGATTTATTATAACTCCAACATTCATTATGTTATTAAATAAACCAAACTTTATTTAATTTGCATCCTACGTGGTGCGCCATCTGTTGAAGATTCATGTAAACTTGTAAGAAATGGAGTTTATAATCTTAAAATAAATGTAATTTGTATAAAATAAATCATATAGAGTTATATAAAATTCATTATAATATTAATTGTGAATATTGAACTATATTTTAAGATTTTATATAAAGTAATTTCAATTTTTGCTTTAAAATAGGTATACACACATATACATTGTAATGTTTTTTTTTATGATATCAATTTCATATTACATATCACACCTATGCACTTTATGTTTATACATGGAGCCGAAATAATTAATTTACGGTAAGTTAATTATTTTATTTATCGAAAAATCAAAACGACATTTCTCTAATATCAACAGCTTTACAGTTCTACTTTTTAATACAATTGAGATAACCTTATAGGTCGTGGTTTAAAAAATAAAACTGTAACAATGTTAGACATTAAATAAAAATATTATCAACCCGAGTATGGATAGAATCTGTGACCTTCGGGGAGTTTGTTTCTCTAAAGTTTGTAAGTAAATAAACTATGTAAATTTACTTATCAAAATCTTAGTAAATACAACATTAAACAACTTTGCGAACATTACATCACATAAGTTACTTTTAGATTACTTGATAAGAAAGTTGTTTCTTAAGTGGGTACATTAGGGAAAACAGGAAATCGTTTGGGGCGTCTTAAATGGTTGCTCGCCAGGCGCAATAAAATATAATATGCATTCGCAATCTGCCTTCAGATTTACTCTCATATTACAATATTAGACAATGAGCAATTAGAACGGAATTAGTGCAAGAAATGGTCGTTTTTAGTGGAATATTAAAGTTTTAAACAACAATCTGACGATCGTTTTACTTAAACAATATACGCTTGCTTGTTAATTTAAGCATAAAAAAATGTTTTGTTGTAATATGTAACATCTCAATGCAATATATCTTGGCAGATGTAATTACTCAAAGATACAGTCCAGGCTCAGAGTAAGACGATTGCATATTTTATTTAAAGCTGTTTAGCTCATTCAGAGTGGCTAAAATTTATGACATTTATGACATTAATTTCCGCCGACTTACTCAATATTGTATTTTAATATAATATTAAGTCATTTACTGTTAAATTCTATCTTGGTTATTGCAAAAAAGCATATTTTCGCTAAGATGATGTGTAATATAAGAGCATAGAGCAATTTCACATGTTACGGCGACACCAAATAATTCAGATAGGGGCACGTAGGTAATGACAATAGTATAAATTGTTTTATTTTTATATGTTGTAGTATTTATTTAATAGCATACCTATACTTTTAACATAACTCTGATATTTAATAGGATTCGTGAATTAAAAGTATAACTATAACTGTTTAAACAGTTCTATTCCAAAATATAACTTTTGAATAAAACAAAATGAATGAAAATGAAGTAGGTTTTACAAATAAAATATATAAAAATTAAATAGAACATGAATCGCGCTACCTGGCATTATGTATATTTTTGTTCCGTAGATCAGAGAAAAATACTATATTATTAAAGACCACCAACGTAATATTTTAAAGTGGGCTGAAGTACTGAAACAATAGTTCTCTTAAAACGAATACACTCGTTACAAAAGCAATAAAGTCATGTAGCGTGGACCATTTGTTTTATTTCGAGTAACGCTTTGTTGTTTTATAAAAACACAAAGAAAAATGTGGCAGAGGTTTTCGTTTGAGAATTATGTTCTCAGAAGATTTTTCTAAAAGTTTAGTGCAAATCGAAGGAAATCTGCGCTTCTACAACTTGTATATTTTTTCATTCTGAACACTGAACTACTAATAAATGGTAGCATAGTTATAAACTATAACTCTCAGTTGATGTTTCCAACTTATAAAACCGCGTTCTCTAATAAAATTGATAAAAGTGATGATTTGCAAAACGAGGCTTCGTAGAAATAAATTCAAACTTTTTTTGTGCAGCACATTGTATGATACCTATAACATTGATCGCTAATTTAATAATTCATTAAAAAATAATATGAATTAGATCAAACTGTATTCAAAACATTTCACAATTGGTTATATTTTAACAAGACAACATCTCTATGTTTAAAATGTTAATGAAAGATTATAAATATTAATAGACTATACAAAAATGGATAGATTGTATGAAAGTTCAGTTGCGTAAAAAAAGAGCAGAGGACGGACATAAGTAAATTAAAAAGGAAAACAAGTTTCTATGACCTCATCTTAATAAAAAATATTTTCAATAAGGAAAAATGAATTAAATCGGTTCAACATCTGGGAGCAGGGTACCGGTTTTTAAATAATAGAACATAGTCCATTAAAAATAGTATTGGTATAATAAAATTGATATAATATATGAATCAATTATTGATAAACAGCTGCCAGATCTGCCAGAGGTCAGAGTATCCATTAAGTTTCTTGTCTTCTCAATTTATATGTTATTATAAATTATAATTCAAGTGAAACGTTCTACCACAATAAAAATCTGTGCTTGTAAACCGAAAGAAGAAATTTTGTCAAAGAGTTTATCAATGAAATCAATTTAAAACAATAAAATTAATAACATAAATAAATAAAAAATAACAATTCGTACTGGATTATCATCTTAAAATAACTCACTGATCATTGAGTCCGATAACGACATATAAAAGCTATTGAGAATAGAAGGAGCTTAGAAATATAATTTAACTTGATTGTTCTGATCAAACTTTAAATGAAAAGTCCATAAATAAATCAAAATTAATTTTATTATGCCCTTGTTTACCAAATTTAAAATTAAAAGATATGAATGATTAAAATGCAAAATTTTTTGTATTATATTTAAAGTATATAAAAAGTTTGAGATTTTGAAACATAATAATTAATATGTATGTTGAATAATAAAGAAGTAATATAAAATAGTGTTAGTACAGTGAGAGTGCCTAACCTGAAAGCACGAAATTGACCCGGCAAGTTGAGCAGAAAAGCAGGGCTGTACTATCTTTATCTCGAAGCAGTACGTTCCATTTTCGGACCTTTGTAACTTACTTACTTATACTTATACTTAGCTTCACGCCATATCCCTTGCGGGGTAGCCAGAGACAACGGAACCCCAAACGCTACGGTCCCTGCAAACCTCTTGTGCCTCGGCCACAGACATCAACCTCTTCATACAAGCTGTCCGGGGGGTCCTCATGCTTTTAAGTTTGAGACTTCTGTGTAAATAATCAAGAAAATTCAACCGTACAGCGTCCAAGAGATTATTATATAGCTAGGTATTTTATCAATATACATTTAATTTAAACTATTAGTTTAGGCATTATTGCAATCAAATTTTCTTTATTTTCTCACTGATTCATTGACTTCTCGATCATAGAAATATATAAACAAAAGTTTTATTTCCTGTTAACCTGAGAGCTGAAATTTGGTATACCATTAGGTTTTAGTATCTAGCAAAGAATAAACTATTAAAATATTGAAAATCTAAGATCTGGAGTACTTAATTCAAAACACCATAGCGCAACTAAGCTATCGAATACTACGCCAAAGTATAAGTTATTTGGTCTTATGAGTTGGTACTATCTGGTGACATATAAAAATTTTAATAGTATGGACTAATTGATGTTGAAACATAGAATACAGCCAAACTATCGAAGAAATGGAATAGCATTTTTTAAAGTAATAAAATAATATAATGACGTGTAGCGTATGGAATCTTTTACTCTGTAAATACTATGGTTTTTAAACTTTTAATTATTATAAAACTCGAAATTGGCTTAGTTACGGCTGTTAAGCAAGATTTGTTTATAACCAAAATATTGAAACCTGTAACGAAAGCCCACCGAGACAGGGGCTTTGGGGCATCTGAAGCGCAAGATATGAGTATTATTCCAAAAAATAAAAAGAGGAGGATTATCCAAAATAAAAACTGGGATCATTTTATCTGTTCATTAAGATATCAAAAATGTTATATTGATATAGTTACAATAAAATGTTGTTAGTAAGCTATCAAAGTGGTTGGATAGGTGCTCCTATAGATACTCGTAGGTATACTGAATAAACCGAGTTAGTTTAGATTTAATTTCATAATGTCTACACCGTTGCGAGACTTGTGCATATTTTTATACATTATGTTTTTGATGGGATAATATTTACCTTAAAAATAAATTTCACGATACACGACATTTTAATCAGGATTTTTATTTTTAAATATTTAATTTCAATACACATGAATATCACCACGTAAAAAATCCATTAAGCATTTTTATAAAATAAAACAAAAAGATATATCAAACGAAAACGTCAGAAGCGTAATGAATCGTGAATAAACATAAATTACTAATAGTTACCATTTAATGTTTCTCTACAATATCTGAGCTTTGTTGACTGTCACCCGCATGTGTCGCTTGATTGACGCGTGACGGCTGATGAACGCTCCAATATATAATACAAACTCGATTGAATATTGATTGAAAAGGTCTTTTAATAAATCTTTGCAGTTAATAAAAAAATTGTTTTTTGTCTATGTTCGAGGATGGCAAACCTGCATGCGAGACTCCGATGGCAAGTGATCGCCGTCTGTCACGAACTCTTGCAACATTCGGGGAATCGCAAGAACGTTGTCGGCCTTTAAATCTGAATTAAGAAGCTTTGGTACTAATGAAATAAGTATAGCATATAAAAAGTGGTATAAAATGTAACTGACTTGACATGACTTACATGACTTATAATCTATCAACTATTACAATGTATTACAATTATATAATTTCAATAAATTTTGTATTTATATTTAGATATATTACATTTGATATTAAGTTTAGAGAAAAAGATGCAACTGCTATATTTACAGCTGAAAATATTTTAGAATAGTAATTAAATTAATTTGGTACAAGTATTTAATGTTCAAATGCGTGTAATAATATTATTCATATATTTGAAATTACTTTGATAATGTTTGTAGCAACAAATTAAATCAAATATTTATTTATATGTTTAAAATGACATAAAACTCTACTTAGTACCATATTAGATATGTTTGAGTTACCAACAAAAAGTAAAGTAGAATAGTCTTAAGTTAACATATGACAGATGAGAAAATTATTTCAAAAATTTAAGTATAAAGTAAATTGTGGCTTAAAGTAATAAAATATTTTTTTTCCAATATTTACAAAATTAATAGAACATTTTGGAGATATAGGATCTCCTTGTCAACCCTGCTATTTCTATGATGCAAATTTTGAAAGGAGTTTCTACTAAGCTGCAGTGAAGTGTTGGTACAACTTTTTACTTCTCTACGATATTAATTACATTTACAGCATTTTTTTTCTTTTCTCCACCTACGGGGACTTGCTGATGTAATGCCTATATATAAATGATATAGCTGTTACTCATTGAAATTACTGTGTACCAAATAAGGCATTTAAATATATTTTCATTATAAAACAATTACCTTTAAGAATATCTATAATATAGAAAATATCGATTTGAACCTAAATAAGTTATTAGTATGCTACAGTTTTACCACCCACCTGGATGATTTTGAATTCTATAAGTATACTCGTCTTTATCGTGACCGAGACGATATCTACTAGGCTTTTTACTAATGTTTCTATATAATTGCAGCATAAAAGAACATTAAAAAGATACCATTACCGAAATTAATACTTGATTATATTTTTTAATGTATATTTAGTCACAACAATGACATATGCACTTAGAATAAAATTTCCTCATATTATCATTAGAATATAAAAATTTTATGTTTTCATAAGAACTTTTCTATTAAAAAATAATTTCGTAACTTGCTTACTCAATTATTTAGGGTAGCATGTTTGTTTTCGAGAATTCTTAAAAAGTTATGATTATAGAATGTCTATTTATTTAACCAAACGGTGCAATTTTAGCTACCATAAATAAGGTAATAATTTTTATAAATATAAGCATTGACTTCTTTTTATTTTGCATAAACTTTATAGAAACTATAAACACAATTATATCAAGGTGAATTGCGTTAAAGAGACTTTATAACGAAAAAAACAATGTAAAATCCTGACTGGCTCAAAAGACCGTTTAAAATGAAAAACGTTGCAGTGTGAAGGAATAACAAATGCTCTATTGTTTTTGATGTTTATAAGTCATCTTGCAAAATATTAACTTCTTTGAAACAAAAAACATATATTTTACAGTTATTTTTTTCGTAGAATATTTTTAACATTCATTGAGAAACTTGTTAAAAGATTATGTGATTTTAATGCTGTATTATTATAGTCATATCTTTTATTTAAATCATACAATAATCTTGATATTTTAAATGTTCTAAATAAAATATGAAAAACATTTACAAAAATATGCACCTCTTTAAACATTCATTGATATTTATAACTTACAACATTGAAATATTTCAAACTAAAACATTTGTTTGTAATAAATCTAATTATTATTTATATTTTATATAACTCAAATACAATTGTGATATGACTTCAATTATAAAAATAAATCCTTTCATTTGCGATTTAAGCTAAATGTTTTATATGTAATCGCTAACTTGTAATATGTAATAATATTCCGTCTCAAATTGAAAGGAGAACTTTTTATTAAAAGGTTTAGTAATAAGTCTTATAAAGACTGATCTCACAACAAGTCAATCAGATAACATTTAAGGGATTTTGATTTATCGGAAAACTATTTAATGATGGTAGAACCTAGCTGTAGTCATCTGACAGCAGCTCGTATTGGGCTAGCTCGATCGGGGAAGGAGTACCCGCTCAAAGCAGATCGACGTGTAGTAAACAAACTAATTTGGTTATGTTCTGTCGGTGAGTGAATATAAATACCTAACTTCATCCCCTCTTCCAACTAAAAATGAAAGCATATCTTTAAAAAATATAACCCAAGTGGGTACCGGTTTTGATAAAGCCCGAGAACTCCTCCCCGAGCAAAATCGGGGGAAAGATTTTCTATTTTGCTCGGGCTGCCCGTCGTCTCTGGGACTGGCAAAGAATTGCTCTTTGTTTTCTGAGGGCAAATGATGAGTCAACTGAACAACATCACACCCACTCCTTTCTGAATGTGGGTTTCTGATACATCCGGAGATATCATTTCAACTTGAACGTTCACTATCTAGTGATGGCGCAGCCGGCTTTGTTATTTTTGACGGAGATGCAGATATTTCATTTTATTTCACAAGCTGCAGTATTTGTGTTCGTATCTGTGTTCGACGGGATGGCATTACTCCATTAGTACTGCGAACATATGCACTACATGTCTGCTACACTGCTAACGCGTCTATTTTGGTACTCCTACCTTAAAAACATAGTGCCGGTCTCATGAAAGTGAGTCCATTCGACCCTTAAAAAAGATGATAGCTCTCGAAAATAATGACCGTGTACAAGATGTTCGAACGTTCGAAGGCGTTTGAAATGTCAGAGTCTCGGTGCTCTGTGCAATACTGGATTCTTTGGCAGTTGACAGATGTCCCTACATGGCCTCTTTGTGCGTCTTTCTATCGCATTTACAATCGGTAGTCTCCCAAATAGCTGTCTGTGTCTACCCCTGAATTTCATCCCCGTACAGCATATCGTCACGTGCAATACCATCGACACTCTCTCCAAGGACGATAACGTACTTGCAATTTCCCGGATTTTGCAAGAGTTCCTGGGTAGTGGCGGTGATCACGTACCATCCATTACCCGCACGCTTGTTTGCCGTTGCTCGTTTGTATACAAAAAAATTATATACAAAAGCTTCAACCTGTAACTAGATACAATTACGTTACACTTCAACATTTTAGTTTTTATATGGATATGTTTAATACTTTATAATATTTACGAATAATTATTTATTGTGTAATTGATCCTCGAAATGGAACCTGTTTCTTTATACAGTATAATACATTTTATTAAAACGAATATAATTTTTACTGTAAAATAAATTATATTTATAAATTTTAAATATATTCACATAAGTGTAACTATAATGTATTTTTCAATTTTTATTAAAAATGTTTGCATTATATAAATTTTGTTTTAAGTTGAATTCCAATAATTTTTTCGTATAAAAGCGGTTACTTTTTAATCAATGTGTTTATTTGAGCGTGCTCGAGAAGTAATTAAATTTGCTTTTAAGTATTTCCTAAAGCCGCATCTTTTTGTTAGCAAAATCATTTAAATTGAAGACTACTTTGACAGTTCCTTTCCAGAATTGTGAATCAATTAAATTAGAAAATATTATTAAATATCCCACATTATTAAATGCTTTTATTTAACTTGACATGTATCGGATCAAATCTTGTAACGCGAAATTTTAATACTCAGACTCAATGAATTTCGATGAAAATTAGAGTACATGTTCGGCTCCGGTGACAATACAAGTAAATGGGGTTACCCGAAGAAAGCATCCCCTTTTGACCCCTGTTTGCCACCCCTACGTGTTTTTATTAATATTTCAGTGTGTACTATAATACATACATACTATATGTAAGTCACAGCATATCGTTGCTATAATATATTGCCTACCTCAATGACTTCCAATAGAACTTCGTTTTTTAGTTTTAAACGAAACATCTTTATATATCTATTCATAACAATATTTATTATTCCGTACGAGTATTTATTTTGCAGTAAAGATGGCCATTTTTCAAAAACTACTATTTAATTTATGCTTCTATTTTACAATAATTAATAGAAATACAGTTTAAATAAATTTTGATATTAACGTAGGTAAAGATATTCATTATGGTGAAAATTATATTATAATATATAGCATAATTAAAATTATGTTTTATAAACTATTGCCAAAAAGTATCATTATATTTTTACATCATTAATTAATCTTTGCACTATTCTTTTACGGCAAACAGCAACATGTTTTATTACTTTTATAATAAAAAATAACAGATGACAATAACCTTGATGACCATACATGATCATAATAAGGGACTAGATTTGTAATTATTATATATAACCATAACAAACAAACATTCATAGAAAATTACTAAGTAAGGCAATGAATTTAATTTTACTTTGCTTCAGAAAGCCATTTAACTTTCCTTGACAGCTACCAGCTTCAACTTGTGAAAACTAATAAATATCTTACATCTGTCAGGCGTTAAGAATAGGGTGCCTGAGAGGGCACTTAATTTAGAAATAATATTTTGATGCATTAGTGCATTCATAGATTTATATATATTATATTATATTATATTATATTAAACAACTTAAAGTTTATATACAATATGTGAATTATACTTTTTTTTTCTGTAATCTACAACTTCATGTAATATATATTTATTTGTATTTATTTAAGACACTCTTCTTGTAAAATATTAATCATATCATACGTGATCCTTTCGATACTTTCCTTGAGATATCAGTTGAATTACATTAAATATATATATACACCGTATATGCACGTACATTATAGTTAACTACAAGGTGTTTTTTTTTTATGTAAGAGGAGGGCAAACGAGCTGGCGGGTCACGGATGGACGTGATCACCGTCGCAGATGAACTCTTGCAACATCCGAGGATTTACAAGAGTGTTGCCGGCCTTGTAGGTAGGAGTAAACGCCTTTTTTGAAGGTACCCATATCGTACCGATCTGGAAATACATCCGAAGGAAGTTCGTTCCATAAGCGAGTGGAACTTGGAAAAAAGGTCCTTGAGAACCGCACAGTGGAGGATCGCCACGCATCCAGGTGGCAGGGATGGTAAAGAAGTCTAAAGAAGTCGATGGCGCGCTGTGTGGTGATGGAATTCGGCGGCAGGCATCAGATCGAAAAGTTCTTCGGAACACTCCCCGTTGGCCAGGTTTGAAATACTGCCTCGCCCTATTGATCACTCCCAATGTCTTCGAGGCCAACTTGGCCTTGCTCTCCAGATGACCACGAAACTGACAATCGCTCGAAATGTCGAGACCCAGTATTCTCGATGATACTTGGCGCGGCAATAGGAGGAGTGCTCTCGAAGAACGGTGATACGACAAATGGGTTTTTTTAATGGTAAACGCGCAAACTTGTGTCTTGTCGGGATTGAATTGAACGTGGTTAAGTTCACCCCATTTCCTTCGGTACTCGTCGACGTTTTCTCGAGAGAGACCTGCACGGCCGGAATATACCGCATCCCCAGTGCTGTCATCCGCATAACAATGTATGTTGGAGATATCCAACATATCATTGATGTGCAAGAGGAACAGAGTTGGGGATAGCACGCAGCCTTGGGGTACACCAGCGTTCACGGGCTTGGGTTCCGAACAAAAACCGTCGAGAACGACCTGTATGCTCCACCCACTGAGGAAGCTGGTGATCCACTTGCATAAACTCTCGGGAAGCCCATAGGAAGGTAGCTTCGAAAGAAGCTCCTTGTGCCATACACGATCGAAGGGTTTTGCCATATCCAGACTAACTTCCAGACCCTCTCCCTTGCTTTCAATAACAGCTGCCCAACGGTGCGTAAGATATAACAGAAGTTCACCAGCCGATCGACCATGGCGAAAGCCATATTGCCGGTCATTGACCAACTGGTGATCCTCGAGGTAGGTTAGGAGCTGTTTATTGATGATGCTCTCCATTACTTTGGAGAGAAGAGAGGTAATGGCGATAGGTCTGTAGTTAGCTGGGTCCGAGCTATCACCTATTTTAGGGATCGGATAGACAAGGGCACGCTTCCATGAGACCGGGACTACGCCTTTAAGGTAGGAGTGCTGAAACAAACGCGTTAGCACAGGAGTCAACTCAGGGGCACATGTTCGTAGCACCAATGAAGAAATGCCATCCGGCTCACTCGACTTATAACCGTCCAAGAAATATAGAGACTACCTAATAGTTTTCTGCCGAAAAACTATTTCCGGCATTGAGCTCTGACACCGCGGGATGATAGGCGGTGTCTTCACCTGGTCGTCCAAAGTCGAGTTGGAGGCGAAAAGAGTGCCCGTGTGGCCAGTGAGTCATTCCCCATGTACAACGGCGGTAGGGACGTCTGGCTAAAGTTGCCCAGAGTGGCCTTTGAAAGCGCCCAGAATTTGGGCATGCCAGGCGGGTACTCTGTCAACTGATCCCCAATTTAGACGACATGCTTGAACTTTGCTCAAGCGATTTGTCGTTTGAAGAATCTGGAGGCACGGTTGTATTTCCTCTTCAGAACTCTAGAGTTTGGATCCTTAGTGATTAACGCATTGGCCCAAGCTTTATAAGCCTGCCGTTTTGCCAGCTGCTGCAGCCCTGACAGACGTATCAAACCAAGGCCGCGATATGCCACCAAGTGGTACTACAGAGCTTGGTACAAAAAGTTCCATGCCCTGAAGTATCACATCTAGCAGTGACTAGGATCATCGGAAGGGAAACAAATTGGCCATGGAGGATTCAAAAAAGGACCATTCATTCCATCCCAATCCGCTGACTTATAGTGCCAAACGCGTCGAGTCGCAGGTTTTGTGCGAGCCGAACGTTGAATGGGCACTACACTCCGTACCAGACAATGATTAGAGGACCCTAACAGAGCCTCACCAGTGACGTGTTACTTTCCGGGATGTGTAGTCAGCAGAAGATCCAACAAAGAGGGCATATGGCTGTCCACGTCCGGTAGACGAGTGTGCGTCTTGACCAATTGGGACAGACCATTTGCCGGAGCAAAGTCAAACACAGATCTTCCCGCGTACTCGGTGGCACGTGACCCTAGCCAATTGGCATGGTGCGCATTGAAGTCCCCGAGGACTACGACTTCGGTGGAGGGAGTCTGTGAAAGCAGATCGTCAATCTTCGCCTGAACATGGCCCAAGAATTGATCCGTTTCTGCATTACCACTATGGGACTTGTAGAGGCACGCATAGACTCTGACATGGTCGTCCATGTCCACGCGCAGCCAGAGTACAGACAGGTCCCGACCTTCAAAAACCTGAAGGCGACGATAGCAGATATCCTCCCGTACGAACACAGATACCCCGGCGTGTGGTATAAAATGGTGTTCTAGTTGGGTATGGTTATACCCGGGGTATGACAGGTACGCTATGTCGCTAGGTTGATATATCTGCGTCTACGTCAGAAACAACAAGGCCGGCTGCGCCGTCTCTAGGTGATAGTGGACGGCGTTCAAGTTGGAATGAAGTCCCCGGATGTTGCAAAAGTTCACATTTAGAGTGGGTCGGGGTGCCGCTGCGTTGACTCGTCGTTTGCCCTCAAAAAAAAAGACGATACTTTGCCCGCCCCAGATACGACGGGCAGCCCGAGAAAAATCCGAGAATCATTTCCTCGATTTTGCTCGGGAAGGGGGTCCCCGGTTTCATCAAAGCCGGTACCCTCCTGGGGTATTTTTCTTTTGGGCATCGCTTTCATATAGCTTTTCGTGGGTAGTTGTACAATAACCAACACGTACTTTTTTGTCTTCCGTTTTTAATCTTTTTTTAAAATACAAAATAAAATATAATACCACATATTGGGCTTTAATAAATGTTCTAAAAAGAATCCTACATACCTGGCGTTAACAAATTTCCACTTCAAATAGTTTTCACATACACATCATCACTAATGGATCTGCACTCTCAACTAAGGAAGAACATGGATGATATTGTCCACATGTTTGAATCACGGATGGAAGGTTTTGACAAAGAACTAGCACAATCTCAATCTTCAAAAACATCTGCAGGTACGTTGAAAGATCTTTCCGGACTTGCTGCTGAATATTCATCTTTTAAGAATCTGGTTTGGAGAACATTGTCCATGCTTCAGCAGCAACTACAATTATTTTCTGAAGGTTTTGATAAACATGAGGCCATGTCAAGAAATAAAATTCTTCTGTTACATAGTGTGCAAGAGACGGCCAATGAGAAGGCTGATTCTATATTAAAAACTGTGCTATCTGACCACATGAAATTGCCTAATGCAGCTGTTGACAATATTGATGTCTGTCATCGGTTAGGGGTAAAAAAGGACAAACCCCAAGCCATACTTGTGAGATTCTCAGGTCTAAAATATAGGCACATGGTGTGGAACTCAAAAACCATGCTGAAGGGTAGTGGCTTCACGTTTTCTGAATTCTCACTAAACCGCGGCACGAAGTTTTTGTAACAGCAAGAAAACATTTTGGCTTGAAGAATTGTTGGACTTCTGAAGGGTCTATAGTTATCATCTTGCCAGATAAAAGCAGGAAAAAGATAGTCACTTCAAACAAGCTTCAGTCTTTGATGGTAAAATTTCCTTATGCTTCCTCTTCCGGCCATCAGGAACAAATACAAGCTACCAGAACTCGTCGCATTCACAAGGTGCCGACATCAAAATAATGTTAATATTCCTACTAACTGTGAACGTTTCTTGCTCACTTGTGGTTTTTACAACCTTTATTTTATAATATAAGTGTTCTTTTTGTTTTGTTTTATTACGTTTAACTATTTTATATATATTTTTTTTTCTTTGTTTACATTAATTATCCATATTATATTTATTTTGCTTTGACGTTTTGAAATTTGACACTTATAGGTAAAGTGTCCTGTCAAGTCCCAGGAAGAAACGTTCGGAAATTGGAATTTAACTTTTGATAGATACATTGTTCTTTAATTTTAACAAAATATTTTTGTCTTACAGATTTTAATTATTTTTGCTTTCTTTGTTGTCGTTTTTTTTTTGTTGTTTTTATATTTCATTTGACTAGTTATTATTATTATTATTATTATTATTTCTCTCTTATTGTTCTATTGTCTGTGTTAACTAAATATTTTATTAGTTTTTTGCCAGAAATGTAGGAGATATTATTTGATATTTTTATTAATTATTATTATTTTTATTTTTCTTTATTACACTAAAGTAATATATTTTATATAGTTATTTCATATATATATATATATATATATATATATATATTATACGGATTCTAGTATGTCTGATATTTCGTATATTGATATTGCCGATGATTATTTTTCTTGTAGTTCAACCGATGTTTTTCTTAACCCTAGTAGTGGTAGTAATTCCTCTTCCCCGAACACTATTACCCACTCTCTTGAAGCTCAAATAAATTCCGTATTTCATAATCTTCCTAATCAACTTAACTTAATTCATATAAATGCACAAAGCATTCCGGCACATCACTCCGATCTTCTCGCATCTTTTAGCAACGTATCTATTGATGGTATTCTAGTTTCAGAGTCCTGGCTAAAACCCTCTCTCCCCTCCTCTGTCTATAATATTCCCAATTTCACTCTTATACGTAATGATAGATCTTCCAAAACAGGTGGAGGTGTATGTTTATATCTTCGCGATAGTATCCCTTTCAATATAATTAAACATTCATCTGACACTTCACCTGATACTGACTTAGAATACCTTTTTATTGAAATTATCTTCCGTCATTCTAAACTGCTACTTGGTGTTCTTTATTGTCCCTCTCTTCATTTTAACTATTTCCGTTCCTTTGAACACCTTCTTGAAACTTTATCTCCTTCCTATAACCACATCATTCTAATGGGTGACCTAAATACTTGCCTCGTCAAAAACGATCTTCGAACCCACAAACTCAGATCCTTAGTTACGTCTTTTAATTTTACTATTCTCCCCCTCTCAGAAACTCACTTTCCTCCCAATTCTAAACCGTCGCTTCTAGATCTTATCCTCGTTCTTAATTCTGACAACGTTTCTATTCACGGCCAGCTTACAGCACCCTTCTCTTACCATGACCTTTTGTTTCTTAGTTACAACGTAACCTTTTATAAACGGAAATGCAAAACTGTTAATCGCCGCTGCTTGAAAACTATAAATATTAATGAACTTGTCTCTGATGCACTATTAATAAATTGGTCTTTATTGTTAGAATCTTAGTCTGTTAATGAAAAAGTAAGCATTTTCAATGCAGAAATTCTTAAACTTTACGATGTTCATGCTCCGTCCAAACGGATAAAAGTTCGACATCTTCCCGCGCCTTGGCTTTCTCCTACAATCAAAAAACTCATGGCCAAACGGGACAAAGCTAAGAATATTTGCAAAAAGTTCCCATCGCAAGATAATATGGTTGTTTATAAAAAGTTGCGAAATCTCTGCAATCGTATGTGTAGAGAAACGCCGTCACATTTTTTCTTCTATTAATAATTTATCCACTACACAGATGTGGAATTTCTTAAAGTCACTAGGTGTGGGCAAAAATCGGAACAGCTCAAATAATTCTATTAATTTAAACTCATAAAATAAACATTTCTCTACTCCTCCTATGGAATTTTCTAAACAACGCAAGTCTAAGACAATTCAAAAATTAAAAGATGCCACCCCACCTATCTGTGATACTCTCTTTTTGTTCCAGGAAGTAACGGAGGGAGATGTTAAGAAGTCTCTTTTATCCATTTCTACTAAAGCAATAGGGCATGATAATATTAGTAGAGATATGCTTATCCCCTTAATTGATATCCTTCTGCCCATTATCACTCATATCATAAACTTTCCTTACACACTAACACCTTCCCTACGGCCTGGAAAAATGCATATGTCATTCCCTTACCAAAAATATCTAACCCTACCACTCCTTCTCATTATCGACCTATATCGATACTCCCTATCCTCTCCAAGATTCTCGAAGACTTAGTTTTCAAGCAATTTGCCGACTTCCTTTACGGTAATAGTCTATTAAGTCCTTTCCAATCCGGTTTTCGACCTCACCATAGTACCAGCACTGCGTTACTGAAAGTAACGAATGATATCCGTTATGCTATGGATGATAAAGAACTCTCCATACTTGTTCTTCTTGATTTCAGTAACGCTTTTAATTCAGTAGATTTTGATGTTATGCTTAACATTCTTGTAACTTACTTGATATCTCCATCCGTTATTGACTGGTTTAAAACCTATCTTTTCGGTCGTCAGCAGATTGTGAAATCTAATGAGCATTCCTCTGACTGGATGAATCTATCTGCTTGGGTACCACAAGGCGGCGTACTATCTCCATTACTCTTTTCAATTTTCATAAATGAAGTTTCCAAGATTATATCTTCCAACTACCATCTCTATGCAGATGATTTACAGCTATATAGACATGCCAATTTATCTGAACTAGCAGAGGCTATTGATGCCATAAACATCGACCTAGAAAATATACACACTTGGACGCAAGACTATGGCCTATTACTTAATCCTTTTAATCGCAGGCCGTGATAGTAGATAGTAGGAAACTATATAGTAAAATTGATTTTAGGACCCTGCATTGCCTAGTCTATGATGAGACACCTATACCGTACCTAGACAGCGCAAGAAATTTAGGAATAATTATAGACTGTTACCGAAGTTATGCAGTTCAAGTTAATGATGTAAGTAAGCGGCTTCACCATTCCATACATTCCCTTAAACGACTGCACAATTTCCTTCCTTTTAAAACGAAAATTATACTGTCACAATCCCTCCTTCACCCTCTACTCGACTACGCTGACGTTTGCTATTTAGATGCGACTGATGAGCTACTTGATAAATTAGATCGACTCCAGAATTTGTGCATTCGTTTTATTTTCGGCTTGCGCAAATTCGATCACGTTTCCGAATACCGCCGTGAATTAAAGTGGTTCCCCATTCGCTTTCGCCGGAATATGCATGTGCTAACACTTTTATACAATGTTTTAAAAAGTTATGGCCCGATATACCTTCAGGAACGCTTTCATTTATCCTCCCCTAGAATTTGACCTGAACGTTCTTGTGTTGCACTGAAATTTCTTGAAGTGCCGAAATACAATACTAATTTTTATCGTAAGTCCTTTTCTGTTCTTGCTGCGCAACTTTGGAATTCACTACCCCATTTCATTTATAAAGACTTTCCTAGTACCACTGTATTCAAATTTAGACTAAAGAAGCACCTACTTTCTCTTTCCTCGTAATAATCAGCATCATTTATTTACTTATAATATATTCATTAGTTATATGTATTGTGTAGACAGTTGTGTATTTAAGTGTATGTGCCTTTTAATTTAAACAAAAGAATAACACCGACTAAGGAAAATGTAATCACTTCACAAATAATTAATTATTACAACCGTGGGTACTTATAAATAATCGACAAAATAATGTTAATATTAAGCTAAACAAGTGAACGGTGCGCGTGTCCGAAAAAAAGTGAGCTGAGGTGGTCGTGATATCCATATCCGTCGGTTTCCCCCACTCGCGTGCCTTTGACAATCTTCGTCATCGCTAGCCCCGCCCCTCGATCCCTTCTTAGGAAGAAGTCAATTCTAATACGGCCTCTCCTGACTGGTGAACGTCCACGTTCACCGCGATGACGCCATTGTCTTCATTCCCTGATGAAACCGAACTTCCCGATTGTAAGATGTTTACGTCGGAATGTTCAACATTATCATCAGTAGCTGTAATAGAGTTATTTGTTTGTATTACAATCTAGATTTGTACTTAAAATGGATCATTAGTAAAAAGTTAGTAGAGTGAGCGTTTGTGTTACATTCCGATGTGTATGTGTATAGTAGGCTCTTGTTAAGTTATGTTAGGTGAATCAAAACGATATGGCTCTGTTAACATATCCAGTATGGTGTAAAAGTAAAGTGTGGTTGACACGGCCAAGTTAACATGTCAAGCCAATGCTTTCATAACGTGAACAACGTTACCACGTCACAATGTTTACATGACCCAGTTAACATGTAAACATTCAGTAATGATTTATAAGTAATCATCATTACAGCAGACATGACTCAGTTAACATGTAAACACTCATAAATGAGTTACAAGTGATCATCATCACTTCAGACATGACCCAGTTAACATGCCTGCATATGTTCTAAACTTACATGACCCAGTTAACATGTAAACTTACTGTTGAAGAAGGCTTCACACGCCTCAGGAGACCATTCTCCTCGCAAAGCCACCATGTGCTCACCAGCCGCCTGCGTGGTCTTGCCATAGGAACCTCCAAGTAACTGAAGTTCGTAGCGTCCTTGAGGCAATGCTTGCAGTTCTGTCGCTTGGCCGAACCTGACCTTGACTGATTTTACGACCTAAATACTCTACCTCTGTTGCTTCAAATGTGCTCTTTTTCAAATTAATCGAAAACCAAGCTTTAGTTAAATTTAGATTCACGTCCCGTAAATCATCGAGTGCAGAACTTTTCGTGTTTGAAAATACGAGAACGTCATCAACATACACTAAGATTTTGCCGGAATTAATAAGCGATCGCAAGGTTTTAGATATAATACTTTGATATACAATGGGGGCATTCGTTAAACCATAGGGCATTTTTAAATATTCGTAATGACCCTCGGGCGTGACAAAGCCTGTTTTCGGTATAGGATCGTTATCTAAGCCTATCTGGTGAAAACCAGTGGCCATATCGAGACAGCTAAAATATTCATGCTTTCCAAGTCGATCAATATGATCTTCAATAAGTGGCAATGGATAACGATCCTTTACTGTGATCGCATTTAACGCACGAAAATCTACGCACATACGGTCCGATCCGTCTCTCTTCTTGACAAGAATAATAGGGGACGCGTAGGGTGACTCTGATTCTCGGATAATGTTCTTTTCCAACAAGTCTTTGATTATGTCACGAACCCTGAGTTTTTCGTCAAGAGAAAGTTTGTAAGGCCGATAGTGAATAGGTGTATTGCTCGTTACCTCTATGTGCATACTTCCCGTATTGACAGTGCTTAGGGCTGTGCCAATTATTAAATAATCTTTAAATTCGTTAACGATCTTTACTAACCTTTCGCGATAAGAACCCGTTAAATTTGTATTAATAGACAGCGATTGGTGAATATGCTGAACATGGAACACACCACTCACATTGACATTATCAAGACGTGTTAAACGTTGTTGTCCGTTCACGCGAACATAGGCCACACCATCTCGGTTTAATACGTCCGTTCCAATTATAACCGGTACATTCATACAAACTGATGGAACAACAAGGAAATCAACTTCTAATGAAATATTATCAAATTCAATTATTAATGTTACATAACTGGTGGACTCAATAATTTGACTGCCTATACCTCTCAACAATTGATATGTGGGTATTTTGTTGCAATTAAAATGCTTTACAATATTCTCAGCAATTAGTGACACTCGTGAACCACTATCAATTAGAACATCAGTTGGAATACTCTGTATAACCGCGCTAACAACGTCAATGTCGCCCGATCTACCCTCAAATTCACGACAAAAATTTATAGATTTGTTTCGAGATTCAGAACGGCTTTTCGCAAAACATTCACTCACGTTATGACCAGACTTTTTACAGAAGGTACAGGTAACTTTGAGTACGTTTTGAATATTAGATTGTTAACCGGACGAAACGGGGTCAGTATTACCCAATGTTGATTTTGAACGTTTTGGGCACGATCGCTGAACATGACCTAATTCGCCACACGAAAAACATTTAAACGTCTTAGAACCGATATTAGTTTGACTAAACTGACGCATTCGTATAAAATTATCGTCAGTCTTACGAATGCTACGCACAGGATCATTGGCAGTTCGCGAAGGCTTCACAAAGTTCGAAAAAAATTCAACTAAGTCTTTAGGTTGTAATTTAGAGTTAGCGGCGATAGCACGTATCTGTGTGTCGGAAATGCCACGTATAATAATGGCTACAATGAGATCATCACTTAATCCTTTAACTATCCTCAAACGTAATAATGACCGTCGCGCATAATCTGCATACGTGGCGTAGCGATTTGAATCCGTACACATCACATCAAAAAGAATGTTAGCGACATCGATTTTTCGTGCACACAATGGTTTAAATTCTATTTTAAAATTCGACCAACTGCGATCACTAGTGACCCATTCTTGTAGCCAGGTCCTCGCATCACCTTTCAAACAATGGGCTATTCTAGACAAACATTCGTTATCATCCCACCCGTTAATATCGCGCGCCTTGTCTACTTCCTCGCACCAAGAATCGATGTTGTTAACACTTGAATCAAAATTAGAAATATAAAAATGATTCGATCTTACTTTGGATATTGCACTTAATGCTCCAATGATCCTGTCTGTAGCGTCAAATCCGTAGGCACTAGTGGCCCCCGTGCCAGTGCTGCTAGCGTGAGACTCGAGCAGCGGCGGTGGTGAAGTAATTCCCGTATTCACCAAGGCTCCAACGTCACTACTGGCCGCAGTCGATGGGCAAACGTCTTCCACGTGTGTCCCTAACAGGTCCGAACCACGAGCATCGTTCACATTTGTGCTCTCCAAAGCAGTTAAACGCGCCAGCATCATTTCTAATTGATCTCGAACGTCTGGCACATCTGAACTTCTTCCTACCCTACTTCTAGTTACTCGTCTATCGGCCATTTTGTTGTTAATTAGATAATTTATAAAGTAAACTGTATTGCCAGGACAACCAAAAGCGAATAGAGCACAAGCCCTATCCCACTTCTGATTTTAGCAACGGCCTTTTAATTTAAACAAAAGAATAACACCAACTAAGGAAAATGTAATCACTTCACAAATAATTAATTATTACAACCGTGGGTACTTATAAATAATCGACAAAATAATGTTAATATTAAGCTAAACAAGTGAACGGTGCGCGTGTCCGAAAAAAAGTGAGCTGAGGTGGTCGTGATATCCATATCCGTCGGTTTCCCCCACTCGCGTGCCTTTGACAATCTTCGTCATCGCTAGCCCCGCCCCTCGATCCCTTCTTAGGAAGAAGTCAATTCTAATAATATATATATATATATATATATACATATATATAAGTATATTTCTATTTATGTATATTAGTATGTAAGTATATAATATGTTGATATATAACAGCTACAATGTGTAATTTATATTATATGTACCTATACCCCATATCTAAATATTTAGATTTACTAAGGGTTTCTGGCAGAGATCTCTTGCAAGAGATAAGTTATCCTTTGTGTAAATTTTCTTTGTTATAATGTCATTTTTAATATTTATGGTACAAAAATAAATAAATAAATAAATAAAATGGTGTGATTTCTTTTCAGGAGTTAAGATTATTATTATAATTACATTTTTATTTTTATATTTTATGGAGGTCCCTTCCCTCCCTGACTTAACGATCCCTTCAGACATAACCATTCTATGTAATAAATGCAAGCGTTGTTAATAGATATATATTTTTTGGACCACATAATGAATAACAGTTAATGACTGAAAATAGGATTTATTTTTGGGAATTTCCAGGTGTACCAATAGAAAATTCTATTATCGAAATTAAAATCTGAAAAACAATTTAAAACAATCTTTTCATAAATGAAACTGTTTTATTTTATATCATGCGAATAATCCTCGCATTATGAATCTAACAATATACTATTATCAAGTTATACATTTACAAGTTTATAATAATACAACCTCAATTATGTGATTACACCCCATTTAAAACTTCTAATATTAAACTTCTATAGTTAGTTCCTTTTTATTCATAGTTCCTAGTAACTAGTCTCGTAGCCGTATATTAAAGTTTCAACTGTGTCATTTAAAAGTAACCGTGAGAGGATAAAATACGAGACAATTTGATTTCGACGTGCGATGAGCTTTACAGCAGAGTATTAACTTAACACTCGCATACGGATTTAACATCGAGGATTAGTAAATTGTATTGGACACTCTTTGTATTCCGTCCTGATATTTTTGTATACGTCCTAAATGTTATTATCGGTTTTCTCTCTAATAGAGATTGTATTCTCGTTTTGTTACCAACTATATTATCTGAGTTTTAAGACTTTCGTAATAAGTTATTTTAAAATGAAAAAAAATCCAATTATATTTAAATTATGCCATAATAATAAAACGAAAAAAAATGGTTTTATTTGACACAAAACTTAATTTGGTAAATTCAAATTTTAAAACAACTATGAAAACACTAATTGGTATGATCAACTTTTCATTTCTACTTACTTTATTGTCCTTTTTGCTTTTTATGTGGTTAGTTTTGAAACACGAAATGTATGAATTATGAAAACTTGAAATCGCTAAAATTATTATGAGGGGTAAAGAGGTCGACCAGGTAAAGTCAACCACCCTTCATTTAATGTTTTAATGTTTTGTTCTTTCTAAATCGATTACATGTTTTAGCATATGGGTTATCATTAACCGCCTCCTCAGGAAAGTCTTTAGATTTTATGTTTTTTTTTTATTTACAGGCATTTTAACATTATATAATTAATTGCAGTTTAAATAAAATCTTTTGTTTTATTATGTTGTCATAAGTTTGATATGAGGCTATCATAAATTGGAAGACCATTTTCGCAAATCTATATCATATAATATTTATATTGATTAATGTAAAAAGACTTAATATAATATTTATATTGATTAATGTAAAAAGACTTAATATAATTTTACATTAATTACCCTAATGAAATTAAATGATGTCCATTCAAAGACTACCGATAAATCGCTTTATCTCCGCTGCCAACCTTAATAAATAAGGACCTCACTTGCATTTGAAATATATGCTTAGATTTACTTAAAATATTATGCATTTAGGTATTACGATTTTTAGACATTTAACCTTTTTAATGTTTAAAATATTACTTCTTTTACTCCATTACATTCATAAAGAAGGAACTGTTTGAACAATTTAAATAGCGTATCTTAAAGTTAAAGAGTTTTTGAAAAAACGAGAAAGTACCTGGGAAGTGATAATACTTGTACTGAAGATTTTTTTACCAACACTTAGCAACCTCACTGACAATAATTTTTTTTCAGTAAGTTCAAGTAATGAATTTTCTTTTTCTCTAATATTATAGATGTATTTATTATACGTTCCCAAATATATAACAGTTCAATAAAACAGTGTTAAGTTATCCGTTATAACGTATTCAAATCAATATAATATTATGTGACAACTTAGATTGCAATTGAAATATAAAAGTCAAATACGATATAAAATTACGAAAGAGGTTACCAAATGCATTTATATAATACTCGTGAATTATACATGAATTTAAAACGCAGCAGTGCCAGGAGAAAATATTCCCAGATTAAGTTATCGGAGGTTTATCCCATATTCCCAGCCCTCATATGCACAATAAAGTCAAATCCGAATGCCTGTTGTTAATATAAAATGCACGCCAAATATACGAAGGTAAGAACAATTAAGAAAATAAAAAGTATCTGAACAATAAAGCATAAATGGACAAGCGACAATGGATCTTAAATTCGGCCCCCTCTTAATACTACGTAGTAAATTTGAAAACGTAATAACGTATTTATTAAAAATCTAAAATACTAATAGTAAAAGTGTTTTCATTTGGACTTTTTGATAAAAGTGGTTTTTTTTTGCATTATGAAGGTAAAAAAGTTGAATATAACACATAGCTTAAATATTATTTTGTTCTCATTCTCTAAATATTCTTGCTTAAGGACACAATAAAATAACAATATGTTACGATATGGATGCTAACAGGCCGTGCCTCAAAGTACTTTCCTGTATTCGTTAGAAGGTAATTTTGCACGACAACGAGTGCTCCAATGTCCTTGGGGGATTCCAATATTTAGGGTAATGCCTAGGGGTCAGCTGGAAACTGCATGTACTTCAATTTTACTATCTTTTGCGTCACTCCGTCAGTTGAAATGTAACACGATTTATTTACATTATTACGAGTAATGCTTTGTTGTATTATAAAACTGATAACAGATGTGTTTCCATTTCAAAATATTGTAAAGTAGTATCTACTATATCGAAGCGGCGGGTTCCGCAAGAACGTTTTAGCTCTGAGCTTTATTACAATCCGGAAGTAATCCCTGTTTCGCAACTCATGTATTTTTTTTTTGCAGAAACAGCTTATTTAGTATCAAATACTCTCACCATAAAATGTCTAAGTTATAGTTATCTATTTAAATTATTTTTTAGTAATCGTTAATTAAAAAATTACAATAATTTAATATTACTATAATAATCAAATAAAATCGGACGGGCTACCAGAAATATCTTTTTTTGCTATTTTATATTAAAAGTTTTTTTCTAATATCAATAAATTTTTACAGTAGTATGTTATAAGATAATCTCAGTTCTTAAACAACCTAGGTTTTCGTAATACAACTGCGTTGAAAGCAATAAAGAAATGAGTGTGAAATAGATAAAATATATAATATTATTACATAGAAGCTCCATTAAATGTACAATAAGATAAGAAAAAACAACTTAAAAAGGATCTCAATTTTAAAGGCAAGACAAGTGTCTTGCCTTTAAAATTTAAAAGTTTAAATTCTTACGCCAGCAAGTTTCTAGCAAAAATTTTAACTTCGAGTTTTATTCGTGCTGTGTATTATCTTTATATTACGAGTTTGCTGGGTTTTGCTTTAGATATTTCGTTATAAATTCATGATATACTACACTCGAGCACTTTGCTCTGATGCCACAAAAAGTTTGGGAGGTTTAGCTATGAATTTTTAAACTCAATGAACGCATTTTTCGTATTCGTAGTGAATTCATCCCGTTGTAACTTTACGCTTTAACAAGATTTACCGTTTGACGCTTGAATGTTTTTTAATAAACAACTTTAACATTTTAGATATTCACATCATATTTTTGAATTCCATTTTATACATGCGAAGCTATTATTTGCATAAGATAGATAAATTTAATGCAAAATTCTTTTAGTCTAACAAAAAAATTTCTGATGTCATTAACTTGCAACGATTCAAAAACTTTAAAAATTTCACCTAACCATAATTTTGTACGAAGCATACAGAAACGCTTTCCGCTAATTTATAATATTAAACGAGATATATATTATAAAATTTTGTACTAAAGCATGTATTAGAAATTGTGTTTCTTTTAATTTTTAATAATTTTTCATCATTAACATAACATGTATATTAAAGTAAAAAATTATAATGATAATATTTAAATAATAACTTAAAGTCGTAACATTTATTACTTCTGGTATTGGATGTATTTATAAGTAAGAAATAATGTAACCAAAGTGAAAATCCGATTTAACTTCTTCGTACCTGAGCGCAATTGTTGTCTAGATTCGATTCACAGACACGGTAAAATAAAATATTACTTAAAATTCTAGTTTCATATTAAATAAGGTACTTTAAAATGAAGCTCTCCCTCAAAAAGTAAATATTATATGTATTACTTTTAAAAAAATTATTGCAATATATTGAAATATAACCTTTAACTTTATGCAGTTATTTTTCCTTAAATAATGAAGCAACTCATTATTAAAATTTATCGTATCTATTAAGATACTAGTAGTATATTAATATTAAATAGTATATTAATACTCTGTTATTATACTCGTATTATGCATTTATGTTTAAAGAGCTTGCAGTAAAGAAGTAATATAAACACTGATTACAAAAAAATAGTAGTGTACTTTGCAGATCACATGAGCTTTTAATAGTAATTGATCGCTTCAATTAATTTTAATTATAAATTTTAATGATATAAATAAGTAAACTGATACTGTTAAAAAATTATATTTTCGTGACCACCACGTTCTCTAACAACAATTGGTAGCAAAACATTTCGGTAAAGTTTTAAGTATTCTAATTATTATAGGATATTTTTTAAATAAAAAGTAATCTGGGTAGTTCTTGCAATATGTTCAAATAAAATGAAAGAAAAAAATAATATTTTCTAAAAATTAAATTGACATAATAATATGACAAGATTCTTATTGCTGTCAATTATTCTAATCTGTTTCAAGGAAAATAGTTTCGTTCAACTTTTACTTTATTTTTAAGTAATGTATCAAAATTGCTCTGAATCTTGAACCTCCTAAGAATTCCAAGTTCCATTTTGTGAAATGTGTGATAAAAAGTGAAACATACAGACTAACAAATAGGTAAGGATTTCAAAATATTAAAGCTTTTTAAAAGACAGCTAGACTTTTTTTTATCTATACTCATACTATAGTTATACATACTTATGCCAAACATCGTCAGTACTGTCGGTACAGGTAAAAAAAAAATCCATGGCGATTTTGGAAATATATAAGAAATGAATTAAAGAGGTGGTGGCCAAATATATAGAGAGTAAAAATATTACTCACAATTAAATGCAATTTATATACACATTTTATGACAATTGGAGCGTAATACGTCTATATGATTCATTTCTCTGAAATACTAACATACCATTTTTCTAGTTTAAGTACGCAATACACACCGTGGTTAACATTATCTGAGAATAAAATAGTATAAATTTAAAAATTTCAACATGATGGAATAAAAAAAAAATCTAGAAGACGAGGCACGTAACTAGAAGCATCTTTGTTATTTTACAGCAACTTTATTACTTGTTTAACATACAAAATGCTAAGCGATGTGAACGATTTAATTGTAATGTAGAAGATTCTCTGCCAATCAAATCAAAACTTTAAATAATTTAAAATAACTTTTGGATCCCAAAAAAAAAATTGTTTTTTCTAACCATTAAGATCAAAATTTAAAAGAGTTGTCAACGTACTGTGTCCAATAAGAAATATAACGCTGATTTTTATTCATAATAGTTACAGAGAATTTAACTGACCTCAATCAAAAAAAATCCGTGCCCGCAGGGGGACACGCGTGGGTAGACCTCGTGTGTAACTCATTTAAAATATAACTCACTTACTAAGAATAATACATGATGCCGTTGTTTACATCAAAAATTTTCAAGCAAAAAGCGGTTTTAATTTTTTTTCTCGGAAAAGGTATCTTTTTTGGAAATACTTTTGGTACTTAAATTTAAAAAGTAAAAAATAACCTTTTTATTAAAAATATTTGCGAGGAGGGAATGTTTACCAGAAAAAAGTTGACGTGGTTTTACCTACCTAAAATTAACAAGCTGAAAGTGGTTTTAATTTTTTTTCTCGGAAACGGTACCTTTTACGGAAAAACTTTTGGTACCTAAATTTAGAGTAAAAAATAACCTTTCTATTAAAAATACTTGTGATGCAAGAATGTTTACCAGAAAAAAGTTATGATTTTTTTTCCAAAAATTTTCGGTTTTTTTACCCCCACCCCTAAGTTATTGAAGTTAGGTTTTCGGTTTATTTACATTAGTTATAGGTATTTATCAAAGACATCATATAATATGAACGCGATTGATCTCCTTTGTATAGGGACAAAGTTATGGTCGAAAAACTGAAATCAGAAAAAGTGAGGCCCTAGCGCCCCCTGTGACCGGATTTCTCTGGTTAACGAACTTGACCTTCATTTTTGGATGGTTGATTTTTGTGCAAAGTTTGAAAGCGATCCGAGCGAAACTGCGGCCGCTATCGTGCTGACAAAAGTCGAATCTGGACGCACGCACGCATATATATATATATATATATATATATATATATATATATATATAAACTTTTTGACCAATGGTCATTTCGGACTCAGGCGGTCATAAGAAGACCTCCTGTAAAGAAATTTTTCCAAAATTCGAAAGTAGGGGACAAATGAATGGGCAGCAGACCGAATTCTTCGAGGTCTACCCAAAATATATAAATTACTTGTACTAAACTTGATTTCAAGTAATACTACATTACTTGAAATCAAAGTATTAGAAATATCAAATCTGCACTGAATGAATATATCGTCAAAATGTAAATAAACAACATTTAAATTTAGACAAAATTGTCAAATCTAAAACATTTTACATAAGGAACGTTAACAAGAAAGAGATAGGATAGGAAATGAAGCTTATAAGTTGGGCAAGCGAAGTCCGGTCGTTACTCTGCGGTTTTCAAGCTCGGTGTTACGACCGATCGCATTTACGTTCAAATAAAATAGCTCGCTACATTTGTATGAAAACAACTCCTGGGGTAACCAAAAATGAAGTTTTTACCGTGAAGTAAGTACCACCAGAGAGAGACGAAGCTTCTTAGCATTCCATGGATTCACCGTGCGGGTGCCGGGCCCATCGCGATGCAAAGAGGAGCGCAGACAATGCGTGGGACTTGCGACCCAGATGTAGGTTTAAGAGGCCCCTTCAACTAAGTCATATTCTTCGTAATTCTTCTAAATTAAGAAATTTCATATTACAAAGAAATGTGAAAGTAGGAAACTAATTCCTTTAATATTGTATTCTTTTAGAAAAGTTTTATTCTGAAACAAATACGCTTATGTTAATTAAAAAGCAGTCTATCCTGCTACAAAATAAATACACAAACCTTGTTAAACATTCCTTTGGTCTTTACTCTTTACGACGATATGGGACATGTACTTTTCCTTAGTATATAATATTAAATGTAATATAATTTCGTAGTAATATTATGATAGAATTCATTTTATAAAGCTATTATCTCTGACATAGACTCAGAAGTTATTATATTATGATTAATCCAGTGTCAAAGTTTTAGCTCGATATTTTTTTTGTGACGATGGATAAAGTTCATGCCATCCAAATTTAACAAACTGTCAAGTTATAATTACATATGCTATATAAATTAATGGAAACGCAAATTGCAGTTTTTATTTTGAAAGGGAAACAGGAGTAAAAAATATTTTTAATTCCAATAACACAGCGTTATTCTTATAATTTTAAATTGTTCTGGACCAATTACATAAAACAAAATGAGATTGGGCCATTAAGACGTACAAGAAACTATCTGTTCGATACTATTTCAATTTATTCAATAATAGAAAAAATTGCATTTTTTTTGGTGATGAAACAATAATGCCGTATAACACCATGTAAATATCAAATAACTTTTATGTAGACGAAGCTAACAATATATCATAAACATAAAACTTTTTACAAACAACAATGTTCAAGACACTTATGTAATAAGATTTATTTTAAACAACATAGATAAGAAAATAATTAAACAAAATAAAACAAAAAAACTGCATATTTTTTAATAAATAAAATAAAAATATAGACATAATTTATTTATGTATTTTTAGTTTTGGTCCTACGAGTATTTAACGATACTTTTATGACATCAAGTTAATATTACTTGGAGCTTTGTTTCAGAGCATCTGCTATCTGTTTCTCTGTATATATATATTTTTTATTTCAAATGGCTGTAAACATTATATATGGCTTTATTTTTAATTCAATATTCTCACATTTACCCAAAATAAGGGTATTGACATACAGATAGACAGAAAGGCGGGCGGACGGACAGACAGACAACAAAGTGATACTATAAGCCGTTGCTGTGTTTCACAATCGTTTTAATTTTTTGGCTCCCCATAAGACAATGTTTTGACATTTTTTTATTGTGTAATGTATGTAATTTTATTATTGTTGCTAATGCAATATTACTTAAGTAATAATATTTTATTATTAATACGTACTTATAATATGAACTGAAATAAACTATTCAGAATGCACTATGTACTGGAAGTACTGATAAAGTGCCGACATGACTCCATATGTGTCATCGGATGGGCTTGTTAAACTAGGTTTCTTTTAGCAATACTAAAGATTTTATATAAATATAGAAAATATATAATAGATATATTTTTTGGCCACTTTAATTCAAATATATGCACTCATAATTTAAGCGGTGTCGTCCGAAAGCTATAAGTTAACCTTAAGTTTTAGGCACTTGGCCAGGATTACTTTAATGTTTCTACTAGACGAACGTTAATATTTAATATAATTATATTTTATTTAATTAAATAAATTTTTCTCTACAAATAATATTAAACATTTTAATTTTTAGATTTTATGGTTTGGAAAAAATATAAATGGAAAAGATCATAAATCATATCATATCGATTTATATCCGCTTTAAGGAAACACATAAAACAAACTAAATATTAAATTATATTATCTCAGATACACATACATTCATTCTTGCAGACACATCAACACACACACACACACACACACGTCATCCACATCCACACATACACACTTACACACCTTAAATAGCTTTTAGCCCCAAAATTTTGTAAAATTTTGAATTTTTTCCCCTTAATTCGATTTAATTATCAATTGCTTACACTTAAACACTGTTTTTATTTTTATTTTTCTTTTCATAGTATTGTGTGTAGTCCTTTTTTGGTCCTATTTTATGAAAATATTATTTATTATAACTTTAAAATTATGTATGCACTGTTGGATTACCCAAGAAATAAATAAATATTTTGATTTGTGACAAGAAGCAAAAGTAAATCCAAAAGTTACTGAACATTTATAGAAAGTACCGCAAACAATATTTCAGTTTAAGTAGATTATTATTTAGAGACATATCTATTCCATTCTTATAATTAAATAGAATTTCCTTTATTGAAGTTAGATAACTAACTATTTATTTATGTAATATAAGTTATCCGTTATATTTATTGTGGAATAAAATAAAAGTTGCGGTTAAACAATATTTATCATAGTATTTAGATACCACTTGTATAATAATATCATATTTTTTTATGATACCCAAACCTAACAAATAGAATCATGAATCATCTGAAACGACCGCAAAGGAGCTTATCCATAGAGACGTAAGATGATGTCGGATAGATGTATACCCATACTATATATACGTAATATGATTATAATATTAATTATCAGTAAAAGAGAATTGGTTAATTTTCCTTCATCTCTAAGAACCTAAAAAGGTTCTTTTAATGTTTATTTGTTAGTCGTTGTATATTATAGGATAAAATTGATTTATTTTTAAGAACTAAGCTTACTTTTAATTCTGGTAGTAATTAAAATTTTCACAAATCATTGTATAATATAAGTAATGTATGTCCTTTAGTATAGAATGTATAAATAATTTGAATAACGTTACTTATCGAAACAACACAGCTATGAATCATTGCTTCGACAACACAATAATATTGTTTACCTTAATATGACCTACATCAGTCTACACGACCTCAATCTTATTAGGTCGATTGGACCCAAATCCATCCCTACCTTCAAAAGAGGCATACTTTTCTCAAAGACTGACAACTTCTTTTGTAATTTCTCTGGTGTGACCAGTCGCTATTATCTGCTCAATTATGTTATTACATACCTACTACTTGGTAATTAGAAGTGTATAAAATTTATATTAAAACGGTTTTTACGTATGATATGTTAATTCTTAAAGACTCGAATGTTCATTCATAACTACTTTCAATTCATATTTTTTCAAATTAAAGTTGAACTCCTGTACCATGAATTTCAAACAGATAGAAATGCATATTGCTAGTAAACATAAGCGGTGTGGCAAAGCAAGTATAAGTCAGTTGCACTTTCGCCACCGCCAAAATAAAATGCGCTTAAAAATAAAAACATCTACGTCCCGGGTGTATAGATATAGATTCCTTGTAATTTGCGAAAAGTGTTACGTAAGGGAAAACCGCCGAAACGTCACTACCAGATTCATTTAACCTATATCAAGTATTGAAAATCTGGACAACAACTTTTCAGCGACAACGAAATACAACTCCTATTCAAAAACGGCTTGTTATCAGACATATTAGACATATTAAGATGTAGCGATCGTTTTAAAGAAAAGTATTTTAATTGACCCTTTGCCGTATTTCAATAGAACTATTACCTTGCAAACAAATCATGACTACAATAGATAAAAAGCATTCAGCCCGCCTGTCTATTATAAGTTATTTTTAATAGTTTAATTTGTTTCTTAAACATAGAATAAGATAGGACAGGGCTAGCGTATTCTAATAAACAAAAACCCTGATATAAATAAAGTTAAAAACAACAAAACAGGTTTTTTAAAATGCCAAGAAAAACACGACAAAGTTTATCATGTACTGACGTACGTACTGTACGTCTTGATAAAAGCAATATAAGAAGCCTTTAAAAAAATTAACAATAAATAATATATCAGTCATTTTATGCAAATAGATAATAAATTAATGTTGAATTTATTTTAGTATTATCCTCTGTGATGTTCAATTGAAAAGCAATTGTTTTCATGATATAATTGTGAAAATAATTCAAACAATCGGGATCACATTTCGAGAAAAGATGTAATTTTAGCACAGTGTAATTTTAGCGTTTCAGGAATTTCTTGCTGTAAGAAAGTTAACAAGATATGTTTTCTTGAATCAATACTTTCTCGGTATCTCAATTTTCATTTTATCTGGTTCCAAAATCTAGTATGATGTGTAGGACGAGACAGTATGCACAGCAATGGTTTAACAAAATATTCGTCTCCAGGTTGTCAGCAGTAATGTAAGGAAGCTTATATTCTAGGGCAGAGTAAGAAGCAAAATACTACAATTCAGTCATGTATCATAAAGAAATATATAAAAAGAAGACAATGACATTTTTTATAATATTTGATATATTTATTGTGGGTTGATGTAAAAGATATCATGGACAAAAACGTAATATTAATATATAATTTATTTTTAAAATATAGGATGGAAGTATAAAAATAGTGTTTAGTAATTTGTCGTCATAGACGATCGCTGGTACCTAATCACTCGTATGGAATTTCAAATATACCTTTTGTTATTTCTTTACATCGAAATACTAAAAATTGTATATTGTACCGAATAAATAAAATAACCAATCGTGATATCATAGCGTTAAAAGTATAGCATGATTTACAAATTATAAGATCAAGAAATAAGTAAATAATATAAATAGTAAATAATGGTTGTGTCTTTTGACCGTCCAGGTATAATAGTAGAAAAATGTGTTTAAGATTTAGGTATTCTACTAGTTATTGTTCAGTCAGTCAGTTTTGTAAACTTATTCAGTAAGTAATATTTTACAACTTATGGTAACTTATGATATTTTTACTATGCAATTTTAATTTAACAATCTTGTTCTATTTTTAAAGAAAATTTTATTCTTTTCATCCCCTAAGAAATAGTCAGTACTACTTAGATCTCTCTACTAATACATTAAAAAGTAATTTTACAATTTATGCATAAAACTTCGATTATAGAAAATTATTGATTTGGGAATAAGTATACAAACAAGGTGTAACAAATTATTAAATAAATTAGCATTTATCGGTAAACGCAATCCATTATGACTCTGCCACATTAGTTATTACCTTGGTAGAGCATTATTGGAAATAGTTTCGGTCGCATTGTGCCATGAGTCACGTATAAAATATTAAACATTTATGTCATATCCCCGCGTTAACTAGTCAATGGAGTTAGTCTATAAGATAAATTATTCACCATAACATATGATGAAAGTAGTGGAGGTATTGTTTTACTGATATTACCTACAATTTTTTTGTAAGAGTTAGGTATTATTGTCATTGGAATATATTGAAATTTATCATAATTAAAACCTACACAAATTTTACATGTTAAATTATATAATTAAATATAATAAAAAAATACAGGTAACATGTAGCCATACTTAATTCCCTACATTTAATCAAAGTTAATAATGATAATTCCACTATTTTTCGAGACGCTATCATAACATGTCTTTATTTTATACGTCGTTATAGAGGGTCGCTTATAACATCAACTCTTAAAACTTAATTGTTCTGAATAATTACTTTACTATAATGAACAACGTTGTGCTTTTTAAGATAACGAATTGATTTATCAATGTATTAATGTGTTATTTTTAAGGGACTCCTTACATAATACAATTGTCCAATTTATTTCCTTCCGTTACTGTAACATAACAATAAAAATAATTTCTCTACGGCTGCATGTTTGTATCTTTTTACTTTTTTCGAAAGAATAAACATAATGTTTGAGCTACAAAATACCGACTTCTTATCTCCTCAAATACAAGTCTTGATTTTATAAAGTTTTTTTCATTTTGGCCTCAGTTCTACCTTGTTAATACTAAATATAATTAAAGCTTTGTTTCCCTACCTTAATAAATCCTAGTACTATTAAACTATATATCAATATAATTAAAATGTTATACATGTATATAGAGTAAAAACATTTTATAAAATATATTTTCATAACGAATCCCAATAATGTATGTTCCATATAAGCCATACGAATATTCCATATACATGTTCGAAAGAACGTGTAAACCTATATGAAGTCCATGCACCCGCGTAATATTATTTTATTAATAGTGTATAATGACAATTAATAACAAAAAATCGTATAATTAGTTTTGAATGTTAACCTGTAAAAAAAAACATGTCTCAAATAGTAAAATAATAACTACTAAAAATTTGTTGTGGTAATGAATTATTACCTTTCTTTAATACCTCTTTATAATTAGCTCATATTAAATGCATTACTCTCAACGTAATTAATAAAATCCAATAGAGCCCCGTAAATAACAAAGTAATCCCAGTACAATAACAGATTAGATAGTGCAGAAATATATCTGGATCCAATATATTTACACCAGAGGCAAGGGATTAATTTGTTATAAATACTAAATGCTTATCTTCTGAAAATATAGCGGTAATAAAACAGACCAAATGCCACACAAGTTTTATAAATGTTTGTTATAGAATAACTGCAAAAGAACGGTATTTATTAATATTCTGTAGATAATTAGAAGAGTACGATAATTTACTGGAAAGTAATATAATGGATAAATGTCTCGCAACTATCCTTTAAATAAAAATTATCAAGTTTCTCAATCAGTTCCTTCATAAATATATTATTATTAAATACGGACACTCATACATACATTAGTACAAGCGCAACAAGGCCTAATTTCCTACTTAAACTAAACAACACAACATGTTGGCAAGGTTGTCAGTTTTAAGAGCTCAAATTGTGTTGAAATTATAAAAAAAAACACAGATTTTAAGTTTACTTACCATGTATTGCTCAGCTACAAATGATACAATTCTATTGTTGTCATTTAACTTTTTATTATTATCTACGCTTGTTCAAAACCAAGGTCAGGTATTACTTCAAATATTTCACTGTAAGTATAAAAAAATCATTTAATATGATTAGTAACTGACATTTTTATTAATTACAAAACATAAGATTTAAAACAAAATTACTTATTCCTTATTTACAAGAAAAATTTAAATCATACTATACAAACTTTCATTCTTTATTTAAACCGCTTAAGCATACTTGTAGAAAGTTCCAAGCTCTTACGTTCTTAAAGAAACCTCATACAAAATTTCAGTCTTCTACTGTCAATGTAGCTTTATTTATTTTGTGATGAGTCAAATGTAGATAATATTACTAATAAAATGAATTTAATAAAAAAATACTATTCCCTTGGCAATTGAAAATTAATTATTAAATTCGAATAACAAATCTTTAAGTTCGTTAATGCGATATTCGAAGTTATTAATTTAAATGTCGAAATGAAACGGGTAAGTGGGTTTTAAATCATCCGATATAGAGAAAATAAATATATATGTATATATGTATATATATATATATATATATATATATATATATATATATATAAATATGTATATATATATATATACAAGAAAGACATCAAAGACATCTTTGAGGCTCTTTGTTTCTTGTTAAAAATTGGAGAAAATTTTGTAATGATAACTCCTTTTCCCTAAAATGTCACCCATATTATAAAAAAAATAAAATGTATTATGTAGACATTTAATTTTATTTTACACTAAAAGTTTTATTTATTTTTATTACTTTCAGAAACAGAATAAAGATAAATAGTTAAAAATAAATAATACAGCTGGCGGTAGACAATAAAGCTAATTGTACAACAAATCTTAAAATATAATAATAAATTTAAAGTAAGTATTCTCGCCAAACCTATTCTCTGTCTAATGGAAAATATAATTGTTTGAGCTCCGTCATCATCCTTGAACATTTGAATCAAAGGAAACAAACGGGAGAAAAATAAAAATGCATTACGATTATATAAAAGTGTAATAAATAAAAAATACTTAATTTAAATGGTTCTTTTGTTTATAATTAAACATATTTTTATTTTAACTTTAAAAAAAAGTAACTATCAATTATAGCATCAATTTTAAAATATAAAAAAAAATTGCTATGCAGATTCAGTTCAAAATAAAAGCAAACTTATACACAATTGCATTTAGCAAGTTATGAATACCTTGTTATCAGTGCTACGTTGTGCGAGTTACGAGCGTATTATTCGGAAATATATGGGTTTCATTTGCTTAAAAGCTTTATTCACTTGATATTTCAAACGTAGTTTTCAATGATGATGGCTCCGACGTTGAATTATTATCGTAACAGGATATTAAATATTCGTATTGATAATATAACATTCATACAACCGCAGAAGTTTACCATACAATAGTATTTAAATACACACAGATAATAATAGGTTAGATAATTAAATCATACATATAAAAGATTTATTTTTTTTGTAGTAAAGAAGCATAATAAAAGAATTTGAATATCTTTGTATTGAAGTCTACATCAGCATGAGTTTTTAGAATTTCAGAATTTGGAGGTTAGTAAAACTCCTTAATAGAAATTATAACATTAACTAATTTATTAAATGGAAAAAATATAGTTTCACATGATATAAAAGAAAGTATAGCAATAGAAAAATTAACAATTTAATCAATAACTTACATCTCATACAATTCAACAATTATCTAAAGTTTATTCAATAATTTGTATTGCAACTTAAATTAATATTATATTAAATCAGACCATCAAGTCGAGAAATTGGTTCCGTTTCAGTTGAGACAGAACTGTGAAATGGATTTAATATTGTTAACAAATTAATTACTCTCCTTTACTGTTTTATAATAACTGTTTACTGCTGTATTAAGTAATTTGATTACTCTTATAACAAATTGATAGCACAACAGTGTAGGTATTTGTTAATATTCGAAAGTACCTACATTTAATTATTAAAGTTTTATTGTTGTTCGTTTTTGATAAAATATGTTTTCTTTTATAATTACAATTCCTTATATTTGTTTTTTTTTTTGCAAAAACAGTAGTATTAAAAACTGGTTAGTTATTGACTTTTCAATAGTATATAGTGTATATATATACACTATATTTATATGAACTGTATACGAACATTAGTTATAATTCTAACTCGTAGTATATTTTACCAGATGATATGTATGCTTGCATACTATTGGGCAAAGTTAATAAATACTACTGTGGAGCATCAGGGAAAGAGTGATGTTACCGTTAACTTCTAATTTCAGAAGCACGTAACTTTACTATTGTTTTCTTCACATACAGACATACAGTACTGATTACTTTAGTATAGTTAATTATGTTAACTTTGATAGGATAACATTTTATAAATATTAAAATATTACATATTTTTAAAACTTCCATGACTAAAATAAAAGTTTGATTGCACGAATACAGAAAAAGCCAAACATATTTTGTAGATAGGCGGCTTTCAAACAATTATAATAACAAATAGTCGTCACTTTTATAATTTAATCAATAATTAATACATTAACTTATATATTAACTTCGTTCAGTGCCCTTTTTCCTTGCTGTACATAAAAGTAATATATATATATAAATAAATATCACCCGAAAACTTAAACTTTAAATATTTCTGATAATTTTTTTAAGTTATGAAGTGAAGGATGTTTGAGTGTTTTACAGTCTTTGTGACCCATATTGTGAATGGATCGGGAATGAATGTAATGAATTGAAAGTATAAGTAATGTTGTTCATGGTATAAAAATTCTGTAGCCGAGAATACACGAATATTGTAAAGCATTTCGTATGCGCGCTAGTTTAAGCGTGGTAATGTCACCCTATTACAGAAGATCACCGTGAAGTAGCTATTATAGCTCATTTCGTTTGGCGAGTAACAAAATCGTCGTTGAGCGTCCTTAAACACGTCCCTTCTGCTCCCTTCTCCTCTCTGTTCATGTCTCCTTAACCCCTGTACTACTTTATTCGGTAAATGATATCAACACATCGGCATCATTTACCGAACTGTTGTTCTCTACCCTGTCTCATGAATATAAAATAAATTCGTACCGTGCATCCTTTTAGTGAAGTTTTATCTTTACAATTTGATTTTAATAATTTTTTGAACTTTATTCGAAGAGTTTTTACACACTTTTAAGCCGTTTTATGTAGAAGAACTAAGGCTTTTATTTATTCTTACAGATTTACGTCTTTACTAAACTACAAGATACATTGTTGAGACGTTGATTGTGCGTCTCACCAGATGAGAGTTAATACCGATATATGTAAAATTACATAATGTATGTGATATAAAATATGGACTTATTTTTTTTATATGTTAGAGGAGGGCAAATGAACTTGCCGTTGATATGTGATCACCGCCGCCCCTGAGCTCTTGCAACATCCGAAGATTCACAAGAGCGTTGCCGGCTTTGGAGATAGGAGTTTACGCCTTTTTTTAAGGTACCCATGTCGTATCGATCTGAAAATGACGCCGAAGGAAGTACGTTTCACGTTCGAGGGTACATAGGAAAAAGTCCTTAAAACCACACAGTGGAAGACTACACGCATCCAGGTGATATGAATGGTAAAGGAGGCGATGGCAAGCTGTGCGGAGATAAAATTCGGCGGCAGGCATCAGATCGAATAGCTCTTCGGAACACTACCCGTTGTAAATGCGGTCGAAGATGCACAGAGAAGCCCCGTCTTTGTGCAACGCCAAAGAGTCCAATCGTTCGCAGAGCACCAGGTCCCCGGTGAAGGCGGATGGGCTGGTTTGATAAGAGAAAAGATCCAGGCTTTTAAGATCTGTTCAATATATGTGGTTTTATTCTCAATATGCATTCAGCCTGCAAGCTAGGGCTTGTGATGTTGTCTTTGGATTACTATCAGACTGATACAAGCCAAATTCTATAATCTTGATTGAAAATTAGATAAATTTAAGTATTAATACGAGTAAATTTATAGATATTTGATTTAAAGCGACCCACTGGATACACAAACACTAAATTGGAAAGATTACTCTGGGTGTGATTATAATTTTACATGTGAAAATGATAACTTTGAAATATCAAATATTTTATAATGAAAAACTTTCATTTGATATTATATTTTTTTATTTAAAATTCAAAATAAATATTTTTTGTGATATTTAGTTATATTAATGAAGTTTTGAATAATTAAAATTTGGCACTCGCTTTCAAAACGGTCACAAAGCTCAGCTTATCAGCTTATTATAAAAGAAAAATGTTAAACAGTTCATATATGCTGTTTAACATTCAGGAACATTCGGTTTATATAAATTCGACTCGATATTTTGGTTAATAATAGAAAAATTGGATACGCTTTGTGTATAAATTGGGGGTAATACAACTCCCAGGAGCTTTTCATCTGACTGCTTGAGTTACATAATATTTCCAATATTAGTATTTTGCTGAAATTCTTATTTATGGTATTCATTTTTATGTTCTAATAACTTTTACATTATTATACAACATTTAAATTTTATTGCTTTACAAAAGTTGGAGCTAACGGTAGTAGAAAAATAACTCGATTTACTTTAAGTCATTGTGTTTTCTTGTGTATGCTAATTTTCTTTTTTTTCTGCAGTTGCTTCTATTGCATTACATTAATAATTAATTCTAAATGGTAGTTAGAATTATTTAATATCTACCATTTAGAGTTATACATTCATGTACTGGTTATAACAGGACGTAGCTTACGGACAGATTTATATTCGTCATTTAATATCCAAAATGGTTCCTTCTCGTTAGAAATAAATATAAAAAAATATTATTATTGTAATATTTTTAAATAATTTAGAATAATCTACAATTTCTCTGCACGGTTTTATGTATCATTGACCTGTGCGTCTTTTTATAGCTAACTTTTTTCTACACAGTCGAATCAATTTTGCTGAATTTTTACTGTCCGTTACTGGAAAAAAAAAATAACGGATTTAAGCCTATTATTTTATATACACATAGCTATTATTTTATATCAAATTTTTAAAATAATTTAAAATATTCAATATTTCTATTATCACTTTATGCTTATTATGTTATACTGAGGAGCCGCTACACAAAGCATATTATTTACGCTCAAGCTCTAAAGTAGGATTAAAACTGTACATGTGTTTGTAAATTGTAATTGTTTATGTGTTAATTTAACATCAACCCGATGTTATAACTCATATAATTTAGGACAAATGTTTATGTTCTTTAGCTCTATTCCTACTTTATATAATCGTTTTTGGGACTTTAAAACTTAAATCTTTAGAATATATTGTAACAGTTCGATCTTTTAAATATTATTCAGTTTATTATCAATGAACAGTTTTTATTTTCATAAATCTTTCATTTGTTTTATTACTAATAGACCGTAGAAAAAATGTTAAAACGGCAAGTATTGCAAGCAAATTTGAACAATTACTGCATATATTTTTCTTTCTTCTTACTGAATATTCCAAAGAAAAGGAAGTTTTTTATTCCTAAATAAATAGATTAGGAACATTCGGTATATATAAACAAGAAATGTAGTTATTTATATTAAAAACTCAAACTCAATAGGTAATGGATTAAAGATGAAAATATATTTTTAATTTACAAAGTGGCATTAAAAACTATACAATGTTTTTTAATATTATTTTAAAGTACTTTTTTTCTACAATAAATGTTCTGTGAATTAATTAAAATCAATCTAGTATGCAATATGCAAATTAGAAGATGTAATCTATTTATATAAGCGATTTACCATTTACTGACTCATCACGAGATCTCCAAAACGACCTGTCCGAATCGGAATCGGACAGATAGTGTAAAATTTTACCCAGTTACTTCTTTTGTGACGTCTGCTAAGAACGGATTTTACGGAATTCCTATGCCAACGTTTTTTTTTAATTTGGATAAAGTTTTTAACGATTATGATATATCAATTGCTTAAAATAAACTAAACAAAATTTTCTTCAGAAAAAAAAATCCAATCTTCATAGTACTGTTCCAATCTCATGAAAATATTTTCGAGTATTCCTATTCACACACATATTTACTAAAACTTTTTTATTTATTTTTCAACTATATTTTATTTAATAAAACAAATATATACTTTTTACACTTTTTGGGAACTGTATATTATTTATGGCTCAATGAATCGTTGATTTAATAAATTTTATGGAAATATATTTAAAAAATATAAATTGATCAACACCTTGGATATGCATATTTTATGTCATGCGTCCGGTGACATCGAACTGTGTGATGAATTCATTTAATTACTGAGCGACTGTATATTTATTCATGGGTTTCATTCGGCAACAAGTAAGATTAATTGTTTATTTTTATACATGTATCTTGTATTTAACACGTTTTTTTTATTAGCTAATTGACTTTTATTTAATGTGTTTTACTTTAAACTTATTATTAATATATTGCTCAATTTTTAAATCTTTATATATTGTACTTTACCGTACCATGGTTTAATCGATACCAATATTAAATAATAAACGTTTGTCAACTCTAAATATTTTATTTTGTTAATTTCTATTAACTACTCCACCCTGAATATTTTGTTATAAGAAATGTTTAAAAGATTATATTATAATAGATAGAGAAAAACTAGATTTTTTTTTTTTTTTTTTTTTTATATAAGAGGAGGGCAAACGAGCTGGCGGGTCACGGATGGACGTGATCACCGCTGCCCATGAACTCTTGCAACATCCGAGGATTTACAAGAGTGTTGCCGGCCTTGTAGGTAGGAATAAACGCCTTTTTTGAAGGTACCCATGTCGTACCGATCTGGAAATACCGCCGAAGGGAGTTCGTTCCACATTCGAGTGGTACGTGGAAAAAATGTCCTTGAGAACCGCACAGTGGAGGATCGCCACGCATCCAGGTGGTAAGGATGGTATCAGAGGCGATGGCGCGCTGTGCGGTGATGAAATTCGGCGGCAGGCATCAGATCGAATAGTTCTTCGGAACACTCCCCGTTGTAAATGCGGTAGAAGACGCACAAAGAAGCCACGTCTCTACGCAATGCCAGAGAGTCCAGCCGTTCGCAGAACACCGGGTCCCCGACAACTCGAACGGCTCTCCGTTGTACGCGGTCAAATGGTAGAAGCTGATATTGGGGTGATCCGGACCAGAGATGAGAACAGTACTCCATGTGTGGCCGGACCTGCGCCTTATAGAGCGCAAGTCTTTGGCCAGGTTTGAAGTACTGCCTCGCTCTATTGATCACTCCCAATTTCATCGAGGCCAACTTGGCCTTGCTCTCCAGATGACCACGAAACTGACAGTCGCTCGAAATGTCGAGACCCAGTATTCTGATACTTGGCGAGGCAATGAGGGGAGTGCTCTCGAAGAGCGGTGGTACGACAAATGAGGTTTTCTTAGTGGTGAACGCGCAAACCTATGTCTTTAGGGGATTGAACTGAACGTGGTTAAGTTCACCCCACTCAGAGACCATCCCCAGGGAGGTCTCTATTGAAGACACAAGTTTCATTCGGCACTCGTCGACGTTTTCCCGAGTGAGACCTGCACCGCCGGAATATACCGCATCCCCAGTACTGTCATCCGCATAACAATGTATGTTGGAGATATCCAACATATCATTGATATGCAGGAGGAACAGAGTTGGGGATAGCACGCAGCCTTGGGGTACACCAGCGTTCACGGGCTTGGGGTCCGAGCAAAAACCGTCGAGAACGACCTGTATGCTCCGCCCAGTGAGGAAGCTGGTGATCCACTTGCATAAACTCTCGGGAAGCCCATAGGAAGGTAGCTTCGAAAGAAGCCCCTTGTGCCATACACGATCGAAGGCTTTCGCCATATCCAGACTAACTGCCAGACCCTCTCCCTTGCTTTCAATAACAGCTGCCCAACGGTGTGTAAGATACAACAGAAGATCACCAGCCGATCGACCATGGCGAAAGCCATATTGCCGGTCATTGACCAACTGGTGATCCTCGAGGTAGGTTAGGAGCTGTTTATTGATAATGCTCTCCATTACTTTGGAGAGCAGAGAGGTAATGGCGATAGGTCTGTAGTTAGCTGGTTCCGAGCTATCACCTTTTTTAGGGATCGGATGGACAAGGGCACGCTTCCATGTGACCGGGACTACGCCTTTAAGGTAGGAGTACCGAAATAGACGCGTTAGCACTGGAGTCAACTCAGGGGCACACGTTCGTAGCACCAATGGAGAAATGCCATCCGGCCCACTCGACTTATGAACGTCCAAGGAAAATAGAGACTGCCTAATAGTTTTCTGCCGAAAAACTATTTCCGGCATTGAGCTCTGACACCGCGGGATGTTAGGCGGTGTCTTCCCCTGGTCGTCCAAAGTCGAGTTGGAGGCGAAAAGAGTGCCCAAGAGATCGGCTTTCTCTTTTGCCGTGTGGGCCAGAGAGTCATTCCCCATGTGCAACGGCGGTAGGGACGGCTGGCTAAAGTTTCCCAGAGTGGCCTTTGAAAGCGCAACTTAATACTTAAAAACATATGGTTAATTTTTGGCTTCAAAAGTATAAACTTTTTATATTACCACTTAGTGTTTATCATCGTCTAACTAGGTGTTTTTTTATTGTTAGAGTTTAAGATATTCTAGTCATGCAAAATATTTTTTCCATCCTAATAATCTCAATACTTTTTGATGAGTTTGAATAGAAACTAAATATAAAGGTATTACTTTCACATTTTTTTTAAACAAACTTGTTACAAATTGTTTTTATATTTTATGAGGACGAAGACATCTTACGTTTATTTGTTTTTGTCATAAGTGATATTTAAAATTACAATAGACCGCAATTTTGTTGTTTTGTAAATGATTACTTAAAAGTCAAAAGAATAATAAAATAATTTAATTGTACAATCAACCGGACCTGGTTTTGAAAAAAAAACTTGTAATGTTAAAGATCTTCAACTCATTTGTGCCACTTATATATGCTCGTGTTACGATATTATATTGAGAAAGTAATGATCTAACTGAAGATCTATTGATGAAGTACTAGCAATTTTTATTATAAATGACTATTGCTCTATTGCCTGCCTGCTCACATCAATCTCAATCTCAATCTCAATCTAAAATCAGACTGTTAACATTCCATACGGGGTTATACTGAGCTAAATTACAAATATTAAGGCATCATCATTATCATCATCATCATTATCATACATGTCAAATTGGTGGGAGCCTCGAATATTATTAGACAAAAGCGTAAATGCGTCTGCAACGACCAATAGATATCAGGCAGATTATAATCGCCGAGTATTATAAATTTTTACTAACTACTAAAACTAGAGATTACATTTGAAAGTCCTTTAGGTAGTATATGAGATTAGTATTATAATTGTGCCTCCCTTTACTTTATTTTTTGTGTAATGTTCATGTTTATCTTTTGAGTGACACATCAACACACACACACATTAGTCATTGTCCGTCGCAGTTTCATTTCCTGATATTAATGATCCACAATAACTGTTTCTCTTTCTTATATTTTTTTCTATTTAGATCCTTTTAACAAATTGCAATTATTGTTGTACATGATTTCAATACGTTTTACAGAAAAAATTTAAACTGATATTCTAATTCAAATTACGATAAACGACTTTAAGGTTTTCTTTAGCTATTTAAAATCAAATTCATATCTGTGGTTTTGAAAATTTGTTTCTAAACAAGTATATCTTTTAAGAAGACCCCGTAGTAATAGTTTTGTATTTTTTTTAATTATTAAGTATTTTTTAACCAACTGATTATAGTCGTATAACCATTATTAACGACCCATTATAAAAACGTCATATTTTGAAGGATTGGATTATGAAGAAGTAAACGATGTTTAAGTAGATTATTAAATTGGGATTATATCGTAAAAAATAAATTTTTATTTATTTTTGATACGTCAGAAAAAATAATATTTTGAATTTTCAACATTAAAAGTACGAGTAGAATGTCATTTATAAACTATACAATGTATTATTTTGTAACATTTTGAAAAATAAAAAGATTTCTTACAAAACTTATTAAACTAGTCTTGTTTTTAATTACATACGATTTATAAGCTAAGATTAAAAAATTTAAATTAATTAATGGTTTGTATGTACTCTGGAATCACGAAATTATTAGTATTTTTAGGTAATCTCGAATAGATTAAATACAATTAAATGTTAAAAATAATTATATATTAATAAAATTTTAAAATTCTTATAATTAATACAATTTTGAAACCTTGCATAATAAACTAAGCGTTTTTATTACCTTAAAATTAAATAATGCTAAAATTTATGTTAATGAGAGGATACAATATATTTCTGGAAAACTTACTGGTACTTTATGATAATACAGTAAACTACATTAAACCAATCATTTTAACATAGAATATCTATGGACGGAAGCTTAATAAATTGATTGTTTTCAAATATTTATTGGTTTAATTTAAAATAAAATTGAAAACTACCTGTTTCGATATTGATATTATCTTTTCATTTCAATGACATTATATTACTATTTAATTTCTATTACCTTCATTGTATTTCATTAATGAACCGATATAAGTATAAATTTTTATTACTTATCTATTCGGAGTGTCATATTAATGTTATAATACAACTCTCTTATTTATGTCGTCAAACAATTGTGTTTAACTATCAAGTTGTAGTCAAAACCAATTGTTTACTGTACTAATTACTGATTTGATAACCGGTTGATTCACTGTTGTAGCTATTCAACTGTCAATCAAGTCAAGACAATCACAAAAGCATCGTGAAGTTTTAGAGCTTAGCAACAAATTGAAGTCATTACCTTATTTTTTTTTTTGTTGATCATTTAGTATTTTGTGTCTCCTTGTTTATGTGTACATCTCTGTTTTTTTTTTTAATTATATGTTGTATATTTATTTATTATATATGATATGTTATTTATTTTTGAATTTATTTTCAAGAGTACCTGTATGTCGGAATAAAATCGTGTGTAGGCGACACAAGCCTGTTGCAAGTCTAATTAGCTATTAAAGAATACGTTACATTAAGTATATATTTTAGTGTGATAAATTACTTGAAAAATGTATACCTTATGGTCTCACATGACTTCGATAACTTTTATAAAATGATTAGAATATTAATACCATAATCCCAAATAAGCGGATAGTACTTCGCTTCAATCGCCGTCTAGAATTGATTTCACAGTAACAGAATTGAAATTGCAATTTGCAAATGGGTAGGATTTATATGGCGGGTCTTTTTAAAAACCATTTCCTCTTCATAATTCAGACTAATATTAAATATTGTAGAATGAATATTGTAGCCTGTTAAATTTTTATAAATTTTTATCTGTTTTATAAATAGACAAGTTAAAATATTTTTTTTAGATGTAGTACTTAGATTTGTATATTATAAGTTATATTTTAAAATTTATTACAATACAATGTGTCTGGTCTGGTGTCTCTTGAAATCTAATGTCATATATATAAATATTAAAATAAGCACAATTTAAGAGAAAACATTTTAAACTCTAAAGTCACTGAAACTAAGACGCACTATTCATTCCAGTGAAATTTCAACAACACGTAGAAAAATTTATATATCACTCATTTTTTTTTAATTTAATACATAATAAGTTGTTTAATGAGTTAACGGTAATTCCTACTTAGTTTTGTTATTGTTTTAGTTAAGTTATTTATAGCTTTTTAAAAAACTTTTAATAAAAAATTGTAGTGGAAAATAATTTAATAAGTCTCCGATAATTTTAAAATTTTAAATTCATCGTAGTCTTTCGCACGTACTCGTATAGTGTTGTTGATGAAATTTAACATTAACAAGATATATCGGCACGTTAATTAAATTTTCAATAATATCAGCTTCCGTCGCTTACGTTACGTTATGATATACGTTGAATTTATATTTGACAGTGCACATTTTGTTACGCTGTAGTATAATAATTATTACATATTCTGATAGAATAAAAACATAAGTATAATTTTCAATTATTGATTGATTTATGTACACTCTAACATATATTTTCTGTGATTGAATTAAATTTTTCAGGTAAAACAATAATTACAGTACTAGAAATTAATAACGAGTACTACTAGTATTCCGGTCTTCTTAACACGAAACAAGATGTGATTGTAACATGGTTCTGAAAGAAAATCAGCTTTACATAAAAAATTAGGTCACGTATATTATATTACTAGCTGATTCCCGCCCGCTTCGCTGAGCACACTAATTTGGATGTGAACTTAGGTTGCTAAGGTAACCGTTGTCATAGTATAAGTTGTCATCGTAACTGTTGTTACAAATGCAAACAGTTGAAATCCGTTGGGATAGGAATTCAATAAAATCCGTTCTTATTGTACGTCTACGTCACAAAAGAAGTAACTATGTAAAATTTTAAGTTAATCGGACAGATAGTTTCAGAAATTTCGTGATGAGTGAGTGGTAAATCGCTTATATATATGTAGATACGTAATCTTCTAGATGGTTTTTACTTTGTATTTTTAGGTATAAATTTGATATTAATATTTTTGTTTAATAATATTATTAATTTGGTTATTTTTTATTTATTTCTTCCAATCTTCAATCTTTAACAATGTGTTCAAATATGAATAAAAAATTCTGGGTATTCTTTTAAAAAAGCTATATAATTTTATTATATTAAACATAGTGTTGTGTTGTTATATTAACAATACGAAATAATGGGAGTGGTTGAAATAGAGATAAAGTAAAGTTCAAGAATATTGTCAAAACTGGGGATCAGCTGGCAAAGCATTTGTCTGTTACGCGCAAGTTCTGAGCGCTTTCTGAAGCCACTAGAGGAAAATTTTTGTGAACGGCCCCTATCGTATCATTGCACACTGGGAATGACTCTCTGGCCCACATGACAAAGAGAAAGCCAACCTCTGGGGATTCGTTTTACCTTAAGCTCGACTTTGGACGATGAATGAAAGACCCCGCCTACCATCCCGTGGTGTCAGAGTTCAATGCCGGAAATAGTTTTTCGGCAAAGTCTTTGTTTTTCTTAGACGATTTAAAGTCTAGTGGGTTGCATGGCATTTCCCAATGGTACACATGCCCCTGGGTTGATTACAATGCTAATAGGTGTATTTCGGCTCTCCTACCTTAAAGGTGAATATCCGGTCTAATGGATGTGGGCCATTCGATTCCTAAAAAAGAAGATAGCTCGGACCCAGTTAATAACTTCAGACCTATCGCCAATATTGCTCTAGACCTCAAACCTGTGAACGTGGTGTAAGGGTACGTACTATACCCAACTCTGTTCCTCTTGTACAGCTTGTAATGATATGTTGGATATTTTCAACATGCATTGTCATGAGGATAATTCATAAAAGTTAGACTCTAATTAAATTAATTGACGAATATTAAGGAACTTCCCGGAGAAATCTTATTTATAAATAAAAAAAATCGTGCTAGACAAAATTTGAATTTTATAATAATATGGTACTAATACTAAACAATAAATTATAACTCCAATACTAAGTTTATTTTGCTCTCAAATAAGAAAGAATTTGTTATTCTAGCTTTGACAGTACAAAAACAATGCAATGCTTTAAAGGTATTAAATTTATTAATGCCTTTAAAGTATTACTTTGTTTTTGTAATTTAAATGTATAATATACTACTTTAAAAGAGGACATAATTACGGTGAAGCCACATGTGCAGAGTTGATAGTAAATTACTGCCCGACCTCATGAAAAGTAAAATAAATAAGGCCAAAGAAAGTAATTTCTTTCATAATAAGAGTTACATAAAACAACAAATTTAAATATGAGTAAGTTTAAAATTTGTAACTTCTAATCAAATATCAATAAAGTTATTACTATGATAAATATTTTGACATATTATATGAAAAATAATAGTTCTAACTCTACGTTTGAATATACATGTCATATATTTTGATGAAATAGGCAAGAGGATTTATGGGTTCAGAGGTGGATAATGACAGGTGTTCTATGATGAAATGCTTTAGCGAATTTCGGCAAAATACTTTTTGATTACACCCCATATATTCTACTGAAATATGAAATGGTTTAACCTTACTTGTAAGCAATTAGTGCCAAATAAAATAGGGTTTATTATTACTATAAAATCAATATGTCAATAATCTGGTAAAATAATATGTAATTTGGCCCACAAGCTTCTAAACTTGAAATTCGGGGACCTTAAATATGTGTCTGTATTAGTCTGTATTAGTAGTGTAATAATCATACATTTTTTAACCCAAAAAAGAAATAGTCTTTATTTTCAGACTAGCTGCTGTGACTTAAATAAGTAATTTAAAAACAAAGTTCAAAAAAGATAATTCGATTAAATATATACAAATGCATAATTTGTTTTTAATATAACTATAACAGAAACAAATTTAGGAATTTACCTGTAAACATTCTTGAACCTTCAGGAACAAACACCATTTTATATATTGACTTAGATTGTAAACAACATACTTTGTAATATTGTAACTAAAATAGTTTAACTAGTTTTACACATAAAGGTTCTCACAACTTCGATTACAGAATAATTGATTGAACAACTTTTTCAGTAAATTATAACCTCACGGAATTGTCAGGGTATTTAGTTCTTTAATATTTTTTTGACAGTTTCTTTGGTTCTCTGCAAAAAGTGGTGTCAAGTGCTAAGTGGGAAAAATCGAACAGATTTGTTTTCTTTTACCGACTAAAGTGTTTAAAATTGTCCTATTGTAAATCTGACCGCCGGATGGCAAAACGTTAGAGAAAAAGAGTAATTTAATTATGCTCCCTTTCCTAAGTTTATCTGATTCAGATTACCGTTGATTGATCAGCAGCACTACATCGTGTGCATAGCTAATATTAATGATGAACGTCCCGCTCGCATGGCATCCTACATAAGTGCTGTTCAGCCCCTCCATCGGTTTGTTCATGTACAAATAAAAAAGATTTGGTGACGTCAACTCCCCCTGCCTCACTTCACATCTCAGCCCGTTTTCGTTTAGACCTCGAGCCGGCCCATTGTATACATTAAATACAGATTGTATTGTATAATACATTGTATAATGTAAACATTAAAATTATATCTAAACTCAAGAAACAATTTTACTCTTCGTATCCCCTCTATCGATTGTAAATCATAATAACAATATACGTAGTTATTTTTTATTTATAAGTTTCTAAGAAAAAATATTTCTCATTAATATTCAGTAATATTAAAAATCATATAAAAAAATAATCATAAACTAATAATTATATAAAATTGTAAGTATCATAAGCATACATACAACAACTGTCTAAATCTCAAGATACACAGTCAATTTAGTAAGCTTTGTATTTAATAAAAACTCAGTTTGTTTATGTGTTATATTCTATAGTAATCCAAACAATCTATGCCTGGTGTATTGGATATTTATGTATAACTAGTAATAAGAAAAGTTTTGTTTTTGTAAATTTTAAGAATATGTTTGTATTAATTAATATATAAGACTATTTAATAGGAGCCTAACAAACTTACAATCACTATTAGAATGGGTTTTAGTATTAGAATCAGTAAACAGTATTAATATTAGAATTTAATAGCTAGCTGTATTCACCTGACTGCAGCTCGTATTGAGCTGGCTCGACCGGCAAAGGATCTCCCGCAGGATCGACGTGTAGTAACCAAATTTACACTGTTTCTTGTCCCGATTCAAACTAATGTTCCGAACGTAAATGAAATACACGTACTCAGTGTTGTTATATCTATTTTTTCTTATACATATCTACTTTTACTCATACTTTGTTTATTATCTGTAATTATTGTTAATAACAATAATTTGTGAGGTAAGTTTTGAATATTAGCTGTATACACAACTGTTTCAAATAACAACTTGGTGTCGTGGTATATATCACAACATAAACAATATACATACTTAAGATGGTTGTTACCAGATCTAATTATTGATACATAACTGGCTCATATAAAATACATCACACGAAAGACAATTAATAATATCCTACAGAGCCATGTAAATAACAAAGTAATCCCAGAACAATAACAGTTTAGATAATGAGGAAACGATATCTGAAACCAATATATTTACTCCAGAGGTAAGGGATCAGTTTGTAATAAATATTAAATGCTTATCTGCGGAAATTATAGGGGTAATGAATATATACCAAATCCTTTTCTTATAAAATATATATATCTTTTTTTTATATCAACACTCACAATTACTTCCATTCAAAAGCAACTATCCAAAATTCCCGTACATTAGCAAGACCACATAACATGTTGTGAAAGACTTCCAGCCTTCAGAGCGCAAACTGTTTTGAATTTGTGAAAACCACAGATTAAAGTTTTCCTACTACGTGTGGAATTTAGTAACACAGAAGCAGCACGCACAACGGCACCGATATGACTTCAGTTCTGTCGGAAACATGCCATCCCGTCGTAGTAACTATGAAACGTGAACAATGATAACGACTCTTACATAGAACATACTTTCAATGTTGTTCGTTCGTGTTATACGCCTATCGGTCTCTTTGTGAATCTAGATATAAAACAATTCTGTCATCGTTTTGTATCTTTAGTTATTTTGTAAAATAGCTGTATAGACTTTTCATTATTATGCTTTTTGATAAATTTGGTAAGGTATTATTTTAAATATAACGATGTAAAGTATTAAGTGAAATTATGTTATATTATTATTAAATATAATATATTGTTTCCTTAACGGTACTGATATTTTTATTAATCAAATAACAAAAGATTTAAAGCAAAAATTTTATTTTCTCATTGTCTAAATTTTGACAATCCTATACAAACTTACATTCTCTATTCATAACATTTAATAATATAATTACACAAAATCTGAAGCACAAACGTGTTTAAAAGAAACCTCATACAAACAATTCTGTATCAAAAATTGTATATCAAATCTCAAAGCAATATGCTTATAAATTTAAAGTTTGTATTCTTGGTAAACCCATTCTTTGTTTGATGAAAAATTAAATCTTTTGAGTTCTTTCTACCTATCATCCTTGAGCACTTGAATCACGAAATAAACGGAAAAAATAAAATGAAAAAATATTCAATTTTTTTAAAATTATAAACAAAAGATTGAATATAATTTAAAAAAATGAAAATTAAAATAAAAAATAATAAAAAAGTTTAGTTTGAAAACATACTTGTGAATAATGCTCAGTAAATTTTAGCATTAACTTTAAAATAACAAAATTGCAATAAAGTTTTTTTTTTCAAATAAATGCTAACATATACACAATTGCATTAAGCAAGTTATGAATGCTACGCTATCAGTGTTATATTGTGCCAGGCAATTTTCTGAGCGGCTTATATCACTGAGTTACGAGTACGTTATTCGGTATGTATTTATGGGTTTAATTTACTTAAAAGCTTTATTCACTTCATTGTTATCATAACTTGATAGTAAATATTCATATTTATAGAATTCATATTATGTTCATACAACTGTAGAAGTTTACCATATTATATAATAGTATTTGTACATATATTATTTGTATTGAGCTCTATATTCGTGTTTAATGTTTTAGTAAACTACAAATATTTAATTTTCGTCAAGCTTAATTTAGAAAATCATTAATATTAACCGACTGTGGAAGATGGTTTAGCAACAATTTAATCTTTTGTAACATATGTACCTCTTTTCCACGATTCTTGGGCTTTGAATTTATCTTCTTAAAAAGATAATCGGAAATTATAATTAAAACTTTAACAACTAAATCAATATCAATAAATAAAATATCGTTTCACATTAATGAAGGAAAAAGCAACAAAAACTACTTACTACAAAAATTTATATAAAGTACATATTCTATTATGACATTTTTCTCGAGCGCATATCATTATCTGATCGTCAGCCTTACAGCAGGTGGCGTGCGAGACAAAACAATTGACGTATAAACTAAGCATAATGTGAATCTACTACATTTGGAATGATGTTATTCTTGATATGTATTTTTTTTTATAATGTTGTCACAATAAATAAAAATATATATTGAGCCAGACGAGACAGGATATTTTAAAAGATGTAGAATCAATAACGACGTCATAATTTCTTAAATAAATATACTATACTAATTTATAACATTAAAATTAATTTTGGTAAATGTTATATATTTTTTTCTATACGAGTAATTGGGTCGAATGAAACTCATAATAATAAGTTACGCTAAAGTTTTAGGCACGAGGGTCACAAATTTATATAATAGCAAGATAATATTTTTATTTTAACTGTGATTTATAAAATACATATTTTTTTCATTTAGGAACCATTTAATTAAATTAAGGATAGCTTTGAAGCTTAAGTTAATATTATTAAAATTTATAAAAAAAACATCCAAAACACAAATTCTTCCCCACTCTTTTCATTCGTTACCTTTCTTGATTTATAACATAAGTATTATTCAAATTGGGTTATTTATATACTTATATTGACAAAAACAAGTAGTTTAATATTATACGTTGTTAAGCAGAAAGTAATATTATATAAGAACGTTATTTCTTTCGTCTAAAATAATATAAAAGGAAAATAATAAGAGAAAGGGTATAAGTCATTTACAGTTATTAGCCATTGACATAAAAAATAATTAGCTTGTTTGCTTTCCAAGTTGAATTTATTTAATGTTTCATTACCAAGAAAAATATTCTTCGGCTTTTTTATTAATTATCAAGTAAGGTTCCGTACATTTTATGTTACAATTTAGAATAATATAAAAAAAACCATTTTGATATAATGGGGCATTCTGGTATTAAATAGCAATTACTAACAATAATTATATTCTATAAAAAAACAAATTATACGTTGTTGCTTTGTCTTAAATAACCTTACCTTCGTCTGGAGCCTTTTAAAGATACTCGACTCACCCTCCCAAACCTTGTAGTTCTTGGCCATGGCCTTAACCACGGTCGGTCTGCAATTGTCAACGTTTTCGCTCAATTCAGATAGTGGGGTCCCGGCCTGCGCACATGCTGCCTTAGAGAAAAAGGTACGATACCCCCTGACCGCTTTGATAACTACGAACTTCTGCGCTCTGCACAAAAGAGTCCGATTCCGTGCATCTAGAACGTCCACACATATGGGGGCGTCTTTTCCGATTGTAGACCCTACCACCCCGGAGTAGAGGCAATGAGAGCCAATATCAGGTAGAATGCGACAAATCGCTCCAGCTGCTTCTACGAGCTTCGGTGAAAATCGAAGAAAATGCTCTTTAAATGCCCACCTACTGTCATTAATGAGTCCAAGGTATTCCATAGAACGACCGACAGCGGTGGTAACTCCTCCAACTATGAGAGTTCCAGTCCCGCCAGAGGGTCCTTCCGTGGTCCGTGATAACACAGAGCCACAGATTTGTGTTGGGCAACCTCCAGCCCCAACCTCCTGATCCTTGCCACAACTTGCTTTGGTGACTCCTGCGATTGCTAGGGTAATCGACTCCTTAAAGGTGGTTTCGCTAGGCATGACAAGCTGTTGGCGTAATAAGTTGCGCCAGCCCCCCACTAATCGGCACCGCGCTGCACCGAGTAATAGCCTATATTCCACAAGAGCGGTCCGACAACCGACCCTTGTGGAACACCGCAGGACATTTCCCTCCTTCTTCATTCATCTCCAGTGGGATAAGAGATACTGCAGTCAGAGGTATAACTCGTCGCAAGTACGGAGGCACACCGTGGAACCGCAGTCCCTCCAAAATATCTTTCCAAGGAAGAGTTACATGCGTTAGCTATATAAATACCGCCAACACTACCTTGCCTTGAAAAACAAAGTCCTCTGCAAAGGCGTTCCTAATTCTCCTACTACTACTTATCTCCGGAGCTACGTAAGTATATTAAGTAAGATTTATTAAATTTTATCTTTATTGAATATATATATTTCAAACCTTAATAAATTCGTTATTAATCGAAATTAATTAATATGTAAATTTGTCATGCAATAACCTATCAAGTCTTTGTTTACGTCTTGCACGCCATTTTGATCGCTTTAATATCATGTAAATAGATGTTCATTTTGTTAAATAATCATAAAAAAATATTTCATTACTTTACCTCCTAACGTTCTTGAGATTCACCCTTTACATTCATTAAGTCGTCATTAAGATAAAACATGACTAGCACATGCTATATTATAAAATGTTATTATCGGAATATTCACACTAACTCTGTTTTAACACCTCACAAAAATGAATTGAATAAAAAGGGATATATATTCCTGTTCCCATACATATATATTTTCCTATTTAAATCAAGAGTGAAATCCCTTTTTATTCAATTCATAATAAAATACTCTAATGATAATAAAAAAAAACCTTTCTAAGTTATTAAAGTTATTATTTTTGTTTCAGAAAATGGCATATATTTTTATTTGTTAATGTAAAGTAATATACAAGAGACCACACGGCTATGAGAAGAATTGTTTTTTATAAGACAGAACTAAATTTATTTATAATTATTAGTTTAAATTTAATTAATAACATTTATTTGGTATAAATATGAATGATTATGATATCATTAGTAATAGGTAAAGTTTATGATAATATTAAATTATTGATTTAAACAAAAATAAATTTTTGTTGTATTATCATTTGGGTTTTTCTATCTATTCCAACTAAACATGTGGAATGTCAGTATGCAAATATAATTACGGGTAAATGCAACGTATGGGAGTGAATTACCAACGCGTTCCATTAAATAACTCGCTCCATTTCACGAGTTCTGCAAATTAGACATTTCTAGTTGGGATATTTAAATAGCATTTTCGTATAATATTTAGGAATATTTTCGTTATTCCACATGAAGTTATTAGCAGTTTCTTTTTGGATTGGCAAGGATTTGGGTATGAAATCACAGTAGTTAGCAGCAATAGATTTTTTGGATATAGGTGTAATTGACGGATCTTACCATGAGTACGGAAATTTTCCAGTTGAAATGAATGTTTTTAGGATATGAGTCGGGAGATTCATGTGTAAATTTTAGCTTAATAATATGCCGCCATGCTATAATAAATAATTAAAGTGCTCTTTATTTACCTGAACGTTAATGTAGAGGTGCTAAGTTGGTAGCGAGAATTAAAAGTTGGATTATACCACACATATTTAAAAAACGGGTGTATTTACATATTTTACTTATTTTATTAGAATAGATAGAGACTGCTATATAGCTGCTCATTTCACAAAATTTCATTATAATTTTTAACTACTTAAAATAGATTAAAAATTTATTTCATAAAATTTTATAGGAAACATTTTTTTAAACTGAATTACTTGTAATAGGTATGTTAAGCAAAAGTAGTTAGTAAACAGGTAAATCCCGCCATAAGCTTATATGTCATCTAATAAATTGTGAAATATATGTTCTAATGTATATTATAAAAGTGGTCAAAGATATCACGATGAGATAAGCCAAATAATTTGTACTACAAGCTTCTACATACGTAGTTATTGAACTACGTATACATAACTACGTGTTACATAAAATGCCGTGTACTTTAAATTATTTGATAATTTGCACATATTCAAAATAAATACAGTCGGACAATGCATATATACTTTATTTTAAAAACGAAATCGCTTTTTGCATATGCAGCTAGGGTTGTAGTAAAAACATTTTAAGCTATACTTTAGAAATTGCTTAAAATCTTACCAGTACTGTTGCTTTATTTAGCATTTAGTAATATTTATTATTAAATATACTTGTTATAAACGTGAAAGTTTAGAAATTCGTCTGCCAATAAATAGAAACACTGGATGAATTGCTATGATAATTTGCACATAAATTGACTATGACCTGGCTATGAACAGAATTTAAGATCGTAAATATAATTTTTTTAACATAAAAAAAAATCGTGGGATATCTAATTTAACTCTCTTCAATTCCGTTTTATATTTAGTATTGAACAATGAACAATCCGAGATAAATAAAATATTGACGACAAATGTCAATTTGCAAGTCCACTGACAATTTGCCAGTCTCGACTTCTATTCATATATTCGATCCGATACAACAAGAAGATATGAAGACTTAGAATCTTATGAATATAGTAGCACTAGCTAACTTTATTATACTAACTTTGGAACATATTTTCAGCAAACCTAAAAAGAGGTATTAATTACATGTCAATAATATATCGATTGTTACGTAATGTTGGGAAATGGATGGATACTTACAGATATAATTTGAGTATGTGGCGTTAACGTTGTGAGATAGATTGGACTGAATTCCAATACGATAATAATGCTCTTGTATTTCCCATACATTATATTTTAAAGAAAAAAGTACATAATGTTAAAATCAAAAAATATTATATATATATATTGCGGCGTTGGGAACCGCCAACCAACACGTCATGTTCCGAACGGCAGAAGGTGGAGGACGGAGCTACAAATAGCTACGTGGAATGTAAGAGGAGGAATGGAACAGAAGATGAATGAATTATTAGATGTGATGGATGACAAAGATCTGGATGTTATTTGTGTATCTGAGTCCAAGCGAAAAGGCAATGATACGACCGATTTGCCTGGTACCCGGGTCGCTTTCTGGGCTGGGGTTCCAGAGGGTGAGCGAGGTTGCCAAGGTGTAGGCGTATTACTGTCCTCTCGAATGGTTAATGCAATGGTAGAATACAAGGCGATCAACCCGAGGCTTCTTTGGGTTCGCTTTAAGCTGGGGTTAACAAGAGTATTCTTGTAAGCCATGTATGCGCCAGTATCCTCAGCTCAAATGAGCGAGCTCGAGGAGTTTTGGGAGAATGTCAGGGATGTTTTAAGTAGTGTCAGAGATAATGAAAAGTTAATAGTATGTGGAGATATGAATGGATGGGTTGGAACCGCGCGAAGCGGTTACGAAAGCATGCTAGGCAAATACGGTGATAGGAGGGTAAATGAGGCTGGAAAGCTTATTTTGGAATTTTGTAAGGAGAAAAATTTGTTTGTGGCAAACACGATGTTTGATCATAAACAAATTCACATTTACACATGGGAGCGAGCGGAAGAAAGAAGTATGATAGATTTATTCCTAGTGGACCAGCTTATTCGAAGTCAAGTTATGGACACGCGAGTGTTCAGAGATGCTGATCTGGGAACGGACCACTATCTAGTCGTTGCTAGAATAAGAGGTCTGTTCGCAGGTTGGCGCAGCCGCACGACGTGTCCAAGCTTGGCGTCGAATTATCGCATAAGAAGCTGGAAGCTTCAAAATCCACTAATCAGAGAGGAATATCAAGAAAGGGTTTCCAAGAAGCTTGAAAGCTGTGATTCTGGAAATGAAAGTGTTGAAGTATGCTGGCAGAACCTTAGGAATGGTATGGTGAAAGTAGCGACAGAAGTATGTGGTAAAAGGAAAAGAGGTTTTAGTAAAAAGCGCGATGAATGGTGGGATGATGAAGTGAAAGACGCTGTAGAGTAAAAGAAGAAAGCATGGCTGGATTATAAAGCCTCTGGTAAGGATAAAAGTATGAGAGAGATAAGAAAACGAGCGTACAAGCTGCAAAAGCACAAAACGAAAGCACTTATAAAGATGAAGCGTGAAAATTCTGAGAGAGAAAGAGATGAAAGGTTGACGAACAACTTCCGGGAAAACACGAAGCTTTTCTGGCGAGAAGTTAGTGGTTCCCGGGGTTTTTCGGTAACCTGTAGAATAAAAGGGGTGCTTTCGAAGAGCGGTGAAATTTTAACTGAGCAAGCACACGTTTTGCAGCGGTGGGCGGAATTCTATAAGGAGATGTATAAACGTGAGGACGCCTCGGTCTTGACTACCAGCGTAATGCTGAGTCAAGATGTAGCCGATGGTGAAATCAGTTTGGAAGAAGTAGAGAGCATGATTCGAAGTCTGAAATGTGGTAAGGCTGCGGGAGCAGATGAAGTTACTGCCGAGATGATCAAATATGGTGGGCCATGCGTCTGGGACTTTTTCTGGTTTTTGGGCAATTTATGCTGGAAATCCGGGGAGGTCCCAGACGATTGGCGAAGTGCAGTCATCGTACCTTTGTATAAAGGCAAAGGTTCACAGATAGACTGTGCAAGCTATAGGGCCATCAGTTTGATTAGCTTGGGCGGTAAAGTTTATGCTAAAATTTTAGCGAGAAGAATGCAAGAGAGATCTGAAAGGCTGTTGTGGGAGGCCCAAGGAGGTTTTAGACCTGGAAGAGGGGGTATAGATCAGATCTTTTCCCTCCGCATGATCACGGAAAAGTTTTTGTCCCTAAACCAAAAGGTTTTCTGTGCTTTTGTGGATTTGGAAAAGGCGTTTGACAGGGTTGTGAGAAAGAAGTTATGGGAGATACTGCCCCGATACAATGTGAACGGACCCTTGCTACAGGCTGTAAGGTCTCTTCACCGAGATCACTCAGCCTGTGTGCGAGTAGAAGCTGGCATGTCGCCCTGGTTTGACATCAAATCGGGTGTTAAGCAAGGCTGCGTCATGTCAGCTAGGTTGTTCAATTTGTATTTGGATAGTTGTGTCCAAGGAGTGAAAGATACGGACATGGGAGTGAAAGTAGGTAACCTTAAGGTCAACTGCTTGCTATATGCAGATGATGCAGTGCTCATTGCATCATCAGAGTGCAATTTGCAGGCATTGGTCACCACTCTAAAAGATGGGTGTGAAATTAATGGTCTTAACCTGAATGTAGATAAGACGAAGGTTCTGATATTTGAAAGAAATGAAGAAAGAACAGAATGTAAGATCAACGTGAATGATTAGATAATAGAACAAGTGAATGAAGTGGTATGTTTGGGAAGTATGTTTAGCAGAGACGGAAGATACGAAATGGATGTGGAAAGGCGTATTGCTGCCGGTAACAGAGTCAATGGTGCTTTGACTGAATTGTTGAGACGGCAAAACGTCAGTATAGCTGTACGTTTGGCTGTACACAATGCGGTTTTGCTACCGACGCTGTTATACAGCAGCCAAACATGGGTAACACAGAAGAAGAATGTAAGAAAGATGAATGCTGTGGAGGTGCGATCTCTTCGAAGAATATGCGGAGTCAGTCTAGCTGATCGAATCCGCAATGAAGAGATCCACAGAATGGCAGGTACTAGAGAACATGTCACGGTGAGAATGAAGAAGAACGTGCTCAGGTGGTTTGGGCACGTCGAACGAATGAGTGATGAAAGAATGGTAAAAAAGATTTATGTAGGAAAAGTGAGCGGTAAGAGAGACAGGAGGAGGCCTCGAGTGACCTTCGAAAACACAGTATCTATGTTACTGGAGGAAGGTCACGTAAAAAGCATGAGGACCCCCCGGAGGGCATGTATGAAGAGGTTGATGTCTGTGGCCGAGGCGAAAGAGGTATGCAGAGACCGTAGCGTTTGGCGCTCCGTCGTCTCTGGCTACCCTGCAAGAGATATGGCGTGAAGGTAAATAAATAAATATATAAATACAAAAAATATTAAGTGACATAACTAACCTAACGTAACTCATAAATATATTGTATGAGTTATATGCTTATATTTACATGAATGCCTGTTAATAATATTAATTTTAATAAAAAAAATGCAATGAGAGCAACTTTCACATTTCATAATTTCTTCAACTAGGATGAGCAACACAAAAACATCTTTTAAACGATCGCGAGAAATTTCTCGCAGGAAACTTTATATAAAACGAACCACAAAGTGTTGAATTTAAAAATAATTAAATATAACTTATATTAACTACTGCAAACTCGTCAATTTTAAATTTTTATTTAATTTTATAAAACATGAGGAAGAAAAATAAAAAGTTTAAACTTCTAATACCTGAATGGTTTACATCAGCCATGGTAACTAAGATAACGGTAATTGCAGCTTTCTGATGTAAGGTAACTACAACAGCTATATCATGAAGATCTTCTGTAAAATTTTCCGAAAATTCCATACAATACGTATTTATACGTATTATACAAGATTATTTAATATTAAAATTATAAAAAATATTGTTGTAAATGCAAATAAATAAATGGCGTAATAACACATTTCAGTTTGTGTAAATATACATGTTGATGTATGTATGCGTTGTTGACTAAAGTAATTTTAAGTAAACAAATACAGGTGCATTTTGTGTAGGTATGTTTTAAATATAATAAAAGCTTAAAATTTTAATAACTAATGTTGTAGTGTAAAACTTAATTTTAAAATGTGATTCAATTCAAACTTTCAATCAACTGTAGGTTTGTATGGACACTACAAAGTTAAAGTTCGTTTCTTAGTGTCGTAGATACAATATTTAGAAAAATAGACTAAGGTACATCCGAAAAACTAAGCACGGTATATAGAAAAACATCTCCAGATAAATAGCTCCTGCTATACTAGCAATAGCTAAACTCATTCCTATAGTCTTTATTTTTTTGAATACAAAAGTTGTCAGTAATATATTAAATTCATCTTCCTTTGCACCAAACATTGACTTTTGTTTTAAGAAGAACCTCCTATTTATCTTTAAATACTAAGGAATAGCTAACATCAAAACGTTAAAAACAAAATACAAAGTATTACAAGATTTAATAAAACACATTTCTAAAATCCTACAAAATTGATTTTAATATTACATAGTATTTAGATTATTTACTTTTTTAATAAAAATAATTTCATTTATTTTTTACGCAACAATTCTTTTCAACTATAAATAGCACATACTTTTTATATTTTACGGTTAAGGCCACAATATTTATTTAAGATTTAATTTATTATAGAATGTTTTATGTGACGGTCGATGCTATTAATGTTAATAAAATTAAAAGGTCTTTATATTATTGATATTATACCTTACTTGCCATCGGTTTATTTAAATATATTCAAAATTTTAGTAAAATAAATACGATAAACATTTTTAATTCAAATGTTCAAATTATAATTCTGAACAGAACTTGAATTTGCGACCTCTGGGAAATCATCCTGATGCTGTTCGAATTGAACTATTGCGTCGTACTCTCCTCAACAATCGAAATGTTTCCCCGAAATAACAGTTTCAAGTCTTATCATCTTTATTATTTTATTTTTTCTTTATGTATTAACTTAAAAAATAAATAACTTTTCCATGTCTTAACGTGATTATAAAAAATTTCAATAAATAAAAAAAGTTTAAAATTTTGTAAACGTTTATAATATATTTAAGTGTTTGTCTTTAGTGGCATACTTTCTAAATAAATGAATCGATTTGAATGTGGTTTTAAATATAAATTAGGTCTGTCTAAATTTTAATTAGCTTTGTTTGGTGAAATAATGACCTAATTACCCTTAAATTCAGCTTTTATAGAAAGTCTTGAAATAAAAATAGGATTATATTATGGGGATATTTTAAATAATCCTAGTTTTAAATAATAAAAACAATTTTTAAAAATGAAGTTGGTCTTCGTTTAAAATTTGTGTGTATGTTAAACACAGGTTTAACATACACACAAATTTTAAACGAACGTGACATACCTAACACAGGTTAGGTATGTCACATTGGACACTCTTCCATTCTGCAATTAAGTAAGTAGGGTATCATCACGCCCCTCTCAAAATCGTAAGTTGCTTCCGATAAAAAATTAAACCACAAAAGATTTTCATATAATGAAATATAACATATTCAGGTTATGTTAGCAATAAATGAATTTTAACATCTTGAAAATTACTAATAGTATAAATAGAAAAAAGCACTTTTAAGGATATAAGTTATTTATAATAAGATTATCCTTGTAATTTGAATACAGAGAAACAGAACTTCACCAAAGAAACTGAGTTTTACAGTCTCTTTAAACAGTATTTTTCTCATTAAAGTCTAAATTTTTAAAGTTACACTCTTGTTGTTGTTGTTTATTACATTTGCTTAAGAATTACGATTAAGTTGTATTTTAAAGTTCCAAATAGAACTTAATCGTAACTTTAAATTTTTTAATAAACTAGTTACTAAGAACTTACACAAAAAAAACACCTCAATATTTACTAGCCGTAGAAACAGTAAAATATTTATACAAGTACCCTCGTTTGTCTAATCTTCCACGACAAGACCATCTCGAATCATTATTAGAGTTGTACAGTTTTATATAAAAATATCAAGCTAACAATAAAGAAATATTAAAAGACTGCAATTGCAACGATTAACCAACTTCAATGTACTTATAAAAAACAAATCTAGTTTCAACATAATTTTCGATAGTAATTTTCCTTTTCCTTAAAGCAAATAGATCAATTTACATTCCGCTAACAACAGGGTACTAACATCAGGGAAATCACGTTTAAAATACAATTATACGGTTTGATATTGACCTACTGACATGGACTAATTGCTACAACTGTGTTATTCTCGAAGCACTTAGAACTTTGTTGTTCTTAAGCTGGTACTTGCATTTATCGATACAACGATACAATAAGGGACATAGTATATTTATCTCAATGCCAACAAAAATATATTTTAATGTAGACTTACTTATAAGTTAAATTTATAATACCTTTCTAACTTTAGTATGATAATGCACTTCCGTCGTTCAATATATTTAAACTAAAATGCTTATGCCTCAAAATTTATACGCAATTAAGGTATCTATCATCGCTATCTAAACTATGATCGAAGTTTAAAAGCCGTTTTAAGTTTGATAGACATAAACTATGCTGATATAAATTAGATCACAAACTTAATCCGTTCATTCAGGGTAACTTCGGTGGTATACAATGAACCACTAAACTAATAGGTTTAATAACATATAACTTTGTTTTGTACTATATGCGCTTAATAATTCAGTATATTTTTTTATTATTCACAGAGCAAATTTATCTGGCATTATGTAATATTCAATTATTTATACATTTTTATAACTATTTACATATGCGTAGTTAGTTATATTTACACACATTTTTTCAATGGAAAATAAAGACAAATCTAGTAGTGTAAGTGAACTATATTATGATTATAATCATTGAAATTTATCTTTCTTATAATACTTTAAAAGAGGGAATTAATTTTTATTTGTACTTTATTTGATCCCGGTGACATCAGAATATCCAGTAAGGCTCTCAAGTCTCGTTGTGTATTAACATTGTTTTTAAGTAATTTATTTTAAGTAAAAAGTGTAGTGTAGCAAAAGTTAATAAAATTTTGTGTATATTCTTCTATGGAAATGCTACTTATTATAGTATATGAGTGGTTTTCCTCACAAAATAACATTTTGTTTTGAGGGACTTCTTTAGACTTACGCTAAATACAATAGGATGATTAATAAAACGGTGACTCAATTATCGATTCGACTAAATGATATTGTAATGGAACACAGGCATCACAACTTAGATACCCGATCGGTTTTTAAATATCTTATATTATATTTATTATAATAAATATAATATTTTATATTATATTTATTAAAATAAGTAATATTCCTAACTTTAAACAACTTCATAATAATGCTACGTAGAATATTTATTCAATAAAAGAGATCAGTACACTTTATTGCATTATATTGCTCCTTTATTTCTTTTTTTGTACAAAAACTTGTACATAATTATATTGAAACGCAAATAAAATAATGTTCATTTAGTTTATTTATTTACTAAATAACTAATAATAATAAATAATTAATTAATAAAACCTTATTATATATGTAGAAATTAAGTGATATACGTATGACTTAAACAACGTTATATAAATATATTTTTCATATGTAAATAAGTATAATATATGTTACATGAAATATACAAATAGGAAGTGAATATGTAAAGGAAATATCCTTTTATAAAAGCTTTAAATTCCGGGGACTTATATCTCTTTCATAAGATTTGTATACTATCTTCTGCTACAAATCACATCCGATGTTCCAACGAGGGGAAATGAAAATTGAGATACCGGAAAGGCATTGTTCCGTGAAAATATATCTTCTTGATATTCTCAAGGCGGTACGTTCCGCATGGATATTACGATAATGTGACATCATTTGAGAAATAGAAGCGGTTATAAGGTTTTAGGTAATTTATAAATTGATTTATTGTTACAAGTAACATCTTGTTAATTATAATATTGCATACATTACGAATACGAAAAGATAAGAAAGTTGCTTTGTCATATATTTCAGTTTTTACTGTATTTCGTGTATTATAAAACTAAATAAAAACACATACTCATGCTAATTTATAAAAAAATACTATTAGTCATTAATTTGGTTGTTTTTTTTTAATCACTTGTTTTTTATAACATTTATGGACTCTTATACCTACTACAAAAAGAGCATAAATAAAGATTCATCATCTCAATTCGGAACAGTTCTTTTGCAACTAGAAGCCAAAGTTCCATAACTAAAGTGTATTTCGCATTAAAATATATTTTTGAAATTGACTTGAAAAAAATAAAAATCCGTTTATATATATATATATATATATATATATATATATATATCACTGTAGCTATACTGATGTATTGTTTATTATTACTAGGTTTTATTAAAGTAGGGAAATAATGCTTTTATTTTTACAGCGTCTGTTTTGAAGAATAAATTAATTAATGTGATATATTATAAGAAAAATAGTAACAAGTTAAAATCTTAGACTAATAGCAAAAAATCTTACAAATTGTATTTAGGGCTACAAGGGTTTATTGCTTTTATAATAACTAATATATGACATATAAATCATACATTATACATTTATATATATATATTATATGATATATCATACATTAATCTTTAGCGTTTCTTCTGATAAAAGTATTACATGCAGCCGTAAATATTTTTTTTCAATCACCTCCGTATATTGATAGAAGCGAATAAATTGGAAAAATTAATTATACATAAATAAGTTTCTAATTATCTTGTTACCTAATTAACCAATAAATAACCTATAAAGTAACTATTTAGAATAACGAAGCATCAATGCTATAAGTCTCTTGTTTTACCAAGGCGTGAAGCAAAGATATGCTTTGATAGCCCTCGAACAGGTATCTGATAGGGTAAAGGAAATAAAAATATTGATATTAAATGACCTCAAATGTATCATCATTACATGTAACATGTATGACTATATATAATGGCTTTAGTTATAATTAACACGAAAATCTTAATATTCTCACAATGGCAATGTTATCCACTCTTACAAATAAATATTAGGTGAGTATCTATGTAGTAAAGAAAGATAATTTTAGGTAATATCAGTAAAAAAAGCATTACCAGTACCCTCACTACTATCATCATATGTTATGATGAATAATTGATTTTATAGTCTAATTACATCGTCTAGTTATAGTAGGGATAATAGATAAATGTTTAATATTTTAGCCACGAGGCACAATGCGATGGAAACTATTTGCCAATGTGGCTTTCCCAAGGCAATAACTAATGTGGCACAGACACAATGGATTACTTTTACCGATAAATACTAATAATTCATTAAAAAAAAATTAACTAACTGGCTGACAAATAATTAATAAAACTCTTTTTCATATTACGTAGAGACGGTCAAAGGACACAACCATCGTTTACTATCTCTCCAATTTCATTCATCATTCTTTACTTTTAACATTATAATATCTCGACTGTTTATTTTATTTATTCGAGTACAATTATAGCGTATAATTACTAGACCTCATTTTTATACTTCCAGGTAAAATAATTAATTCTAAAAATATTAATTTAGTTCTGACGAAATTTGCACTTAAAATACCTCGTTCGACAGGGTCGATCGTGTTAGGTAGATTCCCGTCGGTTGGATCGACAAAGAAAAACTAGCCAGCAGTATTCTACTGGTCATTACAAGTCTTATGACCGATCACTCTGCATATATTGGGTGAGCGGGGAACCACCCCCCACCCCTATTTCCTAAACGGGGGGTCGCATCAAAAAACTTTTCGGACAAAAAAGTTTCCTCTTTTAATTTGTTAATTTTCTAACATTTTTCCGACGTCAAAATTTTGCCTTCTTCTGTGACTTTTTTCGGTTTTTAACTTTCAACCCCCCAGCCCTCCAACCCCCCGACCGATTTCCCCCGTTTAAGAACTTAACCTGCACTTTGTCCTTAAGAATGTGTATACCAAGTTTGAAAATCCTGCGTCAATATTTGTGACCTGTAGCGTGTCCCTAAGGTTTGCACTTTCACCCCCCCTCCCAGCCCCCCCTTTCACTTTTTCCAAAAAAACGAGATGCTACGTTTGTGCTACTAATTTATTCTATCGACCTGTGAAGTCAGATTTTGCCTACGATGAATTTGGACTGATGGATCATATATACATATATATATAGAGGGATATATAATTTTTTTTTTTCGACGGATTCTCAATCTCCAGTTTATAAACGGCGTAGCGCTCCTACTCTGGGGTCTGGGTCCCGTCATCGCATCGATTGCAATAGGTAGATTCATCTATGGAATCTACCTAAAAAATGGCTGTCTTTTTAATTATTTCCTTTTCTTTCCAGTTATTGAAAAACGATAAATCAACATGCGTGTTTGTTTATAATATATATTTGATTCACTCACAATGAATATATTAAATAAAAAATTAAAAAAAAAAATGTTTTCTTTTAATTTTATTTTGACATAAGCCGTTGGAATACAGTGAAGGTATGTTGCTTGTTACTCTGTCGCGAGAATCTCAGTCAACCAAAATTTCCTCTGTCAATGTGCACACGAATATTTTGTGAAGCCTTTGTTTTATCTACTATCTCGTCCTAGAAATCAAGCCGGATTTTCCAACGAGGTAAAATGAAAATTGAGATACCGAGAAACTATTATTAATATATTTTGTTGATATTCTTAGAGGAGAGGATCATGAAACAGTATATTGCGCTAAAGTATCAGTATTTGATTTATTTTCTCTGTTGTGTAATGAAAAAAATTGATCATAACTCTATAATTCTAAAATAACTTCAGGATTAACTTATTGGCTATATACACAAAATGACTGACACATTATTTATTGTTAAGACGGTTTACGGATGATTTCTTGCTTGGTTTTATAAGGGCTTTTAATATACCTTTTAACAATACGTAAGTAACACAGGCCTTAACGGTTATTTGTTTTCTGCGTTGTATTTCCATGCATAACGAGCGTGCGGGTCAGTGATCACCGCTGTCCACAAACCAGGAAACCGCAATAGCGTTGCCGCTCTTGAAGGAGCTTACGTCTTTTTGAAGGTGCCCATGTTATGTCACCCGGAAATACCGCCGAAGGAAGTTCTATTTTTGGTTCAATTTAAACACATTTTATTCCTTATATATAGTATTCCTACTTCAAATAAAGAATGATCACATTAAGCATAGTTATTATGTATTTTAAAACATTTTGTATATATTTATGTCTGCAACCACGTAAATTTGTCGGTATTATTATAGATTACTCAAACTCTATACTCAAACTATACTCAAACTCTATACTCAAACTATACTCAAACTCTAACTCTTTATTAACATCAAAATTAAACGAACCTGAAGTGGAGACGAAGGAGAACGATCTAATTCTCTATTAACGAATATTAAAAATTACATTAATAAAATCATATTATGTATATAACTAAGAAATAACAGTTGCCAACATCATCTTACGAGTGTATGTATAAGCTTCTTTGGGGTCTTTTCGTCGTTTGTTAAGTTTGGGTATCATAAAAAGTTATGATATTATGATACAAGTGGTATCTAAATACTGTGGCAAATAATGTTTTAGCTTTTTTATGCGTTAATAAATATACTGGATCTTATTTATGTAACATCATTTTGTGATTTTTTTAGACAATATTAATATGTTTATAACCTGCAAACATACATACATTTTATATATGAATAAGAAAATGTTGTAGTCATTCGTTCCGTAAATATGAATGAATGATTATATTTTATAATTTATTTACATTTCAAATCATTTTAATATTATAATTATATATTTTTTTATTATAACAAAAGGCATAACGTATTATATTCATTGTATTTTTATAAAATAATAAAATTTGTGAGTACTGTTTTAAACACATAATATTACTTTAATATAATATTACCTATCATTAACTGGTTAAAAATAATTACATTTATCTTTATAGATATGATATTAAATGTATAAGATAAATAAAATTAAAATAAAAAAGGAACATACAAAAATTATGTTACATGAAATCCAGGGAAAGAAGTCCTAAATGGTCACTATACTTAGCTGTAACGTTTAAATTCTCTGAAGTACAAGTAACTTTGCCTTAAATATATAAATGCTAGGGAATATAAAATTCTGTTTTAATACATCGATATAAGAATTTTGAAATAATAAAGTTTAAAGTTTTAATAAAATGCTGCGTTGCAACTATTTGTAAATGACAAGACAAATATCTCGTTTCGCTATATATATCTCATCTATTCTAAAATAAATATTATGTAAATGTCGAATACTCACATTATCTTAAATAAATTAGAAGTTTACTCATTTATAAAAATCAGTAAATTGGAAATTTGATGTGAAAAAAATTGTAACACTAATTATATGTGGATTATATATTTATGTAAACTTGTACGTAAAATGTTGAACCAACAGTATAACATGAATTTGAAATCCAGTATAGTTTTCAGAGAAATGAATGTAATCAATTTATGGATACGTTAACGCCGAAGTCCTAAGCGGTCAAATAATAGTTAACTTTCTCTATTTAACATTGTCAGTAACGCTGTAGTTACGAGTCGTATAATGTGGATATGTTTACAATTAATACTTACACTTACTTTATAAACCGTAAAGTGAAGGGTCTTGAATGTTTTTTTGTATTATTCTAGTAGCTCGTTTATTTTATCCTAACATATATAAGTGTTACTAAAAATGTCAAGTTTGCAGTATCAGTATAGTTATTATATAAAAATATTATAAATATATAGAATATATAAAATTTTTTCACTATAACCTTACCAACAATTTACGAAACAGATTATGAACATTAACTTATATTCGAATAAATAGTTCGTGCAGGTTAAGTTAAGGTTAACTAAAAAGTTAACATATTTAATTTTATTTATAATAAAAGTCTCCTTTAGTTTTTTTAAAATTTTTGGATTTATATATAATGGATTAAAATTGTATTATAATTTTATATTTGTATTTGTGAGTTCTATAGATACAACATTTTATATACGAGTATAAAAATATATACGAGTATAATAATATAGGAATGAAGCAACTTTTGTTAGATAAATATTTTTAAATGACACAATTTAAAACAGTCGTTACTTTTTGTGCTTTTATGTTTATTTAATTTATTTGAATCACGGAATACCAGGATGGATGGATAAATCCATTTATATTAGCATGGGATAATAAGCATTTGGATGAAATTTGTAACGATTGTAGGATATTGGCCCAATTAACAATGTACGATACTTTTAATCAGGATAATTAAATAATTTTCACAGGAAAACACAAATGTCAGTTGATTGGAACAAAACATTTTTTTATAAAATTATTGGATATCAAATTGATTTTATCTTTAATTACTAAATAAATAATTTTGAATCTGCACAGATGTTACATTTAATAGAATATAATGTTATAAAATATTATTTTTACGCCATTTGCTCTTCACCTACTTGGATTTGAGAGCGGGCCGGAACCAAGAGCCTACGGAAATAAGAAGCCATCGTCAAGTGGCTGTTATAGTAACTTTGATATTGTTGTAATATTTAATGCGAAATTTCTTTCATTATTACCAATTTTTTTATTTATGCATTAATATTAATACAAAATTATATTTAAGTTTTATTTTAATAACAACTTCTTTATTGATAATTGTTAAAATAATAGATTAAACTGTTCATTCAAGAGGCCAGATATAATGTTATTTAAAGCAAATATCGATTTGTGTTCAGGAGAGTTGTTGTTCGGTTTTGTTATCATCAATAAAACTTTTTTAAATTGTCTAAATAACCAATATGGCGTTATATTTTAAATTTATAATATTTCTTAATATTAATATTGAAAATTAAAGAAATTTTATTATTAAAAAAAAACCAATTAGATTTAATATAATAGGACGTTAATCTAGTCAGAAACATATAAGTAGGCCTGGCAAAGATCCTAAAATTTAAGGTTAACTTATAGCTTTCGGAGGACACTGCTAAAATTATGAGTCCATATATTTGAATTGAAGTTAGCTAGCGACATCACCCCGATCCATTATTACAATATTTTGTATTTTTTTTTACAACGATTTTTCCTACTATAATAATTATAATTTTTAAATGTTTATTTGGAAAAATTAAAATTTTTCCTATTGTCTGAAGAAATATCCTAAAAACTCTGTTTTCCAATATCACATTTGGAGTCAACTCGACACTTTCAGCACCAAAATAGCTACATACTGAATAGTTTATTTTATTACTTATTCTAAGTACGTAATAACTAAATATTTGTTTAATATCGCACAAGAAACAATAATATATACACATACATTGTTGATGAAATCACGAACATAAAGATAAAAAAATAATATATGAAGTTTCTTTCTATACAATATTTCTGCAATATTGCTAATTTAATAAATAAATTATAATATTTCGTATAAAAAATTCACAACACAGCAACCGAGACTTCAAATATGGTATTTAAATGTCTACTACACCAACCAGTGACATAAGATTTCTTGCAGAAATTTATGAATACTCTGATCTGAAAAGTAATTTAACGTAAAAAAATAGCAAAAAAATGTTTTATAATATAATAAAAAAATTTCAGTAAAAATAAAAATAAATGAGTTAATTTATATACATATGATATTATTATAATATTTTAATTATATATCTTTAATTGCAATAAGTCCTCGAAAGTTGCAAAAGTTTGTGGGCGGCGATGATCACGTATCATCTGTGACCCGCAAGCTCGTTTGCTCTCCTGTAACATAAAAATATAAAATAAAACTGTTGCCAAACATAATATACCTAATATATTTTAAAAATTATAAAAATGGTAAGTATACAGCCTTTAACCAATAAAAATAATTACACATTTACAATCATCTTTTCATTACACCACCACTGAAATAAACACATTTCAGGGCAGAGCAAACATAGTTGCTTCTAAAAAGTCGAATTTAATATCTTTATATGAATACACATATATTATCGCCATCTTCATTTGGTGAGGTTCTGGTAATACATGTAATAGACAAACCTTATACGTTATGAATTAAAATTATTAGTGCGGCATTTTGTTTCAAATATTATTTAAATAAAATGCATCATAGAATTGTAAAGCGTTAGCAAAGATGAACTTTATGAAGTTTAGGCATGGTAATGCTACTTAATTTTGAATTATTGTCTGTATTTTACAGTTCTTATCTGTTTTACTTAATACTGAAGACGTAAGGTATTAAAAGACCTGAAGTTTAAAAGTATATCTGTAATATGCTATCATAATTTATTTTGTTTAAAGAGTTTTATATTGATATTTTTTTGTGTTTGTTTTATATAATTTAATCATTGTTTGTATTTTAACTACCTAGTTAAACTATAATAGTAATAATAACAAAAGTTCATAAATTTTGTAAATTGAATTATAAGCTTTCAAAAGTTGCTTCAGTTAAAAATTTACTTTTCATATTAAAAAACCAAAACCAAATAAAGTAATCATTTCTGATTTACATCGAAACTTAATGTTTAAACAATGTTTAAACGAATATTGTTCTAACGACAACCCATTTTTATTTGCCCACTTATTTATGTGTACTTACGATTTAATTACCAATTTAGTTTAATAATGTTTAAGCTATTTTGAGGCCTTAGTTTTGTTAACAAATCAAATAAGTTGTAGATTGGTTTGAAACGTGTTTCCTCTAATGTCAACCTGTTAGGGAAGAAGTATTTATTTATGGATTTGCCACGTAATTTGCTACCTCCATTCTCGAATTTTGCGAGTCACTGATATCTTGTTGGAAAGAATTTTCTGAACGATTATCATTGTATTCGAAATATATATTTATTTATTATAACAAAGGAACAAGACCAATTCGGTTAACCTATTAAACATTTTTTACCAAAATAAGTTATTTTATTAATGAGTAATTAATTAATATCATGTTAACATGACATTAATTAATTACCCATCAGAAAGCCCAATCATAATTTTTGCTTCTTAGTTTATCGTTTTTTGTTGCCCCAAGCATATTTTAACTGAGGAAAACTAACAAATGTTATTATGTCATTAAGATCTGCGGTTCTCTTGAGGTTGCGTATACATGTCCTGAAATTACCAAAACATGACCAGATTAATTATAAATTAAGCCTTACACCAGCTACTACAATGCATTACTAATTAATAAAACTAATATTCATATTTCATATGATTCTTTATAATATACCCTCAAATTATTTGAAAGTTTTAAATTTTATTGATGAAATAAAATATCAATAAGATGGTTTTGTTTTGCTTTTACTAGTAGTTGTAACAAATAATAATTTAAAAATGTTCGATCAATCGAAAAAAAAAAATATATTTATGCCAAGAGAGGAATTTATAACGGCTTTTTTCTCTTAGTGTTGACGCATCTATATCACAATTTTGTATAGCATTTTTGTGTATATGTTACGTTTAATATTTAAAAGGTTGTATTATCTCGGTATGCAGCTTATATCACTGAGCTATCACTATATAAACTTCATTTGCTTAAAAGGTTTTGTCCGGACCAAGATCATTTTGAACGACGCTAGTGTCAACCTTAGAATGATTATCGTATCCCGTTCAGTTATTCTTTGATTTCAGAGCTTTATTGATAGAACTTAGCCACTTCGAAACATCTAACACTAAGTGACTAAAATAATACTGTGATGCTTTAATTCAATGCATTTGATAATAAATTGATTATATCCTTTTAGTTCCAAATTATACTAGCAATATCTACTTTAATCATAAAAGTGTAATTATCCACAACTGTAGTGAAAAAAATGAATTACGGTGCCATTTAATAGTAACATAAGATATAGACCATAATAAAACAATAATCCAAGGCCCTTTTTATCAAAACACGTGAATATTATAGTTTATAAGTTCAAGTGCTAGGCACGTTTACCGTGTTAAATTGGTTAACGAGTAAAAGCGTGGCTTAATGAGTAAAAGGGAAATCTTAGCAAAGAAAGGAATACACAATTAAATTTTGCGTTTAATGAGTGCTTTCTCCACTACTCACATGAAGTTTGATCTAAATGCCACGTGAGCTTGTTTTATTTTACTTACCAATTTACTAAAATATTACATTGTATTACATTTTATGTATTACTCGTATATTAACTGTATTTTAGAATGGATAAGTATTCGATTAACCGAAAAGGAATGACATTATACATCATAATATACATTTGTGGTATGTGATTGGTATAAATGATTTGAGCATAGAACATATTGAAGAATTATTTATACTTTGATATCTGAGATCTATTTCATATCTAAATTTTATATTTAACAATTTTATTTTGAGATTTATGTTCTCATACAGATTGTTAATGAATAGAAATTGAAAAATCCGTGCCCGCAGGGGGACACGCGTGGGTAGACCTCGTGTGTAACTCGTTTAAAATATAACTCACTACCTAAGAATAACGCATGGTGCCGTTGTTTACATCAAACATTTTCAAGCAAAAAGCGGTTTTAATTTTTTTTCTCGGAAAAGGTATCTTTTTTGGAAATACTTTTGGTACTTAAATTTAGAGTAAAAAATAACCTTTCTATTAAAAATATTTTCGGGGAGGGAATGTTTACCAGAAAAAAGTTGCCGTGGTTTTACCTACCTTAAATTTTCAAGCTAAAAGTGGTTTTTATTTTTTTTCTCTGAAACGGTACCTTTTACGGAAAAACTTTTCAGACCTAAATTTAGAGTAAAAAAATAACCTTTCTATTAAAAATACTTGTGATGTAAGAATATTTACCAGAAAAAAGTTATGAATTTTTTTCCAAAAAATTTCGGTTTTTTTACCCCCACCCCTAAGTTATTGAAGTTAGGTTTTCGATTTATCTACATTAGTTATAGGTATTCATCAAAGACATCATATGATATGAACGCGATTGATCTTCTTTGAATAGGGAAAAAGTTATGGTCGAAAAACTAAAATCAGAAAAAGTGAGGCCCTAGCGCCCCCTGTAGCCGGATTTCTCTGGTTAACGAACTTGACCTTAATTTTTGGATGTTTGATTTTTGTGCAAAGTTTGAAAGCGATCCAAGCGAAACTGCGGCCGCTATCGTGCTGACAAAAGTCGAATCGACGCACGCACGCATATATATATATATATATATATATATATATATATATATATATATATATATATATATATATATATTTATATATATATTTATATATATATATATATATATATATATATATATATATATATATATATATATATATAAACTTTTTGACCAATGGTCATTTCGGATAAGTTCAAGTCGGGTACAAATGAATGGGCAGACCGAATTCTTCGAGGTCTACCCAAAAAGTAACATAAAACATGTATCAAAATTTAATTGATTGTTAATTTTAAATAGTTAAACTATTTCGCCCCACTAGTTCCACTCAGCAATTCAATATACTTATACTCAAATTGAAATACTCACTGGTTGAAACGTTAATCTACTTAATATATGTAACTAATAGAAAGTAAACCATGCTTTTATCATACTCTTAATATTAAATACTTTTTATCTTAACAAATGTTTAGTACCCGATTACAAATCTTGTTTCTAAAACTAATCTTATATTCAACTGTCTCGGCTAGCCATGAATGTTGAATTTCTCTTCGCCGATGGCATCTACACATTCTTTCCATTCCTTTTATCATTCTAAACAATTCATCTCCCTCATACTTACGTGAGTACTTTTAAGATCCGCTTTCAAGATGTAGATCGCCTGGGTTATGTATCACTTTAAAATATCTAGAAATAAAACCTACTTTTTATTTAATTGTAATTGTAGTTTATTTTTGTATTTTTAATACCCTTAGCTTAATTACTCTAATTTCTGAACAGTGGCATCTGTTTATAAAAAGTTAATTTTACAGAAAAAACAAATAATGTTTAGTTCGCTTTCACTAGTTTTTATTGCATCTTTCTTGTCATAATTATAAATAGTTAAAATTCTGAAACAGAACAGAAAATATGCAGATAGTGTAGTACATTTAATTATTGAGCGAAGCGAACGAAGTGAGCGGAGCGTTTTACTGGAGACTTTTTGCATTCTTTGTCACGAATTGGCTCAAAAACTACTTGACGGAAAATTATGAAAATTTACAAACAAAAAGACACACATTAGGTGATGGTTTTTAAAAAAAAATTGAAAAATGTCCAAAAAAAAATTTTTTTTTTTATGTCGTGTCAAAAAACTGATATCCCGCTTACAATCAAATTACGTACGTAAATTACGTTTACAATCAAATTACATATACCTAATCTGTATCTATGAGCAGCGAATAATTGAGCGAAGCGAGTAGAGTGCTCTATTGAAGACTTTTTCACATTCTTTGTCACGAATAGGCTCAAAAACTACTTGACAGAAACTTATGAAATTTTGCAATCAAAAAGATAGACATTAGATGATGGTTTTGAAAAATGTTATGTCGTTGAGGAATAATCGTCAAAAAACTGATATCCCCTTGAAGTCAGTGGGAAACGATGAGTCATTACACTGGGCTCACCTCGCTCAATATGCAAACGGCACCCGAGATTTTGCAATCGCGCCGAGTCGAAATTGAGGGCCTGTTGGCGCCCCTATAGACGTAACTACAATTATTCTTCGAAGAACGTGAACTGGTATTGATACCAAATTTGTGTTCAACATGATTGAGAATGTGTTTAGCGTTTTAGTATAAAATATTTTATTAAGGATTTAAGTTTAAGTTTAATCGTACTACATAAATATAACGACCAAATCAAAATACATTTCTATTTATCTCATGGTATAATTATTATTTTTTTACTTTAAACCTTTGCTTTTCTAGACAAACACATAAAAATAGGTACATTTACTAACATAATAGAACAGACGAAATGGGTTTTGAAAACTGTTTCAATATAAAGGAATTATCTTTTTATCTACATCGAAAATAGAAGCTTCGTTTAGTTCTAAGTGGGTTAACCATATCATAATTGCAACGGTCACTGCAACAGACTGGCGGGTTTAAGTTGCGCGTTGTGCAGAAATAACGTGTTCAATTTGCGAAGCTCAGAAAGTTTTGTTATTTTGTTTTCGGAGATGTGTTCTTTTAATCTTTGTAATTGTATTTAAGAAAGGAAGATTCTTAGTAGTAGTCTTAATTATTAACCTAACCTACCAAGTTAAGAATCTGTTTCTTTTTCTGTCACCCGACATAGAAAAGAAAAGATTATAAATTGTTATACCATTAGTTTTATATTTCAAATCTAAAAGGTTGTTTTCAATAATTTTGAAGATTTTTTTTCTTCCAAGGTAAGGTATATTAAAAAAACAAAGTATATTAAACAAACACCAAAGCTTAACTATTTAAAGTTTTTATTGCTCGTTACTTTTTATTTATATCAATTGTAAAAAATCCAGAAGGCCCCTTAGAATTTAAAAATATTGCAGATGTTATAAATGTATCAAAATGTTTTTTGTTGTCCTTTGAATAATAAGGTTATTATTAATCCAGCGAATTGCAGTCCACTTATGAATATTATATTACACTATTTCTGTGTCTTTAAAAAATCAATAAAAGCAATTTTAACTTTTTATTCTTAAACACTAATATACTTGTGTGTGACTAATATTTTTTAACATCTATTAAAAAAATATATATTATAATATATTGAAATATACAATTGATTTTCATCAGTTTAAATACAGTCAATGATGTATTTTTCAATTAAAAGAGAAAGTCAGATAAATAAACATTTCCATTTAACAATTCGATCCAGGAAACTCATGATTAGTTTAATTTACGAAATATTTACGGGGTATCCGTAAATATTCCATTACTTGGACATAATATGACTTTAAATTATTATTTATTATAAATTACCAAAATAAATCAAAAATAAATCTCTTGGATACAGTTAATATCTTAATTCAATTAAAATAGATATATTTTACGGCACAAAGTTGATCAAGTCATACTATTTTATTCATAACCTAGTAATATGCGGGAAACTAATAAGCGTACCAGCTAAGACAATGTCAAGGATGTGAAGCTCGCGATCGAGGGTGGATCAGGGACGTAATTGACGCAATGAAGCAAGTGACTGCTTCCCCTTTAGCCAACACTACAGAGAAATTAATAATTTATTAGACATAAAGGAAAACTGTAACTTGTCGATGTCTTACTTAGAACTTCTTTAAATATTAAATATTAACAAGTACAAAACGTGTTGTAAATATTTTCCTAGTACGTATAATATAAAGTCATTCTGAAAGAAATAGTAAGAAACAGAAAAAATTTAGAACATCTGAATATTTATATTGATCTTGCCCTATTCTTGTTGCTCTTTTATTGTATTTCTAGCATATAATTCCCTAATGTATATTTAATTATTTCCATTATATAGCTGTCTAAGTAATTATTCTAAAAATTAATATCTCTTTGCCTATTATAAATGATTGACACAATGTACAATGGTTTTATCATATCTGGATTGCTGTGTTTTTATACGTATAAAAATATAAGGTTTATAACTTATCGAAGTATTTATAAATAAAAGAACAAAGTTTTTAAAACTTATATTGTGAAATTTCGAACTTTTAGTAACATTATGGTCACAAATGGAGCCAATTTGTATCACATTGAAATTATTATATTATTCAGCAGAATAATTCTTAGTCTTATGAAAAATATACTTCTATTAATATGAATCAATCAAACAATAGACGTGTGCAAATACACGGGGCCGGAGCAACGGGCAGGTGTACAATTAATGGCGCTTTGTACTATAGCGACTTGGTCCACTTCGCGCCGATCCACAAATTAGCCAGTTCGGAGTCTAGGTCGTTGTCTGTTCCCAGATTAAGCTGGAAATTGGCGAACTGATGAAATAGTTTTAGCTATTGATTTTTGTTAGCATAATGTTCGGTATAATACTCCGATTATACCGTAGCTTCACTTATTTGAATTAATAGGATAATATGTAACAAAAATGTCAATGTTCGGCAAAATGCTAAATATGGAATATGAATGAGTGTTGGGAAAAGTTAATGTATTTTTATTTATCGTAGATTTTTTTGTTTTGGATCTGTCAATAAAAATAAAACTGGATAAAGAGACTTGGCTTTAGAACATTAACATACAATGGTTACAGTCCGTATAGGAAAATGTTTTAAACAAATGGAATAGTATTTATAGAACGTATAAAAGTATGTAGGTAGAATTTTGCAATGAAACAAAAGTTGTAGTCGAATTTAAAATGGACGGTAGCTTAGATATCTGAATAGGATATGACGGAAGAATTAAGGACAACGAAAGCAAAAGACCGGTTTTGATGGATTAATTTGGGTAATGTTATTGTTAAAAAATCACTGTTAAACGCAAGATAATCTCTAAAAAAATATTTAACGCTGCCTATTTTTAATAAAGGTGATATACAAATCATAAGTATATGTTAAACAGTTTGGGACTCGTTTTCAGTAAAAGACCATAACAGAATCAATTACATCATATGATAAGAGAAGAGAAACGAAAGGAGAAACGTAAATTCGAAAATTTTTCAATTTAATACTACTAAATATCAAAAATTATTATGTATTGAACTAATTTTGGAAAATACCCTTTAAATTAAAATTTTACTTAAAAAATATGAAAATCTCGCCAGCAATTAAAGCTTATAGCAAACATTAATTACATCGTATGTATTGATAAAATGTTTATCGAAACACTTAAAAGAAAAGGAATACCAATAAAATGGGCAGGCAAGAGAAGATTTATAATCATTGTTATGTCCCCAAGAATAGGTTTCTTAAGTCGCTACTAAACTTTAATATAGCGCTTACGACCTCCGGATTTCAAAGAGTTGGGGTTTATTTAGCTTAGTTTTCTTATCAGCATATTTTTCCATATATTCTATTATCACGGCAGAACTCTTATAAAATTGTATTAATAAATGAAACATATAACTTAGTATTATTTTTTAAAATAGTCAAGTTATTAAAATCTACGTTATTGAATTTCATTACAATGAACCAAATTTTCTACAATATAATAGGACAGTAATACTTAATAGTTGCTTATTAATGCAATCGTTCATTGATTGCTTATTAACAAAAACATCAAATATAATAAACATAATATAAATGTCAGATATGTTGAAATAAAAACTAATTATACTTAAATGTTAATTTCTAAATTACCTCACATGTAATAAAGGCAAAAAAAAAAAAATTATGCAATTTTAAAATCATAACATATCATAAATTACTACGACCTCTATTGTAAATTGTAACTCGTATAGTAGTAGTTCTTTTGTCATTATATCAATAAATCAATTTTAGAGATTCGGAACCGGACAACTTTATAACTGTGGGAAAATCATACAACTGATAGTTTGGTCGTTAGTTAATTCTACTTGGATTTTGATAAGTTCTCATCCAATTATACCTAATGCAAATAATATTCTTTTATTTTCAATGTTACTTTGTTATTTTTGTTTTAAAGTTAAGTTTAAGGAGTAGTATAGTTTTTCTTTAATCTATTACCACGTAGTTTATAAATTGCTTTCATAAAAGTAAGTTAGTATAATATATACTCAATTAATTATTTAATCCTCGTATTTTTACACCCATTGTAATCGTATTTATATACAATTTTATTGCAACCTTTAAGAGTTGATACAGATAGAGATACAAATGTAACCTCGTTAATTTGATTACATGTATATAACACATCAAAACATATTTTAACATACAAAAAAAATATGTATAAAACAAAATCAAACCTCGATCTTGGAAAAGGACATCACATTATCTCAATATCCTTGCATCATCGTAAGTACCGCTTTCAAAATTTCAAGAAGATAGTATTTAATTTATTTTTCAAATCTGAGATATCAGATTTGAAGTTTTATTTGCATTAGAGATCATGAATTAGACGCTAATTTAAGAGACAAAATATCTCTTTTAATGATAATTATATATTTAAAAATTGAGGCACGATTAGAAAGCCAGAATATATTAAATGTTATCGTATATATTTTATGCAATGAATGACAAAAATAGAAACAATTCTAACACACTACAAATATAGTTTTTATTACATCGACTTACTGGGGTTATTTTTCCGGTTGGTAAAGTATTCACTTTATTAGAACGCAAATCCGAAGGCACGATTGCGGTTCAGTCGGATGGTAGTTTACTTTTCTCAATTTACAGCTGTAGAAGGAAGTTGTGTTGTTATCATGCTTCGTAAATTCTAGGCGTTAACCTTCTGTTATTCCTATTTTTTAAGTTACATTACCTTTATCCATTCAATATTAATAATTTAACATTAAGATAGAACTTATATAAAGTTCTTAAGATATTTTACTTGTTTCAGTCAATGACAACGTGTCAATTACATTTATCATATTAGAGTTAAGATATGTTTAATATTTTTTTCTCGAATATTTCAATAAACATTACTTTAATCTGACATATTGAACACCTTGTACTGTTTAACTCCCAGTGATTGTTTCCGTTTTTCAAAATAAAAAAGGAATTACGAGGCCGAGGATTGTTGGAAGAGTGTTAGATGAAAGTGGCCGTAGAAAGCCTTTGTGTAGAAAAAAGTAACGAGTATTATTTGAATATTTTAAAAGATAAACCTTCTTGCAATATGCAAACTGTATCTCACTCAAATAGGGCTATATTAAAAGTTATAAATATAATACCTACCTTTTATTTCATTGAGCACCTTAGGCAGCAAACTGATCAGTCACAGATCTTAAATAGGGCTGCATGGCCATTGAATCTTGGCTCACGCGTTGCTCGATGAACTTTTCGTAGTATGCCACCAGCTGTTCTTCACTGTTTCGGTAGTTACTTAATCAATTAATTATTATTTTAATTATAAACTATTTAACATTACTGAGTACTAAATAAAACAAACATATTCTTTTTGGATAGTATGAAATGTCAATTAGTATTCTTTCTAGTACGTGCCACGGTATACATATAGATCGCACGTAAGATCTGTATCGTGGTTTTTAACAGTGTCAGGTGATTGGTTTTATTGTTGTTGTTATTACCAGAATCGATTTTTTTAACTGTACTAAACAGTTAAAAATTTTTGAGAAGTATAATATTATGGAGTTTAGTAGAAGAAACAAATCATAACTTAAATAGGAAAATAATAGATGTATACATTATGTTGTTTTAATTATTTTATATTTAATGGGGGTTGATGAGATTCATTGGCGACGCAATGAATCTCATCAACCAAAACAAAGAAAAAAAAAACACAGAAATTACTCTTTTTATAACATTTTTAATACAGATATTTTATACTTGATTTCCATTTCTCAATTGGTGGGATCTAAACATAAAGTTAGGGGTCGCTAATAGAATCCCAGTAATAACAGCAATGGTCTCATAGCTTATCTCAATGGCATATATGGAGTATATCCAAACCAGTTCCCGCAACGTATTTAAAACACTACTTTCTACCCAAAAGCAAATGATGTGAAAATATCTTTCTAGATGTCTTCTCGGTGATAACAATTTCATCAAATATTTTGTAAAAAAATATATTTTTCAATTAGCGCCAGGAATCAGATTTTGTTGCAAGACAAATGAATATAGTGTTTACTAATATTGTTAATATTTAACTTTGACAACCAATGACTCAAATTTAAAATCTGATTTATTTATCGGTTAAGATCAGTTTTAATAAAATTTTACTACAACGAAATATTTATGTTTTAACAAACACATTATTTAAATACTTAAATTCAGACTTGAACAAACTAAAGAGATTTTATTTGTAGTTGTAATATTGCCAACTAGTTGTTTCCGTCACTGATTTGTTTGCATTTTTTTTTTATGCAAGAGGAGGGCAAACGAGCTGGCGGGTCACAGATGGACGTGATCACCGCCGCCGATGAACTCGTGCAACAGCCGAGGATTTACAAGAGTGTTGCCGGCCTTGTAGGTAGGAATAAACGCCTTTTTTGAAGGTACCCATGTCGTACTGATCTGGAAATACCGCCGAAGGGAGTTTGTTCCACAAGCGAGTGGAACGTGGAAAAAATATCCTTGAGAACCACACAGTGGAGGATCGCCAGGCATCCAGGTGGTAAGGATGGTATTGGAGGCGATGGCGCGCTGTGCGGTGATGAAATTCGGCGGCAGGCATCAGATCGAATAGTTCTTCTGAACACTCCCCGTTGTAAATGCGGTAGAAGACGCACAAAGAAGCCAAGTCTCTACGCAATGCCAAAGAGTCCAGCCGTTCGCAGAGCACCGGGTCCCCGACAATTTGAACGGCTCTCCGTTGTACGTGGTCAAATGGTAGAAGCTGATATTGGGGTGATCCGGACCAGAGATGAGAAGAGTACTCCATGTGTGGCCTTACCTGCGCCTTATAGAGCGTTGCATTACCTAAGACTATCGATATTATTATCGATATCAATATATTAGCTAAACAAAAATATATACAAATCTGTAAAAGATATCGCATTGCACAGGTTTCAATTATTAAGTATTAGTAATAATTTATATTAGTTACATTGTTAAAATCAATTTATAAAATAATGTCTTGGTAATAATATTAATAAGAGCTGAATTAAATCACAAAAATTGTTCCAACATAACCGCGAAGTACAAGTTCTCCTAATGATTGGAGAGATTATTATGTTTATATTCCTAATCTTAATATATAAAGCACAAAGACACTCACTCACTGACTCATTCATCGCTCTACAGCCCAAACCGTAAAACCTAGAAAGCTGAAATTTGGACACAAGGCTCCTGACATATTGAATAGGTGCAATAAGAAAGGATTTTGCAAAGGTCACCCCCCGCTCCCTCTCTTCTCCCATTCCATTGCAGTAGAAATTAAAATTATTTGGCCTCTCACTATGTTTATTCGTAAGATAAGGGTTCCGTAACTCACATACATTTGGTGATTATTTGTGATTATTTTCTATTTACCTACATACAGTATGCGATTATTTGTAATTATTTTCAATTTACCCGCATACAATTTGTGATTATTTTCAATTAACCCACATATAGTTTGCGATTCTTTGTTATTATTTGCCCAGCATAGCGGGCGGGAATCAGCTTGTCTGTTAATATAACATTAACAGATTTTGATAGCATATTCTCTATCTATCAATAATGTTCTTTTACATTAACTAATTTCGTAATATTTCTAAAAACAATTTATTTTAAATTTCTTTTGTCAACTCCGTCCGTAATGATTTTTTTGGGAAAATTATCTTACCTTTACATGGGAAAAACTACAATTTGTCATTATTCCAAGTAGTAATTAATAAAATAATTCATTATTTATTTAATTGGTAAATTCTTTTATATACAGGCAAGAATTAAATAAATAAATTGAATATTTAATGCATAATATAAGCTAGTGCTGCAAAACAATGATAATTGGTTAGCACTTATTTCAGATCAGATACAATCTTCTACCAAACCATTTACTGTCCTGTCCAACCCTGTTGTGTCCATCTTTAAGAAACTAGAACAAAAAATTTAATTAAAATAATTCCTTCATTTATTACCCAAATAGAACACATTTGGATATAATCTTACACTTGAAATATTCTTATAGAATACTATACTAATACTAATACTACTACTATATACTATACTAATACTAATACTAATTCTTATAGAATACTATACTAATACTAATAAGAAACTACAAATAGACGCTTTCAACACGACAGGTTAAATACAAAGGTTTTCTGTGTTAATTTAGCTATTGTTTGGAACGTTATAAACTAATTTTAATTTTTTTTATTTTAAAAATTAGATATTTGTATTATAAAATTAGATGATTACTAAATAATATATGCACATATTGAACCGTCAATAAAAAGTTAATATATTAATTTCAATATAAGTAAAACATTTAAATGCTCTAAATGAGTCGAGTCCTATTAAATTATGCCCACTGCCACTCATTTAAAAATCTTTACATTCTACAAGCAAACAATAAAAGGTATTGAACTCCAATGGTTGTTCGTTAACATCGCATTACTGTATGAAATACAGCTTTCAATAATGTCCCGGTCGCGGTGGTTTCTACTTTTGTACGAGAATTTTCAGTACAAAAATGCCTTTATACAATACTAAATAAATTTTTATAATCTTGAGTTTTGACTTCAGTTATATAGTTAAATCGAACTTCCAAAATAACATTTTAGTTTTTTTTGTCTTTATGCAAATAGTTAAAATGAATATTCAATTTCTAGGTTTCCGTACTTTGAAAGGAAAAAAACGGAAACCCTATAAGAGCACTTTGTTGTCCGTTTATCCTTCCGTCCGTTAATTAAAACCATATAATAAGAGTTACAACCCCTTGAGGCTCTGTAAAAATAAAACTTCTTATTTAACGTTAATTCAAGATACGACCGTTTGGGTAACAAGGAAATCAAAATTTATAGGTTACTTCCTGTTGACTTAGAATTCGAAAATTGGGAAGTAACGTTGTTTTAACTTTACATTTATAATAAAATTTTCTTATGGAGAGTTGAAATCTAAAATTGAAGATGAGAGTTAAAGATAAAATATTACAAAACATTGATAATTGATTGATGCATAAGTTTTTACTTATAATGAAATATATAAAAAACAACATTGGCTGCTTGCCTCCAAACTCTTGTTATCTGAAAAAGTTCAATCACTTCTTTTTATACATTACTTAAATAATATTGTGTATTAAGCATTAATATAATGTTTTATTAATATATTATACTTCTAAAGAGGAAGTGAAAAATATCTACTTTTAATGCAATGGAAAGAAAAATAAATATTTTACTTTTCTCCAAGTGTAGTATGACGTAGAATAGTCATACTAGGTTTGATCAAGTTGAAAATTGTATAAGAATTGAAATTAAAGTCCATTTATAACAAAAAACAAAAATGTATAATTTTTAATGAAAACATACAGAATAAATTTTGTGAACTACTCAATTAGAAGAATCAATCGAATATTTTATATTATATATATAATTTCAATAAAACCCTTTCATAGTTTTATTGTAACTTTCTTATGAAAGTAGAATTATTCAAAATAATATCAACGTTTATAGAGGTCAGTATACTCATTGTATTTTATATCTAATGTTGAATTTCTATACTACATATTATTTTAAATTTCCCATATTTTTCACATTGCACTTTAATGTAATTAACCAAAATTATCTTCGTTTCATGGTTTACCTTTTAAAATATATAATACCTCAGGCAGCTTTCGACATTCTGGACAAAACCATTAACCTTCTGGTGCTGTCAGAATACCAACATATCTAAAATTATATCATGGTAATGCACACTTTTGTGAATGAAATCCTATCATCTGAGTGTCTTTTTTATCTTTATCACAAAAGAAAATATGTATTTTCTTCACTATCTTATGTCCCATCGGTTGGCAACACAGTAAATATATGGACCGTGTAGCATTCAGTACATTCAGTACCATGTCTCCAATATAACTGTACGACAAGCTGCTTATTTTCATAGTAAAATATATGACAACATCTACACTAATCAACAATTGAACCAAAGTTAATTGGGTTTCTCAAATTATTTGTATTTAATTTGTTAATTTAGAAAACAGCAGTCTTTTTTTTTATATTAGAGGAGGACAAAAGAGCTGGCAGGTCACTGATAATACGTGATCACCTCCACCCATGAACTCTTGCAACATCTGAGGATTCACAAGAGCGCTGCCGGTGCTGCGCTGTGCTGCCCCAGAAAATTAAATATTAATGAAAGGAAAAATGTTATTTTTTAGCTTACCAACTAATTTAAATGCACTAACTTCTGATAAATATCGCTTTAAAAGTTATGATCCAATTTAGTACAAAGTTATAATTCTACTGTTTTCGAGAGCTTTTGGATAGTTTTCTTATTGTAAAAAAATATAACCAATTTGACAAAAGGTTGTGACTTAAGGCCCTTTAATAAAAGTATTATTACAGTAATTTTAAACAAACAACTTTTATTTCACTGTTTACGACGATTTATAAAATATTGTTTTGTTTTGCCTATTATTTACACAAAATGTTAAAAAATTACAGTTAATTAGTACATTATACATAACGAACAATGAAATTTATGAAAACGGCACGGCAAATAGACAACACGACGTTTCTATGCAAGGTAATGGAGGCAAAAAAATTATTGCCTCATACAATTATAGAAAAGGAAATTTATCCAAAGCGTTCATAGTTCTTGGTTAAATTGATAAGTATCCAAACTGAATAAGCCATTTTCATCAGATCTTTCAGCAGCAGCGCTAGTTGCTGGATTAGATTTTTTTTAGATGTAGAGTTAACGCCGCTTTTGAAAGTACCCATGTCGTATCGATATGGAAATACCGTCGAAGGGAGTTTGTTCCACATTTGAGTGGTACGAGGAAGAAAGGTCCTTGCTTGAGAACTGCACAGGTGGTAGCAGTAGGATGGTTTTGGGGGCGATGACGCGCTGTGCGGTTGTAAAATTCGGCGGTAGGCATCAGATCGGTAGAAGACGTACGAGTATAATTGACTTGCTTAAACAGGGTGGTATTATGTTAGTACTGAATATATTGAACTACTTATACAAATAATAAAGGAGTTGGACATAATTATCTGTTAATTACCTAATTAACTTTTATTAGTCTTTGAAAGCATAATTTAATTATTAAACATTATGGAAACTTTTAATTGAACTGAGCGTAAGCAAATCTCTTAACCGTTTGGGAGACCTTTTTTTGTGTTTAGTCGTCCCCAGAATGGGACGAGATAATTAGCTAAAAATTTTCTCACGTATGTTTGAGCCGAACGCGGATGTCATAGCGAAAACAGATTAAAAAATGTTTAGCCATTCAAAAGTTATCAAGAAAAGAAGAAAGGAGAGGGGCTCAGCTCAACACCCGCCGCGCACGGTTGGCGAATCCTAATATTTATTCGCAATAACAATAATTAATTATTATCATAATAATAAAAAAACAAAAGCACAACAAAAATCTATTTGTTTAAACTATGACATGACATAAATATATTTTTAAAATGACTTAAATTTATTTAATATTATGTTTGGAGAATTGTGAAATGAAACTTGAGGTGGAGGCAGGTAGCACCGACAACAGGTAGCTTATTACTTTTTCTATTTATTCTTTTTGTGTGCTTGTCCTGGCATCAATTAAATACAAAAAATAATTAAGTTTGAATTTTCACAATATTAAAAATAAATAATCAATGAACCTAAACAGTAACTAACATTATAATTATTTTTATATAATATAATTCTTTTATATTAATGTAATATAGTAATAGTCCACTTACTTAGCTTCCCTTAAAAGGGGGAGTTAACTATATATAACTTTATAACTATTGATGAAAATATAATTTCATATTGTAAATGTATTGCGAATTCCCCTTAGGGCTACGTATGTGAAACTAGATTCTACTTTGAATAGGAAGGTTCTTATCGCTACAACTTGTTACACAAAGAATCAACTTTACTAGAGAGCAGTACAGTCGAAGAGTGCTCTTATTTTTCATATAATATATAATAAAGGTTGTTAATGTTTTTTTTTTCTAAAATAAAGTCGCTTTTCATCGAGACCATTTGGAATTGTTCACTCGGAAATGAGATACTGAAAGAGGTGAGTACGAGTATGTTCGTATTGAAGGGAAAACTTCGAGGTGTGCGAGTAAGAAGTAAAAAGTATTTGGAGTGAAAAATTGATATCCACAATAAATTTTAAATAAATCCATCTAAATCTTTTCGGGTTATGTATGAACGTATAAACCGACGGACAGATAGACAAGCAGATGAAGATTAATAAAATGAAAATTTTAATTTTATTTTATTTAACCTAATTTTACCGTATTTTGGTTTATTATATTGCGTTTAGATTATTCCAAAGGTATATAAAACACGAAAAGCCTATTACAAAATCAGTTTGAATATAGTCATTCTCAAACCAGAACTGCCTTATTTTCAGAACGTGTGAAATGGACTGAGTCATTTCCGTACAAAGCAATGCTAAATCACGCGGGTCCGTTGCACTGAACCGCAATTATATTTGCATACGGACATAAATGATACGTAGAGTCCAGACAAAAGGTTTAAACTGATGAAATTTGTGTGACGGTTCGACCACACTGTACTACGACTAAGCAAGCGGTTATAACATGACATATTGTAGTTCTATACTTATTAAATGAGATATAATTATCTCACAAACTAATTTATATTAAAAGTATTTTATAAGAACCTATAAATTTTATTATATTATAACAATGTATGTAATATGAGTAAATGTCCAAAATGTAGACGATATCTTATTTTCAATACCAGGATATTGTCGACGTGAATATATAATATCGTAAAAAATCCAATCTGGTCTATTTATTATTGATTCATCTTTAAAATGCTAATATAAAATTATATCACATTAATTATTACAGGAAATAGCTTCCTGGTGGCGGGGGAATTGGCTGAAGTGATTCTAATAAATATGATAATGTTGGTGGCCCGGATTTTCCTAAACCTTCATCTTTCATATATCAGCAAGGTAAATGAAAATTTTTCCTTTAATGTCGCATTTTATCGATGATGTGATTAATGACCCTAACTTTAATATAAAAATAAACGTTCAATATGGTGGAAGTAATAATCGAAGTGATACTTCAAAATATTATACAATTTTGTTAAAATGAAAATTTTTAATGCAATATAAATATAATTGAATTAAGTATTTTTATATATCATAGCTGTATCTACATGCATATGTTTCACAAAAATTAAGGCTTAATGAGAGTTGAAGTAGTAAAGTTACGCGCATTAGAGGCGTGGCGATGAAAGTTGCGTTAAATGGTTGTTTACACGCATAATTATGTCATGGATTGTCAATAATTTAAATGGAAGTACCAGAAACATAGTAATATTGCTTGTTATACACATTATTTATTCGATTATGATTTACTATTACTTTTTAACAAAATAAAATAAAATGTATATTACTGTATAATATTTATGCTAATGTACTCGTAGGTTATTGTTTTTATTAATAAGCAACGCATAGTTCTCAACCTTCTATACCACTTTTAATTTAAAGTTCTATAACATGTGTAGTATAATATATATACACATATATGTCGGAGCATGATTATTGTAACATACGATATTATATTTTATAAGTATAATATCTATTTCCAAACAAAACATCAATATCACGTAAACACGTAATCACGTAAGTATATTGTGTAGAATACTATAGAGATATATTTTTATATACTTGAAATCCCCGTAATTGTAAATTGTAGTGTAATTGTAAATCTTAGGTGAATATTAACAACTGCGTTTATTCATCTTAAACATTAATGACAAACAGAAAAAATATTTATATTTATTTATTTACCTTCACGCCATATCCCTTGCGGGGTAGCCAGAGACGACGGAGCGCCAAACGCTACGGTCCCTGCATACCTCTTTCGCCTCGGCCACAGACAGCAATCTCTTCATACTCGTACATGCCCTCCGGGGGGTCCTCATGCTTTTTACGTGACCTTCCTCCAGTATCATAGATACCGTGTTTTCGAAGGTCACTCGAGGTCTCCCCCTTTCTCTCTTACCACTCACTTTTCCTGTATAAATATTTTTTAACATTCTTTCCTCACTCATTCGTTCGACGTGCCCAAACCACCTGAGCACGTTCTTCTTCATTCTCACTGTAACATCTTCACTAGTACCTGCCATTCTGTGGATCTCTTCATTGCGGATTCGGTCAGCTAGGCTGACTCCGCATATTCTGCGAAGAGATCGCATCTCCACAGCATTCATCTTTCTAAATTCTTCTTCTGTGTTACCCACGTTTGGCTGCCGTATAACAGCGTCGGTAGCAAAACCGCATTGTGTACAGCCCAACGTGCAGCTATGATGATGTTTCGCCATCTCAACAATGCAGCCAGGGCACCGTTGACTCTGTTACCGGCAGCAATACGCCTTTCCACATCCATTTCGTATCTTCCGTCTCGGCTAAACATACTTCCCAAATATACCACTTCATTCACTTGTTCTATTATCTTACCGTTCACGTTGATCTTACATTCTGTTCTTTCTTCTTTTCTTTCAAATCAGATCAGAACCTTCGTCTTATCTGCATTCAGGTTTAGACCATTATTTTCACACCCATCTTTCAGAGTGGTGACCAATGCCTGCAGATCGCATTCTGATGATGCAATGAGCACTGCATCATCTGCGTATAGCAAGCAATTGACTTTAAGGTCACCTACTTTCCCTCCTATGTCACTGTCTTTCACGCCTTGGAGACAACTGTCCAAATACAAGTTGAACAACCAAGCTGACATAGCGCAACCTTGCTTAACACCCGATTGGATGTCAAACCAGGGCGACATGTCAGCTCCTACTCGCACACAGGCTGAGTGATCTCTGTAAAGAGACTTTACAGCCTGTAGCAAGGGTGCGTTCACATTGTATCGGGGCAGTATCTCCCATAACTTCTTTCTCACAACCCTGTCAAACGCCTTTTCCAAATCCACAAAAGCACAGAAAACCTTTTGGTTTAGGGCCAAAAACTTTTCCGTGATCATGTGGAGGGAAAAGATCTGATCTATACACCCTCTTCCAGGTCTAAAACCTCCTTGGGCCTCCCACAACAGCCTTTTAGATCTCTCTTGCATTCTTCTCGCTAATATTTTAGCATAAACTTTACCACCCAAGCTAATCAAACTGATAGCCCTATAGCTTGCACAGTCTATCTGTGAACCTTTGCCTTTATACAAAGGCACGATGACTGCACCTCGCCAATCGTCTGGGACCTTTCCTGATTTCCAGCATAAATTGCACAAAAACCAGAACAAGTCCAAGACGCGTGGCCCACCATATTTGATCATCTCGGCAGTAACTTCATCTGCTCCCGCAGCCTTACCACATTTCAGACTTCGAATCACGCTCTCCACTTCTTCCAAACTGATTTCACCATCGGCTACATCGGGATTCAGCATTTCGCTAATACTCGAGGCCGAGGCGTCCTCACATTCATACGTCTCCTTGTAGAATTCCGCCCACCGCTGCAAAACGTGTGCTTGCTCTGTTAAAATTTCACCGTTCTTTGCACCTCTTTCATTCTACAGGTTACCAAACAACCCCGGGAATCGCTAACTTCTTGCCAGAAAAGCTTTGTGTTTTCCCGGAAGTTGTTTGTCAACCTTTCATCCCTTTCTTTCTCAGAATTTTCACGCTTCATCCTTATAAGTGCTTTCGTTTTGTGCTTTTGCAGCTTGTACTCTCTTTTTCTTATCTCTCTCATACTTTTATCCTTACCCGAGGCTTTATAATCCAGCCATGCTTTCTTCTTTAACTCCACAGCGTCTTTCACTTCATCGTCCCACCATTCATCGCGCTTCTTACTAAAACCTCTTTTCCTTTTACCACATACCTCTGTCGATACTTTCACCATACCATTCCTAAGGTTCTGCCAGCATACTTCAGCACTTTCATTTCCAGAGTCACAGCTTTCAAGCTTCTTGGAAACCCTTTCTTGATATTCCTCTCTGATAGGTGGATCTTGAAGCTTCCAGCTTCTTATGCGATAATTTGACTCCAAGCTAGGGCACGTCGTGCGGCTGCGCCAACCTGCAAACAGACCTCTTATTCTAGCAACGACTAGATAATGGTCCGTTCCCAGATCAGCACCCCTAAACACTCTCGTATCCATAACTTGGCTTCGAATACGCTGATCCACTAGGAATAAATCAATTATACTTCTTTCTTCCGCTCGCTCCCATGTGTACATGTGAATTCGTTTGTTATCAAACATCGTGTTTGCCACAAACAAATTTTTCTCCTTAAAAAATTCCAAAATAAGCTTTCCAGTCTCATTTACTCTCTTATCACCGTACTTGACTAGCACGCTTTCGTAACCACTTCGCGCGGTTCCAACCCATCCATTCATATCTTCACATACTATCAACTTTTCATTATCTCTGACACTACTTAGAACATCCCTGACACTCTCCCAAAACTCCTCGAGCTCGCTCACTGGAGCTAAGGATACTGGCGCATAAATGGCCAACAAGAATACTCTTGTTATCCCCAGCTTGAAGCGAACCCAAATAAGCCTCGGGTTGATAGCCTTGTATTCTACCATTGCATTAACCATTCGAGAGGACAACAACACGCCTACACCTTGGCAACCTCGCTCACCCTCTGGAACCCCAGCCCAGAAAGCGACCCGGTTGCCAGTCAAATCGGTTGCATCATTGCCTTTTCGTTTGGTCTCAGACACACAAATAACATCCAGATCTTTGTCATCCATCACATGTAATTATTCATTCATCTTCTGTTCCATTCCTCCTCTTACATTCCACGTAGCTATTTGTAGCTCCGTCCTCCACCTCCCGCCGTTCGGAACATGGCGTGTTGGTTGGCGGTCCCCAACGCCGCATTGGTTCATTTTATTTATTATTTATTACAATTACATTAGAATAAAAATTAATTATTATACATTTATAACTGATTAAATTAATTAAATTAATTTTCAATAACATAAATAACAATAATAAAAATAAAAATAAAATCGATTAAAAAAAAAAAAAAAAAATTAAAAATTAAATAATAATATTACAAACATGTCAAAAATTAATTAATGTATAGGTATAAAATAATTCAATAAAATAAATCAACAAAAACAAATTTATAAACAAAATTATAATTTTTAAGCAGGAACTTAATAAAAACTTTTAACATTTTATTAACATTCTTATAATCCTGCCTCAAATCATCGTTGATATTATATTATTATTGATATTGACGGTAAAACAACGTTCACTAAATAATGTGTTCATTTTAAAGTTCCATTGTACTTCACCTCTGCTGTAAAAAGTAACACCTCACATCAGTCAAATATGCGGATCGACGATACTCCAATAGTGGCGAATATTTTGTATGACAAAAACATTATTACATTAATTTCTTCATATATCTTCTTCTCGCCGTCAGTAGTGTAGTATAAATATTTTTCTTTGTCTTTTTGGCCGCCCGAAGCACCCTCGTTTCTGGATTGTATGCACGTCCGTTCACTTATTTGTTTGTTTGTCTTTGTTTTGTATGAAACTTATTTTCAATAAAGATTTTTGATTTTGATTTTGACTTTATAACTAACTAAGCCTTTGTTTCCAGGTCTATGTTACACAAGTCAGCGTCTTACGATCAGAATGTACAGTTGAACAGTTTTTTGATTCGCTAACGTATATTATACGTTAATAAACTTTCACAACATTAGTCACAGTATAGCCGGTCGTTTCGTTTAAAATAATTTATTAAAATAGTAAATTATCATGAGTCACACGGATGACGTCCGGCCTGAGCGGCCGGTCGGTGACATGACATGACAGAAAAAATGTAATTAAAATTAAACGTTTTGAATAAGAACGTAACATGTATTTTAATATATTGAATCTGAAAATCTTTAAAAGCAATTGAAATCACTAGTTGTGGCTACTTATACAGACAGTCTCATTCTGAAATTTGTATACCGTTGTAAAGATTTGAACATATTGAAGTGCATTGGAACAAAGCTTCATGAAATGAGAATTGCATTGCATAATAATTAATAGTTGTCATAAAAGTTGTCATATCTTTTATAGGACGAAAGATAATTTTACATAAACAAAATATGTATTTTCCTAACTACAAGCGCCAACAAACCCACAATTTCGACTCGCTGCGCTTGCAAAATCTCGGGTGCCGTTTGCATATTGAGCGAAGTGAGCCCAGTGTAATGACTCATCGTTTCCCATTGACTTCAATGGGGTATCAGTTTTTTGACGATTATTCCATTTATTACTATTTTTTTAAACCATCACCTTGTGAGTCTTTTTATTGCAAATTTCATAATTTTCCGTCAAGTTTTTTTCGAGCCTATTCGTTACAAAGAATGTGAAAAAGTCTCCAGCAGAACTCTCCGCTCGCTACACTCGCTTCGCTCAAATATTTATTCTTTATCTGTATAATGATGTGGTATTTATATTTCTTGTCTTATTTTATTTGTTTCTTTACATATTTATATAGTAAAAAAAACTTAGCTTTTTAAAAAGTTGTATGTTTATGATATTATGGTAAAGAATAATCTTTATCCAGAAATTAATTAATATTAACATGTTTTTTTTCATTTAGATGATTTAGTCATAAGTTATTTTTCATATTTATTGAGTATCTCAATGGTTATAGGTAGTTTCATGTCCGTTTTAATGCAGCTATCCTATATTTTTTATACAATTGTTCCAGTACAATGTAACGTTGTGCGGACAATGAAAGCTTATAAATATTCAATATAATTTAGGTAGGTTGTGTATAATAAATTTATACATTGGAATGTTTTCATTTCAAAAATGCAACCTGCGTTTATATGCCCTTACCGTGAATAACTATAAGTTTAGTTATGTTATCTGTATATTATAAAGAGGAAAGTTTTGTATTTTTGTATGTGTGTGTTTGTAAATAATTGTTTTTGCAAAACTTCCTTCCCCATTTGAATACTACATGAAGGTTATAATTAACTTATAAAAATCTCAGACATGTGTCAAAAAAGTTGATTAGTTAACCAAAGTACAAAAAATAACATTACTAAAATTGACTGTCTTTTTGTGCGTTCCTTAAATGTTTGATGATAAGACGAAACGATGTTCTAAAGAATTGTAGATTTAAAAAAGATCTACATATATAAAGCTTTCGAAGGGTTATACTTACCTATAACCGCTCAGAAATACAAAGCGTTTTGATATTTTAAAAATTATTGAATAACCACTACAAACTTTAGATGCATTTGTTCATGTGATAATATAATTTCTTATGAAATAAAGGTATTTCCACATTTACATTTTTTCGCATTTTAATTTTAATACAGTGAGTATGCGTAAAGTATTAGGATCACAGTTTTGAATGAAATTAAGTTAACAATAGAATGACCTAGAATAACACGATTTGCAGCGGGAAAATAACTTATCTCTCAGAAAAATTTAATAAGTGAATATTTTGTAAATAGTAAACATTAATACTGTTAGGTTTTAAACAAAGTTCACACGGGCAAAGTTGTTTAGGTTAGCTAGTTTGTATAATTAACGGACATTAATACGGCTCGACTTGTTTATTTTAGTTATTTTCACAGTATTTTATCCTACGGTATTTTATTATGGGGCAGTGCTGCCGAAATTAATTCTATATTTATTTTACAAAAAAGAGCTGTGCGGGCTAATTATAACGTAAAAGCTAGAGATTCTCTGAGAGATGTTTTTAAAGAAATAAATATTCTTACAGTCGCTTCGCAATACATATTTAATAACATATTATAAATACGTCAACTTTAAATAGTTGTATAAAAAACAGTGACAGACACGCGATAAATAAGAGAAATGAAAACAAACTCGTAACGCCAAAGTACGGCTTCAAAAAGTTAATAAATCCTTCATGGGTTTGAGTATACGCATACTCGTATATAATCAAGTTCCACAAGATATCTTAAAACTCCCATTTCTTAGTTTTAAATCTAAAATCAAAAGTTTATTATTAAATAAAAATTATTATACCGTTTAAGAGTTCTTAGTGGATCGAAATATGTGGAACTTAAGTGGTTGAATCATTTGCAGGATTTATATTATAATGTACATCACTCATTGTTATATTTCTTTTGAGTTTCTGGCCGGCTCTTCTCAACAGAGCAGCATTCCGAGCCGGTGGTAGTTTACTTACGGACTGACTACACTGACCTTTTTTTGTATTGTAGTAATTGATGATTCAAAAGTGCGTGTAAATGCCTACTTGAATAAAGATATTTTGAATTTTGATTTTTTTTTTTAAATTAAGAGGTTACACTTGTATACTTATTATTATATTACTTCATTATTCTGCAAACTAAATAAACTAAAATTTTCACACTGGATTAATTATAATATTATCACTTCTGAGTTTATAACAAAGCTAAGGTTCATTAGCTTAATAAAATTAATTCTGCCATAACACACTACATATCTCATAGAGTACAGAATTATATTACGTTTTATCTCATATATTTAGGAATAGTCTGTCCCATATTATAGTAGAGAGTAAAGATCAAAGGGATGTTTAACAACATTTGTGTATTTATTTTGGTACTGTGTATACGTTTATCTACTTTTTAATTACCATAAGAGGTTTTGTTAGGAAGCAAGACCTCTAATGGAAATAAAATATTTCTGAAAGAATACAATATCAAAAGAATGAATGGTATTTACTTTTGCACTTCTGTGTAATAAATGTAATTTCTTTATTTAACTTTTAATAACTCAAAGTACCACTCTGGTGGTACTTACTTCACGGTCACTATTTTTAATTACCTTGAGAGTTGTTCTCGTACTCGTCTCGTAGTGGGCTGTTTTATTTGTACGTAAATTCTCTCGGTCATAACACCGCGTTTGATAGATACAGGGTAACGACTGCACTTTCCTTGCCCAACTTATAAGCTTCATTTCCTATACAATCTTTATCCCTGAAACATTCCCTTCATAAGCATTTTAGATTTAGCAATGTCATCTAGATCTAAATGTTGTTTATATCTCAACGATATCTTAAATTTAATGAACATTTGACAATTGTAATACTCTAGATTCTAATAATACATTGATTTTCCCTTGAAGTGAATGAACATCTATTTACCTATTATATAAGCCATTTATTGGCTACATTTTGAACTAAATAATTTAGAAAAAATAAAAATAATATCCTTGAGGTCCAAAAGAAATTGGAAATAATTTAGGGTTTAGGTTTACTAATTTGTAAGTAAAAGTAAACAAATAAGTGAATAAGTAGCCGAGAAGATGTAAAATAATATAGTTGTTGCTAGTTCAATACGTGCCACGACTGTTTTTTTTGTTTCTTTTTTTTTTCATTTCAACATGCTGAGATTTTTAGAGTTAAAATAAAAAGTCCGTATCATCAAATTTATAAAGCTGTAACTAGCGGAAAATCTGTATATATTACATTTGAATGTAGAGAATATTTTTGAGTCATTCTTTTATTAGACAGTTCAATCGGCATAAAAAATTGTTATAACTATAGCGGCAGAACTTACGATGTGACTTTCACAAGTCGTCCTGGTACTTACGAGTATGATAATGATGAAAAAAAAAACATGTAGTGATTATCCTTATTAATGCATTATTCGAACCAGTTAAAAGAAACAACGTTTCGTTTAACTTTTACTAGTTATGTTTTAAAGCAACTTGTGTTACAATTAAATCTAAAACCTTTATTTGTTTGTAAGTATGTACGTTTGCGCAACGCTTAAATACTTTTAAACTGATGCGAATTTGAAATACGGCTTTTATTATTAGAAAGCTTATATTTAGCGCCATTTATATATATAAAAATAATATAACAATATAACAGGGATACCAGGAAACAACAAATACGGGTAAATAAAAGTGAAACGAAAACAAAATACAACCGGAAAGAGAGCTTTACCATGTAAAGTATTCGTATATCACGTTATCAGTATAACTAGTTACAAGAAGTATAAAACACTTCGTATTATATTATGTTTAGTAACTTGAGTTTTGTTTTTTATTGATTCTTGAATTCTATAAGTTGTAATAGTGTTAAGTATGTACGTTATTTAATTCGTTTTTTTTTTATGTTATAGGAGGGCAAACGAGCTTGCAGGACACTGTTAATGTATGATCACCGCCGCCCATGAACTCTTGCAACATACGAGGATTCACAAGAGCGTTTCCGGCCTTGGAGAAAGGAATATATGCCTTTTTTGAAGGTACCCATGTCGTATCGATTTGGAAATACCGCCGAAGGAAGTTCGTTCCACATTTGAGTGGTACGTGGGAAAAAAGTCCTTGAAAACCGCACAGTTGAAGATCGCTACGCGTCCAGGTGGTATGGATGATAAAGGAGGCGATGGCGAGCTGTGCGGTTGTGACATTCGGCGGTAGGCATCAGATCGAATAGTTCTTCGGAACACTCCCCGTTGTAAATGCGTTAGAAGACGCATAAAAAAGCCACGTCTCTACGCAATGCCAAAGAGTCCAGCCGTTCGCAGAGCACTGGGTCCCCGACAATCCGAACGGCTCTACGTTGTGCGCGGTCAAATGATAGAAGCTGATATTGGGGTGATCCGGACCAGAGATGAGAACAGTACTCCATATGTGGCCGGACCTGCGCCTTATAGAGCGCAAGTCTTTGGCCAGGTTTGAAATACTGCCTCTCCCTATTGATCACTCCCAATTTCATCCAGGCCAACTTGGCCTTGCTCTCCAGATGACCACGAAACTGACAATCGCTCGAAATGTCGAGACCCAATATCCCGATACTTGGCGAGGCAATAAGAGGAGTGCTCTCGAAGAGCGGTGATACGACAAATGGGTTTTTTTAGTGGTAAATGCGCAAACCTGTGTCTTTAGGGGATTGAACTGAACGTGGTTCAGTTCAACACACTCAGAGACCTTCCCCAGGGAGGTCTCTATTGAAGACACAAGTTTCCTTCGGCACTCATCGACGTTTTCCCGAGAGAGACCGGCACGACCGGAATATACCGCATCCCCAGTGCTTACTTACTTACTTACTTACCTTCACACCAAATCCCTTAAGGGGTAGCCAGAGACGACGGAGCGCCAAAGTGTTGTCATCCGCATAACAATGTATGTTGGAAATATCCAACATATCATTGATGTGCAGGAGGAACAAAGTTGGAGATAGCACGCAGCCTTGGGGTACACCAGCGTTCACGGGCTTGGGGTCCGCGCAAAAACCATCCAGAACAACCTGTATACTCCGCCCAGTGAGTAAGCTGGTGATCCACTTGCATAAACTCTCGGGAAGCCCATAGGAAGGTAGCTTCGAAAGAATCTCCTTGTGCCATACACGATCGAAGGCTTTTGCCATATCCAGACTAAGTGCCAGACTCTCTCCCTTGCTTTCGTTAACCGTTGCCCAAAGGTGAGTAAGGTATAACAGAAGATCACCAGCTGATCAATCATGGCGAAAGCCATACTGCCAGTCATTGATCAACTGGTGATCCTAGAGGTACATTTACGATAATCTCCATTATTTTGGAGAGAAGGGAGGTAATGGCGTTGGGTCTGTAGTTAGCTGGGTCCGAGCTATCACCTTTTTTAGGGATGAATGGACAAAGGCACACTTTCATGAGACCGGGACTACGCCTTTAAGGTAGGAGTACGGAAATAGACGCGTTAGCACTGGAGTCAACTCAGGGGCACACGTTCGTAGCACCAACGGAGAAATACCATCCGGCCCACTCGACTTATGAACGTCCAAGGAAAATAGAGACTGCCTAATAGTTTTCTGCCGAAAAATTATTTCCGGCATTGAGGTCTGACACCGCGGGATGATAGGCGGTGCCTTCCCCTGGTCGTCCAAAGTCGAGTTGTAGGCGAAAAGAGTGCCCAAGAGATCGGCTTTCTCTTTTGCCATGTGGGATAGAGAGTCATTCCACATGTGCAACGGTGGTAGAGACGGCTGGCTAAAGTTGTCCAGAGTGGCCTTTGAAAGCGCCCAGAATTTGACCGTGCTAGGCGGGTACTCTGCCAACTGATCCCCAATTTTGACGACATGCTTGAACTTTGCTCTAGCGATTTGCCGTTTGAAGAATCTGGAGGCACGGTTGTATTTAATCTTCAGAACTCTAGAGTTCGCATCCTTAGTGATTAACGCATTGGCCCAAGCTTGATAAGCCTGTTGTATGCCAGTTGCTGTAGACCTGACAAACGCATCAAACCAAGGCCGCGATCTGCCACCAAGTAGTACCACAGAGCTTGGTAGAAAAAGTTCCATGCCCTGAAGTATCACATCAGCTACAGCCGCAGCGCAGTCACTAGGATCGTTGGAAGGGCAACAAATCGGCCCCCATGGGTAGGATGCAAAAAAGTACCGCATTCCATCCCAATTCGCTGACTTGTAGTGTCAAACGCGTCGTGTCGCAGGTTTTGTGCGAGCCGGACGTTGAATGGGCACTACACTCCGTATCAGACAGTGATCAGAGGACCCTAAGGGAGCCTCGATAGTGACCTGGTAAATTTCTGGATGTATAGTCAGCAGAAGATCCAACAAAGAGGGCGTTTGGCTGTCCACATCCGGTAGACGAGTGTGCGTCTTTACCAGCTGGGACAGACCATTTGCCAGAGCAAAGTTAAACACAGATCTCCCCGCGTAGTCAGTTGCGCGTGACCCTAACCATTCGGTATTGTGCGCGTTGAAGTCCCCGAGGACTACGACTTCAGCCGAGGGAGTTTGTGAAAGCAGGTCGTCAATCTTCGCTTGAACGTGGCCCAACAGTTGATCTGTTTGCGCATTACCACTATGGGACCTGTAGAGGTACGCGTAGACTCTGCCGTGATCGTCCATGTCCACGCGCAGCCAGAGCACGGACAGGTCCCGACCTTCAAAAATCTGAAGGCGACGGTAGCAGCTATCCTCCCTTACGAACACAGATACCCCGGCGTGAGGTATAAAATGATGTTCTAGTTTATACCCGGGGTATGATAGGTAAGCTGTGTCGCTAGGTTGAGATATCTGCGTCTCCGTCAAAAACAACAAGGCCGGTTGCGCCGTCTCAAGGTGGTAGTGGACGGCGTTTAGTTTCGAATGAAACCCCCGGATGTTGCAAAAGTCTACATCTAGAGTGGAGCGGGGTGCCGCTGTTTGCCGTTGTTTGCCCTCAGAAAACATAAAATGCGTATTGCTTTATTTAATTCTTGAATATAAATATAATCTTTTTTATATTTATATTCAAGAATTAAATAAAGCAATACACATCGTATTACTATTAAAAACATATGTGATCTGCAAAGTACGATGGTTAGTTTTTAGATTCATTGTATTATATTACTTATTTGTTTGTTAGTTCTTTAAACATACATACGAGTACATGGTATAATAGCAAACAATGTTAAGAAACAATAAATAAAAATAATAAGTAACTTTGTAAAAAATTAAAAAAATAAACCGCAAATAATTAGTAAAATGTTATGTTTTAAAAAATATTATAAGAAAAAATGTCCCAAGACGATAATTAAATTTCAAAATAGAATTCAGTCTTAAAGTAGAGCTTCATCTTTTTTTAAAGTCGGTTATTTATTATGAAACTAAAATTTTAAATTAAATTTTCATTTACCGTAGCAGTGAATTGAATCTAGCCGGCGATAGCGTTCAGGCACTATGTAGTTAAATTTAATATTCAGCTTACCTACATTATTTGTCACTTATAAATCCAGCCAATAGCAAAAAATTTAAAGATGTTTATTTTTTTTTCTTTACAATAAAATTATGAAAAAATCAAAAGAAACCTTATTTTTAATAGGTTTTAGTATACAAGCTTATAATTTTGATCTTGTTAAATATCTGAAATTAACCGGAAATGTATGTATGAGTATCTGCTTAGAGAAAAATTTATATTAGGTGTTATCTATTATTTGAATCACTACAAGTTAAAGACACGTCGCCAAATCTAATACATAACAAGAATTTTGCATTACCATATTGACTATAAGCAAATATCACTAAAAACTTTCAAATAATAGCTACGCATTTATAAATAACATGATATTTATAAAGGTTAAATGTGTGTGTAAAATAAGTTCGTAAAAAACATCCAAGGTAAAACAGTATATCTTTATAAAGTGTAAAGTTACAACGAGATGAATTCAGTACGAGTACGAAAAATACGTTCATAGAATTTAACAATTCATTGCTGACGGACCTTCCAACCTTTGTAGTCAGAGCCAAGTGAGTGAGTGTAATATATCACGGATTTATAACGAAACATCTAGAGCAAAACCTCGTATCATAAACATAATACATAGCACAAATAAAACTCGAAGTTAAAATTCTTGCTAGAAACTTGCTGACTTGAAAATTTAAAACTTTTTGCCCTTTTAATTTTATTTATCCTTATTACATTGAATCGAGCTAAAGCTAAAGAAACCAAAGAGCAATAATAATTTTAAAAATATTAAATAATTGTCACATTTAATTAATGTTTATAAAAATCGAAATACATTCTTAAATTACTTAAATTGCGTACAACTAAATAAAATGGATAAATATTATTTAGAAACTTTAATGTAAGTGACATAGGTATTAAGTAAATTGTGCTATTTCATCACAATGAAAATACACCAGTTGCTGAAATAGGATTACCTACGGACTGTAGTAAAGCTCTGAACTAAAACGTTCTTGCAGTCTCTTCATATGGTTGATACAAAATATTGAAGCCAAAGTGTTTTTCACATACTTCTTATTATTTTTATAAAATAACATAGCATTACTCGAAATAAAATAAATGTTTTTTTTATGCTAGAGGAGGACAAACGAGGGTAACTGATGTAAAGTTCTTTTTTTAAGGTACCGATTGATCCGGAATCGTATTGATCGTATTAATCCGGAAATAAGGATTCTTCCGCTGAAGGAAATTTATTACACATCTTAGTAGAACGTGGAAAAAAAAGTCCGTGACAACCGCACAGTAGAAGATTACCAACCATCCAGGAGATAGGGATGGTATTGCAGGAGATGATGTGCTCTATGGCGATGAAACTAACCGGCACGCATCAGATCAAGCAGCTCTTTGGAATACTCTCCATTGTCTCCAAGCTGTAGAAGACGCACAGGGAAGCAACGTCTCTATGCAATGCCAAACCAACCACCGTGACTCCGACAATCCGAACGGCTCTCCATCAATCATCAATCAAGACAATCGAGGAAAATTATCTTCTAAGAAATATAAAAAAATCTTTGGTGTTTTCCTAAGCGAGTTAGGATGCCACAGTCAATAAACCAATATGTTAAGATGCTAACAGACCACAGCCGGTTAGCATCCTAAAATTTTTTATTGCCGTGTTATTCTATTCCTCAATATTTAGTAAATAATAATAACAATAATAATAATAATAATAATAATAATAATAATCTTTATTGGAACCAAAAAAATAAAGAGTACATAAGAAATCAGTGATCGAAAATGCATTGCATTAGTTATAAAACTGTGTCGCATACATTAACGCCCACCTCCAAATAATTATTGTTCCAGAGAACAGACAATATAAATAAAACAATAATAGTAGTTATAAAAACAAAAAGAAACAGAAAACAAAAACAATACAAAAAACATGTTATCCAAAAATAAGATGCTTCTTTAGGTGCGTGTGCGTGTGCGTGTGCGTGTGCGTGTGCGTGTGCGTGTGCGTGTGCGTGTGCGTGTGCGTGCGTGTGCGTGTGTGTGCGTGTGTGTGCGTGTGCGTGTATGCGTGCGTGCGTGTGTGTGTGTGTGTGTACGAGTGCGTGTGTGCGCGTCTGTGTGTGTGTGTGCATGTGTGTGTGTTTGCGTGTGTGTGTGTGTGTATGTGTGTGTGTCATGTAGGGGGATTTATAAGTAAACTTATAATATTTTCGGTATCATCATAGTTTAGGCATTTTAACCATACCAAAACTCGTCTTTTACATTCCATTACACTACAAGGATAAATATCCAAGAATTAATTTGTCCTATTGTACAACCTACTTGCCAAATAGCAATACTGTCGCCTTGAGACTACTAGCCTGCTGTTGTTAATACTACAAACTTTTTGCATTCTACGTTTATTTACATTTTGCTTATAGGGAATTTCATAGTGTTTTCGTAATACTGTGTTTAAAATAAATAACTGCCTTACCGAAAAAACCTTTGCGAGGTTGTATAATTCAACAGTAGGAAAGCGTACACGTTTAAAGAGAATAACTTTTAGTAATCCTCTTTGTGCTCTTTCTAGGCTCAGCAAAAGAGTCTTTGGAGCACATCCCCAAATAGGAATACAATAAGAAATTATCGATTGAGCAAGAGCAGAATAGACAATTTTAAGAGTAGGGAAGTCAAGGGAATTTCTAAGATTCTTGAAAACATATATCAGTTTTCTGACTTTGGATGCAGTTACCATAATATGTTCATTCCACGAAAGATTATAATCAACGTTAACTCCAAGATACTTTATTTTGGTAGTACTAGTAATCTTTAAACAACTACAATCTAGGTTTCTGTTACAATTATTTGTATGAATAGATATAGTGAAAGGTAAGTTTGGCAGGGATACCGCGTTATGTGCAAAAGGCAATATTTTAGTCTTTGCGATATTAAGTATTAGCAAATTAGAGGAGAGCCAACACATAAAAGAAGATAGCGCTAGTTCAGCACGTTTTTTACATTCAAACCAATTATTACCTTGAACAAGTAAAACTGTAACATCGGCATAAGTTATGATTTTACAATTCAGTAACTTCAGATTATATAAATAAGAAATAAGGTAGGTCCGAGAACACTACCCTGAGGTACTCCGAATTCAACAGTTACTTCTTGACTGATAGTATCTCCAATTTTAGTACATTGTTTTCGGTCAGTGAGGTAACTTTGAAATATGTCATGAACCATACCTCTAACACCAATAATTTCTAGTTTTTTAAGAAGAATATCAATAGAGACGGTATCGAAGGCTTTGCTTAAATCTAAAAATATACCAATAGTTTTCAGTTTAGTATTGAAATTTTGAGCTACAGAATTTGTAAGGTCCATGACAGCATCTTCCGTAGACTTACCCTTTCTAAATCCATACTGATTATTTGCAATTATATTATTTTTATTAAGATGACTTATCAATCTGTTATTGAGGAGTTTTTCTAAAATCTTGGATAAGGTAGTCAATATCGTAATAGGTCCATAGTTGATTAAATCTTGTTTCTTACCACTTTTGTATACGGGATGTAAAATACCTGTTTTAAAGATTTTAGGGAAGATGCCTGTCGAAAAACATAGATTACAAATATGCACAAATGTAGGTATAAGAGACGACCGAGCACTCTTTATAATTGAAACAGGTATACCATCAGAACCAGTTTTAGATGTATTTTTGAGACTCAGAATGAGGCTTTCAATTTCGATATTGTCTGTTTTCAGAAGTGACATTGAATTTATCAAAGTTGGTGTTGTTAATAAAACTCTTGGATCTCTTACTGGAGAAATAATTCCTGACGCAAAATTTTTTCCAACATTTGCAAAGTAATTATTTATGAAGTTAATTGTAGATGTAGATGGATTTGACGATGCAGTTAAAAGTTCAATGTTACAAGAAGTTTCTTTAGTTATGTTACCAATTTTTTTTATCAGTACCCATGTTTTTTTTTTATTTTTGCTTAATCGTTGAAATTCATTACGTTCGTGAGCCTTTTTTTATCCTTTTTAATAAATTGTTACAGTAATTTCTGTATCTAATGTAAGTAGTTTTAATAGTCGTGTTTTCAGGGTTCTGTTTAAACTTTTTAAATAATTTATCTCGGTTTCGGATACAACGCAAAAGGCCAGGCGTAATCTAAGGTTTTAAAATACTTTTTCTGTTGGGAATTGTTACAATAAAAGTATTTTTCTTGATGATATTACTAATAATATTTATAAAAAGATTGGCGGCGATGTCAGCATTTCGACTAGCTAATATATGACTGTAATAAGTGTTTTTTAGCTGTGTCACACATGCAGCTTCATCTATACGTTGCGATGTGCGTTTCATTTTAGCTGTTTTTATTTTTAAGTCACAACTGAGGATTACAGGAGCATGATCCGTCATAAGTGAATTTAAAATAAGCGTTGTTGCATTGCTTTTAGTTTTTAAAATAATGTGGTCCAGGCAGTTGTTGTTTCGGGTTGGCATTGTATGAGTTGGCAATAATGCATGAGACATAAGAGTGTTTAGGTAAGAATCACAATTGTAGTCTCCATAGCGATATTAATATTGATATCTCCAACGACAGCAATGTTTTGATAGTTACTTAGTAATTTTAGGGTGTTATCTAAAGAATTTATGAAATTATCAATGTTTCTAAAGGACGGAGATCTATATAACGTAATTATAGCTAATGTATTATTATATGTATTTTAAAATCAAGCAGTTTGCATCATCAAAAGATGGATATTCGACTGTAAAATTAATATCATTTCTAATATATGCAAATAATATTCTTTTATTTTCAATGTTACTTTGTTATTTTTGTTTTAAAGTTAAGTTTAAGGAGTAGTACAGTTTTTCTATAATCTATCAGCACGTTCTTTAAGGAATGCTTGCATATAAGTAAGTAAGTTTAATATATAGTCAATTAATTAATTAATCCTTGTATTTTTACACCCATTGTAATCGTATTTATATACAATTTTATTGCAACCTTTAAGAGTTGATATAGATAGAGATACAGATGTAACCTCGTTAATTTGATTATATGTATATAACACATCAAAACATATTTTAAGCGAAATGCGATATTCATACAAAAAAAATATGTATAAAACAAAATCAAACCTCGATCTTGGAAAAGGACATCACATTATCTCAATATCGTTGCATCATCGTAAGTACCGCTTTCAAAATTTCGCGAAGATAATATTTAATTTATTTTTCAAATTATCTCAGATTTTAAGTTTTATTTGCATTAGAGATCATGAATTAGATGCTAATTAAAAGAGACAAAATATCTCTTTTAATGATAATTATATATTTAAAAAATCCGTGCCCGCAGGGGGACACGCGTGGGTAGACCTCGTGTGTAACTCGTTTAAAATATAACTCACTACCTAAGAATAACACATGATGCCGTTGTTTACATCAAAACTTTTTCAACCAAAAAGCGGTTTTTATTTTTTTCTCGGAAAAGGTATCTTTTTTGGAAATACTTTTGATACTTAAATTTAGAGTAAAAAATAACCTTTCTATTAAAAATATTTGCGAGGAGGGAATGTTTACCAGAAAAAAAGTTGCCGTGGTTTTACCTACCTTAAATTTTCAAGCTAAAAGTGGTTTTTATTTTTTTTCTCGGAAACGGTACCTTTTACGGAAAAACTTTTGGTATCTAAATTTAGAGTCAAAAATAACCTTTCTATCAAAAATACTTGTGATGTAAGAATGTTTACCAGAAAAAAGTTATGAATTTTTTTCCAAAAATTTTCGGTTTTTTTACCCCCACCCCTAAGTTATTGAAGTTAGGTTTTCGGTTTATGTACATTAGTTATAGGTATTAATCAAAGACATCATATAATATGAACGCGATTGATCTACTTTGTATAGGGAAAAAGTTATGGTCGAAAAACTGAAATCAGAAAAAGTGAGGCCCTGGCGCCCCCTGTGGCCGGATGTTTCTGGTTAACGAACTTGGCCTTCATTTTTGAATGGTTGATTTTTGTGCAAAGTTTGAAAGTGATACGAGGGCAACTACAGTCGCTATCGTGCTGACAAAAGTCGAATCTGGACGCACGCACGCATATATATATATATATATATAAACATTTTGACCAATGGTCATTTCGGACTCAGGGGGTCATAAGAAGACCTACTGTGAAGAAATTTTTCCAAAATTCGAAAGTCGGGTACAAATGAATGGGCAGACCGAATTCTTCGAGGTCTACCCAAAATCGAGACACGATTAGAAAGCCAGAATATATTAAATATTATAGTATATATTTTATGCAATGAATGACACAAATAGAAACAATTCTAACACACTACAAATATAGTTTTTATTACATCGACTGACTGGGGTTATTTTTCCGGTTGGTAAAGTATTCACTTTATTAGAAGGCAAATCCGAAGGCACGATTGCGGCTCAGTCGGATGGTAGTTTACTTTCTCAATTTACAGCTGTAGAAGGAAGTTGTGTTGTTATTATGCTTCGTAAATTCTAGGCGTTAACCTTCTATTACTCCTATTGGGTATATATATATATATATATATATATATATGCGTGCGTGCGTCCAGATTCGACTTTTGTCAGCACGATAGCGGCCGCAGTTTCACTTGGATCGCTTTCAAACTTTGCACAAAAATCAACCATCCAAAAATAAAGGTCAAGTTCGTTAACCAGAAACATCCGGCCACAGGGGGCGTTAGGGCCTCACTTTTTCTGATTTCAGTTTTTCGACCATAACTTTTTCCCTATACGAAGTAGATCAATCGCGTTCATATTATATGATGTCTTTGATGAATACCTATAACTAATGTAGATAAACCGAAAACCTCTCTTCAATAACTTAGGGGTGGGGGTAAAAAAACCGAAAATTTTTGAAAAAAAATTCATAACTTTTTTCTGGTAAACATTCTTACATCACAAGTATTTTTAATAGAAAGTTTATTTTTTACTCTAAATTTAAATACCAAAAGTTTTTCCGTAAATGGTACCGTTTCCGAGAAAAAAAATAAAAACCACTTTTAGCTTGAAAATTTTAGGTAGGTAAAACCACGACAACTTTTTTCTGGTAAATATTCCCTCCTCGCAAATATTTTTTATAGAAAGGTTATTTTTTACTCTAAATTTAAGTATCTAAAATATTTCCAAAAAAGATACCTTTTCCGATAAAAAAAATAAAAACCTCTTTTTGCTTGAAAATTTTTGATGTAAACAACGGCATCATGTGTTATTCTTAGGTAGTGAGTTATATTTTAAACGAGTTACACACGAGGTCTACCCACGCGTGTCCCCCTGCGGGCACGGATTTTTTTGGGTAGACCTCGAAGAATTCGGTCTGCCCATTCATTTGTCCCCTACTTTCGAATTTTGGAAAAATTTTTTCACAGGAGGTCTTCTTATGACCGACTGAGTCCGAAATGACCATTGGTCAAAAAGTTTATATATATATATATATATATATATGCGTGCGTGCGTCCAGATTCGACTTTTGTCAGCACGATAGCGGCCGCAGTTTCGCTCGGACCGCTTTCAAACTTTGCATAAAAATCAACCATCCAAAAATAAAGGTCAAGTTCGTTAACCAGAGAAATCCGGTCACAGGGGGCGCTAGGGCCTCACTTTTTCTGATTTCAGTTTTTCGACCATAACTTTGTCCCTATACACAGGAGATCAATCGCGTTCATATTATATGATGTCTTTGATAAATACCTATAACTAATGTAGATAAACTGAAAACCTAACTTCAATAACTTAGGGGTGGGGGTAAAAAAACCGAAAATTTTTGGAAAAAAAATCATAACTTTTTTCTGGTAAACATTCTTGCATCACAAGTATTTTTAATAGAAAGGTTATTTTTTACTCTAAATTTAGGTACCAAAAGTTTTTCCGTAAAAGGTACCGTTTCCGAGAAAAAAAATGAAAACCACTTTTAGCTTGTAAATTTTAGGTAGGTAAAACCACGACAACTTTTTTCTGGTAAACATTCTCTCCTCGCAAATATTTTTAATAAAAAGGGCTTTTTTTACTCTAAATTTAAATACCAAAAGTATTTCCAAAAAAGATACCTTTTCCGAGAAAAAAAATTAAAACCGCTTTTTGCTTGAAAATTTTTGATATAAACAACGGCATCATGTATTATTCTTAGGTAGTGAGTTATATTTTAAACGAGTTACACACGAGGTCTACCCACGCGTGTCCCCCTGCGGGCACGGATTTTTTAAGTTGCATTACCTTTATCCATTCAATATTAATAATTTAACATTAAGATAGAACTCATATAAATTTATCGATGTCTGGTAAATATTATAATTGTCTGAAAAGTTTATATTTATGTAATCAGAGCTACTCACCAATATCTCAGGTATATTTTTCCGCGATGAAAGATGTGCGTTTCTGTTTCCTTGACAATATTTGTTCAAAATTTAATTTTCACTGGTTACATATTTCGAAAGAATAACAAACAAACAAGTTCACATTTGCAGTTTCAATTATATAAATTTATATTATAATGGGCTTAAACGAAAACAAATAATACAAATTTATATTGTTTATCATTATAATATTATATAATATTTTATACAAGAATATTAAATGAACTGTAAACAAAACACAACTTTTAAAAAGCTTTATTCTCAGTCTATTTTTATTCTGCTCACGTCCTTCAGTAACAAAATCATTAAAATTTTATACTTTTTTCTCCGTTAAGTTCCTTAGTAAATATACAATGTACTCGTATACTTGGAATAGGGAAACATAATATTAAGCGGTTAACTATAAAGGAGCCTTCAGTTAGGTTAAGTAACCTGATGAAAAGAAAGCTTAAAAATGTTATATTACATCTATTATTACTCGTTACGATTATCTTTCTTGAGATATTTACTTGTTTCAGTCAATGACAACGTGTCAATTACATTTATCATATTAGAGTTAAGATATTTTTAATATTTTTTTCTCGAATATTTCAATAAACATTACTTTAATCTGACATATTGAACACCTTGTACTGTTTGACTCCCAGTAATTGTTTCCGTTTTTCAAAATAAAAAAGGAATTACGGGGCGAAATATTTTTTGAAGAGTGTGAGATGAAGGCGGCCGTAGAAAGCCTTTGTGTAAAAAAAAGTAACGAGAATTGTTTGTATGTTTTAAAAGCTAAATAAACCTTTTTGCAATGTGGAAACTGTATCTCACTCAAGGAGGGCTATATTAAAAGTTATAAATAAAATACCTAACTTTTATTTCATTGAGCACCTTAGGTAGCGAACTGATAAGTCACCGATTTTAAATAGGGCTGCATGGCCATTGAATCTTTGCTCACGCGTTCCTCGGTGAACTTTTCGTAGTATGCCGCCAGCTGTTCTTCACTTTTTCGATAGTTACTTAATCAATTAATTATTATTTTAATTATAAACTATTTAACATTACTGAGTACTAAATAAAACAAACATATTCTTTTTGGATAGTATGAAATTGGATAGTATGAATGAATGTCAATCAGTATTCTTTCTAGTACGTGCCACGCTATACATATAGATCGGACGTAAGATCTGTATCGTGTATTTTAACAGTGTCATGTGAATGATTTTATTGTTGTTGTTATTACCAGAATCGATTTTTTGAACTGAACTAATAAGTTAATAATTTTTGAGAAGTATAATATTATGCAGTTTTGTAGAAGTAACAAATCATAACTTAAGTTGGAAAATAATAGATATATACATTATGTTGTTTTAATTATTTTATATTTAATGAGGGTTGATGAGATTCATTAGCGTCGCAATCTGCCTGATATTCATATTTCATCTTAAAAAACAAAGAAATTACTCTTTTTATAACATTTTAATACAGATATTTTATACTTGATTTCCATTTCTCAATTGGTGGGATATCTAAACATAAAATTAGGATCCCAGTAATAACAGCAAAAGTCTCATAGCTTATCTCAATGGCATATTTGGAGTATATCCAAACTAGTCCCCCTAGCAACGTATCTAAAATACTACTTTCTACCCAAAAGTAAATGATGTGAAAATATCTTTCTAGATGTCTTCTCGATGATAACAATTTCATCAAATATTTTGTAAAAAAATATATTTTTTAATTAGCGTCAGGAATCAGATTTTGTTGCAAGACAATTGTATATTGTATTTACTAACATTATTAATATTTAACTTTGACAACCAATGACTCAAATTTAAAATTTGATTTATTTATCAGCTAAGATCAGTTTTAATAAAATTTTACTATAACGAAATATTTATGTTTTAGCAAACACATTATTTGAATACTTAAATACAGACTTGAACAAACTAAAGAAATTTTATTTGTAGTTGTAATATTGCCAACTAGTTGTTTCCGGCACTGATTTGTTTGCATTGCCTAAGACTATCGATATTATTATCATTATCAATATATTAGCTAAACTAAAATATATGTAAATCTGTAAAAGACATCGCATTGTACAAGTTCTAATTATTAAGTATTATAATCAAAGCGGGCGTTAGCTAGCTCAGAGTGACGAAAGCACCCATAGTGCTGAAAGTCTAACTCTGTATATATACGCGCAATATCGATTTTTTTATACAGGAGACCTTCTGGTATGAGTGTGGTATTTTTAGAAAGCCCTTGGCCCATAGACCCAGAAAATGCATTTACACTTCGCAATATACTTACCGCCTCACCTCTACGGCCGTTTGAAAAATGAGACTAAAATTTAGTTTTTGGCTCCGCACCAGCATAAAATCACTTATTTCCACCTTAAAAAAGATTTTCCTAAAGTTCCTCGTCGAGACCTTTTCAACAAGCCCAAAAACGCCAAAATCCGACCACCGGTTGATGAGATATGACATTTTGAAAATTTTGACTGGCGCCTCCATCGATGAAAACTTTGTCTGTTTGTGTGTATGTTCGTAGTTTCAACTGATTTTGTTCAAACTTTCAGGGATTGAAGTACATCAAAAACTAAGACTTTTTTGTTCTACGACATTTCGATTTGGCCGCCATGTTGGCCGTGGCCAGCCCTCGAAAGGCCAAAAATTGCCATTTTTCGTATAGGGACTGTGGCCAAACCAGTTGACGTACATTGACAAATTGGGCATCATTGGAAAGGTCTCAAGCTCATCTTTTGAATAATGTCCATTTTAATGGCAAAAACATTTGTTGGCGTGACATTTTTGGTCAAAAGGCAAAAAATGGCCAACTGGCCGGGGACAGATCGGCCATTTTCTCGAAAACGGCGCCAACGATTTTTTCGAAAATTTCCCCATTCGTAGCCCCAAATTAGCGCTAAAATTTGGTATTTAGCATATATCTGGGAAAACTCGTTATTTCGAGATATGGCCGTGAGAAGTTCAAAAAATCATGAAAAATGACCACAAATGGCCAAAAAATGACTTTTAAAGCCAGAATCGTACTCACAACACGGTTAAAATTCAATGCTAGTTGCACAGTGAATAAACTCACTAACGCATTGCCGTCTGTAACAATAAAACAAAATTTACAGAAAAAAATCCGAATACTGAAGAAATTCTGTTTTGAAGCAATGAATTAAAAAAATAAATGGAAACTGAAAAAATCAAATGAAAAAAAAATCGGGCACCTGTGGGAATCGAACTCGAGGTCTCGTCTTTGTCATTACAACGCTCATCCTCTGAGCCAAAAAAACACTTTCATTTTGTCAGAGGCAACTATTCCAAATAAATGATTATATATTTGCATGAAAAATAATCGCACAGCATTTTGTTTCCAATCCTTTTACAAAACTATTGATATCAAAACAAAAACTTCTCAACGAAGTAAATATCGAGTGACGAAAGCGAATCCACTGACAAAACTCCTGATATGAATTTTGCGACGAAAAAAACCACGAACATTTTTATTCACAAACGTAAACAAACACAAAAAATGTGAATGTGCTCGAAACGTTGCACAAATTGCATTTTTGATTTTATTTTATTAGATTGATCAAGGCAAGTTGGGTACTGTATGAAATACAGCTTTCAATAATGTACCGGTCGCGGTGGTTTCTACTTTTGTACTTTTGTACGAAAATTTCCAGTACAAAAATGCCTTTTTACAATACTAAATAAATATTTATAGTCTTGAGTTTTGACTTTAATTATATAGTTAAATCGAACTTCCAAAATAACATTTTAGTGCCTTTTTTCTTTATGCAAAAAGTTTACATCAATATACAATTTCCAGGTTTCCATACCTTGAAAGGAAAAAACGGAATACTTATAAAAAGCACTTTGTTGTCCGTTGATCCTTCCTTCCGTTAATTAAAACCATATAATAAGAGTAACAATCCTTTGAGGCTCTGTAAAAATAAAACTTCTTATTTAACGTTTATTGAAGATACGATCGTTTGGGTGACAAGGAAATCAAAATTGATAGGTTACTTCCTGTTGACCTAGAATCTCGAAAATTGAGAAGTAGCGTTGTTTTAACTTTACATTTATAATAAAATTTTCTTATGGAGGGTTGAAATCTAAATTGAAGATGAAAGTTAAAGATAAAATATTACAAACATTGATAATTGATTGATGCATAAGTTTTTATTTATAATGAAATATATAAAAAACAACGTACCCTGCTTACCTCCTAACTCTTGTTATCTGAAAATGTTCATTCACATTTTTTATACATTACTTAAATAACATTGTGTATTAAGCATTAATATAATGTTTCATTATTATGTTATATTGTCAATAATTATGAAATGAATTCTCAAAAGCAGTTTTAAAGAGGAAGCGAAAAATGTCTACTTTCAATGCAATGGAAACAAAAAAAATTTGACTATTCTCCAAGTATGACGTAGAATAGTCATACTAAGTTTGATCAAGTTGAAAAAATGTATGAGAAATGAAAATAAGGTCTATTTTTAACGAAAAACAAAAATGTATAATTTTTAATGAAAACATACACAATAAATTTTGTGAACTACAGAACTAAAGGATCAATCTTTTATATTTGCACTTTTTCTTAAGATAAGAAACCTTCAGTTTCTATAAAGTCACAGATTCATATTTATATATATAATTTCAATAAAAAAATATTCAAAATAAAATCAACGTTTATAGAGGTTCATATATTCATTGTATTTTATATCTAATGTGTAATTTCTATACTACATATTATTTTATATTTCCCATACTTTTCACATTGCACTTTAATGTAAATAAATTAACCAAAATTATCTTCGTTTCATTGTTTTTCCTTTTAAAATATATAACACTTCATGCAGCTTTCGACATTCTGGACAAAACCATTAACCTTTTTTTGGTGCTGTCAGAATACCAACATATCTAAAATTATTAAATTATACCATGGTAATGCACACTTTTGTGAATCAAATCCTATCAACTGAGTGTCTTTTTTTACTTTGTCACAAAAGCAAATACAATGTTTTTTCTTCGCTATCTTATGTCCCATCGGTTGGCAACACAGTAAATTTATGGACTGTGTAAAGATTATTCTTAAGCCTGCATTTCTTGCACCAGAGGCATTCAGTACCGTGTCTCTAATATAACTGTGCGACAATCTGCTTATTTTTATAGTAAAATATATGACAACAACCACACTTATAAACAATTGAACCAAAGTTAATTAATTGGGTTTCTCAAATTATTTGTATTTAATTTGTTATTTTGGATAACAGCAGTCTTTTTTTTATATTAGAGGGGGGCAAACGAGCTGGCAGGTCACTGATAATACGTGATCACCGCCACCCATGAACTCTTGCAACATCTGAGGATTCACAAGAGCGCTGCCTGTGCTGCGCTGTGCTGCCCAGAAAATTAAATATTAGTTAAACGAAAAATATTATATTTAAGCTTAACAATTAATTTTAATACACTAACTTCTGATAAATATCGATCTAAAAGTGTGATCCAATTTAGTAAACAGTTATAATTCTACTGTTTTTTGGGGTGCTTCTGGATAGTTTTCTTATTGTAAAAAAATATAACCAATTTGACAAAAGATTGTGACTTAATGCCCTTTATTAAAAATTTACTCTTTACGACGAATTATGAAATGTTGTTTCGTTTTGCCTATTATTTATAGAAAATGTTAAAAAATTACAGCTAATTAGTACACAAACACGACAAACAGAAAACACGACAAAAAAAATATTTATACAGATTTTTATTTAGATGTGGAGTATACGCCTTTTTTGAAGGTACCCATGTCGTATCGATCTGGAAATACCGCCGAAGGGGGTTCGTTCCACATTTGAGTGGTACGAGGAAGAAAGATCCTTGCTTAAGAACTGCACAGTGGAAAATCGCCACGCATCCAGGCGGTAGTGGTAGGATGGTTTTGAAAGCGATGACACGCTGTGCGGTTGTAAAATTTGGCGGTAGGCATCAGATCGAATAGCACATAAGAGCACTCCCCGTGGTAAGTGCGATAGAAGACGTAAATTTGACTTACTTAAACAGGGTGGTATTTTATGTTTGTACTGAATATACTTAAACAAGTATATACAAATAAAAAAGGAGTGGGACATAATTATCTGATAATTACCTAATTTACTTTTATCCTTTTTATATTTTAGTCTTTGGAAGCATAATTTAATTATTAAACATTATGAAAACTTAACCGTTTTGGAGGCCTTTTTTTTGTGTTTAGTTGTCTCCAGAATGCGACGAGATAATTAGCTAAAAATTTTCTCATGTATGTTTGAGCCGAACGCGGATATTATAGCGAAAACAGATTGAAAAAATGTTTAGCTATTCAAAAATAATCAAAAAAAAAGAAGACAGGAGAGGGACTCAGCTGAACACTCGCCGCGCACGGTTGGCGGTTCCTAGTATTTTCTCTCAATAAAAATAATTAATTAATATCATTACAGACATATTATAAATAATTGAATATTAATAAAAAGACAAAAGCGCGACAAAAACTATGACATGACACAAATAAATTTTTAAAATGACATATTTATTTTATATTATGTTTGGAGACTTAGTGGGTGGAGACAGGTTTCACCGACAACAGGTATTTCTTGTCTCGGCATCAATTAAAGACAAAAAATATTGAAGTTCGAATTTTCACAATATTAAAAATAAATAATCAATGAACCTAAACAGTAACTAACATTACAATTATTTTATATAATATAAATCTTTTATATTACTATAATGGACTGACAAACAGTGTACAGTAGACTTACTTAGCATCCCTTAAAAGGGGGAGTTAGCTATATATAACTTTATAACTATTGATGACAACATAATTTCATTTTGTAAATGTAAAGTGAATTCCCCTAAGGGCTACTTATATGAAATTAGATTCTGCTTTGAATAGGAAGGTTCTTATCGCTACAACTTGCTACACAAAGAATCGACGTTACTCGAAGCAGTAAAGTCAAAGAGTGCTCCTATTTTTCAAAGAATAGCAGTTATTATTTTGTATTCGACTACACATTCTTTTATGTCTTATTAGAGATCTACCTTCGTATCGTATTCTCTTATATATAATAAAGTATTTTTCAACAACTTAAAAAAAAAAATCGTAATTTCAAATGTCATGTCCTTACTATGTTATATTTTTTAAATTACATGAAAGCTAAATTTAAAGAAATGTAGCTAATTCTCATATAGAATCTTAACATATATTTTTTTTATAATATAATAAAGATTGTAAATGTTTTTTTTTCTAAAATAAAGTCGCTTTCCATCAAGACCATTCGAAATTGTTCACCCGGAAATGGGATACTGAAAGAGGTGAGATACGAGTATGTTCGTATTGAAGGGAAAACTTCGAGGCGTGCGAGTAAGAAGAAAGAAGTATTTGGAGTGAAAAATTGATAACCACAATAAATTTTAAATAAATCCATCTAAATCTTTTCGTGTTATGTATGAACGTATAAACCGACAGACAGATAGACAAGTAGATGAAGATTAATCAAATGAAAATTTTAATTATTGTGTACTCAATTTAAGACCGAATTTTACCGTATTTTGGTTTATTATATTGCGTATAGATATTTCCAAAGGTAAATAAAACACTAAAAGCCTATTAGGAAATCAGTTTGAATATAGTCATTCTTGAACCAGAACTGCCTAATTTTCAGAACGTGTGAAATGGACTGAGTCATTTCCGTACAAAGCAATGCTAAATCACGCGGGTCCGTTGCACTGAACCGCAATTATATTTGCATACGGACATAAATGATACGTAGAGTCCAGACAAAAGGTTTAAACTGATGAAATTTGTGTGACGGTTCGACCACACTGTACTACGACTAAGCAAGCGGTTATAACATGACATATTGTAGTTCTATACTTATTAAATGAGATATAATTATCTCACAAACTAATTTATATTAAAAGTATTTTATAAGAACCTATAAATTTTATTATATTATAACAATGTATGTAATATGAGTAAATGTCCAAAATGTAGACGATATCTTATTTTCAATACCAGGATATTGTCGACGTGAATATATAATATCGTAAAAAATCCAATCTGGTCTATTTATTATTGATTCATCTTTAAAATGCTAATATAAAATTATATCACATTAATTATTACAGGAAATAGCTTCCTGGTGGCGGGGGAATTGGCTGAAGTGATTCTAATAAATATGATAATGTTGGTGGCCCGGATTTTCCTAAACCTTCATCTTTCATATATCAGCAAGGTAAGTGAAAATTTTTCCTTTAATGTCACATTTTATCGTTGATGTGATTAATGACCCTAACTTTAATATAAAAATAAACGTTCAATATCGTGGAAGTAACAATCGAAGTTATACTTCAATATATTACACAATTTTAATAAAATGAATATTTTTAATGCAATATAAATATACATAATTGAATTAAGTATTTTAATATTGATATATAGCTGTATCTACAAGCATACGTTTCACAAAGATGAAGGCTTAAGGAGAGTTGAAGTGGTAAAGTTACGCGCATTAGAGGCGTAGCGATGAAATTTATTAAATGGTTGTTAACACGAATAATTATGTCATAAATTTAAATGGAAGTACCAGAAACATAGTTATATTGTAGGTTATTGTTTTTATAACAAGCAACGCATAGTTCTCAACTTTATATACCCTTTTACTTTAAAGTTTTATAACATGTGTAGTATTTATATAAATATATATATATGTCCGAGCATGAGTATTGTTATATACGATATTATAAGTATAATATCTATATCCAAATAAAACATCAATATCAAGTAAATATATTGTGTAGAATACTATAAAGATATATTTTTATATACTTGAAATCCCCGTAATTGTAAATTTTAGTGAAATTGTAAATCTTAGGTGAATATTAATAACTGCGTTTATTTATCTTAAACATTAATTACAAACAGAAAAAATGTAATTAAAATTAAACGTTTTGAATAAGAACATGACATGTATTTTAATTTATTGAATCTGAATATCTTAAAAATCAACTGAAATCACTAGTTGTGGCTACTTATACACATAGTCTCATTCTGAAATTTGTATACCGTTGTAAAGATTTGAACAGATTGAAGTGCATTGGAACAAAGCTCCATGAAATGAGAATTGCATTGCATAATAATTAATAGTTGCCATAAAAGTTGCCATATGTTTTATAGGACGAAAGCTAATTTTACATAAACAAAATATGTATTTTTCTAACTACGGGCGCCAACAAACCCTCAACAACAACCCAGTGTAATGACTCATCGTTTCCCATTGACTTCAATGGGGTATCAGTTTTTTAACGATTATTCCTTTTATTATTATTTTTTTTAAAACCATCACCTTGTGTGTCTTTTTGATTGCAAAATTTCATAATTTTCCGTCAAGTAGTTTTCGAGCCTATTCGTGACAAAGAATGTGAAAAAGTCTCCAGCAGAACGCTCCGCTCGTTACACTCGCTTCGCTCAAATATTAATACGTTATCTGTACATATAATGATGTGGTATTTATATATCTTGTCTTATTTTATTTGTTTCTTTACTTATTTATATATGTAGTCAAAAAAACTTAGCTTTTTAAATAGTTGTATGTTTATGATATTATGGTAAAGAATAATCTTTATCCAGAAATTAAATAATATTAAAATGTTTTTTTTTTTAATTTAGATATTTTAATCAAAAGTGATTTTTAATATTTATTGAGTATCTCGATCGTTATAGGTAGTTTCATGTCCGTTTTAAAGTAGCTATTCTATATTTTTTATACAATCGGTCCGGTACAATGTAACATTGTGCGGACAATGAAAACTTTTAAATATTCAATATAACTTAGGTAGGTTGTGTACAATAAATTTAAACATTCGAATGTTTTCATTTTAAAAATGCAACCTGCACTTACATGCCCTTACCGTGAATAACTATAAGTTTAGTTATGTTATCTATATATTATAAAGAGGAAAGTTTTGTATTTTTGTATGTGTGTATGTGTGTATGTTTGTAAATAATTATTTTTGCAAAACTTCCTTCCCTATTTGAATACTACATTAAGGTTATAATTAACTTATAAAAATCTCAGACATGTGTCAAAAAAGTTGATTAGTTAACCAAAGTACAAAAAATAACATCACTAAAATTGACTGTCTTTTTGTGCGTTCCTTAAATGTTTGATGATACGACGAAACGATGTTCTAAAGAATTGTATATTTAAAAAAGATCTACATATATAAAGCTTTCGAAGTGTTATACTTACCCCTAACCGCTCAGAAATACAAAGCGTTTTGATATTTTAAAAATTATTGAATAACCACTACAAACTTGTATGCATTTGTTCATGTGATAAAATAATTTCTTATGAAATAAAGGTATTTCCTCATTTACATAATTTCTAAATTATTTTTTTTTTGCATTTTAATTTTGATACAGTGAGTATGCGTAAAGTATTAGGATCACAGTTTTGAATGAAATAAAGTTAACAATAGAATGACCTAGAATAACACGATTTGCAGCGGGAAAATACCTTATCTCTCAGAAAAATTTAATAAGTGAATATTTTGTAAATAGTAAACATTAATACTGTTAGGTTTTAAACAAAGTTCACACGGGCAAAGTTGTTTAGGTTAGCTAGTTTGTATAATTAACAGACATTAATACGGCTCGACTTGTTTATTTTAGTTATTTTCACAGTATTTTATCCTACGGTATTTTATTATGGGGCAGTGCTGCCGAAATTAATTCTATATTTATTTTACAAAAAAGAGCTGTGCGGGCTAATTATAACTTAAAAGCTAGAGATTCTCTGAGAGATGTTTTTAAAGAAATAGATATTTTTACAGTCGCTTCGCAATACATATTTAATAACATATTATAAATACGTCAACTTTAAATAGTTGTATAAAAAACAGTGACAGACACGCGATAAATAAGAGAAATGAAAACAAACTCGTAACGCCAAAGTACGGCTTCAAAAAGTTAATAAATCCTTCATGGGTTTGAGTATACGCATACTCGTATATAATAAAGTTCCACAAGATATCTTAAACCTTCCATTTCTTAGTTTTAAATCTAAAATCAAAAGTTTATTATTAAATAAAGCTTATTATAACGTTTAAGAGTTCTTAGTGGATCGAAATATGTGGAACTTAAGTGGTTGAATCATTTGCAGGATTTATATTATAATGTACATCACTCATTGTTATATTTCTTTTGAGTTTCTGGCCGGCTCTTCTCAACAGAGCAGCATTCCGAGCCGGTGGTAGTTTACTTACGGACTGACTACACTGACCTTTTTTTGTATTGTAGTAATTGATGATTCAAAAGTGCGTGTAAATGCCTACTTGAATAAAGGTATTTTGAATTTAGATTTTTTTTTTAAATTAAGAGGTTACACTTGTATACTTATTATTATATTACTTCATTATTCTGCAAACATAAATTAACTAAAACTTTAACACTGGATTAATTATAATATTATCACTTCTGAGTTTATAGCAAACCTAAGGTTCATTAGCTTAATAAAATTAATTCTGCCATAATTTACTACATATCTCACAGAGAGTACAAAATTGTATTACGTTTTTTCTCATATACTTAGGAATAGTATGTCCCATATTATAGTAGAGAGTAAAGATCAAAGGGATGTTTAACAACGTTTGCTAATTTATTTTGGTACTGTGTATACGTTTATCCGCTTTTTAATTACCATAAGAGGTTTTGTTAGGAAGCAAGACCTCTAATAGAAATAAAATATTTCTGAAAGATTACAATATCAAAAGAATGAATAGTATTTACTTTTGCACTTCTATGTAATAAATGTTAATAATTTCTTTATTTAACTTATAATAACGCAAAGTTATTTTACTTACTCGAATATACCACTATGGTGGAACTTACTTCACGGTCACTATTTTTAGTTACCTTGAGAGTTGTTCTCGTACAAATGTAGTGGGCTATTTTATTTGTATGTAAATTCTCTCGGCCGTAACACCGCTTTTGATAGATACAGGGTAACGACTGCACTTTCCTTGCCCAACTTATAAGCATAATTTCCTATACAATCTCTATTCCTGAAACGTTCCCTTTATAAGCATTTTAGATTTAGCAATGTCATCTAAATCTAAATGTTGTTTATATCTCAACGATATCTTCAATTTAATGCACATTTAATATTTCTAATACTCTGAATTCTAGTAATTCAATGATTTTTTCTTGAAGTGAATGAACATATTATTTACATATTATAGATAAAAATAAGCTATTTATTGGCTACATTTTGAACTGAATGAGTTAGAAAAAACAAAAATAATCTCTTTGAGGTCCAAAAGAAGTTGGAAATAATTTAAAGGTTAAGCGTACTAATTTGTACGTACAAGTAAACAAATAAGTGAACAAGTAGCCGAATAGATGTAAAATGATATAGTTGCTGCAGTAGTTCAACACGTGCCACGACTACTAGTTTTGTTTTCTTCATTCCAACATGTTGAGATTTTTAGAGTTAAAATAAAAAGTTCGTGTTAATAAATCATGTAAATTTATAAAGCAAACTAGCAGAAATTCTTACATATTATTCATTTGAGTATAGAGAATATTTTTGAATCATTCTTTTATTAGACAGTTCAATCGACATGAAAATTGTTATAACTACAGCGGCAATACTTGCGATGTGACTTACACTAGTCTTCCTGGTACTTACAAGTATGATAATGATGAAAAAAAAATCACCTAGATATTATCCTTATCAATGCATTAGTCGAACCAGTTAAAAGGAATAACGTTTCGTTTAACTTTTACTAGTTATATTTTAAGGCAACTTGTGTTACAAATAAATCTAAACCCTTTATTTGTTCGTAAGTATATATGTTTGCGCAACGCTTAAGTACTTCTAAACTGATGCGAAATTGAAATACGGCTTTTATTGTTAGAAAGCTTATATTTAGAGCAATTTACTCCTATATATATAATAATAATATAACAATATAACAAGGATACCAGGTAACAACAAATACGGGTAATTAAAAGTGAAACGAAAACAAAGTACAACCGGAAATAGAGCTTTACCATGTGAAGTATATCACGTTATCAGTGTAACTCGTTACAAGAAGTATTAAAGAAGTGTATCCTTAATATTATGTTTAGTAACTTGAGTTTTGTTTTTTATAGTTTCTTTAATTCTATAAATTGTAGTAGTTTTAAGTATGTACGTTATGTAATTAGAAATCTTTTTTTATATTTATATTTATTATGTATTACCATTAAAAATATATGTGATCTGCAAAGTACGATGGTTAGTTTTTAGATTCATTGTATTATATTACTTATTTGCTGTTAGTTCTTTAAACACACATATATTACATGATATAGTAGCAAACAATGTTAGGAAACAATAAATAAAAATAATAAGCAACTTTGTTAAAATTTAAAAATAAAAACCGCAAATAAATAGTAAAATATTATGTTTAAAAAAATATTATAAGAAAAACGTCCCAAGGCGATAATTAATTTTTGAAATAGAATTTAGTCTTAAAGTAGAGCTTCATCTTTTTTTAAAGTTGGTTATGTATTATGAAACTAAAATTTTAAATTAAATTTTCATTTACCGTAGCATTGAATCCAATCTAGACGGCGATAGCGTTCAGGTACTATAGAGAAAAATTTAATATTCAGCTTACCTATATTATTTGTCACTTATAAATCCAGCCAATGTAAAAAATTTAAGGTGTTTATTTTTTTTTCTTTGTAATATTGTATTAAGTTTGTGATAAAAATTATGAAAAAATCAAAAGAAACCTAATGTTTAATAGGTTTTAGTATACAAGCTTATAATTTTGATTTTGTTAAATATCTGAAATTAACCGGAAATGTATGTATTAGTATCTGCTTGGAGAAAAAAATATATTAGGTGTTATCTATTATTTGAATCACTACCAGTTGACCAGACCAGACATGTCGCCAAATGTAATACATAAGCAGAATTTTGCATTACCTAATCAACTATTAGCAAATATCACAAAAAACTTTCAAATAATAGCTACGCATTTATAAATAACATGATATTTATAAATGTTAAATGAGTATGTAAAATATAAAGTTCGTAAAAAACATCCAAGGTAAAACGGTAAATCTTTATAAAGTGTAAAGGTACAACGAGATAAATTCAGTACGAGCACGAAAAGTATGTTCATAGAATTTAACAATTTATAGCTGCCGGACCTACCAAACTTTGTTATCAGAGCAAAGTGCGCGAGTGTAATATATCATGGATTTATAACGAAACATCTAGAACGAAACCTCGTATCATAAACACAATATATGTGCTATGGCACAAATAAAACTTGAAGTTAAAATTCTTGCAAACAACTTGCTGGCTTGAAAATTTAAAACTTTTTTCCCTTTTAATTCTATTATTCCTCATTACATTGAATCGAGCTAAACCTAAAGAAATCAAAGAGATAATTTCGTTTTAACCGAGCTTGTATTATTTAATAATTATAAAAATATTAAATAATTGTCACATTTAATTAATATTTATAAGATTCGAAATACATTCTTAAATTACTTATATTGCGTATTATTAAATAGGATGGATAATTATTATTTAGAAACTTTAATGTAAGTGTCATAGGCATTACGTAAATTGTGCTGTTTCATCACAAAGAAAATACTCCAGTCGCAGAAACGAGGTTACCTCCGGATTGTAGTAAAACTCGAAACCAAAACCTTCTTGCACTGTCAGGGTATGGTTGATAAATAAGCAAAAAAAAAAGGTTGTGGAAGCCGAAATGTTTTCCACATACTTCGTATTATTTTTATAAAATAAAAAAGCATTACTCGAAATAAAATAAATGGTCCTCTTTATGCTAGAGGCGAGCAAACGAGGCTTACTGATGTCAAGTACTTTTTTTAAGATACCGACGTCGTAATGATCCGAAAATAAGGATTCTTCCGCTGAAGAAAGTTTATTACACACTAATTGAAAGTGGAAGAAAAGTCCGTGATAAACGATGCGATGCGATGCGATGCGATGACGAGTTGTGTGGTGATGAAACTTGCCGGCAGACATCAGATCAAATAGCTCTTTGGAAAACTCTTCATTGTAAAAGAGGTAGAAGACGAAAGGAGCCACATCTCTACAAAATGCCATAAAGTCCGCCGGGTTCCCGTAAATCGGAACGGCTCTCCGCTGTACGCGATCAAACGATCGAAGCTGATAAATGAGAATAATACTGTATTTGCGGCCGGAACTGATTCTTATAGAGCGCAAGTCTTTGGCCAAGCCTGAAACACTGCCTTGCTCTTTTGATCACTCCCAATTTCATAGAGACCACCAAACAGACGATATGGTTGTTTACGTCTGGTTGACAAATGTGCGTCTTAACGAGCCGGGATAGACCATTTACGTTTATATTTTTTTTATATTTGGTTCCACGCTAAATAACTTTATTGCTTGTGTAACGAATGGTTTCGTTTTAAGGAAAGTATTATTTAGTGCTTTAAGGTTCTTAAGTACCTTCTTTTGTTATTTTTAACTTCACCGTAGAAAAACAAGAAGGACCTAAATAATTTTAAAATTGAGTCAATTTACTTGTAACTTTATAAATTGGTCAAAATATTTCAAATTTACAATTTCCCTAAAACTTAATTGAACGTAAATATGTATTCTTTATGTCATGTCAAATCATATATGGAGTAAAATTACTGATATCGAGGCAAATTATCTTCAAAGAATACACTAAAAATCTTTGGTATTTTCCTGTGTTAGTTAGGATGCCACAGTCAACAAATCAATATGTTAAGATGATAACAGACCACAGCCGGTTAGTATCCTAACATTTTTTATTGCCGTGTTATTCTATTACGTCCTCAATATTTAGTGAATGAAAATAAAGAAGCTAAAAAAAAGTTACTCTCACTTTTTATTTTTGATTTTTAATAGAACACTTACAAATTTAATAAATATTTTTAATCGGACATTTCTTTACACATTCATTGTACAGTTTGCTAATTTATGTACATATTCAAGCATTAAAAAAATCGGTTAAAAATCTATTTCCTTTTCTATATTGTTTTTTCTTTCGAGTCTTTGGCGTGCATTTTGTATCAAGAATAGGCGTTCGCATTGGCCTTTATTTTGCATATGAAAGCGTTGAATATCGGATAAATCTCCGATAAAAAGAAAGGACTCCGAGATAAAGTATCTCGGAATTTCGGAAGTGATTGGGATGGTTCTAGTTGTTCGTATATTGTTCACTGAATATATAGACGTTTATGAAACAGTGATCACAATAGAAAAACAATGGATTGTTTTGTTGTACGGTTCTTCTCAGACCAAGACGCGTTTGGAAATCTCGTAGCCTTATTTTAAGCTGGAGAGTGTTACAGAAGGGATTATTTCGATACGTTCGATATTAAAATAGGAACTCTCATCACGCCTTTTTGACGTACACTAGTAATAATGTATATGAATTCAAAGTGAAAAAAATAAATATATTTTTTTTATGTTCTGTATTTTAATTATTTATGTATTCGAATATACAAATGTATAATTGGTAAAATTACCACAAATTAAAAGTTTACCTTACTCAATGTCGAAAGTTCTTAAATTTTCTGTATGCATAATTATTATTTTAAAGTAGTTATATAACAATATTTGAACAGCGGCCGCTTTTACTGCAAAATAAATACTCGTATCGGATAAATTTATATTAATAAATGTTTTACAATTAATTTCTTCAAAGTTTTCGAAACTAACTATCAAAGTAGCAACCAACTTAATTTATGTGCTAACAAAAGAAGCTTTAGGAAATACCTGAAACGCAATTTTAATTGCTTCTTGAGCATGATCAAATAAACACGTTGATTAAAAAGTAATTGGTTTTATATGAAAACTTATTGCAGTTTAACTAAAAATGTTTTTATGACATGTATTTTTTTTATGTTAACATCCGTTTGGTTGTATGTTATATATTGAGGGTAAGTTTAAATTTATTTAAAAACAAGGATAGTATTTAAAGGTAAGTATGTACTTTCAGGTTGTAGCTTTTGTATATTGCATTAAATAGTTTTCCAACAAGTCAAAGTCCCCTAAACGTTATTTCATACAGATTTATAGGGACCAACTATAAAAGTGTCTCAAATTTTCCTAAAAATATCAAAATATCTTTGTACAAATTTTGTTGTGAATTTTCGTTAGAAAATGGCAATGCCTTACTAATGCCTTATCGTTTAATGTAGTAACGTTATAGCCTATCTCATTTGTATTGCTTTTTTATATCAATAAATTAAAAAAAATAATAAACATCTCTACTACTTTACTCGTATTCTCTAGATTTAAAAGTGGAGTAAGTACCTATGTATTAGCAACTGAAAAACGGAACATAACACTCATTCATTTGAACTGCATACTGTTTATTATTTATTAACGACATACCCTTGCTTTGCACAATTGATATTTACATTAAGGTTTAAATTTAAAAACAAAGCTTAATAAATTATTAAAAAAAATATTAAAATAAATTATACCACTTATTTAATAAATTATGATTTACTCTTTCCATTTTCCAATATTGCAAATCAGGAATTATAATATGTCATTTTATAGAAATATAGGCCTATGTAAATTTCATATGTGATAACTAGGTCGGGCAGTATTAACATAATTACCTGGTTATAATAATCTTCTTAGTTTGTTACAGAAACCTGCAAGTGTCGTGTGCGAGGTATATGAGATGGGTTGACAAGTTTCGTAACATTTAACTTATTTGTTAAGCTCTCGTACAAGATTTACTGTAAGCTGCGTGCTTGTTAATCGATTATAGCACCTGTATTATGATACTTCAAATCCTGGTACTGAATCTAATTACTAGGACAAGAACTTTAGACTGACACTTTCTGGTAACTTCTAACAAATGGTTTTTAAGATATTAAACAAATTTTACTAAGATTGTTAAATTAAAGTAACGGTTATCTCAACGTGAAAAGGTTCCCAACTCGAAAGGAATCTCACGGCATGAAGAAGTAAACTGAGCATAGTAGAATAATAAATTTAATTACTTCCCGTTTTAGCAAGTAAGCGGCTGCAGTCCGCCAGAGTGACCATTGACTTGTGGTGAGATCAGTCGCTATAAGATTGGATCTACTAGAAGGTTATATTTTAAGTCTAAGAAGGAATATTTTTTCATATTATGTGTCAGCGTTAACTTGTATAGGATAAATAACTTTTATATGTGCATTCACACCACAATTGTGTTTGAGGTTAAAAAAAATGTATATCCCCCAGAAAATAAATTACAACTTCTCAGAAATTGTTTGTAGCATAACATAAAAATAATTTGGAATATCTTATGTATTTTATATAAAATATATGTAATAATTATAATGTTTTAACCAGAAATAGATTTTTTACTTTTATGTGTATCAATATTGTTACTAATTGAGATAAATTAATGTTTAGAATAATTTGCTAAAAATTTTTTAGGTATAAAATCAAAGATGGAACAATAATAATATATAATGATGATCACGTAACACTTTCAAAAGTTTCGAATTGAATGTTTACAATAATCTACAAAAAAATATACTTATTAAAATATATATTTTACGCTTTAAAGAAGTTCATATTTTGAAAGATGTCTCTTTAACGCCTAAGACAATAGAGCAATTGACAGTTCCGTCACATAAAAGTAACATTATCCATTTTTGAACATTATCCATTTTTGAACGGTATCCTGACCCAATCACGTTTCATATTTCTCGTTATGTAGTCTGTTTAATGCAAATTACCTTGATACATGTAATTGTGTTTGTATTATATTTTTACAAATAAATACAAAAGTAACAATAATAATATTTATGAAAATTATCACATTATTTTTGGTTGCTAAATGTTCACCATTTGGTTAAATTAATAAATTTTTCTCGGACATGTTTTATTTATAACTTTTTAGGAATTCTCGCAGACAATGTTACTGGAATAGTTGTCTTAGCTTTAAACTAAAGACTGATCTTGAAGCTTATTCCTACTTTCAGGTCAGTTGGTTTATTGTAATAAGAAGTATTTTATTCTAATACTCTTTTAAATTTGTGAAGAAAATTTAAAAGAGTATTAGAATAAAATACTTCTTATTATTCCGAGTTTTGAAGGTAAACCACATTGTAACATAATATATTTAAAACAAAAAAAACAGTGACTAACTTTTTTTCTATAAAAGAAGGATCAATTTATCTTAAGTGTTATAAAGTTATGTCTGTATCAGAAGAAACTATTTCGGACCTCTTCAGTAGAAAGGAGATAAAATGAAATGAGTGTCTACCAAATACTAGGGCTCCAAAGGGGTTTAATCAAAACGGCTTTGGTTCATTGCTTCAGAATAAATAGACCAAACAAGAATTCTTTTCTTAGATTCATGTAAATATTTTAGTTTTAAAGCAACTTATACTAAATCATTTTATTTATAAGTTATATATCTGTTAAAATGTAAAATTACTTAAAAATATTGTTTTATTTACAACGAATATACTCGTACATCAAAATATTGTTAGGTTAATATTTAAACAAATATATAAAATATTTTTTGAAACTATTTAAATATGCATGTTCAAATTTGGTAAATGAGAAGCAACATTATTTGCTGAAATTATAATATCATGTAAAGACATCAAATACTACTTTGCTTAATAAGCGGACAGTGCAGTAATTTTTTTAAAGGAAAAAAATCTAAATAAATATTTTTCACGCAAAAATAAAAAAAAATACTTCGTTGTACATTTATCTATACAAACATCATCTCACTTGCATTTTTGAGGATAAAGAAGTTTATATAGAAATAAATAGCTTGAACTAAATGGTAATGCTAATTTGAATAATTGAAATTTTCTTATTTTGAGTGAGAGAACGAGACACTTACTATTATCGCTTGCTGTATGCAAATGCTTTATAGAAGTAGTATTATCAAATATTTTTAAAACATCTAAAAGTAAAAGAGATACAAATTTATTAGACTTTCAGTAATGGTACTTACTTACCTTTTTTGTTGTACAAGAGAGAGATGAATAATATTAATAGATAACTCCATACTTTACATGTTTGGCTTTTTTTTTTTTTGTAAGTTTTTTTCAAACCACTTATATATACTTTATTTAATCTAATTATTTTATCTTTATTAAATCTACTAAAACAATATTATTATGCTACAACGTTTATTACATTAAACATAAACATTATATGATGAATTGTATGGATATCTAAAAATAAAATAATAATGTTTCATCAAGTTTGTCTCGATGGTATGTTTGGATTGTATTCAAACCATTTCTCACAACGTAAGTAAAACGCTTCTTTCTACCCGAAAGCAAATGATGTCAAATTGTACTTATGTTAAACGTCACGATGACAGCAATTTTATGGAATATATTGTATAAAATTCTTAACAAACATACAAACATTTTATTTTTAAATTGGTGCCAGCATTCGGACTGTGTTGAAAGACTATTGAATTTTACGGTCAATTTTATTATTAATATTTAATTTTGACAACCAATGATCCAAATTTAAAGTCTAATTTACTTACCACCTAAAATTAGTTATATTGAAATGTTTTTATTATGAAATATTTATGTTTAGAAAAAACATTATTTGAATACTTCAATACAGACGAGAACAAATAGTTGGAATATTGCCAGCCACTTATTGTCGTCATTGATTTGCTTTCGTTGCATTAGTCACAATTGTTTGCATTGAATATTGGGTCCAGACCATCGACATATGTTTTTTGTATTATTTAATACTTAATATTTGGTAAAAAATACATAATCTTACGCATTACGCATTAATGTTATGATTAAAAAAAGGGTTTCTAATTATATAAATACAAAATCAACTCACAAAAACTTTCTAACATAACTGCCAACGCCAGGTCGTCTACAAGTTGCGGTTAGATGAGATGGGTGATACATTATACATATAAATATTATTGTTTATATTTCTTTTACAACACTAACAACAATTACAAATGACCATAAAATTGCAAATAGACAATCCTAACAAATAGAAAATACAAACTTCAGATAAATACAAAATAGATAGATACAAAATACAGAGAAGATAAAAGAGGTGTTTGTTTAAACATTTTGATACTAGGTAAAAATTTGTATTTTCGCTTTCGCTGTTTTTTTAAGAAAAATCTTCCTACATTTGTACGACCTAAGGTCTAAGGATCTAGTCTTTGTACGATGTAAGATCCAAGTTGTTACAAAGTGAAATAAGTTTGAAAAAGGGACTCATTTTAAAATTATGTACCTTTTGATTGCAATTTATTATTTTTTTAATTATCATAAGATTATAAAATGTTACACAAACATAGTGTAGCGTAAAGTACAAGCCTATATACAAGTACAAGCATATATTGAAGTAAAATATAATAATTATAATATAATAATTATTACATGCAATTATCACACTATAATATACGTTACGTACGTTAAGGTATGCAGGGACCGTAGCGTTTGCTCCTCCGTCGTCTCTGGCTACCCCGCAACGGATCAGAGTCGATGACTCGATCAGAATTGTCGACCCCCGTTATTAGAACTACTCATACATATCAAATAAAATGTCAAATACACTCACTGGAAAAATAACAATTAACACCAATTAACACGCGTCGCAATTCATTATCAATATCAACTAATTTAAAATAATCAAAGTTCTCTAATACACTCACTTTTTATAATCACATACAGTAAATGAAATATTAACTAACCTTATTAGGAATAATCCAAATGATTAATTTAAAGTACTCGAAATTCTCTAATAAACTCACTTTTTAAAATCACTTGCAATAAATGAAAACTTAAATAAACTTAATATTTTACAATGATAACTGAAAGAATTAATCACTAAGTTAGTTACTAAAAGAATAAATAAATAAATATAATAAAAAATATAACTCACAGCACAAAACCAATATGTTCTTATCACTGTCCAAACCACCAGGCAAAAAATGACGTCTCAAAGCGAGTTGTCCGCTATTTATACAGTTTTCAAATAAGTTGATCGTTTGACTCGATTCCCGAAAACAGTTAATATCGCATTATTACGTGACAGTGACGTGACGTCAAATCAACGCATTAGAAATTATAGAATCCTAACTTGCATAATTCTTAAATATGATTTTTAGTTATTTTGACCTCATTTATCTTATTTTTGTAACGTAATTAACAAATGCTATTCACGTAACAAATCATTATTTACCCACAATATTTATCAAAATAATATGAATTTATAAAAATAAAAGGATAGTGGAGTAGTCTAAAAACCTTATAATATTTTACAAACGATTTGAAAGCTTGTAACAAAAAGTTAATATAATAATGATGCGTTTAAGGCTTCGCGGCGATGTATATATATTGTAACTTTAATATTTTTGTGTTTAGACTCAATTTATTAATACTTATATTTAAATGAATACAATAGATAATTTGCCAGCTAGACTCAGCAGTGGGTCACTTGGTATACACAAAAAATTTCGAATACTTTTGTTGAATAATACCCTTAATATTATTATTTAAATTAAGTTCCTAGGCGCCACTGACGTTGGACAAGTAAAGACATATACACAGCCTCCTTGTTTTTGCCCAGAACAGAACAGATCAGCCCAGAAGACTGCAGTCAAACAGGTAACGACATTTGTTGTGATGTAAGGAGTGAGAATTACTATTCTATAATATGTAAATGTATATAAAATTTAATTAATTTCATAAAATTCGACTACAACTAAATGAAATAGATAAGTAAGTTTTCCGTGCGAGTATTTGATAACCAATGCGGTATTTCAGCAAAAGAAAATACATGATTTACAAAAACGAGGATTACTTCCGGATTGTATTAATAAAGCTCGGAACTAAAACGTTCTTGTGGAACTTTGCCTTGATATAGTAGATACTTCTTTACGAAATATTCAAACGGAAACCTTTTCCAAATATTTCTTATTGGTTTTGTTAATAATTTTAACAACAATAATTATTTGACTTGCAGTATTTTAAATATGTCAGAATAACAAACATTGGTCATACTTATAATTTCCATGAAACTTAAAAGAAAATATCTATTATTATGTTATGTCGTGTCTTGTCTTATTATATCATGATATGTTATAACAAAATATTGTCCTATGATACATAACATAATAAATCCATTACTAAAGTTATTTATTTTTTATACCTCTTATATTTGTGGTGTTATAAAGCTTTAAGACGAAGTTTTTTATTTCCAATGATGTAGCACAAAAATTATTGTAAAATTGAAGTACAAGCAGTTTCCAGCTGGCCCGTAGGCATTACGCCAAATATTGGAATCCCCCAAGGATCTTGGAGCACTGGCTATAGAGCAAAATTACCTTCTAACGAATACAGGGAAATACTTTGAGGTACAACCGTTAGCATCCAAATGATATCGTCTTGTTGGTGCATTGTGTACTTTAGCCATAATATAATATTGTGTTAACTTTGTGTTAATTAACTGTTTTAACTTTTTAAAAACCATAACTGTTATCAAACGGCAAGAAAAAAAACTTTTTGTAATCGCTCTGGTATTTTAGATATTAAATAAAAACGTTTATTTTTGAAATTTCAAGTTTTGTTAAAAAATAAAACAAATTGTAGGCTATTTTGAAACGTCCTTCTTCTAATTTAATTTTGTTAGGGAAGAAGTATTTATTTATAGATTTGCACGTAATTTGCTACCTCCATTCTTGAATTCTGCAAGTCACTGTTAGTTGGAAAGAATTCGTTGAACGATTAACATTATGTTACGAAATATATATTTACTTATTATAATAAAGGAGCAAGACCAACTCGGTTAACACATTACAGGGTTTTTAAACAAAATAATCAATTATTTTAGTAGTGAGAAATAAATTAATATCATGTTTCATGTCAACATGATATTAATTAACAAACTCATCAAAAAACTAATCATAATTTTTGCTTGTTTTGCTGGCTTGTACTTACATACATTCTTTTTTTAATTGAAATATTAATTAATTGATTCATTGAAATCTGCTATAAATATTTACCATTAATCAGTTTGTGTTTATCATTATTTTGAAGAATAAAACAAGTGTTATTTTTATGTTTCAAATTAAACTTACTTTAAAATTACTTTTATTACTTCACTCAATAATCAAAGTTATTTAAGAAGTAATCATAAGTAGGGAACTTATGATTCCTAAAACAACTACACAAAGCTACTTTGTTCTATTAATATAATATAATAGAACAAGCAATGTTAAATAGAAAGTTCATGAAATAAGAGCGCATAGAATTGATTTGTAAAGTTCAGAAGAAAAGTAAACTAAAACAAAACATTTTAATACTATTATTTTGTTTAAAGTGAATCTTTTTACCCATATTCAAATATGTACACAACTACATTTGCGTTTAATGAGTGCTTTCTCCATTACTCACATAAAATATCATCTAAATGCCACGTGAGCATGGCTACTGTCGAATTTTACTTTAGTTACCAATTTACGAAAATATTACATTGTTTTACATTTTATGTATTACTCGTATATTAATTATATTTAAGAATGGTTAAGTATAATAATACGATTAACTGAATAGAAGTAACATTATACACCGTAATATACATTTTCGGTATGTGGTTGGTATAAATTAATTTGAACATAGAATTAATATATTGAATAATAATAATAATAACAATAACATATTGAAGAATCATTTATACTTTGATAACGCAGTGATACTCACAGTTTTCGGTTATTTACAACTACCAGATCCATTTCAAATCTAAACTTTATATTTATTTAGATATTTATGTTCTCATAGAAATTGTTAAAGAGTAGAAACCAGAATTTTTGTTATTTAATAATAAAAGATACACACTCCTAGATACCAGAGCTGGAAAAGAATAAAAAATGATAATAATCTTATACACTTCTACAGCAATGTTTAATTAATTAACAAGATTACAAAACAAAACTAATCTTTAACATTCATATACATACGAAATGTAATGTGAGCTTTCCATTAACTATCAGAATTTAGGTATTTCACTGATCAAACGGGCTGAGCTCCCGCTCTCTGAACTAAATATTTGACACGAATAGGTGCTTGAAATGACCGCGGCCGTTTATAAGGACATTGTCTCAACACCAGTCTTTAGGTTTCATTATTCAGTTAACAATACAATAATTGACATAAATATTTTTAAGTACATATTTTATTTCTGGATACATAAAAGAAACGCTTATTTAGTTGTTATATTATTTATTATACAATACTTAATATAAATTTACCCAAAGAAATTTTTAAAATAAAATAAGAAAATGCTATAAGTTTAGATAGTTGGTTAGTTATTAAGGTAAATTGCTCAGTGACTGAACATCAACGTTTGAATGTTGTCTGGAAATTACAGAAACCATAAATATGTTCTCTTGGGAAAGGAATATTGAAAGAGGTCACACAACATTCGTATTCAAGAAAATAGTAGTTTGCTCTAAAAACCTATTGTTAAATATTTTTACTGTCTATTTATAAATTACTTATTCCAGAAACTTACAAGCTATTTTTTAATTTTATAATTTCTTGATGAAATTTCTTCGATCCAAACATATTTTCTCTGAACAGATTGGTTAAATAGGAGTCATCTTAAAAAAAATCAGACTTACGAATTTCCGCACATATCTTGGAAAAGTAGTAAATGGATTGAATCTACATTTTATACAAGGGGCATTACTATAAAATAATGTTTTTAAATACTTTCAAAGGGCTTTCGTTACTACTACAGCCTAAACCAAGTGTTATAACAAAAAATAAACAAAATAGTAATTATTTTCCAGTATATTAGATTACTGTGCTTAGATTACTATGATAGGAACTGAGTGAAGGTGTCATAGGCACTTACTTTGAAATCGGTACCAACGAAGACAGCAAATTACCCATAAATTTTAAATTTATGAATAATTTGCTGTCTTTTTTTTTTTTTTTTTAAAGTTAGATAGCACAAACATTAAATAGGCTATTTTCAAGGTTGATGTTTTATTTTACAAAATGTTATTTATTTTTTAGTAAGGCTACTAACGTGTTTATTAATAAAATCATTTATTAATAATGTAACACATTAACTTTTATAATATTAAATAAACATATTAAATATTATAAAAGTTTTCGTATTCGATAATAAAGGATACTTTATCTAATTACTCTTATAAAAGGAAATATAATGCAAATAAACGAAAACAAAGCCGTTGAGGGATATTTCTCCTTTATAATGTTCTAAAACTAATCTTATACGAGTACTCAACTGTCTCAGCTGTCCATGAATCTTGAATTTCTCTCCGCCGATGGTATCTACATATTCTTTTCATTCCTTTTATCATTCTAAACAATTCATCTCCTTTTTACTTACGTTAGTGCTTTAAAGATCCTCTTTTAAGGAATAGATCGCCTCTATTATGTGTCACTTTAAAATATCTAGAAATAAAACCTAATTTTTATGGTTATGGATGTAAATGTGGTTATGAACATATGTTTATAAAAAGTAACCAAAACGATTTTACAGAAAAAACAAGTTTATATGGCATCTTTCTTGTCTCAATTATAAAAAGTTGAAATTTTGAAACAGAACAGAAAAGTAGCAGATAGTATAGTTCAATATTCACCAAATATCTTTATCATTAATTGAAACGTTTAGAATCAAATTACATACATTTAATCGATGTCTAAGAGCGGACTATATTATTATATTATAGACGAAACTAGAATTATTCTTCGGAGAATGTGAACGGGTATTTATATCAAATTTATATTCAACATGATTGAGGATACGTTTAGCTTTTTATTATAAATTATTTTTATTAAGGATTTAAGTTTAAGGTAATCGTACAATATAAATATTAAAATCAAAACAAAAAACATTTATATTTATCTCATGTTATAATTACTTTTTTTTACTTTAAACCTTTGCTTTTTTAGACAAACACATAAAAATAGGTAAATTTATAAACATATTATCTTTTTATCTACATCGGAAAATAGAAGCTTCGTTTATGTCTGAGTGGGTTAACCATATCATAATTACAACGGTCCCTGGTTGCAGTGACCGTTGTAATTATGATATACCCGGCAGTCTGTTGAGACTGCCGGGTAAAGTTGCGCGTTACGCAGAAATAACGTGTTCAATTTCCGAAGCTCAGAAACTTTGATATATTGTTTTCGAAAATGTGTTCTTTTAAACTCTGTTATTTAAAAAGGAAGATTTTAGTTTTGTTTTAAAACACTCGACGCTTAGTAGTCTTAATTATTAACCTAACCTAACAACTTAAGAATTTGTCTTTTTTTCTGTCACCCGACATAGAAAAGAAGAGATTATAAATTGTTATACCATTAGTTTTATATTTCAAATCTAAAAGATTTTTTTCAATAATTTTCAAGATTTTCTTTTTTCTTCCAAGGTAAGGTGAAAGTATATTAAAAAACACTGAAGCTTAACTATTTAAAGTTTTTTTTTGCTCGTTCCTCTTTATTGATGTTAATTGTAAAAAATCCGGAAGGCCCCTTAGAAATTAAAAATATTGCAGATGTTATAAATGTATCAAAATAAATTTTATTTTCCTTTGAATAATAAGGTTAATCTAGCGAATTGCAGTCCACTTATGAATATTATATTACACTACTTCAGTGTCTTTACAAAATCAATTAAAGCAATATCAACCTAGCACTATTTTTTTATTCTTAAACACAGTAACTAATATTTTTTTACATCTATTTAAAAAAAAACAAAAACGCCGTAAGGGCTTCATAACTTTTATTTTTTTACATTTTTAACGTCTTAATTATCTACATCGGTATCTACACGTGAAGATTCAATAACTTGGCATGTTTGAACATATTATAAAATATATTATAACATAATGAAATATACAGTTGATTTTCATCAGTTTAAATACAGTAAATGATATCTTTTTCAATTCATAGAGAAAGTCAGATAAATTAACATTTCCATTTAACAATTCGACCCAGGAAACTCTTTATCAGTTTAATTTACGAAATGTTTACGGGATATCCGTAAATACTTTATTTTTGGGACATAATTTGACTTTAAATTATTATTTATTATAAATCACCAATATTTTTCTTCAATCTATTAGTGACTCAGGCAAAAATAAATCACTTGGATGCAGTTAATATCTTAATTCAATTAAAATACATATATTTTACAGAACAAAGTTGGTCAAGTCATACTATTTTATTTATAACTTAGTATAGATATAGAATATAGAAACTAATAAATGTACTAGCTAAGACAAAGTCAAGGATGCGAAGCTCGCGGTCGAGGGTGGATGGGGACGTAAGTGACGCAATGTAGCAAGTAACTGCTTCCCCTTTTGCCAACACTAAAGAGAAATTAATAATTTATAGACATAGACATAGGGGAAACTTGTAACTTGTCGATGTCTTACTTAGAACTTGTTTAAATATTAAATATCAACAAGTACAAAACGTGTTGTAAGTAATTTTCTAGTACGTATAATATAAAGTCATTCTGAAAGAAATCGTAAGCAGCAGAAAAAAAATCAGAACATCTGAATATATTGATATACTGATCTATTATATTGATCTTGCCCTATTCTTGTTGCTCTATTATTGTATTTCTGACATATAATTCCGTAATGTATATTTAATTATTTCCATAATATAGCTGTCTAAGTAATTCTTCTAAAGATTAATATATCTCTTTGCCTATTATAACTGATTGACACAATGTACAATGGTTTTATCATATCTGGATTGCTGTGTTTTTATACGTATTAAAATATTAGGTTTATAACTTATGGAAGTATTAATAAATAAAAGAACAAAGTTTTTAAAACTTATATTGTGAAATTTCGAACTTTTATAACATTATGGTCACAAATGGAGCCAATTTGAATCACATTGAAATTATTATATTATTCAGCAGAATAATTCTTAGTCTTTTGAAAAATATACATAAACTTCTATTAATTTGAATCAATCAAACAATAGACGTCTGCAAATACACGAGGCCGGAGCAACGGGCAGGTGTACAATTAGTGGCTTTATACTATAGCGACTTGGTCCACTTCACGCCGATCCACAAATTAGCCAGTTCGGAGTCTAGGTCGTTGTCTGTTCCCAGATTAAGCTGGAAATTGGCGAACTGATGAAATAGTTTTAGTTATTGATTTTTGTTAGCATAATGTTCGGTATAATACTCCGATTATACCGAAGCTTCACTTATTTGAATTAATAGGATAATATGTAACAAAAATGGAGATGTTCGGCAAAATGCTAGATATGAAATATGAATGAGTGTTGGGAAAAGTTAATGTATATTTATTTAACGTAGATTTTTTTGTTTTGTAACTGTCAATAAAAATAAATCTGGAATCTGGACCCCCGGACTCTAAAGAGTTGGGGTTTATTTAGCTTAGCTTTCTTATCAGTGTTTTTTTCCATATTTTTTATTATCACGGCAGAACTTACAAAATTGTATTGATAAATGAAACATAATTTATTATTGTTTTTTGAAGTAGTCAAGTTATTAAAATCTACGTTATTGAAATGCTATTACAATGAACCAAATTTTTACCATATAATAGGACTGAATAGAATTTAAGAGTTGCTTATTAATACAATCGTTTATTGATCGTTTATAAAAAAAATATCTAAAATATTATTATATTAAAATATTATATTATGTAACCTCGTTAATGTGATTACATGTATACATTTTGTCAAAACTTTTTTAACTGAAATTCGATATTCATACACAAAAATATGTAAGAAAAAAAATCAAATCCCTAATGTAAGTTGTAGATACATATAAGATCATATAATCATTTTTAAAGTCGTGTATCTCAAAACTTACTTAAATCTTCTTAAATTAATTCTTACGAAAATGTAGCCTCGATATTATGTACGAAATTAATAACCTACATAACAATATATTTAACTCTGCAGTTTTTTCTAATAAATATTGTATATCAACAATATAATAATTATCGCTGGGGTACAAAACGTTGTAAACTAAAATAATTACATTTTATTTCATATGTTTCGTCTAATTTGAATGAAAACTCTTACATTTAAATGATTAAATAGATGACAAATATGTTAATTGGCTAGGTTTGTATAAAAACGCTTATCTGATTATTGAAATGTAATAAGAAAATAAGTAGAGATCATCAATTAGATGATAATTTGAAAGAGATATTTTGTAAAGATATATTTAAAAATTCGAGACGCAGTTTGAAATCCAGTACATACATATTACATTTTAAGAAATGAATAACACATAATAAACACTTCCAAGTAATACAGACTACAAATGTAGTTTTTATTACATCGACTTACTCCAAAGTTTATAGTTATGTAGTCAGAGCTACTTTCCAATGTTTCGGGTATATTTTTTCGAGATGAAAGATGTCCGTTTCTATTTCCTTGATAATATATGTTCAAAATTTAATTTTCATTGGTTATAAATTTCAAAAGAATAACAAACAAACAAGTTCATATTTGCAGTTTTAATTATATTGATTTATATTATTCTGGCATAAAACGAAAAACAATGCAAATTTATATTGATTATCATTATAATATTATATAATATTCTATACAAAAATATTAAACGAACTAAACAAAACACAACTTTTAAAAAGCTTTATCCGCAGTCTGTTTTTATTCTGCTCCATGTCCTTCAGTAACAAAATCATTAAAATTTTATACTTTTTTCTCCGTTAAGTTCCTTACTAAATAAACAATGTGTACCTGGAATAGGGAAACATAATATTAAGCGGTTAACTACAAAGAGCCTTCAGTTGGGTTAAGTAACCTTATGATATGAAAGCTTACAAATGTAATATTACATCTCTTATTACTCGTTACGATTACCTTTCTTAAAAGATTTTACTTTTTCATTTAATTCTTACTTTTTATTTCATTGAGTACCTCAGGCAGCGAACCGATCATAGTCGCCCTCACCTCCTTCCGCCCTAATGTTTATGTTTATAGCATCTCAACCCCACCAACCGGTTATAAATGTTGAGCCGCTATACATGTGGTCCAGGTTTACCCCGGTCACATGGATCCTTGGTACGGCAGATCTGACCTCCGAAGTCGTCCGACAACGGTACTATAAGACTAGTAAGCTCGCAAGGCTATCGGTCATAGACAAGTCCAATCGCGACCACCTAGCTATCTTTTCTCCATGAAAGGTTCCGGAGCTGTAAGGCATGCTCACTTCCCGTGTGATTTCTCGCACTAGCAATAACTTGCTGAGGACGTCAGAGAGGCTAACTACCAGTTTCCAGCTGGTGCCGGAGCTGTAAGGCACGCTCACTTCCCGACAGGCAGTCAGGCTGCAAGCCTACCCTACAGTAGAGTCGGGTGACCGGATAGATGCTGGCACATCCATCTAACCTCTAAGCAGGAGGCTACCCGAACTGCAGTGACCCCCGAAGGGATCTCTGCTTATGGACCGTTCCAAGCCCCGAAGTAAAAAACCACAGCAGCTCTTCGCCTTAGGCTGGTCAATCACCTCTCGCTGCGCACGAGATCCGACGGGCCCCCGACAACTGTGGGAACCCAGACGAACAGCGCCGAACCTCTACAGCTAACCACATTACTACTACGAATCCAACACCAAAACCGGTAACCCGGCAGTTTACATGCGCAAGCGCATGCGTCGCTGCCGGAGGGCTTAGGTACCGGGGTCCCGTAGTACCCTGATCTTAGCAGCTGACCCGTAGTTCAGCTGCAAACTATCTACCGCCGGGTGTCTCAGTAGATAGGGATAGCGAACCGATCAGTCGCTGCTTGTAAATAGACCTGAGTGGCCATTGAATAGGAAATCTTGGCTCAGGTGTTGCTCGGTGGACCACTCGTACTATGCCGCCAGCTATTCTTAACTGTTTCGATAGTTAATTAATCAATTAATTATTATTTAAATTAAAACTATTCAATATTACTAACTGGCTTCTAATATTTACTTACTATAATTAGTATAATTACTTGCCTTTCATCTGATGGCTTACTCCTTATTGCTATATCATTCCTACATATATACTCAAGAAAAATATAAGCAACATCTAAGGAATTCACTATTTTTAATTCCACATTTCAGAAGAGTAAAGTTCCTTAAACAAACATTCTTTTTGTATAGTATGAAATGTCAATCAATTCCTTCTAGTACGTACCACGGTATACATATAGATCGCACACAAGATATTTATAGTGGTTTTTAACAGTATCAGGTGAATGGTATTATTGCTATTGTTATTACCAGAATAGATTTTTTGGTCTGTATTAAAAAGTCAAAAATTGTTGAGTAGTATAATATTATAGTTTTGTAGAAGTAACAAAGTATAACTAAAATGGGAAAATAATAGATGTATACATAATGTTGTTTTAATTATTTTATATTTATTGAGGGTTGATGAGATTCATTAGCGACGCAACGCATCTCCCTGCTAACATTTTAATGCAGATATTTTATACTTGATTTACATTTCTCAATTGGTGGGATATCATAAAATTAGGCGTCGCTAATAGAATCCCAGTAAAAACAACAAAGGTCTCATAGTTTATCACTACTTTCTACCCAAAAGCAAATGATGTGAAAATATATTTCTAGATGTCTTCTAGGTGATTACAATTTCATTAAATATTAAATTATATGGATATATTTTTATTATTAGCGCCAGAAATCAGAGTTTGTTGCAAGACAATTTAATATTGTGGTTACTAACATTATTAATATTTAACTTTGACAACCAATAACTCAAATTCAAAATCTGATTTATTTATCAGCTAAGATCAGTTTTAATAAAATTTTACTATAACGAAATACTTATGTTTTAGCAAACACATTATTTCAATACTTCAATACAGACTTGAACAAACTAAAGAAATTTTATTTGTAGTTGTAATATTGCCAACTAGTTGTTTCCGGCACTGATTTGTTTGCATTGTCTAAGACTATCGATATTATTATCATTATCAATATATTAGCTAAACTAAGATATATCTAAATCTGTAAAAGACATCGCATTGTACAAGTTCTAATTATTAAGTATTATAATAATTTATAACAGTTATATTGTGTAAAGCTCGATTAAGTCACAAAAATCTTCCCTACATAACCGCTAAGGACAGATTCTCCTAATTATTGTAGAGACGGGTTTCATTTTTAAAATTTATACATACACATATTATTATTATGTTTATATTCCTAATCGGTTAATATAACATTAATAGATTTTGATAGCATATTAGCTAACTATCAAAAGTTCTTTTATATTTAAAAATTTCGTAATATTTCTAAAAACAATTTGTTTTAAATTTTGTTTGTCAACTCCGTCCGTAACAGATTTTTTTTGTGAAAATTATCTTACCTTTACACGGAAAAATTACATTTTGTCATTAGTCCACGTAATAATTAATGAAATAAATCATTAGTTATTTAATTATCAAAATCTTTTATTTTATTTGACAAATACAGGCAAGAAATAATTAAAATAAATTAAATTTTTAGTGCATATTAAAAGCTAGTGATAATTGGTTATCGCTTACAACCTTCAGATAATATACAGTCTTCTACAAAAACATTTACGGTTATGTCAGTCTATAAGAAACTGGAACAAAAAATTGGATTAAAATAATTCCTTTATTTATTACCCAAATAGAACAAATTTTCTGGAAATAATCTTATATTCGAAATATTTTTATAGAATAAAGTTGTTAGTTACTATTAAACTACAAATAAACAATCTTAACACGATAGCTAAAATACAAAGGTTTCCCGTGTTAAATTAGCAATTGGTTTCAACCTCATGTACTAGTATTTGTTTTTTATATAAATTACTAAATAATATAAGAACATATTGAACATTCAAATGCTCCGAATAAGTCGAATTCTTTTAAATTACGCCCACTGAAGCTGTAAGAGCAAATGATTTAAAAATCTTTATATTCTGCAGCAAACAATAAAAGGTATTGAACTCCAATGGTTACTCGCTAACACCGCATTACTGTATGAAATACTTTCAATAAGGTACTGGTCGCGGTGGTTTCTACTTTTGTACGAAAATTTCCAGTACAAAAATGCCTTTTTACAATACTAAATAAATATTTATAGTCTTGAGTTTTGACTTTAATTATATAGTTAAGTCGAAATAACATTTTAGTGCCTTTTTTCTTTATGCAAATAGTTATAACATCAATATACAATTTCCAGGTTTCCGTACCTTGAAAGGAAAAAACGGAATACTTATAAAAAGCACTTTGTTCTCCGTTTATCCTTCCTTCCGTTAATTAAAATCATATAACAAGTAACTCTTGTTATATGATGTTGAGTTGTTGATAACCCCTTGAGACTATGTAAAAATAAAACTTCTTATTTAACGTTAATTCAAGATACGACCGTTTGGGTAACAAGGAAATTAAAATTTATAGGTTACTTCCTGTTGACCTAGAATCTTGAAAATTGGGAAGTTACATTGTTTTAACTTTACATTTATAATAAAATTTTCTTATGGAGGGTTGATCTCTAAATTGAAGATGAGAGTTAAAGATAAAATATTACCAAATATTGATAATTGATTGATGCATAAATTTTTATTTATAATGAAATATATAAAAAACAACGTTCCCTGCTTACCTCCTAACTCTTGTTATCTGAAAATGTTTACTCATTTTTTTTATATTATACATTACTTAAATACTTTAAAATACTTTTCACGATGCATAAGTTTTTATTAAATGCTTTTATTTAACTTGACATGTATCGGATCAAATCTTGTAACGCGAAATTTTAATACTCAGACTCAATGAATTTCGATGAAAATTAGAGCACATGTTCGGCTCCGATGACAATACAAGTAAATGGGGTTACCCGAAGAAAACATCCCCTTTTGACCCCTGTTTGCCACCCCTACGTGTTTTTAATCGCGTTTTCGACCATATTTGCCGAATTTTATTGTCCGGGTTAAATATATTTCACGAAAATTAGTCTTTATGTTATATTTTAGTTAAAATACAAGTGGGTTTTATTTCTAAATGCTTTTTATTATATTAGATATACTTTAATTTTAATATGTTTATTATACACAGTTTTATTTATTATTATATCATCGAAAAAAGATTATGGAAAATAAAAATGTTACTCCTGTCAAAATTTCGAAATTGTATGCAAATAAAAATTCAAATAAAAAATTACAAAAAAATATTTGAAAATTTTTTTTTAAAAACATTTACAAAAAAATTTACAAAAAATTTACAAAAAAAAATACAGAAAATATATAATGAAAAAAAAAATTAAAAAATGCATTTATTTAACTTTGTAAAAAAAGAACTAAAAAGTTAAAAATATTTTTTTTCAAAAATATCAAAAAAATTGATGCAAAAAATTATTTACAAAAAAAATGATTCAAAAAATTATTTACAAAAAAATTGATTCAAGAAATTATTTACAAAAAAATTGTACAAAATATTTTTCAGATAAATCGTTAAATAAAAGCGTGGCGCGTTTTCATCAAAAAATTTTTGTTTTCATATCATACGTAAAACCTGTCTCTTTGCTGATTTGCATCCATGTTCTTTTCCAATAGAATACTATTATTATGAAGCTGTCAAATACTTTATGATGTGTCGGTTATGTTTTTGTTTTTGTTTAAAAATGACAGAATTTTTTTTTCGAATGATATGAAATTTAACAAAGAGAAACTTAAGAATTAATTAAGTATTTGTATCAAATATGATATGATGATGTAACGCGCCACGCTTTTATTTAACGATTTATCTGAAAAATATTTTGTACAATTTTTTTGTAAATAATTTTTTGAATCAATTTTTTTGTAAATAATTTTTTGAATCAATTTTTTTGTAAATAATTTTAGGCAACAATTTTTTTGATATTTTTGAAAAAAAAATATTTTTACTTTTTAGTTCTTTTTTTACAAAGTTAAATAAATGCATTTTTAAAATTTTTTTTTTTATCTATGAAGTCTTGTTACCTAAAAATTTTTTACTATTTTTTTGTATATATTGCTTAAATAACATTGTGTGTGCATTAATATGACGTCTCATTAAAATATTATATTGTCAATAATTTCGAAATAAATTCTCAAAAGCAGTTCTTTTAAAGAGGAGGCGAAAAATATCACTATTGTCTACTTTTAACGCAATTTAAACAAAAAAATCTTTTACTATATTCCAAGTGTAATGATGTAGAATAGTCATACTAGGTTTGACCAAGTTGACAAAATGTAAAACAAAAAAAATTAAGTCTGTCTATTGTACTATTTGTATCAAATGCTGAAATTTATGATTTCGTAATAAATATATTGATAAAATATATAAAATAAATTTGTGAATTAGAAGAATCAATAGATTTTTTATATTTGCACTTTTTCTTAAGGTAAGGAACCTTCAGTATCTATAAAGTTTCATAAATTCATATAGCAATTTCAATAAAATCTTTTCACCATTTTATTTTTACTTTATAATGAAAGTAGGATTATTTAAAATAAACGAAACGTTGGTAGAGGTTCATATACTCATCGTATTCTATATCTATCGTTGAATTTGAACACTACTTATTATTTTAAATTTCCCATACTTTTCACATTGCAGTAAAATATAGTCACAAAAAAAAATATTAATAGTACCCTTTTATGTAAATAAATTAACCAAAATTATTTTCGTTTCATTGTTTACTTTTCATAATATACAATACCTAAGGCAGCTTTCGATATTCTGGACAAAACCATTAACCTTCTGGTGCTGTCAGAATATTAACATATCTAGAATTATAACATAGTAATGCACACTTTGGAGAATCAAATCCTATCATCAGAGTGTTTTTTCATCTTTATCACAAAAGCTAATACAATGTACTTTCTTCGCTGTCTGCTTTTGTCCCATTGGTTGGTAACACAGTAAATATGGACCGTGTAGCGACATTTCTTAAGCCCGCATTTCTGGCACCAGAGGCATTCAGTTCCGTGTCTCCAATATAACTCTCCCTCAAGCTGCTTATTTTCATAGTAAAATATATCATAACAACCACACTTATAAACAATTGAACCAAAGTTAATTGGGTTTCTCAAATTATTTGTATTGTTTTTGTTAATTTAGAAAAGAAAAGTTTTAATTAACTAACTTAAACAGGGTGGTATTATGTTAGTACTGAATATATTGAACTACTTTTACAAGTACATACAAATATACAAATAATACAAATAATAAAGGAGTTGGCCATAATTATCTGATAATTACTTAATTAACCTTTAATATATACTCTCAATAACAATAATGAATTATTATAATTTTAAACATGTTATAAATAGTTGAGTTATATTAAAAAAAAAAAACAATAATACAACAAAATTTATCTGTATAAACTATGACATGACATAAATATATTTTTAAACTGACTTGTATTTTTTTATATTATATTTAGAGTCTTAGTGGGTGGAGGCAGGTAACACCGACAACAGGTAGCTTACTACTTTTTCATATTAATTTTTTTGTGTGCTTGTCGTGGTATCATTTAAATACAAAAAATATTTAAGTTAGAATTTTCACAATATTAAAAAAAAAATCAATGAACCTAAGCAATAACTAACATTACAATTATTTTTTTATAATATAAATCTTTTATATATTAATGTTTAGGATGAATAAACGTAGTTGTTAATATTCACCTAAGAATTACAATTACACTACAATTTACGATTATGGAGATTTCAAGTATATAAAAATATATCTCTCTAGTATTCCATACAATATACTTACTTGATATTGATGTTTTATTTGGATATAGATATTATACTTATAAAATATAACATCTTATGTTACAATACTCATGCTCCGACATATATGTGTATATATATATATATATATATATATATATATATATATATATATATATATATATATATAAATACTACACATGTTATAAAACTTCAAAGTAAAAGGGTATAGAAAGTTGAGAACTATGCGTTGCTTGTTAATAAAAACAATAACCTACAATATTACTATGTTTCTGGTACTTCCATTTAAATTTATGAGAAAATGATTCGTGTTAACAACCTTTTAACGCAAATTACATCGCCACGCCTCTAATGCGCGTAACTTTACTACTTCAACTCTCATTAAGCCTTCATCTTTGTGAAACATATGCTTGTAGATACAGCTATGATATATTAAAATACTTCAATTCAATTATATTTATATTGCATTAAAAATTTTCATTTTAACAAAATTGTATAATATTTTGAAGTATCACTTCGATTATTACTTCCACCATATTGAACGTTTATTTTTATATTAAAGTTGGGATCATTAATCACATCATCGATAAAATGTGACATTAAAGGAAAAATTTTCACTTACCTTGCTGATATATGAAAGATGAAGGTTTAGAAAAATCCGGGCCACCAACATTATCATATTTATTAAAATCACTTCAGGCAATTCCCCCGCCACCAGGAAGCTATTTCCTTTAATAATTAATGTGATATAATTTTATATTACCATTTTAAGGATGAATTAATAATAAATAGAACTCGACAACAGATTGGATTTTTTTACGATATTATATATTCACATCTACAATATCCGGTATTGAAAATAAGATATCGTCTACATTTTAGACATTTACTCATATAACATACATTGCTGTAATATAATAAAATTTATAGGTTCTTATAAAATACTGTTATTATGAATTACTTTGTGAGATAATTATATCTCATTTAATAAGTATAGAACTACAATATGTCATTTTAATACCGCTTGCTTAGTCGTAGTACAGTGTGGTCGAACAGTCACACAAATTTCATCAGTTTAAACCTTTTGTCTGGACGCTACGTATCATTTATGTCCGTATGCAAATATAATTGCGGTTCAGTGCAACGGACCCGCGTGATTTAGCATTGCTTTGTACGGAAATGACTCAGCCCATTTCACACGTTCTGAAAATTAGGCAGTTCTGGTTCAAGAATGACTATATTCAAACTGATTTCGTAATAGGCTTTCAGTGTTTTATTTACCTTTGGAATTATCTATACGCAATATAATAAACCAAATGCGGCAAAATTCGGTCTTAAATTGAGTACACAACAATTAAAATTTTCATTTGATTAATCTTCATCTACTTGTCTATCTGTCTGTCGGTTTATACGTTCATACATAACCCGAAAAGATTTAGATGGATTTATTTAAAATTTATTGTGGTTATCAATTTTTCACTCCAAATACTTTTTTCTTCTTACTCGCACGCCTCGAAGTTTTCCCTTCAATACGAACATACTCCTATCTCACCTTTTTCAGTATCCCATTTCCGAGTGAACAACTTCGAATGGTCTCGATGAAAAGCGACTTTATTTTAGAAAAAAAAAATATTAACAACCTTTATTATATTATAAAAATAAATTAATGTTACGATTCTAAATGAGAATTAGCTACATTTATTTAAATTTAGCTTTCATGTAATTTAAAATATATAACATTTAAAGTAATGACATGACGTTTGGAACGAGCTTACGAATTTTTTTGTAAGTAGTTAAAAAATACTTTACTATATATAAGAGAATACGATACGAAGGTAGATCTCTAATAAGACATAAAAGAATGTGTAGTCGAATACAAAATAATAACTGCTATTCTTTGAAAAATAGGAGCACTCTTTGACTTTACTGCTTCTAGTAAAGTCGATTCTTTGTGTAACAAGTTGTAGCGATAAGAACCTTCCTATTCAAAGTAAAATCTAGTTTCACATACTTAACCCTTAGGGGAATTCACTTTACATTTACAATATGAAATTATATTTTCATCAATAGCTATAAAGTTATATATAGTTAACTCCCCTTTTAAGGGAAGCTAAGTAAGTGGCTCTGTTTGTCAGTCCATTATAGCAATATAAAAGATTTATATTATAAAAAAATAATTGTAATGTTAGTTATTGCTTAGGTTCATTGATTTTTTTTTTAATATTGTGAAAATTCTAACTTAAATATTTTTTGTATTTAAATGATACCACGACAAGCACACAAAAAAATTAATATGAAAAAGTAGTAAGCTACCTGTTGTCGGTGTTACCTGCCTCCACCCACTAAGACTCTAAATATAATATAAAAAAATACAAGTCAGTTTAAAAATATATTTATGTCATGTCATAGTTTATACAGATAAATTTTTGTTGTATTATTGTTTTTTTTTTTTAATATAACTCAACTATTTATAACATGTTTAAAATTATAATAATTAATTATTGAAATCTCGCATTACATTTCGTAATGCGAGATTTCCATTAACTATTTCGTTTCTAAAACTAATCTTATATTCAACTGTCTCGGCTAGACATGAATGTAGAATTTCTCTTCGCCTATGGCATCTACACATTCTTTCCATTCCTTTTATCATTCTAAACAATTCATCTCCCTCATACTTACGTTAGTGCTTTTAACATCCGCTTTCAAACCTACTTTTTATTTAATTGTAACTGTAGTTTACTTTTGTATTTTTATACCCTTAGCTTAATTACCCTAAAATCTGAACGGTGGCATCTGTTTATAAAAAGATAACCGAAACGATTTTACAGAAAATACTAATAATGTTTAGTTCGCTCTCACAAGTTTTTATTGCATCTTTCTTGTCTCAATTATAAATAGTTGAAATTCTGAAACAGAACAGAAACGTAGCAGATTGTGTAATATTAAATATATATTAGTTCAATATTCCCCAAATAACTATAACGTTAATTGAAACGTTTAGAATCAAATTACATATACTTAATCGGTATTAAGACCAGCGAACAATATATTTTAGACGTAACTAGAATTATTCTTCGGAGAACGTGAACTGGTATTTATATCAAATTTGTTTTCAACATGATTGAGAATGCGTTTAGCTTTTTAGTATAAAATATTTTTATTAAGGATTTAATTTTAACTTTAATATTAACATAAATATTACGACCAAATCAATTTTTTTATTTATCTCATCTTATACTTTAAACTTATCTTTTACTTTAAACCTTTGCTTTTCTAGACAAACACATAAAAATAAGTAAATTTACTAACATGTTAGAATAGACGAAATGAGTTTTTAGCATTGTTTCAATATAAAGGAATTATCTTTTTATCTACATCGGAAAATAGAAGCTTAATTTGTGTCTGAGTGGGTTTACCATATCATAATTACAACGGTCACTGCAACAGACTGCCGGGTATAAGTTCAGAAATGACGTGACGAATGCCGCAGAAATAACGTGTTCAATTTCCGAAGCTCAGAAACTTTGATATGTTGTTTTCGGAGATGTGTTTTTTTAATCTCTGTTTTTTAAAAAAGGAAGATTTTTTTTTGTTTTAAAGCACTCGAGGCCTAGTAGTCTTAATTATTAACATAACCTAACCACTTAAGAATCTGTTTTCTTTTCTGTCACCCGACATAGAAAATAGATAGATAGAAAAAGAGGTTATAAATTGTTATATCATTTTATATTTCAAATCTAAAAGATTATTTTCAATAATTTTGAAGATTTTCTGTTTTCTTCCAAGGTAAGGTGAAAGTATATTAAAAAAACACTGAAGCTTAAGTATTTAAATTTTTTTTCGCTCGTTTCTTTTTATTTATATCAATTGTAAAAAATCCAGAAGGCCACTTAGAAATTAAAAATATTGCAGATGTTATAAATGTATCAAAATAATTTTTATTTTCCTTTGAATAATAAGGTTGTTATTAATCCAGCGAATTGCAGTCCACTATTTTTTTGTTCTTAAACACAGTGACTAATATTTTTTAACATCTATTTATAAAAAAACCCAACGCCGTAAGGTCTTCATAACTTTTGTTTTTTGACATTTTTAACAAAGATGTTAAAAATGTCAAAAAATAATTAAGAAATTATCTACATCGGTATTATCATGTGAAGATTCAATAACTTGGCATGTTTGAACATATTATAAAATATATTATAACATAATGAAATATACAATTGATTTTCATTAGTTCAAATACAGTAAATGATGTATTTTTCAATTAAAAGAGAAAGTCAGATAAATTAACATTTCCATTTAATAATTCAATCCAGAAAACTCTTTATTAGTTTAATTTACGAAATGTTTACGGGATATCCGTAAATATTTCATTACCTGGACATAATTTGATTTTAAATTATTATTTATTATAAATTACCAATATTTTTCTTCCATCTATTAGTGACTCAGGCAAAAAAATCACTTTGATATAGGTAATATCTTAATTTAATTAAAATACATATATTTTACGGCACGAAGTTGGTCGAGTCATAGTATTTTATTTATAACCTAGTAATTAATACGCGGGAAAATAATAAGCGTAACAACTAAGACAAAGTCAAGGATGCGAAGCTCGCAGACGATGGTGGATTGGGGACGTAAGTGACGCAATGTAGCAAGTAACTGCTTCCCCTTTTGCCAACACTAAAGAGAAATTAATAATTTATAGACATAGACATAGGGGAAATTTGTAACTTGTCGATGTCTTACTTAGAACTTGTTTAAGTATTAAATATTAACAAGTACAAGGTGTTGTAAGTATTTTTCTAGTACGTATAATAAAAAGTCATTCTGAAAGAAAACGTAAGAAACAGAAAAAAAAACAGAACATAATAGAATATTTATATTGATCTTGCCCTATTCTCGTTGCTTTTTATTGTATTTCTGACATAGAATTCCGTAGTGTATATTTAATTATTTCCATAATACAGCTATATTATGGAAATAAGTAATAAATAATCTAAGTAATTCTTCTAAAGATTAATATCTCTTTGCCTATTATAACTGATTGACATTATGTACAATTGTTTTATCATACCTGGATTGCTGTGTTTTTAAACGTATTAAAATATTAAGTTTATAACTTATCGAAGTATTTATAAATAAAAGAACAAAGATTTTAAAACTTATATTGTGAAATTTCGAACTTTTATTAATATTATGGTCACAAATGGAGCCAATTTGAGTCACATTGAAATTATTATATTATTCAGCAGAATAATTCTTTGTCTTATGAAAAATATACATGAACTTCTATTAATTTGAATCAATTAAACAGACGTCTAGACGTCTGCAAATACACGCGGCCGGAGCAGCGTGCAGGTGTACAATTAGTGGCGCTTTGTACTTTAGCGACTTGGTCCACTTCGCGCCGATCCACAAATTAGCCAGTTCGGAGTCTAGGTCGTTGTCTGTTCCCAGATTCAGCTGGAAATTGGCGAACTGATGAAATAGTTTAGTTATTGATTTTTGTTAGCATAATGTTCGGTATAATGCTTCGATTATACCGAAGCATCACTTATTTGAATTAATAGGATAATATGTAACAAAAAAGGAAATGTTCGGCAAAATGCTAAATATGTTATTACATATTGAATGAGGGTCGGGAAAACTTAATGTATTTTTATTTATCGTAGATTTTTTTGTTTTTGATCTGTCAATAAAAATAAAACTGGATAAAGAGACTTGGCTTTAGAACTATAACATACAATGGTTACAGTCCGTATAGGAAAATATTTATGCTTCGATTATACCGAAGCTTCACTTATTTGAATTAAGAGGATAATATGTAACAAAAAAGGATATTTTCGGCAAAATGCTAAATATGTAATATGAATGAGTGTCGAGAAAAGTTAATGTATTTTTATTTATCGTACATTTTTTTTATATTTGATCTGTCAATAAAAATAAAACTGGATAAAGAGACTTGGCTTTAGAACTATAAAATACAATGGTTACAGTCCGTATAGGAAAATATTTTAAATAAATGGAACGTATAAAAGTATGTAGGTAGAATTTTGCAATGAAACAAAAGTTGTAGTCGAATTTAAAATGGACGGTAACTTAGATATCTGAATAGGACATGACGGCAGAATTAAGGACAGAGAAAGCAAAAGACCGTTTTTGGATGGATTAATTTGGCTAATGTTATTGTTAAATAATCACTGTTAACACATTATGTTGTAAAACATATTTTGGAAAATTACCCCTTAAATTATAAAATTACTTAAAAACTATTAAAATCTTACAAATAATTAAAGCTTATAGCGAACATTAATTATATCGTATGTATTGATAAAATGTTTATCGAAATACATAAAATGAAAAAGAATAACAATAAAATGGGCAGGCAAGAGAAGATTTATAATCATTGTTATGTCCTCAAGAATAGGTTTCTTAAGTAGCTACTAAACTTTATTATAGCGCTTACGACCCCCGGACTCTAAAGAGTTAGGGTTTATTTAGCTTAGCTTTCTTATCAGCGTATTTTATTTATTTTTATTTCCATATATTTTATTATCACGGCAGAACTTACAAAATTGTATTGATAAATGAAACATAATTTATTATTGTTTTTTGAAGTAGTCAAGTTATTAAAATCTACCTTATTGAATGCTATTTCATGTAACCAAATTTTTACAATATAATAGGACTGAATAGAATTTAAGAGTTGCTTAATAGTGCAATCGTTTATTGATCGTTTATAAAAAAATATCTAATATATTAGATGTAACCTCGTTAACGTGATTACATGTATATATTTTGTCAAACCATTTTTTAAGCGAAATTAGATATTCATACATAAAAATATGTAAGAAAAAAAAATCAAATCTCTAATGTAATTTGTAGATACATATGGGATCATATAGTCATTTTTAAAGTCGTATATCTCAAAACTTACTTAAATATTGTTAAATTAATTCTTACGAAAATGTTATTTACGAGATTAATAACCTACATAACAATGTAGTTAACTCTGCAGTTTTTTCAAATAAATATTGTATATCAACAATATAATAATTATCGCTGGGGTACAAAACGTTGTAAACTAAAATAATTACATTTTACTTCATATGTTTCGTTTAATTTGAATGACAACTTTTACATTTAAATGATTAAATAGATGACAAATATGTTAATTGGCTAGGTTTGTATTAAAACGCTTATCTGATTATTGAAATGTAATAAGAAAATAAGTAGAGATCATCAATTAGATGATAATTTGAAAGAGATATTTTGTAATGATAATTATATATTTAAAAATTTGAGACGCGGTTAAAAATCCAGTACATACATTACATTTTAAGAAATGAATAACACATAATAAACACTTCCAAATAATACAGACTACAAATATAGTTTTTATTACATCGACTTACTCCGAGTATTTTTCCGGTTGATAAAGTATTTACTTTATTAGAACGCAAATCCGAAGGCACGATTGCGGCTCAGTCGGATGGTAGTTTACTTTCACAATTTACAGCTGTAGAAAGAAGTTGTGTTGTTGTCATGCTTCGTAAATTCTAGGCGTTAACCTTCTATTACTCCTATTTTTATAAGTGACATTACCTTTAGCCATTCAATATTAATACTCTATCATTAAGATGGAACTTATATAAACTTATCGATGTCTGGTAAATATTATAATTGTCTGGAAAAGCTTATAGTTATGTAGTCAGAGCTACTTTCCAATGTCTCGGGTAAATTTTTTCGAGATGAAAGATGTCCGTTTTTATTTCCTTGACAATATATGTTCAAAATTAAATTTTCTTTGGTTACATATTTCGAAAGAATAACAAACAAGTTGATATTTGCAGTTTTAATTATATTAATTTATATTATACTGGCATAAAACGAAAACCAATGCAAATTTATATTGATTATCATTATAATATTATAAAATATTCTATACAAAAATATGAAACGAAACAAAAAACAAAACACAACTTTTAAAAAGCTTTATTCTCAGTCTGTTTTTATTCTGCTTCATGTCCTTCAGTAACAAAATCATTAAAATTGTATAGTTTTTTCTTCTTTAAGTTCCTTGCTAAATAAAAAATGTGTACTTGGAATAGGGAAACATAATATTAAGCGGTTAAGTAACCTGATAATAAGAAAGCTTACAAATGTTATATTACATCTATTATTATTCGTTACGATTATCTTTCTTAAGATATTTTACTTGTTTCAGTCAATGACAACGTGTCAATTACATGTATCATATTAGAGTTAAGATATCTTTAATATTTTTTTCTCGAATATTTCAATAAACATTACTTTAATCTGACATATTGAACACCTTATACTGTTTGACTCCCAGTGATTGTTTCCGTTTTTCAAAATAAAAAAGGAATTACGGGACCAAATATTTTTTGAAGAGTGTGAGATGAAGGCCGTAGAAAGCCTATGTGTAGAAAAAAGTAACGAGAATTATTTGTATGTTTTAAAAGCTAAATAAACCTTTTTGCAATGTGCAAACTGTATCTCACTCAAGGAGGGCTATAATAAAAGTTATAAATATAATACCTAACTTTTATTTCATTGAGCACCTTAGGCAGCGAACTGATCAGTCACCGATTTTAAATAGGGCTGCATGGCCATTGAATCTTAGCTCACGCGTTGCTCGATGAACTTTTCGTAGTATGCCACCAGCTGTTCTTCACTGTTTCGGTAGTTACTTAATCAATTAATTATTATTTTAATTATATACTATTTAACATTACTGAGTACTAAATAAAACAAACATATTCTTTTTGGATAGTATGAAATGTCAATTAGTATTCTTTCTAGTACGTGCCACGGTATACATATAGATCGCACGTAAGATCTGTATCGTGGTTTTTAACAGTGTCAGGTGATTGGTTTTATTGTTGTTGTTATTACCAGAATCGATTTTTTTAACTGTACTAAACAGTTAAAAATTTTTGAGAAGTATAATATTATGGAGTTTAGTAGAAGAAACAAATCATAACTTAAATAGGAAAATAATAGATGTATACATTATGTTGTTTTAATTATTTTATATTTAATGGGGGTTGATGAGATTTATTGGCGACGCAATGAATCTCATCAACCAAAACAAAGAAAAAAAAAACAAAGAAATTACTCTTTTTATAACATTTTTAATACAGATATTTTATACTTGATTTCCATTTCTCAATTGGTGGGATCTAAACATAAAACTAAGGGTCGCTAATAGAATCCCAGTAATAAGAGCAAAGGTCTCATAGCTTATCTCAATGGCATATATGGAGTATGTCCAAACCAGATCCCGCAACGTATCTAAAACACTACTTTCTACCCAAAAGCAAATGATGTGAAAATATCTTTCTAGATGTCTTCTCGGTGATAACAATTTCATCAAATATTTTGTAAAAAAATATATTTTTCAATTAGCGCCAGGAATCAGATTTTGTTGCAAGACAAATGAATATAGTGTGTTGCAAGACAAATGAATATAGTGTTTACTAATATTGTTAATATTTAACTTTGACAACTAATGACTCAAATTTAAAATCTGATTTATTTATCGGTTAAGATCAGTTTTAATAAAATTTTACTACAACGAAATATTTATGTTTTAACAAACACATTATTTAAATACTTAAATTCAGACTTGAACAAACTAAAGAGATTTTATTTGTAGTTGTAATATTGCCAGCTAGTTGTTTCCGTCACTGATTTGTTTGCATTATTTTTTTATGCAAGAGGAGGGTAAACGAGCTGGCGGGTCACAGATGGACGTGATCACCGCCGCCCATGAACTCTTGCAACATCCGATGATTTACAAGAGTGTTGCCGGCCTTGTAGGTAGGAATAAACGCCTTTTTTGAAGGTACCCATGTCGTACCGATCTGAAAATACCGCCGAAGGGAGTTTGTTCCACAAGCGAGTGGAACGTGGAAAAAATTTCCTTGAGAACCATACAGTGGAGGATCGCCACGCATCCAGGTGGTGAGGATGGTATTGGAGGCGATGGCGCGCTGTGCGGTGATGAAATTCGGCGGCAGGCATCAGATCAAATAGTTCTTCGGAACACTCCCCGTTGTAAATGCGGTAGAAGACGCACAAAGAAGCCACGTCTCTACGCAATGTCAAAGAGTCCAGCCGTTCTCAGAGCACCGGGTCCCCGACAATTCGAATGGCTCTCCGTTGTACGTGGTCAAATGGTAGAAGCTGATATTGGGGTGATCCGGACCAGAGATGAGAACAGTACTCCATGTGTGGCCTTACCTGCGCCTTATAGAGTGTTGCATTACCTAAGACTATCGATATTATTATCGATATCAATATATTAGCTAAACAAAAATATATACAAATCTGTAAAAGATATCGCATTGCACAGGTTTCAATTATTAAGTATTAGTAATAATTTATATTGGTTACATTGTTAAAATTAATTTATAAAATAATGTCTTGGTAATAATATTAATAAGAGCTGAATTAAATCACAAAAATTGTCCCAACATAACCGCGAAGGACAAGTTCTCCTAATGATTGTAGAGATTATTATGTTTATATTCCTAATCTTAAAATATAAAGCACAAAGACACTCACTCACTGACTCATTCATCGCTCTACAGCCCAAACCGTAAAACCTAGAAAGCTGAAATTTGGACACAAGACTCCTGATATATTGAATAGGTGCAATAAGAAAGGATTTTGCAAAGGTCACCCCCCGCTCCCTCTCTTCTCCCATTCCATTGCAGTAGAAATTAAAATTATTTGGCCTCTCACTATGTTTATTCGTAAGATAAGGGTTCCGTAACTCACATACATTTGGTGATTATTTGTGATTATTTTCTATTTACCTACATACAGTATGCGATTATTTGTAATTATTTTCAAATTACCCACATACAATTTGTGATTATTTTCAATTAACCCACATATAGTTTGCGATTCTTTGTTATTATTTGCCCAGCATAGCGGGCGGGAATCAGCTTGTCTGTCAATATTACATTAACAGATTTTGATAGCATATTCTCTATCTATCAATAATGTTCTTTTACATTAAATAATTTCGTAATATTTCTAAAAACAATTTATTTTAAATTTCTTTTGTCCACTCCGTCCGTAATGATTTTTTTGGGAAAATTATCTTACCTTTACATGGGAAAAACTACAATTTGTCATTATTCCAAGTAGTAATTAATAAAATAATTCATTATTTATTTAATTGGTAAATTCTTTTACATACAGGCAAGAATTAAATAAATAAATTGAATATTTAATGCATAATATAAGCTAGTGCTGCAAAACAATGATAATTGGTTAGCACTTATTTCAGATCAGATACAATCTTCTACCAAACCATTTACTGTCCTGTCCATCCCTGTTGTGTCCATCTTTAAGAAACTAGAACAAAAAATTGGATTAAATTCATTTCTTCATTAATTACCCAAATAGAACACATTTGGATATAATCTTACACTTGAAATATTCTTATAGAATACTATACTAATACTAATACTACTACTATATACTATACTAATACTAATACTAATACTAATTCTTATAGAATACTATACTAATACTAATAAGAAACTACAAATAGACACTTTCAACACGACAGGTTAAATACAAAGGTTTTCTGTGTTAATTTAGCTAATGTTTGGAACGTTATAAACTAATTTTACTTTTTTTTTATTTAAAAAATTAGATATTTTTATTATAAAATTAGATGATTACTAAATAATATATGAACATATTGAACCGTCAATAAAAAGTTAATATATTAATTTCAATATAAGTAAAACATTTAAATGCTCTAAATGAGTCGAGTCCTATTAAATTATGCCCACTGCCACTCATTTAAAAATCTTTATATTCTACAAGCAAACAATAAAAGGTATTGAACTCCAATGGTTGTTCGTTAACATCGCATTACTGTATGAAATACAGCTTTCAATAATGTCCCGGTCGCGGTGGTTTCTACTTTTGTACGAGAATTTTCAGTACAAAAATGCCTTTATACAATACTAAATAAATTTTTATAATCTTGAGTTTTGACTTCAGTTATATAGTTAAATCGAACTTCCAAAATAACATTTTAGTTTCTTTTGTCTTTATGCAAATAGTTAAAATGAATATTCAATTTCTAGGTTTCCGTACTTTGAAAGGAAAAAAACGGAAACCCTATAAGAGCACTTTGTTGTCCGTTTATCCTTCCGTCCGTTAATTAAAACCATATAATAAGAGTTACAACCCCTTGAGGCTCTGTAAAAATAAAACTTCTTATTTAACGTTAATTCAAGATACGACCGTTTGGGTAACAAGGAAATCAAAATTTATAGGTTACTTCCTGTTGACTTAGAATTCGAAAATTGGGAAGTAACGTTGTTTTAACTTTACATTTATAATAAAATTTTCTTATGGAGAGTTGAAATCTAAAATTGAAGATGAGAGTTAAAGATAAAATATTACAAAACATTGATAATTGATTGATGCATAAGTTTTTACTTATAATGAAATATATAAAAAACAACATTGGCTGCTTGCCTCCAAACTCTTGTTATCTGAAAAAGTTCAATCACTTCTTTTTATACATTACTTAAATAATATTGTGTATTAAGCATTAATATAATGTTTTATTAATATATTATACTTCTAAAGAGGAAGTGAAAAATATCTACTTTTAATGCAATGGAAAGAAAAATAAATATTTTACTTTTCTCCAAGTGTAGTATGCCGTAGAATAGTCATATTGGGTTTGATCAAGTTGAAAAATGTATAAGAATTGAAATTAAAGTCCATTTATAACAAAAAACAAAAATGTATAATTTTTAATGAAAACATACAGAATAAATTTTGTGAACTACTCAATTAGAAGAATCAATCGAATATTTTATATTTGCACTTTTTCTTAAGATAAGGAACCTTCAGTTTCTATCAAGTCACAGATTCATATATATATATAATTTCAATAAAACCCTTTCATAGTTTTATTGTAACTTTCTTATGAAAGTAGAATTATTCAAAATAATATCAACGTTTATAGAGGTCCATATACTCATTGTATTTTATATCTAATGTTGAATTTCTATACTACATATTATTTTAAATTTCCCATATTTTTCACATTGCACTTTAATGTAATTAACCAAAATTATCTTCGTTTCATGGTTTACCTTTTAAAATATATAATACCTCAAGCGGCTTTCGATATTCTGGACAAAACCATTAACCTTCTGGTGCTGTCAGAATACCAACATATCTTAAATTATACCATGGTAATGCACACTTTTGTGAATCTGAGTGTCTTTTTTATCTTTATCACAAAAGAAAATATGTATTTTCTTCACTATCTTATGTCCCATCGGTTGGCAACACAGTAAATATATGGACCGTGTAGCATTCAGTACATTCAGTACCATGTCTCCAATATAACTGTACGACAAGCTGCTTATTTTCATAGTAAAATATATGACAACATCTACACTAATCAACAATTGAACCAAAGTTAATTAATTGGGTTTCTCAAATTATTTGTATTTAATTTGTTAATTTAGAAAACAGCAGTCTTTTTTTTATATTAGAGGAGGGCAAAAGAGCTGGCAGGTCACTGATTGAGCGAAGCGAACGAAGTGAGCGGAGCGTTTTACTGGAGACTTTTTGCATTCTTTGTCACGAATTGGCTCAAAAACTACTGGACGGAAAATTATGAAACTTTGCAATCAAACAGACACACATTAGGTGATGGTTCTTATAAAAAAAAAAAATTAAAATGTTCTCAAAAAAAAAAAATTTTTTTTAATATAATGTAAAAAAATTGATATCCCCTTGAAATCAACGGGAAACGATGAGTCAATATTCTGGGCTCGCTTCGCTCAATATGCAAACGGCACCCAAGATTTCACGAGCGCAGCGAGTCGAAATTGAGGGTTTGTTGGCGCCCCTAGTAATACGTGATCTCCTCCACCCATGAACTCTTGCAACATCTGAGGATTCACAAGAGCGCTGCCGGTGCTGCGCTGTGCTGCCCCAAAAAATTCAATATTAATGAAAGGAAAAATGTTATTTTTTAGCTTACCAACTAATTTAAATGCACTAACTTCTGATAAATATCGCTTTAAAAGTTATGATCCAATTTAGTACAAAGTTATAATTCTACTGTGTTTTCGAGAGCTTTTGGATAGTTTTCTTATTGTAAAAAAATATAACCAATTTGACAAAAGGTTGTGACTTAAGGCCCTTTAATAAAAGTATTATTACAGTTATTTTAAACAAACAACTTTTATTTCACTGTTTACGAAGATTTATAAAATATTGTTTTGTTTTGCCTATTATTTACACAAAATGTTAAAAAATTACAGTTAATTAGTACATTATACATAACGAACAATGAAATTTATGAAAACGGCACGGCAAATAGACAACACGACGTTTCTATGCAAGGTAATGGAGGCAAAAAAATTATTGCCTCATACAATTATAGAAAAGGAAATTTATCCAAAGCGTTCATAGTTCTTGGTTAAATTGATAAGTATCCAAACTGAATAAGCCATTTTCATCAGATCTTTCAGCAGCAGAGCTAGTTGCTGGATTAGATTTTTTTTAAATGTAGAGTTAACGCCGCTTTTGAAGGTACCCATGTCGTATCGATATGGAAATACCGCCGAAGGGAGTTTGTTCCACATTTGAGTAGTACGAGGAAGAAAGGTCCTTGCTTGAGAACTGCACAGGTGGTAGCAGTAGGATGGTTTTGGGGGCGATGACGCGCTGTGCGGTTGTAAAATTCGGCGGTAGGCATCAGATCGGTAGAAGACGTACGAGTATAATTGACTTGCTTAAACAGGGTGGTATTATGTTAGTACTAAATATATTGAACTACTTATACAAATAATAAAGGAGTTGGACATAATTATCTGTTAATTACCTAATTAACTTTTATTAGTCTTTGAAAGCATAATTTAATTATTAAACATTATGGAAACTTTTAATTGAACTGAGCGTAAGCAAAGCTCTTAACCGTTTGAGAGACCTTTTTTTGTGTTTAGTCGTCCCCAGAATGGGACGAGATAATTAGCTAAAAATTTTCTCACGTATGTTTGAGCCGAACGCGGATGTCATAGCGAAAACAGATTAAAAAATGTTTAGCCATTCAAAAGTTATCAAGAAAAGAAGAAAGGAGAGGGGCTCAGCTCAACACCCGCCGCGCACGGTTGGCGAATCCTAATATTTATTCGCAATAACAATAATTAATTATTATCATAATAATAAAAAAATAAAAGCACAACAAAAATCTATTTGTTTAAACTATGACATGACATTAATATATTTTTAAAATGACATAAATTTATTTAATATTATGTTTGGAGAATTGTGAAATGAAACTTGAGGTGGAGGCAGGTAGCACCGACAACAGGTAGCTTATTACTTTTTCTATTTATTCTTTTTGTGTGCTTGTCCTGGCATCAATTAAATACAAAAAATAATTAAGTTTGAATTTTCACAATATTTAAAATAAATAATCAATGAACCTAAACAGTAACTAACATTATAATTATTTTTATAAAATATAAATCTTTTATATTAATGTAATATAGTAATAGTCCACTTACTTAGCTTCCCTTAAAAGGGGGAGTTAACTATATATAACTTTATAACTATTGATGAAAATATAATTTCATATTGTAAATGTATTGCGAATTCCCCTTAGGTCTACGTATGTGAAACTAGATTCTACTTTGAATAGGAAGGTTCTTATCGCTACAACTTGTTACACAAAGAATCAACTTTACTAGAGAGCAGTACAGTCGAAGAGTGCTCGTATTTTTCATATAATATATAATAAAGGTTGTTAATGTTTTTTTTTTCTAAAATAAAGTCGCTTTTCATCGAGACCATTTGAAATTGTTCACTCGGAAATGAGATACTGAAAGAGGTGAGTACGAGTATGTTCGTATTGAAGGGAAAACTTCGAGGCGTGCGAGTAAGAAGAAAAAAGTATTTGGAGTGAAAAATTGATAACCACAATAAATTTTAAATAAATCCATCTAAATCTTTTCGGGTTATGTATGAACGTATAAACCGACAGACAGATAGACAAGTAGATGAAGATTAATCAAATGAAAATTTTAATTGTTGTGTACTCAATTTAAGACCGAATTTTGCCGCATTTTGGTTTATTATATTGCGTATAGATAATTCCAAAGGTAAATAAAACACTAAAAGCCTATTACGAAATCAGTTTGAATATAGTCATTCTTGAACCAGAACTGCCTAATTTTCAGAACGTGTGAAATGGACTGAGTCATTTCCGTACAAAGCAATGCTAAATCACGCGGGTCCGTTGCACTGAACCGCAGTTATATTTGCATACGGACATAAATGATACGTAGCGTCCAGACAAAAGGTTTAAACTGATGAAATTTGTGAGACTGTTCGACCACACTGTACTACGACTAAGCAAGCGATATTAAAATGACATATTGTAGTTCTATACTTATTAAATGAGATATAATTATCTCACAAAGTAATTCATAATAACAGTATTTTATAAGAACCTATAAATTTTATTATATTACAGCAATGTATGTTATATGAGTAAATGTCTAAAATGTAGACGATATCTTATTTTCAATAGCGGATATTGTAGACGTGAATATATAATATCGTAAAAAAATCCAATCTGTTGTCGAGGTCTATTTATTATTAATTCATCCTTAAAATGGTAATATAAAATTATATCACATTAATTACACAGGCACACAAAAAAAAAAAACATCATTAACCAGAGGGGAGACTCCAATATTCTTAGGTTTTTGGGATCGCTGAAACCGAATATGACAATAAAAACTAATTTTAAATGCCCGTTTTCCCGCTAGCACCCCCTTACTACCTCTTAAGGGGTGAAAATTGAAATTTTTGTATAAAATCAAGATAGATGTGTATTTCTACGTTTTTTTGGATGCTGAAACCGAAAATGATAACCTAAAAATAAATTCATGACCACTATCACCCCCTCACCACCTCTTACAGGGGGTGAAAATTTAAATTTTTCTATAAAATCAAGATAGACGTGTATTTCTACGTTTTTTAGGATGCTGGAACCGAAAATTTTTACTAAAAATAAATTTAAGACCTCTATCACCCATTAACACCCCTCAACAACCCTTACGGGGGATGAAAATTCAAATTTTTATTTAAAATTAAGATGGATGTGAATTTCTATGTTTTTCAAGATGCTGAGATTATATTAAGAGTATATTCGGTTTCATCACACCAAAAAAGACAAACAAAAGTGAATTCGAAACCTCTTTTACTCAATACCATCCCCTAACCACCCCTTAAGGGGGGGGGGGGGAGTTTCAATTTTGTATAAAATCAAGATGTATGAAGAAATTTTAACGATAAATGACATGTTTATCAAACTAGTTTGAGGTTACTCTTAGCTCTTATATTAGAAATTCAAATGCTTTACCGATCAGAAGTATCTGATATATATCCATGATTTAATTCTACTCTTAGCGTAACCCAGGAACAACGGCGTGGAGTGGTTTCCTTTTATGGGCTCTTTTCTGTTCTGGCAAATCTCTTTTTAAATTCCAACAGTAGTCTGCTAACATATTGACGTCCCATTTACCCTGATAGCGCTGTTCCATTGTCTTAAGATCCTGATGGAATCATTTAATCATCATCAAAAGACACCAAAAAATGAAAAAACTTGTTAAGAATAGGACAAAAATCATGATTCAGTCTTAGCATCATAATAACAAATATATGCATACAATGAGGTTACCATATACGAGTACTTTATAATAATTTTTTGTCTCAGCATCTTGAAAAACATAGAAATTCACATCCATCTTAATTTTAAATAAAAATTTAAATTTTCACCCCCCGTAAGGGTTGGTGAGGGGTGTTAATGGGTGATAGAGGTCTTAAATTTATTTTTAGTAAAAATTTTCGGTTCCAGCATCCTAAAAAACGTAGAAATACACATCTATCTTGATTTTATAGAAAAATTTAATTTTTCACCCCCTGTAAGAGGTGGTGAGGGGGTGATAGTGGTCATGAATTTATTTTTAGTTATCATTTTCGGTTTCAGCATCCCTAAAAACGTACAAAAACCCATCTGTCTTGATTTTATAGAAAAAATGAAATTTTCACCCCTGTAAGGGGTGGTAGGGGGTGATAGTGGTCATGAATTTATTTTTAGGTTATCATTTTCGGTTTCAGCATCCAAAAAAACGTAGAAATACACATCTATCTTGATTTTATACAAAAATTTCAATTTTCACCCCTTAAGACGTAGTAAGGGGGTGCTAGCGGGAAAACGGGCATTTAAAATTAGTTTTTATTGTCATATTCGGTTTCAGCGATCCCAAAAACCTAAGAATAATGGGGTCTCACCTCTGGTTCATGATGTTTTTTTTTTTTGTGTGCCTGTGTTATTAAAGGAAATAACTTCCTGGTGGCGGGGGAATTGCCTGAAGTGATTCTAATAAATATGATAATGTTGGTGGCCCGGATTTTTCTAAACCTTCATCTTTCATATATCATCAAGGTAAGTGAAAATTTTTCCTTTAATGTCACATTTTATCGATGATGTGATTAATGATCCCAACTTTAATATAAAAATAAACGTTCAATATGGTGGAAGTAATAATCGAAGTGATACTTCAAAATATTATACAATTTTGTTAAAATGAAAATTTTTAATAAATAATTGAATTAAGTATTTTAATATATCATAGCTGTATCTACAAGCATATGTTTCACAAAGATGAAGGCTTAATGAGAGTTGAAATAGTAAAGTTACGCGCATTAGAGGCGTGGCGATGTAATTTGCGTTAAATGGTTGTTAACACGAATTTTCTCATAAATTTAAATGGAAGTACCAGAAACATAGTAATATTCTAGGTTATTGTTTTTATTAACAAGCAACGCATAGTTCTCAACTTTCTATACTCTTTTACTTTAAAGTTTTATAACATGTGTAGTATTTATAGATATATATATATATATACACACATATATGTCGGAGCATGAGTATTGTAACATAAGATGTTATATTTTATAAGTATAATATCTATATCCAAATAAAACATCAATATCAAGTAAGTATATTGTATGGAATACTAGAGAGATATATTTTTATATACTTGAAATCCCCGTAATCATAAATTGTAGTGTAATTGTAATTCTTAGGTGAATATTAACAACTGCGTTTATTCATCCTAAACATTAATGACAAACAGAAAAAATGTAATTAAAAACGTTTTGAATAAGAATAAGAATATTTTAATTTATTGGATCTGAATATCTTAAAAAGTAACTGAAATCACTAGTTGTGGCTACTTATACAGATAGTCTCATTCTGAAATTTGTATACCGTTGTAAAGATTTGAACAGATTGAAGTGCATTGGAACAAAGCTCCATGAAATGAGAATTGCATTGCATAATAATTAATAGTTGCCATATCTTTTATAGGACGAAAGATAATTTTACATAAACAAAATGTGTATTTTTCTAACTACGGGCGCCAACAAACCCTCAATTTCGACTCGCTGCGCTTGCAAAATCTCAGGTGTCGTTTGCATATTGAGCGGAATAAGCCCAGTGTAATGACTCATCGTTTCCCATTGACTTCAATGGGGTATCAGTTTTTTGACGATTATTCCTTTTATTTTATTTTTTTAAACCATCACCTTGAGTGTCTTTTTGATTGCAAAATTCATAATTTTCCGTCTAGTAGTTTCCGAGCCTATTCGTTACAAAGAATGTGAAAAAGTCTGCAGCAGAACGCTCCGCTCGCTACACTTGTTTCGCCCAAATATTTTTTCTTTATCTGTATAATGATGTGGTATTTATATTTCTTGTCTTATTTTATTTGCTTTTTTACTTATTTATACAGTTAAAAAAACTTAGCTTTTTAAATAGTTGTATATTTATGATATTATGGTAAAGAATAATTTTTATCCAGAAATTAATTAATATTAACATGTTTTTTTTTCATTTCGATGATTTAATCATAAGTTATTTTTCATATTTATTGAGTATCTCAATGGTTATAGGTAATTTCATGTCCGTTTTAATGTAGCTATTCTATATTTTTTATACAATCGGTCCAGTACAATGTAACGTTTTGCGGACAATGAAAGCTTATAAATATTCAATATAATTTAGGTAGGTTCTGTATAATAAATTTAAACATTGGAGTGTTTTCATTTCAAAAATGCAACCTGCACTTACATGCCCTTACCGTGAATAACTATAAGTTTACAGTTATGTTATATATATATATTATAAAGAGGAAAGTTTTGTATTATTGTATGTGTGTATGTCTGTAAAGAATTGCTTAAAAAAATAAACCCCATTTGAATACTACATTAAGGTTATAATTAACTTATAAAAATCTCAGACATGTGTCAAAAAAGTTGATTAGTTAACCAAAGTACAAAAAATAACATTACTAAAATTTACTTTCTTTTTGTGCGTTCCTTAAATGTTTGATGATATGACGAAACGATGTTCTAAAGAATTGTAGATTTAAAAAAGATCTACATATATAAAGCTTCCGAAAGGTTATACTTACCTATAACCGCTCAGAAATACAAAGCGTTTTTATATTTTAATAACTATTAAATAACCACTACAAACTTTAGATGCATTTGTTCATGTGATAATACAATTTCTTATGAAATAAAGGTATTTCCTCATTTACATAATTTCTAAATTAATTTTTTTCGCATTTTTATTTTGATACAGTGAGTATGCGTAAAGTATTAGGATCACAGTTTTGAATGAAGTTTAGTAAGCAAATAGAATGACCTAGAATAACACGATTTGCAGCGGGAAAATACCTTATCTCTCGGAAAAATTTAATAAGTCAATATTTTGTAAATAGTAAACATTAGTACCGTTAGGTTTTAAACAAAGTTCCACGGGCAAAGATGTTTAGGTTAGCTAATTTGTATAATAAAAAGATTACACTTGTATACTTATTATTATACGACATTATTCTGCAAACATAAATAAACTACAACATTGACACTAGATTAATCATTATATAATCACTTCTGAGTTTATAACAAAGCTAAGGTTCATTAGCTTACTAAAATTAAATTTGCCATAACACACTACATATCTCATAGAGTACAGAATTTTATTACGTTTAATCTCATATACTTAGGAATAGTCTAGAGAGTAAAGACCAAAGTGATGTTTAACAACGTTTATGTATTTATTTTGGTACTGTGTATACGTTTATCTGATTTTTAATTACCATAAGAGGTTTTGTTAGGAAGCAAGACCTCTAATGGAAATAAAATATTTCTGAAAGGATACAATATCAAAAGAATTAATAGTATTTACTTTTGCACTTCTGTGTAATAAATGTAATTTCTTTATATAACTTTTATTAACTCAAAGTTATATTACTTACTTGAATATACCAATCTGGTGGTACTTACTTCGCGGTCACTATTTTTAGTTACCTTGAGAGTTGTTCTCGTACAAATGTAGTGGTCTGTTTTATTTGTACGTAAATTCTCTCGGTCGTAACACCGCGTTTGATAGATACAGGGTAACGACTGCACTCTCCTCGCCCAACTCATAAACTTCATTTCCTATACAATCTCTATTCCTGAAACGTTCCCTTTATAAGCATTTTAGATTTAGCAATGTCTTCTAAATCTAAATGTTGTTTCAATCTTAACGATATTTTCAATTTAATGCATATTTGACATTTCTAATACTCTGAATTCTAGTAATACATTGATTTTTTCTTGAAGTGAATGAACATCTTATTTACATATTATAGATAAAAATAAGCTATTTATTGGCTACATTTTGAACTAAATGAGTTAGAAAGAACAAAAATAATCTCTTTGAGGTCCAAAAGAAGGTGGAAATAATTTAGGGTTTAGGCGTACTAATTTGTACGTACAAGTAAAAAAGCAAGTGAACAAGTAGCCGAGAAGATGTAAAATAATATAGTTGTTGTTAGTTCAATACGTGCCACGACTGGTTTTTTTGTTTGTTTTTTTTTTCATTCCAACATGTTGAGATTTTTAGAGTTAAAATAAAAAGTCCGTATTAATAAATCATTTAAATTTATAAAGCTGTAACTAGCAGAAAATCTTTCATATTATTCATTTGAGTATAGAGAATATTTTTTAATTATTCTTTTATTAGACAGTTCAATCGGCATGAAAATTGTTATAATTATAGCGGTAATACTTGCGATGTGACTTTCACAAGTCTTCCTGGTACTTACAAGTATGATAATGATAAAAAATTATCACCTAGAGATTATCCTTATTAATGCATTATTCGAACCAGTTGAAAGAAACAACTTTGAATTAACTTTTAATAGTTATATTTTAAGGTAACTTGTGTTAAAAATAAATCTAAATCCTTTATTTGTTTGTAAGTATGTACGTCTGCGCAATGCTTAAATACTTCTTAACAGACTCAAAATTGAAATACGGCTGTTTTTAACAAAAAGCTTATATTTAAAGCAATTTATATATAATAGCAGGAAACAACAAATACAGGTAATTAAAAGTGAAACGAAAACAAAATACAATCGGAAAGAGAGCTTTACTATGTAAAGTATATCACGTTATCAGTATAACTCGTTATTACTTATTTGCTGTTGGTTCTTTAAACATAAATACATTACATGGTATAATAGCAAACAATGTTAAGAAACGATAAATAAAAATAATAAGTAGCTTTGTTAAAATTTAAAAATAAAAACCGCAAATAAAATGTTATGTTTTAAAAAATATTATAAGAAAAAATGTCCCAAGGCGATAATTAATTTTTGAAGTAAAATTTAGTCTTAAAGTAGAGCTTCATCTTTTTTTAAAGTCGGTTATTTATTATGAAACTAAAATTTTAAATTAAATTTTCATTTACCCTAGCATTAATCGAATCTAGACGGCGATAGCGTTAAGGTAGCATGGAGAAAAATTTAATATTCAGCTTATTTACATTATTTGTCACATAAATCCAAACAATAGCAAAAAGTGTAAAGGTGTTTATTTTTTTTTCTTTGTAATATTGTATTAATTTTGTGATAAAAGTTATGAAAAAATCAAAAGAAACCTTATTTTTAATAGGTTTTAGTATACAAGGTTACAATTTCGATTTTTAAATAATAATAATAATAATAATAATAATAATAATAATAATAGTAATAATAATAATCTTTATTGGAACCAAAAAAGATAGTACATAAGAAATCAGTGATCGAAAATGCTTGCATTAGTTATAAAACTGTGTCGCATACATTAACGCCCACCTCCAAATAATTATTGTTCCAGAGAACAGACAATATAAATAAAACAATAATAGTAGTTATAAAAACAAAAAGAAACAGAAAACAAAAACAATACAAAAAACATGTTATCCAAAAATAAGGTGCTTCTTTAGGTGTGTTTGTGTGTGTGTGTGTGTGCGTGTGTGCGTGCGTGCGTGTGTGTATGTGTGTGTGTGTGTGTGTGTGTGTGTGTGCGTGTGTGTGTGTGTGTGTGTGTGTGTGTGTGTGTGTGTGTGTGTGTGTGTGTGCGCGCGCGTGTGTGTGTGTCATGTAGGGGGATTTATAAGTAAACTTATAATATTTTCGGTATCATCATAATTTAGGCATTTTAACCATTCCAAAACTCGTCTTTTACATTCCATTACACTACAAGGATAAATATCCAAGAATTCATTTATCCTATTGTACAACCTACTTGCCAAATAGCAATATTGTCGCCTTGAGACTACTAGCCTGCTGTTGTTAATACTACAAACTTTTTGCATTCTACGTTTATTTACATTTGGCTTATAGGGAATTTCATAGTGTTTTCGTAATACTGTGTTTAAAATAAATAACTGCCTTACCAAAAATACCTTTGCGAGGTTGTATAATTCAAAGGTAGGAAAGCGTACAGGTTTAAAGAGAATAACTTTTAGTAATCCTCTTTGTGCTCTTTCTAGGCTCAGCAAAAGAGTCTTTGGAGCACATCCCCAAACAGGAATACAATAAGAAATTATCGATTGAGCAAGAGCAGAATAGACAATTTTAAGAGTAGGGAAGTCAAGAGAATTTCTAAGATTCTTGAAAACATATATCAGTTTTCTGACTTTGGATGTAGTTACCATAATATGTTCAATCCACGAAAGATTATAGTCAACGTTAACTCCAAGATACTTTATTTTGGTAGTACTAGTAATCTTTAAACAACTACAATCTAGATTTCTGTTACAATTATTTGTATGAATAGATATAGTGAAAGGTAAGTTTGGCAGGGACACCGCGTTATGTGCAAAAGGCAATATTTTAGTCTTTGCAATATTAAGTGTTAGAAAAAATTAATTAAATATCTGAAATAATTAAATATCTGAAATTAACCGGAAATGTATGTATCAGTATCTGCTTAGAGAAAAATTTATATTAGGTGTTATCTATTATTTGAATCACTACAAGTTAAAGACATGTCGCCAAATCTAATACATTAGAAGAATTTTGCATTACCTGATCGACTATTAGCAAATATCACAAAAAACTTTCAAATACTAGCTACGCATTTATAAATAACATGATATTTATAAATATTAATTGAGTATGTAAATATAAAGTTCTTTATTAAAAACTAAAACAGTAAATCTTCATACAGTGTAAAGTTACAACGAGATGTATTCAGTACGAGTACGAAAAATACGTTCATATAACTTAACAATTCATAGCTGCCGGACCTTCCAAACTTTGTTGTCAGAAAAAAGTGCGGAAGTGTAATATATCATGGATTTATGACGAAACATCAAGAGCATAACCTCGTATCATAAACATAATACACAGCACAAATAAAACTCGAAGTTAAAATTCTTGCTAGAAACTTGATGGATTGAAAATTTAAACCTATTTTCCCTTCTTTATATATACATATATATATATATATATATATATATATATATATATATATATATATATGTTATATAAAACCAAAAAGATAATTTCTTTTCTTGTATTACTTAATAATTATCAAAATGTTACATAATTGTCAAATTTAATTAATATTTATAAAATTCGAAATACATTCTTAAATTACTTATATTGCGTATAACTAAACTATTATTCAGAAACTTTAATGTAAGTGTCATAGGCCTTAAGTAAATTATGCTGTTTCATCACAAAGAAAATACACCAGTTGCAGAAATGGGGTTACCTCCGGATTGTAGTAAAGCTCTGAACTAAAACGTTCTTGCAGTCTCTTGATGTGGTTGATACAAAAAGTTGAATCAGAGATGTTTCTCACATACTTCTTATTATTTTTATAAAACAACGGCATTACTCGAAATAAAATAAATGGTCCTTTTTATGCTAGAGGAGGACAAACGAGGGTAACTGATGTAAAGTTCTTTTTTTAAGATAGCGACGTCGTATTGATCAGGAAATGAGGATTCTCCCGCTGAAAGAAATTTATTACACATTTTAGTAGAACGTGGTAAAAAGTCCGTGACAACTGCACAGTACAAGATCACCAGACATCCAGATGATAGGAATGATATTGCAGGCGATGATGTGCTGTATGGCGATAAAACTCACCGGCAGGCATCAGATCAAGTAGCTCTTTGGAACACTCTCCATTGTAAAAGCGGTAAAAGACGCACAGAGAAGCAACGTCTCTATGCAATGCCAAACCAGCCAAAGTGACCCCGACAATCCGAACGGCTCTCCATTGTACGTGATCAAACAGTAGAAAGTGATATTGAGGTAATTCGGATGAGAGAAGAAGCTGTACTCTATTTGTGGCCGGGCCTGAGTCTTATGGAGTGTAAGTTTTTGGCCAGGCTTGAAATACTGCTTCGCGTTAATGATCACTTCCAATTTCTTAGAGGCCAACAACGCTAAATGATTTCATTGCTTGTGTAACAAATGGTTTCATTATAAGAAAAGTCTAATTTAGTGCTTTATGGTTCTTAAGTTTCTTGTTTTGTTATTTTTAACTTCAGCGTAGAAAAACAATAATAGGTTAAATAATTTTAAAATTACGTCATTTGACTTTTAAATTTATAAATTGGTCAAAATATTTCAAATTTACAATTTCCCTAAAATGTAGTTGAAAATTTATATTCTATATGTCATATCATGTATAAAGTAAAATTACTGATATTAAGAAAAAATATTTTCTCAGACACATAAAAAAAATCTTCTGTATTTTCCTGTGTTAGTTAGGAGGCCACAGTCAATAATGTCCTACATGTTAAGATGCTAACAGATCACAGCCGGTTAGTATCGTAACATTTTGTATTGCCGTGATATTCTATTATGTCCTCAATATTTAGTGAATGAAAATAAAGAAGCTAAAAAAAGTTACTTTTACTTTTTATTCTTGATTTTTAATAGAACACTTACAAATTGAATAAATATTTTTAATCGGACATTTCATTACACATTCATTGTACCGTTTGCTGATTTATGTTACATATTCAATAATTTAAAAAAATCAGTTAAAAATATATTTCTTTTTCTATATTAATTTTATCTTCCGATTCTTTGGCGTGCATTTTGTATCAGGAATAGGCGTTCGCATTGGCCTTTATTTTGCATATGAAAGCGTTGAATATCGGATGAATCTCCGATAAAAAGAGAGGACTCCGAGATAAAGTATCTCAGAATCTCGGAAGTGATTGCGATGGTACTAGTTGTTCGTATTTTGTTCACTAAATATATAGACGTGTATGAAACAGTGATCACAATACAAAAAAAACCGGATTAGTTTGTTGTATGGTTCTACTCGTACCAAGACGCGTTTGGAACTCTTGTATCCTTATTTTAAGTTGGAGAGTGTTTTTACAGAAGTGCTTATTTCGATATATTCGATATCAAAGTAGGCCCGGCCCTCTCGTCACTCCCATTTGACGTACACAAGTGAAATTGTATATGAATTCAAAGTGAAAAAGATATAAATTTTTTTTTTTCTGTGTTTTATTTATTTATATGTACGAATATACAAATGTATAATTGGTAAAATTACCACAAATTAAAAGTTTAACTTTTTAAATTTTCTGTATGCATATTTATTATTTTAAAGTAGTTATATAACAATATTTAAGCAGCGGTCGCCTTCACTGCAAAATAAATACTCGTATCGGATAAATCAATATTGATAAATATTTTACAATTAATTTCTTCACAGTTCTGGAAAGTAACCATCAAAGTAGCCGCCAACTTAATCGATGTGTTAACAAAAGAAGCTTTAGGAAATACCTGAAACGCAATTATAATTACTTCTTGAGGGTGCACAAATAAACACGTTGATTAAAAAGTAATTGGTTTTATATGAAAACTTATTGCAGTTTAACTAAAAATGTTTTTATAAAATGTATTTTTTTAATGTTAAAATCCGTTTGGTTGTATGTTATATATTTATGGTATGTTTAAATTTGTTTAAATATAAGGATAGTATTTAAAGGTAAGTATATACGAGTACCTTCCGGTTTTAGCTGTTGTATTTTGCATTAAATAGTTTTCGAATAAGTCAAAGTCCCCTAAACGTTATTTCATACAGATTTATAGGGAAAAACTATAATAGTGTCTTAAATTTTCCTAAAAATATCGAAATATCTTTGTACAAAATTTGTTGTGAATATTTTTTCTAAAATGGCAATGCCTTACTAATGCCTTATTATTTAATGTAGTAACGTTATCTCATTTCTATTGCTTTTTTTATATCAATAAATTAAAAAAAATAATAAACATCTGTACTACTTTACTCGTATTCTCTAGATTTAAAAGTGGGTAAGTACCTATGTATTAGCAACTGAAAAATGGAACATAAGACTCATTCATTTGAACTGCATACTGTTTATTATTTATTAACGACATACCCTTGCTTTGCACAACTGATATTTACATTAAGGTTTAAATTTAAAAACAAAGCTTATTTATCACTTATTGAAAAAAATATAAATAATAATTTCCATTTGCCATTTTCCAATATTGCAAATCAGGAATTATAATATGTCATTTTATAGAAATATAGACCTATGTAAATTTCATATGTGATAACTAGGTCGGGCAGTATTAACATAATTACCTGATTATAATAATCTTCTTAGTTTGTTGCGGAAACCTGCATGTGTCGGGTGCGAGGTACATGAGATGGATCGACAAGTTTCGTAACGTTTAACTTATTTGTTAAGCTCTCGTACAAGATTCGCGGTAAGCTGCGTGCTTGTTAATCGATTATAGCACGTCTATTACGATACTTCAAATTCTGGTACAGAATCTAATTACTAGGACAAGAACTTTAGACTAACACTTTCTGGTAACTTCTAACAAATGATTTTCAAGATATTAAACAATTTTTTCTAAGATTGTTAAATTAAAGTAAGGGTTATCTCAACATGAAAAGGTTCCCAACTCAAGAGGAATCTCACGGCACGAAGAAGTAAACTGATCATAGTAGAATAATAAGTTTAATTACTTCCCGTTTTAGCAAGTAATCGGTTGCAGTCTGTCAGCGTGACCATTGGCTTGTGGTGAGATCAGTGGTGAGATCTCTATATGGTTGGATCTACAAGAAAGTTATCTTTTAAGTCTAAGATGGAATATTATTTCATATTATGTGTCAGTGTTAATTTGTATAGGATAAATTATTTTTATATTTGCATTCACACCACAATTGTATTTAAGATTAAAAAAACATTATATCCCCTAGAAAATAAGTTACTACTTATCAGAAATTGTTTGTAACATAACATAGAAATAATTTGAAATATCTTATATATTTTATATAAAATATATGAAATAACTATGATATTTTAACCAGAAATAGATTTTTTACTTTAATGTGTTTCAATATTGTTACGAATTGAGATAAATTAATGTTTAGAATAGTTTGCTAAAAATCTTTTAGGTAAAAATCAAAGATGGAAGAATAATAATATATAATTATGATCACGTAACACTTTCAAAAGTTTCGAAATGAATGTTTACAATAATCTACAAAAAAATATACTTATTAAAATATATATTTTACGCTTTAAAGAAGTTCATATTTTGAAAGATGTCTCTTTAACTCGTAATACAATAGAGCAATTGACAGTTCCGTCACACAAAAGTAACATTATCCATTTTTGAACGGTATCCTGACCCAATCATGTTTCATATTTCTCGTTATGTAGTCTGTTTAATGCAAATTACCTTGATATATGTTATTGTGTTTGTATTAGGTTTATACAAATAAATACAAAAGTAACAATAATAATATTTATGAAAATCATCACATAATTTTTGGTTGCTAAATGTTCACCATTTGGTTAAATTAATATAATTTTCCAGGACAATTTTTATATTATATATAACTTTTTAGGAATTCTCGAAAATAGTTGTTACTTTCAACTAAAAACTGATCTGGAAGCTTATTCCTGCATGCAAATCAGTTGGTTAATTGTAATCGTTTAAATTTGTGAACAACATTTAAAAGATTATTTGAATAAAATGCTTCTTATTATTCATACTTTTGAAGGTAAACCACATTGCAACATATGTAATAATATATTTGAAACAGAAAAAACAGTGATTAATTTGAAAAAAAAAAAAAAGGGATCAATTTATCTTAAGTGTTATAAAGTGATGTCTGTATAAGAAGAAACTATTTCGGACCTCTTTAGTAGAAAGGAGATAAAGTGAAATGAGTATCTACCATATACGAGAGCTCCAAAGGGTTTAATCAAAACGGCTTTGGTTCATTGCTTCAGAATAAATAGACCAAACAAGAATTCTTTCTTAGATTCATGTAAATATTTTAGTTTTAAAGCAACTTATACTAAATCATTTTATATTTAAGTTATAAATGCGTTAAAATATAAAATTACTTAAAAACTTAATTTTATTTATGACGAATATACTCGTACATCAAAATATTGTTAAGATTAATAATTAAACAAATATTTTGCATAATTTTTGAAACTATTTAAATATGCATGTTCAAATTTGGTAACAGAAAAGCAAACATTATTTGCTGAAATTATAATCCCATGTAAAGATAACAAATACTACTTTGCTTAATAAGCGGACAGCGCAATAAATTTTTTGAAGGAAAAAATCTAAATGAGTATTTTATATACGAAAATAATAATATTTTACTTCGTTGTACATTTATCTATACAAACATAATTTCAGTTGCAGTTTTCAGGATAAAGAAGTTTACTTAGTAATGAATAGCTTGAATTAAATGGTAATGATAATTTGAATAATTGAATTTTTGTTATTTGCAGTGAGTGAATGAGTCACTTACTATTATCGCTTGCTGTATGTAAATGCTTCATAGCAGTAGTATTATCAAATATTTTTGAAACATCTAAAAGTAAAAGAGATACAACAATGTATTATGTTATTAGAATTTCAGTAATGGTACTTGCCTTTTTTGTTGTACAAAAGAGAGATGAATAATAATAATACATAACTCCATGCTTGACATGATTCATTTTAAAATCTTTTTTTTGTAAGTTTTTACCAAAACACTTATATATACTTTATTTAATCTAATTATTTTATCATTATTAAATCTAATAAACCAATCTTCTTATGCTACAACGTTTGTTACATTAAACATAAAAAATATAATTGTATTGATATCTAAAAATAAAATAATAATGTTTCATCAAGTTTATCTCGATGTCATATTTGGAGTGTATCCAAACCATTTCACACAACGTAAGTAAAACGCCACTTTCTACCCATTTTATGTGAAATATACTTATGTTAAACATCACAATGAAAACAATTTCATGAAATATTTTGTATAAAATTCTTAACAACCATAAAAACATTTTATTTTTAAATAAGTGCCAGCAATTAGACTGTGTTGCAAGACTATTGAATTTTAAGGTCAATATCATTATTAATATTTAATTTTGTCAACCAATGATCCAAATTTAAAGTCTAAATCTAAATTACTTACCAGCTAAGATTAGTTTTATTGAAATATTTTTATTATGGAATATTTATGTTTAGCAAAAACACTATTTGAATACTTCAATACAGACGAGAACAAACTCAAGAGCTTTTATTAACTGTTGGAATATTGCCAGCCACTTATTGTCGTCATTGATTTGTTTTCGTTGGTACATTAGCCACAATTGTTTGTATTGAATATCGGGTCAAGACCATCGACATATGTTTTATTATATTATTTAATGCTTAATATTTAATAAAAATACATAATTTTATTTGAAACGTTAGTATGACATAACGTTACGCATTAGCATTATAATTTTATAAAAGGATTGATAATTATATTAAGACAAAATAAGCTCACAAAAAACTTTCTAAGTTAACAGCCAGCGCCAGGTCAAGGAGAACCTGTATAAAAAACTTTCGGTTAAAGGAGATGGGTTTATAGATTAGACATATAAATATTATTGTTTATATTTCTTTTACGACAATAACAGATTTCGATAGCATATTTTTTGTAGTAGATATTCCCAATTATAATAAAATGTATGCTATCATTTGCTATTTTGTGTAATTTCCGTACAGTTACTAAAACCAGGTTCATTTCATATTTTGTTGGTCTGCTCCGTCCCTCTGTCTTTAAATTTAGCTCATTTCTTGTTTTGTAAAATTTCTTCCATTTTGATTCAATACATCTGAAAGAATTACAATTATCATTAGGCACGTAATAAGAACATTAAATAAAGTAATAAAGTTCGCATAATGATTCAAAATTATTTTATAATAATATAATTAATGGTTGTTCTGTTTTTGCTGCCATGTTAGTACATGGCAGCAAAAACAAAACATGTGCACCACAATCAATTAAGATTAAATAAAACTCATATATAAGCTTAATATAAGCTTTTGCTGCAAATCAAATATTATATATGATTAGTTTATAATCAGAACTGACACAGTCTTCTACAAAACCATTATTGTTTTTCAATCTATGAGAAACTATGACTTGTTAACTAGAATTACAGGTAGAATTTAAATATTTTGTATCTTCGTTCCTCAAATCAAAACACGTCTTTTCTACAAATTTTCTTATATCCTAAAGGTCGAGGTAGTATAAAATTATAAATTACTATAAAATGCAAATAGACAATCTTAACAAATATTTTATGTTTGTTTCTGCTCTTGATAAAAACAGATGTTTGTACAAACATTTTGATATTATATAAAAATTTGTTTTTTAGTTTTAGTTTTCGCTGTTTTTTTAAGAACAATCTTCCTACGACCCTATTTGTACGATGTAAGTTTTTTTTTATTCCAAAGTGAAACAAGTTTGAAAAATCGATTCATTTTAAATTTAAAATTATGTACATTTTAATTTTAATTTTTTTTTTTTATAATTCTCATATTTTATATTTTTTTATATTTATGACGGATTTTAACCTAAATTACAATTTTTAAAAGATCAGAGTCGATGACTCGATCAGAATTATCGACCCCCGTTATCAGAACTACTCATGCCTTTCAAATAAAAAGTCAAATACACTCTATTCTAAATTCTTAGGAATATGAAAACTGTATTTTCCTATTCCTAAGAACACACACTGGAAAAATAACAATTTAAATTTATTATTACACATCAAAATTTATTATACTTTAAAATAATCAAACTTCTCTAAAACACTCCCTTCTTATATGTATACATTACCAATTAAATGTGTGTGTAACCAGTGGGTGGGTTGCTTTAAATCAAATATTCAATTTAATATTCAAGACTCATTTTATTGACACTAAAATTTAAATGAATACAATAGATAATATGCCAGCTAGACTGTACAAGGAGACAGTCAAACACTTATTGTTAAATATTTATTTATAGTGTAGATTAATCATATATAAAGTAATTATATATCGTCACTAGATATCTTCATAATATTTAACGAGGAGCAGGCTTTTAAAAGCAGACCTTACATGCAGTTACAGTTACAGCAACAGTTCAGAGACCCTAAATAAACCTAAATTACACTAATTCTTATGTAACGAAAGGACAAATTTCCAACACTCATTTAAAAATTTGTTTATCTTTAAAATAAATAAATAAGCGTCAAAGATTAATTAAAGCGATCAGCATTCCTATTACTGTTAAAAGCACATGTGCAAAGTACGACAGTTACTTTTTTCGGTTCAATGTTTTACATTACTTATTTGCCGTTTATTATTTAAAATATATACATTGCATGATTTATTCATTATTTATTTATTTATTTTATCCACATACAATTATAAAATCTTATCAGTTATCAGAAACTATGGAGAAAATTTAACACCACGCTGTGATAAAATTCCTTACCAAGCAAGGAAAGAACGCTCAAACCATTTTGATTGAAATGGGAGTCGTTTATAGGGAATAGTACCCTAGTAAATCAATGATTTACAAGTGGCATGGTCTTTATAAACATGGTCGAGAGTCAATTGAAGTCGACCCCCGCTCAGGAAGGCCAGCTGATGCCACCATATTGGACATCGTCAAAAAGTGGAGAAAATTGTACTAGAGGATGTCCGTTTGAAGAATAAACAATTATCTGCATTAGTTGGAGTATCAGATACCACCATTTTGCGAATCCTACATGGTCACCTGGGTATGACAAAAGTCAGTGCAAGATGGGTACCGAGAATGCTCACGAAGTTTCAGGAAAAGCAGCGCGTCGAAGCGTCAAAGCATTTTTTGGAGTTATGTGGAGATAAACCTGCACAGATTTTGGACCGAATTGTTACGGGAGATGAAACATGGGTTCATCACTTTGAGCCTGAGTCCAAACAAGAGTCCATGCAATGGCATAAAAAGGGGACACAACCGCCAAAGAAATTCAAGGTGACGGAGTCGGCTGGAAAGATGATGGCTACTGTTTTTTGGGATTGTGAGGGGATAATCTTGATTGATTACAAAGAAAAGGGAAGGACTACAATCGGAGAATGCTACGCAACGATATTAGAAAAATTAAAGGATGCCATCAAACAAAAGCAGTTTGAAGGAAAAGATATAACATTTTTATAGTGGTTTAGAAAAATTAATTTATAGGTCTAATAAATGTATTGAGTTTAAGGGTTTATATTGAAAAGGAAAAATAGTTTTGTTGTTTTATTTTATTTAGATCCCTTTCATTCCACGAACTTTTGGACCTCCCCTCGTACTATCCGAAAATATATCTATGTGCATTGATATTTCATTCATCAGCCGCAAAGCTTCTGATATAGGGGAATTCTTGAGCAGATTAAATCTGGCTGATGGTAAACAGAATACAGTCAGTTCGACGGCGCGCGCCTAGTTTAGGTATATTAAACTGTACCAGGTCTAACATATCTGGGTGATATATCCCGCCGCGTAACACACTAACTACATACTTAACCAGTGCAACGTTTCTCCGCACCTCCAGTCTGTTGTCTCCGACATACAAATACAAATTACATTACAAATAAACTCGGATACATCAACGGTATATACCAAACTCTTTCAAATATAAATGTCTCGTAAATTTGTTTTGAATTTTTTCTAACATTTGTATATATTTACACTCCTGTGGACTCCAGATAATGGCATTCGTTTCTACATGGCTCCTTACAAGGGCGTTATAAAAAATTTTTATTAAATATGTGTTTTGGAAATCATTGCATTGTCTTAAAATGAAACCTAGTTTTCTAAAAGAATGCTTACAGATCCCAACAATGTGCTTAAGAAACAATAACTCTGGCATCATCTCGACTCCTAAATCACGTATTTTATCCACTCGTGGTATGATTTTGTCATCCATCGTATACGTAAATTCGAGTGGAATCTTAGCACGAGTGAAGGTCATTACGCAGCATTTTTCCACATTTAAATATTATATAATTTATTTTTTTTTACTCCACGATAAAAAACTACTAATATCTTTCTGCAATAGCTCATAATGGGAAGAATCAGTTACGGACATGTACATCTTTAGATCGTCCGCATACAACAGACACCTCGCACTTCTCACCACCGTCGGAAGATCATTAATCATGAGAAAAAAATCCAAAGGCCCGAGGTTACTGCCTTAACTTACTCCAGAAAAAGTAAAATATGGTTTGGACTTGTATTCTGCGTACTCTACATAATGTTTGCGATCACGAAGATAATTGGCAAAGAAATTTAACATATGAGGAGTGAAGCCCATCGCTGTGAATTTAGTGAGTAAGATGTCATTATCCACAGTATCAAATGCCTTTTGGAAATCGAAGTACGTTGCATCCACTTGTTCTCCAGCTTACACGACTGGCGCCAGGTGGGACACAAACGACAACAAGTTACTTCTTGTACTTCGACCCTGTCTGAAACTATGCTGTGTCAGCTCTGTCAACTCTGTCAACTGAGACTTAACTTGATTATAAATACACTGTTGAAGCACAGATTAAAACACCTTGGCGAAAGCAGACAGTACGCCACAGGTCTGTAACCACTCACATCAGTAGCTGTATTACTCTTCGCTACTGGAGTTACTTTCGTAATCTTCCATTCTTCAGGGTAATAACTATTTTTTAAAAACATATTAAATAAATATATCACAGGACTTTTAAAAGCTGCGCGACACTTTCACGACATAAGGTTGGGATATACTGATGTATATGTGATGATTCACATGGACATCAGGACCAGGTAAGCGGTTTGGCTTGAGACGTCGTAAGGCCAAATGAAGTTCTGGCACGCTTATCTGGTCCACATGGACTCGCGCTGCGCCGTTCGTGTAAGCCTCACTTTCCGCTTTGAGCGGGTCCAATGTTGGTCTCACAGTGTTTATATACTGACTGAAAATAAAACCCAAAATATTCCACACATTCACTTTCCTTCAAACTACGACCATTGTTGTTAATTTGTACCTGATTCCGCTAAGACTGCTTCCGATTCCGATTAGAGAAATTTAACTGCAATTTATATTGATATGCGTCGTATGCTAATGTAATTTTACGTTTAACTAATGACCGCCATCCAGAATATGCCTCGTAATAACTTTGCAGGCCTGTTTTTTTTTTAATAATTTTAAACATTTCCATTTCCTTTTTAACATATTAATTAACTCATAGTTGTTCCACTCGGGATAAACATATTAAGACTTACTTTTATTTAAATTTGATTTTTTTTTGGAACCGATGTATTAATCGTTTCGTTTACTTTACTATAAAAATAACTAAATGCCAAATCTGGGTTTCTAATCGTATATAAGGTACTCCAATCAATTAATTGAATACTATGATACAACTTTAAGAAATAGCTTTGTAAAAATTCCACTTGTTTTGTTCATAGTTCTCATCGATAGACATAGACCCAATATAAGGATTTAGTAGACACAGGAAACGAAAAAATCCTGTATACCTGTGTCTACCGTTCGCACAGCGGTGACCAGGAGACAACTAGATTATTTGAGTATCACGGTGAGGCTGCTGATACGGCTCTGCATCAGTACCCTTCAGCGCAGCTCGCTTTCTGGGGGACTTTAATGCCTGTCATCAGGACTGGCTGTTTCCGTACCAAAAGACCAACCATACTGGAAGAGAATCGCGGAACTTAGCGTTGTCCTTCGACCTCTTTCAGTTGGTGAGGCAAGCGACCAAGGTACCAGATGTAGTAGGCCATACAGCCAATTGCCTGGCCCTTCTGCTGACAACTGATCCGGACAAGTATCGTGTAGAGGTCTCCTCTCCCTTGGGAACCTCCGATCGCTGTCTGGTGAAATCTGTGTTTACATATTCCCCACCATATGCTTTTGAACCACATGGTGTTAGGCGAGTATGGAAATACAAGTCAGTAGATTGAAATGAGATGCGGCACTTTTTTGCGTCTCATCCTTGGCGGCAGGTCTACTTCTCTTCTTTGGACCCGTCGAGTTGCGCGGTCGCTATAACCAATGTGGTACATCAGACAATGAAGTATTTCATTCCTTTTGCTGACGTACCCATCGGTGGCAAAGCTCGCCCATCGTTTAATGCCGAATGTGGTCATGCTGAAGACCGAAAACATTCGGCATACCTCATTTAGGCTGATGCTCGAAGCTGCAAAGCTCCGGATGTACGTTTAAAGAAAAGAACCTTTAACCAAGCTGCCAAGTCCTATAAAAAGGCATGAAGGAAGGCTCGACGCGATCGAATCGCTAAAAATGGCGAAAAGCTCTCTGTTAGACCTACTGGCAGTCGAGCTTTCTGGTCTTTTGCCAAAGCGATCAAGTCGAACTTCTGCCAACCCTCACTGCCTTCTCTGTTGAAGCCGGTTGCTGGCCAATACACTGGCCCATACAGCGACAGAGAAAGCAAATGTATTTACTTCTCTGTTTGCTGATAATTCGCATCTAGACACTGGCAATGCTTCCAGCACACTTTCCTCACTGCGGTATTTCAATGCCTGAAATCCGCATCACTAACAAAGAGGTATGGAGAGCATTGTGTCGTCTTGATATGAATAAAACCAGTGGTCCTGATGGTATACCAGCCATTCTGCTTAAGACATGCGCAGCTGAGTTGTCTCCTGTTTTGACACGTCTGTATCACCTCTCTTTCAAGACTGGGATAGTGCTGAAATCCTGGAAGCTTGCCAACGTGCAACCAGTGCCCAAAAAAGGCAGTCGTCCCGATCCTGCCAATTATAGACCAATTTGAATCACCTCCATACTCTGCAAGATTATGGAGCATGTATTGAACACGCGCCTTATAGCGTACCTTGAAGGTAACGATCTCTTCAGTGAGCGACAGTACGGGTTCCGCCAAAATAGGTCCACTGGGGACCTTCTAGTGTATGCTACGTACGTTTTAGGCGAGGCCATCGAGAACAACGGAGAAGCGGTCGCCGTCTCTCTGGACGTCTCGAAGGCATTTGACAGGGTCGTTGACAGGACGGGTATTCCTCGGAACACCTTCCTTCACAATAAATGCCGGAGTGCCTCAGGGGTCCATTCTTTCTGTAACTCTTTTTCTGCTGCACATTAACGATCTGCTGAAGCCCGGTATCTATGGGTGTGCAGACGACAGCACAGTTGTAGAAATATACTTGCCGAGTAGTCGGGCTAGTAGAGATCAAGTACAGTCAGAAAGAGAAGCCATGGCGCAACGTTTGAGTGACAAACTCCAGGCAGTCTCTGCATAGGGCACTGCCAATCTTGTCAACCAGAGCAAGAACAGCTACAGGAAAACTTGTCCATCAGAACTTTAAACCGGGACAGCTTCTTGTATTATGCAAAGCACAGATCCGGTTGTGTGTTTAGTACTGTGGACACATATTCGCTGGTGCCGCTAAGTCTCATCTTGCGGTTCTGGACTCAATTGAGAGGCGAGCAAACAGGCTTATAGGTGATCCCGAATTGGTAGAAACCAACCTCCACAGCCTTGAACACAGGCGTAGAATTGCTAGTCTCTCAGTATTCTGTAGGATACATTTTGGTGAGTGTGCGCTGGAATTACACGATCTAATTCCCCCGTCCCCCTTCCATCACAGGACGTTCCGACGCACAGCAGGTATCCATCCTTACGTTGTGGACATTCCTCCTGTCCGAACGAAGCGCTTTGCTTCGTCTTTTTTAATTCCTACAGCGAAGGACTGGAACAGCTTGCCTGCGTTGGTATTGCCGTCCCAACACATTGTCGGTGACTTCAAGAGAGAATAGTAATAAATTTTAAGTTTTTTTTTATTGAAACTTAACCGTTACAAGTTATCATAATACAAACTTGGAATTTTGATATTACACGGTATTTAAAAATGTGAAGTGGGTACCTAAAATATAAAAGTTGTGTATTAAAGCTAAACCTACCAAGTACCGGTCAAATTGACCGTTCTTGAAGTTTTGTAAAACTTACACATTTTTAATCGTTATAATAGCGTTATCAAACTGCATGACAATTCTTAGAATATGCATATAATATTTTCTTCACTCTTTACTTTTAGTTATTTCCATTAATACCTGCGTTATATAATAAAATAACTTTTAATTACCGGTCAATTTGACGACGTGCGGTAGGAACAGGTATACAAGAATTGTCGGTAGGCTTAGTGTTAAAAAAATCAAATCATCAAACAGTAAATCTTTATAAAGTAAGTGTAAAGTTACAACGAGATAAATTCAGTACGAGAACCAAAAAAAAATATTCATAACTAGAGTTTAACAATTCATAGCTTCCCGCCATTCCAAAATATTTGTGGCGTGAGAGCAAAGTGCACGAGTGTTATATATTATAAACATATAATCAAGCAAATCCTCGTAACGTTAAGTAACTACACAGATCGATTAAAACTAGAAGTTATAATTCTTGCTAAAAAGTTGCTGACCTGAAATTTTTTCAATTTTTTTCCTTTAAAACTGAGCTCTTTTAACATTTTTTTTCTTTTTTACTTTTTCACTATGAAAAATATTATATTTAACAATAGTTTCTTAATGGCATTTAACAAGATTTGTTCTAATAAGACTTTTACAAAAACCTACTTCGGTATACTAATTTGTGATTTAAGCATTCTTAATTACTTAATTTTTAACTCTTAATGACGATTATGTAATATAAAAATTTATACAAAATTTAATATTTTTTATAAAATTCGACTACTTATAACTAAATAAAATGCGCTGTTTCAGCAAAAAGAAAAAACGTGAGTTGCAGAAACGAGGATTACTTCCGAATTGTATTAAAGCTCGGAAGTAAAACGTTCTTGTGGAACTCTGTGTCTCAATATTGTAGATACTGCTTTACAAAATGTTCAAACTGAAACCTTTTCCACATATTTCTTATTGGTTTTATTAAACAACAAAGCATTACTCGCAATAAAATAAGTGATCCGTGCTATACGATTTTATTGCTTTTGTGAGGAATGCGTTTTAAGATAACTTTTATATTTAGTGCTTTAGTGAACTTAATGTAACTAATATTGTTTCATTTAACTCCAACGTAGAAAATTAATCATAATTTTAAAAACAAGAATTATTTTACAAATATGTCATTTGACTTGTAGTATTATAAATATATAAGAATAATAAACATTGGTCATACTTAGAATTCCCATGAAAAAGAAAATATCTATTATTATGTTATGTCATGTCCTATAATATAATATTATGATATGTTATAAGAAAATGTTGTCCTACGACACATAACATAATAAATCCATTACGAAAGTTATTATTTTCTATACCTCTTATATTTGTGGTGTTATAAAGCTATAAGACGAAGTTTTTTATTTCCAATGATGTGGCACAAAAATTGTTGTAAAATTTAAGTACAAGCGATTTCAGCTAGCCCGTAGGCATTACGCCAAATATTGGAATCCCCCAAGGATATTGGAGCACTGGCTATAGAGCAAAATTACCTTCTAACAAATACAGGGATATACTTTTAGGTACAGACAGGTTAGGTACAGAGTGTATTATGTACTTCAGCCAGAATATTTAGTGAATAAACGAAATTTTTATATTTAACTGTGTGTTAACTAACTTTTTTAACTTTATAAGTAAGTGTTTATTATCGCTCTGGCATTTCAGATATTCAATAAAAACATTAAAAATTTTGTACTTAGTTTTAAAAGGTCCGTTGTTGGCAAAGGGGCTTGATAATTTCTGTATTTTTTTTTTCGAATCTTTAGCGTGAATTTTATGTCACGGTCAGGTACTCGGATCGGCGGGGCGGGATACATCGGAGAAATTTCCGATAACTTTATCTCGAAATCCTTTTTTTTCACAAATCTGCTATTAAAATTCATGTGTAATTCACGAGTATTATGAATTTGGTAATATCTTTCGTAATTTTATACCGTGTGTGATATCTATATTTCAATTGTTGTCTAAGTTTGTATATAACGTTACATCGTTTTTAACTCGTTATGGCAGATAAACCGATACTATTTTTAAACCATTGCTTATTTGGGAATATAAAAAAGTATATCTATAATAACAAAAAAATAGAAAATCCATTACCTGACTGAAAAGAAACCATTATCAGTGAGGTTGCTAAGTGCTCGCAATAAATTCTGCAACATAAGTATTATTACTTCCCAGGTACTTTCTCACTTGTTAAAGAGCTCGTTAACTTTAAGATACTCTACTTAAATGTTTCTGACAGTTATTTCTCTATGAATGTATATGAACTTTAAGTTGTTTAATACAACATAGTTAAAAAAACTATAAAATGAAGTAAAATGAAGTTTATTGTAAAATTAAGATCTCGAATCAGGTGCGGTAATCTTAACACTTGAGAGATATATAATAATAATTAGTTTTCAAGTTGAAGCTGGTAGCTGTTAAGAGAAGTTTAATGTCTTTCTGAATCAAAATTAATTTTAATTTACTGCTGTTCTTATGGATTTGTGTGAATGATTGTTATCTTGATAATATTTTGACATTACAAATTATTAATATAATATTAAAATTTAATCTTGTTTCACGTTAAGATTATGACGTCAGTTATCGGTTATTATTTTTTATACTTTATAAATACAGTGTTATCCGCGGTAGAAGGGGATTGACAGCAAAGTCTAAGGCGTTCATATAAAATATAATGGGAGTTGGTTTTGGAAATAGTATATAAAACACAACTTTATTATGATATATTCTATATATACTAATACACATTTTACCATAATTACCTTTCTCAATAAATCAATATTAATAAATATTTTACAAGTAAATGGAACAATTCTGGAAAGGAACTATCGAAGTAGCCGCCAACTTAATTGATTTGCTAACGAATTTATGCGGCTTTAGGAAACACCTTAAACACAAATTTAATTACTTCTTGAGAGCGCATGAATAAACACGTTCATTAAAAAGTATTTTCCTTTATAAGAAAAAAAATATTGCAGTTAAACTAACATCAAAATTTATATTAGGTTTTTTTTAGTTATGCTTAAAAAAATATTTCAATATATATACCAAATTAAAACTTATTTAACATTAAAGGTAATATACGTTTTATAAAAATAAAGTGTTTTTCTTTGGCACGCCGACTCAGTTTACCTCGCTGGGACTAATAACAAAATAATTATAATAATTATTCATACAACAAATAAAAGGTTATGGTAGAAATTTGTTGTAATTGTATGTACTTTCAGGTTGAAGTATTATATATTTGCATTAAATGATTTTCCGATAAATCAATTTCCCCCTAAACGTTATATCATGTAAATTTATCTGGACAAACTTTTATAGTATCTCGGTTTTCCTGAAAATATTGAAATATCTTTCCACTAAACATGTTATGAATGTTCGTTTAATAGCAAAGTAAACTTTAACTAATGCATTACCGTTTATTATAACAATAATGTTGTTTAACTTATTATATTGTTCCTATTATTATTCCAAACTGTTGATAGGAACAATGTGGTATAGTAAAATACATCTCTATTATAATATAACTAGGGGCGCCAACAAACCCTCAATTTCGACTCCCTGCGCTCACGAAAACTCGGGTGCCGTTTGCATATTGAGCGAAGCGAGCCGAGTGTATTGACTTCAATGGGATATCAGTTTTTTGACATGATATATTTTTTTTTTTTTTGACATTTTTCAAATTTTTTTTAAAGAACCATCCCCTATTGTGTGTCTTTTTGATTGCAAAGTTTCATAATTTTCCGTCAAGTAGTTTTCGAGCCAATTCGTGACAAAGAATGTAAAAAGTCTCCAGTAAAAGGCTTCGCTCACTTCGTTCGCTTCGCTCAATAATATAATAGTATAATAGGTATTACATTATGATATAATGAATATGAAAACCTGACTAAAATACATTGCATAGTTAAGAAGATATATGTAGATAAACAGTCGCTAATGATGACATCATTTTCTATTGATTTAGTTTTATACTTCTGATTAAAGAATCATCAGTAATGTAAGAAAATAAGAAATTATTATTTCCCATTATCTTTTTTCAGTAATGTAAATTATTAATTATTATTTGTGATTCTAAAGAAATTGCCGTTTAAGATATTACGACGAAATTCTGAAGTGTTAACATAATTACCTGCTTACAATAATCTTTTGAGTTCAATTCAAAAGTCTGCAAGTGACAGCTGCGAGGTACATGACGTAGGTCGACAAGTTTAATGAAGTACTGGTTTATTACGCTCCCTTACAATACTTGCGGTGAGCTGCGTGTATCATATTATATATGTCATATTGAAATTTTGTAAGTATTTTATACTTATTAAAATGTTAAAAGTTATGATTATGACAAAATGTCATAAACGGACATTGTTAAATTACGAGTAGTATAAATACGGTTACGACACCCCATTTGGGTTTGATGTCATTTCTACTGAAGAACTGATAAGCTCTAAGTATGTATGTACTTTTATTATTCACAATTGTGTATTTAATAATTAATTTAGTATCATTGTGAATATTCATATTCTAATAAATATATTATTTTGTATTGATTTCAATTTTTTAGATAAGTCTCTATTATTAATACCTAATAATACCTTTGTTATAATATTTTTATTAATGCTATAGCCATTTTTATTTGTAATCTTAAATAATTTATCATGTGCAAATTGATTGTGGCACGTTTATATATATTATATGACGTTTCAAATTTTGGTAGATAATCTTATTACAGCCTTAGAGTTAATACTTTGTAATAGCTTCTCTTACTGCCCCGCAGGTTCTATATAAAATGACTGCAAATCTTTCATAAGGTTTCAAAAACATTTTACTAAGATTGTAAGGGTTATTTCAACCTGAAAAGTTTCCTAACTCAAGAGAAAGTTCGTGATCCGAAGAAGTAAGACATAATAATTGACTAGTAAGTTTAATTACTTCCCACTTGTTAAAACAACAAGTAAGTGGCAGCAGTCCGTCAGTGTGCCCACTGACTTGTGGAGATATCAGTCTATATAAGAAAGTTATATTTTAAGTTTTAGACGGAATATGGTCTCTTATTACGCGTTAGCGATAATTTTTATAGGTTGTATGTTATTTGTTTTAATTTTATAAATTTTAAGATTTACTTTTATATTTAAGCTTACACTAGAATTGTATTTGAGATCAAAAAAGTATATATCCTCTAGTAAATTAATTAGAGCAAAATTTTTGTAATATAACCAAATAAATGATTTGAAATAAACATCTGTCGTAAAAAATATAAGTAATAACTATAGTAATCAAAAATTGATTTTTACTTTTATGTTTCAATATAACTAGTAATTGAGAAAAAATAATGCTTAGAATAGTTGCATATTTGTTACAAATGTTCTTTATTACAAACATTAAAAAATACTACTATTATTTTAACTTTTTGGTAATTTTGGAAAACAAGATAATGCTGGAAATAGTTGCATTCGTTTCGAACTAAATACTGACCTGGAATAAGCTTATACCGAAATTAAAGGCAATTGTAAGCATTTAAATTTGAAAAGAGTTCTTTAATAAAATATTTAGTCTAATTTAACGTTATGAAGGTGAACCATCTTGCAATATGAGTATTTTATTTCAAACAAAACATTTAGATTAACTCTATTCTGGAAAATGGGGATCGATTTATATAAGAAAATATTTCGGACTCCATACTAGAAAGAAGATTAAATGTCATAAAGATAAGTGCAATACGAAGGCTCCAAAGGGTTCAATGAGAACGTAGCCGGTTCACTGATTCAGGGGAACTAGACTGAACAAGAATTCTTATCTTCAATTCAAATAAATATTTTAGTTTTGTTGTTGTTGTTGTAATCGGAAGGGAAACGAGCTTGCTGGTCACTCATGACAGATGTTCACCACCACCTGTGGACTCTTGCAACATCCGGGGAATCGCAAGAGCATTGCCGGTCTTGGAGATGGGAATAAACGCCTATCTTGAAGGCACCCATATCATATCAATCTGGAAATACCGCCGAAGGAAGTTCGTTCCACATTTTAGTAGTATAGAGAAGAAAGGTCCTTGCAAACTGCACGGTAGAGGATGGTATTGCAGGCGATGAAGTGCTGTGCGGTGATTGGATTCGGAGGCAGGCATCATATCAAATAGCTCTTCAAAACACTCTCCGTTGTAAATGCGTTAGAAGACGCACAAAGAGGTCTCGTCTCTACGTAACACCAGAAAATTCAGCCGTTCATAGAGCACCGGGTCTCTAAGAATCCGAACAGCTCTCCGTTTTACGCAGGAAAAAGATCGAAACTGATATTGGGGTGATCCGGACCAGAGATGAGAACAGTACTCCATGTGTGACCGGATTTGCACCTTTTAGAACGCCAGTCTTTGGCCAGGCTTAAATAATGCCTCTTGCCAACTTGGTCTTGCACTTCAGAGGACCACGAAACTGAAAATTGTTTGAAATGTCGAGACTATTGCGAGGCATTGAGAGAAGTACTTCTGAAGAACTAAAATACGACAATTTTTTTGTGGAAAACCCGTAAAATTGTTTCTTTTGGGGATTCAATTGAACGAGGTTCAGTTCACTCTATTTTCACACTATCCTCGGGGAGGTTTCTATAGAAGACAATTTTCTTTTGGTACTCGTCATCGTTTTCCCGAGAGAGAGCCCTGCACGTCTAAGGAAAAGAGAGATTTTTGGTTGATTTTTCGACAAAAACTATTTCCGGCATTAAGCTCTCAAAATCGAGTTTTGAGGCAAAAAGGTTGCCAAAGGAATCGGTTTTTTTTATGGCGTGTGAGCCAGAGAGTCACAGAGTGCAATAGCGGTAAGGATTGCTTGCAAAAGTTTTCCAGAGTGGCTTTGCAAAGCACTCAGAACTTGCGCGTAGCAGGCCGGTATCTTGACAACTGATCCGCAATTTTTACGACATGCTTGATCTTGCTGTCTTGAAATTTGCCGTTTGAAGAATCTTAACTCCTGCCTTTTGCTAGCTACTGCAGCCTTGACAGACTCACAAGACCCTAGCCAATAGGTATTGTGCGCGTTAAAGTCCCGAGAACTACGACTTCGGTTGAAAGAGTGTATGAAAGCAGATTGTCAGTCTTCGCCTAGACATGACCCAAGATTTGTTCCATTTCTACATTACCATTGTGAGACCTGTAGAGGCACGCGTAGATTCTGACGTGGTCGTCCATTTCCACGCGCAGTCAGAGTACAGCCAGATCTCGACCTTAAAGATACGCTGCTGAATTAACTCGTCCTTTGCCCTCAGTAAACACAAAACGCGATACTTATTATCTATTGTCTAACTATATATCATTTATAAGTTATAAATCCGTTAAAATGTTATGTTAATTGCACACATAACTTTATTTGTGTTAATAAATTATTTAAAATAATATTAATTAAAACATACATAATTTTCAATTATACAAATCATTCCAATAGTTTTTCAAACCATGTAAATGTAAATGTTCAAATGAAAATTATAAAAAGATTCAACCATACAACTCTCCCTTTTACTACGTTATATTTTAACAACTCTAATAATCGTGTTATGTGTGTGTTACTAAAACAAATCTTAAGATAGTTTCTTCTAACTTAGAAATAAAAAATGTGAATTTTTAACTTTCAAAACCTTATTTCTTATGAAGTATAATAATAGTTTGATAAATGGAAAGGATTTCAATATTTTTCTCGAGAACAATATTGTGTTACTTACTATTTATTATATTTAGCTGTAAATACATTTTTACATATAAAAGTGAAACAGATACAAACGTATTCAAGGCACGTTTTAATTAATCAAATATTAAATAGTCACAAAATGGTTAACAATAAATTTATTATAATATCATTTATTATTAATATTTTGTTTATGTAGCAATATACAAACAATAATTAATTAAAATGTGATAAATTTCATATTTAATGCTTAATATAGGCGAGTACTGCAAACTAAGCTTATATTTGATAAGCGCTTACAAACTTCAGATCAGATATCCTTCTACAAAAACCATTATTGTTTTGTGAATGAATTTATGAGAAACGATGAGTTATTAACTAGAACTAGAAGTTGGGTAAGAATAATTCCTTGATATTTTCTCGAATTATTCTTAAAGGTTTTCTTGTATTCCAAAGGTTGAGATGGTTAAAGTTATTAATTACCAATAAATTTTAAATAGATAATACTATTAAGATTGCTAAAATACAAAACTCCACCGAGCTATTTTACCTTTTGTACTAATATCGTTTTTTTTTTTTAAGACAAAGGTAAAAAAATCTAACAATCTTATAATTAATTAATTACCTAATTCTAATTAGGTAATTAATTAACTTTTATTACTATTTCATGGAAGCATTGTTTTATTATTACAAATGTATGTTTTTGACAACAATTTTTGATAATTATGTTACATAATACTATTTGTGTGGAAGAGTTGTAAATTAATAGCCTGTCTGTCTATATATTTATATTTAACATAAAATATTTTAAGTGGATTTCCACAAAATTTGAATGCAGTGAGTATTTCGTATACTACCATGCAACCAAGGAGATTTATTTTATTATTTTTCTTGTGTTAAAAGATAATAAATATTTCATAGTTTTTTTGTATATTTTTTATACTAGAATTATTTTTTCATAAACAACAAAATATTATGCAGTGTTATTAATCGTAATTCACAACCCAACATACCAATTTATAATTTTTGAAATGTTTAATAAAAAGTTTGTCTAAACCATAATTAAAAAATATTGTATTATATCTGGGATACTATTAAGTTAATAAATATTTGTAAGAAACTGTAGTGAAAAAAACTACTTACAGTACATACAATAAAAAAAACATTTGATGGAGGTTAATGATATTTAATGTTATAAGAGCTTATTGTCCGATGCGATACATGAGTAATATTGACTTATTTTTACATTTCTCAAAAAGAAATTATTTGTGTTATAACTACTATATTTTTTAATGATTTTTGATGATAACCCACCTCAGTTTATTTGTATTTTATTTTTGAAATATATATAATTTTTCTTGATTATCCTGGCATTAAGCAAAAACAATAATTATTTAACGTTAGATTTTTAATGTACTTAATAATAAAAATAAATCAACATTATTAAATATTTTTGCATACTGCTTTTATATAACTATTTTAAATCAATATAATGGACTGACAAATAAAGTACTTTACTACAACACAGTACCCTACTCAGCTGCCCCTTTTAAGGATATGTAACAGTTAACGAAAATAGAATTTTGTATTGTAAATGTGTAGCGCATTCCCCTAAGGGATTCTGTGAAACTAGAGTCTGCTTTGAATAGGGATGTCTTTATCGCTTCAACTTATAGCAGAAAGAATTGACTTTGCTGGAAGTAACAGAATTAAAGGGTGATTCTATCTATCTTAGAATAGCAGGTATTAGCAAGTAGCAGTATTTTGTGTTCAAATACAAACTCTTATTGTCATATTAGATACTTACTTCAGATTCACTTATATATTAAATATAGGGATTTTATAAGAAATTCTGTAAAAAAGGTTTGGATTTTGTAACTTTGTTTCTATTATATTTCCATTGAGTGTTATATTTATAGAGGTCAGATATTTATATTCGTATTCAAAGACATCGTCGCGTCGTGGTATGTTCGGGACAGTCCTTGTTCAGTGAGTTCAGATCAGTTAACAAAATATTCCATTATTTATTCACATTGTTTTTTTTACACTTATATTTATTAAGAGATTATGGTTATTAATTCATTAAATAAAGAAAATTCATTTTAGATACAAACAAGTTAACATTTTACCTAATAACATATGTCCACTTTAACTACATTAGTTAATATTATTAACAAGTATTTAGTTTCTGTATATTTTTTTAATATTTCGGAACCTCACAATAAATTTAAAATCCGTGTAGTACTTTTTGCGTAATGCGTGAACGTACAAACCGATAGACAAGTAGAGTATATATATGTAAGTATATAGTCGGATTTATATAATCGAATATTTTGATTTTTTAAATCATTTTAAAACATAATTTTCCCGCTCTACAGTCTTATTACTATCATTCATAGTAACAATTATTTAAAGGTTATTTAAACTCCTAAAAACCATTACTAGGAAAGGTTTAACATTTGTGTGTGCACACAACATTTGTGTGACTGTTAACCCAAACTGTACTACGATTAAGCAAACTGATATATCTCATGACATAATATACTACTATACTATGATATAAGACATAATTGTCTCACAAAGTTACTCATTTTAAAAGTATTTTATAGTATCCCTTAAACCGTCTTATGACATAACAATGTAAGCAACATGAATAAATATCCTAAATTTACTCCAGGCCTTATTCTCGATATAAAACATTTTAGTCGTGAATATTTGATAACATAAAATACCGTTCCAATCTGTTTATTATTGATTCATCTTTGAAATAATAACATAAAATAACAAATTCCCATTCATTATTATAATAACTTCCTGGTGGCAGGAAAATTGGTTGAATTAATTCTAATAAATACGCTAATGTTGTCGGCCCGGATATTCTTAAACCTTTATCTTTCATATATCAGCAATGTAAGTGAAAATATTTTGCTAATATTTTATCGATGATGTGATTAATGATCTATACTATAAAAATAAACTCTCTATAGTTTAAATTATTAATGGAAGTGAAGCTTCCAAATATTACATTATTCTAATAATATTTTTTTGATTACTGTATAATATTAATAGTTAAATGTAACACTTTAGTATTATCAGCTATATTTTTAAATAAACAAATGATCCATAAAGATGACAGCTTAATGGAAGTTAGTTACTTTGTCATGAATTTTACTATACTCGTAAGCACCAGAAAGATATAAAATTGATTGTTATAATTTAATATTAATTTTAAGAATACTGATTCGATTTTATTGTTTAATATTACTTTATATGATATAAAATAAAAGAAAATTTATAACACAGAAGAACTTTCATTGTAACGAACGATTACTATTTTATTTCGGTTAGAATAAATTAGAACTACTAAAACTAAATATAATCTTTCTTAGGTCCAAAAGAAGTTAGAACTATTTTAAAGTCTTCATTTTATACCAAGAAAATCTTCTACATCGCAATAAACTCGTTCATAATTGTACTATTTTGTATGGTAAACATGTAGTAACTCTACTACATGTTTGATAAATTGATACAGCTTCTTTTAGTTCATTACGTACCTCGACTCCAAGAAAAATATTTGGTTACAAAATGTCGAAGTTTTTGAAGTTATATATACTCTTTTAAACTCAAAGAATTTTAAGATTTGTACATATTGCAGAAGTAAAACTTCAAAAATAAAATTTAGGTATTTGCTATAAATAAATCATCCAAAGTTATAATCTAAGGAGCAGAAAATGTTTATATTTTGCACATTTGAGTATTGTGAAAATTTTTGAACTATCCATTTTAATAATTTATTTGATAGTTCAATCGACAAGAAAAATATTTTACTTATACCGGCGATACTGGCGATGTGATTGGATAAAAATCTTTTAAAAAGCTAAATTAATAAATAAAGTAAATTACAAAAACATATCTATTTTAACATCTTTACATGTTTTTTTAGTCTGTATGATAGCGCATCACCTAATTACTACTAACGTGACTCGAAATTAAAATCTGGTTTTTATTTAGAGGCTTAAAATCAAGTAAGTAATTACTGACTAAATTGTATTTTAATTCTGTGTTACTTAATCATATTAATGTTGTATAAAATTGTATTGAATTTCGTGTGTAACTTGACATAATTAATATTGCATGTTGTGATAACCTATAATTGAGAGAACATTCAGATACTATTGTAAACTCGTATATAGAAGGTCATTAATAATGTATCTTTTGTTGGTTGTCCTTTATAAATAAATAAAATAAATAAATAAAATAAATAAATAAATAAGTACAATTACAATATTGAAACAATTTAATACATGTTATGTAAAAGTCAAAGTAGTAAAAGTTAATCAAAACATTGTTCTTTGAAGCCGATTCCAATAATAGAATGCAATAATTATACTAGGGAGCGACATATCTGCGTAATTGAAAGTACAAAGAAAACAAAATACAACCGTCACTAATGTACTTGTATTATACTCTACTAGATAGTGTTAGTGTGTAAGGTAGGAGCGTAGCTGATAGGAATACTTTTCCAAACTGTCGTTTCAAAATTCTTTGTAATTACATATATATATAAAAGTTAATAAAGGATTACTTAAAGGGGTCAGCGTTCCTGTTACTAATAAAAGCACATGTGATCTGCAAAGTACGGCAGTAACTTTTTTCCGTTCAATGTTTTGCATTAATAATTTGCTGTTTGTTTCTTAAAAATAAATATATAACAGGTTATAAACAGACAGCATTAAGTAACGATAAATAAAAAGTAAGCTTTGTTACACTTTGAAAATGATAACTGCACATAATTAGTAGAATTTTATATTTCAAAAACTATTAAAATAAAAGTGACCCAAGATGATACAATTTCAAAAGAGAATAATAATAGAATTAGAATTTAAAGGGGATTTCCATGTTTTATTTAAAATACGTCGTTTAATATATAGCAAACATTTTAAATAAAATTTCGTTCACTGTAGCGGTTGCGGCCAGGTAAGATGGAATTAAATCGGATTTTCACTTTGTTTATATTATTTCTTACTTATAAATGTAACCGACAGCAGAAGTAATATATATAAAAACTTTACTTTAAATGCTATTTTTTTTATTATAAGACGTACAGTATCTAGAATATGAAAGTTGTTTATTAATAAACATCCAAGTGTCTAACGGTAAATCTTTTTAAAACGTAAAGTTAAAATAAGATGACTTCAGTACGAGTACGAAAAATATTTCACAGATTTTAACAATTCATAGCTGCCCAACTTCCTCAACTTTTTGTGTTGTCAAAACAAAGTGGGTGAGGGTAATACGTCATGGATTTATAACGAAAAATCTAAAGCAAAACCTAGTATCGTGAAGTTAATACACAGAATAAATAAATCTCGAAGTTAAAATTCTTCCTAGAAACTCGCTGGCGTAAAAAAGCAAAGTTTCTTTATCTTAACAGAGTGCTTCTTTTTAAGTTTTTATTTTATCATTGTTACTTTGAATGTAGGTTATATACTAATTATTTTTTCACATATTTTACACTAATTTCTGCATTTCATTGAAAGATATTTGTTTTAATAACACATCTACAAACACTTACATTAGTATTCTTTAATGAAGTAAGCTTTACTATCTTACAATATATAATTTTACACGAGAGGTCCAGTGTTTGCAAAAGCATTTAAAAATTTAATATAAGACTCTTTTCACAAAATCAAAAATGTGGTTCCTGGTTTGGGCTTGTAACATCCTTATTATTAAATGGTTGTTTGTATTCCTTTGTTAGTTTTTTTTTTATATTCGATAACACATAACTGAATAGAATAGATAAGTGTAATTTAGACACTTTATCTGAGTGTATTTGATACTAAATGCGGGTTTCAGCAAAAAGAAAATACACGACTTGTAGAAACGGGGATTACCTCCAGATTGTAGTAAAGCTCGGAACTAAAATGTTCTTGCGGAACTCAATGTCTCGGTATGGTAGATATAAAGCGTTGAAACGGAGATGTTTTCCACATATTTCTTATTGGTTTGTAAAACAACAAAGCATTACTTGAAATAAAACAAATGGTCCGCGTTACATGACTTTATTGCTTTTGTAACTAATGTGTTCGTTTTAAAAGAACTATTGTTTAATGCTTAACTAAACTTAAATAATCTTATTCTGTTATATTAAACTTCACTTTACAAAAACTATGTCATAAATAATTTCGAAATTATGTCATTCGACTTATATATTTGTAATTTTTCAAAATCTTTATAATTCCTTTTTACACAAGAAAAGAAAAGAAAATTCCTATAGTTATTTTTATTGTAAGGTATATGTTTTCCTATGATACTAACATAAATCAATTAATAAAGTTATTACTTCCAACTTAACTTTTATCAAAAAAGGCTGGAATACTAAAGTTTTACTATTATGTTTTTAGAATATTAATGTTTTCAATAAAAACATTAATATTCTTTGAAATGTACTAATTAATTTAAAAAACCGGTTCAGATTCTTTTATTTTAAAAATTGTTTTTTCTTTCTTTTTTTTATGGAAGTCGAGGGCAAACGAGCTGGTGGGTCACATATGACTTGTGTACGACCGCCGCCCATGAACTCTTGCAACATCCGAGGATTTACTAGAGTGTTGCCGGCCTTGTAGGTAGGAGTAGATGCCTTTTTGAAGGTACCCATGTCGTACCGATCTGGAAATACCGCCGAAGGAGTTTGTTCCACAAGCGAGTGGAACGTGGAAAAGAGGTCCTTGAGAACCGCATAGTGGAGGATCGCCACGCATCCAGGTGGTAGGGATGGTAAAGAAGTCGATGGCGCGCTGTGCGCTGATGAAATTCGGCGGCAGGCATCAGATCGAATAGTTCTTCGGAACACTCCCCGTTGTAAATGCGGTAGAAGACGCAAAAAGAAGCCACGTCTCTACGCAATACCAAAGAGTCCAGCCGTTTGCAGTGCTCCGGGTCCCCGACAATCCGAACGGCTCTCCGTTGTACGCGGTCAAATGGTAGAAGCTGATATTGGGGTGATCCGGACCAGAGATGAGAACAGTACTCCATGTGTGGCCGCACCTGCGCCTTATAGAGCGCAAGTCTTTGCCCAGGTTTGAAATACTGCCTCGCTCTATTAATCACTCCCAATTTCTTCGAGGCCAACTTGGCCTTGCTCTCCAGATGACCACGAAACTGACAATCGCTCGAAATGTCGAGACCCAGTATTCTGATACTTGGCGAGGCAATGAGGGGAGTGCTCTCGAAGAGTGGTGATCCAACAAATGGGGTTTTCTTAGTGATAAACGCGCAAACTTGTGTCTTAAGGGGATTGAACTGAACGTGGTTCAGTTCACCCCACTCAGAGACCATCCTCAAGGAAGTCTCTATAGAAGACACAAGTTTCTTTCGGCACTCGTCGACGTTTTCCCGAGAGAGACCTGCACGGCCGGAATATACCGCATCCCCAGTGCTGTCATTCGCATAACAATGTATGTTGGAGATATCCAACATATCATTGATGTGCAGGAGGAACAGAGTTGGGGATAGCACGCAGCCTTGGGATACACCAGCGTTCACGGGCTTGGGGTCCGAGCAAAAACCGTCGAGAACGACCTGTATGCTCCGCCCAGTGAGGAAGCTGGTGATCCACTTGCATAATCTCTCGGGAAGCCCATAGGAAGGTAGTTTCGAAAGAAGCCCCTTGTGCCATACACGATCGAAGGCTTTCGCCATATCCAGACTAACTGCGAGACCCTCTCCCTTGCTTTCAATAACAGCTCCCCAACGGTGTATAAAATATAACAGAAGATCACCAGCCGATCGACCATGGCAAAAGCCATATTGCCGGTCATTGACCAACGGTGATCCTAGAGGTAGGTTAGGAGCTGTTAATTGATGATGCTCTCCATTACTTTGGAGAGAAGAGAGGTAATGGCGATAGGTCTGTAGTTAGCTGGGTCCGAGCTATCACCTTTTTTAGGGATCGGATGTACAAGGGCACGCTTCCATGGACCGGGATTACGCCTTTCAGATATGAGTACCGAAATAGACGCGTTAGCACTGGTGTCAACTCAGGGGCACATGTTCGTAGCACAACTGGAGAGATATCATCTGGCCCGCTCGACTTATGAACTTCCAAGGAAAGGAGGGCTTTTCGGATAAGTTTTTGCCCAAAAACTGTTGCCGGCATTAAGCTTAGACACCGCGGGATGATAGGCGGTGCCTTCCCCTATTCGGTGGTCGTCTAAAGTCGAGTATGAGACGAAAAGAGTGCCCAAGAGATCGGCTTTCTCTTTTGCCGTGTGGGCCAAAGAGTCGTTCCCAGTGTGCAATGGCGGTAGGGATGGCTGACAAAAGTTTCCCAGACTGGCTTTGGAAAGCGCCTAGAACTTGCCCGTGCCAAGTGGGTACTTTGCCAACTGATCCCCAATTTTGACGACATGTTTGAACTTTGCTCTAGCAATTTTCCGTCTTCCGTCAATCCGAATTCTAGAGTTCGGATTCTTAGTGACTAACGCATTGGCCCAAGCTTGATAAGCCTGCCGTTTGCCAGCTGCTGCAACCCTGACAGACGCATCAAACCAAGGCCGCGATTTGCCACCAAGTGGTACCACAGAGCTTTGTACAAATAGTTCCATGTCCTGAAGTATCACATCAGCTACAGCCGCAGCGCACTCACTAGGATCATTGGAAGGGAAACAAATCGGCCCCCATGGGTAGGATGCAAAAAAAGGATCGCATTCCATCCCAATTTGCTGATTTGTAGTGCCAAACGCGTCGAGTCGCAGGTCTTGTGCGAGCTGGGCGTTCAATGGGCACTACACTTCGTACCAAGCAATGATCAGAGGACCCTAAGGGAGCCTTGACAGTGACTTGGTATTTTCCGGAATGTGTAGTCAGCTGAAGATCCAACAAAGAGGGCATATGGCTGTCCTCGTCCGGTAGACGAGTGTGCGTCTTGACCAATTGGGACAGACGATTTGCCAGAGCAAAGTCAAACACAGATCTCCCCGCGTAGTCGCACGTGACCCTAGCCAATCGGCATGGTACGCATTGAAGTCCCCGAGGACTACGACTTCGGCGGAGGGAGTCTGTGAAAGCAGATCGTCAATCTTCGCCAAGCCCGCGTAGACTCTGACATGGCCGTCCATGTCCACACGCAGCCAGAGTATAGACAGGTCCCGACCTTCAAAAACCTGAAGGCGGCGGTAGCAGATATCCTCCCTTTCGAACACAGATACCCCGGCGTGTGGTATAAAATGGTGTTCTAGTTTATACCCGGGGTATGATAGGTACGCTGTGTCGCTAGGTTGAGATATCTGCGTCTCCGTCAGAAACAACAAGGCCGGCTGCGCCCTCTCTAGATAATAATGGACGGCGTTCAAGTTGGAATGAAGTCCCCGGATGTTGCAAAAGTCCACATTTTGGAGTGGGTCGGGAGGCCGCTGCGTTGACTTGTCGTTTGCCCTCAAAAAACACAGAAGGCCCGCCCCAGATACGACGGGCAGCCCGAGCAAAATCCGAGAATCATTTCCCCGATTTTGCTCGGGGAGGGGGTCCCCGGCTTCAACAAAGCCGGTACCCTTCCTGGGGTATTTTTCTTTTAGGCATCGCTTTCATGTTTTTTGGTCTTCCGGATTCTCTCACTCACCGACGGAACATAACCAAATGAATTTGGTTACTACACGTCAGTGTTCTGTGAGAGGGTGGTCCTTCCCCGGTCGAGCCAGCCCAATACGAACTGCAGTCAGATAACTACAGCTAGGCTCTACCACCTATAAAAGTTATGACGTGCATTTTATGTCAAAAACAGGCACTTGTATCAACCTTAATTTTGCACATGAGAGCGGGGAATAACGGATAAATCTCTGATAACTTTGTTTAGAAATTCTTTCTCTTCACATCGTTGCTTTTAAAATTCATGTCTGTCACGAGTCTTATGCAATTGAATTTTGTAATCTCTGTCGTAATTTTATACCGTGAGTGTTGGTTATATTTCAATTGTTTTCCAAGTTTTCGTATAACATTATATCGTTATTAATTCTTTATGGCAGACATACTATACTATTTTTTTAAACTATTGTATATTTGGCCAAAATAGATACAAAATAATAGAAAAGTTTATAAAAAAATTATTTCTTCATTAAAATGAAACCAATGTCAGTGAGGTTGCTACATGTTCAAAATAAATTCTTCGGTATAAGTATTATTACTTCTCAAATACTTTTTCACTTCATAAAGAGCTCGTTAACTATAAAATACACTGCTTCAATGTTTCTAACAGTTCTTTCTCCATGAATGTAATGGAGTAAAATGAAGCAATATTAATTTAGTACCTAAATTTATATATAATATATTAGTAAATTGTTTAGATTACAATAAAAAAATTGTACAATATGCATTTTTTTAATAGTTAAATAATCAATAAAATGTACTACCATATCTATCTATCTCAAGGTTATTGTAAAATTAAAATCTCGTATTAGGTACTGTATTCTTAACGCTTGAGAGATATATGGTATTGAATTTATTATGAATTTTTGTTACCTTGATTATATTTTAACATTATAAATTATTTAATTAAGTATTATTATCATGTTGTGAATCACAAAAATATATTGCTTTCCCCGGGAGAAGGTGAGTGCAAGGATTATTTATTTTTATGAAAATATATTGCTAGCTTTTTTGGCACGAATATGAAAATACAACTTTAATGATGATATATCCTTTATATACTAATATATTGTTTACCATAATTGCCTACTTCAATACCGAAACCTAATAAAAGTATTTTCATATTTATTATCTTAAAATAATTAAATAACAATATTTCAACAACGGCCGTCTTTACTTTTATGAATATTAATATATATCTTACAATTAATTGGTTCACAGTTCTTGAAAGGAACTGTCAAAGTAGCCGCCAATTTAATTGATTTACTAAAGCAATTACGCGGCCTTAGGAAATACCTTAAACACAAATTTAATAACTTCTTGAGCGCGCATGAATAAACATGTTGATTAAAAAGTAATTGCCTTTATAAGAAAACGATAATTGCAATTAAACATAAAACTAAATTTATACTAAGTTTTATTTTTAGTTACTCTTTAAATAAGTTTATTAATATATATATATAAATAAAACGGTTAAAAGGATACGTTAGAAGTTTGTTGATGGTAGAATTTTATGTACTTTCAGGTTAAAGTATATTTGCATTAAATGGTTTTCCGATAAATCAAAGTCCTCTAAACTTTATCTTATGTAAATTTATAAAGATTTTAATAGTATCATGAATTTTCCTGAAACTTGCGAAATATCTTCGCACTAAATTTGTCATGAATCTCCGCGGAAAAATAACTGGATATAATTTTACTACTGGGTTATATTTAATGTAGTATTATAATTCTTTGTCTCCTTTGTATTGCTGTTTTCTATCAATAAAGTTTTTATTACACTAAATTTAACTAAACAACAATATAGAACTGTATTACTTACACGTATTTTATAAATTTACAAGTGGGGTACCTGATACATATAACTGGATTGGACTGGACAATGGAATGGCTTATTATTTAATAGATACACGCACTTGCTTTTACACATCGTTTTCTTAAATTTGAAAATATAACTCTGATATGAATAATTGTATCTAAATTTTAAATCTTACATAAACTTTTTAAACAAAATAGCTCCCATGCGAATCAGGGTAGGTCGATTGTCATATACGAGTGTAAAATCTTTTATAAGTATCTGTGATATATAATGAAGGAAAATCGGATTAAAATTCGTAGCCTACTTAAGAAAATCTTTTTAGATTCAGTCTGACACCGTGCCTAGAAATTTGAGGTGAGATCAATTTCTATAAGATTAGTTTTACTAAAAGGTTATATTTTAAGTTTGAGACGGATAATAAAGCTTAATAAATAATTTAAAATATCATATATGTTCGTGAAATATCTATTTTACAGTCTAGAGACGTTTACATTTAATAGGATGACTTGTAAATATCTAAGACAATATAGCAATTGGCATTTGATACACACAATAACGTTATCCATTTTTAAACGGTATTCAGATTGTTTTGTATTTGCCATTCTCGTTATGTAGTCTCTTTAATGGAAACGATATTTATATAATTGTGTTTGTTTAATGTTTATACAAATAAAGATTAAAAAAAAAATGCTTATATTTATAAAAATTCACCATCGCATAGTGTATGGCAACATTTCCAATGTGTGGTTAAATAAACAAAACTATTCTAGACATAGGTACCCTTAATATAATTATAAACTTTCTAGTAATTATCCAAAATAAAGATGCCGCAAACATCTGTGTTAGCTTTAAACTAATAACTGACCTGGAATATTATATATAATTACCTATAACTTTATTGTTGCACTCGAGTCTCTGGATAAACTTTAAATTGTAAAGTAAAATAAGTAAAATCTGCAATGAAATTCCTCTTTTTATTCAAAGTTTTGTAGTAAACCACATTGAAACAAGTATTATATTTGAAAAAAAAAACAGTGAGTTACTTTATTTTGTAAAAGAAGGATCAATTTGTCTCAAGTGTTATGAAGTCGTCTGTATAAGAATCAAATATTTCGAAACTTCACTAGAAAAGAGATAAAGTGAAATGAGCATCTACAAGGGCTCCAAAGGGTTTATTCAAAACGGGTCTTGATTGCTTTAGAGTAAATAGACCATCCAAGGATTCTTGTCTTAAATTCAAGTAAATATTTTAGTTTTGAACTAACTACTTATCTTACTATATATGTATCTAAGTGATAAATCCGTTAAAACATAAAATTATTTTCAAATGTAATTTTATTTACGGTGAATATACTTGTACATCAAAAAATTGTTAAAAATGTTATATAACAAATATTATTTTGTATAAAAAGCAAATTGTGCAATTATTTTTTAAGAAAACGTTTTCAAAGTAAATAATTATAAAACTTTGAGGAAAATAAATATTGAACTCATTCTTTTACTTCATCATATATTTATTATACAATTAACATTAAAAATATTCTTAGACTTCAGGTAAAATAAGCTTAGAAATAAACAACCTCAATTGAAGTATATTACTTTGAATAAATGAAAATTTTGTATTTTGAGTGACTCACTCAGAGTGTGTGAGTAAAGTGAGTAAACGCTGTAAACACTGTTATTGCATTATAGCAGTGTAATCATATATTATTTTTTAAATATCTAAAAGAAAAACAGATACAAATGTATATATAACTAAATGTACTTATGTATATTTTATTGTAATTAATTATACTTAAAAAAAAAGAAATTACCTTTTTGTAAGTTTTTGACTTATAATGTTAAACATAAAAATTGTATTATGATTAAAAATACAATAAGGCATCTTTGATAGAATCCCATCAAAGATCTCATAGCTTATCTCGATGGCATATTTGGAGTGTATCCAAACCATTTCCAACAACGTAACTAAAACGCCCCCTTCCTCACCCACCCGAAAGCCTAGGATGTGAAAATATAATTCATGAAGCCCTCACGTTGACACAAATTTTATGAAATGTTTTGTATAAAATGCTAAACAAACATACAAACATCTGCTGAACTGCCCACAATCTGATTGAATTGCAAGATAATTAAATTTTACGGTCACTTAACTTATTAATATATGATTTTGACAATAAATAATTACCTTACCAACTAAAATCAGTTCTATTGAAATCTGCTATAATAATAAGTAATAAATTTTTTTAAACATAAAAAAAAATCTAACATTTGTATGTACTGCACTACTTCTAAATAAATAATAAAATAATTGGTATTACAATCTTAGCCTATTAGTTCCAAACTAAAATAACTTAAGGGATTTGTCTAAAATTTGAAATTGATTTATTTTCCATTTAATTTTTCAATAATAATTATTTTAAAAATAAATTATTATTAAATTTTTTTAAGAACATATTAAACTGTAAATGAAAATAATATTTATCGGGCTCCGTTGTAAAGAATATAATAACTTTATAATTAATTATAATAATGTGTACTAAATATAGTACATATTATTATAATTATTTATTTAGCAAAAATGTTTGTTAATTTTTCATATATATACTCTTTTTGTCATCCGTAATAGTGTACCAAATTTAATGCAATACAATTCAAATGTTATGAAGTAATAGATTTCTATTAAATGATGCTCTAAAACCAAACGATAAAAATGTTTCATTTATACAAGTATACACTAAAGGGTATTGAACTCCAATGTTAGCTCGTTAACATCACATTAGGGCATGAAATACAGCTTTCATTACGATGAAAGGCCGTTATAGTTAATGTACCGGTCGCGCTAGTTTTTACATTAATACGAGAATTTCCAGTACAAGAGACCTTTATAGCATGAATACGAAACATATTGTCGATAATTATGAAATTTATTCTCAAAAGCAGTTCTTTTAAAGTGGAAACTGAAAGTATCACTATTGCCTACTTTCTACGCAATGGACAGAAAATATAATTTGTTATTCTCCAGATGTGTATTATTCATTTAAATTGAACTGGATTATAAAAGTCCTACTAGGTTTGATATTTTGACAAAATGTATGAGAAATAAAATCAAAGTCTACTTATAACAAAAGGTTCAATTTATAATTTGAATTGAATATATTAATAAAATATACATAATAAATATTAAATTCCATTTTAAAAGGTTGTTTCTGATAAAATACACATTTAAAAAAAATTTTCAATGATTTTTTTAATTCTCTTTATTTAACTTTCCTATGAAAGTAGGAGGATTTAAATTAACTCAACCTTTATTTATTATATATTAATCTAAAATAATAAATACTTAAAGTTTTAAATTTTGTGTACTTATCACACTATATAGTTTTCGAAAGATAATAAATATTACCGTTGTTTTAATGTGTGCATATTAAAATAAAAAAAAATACTTAAGGCAGCGTTTCAACAAAATAAATAACCTTCTTTTAATATGATACAATTATATTACACACTTTGTTGCATCAATGCTATCATTGGGGAGTCATGTTTCATCTTTACCAGAAAAGCAGCATTTCCTAAGCAAGCATTTCTTGCATCAGAGGTTTTCGGTGCGGTGTCTCCAATACAAATGCTCAACAAGCTGCTTATATTTATAACAAAATATTGCACAATGACCACACCTATAAAAAATTGCAACAGAGTCAATTGGGTTACTCCTATTCTTTATATTCTTTTAATTCATTTAGAAGAATAGACTAAATTAACCTTTGTTACTAAAACTATGTGGAGTTATTCTATTACTGAATATATTTAACTACTTACATATACTAATAATATAAGCGTGGGATATAATTATTTGATAACTATTTATTACGTAATACAACATATACATATTAACATTGTATTATTCTGTGTAAGCATATTTTTATAATTTTACATTTTTTGAAACTTTTAATCAAATTTTTGGTGTCAATAACAGTGTAGTCATTATTTAAATTGTTTCATTATTTATATGTGCATTTATTATTTGCAATGTTCGGAAACTTCAATAGTTAGCAGAGGCTGGTAAGCGAGACGAAAATAACAGAAAGGTGATTGCTATTCACTTTTTTATTAATTAAACACTCAACTAACCATAGGATCTTTTTACATGGTAACTTGCGCTGTAAGGTTCGGAGACCACTAATTTGCCAAGAAGCTTCAAGCCCTTATGAATATTGTTTATATCATTTGAGACTCTGAAAAAGTCAAACAAACTATAACTTAATGAAACTAAATATAACATCGTTAGAAAGGATGGAAACAACCAAGAAATCATTAATATTAGTAGACAATATTTTATAAATATATCAAATCAAAATATTATGTTGTGTTTATTTTATGTTTAGTATGTCATATTTCAAACAACGTTCGATTTTATGATTTTATAAATGTTAATATTAAATTTTTAATAATAGTTTCTAAACAATAGAGGAAAAAGAATAGTAATAATTTTCATTTCACTATATCTGTAATTCAAATAAAAAAGCATCAAGTGAACAAAACTAATTAATTAATATGCCACTATCGATTACCAAACTGTTGTTACAAACTAATTAAAAATTAATAAATCATATCCGAGAAACCGAAAATACAACAAAAAAAATATAATTATCGTACATATCAATATCTCTACATGTCTTTTTAAGCCGTGGAAGGACAGCTCTAAGCCTTGTTTTGTTAAATTACAAAACAAATACAAACAGTATTTTACTTAAATTTTTCACTGTATTTAATAAAAAAAAACTAAATATTATTTACGTTATATAACATAACTATTTTTTCTTTACTATAATGGACTGACAAACAGAGTACAGTCTACTTACTTAGTTTTCCCTTTTAAGGATATGTAACTCTTAAGGAAAATAAAATGTTATATTGTAAATGTGAAGCCAATACCCCTAAGGGGTTCTTATGTGAAACTAGATTCTTCTTTGTATAGGGATGTCCTTATTGCTACAACTAGTTCAGATAGAATCGACTTCACTGGAAGTAGTAAAGTCAAAGAGTGCTTCTCTCTATCAAAGAATAACAGGTAATATTTTGTATTCAAAGACAACTTTCTGTTATGTCTTATTAGTTGTTTACCTCCGTATTGTTACCTCACATATATAAAATATTTTTTTTTAAGAAAATCCGTTAATAAAATGGATTCCATAAGATCATTTAGAACGTTTTGTCATTTTTATAACGTTATATTTATAATAATCACTTTTCCTTTTCTTATATTGTTTCTCTATTAATAATATAGATAATTGCTGTACCTAATATGTACCGTACAGAATTATGAAAATATATATAATATGTATAAATTATCACTAAGTACCTATGTTGCAAATACATTTTTGAAATAAGAAGCCAATTAATAATATATTATTAAAACATGCTTCTTTTGAGATAAGTATTTAAATGTATTACTATTTATCAAAAAAGAAGTGTGTCATCGTAATTAGATTTAAAAAAATTTAATGCAAAAATGATTAATATATAACTAACTCGCCTATAGAATCGTGACATTAAAAAAGTCTTTCTTTGATATAGAGAATGTTTATTTTCTAAAATAAGTTGTAGCCATCCAAACCATTCAAGGGGTTAAAGTTCATTGTGTGGAAATAACAAAAAAGATAAAATTGTTCGCTCGGAAATGTGATATTGTAAGAAGGTCAGATACATATATTCGTATTCAAGGCGAACGTCGACGAGTGTTCGGGACAACCATACACCATTCCATTACTTTTTTCACATTATATTGGGTATATTAGACCTCGAAGAATTCGGTCTGCCCATTCATTTGTACCCGACTTTCGAATTTTGGAAAAATTTCTTCACAGGAGGTCTTCTTATGACCCTCTGAGTCCGAAATGACCATTAGTCAAAATGTTTATATATATATATATATATATATATATGCGTGCGTGCGCCAGATTCGACTTTTGTCAGCACGATAGCGGCCGCAGTTTCGCTCAGATCGCTTTCAAACTTTGCACAAAAATCAAAAAACCAAAAATGAAGGTCAAGTTCATTAACCAGAGAAATCCGGTCACAGGGGGCGCTAGGGCCTCACTTTTTCTGATTTCAGTTTTTCTACCATAACTTTTTCCCTATACAAAGTAGATCAATCCCGTTCATGTTATATAATGTCTTTGATGAATGCCTATAACTAATGCAAATAAACCGAAAACCTAACTGCAATAACTTAGGGGTGGGGGTAAAAAAACCGAAAATTGTTGGAAAAAAAATCATAACTTTTTTCTGGTAAACATTCTTACATCACAAGTATTTTTAGTGGAAAGGTAATTTTTTACTCTAAATTTAGATACCAAAAGTTTTTCCGTATAAAGGTACCGTTTCCGAGAAAAAAAATAAAAACCACTTTGAGCTTGAAAATTTAAGGTAGGTAAAACCACGGCAACTTTTTTCTGGTAAACATTCCCTCCTCGCAAATATTTTTAATAGAAAGGTTATTTTTTACTCTAAATTTAAGTATCAAAAGTATTTCCAAAAAAGATACCTTTTCCGAGAAAAAAAATAAAAACCGCTTTTTGCTTGAAAATTTTTGATGTAAACAACGGCATCATGTGTTTTTCTTAGGTAGTGAGTTATATTTTAAACGAGTTACACACGAGGTCTACCCACGCGTGTCCCCCTGCGGCCACGGATTTTTTTTGTACTTCAGTTTGTTAAGAGATTATGTCCAATATTTCAATGCTTATGGAAAGAAAATTCCATTTCAGTTATATGCAATTTAAGATTTTCCTAATATGATATTTAACTATAGTAGTTAATATTATCAACAATGTATTTAGCTTTGTTTCATTTTTAATATTTTGGAACTTCACAATAAATTTAGGTAAAACCATCAAGTAAACATTAGTTACTGCTTTTTATAACGATCATTATATAAAGTAAAATGTATAAGTTATAAGAAAATATAACATTCATTATAAGGTTATGCTTACTTTAAATAAAACTTTATATAATGATAAAAGTATACTATTCACAAACCTGCTACTTTGCATTAAAATAAATCTATCAAAGTAAAAATTATTTGGAACAATAAACCATAACCACAATAAATTTCACTTAAATACGTGTTGTACTTTTTACGTGATGCGTGAATGTACAAGACAAGTAGACAAACAGTCAGATTTTAAAGCGAATATTTTATTTTTTTTAATCAATTTAAAACACAGTTTTGTCGCGTTACAGTTTTATTATAATCATTAATAATAGCAATTATTTCAAAGTTATTTGAAATCCTAAAATTCTATCACAAAATCCTAAAAACTGGTTACAAGAAAAGGTTGAAACTCATAAAATTTGTGTGACTGTTAAATCACACGGGCACACGTGTGCTACGATTGAGCAAACTGATATATCACGACATAATATTCTACTATACTATGATATGAGCAATACTTGTCTCAAGAAGTATTTTATATGATCTCTTAAACCGTCCTATGACAACAATGTAAGCTACATGAATAAATATCCTAAATGTACTCCATGCCTTATTCTCGATATAAACCATTTTAGTCGTGAATATTTGGTATTATAAAATAATGCTCCAATCTGTTTATTATTGATTCATCTTTGAAATAATAATATAAAATAACAAATTGCCATTCATTATTATAATAGCTTCCTGGTGGCAGTAAAATTGTCTGAATTAATACTAATAAATACGCTAATGTTGCCGGCCCGGATATTCTTAAATCTTTTATATATCAGCAAGGTAAGTGAAAATTTTTTGGTAAACGTAATATTTTATCGATGATGTGATTAATAACACAGGCACACAAAAAAAAAAAAGTCATGAATCAGAGGGGAGACCCCATTATTCTTAGGTTTTTGGGATCGCTGAAACCGAATATGACAATAAAAACTAATTTTAAATGCCAGTTTTCCCGCTAGCACCCCCTTACTACCTCTTAAGGAGTGAAAATTGAAATTTTTGTATAAAATCAAGATAGATGTCTATTTCTACGTTTTTTGGGATGCTGAAACCGAAAATGATAATTAAAAATAAATTCCTGACCACTATCACCCCCTACCACCCCTTACGGGGGGGTGAAAATTTAAATTTTTCTATAAAGTCAAGATAGATGTGTATTTCTACGTTTTTTGGGATGCTGGAACCGAAAATGATAACTAGAAATAAATTCATGACCACTATTATCCCCTTACCACCCCTTACAGGGGGTGAAAATTTAAATTTTTCTATAAAATCAAGATAGATGTGTATTTCTACGTTTTTTAGGATGCTGGAACCGAAAATGACAACCAAAAGTGAATTTGATACCTCTTTTACTCAATACCACCCCCTAACCATCCCTAATGGGGGGTTTCAATTTTGTATAAAATCAAGATGTATGAAGAAATTTTAACGATTTACAGTAAGTGACATGTTTATCAAACTAGTTTGAGATTACTCTCTCTCTCGCTCTTATATTAGAAATTCAAATGCTTTATCGATCAGAAGTATCTGATATATATTCATGATTTAATTCTACTCTAATCCTGATGGAACCTTGCATCTTGCTCCTCACTGTAGTCTCCTAAATTGTCAGGAAAATAGTCCCTTCTATTTTGGAGGCATAGAATTAGGTTCAGCATCTTTTAGTCTCCTAAATTTTCAGGAAAATAGTAACAATTCTATTTCGGAAGCATAGAATTAGGTTCAGCATCTTTTAAGCGTTTTACAACACTGCCGGATGGATAACAGTATAAGTAGTATTAAATAGAAATCAAAAAAAAAACAAAAAGTGAAAAAACTTGTGAAGAATAGGACAATCATTCAGTCTTAAGGGTTGGTGAGGGGTGTTAATGGGAGATAGAGGTCTTAAATATTATTTTTAGTAATCATTTTCGGTTCCAGCATCCTAAAAAACGTAGAAATACACATCTATCTTGATTTTATAGAAAAATTTAAATTTTCAACCCCCTGTAAGGGATGGTAGGAGGAGATAGTGGTCATAAATTTATTTTTAATTATCATCTTCGGTTTCAGCATCCCAAAAAACGTAAAAATACACATCTATCTTGATTTTATACAAAAATTTAAATTTTCAACCCCCTGTAAGGGATGGTAGGGGGAGATAGTGGTCATAAAATTTATGTTTAATTATCATCTTCGGTTTCAGCATCCCAAAAAACGTAAAAATACACATCTATCTTGATTTTATACAAAAATTTAAATTTTCAACCCCCTGTAAGGGATGGTAGGGGCAGATAGTGGTCATGAATTTATTTTTAGTTATCATTTTCGGTTTCAGCATCCCAAAAAACGTAGAAATACATATCTATCTTGACTTTGTAGAAAAATTTAAATTTTCACCCCCCGTAAGGGGTGGTAGGGGGTGATAGTGGTCATGAATTTATTTTTAATTATCATTTTCGGATTCAGCATCCCAAAAAACGTAGAAATAGACATCTATCTTGATTTTATACAAAAATTTCAATTTTCACCCCTTAAGAGGTAGTAAGGGGGTGCTAGCGGGAAAACTGGCATTTAAAATTAGTTTTTATTGTCATATTCGGTTTCAGCGATCCCAAAAACCTAAGAATAATGGGGTCTTCCCTCTGGTTCACGACTTTTTTTTTTTTTGTGTGCCTGTGTAATCTATACTATAAAAATAAACTACTATAAAAATTCAAATATTATATTATTCTAATAAAAAAAAATTATTACTATGTAATATTAATAATAAAATGTTAATACTTTAGTATTATCAGATATATTTTTAAATAAGCAAATTATCCATAAAGATGACCTTAATGGAATTTAGTTACAATTGTTTGTTACAATTTAATATTAATTTTATAATTACTGATTCAAAATAAAATGAAATCAAAAATCTTTATTGAAAATAAGTTTCATACAAAACATTTTTTCATTGTCAAAGCTACCACCAGCTCGGAAAATTATTTCCACAGACCTGAGAAGAGCTGGCGACAGAAACTCAGCGGGATTGTCATGACTTGTTTTATTTTTTTTAATTAGTTCTTAAATTCTAAATTACATAAATACATTACACAATACTAAATAAATAATCTTGAAGCAGCCTGGCAGCGATCGCTTCATACCCACGGTGCAGTATCCTCTAAGTATTCAGCTACGTTGTAGTATCCTTTTGCACACAAACGTTCCTTAGTTATTCTCTTAAATTTGTTAAATGGTAACACTTGAACGTTTGCTGGAACTTTGTTGTAAAACTGTACACATTGCCCCATGAAAGATTTACTTACTTTTTTAAGTTGAATAACAGGTAGCACGAGCTTGTGTTTGTTCCTGGTATTTATAGTGTGTATATCACTGTGCTTAATAAAATTGTCAGTATTTTTATGTACATATTTAAGATTTTCAAAAATATACTAACTGGCGACCATAAGTACATTCATTTGCTTAAACTTATATCTTAAAGAATCTCTGGGGCCCAGGTTGTAAATTGCTCGGACAGCTCTTTTTTGTATAACGAAAATGATATTTATATCAGTAGCACTACCCCACAGTAGGATACTATAAGACATTATGCTAAGAAAATAACTATTATACACTAACTTAGCAGTAGTCTCGTCAGTCTAATTTTTTTAACAGCGTACGCGGCAGAGCTAAGTTTACAAGCCAATCCAGGAATATGAGGGCCCCATTGTAGCTAGCATCAACAGTGATTCCTAGAAAAACTGTGGATTCCACCACTTCCATCGCTTCCTCATTTAAAAGTACATTAGTTTGCACCTGTTTAATAATAAAAGTAGAAAATATAAGAAGTTTAGTCTTCTTACAATTAAGCAACAGGTTGTTAACACTAAACCAATGCACTATTCTAGAGAGAGCCTTGTTTACATCGTCATACATTACCTGATGTCGTTTTACTTTAAATATTAAAGAAGTGTCATCAGCAAACAATACTATCAATGAGATTGTTTGCTGATGACACTTCTTTATAAACATAATGTGTTTATCTACAAAAGTAGGCAGGTCATTTATATAAACAAGGAAGAGAAATGGACCTAAAATTGAACCTTGAGGTACCCCCATATCAATCGGAGCCTCAGCCGAACTTTTTCCATTCACCTCTACCCTCTGAATTCTATTAGACAAGTAAGAAATTAAAAGTTGGAGATCAATGTTCTTAATGCCATAGTGGTACAATTTCCTGACCAATAATTCATGCTGAACATAATCGAAAGCCTTAGATAAATCACAGAATACTCCAAGAACATCCTATGGCTGATCTCAGGCCTCATATATATGCTTTATAAGAAAGACGCCGGCGTCCGTAGTAGAGCGACCTCTACTAAAACCGAACTGTTTATGGTGAAGCAATTTATATTTATTAAAATGGGCTATCAGCTGATTAAGCATGATTTTTTCAAACATTTTACTAAACGAAGGCAATTCTGATATTGGTCTGTAATTAGAAGGATCTGAATTATTGCCTGATTTTAAGAGTGGTATTATTTTACTATGTTTCATTAGGTCAGGAAACACTCCACAAGAAATACAGTCATTAAAAATAGTCACTAAGTAAGGCGCAACGAGGTCCACTATTGAGCCAATCACCTTTACAGATATTCCCCATTACTCAGGATTCGATAATATTGTTAACTATTACATTATAAGATAAAAATAAAAGAAAATTTATATCACAGAAGAACTTTTATTGTAACGAACGATTACTATTTTATTATATTTTCGGTTAAAATAAATTAGAATTACTAAAACTAATTATAATCTTTGTGATGTCTAAAAAGTTAGAACTATTTTAAAGTCTGAATTTAGTACCAATAAAATCTCCTACATCGCAATAAACTCGTTCATATCCGCACTATGTTGTATGGTAATCAAGTAGTAGAGTTGTGGTAAATTAATACAGCTTCTTTTATTTAATTATTACCTCGACTTCAAGAAAAATATTTCGTTACAACATGTCGAGGATTTTGAAGTTATGTATAACTTTATATACTCAAAGAATTTTAAGAATTGTTGATATTGCAGAAGTTGAACTTCATTAATAAAATGTTGGTGTTGGCCATAAATAAATCATCCAAAGTTATAATCTAAGGAGCAGAAAATGTTTACATTTTGCACATTTGAGTATGGTGAAAATTTTTGAAGTATCCATTTTAATAATTAATTAGATAGTTCAATCGATAAGAAAAATATTTTACTTATACACACTGACACTGACGATGTGATTAGATAAAAATCTTATAAAAAGCTTAATAAATAAATAAAGTAAATTGCAAAAACATATCTATTTTAAAATATTTACATGTTTCTTACGATTGCGCATCACATAATTACTACTAATGTGACTCGAAATTAAAATCTGGCTTTTATTAGGAGGCTTAAAATCAAGTACAATTACAATAATAAAACAATTTAATACATGTTATGTAAAAGTCAACGTAGTAAAAGTTAAACATAACTTTTATCTTTGAAGCCGATTCCAATAGTTGAAAGCAATAATGATACTAGGGAGCGACATATCTGCGTAATTGAAAGTATAAAGAAAACAAAATCCAAAATACTTGTATTATACTCTACTAGATAGTGTTAGTTAGTTAGTTAGTCTACTAGTAGTGTAAGGTAAGGTGAGGAATACTTTTCAAAACTGTCGTTTCAAAATAATTTATAATTACATATACGAGTATATATAAAAGTTAATAAAGGATTACTTAAAGGGGTCAGCGTTCCTGTTACTAATAAAAGCACATGTGCAAAATACGGCAGTAACTATTTCCGTTTAATGTTTTGTATTAATAATTTGCTGTTTATTCTTTAAAAATATATTCATAACAGGTTATAATAACAGACAACATTAAGTAACGATAAATAAAAAGTAAGCTTTGTTACACTTTGGAAATGATAACTGCACATAATTAGTAAAATTTTATTATTCAAAGACTATTACAATAAATAGCGACCCAAGAAATTTAAAAATAGAATTAAAATATAAAGGGGATTTCCATGTTTCATTTAAAATGCGTTGTTCAATATGTAGCAAAAATTTTAAATAAAATTTTGTTCACCGTAGCGGTTGCGGCCAGGTAAGATGGAATTAAATCGGATTTTCACTTTGATTACATTATTTCTTACTTATAAATGTAACCAACAGCAGAAATAATTAAAAAATATAAAGGCTTTACTTTAAATGCTATTTTTTTGTTATATTATATACAGTATCTACAATATGAAAGTTGTTTATTAAATTCATCCAAGTGTCTAACAGTAAATCTTTTTAAATCGTAAAGTTAAAACAAGATAATTTCAGTACGAGTACGAAAAATATTAAACAGATTTTAAATTCATAGCTGCCCAACTTCCTCAACTTTTTGTTTTGTCGGAGCAAAGTGGCCGAGTGTAATACGTCATGGATTTATAACGAAATATCTAATGCAAATACTGGTATCGTAAGGTTAATACACAGAACAAATAAAACTAAATAAAAAGTTTAAATTCTTGCTAGAAAGTCGCTGGCGTAAAAAAATAAAGTTTCTTTTTGTTTAACAGAATGCTTCTTTTTTAATTTTCTTTAAAAAAGAAACTACTCTAATTTAATTACTTTGAATTGAGCTGCTATTAAATACTAATCATATTTTTTCACATATTTCATACTTATTTCTGCATTTCACTAAAATATATTTGTTTTAATAACACATCTACAAAAAACTTAATTTAGTATTCTTTAATAAAAAAGCTTTACAATATATAATTTTATACGACAATTCCATTGTTTGCAAAAGCATTAAAAATTTAATTTCAGACTCTTTTCACAAAATAAAAAACGTAGTTCCTGGTAGCCGGTCTAGGTTTATTACATCCTTATTATTAAATGGTTGTATTCCTTTAACAGTCTTTTTGATATTCGATTACTCATAACTAAATAGAATGTATAAGTGTAATTTAGAAACTTTATCTAAGAGTATTTGATACTAAATGCGGGTTTCAGCAAAAAGAAAATACACGAGTTGGAGAAACGGGGATTACCTCCAGATTGTAGTAAAGCTCGGAACTAAAATGTTCTTGCGGAATTCAGTGTCTCGGTATGGTAGATATAAAACGTTGAAACGGAAATGTTTTCCACATATTTCTTATTGGTTTTGTAAAACCGTAAAGCATTACTCGAAATAAAACAAATGGTCCGCGTTACATGAATTTATTGCTTTTGTAACTAATGTGTTCGTTTTAAAAGAACTATTATTTAGTGCTTAAGTGAACTTGAATTACCTCAAATTATTATATTTAACTTTAACTTTGAAGAACAATTTCATAAATATTACTTATAAAGTTTAAATTCCTGAATCAAAAATGTTAAGATTTACTATTATTTTAGAATTCACACTCCAACTCCGTTTGAGATCAGAAACATATATATCCCCTAGAAAAAAATTACAGTATATCAGCAAATTTTTGTAATATAGCTTAATAAATAATTTAAAATATCATACTCGTATATGTTCGTGAAATATATATTTTACAGTCTAAAGTTTCATATTTAAAAGGATGACTTGTAAATATTTAAGACAATAGGGCAATTGACATCTCAGACACACAACAACGTTATCCATTTTTAAACGGTATTTAGATTTTTTGTATTTTTTAAGGTTCTCGTTATATAGTCTCTTTAATGGAAAGGACCTCCATATAATTGTGTTTAATGTTTAGACAAATAAACTTTAACCTTGCTTATATTTATGAAAATTCATCACTTTATGGTTATTCATCGTATGGTGTATTCATTTCCAAAGTTTGGTTAAATAAACAAAACTATTCTAGACATGCTGTAAATATACTCATAAACTTTTTAGGAATTATCGAACACAAAGGTGCCGCAAACATTTATGTTAGCTTTAAACTAAAGACTGACCTCGAATATTATATATTTATTTATTTATTTTTCTTCACGCCATGTCCCTTTCTAGGTAGCCAGAGAAGACGGAGCGCCAAACGCTACGGTCCCTGCATACCTCTTTCGCCTCGGCCACAGAGATTAACCTCTTCATACATGCCCTCCGGGGTCCTCATTCTTTTTACGTGACTTTCCTCCAGTATCATAGATACCGTGTTTTTGAGGGTCACTCGAGACCTCCCCCTGTCTTTCTTACCGCTCACTTTTCCTGTATAAATCTTTTTACCATTTTTTCATCACTCATTCGTTCCACGTGCTTAGACCACCTGAGCACGTTCTTTTTCATTTTCACCGTGACAACTCCGCTAGTACCTGCGACTCTGTGGATCTCTTTATTGCGGATTCGGTCAGCTAAGCTGACTCTGCATATTCTGCGAAGAGATCGCATCTCCACAGCGTTCACCTTTCTTACATTCTTCTTCTGTGTTATCCACGTTTGGCTGCTGTATAACTTAATTCACTTGTTCTATTATCTTACCATTCACGTTAATCTTACATTTTGTTCTTTCTTCATTCATTTCAAATATCAAAACCTTCGTTTTATCTGCTTTATTTTCACACCTATCTTTCAAAGTGGTGACCAATGCCTGCAAATCGCATTCTGATGATGCAATGAGCACTGCATCATCTGCGTATAGCAAGCAATTGACTTTAAGGTCACCTACTTTCCCTTCTATGTCACTGTCTTTCACGCCTTGGAGACAACTGTCCAAATACAAGTTGAACAACCAAGCTGACATAGCGCAACCTTGCTTAACACCCGATTGGATGTCAAACTAGGGCGACATGTCAGCTCCTACTCGCACACAGGCTGAGTGATCTCTGTAAAGAGACTTTACAGCCTGTAGCAAGGGTGCGTTCACATTGTATCGGGGCAGTATCTCCCATAACTTCTTTCTCACAACCCTGTCAAACGCCATTTCCGCCATTTCAATCTAAAAAAGCACATAAAATCTTTTGGTTTAGGGCCAAAAACTTTTCCGTGATCATGCGGATAGAAAAGATCTGATCTATACACCCTCTTTCACGTCTAAAACCTCCTTGGACCTCCCACAACAGCCTTTCAGATATCTCTTGCATTCTTTAAAATAATATCTTAGCATAAACTTTTCCGCCCAAGCTAATCAAACTGATAGCCCTTTAACTTGCACAGTCTATCTCTAAACCTTTAGATGAATACAAAGGTACGGTGACTACACCTTGCCAATCGTCTGGGACCTCCCCTGATTTCCAGCATAAATTTCACAAAAACCAGAACAAGTCCAAGACGCGTGGTCCACCATATTTGATTATTTCGACAGTAACTTCATCTGCTCCCGCAGCCTTACCACATTTCAGACTTTTATCTTTACCCGAGGCTTTATAATCCAGCCATGCTTTATTCTTTATCTCTATACCTTCTTTCACTTCATCATCCCACCATTCATCACGCTTTTTATTAAAACCTCTTTTCCTTTTACCACATACCTCTGTCGCTACTTTCACCATACCATTCCTAAGGTTCTGCGAGTATACTTCAACACTTTCATTTCCAGGACCACAGCATTCAAGCTTCTTGAAAACCCTTTCTTGATATTCCTCTCTGATCGTTGGATCTTGAAGCTTCCAGCTTCTTATGCGATAAATCGACCCAAGCTAGGAAACATCGTGCGGCTTCGCCAACCTGCAAACAGACCTCTTATTCTAGCAACGACTAGATAATGGTCCATACCCAGATCAGCACCCCTAAACACTCTCGTGTCCATAACTTGACTTCGAATACACTGATCGACTAGGAGAAATTATATATTAATATTATATATTACCTGTAAGCTTATTGTTGCATTCGAGTCTCTTGATTAATTAAGCGTTTAAATTGTAAAAAAAATAAGAAGAAATTATAAATTAAATTCTTATTATTATTCAAAATTTTGTAGTAAACCACACAAAAAAAACAGTGAGTAACTGTGTTTTGTAAAAGAAGGATCAATTTGTCTCAAGTGTTATGAAGTCATGTCTGTATAACAAAAAACTGTCTGTTTTCGAAAAAAACAAGCTTAAAAATAAATAACCTTAATTAAAGTATATTAGTTTGAATAAATGAAAATTTCCTATTTGGAGTGGGACAGTGAGTATACGGTGTAAACACTGTAAATGCATTATAGCAGTGTAAACAGATAATTCTTTTTAATATCTAAAAGTAGAACTGACACTAACTATGTATGTATTTATAATTAAATGTACTAATGCATAATTAAATGTAATTAGTAAAGTAAGTATAATTAATTAATTATACTTAAAAAATAATAATATTTTAATTAATTAATTAAAAAAAGGAATTACTTTTTAATATTTTCTTATTTTAAGATTAAAATATACTTTATTTAATATTTTTCATAGTAATATTATGTTATTATGTTAAACATAAAAATTTACGAAAGAATATAGTAAAGTAAGAGATCTTTAATAGGATACCGTCAAAGATCTCATAGCCAATCTCGAGTATATTATATATCTGGAGTATATAGAACACAATTTCCAATAACATAACTAAAACGCCATCTTCTTCACCCACCCGAAAGCCTAGGATGTGAAAATATATTTCTGATGAAACAAATTTTATGAAATATTTTGCATAAAATTATTAACAAACATACAAACATTGATGCCACCCATCTAAATGAATTGCAAGATAATTGAACTTTACGGTCACTTACCTTATTAATATTTAATTTTGATAACGAATGAACCAAATTTAAAATCTGAATTACATATAGTTAGAATCCGTTATATTGAAACGTTACTACTATGAGATACTTATGTTCGCCACAATTGTTTGCATTGTCTAAGATTATACTTATTATTACCAACATCGATATACAAGCAAAACAAATAAATATGCAAACAAACTTGTGGAGATTATTAATTACTACAATATTGAACATGTGCTTATGGAAATAAATAAACAATTTATTTATTTAATTACTTTCCTCAAAGAAAACTTAGGAAGTTATTAATGAAATAGAAGTTAAAAAATGCTGCCATGTCATTGAAATTGTAGCAGTAATGTGTTTATTTGAAATTAGCTTAGCCCCCTTTTTATTATCTATAATATTTAATAAAAATATATAAGTATGACATAATATTATGCAGTAATATTGTGATTCAAAAAGAATATAATAATAATATTAAGATAAAATTAACTCGCTAAAATATTTCTAACGTAACCGCCAAGGCCAAGCAACATCTCTTGGAGGTTGCCATTGGGTGAGATGAGTTGACAGTTTATACATATGCATATTATTATTCCGGTTATATTCCTTTGAAATTACTAACTTAATTTTGCAATTTAATTTTTTAATAATCATTGTTTTAAGAATCATATGATATACAATTTTATAAGAACATATTTATCTGTAAATGAAAAGTATATTTATTAGGCTCCCTTTTAGAGAACATAATAACTATTTAGTACATATAATTATTTTGCAATAATGTATGTTCATTTTTCATATAAGCTATTTCATCATATTGGCTATTTTGTTTTAGGAATAGTGTAGTAAATTTAATGCAATACAATACAAATGTTCTGAAGCAATAGAGTTCTATTAAATGATGCTCAAAGACCAAACGATAAAAAATTTTCATTTATACAAGTATACACTAAAGGGTATTGAACTCCAATGTTAAGCTCGTTAACATCGCATTAGGGCATGAAATACAGCTTTCATTACGATGAAAGGCCGTTATAGTTAATGTACCAGTCGCGCTGGTTTTTACATTAATACGAGAATTTCCAGTGCAAAAAATCCTTTATAACATGAATAGGAAACATATTGTCTATTAATACGAAGTTTATTCTCTTTTAAAAAGGAAGCTAAAAATAACACTATTTCCTACTTTCTACGCGATGTACAGAAAATGGTTATAATTTATTATTTTCCAGATGTACATAATATTTTTATTTAAATTGATTGATTAATTGATTCACTTAAATTTAACCAGATTTTAAAAGTCCTATTAGCTTTGATATTTTGACAAAATGTAAGAGATATAAAATTCAAGTCTACTTATAATAAAAGTTTTAATTTATAATTTTAATTAGAGACTTCTTCTTCTTAGCATTCCATGGATTCACCATGCGGGTGCCGGGCCCATCGCGTTGCAAGAACAGGAGCGCAAACAATGCCTGGGACTTGCAACCCAGGTGTAGGTTTTAGGGGCCTCTTTACTATGCGCATACACGCTGACCTTCACTGTTCACGCTCCTCTCCCTACCTAACCAAATATCGTAAGAACCTACTAAAGCCGCCTTTGAAATAAGTTCTAGAAATGAACGAATGATCTTTCTAGAAAGGCCGAGATGCTTAAATAAGTTGTAGAGAGATTTTGCTGTTATACCTCTCGCTCCTACTTCTACAAATAATTTTATTCCTGATTAGTTCGTCTCATAGTTCGTAATATTTGTTAAGCTTAAATGTATGATCTTTGGGTATGTTTGTTTCCCAGGGTACAATAAGCTCCACAAGTAAAACGGGCCTTAGTTGTTTTGAGTACAGGAATAAGTCCGGAGTCTAGATGAGGAAACACAAACATCCCCGGGGATTTTGTATTGCTTTTTATACGTGTCCATCATGAGAGTTTAGTTAGTTTTTCTGTTTCTTCCATATTTCGCAAGGAGTATTTCTCGGATTGTGTTGTCAAAGTTACAGTACACAGAATACAACAAAATCATATTAGATGGACTTTGATCAATTCTGATGCTATTATAACATCAGAATTTATAAAAGTCCGTCTAATAATCACTCTCATTTTTATAATACAAAAAAAGTCAATAGCATGCTTCAGCTTAGCTTGTAAATTTTGAAATCATTTGTATACAATATGTTACATTTTGTTTGGAAGCCTATGACTTTGGATGGGGTGGACGCAGCTGCAATTACCGACAGCCGCTAGCTTATTTTTTTTTAAATATTTTTGAAACATATTTATTTGATGTACTAAAAACAAATACAAACAGTATTCAGCTTTAATATTTCACTGTATTAAATAAAATTCTGTATTAAAAAACTATTTTTTTTTGCGTTATATTAATATAATATAACGATTTTCATTACTATAATGGACTGCCAAATAGAGGACAGTCTACTTACTTACTTAGCTTTCCCTTTTAGGAATATGTAACTCTTAAAGAAAATAAAATGTTATATTCTAAATGAGAAGCGAATACCCCTTAGGGGTTCTTATGTGAAACTAGATTCTTCTTTGAATAGGCATGTCCTTATTGCTACAACTATTTCAAAAGAATCGACTTCACTGGAAGTAGTAAAGTCAAAGAGTTCTTCTGTCTATCAAAGAATTACAGGTATTATTTTGTATTCAAAGACAACCTTCTGTTATCTCTTATTAGATGTGTACCTCCGTATTGTTACCTCACATATAAAAAATAAAATTTTTTAAGTAATTCCGTAAATAAAATGGATTCCATAAGATCATAGAACTTTTTGTAATTTTTATAACGTTATATTTATAATAATCACTTTTCCTTTTCTTATATTGTTTCTCTATTAGTAATATAGATAATAGGTTTAGCTAATATGTACTGTACAGAATTATGAAAATATATTATAATATGTATAAATTATGACTAAGGACCTATGTTGCAAATACATTTTTGAAATAAGAAGCCAATTAATATCATGTTATTAAAACATGCTTCTTTTGAGATAAGTATTTAAATGTATTACTTTTTATCTAAAAAGAACTATGTCATCTATCATAACTGGATTTTAAACAATTGAATGCAAACATGATTAAAATGTAACTAACTCTCATATAAAATCGTTACGTTAAAAAAGCCTTTCTTTGATAAGTAAAATATTTCTTTTCTTAAATAAGTTCTAGCCGTCCAAACCATTCAAGGGGTTAAAGTTCATTGTGTGGAAATAACAAAAAAGATAAAATTATTCGCTCGGAAATGGGATATTGAAAGAGGTCAGATACATATATTCGTATTCAAGGCGAATTTCGACGCGTGTTCGGGACAGCCGTTGTTCAGTGGTGTCGTTGCCTGTTAATATTGTGTTCCAGACCACTTACCACTCCATTCCATTACTTTTTTCACATTATATTTTTGCACTTCAGTTTGTTAAGAGCTTATGCCCAATATTTCAATGCTTATGGAATGAAAATTCCAACTTAATTGTATATAATTTAAGATTTTCCTAATATGGTATTTTTCCTATAGTAGTTAATATTATTAACAATGTATTTAGCTTTGTTTCATTTTTAACATTTTGGTAAAACCATCAAGTAAACATTAGTTACTGCTTTTTATAACGATCATCATATAAAGTAAAATGTATAATTTATAAGAAAATACAACATTAATTATAAGGTTATGCTTACTTTAAATAAAATTTTATATAACGTTAAAAGTATACTATTCACAAACCTGCTACTTTGGATTGAAATAAATCTATCAAAGTAAAAATTATTTGGGACAATAAACTTATAACCAAAATAAATTTCACATAAATCCGTGTTGTACTTTTTACGTGATGCGAACGTACAGACCGATAGACAAGTAGACAGACAGGTTTTAAAGCGAATGTTTTATTTTTTTAAAACATTTTAAAACACAGTTTTGTCGCGTTACAGGTTTATTAAAATCATTAATAATATCAATTATTTCAAAGTTATTTGAAATTCTAAAAGTCTATTACAAAATCCTAAAGGCCTGTTACAAGAAAAGGTTAGAACTCAAAAAATTTGTGTGACTGTTAAACCACACGGGTACACGTGTGCTACGATTAAGCAAACTGATATATCACGACGTAATATTCTACTATACTATGACATGAGCAAAACTTGTCTCAAGAAGCTATTCATTTTAAAAATATTTTATTTATTTATTTATTTATTTAGCTTCACGCCATATCCATTACGGGGTAGCCAGAGACGACGGAGCGCCAAACGCTATGGTCCCTGCATACCTCTTTCGCCTCGGCCACAGACATCAACCTCTTCATACATGCTTTTTACGTGACCTTCCTCCAGTATCATAGATACAGTGTTTTCGAAGGTCACTCGAGGCCTCCCCCTTTCTCTCTTACCACTCACTTTTCCTGTATAAATCTTTTTTACCATTCTTTCATCACTCATTCGTTCCACGTGCCCAAACCAGCTGAGCACGTTCTTTTTCATTCTCACTGTAACATCTTCACTAGTACCTGCAATTCTGTGGATCTCTTCATTGCGGATTCGGTCAGCTAGGCTGACTTCGCATATTCTGAGAAGAGATCGCATCTCCACAGCGTTCACCTTTCTTACATTTTTCTTCTGTGTTACCCACGTCTGACTGCCGTATAACTTAATTCACTTGTTCTATTATCTTACCATTAACGTTGATCTTACATTCTGTTCTTTCTTCATTTCTTTCAAATATCAGAACCTTCATCTTATCTACATTCAGGTTTAGACCATTAATTTGTCACCCATCTTTCAGAGTGGTGACCAATGCCTGCAGACCGCATTCTGATGATGCAATGAGCACTGCATCATCTGCGTATAGCAAGCAATTGACTTTAAGGTCACCTACTTTCACTCCCATCTCACTGTCTTTAACGCCTTGGAGACAACTATCCAAATACAAATTGAACAACCAAGCTGACATAGCTCAACCTTGCTTAACACATGATTGGATGTCAAACCAGGGCGACATGTCAGCTCCTACTTTACAACCCGTAGCAAGGGTCCGTTCACGTTGCATCGAGGTAGTATCTCCCATAACTTCTTTCTCACAACCCTGTCAAACGCCTTTTCCAAATCCACAAAAGCATAGAAAACCTTTTGGTTTAGGGCCAAAAACTTTTCCGTGATCATGCGGAGGGAAAAGATCTGATCTATACGAGGGTGTATATGTTCCAGGTCTAAAACCTCCTTGGGCCTCCTACAACAGCCTTTCAGATCTCTCTTGCTAATATCTCATCTCGCTAATATTTTTGCATAAACTTTACCGCCCAAGCTAATCAAACTGATAGCCCTATAGCTTGCACAATCTATCTGTGAACCTTTGCCTTTATACAAAGGTACGATGACTGCACTTCGCCAATCGTCTGGGACCTCTCTTGATTTCCAGCATAAATTGCACAAAAGCCAGAACAAGTCCAAGAATCGTGGCCCACCATGTTTGATCATCTCGGCTGTAACTTCATCTGCTCCCGCAGCCTTTTCACATTTCAGATTTCGAATAGCGCCCTCCATTTCTTCCAAACTGATTTCACCATCGGCTACATCGGGACTCAGCATTTCGCTGATACTCGAGGCCAAGGCGTCCTCACATTGATACGTCTCCTTGTAGAATTCCGCCCACCGCTGCAAAAGGTGTGCTTGCTCTGTTAAGATTTCACCGTTCTTCGAAAGCACCCCTTTCATTCTACAGGTTACCGAACAACCCTGGGAATCACTCACAATCACAATCAAGTTGTTTGTCAACCTTTCGTCCCTTTTTTTCTCAGAATTTTCATACTTCATCCTTAACAGTGCTTTCGTTTTGTGCTTTTGCAGCTTGTACTCTCTTTTTCTTATCTCTCTCATACTTTTATCCTTACCCGAGGCTTTATAATCCAACCATGCTTTCTTCTTTAACTCCACAGCGTCTTTCACTTCATTATCCCACCAATTATCGCGCTTCTTACTAAAACCTCTTTTCCTTTTACCACATACCTCTGTTGCTACTTTCACCATACCATTCCTAAGGTTCTGCCAGCATACTTCAGCACTTTCATTTCCAGAGTCACAGCTTTCAAGCTTCTTGGAAACCCTTTCTTGATATTCCTCTCTGATCGGTGGATCTTGAAGCTTCCAGCTTCTTATGCGATAATTCGACTCCAAGCTAGGGCATGTCGTGCGGCTGCGCCAACCTACAAACAGACCTCTTATTCTAGCAACCACTAGATAATGGCCCGTTCCCAGATCAGCACCCCTAAACACTCTCGTGTCCATAACTTGGCTTCGCATACGCTGATCCACTAAGAATAAATCAATTATACTTATTTCTTCTGATCGCTCCCATGTGTACATGTGAAATCATTTGTGATCAAACATCGTGTTTGCCACAAACAAATTTCTCTCGTTTCAAAATTCCAAAATAAGCTTTCCAGCCTCATTTACTCTCTTATCACCGTACTTGCCTAGCACGCTTTCGTAACCACTTCGCGCGGTTCCAACTCATCCATTCATAATCTCCACATACTATCAACTTTTCATTATCAGAACTTAGAACATCCCTGACACTCTCCCAAAACTCCTCGAGCTCGCTCACTGGAGCTGAAAAAAAATAATTCACTATAAATCAATTTAAAATTACAAAAAAAAATAAAAAAAAAATTAATGTGTCACAAAAAATTGACTTAAAAAAATACAATAAATGTCACAACAATTCCAAAAAAAAATAAAAAAAAAAGTAAAAAAAGTAAAAAAAAATAATATTAATATAATAAAAATAAAAACAAAAATACAAAAAATGAAATAAAATTTCAATAACAATTCAATTTCAATTTCAATAAAAATTAATAAATGTCAAAAAAAAATTTACTTAAAAAAATAAAAAAATTAAAAAATTAAAAAAAATAAATAAAAAAAGAAATAAAAAATGTCACGACAATTACAAAAAAATAAAAATAAAAACAAAAATACAAAATAATATAAAATTTCAACAACAATTAGATATAACAATATCGGTATTAATAAAGTCTTGCTGAATGCCTTGTCCCACAACTAAATCTGGATCCAACTTCCAGAAATGCACCATGAAGTATTTGAGGAGTTCACTGTCACATTTGGTTAGCATCTTTGCTTTGTGTTGAATTTATAATTATAATTCAATTCAATTTGACAGCGTTTCATTTCTTGCAGACTGCGACCATTATATTAATTTAAATTATATTAATCTTATGTTCTTCAAAAAATTTACGTAAAATTGTTAAAAAAATCCAGTCATGTGGATCGATGGATCATGGGATCGAACGCGCGATTACACGTTTACAATGCTAATGTGTAACCGTTTCTCCAATCCATCAGATAGTCAGGATGACGAATTTTATAATAAGTGTTATTTTATATGATCTCTTAAACCGTCTTATGACATAGCAATGTAAGCTACATGAATAAATATCCTAAATGTATACTCCATGACTTATTCTCGATATAGGACATTTGAGTTGTGAATATCTGGTATCATAAAATAATGCTCCAAACTGTTTATTATTGACTCATCTTTGAAACGATAATATAAAATTATAATTTCACATTAGTTATTACAATATCTTCCTGGGGGCAGGAAAATTAATCCTAATAAATACGCTAATGTTACCGGCCCGTATATTCTTAAATCTTCATCTTTCATATATCAGCAATGTACACCCAATTTAACCCAATGTAAATCCAAAAAAATAAATGTAAAATAAAAAAAACCCTCTATAGTTTAAATAATAATGGCAGTGAAGCTTCCAAATATTATAATATTCTAATAATATTTTTTTTATTACTATGTAATAACTGAATCTAACAGTTTAGTATTACCAGCTATATTTTCAAATAGGCAAATGATCCATAGAGATGACAGTGTATTGGGAGTTAGTTAGAAAGTCCGAATGGTAAAGTTACGCACGTACAGCAAGACGTGGCGATAGAATTCAGGTTAAATTTTAATTTGCTTGTAAGTACCAGAGAGGTTTAAAATTTATTGTTATAATTTAATATGATATATTAAATTCGATTTTAATGTTAACTATTACTCTATAAGAATTAAGATAAAAAATATATATTACAGAAGAAATTTAATTGCAACGAACGATTACTATTTTACTATATTTTCGGTTAAAATAAATTAGAACTACTAAAACGAAATATAATCCTTCTGAGGTCCAAAAGAAATTAGAACTATTTTAAAATCTTTATTATCTTTACCAAGAAAATCGTTCAAATCCGTACTGTGTTGTTTACAATAGTAAACAAGTAGAAGAGTCGATGTAAAAAAATGCAGCTTTTTTTAGTTCATTATGTCTCTCGACTTCAAGAAAAATATTTCGTTATAACATCTCGCGGTTTTCAAAGTTATATATACTCTTTTATACTCAAAGAATTTTAATCATATTGCAAACTAAAACTTCAAAAATAAAATGTAGGTATTTGCCATAAATAAATCATCCAAAGTTATAATAAGGAGGGCCTAACCAACACAATATTTTTAAAATCTAAAAAGATTTAAAATGAATAAATAGTTAACCAAAATTCTGCCACCAATTGTTACCGGAGAGCGGTTCCGCTCTAATATTATGAAAGGAACATTTTTCAACACTATAATTTCAAGAATTTCTTAATTATATTTATAAATAAAAACTTAGCTATCGTTAGAGGTCAGCGTATGCATAGTGCACCTTGCGGCTCACCTCATTAACTTGGGTATTCCAAGATAAGGAGGAATCCAGTAAGATGCCTAGGTTTTTAACAGAGTTGGAGAAATTGATTAAAGTGTCGTTAAGAAATAAGGGATCAAGAGTAGGTAAGGAATTAAGTTGATGTCGAGTACATAAAAGCAATGCTTGCGATTTAACCGGATTCAGGAGCAAACCGTTAGACCTAGACCAATTATTTATCTGTTCAAGGTCCAAATTAATTGCAGCCTGATTAACATCAGCAATATTAAAATGACGATATAACTGCAAGTCGTCAGCATATAAGTGTAAACTGGAAGAAATGACTTTAGTGACAGAGTTGATAAAAATGGAAAAAAGTAGTGGAGAAAGGATACAACCTTAAGATACACCACCTGTGAGATAAGTCCAGTTGGAGAAGGAAGAGTCAAGACGAACACACTGTGAGCGACTTCGAAGATAGGAATCAAACCAAGCAATAGTAGAAGAGGTCATGTTCATTGATTTCAAAACACCCAGTAGAACGTCAAAATCGACAGTTAAAGGCTCTGCTAAAATCTAATAATATTAAAATAGTAGCACATTTATTCTCCATTGACAAACGTACATTTCCCGTTACTTTTAAAAGAGCAGTTCCTGTACTATGTCCAGGACGGAAGCTAGACTGATAAGGAGAGAGAAGAGAATTAGAGAAAACGTATGAAGATAGCTGTTTATGAACAATGTTTTCGAGAAGTTTAGAGAGAAATGGTAATATAGAAATCGGTCGAAAATGAGAAACACAAGTTGGGTTAGAAACTTTACGGAGAGGAATGACGTGCGAGGAATGACGGAAAAGTAGATGAAGAAAGAGAATAATTAAAAATGTGCGTCAAAACTGGAAGAGTAATGGGGAGAATAGAGGTGATCATTTTCAAGCATAAGTTATCATTACCCATTAGATGAAGTATGTATGAGAGTATGGTGGTTTTAACATCCAGTTCACTAACAACACCTAAATGGAGAAGAATTCGGCATTGGCAAGGCAAGTTGCGTAGAGTTTCAGCTTTCTCACTTATTGTTCATGCCGGTGGAAGAGAGAAATGATCATTGAGAGCTCTTGAGATTGAAATCTCCATGTCCTACTGGAATTACTATAGAGATTGATTCATGGTAATAACGTTTTTTAGCATCTCTGCACATACGGTTGCAGCGGTTGCGTAATAACTTAAAAGTATATTATCTGTAACTTTTATTTAAAGTATGTTATTTAAAGTGTAACAATAATTGTAAATACAATTTTTATTACCATAGCAGTGAACTGAATCTAAACGGCGATTGCAAACAGGTTAAATGGAAATAAATCGCATTCACTTTGCTTACACATTTCTTACTTCTAAATCTAACCAATAGCAGAAGTAATAAATATAAAGGCTTTATTTTAACACTAAACCTACCAATACCGGTCAAATTGACCGTTCTTAAACTTTTGTAAAACTTACACATTTTTAAACGTTATAATATCGTTATCAAGCTACATGACAATTCTTAAAATATGCATATAATATTGTCTTCACTCTTTACTTTTAGTTATTTCCATTATTACCTGCGTTATATAATAAAATAACTTTTAATTACCGGTGAATTTGACGGCGTGCGGTAGGAACAGGTATACAAGAATTGTCGGTAGGTTTAGTGTTAAATGTTTTTTTTTTATTTTAATAAAAAACATCGAAGTGTCTAACGGTAAATCTTTTTAAATTTAAATAAAAACAAGATGAATTCAGTACGAATAAAAAAAATATTTCATAAATTTTAACAATTCGTAGCTGCCCAACTTCCTGAAATTTTTGTATTGTCAAAGCAAAGTGGGTGAGTAATACATCATGGATTTATAAAGAAATATCTAAAGCAAAACCTGGTATCGTAAGGTTAATACACAGAACAAATAAAACTCGAAGTTAGAATTCTGCTAGAAACTAGGTGGCGTAAAAAAATATAGTTTCTTTCTCTCAACAGATTGCTTCTTTTTAAGTTTTTTTTTGTCATTGTTACTTTTAATGGAGCTATTATATACTATTTTTTTCACATATTTTATACTAATTTATGCTAAATGCATAAAGATATTTGTTTTAATGAGACAAACACAAAAGCTTATTTTGGTATCCTTTAATGAAGCAAGCTCTACTATCTTACAATATATAATTTTACACGAGTTTTCCATTGTTTGCAAAAGCATTAAAAATTTAATATCAGACTCTTTTCACAAAATAAAAAATGTATTTCCTGATCGGGCGGAGCTTTTAACATCCTTATTATTAAATGCTTGTATTCCTTTATTAGTTTTTTTTTTAGCGAAGCGAACGAAGTGAGCGGAGCGTTTTACTGGAGATTTTTTACATTCTTTATCACGAAATGGCTCGAAAACTACTTGACGGAAAATTATGTAACTTTACAATTAAAAAGACAAATATTATCTGAAGGTTTAAAAAATTGAAGAATGTCCTCAAAAAGAAAATATATTTTTTTTTAATATCGTGTCAAAAATTTCCCATTGAAGTCAATTTGTTGGTGCCCCTAGTTATATTCGATTACTCGTAACTAAATAGAATGCATAAGTGTAATTTAGACACTTTATCTAAGAGTATTTGATACTAAATGCGGGTTTCAGCAAAAAGAAAATACACAAGTTGAAGAAACGGGGATTACCTCCAGATTGTAGTAATGCTCGGAACTAAAATGTTCTTGCGGAACTCAGTGTCTCGGTATGGTAGATATAAAACGTTGAAACGGAAATGTTTTCCACATATTTCTTATTGGTTTTGTAAACAACAAAGCATTACTCGAAATAAAACAAATGGTCCGCGTTACATGAATTTATTGCTTTTGTAACTAATGTGTTCATTTTAAAAGAACTATTATTTAGTAGTTAAGTGAACTTGAATTACCTTATATTGTTATATTTAACATCAATTTAGCAAAACAATGTCATAATTCATTTCGAACTTATTTCATTCGACTTGTAGATTTTTAATTTTTCAAAATAATTAGGATTACTATTTTTATGAAAAAGATAAGAAAATTTCTATAGTCATTTTGTTGTAAATTATATATTCTCCTACGATACTAACATAAATCAGGTACTAAATATACTAGTTTCAAAAAGTCGAATTAAAGTACGAGCAGTTTTCAATTAGCTCCTAGGCTGTACACACTTTAGTCACAGCCTGCTTGCATCCACATCCTATTCTATATTAGTGAATCAAAATAAAAGGAATAATTATATTAGAAAGGTGTTTCAATAATAGTTTTTACCTTTTTAAAAAACATAACTACTATACTATTATTTTACTATGTTTTTTAGAATATTAATGTTTTAAAAAAAAATTATATTATTGGAAATGTACTACTTAGTTTTAAAAGGAAACTGGCTTTAAAATCCATTTTGCCGCTTGAAGATTTATGTTTCATATTCAAACATCATAAATAATGAATTCAGATGCTTTTATTTTCTAAATTGTTATTTCTTTCGAGTCAGTGGTGTGCATTTTATATCAAAAACAGGCGCTTGCATCGGCCTTTATTTTGCATATGACAGCGGGGAATATCGGATAAATCTGTGACAACTTTGTCTCGGAATCCTTTCTCTTCCACTGTTGCTTTTTATATTCATGTGTAAGTAACGAGTATATTGCAAATGAATTTGTAATTTTATACCGTGTGTTATTTATATTTTAATTGTATTGCAAGTTTTCGTATAACATTAATATATAACGTTTTTAATTCGTTATGGCAGATAATCTGATACTGTTTTTATTTGGGCAAAATATATCCAAAAAAATTATAAAAAGTGGGTTCAAAATTCATTACTTGATTAAAATGAAACCATTGTCAGTGAGGTTACTAGGAGGTAACTGTTTAGACACCAAAAGTGTTAGATTCCTTATAAATTTATTGCATAAGTTTATATATATTAGTAAACTGCTTACATTACAAAAAAATGTAGTACAATTTGTGTATTTTATACAGTAAAAAAATCAATAAAATGCACTATCATGTCCCAAGGTTATTGTAAAATTATGATCTCGAATGAGGTACCGCATTCTTAACGCTTAAAAGATATAAGGTAAAACATTTTGTATGAATGAATGAATTTAATTAAATATTATTATTATGTTGTTTATCATTAAAAATATATTGCAGTTCTAACTGCAAGGATTATTTATTCATATGAAAATATATTTGGAGCTATTTTTGTCCCGAGTATAAACATACAACTCAGATTGTGATAAATCCTATATATATTAATATATATTTTATCATAATTACCTATTTTAATACTGAAACTTAATAAAAGTGTTTTCGTATTTATTATCTTCAAATAGTTAAATAACAATGTTTCAACAACGGCCGTCTTTACTAATAAATGAATATTAATATATATCTTACAGTTAATTGGTTCACAGTTCTTGAAAGGAACTGTCAAAGTAGCCGCCAATTTAATTGATTGGTTAACGAAATTTTGCGGTTTTAGGAAATACCTTAAACACAAATTTAATTACTTCTTGAGCGCGCTTGAATAAATACGTTGATTAAAAAGTAATTGCCTTATTAAGAAAAAAAATTGCAGTTAAATTTTATTTTACTTATTATACTTTGAAAAAGTATATTATATATATATATATATATATATATATATATATATATAACTTATTTAAGAATAAATATATGACGAATTAGCCTCGCCGCGATTATTTTTAAAAAGTGTAACGTCAGCATTGTTACTACTTCTGCACTACCTTCATGAGCAGGGTTATCGCCCATAATTGGTGTAGAATAGAAACAGCGTAGATAATTTCTTCACTTTTATTTTCCAAGAGCTCCGTTCGCTACGCCGGTCCGAGATAGAATGCATCGAGCCGGCGCGCGCTGAGCGTTTTATAGAAAGACTGGGTGTGTCATTCGTTTGAACAAAGCACCCACCCTTTCAACTAAAATTATTCTTTACAACAAAGAAATGTTCTTAATCTAAAAATCAAACATTTTAATTAATTACAAAGTAACTAGTGAGTGTAAATCAATTTTAAATCTGCACACGTGTTTTCATTTTAGAAATGAAGTTATTTTTCGATAAAATAAGCAATCATTATAATAATCTAAATCAAATAGCGTGATGTTGATATTTAAAGTACGGCTACCCGCCGACATATAATATTTATTAAAAAAAAATAAAGTATTATGCAGTGACATGTCAACTCAGTTTGCCTCGCTGGAACTAATAACGAAATAAATAATTATTCATGAAACAAATAAAAGGTTATGTTAAGTTTGATGTAATTGTATGAACTTTCAGGTTGAACTATTGAATATTTGCATTAAATGGTTTTCCGATAAATCAAAGTCTCCTAAACTATATCTCATGTAAATTAATAGGGCCAAACTTTAATAGTATCTCCATTTTTCCTGCAAATATCGAAATATCTTTCCATTAAATTTGTTATGAATTTCTGTGGAAAAATAACTAGGTATAATTTTACTAGTGGGTTGTAGTTTAATGTAGTAACATTACTCTTTGTCTTCTCAGTATTGCTATTTCATATCAATAAACCTATTATTACAAGAAATTTAACTTAACAACAATGTACCTCTTTATAATTTATAAATTTTAAAGTAGGGCATCTATTTATCAGTGACTGGATAATGAAATGGCTTAATATTTAAAAGAGAGTCGTACTTGCTTTTACATTTAGGTTTAAATTTGAAAATAAAGATCTGATTTAAAAAAAATAAAATCTTACAGAAACTTTTTAAACCTTATTGCAAATAGCTCCCACGCATCAGGGTAGATCGTTAATAATATATGAGTATAAAACCTTTTATAAGTATCTGTTTTATACATATGCTTATATTATTATATAATAAGAATGAAACCGGATTAAAATTCGTAGTACTTAAGAAAATCTAAGTAGTCAGACCGACACCGTGCCTAGTGACTTGAGTTGAGATCAGTTTCTATAAGATTAGTTCTGCTAGAAAGTTATATTTTAAAACTGAGACGGAATACAGTGTCATTTAAGTTTTAGCGATCACTTATATAGTTTAAATTCCTTAAACGAAAATGTTAAGATGTACTTTTATATTAGAACTCACACCCCAACTCTGTTTGAGATCAAGGACGTATATATCCCCTAAAAAATTAAATACAGAATTTCAGCAATTTTTGTAATAAAGTTTAATAAATAATCCAAAATATCAAATATATTCGTGAAATATATATTTTGCAGTCGCAAAAAGTTCGTAATTAATACGATGACTTGTAAAGATATAAGACAATAGAGCAATTGATAATTCCTACATCCAATTACGTTATTCATTTTCAAACATTATTCTAATTTTTTGTATTTATCACTCTCGTTTTGTAGTCTCTTTAATAGAAACGACCTTTATATAATTGTGTTTGTTTAATGTTTATACAAATAAAGATTAACAATGAAAAATTTTTATATTCATTTAAAATTTATGAAAATTCATCACCTTATGGTTATTCCCCGTATGGTGTATGGCTACATTTCTAACGTCTGGTTAAATAAACAAAACTATTCTAGATATGCTTTAAATACTATCATAAACTTTTTAGGAATTGTCGAAAACAAAGATGCCGCAAACATTTGTGGTATCTTTAAACTAACGACTGACCTGGAAAATTATATATTATTACCTATAAGTTTATTGTTGCACTCGAGTCTGTTGGTTAATTTTACACGTCTAAATTGCAAAGAAACAGAAAATATCTACAATAAAATTCTTCTTTTTATTCAAAGTTTTATAGTAAACCACATTGAAACATAAGTATTATATTTAAAATAAAAGAAAGAGTGCGTAACTGTATTTTGTAAAAGAAGGATCAATTTGTATCAAGTGTTATGAAGTCATGTCTGTATAAGAAGAAAATATTTCGAAACTTCACTAGAAAAGAGATAAAGTGAAATGAGCATCTATACAAGGGCTCCAAAGGGTTTATTCAAAACGGGTCTTGATTGCTTTAGAGTAAATAGACCATCCAAGGATTCTTGTCTAAAATTTAAGTAAATATTTTAGTTTTGAACTAACCAACTACTTATCTTTCTATATATATAAGTGATAATTCCGTTAAAATGTAAAATTATTTTCGAATTTATTTTTATTTATGGCGAATACATTCTTTTTCTTTCTTTGCTTTGTAAGAAAAAAGTTTTCAAAGTAATTATTTTTCATGCACATTTGTGAATCTCTGAGAATAATAAAAATATTGAACTCTTTCTTTTACTTCATTATATATTTATCCATACAATTAACATAGAATAAAATAAAATAAAATAGAATAGTTTTAACTTTTCAGGATAAAGAAGTTTAGAAATAAATAATTTTAATTTAAGTATATTAGTTGGAATAAATGAAATTTTCATATTTTGAGTGAGAGACTGATTAAAAGCTGTAAATGCATTATAGCAGTATAAATAAATAATACTTATTAATATCTCAAAGTAAAACTGACACTAATTATATGAGTATATATAATTAAATGTACTAATATATAATTTAATGTATTTATAAGTAAACTTATTAAAAAAATATTTTATTGTAAGTTTTTAACTTAAGATTTCAATATGCTTTATTTAACATTTTTCATAGTAATATTATCTTATTCCGTTAAACATAAACATTGTGAGATTGGTTAAAATACTTATTGATAGGATCCCATCAAAGATCTCATAGCTTATCTCGATGGTATATTTGGTGATATCGAAACCATTTTCAACAACGTAACTAAAACGCCACCTTCTGCGCCCGAAAGCAAAGGATGTGTAAATGTATTTTTGTAAACCCTCACGATGACACAAATTTTATGAAACATTTTGTAAAATTCTTAACAAACATACAAACATTAATGCCAACAATCGTATTGAATTGCAACATAATTAAACTTTGCGGTCACTTACCTTTTTAAATTTTGATTTTGTCAACAAATGATTACCTTACCAACTAAAATCAGTTATATTGAAATGTTACTATTATGAGATACTTATGTTTGTTGCCGCAATGTAAACCACATTGGCTAAGTTTATCATTATTATTACCGATATCGATAAACAAGCAAAACAAATAAACATGCAAACACGCATTGCACAAGGTGTGGAGTTTATTAATTACTACAATACTGAATATGTGAATATATGTAAATAAATAAATAAATAATTCATTTATTTATTTACTTTCCTCAAGAAAAACTTAGATAGTTATTTAAGAAATTTATGTTAATAAAATGCTACAATGTCATCAAAGTTTTAGCATAATATGTTTATATTAAATTTGTTTAGCCCCCTAATATATAAATATAATTAAGCTTTTAAGCATTTAAGTAGTAATATTGTGATTCAAAAATAGGGTTTCAATAAAAATATTCAGATATAATTAACCGCCAAGTCAAGACCTCCTAGAGGTTGCCATTGGGTGAGTTGAGTTAATAGTTTATACATTTGCATATTATTGTTTTGTTCATATTTCTTTCACAACATTAACAGATTCCCATATTTTGTCTTTAATGCACCTAATATTTAATATAATAGGAGGTGGTCACAAAATAATTAACTTTTGTGTTTATTGCAATAATTAATTGACTAATTCATGTTTTAAAGATAGAAATAAAATTTTCTAACATTTTTATACGCTGCATTTCTGAATGAATGATAAAAATAGGTGTTATGATCTATAAACTTAGGCTTAGTTCCAAATTAAAATAATTGAAGGCATTCATTTAAAATAAAATAAAATAAAATTTGAAATTACTTTAATTTTGCAATTTTATTATTTTATAGTCATTGTTTTAAAAATCATATGATATTAAATTTTATAAGAACATATTGATCTGTAAATGTAAGGTATATTTATCAGACTCAGAAAGAACATAATAAATTCTTAGCAATTTGAGTAGATATAATTATCTCGCAATAATGTATGTTAATTTTTTATATAAGCTATTTTATCATATAAGTTATTTTGTAATCAGTAGTAGTATAACAAATTTAATGCAATACAATTCAAATGTTCTGAAGTAATAGAGTTGTATTAAATGATGCTCTAAGACCAAACGATAAAAATGTTTCATTTATACAAGTACACAATAAAGGGTATTGAACTCCGATGTTAGCTCGTTAACATCGCATTAGGGCATGAAATACAGCTTTCATTACGATGAAAGGCCGTTATAGTTAATGTACCAGTCGCGCTGGTTTTTACATTAATACGAGAATTTGCAATATAAAAAAACTTTATAGCATGAATAGGAAACATATCGATTATTAAGAAATTTGTTCTCAAAATCCGTTCTTTTAAACAGGAAAATAAAAGTATCACTATTGCCTACTTTCTACGCAATGTACAGAAAATAGTTATTATTTATTATTCTCCAGATGTACCTACATATTAATTCATTTAAATTTAACTAAATTGTAAAAGTCCTACTAGGTTTGATATTTTGACAAACTGTAAGAGGAATAAAATAAAAATATACTTATAATAAAAGGTTTCATTTATAATTTGTATCAAATATATTAATTAAATGCAGATGTTCATATAATATACATAATAAATATATTTTAAATTGTATTTGAAAATTTTATGCTTGTATTATTTCCTGAGGTTGCTTTTGATGAGATGAGATAAGATGAGATACACAGATATATTAAATTTCTATAAAACTTTTCAATTCTCTTTTTTATCTTTCCTATCAATGTAGGATTATTCAAATAAACTCAACTTTTATTTATTTGATATTAATCTATAATATTTTTCATAGTCATCAAAGGATAATAATAATTATCGTTGTTTTAATATGTAAGTATAAAACTAAATAAATACTTAAGGCAGCTTTTGAACAAAACTAATAACCTTCTTTTAAAATAACACTTTTATAAAACACACTTTGCTTAATCACATCATACCATTGGAGAGTATTAATTAAAAAAAACAAATAAACCTAAATATTTTTACTTTATTTTAATATAATATAACTATTTTTCATTACTATGATAGACTGCCAAACAGAGTACAGTCTACCTACTTAGCTTTCCCTTTTAAGGATATGTAACTCTTAACGAAAATAAAACGTTATATTGTAAATGTGAAGCGTATACCCCTAAGGGGTTCTTATGTGAAACAAGATTCTTCTTTGAATGAAGAGATGTCCTTATTGCTGCACTAGTTCAAATAGAATCGACTTCTATAATGTATAAAATGTATAAAATAGAACATTAAGCATTTTTTAAGAAATTCCGTAAAAAAAAAAATAGTAAGATACTTTCGAACGTCTTTTCATTATTTTAAACATTATATTTATAATAATCACTTTTCCTTTTCTTATATTGTTTCTCTATTAGCAATATATATATATATATAAAGAGTGCATCTAATAGGTACCATACGAAATTATAAAAATACATATATAATATTTATAAATGATCAGTTAAAGAGCTATGTTCCAAATACATTTAAAAAATAAAAAGCCAATTAATATTATGTTATTAAAACATACTTCTGCTAAGAGAATTTTTTTAATGTTATAAATATCTATCTAAAAAGAAGTATGTAGTATCATAATAGGATCATTGTAGTATGTAAGTATCATAATTGTATTTAAAAAATGGAATGCAAAAATGATTTATATGTTACTAACTCTCATATAGAATCATTACGTTAAAAAGTCTTTTTTTGATATATAAAATGTTTCTTTTCTAAAATAAGTTCTAGCCGTCCAAACCATTCAAGGAGTTAAAGTTCATCATGTGGAAATAACAAAAAAGATAAAATTATTCGCTCGGAAATGGGATATTGAAAGAGGTCAGACACATATATTCGTATTCAAGGCGAAAGTCGACGCGTGTTCGGGACAGCCGTTGTTCAGTGGTTACGATGCCTGTTAATATTCTGTTACAAACCAGTTATCACGCCACTCCATTACTTTTTTCACATTATATTTTTGTACATGAGATTATTAAAAGATTATGCCCGATATTTTAATGCTCGTGGAAAGAAAATTCCAGTTTAGTTAAATACAATTTAAGATTTTCGTAATATGGTATTTTAACTGTAGTAGTTAATATTATTAACAATGTTTTTGTTTAATTTTTAATAATTTGAAACTTCACAATAAGTTTTAGTAAAACCATCAATTAAACATTAGTTACTGCTATTTATAACGGTCATAATGTAAAGTAAAACGTATAATTTATAACAAAATACAACATTCATTATAAGGTTATGCTTACTTTAAAATAAATTTTATATAACGATAAATGTATACTAGTCACAAAATTGCTACTTTGGATTGAAAGAAATTTGTCAAAATGAAAAGTATTATATTTGGGAGAATAAAATTATAAACACTAAATTTAATTAAAGTCAGTGTTGTACTTTTTACGTTATGCGTGAACATACAAACCGAAAGACAAACAGACAGATTTTAAAATATTTAACAGACTACTAAGTTATATTACACTTTATCTAATATGCTTAGAAAAACTATGTTACATATTAACGTAAAGAGTAAAAACTAAATGTTGTTGTTGTTGAAATTTTGTTTCGGAGTAAATATTTGTCAATGAATATGATACCAAAAGAATAGATAATTTATATTTTATTAACTTCTTTGTAATATACATAGTTTTTATATTGAGATAAACTCAATTGACTTTTTAGATTATTATACCTACTTCGTGGTCACTTTATTTTAGATAACACTGAGAATTGTCTTCCTACAAATGCAGTTATTTTATTTGCACGCAAATTCGATCGGTCGTAACATCGAGTTAGATAGATTCAGGGTAACGACTGCACTTTGTTTGCCCAACTTATAAGCTTCATTTCCTTTACAATCTCTGTCCAGTAATCGTTCTCTATGTAAATATTTTAGATTTAGCAATGCTGTGTAAATATAAATGTTGTTTTAATTTTAACGGTAACTTCAATTTAAACCATATTTCACATTTCTAATATTTCGATTAAAGTAAAATATTTATTGATTTTTGCTTAAAGTGAATAAACTTGTTATTTACATGATATCGATACACATATACTTTATCTTAAAAACCAAAAATAAAGTTTTTGATGTCCAAAAGAAGACCAATTTAAAGTTTTGATTTGGTTAGAAGAAAATCCTCTACATCGTGAAGAAAATTATTTTATTCCATAATGTCGGGGTTTTCAAAGTTACACTGCTCTGTACAACCGACACGAATGAACTTGTATTGTATTTTACTAGGTGGCGTTACTATATTAGGCACATCACGTCATCACATAAAGAAGCCTATCATTTTTAGATCCTATTTTAGATTTAGTAACTATAAGTCTTGTTTTTTACATTTTCTTTAACTTTATTAGGTGTAGTAGTTATAGATTAATAAGTTTTTAATAAGAAATAAATTTTACATTTTATAATAAAATATTTAAATTATTTATTTCTAGAACTTGAGTTTGATACTATTTAATCCTAAATATATCCTATAAAGACATATAAAACCTTTAGGGTTTACCGATATATTATATCACCAATTATTGTTCGAGAGCGTTGCTTTGTTGTTAAGATTTGTTTCGAATTTATTCATAATTTTTTTTAGGTTTTACATTACTTATTTACTATTAGTTCTTTAAATGTAGATACATAATATGGTGTAATAAAATATAATATTTAAAAAAACTATAATTAATAAGTAGCTTTGTTACTCTTTAAAATAATAACTAAACATTAGTAAAATGTTATGTTTTAAAAAATATTATTAGAAGAAATATAAAGAGGTGATAATTAAATTTCAAAATAGAATTCATTTTTAAAGGACAGCTTCATTTTTATTGAAGAAGGTTATTTAATATGAAACCAGAATTTAATTAAATTTTCATTCACCGTAGCTGTGCATCGAATCTAGACTGCGATTGCGGTCAGGTACTATGGAATTAATCAGATTTTCAGTTTGCCTACATTATTTGTCACTTATAAATCCAGTCAATAGCAAAATTAATAAATGTAAAGGCTTTTATTTTAATATTATCGTTATTATTTTTTGTCCTTAAAATATAAATGTTAAGTTTGTCATGAATAATGATCAAAAATCAAAGAAAATATTACTTTGAACACATTATATATTATTTATACATGTTTTAATGTAAAAGTTAATAATCTTGATCTTGTTTAATATCTGAAATTAACAGGGAAATTTTTGTTTAATCTGTTAATGTAAGTAGAAGGTTAGGTGAGTTTGTTAAATGTTATTTGAATCGTTATAAACTAATAACATATCACAAAATACAATAATATATTAAATTAATTTTGAATTAAGCTTACCTATATGAACTATAAACAAATATCACAAACATTTCTCTAATAATAGCTTTACATATATAATGGTATCTGAAAATGGGATGTAAGTAAGTACCAAAAATATAAAATAAAACGTTCTTCTTCCGATGCACAATATCTTTAGTGGTAGATGCTGCTTTACAAAATGTTCAAATCGAATCCTTTTCCGCATATTTATATTGGTATCATAAAACAGCAAAGCATTAATGGAAATAAAATAAATGGTACACGCTACATGACTTTAATGCTTTTGTAAAGAATGTGTTTGTTTTAATACAACTATTTATTAGTGTTTATTGAACTTAATATTCATTATATCTAACTTTAACTAGAAATTTAAATAGTTTTAGAATCATGTCATTTGACTTGATTCATAAATTGGTCAAATTAATTCAGATTTACAATTTCTATTGTTGTGTTGTGTTGTGTTATACATATCTATAATAATCCTCAGAGTTTAGTGATATCTAACTTGTTACGCTCTCGTACAAGACTTGCGGTAATCTGCCTGTATGTTAATCGAGTGTGGTACGTGTATCATGACACTCGAAGTTCTGATTGAAAACTTATAACTTACGCAACATTTAAATAGGATGAATCTCAGATATAACTTTCTAACAATTTTTCTCTATGCCCTGCAACTTTTATATATCATGACTCTGCAAATGCTTCTTAAGCTCTCAAAAATTGTACTAAGATTGTTGATTTAAAGTAAGAGTTTTTCAACGTGATAAGTTTCGCAATTCAAGAGGAAGTTCGTGAACCGAAGAAATAGACAGATAATAGTTGACTAGTAAGTTTAATTACTTCCCGTTTAACAGATAAGCGGATGCAGTTCATCATTGTACCCACTGACTTGTGGCGAGATGAATCTGTATAAGATTTACTCTACTAGAAAATTATCTTTTACGTCTGAAACGAAATATTATGTCATATTGTGTGTGTTAGCGATAACATATAAGTTTAATGCCGTATACAAATGTGTAAAACCTTATATTTCAGATCACACTGCAATTCCATTTGAAATAAAAAAAGTACATATATCGTAAAAAATATATTATAGCATATCAGTAGTTCCTTTTGTAATGTAACATAATAAATAATTTGAAATAAACATCATTTATATATTTTATATATTATAATTACCAGATATAGATAGTTTTAATTTCATACGACTATGTTTCAATACTGTCAGATCAATCATTGTTTAAAATAATTGTATATTTATTATAAATGTCTTACATCGTTTATTTAATAAAAAATAATTAAAATACTAAGATTATTTTATGTATCAAATATAAGATGTAAGTTCACTAATATATAGTTAAAAACACACATATTTTTTTCAGAAGATTCGCAATTATTGTTAAGAATAATATACAAAAAAAATTACTTCACAAAATAAGTATATTATTTTGCAAGATGACCTCTGAACATCTAAGACAATAGAGAAATAAATTTTTCGTCATACAATAAAATTATCCAGTTTTAAACGTTATTCTAACCCAAGCAAATTTCACGGTTCTCTTAGTGTGTATTATTGAAACGATCTTGATATAATTGGGTTCGTATAATGTTTATGCAAATAAAAACAAAACTAACAATGCCCATATTTACGATAATCATCACCTTATTTAAGGTAATAGTTGTATTAGTTTTAAACTAAAGACAGACCTTAAATCAGCCATAAACTTATTCTAGCATTCATTTAGTCAGCCAGATGATTATTAATCCAATCCAATCCTAAAATCACTTACAATAATAAGCGTTCAAATTTGTGAAGGATTTTTTATAAGATTTTTAAAATAAAACACTTTTTATTTTTCTAAGTTGTGAAAGTAAATCATCTTAAATATGTTTAAAATATTTGAAACAAAAAAAATCTAAGAAGAGCGAATCGGACACGTCCATCGCGCGTTCCATACAAATTTTTAATTTAAAAATTATTCTGGAATCGAGTCTACAGCTATTAACTGTAACTAATGCATGTCAGTAATTTGAGAAAAGAAGGAGACGCAATTTTTTTCGATATTATTTATTTAAAATAAAAACTTGTGTTGTCGTATTTTAAATTTCGATCCTCTAGTAGACTCTATTATTATGATTTAAATACAAATATATAATTTCTTGAACTTCTACTAGACAATGTTACTTAAAAATTTACATAGGTCAGGTCAACAGGAAGTCAGCTATAGTGTCAAAATATGCATGGCCACGATCACGATTTCCCGAAACAATGGGTATTGAAAGATGATGGATGGATGGAAAGAAGGATGGATAGACAGTCAACAAGGGAAAAAATCTTATAAAGGGGTCCTTTTAAGTTAAAGAATCCTAAAATTACAGTGAGTAAATGCTTTTTGTAAAAGAAAGATAAACTTTTCTTAAGTATCATGAAGTCATGTCGGTATAAGAAGAAAATATTTCGGACCCCTTTACTATAAAGGAGATAAAATGAAATGAGGATACGAGGGCTCCAAAGGATTTAATCAAACCGAGACTGGTTCAATGCTTCTGAGTAAATAGACCTAACAAGAATTCTTGTTACAAATTCAAGAAAATATTTTCTTGAAGTAACTCTTGGTATACCTACTTATCTAAGTTAGTAATACTTTAAAATGTTATTTTTAAAGATATATTTCTAATAATGTTTAGATTAATCATATTATTGGTCATTAAATACATTTTTTAAGGGGAAGATTTTTCAGAATAAATATTTTTCATTAAAAAATAATAATCTTTAACAATAATTAAAACATTCAACATTAATATTAAAACTCTCATCCCTTTTACTTCTGTATATATTTATCTTTACAATTATCAGTACCACATCAAATAGTCTTATGTTTTCCAAAATAAAAAACTAACTTAACTAACTAACGTTTGTGTACTAATATTCTTTATATTAATTGGATTATCTTTTACTACTCAGAGCGGGTAAGTTTTATACAGAAAGACACACTCTCAAATAAAGCCAGGCTACTGTAAAATATAATATATACATTATAATATTGCGTATAAAATTTAATATAATTCCTTTTCTTGTTTATAATTGTTTTGTAAATCTGGACGTAAAAAACATTTTCCCTCACCTTATTCATATTACATAAAAAAAAAATCCGTGCCCGCAGGGGGACACGCGTGGGTAGACCTCGTGTGTAACTCGTTTAAAATATAAATCACTACCTAAGAATAAGACATGATGCCGTTGTTTACATCAAAAATTTTCAAGCAAAAAGCGGTTTTTGTTTTTTTTCTCGGAAAAGATATCTTTTTTGGAAATACTTTTGGTACTTAAATTTAGAGTAAAAAATAACCTTTCTATTAAAAATATTTGCGAGGAGGGAATGTTTACCAGAAAAAAGTTGCCGTGGTTTTACCTACCTTAAATTTTCAAGCTAAAAGTTGTTTTTATTTTTTTTCTCGGAAACGGAATCCTCTACGGAAAAACTTTTGGTACATAAATTTAGAGTAAAAAATAACATTTCTATTAAAAATACTTGTGATGTAAGAATGTTTACCAGAAAAAAGTTATGAATTTTTTTCAAAAAAAAATCGGTTTTTTTACCCCCACCCCTAAATTATTGAAGTTAGGTTTTCGGTTTATCTACATTATTTATAGGTATTCATCAAAGACATCATATAATATGAACGCGATTGATCTTCCCTATATAGGGAAAAAGTTATGGTCGAAAAACTGAAATCAGAAAAAGTGAAGCCCTAGCGCCCCCTGTGTCCGGATCTCTCTGGTTAACGAACTTGACCTTCATTTTTGGATGGTTGATTTTTGTGCAAAGTTTGAAAGCGATCCGAGCGAAACTGCGGCCGCTATCGTGCTGACAAAAGTCGAATCTGGACGCACGCACGCATATATATATATAAACTTTTTGACCAATGGTCATTTCGGACTTAGGGGGTCATAAGAAGACCTCCTGTGAAGAAATTTTTCCAAAATTCCGAATTCAAAATTCCGAATTCAAAAAACCGAATTCTTCGAGGTCTACCCAAAACTGTAAACAGAAATAATGAGTATACAGAACATACCAAGTATAAAATTAATAATAAGTACATATTAATTTAAGGGAAAAAGTTGGCCATATCTATATTTTTATTATATTATTAATAATAAAAGGAAATTTCATTCTAAGTAAATACGTCGTTTTTGTAACTAAATATAGATAAAAAATAATCGGGCATGACTGTCGTTTTAGACATTTTTAAATTTTAATTTCAGTTGCTGCATCTTTACAATATTTTTCGATTCCGCAAAAATAGAAACATTGGTTAGGTTAAGATTTTCTCAAGAAGCCTAGTTATAGTCTCGGTCCCGACAAAGTATATAATCGGCCCAAATTGCAAGTGGCGTTAGTTACTTTTTTTAACTTTTTAGTGAGCTATATTTTATATTAAAACTGATCAAAAATATATAATTAATAAATAATTTAGAAAAGGTGATAGAAGTATCTAGTATCTAATTTCAAACTATCAATATACTTTAGATATAATACTAAAATATTACATGACATTAAATTTTAATATCTTATTATAAAGTATATATTATATTAAGGTGATGAATAGGAGTACAATATTATTAATTTTGATTCATTGATCTTTTTGAAATAGTTTGATTTGAGAAATTTATTACTGCTCAAGTTAAATTATATTTCTAAGTCCTTTCAATACTCAATTGTTTTCATTTATCGTCATCGGCTCAATGAACAGTGTATTAATAATAGCGGAATCCAAGTTATGGGTACCGTATAATGTACTATATAAAAAATATTATTTTGATTTTATTTATAAAAAACAGCGTAGTTTGGCAAATCATCAATCAATCAATCAACATCAATTTTACTTTAATCAAAGAACGTCGTTTTGTAAGTTGAAAAATTTATCTGAGATCCATGATTTAATTACCATTTAATACTAATTGCAATGTTCAGAATGAAAAAAAATCACAAGTTGTGGAAGCAACGTTTACCTCTCAGTTGCAGTAAAACATTTTGTAAAACTTTTGAGAATAAATTCAATTTTCAAAAGAAAATCTCTGCCACATTCTGCTTATTGTTTAAACAAAACAACAAAGCGTTACTCAAAATAAAATTAATGGTCCACGCTACATAACTTTATTGCTTTTGTAACGATTGTATTCGTTTTAAAAGAACTATTGTTTTAGTACTTCAGCCCTCTTTAAAATATTACGTTGGTGGTACTAAAATAATCCAGTAATTTGAATAAAATGTTTAAGCAGTTATATTAGTAGTAGTAGTAGTAAATATTTTGTTTTGTGGAAGAATTCTACTAAATATATACTACAAGATATAAAACTAGTCGTTCTGTGAACAGTAGACCTCAGTACGTTATGGGATGAGACAATGTTTTAAGTGCCTTTTCCAAAAAGCAACAAGTATACCAATGTATGTATGTAGGTACATAACTACCGAACGAAATTTGGCTCCACCAAATAACAACGGAGTTATTCAACTTTAAAAATTTTGATAATTCGTTATGGCCGACATTTTGGATTTTGAAATAACCAAAAAACATCTTAGATTTCGGCAAAGAATACTTAGACGAAATTTCAGCCCGCTAGCTGTCGCAAAGTCCGTTTTTGTGGTACTGATCAGAAATCCGCCATTTAGAATTTTTTGTCCAAGCAAAAAAACGGCTGGACATAAAAATTTAAATAATTCAAAAAACACACCTACCAATTTTCATGATTATTGCATAAAAAATACGTCTGCTACGGCAAAACAAAAACTTAAATCACCACCATTTTCGATTTTTCCTCCCAGTAAGAAAAATGGCTGGACAAAAAAAACTCAAAGAACATGGTCACCAATTTTTGTAAAGATCGGATGAAAATTGCTCCTGCTACGCCAAAAACAAAACTAAAAAACGCCGCCATTTTGGATTTTTTCGCCCAATCAAACAAACGCCTCAACATAAAAATTCAAATAATTAAAAAAATACGCCTGCCCAGTTTCGTGACGATAAGATGAAAAATATGCCGGCTACGCAGGAACAAACATATTGAAATACATACGGAAAAATAGCAGAATGGACCTTTCTAGTGGAAACGTAGTCCTTTGGACAAACGCTTCGCTACGCTCAGCATTCGTCCTTCGGTCAATGAAACATATACTGTAGTCATCACCTTCCTGCGCTTATATTAATTATTCGAGGTAACCATAATATGTCAAATTCTTTTAGACTCTTATATCATCATCGATTCACGTCATCTTAGCGAAGATATACTTCTTCGCCATATAATTTTTACACACTGTATCTATCTATGCCTTCTTACTTTTATAGTTTCTCATCGGTGACACTTTAAACCTTTTACATACTTTATTCTCTTACATACTATACTTTATTCTCATAACACCATATATCCACATCAGCATTAATATTTTAGCTGTATAAACATGCAATGGGAGGTTATATAACTGTTTTATAGATTTCAAGTTGCGGATTCCAACTGTCCCTTACTTGTACTTGTATATAATCTGGCCCTGTGCTTCCCCATTGTTCGTGCTTCGTATCGTCTTTCTTAAGTAATTCAAACCTACTTTCATCATCCTATCCATATTGTCATTTTATAAAGATTTTTCACGGTTCTCGTCCATTCGTCGTCCTCATTCAGCAACCTTTCTTTTCTTTTACTTTTTTTCTTCCTTTTTTTTAACTGTACAACGTTTTAATTTTTTTTTACATTCTTACATTATTCTATTCCCTCCATTACCTCCAATTTCAATTATCACCATCATCATCTTTACGTTGACGACTTACAGCTTTACACATACAGAAGTTAATTAAGCATTCAATTCACTTAATAACGTGGCATTGGATTAAATATTGCGTTGTCTAATGAGTTCGGTATAGAATAACTTCTATTATTAAGGGTTAACACCTTTAATTATAAGTGACAAGCAATCATTGTTAGCAGTTACCGCCATCTGGCCCTTATTGACTTAAATTCTTAACCGAATGTGATTTATAACAACAGTATAATAAATACTTTTCCGAAGTATATATTATATACTATATGTTATATATTATATTATATATTATGTATTATATATAATATTATATATATATATATATATATATACAAACATAAAATAAATTGTTTAATTAAAACTTTTACTCAGTTTTTTGCTAAACAGTTCCTCTATATCAGTGTACTTTGTTAAAGTCTTTACCGGGTATTTTCAGATCGTAAAATTAAAAATCATAGTAAAAAATATTTAAAAGCTTAAATGAACAAAAAATAATATTATTTAAGAAAAAAGATTGTCATACTATTATTTAAAACTTATTTTTATAATGCATTGTCAAGTCTCCTCACTATATCATAACAAGAGACTGTTATTTTTGTCTAATTCCATTCTAATTGTTTATTGTCTAAGAATGTAATATGAGAGTAAACCTGAAGACAGATTTTAAATGCATCTTATATTTTATTGCGCTTGGCGAGCAGCCATTTAAGACGCCCCAAACGATTTCCTGTTTTTCCCTAATGTAACCACTTAAGAAACAACTTTCTTATCAAGTAATCTAAAAGTAACTTATCCGATAGAATGTTTGAGGAGTTGTTTAATGTTGTATTTTCTAAGTCATTCACGAATAAATTTACATAGTTTACTTACTTGCAAACTTAAGAGAGAGACGCCCCAAGGTTGCAGATTCTAGTAATACTCTTGTTGATAACATTTATTTAACGACTTAGATCTTACGGTTTTATTTTTAAAACTATGATCTATAAAGTTGTTTAAGTTCTATCAGAACGTAAGACTAAAGCTGTCGATGATAAAGGTAGGAAGAAGTATGGTTTGACCGAAGTTATTGACCGAAATTATTAATTTACGGACAGAATATTTGAACATTCTCTTTAAAAATAATAACTGTAAGTCCTTGTATAAACATGAAGTTATACGTTCAATATGTAATATGAAGTTGATAAAATTTTATACTGTGGTTAAATAGTTTAAAAATGTGTTCTGTTTATACATAATAAACAATAGTTTATTTGAAACACTACGTTGTTTACTAATTAATGCCAATTATGGGTTACGAAATAGCAATAAAACTAAAAAATAAAATACAAGAAATTAAGTATGTATATTGCTAATAATTATTGTTATATAAAACTATATAGCCTTTGACACATTACTTACATTAAATGCTGGTAGAAAAATAGAAATTAGGTGAATTGGCATTCTTTTGACGATATTTGAGATCTATAAATGTATCGTTACATCAATATTTCCAACAATATATATATATATATATAATCCATATAAACTACTAATTATATCTGTATTCCTTACCCCATGCTAAAGTTTAAGAAACTTTATGCAACAATTTATCAAGTAACTTTAATTAAATGCGCTTTTAATTTATCGGTTTTCTTATGAAATGTTTAATTGTGTTCTCAATTTTAGAAGAATTCCTTTAAAATAATCTTTAGAAGGTATATTACTTTAATAATTGTATAAATATGCAATATCAGTTATTTTTAAACTATTGTAAAGTTTAATAATCTAAAATTGTTTTTACTGTTTTTAATACACTTTTGGTCACTCGTGTATTATATAATATATCATGTTGAGCGTAGGATATTGTTATAGTAGTAACTTAGTGCAATTTAAAACTTAAGTTACTATTTAATAAATAAACTTCTTGGACTTAACCCACTTCTTACATTTTTAACAAAAATGAATATTAAAAAATTTGGTACTTTATCTTAAAATCAATATTTTTCTTCAATTTTAATTAATAAGTAATTTACTGCCTGACTTCCTTATTACAAAAAGTATTGAAAGCGAAGCTTTTTAAAGAATTCTTCTTTTAAGTTAACCTGAAACCTTATGATAAACCTTAGATATGTCCAAGTTTTATGTATTGTATAAACAAAATAACTAAGTAATAGAATTATTATATTATCTTATATAAAATATTATTGCGTGATTATTATTAATAAGAATACTAATTAATACATTACTATCTTATCAAGTAATTTTATTGATTGAAATATATTTTCCTTTCTTCAGTGTATAATGTTTAAATTATTAGAACGTCAATACTTCAGTACAATTTTTTTTGCATTAAGCATAAAAATTATAATATAAAACAACATTACTATCTATGTGTTTCCTCATTAGCATGACATTATATTTAACGAAATAATATCTTTCAATAAATTAATTTTATTAATAGATATTATTTCGTGTTTTTATTTTATTTTATTAGTTTAAAGTTTTATTCTTAAAGTCAATAAAAAGAATACGAAAGGTTTTTGTCTAAGCATTATGTAACGCAGTATCTTGTGTTTTTTCAATTCGAGTTATTCAAAGAACAGGTGTAGATTTGAAAAAAACATGGTCTTAGCAATCTGACAAGTTGTTGTTTATATTTTCACTTATTTTGCGGATATCAATCAGGCCCATAGATGACATTTACCATCACTGTATTACATAGAGAAAAAATATATATCGGTAAAATCAAATTCCCTTTTTTCCATTAAAATTCGTTTCATAAATAAAACTGCGTCTCCCATAGTATAATCACCGGAGCGTGCATAAATTGGATCGCAGTTTCTACAGTACGTTTCGTCAAAGTATCCTCTAATAGGTGAACATCTGTGGATACAATAAGCATCGCATGTTAGATCTTATATCGTTTAAATTCATTCAAAAATTATTTTTATTTTGACTTACAGATCTGTAGACATACAAACATTATATTTCAGGTTTTTAAAGAATGTAGCTACATATATTGAAACTTATTTATTAGCTATATACTGTCAAAACGATTGTAAAATGTTTTAAAAAAACATTTCAATTAACCTTTATTTTATTCTATTCGTTAATATTATTTACTCTTAAACCTTAAAACCCAAGGAAGGTCAAGTTAGTTCTTTACAACATCCCGCAAAGAGACACAGACGTGCATTAAACCCTTTTGAACCTTCGCATTGACGATCGTTTTACTTCTATTTACCTTCCTTTACATAAAGTATGTACAATATTTTCTCACTGGAAAGAACTTTATTATATCTGGTTCTTTTTATTAATAAAATTTTAGTAATCTCGCTTTGTTTTAATTATTATTTAAGAAATACTTAAGTAAAAGTAAAAACTTAAGTTTGTTTAAAGAATATTTATATTTCGCTAGATTTTAATAGATTTTCTTATTTGTGATTCATTGTTTTGCCAGATACTTCTATGTGCACCCTTAAGAATCAAAATCCAAACCCGCTCATAAAGATATTACCTTCTTAAATTTATCTTGTATTATAATAAAAAAAATCTATTAAAATCAATCTACTAGAGAAGAACTAGCGATAGTCCAATAACTTTTAACAGCATTTTAATTTTTTACTTATTTACTTGATTAATTAATTCGTTAGCGTCCTTTTATGACTGTCCCAGAAAATCTGTGATTTTAATATTGCTAATGGTAATGGTAATGGTAACATACAGACAATTAAAGTTTAGCGAGAGAAAAGATTCTTCTTTATTAAATCTTACTTTTCAACTGACGTTTCTCGTATCAACGTCACTCGTCGAATTGAGATAAAATGAATCGTAGTCGATCCCTCTTAGTCTAACTGCGATGACGTCAAACTGTGTTTTTAGTATTTAAATTACAAGAAGTAAGTAATTTAGGAAGTAATCATCTATGTTTGAATTCTTTTTTCACATAACATGTTAAAATATAAAAAAACTGTTTGGGTATGAATCCTTTATCAGGCTACATTATTACTTACAATTTCCCAAGGCCACATACATAGACCACGATACTGCCTACTGCTAGATGTAGCCAGAGTGTCCATAAAACTTGTTTACCAAAATCTTACTTTGTAATCTAAGATTAAGATTATAAACTGAACAAAATACACTAGGTATGAACTATTACAACATTATCATAAACTTTTTGTTCTCTTTTTTTATGAAAGAGGACGGCAAATGCGCGTATGGGTCACCGATGAAAGGTGTTCACCGCTGCACATTAACTATTGCAATATCCGAGTAATCGTAAGTGTTGCCGGCCTTGGGGGTGTGAGTTTACGCTTTTTTGAAAGCACCCATGTTGTATCGCTTATACGCATTTGTTGAAGTTCAAAATCATATATTTAGTATTCATAAGTATTTTAATGTTTTTCGTTTTTTTATATTATTTTAAATGTAAGACCTTAATATACAGTTAACCAGCTTACGTGCAAAAATAATTCTCCAGGTATTACTTCAATATTTTAAATTTAATAAGAACTTTGCAATAAATGAGTGTTATTATTCTTTGCATATCTAACAAAACCGCAACCGAGGATTAGATACAGAGGAAATTTTATTTACACTAATTATCTAGGAAGCATGTAAAAACATGTACTTCAGATTGAATCCAGTAATTGAAAGCCTATTAATTATTATAAAGTAACAAAATATAGCAGTTTCTATCGTTTAATCTTCAATCGAATCTTATTTTTAATCCTTAGTGCTAAAGTGGTGTTAATCTTATAATCTGATCCTTTTACTAGTTCAATACATGTCGGTTACTTATTGTCAACAAATAAGTATCACATTTTATAGTCCCGGTTTAATGTTGGACTGCGAGTCTCAGTTGTTGGATTACTTTCATCTCGAATTCGTTATATAAAAAGATATCACTTGTGGAAATCACTCTACATATTTACGTGCAAATAGTTTAGACATTTACACAAATTTTGTATTCAATTAAATTATTATTTATTTAATTTAAAATTATTTTATTGGCAAAGAAATAATTTGGATTTTCAAAGGTTTTGTTTTACCTGTAAAGTCAATAAAAGTCTATTGTATTTTACATACTATACAGTTTTATATTTGACTTACAGTTTTTCTATAATAAGTGACACTATCTAAAAATATTGAATTAAATAATTAGAAACATAATATGTTGACAATAATTGTTTGTTTGTTGTGTTTTAGAACATATTTTACGATAAATTATAATCTATTATATCATTTAAAACAATGAACCTGTTTAGAAAAGTCACTCCATTAGGTTTCCCGCAGACCTGGCAAATTACCAACTGAATGTTGTGGTGCACCCTGGCGTAACAAAACGATTTGTGATACGGTATTCTAAAATTCATAGAAATAATTATGCTAAGTAGAGGTTACATTTAAATAATTTTGTATGTATTTATAGCAACAAATTATTTAAACGTCATGAATTTTGGTTTAATTTGTTTATTTATTCATTAAAACTCTCTGCATATTATTAGATAAACATTTTGTGGTTCTAATTTTACATTCATTATCAAATGTAAGTGACAAATACAATCTGCTTCTGCCACAGCAGTGAAATCTTAAAATTTTTGAAATTGCTCATTGATCTTAAGAATATATAATAGTTTATTTTTTATTCTTAAGATGAAGTTTATTTTTTGAATCAACATACATATGAAATATTTAATTAACATCGAACTTTTTAGCTATAAATTTTTTTTTTTCTATTCTGTTTTTATTTGTAACGCCTGTCACAAAATCAGATACAATTATATTATTTCATTTAAAATTGTTATTTTAAGTATTATATTTGAAATATTAGTGTATACAACTACAAGAACTGTGAGCACTAGTAGGAGTGAATTTTATTTACCGACACCTTAGTCTTAAGAATAAATAGTATGAAAAAAACCATTGTAGTACAAAACTTTCCTTACTTTATCGGTTACTTAAAATAGTTATAATAACAATAAAATTAACTGGTAAGAAAAAATCATTCCCATAGCAATAAATTTTTGACAAGTATAATCACAATAAAAAAAAGACAAAAACGTATCTTATTTCATGTACCTATTGTGGTATTTCAATTCTACACCAAAATTTCGAAAGAGCTCATCTGGCTCTTTGAGATTGATGGAAGTATAAACCTTAAAACCTAAACTTTGGTTTTGTCCTATTTTACAGGTACTTATAATCAGTGAAATTTTAATTAAAATATAATTAAGACGTATTAATTAAGTAATGAAATATTTATTAAAAATATTTATATTTATTTTTTAGGACAGCAGTTAGTCTAATAATAAATGCGATTCTTATTTGTATCACCAAGCAACAAGCAACAGCAGGCTGTGTCAGACGTAGGATTTGATTTATGAAATAAAATATAATATCTTATTTAATTTAATAAATTATGTGGTGACAACTAAGCAATTGCAACGATATTTATTCCTTTCATATAATTTACATAGTGGTTTATTTACATATTATACATACTAAAAAATACAAATTTAATTAATTAAAAAAACTTTTACCTGTGTTCCAAGGATAACTATTAATCAGGTCAGTCTTTTAAAACTGCACTGAAAAAAAAATATATGTAATTCATGTATATATATATATATATATATATATATATATATATATATATCAAGATTTGTCGTCTTAAAAGAAAGTATTTTAGTAATTTTAAGAATTGGCGTTGGCATTTTAATTCTTTTTTAACTTACGAAATAATACTACACAAATATTTAAACTACTCTATTTAATACTAGCTCACCCTAACTTTTGCAAAAAAATACCTATTAGTTTTTCCTGGAGATAAAATATTTTTCCGCTGTAAAAGGTGGCCTATGTGTTATTCTAGGTCATATTCTATTTGTATACTAAATCTAATTCAAGGCATACTAAATTTTACTTATTTATATTTTTATAATACACACAAGTAAAAAGAAAGTCAATGAGTTGTTTTAATTAAATTGAAAATACGTAAGCTGTGAAAAAAGTATTTAATTTGGCTGTATATAAAAGATAACATCGCGGCGCAAAAGCGGTTCCTGTATAGAATTTTTATCTTCACGAAAACGCTGAAATTAATTCTTTATAATTAAGTGATATCTACTCAACAAATTCACCAATTTTAATGATGTAAAGACAAAACATTATATAATTATCTAACGATAACGATAATTTCACAAGGGTTTAATATCATCACGTGAAAAAAATACATCTAAAGTATGTTAATTATTTAATAATATTTATACAATTAAAACACTTTTTATAGGTTATATAACAGTACCCGCTCGCAAATTTTTTTGTAGATCTTTTTTAGTCCTTTAATTCATTAGTAAATCTTTTCGTCTTTACCCATTTAAGCAGAGCGCGAAGAAATGGAATTTTTGAGATGATTAATGATTAATTTGAACATAATTAATTTGTCTTTTCTTTTTCAAAAGTTTTTAGTAATAAATTACCGATATTGTAGCTTTATATTAGTGAAAAAATAGCTTAAATAGTTCGATTAGTTTTGGAACCTATTCATATAAACAAACAAACAAAACATATTTCTTGTTTATAATATTTGTATAGATCACCTCGGAAGTGGTAAAAACTTTTTATAACAAAGTCAGGGCTTATGGAAAATGTTATTATGTTATCAAAGAATTAATTATTTATAGTTATAAAGCCTCGAAAGCCATTGTGTCCTTATTAATTGGGAGCATCCAAGCTATAATAATCAGAGTGTCAGTTAAAAATGTTTGATTTGAATGTTATTAAAATGAACCTGCTCTGAATACTTCTAAAATGAAAAGCGTAGTCAAATTTAAACTTAGGTTTTCGTGTAACACATTCGCCCGTCGAGTGTCGAGTCTAATAGCTATTTATTGCTTTGTTATAGATATTTAGGTCATTAGTGTTTGCGTAAATGTAACGTAGAGTTTCAGAAATTGCAAAGGAGCATGGAGTATCAAAAATACCTTTATTAAAAACATGGTCGAATATTAAATAGACAACTCAAAAGCTTTAAACATCTTAAAGGGTCAAGTGTGTTACGATTATAGATTATTATAACTTTGCTTAAAGTTATACTTAACAGACTTTTAGCAAAACTATAAACTCTGCTAGATATTTTTATTTATAATGCAAAATTGCTTTCAGTCAGTTTCTGTAATATAATTGAACATACATTGGAATTGGCAATACTATTTAGGTTTTATTATTAAATCAAACTCCTATCAAAATTTATTATATTATATATCTTAATCGTTCAATCAAGGACATAGTTTTAGTTTATTGTTATATAATTGCGTTACATATGTAAAGAAATTCAAATTCAACATATCTTTATTCAAGTAAGCTACCACCGGCTTGAAATGCTACTCTGCTATGAGGAGCCGGTCAGAAACACAACAGTTCTCTTTAGGAAAGAAATTTAACAATGTTTGATGTGTACATTATAATATCAACCCTACAAATGAATCAACAACTTTAGTTCCACACATTTCAGTAGACTCAAAAATCTTAAATATTATAAGATTTTTTAATAATACACTTTTGATTTTAGAATTAAAACTAAGTAAAGAAAGGTCTAATATAACTTGTGAACGAAATCAGACTCATTACTGCGCTGATCAAATATAGTCACTCTATTTCTCACCTCATCTCGTTGAGCCAGAATATCCAAACAATTGATATGCAGTCACACATTTCTATTTTCCTCCTTACTGTCCTCTTGCTCTTACACAAGTCTTTAGAAGATCTTAGTTCTTCTAAAGCTTGTTTTAATCTGGGCTCTGACTTCTTCGCAGATATTTTGCGAGTCATAACTACTATTTCCATTGTTAACTGAAAAAAATTAATGTATGTGAGGAAGAAGGAAGAGGAAAGATAAGCTGTAAAAAATATTTAAATCAATAAGGGAAAAAAAAGTTAATAAAATAAAAAAAAGTAGGGTAAGTTCAAGTTTATTATATCAAAAAAATTTAACAATGAATCAGTTCAGTTATAAATACTTAATGGTATATATAATTTATAATTGTAGTAATTACTTTCAATTCTTACCTACCTATACCTATATTAGTTGCTAAACGTTGATTGTATAAAAGGTGCTCTTAAGTCTTCAACTAGAAAGAATATAATTTAGCAAAAAGTCATTGCCAGTAGGGGTTGAAAGTTTTATACATTTTTTTACAATTGTCAGTAAACAGAGAGTCTCATCGATTCCGTAAAGAATTTTTATTAATTTTTCAATTAAATAGTCTTTATGGTACTTTTTGCCTAGCAATTTATTTTTAAATATTTTTTACCAAAGCCCTTTACTGTACAGCGATACTACTGCACAGGTCACATAATAATTTGGAATAATTTGAGATGTTTATATAAATATTTTTTTGTTATACAAGCATTTATAATCTCAATGTGGTTTTTCTAAATGCGGCTTAAGATCCAAATTACTTTTTAAGTTCAAATCAGTCTGATAATCCAACCTACATTTCAGAGTATAACTTAAAAACTTTGCATCGTTACTTTTTTATTCTTAAAGCGTCTGACTTAATTTGGCAAATCTTTGATCCGTCAAGAGAAGTTTGAGTGTTACTTTGCCATTAAGGAAAACAAGCAGTCCGGTAACGCAATCTGCATTTGAATGTTGGTATAGCCAACATCCATTATTGTGCTTCTACGGATAATTAATGTATACGTAATATTCTCACACATCTCGATGAATAATGTATACAATAAGATTATCTGGGGAACGAGTTCTATCGAACGCGAAAGTGCACATCTTTGCTTAACAAACTCGAAAACTTTTTATTGACATTGGCAGGGTGATTTACAGGGATGATATTATGGCAAAAATTTAATTACTAAATTCGTTACACTCGTTGGAAGGGACGAAGTTACGGGCACTAAAGCTAATTAGTTAGTTCTGAAGTATGCGATAATTTAGATAGATTGTATTGTTATGGTGTTGTGTTGTAAGTGAATAGTTTATCAAGACCGCTACTTTTTATTTCAAAACAGACGTCTTACGTCTTTTAAACAGATGTCTTAGTTAGGGAAGTTTTATGGTTATATATATTATACAAAAATTACGATCATTTGAAAGAAAAAAGGAATTCACAACAAACTATAACTTTAAGGAAAGTCCAACATTTTTATATTATTTTTGAAAGTAGTCTTCGTTTGTTTAAATAAGATAGTTTTCGCAAATATTTCCAAATTGACATTTATACACCACGTCATTTATTTATTCTATACTTATAAGCTTCTACTAACCATGTAGATATATCGAAATAAAATACTAAAATCTTGTTTCACATCAATTAGTTTCGCTCAGCCTTTCAGTAGTATATAAAATTAGGTTTTGATGTATGAAATTACTTTTTAATATTATAACTACAATAATAAAATTTTAATTTTTCTTTTTATATATTATATACACTGTATATATACATATATATATACATTTGTATACAGTATTTCAATTAAATAAATACGCAAATAATGGCACCATTTTAACTATCTGTATTGTGATGTATAAAAAGAAAAGATAATATAATTTAATACTTACATATATATTAGTAATTACGATTTAAACTACAATATGCCTTCCCTTATACCTATTTAAAAAGTTTCTGGTGATCTTTTCAGCGCAGACGTTTAATTTAAGTTTAAACGCCTCCAGTGGCTTCTTTTCTACTTGAAGTCTACTTGTCTTAGGTAAGATTATAAAGTAAAACTAAGATCAACGAGTGGGAAGCTATTTTACTTTCAAAATAGCTACTTTAATAAAGATTATAATAGAATAATTATAATAGTCATAGAAACAAGCATTCAGATTTTCATATCATCAAGTGACACAAATCTTTTCTTCGTTTTTATAAATCTTTATTCATAAATCTGGTATCCATTGAAGCCATATTGCTTAAGTATAAGTACTTAAAGATCTTTTAGACCCTTCATAGAATAATAATTATTATTATGTTTAACATCTTATACCGATAATAGTCTATTAATTATTGTAATTGTAATTTAAATTTTAACGTCTTCTTCTCTAACATATATTTTTTTGTTTTGTTTTATATCTTGCTGCATGCTAAATTTCATATTCTTTAATTCCTTCATATTTTATTTAGCTATGAGATTTGTGGTGTCATCTATGGGCGTTTTCTAATATTTTTATTGATCGGTTTATAGAAGCGTGTTAGGTGTTTTCACTAATAGTTGATAGATCACGGCGTAACTAATTATTTGGAGATAGTTAATACAGCTTCCAGTAAGTGGCACTCTGACGTAGGCATTCGAAAATGTGATAAGTTCAACACTTGACAGTTTTAACTTATTTATTTATTTTTTAATTAAAAAAAAAAGAAATAAAACAACAGAATGACATTTCTGGGTTCACGCACTACACTGTTATTGAACTACTAATAATATCTTGTTATTCGTTAGTTTAATGCCTTTGATTTTTGTTTTAGATTTAAAATATTATGTAGTATATAGAGATAAGTACATATTTTACATTTGTGTTAGAAACCAGCAATTATCATTTAACAGTTGCTTGTAGGGGCTAGATCAAGTACAACCTAAAAAGAATCGGCGAATGTTAGTAACTATAATTATATTCGCTACCATAAGAAAGTAAGTCATCTCACAGGAGTTTTAATGTCAACAAGTTAACATTAATTACAAATATCTTCGAAAAATATATTTGAAATACTATTTTTATTAAAACATCTCATCCTTTAATCTCTTTAAAATAGAACCTTAATTTAAGTGTAAATATCCTGAGAGGTGTTTATCATAATTTTGGGTAAAGGACGGCTGAGAAAAATTAAGAATTATGTAAATAAAAATGGTGTTAACGTTATGAATATTTTAGACGAAGCCTATTTAGATACGCATATTAGCATAATTAAAGAGTACTGTAGGGGTCTTACTTTTAGTGTAAAGGTCAGCAATGCATATTTTTTGAAAGGATAATATAATAAAAAGGGTAGTTTAAGTCTATGGCTACTTAAATGCTCATGGAAACATAAGAAAAGCACCAACTAAATGTGTACTTAAATTAATCGATCGCTCTTGGTACCTTCGGCATCCATGGTTACTTTCATATATACATAACCGGCTGTACTCTCGTTATTTAATTCAGACTTTCTCGGGCGCGCTGCGAGTGTTAACATTGGGGGAAGAATGTAGTGTCATTTATTAGAAGTTTCATGCCGATCTTTCTTTACTCGTTCCATTTTGCACACTAAAATGACTTTATTACTTTTAAGATGTATATCTTTTTGTGTGTCTTGTATTAGTCTATAACATGAACTAGACATTCATAAAGACGTCGAATAGTTTCTAGTGAACGAAATTTCGATTTAGTTATTACGGGTATATCCATTTAAATATATATGTTATTAATGTTTTTTTTAATTAATTTGTACTAAAAACGAATGAATATTTTGAATCGAAAATAATGGTCAAAAGCTAATGTGTATTCATTCACTCTATTAACATTATTTTATTATAAAATAAAGAGGCATGCAATTTATTTATTTCAATAAAAAAGATTTTCAAGAATTTAGGTTCAAGGTACTTTAAAAATAAGTGTATAAAAAATTTATCCATTTTATGTAGCCGTTAATAATAGTTCAATTTATATTTATTTGTATGATATTATGGCAAACAATTTTAAATTATTGTGGCCGTATATATAAGATGGACAGACACACAGACAGATATAAATTCTAAGGAATCTGGTTATACCTTATGTTATTAGACTATAAAAAGTTATATATTTAACTTTCCGAACACCGAAAACCGTTTTAATAACAGAAATAGGTGACAACTTTCTATCAACGACCGCGGTTGCGGTAACTTCAGTGTTGCAAAGTTGGTTTTCCATTCATAGAAGATAAAATTATGCCAGAGAGTAGAAATCTAAAAATTTATTAAATATGAGTGAAGTTAGAACGTTGTAATTTTAAAATAAACAAAATTCTTTGAATATCAATGTTAAAAAAAAACGAATGTCTTGTCTCCTGACAAGTATTACAATACGTCAGACAATACACGCTAATGAATTAAGTTTAATTGTAAACGAAGCAAACTTTCATTATTATGTTCATTTATAAGTAGATTTTCATTAACGCATATTTTCATGACAGGGCTAAGTTGCGCAATTTCTTTAAAGTTTAATAATAACGTTTTAACTAAACTCAAAATTAATTTTCTTATATATATTTTTTATTTTTATAATTATCGAAAAAAACTATCATTTTTATTTAAAAACCTATTGACAATCAAACCAATGCAGGTTGACGTTTTTAGAACCCCAAAATAGATTTAGTCGCAAAAAACATCCATGTTTATAGACTTTAGAAACCATATTTAATTAAAAACAGATTATACTTTTATTTTATAAAAAATAATTTAGTTTCACTTCTGGTCGCTCAATAATAGATTTTGAGTTATTCAATCAGCTCAATATTCAATCAGCTCAATATTTTGGAAGCATGGGAGAAATCACTATATGCGGATGACATTGTCTGTGATTTATCGAAAGCTTTCGATTATATACAGCTTCAAAATCTAAATTTAAAGTTACCTCATTATGGAATTAAAAATAAGGCTCCTGATTTGTTTAGATCATATCTTAATGAACGAATTCAAAAAGTAGATGTCAATGGAAAGCAACGATCCTAATACAGAGCCAGGGTAATCCCTGGCTCTATATTATTATTCTGATGATACTTCTCTTACTTTTAAAACTAATATACAGCAAGCAGTAATTGACAATGTAAACAATCCTCTCTCTGATATTGTACAATTGTTTAATGTCAATAATCAGTTACGTTGGTCACAACCAGAGAAAACAAAAGAATATGAATTTATTAACTTATAATTTTATATTTAAATTACAAACTACGTGTTCCTTGCTCAATGTTGGAGACAAGAATGAATATTATAAAATAAAATTATAATTAAAAGAATACAGAAAAATAAGTGTAGCAAACAAAGGTTTCAGATATTACATTCTGTGATTTTAATATGACACGATGCACCTGCGTCTATCAGCGTTTTTACGGTCTGATAGAATATAATAAATATTAATATAACAACTTTATAATTAATAAAAATGGACGAAATATTTAATTAATGATAACACATTATATAGAATTAAAAAAAATATCTAAATGTGTTAAAAATTTACCTTAACCAATGTGAAAAAAGTAAAAACCAATCTAAATCAATAATGAGCAACAGGATTTAGTGAATTCTACTATTATTTTGGGCACTATCCTAGATGCAAAATTACAATGGAAGTCCCCATTATATATGTGATTTGTAGAAAATACTTAGTTGTGTCACATACGCAGTTCATAGAATACTGCGGTTGAAATAGCTAAAATAGTTCATTTTAGCTTTTTCGCAGTATCATGTCATATGACACACTATTATATGGTAATGCATCAGATATGGGTACTATCTTTTTACTGAAGAGAAGGGCTGTTAAAGGTAAAGCCGCAAGAGATAAAATATACCCATTAACATATAACCGTGTAATATGACATGTATATATGTGCACAATATACGCTACAGTTACTATGTATCTATCATTTTCTATCCTCAGAAAAACATTTTTAACTCAGGAAGGCCTATGTTATAACTAGCATAGAGTTCTCTCTTTTACAAATATAAATAGATTACCCTACCTATTTCTGTGTAAGTATAACAAGTAAACCAAATAAAAATATTGTTGCTGCATTCATGTTTTGTTGTTTATTAACAATGGATATTTAATGTAAATATGACTTTCTTCGTTTTTTCATTGTAAAAAAGTAGTAATTAAAAAGTTTATTTAATTTCATTGTACGTTTTTTTTTAATTTCAATCATTAAAACAAAAGGATATATGTGAATTCCACTAAGTGCAAGTGCATGTCGTCGAAAACAATTTAACTCTAAGTTATACGAAGAACTATGAAAATGTAAAGGCAAGAAATTATAATACCATGAATGTGTAATATAATTGATCATTATGTAATCATATTAATATTAATCATTTTTATATCAATAATAATCATTGATTCATCGTTAACACGTTGTAGACAATACAATATGGGATAATTTATAAATCACGTATAAAATAGTCCAAATACATTTTACAGAGTAATTTATTGCTATGATATTTATTTTTAAATAGAAATATATGTTAGTTAGTTAGTTATGAATTTTCATTATTAAAATTTTTTTTTTCATATGTTAATGTTTATTTTTAATTATGAATATCCTCACGTATTTATGATATCACTGTTAACGTTTGCATGAACCGCTTCCCTTGTAGGCGAGATTTATTAAGCAAAATAAATTGCACAACTGACACCAATCCCCATAAAATTGTCATAACTTTATCGTGTTTGCATTATTTTACAGTTGGCTGATCGCCTGAATTTGCGTGCAAATGTGAGGGGAATATTTTATCCGAGAGTTGTATGTTTGAAATGAAATAAGTATTTTGCAATTATCAAATACAATGTAAAAAGAAGGCTTTATAAAAAAAAGAAACCAGTTATTTTTGTAAAACATCATGTTCATTTTAGTATATATACATATTTATAAAACTACAGGATGTTATGGTAAGGTTAATTTTGGATACATTGAACAGAATTTCTTAGGGACGGACTTACGCACTGACGCAATTAAAACTTCAAGGAGTTAAAAAAATATGGTTAATTAAAAATAGAACCTACGCAATGATATGTTTTGGCTTACTTTCGTAAAAATAAAATAGTTACTGTCTGCGGTATTTCAATATAAAATGTATTTTACCTCAATCCAAAAGCAAAAAAAAATTATTCTTTCTATTTATTGTAAATCTATATTTGTTACTGTTACAGATGTAACAGTTTTAACTAAAAGAAAGCTTAGAAAATAAGGGAACAAAGTCCCAAGAGCTTACTATAAAAATATATAGATAAATATATTATTAATTATACTGTGTGTAACGAGATAGGTACAAATTAAGTCGATGTAGTCAGTAATTTAGGGTGTGACTCCCTTAGCAACAGAAATATCATCTATTTTGAATTGTGAGTTTAGTGATTTATTTTAAATTATCGTGATCTTGGTTGCTAATATATTTTAAGCAACCTTTTAACATAATAATCCTTGAACTAATATTAAATGAAATGAACTAATAAAAAACTAAACTTGAAATGAACTAATATTACATTTAAAGTAATCGTACCTAAATTAGCGATACAGAGCTCAAACTTATAACATAGTAGTGGCTCCTGTGTTTTAGATTTTTTTTAGCGTTCATTCGATAAAGAAATATCGACAAGAACAAATCCGGGCAAAGCCAAATGGGATTTTGTCATTTGAACGCTTCTACTTTGTTTATCTTTGAGCCTTGTTTTAAGAAATAAAAAACACAAGTCTCATTCCTTTCCTGCTCAGTGGATTTTGATCTTAATTGAATTGTTCTGGGTTACTAACAAAAACGGAATCATTACTTGCGACGTTCATGTATAATTTGATACAAAACAACACTACAAATATATGTATGTATTTCGTTGTTTATTAAACACCTCAGTTACAGACACTATTTGAACAAGATAACTAAATTGAGATTGAAAAGTCAAGTTTAGTAAAGATTGGATAAATAATTATGATAAAAATAACAGTAGCAATATTTTTCTTTACATTCATGAATAATATATTTAATATGAAAATGGAGACATTAAAAAAGTTTAAACATCAAAATAAAATAAAATGTTGTGTCTTGTTCCTACTGATATATAAATTTATTATTTATAACAAGAATCCTTGTAATTCATTACTATAATGTCATTAAAGAATTTTGAGTAATATATGTATCGAAATCAAAAGCAACATATTGTATACAAAATAGTATATATAGCATTTACCTGAAGACACGAACCTTTCGTATATACGAGTATATGTATGTTACCTGGAGTCAAATTTCCAACAAACCTGCAGTACTCGACGTGCAATTCATTCTAGCTTGAAATTACTTAATTCATTCCGCTGACTGCGCAGTCTTCATCACAGCTCCGCTCAAACCCGGTACTCTGATAAATAATATCGATCCAATTTACATTGGACTTGCTTAAGGATAGCCCCAGGGGATGTATTAAGGGTCTTTCTTTTGTAAATGCCATTTATAAATAATATCCTTTTATATTTCTTTATTATCATAATATTATTATGGTTAACATTATATTATCTTTGAATTGTTTTATTATATTGTTGTGATCTGTTTTGTTGTTTTCTCTTTATTTTAATATGAATTTCATAATTAGTAATATAAATTTACAATTTATGCACTTCACTTATATTTTCTCTGCTATTCTTTGTTTTAAAAACCAGAATATATGTTTGAGCTATTATAAATCCGATGCGATCTTTTTATCTAAGAACTTATTAATTTCCAAACATGAACAAAATTCCTCATTTGTATTACATGAAAAACTTCTTTGCTAAAAAAACTCTAATTCTTTGAAAAAAATCTTGATAATAGCTTTTGCAAATTGATGAAAGCATAGATCAAATAGAGCTATCTATAGTTAATAACTATCTATCTGTAGTTAAGAGCTATAAAACAATCACTGCGGAGAGGACCCACGCAATAATATTTGTATGTTATATTGGATTACACATAGTATATACTTTTATAGTTAGTTAGTGATACTCATTCTCAGTACTGAGGCTAAAATATATAAGTTATTTGTTCTTTCATTACATTCTTACACTTATATCATTACATTTAAATCACTCGTAGGGTTGTAGGCGAATTAAGGCCAACCCACAATACGCTAGGATTATGTAGGGATGTGGCCATTGTATTAATGTTTATGAATGGACTAATATAACAATTATTTATAGTATTATATTAGATTTAATTCCCAAAATTCAGAGCCTGGTATCTCCAGTAATAATATTTAGACCCTAACTGGATAGCTAGGGTCTAAATATTATTGTTTGTCCCATCCCAAACAGGACTGTTAAATATTGTACATATTATTAACTAGAGTTATGAACATGGGTTGGTAATAAAATAATTAATTTTGTAATCAAGTCTACTCTGAAAGGAGCCCCTTGTCTTCCATAAAACTCGAATAAAATAAATTATAAATAGAAAGTAAAGTATAAGTAAAAGTAAATAAAGTATTATAATAAAAGATAGTTTAACATAACGTATATTATATTTTGTTGAAATACATCATCTACAAAAACCTTTTTAAAATGTTGTTGTTATGAATATAAATTCGAGGACAAAAAGTTAATAGAAAAACTCTGGACGACATGATGAAGTAACGTGTCTCATAATGTTACCTTTTTCAGACCCAATTTATGATGTCGGTAACATACTCGTATCTCATAAAAATATATTATGATAAAAATATAGGATATAATTTTGGATACTCGTTCCATATTATGAAATATAACTTTAACAGTACCTAGGCTTAATATCCAGCCTTTGAAACTTATAAAAGTGTAAGTAGCTTCAGAAAAGTATTATTTAACAAACAAGCAAATTTTGTACAACAATTATAATAATTTTTAAAATATATGCAAATGAAACATATTAAAAAAATAATATTAAGAATAGCATAAAAAAGAATATTAAGATTGGACAAGCATAATAATCCCGGATCGACAAAAAATGTAAGTGAAGGTATTCATCTACTTTATTTTATTTTTTACTGTCAAAATATTTATTACTTTATTAGAAAATTTAACTACCAATTTTGCTGAAATATATATTTTTAATTATATATAATAATAAGTTTGATATAAAAACAAAACATTTGGTAGTGAATGATTAGTTAAAATGCTTTCAAAGTAGCACGTTAATACACTGATTGACAAGTCATATAATGTCAAAATTGTTCGTTAGTATTTATAAAAATAATTATAGAACATATATAAAACATTTAACTAACTCTTAACTATGCCCACAGATGACGTTTATCGTATAATAATTTTTTAATATTAAATAAAATTCTACATAGATATAGCTGTATGTTTTGGTGCTGGTGATCTGTGACAATAGTTTATCCTATACAGGTACCAGCCTCAAAGAAATTATTTTTTGTCTGTGTATAAATTTAATATTATATTTGGTACATATTCTTTTTGAGACAAATGAAATAAGAAATAAAATAAGATCTTTAAACACCCTTATAAAAAAATATTTTCGAAAATTTTAAATACGAGCAGGTTGTTAAACCTCTTTTATTAGTACCTGATAGTTTATTACGTTCCAACCTTTGCGAACAATCGAAAGTCAATTACACGGCGACAAAGTGACATTGGCCAGTGCACTATGAATGATGTAAGCGTAAAATCATCTACATGCTGCTCCATCAAAATCAATAAACAAACATTAGCCTTATATTTACTCTCATAAGAATTATAATCCTTTATCCGATATACGCCATTTGACATTAAGTAAAGGAAAATCCTTTAAACATGCCATTAAAAGTTTATATTATTTATTTATAGAATAATAGAATATACGTTTCTTTTCCCCCAAAATTTGCTTCTTTTACGTTTGATGATTTAAAATTATTGATGATAATATCAACTGGATGACTAAAACTGTCTCGTAACTTGATTGGCTTTTACACTTCATCTGTGACTTGGGTGGGCCCCCACTAAAATGAAGGATATCATAATCAAAGTCGCAGGAAGTCGCGGGAAGTCGGTGGATGCGGGTAACGTAAGACCAGCCATCATGGCAATCTTTGGGAGACCCTTGGAGTCAGTATCTATAAAATATATCTTTTAATTACATTCTAATAATGTTTTGTATTTTATGTGTTATAAATATTTATATTAGATTCGTTTCCATTAGAACTCACTTAAAAATAGTATATGCTAAATGCTAGTTCATTTTTGAGCCATATGTGATAACCAGAAGCTACAATTTTAATCTAATTTTATATTCACAATTCTAAGGGAATATTGGAATACTGTAAGCTTTATAGTTTCTCTTCTTATTATTACCAAAATAGTATTAACAATTAAATTTACGCCATATTATTATGAAGGAATAATAAAAATCATTCACAATACGTGTATATAATATAAAAATATTCACAATATTGACCATTATTGCTCATACGCTGTAACGTTGGCATGTCTGTCATGTCTACACTTTTAATAAGAAAAATATGACTATATTACAAAGAATTCGTATTTAATGTTAAAAATCTGAAAAGTATATTTGTAAATTTATAGGAAAAAAAATGCAATAGTAAAAAATCTTGCATAGATTATTAAAGTAAAAAATACATTTAAAAATGTGAATATGTGTTTAAATGTACCTTAATCCTTTAATATTTGATAACAAATAATACTTAATAGTCAAATACGAGTATGTATTCACATTTCCATATTATGTTTATATTGAAAGATAGCTATAGCTACAAAGATAAATCAAATAGTTTACCATATCACAAAACTCAAATAAACGAATAACGTTATGAAATTGTCGAACATATTTTTAGGGAGAAATATTACGTAACGAAATTGGACGGACTGGTATTATATTTTGGTTATAATAAACAGTGATTCTCAGAGGATACTCCAAAATTTTTTATATAGTTTGATTTTGTGCTATGTGTATTCGATGTTGTGCTATTTATTATTATAATAATAAGAAGATCACCTTTTTAGATAATTCTTAGTATTATCAGCAGCGGTCAGCAGTTACTGGTACCAAAGTTATTGTCCTTTTTAAATTTGATATCTTGTTACTTTTGAAATTAATAAATTCGCTACAGTGGTCTGAATCCAGAGTATTGAAAGTAATTTTAATTTGTTAATTTGTTAAACTCAAATTTAATTTAAAACAATACTGCCAAAATAATTTTAAGCTTCATCTGGTTTCTGATGCAGATGTTTCTGACGCTGATAATCTTTGGATTATTACCTAGAGTAAAGGCTATTATTGATTCATTATTTAAAAGTGAAATGAAAGGTTTGGAAAATATATTTTTATACACACTGTAAAACTCGTTTTTTTTTACAAAGAGTCTTATCCGAAATTTTCAACTGAGTATTCATTAAAATTAAATATTACAACTTTAATTTCTTTGCCTTAAAATATTTTTAAATTAATGAATTAAAAAAAAAGCTCAAGTATAAAAATTTGTTGCTTAACAAAATGTGTTTTATAACATAGAGATAATAAGTTTGCATGCTGAATTTTCTGTAATAATGTTAAAGAAATTAATATATGACCATTTTAAATTATTCTTCTATTATATTATTTTATAATTAACCTAATAGCGTTGGCAATAAAGGTGACAATTAATTATAATAATGAGCATTTTTATTATATTTACAGTAATAGGTCAACGATCTTAAGTGGTCTTCAGATGTTTCACAGCAATTGAACTATAATAACTATATATAATGTTAGAGTCAATTATGATATATATGTGTTATAGATTTGTAGGCATTTTTATACAGTAATTGCAGTTTAAATAAAAAGTATACTATTTGTTTAAGTACTTCTAAATATAAGTCTAATTATAAAAACAATGAAAATAATACTAATATGCAGTTTGATTACGTATGTATAAATAAAGATCAAATTATATTTTCGTCTGCAATAACTATTATAAGATTTTTTTTCTTAATTTTAAGTATTTTACGATAGTTAATATTTGGAATTAAGAAATTAATCAAGTTACAAACATTTTCATTCTCTTATAATAAAGTGAAAAATCGACTTATCGCTGAACATAAGTTAGTCCAAGACTTAAAATAATTATCTGCTAATACTCCGAAAAAAATCAGTAGTAATACTAAACTGACAAAATAAGTAATTGTAACAATTATAAAAATGCAGTTAAAATTACATTTTTTTTGTAAAATTACTTTTATTACTGTTATTCAAAATGTATTTAAAAATAAGTTTGTTCTCGTATTATTGTTTAACTGAACTGGAAAATTCGCTTCACGTAAATTTTTAAAGATTTAATATTTTTTTTTTGCATTTTAATACACAGTGCATACTGTAACAATTTTGAAATTGAGGTTTATTGTATTACAATTTTAAAATAAGAATAAAAACAATAAAACATTTCACTGTCTGTAGTTACAAGCATGTTCGTTAGCAGGTGCATCCCATTTCAGTTTAAAAGTTTACTCTACCATTTTTCGATTACTTTATTATTATTATTATTATTATTATTATTATTATTATTATTATTATTATTATTATTATTATTATTATTATTATTATTATTATTATTATTATTATTATTATTATTATTATTATTATTATTATTATTATTATTATTATTATTATTATTATTATTATTATTATTATTATTATTATTATTATTATTATTATTATTATTATTATTATTATTATTATTATTATTATTATTATTATTATTATTATTATTATTATTATTATTATTATTATTATTATTATTATTATTATTATTATTATTATTATTATTATTATTATTATTTTATTTTTCTGTGTGGTGTGCAATAAAGTATATTCTATCTATCTATCTATACTACTATTTTTAATTGCGCTTTTTTATATTGCTAAAATATTTTTCATTTAAAGTAGTCGGATTCCTAATATTAGACAAATATCTTGGTTCAAGATTGCTTAAACGACATCTTAACCTATTTTAACGAATGTTCCATGTAATAACATTTCAAGTTTTATCTAACAAAATACTGTTTTACATTTAAGTTGCACTGTTATTAGTATTACAGTCATGTTGCATATTAATTGTACACAGACAAGGTAGATCCATAGTGCAAAGTTGCTAAGGAGCTGAGAGTTCTTAGTACCTCCCAGGTTTAATGCGATTATATAACAAATAACTTAGTACAAGCAAATACTATTTACTCTATGATTACATAATAAATTACTTATAAGTAAGCCCTATTCACTGTTTAATGTTAATGGACTTTTAATATTTTGAAAATAAGAAAGTGAATTAATCTCTACTAGTAATATTTGTAAAAAGGAAAAAATAGTTAATAATATCTCAATTTGTTCAGATAATAGTCCTACTTAAGTAAATAAAAAATGTTTATAATTATCATGTTATATTTTGTTTCTTTACTGAATTTAACTACTCGAATGTCAGTTAAGTGGCCATAATTCACTCTAATTACATACAAAGCTGAGCTTCAGCTTCTATCAAAAGATATATGATATACCTTTAACATGTTAATTATGACAAATCATTGTTAGTGTACCGGTGTTTAATCTTAGCCAATAAGTCAAGTGTTACAGATATTTAATTAGCAAGGACGATTTCACGAACAAGATATCAAAACTAGTTTCTAATATTTTTAAATTGTCAAGGACAGGTATATATTCTAATTAATTTATAAAACTGTAAAGGCAAATCGATGTTTAATCAGGTTTTTTTTTAAAAAAAGAGTTTTTTTTAAGAATTTCATACCCATAGTTTGTTGACAAGACCTGATTTGTTCCACTGTCCGAATATCTTCCATCTGTCAGAGAGTTGTATTTTTGTACCGAAACATATGAAATACTAAAATAATATTATTTAGTTTTTTACACAGGAAATATTTTTTGGAGACAAAAATTTGTAATTAGAATACATACAAACTTCAAAATAAAGTAATAACTATATTGTTAATGTATACTATATTGTTAAACGATATGGTTAATTAATTGAACTTAATAACCATAATTTGTTTCTACATCATCATTAATTTTCACGCCATTTTTTTGGGTAGACCTCGAAGAATTCGGTCTGCCCATTCATTTGTACCCGACTTTCGAATTTTGGAAAAATTTCTTCACAGGAGGTCTTCTTATGACCCCCTGAGTCCGAAATGACCATTGGTCAAAAAGTTTATATATATATATATATATGCGTGCGTGCGTCCAGATTCGACTTTTGTCAGCACGATAGCGGCCGCAGTTTCGCTCGGATCGCTTTCAAACTTTGCACAAAAATCAACCATCCAAAAATAAAGGTCAAGTTCGTTAACCAGAGAAATCTGGCCACAGGGGGCGCTAGGGCCTCACTTTTTCTGATTTCAGTTTTTCGACCATAACTTTTTCCCTATACAAAGAAGATCAATCGCGTTCATACCATATGATGTCTTTGATGAATACCTATAACTAATGTAGATAAACCGAAAACCTAACTTCAATAACTTAGGAGTGGGGTTAAAAAAAACAAAAATTTTTGGAAAAAAAATCATAACTTTTTTCTGGTAAACATTCTTACATCACAAGTATTTTTAATAGAAAGGTTATTTTTTACTCTAAATTTATGTACCAAAAGTTTTTCCGCAGAAGGTACCGTTTCCGAGAAAAAAATAAAAACCACTTTTAGCTTGAAAATTTAAGGTAGGTAAAACCACGGCAACTTTTTTCTGGTAAACAGTCCCTCCTCGCAAATATTTTTAATAGAAAGGTTATTTTTTACTCTAAATTTAAGTATCAAAAATATTTCCAAACAAGATACCATGTCCGAGAAAAAAAATAAAAACCGCTTTTTGCTGGAAAATTTTTGATGTAAACATCATGTGTTATTCTTAGGTAGTGAGTTATATTTTAAACGAGTTACACACGAGGTCTACCCACGCGTGTCCCCCTGCGGGCACGGATTTTTTTGTTGTTGTTTGTTTTTTTTGATATTGCTTTTACTATTGCTCTTTACCTATCATAGTTACAATTCATTAAATAAAAAAACAAGGAATAGTATGGATTTAAAACTGGTTATAATATTTTTTCTATATCTAGCAACTTTTCAATATATTGACAAATGTAATGCTTATGATAATATTTAATATTGAAATAAGATAATAAGTTTCACCTACTAGCAATGTGATCTTAAACTTTTTTGCTTATTGGAAGAGTTCTAATACCTTTTTAAAGCAAAGTCATGTTTATTTACAAAAATTACACCAACTCTGTACTAATACATGACGATTATAAATTTTACAACAGAATATCAACTGTTGAATCGGAATTTATTATGAAATTATAGTCAACTACATTTATTAAAAAATAATTTTAAACATAAGAATGGGACATTACGTTTCTTCTTTCGACAGATACACTATCGATAACTCAATATGAAGTATATATTACACAATATGAAGTATATATTACAGTATATAACTCAATATGAAGTATATATTACACAATGTAAACTTAAATGTAAAGATTTTAGGTGGTATCTTAAGTTCAACAAGAAAGTCTTTTCAAATTTAAATGTGAAAGTTTGACGAGTGTGTGTTTTAGTAATGGCATGCTCGGTGTGACGAATTTGTGATGAAAGATTTTTACATTTTTATCGGTACGTTACATTATATCTAAAACTTCAGTGAATAGAATGGAACAAAAATAAAATAAGTAAATAAAAATATTAATAATATTAAATCAATATAACTTTTTTATCTCCTCTTACTCTTATAAAATATACATTTTATTTGTCCGATCTAAAAGCCGAATTATCGTATGAATTAACAATAGTGTATTTTTTTCTTTTCACAGCTGAAGAAGTTTGCCTGACTCATTATATTTAGTTTCTTTCTCTGTTTCCTTGATGACTTGCACATGTTTATTTACTCAAGTTTATTTTGTTATTGACAATTATTTTTAAAAAATTAAATACCTGAATTGGATTCAAACAAAAAAAAATATGACTTGATTTCCTTTCTCTATAAATATAAAATATTTTTTATTGACATTTTTTATGGAAACTAAATTGTCTGCTAAAATTATTTAAATACCAATGTATTTTATAGGGAAAGGAAATTATTCATATTTTTTATGTTATTCATAAAAATTAAAAACAATCTCTTGTACCTTGTGATCTTTTGTACTCAGAATACAGAATAAAAGCTTTATAATTTACTTTTTTAAAACATGCAAAATCGATTCAGCCGGTAAGCTTAATATTCTGATGCACTGTTATATATAAAATTCACCATTTAAATTACTAACTATGTGCGTTTATCTGAAAGAATAGATATGAAGAATATAAATATCGGCTTTCATTAATTAAAATTATTAATTAAAAGAAAAACTTGAAAAATGATTAACGGGGAAACTGGAAGAGTTAAACGACTTTAAATTATACATATACAGTAAATATGATGGAAGTGCTTATGAAAATTTCTTTACTGATATTCCATCTACCAAAACTTAATCTTTTAATTTGCCGTACGTTCTTTATGCTCTCGCTAATAGTATTGTTCTCTTTATTATGATTCGATACCAAAGTGTATTACAGTGCACAGATAGTAACACAATAGCTGCTTTTTAACTCATCTTATTTACAATTTGTGAATATAATGTAAAATTTTGTTTATTCTATTAATCTACTTATACACTGTTGGGTGTGTACACTATTGTAAAGCTAATATCAAGCTTTATTCAGCTTAACGTGTTGAAATAAACATTCAAATTTGGCTGTGGTGTCACTAGCATAAGATAAAGGAGTCTCATCTTAAAAGATAACAAATATTCAAGCAATCTTTCGTCGCTCGTTATATAGTCATTATTGTCGTTGGGTATAATCAAGTTACATACGGAAAAATATTTACCTACAGTTCAATTAATTCAGTTTTAATAATGCAATAACCTGGTACCGTTTTTATTTTTCATCACCTGAATTCTTATGAGTATCCCAATATCTATTCTCAATAATGCAATAAATATATATGTGTTCTACGGTAAATTACTTTCGTTATCAAATGGCATGTAAGCAGTACTAATATAGAGCAATTAATTAATAGGACCGACATGACCGAGCCTTGATTGTCGTTACGTATACAAATGAAGCAATCACAGCATTTATATTAATGTAATTAATATCGAAGAACTTCGACTAGAAATATTTATTTATTTTACTTTCTGTAGCATTTACGATATGTATAATTACAAAGTTTATACAGTTTTAAATATTTCACATATTGCTACAAACACATGAAACGGTCTCATTATCGCCAGAGTCAAATGAATAGCACATTTTATTACTTAATATTGTTTATTTTAATTTAAATTAATGGGATAAGTGAACCAACTTACAAACAGTAGGACTAATACTACAGATCATATTTTAGAAAGAAACAAATACAAATGAAACATAATAAAGAAACAACAACAGCCCAATTAATATTGAGCCGAATTTGTACTATTGTAGTGTTCTCATTTTCGAAAATTTTATTTTTATATTCAAATCCCGAGAAAACGTATTTGATTATGTAAGGATAAATATTATGATATAAAAACTTTTTGAAATACATTTTTCATTGCGTGAGTGATTGTCAACTCGAACAGTCATTTGTTTGATAGAATAGATTGGTTGTTATTAATTTTGGCATATGTTGTGATGCCAAAATCAAACGAGTTCATTACCATCAGCAAGTATCTATCGGGTGATATCTAAATCTAAGAGATATCAAACATTTTTAATTCTTATTTCTGTATTATGTGTGATGGTGGTTATATTTGTGATTTTATTAAGTACTTTCATAGCATTTCAATTTCATTTTACGATATTTATTCATGCTCCCCGACTACTCCTTTATATTATTTTCAGATGTGGCATATTTTCCATTTTATTATATTATACAGTTTGAAACATTGGTGAGGATTTTTGAAATAAACAATATAATTATAAGTTAATAGATGAAACCTATTTAATGAAATGACAATAAACATTATATAATATATGATGAGTATAGATATCGAAACATCTGTTAAAAATAATGAGAGTTTATAGAAAAACCAAAGCGTTGTCTTCGTCATCATCCTTATTCAGTTACGAAAACCTGAGTTTTCGAATAATATCCTAAGAATAATAAATAATTAAATTTCGAATAATAAATACTATTAAACGACACATTTTACTCTGTGAAAAATAATAATGAAAGTGAGTTACGATTTGACAGTTCTATTTGAATAGCGACGTCGACGATGGACGTTAAAAAGCATACTTACTCGTAGCTGTAAAAAAAAATTTTTCTTGACAGTTAAATAGAATTTCTTTTTAACCTTTAACTATGGACGTCATTTTTTTGTCACACTACCATGGACGCGCGGTCTCTCGGACCGCTATGTTCTGAAGTCCAAATATTACGTAAATATTAATTTTATTTGTCCACTTTTGTATTTAATGTTTTTAGGTATATCAAAATTAAATAATTTCGAGGCTTTTAATCAATCTTTCTTTATTTGTAAATAAAATAAAGTATAGTTACAGTTAAAGGCACTTTTTGGCAAACATTTACTATCATTCAATTTTAGGACGAAAAACTTGAATGAATTAAACTTTTTAGAAAAAATAACAATCAAAACTATAAATCTAAGGTTTAACCTAATATAAAAACGAATAAAAGTCTTCTCAAATTAAAATACAAATTTTTTGACATTGGTCCAATTATTTAAAATTATTGGCAGTCCTTACACAAGGGTTTGGAACACTGTAAACATATGACCTGCCTACAACTTATACAAGTGTAATTGGACTTTCTCTTTACTTTTGGTGGACAAAGTCGACATGTTTTTCGCTTTAATGAATCGCTCTCCTGGTTAGGGGGTTCATCTAGGAGCATATCTGCCCCTAAAACACGCCTCATTGTCATTTTCAATTCGTTTGATATATTTGGTTTTATTGCTCGTCTTTGCATATGAGGAACGACTAAAGATCGTGCTATTTTTTTAGGAATACTCTTCTTTCTATTTTTTGTTCTGTTGCTCATTGTGTAGTACATGAGCATTTATACCACACAAGTCAAGAATGCGATACAAAATGACCATAGGCCATCTTCTCGTTCGTCAACTACTTGAGTAAAGGGAACACTTTTTGTCAGTTTCGTCTCCTCCTTTAGTGGAGTTGTAGAATTGTATAATCTCGGGTTTATTTGTAATGCTATCTATATTGTTATTATATCATGATGCATCGAGGAAATCTAAATTACAGCTTTATTCGACTTTGGGACGTGTGAACATAAAGTTTTGTCTTTCGTGAAGCCAAATAAAGTTGAACCAACCTCTCGAGACTTGTGCGGCTGAAATTGTAGTGGAATTTCCCTCTTTTTTTTTAAAGTCCCAACGTACGTAAGTTTTCTCTTAGATAACTCATCCACTAATTCTACTGATGAAAACCAATTGTCTGCTGTCACATTGCGATTCGACTCATGAATTGGTTTTGTCAAACGGAGAACACACTGCCAACAACTTTCAACTCGCCATATTTTCGCTGTTCGAGCTGTGATATTGACGTTCGTTTTGATGTGGATGCACGTTGATCAATATTCATTGACATTTTGAATGAAAATAACCTAAAACAATCAAATGAAACAAAATCACCGTTTATATTATTTACGCAGGAAACGTGGACGTGCGGTCCGACAGACCGCGGTTAAAGTATAAAGTAAAATAACTCACCTAATTTTTGGCCACTGATACAACTTCTCATCTCAACACACGTTTCTGCACTAAAACTAAAGCTACTGAGCGCATTAAACCCGGGGAGCAAGGGGATAGGGGTAAACACAAAAATTACAAACTGCAAGCGGTCTGTAAGACCGCGCGTCCACAGTTAAAGGTTAATATAAGTTGCATTTATCATAACAAATTCAATATATTGTCAACATTATGAAATTAAATTAAAATTTCTTGGAATGCACCCACCACATAAAAATATTTTTGGGATTGACTAAGAAATTCTCATATATTATTTGTCTTTAGAAACTCATTAAAATATGACAGAAAATATACGACAGTAAAAGAGCTTGCTACCGTTCTAAGGAAAAAGAAATTAAAAATGAAAATAACATTTAATTACAATTGTTTTTTTAATGCAAGTTACAAATTTGTACTTTCGAATAAGTCCATTTACTTACCTGAAATTGAAATATCTTATTTGCACTGCTCGCGTAATGGAGCGATATATTTAATAGAATGCGCTGCTAATGCACCCTCATACGTTAGACTTACACGCAATTATATTTGCATACGGATATAAATACAGAGAGGTTTGAAATTTCTACATAATACAGTTTGTAACAATAACTATTTTATACAAAAAAATATTGTAAGATGCTTATGTAATGTACCTACAGTGTGATAATAATCACGAGTTCCGCCTTATCACTTATGGTTATCATATTCCTAATTCGAAAATAAAGTTCTGAATTCAGTTTTTTCAGAATCCAAAAACAATTATTATAAATATTCTGAATTATGAAAATTACTTATTATATTATACAATGTTTTATTGAGGGCTAATCGCATATTGAAACTACAGTATGTATTTTTGATTCACGGTACCATCAAAGTAACCAGATGTGATTTAGATTATAACGTATATACGTGTATATAAGTTATTAATAGATACAAAATTGCAACGGAGTCCTCACATATATGATATATGATTTAATGATATATCAAGTAAACTTAGTTCGAGGATTTTTAACTACAGTGTAGTGAAAAAATTTAGGAGCATAAAAGCATTGTGATTGGCATAATAAAATATAATCCAATATCATTTTTATATTTTAAGATATTTAAAAGGTATTTATTTATTAAATAAATTTATTTATTACGAGTACATTATATAAATTTTAAGATTTCCATAACGTGTATATATTTTAGTAAAACAGTAACGTTAATTTTATTGGTTACATTTTAATTATAACCGAACGTTTTAAATACTTTAAAGCAATCATGTTCACAGAAAGACGTGAGTCTATAATGTAAATAAATAAAGCCATTAGGTTGGATCGGTGAAACGACAATTTTTGTTCCCATTTGTTATTAATTATTGATTGATGAATTGATTATTACTTAATATTTATTATTAACAATTAATAAGTTCATAAAAAGTAATTAAGTATGGACAAAAAGCGTGTGTTCCTTTCTAAAAAACGAAATTGTTCCAAGTTAGAATTAAAACAATTTCACAATAATTTGTATTATAACTACATGTCAACTTTTAATACATATATTACAAATTTGTTAATATGTACAACGTATATTTTAGTTATTTTCGATATAGTAACAGAATTGCACGATGTCTAAAACATTTGTGTACCTGTATCATGAATTTTATCAATGAAGATATTTACACCTTGACACAATAACACTTCCAACGTCGGAGCCATCATCATTGAAAATGTCGTTTAGAATATGTGAATTTTAAGCAAATGAAACCCATATATTACCGAATAACACATTTGTAATTCAGTAACACTCGTATAAGGCGAGTAGTAAGTTGACTGGCACTGATAACATGGCAGTCATAACTTGCTTAATGCAATTGTGTATAAGTTTGAATTTATTTTGAACAAAAGTTTTGTTGCAACTTTATTATATTAATGTTGAGAAAAAAATTTATGAAGTTTCTTTATCTACTTTGCTTGAACTAAATGTTATCTATTTTGTTATGAACTACTATTCTAACATCTCAAAACATATTAACTGATTATTTTAAACTTTACTACTTCATATTCAATTACTTAGTATTATATTTCGTTCATTTTCTTTAAATTCAAGTTCAAAGTTTTCAGACGTTACAAACGGTTATCGATTAGGAATATATGGAAAATTCATTTTCAGTAACTTACTCAATGTATCAATCATAGCAGCGCACGTCCTTTCACATTCACCACATTTTGTATTCCAAACCCCGAGGGTTTCAAACCGGGTAGACGAGAGTCTTCAATTGTTCCGAAGTCAACGTTGCAATGATATTTAAGCCAGTTTTGGGTAATTCTTGTCTTGTTACCGGATGCTTCGGCTATTTTCTTCTTACATATATGGGACATTGAACCGGGATATAAAACAATTTCATACATACGGTTTCAAAGCGATTTTAAGCTACCTGACTTAATTATAATAAACATAACATGCTATGGCACTTTTAAATATTCGAGAAGTATAGTGCCTTTTTTATTATTTAGCAAATTGTTTACAGTTGCAGTTGTTTACAGAAGTAATTGGCTTCATTGTAATTCTTTAATTTCCGACACAATAGTCAAATACTTTTGTCACATTGTTAATTTATGTATTATACGAGGGGAGGTCCAAAAGTTCGTGGAATGGAAAAGATGGAACGCTCGCTTGGTGTCAACGAATCGGAGACTCATCATTAATATAAATACCGAGTTTCAACTCGATAGCATCATTCATTTACGAACAGTCGCCTGCTGAACAAGTCAATCTGGAAGAAAACTGAAACTATGGAGAAAATTGAACACCGCGCTGTGATAAAATTCCTTACCAAGCAAGGAAAGAACGCTCAAACTATTTTGAATGAAATGGGAGTCGTTTAGCGGGAACAATGCCCTAGTAAATCAATGATTTACAAGTGGCATGGTTTTTATAAATATGGTCGAGAGTGAATTGAAGACGACCCCCGCTCAGGAAGGCCAGTTAAGGCCACCATATCGGACATCTTCGAAAAAGCGGAGAAAATTGTACTAGAGGATGCCCGTTTGAAGAAAGTGAGATAGTATTGTTGGCTGATGACACTTCTTTAATATTTTAAGTAAAACGGCATCAGGTAATGTATGATGATGTAAACAAGGCTCTCTCTAGGATAGTGCATTGGTTTAGTGTTAACAACCTGTTGCTTAATAGTAAGAAGACTAAACTTCTTCGATTTTCTACTTCTAATATTAAACAGGTGCAAACTAATATATTTTTAAATGAGGAAGCGATGGAAGTGGTGGAATCCACAGTTTTTCTAGGAATCACTGTTGATGCTAAGCTACAATGGGGCCCTCATATAGCTGGATTAGCTAGTAAACTTAGCTCTGCCGCGTACGCTGTTAAAAAAATTAGATCCCTAACTGACGAGACTACTGCTAAGTTAGTGTATTATAGTTATTTTCATAGCATAATGTCTTATGCTATCCTACTATGGGGTAGTGCTACTGATATAAATACAATACCATTTTCGTTATACAAAAAAGAGCTGTCCGTGCAATTTACAACCTGGACCCTAGAGATTCTTTAAGAGATAAGTTTAAGCAAATTAATGTACTTACGGTCGCCAGTCAGTATATTTTTGAAAATCTTAAATATGTACACAAAAATACTGACAATTTTATTAAGCACAGTGATATACATACTATAAATACCAGGAACAAATACAAGCTCGCGCTACCTGTTACTCGACTTAAAAAAGTGAGTAAATCTTTCATGGGGCAATGTATACAGTTTTACAACAAAGTCCCAGCAAACGTTCAAGTATTACCATTTAACAAATTTAAGAGAATAACTAAGGAACGTTTGTGTGCAAAAGGATACTACAAAGTATCTAAATACTTAGAGGACAACGCACCGTGGGTATGAAGCGATCGCTGCCAGACTGCTTCAAGATTATTTATTTAGTATTGTGTAATGTATTTATGTAATTTAGAATTTAAGAAAAAAAAAAAAAACAAATCATGACAATCCCGCTGAGTTTCTGTCGCCAGCTCTTCTCAGATCTGTGGAAATCATTTTCCGAGCTGGTGGTAGCTTTGACAATGAAAAAATGTTTTGTATGAAACTTATTTTCAATAAAGATTTTTGATTTTGATTTTAATTTTGAAAAACAATTATCTGCATTAGTTGGAGTATCAGATACCACCATTTTGCGAATCCTACATGATCTGGGTATGACAAAAGTCAGTGCGAGATGGGTACCGAGAATGATCACGCCGTTCCAGAAAGAGCAGCGCGTCGATGCGTCAAAGCATTTTTTGGAGTTGTGTGGAGATAAACCTGCACAGAATTTGGACTGAATTGTTACTGGAGATGAAACATGGGTTCATCACTTTGAGCCTGAGTCCTAAGTAATAAGTATTAAAAAACAAAAAGCATCATGGATGTAGTTAATTATACTAGAATATTTTTATTACTATAAAATATTTTTTCTTGGTTTCTAATTACATATATTTAAAGGTAACGAAAACCTAAACACAAAACAATATGAATTTTTTATCGAATTTATAACCAGGTCCTTGGAACAAACTAGAGCCTGACAACATAAAAAGTGAATTAAGGGTAGCTAGCATTTTTTGTTTATAAACATACGCTTTTTTGTAAAATAAAAATATTGCGTTCGTCTTGGCAGATATATTTTTTTATGAAGGGGAACCGATAAAACTTATCAATTAAAAATAATTTTCGACGATTTCTCAATCATAAATAAAGGTAAATATTTTATATTTTGATTTGCAATCGAAATATTTCACATATGAAATTCTTATTAATATTCGTCATGGCTACTATACTATATGCATTTTTAGAGTTTTTATGTTAGTTTGAAAGATAAGATCTAACGATTATTTATTTCTGCAAGTACTGTAGACAATAAATAAGCGTATTCGTCCTTGCGAAGCTATAATCTTACTAATATCTATCAGAAGTTCTTATTACCTTTTGTTACTATATTTAGATATTGATAGAGGCTTGAAAGTAAGAATTTTATTAACTACTATTATTACTAATTTATATTATTATTACTAATTGTTATTTTCTTATAAACATTTAAATCAGAAATAATAACTAATATGTACAAATATCTTGTATTATTTAGGCTGTGGTCTCTGCAACAAGCCTAAATAATAAACACTTTAAATATCAACGCCCAATTTCAAACATTCCTGATGTTTTTTGTATCCCTTCGATTTCAAAAGGAGCTATTATCTAGGCAGTCGGTGAAATCAGTTTGTGAGTAAGCTACCACCGGCTCGAAATGCTGCTCTTCTGAGAAGAGCTGGCCAGAAACTCAACAGATTCTCTTTTTAAAAGCAATTTAACAAAGTAAGATGTATTCATTATAATATCAAACCTGCAAATTAGTCAATAACTTAAGATCCGTTAAGATTAATAAAATACCGTAAGATAAAATACTATGAAAGTAACTAAAAGAAACAAGTCAAGCCGTATTAACGTCCGTTAATTGTCTGACTTTTCTAATTTCAAAAACGGAGGAGCTGAGTTTGGCTGCGAGTGTTGAGAGATGGGGGTTCCACTGGAGCTTTTTGTCTAAAGTTATACCTAAGAAATTTGTTGAGTCAATCAGTTCTAACACTTCATTGTTAAGGAGCAAGTTAAAATTTTTACTTTTTACATTAGGAAGTACTTCCTTTACTATCCATGCCAGCTGGATGCGTGGCGATCTTCCACTGTGCGGTTTTCAAGGACTTTTTTCCCACAGGCCACTCGAATGTGGAACGAACTTCCTTCAGCGATATTTCCATATCGATACGACATGGGTACCTTCAAAAAAAGACATATACTCCTATCTCCAGCGCCGGCAACGTTCTTATGGATCCTCGGATGGCGCAAGAGTTCATGGGCGATGATGATCACACATCTATGGTGACCCGCAAGCTCGTTTGCTCTCCTCTAATATAAAAAAATGCTTATGTATAACTTATTATCAACGAATTTTGCTCGTGTTTGAGTAATTTGCATAAAGGTTCGAAAAGCAAAAAGTACTTGTAAGTATACGATTCAGACAACCTTAAATATATGAAATTTATTTTACAAAAAAAAATACAGTATAGTACATACATAGATATACGAGCTTATGTTGATATTTAATTTTAGATTCTATATGTAAATTGATTCTGTGTAAAAAATGGAACTATAACTCATAAATAAAGTTCTACCATAGACTACTTTAAAGTAATATATGTTTATTTTTTTATTATTATCATGTCTATATACAATGTTCATAATCAAAGAAGTCATTACAGCAATAATATTTTTGACTTGTTGACCCCAAAATTTCTTAGTAGTAAAAGAATAGTTTATATATATAGTAAGAACCTTCCCATTCTAAAAAGAAAATCCATAATTTAGTGGCTAAATATTTTGATACTTTCTGGAAAAATCAAGATATTATTAAAGTTTGTCTGTATAAATCAGCATGAGATAACGTTAAGAGGACTTTAACTTATCGGAAAACCATTTAGTTCTAATATACAGCAATCAAACATTGAATAGCATACGATTACGTAAAATTTAAACTTTAATCTCGAATATATTTGTTTATAAGTTTATGGCAGCCATTTATTTCCATTAGTCATATAATAAGGTATTATGATGAATTATCCACAATATTGTATTGTAATATATTTTATTTATTTATTATAGTTTAGAGATCACTTTTATTAATAGCATATAGTAGTGATTTCTTACTTATGTAATAACTTTGAAAAATATTTTTTTTAGTTAAAGCAATTTATTTAAATTAAAACGTGTTTATTTGTGCGTGCCTAAGATTTAATTGAATGGCGTTTAAACTTAATCCTTAGGACCCATAATTTCGTTACCAAATGAATTAAGTTAAGGCTTCTTTGACAGTTCCTCTCCAAAATTTTACCAATTAATTGTAAAATATTCACGACTATTAATTTATCTGATATTAAATTGCATTCAATACAGTTATTTAAATAGCAAAAATTTCGATTATTACTTTAAAAACGATTATGGTAATAGTTTAAACCATGTTCATGTCCATGATCAAATAAAATAAGACTACCTTCCTTAGATTGCAGGCTTTTCAATACTTATGTATGTCCAAATATTTTTATGAGACAGCTTAATTATAAATCGAGATACTTGCCTTTCTGAAATCAATATTTCTTTTTGAAAAATTACTTAACAATACCATTTACAGAATAAAAAATTCAACAAAATACCAGTACGAAATCATTATAACATCTAAATAGATTTTAAATTGAATTTATTTATATATATATATATATAATTAGACAACAAACAATTATAGAAAATTGTCAGGAAGACTAATGAATTAAATTCATTTTGTTTCAAAAAGCCATTAAACTTCTCTTAACAGCTGCTAACTTCAACTTGAGAAAACTAATAAATATCTTACATCTGTCAAGCATTAAGAAGACGGTGTCTGGGTCGAGGTTTAATATTGTAAAGATTTTGTGATACCGTACGATTATTACGTTTTTTTAAGTATCTTATAACCACAAATATCTTTAACATAATATTTATATAGTCCTATTTTATAAAAATATTTGTTTCTATACACACAAGTATTGCATAACTCATTATAATAACATAACATAACTATCGCATATACTGACATGATTAAGGGGAAATTGCTGGGAAGTTAAAGAAAGTATCTTTAAATTAAACCATTCTTTAACAAATAAAATAAAAACGTGGAAAATAATAATATTTGAATTGAAGAATTTATTGCTGCCACTTAGCACCCGAACAGGCAACGTTTTTCCTTAAACCACGTTTTTAATATTCATTTTTTTTCTATTAATGTGGATATATCTACTTCTTCTATATCACAATATATTTAATAGGATACTTTATATATATATATATATATATATATATATATATATATATATATATGTATGTATACATCAAAAATATTTAAAATTTTTGAAGCATATTTAACACAATTTTGTCCATATTTTATATTCATGTGAGAGGTAGCAAAGAGTGATGTGTTTCGAGTTCTCTTGTTAGGTATTCTAGAGTGGAGTGCATTGAGAAAGTCACTATAGTCAATTTTATTAGACAATGGAGAATATAACATCATCATTTCCCAGTGTTTACGCCTTGTTTCTAAAGTATCGATTTGGTAATACCTGCATGTTTCAAAATAGTTTTTAAATAATTTGTGATCTTTAGAACTTAAAAACTCAATTGTTTCCTACTAGAAATTTCTTGTCGAATTTCCATAACAATTCAAAGCCTGCTTCTCTTAAATTAATTAAAAAACCAAAGTAGCATCAAGGCACAATTGTACACCATGGAATAATTACCAGAAATTTTTGTTTCTGCGTATAACAAGCGGCCGAACACGGTTCTCCGAAACCTTTTGACCCTGACAACTCGTCCGAGCACTCCGTGTTCAAGTACAGCAATTTCCTAGATTTAGCAATTTAGCGATGTTACTAAAACTTTTAAGATTTGGATAGATTGAATACAATTTATTACAGTCATTCAAATTGCCTTATGTGATATATACTTTTTTTTATTTTTCTCAAAATACTCTGAGAATCGTAGTACTCATTTGAATAACCGCTGAACTAACATATACCCTTCGTATAATAATGCAGTGTAGTTTTACTAACCAAATATACTGGCTACAGGACAAAATGTAATAACAGTTTACGATATGGCTACTAGCAGGTTGAGCCTCAATGTATTTTCCCATATTCGTTAGGAGGTAATTTTAACAATAAATGCTAGAATGTCCTTCCAATATTTGGCGTAACACAATGAAAACTGCTTGTACTTCTATTTGTACAATCTTTTGCTCGGTTAGCTGAAAAATTAAATATCGTATATAGTTAAATGTTGCAAAAAATATATTATAATGTATAAATTGTGGTCGAGATAATAATTCAGATTTTGTACTATATTTTTCTCATCTAGCCTTTAGTCGGTTCAATATTGCAATCGTATTACAATAAATGCTGCAAACCGCTGATATTTTATGTTAATACTATATTTTCGTAAAAAAACGCTGATATAATGCAATGTACGTAAATGCTTTATCTTAAATGTAATAATAACGCAGTTACTTTCTGCATTTGAGTGCTAATGTCTACCGACGGGTATCAGTGCACTTGCTTTTATTAAAAGAAGTCTGCACCATTCCCAGTATATTCCATACTACCAAGACCCGTAAAAAAGCCACTGTTAATGCAATGCTTTCTTTCTTTTATTATAGTTTAGAATTCAGACGTTAGAATTATTGAGCAAGCAGGTCTAAAAGGTGACTACATCATCCTCATTGACTCTATACAGAGTTGATTCTGAATTTATGCACTATGCATTTTGAAATTCGAAAATCTTATTCTTCTTAGAAAAGTATTTACTTTCATGTCAATAAATTTGCAGATTTAATAATGGCTAAATATCTTGTCACCTTAATTCCATTCTATGTTAAAGTTAAATATCAGACACTTGAGTTTGACTATAGCTCTAACTGATAGTATATTTATAACAGACCCATTTGTTACAAAAGCAATAAAGTCAATAAACGTTGACCATTTATTTTATTTCGAGTAACGCTTTGTTGTTTTATAAAACCAATAAGACGTATGTGGAAAATGTTTCCGTTTGAACATTGAACATTTTGTAAAGCAGTATCTACCATATCGAGGGTGCGGGTTCCCCAAGAATGTTTTAGTTTAGAGCTTTACTACAATTCAGAGGTAATCCCCGTTTCTGAAACTCATGTATATTCTTTTTGCTGAAACACCGCATTTAGTATCAAATCGGTCACAATAAAGTTTCTAAGTAATTATTATGAAATTGCATGACATATAATCAGTCCACATTATGTGATCAGGAGAAAATGAAGATATCTTATTTTGTAGTAGATATAATTTTAAACTTTTCTGTTATTTATTATATTAAAGTTTTATTTTATAAAATAAAATTTACTTGTATACTTACATCACTAACTGTTTTTTATTGTTGATGATAAACTTAATTATTAAATATATGACTAACATTATTAAAAATAATTAACTACTAAATGAATGTTTTATGTATTTTTCTTTCCTATATTAATCATAAAGTCATCGGCATTTAAAATTTTATAAAAAAAACTAGGTTCATTCCCTTAAAAAAAAATTTATTAATAAGTAAATAATCTTCTGGATTAAAACTTTTAAACTTTTAGCAAGAAATTTAACTTCAAGTTTCTAGGTTTATTTGTACTGTGCATTCAATTTCCGACACAAGGATTTATTTGGTTTTATTTTATATACTTCGTTACAAATCCATGATACATTAAACAAGTGCAGTTTTATTCAAATAAGTTTGGGAGATCGGACAGCTATGAATTGTTAAGCTCTATGAACGTATTTTTCAACCAGTTCTAAATTCGTCTGGTTTTAACTTAAGCATCTGAAAAAATTCCTGAGTCCGAAATGACCATTGGTCAAAATGTTTATATATATATATATATATATATATATATATATATATATATATAAATGTTTATATATATATATATATATATATATATATATATATATTTATATCTATATATATATATATATATGCGTGCGTGCGTCCAGATTCGACTTTGTCAGCACGATAGCGGCTGCAGTTTCGCTCGGATCGCTTTCAAATTTTGCACAAAAATCAACCATCTAAAAATAAAGGTCAAGTTCGTTAACCAGAGAAATCCGGCCACAGGGGGCGCCAGGGCCTCATTTTTTTCCGATTTCAGTTTTTCGACCATAACTTTTTCCCTATACAAAGTAGATCAATCGCGTTCATATTATATGATGTCTTTGATGAATACCTATAACTAATGTAGATAAACCGAAAACTTAACTTCAATAACTTAGGGGTGGGGGTAAAAAAACCGAAAATTTTTGGAAAAAAATTCATAACTTTTTTCTGGTAAACATTCTTACATCACAAGTATTTTTAATAGAAAGGTTATTTTTTACTCTAAATTAAGGTACCAAAAGTTTTACCGTAAAAGATACCTATTCCGAGAAAAAAAATAAAAAATCCGTGCCCGCAGGGGGACACGCGTGGGTAGACCTCGTGTGTAACTCGTTTAAAATATAACTCACTACCTAAGAATAACACATGATGCCGTTGTTTACATCAAAAAATTTCAAGCAAAAAGCGGTTTTTATATATATATATATATAAACATTTTGACCAATGGTCATTTCGGACTCAGGCGGTCATAAGAAGACCTCCTGTGAAGAAATTTTTCAAAAATTCGAAAGTCGGGTACAAATGAATGGGCAGACCGAATTCTTCGAGGTCTACCCAAAACCGCTTTTTGCTTGAAAATATTTGATGTAAACAACGGCATCATGTGTTATTCTTAAGTAGTGAGTTATATTTTAAACGAGTTATACGCGAGGTCTACCCACGCGTGTCCCCCTGCGGGCACGGATTTTTTTTTATTGTAAATAAAATTGCTTGCAAATATATATAAAAAAATTAAGACTGATCAAGTATTTGTATGGAACTATACAGTTTAGTTCGGCAAGTCTCTCTATTCATTAGGATTTAGGATGATTTGATTTTGATTTTGATATATATATATATATATATAAACATTTTGACCAATGGTCATTTCGGACTCAGGGGGTCATAAGAAGACCTCCTGTGAAGAAATTTTTTCAAAATTCGAAAGTCGGGTACAAATGAATGGGTAGACCGAATTCTTCGAGGTCTACCCAAAAGGTATTATTGATATAATTGCAATTGCTCCTATAGATAATGTAGGTATACTGAGTTAAGCGACTTGGTTTTAATAACTATTTACGTTGTTGCGAGATTTTTTTGTTTTTATTGAAAATAGTTATTCTTTAATCAGAACTGGTTAATTTGCAGCATGTTTGAAATGGACTGAGGCACTTCCGTACAAAGTAGTGCTAATGCGCGTCCGTTTGTTACACTGACTCGCAATTATATTTTGCATACGGGCATAAATGATATGTAGAGTCCAGACAAAAGGTTTAAACTAATGAAATTTTTGACTCTTCGGCCAAACTGTAACGTACGAGTAGCTAAGGAGGTCGTTATAAAATATGCTATTCTTGAAAGATGTGTATGAGACAAAATTGTTTAAACATTAAATTAAATAGTGTTTATTTATATGACAGACATGGCAGACATGATGTTGGCTTGGGTAATATCAATGAATTTTGAGCTAAAGATAGGGAGTTTAATTCGTAGACATGATATTTTTTGTGCAATATACAGATCATTATTCTAATTCTGGGTACACTTTGTGTCCGTTATTTGAATGTTTGTTATACGTACCGCTGTACTCATTCTCTAATGCATGTGTTTTTTCTCAACAAAACAATCGTTTTTGTAATATCCTTCTAACAATAATTTGATTTAAATGTTTTTATTTGTTTAATTATAGATACTAGATAGCTCATACAACTTTCTAAAAATATACATTTTTTTAATGGTTTTCAACGTTTTTACTTCCTAATAAGAATTAATCACACATGTATAATGAGAGCCAAGTTAAATATTATGTTATAATCCTAAAACTTTAACGAAAGCAGTGAGGTCTAAATAGGTGCCAAATTCATTTTAAGGTTAAGATCTGTCTTAGATAGTTTTATTTACTATAGTGGCTAGTTATTAAGTACCTACTATAACAGTTATGGAAGAATCCTGTGTTCGATTGCTAGTTACTGTCAGCAAGGCAAATTCACAGAAGCAAAAAATTAAAAACTTTAAGGTTTAGAACAGCCAAGTCTAATATAAGTTTAGGACTTTTGTGATTGTTTTATCTTTAAAAGATAATATAAAGTCATAATATCACATTCCTTATTAATAACAGCTTCCTCGTGGCAGGGGAATAGACTGAAGAGATGCTTATAAATATGCTACTTTTGGTGGCCTGGATTTCCTTAAACCTTCATCTTTCATATATCAATAAGTAAAGAGTTTTTTTTTAATTATACGTTATCGACGATGAGAATAATTATCAAAATTATTATAGAAAAGTAAATAAAGTATATTATAAAACAATAAGCAATTAAAGTTTTTGTTTGTCTGTTTGTGCTCGCGTCATGGAAAGAACAACATTTTTTAAATTCTATACAATATCATTGTTGCAAGTATTTCTTTTTCGGTTAACTACAAAAAGACGTTACACGTTTAAAATTATAATTGCTTATTAGCGGGTAATAAACATTATTTCTTAGCATTGTTTTTCAGAGATGCAACTTCCAATAATTTGTATTAGTTTTTAAACTTTTTCCTACAGTGATTAAATTTTTTTGAATATATTTATTTTGAATAGTTAATAATAGAAAAAGTAAAGGAAATTACGTTTTATGAGCATACATTACATCACAAAAATGTATATCAATTTAATATAACTTTAGGGCATTACCTGGTGCGGAAAATATATGAGAAGTATTTCTATTAAGAGACATTTTATTAATATACATATTTGATAATTTTATTATGCGAAGTGAGCGGAGTGCTCTACTGGAGACTTTTTGATATTCTTTGTCACCAATAGACTCAAAAACAACTTGACCGAAAATAAAGAAACTTTGCAATCAAAAAGATACACATTAGGTGATGGTTTAAAAAAATCGCATTGAAGTCCATGGGAAACGATGAGTCACTCATTACACTGGTCTCGCTTCGCTCAGTATGCAAACGGCATCCGAGATTTTGCGAGCGCAGCTAGTCGAAATTGAGGGTCTGTTGGCGCCACTAGTTTTTATAGCTTATAAAAAAAAACTAATTGGTAAATGTTCATGACACAGAATTACAAAAAAATATTGAGCCTGAAATTAAAAAAAAACTTAGCGCATTTTAATAGAAATTTTAATGGTAACCTACAAGGTTAAATTTATACTTAGAGTAGAAGTTACCTTCTATTTAAGCAGAAAATTTGCTGTTTGATACGTTATGATAGTAGTTAAATTAAAATTTACTTATATTATTATAACAAAAAGAATAAAAACTTATTTTAGAAATATTTACGTAACTAAACTAAATTAATTATTTTAAAAGTATCTTAATGTTTTTATTTATCTTCATGGTCTTAACCTTTATGCCCCAAAAGAGTCTGATATCATAATCATAATTAATACTTATTATGAGTTAAATAATACGCATATTTTAAAAGTCACAGGCTAAAATCATAATGAAGTATAATTAAAATTATTTTGAAAACATTACCAAATATCAAGCCAAAACTTTGACCGTTAATTATAATGATTACATTTTAAAGTAAATTCTACCATAATACCTTCTCACAGTTTACAAATTTTTTAAATTTGTTCTCAAAAAACGATATTTAGTATTGTAAAAAGATATGAGGGTAGTGTAAGATGGAATGATATTTAACGAGTGTCAACAGTTATCAAGGCTTTTTGCGTTTCAGTAAGTTGCGGTGCTACTTAAAAAAGGTATTATTGATAGTTAATGAATAAAGTGAATTTGCAAAACGCAAGCGGCAAAAGACTAGAGTATTAATATTATAACGCAAATATACCTCTACCTATCCGTTTTGCCTTCACACTTAAACTACCGGACGTATTTTTATGAAATTATGTGTAGAGATATTTTATATAATTATTTTGAAATTAAATTATGTTGTCGGGTCTGTTTGCAAAAGCAAAGTCTCTCTATTTATTAAGATATAAATGTTGTTATAACCTAACAAGGTCTCAATTATGACAAAGTATTTTGATAGATGCTCCCATATATAGGTATACTGAATAAAGCCGACTTGGTTTAGATTGAATTTTATAGCTTTTGGCGTTGCAATTCCCAAGTATGCCCAAGCATTTTTTACACATTATGTTGTTGATGTGATAGCTGTTCTTTTTTAAGGTTATCCTCATTTCTCTTTTCTGTAATCATAGTCATATGTTACGCTTCAGCTGCGAGCTTCCTTAAAGCCCACTCTCTGTCTCGGTGGACTTTTCTCAGAGATTTCGATATTTTGATTATAAATAAACTTTACGTATTATATATTTATTACAAAGTTTAAAACCTTGGTATTTACTATGTAAAATGTCTATACTCTACACATCACTATATTATTTTATTTAATGTTTTTTAAGAAAATGCTTATTCGTTTCTCCGATAGTTTGATTTTGCTCTGGGGTTTCACATAAAGTACTCCATATCTTCAAATTATATATAAAAACAAACAACAAACAAACAAAAAGTGATATTAATCTATTACAGTGAACTAGAGCTATAACTATAGTTAAAGCTATGCCATGATGTTGAATATCAAGTACTCCGTATCTTATATTTTTATATGGAAACAAATAGTCCTCATAAGACCGAGGAACTGCTGCTCTGGCAACATTTCCGCACCTATCATAGTTTTGTTGTGTTATGGTATTCCACATCAAGCACTCTATATTTTACATATCATTAAATAGTACTCATAAACCGAATAACTTATGCTAATTGAAAAATAGAACTATTTATTATTATAAGAAAGATAATTAAATCATAATAGTTACTTTAACTACTCGTCGCACCAGCTGGTTTACTACTAGCAATTAAAAACTTCGGCTTAATTTAGTCTTTAAAACTTCGAATGAATAATTTAAATATTCTTACTTTGCTTTTGTATATACCTTTGAAAATATATAAGTAGCAGTATCTAATTCAAGTTATTTACTGTTAATTTTTGTCCATTTACTTTTAACAAATATATGACTGTAAAGAACTGTAGATTAATGTCGCACACGGTCTTTGGAATATTTATTTTAATGGATCAAATCCTTTTAATTGTAGGATTATCTAAATGTTGGCAAATCGACCTTAAGCACCGACCTACAGATTTTATTTTTTTAGACCCGACAACGTTCTAGCGAAAATTTCAATTCTCGGTACAAGATTTTTTTTCCTCATGGGATTTCGGTGAAAATACCACTTGTACAACCGGAACAAGTGAAATTTCATGGATTTCGACAAAGAACATATTGGTATAGCTGTCAATAGTACGATATAAAAACAAACGAGTAATATCAAGCTTTGAAAATGACGGACATCGTTTCCAAAACTACTTTGTGTAAGGCAATCAATACAACTCTGATTTTTAATATTTATATCATATTATAAATGAATAAAATATGTTTTGCGAGAACAAAGTATAGAGTATCCTATGGTTGATATATTTAAAATTTCGATTGTTTGAACGCAACGTCAAGTTTTATTTTTTTTTTCCAAATTGATATTCGAATGATATTAATTTTTATGTTAAAACTATTTATATTCAAAGAAACGTTATTAAATTTATTCGTTAAGATGATACATACTAAAAATACAATATTTTTTATGCAACCACATTTATGACCAAGCCTACGATTTAACTAATTACCGGTTTACCGTATTACACGAACTAATACCATTCACCAAAGAATTGTTATGAACATTACATTTCATGGTAAACGAGATGACATGTTTTCGGGAGAAACCTGCGTCATATTGGAACCGTTGTGCGTGATGCTTCTATGTAACTAAATTCTATACATTTTAGCCTAACCCTCATCTATGATTTACGTAATTTAAAATGGTTTGCGTTATGAATACAGAAGTTTTGATATACATGTTTGTATTTAGAGTATAACTGCTATTTTATGTATATTAATTCTTGCTTTCTTTGTAGATAGCGTTTGAGTAAGTTATATTTTAGTGTAATCAATTGTAACCACAAAAAAAGTTCAAATAATTTCAATAATATTTTATTTTATATTTTTAGATTTTCTAAAATTTCTGAGAATCTTTAAAAAATAAGTAAAAATAATCTTTTTTATATTATCTTATTTTCTCTAAAAAATAAGAAATGATATATTTGATATAATATATTGATACCAGATATATATTATAATAAAACCCTATAATAAAACGTCTGAATAACGGTAAGTTCTAACAGTAGACATTTGTTTTTTTTATATGGTGCTTAAAATGGATGAGTAATTATTATGAATTAGGTATAGTTAAGGTAATAAAACAAATTGGTTGTTTTATCTTACTATATGTATCAGTGGAAACCCTATTGATGTTTTGTAACATTTCTTAACTTTATATTAATGTTTTTGTATATTGATTGTTTCATTAGGAATATTAAGGTCGCTATTCCTAAACAAAAATTTGTCAAGACAAAGGCAAGGATTCTTATTTTGTAAATAAGTATGTTTATTTATAACCGAAGAATGCAACTGTGTCTACACATTTTTTATTGCACTTACAAAACATCAGGCTCAAGTTGGTTCCAAAGGCTAGGTTCAGAGCCAACAAGAAATTTATTATCTTTGAGACTTCAACGTCACATTGTATAAATAGAACATATAATAGAAAACAAGAAAAAAGTATTTTTGACTAGAAATACATATAATATAGAATAAAAAAATCATGACCCTTTCAAAATTATAAAGATTTACATAACCTACTGTGAAGTAATTAAAATAACGAAAATGCCAACAATTTGAAAAAGAAATCATTTATGTTACCAGAAAGCTACAATGTCTGTAAATTGGTTATTTTAAGGCATCCTTATCGTCTACATAGTTATGTAGGCTTTTGTGTCAATAATACATTTAATGTTGTCTTCATTTTTTCCTTTTGTATGTCTGTGAAAGATTTATGCTAAAAAAATAATATAAAAAAAATTATATTATTATTATTAGGTTTTTATAAATGTGGCTAAAAGAATTCCCTTGTGACTCCACATTATTTATTGCCTTTGAATAGGAAGAGCATTATTGGCGAATAGCTCTGCTCCCATTGTTCCATGACTCACATATAAAATATTAAACAGTTTGATAGTACTCTTTCTATAACCTATTGATTGAATTAGTCTACAATACAATCTATTTACCACGATATAAAGATTGTTGCAAAAATGCCGTGAATTTTGTTTTTGCTCACTAAATATTTTTGTGTCTTCCAAGTCATTATCTCACTATCTAAACAAATTGTATGTGAAACAAAGATGTTATTTTATGATGTGAAACTAAGAAAATATCTAAGCAAATAGTAGTTGTACTTTTAACTTGTTCTAAGCAACGTAAAAAAAAATAAAAGACTTAACATTTTTTTTTACTATTTATTATCTCTAAAATACGTAAGTAAAATTACCGCTCAATATGAACGCTAGCTTGGAGATCTGATGGATGGAGTTCATTTGAATAGATGTGATATTTAAAAATATATAGTTTTAATATGAGAGATCTTCAAATCATATCAACATTTTCCCATTGCTAAATGTATCATGAAAATATATAAGATAGTGAAATACAAATATAAAACAAAATCACTTTAATAAATGTTTTTATCTCGTAACATAAAATTCAAATTAAAAGAAAAAAGAAGGTTTTTCATTTCATGAAAACTCTGATATTAGCTCACTTAAAATATATTATTCAAAAGAACTTTAACAATATTCTATAGAGCCAGGCAAATAACACAGTAATACTCGTTCTGACTAGTAATAGATTAATCTAATCTATTATATATTGTTTCCGTACTCCAGATATAAGGGATTAATTTATTGTATCTTTTGAGAAAATTAGGTAATATAAAAAATATAATTTTTACTTAATTTTTTAAAGATTCTTAGAAATTTAAGTAACCCTAATGATCTAAAAAAAGATATTAATGAAGTTATTTGATCCAATTTTTTTTTAACAATTTATTATTCTAAAATAAAACTTAATCAAAGGCTATATACAAAAATAGCAAAAATTAATATACGTAAAACGGCAGTTATGCCCTATATCCAAAAATGGTTGTAAAAAATCTGTGTTTATAGCGCAAACCATTTAAAATTTTTATTCGTAGTTATTATTAATTTATAATATAACATAGGGTATTACGATTGCCTTGCAGAAAGTGGTTATGGAAACAATGTCAGTCATTTTCAAAGCTTGATAGTACACGTTTGTTTGTATATCATACTATTGTCAGCTATACCAACATGTTCTTTGAAAAAAGTCATAAAAAATTAAGCATAGTTTTTTGCAGTTTGATGCACTTGTATCGGTACAAGTGCTATTTTCACAGAAATCCTATGACAATTAAAAATCTTATAGCGAGAATTGTAATTTGCGCTAGAACATTGTCGTGTATAAAAAAATAAGATCTGTTAATCGATGCTTAATGTCGATATACATAAGTAACATTTAGATAATCCGATAATTAAAACTATTTGATCCATTAAAATAAATATTCCAAAAACGGTTTGTGATAGACGACATTTTTGTGCAATTGAAAAGTTTTGTGAAACCAAAAACTTCGTCAAAAGTATATTAGTATCAGAAAGTATAAGTAAATATCATAATTTATTACTTTTTATTTATTTTTCCTAATTCAGAATTTTTAGCCACCAAAACCATTGAAGGATAGTTGAGTGGCAATAACATTTTTTTATTGTTTTGGTAAAAAAATATCGGAAGAGGTACAAATATTCGTATCCAAGGTAAACGCCAAAGCGAGTTCGAGAGAGTTCGGTAAAATTTAGTGAAAGTAATGTTTAAATTTTCAATAATAATTATAACAAAAAAAAATCCGTGCCCGCAGGGGGACACGCGTGGGTAGACCTCGTGTGTAACTCATTTAAAATATAACTCACTACCTAAGAATAATACATGATGCCGTTGTTTACATCAAAAATTTTCAAGCAAAAAGTGGTTTTAATTTTTTTTCTCGGAAAAGGTACCGTTTTTGGAAATACTTTTGATACTTAAATTTAGAGTAAAAAATAACCTTTCTATTAAAAATATTTGCGAGGAGAGAATGTTAACCAGAAAAAAGTTGCCGTGGTTTTACCTACCTAAAATTTACAAGCTAAAAGTAGTTTTAATTTTTTTTCTCGGAAACGGTACCTTCTACGGAAAAACTTTTGATACCTAAATTTAGAGTAAAAAATAACCTTTCTATTAAAAATACTTGCGATGCAAGAATGTTTACCAGAAAAAAGTTATGATTTTTTTTCCAAAAAATTTCGGTTTTTTTACCCCCACCCCTAAGTTATTGAAGTTAGGTTTTCGGTTTATCTACATTAGTTATAGGTATTTATCAAAGACATCATATAATATGAACGCGATTGATCTCCTTTTTATAGGGACAAAGTTATGGTCGAAAAACTGAAATCAGAAAAAGTGAGGCCCTAGCGCCCCCTGTGACCGGATTTCTGTGGTTAACGAACTTGACCTTCATTTTTAGATGTTTGATTTTTGTGCAAAGTTTGAAGGCGATCCGAGCGAAACTGCGGCCGCTATCGTGCTGACAAAAGTGAATCTGGACGCACGCACGCATATATATATATATATATATATATATATATATAAACTTTTTGACCAATGGTCATTTCGGACTCAGACGGTCATAAGAAGACCTCCTGTGAAGAAATTTTTCCAAAATTCGAAAGTAGGGGACAAATGAATGGGCAGACCGAATTCTTCGAGGTCTACCCAAAAACGTTACACATGATTTATATTAAGAGTTTAATATCCAACAACATAAAATAAAATTAAGTTTTAAGTTAAGTTAAGATAAGTTTAAGTTAAGTAGGTAATTCATAAAAATCCTATCCTTAAATGAGGTGCACGTTGAGAGATAGTCTTATTATTATTTTTCCTTTCAGTTCCTATAGCTAAAATAAAACTATGTAATCTAAGAAATCGATTTGAATTGAATAATGTAATTAAAATTTTTAAATTAACGGTTGTATTAAGTAAGTAAATTAGATTAATTAATGTTCTTAACAGTCATATATTTGATAAAAGTAAAAAGACAAAATTTAATCTTAAATAACTTTAATTAGATACTGCTATATATGTTATATAATTACTGCTATATATATATATTTTCATTTTACTTTATTTAATAATTTATGTTGTATTTGATTCTGAAAACGTCCGATCAGAGCAAGGGTTAACGCCTGAAGCGGAGTTGAGAGTAGGGAGTTGTTGAGATAAATGTGGAGCTTAATGTTCGACGACAATAGTTATTAACTTTCTTTTCTATCCGAGTAGAGCCACTCGCTTGTCACGAACCTTCTCCGTATTTTTTTATTAAGTAGTAATACTATCTTCTTAAGTATATATCACATAGAAATTTTATTGAGATTGTGCATCCTCTAACGTTTCTACTCATGGTAGGTTATATTAACTAGTTGACCGGAATGGTAATGTACCTTCAATTTATATATAATATATAAAGAAGCCAATGAACACATGCCAGATTTATATACAGGTTAAGATAACTTATCTGGAAAATGTAAAAAATACACGAAAATTAAGTAACAAAAGTTAAGTTAATTAATTCATTTTTAAATATATGTTTGTTTACTTGTAGCTATCTACAGAATCACAATTAAATATTTTTTTAAAATAGTCCATCAAATTTCTTTTAGTTTAATTGACAGGGATTTTTTTCTTAAGTAGGTACATTAAGGAAAATAGGAAATTATTTGGGGTGTCTTAAATGGCTGCCCGCCAGGTGCAGTAAAATGTGTAATATGCAATCGCAATCTGCTTCCAGATTTACTCTCACATTATAATGTAAGGCGACGAACAGATGAAATAAAATAAGACAAAATATGTGTTTCTCTAATAAAATAATGTGTCTTTTATTTTATATATGTATTATACATCATAGCATAAAATATATAATGTCCATTAAAATAAATTTAGACAAAAGTTGTTATCCATAAAGTGATCTCATTGTTGTATACAATTACAGTCCCTTTGCTGAATAATATCTAACAAGTGAATGCAATTTCTAGTACAGTCACATGTTATGGATACAGTTCATGGATACAGTTCAGGCTTACAGTGAGATGATTGCATTTTCTATTTAGATGTACTCGGATGACGTGGCTTAAATGTATGTCCCCTTTGCTCCGATTAAATTTGCCTATTCAGTAACTAAATTACACTTCAGTCAATTATGTTTAAATCATATTATTGTATTCTCTATGTATGTACATAATTGAATACAATTCTTTATAAAAAAAAATATACTATTTTAACAAGTATATCAATGTCAATTTAAAAAATCTGCTGCCATCTTCAATATAGTTATAAAAATTACAAACATCATTTTATATAAAAATATTTATAATTGTACTTAGCATTAAAATAAATAATTGACAAGATATAATGGTCATTCACAAATAAGCTTTACATTATTATACAAGTTTTAAATTAAATTTCAGTACAGTAGCTTGCTAATTCAAAATGTTCTCTTGTTGTTGTTGTTGTTAAAGATTTTCAAGGATCTTTTTTACTACTATTATTTGACCTAATAATGTTTTCAAACTACACGAACAATAGACATTATAAAAATTAGAATATGCTGCTATAAATATTTTATTTACTACAGAAATTAAATTTCTATGTAACATTTTTAAACGATTGAAAATTGTTTTAGTCGAAAATTATTGACCTACAATTGTATACTCTAGATGTAAATTTCATGAGTACAAAAAAAAAATATAACTCATAAATAAAATTCTACAATAGACTTTACATTACCTAATGTTAGTTTTTTATGATTACCATATATATATATAATGTTCATAAACAAACAAGTCGCCAGAAAATTAAGTTTGGTGGCAGCGAAAAATGCAAAAAAAAACAATTTACTTAATAAAATATATTAAAATTACAATTAACTAAAACTAAGATACCTTATCTTAGTTTTAGTTAATTGTAATTTTTAAGTCAGCGACTGACACAAGAATAAATATATTTTATCCTCGATTCCCATCGATAGTGAGAATGCAAGCCGTATGGTGTCGTCTTCAGCACACTCGAGGCGTGGCGTCAGCATTTAACCGTGTGAAATCAAGTTGGTGCTTACTATAAGAATTGCCCTTGGCTATGCTTGCGTAACAAGATTAATAATATTATGGCCATGTTGACGCCAAATTTCCTGAAAATTTTTTCTAGCATAATAAAATAAAACATTTACTAAAACTGTTGCATAAAAAGATAAGGTACAAGAAAATAGTTAATTTTTAAATATAGTTATTTATTTATAAGAATAGTTTAAATATAGTAAGAATCTTTCCATTCTACGAAGAAAATCCATAACAAATTTAATGGTAAAATATTTCGATATTTTCCGGGAAAATCGAGATACTATTAAAGTTTGTCTCCATAAATCTACATGAGATAACGTTTAGGGGACTTTGATTTATCGGAAAACCATTTAGTTCTAATATACAACAATCCAATATTGAATAGCATACGATTACGTAAAATTTCAACTTTGTTCTCGAATATATTTGTTTATAAGTTTATGGCCGCCGTTTTATTCGATTGTTCATATAATAAGGTAAGGTCCATTATTCATTATGTATAAGTGTTTTTATTCAAATTTACTATCATTTAAAGTCTCTTATAAAAAACATATACTATTGTAATTTTATAAGTGATATCTAACTTAAATAACTGCTATAAAAACGACTATTTCTGTCAGTTACACCAATTTCTTTTAAATCAAAGTGCTTGTTAGTGTGTGCCCAAGATAATATTAAATTTTTGTTTAAGTTATTTCTTTAGGCCGCATAATTTCGTTAGCGAATCAATTACGTTAGGGCTACTTTTTCCAAGATGTTATCAATTAATCATAAAATATTTACGAATATGTTGTTATATTACATAAAAATGTTTTTTATAGTACTAAAGCATTTTTGGAGGTATATTAATGATTTTAATATCCTGTAAAAATTTTGACAACTATTAAAATAGGTTGTGGTAATTACCTTCTCTAAACTGAAGGCTTTTCAATGCATATATTCAAATATTTTTATCTAACATCTTAATTATAAAATGAGATACCTGCCTTTCTAAAAACTTTATTGCTTTTTGAAAAGTTACTTAACAATACCATTTATAAAAATACAATTATCACAATTTTATTGTAAATTGAATTTTAGTCTACAAATTTTTAAACTAAATGTGTAATTAAACTACAAACAGTTATAGAAAAATCAGAAAGACTTATGTTTAAAAATTCAATTCATTTTAGAAAGCTACTGTACACCTGCAAGCTCGAACTTATGAAAACTAATAAACATCTCACATCTTTCAAGCATTAAGAGTCGAGGTTTAATTATGTAACGATTTTGTGATACGGTAACTTATTTTAGGTATGCACGTATAAAGTATTAATATTTGAACTAAAAAACTAATTACGAATATTTAGCAACCTCTCAGATTGGCTCGGCCATTGTCTTGACACTGTTTTAGAGAAATTTTAGCTATAAAGGTAAATTTCGCAGAGCTTATGAAATCTAGCCGTACCGTAGCCTTAGAGTAAAAATCAGAACAGGGATTGGTGTCTTCTAGGTTATTATGATAAAATATTCCTCAAGATCTTCGTAGCGACATGTTGTACTGATAGATACATTCTTTTGTGTATTGTGTACTGGCGTTGTGAGTTTGAACTTCGCTTTTTGCAAGATCCCTCAGAATGCATCCTAATAACGGTCTAAGCCTAGTTTTTCTAACACAACCGTTAGAATATGATAAAAACATTTACATATGATACATACATATTTTTTTAACTTCTGCATTATTTACTTAAAAATATATTATTATTTAATATCGGTAGTTGATAATCTATACCACTTGTGCAACGTCTACATATTATTATTTTTTTGCTCGTATGCAATTACCAGTATCATCAATTACCACGCAAATGTCAATAGTCTTAGGCAATGTAAACAAATGTGGCAAATGAGCCAATAAAACAAATCAATACCGGAAATAATTGTCTGGCAATCTGCCAACTGCAAATAAACGCTCTGTGTTTCGTTCAGTTTCTTAATAAACTATTTTATAATATTTTTCTATATAATATAAATGGGAACTTAATTTTCGTTATTATTATAATTGTCTGTTGTAAACTGTTGAAAATTATATATTTTACGAGACAATGACAGATAATAAATCTGTCATTGTTTCGGTCATTTATTTTACCCTTTAACATAAAGCAAAGGTAAATAAATAGAAAAATAAAAGTAATATAACGTAATGACCCAGAAATTATGACACATGACAACAACATTTTCTAGTACAGCTATAAATCGAGAAAGATTCTATCATTCGATCAATCCGCAAATCAACGCCGCCTTCGGATTTGATTTCTAATAAAATTGATACTTTATCAACAGGAAAAAATGTCTGAATCAGTCGATATAATAAAAGCTTTTTTGTAACCTATATAACTTGAAAATGTTTATAGTAAATATTATAATAGCTCATATGTTATTTACAATTGATTGCATTTCTTAATATAGAACGTAGCTGTGTGAACGTCTGTGGGATGTAATTGTATTAAAAGCAACTTTCCTAATTAACTTATGATCTCATTTAGCGTCATCACTTTAGAAGTGCTTATAATTATAATCTATTTCATGGATGTCCGGGTCTTTCTCAACGACATAGTATGCTTTATGCTTATAATATCATTATATAAGAGTTTTAGTTACTATACTTTACGATCTGAATTCGGTTGCTTTTTCTGTGTAATAGACAACTTATACGTTTCAGTCTTCGAGTATCGACATACTAGATACGGCACCGCGTGCATTCCATGTAGTTACTTGCAAACTTGCAAAAGAGCAAAATTACGTAAACATATATTACATAATATGGTAAAAGCTGTATTTCGTAGTCAAGAATTTTAATAGCACTCGAGCTCGGTAAATAGATAAATTAATGAATGAATAAATTAATTAATTCACATAAATGAATGAATGAATGAATTAATATACTTATTTATTTATTTACTGAACGGACGGCCGGACGGATGGGCGAACGAATGAACGAACGAACAAACAAATAAATAAATAGAAAAAGTATTCCGAAAATATTAAAAATTGAATAAGGTTATAACATAAGAAAAAATAAGGAACATTATTAAATTGTTACACAAAAATCCCTTACATAAAATTATCACAATATATCGCGATAAATCCACCATAAAAGTTATTACTGCTATATAAGTTTGTATACTATAAACAACCCAACAATGTCTTTTTGCCTGAACGTGACGCGTATAAAAATATATTTGTTTCAGCGTGTTTCCGTTAATTATTACGGTAGCTATCAAATTTCTATCGCTAGATTTTGGTGGATAGAACCCTCATAAAGATATTTTATTTGAATAATAAAGTCGCATATTTAAATAAAATATAATATAATATAACTTAAGGAATTGAGGACTTAACTAGGAGTTAACTATTTTATTTCAATTAATAAGCTCGTATGACTATTTGTATGATACCAAAACTACTTCGTCATATACTCGTATATTGTATACCATAGCTAATGTAGTACTAGTTTCGAATATCTTAGATTTATTACATTGGAGAGGGAAAAGTAATACGTAGTAAAAAGATGCGATTATTGAGATGGATTTATATTTAAATGTACAGAAATAAACCTACTTAAAAATAACTACACGAATTCATAGATATAATACATAAATAAAATTATTAACAATATATATTGAGGTATAAATCTATAAACATATACTTATATGATAATCATCGTGTTAGATACCCTGGGATAGAATGTATCCTTTAACAGATTTTTTAAATATTATTAATAATAAAAATTTTAGAATATTTAGTGGTAAGTTATTCCGAAATTTGATGGAATGAACTGTAAACGACTATTTGTAGAATTTGGTGCTATGTACTGGCATTCTGATAAGTATGAACTGTGTTAGTCGTACTTCAGCTGGTGTTTCTAAAAACATAAAATTTTGCTTCAAGTATGAGAATGTTTTTGGGTGAAATAATACACGGTATAGGATAGAAAGAACATGTGAATATCAGCGATAGGGTTTTGCAAGCCACTTGACTTTTTGAAGAAATTCAGAAATTTGGTTATGTTTGCGCAATCCAAATATAAACCGTATTTCTGAAGTGAGCATTGTTTTGGAGTCACTCAAGCTTATTTAAATGGTACTCGGTTAAAATTAGATAACTTGCATCAGCGTAATCTAAAATAGAGTGAATAAGGGAGTGGGCTAAAATAATTTTGGTAAAAAGTTTGAAGAAAATACCGCAATCGTATTAGAAAACTCATAGCCATAGTTTTTTTTTGCAGAGTTCTTTGGTTTGTGTACTCCAAGATAAGGTCTAATTCAAGAAGATGCCAAGTTTTTTAACATTAGAACAATATGTTATATTAACATTATTGTAAACAATAGGAGGTATGTTTTGATACCCAAGACTTGCAATTATCCGTTAATATATATTAATACATTCGACCAAATCCTGTATTCATTCTGTATAACATAATACATAATAAAGTGAAAATGAACACTATTTTTCTAAAAGCTTTTGTTTGATACAACGTGCGAACACAATTTTATACATCTACTTGCATTGCATTACATGCGCGGCAAATAGAATTAGTTTTTTTTCACGCATAATGTATAATTGTATAGACAAAACATTAAAAAATAAACAAAACATTCAAATAAAGCAGTGTCCTGATTAAATGTAATTTTCACTGCTCAAATAACTTTTTACCTTAATAAATTCTGAAAAAAAAAATATTTCACAGATTCTTATGACATCTTATTCACCAGACACCAAGCGAATCTATTATATTTCTTTTCCAGGAATTTCATGTCAATACCAGTGCACAATCATTTAATCAAAATTTTAAGTGCTTTTTTTAATAACGTTCTGGCCTTAATTATAAATTAAATTTATATAAAATCATTCCGTAGGATCCAGCAGTTAATATTTAAATATTAAAAATAAAATTACAGATATCTCAATTTCTAGCTTTGCTTTTCTATCGGTCGGTATAATTAGAAGTTCGCAATTTAAATTAGTGATTGTATCTTACCAAAAACGATATAATTTGCGTGCTTTTGTTTGACAGATATTAAAACAACATTGCATATAAACGACGTTAATACAATTCACTATTTGCCATCTTTTGAATTAAGTAAATCTTTAAAATTCTAAGATTTATTACTACTTTGCCACCAATGTATGAATAACTCTCTTTACATTTAAAATATAATACCTAACCCTTATATTTAAAATATAATACCTACCAAGGAAAAATTTAGTTTTCCTAATTAAATGAAATGTACGCTATAAAAAAAAGATATTGGAGAAAATAAAACAATAACATATTTATAAAGTTTATAAAAATTACAGCGCTTTCTACAAATAAAGCTTGAAAATCAAAGGTACACTGAAGTAAATTTTAATATTGTGATGGGTAATAATTTTAAAGTTGGCACTGTTGTTCCTGAAAATGCATTTAGAAGACGAACTGAAAAACCTTTTAAGCGAATGGAATATATATTACCGAATAACGCACTCGTAACTCGGTTATATGAGCTCATAAAGTAATTTGTCACAACATAACATTGAGGTGTCAACTTGGTCAATGTAATTATTATATTGTTTACCCGTTGTCATTTAATAAAATGATGATGAAGTCTCAAATGATACTGAATTTATATATACACAAATTAGCTTTTTATTTATTAATACCCAGTCCTGGGGTAGGTACGGCCTAAAGTCCTAAAAAACTAATTAAAACTATTATATATTAAAAATATAACTTCGTATTGTCGATTTGGAGGCTTTATTCCAGCTGATTTAATAATACAAAAAAATAAATAAATTATGAACATATTACTGTGAGAACAATGTTATTGATAATTGATGTTAGGATATCATCGGATGATTTCCATGATATCCTAAGAATGCTAACATAGAATTATGCTTCATTTTGCCTTAATTAAGACTGAGGCATGACGGTCATATTCCTTCCTCATTAAGAGTGAAATTATCTGGGTTATAGTTTTTACAACTTTCCTGATAATATTGAAAACATAAAATGCGAACAATATTTTTTTAAAATAATAATTAAAGTTACTACAAAATTTTATATTAAAATTATAGGCATCGGTTCAACCCTAATATTCATGATGATAATATTATGGTAATGAAGGGGAACGTCATCTATTTCAACTTCGCAACCTCTCCCTTACTTTTTATAACAGCTTCCCAACGGTGCTTAAGGTATAACAGAAGATCACCAGCCTATCGACCATGGTGAGAGCCATATTGCCGGTCATTGACCAACTGGTGATCCTCGTGGTACGTAAGAAGCTGTTTATTGATTATGTTCTCTATTACTTTGGAGAGAAGGTCTATAGTTAGTTGGGTCACAGTTATCACCAGAGAGATACCATTTGGAACACTTGACTTATGAACACAATAGAGGCCTGCGTAGACTCTGACATCTTTGCCTATGTCCACGTGCAGCCAGAGCACAGACAGGTTCCGACCTTCAAAAACTTGAAGGCCATGGTAGCAGTAACAATAATAATAATATAATAATAATAATAATATTCTTTATTGCACATCCTCAAAAACCTCAGTAACCTCCCTTACTATACCCCGGCGAGTAGTATAAACTGATGTACGAGTTTATTTTCGGGGTATGATAGGTATGCTGCGGTCCTAGGATGAGACATTTATGTCTTCGTTAAAAACAACAAGGCCGTCTGCGGCGTCTCTGTAAGATGATGGACGGCGTGTAAGCTGGAATGAAATGTTCGGATGTTGCAAAAGTCCACATTTAGAATGAAGCGAGGGTCCGCTGCGTTAATCCATCGTTTTCACTTAGAACACACAAACCGCAATAGTTTTCCCACCCCGGAAACGACGACCCTAAATTTCGACTCGCTGCTGTCGTGAAATCTCGGATGCCGTTAGCATATTGAGCGAAGCGAGCCCGCGCGAAAAAAAAATCGGTCAGGGAGACAGTACAATTCGATTAAAAAAATTCTTCACGCGCTTTGCATTGTAAAACAAAGTTTTCGCGCGAATTTTTTTTCCCATTGACTACCGTGGGATATAAAATTTTTGAAGATTATTCCCCAACAACATGACATTTTTCAAAAGTTTTTTGAGCAAATTCGTAACAAAGATTGACCCTTTTATCAGTTAGCCATGCAACATGTCGTGCCCACTTTGGCACGTGCACTTACATTTCAATTTTTGTGCGTTACTTAGAGCGTTTGTTGCTTTGGTTATTTTTCGTATTTTATTTAGCCGTATTTAGGTTTCTGAAATGATTTGAAGTTGGGAGGATGATTTTGATAACAGTTGGTACTGCTGGATGACCTGGTGGTCATCTGCAAATCTTAAGTAGGTGTCGTTTATGTATAGTCCTTGTTTACTCCAGCCTAGCTTGCTTATGATAATCTCAAGGACAGCTGCATCTATCTTTTTAATGTTTCTTTTTTGTGTATCAACTTTTTCTGTGTCGTAGTTTATTGTTGCCGTGTCTTTGTTTCTTTAGAGGTTTCTGTAACATTCTGTTACGGTAGTAATGATATCACCTCTAGTATACAGTTCTGAGTCTTGTTTTCTCAGCCCTTCTATCCATATTGTATTAGTTCTCAGTTTTTTTAAGGCCTTCTTTATACTTCCAGTGCGCTGTACGTGTTATTTTATTGTGTTTTGACTATATTTTGTATAGTTCGCTTTTATATATTTGTTCACTACTAAAGTTCCTTTTTTTCACTTCATGATTTATTTTTAGTTCTCTGTAACTCCTTTCTTATTTTTAATAGACTTACTGTACTTGCTGATAGTATTTTGTGTTGTTTGTTTTCTTCTCTCTTTTTGTGGGCTTGTTTTAGAATGAATGTGATGGCCTTTTATATTCTGTCGTAGCAGTGTTGTACTGAGGAGACTTCACGTAGAATTAAGAGTTGTTGATAGCCGTGATAATAGAGTTTTATTGTATTTATTTATTTTTTCTTCGCTCTTTAGTTGGCTATTTTGTTTATGTGTGAATTTGGCTCTAGATATTTTTTGTTTATTTAGTGTTATTGTTGATCTTATTATTCTATGGTCCAATTTGAAGTTCAGGTTCAGCGTCTCAATGTTTTGGAATATTTTGGGCTGGTTTGATATGATAAAATCGATTTTATTCATATTTTTTCCGTTAGGGGATCGCCAGGTCCATCTTCGATTTCAATTTTTTTAAATCATGTGTTTATTATCATCAGTTTATGTTGAAGCGCAAAATCTACTAGTCTCTGTCCTCTTTCGTTTCTTTCACCGTATCCGTGCTTTTTAGTAAATAAGTATTCTTCCGGTTTGGGAATGCCAATCTTAGCGTTAAATTCTCCCATCAGTATTTTGATTTTATAGCTTGTATACAGAGCTTTCCCTATTGTGTTGTAAAATGCTTCAATATCATATTCGTTTGCTGATTCCATTAGTGCATAAACTTGAATCAGGGATAGTTTATGACCTTGAATATTAATATTTAGTATTGCTACTCGTTCTATTAATCCATTAAAACTTAGTATATTGTTTTTAAGAGACTTGTTGACAATGAAACCGACGCCATATTTGCCAGGAGTTTGTCCTATGTAGAACGTTATAAAGTTTTTATATTTTTCTATTTTGTTTCCATATCTTCTCATTTCCGATATTCTATTTACATCATATTTTATATTTCTTATAGCCTCCTCATGTTCAAGTAAGCGATCGTATGTTGATAGAGTCCGGTGTTGTACGTTGCAATCCATAGTTGATATTTGTGTTCGGTATAATTATTCTCTATTGGTGTATTCATTGGAGGGTTTGGTTATTCTCCCATGGTGACCACCCAGGTTTGAAGATTTTTTTTGGCCATATTTTTTATTATTTGCGGCATCTGTATAGTAGGAGAGCTATGATTGCTATATGTGCTCACCTTTATTTACTTGGCTGTTGTTTGTTTTGGTTGTTAACCAAGAAGTTGAGTATGCTAGGCTTTAAAACTCCTTCTAAGATATTGTTTGACCCAGTGACTGTTTTATTAGGTTGTTGTGTCTTGTATGTTTTACTAGTATGAATATGTTTATCCGGTTTGGTTAGCGTTATGTTGTCTGGAGATGTTGGGAGTTTTCGTTTACTATTGTATTTTGAAACAATTAATTTTTCATATTTGATTATAGCTGTATTTCCTTTTTCCCTCTCTGATTTAAGTTGTTCTTGTAGTTTCTTTCTTTTTTCAAGTACATATTTAGGAGTCTTCTTTTATGTAATATTGTGTGTCTTTCAGCACTCCTTTTTATTTCAATATTTAAATTTTTATAACAAGGTTTGTGATAGTTGTTATAGTTGGACGTAGTCTCTCTCCTTTCCTTCCTAGTCTTTTTAAATCTTGAATGTCATTATAGGTAATTTTAATAGAAAGATTCTATAAATTTAATTGTATTTTTTTCAAACACTCATATGATATTTCGTTTTTAACTATCCCGAAAAATACCAAATTTCTTACTCTTGATTGTTTTTAAAGATAATAAATTCTTTTTTCCTGATTTTCCACTACTTCCTTCATTTCCTCAAGTTTTCCTTTCCGTGCCAAAATTTTTTTTTCGAATATACTGTTAATATTTTGCGTGACTTGTTCTGTCACACTTCTTCCAGTTTCTCTAATTTCGTTTCTTTGTTCGTCCATGTCCTTTTATCGCTTTTAACATATTCAAAGCTTATTCCATCATTTTTGCTTATGTGTAGTTTGTTTTGGTATAGGTAATGTGGTACGCACCACTAGAGGGCTAGTGGTGCGCTTACGTATTAGTTGGCTCGTTGACGTACAGTATTATGTATCGTTTCTAGATATCGATCTCAATCAGTGTTACGAAGTAGTGCGTCCCTGTTCTAATAGATGGCGCTGTGTTTGTAATGGTGCGCAGTTTGGATGATGATTGGAAAAAAAATAATTTTGAGGCTATGTTATTTTGTACTTTTTTATCATGTGATCTCCTATTTTCACTATTGCACATACGAAACTTTTCCATCTAGAGATGTTGGATCTTATGAAGACGCGATATGTTTTCTGCAGGCGTTCGAGTTCGGAATATAATAATTCGTTTACATCCGCCTTTTTCGAGTTTTTACGAGCTTAATAATAATATTTTCACTAAACTTTATCTTTTCCTGTTCACTAAGCACTATGACTCTGTACACATTTATTTATTATTTGTTAAAAGTCACTTTTTAAATTATATTCTTACTTTTTTATCGGAGTTGATGTTAATCGTGCCGCGGTTGCCCCGCGGGCATATGTAAATTATAAACTGTAAAATATTTACATTTTTATATTAAGCTGTATTATCTTATATCATTTTAATAACAAATTACAAATCGACAAATTTAGGAACGGTATTAAAAACTGTGATTAAAATTATACATTTTATTAATTATCCTATCTTTACATATGGGATTCATCCATCCGATTTCCATCTGTGATATGTTGAATATTAATTAAGTTATTTCTTCTAAAGGAAATAACAACAAGAAATAGTAATAAAAGGACTAGGTATTTTAGTATTTTATTTTTTTTATATGTCGGTTAGTTCTAAATTAATGATGTGAATAATTCACTTTTGAATCTTCATATAGAATAAGTAAATAAACAACTAAATACGTGTATATTTTTTATTAATATAATATTAAAACACCAATTAAGGCATCATAAAATTATGCAGTAAACAACTTTAAGCAGGAAACATACATGTATATACGATTCGTCACGAAAATAAAAAAAGTATATTTACAAATTGCTAAGATACTTTCTTATCATAAATTTATAAAAAATAAAGCTCTTCACAATGGGCCTGAAGTACTTACTTAAGTATATACAATCTTTTTACTAAGGTGTAAAATAAATATAACTTGCTAAGTAGCACTTTAAAATACCCGAGAATTATAGTATCTTGTTTATAATTTAGCAAAACATTTAAAGTTCCCACTATCGTTCGTTAAATAAATATGACGAACTTCATTCTAGTTCCTATATTTTCGATCCCTCTATATTTTCTTTACAATAGTCACGTGTTTTTGTCACAGTGTTAATTTGTGTGTTTTAGGTAAATATTTTTTTACTTTGTTCAGGTGTCCTTCTTAATATATGAAATAACTTTTTTACAAAAACAATCAACCTTCTTCACTGACAATTTATTTAGTATCTAAGTATAAAAAATAATGTGAGGCAATAATAATTATTAAAAATATATATTTACAGTACTCTCACAACAATCATCATAAACGAGTATATTATAGTTGTTAGTAGATTGTATTATCGACTAATTCCATCGAAAGGTTATCGAAAGGGTATTGTATAAATGTTTAATATTTTGTATGTGGTTCATGGCACAATGCAAGCCGAACTATTCACCAATAATACGCTTCTATAGCAATAAATTATACATCATGGAGTCACAAGGGAATTCTTTCATATACCTAATAATTAAATATGAGATTCGTTTTTTCAGTAAGCCTAAATCTGACACAAACATAAAGCCGACATTAAATGTATTCTTAGGTTGACGACAGGGATATCTGAAAATAAACAATTTAATAAAAATGTGGCGTTCCTGTAACAAAACTGTTTTCTTTTTCAGAATATTGTCTGATAATGATTTGTGATCGGTATCACCATAACACATTTTCGTTACTTTAATTTCTTCAGAGTTAGGTATGTAACTTTTACTTTGTAAGTTTGAAAGCATCATAGATCTAGTAAATTATTCTATAATACATGTATTCTTGGTGAAAAAAAATCTTTACTTTGTTTTTAATTTCTTTTAATATGTACTTAAACGTGAAGATAAAGTCAAAATAAAAAGAATTTCTTGTCGGTTAACTTAGCCTTTGAAACCCTGCAACTAGAGTGACGTTTCGTAAGTCCAATATAAAATATAACAGAGTAGCATATATCGGTTATAAACATATGCTTGTTTGCAACTAAAATAACCCCTGACTTTGTCTTGGCCAATATTTTTTTAGAAAAAAATAAAATTTGTGAAGCAGAAGTAATATACGATAATTAAGATATTCCCCTTCCAAGTATTTAACATTCGAAATCGAAATTATTGGGTTTTTATAGAAGTATAAAAGATCTGAGTGATTGGTTTCTATTAGTGTTGTTGACAATAAATCAGTGTAGTCAATAAGAAAAAAATGTGTACAAATAAATACGAGCTTTTTATAAATATAATATCTTATTATTCTGCATAAGTCAGTGGAATGAATTAGATATTAGTATTACAATGGGGAATCTAGATACTACCTACCTAGAACCTAGATTACTGTTGAAAATGTGAAGACGAACAATTCAGGAAACCTTTGTTTTGTGTATTAAATCGTGCTACAAACCGTGTTGAATTTTCCAATGCCACAAATCTAAATTAAGGTACCGAGAAAGCATTGTTTCATAAAAACATATCCTGTTGATGTTCTTGAAGCGAAGAGTTGGCGAAGCAAGGAAACTGCGCTAAAATTACTTTGAGTATTACCAATTGTATTCTACTATCTACTAATTACTGTATCATTTTATAAGTCTTAAATATATCACAAATAAAAAATAAGTTTATAATTTATTAGTATTTTTATAATTTATCGTGCTTGTATTTCTACTAGTAACTTAAAAACAGAACCAAAGATGTTGTGCAATATTAAAATAATATTTTATTTTTAAGGCCCATATCGAATCGTCCTATATATTTTAGTTAGCAATTATTAATGCAGATATTGTGATTTTTTGGTGAGCATTATAATCATTGATTCGTAAACGCTAACTAAATACTTATACTATAACAATTTCCAATATCATCTTATGACTTGAATTTATTTCAGATGATTAACGATTCATTATTATTTATTACTATCTAAATACTACAATCAATAATTGGAATGAAACATATTTATACAGTATTGTACACGTTGAATGTTCTTATCTTTATCATTATATATACATATATATAAAATTAATTAATTAATTCATTCATTCATTCAGTATATATAAAATTGATTCATTTTTGTAATACTATTATAAAAATTAATGAATTTTCTATAACAAGTTTATATTAGTAATTAATATATAGTATAATGTAGTTTCAAACTTCCCAACTTATTAAATATGTCAGTGAAATATTAGTATTACTGGTCATGGGATTAGAAGGCTCCATTCTGTGTATAACGCACGCCTAAACCAGTAATTACAGAGCTATAAGTGTAATTATTGGTTTAAAATAACTTATTAATTAAAGTAACATTAAATTAAAACAATAAGCAATATATTCATAATTAAAAAAATACATATATATATTAAAACAATTATCGAAATATATTTCATAAATTCATTTCAGAAATACTCGTATATGGTTACTATGTGAAATTTTGCTTGGGAGTTCATTTAAAAAAAAGAGTGCTTGTTAAGATGGAGTTTTTCTTAATTGCACTTGTCTGTTGGGGGGGAGGGGTAGGAAGAGCAGAAAAAGTAATAGTGGGTATTTTCGTTTTTTTTTATTCTGACGGTAAGAAAGAGAAATAAACTAATCAGAGTAGCTCTAGCTAATAACGTCGGTCACAACCACAGGATCCAATAGAATACAAATTTATTAACTTAAAATTTAATCATTATATTTAAACTACAAACTACGTGATCCTTGCTCAAAGTTGGAGACAAGTATGAATATAATAAAATGAAATTATAATTATAAGAATACAGAGAAATAAATGCAACAAACAAAGGTTTCAGATATTACATTCTGGGATTTTAACATGATACAAGGCACCTGCGTCTAATCAGCGTTTCCACGGTTCGTGAGAATATAATAAATGCGAATTTGACAATTTTATAACAAATAAGAATATTAGAAATATTTAATTAATAATCACAAGTATATAGGAATATAACAAGCTATATTCTTTGTTTTATATGACAGAAGCTAAACACAAATATTGACCAAGCCATATATTAGTGATAAAAGTTAGTTAATTCATTTAAATATTTGTTTGTTTAGTGATAAAAACCTCAGAAAATCAGAATTAAATAACTTATCCAATAGTCTAATAAGTTACTTTTATATTACTTGATAAGAACGTTTTTTTCTTAAGTGGGTACATTAGAGTAAACAGAAAGTCTTAAATGGCTGCTCGCGAGGCGCAATAAAATATAATATGCAATCGCAATGTGCCTTCAGATTTACTCTCACATTACAACAAAGAAAATGAATAACGAAATTAGACAAAATATGTTATGGTCATATTAAATAACATATATCTCTTTTTTTCAACATCCATTGCAGCATATAAAGTATAGTAGCTATTAAAATTTATTTAGACTTAAGCTGATCTCGTTGTATACAATTACATTCCCTTTGCTGGATAATATCTAAAATCACAATGCAATTTCTACTATAGCCAGATGTAATTGCTCGTGGATACAGTTCAGGCTTACAATGAGACGATTGCATTTTCTATTTAAATGCAGTGTGGCTCGGATCACATGGCTTTAATACATGTGCCCTGTCCTTTGATTAATTTTGCCTAAGCATTATCTAAATTACATTTCAATCAATTGCGTTTAAATTATACTATAGTATTTTAGACGAATATACATATTAAAATACAATTCTATATAAATAAAATATTACATTTGATATAATATCAATTTTAAATTTCTAAAATATATTTCTTTCTTCAATTAAGTTATATATTTTTTCTTATTAAACATCACGTGTTATTAAAATATATGGGTGTACTTATTATTAAAATAAATACTAGAATATATGTTATTTTACAAATAAATGTTTTTGTTTTAACTTGTATACAAAATTTTTAACTAAATTTTAGTCCTTGTATAGTTTTCTAATTCGACTTTATCTCTTGTCAACAATTTTTTCTTTAGTAAGGATTTCATCCAATTCTTTTCAATTAAATTGGGCATATAATGATATTTCTGGATTTGCTGGAATTATTTCCTAATTAATATTACTTAAGGGGTATTATTTTTGAATTATGAAGACTCATATATATTTGTTTTAGGAGGCGTAAATATAAAAATTCTCCATAGTATCTAGTTATTATGTTCTACCATTATGTTTTAAGTCTTAATACATAATGGTAGATAGACAACTAGATATTCTGCACCCCTTGTATATTCACTGAAAACTGATAATAGCATCCACTGACTCGGGAATTTCTACTCATTCAATCCTATTCAAACAAAGTTAAATTAAACTTGTATCAGTTAAAAATAGTGTGACCTAATTTAACTAAAAAGTCACATATAAGTCTACAGATGGACTCGATCGTTAGATATAGATGACCCAATTAAATGTCAAATAATGACTAGAAGTATAATAATATAATCCTCTTTTATAAATTTTGTACAAACTTAACCAAATCCTAGATTTCAGAAAAGCTCTTCGATTAATCGTTGTATTGAAAGTCATTGAATGTTTGAACATTTTAAGATATATTAATTGAGTTAAGAAATTAAAAAAAAATTCAGATACGTATTCTAAAATTTAATGAGATACAATATCTTAGTCAAAATATACACAAAATATATCTATGGTATCACTCTCATGAAACTACATATAACATTTTGAATTTCATGTTCAGAGGTCTTCATTTGTTGCTTGCTATCCCCAACTGTGTTCCCCCTGCACAATGATATGTTGAATATTTGTAATATACATTGCTATGCGGATAATAACACCGAGAGTAGTTAAGATTGTTGGGGACCCGGTGATCTATGAACCATGGCCACTTTGTGCATCTTCTATCGCATTTACAACAGGGAGTGTTCCGAGGAGCTATTTGATCTGATACCCATACCATTAATACCACCTGGGTGCGTTGCGATCCTTTACTGTGCCGTTTTCAAGGTTCTTTCTTGCACATACCACTAAAATGTGGAAAATACTTTCTTCGGCGGTATTTACGGACCAATACGATGCCTTCGTATACCTTCAAGGCAACATTGTAAGGTTCGTGGGCGGTGGTGAACACCTGTCATCGGTAACCCGCTCGCTCGTTTGCCCTCCTCTTACATTAAAATAATATTGAAAATAACTACCAACGAATACAATTAATTTAGTAACATTAAAGTGAAAAACTGATTAACTTTTGAATCAAAGCAGCATTATTATTTGACAACATTAGAATATAATACTAGGTATATTAGTAAAATAACGTAGGCAGCATTTAACATTTGAAACAATCTTAAGCCTTAAATAATATTAGGTAATACACAATCAATTTATATAAAGTTTTAAAAACTTAAGCTAAACATTAAATAAAAATAGTAAATGGGTAAATATTTTCTTTTATGTTGTGAAAACATAGAGTAAGCTCAAGCTAGAAGCATCTAATTAATAAAAAAATACAAAATGTCACAGACTAATTAACTCTTTTTAACTAAGTTTTAACAAACAATTACTCAAACTAATGTCTCCAAACTACACGATCAACAGACATTATAAATTAGAATGTGACACTATAAATATTTAAATTACTAAAGAATTGAAAATTAATAAAGAATTTAAATTACTAAAGAAGAAGAAATATGTGTATAATAGTATAAACGACTATAATTACGTTCCTTGCTTGCATTTTACTCCACATCTGATAAACATCACAACCACTAATAATGATTTCTTTAAAAATTATTTTCTATTTTAATAAAATTTTATATTTTTTTTAAACATTAAAACATGCAAGGATAAACAACACAACTTTTAAAGCATAATTCTTTTAAACGCTAATACCTGTTGTTTGTCCGTTTGGTAGTTTAATGAACATAACAGGACTTATTGTACAGTAAAAGTATAATATATTTATCTATTTTTCGAGAACAATTACAAAAACCGCAAAAGAATATCGCAAAAAGCTATGCGCATAGTATCATCATGGAATTGACAAAGTCAGTTTTGTGCTGAATTTTCTATTAAATTAGGTATCGATAAAAATGAAAAAGTGCGAAAATTTTAACTTATACTCAGTTATATTTCATGTTGATATAATCCTTACTTTAATCCAACGACCTTAGTAGAATCTTTTTGAGAACTTAAGCATTTGCAGAATCACGATAACATGGAACAGAAGGGAGGGGTGTGGAAAAGTTATGAGAAATTATATCTCGCTGCTTTATTGAATGACTTATCGATGCAGCACAAATAATTAATACATGTTAAACTTAATAATATTCCGAATCAAAGTTTCAAGTGTCATAAAACACGAACCACAATATATTAACAAGCACGCAGCTCACCCCAAGTCTTGTACCAGAGTATAACAAGTTATACGTCACTAAACGTGTCGACCCATGTCATATACCTTTGTAGTCTATGGCCACTTCACTCACACGAATATTATTAACATAGATAATTAATAATTATAACACTACAACTACACCAACTACAAGTAAAATGTATACAAGATTAATAAACATGAGAAGGTAATAGTTAAGAATAAATATACATAATATATAACCAAAGAATTTTGTTAAAATTGGAGTAATTTTACTGTTTTTTTTGTGGGTCGAAAAGTGAACGTAAGTACGTTCGTTCGTTCGTTCGTTCGTTCGTATTTAGCGTACTCTTATAAGTATAAGTGTACGCTAAATACGATTATAAGATTGTGAATTATTTTAGTCAAATAATGTTACAACGGTTATACGTTAATATGTAAATCTAGGCTCTAGATGTAAATTGCATTCGTGCGAAAAAAGGAGGTATCACTAATAAATAAAGTTCTACAATGGGCTACTTTAAAGTAATAAAAATTTTATTCATATTATAATGTAATGTCAATATTATAATGTTCATAATCAGAGAAGTACTCAGAGCAATAATATTATGGCCTTGTTGACGCCAAACTTATATCTCTAAATATATCTAGCATAAAAAAAAAACATTTACTAAGACTGTTACATAAAATTATAAGATATACAAAAGACGTAGTTTTGATATTTTAATGCAACCTACAATAACCTTTGAATAACATACGATTAAGTAAAACTTCTGCTTTAGTCTCAAAATATTTGTTTAAAAATGTATGGCGGCCATTTTATTATATTATTTTTATCAAAATGTTATGTAGCCATTCCTTCTGTATATGTTTTTTCTTATCAAATTACTGTTATTTACGGGTCACTTTTATAAACAAAATGTCGTAGTGATTTCTAACTTATGTAATAAATAACTTCAAAAACGGCCATTATTGTTAGTTAGTTGAAAGTTTATTTTTTAAAATTTAAACAATTAGATAAATTAAACTATTTATAAACACTGTTTATCTTATATTATATTGCCTTAAATACGATTGCTTAAGTACCAACTAACTTTTTTGGTGGAATGTTAATGATATTAATGAACTTTATAAAAATCCGACGGCCATTCAAAATAATTATGGTAATAGTGTATAACATATTACCATAATTATTCATATTAAAAAAATACACAGCCTTCTCCAGATTGAACACTTTTCAATGATTATGTACAAATATTGTCATGTGACAGTTTGATTGTTAAATAAGATATTTGGCTTTCTAAAAACAATAATGAAAAGTTATTTATATAACAAATTTGTACGTAATGATGATTAAGTAAGTAAGTACGTAAGTAAATTGGAAATAAATATTTATCCTGAATACAAACAGTTAGGAAACTGTCAGGAAGACTAATGAATTAAAATGCATTCTGTTTTAGAAAGTTATTAAACTTCACTTAACAACTGCAGGCGTAAACTAATGAAAATTAATAAACATCTTACATCTGTAAAGCATTAAGAAGATGTCAGAGTCTAGGTTAAATTTTGTATCGATTTTGTGATATTGTAACTTATTATGTTTTTTTATATGTTATAACTCAAAAAAATGTTAAAATAGTTTTTAAGATATATGCTCTCATTAAAAAAAATGTTATGTATACATTGGTTTTTATGGTTATTATATCTACAAGTATTACTTAACTGTACTCATATTGACATTATTAACAGGGAATTTCTGGTTACAAAATAAGAAAGTATTTTAAGATTAAGAAGTTCTACGAAAAGTGCATCCGGAAAGAGAAAATACTTTAACTTAAGATTGAATTGCGAACACGTAGCAACCTTATAATAATGGTTTTATTTTAACCAAGTTATGAATATTTTATTTCTTTTATATAAATATAGATATATACTTCTTGTATATTCGCAGAGATTCAATAGTACAGTAGCAATAATAAGAGTAGAGCAATATTTAAACTTTGTAAAGAATATCTTTCATTTTTAAGTTTTCAAATGTTTTAATTTTCTCTTAAAATACGAGTATTATAGACATATATACGTAGGCATTTCAGTAAATTTGTTATAAAAGTTTTGGGACACTTACGAGTTATATTTAATTTAAAAGTTTGGTTATTTATAAGTAAAAATATATTTTTTTGCAATTCATATTTTTCTTTTTTTCCAATATTAAAAAACTTGGTCAAGTGATGGTATAATGAATTTACGTCTGAAACTTTTTTATGCAACGATTTTTACGACGTCAAGTTCAACTTGAAGACTGATGGATCATTTAATCATTATTTTTCACTTACTTCTTTTTATCAAGCTACACAACTTTATTGTGAAAAAAAAAATTGCTGCAGGATTTTTTTTCGTAATTTGTTAAAGTGAAATATAATTTGTTAAAACTAAATGGAAACTTGCATTCATATATACTAATAACGATATTATTATGTTATAATGTAATATAATAGACATATATGCTTTATCTTAAGCATGATAACAACGCATTTGTCTTAAATATTTTACTAAAAACGTCTAGCTACGGGTATTAGAGAACGTGTTTTTATTATACGAAGATTACAGCATTCCCCATATGCCGTACTGCCAAGAACCGTAAAGAAGCCTCTGTATCTACTGTAAAAACTTCTTATCTTTCCCTTATTTCTTGTAGTTCTCCTTATTTATTGTAAGTATTTTATGTGTTTCCGTATGCACCCTGGCCTAAATGGTTCCTCGGTCCGCATTATTGGCATATAAAGTATTAGTTTTGAATGTATCAAGTTCTGTAGGTATTCTCAAAGGATTTGAATTCAACCAATATCGTAAGACTTTCTTTCTATCTGTTAGACATAACAAACGAACATGAAAATCGAAAATCAGTTTTGTTTGTTTTGAATTCGTTTGATGTCAATAAATTTACAAATCTATTAGTAAAATATTAAAAATACTTTGACATAAGAATAACATTCCATAATAAAATATTAAAATAATAAATTGTAATCTGTTACCATAGCCCTAAGTGATAACCCGTTTAAAACATATACATTCGGTATAAAAGGAATAAACTCATGTAGCGCGGACTACTTATTTTATCTCAAGTAATGTTTTGTTATTTAATAAAACCATTAAGACGTATATGATAAAGATATCCGTTTGTGCATTTTGCAGTACCTACAATATCGAAGCTGCGGGTTACTCAAGAACGTTTTAGTTCCGAGCTTTTCTAAAATCCGGAGGTAATCCCCGTTTCTGAAACTCATGTATCTTCTTTCTGCTGAAACACAGCATTTAGTTTTAAGAATTCTTACAATAAAGTTTTGAAATAAAAATCCAATGTATTAATTTATTACGGATTTTTTAATAATGTTTTGAAATTGCATGATGTATAATCACCCTATATTATGCGATCAGGTGCATTATGTCTTATTTTGAAGTAATAGTAGTAACAGTAGTATTGGAAGAAGTAATTTAAAAGTTTATATTTTATTAATTATTTATTTATTTAACATTAATGTACACAAATAATATATAAAAACAGAGTTAATTAAAAGGTCCGTACAAAGGCATTATGTTAATATTGTTTTAATAAAAATAAACATTCATGTAAGCTTACATAACTATCCATACGTTTATAATAATTGATAACAAATTCAAATTCAAATGAGGTAATAAATAAAGAATATGAAAGACTAATTATAAAAAAAAAAAACATAAAAAATATTATAAATATGGCGGCACCTCTATAAGGTGACGTCACTCGATCATTGCACTTTAAGTAAACTTGAAACTTTATAAGTATAGACTTTAATTGTAATAATTTTACCTATTTATGTAAGGATTTTCCACATAGTCAATGTAGTTAAATATACTCATAATTAAATATCTCATTGTAAAGCGCCATCTCTACCAACGAACTTGAGTTGTAATTAATATACAACCGACTGAAACCCACGCTCTAAGGTGCGCCACTTGTTCATAATTCAGTTCGTTCTTTTAGAAGGCTGCTTCTAAGAATAATAAGTCCTTTTTTCTGTTCGAGCCCTGGGACTGAGCGTACAATAAAGTTAAGTAGTTTTACTTATTTCATAAGAATAGGATTTTTTTTTCAAAGTATTTGTAGATAATTTTTTGAATTTCCATTGGTTTATTTTTGATTTGTTGGATAAATAAATTAGTAAACTTTTATTACTTAAATAAAAAAATTATAAACAATCTAGTTTCATTGGCTCTATAATAAAACTATGAAATAAGTTAATACTTTTTAGAGGAAAACCATTAAATTTAAAGCCAGCGTATTATTAGCAAGAATTTTAAGTTAAAGCCTCCAGGACTATTTGGATTGTTAATTTTACTTACTTTACTTTAAAATAAAAGGATTTTGCTTGATTTTGCTTTAGATATTACGTTATAAATCCATAATGTATTACATTCGCGCATTTTTACGTTACAAAAAATTAGGGAAGTCGGGCAGCTACGAATTCTTGAACTCTGTGAATGTACTCGTTCTGAATGTATGTTGAATGTTCATCTCAATGTACCTTTGGCGTTAGAAAAGTCTTTCTTACTGTAAGTCTACAGTAAAAGGATTTAAAAAAATAGTATATTACATAGACCATAAACTTATAACAAATCATATAACATAAACAGAACATTGTAACATAAAAACTTTTAAAAATTACACAAAAAAAATATATAAACTTTTCCATGAACGTCAGTTTAACAGGACGTTTTCATTTTTATATTGATACATTTAAAGATAACTATAAATTTTTTTAGTATACTCAAACTTAGCAAATATATACTACAAAATAGGTAATAATGTTACAATTAGACGAAATTTTGAAACTAAATAACATAATAAGGTTTAAAAAAAATTGGGGTTCTCATTTTTCTATCAATATATTGGATAACTTTTTTCACCTAGAATATCATTTGGGAAGATTATTATTATAATCATGCTAAAAACACCTTAAATTATATTTATTAATTAATGGTAATATATAATATAATTGTCTACAGTATGTTTTAATAGCATTCGGTCATATTTATTATATAATCATAAACAGTTTTAACGTAGAATATTCTTTATTTATCAAAATGTTAAAATTTTATAAACATCGATTTACTTTAAAAAAATCGTTTTAAAGAACCAATACAACGACAACACATGTAATTTCTAACCACTAAATACTGAAAGATTTTAACAACACTACTAAATTTACTAAATAACAAATAGATAAGGATATAGAGTCAACGGTGCTTCGACTGCATTGTTGAGACGTCAAAACGTCAGCATAGCTGCACGTTTGGCTGTACACAATGCAGTTTTGCTACCGACGCTGTAAAACGGCAGCCAAACGTGGGTAACACACAAGAAGAATGTAAGAAAGATGAATGCTGTGGAGATGCGATCTTTTCGCAGAATATGCGGAGTCAGTCTAGCTGATCGAATCCAAAATGAAGAGATCCACAGAATGGCAGGTACTAGCGAAGATGTCACGGTGAGAATGAAGAAGAACGTGCTCAGGTGGTTTGGGCACGTCGAACGAATGAGTGATGAAAGAATGGTAAAAAAGATTTATATAGGAAAAGTGAGCGGTAAGAGACACAGGGGGAGGCCTCGAGTGACCTTCGAAAACACAGTATCAATGTTACTGGAGGAAGGTCACGTAAAAAGCATGAGGACCCTCCGGAGGGCATGTATGAAGAGGTTGATGTCTGTGGCCGAGGCGAAAGAGGTATGCAGAGATCGTAGCGTTTGGCGCTCCGTCGTCTCTGGCTACCCCGCAAGGGATATGGCGTGAAGCTAAATAAAATAAATAAATAAATAAATAAGGATACTAAAAAAATAGATCTTTACATTCTTAAACCAACGAATAAATATAATACAATTACGTTTTCGTAAGTCAAATTTTGTTTTCATTTCACTTTTAATTATCCTAATATATCGCGATGGATTAGTGGATTTCTACTAGTTCATTTTATGTAACATTGTGCTTTTTACATCTTCTGCTTCAAGATCTAAGCATTTTGAAAGTGAAAATTTTATTTTTTCTTGGTGAGGAAGAGCAAACAGATACGGAGAACTCAATTAAAAATCTGTCAATCTTTCTACGTGTTTTATGGTTTGAAATATAAACCACGCTTGAAATTATTTCCATATGAAGGACTATAATTTAAAGAAATTCGACACGTTAAATTCAAATAATCTTCTTAAAGTCGAATCTCGTAACGAACTGGAAGCAGCTAGTTTTATTTAACACCGACTCTTAACTAATTTACCAACCATAGGATACCTGAACAATTTTATTGCAATCAATATTGATTGCAGTCAAAATTATATTAAAAAATAATTTTACTCACAAAGGAAATTAATGAAATACAGCAACTAAAATGGATTAAAGTACTAAACCTAAAGCATTTAAATAGAAAACGTTTACGAGATAGAGATGGTATAGAAAATGAAGCTTTTAAATTTGGCAAACGAAGTTCGGTCGTTACTTTGACTCTATCAAACTCTATTACAACCGATCGAATTTGTGTACAAATAAAATAGCTTTACATTTATACTGAAACAACTTCCAGGGTACCGGAAGATAAATTGACTGAGAAGTAAGTTGGATCTCTTTATATCATATTCTACTATACCATACGATTTTCTTAATTAAAGAATTTAATACTAATATTTAAATATCATGTAAAAAGTAATAAAAGCTTAATAACATATTAGGCATTGTAAAATATTACATATGATTTTTGAAAACAATATGAATAAATGAAAATAAACAAACAAATATTGATAAACATCTGTTTGGTAACTTTTCACGATAATATGCGATGTATATACTTAAATAATATAATACTGGGAGTAAAATAATACACTGGTACACATTGATTCGTAGCCTGTTTATTACGAAAATTGTCCTATGATTACCCACCACCAATTGACAAATACGTACACCACATTACTTTTCCCAAGTATATAAGATTTTTTTTATTTCGTAATCTGCCAGATGATATTTTAATGAGAAAATTGACTTTCAAAATCGTTAAGTCCTTGAATAAAAACGGAAACTTTTAGATTATCCCTTAAAATGTATAATCTAGTTTTATTGTTTTGTAATTATTTCCAAAACAATTATTTGTCCTTGCGGTTAATATAAATAAATTTTAATTTGATCGCTATCATAACACATGAAACATTTTTGTTGTATTTTAATTATAATCAATGTTAGTTTCCTGCGTCCACAGGAAATGAAAGAATTTTCCGGTCAAATAGTAGTTATATCTAATCGAGTAGGTAACCATAATAATTTCTACTAAAAACCGTTCAGTGGTCTTTTACTTTTAAACTCACTTTTTTTTTTGTAATTCCGTGATATGTGTTGTATACGTAGTAACTATTATTTTTTATATTCATAGTACAGGTTTGTTAAAATAAAATAATTACACAACATATTGCAAGGAAAGTGTCAATATTTTAGGCAAATGTATGATAAAAGAATTAAGGAAACTAAAATTATAATTATTAATAATACATACTTTTAAAATGTTTCTCAAAAGCCTTATGTAAATAGCAAAATACTTCTCATATACATATTTTCCGCAAGTTACATGACAACGTTATATTAGTTGATATATATTTTTATATATACTTAAGTAATTTAATTTCCAGTACTGTATTTGTTTCAATATTTATTTAAAGGGACATTAACTATTCAAACTAAATATACTCTGAAAAGTACAATCCTGTAAAAAAAATTCTTAAAAAAGTAATTAACACTAAAACAAACTAAATTATTGCAATAAAATTAAATTATTGGAACTTGTGCCTCCGAAAATAATGCTAGTATCATAAATGTTTCTGTTTCTTTTTTGCTAATATACAACTATTCGTTTAACCGAGTAACTTCATTCTGTAGTTTACTGAGATAGAAATTCAGAGCAACAATAGCATAAATAAAAAAATTCAGTGCAAGAAAAGCAAATTTTTCGTTATTTTAGTTTCCTATGTCGCGACCACAAACAGAAACTTCAAAAACCTTATAAATATAAAAATTAAATGGAATATAATATTAACCCTTATTTTTTGTTGTAGCTACTTCCGGTAAATATGCAAAAAGAATTTCAATATTGTAAGAATATTTTTGTTAGAAATTATCTATTTTTATTCATTTTACACATATATGAGATTGAAATAATTATTTATAAGTTCTTAATGTATGATATTTTTTAAAACAGTCTCCAACATGAAGAAATGGCTTTCTACTGCACGTTTCACAGAAGTATACTGTTGTTTTTCTTTATTCATTTTTGGGCTCAATATATTAAAAAATAATTGGAAAAGGAAACTGGAGATGTCAATTGCTGTTACCGATATTTAACTAATAAGACAATAGTGCCTGCATTTCACACAGAGCGGGTTTCGATATGTTTCGTCTTGTCACCTCGTACGTGACTTACGACCGTAGCGACAAAGTACTGTTATCACGTGAGAGGTGACTTACGACTGATAAGGGTTAAGTATATCATCAACAATTAAAGAAAATACATGATGGCATTCAATTGTTTATTACTTTTCAGATAATACTAATAGTTTTATAACTTATCAATCAATCAATAATTAATATTTAATTAATCAACAATTAACATTTAAAAAGAAATATTCATTTAAACAAGAATTTAAAGTAAATTTCATCGCACGCCTCAGATGCTCGTAACTTTACTCAGATTCTCTTTAAAATATCATCTTTGTGAAATATGTCCTTATTTGAAAGATTTAGCTGAAACTAATAATAATAAGATAATTATGCACTTATTGCTTTATTAACTTTTTACAAAAAAATGTAGTTATTACTTTTCAGTACATTTATTTTTAAATTAAATTTTTGATCTTTAATCACGTCGTCGATAAAATGTGACATTAAATTTTACTCGTAGATTTTACAAACGGCAGGTGTATCAAGCTTGGGCTAATGTGTTAGTCACTAAGAATCCAAACTTTGCTGAAGAAGAAATATATATGGTTATGTTTTATCTTCAGCATCTGGAGGTATGGACCTCGGGATTGTTGAATCTCTTGGGCACTCTTTTTGTCTCAAACTTCACTTTGGATGTTTCAAGTGATTGCCAACTTCGTGGTCATTTGGAGAGCAAGACCAAGTTGGCCTTGTAGAATCGGGAGTGATGAATAAAATGAGGCAGTATTTTAGGCCTGGCCAAAGAATTGCAGTCTGTAACGTGCCGGTGGGGTATTTGGACACAAGAAGTAAGGTTCTTATCTCTGGTCGGGATCTCCCTAATATCGTTCTACTATTTCTACCGTTTGACCGCGTACAACGGAGAGCCGTTGGGATTGTTGGGTACCCGGTACTATGCAAACGGCTGGATTCTTTGGCATTGCGTAAAGTCGTGGCATTTCTGTGCATCTTCTACACTATTTACAATAGGGAGTGTTTCAAAGAACTATTGGATCTGATACCTGCCGCCAAATTTCATTACCGCGAAGTTACGTCATCGCCTGCAATACCATCCGTACCACGTGGTGATCCTCTATTGTGCCCTAGACTAAATAAATATGGTTAATACCCCAAGGTTAAATAAATATGGTTGTGATGGTACTATAACATGGGAAAAAAATGATCTTAATATTTGGAAAACTCTAAGACCTATTAAGTATATATAATTGATGTTTTGTTTTGATAGTTTCAAATCTTGATTAAAGAAAAAATATATATAAAGTGAATAAATTATGATATTTGATTATAAACATAAATATAATTATAATAGACTAATTTAATTCGCAAATTTTTACAATTTCTATTATATTTTGAAGTTAATTATTATGATTTTGTTGATTACTTAATGAAGTAGAAATTAAAGGTACTGTATTTGTAAGTAACTATAATAGTATTATCAGTATAACCACTTTCTAGCTGCTGTCATTTTATTTTAGTTAATACAGACTAGTTTGACTGTTTATTTTTCCACCCTTTTAAATAAAATCGGGGTAAAGTAGCTATAAAAGTTAAGTTCCGTACGGTGTTTGAACCGTATACCCCTTCCGTAGTTGTGGAGTAAACAGCTGAATAAGGGTTTTCTTTCAAGATGTCTTGTAGAATATTATGATAAAATATCCCTCAAGGTAACATATTGTGCTTATAACAACCACAAATATTTGTTGTGGATAGGTTGAACAAGTTAAAAATATATATTGTGATTTTTATTTAAATATAATAGTTATATTACACAAATATTAATGTACAACATAAGCGAAAACTTTCAAGAAGCTGAAATATGTAGCCAATTTAGTTAATATTTATATAATAATAAAAAATAAAATTCTAAACCCTCTCAAGGTTTTACTTGTATTACAATTTTACTTTGTACGAATTTCTGTCATTAACTAAAGTGGTTTGGTCGTATATTTCATGCCCTAATGCAGTGGTGACCAAGTAGTATGAAAGTTTAATTATTTTGGTTTTTAAGACGCACACCATTAGTACTTCAGTAGAATTAAAAGTTATATATTCAGAATATTTTAAAGTATTTTTTTTAACTCTAGGAAAACTACTAAATCTTGATATTGCTTGTATAATGTTAACAATTATTTTTTGTAATAAAATAATAAATAATACTTATCGTGAGTGTGAAGTGCAAATAAAAAGTTTAAATCATATAGCATGACCTGACCGCAACACTGACTCATTTATATTGCCCGAACATAATGATTCAGTTGGACCAGAGGCACACTAGTTCATGCTTAGAATTAACAGCTATAGGCTTAAATAAGGTCATTAGATTCTAAGAGTATCTACTTTCTTAAAATAACTTTTCATGACGACCTCGACCATTTTCAGATTATTTTCTAAAAGCTATTTTGCTAGATACCTAAATATAAATCGATAGATTCTTACAAATACTCAAATATCTTAAACGAGAAAATCAGATTCTTGTTGATCCAGAAATAATCACGAATAAAATAAACCAAGAATGAACACAAGATCTCCTATTTTGAAAGACGCACTGATGTTCTGACTTCGCACTTCGCTTATTCCAAGATCCCTCAGCATCTATTCTAAAGACAGTTTACGCCGAGTTCTCTTAAGATAAACTTCTTTCTATCGGGTGACTTTAAATTATAATAAAAGTATTTACATTTGGTACATTTATATATTTTTTAAATGTGCATTATTTATTTATAAATATATTATAAATTAATGTTAGTAGTTGATAAACTATACCATTTGTGCAACGTCAAGTTCTGTATTGATTTACATATTATATTTTTTTAGTTTCTATGTAAATGTCGTCCATTAATTACCACGCTAATGTCAATAGTCTTAAGCAATACAAATGAATGTGGCAAATGAACCAATAAAAACACACCAATAACGGAAATAATTGTTTGGCAATATTCCAATTGCAAATAAAACATCGTTCACATTCATATTCAAGTATTTCATAATGTTTTTCCTACATTATGAATACTTTTGCATAGTAACATTATAACATGATCGTTTTTAGTAGGGGGTCTTTATACAAACATCCGCCAAATTGTTTATATATTTTTTTAATTCTTTATTATAAAAATCTTGTTTAAACATTTTGATTCAATGATATTTTTATTTAAATAACTACTACTGTTATTGTCTTTTAAATATTATTTTATTAAATGATAAATTAAATAAATATACTAATATATACTGTTTTGGATTCCGTTAGGCGGGTTTATTATTTTATATTTAATTTCTTTCATAGAGATGTTAAAAACAACACAAAATAACTTTTTTTTTATATATATTTTCAGACAAATTCAATAGGACGTTGATAACTCGACAGAAACGTTTGTTTATTTGAACGGTTACAAATTGTAATCAGTTTATACTGCTATTTTTTTTATTATTTACTAGACTACTTGTCGGAGAGAAAAACACAGACTACTTGTTGTTGTTTTTTAACTGTTGTGTTTTGTTAACAACTTATCAATCTTGCATATTATTATTATTATTATATATTAAATTTAAAAAAATACTTAAAATGCCAAATTATGAATTAGTTAAAACCTAGGATAATCATTTTATGAAATGTTTAAATGGATAAAACCGGATTGAAAGTAAGTAGATTTTAAAATACAATATAAGTTGTAAATATGTATGATAAAGATAAAATAAATAGAAACATAGAAGTAGTATAACCTTATATAACCCAGAACTTACGAAGCATGACAACAACACAAACTTCCTTCAGTTGTAAATTGAGAAAGTATTCTACCATTCAACTGAACCGTAATCGCGCCTTCGGATTTGCGTTCTAATAAAATGGATACTTTACCAACCGGAACAATGCCCTGAATAAGTCTATGTAATAAAACCTTTAGTCCATACAATTTAGAAGTATTTATAGTTAGTGTTGTTATAGTTGATATGGGTTAACAGTTTTTAGCATTGCATTTTATAGTATAAAGGTGGATTTATATTTGTCTTACGTGTCGTGTCGTGACGCGTCCTGACGTGATGGCTAGTTTTCACATTTATGTGTCGTGTTCTGATGCCTTCTGACGATATTTTGAATCAGTACAGCCGCAGCTATAGAAAAGGTGACACATTTTCAATGTTCTCCCACGAGTTGTCAGATTCTGATTCAGATTATGAAGAAGATATTAATTTTATGATACTGGCAACTTTTTTAACAAAAGAAAGAAAGAAAAGAAGATATTGGATTCATCCAGTCAATAGGAAAAGAGAAATTAATGGCGAGTTTCATTGTCTCTTCAAAGAGCTTCAAAACGATGATGAAAAATTTAAACAGTATTTTAGATTGTCGAAAACAGAGTTTGAACAAGTACATTATTTAATTGAAGACGATATAAAGAAAACACATACAAGATTTCGTAAACCTATAGGAACAAGAGAAAGACTTGCAGTATGTTTAAGGTAAGCATTTATTTATTTATCATTTTTTATCTTTTTTTTAAAATAATCAATTATCATCAGTAAAGTTTGCATTGCTATAGTATGATGAGATATTTTCTTCGTCAAAATTAAAAAGTGAGACCGGTTGTCCTATTTGTGATGGGGTTGTAAGAATGGTGACAGTTGATGTGGGTGGCAATATTGTGGATGTGGATGGTTGAACAGGTGCCTGGAGTTCTTGTTGCGGCTGAGAAATAATCTGGTGAGCCACGTTAATTGGTGTAATCATTTGTTCTTGTCTTTGAAGTTTACGTATTTCCGCTTGTGATATAGCAGTGTGCAAATTTAACTTGATTTTGGTCTGCTCGAGTTTAGGAAGACTTTTAACAGCTTTACTCATGCTCAAAAAAAACAAGTCTGTTTCATCCATGTCCTGCTGCTTGGAATGGTGCTTTTGGAGTCTCAAATCGTGTGAAGACTTCATTAAATCATATAGATCCTGCCAGTTTGTTTTATTTCGAGTAGACCTTTGAGCATGTGAAGAGGAGCCAGATTTTGGTGTTTCTGGACGCTGTTCTGATTGATAACTTTGAGGGCTTTCAGGTTCTGGTGACTCTAGAGGCAAATTTGATAGTTCGAAACATTCTGGTGACTCTGGAGGCGACATAAGATTTGTTATTGCTGGTCTCGATTTTATAAATGGCTGTAAAAAACTCATTTGTTCTTCATATTTCCACGGCGTAACATGTACAGCGGCTTGCCCACTTTTTTTATTTTTACGACGCTTTAAAGCGTTAATGTAGGCATTCCGTAATTTATCCCACTCATCTTTGCATTTTTCCGCTGAAACAAAATTAAATTATGCGTTTTTATATTTACAGATTTTTAGCAACTGGCAACTCTTTTCGGTCTTTAGGATTTAATTATCGGATGGGATTTTCTACAGTAAAGATAATAGTCGAAGAAGTATGTAATGCAATTTGGAAAAAATTAGCCCCTATTGTAATGCCTCAGCCTACAGAACAAATATGGAAAGAAATCGCGGAAGAATTCAAAAATATATGGCATTTTCCAAACTGCATTGGAGCAATGGATGGGAAACACATAACCATAATATGTCCCATAAATGCAGGCTCAACCTTTTATAATTATAAAAACGAGCATTCTATTGTACTGCTTGCACTGGTTGACGCTCATTATAAATTTATTACGATAAATGTAGGAGCGTATGGCCGCAATAGTGATGGTGGCATATACCAAGAATCATTAATGGGAAAAATGTTTGAAAACCATCAATTAAACGTGCCACCGAATAAACCATTAAATCAAAATACTGAGCCTTTACCCTACGTTATTGTGGCAGATGCTGCATTCCCATTAAAAACGTATTTGTTAAAACCGTACAGTAAAGCTAAATTAGTTAACAATAATGCAAATAAAATATTTAATTATCGTTTATCACGTGCTCGTCGCACTGTAGAAAATGCATTTGGTATATTACGAGCAAGATTTAGAGTGTTTCAAGGACCTTTACTAGTGCAGCCAAACGTAGTGGACAAAATCGTACTTGCTGCTTGCTGTCTTCATAACCTTCTAACCCAAAATACACAGGAAAGAGAAGAAAACTTTATAGATGAAAGCGGAATTGAGGACAGTAACGGCTTGATAGATATTGGACCGATAAATAGAAATCCGACTCGAGAAGCTATTCAAGTTCGCGAGGCGTTTAAAAATTATTTTTTAAGTCCAGAAGGACAAGTGCCATGGCAAATGCAAGCTATTACACGAGTTAATTAGGTATAGTGAATAAAACAGTGAAAATACTTACGAGGTTGTTTTAATTGTTCTCCTATCTCCTCCCAAACAGCTGTCCTGATAGACTGATCTTTATATTGTTTACATTTTGTATCATAAATCACATTATGTTGTCGTACAATTTCAATTAAGTCGTCCATATTTGAAAGTGAACCAAATACGGGGGTCTCTGACACGACACAACACAACACTTGCCCTTGCACATTCGTCTGTCGTGTCAAGACTTCGTTTTCCCCCACCCGACCTCTCTGACTAAATCGGAATCGCTTCTGATGCGACACAACACAAGCCATCACAACACATCACGCATTACTAGTATAAACGTTACCATACTAAATGTATAGAACCGATACCGTTCTGACACGACACGTCAGACAAATATAAATCCACCTTTAGACCTGAATATGTGAACGTGTAGGGTTAAATTATATTAAAACTCAAACTTCAACTTTATAATTTATGAGCTCGTGTAGCATTACTATAGAAGTATTTATCATTAGATTTATCTATTTAATGGTTGTCTGAGTCACTCTGTTATAAGCCATTAATATTAATATATAAGACCCTTAGTTAATATACTTTATGATCTCATTTAGCTTTCTATTTCTGAGTAATTAACCTTTCATACGTTCCAGTCTTCGAACATCCACATACTAGAGAGGACAACAACAACAGCGTACCCTTGAAAACAAGATTGATTTTAAACTTTGCCTGAACGTGACGACACAATTCAAGTAAAAAGAACAGAATACCGAACATTACATAATATGCTCTACTTTGCAGTCAAATAAATAAAGCAACAAACAAACAGAGAAACAAAAACGTACAGAAATATTCTAAGTTTATAAGGTAAGCAAAATTAAAAACATTATGAGATTGTTACACTAAAAATACCTGATAAAAAATATATGATAACTCCAGCGTGTTATCATTAAGCCGTTTCTAGTATACGCACCCTCAAAGGTCCCATTTTATTGAGAAGTAGCTGTCCAATGTCAATCGCTCAATTAAAAAGGAACTCTTAGAAATTAATCTTTTATTTGAATATGTAGGGTTTTAGAAAACTACATCACATTTGATTCCAAGCAGCATCTTTTATAGCAGTCCAAGTCTTAAAGTCGTAAAACATTAAAGTGATTGAAAACTATTTTTTTTTATTGATACCATTTACCATTATCAACAGTATTATTAAATACCTTTAAACATAAATTAAACAAACATCATAATATCGTATGATATTCAAAAATCTTTTTTGTTATTTATATAATAATCTATTATTTATCTATTTTTTAAATAAATCCACATATTTAAATAAAATATAAGCAATTAGGAGTATAGCTATTGTTGATCTCAATTGCCATTTGTGTGCCAGCAATTTCTTTGTACATCTTTTGCTAAGAGGTGCAATGACTGAACTAATATTGTCAGGTCTTTTATTGTATGATTTAAAACTTTCAGAAAGTTTTTGCGTAATGTTATTTAACTAGACTGCGTTAACGACGAACTAGATGGCGCCGTGATTCGTCCATTTCTGTCGGATAAGTCCTTGAAGGTAGATATTTCGTTTTTATTATAAATTAAATCAAGACACAATGTAAATAACTAAACATATATCGTATAATATATCGTACATACAAGAATTGATTCAGTTTCCTATATGATTAAAAAAAAAAAAATCAAAACTAAATACAATGTGGTAAGGTGAACTTAGGTCTTAGATATTTTATATTGAGGAATCAAAGGTTTATTGTCTTACGAAAGCGAATAAAAAGATGCAATCTTTGAGATGTATATAGTGAAAGAAAAAAGGTACATTAAACGAAGTTTTAAATATGTTTTTTAAGTTTATAGATATTTCGGCAAGCTAATATTAGAGGTACATGTGAAAAAGCAAATGAAATTATCAAAACTATATTTGAAACTATACAAAACATCAGATTTTAGCAGTCTACATACATTCTATTTAGTATTATTTATACTGAATTAAGCGAATAGTATTTAAAATAGTTCGTTCGACAGGGTCGATCGTGTTAGGTAGATTCCCGTCACGCGATTCTCGATATGCAATATGCGAAGGTAACAATGAAACCGAGAATGCGATAAACATGTAATGTATGATAAAAGAGGGGGCTAACTCGGCATATGTTGGGTGAGGGGGGAACCATCCCTCACCCTTATCTCCTAAACGGGGGGTCGCATCAAAAAACTTTTCGGACAAAAAGTTTCCTCTTTTAATTTGTTAATTTTCTAAGATTTTTTCGACTCTAAAATTTTGCCTCCTTCTGTGACTTTTTATGGTTTTTAACTTTAACCCTCCCAGCCCCCCAAACCCCTGACCAATTTCCCCGGTTCAAGAACTTAACCTTCATTTTGTCCTTAAGAATGTGTATACCGAGTTTGAAAATCCTCCGTCAATATTTGCGATCTGTAGCGTGTCCCAAAGGTTTGCACTTTCACCCCCCCTAAAGCCCCCACTTTCACTTTTTCCAAAAAAAAAAGATGCTACGTTTATCCTACTAATTTATCCTATCGATCTGTGAAGTCAAATTTCGCCTACGATAAATTTGGACTGATGGATCGTATATACATATAATATACATATATATAATATATATCGGGATATATATATATTTTTTCCACGGATTCTCAATCTCCAGTTCATAAACGGCGTAGCGCCCCTACTCTGGGGTCTGGGTCCCGTCATCGCATCGATTCCAATAGGTACTCGTAGATTCCTCTATGGAATCTACCTAAAATGATTTTCTGAAAGTGAATATTACAAAAACTAAAATATTATTTTTCTCAATAAGATAACAGTAGTTTATATGATATTGTTAAAGATATTTTAATTTACAAGTACTAAAGTTTTAATATTTCTTTTGCGTCGAAAATCAAGATTAATATAAAATCCTATGTAATCTGAAACTTATCATTCAAATTATTGTTTATTTGGATTCTACATCTACATTAACATTATTCAGAAAAAGACGATACAGTCGCAATTCAAAAATGTATATTTTTTCAATCTCGGCTTATTGAAATTTGATATGTATTATTTACAAATAATATCAAAATTTAATTATAGGTAATATAACATTTATTCCTTTTTTACTCTTTTGTATTTTTTTTATAAAATAACATTAAATATATAACAATTATCTTCCACACCATTTAAATTGAATTGTAAATAACGTTTACTTTTTATATAAATATGTATGATTTATGTTAAAATTATACTATATTTAATTAATAAATTGATTTTGAATTTCAAATTCTAATAAATTATGGAAAACTAAATAGTACATAATAAGTATGATAATTTGTGAATTAAGCTTTAAATTTTATTTTTTTTGGATGTATGTAAATATGAGCACATATTTGACAGGTGGTAGCGCCTAGATCTAGTCATCTAACTTATGCTTGTATTGGACTGGTTGGCGAAGCACCGCCCTCTCACAGAAGATTGACGTGTTATGTTATAACCAAATTCATTTGGTTACGTTTCATCGGTGAGTGAGAGAATTCAGAAGCCCACCCCTCCCCCCCGTCAAACATGAAAGCCTCTAAAAAATATACCCCTGTAAAAAACATACCAGCCTTGTTGAAGCCGAAAAACTCTTCCCCCGAGCAATTAAGAGGTATGTTCATGATGATGACGGTGCTTTTTTGGGTGCTTGAATGGTGGCCGCTCACGCGGCTTGCCGTTGGAGCAACGCTGATGTGTGCGCAAGCGTTTCCGTGGCACTCCTCTATAAGGCGTGGCATTGCCCGTCTTGTTTAGTGTGTGGGAGTCCTACATAAGCGTTGCCTTTCCCTCCTCTGGGATACGGCGTGAACTCATAAAAAGTTCCAGAGGAAAAAAAAATTATAATAACTATTTGCCTTAATATAAATTATAATTCAGTGGTGGAAGATCAGGACTAGATGTCGGCCAGTCTTCAGCTCTGATAAAGTCGAAAACTTTAGTTTTTAACCAAAATAGGATAGATCTAGATTTATGACCCGGGGCCAAGTCTTGCTGAAAAGAGCATTCTTGCTTATTGAACATGGCATTGGTAAGGTGTCTGATTATGTATTGCAATTACAGCGATTTGTTTTTCTTTATCGCCCCAGTCCATTTTAATATCATAAAATATTTTACAATATATTGTCGTTAAAATGAGATAACACAATGAACAATCGGCTTATTCTGCTATTAATCTTAAAACTTATTAATTATTTCTTTGCTGACAACATCACTTTTTACTTTATCAACTTGTCACTTACTCACTTAATAACTTATCATTTACTTACTAAGTAATCGTAGAAAATAAGGTGACCAGCGTAATAAAAGCTTAGGGGTTTCCAAAAGGCTTGCAGTAAATAAAGCCGTTGCTAATCTGTAAGAAAATAGCATTCCTCATGTTTTTTGTGTAATGTAATTTGAGTTTAAGAACAATAATGAATACTCAAAGGAAATGTTTTTAACATTGCAAATGAAGACATACTAAAACAAAAAGCTGTCTTGTTTTGTTTGTGCTTCAATATTTAATTTATTTTAGCTTCATCCGTGTGTTGTTGTATGCAATTCTCGTAAATGTCTTATTAATCACTGCAATTTAATATGCCAAAATATATTATCTCCTTTTCAGTAGCAACATGGTAAAAATATTGTTAGTAACCACCGTTTTTATAATTATGTTATTAATTTTAAAAATTGTGACGTCACTTTATTTATTGTATCTTATACTCATTTTTCGCACCAATAAGTGAAGTATAATTACTGCATAAAAAGGTAATTTCTTTAGACGTAATATGTTTCTTAAAGCTTTTGTTTGATATAACGTCTTAATACAATCATATATAATTCTGTGCTGCAAATGGAATTAGAGTTTTTTTATATATTTTTTATTTATTCAGGATTTGTACAGACAAAATATGAAAAAAAAAATTATTAATCTTAAAAAGTTGAAAAATAAATTATTCTATAGACCTTTGACTTTTTATTCCTCAGAAGCTAAGTGCATTCTCTATTCCTTTGAATAGGAATTTCAATACCAGTTCATAATCCTTGAAAGTAAATTGTAGGTACTTTCTTTAATTACATTCTGATCTTAGCAACTAAATATATTCTGATACGGGATGTAGATTAACAAAGCAAATATTTGAACAAAAATCATGTTTTATTAATCTTTTAATTAGTAATTATATCTTATCAAATACGACAAAACTTTAGTATTAAAATACGATATGTAAGTTAAACAGTATAACATATTTACAAGATGTATGAATATTGCAGCTTGCAACTTTCTACAAATAAAGCTCCAAAATCAACGAAACACTGAAATACATTTTAATATTGTGATGCGTAATAGTGTAATAATTTTATAGTTGGCACTGTCGTCACTGAAACGCATTTAGAAGAGGAATTGAAAAACCTTTTAAGCGAATGGAATCTATATATTACCGAATAACGTACTCGTAACTCGGTTATTTAAGCTCCTAAAGTAATATTTCACAATATAACACTGAAGTGTCAACTTGTTCAGTGTAAATATGGTATTGTTTGCTCGTTGATATTAAAAAAAACATTATTTTCAAATGATATTGTATTTATATATAGACAAATTAGCTTTTGCTTATTAATAATTTCATTATTTAGCACAAACACAAACCAGTAATAATTATTAAACACTCGTCAACCAAATTAAAAAATATATTTTCAATTCAGTAATCACGTTTTCTAATCTAGAATTGCGTTTTTTGCGTTTCCAATCTTCTATTTATTGTCTACTTAAGAGAAAACTGAATAATGGTATTCTATGCAAAACTCACTCCCACGGAAAGCAGACGGTCGCCACTCTCGTTAAGATTGGACGAATCACGGAAAGGTCTCGAGGCAACATTTCTCAGCTGTTAAAGGAATGAATAAAATATAGTGTGCAATAATGTAAACGCTCATCACAGTCTTTAAACCTAAGGGAACTGGCGAAATCATCTCTCAAAAGAAAGTTGACCAGTCATCAATTATTAAGTAAGTAGTAAAGTTAGCCAATAAACCGCAACTGATCAATTATTCTTGGCCACTGATGCTTCAAAATAACGCCAGACACCATACTTTATGAAAGACGGTCGCTTTATTAGAGGAAGAACGACTAGAATGTCTTTGACAGCCACAAGAATGATTATGTTAATTAATTTAAATTAAAGTAATTAAGGCAAAAATATTTAAAATATTTTCTAGATAAACTTTTAAAATAATTATTTGCTATGCATATTGAATAAGATTAACATTTTGAATTGGAGAATAATCAATTAAGCTTACTTGTCCCTATCTTTTTGACAAATATATAAATAAAAACTTCAACCATAACAGATTGACTTTCAAAGCAATTGCCTCTAACTAAACTGATTTGTTGATTGAAATTACAGCTTCTAAACAGTTTAAACCCAAATTTAATTAATTCCTAAGTACGAATAAATACACTGAGTAATTAAAAAGGGATTGTCGTTTATATAATAGTAACGGTTGGAAGGTTGAGTTCAGATAAAGCGATTTTGAAAATTATCTTATAATACTATTGATATTAATAACCTTATATGCTCCAGGGATGCTTAACGTGCTTAATTAATCAAAATGGAAAATACTTTCATTGCCTACATTGAAATAAGTTATGGATTGGATTAGTTTTAGCAATACTGTGTTCCCAATTGTTAAAAAAATATATTTTTTTGAAATAAGAAAATATGTTTCAGCTTATCCTCCTCTATTTAACATATGTATATAATGTTTATCATTAAGAAAAAATATCTCCGGTATACATGACAACAAAAACAATAAATTACATTGTATTAGATAATAATTCATATAATAATTAAATGTAAAAATTATATTTATTCATCAAAAATAAAGTTTAAAAAAGATAAAATAGATGGAAATAGAAATATGGAATTATACATATAATAAAATATTCGCAACTTAGTACTTGTTGAAAAACCGTCCATTTTAGATCATTTCACAAATCAAGCCTTGATTTCGATGACGATGGATGATTATACTCAATGCTGACAAAAGTCATCGAGGTAATATTATGGTAAATTATTTTACAAAGCAAAGCATATCTATGTAATGCCTGTAAATTGGAATTTGTCAATTTATTTAATAATGGCTTCCGTTACTGCCACTTCCCAGACATAGATATTGAAATTGAATTTAAATTAATAACTATAATAATTATAATTATTGTTATTATTATATGTAATCGATAAATACTTACATTCAACGCCTAATATTATTATCTGTAAATATAAATAAATTATGTTTGTTTGTAATTCCAAAATAACAGCTTTTCACTCTATGCTTATGAAAGTAACTATATATTTTTTTATGTAAATTCCTTACACAAAACAAACTACGTTTAAAATATTTCTTTGTCTATTTGTCTGTTTGTTCTAGCAAATTTTCTGAAACGGCTGAACCGATTTTGACACGGCTTTGGATAGTGGGTGAATAGATATTATAAGGAGTAACTTAGCCTACTTTTATTTTAAAAACATAGTCCGCTCGAACAAAGTCGTTGGCACAGTTAGTTATAAATATATAAATACTAATAAGTCATATTGGACCATAATGTGTAAGCTATTAATTAAGTTATTATGTTAACAAGTCTGCCATTAATTAAGTTATTGTTTAAATTTAACCGATAAATACAACATTTTAATATTCAACATTTAGATCTAATGCCATATGCATGATTTTTTTCTTATAATAGTAATGCTTATAATATGCTACGTATTAATTATTTTTTATTGCGAATTTAAGGTGTTTTTACAAATAAAAAGTTTAATTCACTTTAAGTTCTTTAAGATTCCAAAAGATGGCGTTGTTGATAATAAAATATTAATTGATGTAAATCGTTTACAAAGGTAGCAGACGAAATCGGTGTCAACGGCTTGTAATATATAAATAGATTAGATATCATAAATAGATTCGTCAAATATTACATAAAAAATATTTGTCAGTACGTGAATATTCTTCCACCGGCTCGGAATGCTGCTCTGCTGAGAAGATCAGGTCAGAAAAACTAAGACAAACTAAGAAAAGGAAGGTGTTAGATACTTTGTGGAATTGTATTACATATGTGTACACTGAAGCCTATTAAATATTTGTTATCAGTTAGGAGATAAAATTAAGGCGTTGCGAGTTTGTTTTTATTTGTTGTATTTATCGTGGATCTGTGTCTGTTTATATAAGTATCCTACCTAAGTAAGCAATAGTCCGGGAAAACACTTTTTGTGGACAGAATGTATCCTATCCTTTTCTAAACGTCAGGCATGTCATAATAAATAAACGTTTAATTGGTATACTTTAAAAGTAAAGTAGATTTTTTTTTAGGTAAAAAGATTCGTCAAGAATGATATCATAATAAGCTCTCCTGATACTTCTATTTGAGGTACACTAGTGATGATTGATGTTGATTGAAAGTGGAAAAGATATAAATGAATAGACAAATAAATATTGAAAAGAAAAAGAAACATCCCAATTTAATCCCAATTTATCCATTATGATACATTCTTTTTAGGCTTTTAACATAATAAAATATTTTATTTTAGGACGAACATTAAAAAGAAACATTTGAAACACAAACATGTAAAATTATCTTAGATAAAACATGAAAAAAATCATATTTTTAAACGGATTCTCTTAACAATGAAGAACATTTTACTTATGAAAATAAAACTGAACAACGACAGTTTCGAGCACAAATCGATGTTTGCCTTGAATACCAATATATCTGACCTCTTTCAATATCCCATTTTCGAGTGAACAGTTTTATCTATTGTTTCCACAACAATAAATACGGAATGTTTGTAAAAAAAGCTTTGTTCCTACAAAAAATGATTTCAAATGTAGAAATATGTTGTCATATATATGACAATTAATCTTATAACATTAATTGTACCAAAACCTGAAAATCAAATTTAAAATATGCGATGTGGAATTTTTATATTGAGCATATTTTTTCCATTTTATTTAATGGTCATATTATACCTAGACATTTTTCTGGATATATCAGCAGCCATCACAATCAAATTATTAACTATCTATAAATTGCATTAAAATATGTCCGGGGTTAATAAAAAAAATCTTGGAATAAGATTCTCTATTATATACACATGCTGATTGTACTGAACATGCATCAACTCATTTTTTAATGATATAATATCTATATAAAATTGTTACGATGTTCATTCTCGATAACCTTTGAAAGAACTGAAATATTTTTTATGGCTTTAATTTACTTCTGAGTTTTATAGGTTTCCAATAGATGGCTGTGTTAATTATTAAAATTTCAATAGACGTGGAATAATTCATGAAACAGCAGACGAAGTCGCTGAGAAAAGCTGGTGTTATAGTAAGATTGTAAAAATGGCATCCATTTATATTGACATTTATCAATCCATGTCAAATTAAACAACAAACCGACTTTAAATCTTAATATTTTATTTGTCTGGTACTTCTTTTTCAATTTTAAAATAGAAAATACATTTTTAGGAGAGAGAGACGAAGCTTCTTAGCATTCCATGGATTCACCGTGCGGGTGCCGGGCCCATCGCGTTGCAAGAAGAGGAGCGCAAACAATGCCTGGGACTTGCGACCAACTAATCTCCTTTTTTTATTGAATAGTATTATTTAAAATCTATTATATAATCTATATACAAAATTTAGGTGTACAAAACATTATTAGTGTTGCGAGAGGTTGAAGAAAGCAGCCAATGGTGAACGACGGTCCTCCTCGTACGATCTATGGCGTCACTAACGTCATCCTCTGTAAAGGTTATAAGGTAGCAAGCGCCATCGCGCGGTGTAGACGTGTCTCACACTTTCACAACTTAAGCGACTCGTGATGTTTCAACGGCAATAGTTATTACAATATTATTTTGAGAACAATATTTTGAAGCTCAGTATGTTCTTTTCAGAACAAATAACGGCAGCTACACATTGTTTTAGGCAATTGAATAAAAAAAATCATCTCTAACTAAAGACGAAGTATAACAAGGAATGTAATCTTTATTAAAATGGAATCTGATAACGCAATGATACGAGTTAAAATTATCATATTAAGAATACGTATTTATATCTTTTGATATTTGGGCCAATTACAATACTTGGGCATTTAGTAAACAGAAATTACTTTTGAAGAAAAAGCAAATATTTCTAGGAGCAAATACTTATGGTAATTCATCGAAAACTGAATGAAAGCTTAATAAATTCATGGTCCATCGGTCCTGGCCTTGCCCCAGCCTAATGCCATATGAAGATCCTATAAATATTAAATTTATTGCAACTTAAATAAATCAAATTATTCTGTATTTATTTCTCTTTTAAACAACATTCATAGAATTTAAAAATCTCTTAAGGAGATAGATAGCCTAAGTCGTACTTAGAACATAGACTTCGGTGAAGCCATAATAATAAATTATATAAAATAAGAAAATTAAGAAATTGTTATAATTAAAACCAAATAGTTTTTGAAATGTTATATATTTTAAAAACTATTTGTTTTTGTTATTAAATAGGTTAGAACAACAATATATAAAAAAAACTACATAAAGAATTACTTCACAACAAGTGATCACATGAACGATTATAAAACTAAATATAATCAAATCTGAGATCAGCATTAAAATTTTTTAGTTACAAAATTAAACCTAATAGCTAAAATAAAATTATAATATCTCTTAAAACCAAGTTATTCTTAGAAAATTATTTATACTGCACACAGATATTACAAATATATATCTTTTATTTACTTTTATCATCAGCACATATCAATTTCTCCATTCCGATGTTTTCCAAACTTCGTTCATATACTCTTGTTTCCAAGTATTATACTTCCTCTTCGCCATACTTTTTACCTGATAAAATGATAAGTAGTTTAATAAATAATATTTAATAAGTACAAGCAAAGAAAAGATTTTAGGCAACGGAGTCTTCCAAGTTTAAATCAAAATAACTGATATAACCTAAAAAAGTACTTAAATATCAGTACGCCTAGGTCTAAAATGTTATTAACACATGTTTTCACAAATAAATATAAACATCATATTCCTGCCATAAAAAAGCTTACAAGTGAGACCAATTTACATGAAAACAGTGTAAAAAACTTACTTTTTAAATATTTATGCCTTACGCAGCCTTCTGGCCCTGCGTATCCTTGGGTGACTAAATAGTTCAAGTCTGCGCCACTAGATGGTGCATTTGATAGGTTACAAACGAGATATGAGTCGGTGGTACGATTAAAACAACCTTAAACTACTACCCTACTATTAAAATAAAGGTTTGTTGTAGATTAATTTTCAAAGAATGTTGGTGAAAAAAGGATAAATAGAATTAAGTTTCTTATTTATGAATTCAAAAATATTGAAATTAGAAAAATAGTTTTGAAATAACTTAAAATAGAAAAATTTTATATTACAGATTTTATCATTATTGCTTCTCCTGTAAGTATAGTATACCGCAACTATTTTACGGATCTGAAAAAGATTTATAATATTTTTTTAAGTAATTTTTAATAAAATTTATAATTGATTATATAATTATTAACTTGCCAGATTGATTTGTTACTCCTGTTAATAAAGACGAATATATATTTTAAATATATTCGTGAATACTTAATGGTATAATCCAGTCCTGCAAATCAAAAAATTTAAAATAAAGATACGTAACGTTAACGTAATTTTATTAATTTTAAATTATATATTCAACATTTTGCAGACTATAAGTGATGAAGATAAATTGATTGCTATACAAGGAAGTATAGTATAATATAGTATAGTATAGTGTAGTGTAGTGTAGTGTAGTGTAGCGTAGCGTAGTGTAGTGTAGCGTAGCGTAGTGTAGTGTAGTGTAGCGTAGTGTAGTGTAGTGTAGTGTAGTGTAGTGTAGTGTAGTGTAGTGTAGTGTAGTGTAGTGTAGTGTAGTGTAGTGTAGTGTAGTGTAGTGTAGTGTAGTATAGTGTAGTATTACCTTTAAAATGTTGAAGCAAAAAAAACATAATCTAAATTTACACATTTGTTCTAATGTTTTCAGTCATCTTTCTCTACTAATGTATATGTAATAATAGAATAAATAACAGATCGAAAATGCCAAAACATTTTAAATGTTTTAGCATTTTTTCTACATCTTTTTAAGCCCGGATATCTAAGAGTTCTTCCGTTGTATAGATGCAAACAATAAAATAAAAATCTGAGGATGCAATATCATTTTATATCTGCTGATATATCAATTAATTAATCTATACTTATAATAAATCTGTAGAGAGGTCAATTCTGTACATGAAATATATTTACAAAATAAGTAGCAGGGGGTGATTAGTGTTCGATACTGATGGCAAAAATGCAGTTAAAAAAATTTTTGTCTGTCTGTCTGTCTGTCTGTCTGTTTGTATGTTATTTATAGAAAAAAAAACTACTCGACGGATTTTAACGAAACTTAGTACAATTATTATTTATACTCCTGGGCAGGTAATAGTATACTTTTCATCACACTACAATGAATAGGAGCAGAGCAGTGAAAGGAAATGTTGAGAAAATGGGAGAAGTTGCTTGATTTTTTAAGCTTCCGTCGCGTGTGCAGCCTTAATGGTTAGAGCTACATAGAAACTATGTATAACGGAAATATTCTACATAAAAATACACGAAAAATATTCCAAGACAGCATATATCTACCTTTTATAGTTAACTCACAATAACACGCATAACTCTCGATAGCTTAGCAGTTCGGAGATTTCTTATTATATTTGTTTACTTTTACGTTTATAAAACCAATAATTCTCACCATCATTCCTAATTAAAAAAAAATAAACATTAGCACCAATTCAATAAAAAAAGAATCATTGAAATCGGTATAGAAACACCAAACTTATACTTACTTACATGAAATACGCCAACAAGACATCGCGCGTGAATAGTGAATCAAGCTATAAGGATTATTTTTGCGTAACGGTTGCCGCGCTCGACGGGGCTCGCGGCGGCAGAGTATAAAAGGGGCGGGAGGCGAGCGCAAGCGTCATTCAATATTTGGCTGTTGATGCGTTCAGAGTGTTGAACTTTATTGACAGACAATAATTGTTATTTTATAAACCGTGCTTATCAGCGCGACTTTTTGTCTTTAAATAGTTTATTTTAATTTCTTTTGTTGTTATTTTCTAAATTAGTTTTAGTTTTGTTTAAATTCTTAACTATTAATAGTTCCTATTTTATTTCTTTTTAAGTAGATTTAGATTCGATTTTTAGATTAGATAATAGATAGATAGATTAGATTATTGTTAGATTTTTAGTTACTGATAGGTTAGTTTTGGGCATTTTATGTTTAGTTTTTTTTGTATTGAGTAGATAAAAGCGTAGGTAGGTACTTTTATTAATTATAGTATTCATAGGTATTTTTTATTTATTTTTAAGTGAAGTAGGTATAGGTAGATATTGCCTACTATCTACCTATACTGCACACGTGTTTTAGCTTTATTTTCATTTCTTTTTTTTTTGTACCTAAGTTGTAGGTAGGTAGGTACATATTTCTTAGTTTAATTCTATTAGAATATTAGGTATTTAAGTTTAAATAGGCACTTAGATTTATATTTTTTTATTATATAGCAGCTGTACTTAGAACATCTAAGGTTTTTTTTGTATTAGCATAGGTACTTTGATTAATTACAGTAGTTGTAGGTATTTCTTATTATTCATTTTTAAGTGAAGTAGGTAAGTGTAGATAGTATTGCACACGCATTAAGTATAGCTTTATTTTCATTTTTTATTCTTTTGTAATTTGTAGGTACCTACGTACATATTTATAATTCGATTAGAATATTATTTTAGTTTTAATAGGCACTTAGATTTATATTCTATTTATTATATACTTAGCTATAGTTAGGACCTCTGACGTAAGTTTTTTGTTGGGTAACTAAATAGAATTTAAGTTACCGTCGATTAAAAATAAAATAAACGATGCCACCTAAAAAACGACCATCTTTGAATGACGCGTTCTCAAGAATCGGAAGAGGAAAGAGCACATCGGTTAAACTCTATGAGAGTTAGTGCCTCAACATCTCGAGCTAATGAAAGCTCTCCAGAAAGAGAGATGCGATTAGCAGCTGAAAGAGCGAGACGAGCTACAACACGGGCTTCTCAAAGCTCTTCTCAACGAGAGCTAAGGCGTTCCATTGACCGGGAACAACATGCGTTATCCCGAGAAGCTGAAACTGCTTTACAACGAGAATTGCGACTCACAGCTGACCGCGAACGGCATACATTATCTCGCGAGTCTGAAACCTTCACTGAGAGGGAATTACGGCTTACAGCTGACCGCGAACGTCATATTTTATCTCGCGAGTCCGAAACCTTCACTGAGAGGGAATTACGGCTTACAGCTGACCACGAACGTCATATTTTATCTCGCGAGTCCGAAACCTTCACTGAGAGGGAATTACGGCTTACAGCTGATCGCGAACGTCATATTTTGTCTCGAGAATCTGAAACTTTTACTCAATATCAAGACCGTTTGACAAATGATAGGGCGCACCATAACATGATTCGATCTCTTGAAGATGAACATGAGCATGAACAACGACTAGAGTCGGGACGCGATTATTACAATTCTTTGAGACAAGAACAATTGATTACTTTATCTAATGAAAGATTAAGAATTGAAAATATTCGGTCGCTTGAAACAGAAGAACAGCGAGAGGCCCGTCTTACTGCAGATAGATTTCGACATGGTCTTAATGACTTAGATATACACGTGGTAGATCAATCTACAAATTCGGTGGCGTGGTCCGATAAATATAAAAGTGGGTTTGCTTATAACCTCACAATTGATTACAGATCATCTTCTGAAATAGGCGATATGAACGTAGTATGTTCCTTTTGTAATGCTTCGAAGTGGAGGAAGGAGTCTGCTGGTTTCTGTTGTTCTGGAGGTAAAATAAATTTGCCTTCGTTCGAAGACCCACCGGAACCTTTAAAATCACTACTTTTAGGGGAACATTTGCAATCCAAACAGTTTTTAGATAATATTCGCACTTATAATAGTGCATTCCAAATGACATCCTTTGGTGCTAAACAAATCTCAGAAGGCCCTTTCATGCCTACTTTTAAGGTACAAGGTCAGGTTTACCATTTGATAGGGTCCCTTTTGCCTGAAGAACAACCTAAATTTCTTCAAATATATTTTGTATCCGATTACAACGAACAGTCGAATATAAGAAATCAATATTTTCCGAATTTAAATACTGAACTCATTTCACAACTTCAGAACATGTTACATCAGGTTAATTCGTACGTATGCAGTTTTAAATCGGCATTAGAAGCCCTTTCTCAAGATGGTAATAACAATTATAAAATTGTTATAAATGCCGATAAGCGTCCAACTCAGGAACACCCTGGGCGTCATAACGTTCCATCCACGAATGAAGTTGCTGTAGTACTGGTCGACCAGGAATGTGATAGGCGTGATATCGTTATACGTTCCAGAGACAATCGTTTGCAACGTATTTTCGAAACCCACAGGGCTTACGACAGTTTGCAATATCCTATGATATACTGTCGAGGGGAAGATGGTTATAATTTCGCTGTATACCAAACCGATCCGCGCACAGGCGCACCTAATTATAATAAAAAGGTGTCATGCCTTCAATTTTATTGTTACCACCTGCAAGTGAGACGGAATAGATTGGTATACTTTCAACGTTTTCGTGGCTTATTTAATCAGTTTATTGTTGACATGTACGCAAAAATTGAAACCGAAAGATTAGTTTATATACGATCTAATCAAAGGCAGCTGCGCGCTGAAGAATACGTGCACCTTCGCGATGCCATGCAGCAAGATAACGATACTGTGAATATGGGTCGTTTAGTTATTTTACCCTCTTCTTTTACTGGTGGTCCACGCTACATGCATGAACGTACTCAAGACGCTTTTTGTTACGTAAGAAAATATGGACGTCCCGACTTATTTGTTACTGTAACTACCAATCCCAAGTGGGATGAAATCACTCGGGAGCTTCTTGAGGGTCAGGCACCGCATGACCGCCATGATATTATTGCAAGAGTGTTTCATTTAAAATTAAAATCAATGATAGATCTTCTTACCAAAGATAACATTTTTGGAGAAGTATTGTGTTATATGTATAGTGTTGAGTGGCAAAAACGCGGCTTACCTCACGCACATATCTTGCTTTGGTTAAAAGATAAGGTTCGACCTAATGATGTAGACAGATTAATCAGTGCTGAAATTCCAGATCCGACTGCAGATCCCCTGTTATACGACATTGTTAAAACTCATATGATACATGGTCCATGTGGTGCATTTAACGCAAATGCTCCTTGCATGCAAGACGGTCGTTGCACTAAAAGGTATCCAAAAGCATTAGTGGATGAAACTGTAACAGGACATGATGGATACCCATTATATCGTCGCCGTTCAAGAGACAATGGTGGTTTTACTGTTGAAAAGCGAATGTCTGGACAACAGGTTACTTTAGATAATAGGTGGGTCGTTCCGTATTCGCCTGTATTGTCCAGAGCATTTCAAACTCACATAAATGTAGAAATGTGTAATAGTGTAGAGTCAATTAAATATATTTGTAAGTACATTAACAAGGGCAGTGACCAAGCTACGTTTGCGTTAAGAAATGAACATGATGAAGTTACTAGATTTCAGTCAGGCAGATATATCAGCTCTTCAGAAGCTGTGTGGCGGATCTTAAGTTTTAATATTCACGAAAGATATCCACCTGTGACCCATCTGGATGTTCATCTGGAAGGCGGTCAACGTATATATTTTAACGCCGAAAATGTTACAGAACGATTAGAGAACCCTAGACAAACAACTTTATTGGCATTCTTTCGACTTTGCCAAACTGATAATTTCGCAAAGTCTCTTTTGTATGAAGAAGTTCCATCGTATTATACCTACGATAAACAACGAGGTGTCTTTAACCGTAGACGCCGAGGCAGGCCTGTAGATGGCGAGACAGGTATTTTCAAAGAACATGTTCTTGGTAGAGTGTATACTGTTCATCCTAACAACGCAGAGTGTTTTTATTTGAGATTATTATTACATACAGTGCGAGGACCAACATCATTTATAGATTTGAGAAAAGTAGACGATGTTGTTTATCCAACTTATCATGCAGCTTGCCAAGCGCGTCATTTGCTTGAAAATGATCAACATTGGGATGACGCTTTAGCAGAATCCTGTGTTAGTGATAATCCACGACGGTTACGCCATTTATTTGTAACATTACTCACATTTTGTAATTTATCTGATCCTGTCCAATTATGGGAAAAATATAAAGAAAAATTTGCAGAAGACTTTCTTCGGAATTTATCTCACAATAATGAAGGCGCAACTAATGATAATTTTCGAGATCTGGCTATAAATCAGTGCTTATTAGCTCTTCAGGAAGACTTAACAGCAGTAGGCGGTAAATCACTTTGTGAATATGGTTTGCCAACGCCAACCTCAGTCGGAGAGGTTACCAATAGGGAATATTCCGCAGAGATTGGTTACAACCCAATGGAACTGCTGGTAACATTAGAAAACGGTGTCCCAATGATGACTGCAGAACAACGCTTAGTCTATGATCGCGTGTGCGAGAGTGTGCAGAATAATTTAGGAACAATATGGTTTTTAGATGCACCTGGAGGAACTGGGAAAACTTTTTTGACTAAATTAATATTAGCTTATGTTCGAAATCAGCGTAAAATCGCTCTTGCCGTGGCTTCATCAGGTATAGCTGCAACATTGCTACCAGGAGGTAAGACTGCTCACACTATGTTTAAAATACCAATTAATTTAGATCGCACGGAAAGTCCAACCTGTAGTATTTCAAGAAATAGCGACAAAGCTAAGGTATTGCGTGAGTGTAATTTAATCGTATGGGATGAATGTACGATGGCCCATCGAAAAGGAGTAGAAGCAGTAGACAGAACTCTAAGGGACATAAGACAAAATGATCGACCAATGGGCGGTATTACGGTTTTATTTTGTGGTGATTTCCGACAAACCTTACCGGTAATACCACGGGGAACCCGAGCTGATGAGATTAGGGCTTGCCTGAAAAGCTCTTATTTGTGGCGTGATATACAATCGGTGCATTTGACTATAAATATGCGAGTGAGAACTGGAGACAACGCAGATAATCGTGAATTTTCTGATACATTATTGAAGATTGGTGAAGGTACCTATCCACAACTACACCAAGGAAAACTTATTCTGACACCTGAGTTATGTTGTATAGTGCAATCCCAACAACATCTTATATCTTCGGTTTACGGTGACATAACAATTATATTAAATAGGGACAATTCTTGGCTTTGCGAAAGGTCCATTTTGACTCCTCGCAATGACCAGGCATCTGAAATTAATAATAAAATACTGTCTAATATACAGGGAGAAAGCAAAGTTTATAGTTCAATAAATAGAATGGTTGATGAACAAGAAGCCACTAATTACCCGATAGAATTTTTAAATTCTTTAAGTATGCCTGGACTACCTTCTCATATAATTTGTTTAAAAATTGGCATACCGATAATTCTGCTCCGAAATTTAAGACCACCTCAACTTTGCAATGGAACTCGGCTAAAAGTAACCCAGTTGCAACAAAATGTAATCGAGGCTCAAATTTTAACAGGTTGCGGTGCAGGAGAAACTGTCTTTATTCCCAGAATTCCCATAATACCAAATAATTTTCCATTCCAATTTAAAAGAACGCAATTCCCAGTATCGGTGTGCTATGCCATGACTATCAATAAAGCTCAAGGGCAGACTTTTCGTGTTGCTGGAGTAGATCTCGGTGTTAGCTGTTTCTCGCATGGTCAATTATACGTCGCTCTTTCCCGGGTTAGCAATTCTAGGAATCTTTACGTTCACGTGCCGGACGGGTCGACTCTTAACATAGTCTACCCAGAAGCTTTGCGCTGAAACATTTTAATTTGATCTAAAAATATTAGCAATATATTATCTTAATAAAAAACAAGGAGTTACACGCTGACCGAGTCGTGGGTATAGCGTGGGTATATTATAATATTCTGCGGTTACTTATATTTTTCAACAGTTTTGTGGATTGGCATATTATATTACTATTGCCCTTCTAAAATACGAAAGTGAATCTGCCTGTTACGTCAAAACTATGAGGGAGGACATCTGCTAATTTTTTTTCGAAAAACGACGGAAACGCGGACGAAGTCGCGGGCAAAAGCTAGTCAATAAATATTATGATATATTTTATTAATATTTTTTTCCTAACAAGTAAATAAAATGAAAAGAATTCCTTTATACCAAGGTACAGCAATAATAAATGTCAGCCTCTAAGTCTCCTTCGGTTTGATGAAGTTTATGTTAGAAAATATGTAAAAGTAATTAGTTATAGCTAGATTAATAAATCTGATACTGATACGTATATAGTACTCGTAAGCGTATACGATTACTGATTTATAAGTAATAATATTAAAATGGTTTAAAGGGTCGGTGTAAGAATTAAATATAATGTAAATAAACTCACATTATGCAACGCGCGACTCCGTCCGTACTTGTAAATACAAAAAAAAAGTATTAATCGACCACTGCGAGACTTGCTATTTATCTCCATAAACAAATACTTTCTAAACGATTTATTGTAGTTGCTTCATATTAGTGTTAAGGATTTTCCATAACATTGCGAAAAACTCAATACCTGTTTGTATGTATAATTAATAAATTTTAAACAGTATTCTTATTTGTTTACTTTTACTAAAGTTTTACACTATATGTAAATATAATATAAAAAATATTAACCTATATTATATACAACCTATATTATTCGTAATTCTTATAAAAATGTTCAAGAACATGCTAGTTTGAGTTTCTACAAAGTGAGTTAACAAGTAAAATCAGAAGAATATTGATATATTTGTACTTCGGTGTAAATACTACAACCAAGTTATAAGGGATATTAAACTCCTATTCCTGTACTTCAGCTGCAGTTAGTTATAACGTTCTTATTCTGTTCGATAATTGCATACCCCTTGACTCGTGTATTTCATACACATTAATAAAACTGAACGTAATCATTTTCAGTTAATTAATAGTATTATATCACATTTACAATTAATATGAATTATTCAACAACTGGTAAGTTCTTGTTAATTAAAGCGGAGTAAAATAAAATATTTTATATTTTATGATATCATAAAAGAATGTTCAATAATAATTTTATTATTATGCAAATATTTTTTTATGTCAATAAAATAACAGAAACTTAATAGTATTGATGTTTAATTACTATGTCTTGATTATTTGGAGTATCTAAAATGTATAATATAAAGTTATCTGTTGTAGTAATATGTAGTATGAATTATTATGATTATTATGAAGTGGTTTCTAGGATTCCGTAGTCGGTTTCTCCGCAGCCTAGCTCACAGTAGTAGTATAGCTATAGCTATAGCTGTCTACTACTAAGAGTCTGAATTATAATTCACACACATTAGCCACGCCAACAAAGTCCTATAGAAAATGTTCTTTAAGGTATCTACACGTAGACATTATCTTTTGTATTTCTCGATTACTCCATGATATGAGGCATCGATACATAAGTAACCGTTTCTCGATAAACGGACACATAGTATATAATAAATTTAAAAGAAAAACTAGCACAACTAATAAGGCTTTAAAATTTTATTAGACATTTAAAATATATTTTCTTGTGCGCTTATAAAAAAGTTGTGAAAATGCTAACTAAAGCTTACAAAATAGATCTAAATAATGTGCTACAGAAATGTAATTCTTAAAAGATCTATAAAAATTCCACGAATGTATCTATCTGTAAACTTGTCAATCATCTTGAGAAAATACGTAACCCTACATTGAGCATGACCCAGCAAGCATTTGGTCAGTTTATATGTTATAAATAAAAATATTACAAAGAGATTCTTGAACAGGTAGGCTTTTTTTAATATGCATTATAGAAATGTTATAATGTATTATTGATGTTAGCTACTGATATATAATCCCCTACTCTGCTAAAGTTCATCAAACTTCATACAGCGTATATTATGCAAGTTGAATTAAATTATCAAGTATCTTATAAAACGATTAATTGTGTCTAAGACTTTGGACAATAACTTTCAATATGCAATTATTACAATAAAGAATATATTGTATTTAATAATTATTTCAATATATTTAATACCTAATTGTATGTACCAAGCCATGTAGTATGTAGTTATCATCGTTAATAGTCATCTATAAATATATTGCATGCGGTTTGCCACCCTTGATCAATGGAGAATGAAGAAGCAGGGAAAAATTTCTATATATGTCTTTTTATTTATTAAGTAAATAATCAATATTCAAGAAAATAAAACTGAACTATTCCTGAAAAATGTACTTTTTATAAAGTAATTATTTACGGACGTTATCGTTACAAGACAATAAGTTTATAAATTTTCAATTTATAAAAAATGTTTAGTTAAATATGAAATACATAATGTTACCATAAGTAAAAACAAAAATGCTTGATTCCAATTTAAGCAATTATACTCTTTGATCTCAGAAAAGTTTATAATATAAGATCAAAATATGGCTCTCAACTCATTATTGCTTTAAACTTAATTAACGGTACCAAAACAAATAACGCTTGAAAGTGATTTTGTTTATTTAATTGGTTTTGGTAATACAGCAGGTGAAATATTCATCATTAAGATTTAGTAGCCAAAGTCAGATATTTTTACCATACAATTCTTTTAGGCTTGTTTAATAAGTTAGACATTTACATTACATTTTTTACATTTGTAATCAAACATTTTACAAGTGAAAATATGGCAAAATTTTGGTAAATTGCAATTATGCAAAATATTCATCAACACAGACAGAACTTCAGGAACTCACAACTTCTGAAATACCAGTACAATATCGGTATCCCACAAACCGCAGCTTCGTTATATTTTATTATGTTAATGGAATAAGTTTTAGTTTGTTAAAATATTATTATGTTATCATACTGTTGATGTTGATGCAAGAAAACGACTTTTTCAATCGACTTCTAAGACACTCTGACAGACGACCATCGTAAAAAAATTAGGAATATAAGACCAGTGTCGACATCATATCTTGAATAAAGTTTAAAAATCTATGAGGGAAGCTGATCTGATGCTTAAAGTGAATAATAAACCTTTAAAAGAAACACCCTTCATAATAAAGTGACACCATAATACTTCAAACCAAAAACTGTCCACATCTTGCTTAGAACCACGAAACTCATTTTGTTACTTCTAACATAAAGTATACAGATTATATAATATTTAGCCAGAGTATGAAGAAGCAATTAATTTAATAGAATTAATAAATAAATTTAATAATAAAATTCCATTTAAACATTTAAAATACCCATTGACTGTTTATTTCTATTTATGTTATTTTAAAGCTTATATTTGAAATCAAATTCGTTATGATAGTAGTATCATAACAAATTCAATTTATGTAGATAAATTGAAGTAGCCTTAGGCGAATAATATTATTTTCAAATTTCTGCATATTTTGTTTTTTTTTAAGAGCATTTTATTTGTAAAATGTATCCTCGACGGTTCGTGCATTAATATTATTATTTATTTTTATATATTATTGAAGAAAATATTCGCATTTGGAAGCAACAATTCGAAAACATTAAGTTAGCCGTTCCTTACTTAAGGCCTAAGAATTTAAGTAATCTAGGAGGGGTTACTACTAAGAATGAAACTTTAGTGTTTTTAGGGGATTTGTTTAAAAGAGTTTAAAAAAGCCGGTCTTCAGATTAAAGTTCTTTAGAGTGAAAAAATACTTAGACTTTGATTATTATACAAGTTGGGAATACTATTTAAAAGGGTTCGATTTTCTGAATAAAATAAGGTTGATTTCTATTTATGCTATAATAACTAAAGTAACTACATAACACGAACGCTTTGTTTATATGAGATTGAGAGAACAGTCAGCAATTAAGAATAGTAATTATTACTCCTTAAAATATTCTGATGTTAATTAATTGCTTTGAATCCTCGAGTACACTTGCAGTGCTTTGCCATTCCATGGGAAATCAGTGTTGTGCTGCTTGACATATAGAAAATAAATTGTGCATGCTGTTTATTGCATAGGTATTCATATGCATATCCATATATTGTGCATATAGCTCATTGTTTTTGTATATAACATAATATTAAATATGTTTACAGAAAAACTAATTTTGATTAACTTATAATATACATAAAAAATATTTTGCAGCCTGCATTTTGTTTTAATCGAAGCTTCTATGCAGCTGTGCAGCGTTCGGCCGCGCTTAATTGTCATAGTTATAAAACTAACGTAGATTTCAAAATAACGTTTATTTATCCCTAGTTAAAGCAATCTGATGAATTGTAAATAATTTCAAATATTTTACATTCGCAAGAATCACATTCAACATCAGTCTGTTACATGATGTATTTCACCGAAATGGAATTCCCTTTCTCCTGTTAAAATTCGTGTCATGAAAAAATCTGCGTCCCCTATGGGACAATCATCGGATGGTTCCTAGATTGGACGGGTATTTCTGCAAAAAGTACTTGCCGTTATGTTCCTCCATTTGCTGTTGTAGGATATACATATTTAGTGAATTGGTATCGGGAAAGCATTCTAATCAACTTAGATCAGTCTTTACAAGGGGTCTAAAATATTATAAAATATTACTTAAAGTAATGGACTGATTTCAATGGCAGCATGTTAATGTCGGAGAGGCAACCAGTGTAAAATAGTGGCTCAATACCACTGTCTTGTCGCGTCGGTAATTCTAATAATCGCCACCTATTTTATTTTACGCATCGAACTGCGACCTGTTTACGCAACGCTAAAGGGTGAAGCCGTTCTCAGAAGACTGGGTCCCTGACGATCCGAACAAACAACACGCGGTGAAGTTATAGACGTATATATACGTGGATACTTTATATGTGTACTACTACTGATACTATCACGTCTACATGGCCCAGTTATGTTTGTTTGTCATATATTATATTTGTTGGCTCTTCCACTGACTGCATATCCTGTGAAAAATCAGGTAACTGTAGCCGGAACATTGGTGTGCATACCATGGCGTATGGACTGGACACCACGCCTGTGATTGTGGTATGTTTCGAGCTCGTGAATAAGAAATGTAATTTTAAGGTAACGTTCTTGCGATTCCGATTTTGTAAAAGGATCTAGGCGGCGGTGATCAAGTATCTTCTGTGGCCCGCACTTTCTTTTGCCCTCCGTTATCATAAAAAACCGAAATGACTTCGAAACTATTCGACAATATTTCAATTGAATATACTAGATCCAGTCAAATATAAATAATCATGTATTACGATAGTTTAAATACAATATTTTTATTCTGTAATATGTACATCTACATTACAATATTTTTATATAACCAATACTTATGAATACCAGTATAGTCATACTGATAGATATGAGTATGATCTTTATGAGAGTGTTTAATAATGTAGCGTTATTATAATAAAATGGTAAATGGTTTTGTGTCAACGGCCCATATGTTTACATTATTCAATTCAATGTACAATATAATCCTAAAGTAATTATTTTAAACAGCTAAGGTTTTAAAAAAAATATTATAATACTTTTATAAGCAAGAGACATACGAAATCTTAAAATACTTTATAGTCGAATATTAAGTTTAAGGTTTATTAAGACCATATGTTTATTTTAAGCAGAAGTAATTAAACGTTTCGACTCTTACTAGACGTCATGGAACTTTTAGTTAAACTTAGCAGATACGAGAGAAAATAATCGTATTTGAAAGTTTTACGAATATTAATTATCAGGTCCTCTTATTATTATAATCTGGCCTCTAATAAAGAAAAGTTGAAATATTGAAAAGTTCTTACTCCTTCGGATAACATTTATGTTTTAACTAGAGGATGTATTTTAAAACATTTTGTACACTCAAATCGGTGCATATTTTTGTTATTAGCTCAAGTGCATATCATTGTTGATTTTGTCTTTGATACTGGTATTAAATTTTACATTTTCGGTAGAGAGATTATTAATTTCTTAACATTCATAACGAGAATGAGATAAGCTTAAGTACATGATTATATAATAATTTTTTATATGATAATTTTGTTTCCTTGATTTTACAATTTTACATTGGAAATCCGAGATATTGTGAAGTATAAAGAAATCATATCAGGATACCTCCTCGTCATGCACTGATTTCATCACATTGCTTGTTTTAAAATGCCGAATTAGTAGGAGAGTATCTATTAAAACTAATTTGATGCTACAAATAAAATGTATTTCCACATATACAGATAGGCAGCTGGCTATTACCTTTTCGAGGATAAATTACTAACCAAAATTCAGTAAATATTCACAAGGTGGTATATTGTATCCTGATAAAAGACATCACATGTCGATCATCTATATTTTATCTCAAATATGAAGCTACCTTGAAAAAGTAATATATATTATTTCCAAAGTTAGAAATAAAAAAAAAATTACATGTAATATCATAATTATGTATTTCACTCTTTTCGGAAAAATATCCCATGCGGTCAAAATTAAAAAAAATTGTTATTAAAATTTTAAATATTTTAATTCATAAGTCTCAAAACGCACTAATAGTATCTTGAGATCTAATTGTGCGGTCAAAGACAGGGGATTTTGCATAGCCCATGAGTGGGTCCCGAATGAAAAGTGAGTAAATAGGTTTCAATCATCTTCTCTATTCAAATTAAACATTTTCTCACTAACCCCACAAATTATTCTTTGTATATGACGGTGTTCTCCAGATAAGATTTGTGGTTTATCAAATTTAGTATTATTATTATTATTATTATTTTTATCTGCCTGTGATACTTTCACACACCGCTGACTATGATGTATGTTTAATCTTGATATTCAAGAGATATGTACAAGTGTACCGATACTCTTGTTTGTTTAACCAATAACAATTCAAAATCACAATCAAGCTTATATACCTCGGCTCATTGTAGTCGAATATTTAATTTTCAAGCATTTGATAACTTTTTTTATATTAATTACAATGAATTACAAATAGTTTATATATTAAAAATTATGAAAAAATTTGTGTTTTATTCAAACCAGAAAAATCAGAAATATTTTTATAAAAACCTTTGGTATAAAATTTATCACAAATTAAATGTTTAAGGACATTTTATTTATGATAAAGTATACTTTTTTAATTATTCTGGTAAACCCGCTGGAGAGCAACTATACATATTTACACATATAGATATTAATTGACTTGCCATTTATTTATTACTTAGCAAATTCATTATTCGTTGTTTAATATAATCTTTTTTTTAATTCTTCAGTACAAAGTATTCATTACAAAAATTTGAAACTTTATACTATTTAAAGTCAATACTTTTATTGGGATATATGTAGGTGTTTTCTTTGTCTCAATTCATTGAAGATACACATTACACTTATGAAGGCTAATAGGAGACAATATTCTTAGCCCAGTATTGTCAACCGATTTTATAAACTTGGTTTAATGTTTGAGTACGAGTCTTGGTTATTGGATTGCCTTCGTCCCGAATATGTTATATAAAAGAACGTCACTGTTGCAAAGCACATTACATATTCAGAAACCTTAGGCCTTGGAGATTTGCTTCTATTTTTGTACTCGGTCGAATGTTGGGTATTAAATTAACGATGAGAAATTTTATACACATACTAAATTTGAAACTGTTTTTTTATATTAATTAAGCTAATGTTAATAAAAATTTACTAAAACATTTAAACTATATTGAACGCAACGTCTTAGATATTAACATTAACAATAACAATAACGATAACAATTAACACTAAAGTACAAAGAAGGATTTACTATCAAAAACATGTACACACTTAATACAAACATACACACACACACACACATACATCTCGTAGTTAAAGCACATAAACAGAATCTAAACAATGTTACGTAGAAATTTCATTTATAAGTGTAATTTAAATACTTATTCACAAATTCTAATTTAAATGATGTTTGTCGCTGATTAAGTTCATTAATTATCTGTTGACAGTTAATTCATAAGACTTTAACTCTGTGATATTTCGTATTATTTTAGAAAATAAATGTTCTCATGTTGTTGCTTTGAATTCCTCTAAATATTATACTGTTTTATTATTTAGATTTAGTGTTATTCTTATGTCCGATATTTCTTTTCTAATCAACCTCCGGTGAGTGTGGTTGTAATTAGTGTTCTCAATAACGCTTATAAGGCGTTGATACTTCTAATTGTACATGTGTATTACTGCAAGATTTATTAAAATTTAAATTAACTATAATTTGTATTGCCTGTCAGTTCAATAGTTCATTTGACGATATATGGTAAGTTATTTGAATTTTCACTATAAATAGGAGGTGTTCTTCAGTTCATAACGTTCTTTATTTCTTTACGTTGCATAATTTCAGAATATGTCTTGTTTCGTCAATTGGAGTCGACATAGGCTATAGTATTGCTTGTGAGGCTTTTTTCCTCCATAAAGTATTCTAATTATGAAAGTTACTACGGCGTGAAGAGATATATTTCGTAATTTAACTTGTATATTGTTCATTACAGAAGGTTTTTTTTATAATAAATATTTACCACGTGCATACGTGTAACTTCGGGAAATCGACTTGCATATCTTGCTTCCTGATCTGTAGCTGCATTCGACGTCTGCCTTTAAATGCCTGATTCTCGTTAAATTAATAAGTGTTTGACTGCAATCTTCTTATACAAACATCCGGCTCACTCGACTTATGAACGTCCAAGGAAAATGGAGACTGCCTAATAGTTTTCTGCCGAAAAACTATTTCCGGCATTGAGCTCTGACACCGCAGGATGATAGGCGGTGTCTTCCCCTGGTCGTCCAAAGTCGAGTTGGAGGCGAAAAGAGTGGCCAAGAGATCGGCTTTCTCTTTTGCCGTGTGGGCCAAAGAGTCATTCCCCATGTGCAACGGCGGTAGGGACGACTGGCTAAAGTTGCCCAGAGTGGCCTTTGAAAGCGCCCAGAATTTGCGCGTGCCAGGCGGGTACTCTGCCAGCTGATCCCCAATTTTGACGACATGCTTGAACTTTGCTCTAGCGATTTGCCGTTTGAAGAATCTGGAGGCATGATTATATTTCCTCTTCAGAACTCTAGAGTTCGGATCCTTAGTGACTAACGCATTGGCCCAAGCTTGATAGGCCTGCCGTTTGCCAGCTGCTGCAGCCCTGACAGACGCATCAAACCAAGGCCGCGATCTGCCACCAAGTGGTACCACAGAGCTTGGTACAAATAGTTCCATGCCCTGTAGTATCACATCAGCTACAGCCGCAGCGCAGTCACTAGGATCATCGGAAGGAAAATAAATCGGCCCCCATGGATAGGATGCAAAAAAGGACCGCATTCCATCCCAATCCGCTGACTTGTAGTGCCAAACGCGTAGAATCGCAGGTCTTGTGCGAGCAGGATGTTGAATGGGCACTACACTTCGTATCAGACAATGATCAGAGGACCCTAAAGGAGCCTCGACAGTGACTTGGTACTTTCCGGGATGTGTAGTCAGCAGAAGATCCAACAAAGAGGGCATATGGCTGTCCACGTCTGGTAGACGTATGTGCATCTTGACCAATTGGGACAGACCATTTGCCAGAGCAAAGTCAAACACAGATCTCCCCGCGCAGTCGGTAGCACGTGACCCTAGCCAATCGGCATGGTGCGCATTGAATTCCCCGAGGACTACGACTTCGGCGGAGGGAGTCTGTGAAAGCAGATCGTCAATCTTCGCCTAAACATGGCCCAAGAGTTGATCCGTTTCTGCATTACCACTATCGGATCTGTAGAGGCACGCGTAGACTCTGACATGGTCGTCCATGTCCACGCGCAGCCAGAGTATAGACAGGTCCCGACCTTCAAAAACCTGAAGGCGAGGGTAGAAGATATCCTCCCTTACGAACACAGATACCCCGAGGTGTGGTATAAAATGGTGTTCTAGTTTATACCCAGGGTATGACAGGTACGCTGTGTCGCTAGGTTGAGATGTCTGCGTCTCCGTCAGAAACAACAAGGCCGACTGCGCTTTCTCTAGATGATAATGAACATGATAATGCGTTCAAGTTGGAATGAAGTCCCCGGATGTTGCAAAAGTCCACATTTAAAGGGAAAATAGTTGGGGTGCCGCTGCGTTGACTCGTCGTTTACCCTCAAAAAACACAAAAGACGATACTTTGCCCGCCCCAGATACGACGGGCAGCCCGAGCAAAATCCGAGAATCATTTCCCTGATTTTGTTTAGGGAGGGGTTCTCCGGCTTCATCAAAGCCGGTACCCTCCTGGGGTATACTTTTTGGAAGTATCGCTATCATGTTTGAAAGGGGGTGGGGGGGGTTGGGCTTCCGGATTCTCTCAGACACCGACGGAACATAACCAAATGAATTTGGTTACAACACGTCGGTCTTCTGTGAGAGGATGGTCCTTCCCCGGTAGAGCCAGCCCAATGCGAGCTGCAGTCAGATAACTACAGCTAGGCTCTACCACCTAAAAAACTCAAATTAAAACTTTCTAACTTCAACATCCGTTTGTACAGCAACTCTTTCATCGTTAATTTTGTATTGCTCGGGAATGATCTACCATTAGAAATTCAAAAATCAAAGACATTATTAATTTTCAAAAATCTTTTGAAGCAATATTATTTAATGAAATAGTAATTTTTCATCCCCTGATATATGGAATTTTCTAAATTCTATAAGTGTTTGTACGTCATCTACTGTAGATTCTTGCCCCCCTCTACCATTAGATGAGATAAATAGTTATTTTATCTCTACACCTCAGTTAGGCTATATAATCCAATCTTTTCAAATAGGATTGCTTGCTTAAATTTAATCAATCTTGAGTCTTGATATACCATCTTTTTATTTTACAACTGTATCACAGGGTGAAAATGAAATCATCTTGCCGCTGGTACCCTAGTATTTTGTTTTTCCATGCAATAAAAATTCAGGACCCTAGGGTTTCTTTAAGAGATAGTTTAAGTAGCTTAATATATGGTCAATGATCAGTATATTTTTAAAATGTATAAAATAATTATTAACAAATTCTTAAATATTTATAAAAGATTATAATCGCCACGCTTGGCAGCTGAATTAGTGATCGCAGTATGGAGTTATGGTACGCAGAGGATGCTGCTATCGATCGTCACGGGAGGAAATGTTGAAATTAAATATATTAAATTCATCTACAGAGCACACTTCATTTTCGTGATTTATTTGAGGTTTTCAGCTCATTTTGATTGCACTAACACCATGATTCTTCTACATGAACCAAAGGCAATAAAATGTAGTGATAAATTTACATATATATAATTACGAAATTTACAAAGGCACACAGAATTTATGATTAATAATCATAATAAATTGATATAAAATTAATAATAACATAGCATACGAATATTGTTCTATAATATCTCCGATTACATAAAAATTATAAATACGAAGAACACAGACAATCTCGCTTTACTTGTTACTCAACTTAAAAAAGTGAGTAATTCTTTTGTGGGGTTTGCCCCATATATACATAGGTATATATACACTTTCTAGAAGCTCAAAGGAAATATTTAGATTTAGCCCTTTATTTTATCATTTTGATTGCACCAACACCATGATTCTTCTACATGAACCAAAGGCAATAAAATGTAGTGATAAATTTACAATGTCAATGGTGCTTTGACTGCATTGTTGAGACGGCAAAACGTCAGTATAGCTGCACGTTTGGCTGTACACAATGCAGTTTTGCTACCGACACTGTTATACGGCAGCCAAACGTGGGTAACACAGAAGAAGAATGTAAGAAAGATGAATGCTGTGGAGATGCGATCTCTTCGCAGAATATGCGGAGTCAGTCTAGCTGATCGAATCCGCAATGAAGAGATCCACAGAATGGCAGGTACTAGCGAAGATGTCACGGTGAGAATGAAGAAGAACGTGCTCAGGTGGTTTGGGCACGTTGAACGAATGAGTGATGAAAGAATGGTAAAAAAGATTTATATGGGAAAAGTGAGCGGTAAGAGAGACAGGGGGAGGCCTCGAGTGACCTTCGAAAACACAGTAGCTACGATACTGGAGGAAGGTCACGTAAAAAGCATGAGGACCCCCCGGAGGGCATGTATGAAGAAGTTGATGTCTGTGGCCGAGGCGAAAGAGGTATGCAGAGACCGTAGCGTTTGGCGCTCCGTCGTCTCTGGCTACCACGCAAGGGATATGGCGTGAAGGTAAATAAATAAATAAATAAATAGATAAATTTACATATATAATTACGAAATTTACAGAAGCACACAGAATTTATGATTAATAATTATAATAAATTGATATAAAATTAATAATAACATAGCATACGAATATTGTTGTATAATATCTCCGATTACATAAAAATTATAAATACGAAGAACACAGACAATCTCGCTTTACTTGTTACTCAACTTAAAAAAGTGAGTAATTCTTTTGTGGGGTTTGCCCCATATATACATAGGTATATAAACACTTTCTAGAAGCTCAAAGGAAATATTTAGATTTAGCCCTTTAATAAATGAAAAGAAATTTTTAAGGAAGTTTTGTGTGCCAACGGATAATACAGTGTTTCAAAATATCTAGAGCATGATGCATAGTGGATATAAAGCGCTCGTTGCGAGGCTACTTCAAGATTTATAAATTTAATTTAGGTTTTAAATATGGCTTTAGAAATGAGGAACATAAATTTGCTAAAGTCTCACAAAACCTTGCAAGTTTTGACAGTGAAAAAATGTTTTTTCAAAATTCACGTTCAATACAAAAAGACTATCTAATACCAAATCACCAGTATTACGAATGACGTCTTTGTAATTTCGAAATAAAAATCGCATTATCTTTCACATAATTCTTTACTTTTAAAGTTTCATAAACATTGCCATACATAATAATATTTTGCTATCTTTATCCGGAAATTAGGTACAGATAAGTCAAAATAAAATGTAAAAACGTTGAAAAATTATAATATATAGCCAGAGTAAGCCATACAAGGTACATTAGCTTGATTACCATTTAGTTTGAGTAAAAAGAAAATACAAACCTCCAAAGATTTGCTTTTACCCGTAAAACTAATAAGTCTGTTGTATTTGGTTATTCAGTAACGTATTTAAATAATTACTTTTATTTTTGTATTAAATTTTATTATATATCAATAACACACACATTTCAAATTAAATTATTTATACTACTAAATGTTATCTACATTATCTAATTAAAGATAAAAGACTGCTAAGAAAAATCACTTCATTAAGTTTCCCGCAATCCTGGCAAATTACCAACAAAATGTTGTGGTGCACCCCAGCGAAACAAAACGATGTGTAATACTTACTATATTTTTGTTAAATAAACAAGATAATTCAGACATTCTGTCAATCTAGTCATTGGTAACTTAGCTGTTAGGCAACAATCAGTTGGAATAGAATCCAACAAGAGTTTCACGAGTTTATATTTTAATTCGGGTGTAATTTGTGTTCATTATTTAATTATATTGTCATATATTATATTCTTAACAAAAAAACATTACAGAAATTACTGTTTAACAAATCACCAACAAAGACTCATACTCTATTCAAATTAAACTTTGCAAATGAAGGAAGACTTTTAAACACAATGATGAGTACCTTGGACTCAAAGCTACTTTAAGGATTAAAATACATCGTTTTAGTGATAAAATATTAATTTGCAACATTTATATCAAATTAAATCAAAATTTCTAATCGAACTTACACTAACAATTTTTTTAAGCACTTACAAGTTTATAAAATAACTTGCATTATATTTTAGTGATGAGAGAACCTTAATCCATTTTAAGTAATAATTAACAAAATGTTGGCAACGCATTTCGTACAAACCCAAGTGGTTCTTGCCAGATTTCCTTTAACGTACTCCATGGACAATTACAAGTATTACCAACTGTATCTAGAATTGAAATCAGTTATATTGCCTAATATCCAATATATTGGATTAGAGGAATTTTTACTTATTTGTAATATTTTGTTTACTTTATATAATAGTCACTTGCAAGTATATATTCTTGTTGAGGCCTTTAAATCGGGGTTGAATATTTTTTAAACAGGACTTGTATTTTTATTTACATATTGAACCACACTTACAATATCCACAAAACCATCATTTAAAACCTGTTACTTTTCTATAGATATTTTCAACTAACAAGTTAAACTTTGAAAAGTTGCATGAAAAAAGAAAAAAATACGTCTACTTTGTTTATTAATCGATAAGCTTTATTATAAGTATTTACATAGTTCTTCATTTTATTTTAGTTTATTTTGGTTTATTGAAGTTTTCCATCCCATTTCATAAAACAAAATAGTGAAATCAAGAGAGTCCTATTACCACCTAATTATATATTAGTAATCTGTGGAATTTTGACGCAAGAAAATTAGCTCCGTGATTAATATTTAATTTTGAAGTAAAATTTCGAAATTTAATATTGAAATTGCTTTTGGCGAATTGATCAAAAAAGTGGTGGCATTGTCTACTATATTACAACACAAACAGCGCGATTGAGTCTCAAAGCAAAAAAATTGAAGACCAGCAGCGGGTGTTAGATAATTATTCTACCACCACTTCCGAGCAAACAACGGTAATTCAGGAATTATTATTGAAACTGAATACGATTGTTACTGCAAAGTGTGAAACGGACAATCAAGATGAGATGCAAATTTCCACGCGGATGAGTGAGAGAATCCTCAGTGCCGACGTTGCTACTTCATTGCCTACGATTACTAAAGAAATGACAGATCGTGAACGTCGAGCCATAGAGTGAAAAAAATCTAAGCAGGCGGGTACATCACATATAATAAGAGTGACACCAAGGTTGAACCAGAGAATTGGAGGGCTATTAACAAAGTTAAAAAACCCAAAAATATTCAAAGAGGTGGAAATATTAAAATTTCTTCCTTACAAGCGATTGCGAAAAAAGTTTCTTATATGTATGATCATTACATCCTGAGACCTCGGAAGAGATTTTGTATTAACATGTCTCGGAAATATGTGGATCGAAAGATATAAAAATTGCGAATTTTTTTCCTAAGACATGAAGAGACTACCATATTCTTTTTATGGTTGGCGTCCCAGAATCACTGTACGAGAAGATAAATCATGCTGGCCACTTAATGCCAAATTTATTGATTTGGTGTGGTTACGAAAATACGGAAAGATCTCAAAAGTTAGCGAAAACTAATTTATCAATTAAAGTATTTTATCAAAATTTTCGTGGGCTGCGAACAAAGACAAAATCATTTTATAGCAATTTACAAGCTTCGTCGTGTGATTTATCTGTGATTATGGAATCCGGTTTAAATAATACAATACATGACGGTGAAATGGTCCCAAGTCAGTATACTATCTTACGTTGTGATCCGATGGACGCAAACAAGGAGGCGTAATGTTGGCTGCGTCTTCGCAACTATAGTTAACACGAGTTTTAATAATCGATGTGAACACCGCCTTATTCGAACTAGATTGTGCTATCGTCAACTTAAATAATATTTTTTTACTTCCATGTTGTTTACTTTACATACCTCCAAAGTGTAACTGTAATGAATATATGCATTTATTTAATATTTTAGAGACTGTTTGTATTCAGTATGATAATGTTTTAGTGTTGGGTGACTTTAATATGCCTTCTGCAACACTCGAGATTCAAAGTTATTTGGAATAAGTGATCGCTTTCTGTGGTTTTTGATAGTCGAACGAAGTATAGAATAACAATAATCGTTTGTTGGATTTGGTATTGGTAATGTTTTCGGCAGATGACTTGAAGGTATGTACGAGTGTGTCTGATGAACCGTTAGTTGATGTTTACAGTTAGTATCCACCGCTTGTAATATACGCGAATCTGAGACGTCATGTAAATCTTTATTTTGGATCTATGTCCATTGATGAGGACTGTAAACAAAACTAGTGGAATTTTTACATAAGTAGTTTTCTTAAAATTGTATCATAGTATTCAATTAATTGATTCCAATCAATTAATTGTATACTATGATACCTTATGTACGATTAGGAATCCAGATTTGGCATTTAGTTATTTCAATAGTAAAGTAAACGAAACGATTGATACATCGGTTCCAAAAAAGAATTTAAATTTAAATAAAAGTAAGCCTAAATATGTTTATACAACTCTGAGTTAATTAATATGGTAAAAAGGCAATGGAAATATTTAAAATTATTTAAAAAAACAGACCAACGAAGTGATTACGAAGCATATTCGATCATTAGTCAAACGTAAAATTACATTAGCATACGACGAATATCAATATAAATTGCAGTTAAGTTTCCCTAATATTCCTAAAATATTTAAAAATGACATTAAGTGCAAGCAGTCTAAATGGAATCAGGTACAAATTAACAAAAATGATCGTAGTTTGAAGGAAAGTGAATGTGAGGAATATTTTGGGTTGTATTTTCAGTCAGTGTATAACACTGTGAGACCAACATTGGACCCACACAAAGCGGAAAGTGAGACTTGCACGAACGGCGCGGTGCGAGTCCATGTGGACCAGATAAGCGTGCCAGAACTTCATTTTGCCTTCCGACGACTTAAGCCAAAGCGCTCACCTGGTCGTGACGGCATCCCACCTTATGTCGTGAAGGACTGTCGCGCAGCTTTTGAAAGTCCTTTGATATATTTATTTAATATGTTTTTGAAAAATAGTTTCTACCTTGAAGAATGGAAGATCACGAAAGTAACTCCCGTACCGAAGAGTAATGCATCTACTGATGTGAGTGGTTACCGACCCGTGACGGTAATGTCTGCTTTCGCCAAGATGTTTGAATCTGAACCTTGAAACATCAAGAGTGTACTAACAATCAAGTAAAGGCTCAGCTGACACAGGCACAGCATGGTTTCAGACGGGGTCGAAGTACAAGAAGTAACTTGTTGTCGTTTGTGTCCCACGTGGCGTCAGTTGTCGATGCCGGAGAACAAGTGGATGCAACGTACCTCTATTTCCAAAAGGCATTTGATACTTTGAATAATGACATCTTCTGCTGATGTATCCGAGTTTATTTGTAATGGGTATGGTCGGGTACAATAGACTGGAGGTGCGGAGAAACGTTGCACTGGTTAAGTATGTAGTTAGTGTATTACACGGCGGGATACAGCACCCAGACATATTAGACCCGGTACAGTTTAATATACCTAAACTAGGCGCGCGGCTTCGAACTGACGTATTGCGTTTACCATCAGCCAGGTCATATTTGCTCAAGAATGCCCCTAAGTCACAAAGTTTGCGGCTGCTTAATGAAATATGAATGAACGTAGATATATTTTCGAATAGTATGTCGAAAATCACGGAAGTTGTCCAGAGGATAATAGAAGATTCTTGTCAGCTCGCGGATGGAATGAAACTATACCTCATTGTCGAACAAACTTTAATTACAAGTCAATGCATCCTTAAGCTACTCAGAAAAAAATAACATCACCGTGTTGTAGAGTACTAGTGGCGCCATCTCTTGAGAATTACTTGAACTAAGCTATAAATGTTAATAAAAATTGGTAATGAAAAAAAACGCTAACGCTAACCATAATTTTGGAACAATAATAATACTTATTATTAGACATTCCGCCCACCAAAGAACTTGTTCTTTCACAAACTATAAAAATAAACTCAAACATTATAACAAATGGCCGCCCACCATGATACATTGACTCTAAAGGATAGAAACAAACATAGTTTAAATAACTCTAAATAACAAAACAAAAGCAAAAAAATCACTTAAAAGTATCAGTCTTCGGTAGAAAGCAAAGATTATTGCATGCTCTTTTGCAAATACCATTCTTAGTTTTAATCGTGACAACACGAGTTATCTTGTCTAGTCCGGTATGTTTCTCAATAATTTTGCCCAATAACCATTTTGCAGGGGGCAGGTTAGGGTCTTTAATAATCACTATGTCATCTATCTCAGGCTCCGATCTCTTCTCAGTCCATTTGAATCTCTGGTTTAATGTCACTAAATACTCATCTGACCATTTTCTCCAAAAATCAGTTACCATCTTCTGTGTGTATTTCCATCTCTGTAGGCTTGTAAGGTTTGCCTTTGAATAATCTTCATCAGGTATCACAATAATTGGTTCTCCTACGAGAAAATGGCCTGGAGTTAGTGGCAATGGATCATCAGGGTTGTCGCTAAGTTGAGATATAGGGCGTGAATTCAGGCACGCCTCTATTTGCGTCAAAACCGTTGAAAGCTCTTCATATGTAAGTGCAGAATCTCCGATAACTCTCTTGAGGTGCGTTTTAGTTGAGCGTACTCCTGCCTCCCACAACCCACCGAAATTTGGCGCTTGAGGAGGTATAAAATGCCACGTGGTGCCTTCATTCGCAAGCGTTTCACCAATTTTGTCGGGTAAATTAGATTTCGCTCGGCTAAACATGTCTCTCAACTCCCTATCGGCTCCCACAAAATTGGTGCCATTGTCGCTGTAAAGATCTTCACAATGGCCTCTCCTAGACACAAATCTCCGAAATGCTGCTATAAATCCTTCACTCGACAGACTCGATACCGCTTCAAGGTGTATTGCTCTAGTGGACATACAAATAAATACACAAATGTAGCCCTTATAAGATTTCGATCCTCTCCCAGGTGAAAATCTGATGTTGATATGTCCAGTGAAATCAACTCCACTTGATTTGAAGGGTTTTGTCGGCTTTACTCTCACAGCTGGAAGCTGACCCATGAACGGGTTGTTCTTTCTATGTGAATATCTTGTACAGGTAACACACTCCTTGTAACATTTTTTTACCTTTTCACGTGCTCTCAAAATCCAAAACTTTGATCTTAAGTAATTTAACATTAGTTGCGGACCTCCATGCAGTGTCTTTATGTGAGCGTCTAGAACTAACAACTTGGTGAGGTGACTTTCACCAGGCATAATTATAGGATGCTTCTTGTTGAAAGACTCTTGTGCATGCTCGATTCTTCCACCTACTCTTAGAATCCCCATTTTATCCAAAATAGGGCAAAAACTGTGTAACTTGCTGGATTTTGAAACCACTTCTTTGGATTTTAACTGCTTGATTTCTTCCACAAAATATAAATTCTGCGTGTCCTTCACACAAATCTCTAAACTCTTCTGTAACTCATTTGGCGTTAAGGTTTTCGGAATTTGTCTTGAATCTTTAGGTACTCTTATCAGTAGAAATCTTCTGCAATATGCAATAACTCTCAGTAACTTCTGTAATTTAGAAAATTTGTTCCAAATGAACGCCTCTTTTGGTTGAATTTTAGCAGTTAAGACTCTGATAGATCTTTGTTCTTGATCAGTTGCTAACTCAGTAAGATTGCAGTTTGACTCGTACTCATCATGGTGAAGCCACTCTGGACCTTGCCACCACAATTTGAAACACTTCAACTCGCAAGCAGTTATGCCTCTTGATGCACAATCGGCAGGATTTTGAGAAGTGTTTACATGTCTCCATTGGTCTTTGTTAAGTACGGTTAAAATCTCAGACACTCGATTACTGACAAAAGTTGTCCAACGACTGGGTTCACCTCTCAACCACGCCAAGACCACTGTTGAATCAGACCATGCATAAAACTTCTCTTTCGGTACTCCTAGTACCTGTGACACCTCATTCAACAATTGGGCCGCCAACAACGCAGCGCATAACTCCAATCTTGGAATACTCACTTCCTTCTCTATCGGTGCAACTTTCGTCTTCGCAGTCACTAGATGTACATTAACAGCACCGCTCTCGTCTACAGTTTTTATATACACATTTGTGGCATACGCAGCTTGGGACGCATCGGCAAATGCGTGTAATTCTAAATTACTCTCTCGTTTACTTCTCAACCATCTTGGTATAACAACTTGTTCCACATTGACTAAATCTTTTCTAAAGCTAATCCACTCTTTTGAAAGTTCAGGCGTGAGTTCATGGTCCCAATTTAGACCTGATTTCCACAGTTTCTGCATGAAGATTTTTGCAGTGATAATAACAGGCGCAATCCATCCCATAGGATCGTATAATCTCGCAATATCAGATAAAACTTGTCGTTTAGAAAACTTCTCGTTCATCTCAGGTAGTTTTATCAAATACTCAAATGTGTCGGACTCTTTATTCCAGCAAATACCCAGAACTTTTATCACATCATTGGTTTTAAAGATATACTGTTGATCTGACTTTTGACTTTCACTCTTAATGTGTTTTAGTAATTTCTCGCTATTTGTACACCACTTTTGCAATCTAAATCCTCCAGCACTCATTAACTTGTTCATCTGCTCAAATATCTCTAATGTTTCTTCCTCTGTATCACACCCAGTTAAAAGATCGTCCATATAGAAATCTCTCAAAGTTATTTCAGACGCAATAGGATATTTAGATTGTTCATCTTTTGGTAACTGTTGCAGACATTTCACAGCCAAATACGGTGCACACGCCGTACCAAACATCAGTCTTAACATTTTGTAGTGATCGATACGCTTGTCAGGGTCGGATCTCCATAAAATTCTCAAATAATCTGTATCTCCATCATGCACACAAACTTGTCTATACATCTGGACCAAGTCAGAAACAATGCAATATTGATGGCATCTCCATCTCATCAAGATATGACGTAAGTCTTGTTGTAGTTTGGGACCAACAAGAAAACAGTCGTTAAGTGACACATTATTAGATCCTTTACAAGATGCATCGAACACAGGTCTTACCTTCGTGGTTTCTTTGTCCTCTCTCACAACTGCATGATGAGGGAGATATACAGTGTTAGGATTAGTTAAATCTGCTATACTCGTAAGTTGTATCATATGATTTTGGTCAACGTAGTCATCGATCACTTTCGTATACTCGACTCTCAAGGTTTGGTTTTTCAAAAGTCTCTTCTCTAGTAGCTTAAATCTACGTTGCGATATTTCTCTCGTATGACCGTAAAGACATGGTGGATCATCGTCTTTGAATGGTAGTCGGACCACATAACGGCCTTCCTCATCTCTCTCAGTAGTTCTCTCATAAAACTCTTCACACTTCCTCTCTTGTTCTGTCAATCTCTTTTCAATTCTCTCTGGTTCTCTCTCTATCTCCCAAAACTTCTTTAATATCTGATCCTCCTTCACATGTAAATGTAGATTTATCACTCTATGATTTAATGAATTAGTTTTACTCAATCTGCCAGACAAAATCCAGCCTAATTGCGTATTTTGTGCAATAAGACCGTTGTTTGTTGGGTATTTCTTAAGACCCTCTAGGAGAATTTCACTCAATATGTCAACGCCCAATATCAGATCAATACGACTAGGAAGTCCAAATTGTGGATCAGCCAGTGGTAATTTCTCAAGATCTGGCCAATCGATTCTAGACGTATTGTTGCTTGGTAAAAATGATGTCAAAGTACTTAACACAAAGGCATTAACTTGTACAGAGAATTGTGAATTATGCAAGGATTGTAATGTGAATGATACCATATTCTTAGTACGCGTTTTTCCATCTCCTACTCCAGATATCACTCCATTCACATTCACTCGTTTAAGACCCAAGGATTGCACCATTGCCTCAGTCACAAAAGATGCCTCAGAACCTTGGTCGATTAAAGCTCGGATTGTTTGAGTTTGACCACTCGTTGATTTAGCCTTAGCCATAGCAGTGGCTAGTAACACCTCTAGATGTTGATTCTCTTTAGCAAAGTGGGTTGCCACTTTAATCTCAGCTTGCTCATCATTATGCACGTGATTAGGATTTTTCTCATTCTCTTGCTCAGTGTGAACTTGATTTTGTACTCTCTCGAAGTGCAGTAATGAATGATGTCGCTTGCCACATCGTCGACAGCTGATAGATAAGCGACATTGTTTCACAGGATGGTTTGAAGCTAAACAATTGAAGCACAGTCTCTGGGATTGTACATACTCGGATCTCTCTTGAGGAGACTGACTCACGAATTGTTTACATTGGTATAGTTTGTGCTCTCCGTTACACATCACGCAAGCATTACTATTTTTCCCCTTAGTCTCACCATGAATAGTAGAATGAAAAGATTTATGTTTAGAGGCAGGCTTTGTTAAAGCTGCATTACTCACAGATCTATAATTTTGCTTACTGGTATCTATCATCTCTAATGTTCGAAATCTCGTCTCTAAAAACTTGGTTCCAGGTGGGCAACTCCTCTGTACTATCGTCAGCTGATTGACAGATGTGTACTTCCCATTGTTTACGTGATTCTGGATCTAACTTAGACAAAACTAAATGGTTGATAATAAGATCCCAACTGTCTGTCCTCACGCCCAAATTGTTAAGAGATTTTAGAGCAGACGTTGTAGTATCAAGGAGATGTTTGATAGCTGCAGCTGAATCAGTACTCATGGATTTCTGAGAGAAAAGACGCTTCATAATCTCATTTGCATTATATCTCTTGTTATTGTAACGCTTCAACAATTGCTTCCAAGCCTCATAATAATTCATCTCAGTTGTAGACAGGTTTTTAAGAAGATTTGCAGGTTCTCCAGAAAGACTACTCTTCAGGTAATGTAATTTTTGCACAGCACTCAAATTGCCATTATCGTGTATCAATGATACAAACATATCGTAGAAAGTTTGCCATTCCTCGTAACCACCGGAAAAACAGGGCAAATTAATTTGGGGCAATTTAACTTCACAGTTTATTGGTTTAGGATTTGGCGGTATAGTTGAATTAAGCAGTGCAAGATCACCTCTCAGTCTTCCTTTATAATCGAAATACAATTCTTCAAACTCGGACATCATGTCATCAGTAAAATATAAGATTTTAGCCTTTTCAGCCTTCTCCACAGATGCTATAATTGTCTGATGGGTCTCTCTAAATTCTCGATAATATTTCTCTAAGGTCTCTAATCTTGTCTCTATGTATGTAACTGTAATTCTCTCCTTAGGCGATTTCTTGTATTTGACAAAAGCCTTTTCAACATGATCATTACGCTCCTCCTGTTTGGAATAATTAGCCTCCATGGTGCACTAAGAAACTGTCTCTGAGTTGTTTAAAAGTTAAAGTCTGACACGAATAAATCACTTGAATAAAGTTCTAATTGTATCACAAAATACTATTGAATTTTTCTATGTCCCAACACTAGCGATTTTTACTAAGTCCCAACACGAATAAAATATTCTAAGTGTCAACAAGATTAAATTTTATAAGTCCCATTAACACTGATTTTTCTAAGTCTTTACAGTAGTAAATTTTCTAAGTGTTTGGCACTTGTAATTTTTCTAAGTCCACAATACGCACCACAGGCTATGTCCAAATTCACTTGAAAACGCACTAAGTCTTTAACACTTTGATTATTTTTAGTTCACTTTACTTACGATTTTTTTACAAGTCCAATTCTTACTCTCCCGGGTTTCGGCACCAGATGTCAGCTCGCGGATGGAATTAAACTATACCTCATTGTCGAACAAACTTTAATTACAAGTCAATGCATCCTTAAGCTACTCAGAAAAAAATAACATCACCGTGTTGTAGAGTACTAGTGGCGCCATCTCTTGAGAATTACTTGAACTAAGCTATAAATGTTAATAAAAATTGGTAATGAAAAAAAACGCTAACGCTAACCATAATTTTGGAACAATAATAATACTTATTATTAGACAATTCTGTTTAAGGAATGGTAAAAACATTGTTATTTACTTATAACATCTCATAAGTATTTACTGTTAAGATTCTATAATTGTATGTGGATGAAATAAATAAATTTATCAAATGTACCCTTTTGTTTTATTAAATTCTAAATTATAATTCTATAAAACTTAAACTATAAAATTACTACAATATAAATATATCAAATTGCTTTTTGTTCATCCAGTATAATACGTTTTACTCTATGTGAAGTATAAGGATAATAGATAACTTCTGGCAAAAAACATATTTAATTCAGATATATTCACAATATAGACTTATAATAGTTTTTAACTAAGAAAAAGTCGACCCACACGATAGACCAATTATATATTAAAAAATAATTAAAAAAAGACAAAAAACAATATTTTCCTGTTAAAATAATGGGTTTGGTAAATAAGGCAAGACAAGCAAGTGCAAGGCGATCTATAACACAGGAGGAGGGGGGGTCCAACCATTTTCGTCTCCCAGCCTTCGTACAGACCATGCGGCCGTGGCGCTGTCGTAGAAGCACCAACATAAAGAGTCCGGATTCTGGAAAACTAACCTAATCTTTTATCGAGTCGAAGGGACATTTTAAAATATAATTTGAAGTGTAATATGACATTCAACGTCACTATTAGGCACCGTATCTAGTTGATTATAAATCCTTATGATTATCCTAACAAAACCGCTTTCAAGTTTCAATATAATATAATTTCGTATAAATCGGAACGTGTAAGATTCATTAGGTTTTATTCTTATCAACCTCTTATCAAGGCTTATAATGTTATATAATGTTCTAACCGCAATAGATCAGTGAATAAAATAATTTATCATGTTATTGGCATTCTTGTCCATTTAATTACTTTAATAATTATCAATTGTTTATTATTTATCTATTTGTTGTAACTGTTAAATTAACTAAAATATACTTTTGTAATGCTTTTTTTAATTATCCTTAAAGTATTGAATCCAAAAATACTTCAGATTAATAGTAATTCTAATTAAAACGTAGTTAGTGAAATTAAAAATAACAACAAAAAAAAAGATTTTTTTCAAGAAGTACATGCTGACTAAGTACATTCGACATACGGAGTAAAACACCTAGAATTCCCCACATGCCGGCTTACAGCGCTAAAAATGGATTCGTTAAAATAATTGAAACCTCCAAAGGAGATAACTGGACCGCCCAAGTATTTAACATCCGCCAAAGACAATACTCGTGGTAGCCCGCTACACGGTGGTCTCGATGGAAGATAACTTCCTCCGAATGGCAAAAGCCGTAGAGGATACAGCAAGCCCCTGGGAAGAATGGAAAGCACCAAATTTCCAATGGGTCAACGGCGTTCCTGGATGTGGAAAATCGACTTGGGTAGTAAACAACTTCGTATTTGCCCGTGACTTGATAGCAACGATGACGACTGAGGCAGCATGAGAGCTCAGGAACATACTCGCTCTCAGTTGTCAAAAGGACGCGAAGACCAAAGTCCGAACCGAATCGTTTCAATATTAATAAATGGCGTTAAAGAAAAGCCTGAACGACATATCGTTGACGAGGCCTTGGTGAACCATTTCGGAGCGATCATAATGGCGGTCCGACTAACAGAGGCCAACGCAGTCACATTAATCGGAGACACAAACCAGATTCCTTATATTGACCGGCTAAATCTGTTTCAAATGAAATATAATACTTCGTGACGTCTATCAGTCAAGAGCTCTTAAGAACCTACCGATGTCCCCTGGACGTAAGCTACGTTGTAAACGAGGTATACAACGGCATATACTCAGCCCATTCATTGACTCACTCTCTGAGAACAGCTAGATTTACGGGTGCTACCATCGAGTCTGATTTTCCTAATACCTGGTCCACAAACAGACTGAAAAAGCGGACCTTACAAACCAAGACGCCATTGTGAGTTTCATTAGGCGGGCCGGCCATACCTCCGATAGAAATATATATAATTAACAGAATTACTTAAGCTTAAGAAAAGATTGCTTAAAAATGATTAAAATAGCTTTCGATAACTTGTGCAAGTGTACAATTTCCTGCGAAGTTACCATCACAATGAAAATCATAGCAAAATTGTTTTAAAATCACAATAAAAGGCATGGACAAATGTCTTTGGATATTAATTTACAACATATTAAAGAAAAAAGTACATTTTACAAAGTTCTACTTATTGATTATAGGGTAAAGTGTTAATTAAGGCGCTTCGTAGTGTAGTAATAATTCATGTTATTCTAAACACAATTTAATATCTAAACCTACTTTGACCTTTTTTGGTAATTGAAGTATTTCGTTTGTTTAGAGTCCGTATCTTAAAAGGTAAAAATATGAATTTTTATATTCATATTAGACAATAATATTCTGTCCGTTTATTAGTCCGTGTCTGTCTATATCAGTAACAGAAATATCGGGAAATATTGAGTTGAAATGAAAACCATATACCAAAGTACATAGCCCCTTGAACATGTGTAATAATACTACAAAATTACCGAGTAACATGGTCTTCAACATCACCTTAAAAAAATTGTGAATATACAAATATAATGAAATCATCAAATATATAGACTTTTAAGAAGTCGAAATATAAAATTTATGGTATTCGTTGCTAAAATTTAAGAATTTGTGGTTCTTAAAAAATATTATATTTCAAAACATATAATATTTTTTAAGAACCACAAATTCTTATTTATAATCAATAACATCAAATAAAAATATTTTCCTCCTCATATCTGTAGTGTGTGGAGCAAAATGTTCGATGTTTCGCTTCACAGACGAAGTATCTGAAATTATTACGCAATACAGTTAATAAATCAAAACTCGATTCCAAAAATATCTATAAACTAAAATTCTTTCCTCAGTGGGCGAGTGTTACTCGTACTTATCTGGGTTTTTATTATTATTTACATTCTTAAGCGTCTGACTTAATTTGACCAATCAATGTTTTAGTCTTTGATCCGTAAAGGGAACTTTGTGTGCTACTTTGCCATTAAAGGTTACACTCAGTTCGGGATCACAACCTGCATGCGAATGTTGGTATTACTGAATACAATGTCTCATGAAAAATCAACAATGCAATATTGTCACACATCACTATTGATAATGTATACAATTGAATTGTCTGCATAAAGTTATGAGAAACTTTTTATGTCGCTGTGAGAAGTAAACAGCTGAGGGCATTTGTTTACTGTAAGTTTATATAACCGCTTAACAAGCTCTATAACTTTTTATAGACTTAGGATTAGTGACAAACGTGGATACTAGTATGAAAAAAAAAAATTACTAGAGTCATTACACTCGATGGAGGGAATAAAGTTACTACCAATAAAGCTAATTAATTATCTCTGAAACTAGGCGATGAATTAGATTGCGTCGTTACGATGTTGCGTTGGATAATGAAAAGTTTTATAACAGAAGCGACTCTCAATTTCAAGATTTATAATAACGGGTTGAGATTTAATAGATAGATACAGAAAAAATATTTCCATTTATAACCTAAACGCATCGAAACATGCTAGTAGTTAAAATAGAAACGATTACTTAAAAAAATGATTGTAAATAAATGATATATTTGTTTATGAAAGTTAATTTAAGAAAAAGTTAAGTTAAGTTAAGAAAGTTAAGTTTAAGTTAGTTGAAAATATTTTATTGACACTACTTTCTCTTAATTATATATTTTGGTGTATGATAAACATGTAACATTTTATCATTAAAACCTCAAACTGTATTTTGGAAGCAACTCAGGCTGTGCGTTTTATCCTCTATCACTAATCTCTCTAGAAAAATATTAGTAATGAGATATTAACTGTCAATACACTATAATGTAATATACATAACACTATATCCAACATTAGTAAATTTTTGTAAAATATGTAAAAGCAGAACGAATAACATATATTTTTAGATTATATACGTATACTCATTGGATCAACATCATTATTAGGTCTGTTATCGCAGACCACTTGGGCGAATCATTGGGTAATCGAGCAAATGAAATGAAATGTAAAACGAAATCTTCAATATTTGCAATAGTCTTCATAAACGAAACCTATGATAGCTCCAAGTGCGTAGTACTAGTTTTCAGAGGTGGCAATTGTCCTTTCTTCGCATTCGTCAACAATATAGGCTCCGTTGTAGCAAGAAACGTCTTTGTTATAATGTAATCGCCATGGTGCTGTCACCACTGGGATTACATGCTACTCGATTAGCGTCCGTACTCACGACCATCTCCGATACGGCCATCCTATGCTACTTACGTCCTCATATATTTTACTCCGTATAAAACTATGTGCAAAAATAGATATGATAATCTGGATAGCAGCTCCAAACACTTTATTGACTATTTTATAATATTACCGTTATGTCTTATATAGTAGTGATAAGTACTTAGTCCTGTTCTAAATATTAAATTCATGAAGAATAATGTTCTTTTTAATAAAAATATTTTAATAGTTTGTGGTCAATTGGATCTATCTAACAATTTGTTATTTCATTTAATAAGTTAATATATAAGATGGACGTTCTTACTTTTTTTAATGTAATGTATTTTATGTCAAAGGATGATGGGCAAAAATGTATGGGATGTGTACCCACGACCAATAACGACCAGACGTACGTCGTTAGAAAGCTCTTTTCATGACTATCATTTGTTATTATGGGGGCTAGTCTCAATTCGTTGTGGGAAAAATGTTATAGTTACTTAAATGATATCTATTAAAATAAAAGTAGTTAGTTCCAGATATATTATCTTTGTTATTATGGGGGCTAGTCTCATATCGTTTTGGGGTCTTCTAGATATTAAAAAAAATGTGTTTAAAAGTTAAAAATCCCTACGTAAAGCCTTAATGCAAGGTGTAATTGCCGAAATGCTCATTGCGTACGCGTCACCCGCGCGCCGCCGGTCGCGCCCCCGGTCGCCGCCTTTATTTGTACGGAACGGCGTATTTAGTAACGTTTTTAATTTTTTATTTTTTGACTTCAATTATATTGTATATTGGTTACTCAAGGCATGAGGTATACAATCCTCCAGCTGCATTTTTAAATGATGTAATTATAGACAACATAGATGACTAGTTTTTAAATAATAAGAATTCTGTTTGTAAATCAATAATAAACCATTTTTTTTTATTTTAGGTTTCTTTTTCACAATTTGACTGTCCTAATATTTAATTCATGTTAAGTTAACGCTGAAAGTACATGGAGTCTACACAAAAACTGTTTTTTTATATATCTAGAACTAACAATTTTATTTTAATAGATATCATTTAAATAACTATAACATTTTTCCCACAACGAATTGAGACTAGCCCCCATAATAACAAATAATAGTCATGAAAAGAGCTATCTAACGACATACGTCTGGTCGTTATTGGTCGGTGGGTACATTTTGCCCGTTGTCCTTTCGGCATAAAAAAACGAACTATTTCAGTATTCTATATACAGAATTACAGAAGGTTTTAATTAAAAGAAGTCTAACGAAACAAAGCCCGAGAACTTGCTAGTAGGTAAATATAGGGAAACAACTACACAATATTTACAGAGGCTAATGAGATACTTATAGCTTCTGTCAATGTAGTTAGTAATTAAGGTTGTGACTTCTTTAATAACATAGAGGAGCTGGAAAATTTATTACAAATAGCAGCTAAATTCAATTTATGTCTTTTTGTCTGTCATTGAAATAAAATTGTATAAAACATTTAATGGATATTGAAACAAAGAATTGCAGTCAATAAATATAACCCAATATACTTTAATGTTAACTAGGAATTTGACTAAGGATTACTATTCTTTCAAATTTTTTATTTTAAGCTTTTGTTTTGTAATTAGTATTCAATTGTTTTGGACTCAGGACCATACGGTAAAGAGAAAAAAAGAATAATTTCGAATAAAGCCAAATGGATTTTTGTCCTTTGAACACCTCTTCTCTGAATGTTTTATAAGTGTTTCTTTTAGATTATAGACAAACGCGTAATTGATAATAATGTTATAAAAACTATTCAAGTAATATGTGTATTTTATTTTATTGACTTTCATTTAAAGTACCTTGCAGATAAGGCTGGTTTAAAGTAGCACTCTAACATGTTCAAAAATAACACAGGTTAAATAAAGATAATTTAATCGACACACGCTCGCTTTGTTACATACAGCAGTATTTATATACGAGTATGTAACCACTAAGACTCTTTTCCCCGTCGTTAAGTACACACAGACAGAACAGACAAATGATAAAAGCATGTTATTTGTTATTATAATGCAATTTAAAATTAATTATTATAATAATTTCCTGGTAAATGTGAAAAAATAAAATATTTATCTTTTAATTTAAATTCAAAAAGGAGGTTAAAAGAATTTGAGTTTGAGGACCAACCGGATATTATTTATTTATGAAATGTTAAAAATATCAATAAATGTGAACTGGGTGTCATTTCTACAAACATATTAAAATCGATTAGATTGAGATTCGGCGAAAAAGCAACATATTCTACAGGGAAGTATCAAATGTCGTTGTAGACGTGCTCCGCTCGTATGTATCAGTTGTCTGTGGGCAGCTTTCCAGCAAACCTGCAGTCCACGACGTCCAATTCATTCTAGCTTGAAATGGCGTACTCCATTCCGTCGACTGCGTTACCTTCGTCCCAGCTCCGCCCAAGCCCGGTATTCTACTAGAGATTATCGATGTAATTTACGTTTGACTTGGTTAAGGATATTATTCCCATCTATTTAATGTTACTTTTATAAATTACATTTACGCAAGGACACTCAATAAAGCTTTTATAACACTTAATTGAATTGCTTATTTCCAAATATCGTATAATAATTTAATTAAACTTCAAATAATAGACATACTCATACGTTAAATATTACTGGTCGTAATTAGTATATCTTTTCAGTTTCAATATTTTTCCATAAATATCGAATATCGATATGTCTATCGAATTCAATAATAGACTAGAAGAAGTCAATATGATAATATCTCTAACTATATAACTAACAATTACTTACTTTCCGAACACGAACATAGGATACACATTTTACAATATCAGTATTTTACTAAAAGTCTAAAGTTTAAATAGTTTAAACATTCTTAACAAATCGTAGGAATAATTCCGTTTTGTCAATACTGGCTACATATTTCATTTTATATTACATTCTTGTACTTCTTTTAGCAGCTTGTCGCTTTGGCTTGTCTACCTAAAAAGACAAGACAAGTTGTATCCGTGATGACTGTCACCAGGACTGACATGCTCAGCCGAAGGTGTGTGAAATGAGTATGTTATAAACAAAAAAAAATGGTGGCAAAATTTTGTTTAATTAAAATAAAAAAAAAGCTTTTAATTTTTTTTTGTTTTGGTTCTCAGATAAATACGTAGATAATACGATCTAAAAATTCAATTCTAGGTAAAAGTAAAGGTCTAACCCTAAGTTTAAGGTTTGGAATACCATTATAATATTAGAAACTAACATATTAATATTTGTATAACTTACTATATATTGTATGTAATATTTTTGTGTCTTTAAAACTTTTGAGGAAATTGAGGTTAGCATATATATATATATATATATATTATTCATCATTAAATCTATTAATTTTATTATCTTTATGCGTACATCCGTGGACAATTATTGGTGGATCTGATATCGTGAATCTACTTAACGACTTGATGGATCGGGGTCGACACGCAATGTGAGTGTTGTATCGGTTGTTAATAGATATACTACGAGCCAATAGATATGATATATTAATATATTTTTAATAAGTTTTGTTTTATTGGGCTAAATTTACTATAATTTACGATATAATATTTGACTGAATGTCAAAAAAATATAATATTTAGAAATCAGAAGTAAAAATATTTATAATTTTGCGTATTTTGTATTTTTTTTTAACTGTAATACACATACACATATTTCTAAATAAAAAGAGATATTATTAGTAGTTGCTCTCATATTAATAAAAATGTACCTAAACTTATAACATTACGTTGAAATAACACAATTAATATGCCGGGATATATAATGATTTCTGCTTATTTATATAAAACAATAATCTACTAAGGCCAAACCTGTATATACAATTTTCGAACATAAAATTCTGTTCGTTAAATACACGACAAAAACACAATGACATGATTTAGTAAATGTTATTACTTTATCCGCATGTCACGCAGTAAGTAGCAGTAGCAGTAAAAATTACAGTAGCACCAGTACCAGTAGAGTTGCATTTGCAGTAGCAGTAGTAGTAGCAGTGGCAATAGCAGTAGCAGTAGCCTTATATTTTCAGTGGCTGTTTTGGTTTGACAGTTAAAAACTCTAGATAAATGAAATCAACTGGCTGATAGAAACTGCTTCGTAGCATGACTTTTCTTTCACATTTCAACCAAACAAAATGAATATTTCTCAATTCCACAGCAGTAATTCTAGGAATAAGGTAGCTGGGAATTTTTAGCAGAGTGATTATTCATTCTATTACTATTTTAATTACATATATATATATATATAATATAACTTAAAATATCCAGTATATCCATAAAATTAGGGATTTATTAATAATCCCTGATTAAAAATTAATGAAATCTAATTAGGAATATATAGGATGGAAAAGATATTGGTATTTTTTTGGTATCTTAAGATTATATTTAAACTCACACCTTGCAGCTGTATAATGCTTAACTTTATTCAGAAATAATGTACATTTCTATAGATTCAGCACTCAACAAGGAATCCTTTTGTTTTTTTCTTGTGTAAGCATGTTGTAATTAATTGTTCCTTCTATACATATAATGAAATTAATATAATATGCTTAAATGTATATAGCATCAACATGTTATGAATATGTAAGATAAAAAATACATTAAACAAGTTATCCTTAACTACAATTGATCGTGAATCGAGACATTGGTACTGAAATATTACAACAATATTGAATTGGTTCAATTAATTGTGTAAATATATATATATATTATGGCGATAATTAATATTTATATATATAGAATAGATAGTTATCGATAATTTATTAGAAAAAGTTGTATCTTCTACCTCTTTTACAAACGTGAAGTGTTGATGTATCTTAATAATTAATAAAAATATCGATCGTTCTAATTTCATAAAATTTATAAAAAAAAAATTCAATGATCACGTTATAAATTTGTTTTCCAGCAAATAAATAATGTTTCAGTGATGTATATGTGATACTAATCCAGCGCTAATCCAACGGATATATTGAGGGCGATAAGATCATAAGTATCGGTTCTGAGCTGACGGTAATACGTAGTAATCCTTAAGGATTTCTTAGACGACCCTTTAAGGATTTATAATGCGCTTATACCCCATTAAATGTATCGGTGATAAAACATTCGATTAGCACTTTCATTGGTTATTTGAAAAAAATCATACTTCAGATGTTTTTATATGTCTGTTTTATATTGGGTTGAAAATAGGGAAATCAAAATATTTTTTTTAATATTATTATTATTAACAAATATTGTTAATGAATATAAAGTAATTAAAAATATTTGTTGTTCATTGATATAAAAAAAAATACATTTATATTAAATAGTTCAAAAAAAGAATAACAACAATTACTTTTTCAAAAGTCTGTTCTCAAAAACTCCAATGATCTTTAAAAGTAATGTTTATAATCTAATAACTACTATATTAACACAAATATCGTTCCCTGATTTCCTATTGGGTCTTAGTTGGTTCTAACAAGTGTCATTATGTGTGTCTGTTTGCACAACTCAATCTTTTTTTATTTTATTTTTTACAATTACCATAACAATAAAATATTAAAATAAAGTCTTTTGCGTTAGATATTATTTAGTTGTCTCCAATTTAACAAATATCTATGTTATAAAATAAATTTCATATTAATATCATTAAAATTATATTGTCTCCAGGTTTAATAAATACCATTTCTAATAGTACTATTATCTATCTTATATCTTTAACAAAGTATTTAAAATGCTTAGTTAAATATAAACAACCTTGTTTGTAGATTTTACTCTGTATCTGGAAATAGAAGTGTCACTTGTCGTATACCTATTCTTTCGTTTCATCAACTGGTGTCACATAAAAAGAGTCTCTCGAAGTCTTTTTTAAAAGAGTTATTTTTATCAAAAATTATAAATATAAATTTTACTTGTATCTCTTGCATAAATTATACTACAAAATAACATGATAACATTATTAAAAAACGTGAACGTAGTGTTATCCACATTATAATTCAGAACTATTATCTGTTATAAATACTTTAATTGTCTATAATATAAAGGTAATTTAAAATGACTTTTGTCATTTAATTACTTAATTTTTTTATTTCAAGATATATTTTTATCATGCTGAGATTTGATCCTTTTCATTTAACCTCAATTTATTTCAAATAGTATGTTGAAAATAGTAAATCGTAAGTTTGAAAAGACTATTGTAGTTTAATGTTATTTCATCTCTAGTTAAATAAGCAACAAAATAATTTATTAGCACTAAAGGTAATGTAGGCCACACAAAAAGCTATAACTGCGTATAAATATATATATGTTCATTCATTCTCTTACAAAAGGCCGCTAAATTAAACCTGCATATTATTCGTACACGTATTTTTCCTTTATGCGGTACGTGCCCGACGTTATAAATTAGTTTCCTAAAAATTGGACATTATGAGGCATAACGCAAAAGTTCCGCTATTCTATCACTTGGCCACTTTCAGTAATAAATGTATTTCTCATACGCCACTTCTGAAGAACGATCTTTGTATTTAGATAATGTTTTGTGTTGTTTATTAACTTGATGTGATATTTTCGGTTTTATTTCTACTTTTATTTACACATTTAATACAATTTTTTTTTAAACTTAAAACTTCGAAGACACATTATACGGTGAAACGGGTTGGCAAGTGTCATCATTAATGAAATTTTCTTCTAGCAGAAAGGTCCTTGTGTTATAATATGCTTAATAATGTATATAGCAAGCAAGTAAGCGTTTTATTTTATATTTAATAATATAAGTTAAATATAAAACTCCTAAATGGTGAAACTTTTTAACTATCATAACATAAAATTTTATTATGTTTTTTTTTACAAAAAAAACTTTGTCTTTTTAATTATAATAATGGCTGAAATTAATAATCGATCCTCGTAATATTATTATTTCTACAAATTTAAATTACAATCAATTTCATAAGTTACCATTTCAATCTCTGATTGTCAATGGGTTATGTACTAATTTTGGTCGTTAGAGGAAATGAATACATATTCAATAAATCAAATACTACTTTGACTTTATAATTACTTTATTCTATCAAAATCGTTACATTTTCATTTTATTTAAAACATTTACGCTAGAAGATATCGGTACAGACTCAAGAACAATATGCAAAACATAGCGATTTGTGTAAGCTTGGTTAGACAGAGACAATACTTGAAGTCAATTGAAGTGTATTTAGAATGTAAAAATATAGAAAAAATCAGAACAGTAGTGGAATCTTTTACATTTTTTTATATATACCGTCTCCACCTCAATGGCAACTGAATTACCTTAACATTACTTGCCTTTTAGCATTCTTTATCTCATTTGTCCTTATCGGGACAGAGTTGAGCCATGTTAAGTTTATTTAGCTCAGCTCAGCTTCTTAAGTTTATTTAGCTGAGGTAGCTTAGTTTTTATTAAAGTCCTTTTATTCAAATTTCATTCTACATTATTTTAAAATTTACGTAACATTATTAATACACGACCAACGTTTGTTGACAACATCAATTGAAAACATGACTTTGGGAATATACTCAGAGGCTATTGTGTAAAGCAAGAGTAACAAAACTCTAAATCACACCGGCATTACAGTAGCATAGTATGCAGAATGTTGTAATACTTATTATAAAGTATTATTATATTTGTACAACCTGACGGTTTAGTAGTGCTGAAGAAGTTAGTTATTGCCTTAATACTTAGATAATATGTTATCATTTTAAGCTTACTTCGTTATTGATTACAGGGTATCGTCACACGTTACCATTTCAAATTAATTAAGCCCATTTTTTAATAAAACTAGCCTAAGTTTCTTTTTTTATAAGCCTTTGGAGGTCCTGTTAAAACAAGACAAGCCGTTTCAGAGATTAGACAGAGCCATAATTTAATAATTTTTAAAAATGTTTTTTAGGTTTGTAAGTATTTTCAAATCATTTTGTTAAAAGCTGTTAATTTGGAATTACAAACACATACTTCAGTTTTATTAATATGTATTGATATAGCAACAGAGACCGTAACGTAATATCCTATTGATAGGATTGTATACTTAGTTAAATTTAAATTTTTGGGTAGACCTCGAAGAATTCGGTCTACTCATTCATTTGTACCCGACTTTCGAATTTTGGAAAAATTTCTTCACAGGAGGTCTTCTTATGACCCCCTGAGTCCGAAATGACCTTTGGTCAAAAAGTTTATATATATATATATATATATATATATATATATATATGCGTGCGTGCGTCCAGATTCGACTTTTGTCAGCACGATAGTGGCCGCAGTTTCGCTGGGATCGCTTTCAAACTTTGCACAAAAATCAACCATCCAAAAATGAAGGTCAAGTTCGTTAACCAGAGAGATCCGGATACAGGGGGCGCTAGGGCTTCACTTTTTCTGATTTCAGTTTTTCGACCATAACTTTTTCCCTATGTAAAGAAGATCAATCGCGTTCATATTATATGATGTCTTTCATGAATACCTATAACTAATGTAGATAAACCGAAAACCTAACTTCAATAATTTAAGGGTGGGGGTAAAAAAAACGAAAATTTTTGGAAAAAAAATCATAACTTTTTTCTGGTAAACATTCTTACATCACAAATATTTTTAATAGAAAGGTTATTTTTTACTCTAAATTTAGGTGCCAAAAGTTTTTCCGTAGAAGATACCGTTTCCGAGAAAAATAATAAAAACAACTTTTAGCTTGAAAATTTAAGGTAGGTAAAACCACGGCAACTTTTTTCTGGTAAACATTCCCTGCTCGCAAATATTTTTAATAGAAAGGTTATTTTTTACTCTAAATTTAAGTACCAAAAGTATTTCCAAAAAAGATACCTTTTCCGAGAAAAAAAAAAACCGCTTTTTGCTTGAAAATTTTTGATGTAAACAACGGCATCATGTCTTATTCTTAGGTAATGAGTTATATTTTAAACGAGTTACACACGAGGTCTACCCACGCGTGTCCCCTTGCGGGCACGGATTTTTTATTGTACATTTTATGATATGTGATTATGACTTTTGTTATGTTTAAAACAAAAACGAATATGCACTTTAAATAATGTAAATTTAAGATTGTTAGTGATGGGGCTATAGATAATGTTTAAGGCTTTATAATCCTAAAATGTTGTACATCTATCCAAGCCGAATCAAAAATATTATTTTAATCTGAATTCTGAATCTGAAGCAATATAGGCAATCGTTCGATATTATGAGTTAAGAATAATCTTCTTGCGGGGAATCTTGGTAACTTTTTCCTTTAACATATTTTAATAAAATGTAATAAGATTTGAGTATTATTACAAAAATAAAAAGATTGGTTGGTTGATTTCTTGAAGAAAATACACACTGTGCACAATACTTTATATTTTTATCTACGAATACTGATAATATTTTGTAAACAGCTTTCTATGAAAGGTGTGAAACACAGTGGCGACTTGAAGACCGACTTCATATTTTAATTAATCAATATACAATTTATGAATCCTCACAATTTTTCTTTTAAGAGTATATTTTTGTTTAACTAACTTATTTTAGCCTTTGTGATATTCAATACCTACAGACGACACGTGTAAGTTGATAATCTTAAACATCAAATGTAAATCCTGTTACTTTAAGTAAATTTAAAATGTATATTGCTAAAAGTTCAAAACCTTATTAAATTAAACAAAATGTGATAAGTATAATTAATATCGTCTTATAATATAAATTAAAGAAGAAGTCTAAAAACTAGACATTTGTAATTAAATTATAAACTGTTTCACACCCTGATAATTACTGAAATCCATTAATATATTTCTGCAAATAATCAATTTATATGCAATATCATCATGATGAATAGTATACTCAATTGCCTGCATAAAGTGCCGAGAAACGTTTTACGTCGTTGTTAGGTGTAACTTGTTTACTGTATTTTTTCATAATCGCTTAACAAGCTCTAAGCTTTTTATACACTTTGCCTCTGTGATTTACAGGATAACTGAACAGGATACTTGAAAAAATTAAATTACTAGAGTCTTCAGACTCGATGGAGGAAACGAAGTTAGTGGCACTAAAGCTAATTAGTTAGGTCTGAAACTAAGCTATAATTTAGATTGCATCGTTACATCGGTGTTGCGTTGGATAATGAAAAGTCTTATCTTGACCGCTAACCTTAGTTTTAGGATTTATAATAACAGGTAGCTTTTCGGTGAAGTTATAATAGATATAGAAAAATATTTTCATTTAAGACCCTAAAATAGAAACGAGTATTTTTTTTAATTTATAGAATGATATCTGTGTATGCAACCGCAGACATAAGTTATTTATATTATATTTGGAAGAATGATAATCATGAACAACTTTATTCAACATTAGAATATTATAATAAAAATTTATATCCACGATACGAATAATAATATTTTTAGATTGTCTTTGGTATTACAGACAAAAGGGTAAAAATAGTAATTAAAATATAAAACAAGGTCTAACAATAATATTTAAAAAGTTTCAATATTGTGTATTTTTAGCAAAGACTCTTAATTAGAATCCAAACGCCTGCTGAGTCTTTTTTTCCACTCGAAATAAAATGTCGTGGGTAGGTATTCTTATAAAATGTAAAAAAAAAGAATAAGAATGGAAATTTTAGTAAATAAAACGACAATTGTTACATTAATTATTCCTTTAAAAAAATAATACAAATATTTAAGTAATAAATATATAAAGGTGAATATTAAATGATTTTAAAGTAAAAGATTTCACAAATTTAATATCTGAAAATTTAAATTTTATATCAATGCTTTCATCAGTACTTTATATGCGATTTGAATTCACACACGAGGGTTCCATAACATGAAAAATTTTTTTAAATCAAACGTAAAAAATTCAAAGTTTCATTTCAATTTTGCAATTTTTATTTCAAACAGAGTAAGAAAGAAAGTTATATAAAAAAGAACAATTCATGTTTGTTTTTACGAAATTAACTGCAGCGAGATTTTATGCTTAACTTTATTGCATAATATTACGTCGATATATGAGGTAATATAAGAGGAACTGACAAAATGAATTACATTTTTTCTTTTTGCTTACAGAATGTTAAAAGTTTTTGTTATTAGACCATTATTATTGAGCGTATTATTGAGCCTTAATCAATCTCATTTCCTTTGATACATTGCTTAGTATTCTAATTTACTAGGCTATAAACAAGTTATGCAGACAACTGCGAAAAATATGATAAAGCATAAATAGCTGAAAAGTATACTCATATATCAAAGCCAGTGGTCGCGATAACATTCAGGATTCGATGTAGCAATGTTAACATTAAGATATGATCATGCCAGAGAGGAGGAACTCAAAAACTTGTTAAATATGAGTGAAGTTGGAAGGCTGAATACGTAAGATAAATAACATTGTAAGTAAATATTTAGGTTAAAAACACGGAATGTCTTCTGCTCCTGACTCGACAAGTTATGCAATTCGCCAGTCAATACACGCTAATGAATAAAGTTTGGTTGTTAACGAAGCTAACTTTCGGATATTCATTTATAAGTTGACATTCATTACAGCATACTTTCATAACAAGATTAAGTTGCGCAATTACCTTACAGTTTAGTAGCCACTATGTTATAACAATTTTGAATTATCTTTCAAATTTTATTGTGGTTTTGAATTATTTTATAAACACTTAAAATTTTTATTAACTTTAATTTTAACCTGGTTAAAATTTCTTTCATTTCCTATATTAAATTTGTTAAATTTTTCGAGTTATGCACTTTGTATGATCGTTCGGAATTTCTGTGGATCTCTTGGAATGTATTTGACTAGTTCTTCACCAGTAGTAGTTGCCACATCTTTCGTGAAACCATAGTATTATTATTATACCATAGTGTTATTATAAAGTTGAAATAAAAATATTATATAAACTATTCTCATATAACATTTTACCTCAATATGGAACGGAACCTATACTTAAAAAAAATATTAAGACAGTCGGATTTAAAGAAGGTCTCAATATTATGTGTTTCATTAGGTCTAGAAATAACTTTTATATAAAAGTTAATAACTTTAGAAGAATATAAGTTAGAAATAACTTTTATATAAATTACATTAGTTAAAAATCTTGCCAGGTGGGAGTGATATTTTTCAAAATGATATTAAAGAGCGATTATTATAGTTTTTAACCATAGGTTTTCAGTACTGGTTCCATTAAAACTTCGAAATCACTTTATTATTATATTTAGAGTAAAAGTAGTTAGCACTTTTTATAAAAAAAATCTGTAAGGAGTGATTCGGCTTATATAGTTGATGATTCGAGAGTTTTAAATATTGGGAAAAATAATAATTAAAAAAAAATCTAAGTAAATCTATTCAAACATCCTTTGTTAATCAAAACATCAATATTAAACCTCATGTGTATTTTAACACAAAAACCAGTTCTTTTGTAAGTTTTTCTCTTATTTGCGCAACTGACATGAATAACTGACATGAACACAAATAATATTGTCATAACTTTATCGTGTTTGCATTATTTTACAGTTGTTAACCCTTTATAACTAATCACTCGTCGAGGCGACGACGTGCCACTTGATGAAATTCGAAATCACCTAATTCGCTCCGTCCCCTGACCTTGATTCTTTCATTACCTTCCTAATTTGAGTAAACAGTGCAGCCCGTGACACTATTGGGTCCAGGCGCATCATAGGATGTGCTCTGTGACCTTTTCGTCGTCCGCTGGACGAAGGTTTAGTAATAACAACAACTTTATTGTTACGGTACGTACATTAATAAATTCTAATATTTATTGTTTTACATATTGTAGATCTGCTTTTTATCGATAAATGTAGAATAGTATTTATTAAATTTCTAATTTAATTTATTGGATTGATTTAAATAGAAAGTTTAATGCAAAATTTAGTAGTAAGTAAATTTTTGGTTCGGTTTAGATACACGGTACGGAGAGATGTAGAGATGTTTTCACTTTTTTATATTTATTTTAGATGTATTTGAGGAATCAAGAGGATCAGATTCGTCATTGGCTGGAGTCAGCATCGGAAAGCGAATCGAAGGAGAGATCTGACAGCTGAACATCGGAAACGGACGACATTTTAGAGAAATATATTAATTTCATTTAAAGCCAAATCCAACAAAGTTGTATTTTTATTGTCAACTATTCATGATCAACCTCTTATTAATGAAACGACATGAAAACCAGAAATAAAACATTTTTATAATAGCACAAAAGGTACAGTGGACACCGTCGATCAAATGTGTGCAAATATAAGCTCTAACAGGGAAACCAAGAGATGGCCGGTGTGTAACTTTTATAAAATTTTCAATATATGTTCTATTAATTCTTACGCTATTCATGTCTGTAACAACATAAGAAATAAGAAAAAGCCAATGACTGGGGGCGATTTTGTAATGAAGTTAGGAGATCAGCTAATGGAACCCTGGCTTCGGCAACGATAACAAACCGTGAGTTTGAGTCGTAATATAAGGGTCATGATTGAGGATATTCTTGGCAAATCTTCAACAATAGAAGCTCCTGTTCCTTCTACGTCAAACACGCGTAAAATTTGCTACCTATGTCCATCAGAGGCCCGGAGAATGACCAAGCACCGTTGCACCAGATGTAGAAAAGCTGTTTGTGGTCCACAAAATGTTAGTATGTGTGGTCGCTGTGTAAATTGATATGATAACATTATTTAGTACTTAATTTGTTCATTATAATCCTTACTTTTGTGCGATGAAACAAGTTCCTATCTTAATTAAATATTTTTTATTATATTTCATTGTTTTAGTCCGTAGTCCGTTGGACGAAGGTGTAGTAATAATGTAACAATGAAAACAGTTTAGTTATCTAGGGTTAAGGAAATCTTGTGTACCAACGGATAATACAGTGTTTCTAAATATCAAGAGCATGATGCATAGTAGATATAAAGCGCTCGCTGCCAGGCTACTTCAAGATTTATAAATTTAATTTAGGTTTTAAGTATGGCTTTAGAAATGAGTAACATAAGTTTGCTAAAGTCTCTGACAATACATTGCAGGCTTTGACAATGAAAAAATGGTTTGTCAATATTCACGTTCCATAGAAAAAGACTATCTTATACCACATTATCAGTATTACGGATGACGTCTCTTTAATTTAAAAAAAAAATCGCAATATCTTTTATATAATTATTTATTTTTAAGATTACATAAACATTGCTATACATAATAATATATTTCTATCTTTATCCGGAAATTAGGTACAAGTAAGTCAAAATAAAACGTAGAAACGTTAAAAAATTACAATATATAGCAGAGTAAGCTATACAAGGTACAGTACCTTGATTTCCAATTAGATTGAGTAGAACGAAAATACAAAAGCTATAAAGATTTTCTTTTACCCGTAAAACCAATAAGTCTGTTGTATTTGGTTATTCAGATACGTATTTGAATAATGATTTAATTTTTTGTTTAAAATTTTATTATATACCAATAATACACACATTTTCTAATTAAAATATTTATACTAATAAATGTCATCTACATTATCTAATTAAAGATAAAAAGTTGCTAAGAAAAATCACAAGCTTGTAAGAGAAATTAAGTTTCTCTCTATCCTGGCAAATTACCAACAAAATGTTGTTATGCACCCCAGGGAAACAAAACGATTTGTAATTTTGAAATTCATAGATATAGTTAAATAATACAAATTCAATTTACATAATTTAGTATATTACTTGTAGCAAAAGATTGGTTAAGTATTAATTAGCTTATTACTGTCCTATATACAAATACTTATTTTTAATACATTTTTTTATTAACATTCCCTATTAGACCTTCAAATAAACATAAGCAGAAGTTCACATTTAAAATCAAATGGCTTTTAAGTGATTGATACAATTCTACCATTTTACCATTACAATACCAGAATTTCTCACAATATAACTACGCACAAGTTCACGGTCATTACATAAACTGTCGCCAAAACGACGAACAAACAACACACACATCTGGTAGCAACTCGTTTTCATTTAAGTTTTATAATATCAGTTTGATTTATCCGTCAGTTAAAGCCTATAATTATGAGGATTAAGTTAAATTAATAATAACTAATACACGAGATATAAGATACCAATATTATTGTTATTGATTTCTCCGATTCCATATATATTAGTACTTTATTATTTTAAGCGGATATACTATTGTATTTAGTATATTACATGACAATTTAAATCATTTTGAGGATATTTATGGAAAATTATTCAAATAAATAATACTTTAGATATTCTGTCAATCTAGTCTTCTATCTTCTATCTAATCTAGTAACTTAACTGTTTAGGCAACAATCAGTTGGAAAAGAATCCAACAAGAGTTTCACAAGTTTACTTTAAATTTCGGGTAAAATTTGTGTTCATTATTTAATTATATTTTCATATATTATATTTATAATAAAAAGTCTTTACAGCAATTAATGTTTAACAAATCACCATTATGGGTTCCAAAGACTCATACTCTGTTAAAATTAAACTTTGCAAAAGAAGAAAAATTTCTGAACACAATGATAAGTACCGTGGACTCCAAGCCACATTAAAAGTATATACGTACATACATCGTTTTAGTGAAACGTATATATGTAGTTAATTACACTAAGTGTAAAGCAAACATATGAATAATATAATAATGTTGTAATCAGTCAATAATCTATATACTAAATTTAAATATCTTTTCTGTTATTAAATTATAAATAAAATGAAAATAAATGAATTGTCCATTCGAAAAAATATTCATTTGCAACATTTATAAAATTAAATAAAGCTTTCAAATCGCACTTACACTAACAATTATTTTTATGCATTAACAAGTTTATAAAATAACTTACATTATATTTTATTGATTCAGAGAACCTTCATCCATTTTAAGTCCTAATTAACGACATGTTGGCAAGGCATTCTGTACAAATCCAAGTGGTTCATGCCAGATATCCTTTAACGTACTCCATGGACAATTACTAGTGTTACTAACTGTATCTAGAATTGAAATCAGATATAATCACAAAATCATGATACGAAACCGGATTTCTTTTCTATAGATATTTTCAACTAACATTTCAGAACCTTGAGGAGTTACATGTCAACGAAAAAATACATCTATTTTGTTTATTAATCAATAAGCTATATATTACATAATTCTTCATTTTCAAACAATGGTTACCATAGATGTTATCCATCCCATTTCGTAAAATCAAATAATGAAACCAAGGGAGTCATTTTCATATCATTATCTTTCTATTAAAGCAATATATTCACAATAAAGACTTTAAAAAAAAATTAAAGTATATATATTAAACGTGATGAACCAGCACTTGAATTTCAATGACTTTCGGTGGCAATAATAATAATAGCATTTTAAAGGTTGAAATGTAACATGAAATATTATTAACATGACAAATGCTATGATTTCAACAAATATAATGAATAACACAATATAAAAAAACTTACTGCACATCAAATAAAATTGAAAGTTAATTCTTATTGCATCGATTTTGTAATAGTTATATATTATCTTCATTTAGTTTTTGGTCCATAGTGCAGTAATAGAACATATAAAAAGTCACACGATAGACCAATCATATATATTAAAAATTATAAAAAAAAACAATATTGGCCTGTTAAAATAATGAGTCTGGTAAATAGGAACACTAAGGCAAGTGTAAGGCGATGTATGTAAGACAGGAGGGGGAATATACTAATTAATGAACATACGAAGTTCAGTTCTTTTAAATAAAGCTATTAATTGCCAATAACAATTGCTTATTCTCAAATGGCTGTTTCAATTTAGCCTATAACTATATTTTAGTTTATAATCTTTAATCGTTTTCTGGTAATGATGGCTCACTTGGATTTTTTTGTATTTCATTTCTCATTAAACAATTTAATATTAACTGTAACGTTTCCTATTTTAAAAACTGCGGAACGCCTAAATTAACTTTTACCCCATAATTAAACTTTGTAAAATGTACTTGTATGTATTACAGCATGTACTTCTTTAAAAAACTTATACGCAAAATTTTAATTATTTTATTTTTAATTTGACTAACTTAGTTTTAATTAGAATTACTATTAATTTGAAGAACTTTTTCTAGGATTCAATACTTTAAGGATATATAAAAGTAGTTTCTTATGTATGTCATAAATTCCTATCAGTATATTCATAAAAGTATATTTTGAGTTAATTTAATAATTACAACAGAAAAACAAGTAATCAAAAATGGATGAGTATCAAAGTAATTCAATAGGCAAGAATGTCAATAATATAGAAAACTATTTTATTTACTGATCGATTGCGGACAGAACAGAACATAACATAATAAGCCTTGATAAGAGGTTGATATAAGAATAAAACCTAATTAATCTTACTCTTTTTTTTTATTTTTTTATTTTTTTTTATACCCTCTGGGTTAGTGCTTGACTACATTCCACCTGATGGAAAGTGGAAATGTAGTCATAGATGGTAAGGCGCATTAACCCAGTAACCTATTCTGTTCTCTTCTCTTGAAGACACCTACATCATATTGGGACGGAAATACCGACGCAGGAAAGCTGTTCCAGTCCTTCGCTGTACGAACTAAAAAAGACGAAGCAAAGCGCTTTGTTCAGACAGGGGGAATGTCCACAACGTAAGGATGGATATCTGCCGTGCGTCGGAACGTCATGTGATGGAAGGGGGACAGAGGAATTAAATCATGTAATTCCTGAGCACACTCACCAAAATGTATCCTATAGAATACTGAGAGGCTAGCAATTCTACGCCTGTGTTCAAGGCTGTGGAGGTTGGCTTCAACCAATTCAGGGTCGCCTATAAGCCTCTTTGCTCGCCTCTCAATTGAGTCCAGTACCGCAAGATGAGACTTAGCGGCACCAGCGAATATATGCCCACAGTACTCCACACACGACCGGATCTGTGCTCGGTATAATACAAGTAGCTGTCCCGGTGTACAGTATTGACGGATCTTCGCAAGAACGGCAAGCTTTCCTGCAGCTGCTCTTGCTCTGGACTCAATACACCGACCAAAGTTGAGGTTCGAGGAAATCTCTAAGCCTAACAACTGAAGCCGGTCACTGTATTCCAAAGATACACTCTGGAAAGTAGGAGCCAAGGTGAAAGGGCTCCTTTTGGAGGTGAACAGACACGTCTGCGTTTTGGTGGCGTTGAATTTGACAAGATTGGCTTTGCCCCATGCGGAGACGAGACTGCCTGAAGTTTGTTATTGTTTGTTTGTTACTCGTTCCGATTTATACGAAATATGATAATTACTATATGATACCTAATGGTGTCGTTGAATGTCATATTTCACTTCAAATTGTATTATTAACTCAATAAGGATTAAGTTAGTTTTCCAAAACGTGAACTCTCTATGTTGGTGCTTCTACGACAGCGCCATAGCATCCGTTGGGTCTGTACGAAGGCTGGGCAATGAAAATGGTCAGACCCTCATCCTCCTCCTGTGTTATACATCGCTTTACACTTGCTTGACTTGCCTCTTTAACCGAACCCATTATTTTAACATGCAAATATTATATTTTGTTTTTTTTATAATTTTTAAATATATAATTGGTCTATCGTGTGAGTTGACTTTTTCTATGTTCTCTTACTGCACTCTAAACCAACAATTTTTAGTTGTTCTTAAGTACTCTTCTTATCTTTATTAAGTTTATAAACTATTACAAAATCAATTATTTGAAGAAGATGCATTTTTTCTTTTACATGTTTACATTTTTACAACTCCTCAAGGTTTGAAATTTAGTTGAAAATAGCTATAGAAAAGCTATAGAAAAGAAATCCGGTTTCGTATGATGATTTTGTGGTTCTTACGTACGAGTATGTTGTGGTTGTAATAGATGTAGTTGGTAATGAAAATAGATTTCATTATTAAATATTTAAAGTCCTGTCTAAAAACTTTCCAATTCCTATTTTAAGGCCCGAGCAAGTGTAGTTATATACTAGTTTTTGCCAGTGACCATTGTACAAAGTAAATAAGTAAATAACGAATAAGTATAAATTCCTCTAATCCAATCCAAGATATTTCGAAACATAACTGATTTCAATTCTAGATACAGTCGGTAATACTTGTAATAGTCCATGGAGTACGTTAAAGGAAATCTGACATGAACCACTTGGGTTTGTACAGAATACCTTGCCAACATTTCGTTAATTATGACTTAAAATGGATTAAGGTTCTCTCAATCAGCAAAATATATGTCATGTAAGTTATTTTAAAAACTTTTTAAGGTTTCAAAATAAATTTAATAATGTAAGTGCGATTAGAAAGTTTTATTTAATTTGTTATAAATGTCGCAAATGAATATTTTATCGAATGGAAAATTAATTTATTTTCATTTTATTTATAATTTAATAACAGAAAAAATATTTAAATTTAGTGTATATAGATTATTGAATTCTTACAACATTATTATATTTATCATATGTTTGCTTTAAACTTAGTGTAACCAACTACATATCAGTAAGTTTCACTGAAACGATGTATTTTAATTCTTAATGTGGCTTGGAGTCCATGATACTTATCATTGCGTTCAGAAATCATCCATCATTAGTCTTCGGAAGAGTATGAGCCTTCGGAACCCATGGTGGTGATTTGTTAAGCATTCATTGCTGTCATGATTTTTTATTAGGAATATAATATATGAAAATATAATAATATAATGAACACAAATTACACCCGAATCAAAATATAAACTTGTGAAACTCTTGGTGGATTCTGTTCCAATTGATTGTTGTCTAACAGTTACGTTACCAATGACTAGATTGACAGAATTGCTAAATAATCTTGTTTATTTTAACAAAAATACAGTATTACAAATCGTTTTGTTTCGCTAGGGTGCACCACAAAATTTTGTTGGTAATTTGCCAGGATTGAGGAAAACTTAATTAAGTGATTTTTCTTAGCAGCTTTTTATCTTTATTTATATAATATAGATGATATTTAATAGTATAAATATTTTTATTAAAACATGTTTTACTATTGATATATTATAAAATTTGATACAAAAATAAAAGTAATTATTCAAATACGTGACCAAATAACCAAATACCACAGACTTATAGACTTTTTGTATTGAACATGAATTTTGACAAAATATTTTTTCATTGTCATAGCCTGCACTGTTTTTGTCAGAGACTTTACCAAATTTATGTTACTCGTTTCTAAAGCCATACTTAAAACCTAAATTAAATTTATAAATCTTGAAGTAGCGTGGCAGCGAGCGCTTTATATCCACTATGCATCATGCTCTAGATATTTGGAAACACTGTATTATCCGTTGGTAAACAAGACTTCCTTAACAACTGTAAAATAACGCAAACACGATAAAGTTATGACAATTTTATTTGGATTCGTATCAGTTGCGCAAATTAGAGAAAAACTTACAAAACACCTGGTTATTGTGTTAAAATACACTTGTGATTTAAAACATTTAACAAAGTATGTTTGAGTATATTTACTATGATATTTTTTTAAATATTGGTTTTGCAATTTTTTATTAAAACTCTCGAATCTTTAACTATATTAGCCCAATCACTCCTTACAAAAAATTTTAGTAACAAAAAGTGCCAATTACTATAAATCCAAATACAATAATAAAGAGTTGTAGAAGTTTCAATAGAAACAGTACTGAGGACCTATGGTTTATATCTGTAAAGCACTTTAATATCATTTTGAACAATTATCACCCTCACCTGATAGAATTATCAACTAATGTATAGATAAAGGTTCTTTCTAGACTTAATGAAACACAGAATATTGATACCTTCTTTCAAATCCGACTGTAATAATATTTTTTAAGTGGTGGTTCATTTCCATATTGCGGCCATTGAGTAAAATATTATGTGAGACTAGTTAATGTAATATATTAATTTAGACTTAATATGATACTATGGTTACTATGGTATAAACACTATGGTTTCACGAAAGATGTGGCAATTACTACTGGTGAAGAACTAGTCAAATACATTCCAAGGGAACCACAGAAATTCCGAGAGATCATATAAGTGAATGAGTCATAAAATTAAACGAACTTGATATAGAAAATAAAATGAATTTTAATCACTGCCTGGTTAGCTTGAAAGTTATTACAAATTTTAAGTGTTTATAAAATAATTCAAAACCACAATAAAATTTGACAGTTAATTAAAAATTGTTATAATATAGTGGCTATTAAACTGTAAGTAAATTGCGCAACTAATCTTGTCATGAAAGTATGCTGTAATGAATGTCAACTTATAAATGAATATCTGAAAGTTGGCTTCGTTAACAACCTAACTTTATTCATTAGCGTGTATTGACTGGCGAATTGCATAACTTGTCGGGTCAGAAGCAGAAGACATTCCGTGTTTTTAACCTAAACATTTACGTAGAATGTTATTTATCTTACGTATTTAGTCTTCCAACTTCACTCATATTTAACAAGTTTTTGAGTTCCTCCTCTCTGGCATGATCTTGTCTTATATGAAACAGTAAATGTTAACATTGCTACATCGAATCCTGAATGTTATCGCGACCACTGGCTTTGATATATAATTTTTAAGCTATTTATATTTTAAAAAAATTTTCGCAGTTGTCTACGTAACTTGTTTATAGCCTATTAAACTATAATACTAAGCAATGTATCAAAGAAAATGAGAATGAGTAAGACTCAATAATATGCTAAATAATAATGGTCCAATAACAAAAACTTTTAAAATTCTGTAAGCAAAAAGAAAAATTGTAATTCATTTTGTTAGTTCCTCTTATATTAACTCTTATATCGACATACTATTATGCAATAAAGTCAAGCATAAAATCTCTCTAGAGTTCATTCCGTAAACATAAACGAGTTGTTTTTTTTATATATAACATTCATTCTTACTGTTTCAAATAAAATATGCAAAATTGAAAATAAACTTTGTGTTTTTTACGTTTGATTTAACAATTTTTTTATGTTATGGAATCCATCGTGTGTGAATTCGAATCGTATATGAAGTACTGATGAAAACATTGAAATTAAAATTAAAATTTTCAGATATCAAATTTATAAGATCTTTTACTTTAAAATCATTTAATATTCTCCTTTATATATTTATTACTTAAATATTTGTATTATCTTTTTATAGGTATGGTTTAAGTAACAGTTGGCGTTTTATTTACTAAAATTTCCATTCTTATTCTTATTTTTACATTTTATAAGAATGCTCACGACATTTTACTTCGGAAATAAAGATTGTGCCAGCGTTCGGATTCTAATTAAGAGTCTTTGCTAAAAATTCATAATATTGAAACTTTTTAAATATTTGTAAGAGAACGTTTGTTATAATTTTACTCTTAAATACCTTTACAATTATTCTTTCTTTATAAAAAACATAAACTTGCAAGAATAATACTAAATATTCTTGTTGGATCTTGTTTTATATTTTAATTACTACTTTTACCCTTTTGTCTGTAATATATTAAAATGGTCTAATGTTGAATAATGTTTTACGTAGTGCATAGTATTTTAGGGCACCTTTGTTTAGATAATTTAATATATATGCAACCCTCCACTATTATCTCATTACTTATATTTTTCTGTAAAGATTAGAGAAAGAGTAAAAATAGTAAAGTGAGAGTTATGCTTCCAAAACACAGTTTAAAATTTTAATTATTACATGCTTCATGATTATCATGCACCCAAATATAGTATAAATAATGAGGTGTGTCATTGAAATATTTTATACTAACTCAATTATGCAAAACATCATCATATCATTGTATATACTTAAAAAAACAAAAAAGTCTTTCTACATCTATTATAACTTCACCGATAAGTTATCTCTTATTGCAAATTCTAAAATTGAGAGTAGCGGCCATGACAAGACTTTTCATTATCCAACGCAACACCGTAAAGATGCAATCTAAATTATAGCTTAGTTTCAGACGTAATTAATTAGCTTTAGGGCCAGTTACTTCGTTTCCTCCATCGAGTCTGAAGACTCTAGTAATTTAATTTTTTCAATTATAATTTTCCTGTAAATCAGAGAGACAAAGTGTTTAAAAAGCTTAGAGCTTGTTACGCCATTATGAAAACTTATAGTAAACAAATTCTCTCAGCTGTTTACCACTCACAGCGACATAAAACGTTTCAAGGCGCTTTATGCAGGCAATCCAAATCTGTATAATATTCATCGTCGTAATATTGCCTATAAATTGATTATTCACAGAAACATATTAAAGGATTTCAGTAATTATCAGGGTGTGAAACAGATTATATAATGTGTAGTTTTCAGATTTCTTCTTTAACTTATATTATAAGACGATGTTAATTATACTTATCAAATTCTGTTTAATTTAATAAGGTTTAGACTTGTAGCAATATACATTTTACATATACTTAAAGTAACAGATTTTTTTTTTTTTTTTGGAATAGGAGGGCAAACGAGCTGGCGGGTCACAGATGACTTGTGATCACCGCCGCCCATGAACTCTTGCAACATCCGAGGATTTACAAGAGTGTTGCCGGCCTTGTAGGTAGGAGTAGACGCCTTTTTTGAAGGTACCCATGTCGTACCGATCTGGAAATACCGCCGAAGGGAGTTCGTTCCACAAGCGAGTGGAACGTGGAAAAAATGTCCTTGAGAACCGCACAGTGGAGGATCGCCACGCATCCAGGTGGTAAGGATGGTATTGGAGGCGATGGCGCGCTGTGCGGTGATGAAATTCGGCGGCAGGCATCAGATCGAAAAGTTCTTCGGAACACTCCCCGTTGTAAATGCGGTAGAAGTCGCACAAAGAAGCAACGTCTCTACGCAATGCCAAAGAGTCCAGCCGTTAGCAGAGCACCGGGTCTCCGACAATCCGAAAGGCTCTCCGTTGTACGCGGTCAAATGGTAGAAGCTGATATTGGGGTGATCCGGACCAGAGATGAGAACAGTACTCCATGTGTGGCCGGACCTGCGCCTTATAGAGCGCAAGTCTTTGGCCAGGTTTGAAATACTGCCTCGCTCTATTATCACTCCCAATTTCTTCGAGGCCAACATGGCCTTGCTCTCCAGACGACCACGAAACTGACAATCGCTCGAAATGTCGAGACCCAGTATTCTGATACTCGGCGAGGCAATAAGAGGAGTGCTCTCGAAGAGCGGTGATACGACAAATGGGGTTTTCTTAGTGATAAACGCGCAAACTTGTGTCTTTAGGGGATTGAACTGAACGTGGTTCAGTTCACCCCACTCAGAGACCATCCCCAAAGAAGTCTCTATAGAAGACATAAGTTTCTTTCGGCACTCGTCGACGTTTTCCCGAGAGAAACCTGCACGGCCGGAATATACTGCATCCCCAGTGCTGTCATCCGCATAACAATGTATGTTGGAGATATCCAACATATCATTGATGTGCAGGAGGAACAGAGTTGGGGATAGCACGCAGCCTTGGGGTACACCAGCGTTCACGGGCTTGGGGTCCGAGCAAAAACCGTCGAGAACGACCTGTATGCTCCGCCCAGTGAGGAAGCTGGTGATCCACTTGCATAAACTCTCGGGAAGCCCATAAGAAGGTAGCTTCGAAGGAAGCCCCTTGTGCCAGGCTTTCGCCATATCCAGACTAACTGCCAGACCCTCTCCCTTGCTTTCAATAACAGCTGCCCAATGGTGTGTAAGATACAACAGAAGATTACCAGCCGATCGACCATGGCGAAAGCCATATTGCCGGTCATTGACCAACTGGTGATCCTCGAGGTAGGTTAGGAGCTGTTTATTAATGATGCTCTCCATTACTTTGGAGAGCAGAGAGGTAATGGCGATAGGTCTGTTGTTAGCTGGGTCCGAGCTATCACCTTTTTTAGGGATCGGATGGACAAAGGAACGCTTCCATGAGACCGGGACTACGCCATTCAAGTAGGAGTACCGAAATAGACGCGTTAGCACTGGAGTCAACTCAGGGGCACACGTTCGTAGCACAACTGGAGAGATACCATCTGGCCCACTCGACTTATCAACTTCCAAGGAAAGGAGGGCTTATCGGATGAGTTTTTGCCGAAAAACTACTTCCGGCATTAAGCTCGGACACCGAGGGATGAGAGGCGGTGCCTTCCTCTGGTCGTCCAAAGTCGAGTTGGAGGCAAAAAGAGTGCCCTAGAGATCGGCTTTCTCTTTTGCCGTGTGGGCCAAAGAGTCGTTCCCAGTGTGCAATGGCGGCAGGGATGGCTGACAGAAGTTTCCCAGACTGGCTTTGGAAAGCGCCCAGAACTTGCGCGTGCCAGGTGGGTACTTTGCCAGCTGATCCCCAATTTTGACATGTCGTCAACTCCGCTCTAGCAATTTTCCGTTTGAAGAATCTGGAGGCACGATTATATTTCCTCTTCAGAACTCTAGAGTTCGGATCCTTAGTGACTAACGCATTAGCCCAAGCTTGATAAGCCTGCCGTTTGCCAGCTGCTGCAGCCCTGACAGACGCATCAAACCAAGGCCGCGATCTGCCACCAAGTGGTACCACAGAGCTTGGTACAAATAGTTCCATGCCCTGAAATATCACATCAGCTACAGCCGCAGCGCAGTCACTAGGATCATTGGAAGGGAAACAAATCGGCCCCCATGGGTAGGATGCAAAAAGGATCGCATTCCATCCCAATCCGCTGACTTGTAGTGCCAAACGCGTCGAGTCGCAGGTCTTGTGCGAACTGGGCGTTCAATGGGCACTAAACTCCGTACCAAGCAATGATCAGAGGACCCTAAGGGAGCCTCGACAGTGACTTGGTACTTTCCGGGATGTGTAGTCAGCAGAAGATCCAACAAAGAGGGCATATGGCTGTCCACGTCCGGTAGAAGAGTGTGCGTCTTTACCAATTGGGACAGACCATTTGCCAGAGCAAAGTCAAACACAGATCTCCCCGCGTAGTCGGTGGCAAGTGACCGTAGCCAATCGGCATGGTGCGCATTGAAGTCCCCAAGGACTACGACTTCGGCGGAGGGAGTCTGTGAAAGCAGATCGTCAATCTTCGCCTGAACATGGCCCAAGGGTTGATCCGTTTCTGCATTACCACTATGGGACCTGTAGAGGCACGCGTAGACTCTGACATGGTCGTCCATGTCCACGCGCAGCCAGAGTACAGATAGGTCCCGACCTTCAAAAACCTGAAAGCGACGGTAGCAGATATCCTCCCTTACGAACACAGATACCCCGGCGTGTGGTATAAAATGATGTTCTAGTTTATACCCGGGGTATGACAGGTACGCTGTGTCGCTAGGTTGAGATATGTTGAGGTGCGTCTCCGTCAGAAACAACAAGGCCAGCTGCACCGTCTCTAGGTGATAGTGGACGGCGTTCAAGTTGGAATGAAGTCCCCGGATGTTGCAAAAGTCCACATTTAGAGTAGGTCGGGGTGCCGCTGCGTTGACTCGTCGTTTGCCCTCAAAAGGCGATACTTTGCCCGCCCCAGATACGACGGGCAGCCCGAGCAAAATCCGAGAATCATTTCCCCGATTTTGCTCGGGGAGGGGGTCCCCGGCTTCATCAAAGCCGGTACCCTCCTGGGGTATTTTTATTTTAGGCATCGCTTTCATGTTTGGCGTGGGGGGGGCGGGTGTTGGGCTTCCGGATTCTCTCACTCACCGACGAAACATAACCAAATGAATTTGGTTACTACACGTCGGTCTTCTGTGAGAGGGTGGTCCTTCCCCGGTCGAGCCAGCCCAGTACGAGCTGCAGTCAGATAACTACAGCTAGGCTCTACCACTGTAAATTTACATTTGATTTTTAAGAGTTTGTAGGTATTTCTGTCCAAAGGCTAAAATAAGCTAGTTATACAAAAATATAGTCTAAAAAGAAAAATTGTGAGGATTCATAAATTGTATATTGATTAATTAAAATATGAAGTCGGTCTTCAAGTCGCCACTGTGTTTCACACCTTTCATAGAAAGCTGTTTAAAAAATATTATCAGTATTCGTAGATAAAAATATAAAGTATTGTGCACAGTGTGTATTTTGTTCATAAACTAATACATGATTTCTAATTAGTGGTTTAATTTAATTAGTTGTTGGCAGCAGAAAAAAGTACTGATTCTGGACCTGGACATGGCTTTGGCGTCAGGATGTTAAATTATTATATTTATAAACTAAGTTTTAAATTTGTTTTAATTCTCAACGTATTATAAGAAATAAACCCACAAATCTTTTTAGTTTGTAATAATACTCAAATCATATTTCATTTTATTAAAATATGTTAAAGGAAAAAGTTACTAAGATTTCCCGCAAGAAGATTATTCTTAATTCATAATATCGAGTGTTTGCCTATATTGCTTCATTTTCAGAACTCAGATTTAAATATTATTTTTGATTGGGCACGTACAGATGTACAAAATTTTAGGATTATAAAGCCTTAAACATTATCTATAGCCCAATCACTAACAATCTTAAATATACATTATTTATAGTGCATATTCGTTTTTATTTTAAGCATAACAAAAGTTATAATAACATACCACAAAAAGTACAATAAAAAATTAAAATTTAACTAAGTATACAATCCTATCAACAGGATATTACGTTATGGTCTCTGTTGGTATATCTATACACATAAATAAAAATTGAGTATGTCAATCAATTTAATTATTATATTATCGCTCTGTTCATTCCGGCTAATGTCTGAAATGGCTGGTCTTGTTTTAACAGGACCTCCAATGGCTTATAAAAAAAGAAACTTAGGCTAGTTTTATTAAAAAAATTATTCTTTCTCTGGAACGAAGCCGTGGGCAGATTTTGTATAATATAAAAACCACAGAAGTATTTACTTATAAGTATTCGTAATTTGGGCTAAATTAATTTGAAATGGTAACTTGTGACGATACTCTGTATTCAATTACAATGTAAGCTTAAAATGATAATTTATTATCTAAGTATTAAGTCAATACTTAACTTCTTCAGCGTTACTGTACCGTCAGGTTGTACAAATGTTATAATACTTTAAATAAGTATTACAACATTCTGCATACTATGCTACTGTAATGTCGGTTTAATTTAGAGTTTTGTTATTCTCGCTTTACACAATAGCCTCTGAGTATATTCCCAAAGTTATGTTTTCAATTGATGTTGTCAACAAACGTTAGTCGTGCATAAATTATGTTACGTAAATTTTAAAATAATGTAGAATGAAATTTGAATAAAAGGACTTTAATAAAATCTAAGCTACCTCAGCTAAATAAACTTAAGAGGCTGAGCTAAGCTAAATAAACATAACATGGCTTAACTCTGTGCCGATAAGGACAAATGAGATAAAGAATGCTAAAAGGCAAGTAATGTTAAGGTAATTCAGTTGACAAAGAGGTGGAGACGGTATTCTAAAAGTCTAAAAGATTCAACTACTGTTCTGATTTTTTATATATTTTTACATTCAAAACATACTTCAATTGACTTCAAGTATTGTCTCTGTCTAACCAAGATTACACAAATCGCTATGTTTGCATATTGTTCTTGAATCTGTACCAATATATTCTAGTGTATATGTTTTAATTGACAGGAACAGGTAACGATTTTAATACAATAAAGTAATTATGTAGTTATAGTAGTATTTAGATTCCTCCGGTTCCGGCGTAGTGAACAACAGTTCCGATAATCACTCGTAACAAAACCTCGTTAAAAAAGTGTTTCAACAAGTTATAACAGTGTATGCAACAGTTATAAACATTCATTTATTTGTGGAAAGTGTATTAACTGAACAAATCACGCATAAACTATTTTCTAAATAACTAAATATTGATGTGAAAACACTCATAACATAACCTCAAAATACTATTGAGTGTAAACCAGAGACAATACTCGCGAGTGTCAATGCTACCAACTTTAGAAACTGAATGTGACAGATAGAGTGTTGCCATATAAAGAAATCAAACCCTACCATTTAATAATTTTACCATATATATTGCGCGCCAATTTTTTTAATTTTTAAATTTAAAAAATAAGAAATGGAAGACCAGATGCAGCTTTTACTGGAAAAAATTCAAGAACAAATGGATAGGCAAACAATATCTATTACAAAGACTGTTACTCAAAATATATCACAGCAATTGGACGAAAAGTTCAAAATGCTAGAGGAACAAAACCAGAATCTTCAAGCAGAAATTTCGGAACTAAAAGAAAAAATTAAAGGATTGGAGATAGAGAAGAAAAAGAACAATTTATTATTTTTTGGAATAAAAGAGGGCAGCGATGAAGGAAAAAATATAGTAAAATTCATGAAAGAAAAAATCAACAGCCACCTGTCACTGGATATCCAGGAATGTGAAATCAATAAAGCTCATAGGATCGGACAAAAAACAAACAACGGACTCCGACCTATACTTATCTCCTTCACCTCAAACTGGAGACGAAACCTAATCCTAAAAAACAAAAAGAAACTCCCGGAAGGAATATACGTAAAAGAGGACTTTACAAAAGAAATGTTAGAAATAAGAAAGTCTCTGCAGCCTAAACTCGAAGAAGAGAGGAACAAAGGCAATATTGCCTACCTGCGAGGAGATAAACTTATATCTAAGAAACCATCAGATATACAAAAAAGCGAGAAGAGAAAGAGAGATCCATCCTACTCGCCTAACCAGAACCAACAACCATTCCCAGCAGGCCCCAAGAAAATTGCTGCAAAGAATGCTTTCGAGTTTATGACCCGTCCTCGAAGCAACTCAATCAAAGAAAAGATAAATATTTAACAATTAAAACCTGCTCCCAAGCCGACTGGTCATCGTGGGAGTGTAAGACCAAAACCCTCTAAATTCCAATATAACACCACACCAGAAATTAAACTTAAAGAAGCTCCACAACAACTGAAGATTTGCACATATAATGTGAGGTCATTGTCTACAAAAGAACGATTGTTAGAACTGACCTACGCTCTCAAGAACATAAATTTTGATATAATAGGCCTGGGAGAAATTAGGAGAAAGGGCTGCAATATAGAAGAACATCAAGAGTACATATTATGCTACATCGGTGAAACGATCGGGCTGTATGGAGTAGGTTTTTTAGTCAAGAAACATCACAAACAAAACATTGTAAGCTTCACGGGCATATCAGAAAGAGTGGCAGTCCTAAAACTAAAATATGAGCATGAACTCTTAACTCTTGTACAGGCCTATGCACCTACTGAGCAAGCTTCCGAAGAGGAGACTGATAAATTTTACAACGATATAAGGAAAGCACAAGAAAACCAAGACCAAAATGTGATCTTAATGGGAGATTTCAATGCTAAGGTAGGACAACCTAAAAAATATGAAAAATTTATAATGGGGAAATTTGGGTACGGGAAAAGAAATGAGAGAGGCAACAGACTTGTACACTATGCCTGCGAACAAAAACTGAGCATAATGAACACCTATTTTAAAAAGGACGCAGATCGCAGATGGACCTGGATATCTCCAGACCAAAACACAAAAAACGAAATTGACTACATTATGTGCAACAAGCCAAAGCAAATAACGAATCTAGAAGTACTAAATAATGTGCCATTTCCATCGGACCACAGATTACTAAGATCATCCTTTAGCTTGAAATCACCTAAGAATAGCAGAAAAACTTACAGCTCATTACCTAGAACACCTAAAACTGACGATGAAAAATCATTGTATTTAACAAGCCTTAACGAAAACCTAGAGACACAATTCTGCGTACCACCGGAAGAAAACAATGTACAAAATTACTATGACAAAATGGAATATGCAATTACGAGCAGCCTGAAAAATAAATATAACAATTTAAAAGATGAGACAAAAATCCTGAGCAGAACAACAAAAGACTTAATGGATAAACGCGCTAAACTAATGCACACCAAACACAAAACCAAAGAAATGAAAGAAGAGCTAAAGAATCTATTCAAGATGTGTAGCAAGGCCACAAGAAATGATTACAATCGAACAAGCAGGCTTTCGATCAGGGTTCTCAACAATAGATCACATCCACACCTTGGAACAAATACTAGAAAAATATGAAGAATTCAATCAACCTCTCTATGTGGCTTATGTAGACTACACAAAGGCATTTGATTCCATAATCCACACCTCTATCTGGAAAGCCCTCAACGTCTGTGGCGTAAGCAAGACATATATCAACATCATAAAAAATATCTATTCTAAAAGTATAAGCAGAATCAAGATGGAAAATAAAGGAGAAGAGATTTCAATAGAGAGAGGTGTCAAACAAGGTGATCCTCTATCCCCGAAACTCTTTATAGCAGTATTGGAATGTGCCTTCAGAAACCTTGATTGGAACCAGAATGGCATATGCGTACTAGGGCACCACCTTAGTCATCTGAGATTTGCAGACGATATTATCGTGTTTGCCAAATCTGCCAAAGAGTTAGAACAAATGATGCAATCTCTTGCATTTGAAAGTAAAAAATGTGGTCTACAAATGAACGCAAACAAGACTAAGGTGATGACAAACAGCGTACAAAGACCTGTAAAGGTTTTTGGACAACAGATTGATTATGTACAAGAATATGTCTACCTCGGAAAACAAATGTCATTCAATAAAAACAGGAATAAAGACGAAGTGAACAGAAGGATCAACAGCACATGGAAGAAGTACTGGCTACACAAGGACATCTTGAAGGGAGACTATGATTTAAAGTTAAAGAAAATAGTGATGGATACATGTATAGTTCCAAGCCTAACTTATGGCAGCCAAACATGGACATTCACAGATAAAATAAAAAGCAAAATCAAAACATGCCAGCGATCAATGGAACGAAGTATACTTAGAATAAGAAAAATACAAAAAAAGAAATTATAAAAACAACAGTGACCAATTTTTTTTTAATATCCCTGGTTTAATATTATTTCTAAAAAGATGTAATATGTCGTTATTGTAATGAAAAATGTTGAACTATTGCTATTAATGTATAAAATGGGAAAATTATTGAATACTAGCAAATATAAAACATACGAACGGTATCCTAATTCACGTCATCCAGATTACCGTGTTTTATTAGGGTTCATGGCTGTTATTCCGAAGGCAGAATGCCTGGTGGTGGTGTAGGTGGTGCTGGTCCCGATAGGGTTGGTCGCCTTGCCGTCGAAGATGTTCTCAATGAAGTTGAGCAAGACCGTAGGGTCTCGGGATTTTTTAGCCGCACGGGCATAGACAAATCAACCGTGTACAATATTTTAAAGAAAAAGAGATTCTATCCATATCATTTTACACGCGTGCAAACTCTACTTCCAAGAGACTTTCAACCTAGAGTTCAATTTTGTCGTAGTGTCAATGTTAAAAAAGATTGACGAAGATCCGCAGTTCTTTAATAAAATTCTGTGGAGTGATGAATCTATTTTAAAGAGGGACGGATACACGAATTTACACAACCTACATAGCTTGAAAATCCATCCAGCGAGAAGACAGATCGCAATACCAGTTTAAAATTAATTATTGGACTGGGATTATTAATGGTAAAATTATAGGCCCTTTTGAACTCACAAGTAACTTAACAGGAAAAAGTTATCAAAATGACTTACTCAATTTATTAGTAGACGTGCCCGAAGAGCTTCGCAACACATATTGTCGACAAAATGATGGCTGTCCAGTGCACTATGCTGTTGCAGTACGTGCATACTTGAACGAACAGGTGGATAGACCGCCTGGGACCTATTCTATGGTCCCCAAGATCCCCGAATCTAAACTTTTTAGACTTTTTTTACTGTCATTAGAGTCATTACACTCGATAAAGGGAATGAAGTACCTATAAAGCTAATTAGTTATCTCTGAAACTAGGCGACGAATTAGATTGCGTCGTTACGGTGTTGCGTTGGATAATGAAAAGTTTTATCAAAGAAGCGACTCTTAATTTCAAGATTTATAATTAGAGATGGTTTACAAGTTAAGTTTTAATAGATAGATACAGAAAAGATAATTCCATTTATAACATAAAGGCATCGAACCATGCTGGTAGTTAAAATAGAAACGAGTACTTAATAAAATGTATCATATTAAATGTAAATAAATCTTTGTTTATTTAAGTTAGTTAAAAATATCTTATTACTTTCTCTTAATTATATATTTTGGAGTGTGATAAACATGAAGCATGTTATAATTAAAACCTCAAACTGTTTTTTGGAAATAACTCTGACATTGCATCTGCCTCTATGTCTGATCTCTCCAGAAAAATATTAGTAATTAGATATTAATTGACAATAATATAATGTAATATACATAACACAATATCCAGCATTAGTATTTTTTTGTAAAATATGTAAAAGCAGAACTGTTAATATATATATTTTAATTATATACATATACTTATTAGATCGACATCGTTATTAGGTCGTATTAGGAATAGCAGTTTCCAACATTTTATTGATTATTTTATAATATTACCGTTATATCTTATATAGTACTGAGTCCTGTTCTTAATATTATATACATGAACTAACATTAATACGTTATTTTTTATAAAAATATTTTAATAGTATGCAATTTGATCTGTCTTCTGCGTTACCCACGTTTGGCTGCCGTACAACAGCGTCGGTAGCAAAACTGCATTGTGTATCGCCAAACGTGCAGCTATGCTGACGTTTCGCCGTCTTAACAATGCAGCCAAAGCACCGTTAACTCTGTTACCGGCAGCAATACGTCTTTCCACATCCATTTCGTATCTTCCGTCTCTGCTAAACGTACTTCCCAAATATACCACTTCATTCACTTGTTATATTATCTAACCATTCACGTTGATTTTACATTCTGTTCTTTCTTCATTTCTTTCAAATATCAGAATCTTCGTCTTATCTGCATTCAGGTTTAGACAATTATTTTCACACCCATCTTTCAGAGTGGCGACCAATGCCTGCAAATCGCATTCTGATGATGCAATGAGCGCTGCTTCATCTGCATATAGCAAGCAATTGACCTTAAGGTCATCTACTTTCACTCCCATGTCACTATCTTTCGCTCCTTGGAGACAACTATCCAAATACAAGTTGAACAACCAAGCTGACATAGCGCAACCTTGCTTAACATCCAATTGGATGTCAAACCAGGGCGACATGTCAGCTCCTACTCGCACACAGGCTGAGTGATCTCTGTAAAGAGACTTTACAGCCTCTAGCAAGGGTCCGCTCACATTGTATCGGGGCAGTATCTCCCATAATTTCTTTCTCACAACCCTGTCAAACGCCTTTTCTAAATCCACAAAAGCACAGAAAACTTTTTGGTTTAGGGCCAAAAACTTTTCCGTGATCATGCGGAGGGAAAAGATCTGATCTAAACACCCTCTTCCAGGTCTAAAACCTCCTTGAGCCTCCCACAACAGCCTTTCAGATCTCTCTTGCATTCTTTTCGCTAATATTTTAGCATAAGCTTTACCGCCCAAGCTAATCAAACTGATAGCCCTATAGCTTTCACAGTCTATCTGTGAACCTTTGCCTTTATACAAAGGTACGATGACTGCACCTCGCCAATCGCCTGGGACCTCCCCTGATTTCCAGCATAAATTGCACAAAAACCAGAACAAGTCCCAGACGCGTGGCCCACCATATTTGATCATCTTGGCAGTAACTTCATCTGCTCCCGCAGCCTTACCACATTTCAGACTTCGAATCGCGCTCTCCACTTCTTCCAAACTGATTTCACCATCGGCTACATCCGGACTCAGCATTTCGCTGGTACTCAAGGCCGAGGCGTCCTCACATTCATAGGTCTCCTTGTAGGATTCCGCCCACCGCTTCAAAATTATGTGCAAAAATATATATTATAATCTGAATAGCAGTTCCAAACACTTTATTGGCTATTTAATAATATTACCGTTATATCTTATACAGCTCTGATATGTACTTACTGCTGTTCTAAAAATTAAATTCATGAAGTAACATTAACACGTTATTTTTAATGAAAATATTGTAATAGTATTTGATCTATCTAACGATTTTTATTTCGTTTAATAAGTTAATATATAAGATGTTCTTACTTTTTTTTAATGTAATATATTTAAAATCAAATTTCGGCATAAAAAACTAAATATTTAAGTGCTCTATTTTCAGAATTACAGAAGGTTTGAATTAAAAGCAGTCTAACGAAACATAGCCCGAGAACTTGCTAATAGGTAAATATAGGGAAACAACTACACAATATTTACAGTGGTTAATGAGATACTTATAGCTTCTGTCAATGTAGTTAGTAATTAAGGTTGTGACTTCTTTGGTAACACAGAGGAGCTGGAAAATGAATTACAAATAGCAGCTAAATTAAATTTGTTTTGAAAAATTCAGTGATCTATTGTATTCTTGTGATTGTGATTGTTATTTATATATATTTAATTTAAAATTAAAATGAAGAAGCATACAAAGTTCCAAATTAAAATAATGAACAGTTGCAGTGACCTGTAGCGGCGAATAATGCTTTTTCCTTATATAGGAACCGTATAAATTTTTACTCCTTAATCCTATGTCAATGTCGGTCATTTAAACTAAATTCGTATAAAACATTTATTTCACATTGAAACAAAGGATTGCTGTAAATAAAAATGGTCCAATATACTTTAATGTTAACTAGGAATTTGACTAAGGATTATTAGTCTATAGAATTTTTTATTTGAAGCTATTGTTTTATAATTAGTATTCCATTGCTTTGAACTCAGGGCCATGCGGTAAAGTTAAAAATAACAATTTCGAATAAATACAAATGGATTTTCGACATTTAAACAGCTCTTCTCTGAATGTTTTTAAACAATACTTTTTTAAATTACAGACAAACACATAATTGACAATAATGTTATAAAAACTATTCAATTAATATGTGTATTTTATTTTATTATTTACTTATATTTAAAATACCTTGGCGATAAAACTGGTTCAAATTGGCACTCTAAAATATTAAAAAACAATGCAGGTTAAATAAAGATAATTTAATCGACACACTCTCGCTTTGTTACATACAGCAGTATTTATATACGAGTATGTAACCACTGACACTCTTTTCAACATCGTTAAATACACACAAACATAACAGACAAATGATAAACATGTTATCATGGAATTTAAAATTAATTATTTTTAATAATTACCTCGTAAATGTAAAAATTAAAATATATATCTTAATAGTTATATTAAAAAATAAGAGTTAAAGAATTTGAGTTGAAAATCTACTTAATTATTTATAAAATGTTAAAAATATCCATGAATATGAACTGTTTGTCATTTCTACAAAAATATTAAAATAGACTAGATTGATATTCAGAGAAAAAGTAGCATATTCTACAGGGCAGTATCAAATGTCGTTGCAGACGTGCTCCGCTCGTATGTATCAGTTGTCTGTGGGCAGCTTTCCAGCAAACCTGCAGTCCACGACGTGAAATTCATTCTAGCTTGAAATAGCTTACTCCATTCGACCGACTACGAGACCTTCGTCACAACTCCGCCCAACTCCAATATTTTGCTAAAGAATATCGATGTAATTTACATTAGACTTGCTTAAAGATATTCCCAGGGTAAAATAAAAAAAAGGCTAAAACTTTTAAACGTTTTTTGTCTTGTTTTAGGGACAAATATGTGGTTCAATACGATCTAAACATTCAATTATAGGTAAAAGTAAAGGTCTAACCTTAAGTTTAAGGTTTGAAATATCATTATAATATTAGAAACTAACATATTAAAATCCGTATATTTTACTACACGTACGTAATTTTTTCTGTCTTTAAAATTTTTGAGGATATTGAGGTTAGCTAAAGCATATACATATTATCGATCATAAAGTCTATTAATTTTATTATCTCTATACGTAGATTCGTGGATATAATTATTGTTGGATATGATATCGTGAATCTACTCAACGACTTGATGGATTGGGGTCGACACGCAATGTGAGTGTTGTATCGATTGTTTACAGAGATGCTACGAGCCAATAGATATCGTTATAGTTTTTTTGTCAGTAAGTTTTATTTTAATGGGCCAAAATTTACTATAATTTACATTATAGTATTTTATTTAATGTCCAAAAAATAGAATATTAAGAAACCTAGCCTTATATTGTTTATAATTTTGTGTTTTTTGTTAACCGTAATACACATACACATATTCGTAAATAAAAAAGTTGTCACTAGTAGCAGCTCTCATATTAATAAAAATGTATCTAAACTTATAACATTATGTTGAAATAATACATTTAATACGCCGGTTATATATCTTATAAGTATATGGTGATAAAAACAATTCCGAATAACTTAAAACTTATGTACTTTATATTAATTTTATTGATATGCGTAATATAATTAATATGAAAATATTTTTTAAACATTATTTAAAGTTTAAATGCATTCTTGAGTATGCATTACATATGAAACACATTCTTAATTTTTCTTTTAGTAACATTTCGAAAACACATTTTTTTATAATAAAGTTATTATTCTATTCGAAAAATATATTACAATTATATTTACATAAAATATTTAATTTTATTCGCAAGTGGCATAAAGAAGAATAAGAAAATATAATTTTTGACATCACATAAATATCATTTAGTTTTAAAATATTTATACTTTAGGTAAAATTGTACATATATAATGATTTCTACTTATTTATATAAAACAATATTCTACTAAGGCCAAACCTGTATATACAATTTTCAAACATAAAATTCTGTTCGTTAAATACACGATAAAAACACAATGAATTTAGTAATTGTTATATGTTTAATGAATTTATCCGCATATCACACAACTAGCAGGTTACCCGTGCTTCGCGACGGGAATAAACAAAAAAAAAACTGACTTTCGTGAGTATTGCACCAATGACCCTACCCTTCACACATACACGCTCTATCCTCCAACCCATCATGACTCGCTATCAGTGCGAGAAAGCCTTGAGTTTGATAACTACAGAGTTTCATTCCTATCGGGTTATAGGTACACTCTTGTTTCTTACATCGTAGTGTGTTGAGAATATTTCTAGCAGTTTTTAAGCTGTAACTTTGGAACGGTTTGGACCTTTGAAAAATCCTTTTTTATTGCACCTATTCAATATGTCAGGAGTCTTGTGTCCAAATTTCAGCATTCTAGGTATTACGGTTTGGGCTGTAGAGCGATGAATGAGTCAGTCAGTCAGTGAGTGTCTTTGTGTTTTATATATTAAAATATATTAAGATAAGTAGCAGTAAAGATAACAGTAGCAATAGCAGGAGCTGTAGCAGTAGCCTGACATTTAACCCTGATTTCTTTTAATTTTCGCCTGAAATTTCCTATCAGTGGCTGTTTTGGTTTAACAGTTAAAATCTCTTGATTGACAAAATCAACTATCTGGCTGATGGAAACTGCTCCGTTGCTTGATTTGTCTTTCACATTTCAACAAAGCCAATTTTTGAAACAGACCGTGTATTATATTATAATATTTTAATTACATTTATGTAATATATATTTACATTTATATAATATATATATTAAGATTTTTCAATAAATCCAGTATATACATAAAATTAGGGATTTGTTAACAATCGCTCGTAAATATTAATGTAATTTCATTAGGAATACATAGGATTTAAAATATATTGGTATTTTTTTGGTATCTTAAGATTATGTTTAAACTCACACCTTTTACCTGTATAATGTTTAACATTATTCACAAATAATGTACATTTCTATAGATTCAGCACTCAACAAGGAAGCCTTTTGTTTTTTTTTTGTGTGTTGTAATGAATTATTTCTTCTATACATATAATGAAATTGATATAATATGCTTAAATATATACAGCATCAGCGCCTTATAAACATGTAAGTGAAGAAATAAATTTAACAAGTTATCCTTAACTACAAATGACTTTGAATCGAAATATTGATACTGAAATACTGATTGAATCCAAGAAAAAAGCAACCACATTATTACAATAATATTGAATTGGTTGAATTAATTGTGTAAAAATATATATATTATGGCGATAACTTATATAATATAGATTGTTAATAATAATTTATTAGAAAAAGTTGTAGCTTTTACCTCTTTTACAAACGTGAAGTGTTGATGTGTCTCAATTAATAATTAATAATAAATAATAAATCGATCGTTCTAAGGATCTATCATAAAATATTTATACAATTTTTTTTCTAATTATCAAGTTATAGATTTGTTTTCCAGCAAATAAGATATTTTATTATTAATTACATAATAAGTTTTACTAATAAACAAGTATTAAAGACATTTTCGGTGATGTGTATGTGATACCAATCCAGCGCTAATCCGACGGAAACATTGAGGGCGATAAGATCATAAGTATCGGTTCTGAGCCGACGTTAATACGTAGTAATCCTTAAGGATTTCTTAGACGACCCTTTAAAGAATTATAATGCACTTATACCCCATTAAATGAATCGGTAATAAAACTTCAATTGACACTTTGGTGGTGGTTGGTTGGTATTGGGTATTTGAAAGAAATTATACTTCATATGTTTTTATAAATCGGTATTGGATTAAACATAGAGAAAACAAGATTTTTTTTTAATATTCGATTAATAAGAATACATAATTAATTAATTAATTAATTATGTATTCTAATTAATTAGTTTTTAATTCTAATTAAGAAACCATGTTACTAAAATTATTTTCCATACTAAAAAATAAAACAAAGCTCTAATTTTGTTTTAATAATTGTAATCTGAATAAATGTATACTGTATAAGCACCTTTATTGTTAGCTAATCTAATTGAGTACTCGTGATACAAATGTTGTACAAAAAAGAGTATTGACAAAATCATCTAAAAATTCTAAAATATAGTTGTTGTCGTATATTTCTTAAAATCATTAATGATTGAACAAATATTATTAATGAATAAACAGTAATTAAAAATATTTGACATAAAAAAATTCTTACATTTATATTAAATAGTTCAAAAAAAGAATTAACATCAATAACTTTCTAAAAAGCATGTATACATTAAACTCCAAATATTTTTATAAATATTAAAAGTAATATTTATATTTTAATAACTAATATATTTACACAAATGTTGTTCCCTGGGTTCCTATTGGGTCTTAGTTGGTTGTAATAGGTGCCCGTTTACAGAACTCAATACATTTTATTTTATTCGTTACAATTATAATAACAATAACATAGTAAAATGAAGTCTTTTGCGTTAGATATTATTTAGTTGTCTCCAATTTAACAAATATCTATGTTATAAAATAAATTTCATATTAATATCATCAAAATATGTATATTATCTCCAGTTTTAATAAATACCATTTCGAATACTACTGTTATTTAGTTCTACATATAATTCTTAATTTATCTAATCTTTAAAATATGTATACACAGGGTAACTACTAAAAAATATAAATTTGTAAAAATACTTACTTAAATATAAACAACCTTGTTTGTAGATTTTACTCTGTGTCTGAAAATAGAAGTGTCACTTGTCGTAAGCCCATTATTTTGTTTCAACAACTAACATGGTGTTACATAAAAACTGTCTCTTAAAATCTTTATTATAAGAGTTTTTTTTTAATTAAAATTATTAATATAAATTATACCTCTATTTCTTGCATAAATTATACTACAAAATAACATAATAACATTATTAAGGAACGTGAATGTCCTGTTATCCACATTACAATTCAGAATTATTAGCCGTTTTTAATACTTTAATTATCTTAAGAGTATAAAGGTAATTAAAAATGGGATGACTTTTGTCATTTAATTACTTTCATTTTTTTATTAAGAGATTTTTTTTTATAATAATGGGGTTGGACACTATTCATTTAACCTTACTTTATTTTGAAAAGAATGTTGAGAACTCGTAAGTTTGAAAAGACTATTGTTGTTTAATGTTGTTTCATCTCCACATAAATAAACAACAAAATAATTTAATAGCGCACAAGATATTGTAGGCGACACAAAAAGCTATAACTGTAATATGTTCATTCATTCTCTTACAAAAGGCCGCTAAATTAAACTTGCATATTATTCGTACACGTACTTCTCCTTTATGCGGTACGTGCCCGATGTTATAAATTAGTTTCATAAAAATTGGATATTATGATGCGTAACGCCAAAGGTCCGCTATTCTATCATTACTTTTGGTTTCATTTTACAAAGGAAATGCAGTGGCCACTTTCAGTAATAAGTGTATTTCTCACGAGCCACTTCTGATGAACGATCTTTGTACCTAGATAATGTTTTGTTTTGTTTATTAGCTTGATATTTTCGGTTTTATTTCTACTTTCATACGCATTTAATAAAAAAAAATAAAACTTTAAATACACTTTATACGGTGATACGGGTTGGCAAGTGTCGTCACTAATGGAATTTTCTTCTTGCAGAGAGATCCTTGTATTATAATATACGTAATAACGTGCACAGCAATCAAGTAAGTATTTAATTTTATATTTAATAATGCCAGTTAAATATAAAGCTCATAGTGGTGAAACTTCTTAAGTATTATATAAAAAGTTGTTTCATGAAAGTTTTGTTAGTTTGACACAATACTTGAAGTCAATTGAAGTCTGTTTTGAATTTGAAAATTTAGAAAAAAATCAACACAGTAGTCGAATCTGAGGCTTCTCCACCTCTCTGCTAACTGAATTACCGAAACGTTACTAGCCTTTTAGCATTATTTATTTCTTTTGTTGTCAGCCATGAGGTGCCCGTGTCTGGCTCATGGCTGACTGGGGGGTTTGCGTCACGCTGCGGTCCCCTATGGGATCGTTGTCGTGACGCGAGGTTGCGGGTAGGTCGAGGTGGCATTTCCTGAGTCGAACCGGTCTCGCCAGCCGGATTTTCCACCCGTGGGGAGTTTTAAGCGATTGCGGACTTGCGTGTCTCTTCCGGCCCTGTATGCCGGGGTGGCCTTCCTCGGGGTCATCAGTGGTGTACAAAAGCCCGGATCTCGGAATGCCGGGTGTGGTGTTGGGACGTGCACGGTACTTGGGGGTTCGGGGACAGTCACGGGTGCCTCATCAGGTATCCAATATCGCCGGGCAGTATCCCGTGGTTGTCAGGTGGGGGGTTGCGGGGTGGAGAGGGCCGGGCTTCTCGCTCCGGTTGCGGTGTTGGGACGCACTCGATAGCGGGGGTTCGGAGGCAGTCGTAGATATTTCCTGGGTCACCTAACGTAGCCTGGTGGTATTCCGCAGCTGTCACGGGGTGGTAGCCGCCGATGGCGGTGTCGGGTTTGGGCCCCTTTTGGGGTCTGAGCTCGAGAAAGATGGGCGGGATCGGGACTCCTTAATTCTGAGTGCGGCTTGCTGTCGGATCGATGAAGAAGGTTGTCCAGATCTGGCTCGGTCGGCTTAGTCGGGAGGCAGGGGAGCTCCTCGCGTTAAAACAAGCCAACAACGTTGGAGCAATGTTGGAGTAACGCGGGTATGTGTGAAGCGTTCCCGTGGTTCTCCTCTATATGGCGAGATGTTGACCGTCTAGTTTAGTGAGTAGGAGTCTCACATAACCTTCGCCTTCCTCCCCTGAAATGCGGTGTGTACTCATGATGAGTTCCAGACGATAAAAAAAAAAAGTGTTGGGGGTAATCCGGATTCCTCCACGAGTGCTCGACTAAAGACAGCGCCTATGCTGGGCGTGTAATCCTAGACGGTGCTCCTGGGAACTAGTCGATAGATGCCGAGATAAGGCGCCTATCAGCTTGCTGCTGATTTTCCGGAACGGGGGTCGGCTAGGGGTACATAGCCGACAAAACACTACCAAGGTGCCCTTGTCTGGTCTTCATGGTCTTCTTGTCCGTGGGGATTAGAACTGAGGTTCTTGGCTAGCGTGGGGGGGTTTTTTCAGCTGCCTCATTGTGGGGCAGTCGCTGGGAGGCCAAACCTGGAGTGATTACTCCTGGCTGGTCGGGGGGGTTATGCTATGTTAAGCCATGTTAAGTTTATTTAGCCCAGCTCAGCTTCTTAAGTATATTTAGCTGAGGTCATTTATGTAGTTTAGTTTTTATTATAGTACTTTTATTCATGTTTCATACTACATTACTATAAAATTTACATAACATAACGTTTATAGACAACATCCATTGAAAACATAACTTTGGGAATATACTCAGAGGCTATTGTGTATAAAGCGAGAATAACAAAACTTTAAATTACCCCAACATTACAGTAGCATAGCATACAGAATATTGCAATACTTATTATAAAGTATTATAACATTTGTACAACCTGACGGTACAGTAATGGTGAAGAGGTTAAGTATTGACTTAATACTTAGAAAATAAAATAAAATTTTAAGCTTACATAGTAAAAGATCACTGGGTATCGTCCCACGTTAGCGTTTCAGATTAATTTAGCCCAAATTACGGAATAATTCTGTAGTTTTTATTTTATACAAAATCCGCCGACGCTCTTTTTTTTTAATAAAACTAGCCTAAATTACTTTTTTATGTGGAAGTCCTGTTAAAACAAGACCAGCTATTTCAGAGATTAGCCGAAATAAACAGACAGAGCGATAATAAAATGATATAATAAAATGTTTTTTTAATGTATGTACTTTCAAATCGATTTAGTGACAAAACTATCAATTTGGAATTACAAACACATACTTCAATTTTATTTATATGTATAACTATCCCAAGAGAGATGATAACGTAATATCCTGTTGATACGATTATATACTGAGTAAAATTTTAACTTTTTATTGTAAATTTTGTGGTATATGACTTTTGTTATGCTTAAAACAAAAACGAATATGAATTATAAATAACGTAAATATAAAATTGTTAGTGATTGGGCTGTAGATAAAGTTCAAGGTTTTTAGTCCTTAAATGCCATGCCTAATCAAAAATATTATTTTAGTCTGACATCTGAGTCTGAAGCAATATAGACAAACGCTAGATATTATGACTTAAGAATAAACTTCTTGCTGGAAATGTTAGTAACTTTTTCCTTTTCCATATTTTATTAAAATAAAATAAGATTCGAGTAATAAGTACTCTTATTCAAAATTATCAGTTTCAAAGATTTGATTTATACATTGACCATACAATACATATTATAAAACATTCATAGTGTTAAAAAATAAGAGTACTGATAATGTTCTTTTCTTCGAGGGATCTATCAGAACTAGACTAATCTTCAAAACTTGTAAAGAACCTAAGCCTAACCTAACTTATTTACTTAAAATAATTATTCAGTAAAAGGTAATATTTTTTAGGAAAAACAAATTCTTCAATTACTTCTTAATAACACAGGCACACAAAAAAAAAAGTCATGAACCAGAGGGGAGAACCCACTATTCTTAGGTTTTTGGGATCGCTGAAACCGAATATGACAATAAAAACTAATTTTAAATGCCAGTTTTCCCGCTAGCACCCCCTTACTACCTCTTAAGGGATGAAAATTGAAATTTTTTGTATAAAATCAAGATAGATGTGTATTTCTACGTTTTTTGGGATGCTGAAACCGAAAATGATAATTAGAAATAAATTTATGACCACTATCACCCCCTACCACCCCTTACGGGGGGTGAAAATTTAAATTTTTCTATAAAGTCAAGACAGATGTGTATATCTACGTTTTTTGGGATGCTGAAATCGAAAATGAGAACTATAAATAAATTCATGACCACTATCTCCCCCTACCATCCCTTACAGGGGGTGAAAATTTCAATTTTTCTATAAAATCAAGACAGATGTATTTTTCTACGTTTTTTGGGATGCTGGAACCGAAAGATGCGATGCTTAAGAGGTAGTAAGGGGGTGCTAGCGGGAAAACTGGCATTTAAAATTAGTTTTTATTGTCATATTCGGTTTCAGCGATCCCAAAAACCTAAGAATAATGGGGTCTCCCCTCTGGTTCATGACTTTTTTTTTTTGTGTGCCTGTGTAATTATATCAGGACTTTTCAATACTACTACTAAAAATATACGTAAATATAATACAAATAATGTTTTTTTAATTAATACCCTGAAATACCTATGTCGAGAATAATGGACACTAAAGTTGCTGCAAAATAAAAAAAAACAAAAAGATTACCATAACTTAATTATTATAGAGTTCAATAAGAATATCAATTTGAGAAAAGGTATTTTTCAATGAAAATCGTTTTGGTATATTTATAAACTAAAAACTAATAAAAGGTTTGAGAACTCTGGAAATAAAGTACTAGATTATTAAACAGCTTTCTATGAAAGAAGTTAATTACAGTAGCGACTTTGAAGATTTTTTCTTTTAAGACTATATTTTTGTATAACTAACTTATTTTAGCCTTTGTGATATTAAATACCTACAGACGACACGTGTAAGTTAATCTTAGTGTAGATAATCTTAAAAATGAAATGTAAATCCTGTTACTTTAAGTATATGTAAATTGTATATTGCTAAAAGAAAAACAAATGAAATGAAAAACAATTTGATATGTTTAATTTATATCGTCTTATAGTACAAGTTCAATAAGAAATCTGAAAACTATTCATTTGTAATTAAATCATAAACTGTTTCACACCCTGCTGATTACCGAAATTCATTAATATATTTCTGCGTATAATCAATTTATATGCAATATTATCACGATGAATATTATACTCATTTAGATTGCCTGCATAAAGTGCCGAGAAACGTTTTATGTTGAAACGTTGTTAGGTGTAACTTGTTTACTGTAATTTTTTATAGTTGCTCTAATAACAAGCTCTAAGCTTTTTATATACTTTGCCCCTGTGATTTACAGGAAAACTATAATTGAAAAAATTAAATTACTAGAGTCTTCAGACTCGATGGAGGAAACTAAGTTACTGGCACTAAAGCTAATTAGATAGGTCTGAAACTAAGCTGTAATTTAGATTGCATCGTTACGATGTTGCGTTGGATAATGAAAAGTCTTATCATGGCCTCTACTCTTCATTTTAGGATTTACAATAACAGGTAGCTTGACGGTGGTATAACAGATATAGAAAAATATTTTCATTACGATCCTAAAATAGTTAATCTCACTTTGCGTTTTTTTCTTCCTCTCTAATCTTTCCAGAAAATATTAGTAATGAGATAATAGTTGACTGTTGCTTATATATTTTAGTATTTTATTTCAAACAAAGATTCCCTTTAATACTATGTACTACATAATATATTATTCAACATTAGAACATTTTAATAAAATATATATCCACGGAAAGAATAATAATATTTTTAGGTTGTCTTTGATATTACAGACAGAAGGGTAAAAGTAGTAATTAAAACATAAAACAAGTTCCAACAAGAATATTTAGTATTATTCTTGCAAGTTTATGTTTTTATAAAAAATAAATAATTGTACAGGTAGATAAGAGTAAAACTATAATAAATGTACTGTTTTATTATTTGAAAAGACTCTTAATTAGAATCCAAACGCCTGCTGAGTCTTTATTTCCATCCGAAGTAAAATGTCGTGAGTTTTCTTATAAAATGTAAAAATAAGAATAAGAATGGAAGCTTTAGTAAATAAAACGACAACTGTTACATTTATCATACCTTTAATAAGTTAATACAGCTATTTAAGTATTAAATATGTAAAGGTGAATATTAAATGATTTCAAAGTAAAAGATTTCATAAATTTAATATCTGAAAATTGTAATTTTAATTTCAATGCTTCATATGCGATTCGAATTCACACATGACGGATTCCATAACATAAAAAAATAATGTTAAATCAACGTAAAAAAAATACAAAGTTTAATTTCAATTTTGCATATTTTATGTGAAACAGAGTAAGAATGAATGTTTTATATAAAAAAAAAACCAATTCATGTTTATGTTTACGGAATTAAGTCTAGAGAGATTTTATGCTTAACTTTATTGCATAATATTATGTCGATATAAGAATAGAGTAATATAAAAGGAACTAACAAAATGAATTGCAATTTTTCTTTTTACTTACAGAATGTTAAAAGTTTTTGTTATTAGACCATTATTATCCATTCATATTATTGAGCCTTAATCATCCTCGTTTCCTTTGATACATTACTTAGTATTCCAGTTTACTAGGCTATAAACAAGTTATGTACACAACTAAGAAAAACTTTTTAAAATATAAATAGATAAAAAGTATATGGTATACCAAATACAGTGGTCACGACAATATTCAGGATTCGATGTTTCAAAATTAACATTACAGTTTCATACATGACCATGCCGGTGAGGAGGAACTCTAAAACTTAAATATGAGTGAAGTTGGAAGGCTGAATACGTAAGATAAATAACATTCTACGTAAATGTTAAGGTTAAAAGCACGGAATGTCTTCTGCTCCTGACCCGACAAGTTATGCAATTCGCCAGTCAATACACGCTAATGAATAAAGTTTGGTTGTTAACGAAGCAAAGTTTCGGATATTCATTTATAAGTTGACATTCATTACAGCATACTTTCATGACAAGATTAAGTTGCGCAATTTCCTTACAGTTTAATAGCAACTATGTTATTATAATTTTAAATTATTTCTCAAAAACGGTTTTGAATTATTTTATAATCATTAAAAACATTTTAATAACTTTCAAGCTAACCAAGCGGCGATTAAAATTCATTTCATTTTCTGTATTATTTTCATTTAATTTTATGAGTTATTCGCTTTATATGATATTTCGTAATTTCCGTGGGTCCCTTGGAATGTATTTGACTCATTCTTCACCAGTTATAGTTGATACCTCTTTTGCAATACCATAGTGTTTATTATGTATTATAAAATATCACTTTAACGAGTCCTACATGAAATTTTTAATGACCTCAATATGGAAATGAACCTGTACTTAAAAAAATCAGTCGTTTTTAAAGAAGGTATCAATATTCTATGTTTTATTAGTTCTAGAAAGAACTTTTAACTATAAATTAATTTAAAATCCTGCCAGGTGAGGGTGATATTGTTCAAAATGATTTTAAAGAACTCTACAGATATAAATGTCAGGACCGCAGTATTGTTTCCATTAAAACTACTAAAACACTTTACTATTGCATTTGGATTAATAGTAATTGGTACTTTTTTGCGAAATTTATCTGTAAAGTAATTCGGCTAATATAGTAAAAAATTCGAGAGTTTTAATAACTAATCCCAAAAGTGATAATTTAGAAAATATAATAGTAAATCTACTCAAACATACTTTGTTACATAATATTAAGCCACAGATGTATTTTAACACAAAAACAAATTCTTTTACAAGTTTTTTCTCTAATTTGCGCAACTGACACGAATCCAAATAAAATTGTCATAACTTTATCGTGTTTGCATTATTTTACAGTTGGCTGATCGCCTGAATTTGCTTGCAAATGTGACGGGAATTTTTTATCAGAGAGTTTTCTTCTTTAAATAAAATTAGTAGTTACGTAAATATAAATGTTTATACATTTATATTTACGTAACTATGTAACGAATATGCAGGAAATTTAAAAGGCCCACATAACAGTTTCGTTTTCGTATTATAAAAAAGAAAATTAAGATAAAGATTTATATATTAATTGTAATATAAGTTTTGATTAATTTTTCAATTAAGTTCAACAATTTACAGTCTATTATACATACATCACGTAAATAGCAGTTTATAACAGTTTGCAATGTTTATTTTTATAATTTGCTCCCTAAGGTAAAACTTAGCTTTAACTTCATGTAAGGAAATACAAAAATTTTAAAATACAAACAATTGGTAATAATATTTTATAAATATTGCACAACGTAATATTTTTTTTTCACTTTTTCACGAAAGCAAAATTATTTTATAAATTAAGAAATAGCATTTATAGATAAACCTAAGAAAAGCCTTATAGGCTTTACCAACTGTTACAACGGATACTATAGTATGCTAAAATACATTTTGTATACTGTTTTGTCCGTTAACTTATTTATTTTTATACTTTGCTACTTATACTAGTTAGTTATCTATGTTTGTTTTTCCATATCTGTTTTCTTGCTACCTTTATATAGTTCAAATTCAAATTCAAAAATGTCTTTATTCAAGTAGGCGCACGCACGGGCACTTTCGACTTATCAATTATTAAAATAAAAGAGCTCTTTTTTTAATGAAGAGGGGGGCAAACGGGCTGGCGGGTCATAGATGACATGTGATCACCGCCGCTCATGAACTCTTGCAACATCCGAGGATTCGCAAGAGCGAGGTCGGCCTAGAAGGTGGAGTAAACGACTTTTTTGAAAGTACTCACGTCGTACTGATCTGGAAATACCGCCGAAGTGAGAGTGAGTGAGTGGTACGTGGAAGAAAGGTCCTTGAGAACCACACAATGGAGGATTGCTACGCATCAGGCGACGACGCGCTGTGCGGTAAAGAAATAAAGCGGAAGGCAATAGATCGGCGGTAGAAGATTCACATAGAGGCAAAGGCAAACCTGTATCTTTAGGGGATTGAACTGAACGTGGTTCAGTTCACTCCACTCAGAGACCATCCCCAGGGAGATCTCTATAGAAGAAGGTCGCAGTGTAGACAGTCCGTGAGTAAGATACCATCGGCTCGGAATGTTGCTCTGCTGAGAAGAGCCAGCTAGAAACTCAACAGTTTCTCTTTAAAACAGAAATTAAACTATCTTAGATGAAGTACATTATAGTATCAACCCTGCAAATAAGTCAACAACCAAAATTCCACACAGTTCGATCCTCTAAAAACTCTTGAACCTTATAATAAGATTTATGTAATAATAAAGTTTTGATTAAAGATTTTAAGAAATCGAAGGTCTAAGATATCTTGTAGAACTTTAATATATATGCTTACCCAAGAAGGATTTGTTAACTTTTGAAGACGAAATTTTGGCGTTACGAGTTTTTTTTATATTTCTTGTATTTATCGTGTATCTTTCACTGTTTTTAATATAAGTGTTAAAATTTTGAGCGTATAAATAATATGTTGTTAAATATGTATTGCGAAGCTACCATAAAAATACCAATTTATTTAAAACATTTCGCAGGGAATCACTAGTTTGTAAATTAAAAATACCCCGCATAACTCTTTTTTATAAAATAAATATAGAATTAATTTCAGCACTGCCGCATAATAAAATACCATAAAACCAATTACTATCAAAATAACTAAAATAAACGAGTCGAGCTGTTTTAACTTTCGTTAATTATCTTAGTTTTTTTATTATAAAGACCGAGTTCAGCTTCCCTGCGAAGGGTAATAGACGGTGGTTCCTCTGTAGCTTATTGTCTAAGGTTATACTAAGAAATTTATTGAGTCAATCAGTTCTAACACTTCATTGTTTACATATTACTTACATTAGGAACTGTAAATTCTAATTCTAAAAAAAATATTGACTTCAAACCTATGGAGTACACGTGACAGAGTACTGTTTACTTTGACGGAATTAGTCCTGCAATCAACTTTAAAAATAAGCGAGATGTTAACAGTAAAAAGTACAATAACACATAGACCTTTAATGAAAAAGGGCAAGTCATTAATATTAAGGTAAAAAAAAAAAGGGACAGGAATAAATTCTTGTGGAACAGCTTCTCTTCATCATTAGGTGAGAACTAGCCCATTTAAAATTATTTACGTAAACCGCCTGTACTTTAATCAGGACTGCATTGATAGAACATGGTCTTGTCCATTGAATTTCAATTAGTATCGGCAGATTGTTTCCCTGAATCCTTATACTCATAACTTGCTCAGCTTCCAACTTTTCTCTGACGTTTTTTATTTTATGGTTTACAGATCTTTTTGGCGAAATCTTGTTGGATAATTTTGAAAGATTTCTGCACTTAAATTTTTTCGACTACTAGTACCCATATGCTAGCTGCTTCAATAATAACGGGTTCAATCACTGTGAAATATAGTGTTCTGACAATCTCCGAGTTTATATCCAGGCCGATATCCGCTGTGGTTTTCTTTAATGTAAGAGAGGGGCAAACGAGCGTGTGGATCACTGATGACAAGTGATGATTGCCATAATTCTTGCAACATCCAAGGAATCGCAAGAGCGGTGTTGAAGGTGGGAGTAAACAAACATTTTGAAAGTATTTTGGAACGTTTTTAAGTATTATCAATCGGAAAATATCGCCAAAGGATGTTCGTTCACGCATCCAAATGGTACGGATGGTATTGCAGATGATAACATGCTGTGCGGTGATGAAAATCGGTGGCAGACATTAAATCAAATAGCTCTTCGGAATACTTCCCATTGTAAAAACAATAAAAAACGAACAAGGAGGCCACATCGTACATGGTCAAAAGGTGGAAACTTATATGCGGTTAATCCGGACTAGAGATGACAACAGTACTCTATGTGTTGCCGGACTCGTGCCTTATAGAGCGAAAGTATTTGGCCGGGATTGTCCCTGTCTCCTCCTAATTTCATGACCTAGGTCAACTTGGCCATGTTATCTAGATGATGACGAAACCAACAGTTGTTCGAAATGACCCAGTATTATAATATTTGACGAGGTATTGAGGGGAGTGCTCGGGAAGAGTTGGAAATAAGACAAATGGGTTTATTTTGTGTTAAAGGCACAAACTTGTATCTTTCGAGGAGAAACTCATAGGGACGGCTGGCAAAAGTTACCCACATTAGCTTTAAAGAGCTACCAGGACTTGCGCGTGCAAGCAGGTACCTTGTCAGCGGATCCCAAATTTTTAGGACAACATTAAAACCCTCAAAAACTATGACTGCGTTGTAACCCTCACATGGCATAAGAATTGATCTGTTTCTGTATTACTTCTATGGGAACTGTAAAAGCGAGCATAAACTTTGACATGATCGTTCATATCTACGAGCAGCCAAATTACAGACATATTAAAAATAACCTTTAAAAATCTGAACGCCCCACGCATATATATGATTGAGCACTACTTCAGCCTGCTCTTTTATGGTTTTTTTTTATGTAAGAGGAGGGCAAACGAGCTGGCGGGTCACAGAGATGGACGTGATCACCGACGCCCATGAACTCTTGCAACATCCGAGGATTTACAAGAGTGTTGCCGGCCTTGTAGGTAGGAATAAATGCCTTTTTTGAAGGTATGGTATACCCATTCTGCCTGGAGAAAATCTGAACAATGTCGTCAGCAAAAGCTTGGCAGATAACAGATATATCTAATAATGATATATTTTTATATAGGAACCAATTAAAAATTTTGATCCATATTTTTATGAGTATTTTTTATACCGTGTTACTGTCTAAGAGTCATAATGAGTTGTTGTCTTGATCAATAAATAAGCTACATTTTCAGAATGACAAACAGTTTTAATTAAAAGACGGCTAATGACACAAAACCTGAGAACTTGCTAGTAGTTAAATATGGGGACTCAATTATATAGTACATAATATTTACAGTGGCTAATGAGATCATGAATGATGAAAAGATGACACCTTTAAGTACTTACAACTTCTGTCGATGTAGTCAGTGCTTAAATGTTCTTTAGTAGTAGAAAACGAATTACAAATATCAGCTAACTTTAATCTAGTTTGTCTATTTTGTCTACTTATCTAGTGATTTATTTTGCATTCTTGTGATAGTAATTGTTATATTTATATATTTTTAATTCAAATTGCAGTACCTAACGAACCAAATTTTTAAAATACGAGCTTAATTTAAATAATGTAGGAGATAAAAAGTTCCAGATATGTTACTATTATTTTTATTTTTAAGAGATGTTGAAAATGTTTAATTAATTTATGTATTTTATTATAATATTTACAATTACATAAAAAAACATTTCAATTAAGGCTGGTATAAAATAGCAACTTAACATATTCAAAAAAATACTAATTACATGAAGATTATTTAAGCGACACATACACTCTTTGTTACATACAGCAGTATTTATATACTAGTATGTAACGACTTAGACTCTTTTTAATGTTAACTACACGCATGCAGACAAAAAATAAAAGCATTGATATTTTTATTACAATGCTTTCATTAAATGTAATTTAACGCATTTGGACTGTAAAATATTAAAAAATATATAATTTAATTTAAATGATAGAAAGTGGAGATAATTTATATATACAATGGTAAAAGTATCCGTGAATGTCCTCTGTTTGTTACTTGCACAAAAATATTAAAATAGATTAGATTAAAATTGAGACGAAAATCAACATATTGTACAGATCAATATAAAATGAAGTTGGAGACGCGCTGTGTTCGTATGTATCTGTTTTCTGTGGGCAGATTTCCAGCAAACCTGCAGTCCACGACGTGCAATTCATTTAAGCTTGAAATGGCTTACTCCATTCTGCTGACTGCGCGGCCTTCGTCACAACTCCGCCCAAGCCTGGTCCTCTGCTAAAGAATATCGATCCCATGTACATCGGACTTGCTTAGGGTTAGTACCAGGGGATAAATTTGTAATTTTATAATTTTTTATTTTATTTTCATAAATGACATACAAAAAGAGAAAGTTTTATAACTTTTAATAGCCTTTCTTATTGTAATTGACATTACTTTAGCATTTAATTGTTATAATAATTTTGATGAACTTTTAATTATTGAAATACTAATAAATTAAATAACTAGCATATCTCATTTCTAGTTATTTCAATTTAATATTTTTTCCATAGTAGGGTTTATTATATTGAGATGTAATTGAGTTCAATAGTAGAGTTTAAACAGTCAATATATTTTTATCATATTCCAAGATATACATATTTATATATTTATACCTAACAATTTCTTACGTTGAACACACGATACACTTTTTACAATACACACACACTTACACACAGATATAATTTTCGCAATACTGATACTTTGCCAAAAGCTTACAGTTTAGATAATTTATTACATTACTAATAATTCGTTGAAAGAATTCAGTTACTTTTGTCACTACTGGTTATAATACACTAACATAAAAACATATTATATTTATATATATTCTTATCCGTCTTTTAGCAGCTTGTCGCTTTTGCTTGTCTACATAAAAACAAGATAAGTGCTACCTGCGACGACTGTCACCAGGACTGATACGATCGGCCGAAGCGGAAGTGTGAAGATATTTTACAAAACATACTTGGTAGCACAGGTTTTTTTAACTCGTTTCATAAAAATGTATAAAATTTTAACACAAACTTTGAACATATAAAGGTATTTATTTGTTCTAACACTTCATGAATTTATACTAAAGGTATAAATTAATAGATAAGGTATACTAAAGGTATAAATTAAATAAGGTATACTAAAGGTATAAATTCATTTATAGAAGATATTTTTGTAATCAGATCAATATATGAAGGTCATGAAACCCCTTACAAGTTGCCCTTGAATTTTATTTTGTTTCTGACATTCTACTATTACTATAATATAAAGTAGATAGAGAGACATCTGCCTATGAAAATTAATAAATGGGTATCAAGTATGTAAAGTAAGGTTGTACATAAATTTGGAACAGACCATAAAAACTGGAGGTAATGTTGTAAGAAATGAGCTAAACATGGACAACGACCATGCAATTTTCAATGTAAAGAATTTAACGGGAGAAATTTTCGTTACGCAATAACAATTTATGAAATATTTAACAAAAGAACATGTTTAGAAAAAATGATGTATATAAAAAAACTGCTATATCTGTGTTTGTTCCGATTTTGTGTTCGATAGCTGTAGTAATAGATAGCTAAGCCATAGGCTTAGTTAGGTACGTATTTCGACTGGTAAATGGAAGATGTCAGAGCATTTTGAACAAATATCAAACAGAACATCTGATTTTTCTCTTTTAAGGTGAGAAGTTCTGCGTACCAACTTTTTTTGCGCTCTATTTCTTGATCTACCGATTTTAATGTACTCGAAAATACATCAGCATTGGTAGGTCAAGAAATTGACTGATCGAGAGGATCTCAGGTGGACTTTGGCTTAGAATAAATGGTAACAGCTTCATCTGGACTATTAACAACTGTGATATTTAAACGTATATTTTCTTTGACTTTAACTACATAATTTGGGACTAGAAGTGACTTTGAAGTATGTTGATCTATAATAATTACTTCTTTAACGATCAGATTACCAACTGTGCATTATATAACTGTTTCAGTTTGAAAAGGTATTGTGTAGGTAGGTTCTGAATATATTAATTCGACCACATCGTCGCCTGTATTAAAAATGCTGTGTTGATAGTCGATTCGGCATTGGCATTTGGCATGTTTTTAAGAATGTCATCAATTATTCCGTTTTGATTTAAAATAATAATGATTAACAGTGGATATAATGGATTTAGGATTTCATTTCTGTAATCGAGAATCAGTGGACGAACTTCGATTTAGTGATTGAGAAACAATGGATACAGTAGATATTTGTTTTTGATTCAGTGATTGATAAACAGTGAATACAGGTGATATATATTTTTGATTCCGTGATCGAGGAACAGTAGATTTAGGATTACGATTCAAAGACAGTGGCTTTAGTGGCTTTGATATTATATGTATAATTTCGCGAGCAGTATCGGTCGAGAAATCTTATTTGTTTGAATATTATCCCAGTTTCATGATTATCGTGGATGACGTTAAATACAGGTCGAAACGGACCCCCTTGCGAATTTATTAGTGTTTTATTTTGTCATCCTTGAAAATCGTTGCTATTATTTATTATAACAGATTTTGAATGCTAGTATTTTTGTGCTAATATGCTATTGCCGTTTGCGGCAATTTTATTTTTATATTTAATAAACAAATCTTTGCCTATGGTATACGTATCACTAAACAGAATATTTTCTATTGCTAGCTACCGCACAAGTAATAGATACTTAACTATCTGTGATTGTCTTGGATGTAGACCCATCACAAAGGAATGAACTGCAAGGTCTTGCAAGGCGACCACGCTCAACTAATTCGGTATTTTTTTCGATTATAGACACATTTATCTCAGTTAAAAGTTTTGAAAGACATGTTTTAATTTTTGACGCGAACTCGTTTATTGTTTCAGACCCCCTTGCTTATAGTATTATGAGTCGGAGAGAAGTCGAGTATAATTTCGAGTTCTTTAAGGAATTCTATGAATTGTTCTAATGCCTCTAACTTTTTGATGTTGTATGTAGATTCTGCTGAGCCTTCCAACTGACTGAGTATATATTTTAAAAGGAGAGGTTGTAAACTTTGCTAGGCTATGCGAATTTAGTTTATCCTTTGAACTATCATAAGGTCGAATATATTTTTTAAGTACGTTAAGAACTATTCTCTCGTCGGTTTCGGTGCAAGTACTTAGATGCATAGGTTTCTTAGTCGAGTTCAGATTTAGAAGTTATGATAATAATTTAATTAATATAAGTATACAATAGATTTAGTAAACAACAAACCACAGGTATGATTATATAGTATTGACAAAATCATAACAAGTTAGAATTATTATTGTCAATACGATGAAAAAAAAATCTGATTTAGCGTGGCTAACCGCTCTAACACTGGTAGCTTATCAGTTACGAGAATGGCTAGACATAAACAACCGGATGTCGCCGTCGCGTCGATTTGAGTGATAACACAATGTGAAATATAAAATAACTTAATATGTGTATTACAAAGAAATTACTTTAATTAATAACAAATCAAAAAATATTTTAAATGTATGTAATGATAATCTTAAATAAGTTTTGGACTCTGAGTTTGGTTCTGGTAGAAATTAAAAAATAATTAAGTAAACTACGCACAGTATCACAGTGCACAGTATCCCCGTAACTGTCGTAGAGATAATCAGAATCATCACAATAGTTGCACAGCCGTAGCAGATATCACCCTCGTAGGATAGTTGCACCCCCGTAGAGGACACTTCATAGCGTCGGCATGACCGTGGTTTATGGTGCCAAAGATCGTCATTTTGAGTTACAGCAGTATTTAAGTAGCTGCGCACTCACAAACGAATATTGTATATTTGTTTACACGATCCAAACACACATGTACTTCATCATGTACTTCAAACTTGTACCAAATTAAGTATACAAGAAATTGAAACCTTAACAATAAATATAAACAAAGTATAAATTATGCTAAAAATATTAATTGTTGAATTAATAGTGACGGTAGTGTTCTTGTGGATTTTATATAAAAGTCATTTACTTATTCACTATAATTCTTAGTTTTTTAACTTGAAATACAAAAAAAAGCAATATCTTTAAATAACATACAATCAACTAAACCAAGAAGGCTCTTTTACACTTGATACGCTTTATATCTGATATTTAGTTCTGATTGAAATCACCATAATCAACTCAGGTTAACAGTCATTTAATTTACGCATGACATTTACTGACATTTACTGTTGGTTTGATATCTAGAAACTCTAGATTGATAAAAATCAACTCGCTGATGGAAACTGCTTCGTAGCTTGATTGGCTTTCACACTTCAAACAAGCTAAGTGGACATTTTTCTATTCCACAGCAATAATGCTATAAACTAACTCTATACTATTATATATGAAATAAGTCGAGTATATTTATATGTGTTTACTTTTTGGATCTTAAAAAGTTTTATTTTATGGATTTATAAATTTTTATTTAATACCAAATTTATCCTTAACTTCCTTCTTAATCCTTAAATCCGTAGTTTATAATTTTTTTGTAATCTTGAGGTTATGTTTAATCTTGCTTTAACATATACCTGAATTTTTATAGACTTAGCATTCAATAAGGAAATCTTTTGTTTTCTTTCTTGTATAAAGTTTGTTTATGCAATAAAAAGAAAAGATTATGTAAAGATAAGATTAACTTAAGTGTATTCCTCAATGTAAAATTTTTCGACAGCTGATTTATTATTTGATTCTTTGGATTTAGGCGTCTTTATCAACAGGCAGGATTTTCATATTCTTGATATTCAGTTACCGAAAAAATCTATTAATATCGAAATTGTATCTTATTGTGTTTAATATGAGCGGCTATGAGGTACTAGCTTACTTGAGGTACTAGCTTTTCTAAAAATCTGTTTATAACTACTGTGATTATCTGTAAATTATAACTGTTAATAATATATTAATTTGAAAGTTACAATGTTTTACCCATCCAATAATTATCGATTATAACATTTTTTTTTAATATATAATTGTGCATAAGAAAGATACTGTTTTGACGTAATCATGACACACTTGGAAAAGGCTGTAATCCTGGTAAAAAATAAGAATGTAGTAGTAAAAAAATAAGTTTTTTCTATTAGTCTTCTATTCTTCATTCTTTGTGAATAGGTAAGTAAACTCAAGGATAAAAACTAACTTTTAATGATAGCTCTGATTCAGTATAATACTTGTTAACTGAAGCGATTTACTGAGTTTATCTTTCAATTGGTCATTGGATGATTTTTTTTTTTAAAGAATATATATCGAGTTTACAAAATATACCGAACTTGGAACGACGAACACAAAAAAAATTGTGTCGTATTGAAAACGGGTCGTTTATACTCGATCACTAACCACTAGAGATTAGATCAACCAGGCTTCACATGACGATTTCTTTGAATGGTAAAATAAATAAAATGAAATAAGTACAAATTATATCATTAGAACTCGATCACAACATACTAAGGGTAACAAGTATTGAACAATTTATTTAGATAAAAACAAGAATAGCCTTAAGACCTTATAGTCTTCTTAGTCTAATGAAATCTGTAATGTAATTCTTAACACAAGTGGACGCTGGCTACAACGAGTTTTTGGAGAAGAGTTTCATAACCCCCGTCAGATATAGCTAAAATTAGCCACAAACGAACGAATATGAGACGCACGAACATTAATTTGCAAGGTACGTCTATAAGACATATCCACATTTCCATACATTCATAGAATAATATTTCATAGAATAGAGAAATAAAATGAAAAGAAACTGGCTTTACTAATTTCTCAAATTATATTTGTTGACAAATCGATATACACCTTTAAATTATAACCAACAAATAAGCCATAAAAGTATCTATTACATTAAAAATTACATTCAGGGCTGTCGCTAAAATGTCTCTTGAAGCTATATAATATTGATAACTGGACGATGCTCTATAATAAAGTGCCAGCCATAAAATAAAAATGATTTATTTTATTCATTCTCAATAAGAAGTCGTCACATAACTATGCTTTATTATATTATTAATTATCAGAAGAATTAGGCTAAAATAATTAGAATCGAATCCAGTTACTCAGATATAATGACAAAATATAACATAAAGTCGTTATGAATAAACATAGTAAACTTAATAATTAACTATTATTCTTATTATTTGACTTCGAAATTCTCGTCAGTTATTTTTCTTTGAAAATTAAGCAGTACAAATAAATAAAAATTTATTACCACATACGAGCACTAGCCAAATATACAGTAAAATTTTAAATGACTACATTAATTAAATTGAATAAAACCCATTTAAGTTCTTTGTTACGCAATGTATAACACTGTTCCACTTAGAGACATGTGTGCCATTTATAAGCGCAAACCATTAGTGAGTGTCACAGAAATCATCATATTAGCCTCAATAAGGTTTCCCACGCTAATTTATGCCAATATTTTGTAAAATATACTACCCGATTTGAGCTGTCCTATATAAGTCACATTACATAATTATAGGGTTTCTATATAGCACAAGTAAAGATCAAGGAACCAGATTTCCGCAATATTATTATGTCATTAATGACAACTCCATATGGATTCCTTTATTCTATTTTCAGTTCTGCTACATATATTATTATATATTACATTTTATTAATCAGACAAACACTCGAATCATCTTATATTACATACTGTTAAACTCACGAAGTATCCTTAAATTTTACCATAACAGCTATATGACCAATATATAATTTACGTGTAAGGTAAAGATAAGAAAAAAAATATTTACAATAACAAATATTTTAAAATAATAATAGAAATTGTAATATTATAAAAATAATTTCTTTTGAAGACTCAAATAACTAAGGACCGATTTTAGGTAGATTCCATAGATGAATCTACCTATTGAAATCGATGCGATGACGGGACCCAGACCCCAGAGTAGGGGCGCTACGCCGTTTATGAACTGGAGATTGAGAATCCGTCGAAAAAAAAAAAATATATATCCCTCTATATATATATGTATATATGATCCATCAGTCCAAATTCATCGTAGGCGAAATCTGACTTCACAGGTCGATAGGATAAATTAGTAGGACAAACATACCATCTCGTTTTTTTGGAAAAAGTGAAAGGGGGGGCTGGGAGGGGGGGTGAAAGTGCAAACCTTTGGGACACGCTACAGGTCGCAAATATTGGCGGAGGATTTTCAAACTCGGCATACACATTCTTAAGGACAAAATGAAGGTTAAGTTCTTGAACGGGGGAAATTGGTCTAATCCCCCAATCGGTCTAGGGGTTGAGGAGCTGGCTCCTCAACCCCTAGACCGATTGGGGGTTGAAAGTTAAAAACCGAAAAAAGTCACAGAAGAAGGCAAAATTTTGCTGTCGGAAAAATCTTAGAAAATTAACAAATTAAAAGAGGAAACTTTTTTGTCCGAAAAGTTTTTTGATGCGACCCCCCGTTTAGGAGATAGGAGTGGTGGGTGGTTCCCCGCTCACCCAATATATGCAGAATGACCCTTCATAAGACTCGTAATGACCAGTAGAATACTGCTGGCTAGTTTTTCTTTGTCGATCCGACCGACGGGAATCTACCTTACACGATCGACCCTGTCGAACGAGGTATTTTTTATATTTGAGATCGATACATTTTATATGATAATGATATACAATTGTATTTAAGTATATATAAAACCCGTGTGTATTCTTCATTGTTACATTTTCCTTGTCGACTGATTTCTTATTAGATTGCCGTGGAGTTAGCCCTCTTTTACACACAGGCTTTCTCTTGTTGTTATTTAGTTACGAAAAAACTTAACTTCACTGGTATCGTCTTCTGTTTCATATTTTATTATTGTATCAAGAATTCCAGTATCTTTAGTGTTTCTCCAAAAAGCTTCTTTAACAGACAATCTAATAAACCAATGAATGAGTCTGTGTTACTTATTATGATTTATAATAATCTTGTTATTTTTCACAAAAGAACATAATACACATGTCGTTTCCTAGATGGATGCAGCGCAGCAATAACTGACATATCTCGTCATTATGTATGTTCAATGAATTAGATATTTGAAAATGTATTCCTTATTTCCTAATTTTACTGTACGTATATATGGATGATTGTTTTCATGTTAAATGAAGCTTTCCTTTGAATATCTATAAATGCAATCAGTCTGACTTTTCATTCAAATACAAAGTATTCTATTTTGAACTACGTACCTTTGAATATAACTGAATTAATATTTATTTACAATTAGATACTATCATTAATTGCGTAAAAAGAAGCAACTTATAAGTTGTTTTTTTGTGTTTTATTCAATGTTATTGCAGTGATACTTCTTAAAATGTTTAATACTTACCTTTTTTTAAATACAATATCACGATTATTAAGTCATGCTTTTATTCTTTATTTGTGCGAAGTTATTTTAATAATCATTTGAAATATTGCAGAATAGCTTAGTTGCTACTCAAATACTAACAAAAAACAAATATTTCACCTACTAACTTAACCTGCACAATATTAAATACAAAAAAATGAAGTTATATTTTTACAATTATTCAAAATAGAAACATTAGGATTGACAGATCAAATATGTTCCATATCTTATTTGTAACGTAGCAAATTATTCTACGATTGATGAAACTGTATAACAAATAATAATGCTTATAGTAACTGCATCTAAAAGAAATATGATAACAAATAGTGCTAGTGTTATTTGAAATGCTATTTTATTGGTACAATGTTGTGATTGTGACACTTGCGTGTAAAGACATATATTAAGCGTTGTTTACGTTTTTAAAAGAATATTGGTAAAATTATAAATATCTTTATTCTATTAGGCATTTTCATACGCATTTTTGAATCGAAATATAAATCAAAATCTTCAATCTCTGCACTATCTTCAATAATTGCAAGGTATGACAACTGTCATACCTTGCAATTATTGCTAGTGGAATAATAATAGTCTTTAGCCTGACTTGAAGGCAAGACTTTAGCAATACTTTACAATGTAGGCTCCCTCGTAGCACGAAATGTTCATGTGATTACGCTATTTATTGCAATTATGCAATGGTGCTGCCATCACTGAGACAACGTGCTGCGTCTCGTTTAGCGCCGGTACCTATGACCGTCTCCGACATACTTTAGGTTAACTACCGCTTTCCTTAGTAAACATTGTTTTTTTCTATTTTTCATTCAATATAAAACACAAAACTTTGTAACCCAAGTTGACGTAGATACAATAATATACGAAACATACAAAGAATTCCACCGGCTATGGACATGATTTATAATATTGTGTTACATAATCAGATAATAATAAAAAACAGTACTTACTAAGGATTGTTTTTTATTATTATCTGATTATGGATTACGCAATTTTTAAATTGCTTTGAAATACTTTAATTGCTCCCGAAGTATACATGTGTGAATATAGTTTTTACGATATGGTGCCATGGTTTTTGGACTTGCAATTCTGTCTGTTCCTTGGAAAATAAAACATAATTCGGGGAGTTTATGGACTATGTGGCCATAAAAATTGATTAAATATAAATACTTAATTATAAGAATGCATCTATATTTTCTAATCGTGCAATAATAATTAGTACGTACAACATATAACTACTACCATATATAAAGAAATACACCTGTTATGTACAACAAAAGTTATTTATGGCAAGTGTTGGTTTTATTCTGATAATTTACTATTCCTCGCTGCTAAAAACGCTGCCATTGTTGACGCGAGCAGAGTTTTTGTGAATACATTTTTGTATTTTTCTTAACTTTCTAATAATGATGTTATTAATTTGATTCTAGAAATTTATTAAAATCAATTTTTTAATTTATTATAACCTTTAAAGCTTGAAAATGGTACATCTTTTCTTTAAATTTTTTGACGGCTACAAGAATACAGAATAGTTTAAAAGTTATAATTTACTGTTCTAGTTTTTGTTCTGGTTTTATGCTTTAATATTATGTAAATGAAAAATTGTTAGCAAGATCTTTATACTTCAAACTTGGTTTGGTATAATAAATAAAAAAATCCTTTAGTAATTGTAGTTGAGTTAAAAAGATGAATAGCTTTTTATAGTAAATAACAGAAAACACTCCACAATTGGGAAAAGGAAATTAACAAAATTTTATTGTAGCACCGATTGAATAGAAGAAAGAAACAGCAATATTATTATAATAATATAAATTATATTTACAAATATTTTATTCGCAGCGATTTAATGTGAGATGGTTTTTCCTTCTTCGCCCCCAATGTCATTAATTTCAAGGCCCTTTAAAAATATGAATCACCGTCGCTAACATTTGTCTTTCCATTGTTCTTAATCCATTTCATAATTAGCGACAGTTTACGCAGTTATACTGTTGAATGAATTGTATATTTGGAGAATTTGAAATGTCTTATGTTCATGATTATGAACGTTGATTTGAATAATAATGTAATAAAAATGTAATGTAGTCAAATATCAAAACAAAAAATTAATTATTATGATAATATTTTGCATAGATATCGATTATATTTTCTTAATATTAGACACAATATAACATACAGCTTCGACGCCTGGTTCAAACGAGCTACTTAGATTAGAAAAAGTTAGGTAGTTCATAACTTTGACCTTGCTCATAAACTTGTAGAAACTTAAAAAGATGATAATTTTTATAATAAACGAAAACTAATTCTTTATTTTAACGTAATTTCATATAATGTGTCATTATAAAATATTTATACTAAATACTTTGCTAATAATCAATTTAAATACTTTTTTTAGCGAATAAGATAATTTTTATCAATTAAATAATAAGTATTATAAAGAATTACGTATTAAAGACATTATCGGTGATGTGTATGTGTCATTAATCCAGCGCTAATCTGAAGTATACATTGAGGACGGTAGTATCATAAGTATCGGTTCTAAGCCGATGTAATACGTGGTAATCCCTAAGGCTTTCTTAGGCGACATTTTAAGGAATTACCGTGCATAAAATATATCGACAATAAAACATTCAATTTACAATTTTATATGTATTTTTTCAAGAAATTTATAGGTTATGTGTATTTTTTAAATATATTATACAATGGTACACATTGAATTTTTTGCTTAAAATAATTGTAATCTGAATAAATGTGTACTGTAGAAGTATCTTTACTCTTGTCAGATAATTTAATTGGTTACTCGATATTCAAATGTTGTTCAAAAAATTATATTTATAAAGACATTAAATATTCTAAAATATAGGCATTGCAGTGGTTTTATTAGAACCATTGTTAATTAAAGAAATGTGGTTAAAAGATTTCAAGCTTCTATGAGTATTCAAAATTAAATAATAATAACTTATTTACAATAGCCTATATACTTTATATCCTTAAATATTTAAAAGTAATCTTTATACTATTAACTAATATAATTACACAAACATCGTTATTTGAGTCCTATATTGGGTATAAGAGTTTTTATTTTGTTAATTACCAAAACAATAAAAAAAAATTAAAGATTACTTGTTTGTTCTTCTTCAAGACGATTCTAGCGGTAATTATTCTTCCCTTACACGTGTGTCCCGTGTATGGGTGTGTCGACACTACAACGAAACAATAGGAACAAAATAATAATACAGTGTGTATAGTAATGATTGTAATTGATTTCTATCAATTTAAAAATATATACGAAATTAAATAATGTCATAACTTTTTTTATTTAATTACCCTATTTTTTTAGATTTTAGTTAAATAAATAACGTTACAGAAAAAAAAAATAAAGCTTATTATTGTTTAGATGAAATTTGATCACATTCATTTAACATTATTTAGAGTACCATGTTAAGTAAATTTTATTATTACTATCTTTGTAGTTTATTCTTATTTCAACTGAAGTTACACAAGCAACAAAATAATTTAACAGCACTAAAGGTAATGTAGACCAAACAAAAAACTGTAACTGTGTACATATATATGTTTATTAATTCTTTTACAAAAGGCCGCTTAATTAAACCTGCATATTATTCGTACATACATACGTACTTTATGCGATACGTGTCCGATGTTATAAATTAGTTTCAATAAAAGGGAACATTACGAGGCATAAAGCAAAAGGTCCACTTTTCTATTATTACTAATGGTATATTTTTCGACCGAGGAAATACAGTGACCACATTCAATAAAAAATGTATTTCTCATGGGTCACGATGGCGGAATGAACTTTGTATTTATGTAGTGTTTTGCATTTTAAGTATATGTGGGTCATGATTACGTGATCGTTATTTAGTGAAACATTGACGTTGCTTGACTTACAATTATTCACACCTAATTACATTACGCGACTTACTCCGTGACTTAGTGACCGAGTGTGACTGAGTGTGTCAATGTGTGACTGAGTGTGATGCGTTCATCGCTCCTCGCTTATATACAGCATATTATTAAAAAAAAAAAGTTTAATACAGCTAATACGTTTGTAGATAATATCAATTGAAAACATATCTTTGGAAATAGAGGCTGTTGTGTAATAAAGCGAGAATAAAAACTTTCAATTACGCTGACATTTTAGCAGCAAGGTACGCAGATTTTTCAAATACTTATAATAAAATACTATAAGATTTGTAGAGCCTGACCACATAGCGTACCACTGATTCTAAAGAAATTAGTTATTTACTTTAATTTGAGAAACAGTTTGTCGAAGTAACATTTAAATCTTACATTTATTTGATTACTTTGGAACTACAATATTTGGTAAGTCACATCATCTTATAGTACAAGCTGAAGAAAAACTAAAAACTATACACTTGTAATTAAATAATAAAAATATAGACCATAGGAATTCTGAAGTCCGAGCCTGACTCATACTTTTTATTATTATTTACATTCTTAAAGCGTCTGACTTAATTTGGCAAATCAATGTTTTAGTCTTTGATCCGTAAAGGGAACTTTGTGTGTTACTTTACCATTAAAGGTAAACCGGAAAGTTAACAATCAGTTCGTGATCACAACCTGCATACAAATGTTGGTATTGCCGAAATCCATTAGTATGTTTCTACAAATAATCAATTTATTTGCAATATTGTCACACATCACATTGAATAATGCATACAATTGAATTTTCTACATAGAGCACTGAGAGACGCCGTAAGTTGCTGTGAGTGGTGTAACTGAATATGTATACTGTAAGTTTTGTAATTGCTTACTATCATTTAAAAAACTGTTACTGGAGTCTTTACACTCGATGGAGGAAAGTTACTGGCACTAAAGTTAATTAAGCGATAATTTAGATTGCATCTTTACGGTGTTGCGTTGGATTGAATGAAAGTTTTATCATGGCCGCAACTCCTAATTTCAGGATTTACAATAACAGATGGAAAAATCTGGTTCATGATATCTTTCTTAGCCTAATAAAATTAGTTTAAAATATTTCAATGACATTGTACTAGATCAATGTGTAAAGTGTATTTGGGATCATGACAAGCGTGAAGCATGTTTTAATTAAAATCTCAAACTGTTTTGGAAACATAAATCTGACGTTGCAATCTATCCTGTTTCTCTAATCTCTCTAGATATACATAATACTTGACTTTTACATATATATTTCATAATCAAAATAAATACCACAAAAAACATATCTACTACATAAAACAACATTTAATAAAATATATGTTTGTATATATTATCTCTATATATATCGATGTCTGTCTGTTCGTATTTTTTGCACGTTTTGCATTAAGTGGTAATAATGCTTTAGTGTTAAGCTCACCCTATCTTATCTTATGTATCATTGTGCAAAAAAAAAATTAATAAACAAATGAGACGAGAACGAATATTATTATTTTTAGGCTATTTATCATATTAAATAGTTTTAATCTACAACAAACGTTCTCATACAATTATTTAAAACTCTCAACGTTTGTAGATGTTTGTAGATATTGAGCAAAGACTTATCATAATTAGAGTTAAAATGTCTGCACTTTTTCTTTCCTGAACTTAAAAAAATGACCATACTCTTGATTATGAAATTTTCCATTGAGTTTAAAATATTACATCAATCGGTTTAGCATAGCATTAAAAAAGTTTACTAAATGACGTCGATATGGAAATAGATCTGTATTTAAAAGTATTATTTTAATGGCGAATTCGAAAGAAGGTATGAATATTTTGTGTTTCATTAGGTCTAGAAAGAACCAGTATCTATAAAATCATTCATTAAAAATCCACATGAACTGTAATAGGATTTTATATTTAATAAACTATCTAAACCCTTAACCAAAACAGCAATAATTTTATACAAAAACAACTTTTAAAACTTTGATATGTTTTTTGGAACGGCACTTTCTATTTTCGTGTCATTTGAGGAAGCCGTAGGATGTACGGTTCATCAGGAATAGGTGAAAAAGTATTTTTTGATATCTGTGTAGTAGCTTTAAAAACTTGATTAGTTATTATTTTACTTTTTATTATTTTTTTACAGTATTACTATCAAATTCGTATAGTACTCAGTCCTGCTCTGGAATTTAAATTCATGTAAGCTTGTTATACTTGGATATTTCAATAGTTATTATTTAATTTGATCTATCTAACGATTTATTGTTTTATTAAATAAATAAACATATGCGGTCAACGTTCTTACTTTTATTATTGTAATGAATTTAATGATAACTCAAATGCTGGTAAAAAATACCTAAATATTACAGTACTCTATATTCAGAAACACAGAGGGTTTTAATAAAAAGAAGGCTAACAAAAATAAGTCCCGAGAAATTGCTAGTAGGTAAATATAGGAAAACAACTACACAGCACACAATATTTACAGTAGCTAATGAGATACTTACAAGTTCTGTCAATGTAGTCAGTAAATAAGGCTGTGACATCTTTAGTAATATAGAGGAACTGAAAATGAATTACAAATAGTAGCTCAATTTAGTTTTAAATGTTTAATCTAGTGATTTATTATGTATTCTTATGATTGTTATTGATATACAGTTGAGTTTAACTCAAATTGTAGTACTTAAGGAACCGAACCGAATTTTAATAATTAATGACTTGATTTCAACAATAAAGGAGGAAATATAAAGTTCTTACTAATAAAGTTACAAACAGTTGTAGCGATGAACGACGACTTTTCCTATTGTTTGAAATCCTAAAGAAATCGTATATTGTCTTTGGATAAAAACCCTAATCCTAAGATTTTTTCTGCCATTTTAATTATTTCAAACATTTGTTTAACATTGAATACTATTATTATACATTACTATTATTTACGAATATGACCAAGTATTATTATTCTCAAGAGTTTTTAAATTCTAATGTTTTAAAATCTAAATGTTAGTCAATACGTGATAATTTTATTTATTTTTATGAACTGTTGAAAATGTAAAAATGTTGTGTGTTATACACATAAAATACATTAAAATTAAGACTAATTCATAAACAAAAGACATTGAATAAACAGATTTAAGCGACCATAGACATTAAATAAACACTCGACGACGAATACTCTGTTATATACAGCAGTATTATAAATGTAATTTAGTCCATTTAGATATATACTGAAAGAAATTGAAAAACAATATCAATTTAAATAAAGAAATGAATATGTTTGTTAGGAAGTAGACATTCCTTTTTTTTTAAATATTAAAATAGATTAGATCAAAATTTAAACGAAAAGCAATATATTGTACAAGACAGTTTCAAATGTCGTTGAAGACGCTTTCCGTTCGTAAGTATCTGTTATCTGTGGGCAGCAAACCTGCAGTCCACGACGTGCAATTCATTCTAGCTTGTAATGGCTTGCTTCATTGCGCTGACTGCGCGGTCTTCGTCACAGCTCCGCCCAAGCCCTTTACTCTGCTAAAGAATGTCGATCTAATTTATACTGAACTTGCTTAAGGATAGCCCCGGGGTATATGTTAAATGTCTGACTTAAGTAATGTTTATAAAAGAATTCTCAATAAAGTATAAGTAGTAATAAAGAGTGTATGTAATTTTTAATAATCTTTTTTATTTTAAAAAACATTATATCATCATTTATTTGTGTATTTTCATATAAATAGAATAAATCATTTTTAAATATTACCAATACATCAACTGGTCGTAACTATCATATTTTTTTATTCATTGCAGTTTCAATATTTTTACAAATTAGTATTCAAGATATCAAGATATGTTTTAAGTTTATTATTAGAATAGAAGAAGTTAATGCGATATTATCGTATATCGAGCTATCTACCAAACAATTTCTCACTTTACAGGTGCACATTACAGGGTGCACATTTTAGAAAATCAATTCAAAAAAAAGTTTTAACATTCTTATTAATTCGTAGAAATAATTTTGTCAGTTTTGTCACTACTGATTGTAAAATACATATTATATTTATTTATGAAATTATTTGTCATTTAGCAGCTTACCGTGCTTGTTTTTCTATATAAAACAAGACAATTGCACCTCGCGACAATCATCACCAGGACCGATCGACCGCAACGGAAGTGTGAAGCATGATTATTTGAAAAAAAAAAACCTGGTAGCAGAGGTTTCTTCCACTCCTTTTTTTATATTTAGTGCTTTATTACACTACAGAAGTTACAAGTAGGTAATTAAATCTTAAGTTTAAGGTTTGGAGTTTCAGATATGATAGTTAACTTACAATAAACTAACATATTAACATCCGTATATCTCTTACTTTTCTTATTATGTACGTTATGTCAAAAAAAAACATTTTTATGTTCATCAATAAATCTATGAATCTTATTATCTTAATATAATAATTATAATGTATATAATAATACATGCGTATGAATTTCATATGGAACATATTTTTAAACCTTATTTATAAATATGTTCCATATGAAATTCATACATACATACATAATACATATACATACATTCATATAAAGAAAAGATTACATATTATAATGATATTTATTACATAAATATAACTTTATTTGCAAAAATAAGAAAATATAATTAATATAACATAACACACTACATAATGGGTTATGTTCTTACTTTCCTTTTTGACGTCACTTAAATATTATTTTATTTTAAAATCATTATATTTTAGTTAATCATAGTCTATATGTATCCTACGCATTTTTATAAAACAATATTCTTCACATGTACTCGTATTGCTAAAAATATATATTTTTTAAGCATAATCAGTCTGTGACAATTCTATGAAAGGTTTCTATAATTTTACTTCAGTTAATTATCTTATTTCACTGAAAATCATGACAATAGTTAGGGACTTTAATTAAATAATTACTATACAACGAAACTACTGCATAGATTTTGTTGAAATTTGAGGGTAAGCTTATTATCTGAATCAATTGTTAGGATACTTGACTTTTTAATTTCTACATTTAAAAATCGATGGATTCAAATAAATTTTACTTGTTAGATGGTTTATAACTTAAGTCCAAGGGAGTTCAAACATTGTTTTTAGATGGTGATGCATTAGTTTTAGCGGCTCACTTCTATTGTCATTAGAAACTACATATTCACTAACATGAATATTTGTGCTACTTGTAAAGAAATTTCAAATAAAATAATCATTAATTATTAATACCTAACATCATGCACATCTAGCACTGACATGGCTAGACTCAGGCTTCTTTCCCATCAGAGATGAGATGAGAGAGAGAGATGAAATTTCGGACGCAATCTCAAATTTCTAAAAGCTACTAAAAAATAAACATACTTGTAATTTTTTTTCTTTTAGTATCGTTATTATAATAAAAAGGGTTATACTTTAAAATTCTTAGTTTTTTTAAATTAAAATACTAAATAAAAAATTTAAATATATTATTATATAAAATTTTAATGTATCTTTAAATTATAAAATTCAACAAAAATATAAAAGCCTTATACTTAATAGGATTTAAATGTGACATTTACCTCCGATTAAGAACAACGTAATCAAATCATCTTATCATGCTTTTAATATTCACATGAAATTTACTTTCAGTACAGTTATAAAGTGTAGATCGATAAAATCAACTGGCTGACGGAAACTGCTCCATATCTTGATTGGCTTTCACACTTTAACAAAGCCAAGTCGACATTTCTCTATTCCACAGCAATAATGCTATAAACTAGTTAGTAAGGAATATGTGAAACAAGGCAAGTATTCTATAACACAAATTAATTACATATATATACCTTTTAAAATCTAATACTATTTTATGGATTTATCAGTAATCGTTCGGAAGTTTTAATTTTATCCTATTTTGCAATACGTAAGATGTAAAAGTTATTGGTATTTTTTTGTTATCTTGAGGTTGTGTTTAAACTTGCCTTAACATTATTCCTGTATATTTCCATAGATTCAGCACTGAACAAGGAAAGCTTTTGTTATTTTATTGTGTCAATATGGTATATGTAATAATCAGATGAGAGTATATAAAAATAAGATTAACCGAAGTGTATTCTTCAATGTAACAGTTTTCGTAGAGATCATTTTTTAATAAATTCTTTTAGACGTACATTTCTTTATCGACAAGCTGGATTGTATTCTATTTCTGGATAGTCATTTACAGAATAAGTCCACTGTTGCTAAAAAAATATTTTAACTTGTCATAATTTATCTGTATTTATGTATGTATATTTAATTTGGCCAGTTGCGAGGTACTAAGTGCTTCTCTAAGAGACTCTCCCTAATAATTGTTATTAACTTTAGAATTCAAACTGTCCAAGAATCAATATAGGATTTAAATAGAATTCTGTATATAACAGATAATTTAATAACCATGACAAACGTGGAAAAGACTATAATTCTGACAAAAATAAGAATAATACTCAGTTTTATTAAATTATCTTCTGTACCCCGTTCTTTGGTGCGATGTAATGATACGGTTAAAAACTAATATTATATACTATAATACTATTGATAGCTCTGTTTCAGTATATTACTTGTTAACTGTAGCCATTCATGTACAGCGTCTTTAAATTTGACACTGGATGATTGCTTCTTTTTTTTTTTTAAGAACATACACCGGTACAAAATACACTCCGACTTGTAACAAAATTATGTGAAATACAAATAACTGTATCTTGTAGAAATCATTAGGGCTGCTTATCGTCGTTAGGGACGCTAACCGCTAGAGTTAGAATTAGTGCAACCAGGCATCAAATCAAGATTTCTTTGCATGGTAAAACTAGCAATTGATCACAAAATACTTGGAAAGGCAAAATAATCTCAAGACCTTATAGTTTCATGAAATCTGTTAGTTTTTAAGGCCAGAGGACGCTGCCTAAACCTAGTTTTTAGAGAAGAATTTCATAATGCGGATGACATGGTGCTGCTGAGTTCATCCATTGGAGCTCTTCGTAAACTGTTGGCAATATGTGAATCATATGCAGTGGCTCACGGGCTCAGGTATAATGCTGTAAAAAGTGAGCTTTTGGTTTTTAGATCCAGTTCTAAGACCTATTTAGATATACCGGTAGTCTGGCTCTGTGGCACACCGCTGTGTCGGGTAGCAAAATTTAAATATCTTGGCTACTGGGTCACCGAGTCCTTAAAGGACGATTGTGAGATTCTGAGGGCGCATATGTCGCTGTCCGTTCGGTGCAACATGTTGGCACGAAGATTTTGCAAGGTGTACGAAGCCAGTTAAAATAACGCTCTTTAAAGCTTACTGTCAAACGTTTTATACCTGCAGTCTTTGGGCTAATTATACGCGGCGGGCATACAGCGACCTTCTTGTCCAGAATAACGACGCATTCAGGGTTCTGATAGGGCTGCCGCGGCGGTGCAGTGCTTCAGGCATGTTTGCGGAGGTGCACACTGATGACTTTTATGCTATTATGAGAAAACGGTGTGCCTCCATGTTAACCCGACTCCGCGGTGCCTCCACCAGAATGCTGAGTGTGTTTGTTGATCGGTGTGATTCACCCCTGATGCACCGGTGGGTTCAGTTGCACATCGGACCAAACTTTGGTATGATGTTATACACATAAAAAAAAAAGAAAATGATATTATAATTTGTAACTTGTTAGTTGTACTAACACTAGTTAATAAGAAATATTGTTACTAACACTAAATGGGCTGGTCCTGAAAATAAATAAATAACACACTCTTTACATCCGCCCTAGTAACATAGGCTCCGCGAATATCAATCGCCAAAATTCCATTTTTTGAGCCACAGATGTGTGAAGTGTTTTAAACGGTTTTCCCTAGTGTAATTACCAAGGATTTATGTGCACAAATCATTATCACTCCAGGATCCGGACCAAGAAGCCGTCAACTTTCCCCTTCTATTACCAGAAAGTGTTAAGTACTAGCGATAAGATCTATACGTCTCCACGTGCGCATCGTTATCACCTATCCTGCGATATCAATATCATCAAAATCCGTTCACAGAAAAAAGATCTAGAGAGGTGCGCATTAAATTTAAATTTATTTAACCTACAAAAAACGCGTGGCCGAAACGAGTGTAGACGACACGCTAGTAACTTGACCTCAATTATTACCAACACACGGTAAAATAGCTAAGCGGGGACTTTGAAGCCGGCCTGAGGAATTCACTAGACGATCATACATCAAGTTTATATCTTTAAGATTCTCATTCGACGAGCTATCTCCCCCTCCCCCTCCCTCATTAACATCTTAGACCGCTCTAACCTTCGACCCACGAAACCTACCCTTCCCCCTCCCCCCATAAAATTTTACTTCACCCCCCCTGGAGCTAACTCCTAAAGTAGAATAGCTAGACCTACCGACTTTGGGCTCATCTGAATCAGCGTGACGAGCAGAAGAACTTGGCTCCTTCAGAATATTGATTTTCCCCCACCCCCTTGAAAACTGTACCGCACCCCCCCTGGTCATATCTCGTTAATTAAAAGAGCTTGACCCTCCGACCTTGGGCTCTATCGAATCAGCGCAACGAGCAGCAAAACTTGGCTCATACAAAATCCTTGTTAAACAACTAATAAAAACAGGGACCGTGGAAACACTCCACTAACATCTACGCAAGGAGTTGTACTCAAGCACAAGTAGAAAGCTTAACATGTCCAACAAAGACGTAAACATTTTAGCCGTTCCTTCAACAAGATCTACAAAATCGCTTAGGGAAGTTGTGATGAGACGTCAAGTTACAGTTCGCGACGCAGCGTCAGAAAAGCTATCTGGTGAAACCCGAAGAACGAAAGCTAGCAAGGAACAGCCTCCTCATAAGTTCTACGAGGAAGATAGGTGTAGAAAAGGATTTGGCGACTAAACACGCCAATGAAATGCTCTTAGCAGGAAAAGAAGCTCTAGAAGCAGCTACCCACCTCAAAAAGGAATACAGGCAGACAGTAACTGAGAGCCTACAAACCCTCTATGAAACGGTTCTGGCTTTATCGGACTCTAGAACCAGACATAAATATAATCTAGACGTAGAAAGAGCGAGGCACGCTAAGGAGTTAGTCAGAGTCGAACGTGCCCACACAAAGGCGAACAACAGCCTTATTGAGAGAGTCGTAAATGAGCTTGTGGAAGCAAGAAAGGACTTATCAGAAAATTTTGAAGAGACGAAGGGTATAAGAACATGGCTGGGTTATGAAACAGTCGAACCTTATCGTCACATAAAAAACCTTGATAAGAACTGGAAAACCATGTCTGAGGGAATACAACAATTACTCAACCCTCCAAAAACGGAGCAGCGAGGAGCAGCAGATATTAGCAAATGAACACAAGGAGCTCAAAAACACAGTCGGAGCTCTATCTAATCAAATAGACCACCTTCGACGAGAAAACGGACGTCTACAAGACCAACTCAAGCGATTACTGGATAATAGTGACAAGACGCTTAAACAGTTAGAGAAGTCGAAACGAATAATCTCCTCAAACGACCCAAAGCACACTAGTCATAATATCATAGCAAGGGTTACGACAGCTATCGATGCTAGGAAATCAGGAGTTAAAGTGGATAAGGTGCGTAAAGCACGAAATCAAAAGATTGTGGTAAGCTGTCACAGTAAGGAAGATCTAAATTTGGTGCAAGCAAGGATTAAAAACCAGCAGGATCTAAAAGTTGAGATAGCCCGCACTACCAACCCCCTGATAATTATCAGGAGTGTGCTGGCCTACCACACGGACGCCGAAATGGTGGAGCACATTATAGCTCAAAATAAACATATAATAGGAGCTCTGAAGTCGGATCCCAAGCTTAGAGTACGTTACAGGAAAAGGGCAGGAAATCCTTTAGAATGCCATCCGGTGATAGAATTATCCCCTGAGGCCCACAAAGCTCTAATAGAAGTGGGACATGTTTTTATAGGTCTGCAACGAAGACCGGTCGCAGACCAATCCCCTCTTTTGCAGTGCATCAAATGTCTAGGTTTTGGACATACCAAGACGCTCTGCCAAGAGAAGGAACATCTTTGCAGTCACTGCGGAGGACCTCACACATGGGATAAATGTAAAAACAGAGTGGAGGGTAAATCACCTACCTGTATAAACTGTATCGAGAGCAACAGGGGCGATGGTGAACACAACCACAATGCTTTCAACGCCGAGTGTAAAGAAAGACTCAAATGGGACGCCATAGCCAGATCCAGAATCACCTACTGCTAAAGGTGCTCTCGGCCAGAAAAAGGGACCGAATAACATAAAAATAATACAAGCAAATCTCCAGAGATCGAAACTTGCAACGGCTGAACTCCATCTAGCGGCCAAGGAGAAAAACATCTCAATAGCCTTAGTGCAAGAGCCTTACGTGGGAAGCACCGAGGTACTCATGCAATATCCAGGCACTCAAGTTATCCAGTGCACCCTTGGCCGTATCAAACCAGTGAAAGCAGCAATTATAGTCTTCGGCGACCGCTGGGAAGTCATACATGACCCTCAGCTTGTAACCGAAACGGAAGCAGCTGTTTTGTTAAGAGGTGACGGCATACAGTTGGGTTTAATCTCAATATATCTGGAAGGAGATAAAGACATCATGTCATACCTCGACAGGGTCAAGACAACATATAAAAAGCTCACAGACAACACAAGAGATATAATCATCGCTGGGGATATCAATGCCTGGAGTCCGTGGTGGGGTAGTATCACCGAAGACAAAAGAGGCGAGATGTACAATGCGTTCCTAAATGAATTAGATCTTCACATTCAAAACACAGGAAACACACCTACCTTCGAGACAATCAGGGGAGGCGTTTTATGCACCAGTATCATTGACGTCACTGCATGTAGTCAGTCGCTCCTGGGACGCTTAGAAGATTGGACAGTGAATAGAGATCTTATCACATCAGACCATAACGCCATTACCTTTGAGATACGGTTGAGGCGGCCACTTAAATCAAAAAGGCCCATCACGACACGGAAATACAACTCCAGGAAGGCTAAATGGAAAGACTTCTGTTCGCTTTTTGAAACGCTACTTACAGATAAAAACATCAACCCTGACAATATCGAAAGGCTGGAAAATCCGACCGCGCTAGAAAAGACCGTCAACACCTACATGGAAACCATCCACGAGGCTTGTGAAAGCAGCATTCCAAAGCTCGGTGTGAAAATAAAAGAGTCATTGCCACCTTGGTGGTCCAAGACCCTCGACGAACCTATAAGAAAACCAGGAAAGGAAGATTATACACATCCCAAGTCTTACTGACCGATCGGCCTTCTCTCCGTGCTAGGTAAGATCATAGAGAAACTCCTGGTAGGTCGCCTCCAATAGCACATACTCCCAAAACTAAGCGACAAGCAATATGGCTTTATACCTCAGCGCAGTACGGAAGACGCTCTCACCGACCTTGTCGACCACCTTAAAGTACAAATGAGTGAGAGAAAATCAGTGTTGGTGGTCTCCTTAGATATCGAGGGTGCGTTTGACAACGCCTGGTGGCCAAAGAACCTCTTCAAATTAGTTGGTAACTATTTAAATGACCGCAAGATAATGGTCAACTACGCGAGACAAACGAGCGAAAAGAAAACTACCAAGGGATGCGTTCAGGGATCAATCGGTAGACCAACCTTCTGGAACGTGATAATTGACTCGCTATTACACCAACTAACAGAAGAAGGAGTGTACTGCCAAGCTTTTGCTGACGACGTGATACTCGTCTTTTTGAATAAGCAAATCGACATATTAGAACTTGAAGGTAATAAGACTCTGGAACACGTAATGCTATGGGGGAACCAAAATAAGCTCAGTTTCGCACCGCACAAGACCAACGCGATGCTCCTCACTAAGAAACTTAAGTACACTCCCCCGATCCTACATATGGCAGGAACAAAATTGAAACTAGTCACCGAGTTAAAACTCCTAGGGGTAATAATAGATAGGCAACTGACTTTCAAATCACACGTTGCGGCACAATGTCGGAAAGCTATGGGCATTTATAAACAACTAGCGCGTGCGGCAAAGGTCACTTGGGGGCTTAACTCGGAGATAATAAGAACCATCTACATTGCGGTTATTGAGCCCATAATAACATACGGCTCCAGCGCATTGTCCCATGCTACAGACCTGAACATGGTGCAGCATCAATTATCCATGCTCCAAAGGGGATTCGCGCAAAAAATATGTAGATCTTACCGCACGGTCTCATGTACCTCAGCACTCATCTTATCCGGACTGCTACCATTGGATATCAGGATCCAAGAGCAGGTTAGCCTGCTCTTGGATCCTGATAGATAGAACCAACCACAACAACAACTTCATAGAACCAAAAGGGGTAAATTAACAGCCTATCTCCCTCCCAACATGCGTCTCGAAACAGACACGAGCTTTAAAGAGTTCCGACACCCATCCCTGTCGGAAGCCATAGACTACGACCTTCTAGAAGACAGTAGCTTGGAGCTCCAAGACTCCCGCCACATTTCCGGCCCTCAAATCTACACGGACGGCAGCAAGACAGAAGGGAAAGTAGGAGCAGCCTTCACCTGGTGGGAGAAAGGAAAAGAGAAGAAATGTTCAGTCTTTAGTCTGCATCCCTCCTGTACGGTGTTTCAGTCTGAGCTGTACGCCCTATACAGGGCTACCCAAGAGATCAAAAACAACAATGATCCTCAAGCCACTGTATTGAGTGACTCAAGATCGTCACTCGATTTGTTAAGGAACCCTAAAACAACAAATCCCTTAGCAAGGGCGATACAGCAGAACATCAAGGACATTAGGACCCAAGGACGAGAGGTTAAACTGACATGGCTTCGAGCACACATAGGTACAGTTGGCAACGAAAGAGCTGATGAACTCGCCAAAAGCGCTACGCTAATTAACAGTAAATATGATTATGCTGAGATACCAGTAGCTTACGTTAAGAAGACTATCCGTGAAGAATCTGTACAAAAGTGGCAGGGCAGATATACAACATCCAGCACAGGAAAAATCACAAAGGAGTTCCTACCAGATGTCGCCACAGCTTTTCGTATTACAAGGAAAACCAAGTGGAATCCTATACACGTGCAAATCCTGACGGGCCACGGAGGCATAGCAAAATACCTACACCTATTTAAATTAAAAGACTCTCCGGGCTGTGAGTGTGACTCGTCCACCGAAGAGACAGTATGGCACATAATACTAGACTGTCCGCGTTTTTCGTCGGCTCGATCGGACCTGGAAATTCAACTCCACACCAAACTGGAGAAAATCGGCATAAAAACCCTTATGGCCGATGATCAAAGACGCCCAGTTCTCTTAGATTTTCTAGAAGAAATTTTCCTGGTTGCCATGAGAAGAAATGGCAGTAAAATCGCTTTAAGGAAAAGACCTCTGGAAAACAAGAGTCTTATCAAACTCACACCAAAAACACCTATCAAACTTACAGGGATACAAAAGTCGAACCTACAACGCTTTTTGGATAATGGACAACCAGTACACCAGGGCTTCGGACTAAACCAGTAGCTCTATACATGAACGACGACCAAGAAAAAATAGGTTTCAGTTTTTGCATCGTAGGACCAAAAAACTGGGTATACATCTCACCCGGACTAGCTGCCCTCACTAAAGGAAGTACCGATAGGGCAACAATGAAGAGGTCGATGTACGACAGCATGCCAATAGTCACATTGGGGGACTGGGATTGCCGAATAGTGCGGAGGAAGAACAAAACCATCGCACTACTGGACGCTAATTACCCAGAGTCCCCTTACACAAATGCATGTAAGATGCTCGATCACCTGAGCACACTAGGAGCTGAAAATATTAACACTAGTCCAAAAACAATAAGCGTTGACGCTATGCGAGTTGGCTATGACAAAGGAACTGTAGCAAATCTCATAGGATCTATAAATGCTTCAAGGTACCACGACGTGGTTGTATATGAAGACCGCGGAGAAGACCTAACGTTCCTTAAAATAAGAAAAACACCAAATAGGACTACGATCCCCGAAAACACCTGGGGCGAACCAAGCAACCAGATCCTACAAAGCAGCGCCGCACGCCTTCAAGAGAAAATTGCCATCGAAATTCAATCCAACAAAATAACACAGGACAAATCAAAAACTAAGAAAGTATTTAATAAGATGATTACAATGCTTAAACCGAAACAAAAATATCATACAAAAGAACAGAACTAGCGCCGACATGGGACAAACAAGTGCACCCGATTTACCATCCGCCAGTGGTGCCAACGAACATATGCGAAACGCGTTTCTTGAGTACACAGCATCTATAAGGGAAGCAATCAAAACTAACCTTGCGATCTGTGAAAAGATCAGGCGGACCTTCGAACTGGAAAACGAAGGTCTTCTTAAAGTATTACTCAAGGAAGAAAAAGCCGCCATTTTCAACAACACTACATCTGTATATGAACGGGGTAAAACACCTAAAATTCCCCACATGGCGGCTTACAGCGTTAAAAATGGATTCGTTAAAATAGCTGAAACCCCCAAAGGAGTAACTGGACCGCCCAAGTATTTAACACCCGCTGAAGACTCAATACTTGTAGTAGCCCGCTGCACAGAGGTCTCGCTGGAAGATAACTTCCTCCAAATGGCTACAGCCGTAGAGGATTCAGCAAGACCCTGGGAAGACTGGGAAGCACCAATTTTCCACTGGGTCAACGGCGTTCCTGGATGTGGAAAATCGACTTGGGTAGTAAACAACTTCGTATTTGAAAGTGACTTGATAGCAACAACGACGACTGAGGCAGCATTAGAGCTCAGGAATAAACTCGCCCTCAGTTGTCCAAAGGACGGGAAGACCAAAGTCCGAACGATGGCTTCAATATTAATAAATGGCGTCAAAGAAAAGCCTGAACGACTTATCGTTGACGAGGCCTTGATGAACCATTTCGGAGCGATCGTTATGGCGGCCCGACTAACAGAGGCCAAAGCAGTCACACTAATCGGAGACACAAACCAAATTCCTTATATAGACCGGCTAAATCTGTTCCATATGAAATATAATAGCCCATACCTCGTGACGTCTATCAGTCAAGAGCTCTTAAGAACCTACCGATGTCCCCTGGACGTAAGCTATGCTCTAAACGAGGTATACAACGGCATATACTCAGCCCATTCATTGACTCGCTCTCTGAGAACAGTCAGGTTTACGGGTGCTACCATCGAAGCTGACTTTCCTAATACACAGACTAAAAAAGTGGACCTTACAAACCTAGGGTACGGAAAAGGGGAAAACTCGCGCATCCTCACCATCAATGAAGCTCAGGGATTAACATACGAGTCGGTAATAATCATCCAAACGAAATCCAAACCAAAATCGTACCTGACAAGTGTCCCACACGCAGTGGTGGCTTTATCTAGACACACAAGAAGTTCTACGAACTACACGGATATCGACGAAGACGCCATTGTGAGATTCATTAGGCGGGCCGGCGATACCTCCGATAGAACTCTTGTAGAGTACAACCTCAAGATGGCAATTTCTCACCGTGACTCCGAGGCTATGAAAAAGCTAGTGAACTTAATAACCTAGCTTACTACTACTACTATTTACTTTATTTATTATTATTATCAATTTCTAAAATAGCTTTCGAAAACTTGTGTACAATTTCCTGCGAAGTTACCATCGCAATTAAAATCGTAATAAAATTGTTTAAAATCACAATGAAAGACATGGACAAATGTCTATGGTCTTTAAAAAAAAAAAAAAAAAAGTTAACCATCCAGATTATGACACAAATGGATATTAATTTACAACCTACGTTTATAAGACAGCTCCTCGAACTTATTACTATTGTCATATACTTTAAAAAAACCGTGTCAACAACATTCATCTTGTAATTAAAATCAAATAAAGTGACTCATTCATTTCATGGTACTTAAACTTTTTTTATTGTTGTAAATTATATTTTTTGTTTGATAAATCAATAAATGCTTTTAAATTATAACCAACAAATATGCCATTAAAGTATCTATTAAATTAAAAATGACGTTTTAATCAGGACAATCGTTAAAGTGTCTCTTGAAGCGATGAAATATTGTAATGATAACTTGACGATGCTCTATAATAAAGTACAAACCATATAAATAAAATGATTTATTGTATTCGTTCTCATTAAGAAGTAGTGCCATAACTATGCTTTATTATATTATTCATTATCAGAAGAATAATTCGATTCAAATCTAATCACTCAAATACAATGATAAAATATATCACAAAGTCGTTACGAATAAACTTAGTAAACATAATAATTAGCTGTTATCCTTATCATTTGTTTTCGAAATTTGCCTCACTTATTTTTCTTTGAAAGTAAAGAAGTACAAATAAATGAAATTTCATTACCACATACGAGTACTAGACAAATATACAATAAAATTATAAATTACTACATTAATTAAATTAAATAAAACCCATCTAAGTCCATCGTTTCGCAATGTATAAACTGTTCTACTTAGATGGCACATATGTCTATGTGTCATTCATAAGCGCAAACCATTAGGGAGCGTCACAGAAATCTTCATATTAGCCTTAATAATGTTTCCCACGCTAATTTTAAGGGTTTTACCCTCGAGTCTTACACTATATATTGAAGTTGAAAGCACTATTTATTTTTATATTTATATACAGCACCTGTTTCAAACACCAGATAACAGACAGACAACAACTACAACTAACAGACAGGGTGCTACCTCTTATTTTCCAATATGTTTGAATAAATAATTGTTAGCATTGAATCTTGTAAGATTTCGAAAAACTAACTAAGAACTTTTATCCAAATAAAAGCTTGATTTTGACCGCCTATTAAACCAATTTGGTTAAAAAGTGTTCATTGAGTATATAGAATTGGTTATTTTATAGTTAGTATCAATGTCTATATTTCTACCAAATAACAAAATTCTCTAATACTCTAAGATTCAAAACTAACGTCTGCTAGATTTTTGGTAATAATATTATATTTCTATATCCTTCAAATTCACAGCATTTTTTGAAATCCTAATAGCATAGACGTATCTTCTCTTCTTGATAAATGAAAAATAAATGTGTCTATATATATTTATATATATATTTCAAATGAAATACTCGTAGCTTCCCTGGTGTGAATAGAGTTAGATAATATCCAGGAGCTAATTAATATGAGAATTATTATGATAGTGACTTAGAATATACATAAATATATATATTCTTTATTCTATTCTAATATTTTGTACCACTTATGTAATAATATATTATGCCACCGAGATAAAGTAATCCAAATTATTTAATAAATGAAAAGTAAGGATATGAGAGAATTCTAACAAAACTTTTTCATTATTAGTGATTTTTAAACAACGATATTTATAATTATAGAAGTGATGGACATTGAGATAACATAAAATGTCAGATACGAGAAATATTATCTGATAGTATACAGTTACTTTCATCAAATCCAATCATTTTCACTTAAACAATGTTCCTCTCTTTATTCTTTTAATTTCTTTATGGTCACAAGAAAAAAATACTCGACTACATTCATATAAGTTCCTCTGTATCATATGTTTCTTGTAAGAAACAAGCTATGAGAATGTAAGAAACAAGCTGTTATATAGCATTTCTATAGTCACTAGTAAAAATCAAGAAACACGTTTTCTGCAATATTGTCATCTCATTAATGACAACGCCATACATTTGTATGTATTCCTTTGTTCTATTTTCAGTTCTGTTACATTATATTACATTTTGTTAGTCAGACAAACACTCGAATCGTCTTATATTACATACTATTAAACTCACGCAGTATCTTCACATTTTACCATAACGGATATATCACCAATATATAATTTACGTGTATAGTAAAATAAAGATTTATACATATTTACAATAACAAATATTTTATATAATAATAAAACTGTAATATCTAAAAAATAATTTCTTTTGAAGACTCCAATAACTTACGAGTAGAACCGTTTTTTTATACAAATAAAAGTTTTTTTATATAAATACTTAATTTATTTATTTGAAATCGATACATTTCAGATGATAATAATATACAATTGTATTTAAGTATATATAAAACCCGTGTGTATTCTTTATTGTTACATTTTCCTTATCGCCTGATTTCTTATTAGATTGCCGTAGAGTTAGCCCTCTTTTACACACAGGTTTTCTCTTATTGCTGTTATTTAGTTACGAGAGGGATATCTATTGACGCAAAAACTTAACTTCACTAGTATCGTCTTCTGTTTCATATTTTATTATTGTATCAAGAGTGCCAATGTCGTTAGTGTTTCTGCAAAAAGCGTCTTTAACAGACAATCTAATAAACTAATGAATGAGTCTATACACCTTGCCGGTATCTAATTTAATGAAATAGACAATAATCTTGTTATTTTGCACAAAAGAACATAATACATATGTCGTGTATAATGTTGACGCAGGTCAGGAATAATTAATACATTTCGTCATTATTAAAGTTTAATAATATATTCGAGCATTTATATCTTATATCCTAACATTACAGTGCGTACATACGTACGTATATATATGTATATCGATTACTGTTTTCAAATAATAACCAATTCTTTGTAATGTTATGTATGCCAATTTGAAATAATAAAGTCCGCCTGAGAATATAATTGAATTAATATTTATTTACTATTAGATAAATCTTAAAATGTTTAATACCCATCTTTTTTTAAAAACAATATCGTTATTATTTAGCCATGCTTCTATTCTTTGTTTATGCGAAGTTATTCGGTAATCATTTGAAAAATTGCAGAGTAGCTTAATTGCTACTCAAATGCTAACAAGAAAAAAATATTTCACCTACTAACGTAAACTAAACAATATTAAATACAAAAAAATATAGTTATATTATTAAAATTATTCAAATTAGATTCAAAATTAAAATTTACAGATCAAATGTGTTCGATACCTTATTTGTAATGTAGCAGATTGTTCGACTATTAATAAAACTGTTTAAGAAAAATTAATACCTACAGTAACTGCATCTGAAAGATATATGATAACAAGTAGTACTAGTGTTATTTGAAATGCTATTTTATTGGTACAGTATTGTGATTGTGACACTTGCGTGTAAAGACATATAATAAGCATTGTTTCAGTTTAAAAAAGAATATTTATTTAAATTATAATTCAAAATATCTTTATTCAATTAGGCATTTAGATACGCACTTTTAAATCGAAATGAAATGACATGTAAATCAAAATCTTCAAAATCTTCGATATCTTCAATAAATTCAAAGTATGACAGTTCCACAGTAATAGTGTTCAGCGTGATTTGAAGACAAGAGGCGGTAATTTAGCAACACTTTACAATGCAGGGTCCCTCGTAGCACAAAATATCTATGTGATGGCGTAATTGCATTGGTGCTGCCACCACTTTGACAACGTGCTGCATCTCAATTTGTTATTTAATCTACGAATTTTATTTTCGATTTGAATTAAATAAATAACACGTTACAGAAAAAACTACAAAAATTATTATTTCTTGCTGAAATTTGATCTCATTGTTTTGACATTATTTATAGTAATATGTTAAGTTACTTTGAAAAGACGATTAATACCTTTGTAGTTCATTCTTATTTCAACTGAAGTTAAACAAGCAGCAAAATAATTTAACAGCACTAAAGGTAATGTAGACCACACAAAAAACTATAACTGTGTATATATATGTTTATTCATTCTCTTACAAAAGGCCGCTAAATTAAACCTGCATATTATTCGTACACGTACTTCTCCTTTATGCGGTACGTGCCCGATGTTATAAATTAGTTTCATAAAAAGAGAACATTACGAGGCATAACGCAAAAGGTCCACTTTTCTATTATTACTAATGGTATAATTTTCGACCAAGGAAATACAGTGACCACATTCAATAAAAAATTTATTTCTCATACGTCACTACGGCGGAATAAACTTTGTATTTATATAGTGTTCTGCATATAATTTAAAAAATTAATAATTTTAATACAGCTAATATGTTTGTAGATAATAAGAATTGGAAACAAATCGTTAGAAATAGAGGCTATTGTGTAATAAAGCGAGAATAAAAACACTATAAATTACGCTGACGTTACAGCAGCCTGGTAAAAGTACTATCACATTTGTAGAACTTGAACACATAGTGTACCTGTACTGATGCTGATGAAATTAGTTATTTACTTTATTTCGAGAAACAGTTTGTCGAAGTAACATTGAAATCTTACATTGTAATTGATTACTTTGGAACTATAAAATTTGATAAGTAACATTATCTTATAATAAAAGCTAAGAAAAAATCTGAAAACTATACATTAAAATATAGGCTATAGGGTTCTAAGAGCCGAACCTGACTCATACTTTTTATTATTATTTACATTCTTAAAGCGTCTGACTTAATTTGGCCAATCAATGTGTTAGTCTTTGATCCGTAAAGGGAACTTTGTGTGTTACTTTGCCATTAAAGATAAACTGGAAAATTAACAATCAGTCCGTGATCACAACCTGCATACAAATGTTGGTATTGCCGAAATCCATTAGCATGTTTCTACGAATAATCAATTTATTTGCAATTTTGTCACACATAACGTTGAATAATGCATACAATTGGATTTCCTACATAAAACGCTGAGAGACGCCTTATGTCACTGTGAAGAGTGTGAGTAAATTTATATACTGTAAGTTTTGTGATTGCTTAACAAGCAGTAAACTTTAAATAGACTTTTACTTCGTGATTAAAGAACATATGCTATCATTTAAAAAATTGTTACTGGAGTTCTTACCTTCGATGTAGGGAAGTTACTGCCACTAAAGTTAATTATTTAGCTCTGAAAGTAAGCGATAATTTAGATTGCATCGTTACGGAGTTGCGTTGGACTGAATGAAGTCTTATGGACGCTACTCTTAATTTCAGGATTTACAATAAAAGATGGCTTACAGGTGGCATTATAATAGATATATACATAGAAAAATTATTTTCGTTTACGACCCAAACACGTTGATATGCTAGAAGTTAAAATAGAAACTTTAAAAAAATCCGTATCGTGATATCTTTGTTAGCATGATAAAATTAGTTTAAAATATTTCAATGACATTGTACTAGCTCAATATGTATAGTATATTTGGGAGCGTGACAAGCGTGAAGCATGTTTTAATTAAAATCTCACACTGTTTTGGAAACAAAAATATTACTAATGAGATAATACTTGACTATTACATATATATATCACTATAAAGAAAGCTACAAAAAAAAATCTTCTACATAAAACAAAATTTAATAAAATATAAGTTTGTATATATATTCGCTATATCGATGTCTGTCTGTTCTTATTTCTTGCACTCCGTCGTATTTTTTGCACGTTTTACATTAAATGGTAAAAAATGCTTTGGTGTTAAGCCTATCCTTTGTATTTTTGTACAAAAAAATAAATAAATAAATGAGACGAGAACAAATAGTATTATTTTTAGGTTATTTATCATATTAAATAGTTTTAATCTTCAACAAATGTTCTCATACAATTATTTAAAACTTTCAACGTTGTAGATATTTAGCAAAGACTTAATTAATTAGAGTTAAAACGCCTGCTGAGTCTTTCTTTCCCAAAATAAAAAAAAATACCATACTCTTGATTATGAAATATTCTATTTACTTTAAAATTTTACATCAATCGGTTTAGCATAGCAATAAAAAACGTACTAAATGTCTTCGATATCGGAATAGACCTGTATTTAAAAGTATTATTTTAATGGACAATTCGAAAGAAGGTATGAATATTCTGTATTTCATTAGGTCTACAAAGAACCGTTATCTATACATTGATTAAAAATACAAATGAACTCTAATAGGATTTTTATATTTAATAAACTTCAAAAACAGTAATATTTTTATATAGAAACCACTATTAAAACTTTAATATATTTTTTGAAATGGTACTTTCTATTTTCTTGTCATTTGTGGAGGTTGTATTGTAATAATGTTATGTTTTTGTCAATAATAAGTGAAAAACTATTTTTTGATAGCTGTGTAGTAGCTTCAAAAATTTGATAAGTTATTATTTTACAGTATTACCATCAAATTCGTATAATACTCAGTCCTGCTCTGGAGTTTAAATTCATGTAAGCTTGTTATGCTTGGATATTTCAATAGTTATTATTTAATTTTATCTATCTAACGATTTATTGTTTTATTAAATAAATAAACATATGCGGTCAACGTTCTTACTTTTATTAATGTAATGTATTTAATGATAACTCAAATGCTGGCAAAAAAAAAAACTAAATATTTAAGTACTCTTTATTCAGAAACACAGAGGGATTTAATTAAAAGAAGGCGAGAACTTGCTAGTAGGTAAATATAGGAAAACAGCTACACAGCACACAATATTTACACTAGCTAATGAGATACTTACAAGTTCTGTCAATGTAGTCAGTAAATAGAGATATGACATCTTTAGTAATATAGAGGAGCTGAAAATGAATTACAAATAGTAGCTCAATTTAGTTTTAAATGTTTAATCTAGTGATTTATTATGTATTCTTGTGATTGTTATTGATATATAGTTTTAAACTCAAATTGCAGTATTTAAGGAACCAAGCCGAATTTTAATAATTAATAACTTGATTTCAATAACTAAGGTGGATATAAAGTTCCTACTACTAAAATAACAAACAGTTGCAGCGATGAACGACGACTTTTCCATTTGTTTGAAATCCTGGAGAAATCGTATATTGTCTTTAGATAAACCCCATAATCCTAAGGTTTTGTCTGCCATTTTAATAGTAACAAGTATTTAACATCAAATATTTGTCATTTACAATTAAAAGCAAACCAATAAACATGAATGTTATTTACGAATATGATCAAGTAATATTATTCTCAACAGTTTTTAAATTCGAATGTTTTATTTATTAATTAGTATTTAGTTGTTTCAGATGCTGCAGAGTTTGGACTCTTTTTTATCATGTCCATTCGGTGTACAAAGAGCAAAAATAACTATTTCGACTAAAACAAATAGGATTGTGTCATTTGAACACCTTGCCTGTTCGTTTTTTAACTTTGTTTTTAAGAAATAAAAAACCTAAAGTCGAATTCCATTCAGGCTCACTTAATTGGACCCTGAAGTAATTGTACTAGGATTATAAAGAAACGCTAAATTACAAAAAAAAAAATGATCTTTTATAACAAAAATCTAATTTCGAAATTTGTTTCCTGTTATACTTAATATATCGTCAAGTATTAGAAATATATAATTAATTATCCAAACACTATCTTAAACACTAGTCAATACGTGATAATTTTATTTATTTTTATAAACTGTTGAAAATGTTATGTAGGAAAGACTACTTTAAAGTAACAATTTAACATAATCAAAAACAATAGGCAGATGAAAATTGAAATTTTTTAATTTAAATTAAAAACAAAACAAAGGTTTGAAAGGAACTAGGCATCTTATATTTATGAAATGTTAAAAATTTTCGTAGATTAAAATTGTTTGTTACTTTTACAAAAAATATTCAAATAGGTTATATCAAGATTTAGACATAAAGCAACATATTCTAAAGGACAGTTTTAAATGTTGTTGAAGACGCGTTCCGTTCGTAAGTATCTGTTATCTGTGGGCAGCAAACCTGCAGTCCACGACGTGCAATTCATTCTAGTTTATAATGGCTTGCTCCATTGCGCTGACTGCGCGGTCTTCGTCACAGCTCCGTCCAAGCCCGGTACTCTGCTTAAGAATGTCGATCTAATTTATACTGGACTTGCTTAAGGATAGCCCCGGGGTATATATTAAATATCTGACTTAAATAATGTTTACGAAAGAATACCTAAAAAAGTATAAGTAATAAGGCGTGTATATAACTCTTAACAATATTTTTATTTTAATAAACATTATTTTAGTATTTATGGTAATTGTTTATTTTCATATTAATTTGTACATAATAAATGAATTAAATTTTAAGTATTATAAAAACAAATAGATCAAAATATTACTGTTCATATTATCATATTTCAGTTCAGTCATTGCGGCTGCGATATTTTTCCAAAATAGTGTTCGGGATATCAAAATATGTTTTAGAGTACAATAGTAGAATAGAAGAAGTTAATATAATATCTATCGGAAATTTATTGAATTATTATTCCTTTTTAAAAAAGATAGAATCGCTGACCGTATAGTAGTCATCGATTCTATTGTAACTATAACTATAATAAGATATACCAACTATAGTTCTATGATTTTATATTAGTTAAGTGAGTCACAATTATCACAGTGAAATAATTACAGGTAGGAGAATATTAACAAAATGAAACAAGTTAATTATTATTTATTATTTAAAATAAATAACATTTAAATTAAATTAAATTAATAAATTAATAAAATTAAGGAATAATTATTTAAGAAGTTGTTTACAAAAAAACAACATTAAATTTAACAATCCATCAATTTAACATAGTCAAAATCACAACTTCTTAAATCCTATGTCGGCATCTTAATAAACAATTAAACATAGTCAAAATCACAACTTCTTAAATTCTACGTCGGCCATCTTAATAAACAATTCAACATAGTCAAAATCACAACTTCTTAAATCTTACGTCGGCCATCTTAATAAACCATTCCGGATGTGTAAATAATAAATGTGGAATCGATTATTATAAGAGACATTGATGAGTTGCATTTACAATGATTGTTAAAATAATTATAAGTATGTAAATCAATTAATTTGATATCTCAATATTCAACGCGCCGACACGGCCATTCTGAAATGCGATGCGTGCTCTGCATCGCTCCTGGTGTCTGTCCTGTACTAAGTAAATTAACATTGTAAAGCCATGCACTTCCACAGTACTTGACCCAAATATCAAAAAGAAAATTAAACCTTATGTTATAAGTATTACTGCTCATTCCACATGACAACAGTTATTTAATATTCGTTATAACCTTATGTTATAGTACTACTGCTCATTCCACATGACAACAGTTATTTAATATTCGTTATAACCTTATGTTATAGTATTACTGCTCATTCCACATGACGACAGTTATTTAATATTAGTTATAACCTTATGTTATAGTATTACTGCTCATTCCACATGACAACAGTTATTTAATATTAGTTATAACCTTATGTTATAGTATTACTGCTCATTCCACATGACAACAGTTATTTAATATTAGTTATAACCTTATGTTATAGTATTACTGCTCATTCCACATGACAACAGTTAGTCAATATTAGTTATGTAAAAGGAATGGATAGGTTGATGAAGGGTCGATGCTGCGAAAAGCAGAGGCTCTAAGGATAGTGGGAATGGTCGATGCTGTGCTCTGGGCGGTCTTGTACGCCGTGGTACACAGGGGATTATAATTCTTTTAGGAGAGGAAACAAGTGGCTTATTGGACGGCTCCACACGCCAATAGCATCTTTTTATAATAATTATAATAATATTATTTAGTATTATTATTTTTTATGTTTTTTTTTATCTTTAATTTTTTTTTTTTTTTTTTTAATTCTTTTTTTTTATCACATATTATTATTGTTACTTGTATTCTTATACAAGAATTATAATAAAAGGTTCTCACCGTTTCTGCGACTTTATTCCTCTGTAGTCGTGCAGATATTTGATGTGGCTAAGTGTGGTGAGTTACTTACGACACTAGAGGGGTCCAGATTGCTCATCGTCTGGAGGCGACACGGCTGCCTGCGCTCCAGGATGAGGAGACCGCCGTAGTTGAACATGTGCGACTTTGTGAGGTCGCCCACGGTGTCCTATTACCCTTTTTTTTTTACAATATCGCGGTCGTTTTCAAGAACCCTGTGAACTTCGTAAGATACACTTAATTTAAAGTCACTAAATTAAAGATGTTTGGTATCTAGGATTATTTTTTATCAAGACGAAATTGCGTCTCGTCGAGTTAATAATGTCAGTTGAGCTGCACCCGTGCCACCAGCCCTTTGAAGACGCTGAAGTGCTGTATGTCTTGCGTTTCATAATTTCTTATCATGACGAGACTATTCTTCAACTTTGTCATCACTCTTTTAACTTGTCGTTAGCCCTATTAGCACCCGGTGCTATAGAGTGAATGTCTTTATTGAACATGTTGCAATAGTCTTTAAAGTCGCCTAGAAATTCACGATCACCGTCTACGACGATCTGCCTCGGGGCTCCAAGGAGATAGACGACTTGTTTTAAGGCAGTCAGGGTACTATTGTGGCTTTTATAGTTTGAATATCGTTATAACACATATTTAGTGAAAGCATCTACTGTTACCATTACATACTCACGCTCGTTCGAAGTTCCTAATTTTCCAGTGATATCCATATGTGTGACTTCAAATGGCACGACTGGTTTAGTATAATAGTATGTAGTCGTACCTGACTAGCTCCGGATGATTGTTTTGAGGTTCGACATATAATGCAATTGTCTACGAAATCACGAACAGTATTGCTTATCTCGTCGAAATGTTTTTCTTTTTTTTTTTTATGTAGAGTTTTTTCCCAGCCTGGATGTTTAAGAGTGCTGTTTTTGTTCAATATTTACCCAATCCAGATTATTAGTTATTACGTTGACAGTCATGGGATCCGGATTTCTACTCAAATTATCTGCATGTCCGTTCGTCTATCCTGTTTCGTTAATTAGTAAAGTAGAGGCATACTTAAAGCAAAACCTGGTATAAAGCGATGAAAGTATCCAGCGCGACCGTTAAATTGGCGCATTTGTTTCACATTAGTCGGTACTGGAGATTTGAGTAAAGCTTCAACTTTTTTTTTTTTTTTGGACTGGGGCGAACCTGGCCGTTTTCTACTACATTACCTAAATACCTAAATATTCTAATGACCGTTTAAAAAACAAGCATTTTTCTATATTAATAGAAAAACAAGAGTCTCGCAATGCTACAAAAATTCGTTCCAAGTATTGGAGACCGGATGAAAAGTCGCGGCATTTACATATGACATCCTCGATATAAACCTGAGCTACGCTTTCGTTATATTTATTGTTAGCACTACCCTGGTCCAATAAAGTACCCAAAAGCATGATTAATACACCTTTGGTACACCAAAAGCGCATTTTTTAAACCGAAAGGCATGGTTTTGTACTCGTATAGTGTAAAGGCCGTCTTTTCTATTGAATCTGGTGCATCCGGGGTTTGATAAAATGCAGATGCCATATCTAATACTGTGTAGTACCGATCACCAGCTAAACGATCAATTTGATTCTCAATTAATGGATGAGGGTAATGATCGAGCACAGTATTCAAATTCAATTCTCGATAGTAGACACATGCGATTGTCGCCATTTCTTTTTCGCTAAAATAATGTGACTAGAATACGGGGACTTACTTTCTTGAATAATATTATTCTCTAGTAGTTCTTTGACAAATTCCTTGACTTTTTCTCTTTCGACTGAACCTAATTTATAAGGTATCCTTTCTACAACGTTATCAGGAGTTTTAAAATGAATTTCTAATTGTCCCGTTGTGACTCGAGTTTCAGAAAAACCCCACGTGAAGATAGCAAAGTATTTATTAAGTAAAAATAAAAGTTGTTTAATCTCCATTACATTCCTTAAATCGTGGTCAATATCCGCAAAAAAAAAAACGGCTGACGATCGCAAGTGCATGACCCGTGGTTGAGAGCATAAAGTCGCTTCGATTTGGGTTACTATTACCGTAAATCTAGTTCCATTGAAGATATTCGCGCCTATCAATACATCCGATGTCATTTCATAATCTGGTAAAATATAAAATTCAATCTCCACGTTTATATCGTTGATAATGCACACAGTTTTTAAAGCTACGGTGTCGGGTGAATTTCCCGTCAAAATAAAAGATGGCGCGGGCAATTATTTAAGTTTCCCGCGGAAAATCAGAGTCAGTTTAAAATGCCTATACTATTCAATCACAGACATTTTTTTTATCTATTCAGTACATGAATAATTCCATATATATAAACTAAATACGAAAAACCCAAAAATTCTTCTCTCCCGCCTTCTATATCTGACTCTGAGTCAGAGCTGGAGCTCGAAATTCTTCGTCACCTCAATTTCCTGGGACGCACCATTACTTTATCATCACTAGAATCTTCATCACTTGTACTCGCATTTTCAAGATCGCTAACACAAGAATAATTGGACAAATTGTCTGCACAAAACTCAGCATCACTATAGTCTGAATGCTGCGACATTTTATGTTAAAGTAAATAAAAATAATAATAACTGAAAATAGCGGTATTCCGATAGATATCTACTATAAAAATTATTATGCGAACACTTTGCGGAACGATTTTATTTTATTTGGTTAAAAAAATTCTATATGATTGTCTTTATCACAATATATTTAAATATACACGTATAATATTCACAAAACTCAAAACTAAAGACGTCCGGACACAAGAAGTATTTCTCAATAACTTTTCTCTTTGCATGGTGAGATATCCAGGGATATCGGTTATAAAATGAGAAAACAATACATTGGTAACCTAACGGTATTGTACTCGACCAGTGCCATAAAGTGTTCTCTACTTTTCAAGGGATTTTTATGATACCTATTACCCCAATGGGTATGGAACGGTTCGCATACGCAGGTAGGTATCTTTGTGAACAGCAAACAAACAAATATTTGGTAATAAGCAGTTACAATCGGCCCGAGTTTACACGATTCCCGCACTCCACCGCAAATCTATATGAACCGAGTTAAGTCGGCTCCCGACGTGTACGCGCAATTCACGCGAGCCGAAATAACTCGTTTCCCGCAATCCAAGTGTTAACATACATGTAGAAACTACAGGAAATGTCTTATTCCACGTAAATATTTAACCGATCTTTGTCGTTATCCTGGCAATTTATTCGCAACTGATTCGCGCATAATAGAGCACTCAATCAATCAAATACTGTATCAATAACTACGTCACCTACCTGAATTCGCATAGTATTTAGACTTTGTTTATTTATTTATTATTATTTTTTATTTTTTTTTTACAATCAGTCTTTCTCTTTAAAAACACGCCTCATGAGTATGACCTGGTTTCAAACAAAACGATTAGAGCCTATTTTCGCTTGGTTTAGGAGTCGTTACTGAAGCACTAGGAGTAAATTCTTTACTTAGTTTTTTTTTTTTATCACTGCTGACGTATTATTTTTATTGTAAAAAAAAAATTACGAATGGAATGGCCCGGTTGTTTACAAAAACTGCAATACGCGGTATTTCGATTATCAACAGAATATTTTAAACGTTTTGAGGGTGGTTGATGACCATTTTGATGATTAGAACGTTTTACGCGAATCGATAAGCTACAAAAATTAATTCTGGTACCGAGGTGGCTCTGGCATTCATTAGTTTAATACGAAGGCGTTTGTCACTAATACTACCTATCACCGCTTCTACAGCGTTATTTTGGTCAAGTTTATCTTTAGTAATCCGTTTTCACAAAATCCATGACTGCGATATAAACTCGGCTATGTCTTTAGTAGGGTCAAAATTGCGTCTTATCGTTTCGCTCTCTAAGTCTTTCACTCATATTTTGCATCATCGTAATCATCTGAATGTAAAAATTAGGGAGTACGTTACCGCTCTGATGTTGTAGCGGAGTATTAATGAACGATGTAGCTTGTCCAGGGTCTTCGGAATCTTTTTCACTCGTAGTGTGCGTAGACAAACCGGTTTCGGGCAATTTATTTTGTTGTTTTATATCCATCTTAAGACACAAAATTTCTGCGGCTTTAGTAGGATGAAACCTGAAACAAAATTAAACGGACAGAAAGGTAGCAAGCAATCCCACTTCTGATATCGGAAATTTATTGAATTATTATTCCTTTTTAAAAAAGATAGAATCGCTGACCGTATAGTAGTCATCGATTCTATTGTAACTATAACTATAATAAGATATACCAACTATAGTTCTATGATTTTATATTAGTTAAGTGAGTCACAATTATCACAGTGAAATAATTACAGGTAGGAGAATATTAACAAAATGAAACAAGTTAATTATTATTTAAAATAAATAACATTTAAATTAAATTAATAAATTAATAAAATTAAATTAGACAAACTGACATGGATTCTACTTACAATGTGTATTCCTCGAAAATCAGCAGTAAACTGAGCTCTGCTCATAAAACACATTTGTACAAAGATTCTCTCTCTTCAAGTGAATCGTTGCTGGTCAATCACAATACTTTTTTTACATAATACTATCAAACACTCTATTCAAGTAACCTTTATTCGGACGGCTTTAAGTATTACAATTCATAAAATAATGTTATAAAGAAGGAATAATTATTTAAGAAGTTGTTTACAAAAAAACAACATTAAATTTAACAACCCATCAATTTAACATAGTCAAAATCACAACTTCTTAAATCCTATGTCGGCCATCTTAATAAACAATTAAACATAGTCAAAATCACAACTTCTTAAATTCTACGTCGGCCATCTTAATAAACAATTCAACATAGTCAAAATCACAACTTCTTAAATCTTACGTCGGCCATCTTAATAAACCATTCCGGATGTGTAAATAATAAATGTGGAATCGATTATTATAAAAGACATTGATGAGTTGCATTTACAATGATTGTTAAAATAATTATAAGTATGTAAATCAATTAATTTGATATCTCAATATTCAACGCGCCGACATATCTTATTGAAACTATGTACTTAAAAGTTACTTACTTTAAGGACATGAACACAGAGGATTACAATATTAATTCGATACAATTTATAATATTCTAAATAATGCGTCAGAATAATTCTGCCTTTCCACAGGATCATACAATACTTATTATATTTATCATATCTACATTTTGTATGATATTATATAATGCCATGATTTTTGAACTTACAAATCTGTACGTTTCTTGAAAAATAAAACATCATTCGTGGAGTTTATGGATTATGTATGGCCATAACAATTGATTAAATATACATAATTATGAAAATGCATTTGAATTCTAAAATAGCATCTTATCACTTGCAGCAAGTACGTTTGGGTATCAATTAATATTTGGACAAACCATCTGTATAAAGCTCTGAGTCAAAAAATATATTTCAGTGGCTTTATTTTACTTTGTAGTAAATAAATCCAACTAATTTTAAATCAAGACCACTTGATATGTTCCTATGTGTATTTTGTAATCGTGCAATAATAATTAGTACATACAACATATTACTACTACTATTTATAAAAAAATACATTTGTTATGTAAAACAAAAGTTATGTATGGCAAATGTTGGTTTTAATCTGGTAATTTTCTATTCCAAGCTGCTAAAAACGCTGCCATTGTTGCCGCGACCAGCGTTTTTATGAATACATTTTTGTATTTATCTTAACTTCCAATAATGATGTTATTCATTTGATTCTAAAAATGTATTAAAATCAATCTTTTAATCTAATATAACCTTTAAAACTTAAAAGTGGTCTTCATTTCTTTTAAATTTTTCGGCTACAAGAATACAGAATAGTTTAAAGTTAAAGTTCTAATTTATTGTTCTAGTTTTTGTTCTGGTCTTATACTTTAATATTATGTAAATGAAAATTGTTATCAAGACCTTTAAGTTCAAACTTGGTTTGGTATAATAAATAAAAAAAATCCTTTTTATTATATTATATAAATGGTATTCGAGTTTAATATTTAAAAAAAAAGGAATAGCTTCTTATAATAAATAACAGAAATAACTCAAAACTGATTGAAATTGACACAATTTAACTGTAGTACTGATTAGAATTAGAGTAGAAGAAAGAAACAGATATTGTTGTAATAAAGATATAAATTATACTAACAAATATTTAATTTCAGCGATTTAATGTAAGATGGTTTTACATTCTCCCCCCCAATGTCATTAATTTTAGGCCCTTTAAAAATATGAATCACCATCGCTAACACTTGTCTTTCCATTTTCTTCATCTATTTTATAATAAGCACCACTTTACACAGTTATATTGTTGAATAAATTGTGTATTTAGTGAATTTGTAATATCTAATGTTCGTAATCATAAACGTTGATTTGAATTACAATATAACATATTACTTATCAAAATATAATATTGTTAAATATGAAAATAATAATTATATTACAACGCCAATATTTTTAATAGATATCTATTATAATTTCGTAATATTATACACAATATAAAACACAGCTCCCACGCCTGGTTCAAACGAGCTACTTAGATTAGAAAAATTTAGGTAGTTCATAACTTTTACCGCGCGTATAAACTTGAAGAAACTTAAAAAGATGATAATTTTTATAATAAATGGAAACTAATTCTTTATTCTAACGTAATATCATAAAATATTATCCTAAATACTTTTCCAATAATCAAGCTAAATACTTTGTCTAGCAACTAAAAATTTATTGTTAATTAAATAAGAAGTATTATTAAAAATAAGTATTAAAGACATTATCGCTGATGTGTATGTGTCATTAATGCAGCGCTATACATTGAGGACGATAGTATCATAAGTATCGGTTCTAAGCCGATGTAATACGTGATAATCCCTAAGGCTTTCTTAGGCGAAATTTCAAGGAATTACCGAGCACGTGTACCCCACTAAATATATAGGCAATAAAACATTCAATTTACAATTTTATGTTTTTTAAAGGTTATGTGTATTTTTCCAAGAAATAATACTATAGTATACATTGTTTTTGTACTTGTAATCTGAATAAATGTATACTGTAGAAGTTTACTGTTGTTAGCTAATTTAATTGGTAACTCGATATTCAAACGTTATTAATAAAATAATATTTATAAACTCATTAAAAACTATAAAATATAGGCATTGCAGTATTTTTGTTAGAATCATTATTAATTAAACAAATATGAATAAAAGATTTCAAGCTTCTATGAGTATTCAGTAATTAAAAATATTTGAACTACATGGTTATATGAAATCAAATAATTAAATGTAATAATAATAAATTATTAACAAAAGCCTGTATACTTTAAATCCTTAAATATTCAAAATAAAGTTTATACTATTTACTAATATCGTTCACAACACAAACATCGTTCTCTGAGTCCTCTATTGGATATAAGAGTTTCAGGAATCTGACTATCATATAAAATTTTATTTTTTTGATTACAAAACCAATATTTATATAAAAAAAATAAAATGTCGTATTTTGTGATAAGCACAAATAAGTAAATGTAAGCTACATTTACTTGTTTGTTCTTCTTCAAGACGATTCTAGTGGTAGTTATTCTTTCCTTACACGTGTGTCCTGTGTATGGGTGTGTCGACTCTACAACGAATCAATGGGAAAAAATAATACAGTGTGTATAATATTGATTGTAATTGTGACATAATTTGTTAATAACACGATAGCATTATTAAATACTGAACATGGTATTCATTCCTATTACAATTCAGATTTATTATTGATCTTCAAAATTAAATACTTCTTTTAGCAATTTAAAAATATATAGGAAATTACAAAATTTCGTAACTTTTTTTATTTAATCAACCTATTTTTTTTAGATTTCAGTTAAATAAATGGTTACAGAAAAAAAATAACGCTTAGAGCTTAGAGCTTAATAATGTCTTGATGAATTTTGATTGCATTAATTTAACAATATTTAGAGTAACATGTTAAGTAAATTTTATTATTACTACTTTTGTAGTTCATTCTTATTTCATAGTTCAAATTAAACAAGCAACAAAATAATTTAATAGCACTAAAGGTAATGTAGGCCACGCAATAAACTATAACTATAATATGTTCACTCATTCTACGTGTACGTGACCGATGTCATAAATTAGTTTCATAAAAAGTGAACATTACAAGGCATAATGCAAAAGGTCCACTTTTCTATTATTACTAATGGTATATTTTTCGACCGAGGAAATACAGTGACTACATTCAATATAAAATGTATTTCTCATACGTCACTACTGCGGAAAGAACTTTGTATTTGTATAGTGTTTTGCATATTATTTAAAAAAATATTTATTTTAATACAGCTAATATGTTTGTAGATACTATCAATTGGAAACAAATCATTATAAGTAGGTGCTATTGTGTAATAAAGCGAGGATAACAAAACTTTAAATTACGCCTACATTATAGTAGCTTGGTCCGCAGAGTGTTTAAATACTTATAATAAAGTACTATTATGAAACTAGAACTATAAAATTAAATAGTCATTTTATAAAGAACTATACATTTGTAATTAAATTATAAAAATTTCAAGGTTCCAAATTTAAAACTCGAGTCCGAGCCTGAGTCATACTTTTTATTATTATTTACATTCTTAACGCGTCTGACTTATTTTGGCCAATCAATGCTTTAGTCTTTGATCCGTAAAGGGAACTTTGTGTATTACTTTGCCATTAAAGGTAAACTGGAAAATTAACAATCAGTCCGTGTTCACATCCTGCATACAAATGTTGGTATTGCCGAAATCCATTAGTATATTTCTACGAATAATCAATTTATTTGCAATAATGTCACACATCACGTTGTATAATGCATACAATCGGATTCCCTACATAAAGCACTGAGAGACGTCTTATGTCGCTGTGAGGGGTAACCATTATGAATTTGTTTATTGTAAGTTTTCACAATCCCTTAATAAGCTTTTATAAGTAATAAGTAAAAAGTATTTTTTGAAATCTGTGTAGTAGATTCAAATACTTGATTAATTATTATTTTATTTTTAGTATTCTTTTACAGTATTACCTTTTAATTCGTATAATATTTAGTCTTGCTCTGGAGTACAAATTCATGTAGGCTTGTTATACTTGGATATTTATAATATTTCAATAGTTATTATTTAATTTGATCTATCTAACGATTTGTTGTTTTATTTAATGAAAAAACATAGGCAGTCAACGTTATTACTTTTATTAATGTAATGTATTTAATGATAACTCAAATGCTAGTAAAAATCCTAAATATTTAAGTACACTATATTCAGAAACACATAAGGATTCAATTAAAAGAAGTCTAACGAAAACAAGCCGCGAGAACTAATACTTGCTAATAGGTAAATATAGGGAAACAACTATACATTACCACATATTTACACTAGCTAATGAGATACTTACAAGTTCTGTCAATGTAGTCAGTAAATAAGTTTGTGTAATCTTTAGTAACATAGAAGAGCTGGAAACGAATTACAAATATAAGCTCAATTAACTTTGTTTAATTGTTTAATCTAGTGATTTATTTTGCGTTATTTATTAGTATAAGGTTGTTTCAGATGCTTCAGAGTTTGAACTTTTTATAATCATGTCCATTCGGTGTACAAAGAGCAAAAATAACTATTTCCACTAAAACCAAATAGGATTGTGTCATTTGAACACCTTGACTGTTTATTTATTTTACTTATTTAAATTCTTTATTGCACAACAAGGTACAAAGGGTGGGCTTAACGCTAAAGCATTTTCTACCAGCCAACCCAAAACGTGCAAGAAAATACGTACGAAGACGGAGTGCAAAAAAAAAAAAAAAGAAAACTATACAAACTAGATATCGATATATAGATATAATATAAAAACTGTATACATACATAAACATACATAAACATACATAAACATACATAAATACTAACATACATACATACAAAGCTACAAATATATAAATAAATAAGTTTTATACATATACTTAGATATACTCAGGGAAAATAAAAGATTATAAGCTGTTGAGGTAGAACTGTTTCACCTGTCTCTTGAAAGAGTTTCGTGAAGGTGCCTTACGAATGTTTTCAAGCAATTGGTTCCAGAGTCGGACAACAACAACAGAGAAGGAGTCAGTCATGAAACCAGTGTGATGAGTGGGAACAGTAAGGAGTTGGTTTTCACTCGAGCGCAGAGGCCTATCGTGGGCATGCGTACGAAGTAGGAATTTATTTTGAAGATATTTGGGATAAGAGGGATTGTAAAGGATAGAGTATAAGGTGCAAAGAATTCTCATGTACCTACGTTCGCGAATCGGTAGCCAGTTTAATTGTGAGCGATAACGCGAAACGTGGTCAAACTTTCGAAGGTTGAAAATAAATCTTATAGCAGTATTTAACATGCGATCAAGCTTGTTGAGCAACTCTTCGTTTAAATTCACGTAGCAAACATCACCGTAGTCAATTATCGGCAACAGTAGACTGTTGGCAAGCTGTATTTTTGTTTTAATGGGAAGAAAATGTTTGAGGCGCATAAGTGAATGTAAACTAGCATAAAATTTCCGAGAGACTTCTTTTATTTGACAGCTCCAGCCAAGACAACGATCCATCGTTAGGCCAAGATTTTTAACGTTGTTACAAAACGGTATAGAAATATTGTTAAGTTTTAATTTAGAAGAACAGTCATTAATTTTGGCTAGTTGCTGTCGGCTACCAATTATAATCGCCTGACATTTGGAAGCGTTTATAGATGTGCCAAATCGATCGGCTCATGAAGATATGCGCATAAGGTCAGAATTAATAGAAGAAATAGTTTGATCGAAATTAGCGATAGTAGTGTGTTGATATAGCTGCAAGTCGTCGGCGTAAAGGTGGTAGTGTGAATGAATAAAGGAAGTAATAGAATTGATAAATGTCGAAAACAGTAAGGGAGATAATATTCCGCCTTGAGGAACGCCAGTAGTGATGTCACAACAGTCAGATTGCTTCTGTCTAAAGCGTACAGACTACTTGCGCCCTCGAAGATAGGAAGAAAACTATTGTAGGGCAGAGTCTGAGATATTTTTTCGGGAGAGAAGAGCGAGGAGAAGATCATGGTCAACAGTATTGAAGGCATTACTAAAGTCAATGAGAACTAATACAGTCACATGTTTATTATCCATGCGGCTTAGCGGATGTCTTCGGTAACTTTAAGTAGGGCAGTTGTCGTACTATGACCAGCTCTAAACCCTGACTGGTATGTATTAAAAATATCGTGTTTAGTGAAATGAGAGGAGATCTGGTGATAAACAATAAATTCGGCAACTTTGGAAAGGAAAGGAATGGGAGTATAGAAATAGGGCGGCAATGAGATGGCAGGTGAGGATTTGATGTTTTAGGAAGTGGAATGATAAATGCCTTACGCCAAGTATCGGGAAATGTGTTACAGGATATAGAAAAATTAATAATATGAGTAATTATGTCTAAAAGAGAATTTAAAATAAGAACTATCATAGGACGACTGATTTCGTCACATCCTATAGCTTTGGAGGAAATAGAAAGAATTCTCCTTTTTACCTCAGATCTGTCTACAGGTGAAAGGTGAAACTTTTTTAAAGGAAAAATCGGCAAGCTGAATATATCGGCCAGGGTACGGGATTTAATCGAAAGGTCCATATTGGAAGAAGAAGAAAAATGATCTTTTAAAGAATTGATTTCGATGTTGTTTGTTTTTTAACTTTGTTTTTAAGAAATAAAAAACCTAAAGTGGAATTGCATTCCGGCTCACTTAATTGGACTAGAAAAATGGATCTAAATTTTAAATATTATGTTTCCTGGTATATTTTAATATATCGTCAAATATCAGAAATATAAACAATTATCCTAACATAATACGTGATATTTTTTTTTATTTTTAAGAAATGTTGAAAGTGTGAAAATGTTGTATATATATCTATATATATTTTATTTAAAATAAACCTAAAATATATTAAAATTATGGCTAATTTAAAGTAACAATTTCACATATTCATAAACAATAGACATTGAATAAACATAAATTAAGCGACAATAGACATTTAATAAATGCTCGACGACGAACACTATTATTTACAGCAGTATTATAAATGTAATGTTCTTCATTTGGAGGTACACTGAAAGTGAAAAAAATAAATTTTATTCATTTTTAAATAAAAAAACTAGTATTAGTTTGATAGGAACTAGACATTCCTTATTTATAAAATATTAAGATTTACTTGAAAAGCATCATATTCTACAGGACAGTCTCCAATGTCGTTGAAGACGCTTTCCGTTAGTAAGTATCTGTTATCTGTGGGCAGAAAACCTGTAGTCCACGACGGGCAATTCATTATAGTTTGTAATGACTTGCTCTATTCCGCTGACTGCGCGGTCTTCGTCACAGGTCCGCCAAAGCCCGGTACTCTGCTAAAGAATGTCGGTGCAATTTACTACTATAAATGTCTTACTTTTATAAACAATTACGAAAAGATACTCAATAAGGTATAAGTAGTAATATAACGTGTATATAACTTTTAACAATCTTTTTTTTCAACCAACATTGTTTTAGCATTCACTTGTTTAGTTTCATATTAATTTGTACAAAATAAATAAAATAAACTCATAACTATCATATTTAATTTTTAGTTATTGCGGTTTCAATATTTTTTTTAAATTATATTCAGAATATCAAGATATGTTTGAGTTGTATAATAGGAGAAGTTAATACAATATTATCATATTTCAAGACTATAGGGTGCACATTTTACAATATCAAATCAATAGAATTTAAAACATTCTTATTAAATCATCGGAATAATTCAGTCAGTTTTTTGACCACTGATTATAAAATAAATATTATTGAAAATTAAATAATAAAATAAAATTAAACATTACTATTGAAAATATATATTAAGTGAAACCTATTTAAAAGAAAAGAAATCAGTACCAAATAACATATTTAATAAGTTTTAAAAATACTCATAATAAAAGAATATAAAAGTTCACAATTATTAACTTAATTACTAATTATACAAAATATTTAAATACATACAAAATAATCACTTCAAATCAAAATATTAAAAACTATAGAATTGTAGAAATATTTAGCTTATCAGAGGTCGAGTACGGATGTTATTAAGAATGAAATGGAGGCTCGTAGCCGTATTTATACTAATTTAACAGCTACAGAGGCGCCAGCGGAAATATATTGTATTTGGTTATAATCATAGCTTTAAACATTTGAATCGATGTATTTATATAAATTTTCTTTGTTAGATGGTTTACAATTTGGAGTAGACAAATATACTGGTAACAGGCAATATACATTGTTTTGGGTAGACCTCGAAGAATTCGGTCTGCCCATTCATTTGTCCCCTACTTTCGAATTTTGGAAAAATTTCTTCACAGGAGGTCTTCTTATGACCGCCTGAGTCCGAAATGACCATTGGTCAAAAAGTTTATATATATATATATATATATATATATATATATATATATATATATATATATATATATATATATATATATATATATATATATATATATGCGTGCGTGCGTCCAGATTCGACTTTTGTCAGCACGATAGCGGCCGCAGTTTCGCTCGGATCGCTTTCAAACTTTGCACAAAAATCAACCATCCAAAAATAAAGGTCAAGTTCGTTAACCAGAGAAATCCGGTCACAGGGGGCGCTAGGGCCTCACTTTTTCTGATTTCAGTTTTTCGACCATAACTTTTTTCCTATATAAAGTATATCAATCGCATTCATATTATATGATGTGTTTGATGAATACCTATAACTAATGTTAATAAACCGAAAACCTAACTTCAATAACTTAGGGGTGGGGGTAAAAAAACCGAAAATTTTTGGAAAAAAAATCATAACTTTTTTCTGGTAAGCATTCTTGCATTACAAGTATTTTTAATAGAAAGGTTATTTTTTACTCTAAATTTAAATACCAAAAGTTTTTCCGTAAAAGGTACCATTTCCGAGAAAAAAAATTAAAACCACTTTTAGCTTGTCAATTTTAGGTAGGTAAAACCACGGCAACTTTTTTCTGGTAAACATTCCCTCCTCGCAAATATTTTTAATAGAAAGGTTATTTTTTACTCTAAATTTAAGTACCAAAAGTATTTCCAAAAAAGATACCTTTTCCGAGAAAAAAAATTAAAACCGCTTTTTGCTTGAAAATGTTTGATGTAAACAACGGCATCATGTATTATTCTTAGGTAGTGAGTTATACTTTAAATGAGTTACACACGAGGCATACCCACGCGTGTCCCCCTGCGGGCATGGATTTTTTAGGTGGTGATGCTTTAGCTTTAACTCACTCACTTCTATTGAGACTAGCAACTACATATTGACCAAAATGAATGTTTGTACTATTTGTAAGGAAATTGGAAATAAAGTAATCAATTATTATTAATACCTAACATCATAAAATTTATAAAACATGATATTTGTTTATTAAATTTTTAAAAATATATTTTATTAACATATTTGTATTAATATATTGTCAAACATACTATGAAATAACTGTTTATATATTATATTATTCATTTGGTACAATAATGAACTACAAAATGTTCCACGTTCAGTAGTAATAGCAGTGGGACATCTAGCACTGACTTGGCTAGACTCAGGCTTTTTTCCCCTCAGAGATTGATGAAACTTTGCACGCAATCTCTAACTTCTGAAAGCTACTAAAAAATAAAAAAATACTAGTAAAATGTTTGATTTTATTGTCGTAATTTTCTATGACACAATCATTGATCTTTTCTTCGCCGATCAGACAACAACAAGCAAACAAATAAATAATTATAAAATATCTAAAACATAAATAGTGTCGAAATGCAAACTATATTAAAATTAAAGCGGCAGATTTCATATCAAAGTCATACATTTATTAAAATAAAAATTCTTATACTTTAAAAATCGTAGTTCCAATTAATTAAAATACTATATGAAAAAATGTATCTTTAAATTATAAATATTCAACAAAAACAATCACAAAGCCTTTTTCACTTGATACGCTTTAAATTTGATATTTAGCTCTGATTGAGAACAACTTAATCAAATCATCTTAACATGTTTTTAATATTCGTATGAAATTTACTTTCAGTATAGTTGGTTAAACAATTATAAAGTTTAGATCGATAAAATCAACTGGCTGACGGAAACTGCTTCATATCTTGATTGGCTTTCACACTTTAACAAAGCCAAGTCGACATTTCTCTATTCTACAGCAATAATGCTATCAACTAGCGAGTAGGCAATATTTGAAACAAGGCAAGTATTCTATTATACAAATAAATTACATATAGCTTTCAAAATCTGGTACTACTTTATGGATTTATTAATAATCGTTCGCAAGTTTTAATTTAATCCCATTTTGCAATGCGTACGATGTAAAAGTCATTGGATTTTTTTTGTATCTTGTGTTTATGATTAAACTCGCTGTAACATTATTTCTGTATATTTCCATAGATTCAGCACTTAACAAGGAAACTTTTTGTTTTTTTTTCTTGTGTAAATATGGTATATGAAATAATCAGATAAGAATATATAAAAATAAAATTAACTGAAGTTTAGTCTTCATTGGTTACATTGGTTACATCAGCTGTACAAAAACTTAACAATTTTTGTACAGCTGATTTTTTATTAAATTCTCTTAGCCGTAAATTTCTCTATTTTATTTTATTGTGTTATAATTTCTCTTTCCTTTTTATTTATGTATGTATATTTAATTTGACCAGTTGCAAGGTACTAAGTACTTTTCTTATAGGCTCTTCCTAACAAAACTTATTAACTGTAGAATTCAAACGTCCAAAAATTATTATTTTATTTTATATTGATTTAAATAGAATTCTACATAATAGAGATAATGTAATAACGTAACCATGACAAACGTGGAAAAGATTATAATTCTGACAAAAATAAGGATGGAGTATTAAAAAAACCTAGTTTTTTTATAATCTTCGGTTCCCCGTTCTTTGTAATGTAATGCCATTAATAAAAACTAATACTATATATCGAAATTATATTAAGTACAAATAACTGTATCGTGTGGAAGTCATTAGTGTTGCTTATCGTCGTTAAGGTTACTAGCCGCTAGAGTTACAATTGCAGTGCAACCAAGCTTCAAATCAAGTTTTGTTTGCATAGAAAAAATATATAATTAAATAAAAAATGCAAATCATATACAAAGCAATCGATCACAAAATGCTTGGAAAGGCAAAACAATCTCAAGACCTTTTATAGTTACATATTATCTGGTAATTCTCAACATCAGAGGACGCTGCTTATACCGAGTTTTTAGAGAAGAGTACATCTGATATGGCCTGAGTTAACCATCCAGAATATGACACACATGAATATTAATTTACAATCTACGTTTATAAGACATCTCCCCAAAATAATTAATTTTCCATATACTGAACGTAACCCCATATATGAAAGAACCGTGTCAACAACATTCATCATGTTATTAAAATGAAATAAAGTGACTCATTTATTTTAAAGTACTTAAAAGCTTTTTACTATTTTATTCAATTATATTTGTTGTTTGATAAATCGATAAATACTTTTAAATTATAACCAACAAATAAGCCATAAAAGTATCTATTAAATTAAAAATGACAATTTAATCAGGGCAATCGTTAAAGTGTCTCTTGAAGCGATGAAATATTGTAATGATAACTGGACGATGCTCTATAATAAAGTGCCAACCATAAAATGAAAATGATTTAGTTTATTCATTCTCAATAGAATGTTGTGCCATAACCATGCCATGTTAATATATTATTCATTGTTATAAAAATTATGCCAAAATTATTAGATTCAGGACTAGTCACTATCTAATGTTACACTTTGTCATCATGTATCATCAGATAGATGTTATGAAAAAATATATCATTAAATCGTTTTCAATAAAATTACTTAACTTAAAAATTTGAATTATTCCTCATTGACTTCACCTCGACAATCTCACTTTATATTCGGGAAATAAGAACTACAAATAAATAGAAATTTAATTAGCACATACTAGTCAAATATACAATAGTTATAACAACAAAATTAAACAGAAATAAATCTAATAAAACTTATTTAAGTCCATTGTTACCCAATGTATAAAACTGTTCTACTTAGGAACATATGTGCCATTCATAAGCGCAAACCATTAGGGAGCGTCACAGAAATCTTCATATTAGCATGATATTTCTCACGCTAATTCTAAGGGTACAACCCTTATCTCGTGTCTTATACTAAACATTGAAATTGAATGCACTATTTATGTTTATATTTATATTACATCCGCTTCAAAGCTCAGCAAACAAGAAGGGAAGAAGAACTTGCATCTTATTTCTTAATACATTGTTTGAATAAATAATTTCAATTAATTTTCAAACATTGTATCATGTGGGGAATAAAATAATTAACTAATACGTAGTTAACAATTTTACACTACTACCAAAATAGTTCTACAAACGTACTCCTCTGTACAAAAAAATTCTTTCCTTGCCATAAAAACTAGTGTAATTTTGTATAAAAACTGTTATTAATATTTTATTTATTTATTCTATTTTTAAAACGTTCAAATTCACAGCATTTACTGAAATGATAATAACAAATATAAGGATATGTTCTCGTCTTGAAAGATAGAAAATGTTTTAAATCACTTAATACGTGAAGCTCTCTTTATTAAAAAACATCAACTACAAATACATCAATTTACTATCCGCTATGTATTGACGAATATTTCAAGGGAAATAGAAAGAATTCTAAAATATATACCTTGAAAAAGCTTGATTTCATATTCAAAGGTTTTGTATTTATTTATTTATTTATTTAGCTTCACGCCATATAACTTTCGGGGTAGCCAGAGACGACGGAGCGTCAAAGTTGTAAGATATCATGAAATTGTATCAACCAACATACAAAATATCAGCGCGTAATAAATCATTACGCAATGATATTTTTATTATTTTTTAATACTATCTAAGAAGTCATTAACTATTGTAGGAAAGGATTAATTGAATGCGCGTTCTCTTGCTTCATACTCATTAAACAATAAAATACCTTTATTTACTTTCCTAATAATTAAAAAAGTGTGATTTATAGATTTAGAGAATATGTAAGAGCTAACACATGTGACAATTGTTATGATATTGACTTTAGACTATACATGATTATTTACATTTCATATCTTTATTTACATGTAATAGTTTTGTATTTTGATTGTATAATAACAATTCTAACTCAAGATACAAATAAGGTACATCATCTCAATTGCTTGAAACTCAAAGCCAGTATACGGTGTAATAACCTATTTAATTGCTAACATATACCCAAGAAACTGGTTAATATTTAAAATGAATTTGACTGTAATTGGAAAATTTTATGAATTCAATTAACACAAACAGACCTATTATTACTAAAAGGTTAATAAAAGCAATCTGGATTTTATTTCAACAATTATGATCCCTTTTAATCTAATTATTTTCAAGTTATGTATTTAGATAAAAAAAAATTAAAAAGGTTCACCATTGACATAATATTGTAAAGAACATTAAGAAAAAGATAGTGTTAAATTCATTTAGTATTACTTTTGGAACTGTGATTAATGTAATACCATTCAAATGCCAGTATATTATAAAAAATAAAATAAGACCTTCGACTTACATAGAGTTTTATGTATATACTCGTATTTCACACCCATCTATACAACCGATGTAATTATAACATTATGTCACCGAGACAATGTAACCCAATAACTTATCAGATGAGTGTAAAGATATAAGAGAATTCTAACATAACTTTTATATTGGTTGTGATGCTTAAACAACGATGCCTATTATTATGGAAACTATGGAGATTAATATTACATAAGTTAATAACGAATTTCCGCAGTTCCAAAGAGCTATTCGATCTGATGTTTTTCTGTTTCTTATTTTATTATTATATCGAGTTCCAATGTCTGTTCTCCAAAAAGCCTCTTTATCAGATAATCGAATAAACTAATAAATGAGTCTGTGTTACTTGACAGTGTCTTATTTATTATAACTGATAATAATCTTGTTATTTTGCACAAAATAACATAATATACATCGTCGTTTCCACTATTAGTGCAGCCCGTCAATAACTGATATATCTCGTCATTATTATATTCAAATTATTACATATTCAAAAATGTGTTTCTTATTTCTTAATTTTACTGTACTTATATGCCGATAATTGTTTCCATTTGAATACCAGGTGATTTCTTTTGCCTTTTTATAAATGCAATTTGAGTATAACGTTTCATTTCATTGCAATGTATGCCAATTTGAAATATAAAGCCTTCAATATAACTAAATTATTATTTATCTAATACTATTTATGGATACTGTAATTTTTTGACCTTGAAACTCACTTATTCAAATGTAACTCATTTCTTAAAATGCTTAATACTATTGCAACTGCAACTAATGAATAGTTGACAAACAGTTTAGAATTTCTTGTTTTAAAAACAATATAATTATAATTAAACCACAAGTTATGAATGAATGTGCCTTTATTGAGATGAGAGCGAAGCAGAATAAGATTTCCAGGGAAAATATATTCCATATCACATTTATTATGTAGCAGATTATTCTGCAATCGTTGAAATTGTATAAGAAATAATAATAATTGTTTCTGAAAACAGATAATGTTTATTTATAACAATGTAGTTATAGTGTTTATTTTGAATACTATTTTATTGATAACAATATTATGATTCTTAATTTCGTATACATTTAGAATAGACATATTTATCATTGTTAAAATTGTTAAAGTGATATTAATAAAATTATTATTAATAGTATTGTAATTATTTCAGATTTGTATGTAATAATTACCTTTACCGTTTAAAATAATAGGTACGATAGCCATGAATTTATAAAATAGAAACGGTTTTTATTTAGATACACAATTGACTATATTAATTTCCTGTATTACTAACACCACTAATAGTTTTTTTTTAAATAAACTTTTAGACGTATTAACGCGGGTAAAAAGGAGTAAACATTGTAAAAAAAATACTTTGTATAAAAATACAATATAAAACATAGAATTTCGTAGCCCAATTTAACTATGACATTACATATTCAAATTATATTATCGACTATAAAATACTGACAACACTTTTTGTTCACATGTGTTATCAAGCACTGTTCTTTTATGATTTTTATGGAATTCGATAGAATATAAATTAACAATTATAAAAAAAAATATTTATATTTGCCTTAAAATTTTCCAAACTAGCATCTAATCATAGGCTGTTAGGTTAGGGAAATTGATATAATAACCTTAAATCCACAAACACCACTAACTTGATAATATATATAAGGACAATAAAAAATTATTAAGTTAACCTTAACCACAATTGACCGTCATTCGAGATATGGGTACTGAAATAATCATTGAATCCAGGAGAGAAAAGTCAATATTAACATAATAAAATTATAAGAACTGTTTAATTTATAGCGCTTTAATGTTAGATGATTTTTGCTCCCACATCGCACAGTAGTCATTAACTTCGAGGCCCTTTAATAATTTGAATCACCATCAATAACATTTGTCTTTCCATTATTTTAGATCGTTTTCTTAATTAGCGCCACTTTACATAGTTATATAGTTAAATTAATTCTGTGTTTGTTGAATCTGATATATAATGTTCATAATTTTTATGATTGTTTTGAATTAAAATGTAATATTCTTAAATATGACAATAAAACATACGTTACTATTAGCTATTAAGATTTAGTAATATTAGATACAATATATATCACAGCTTCCAAGCCTAGTCCAAACAAGCTATTTAACTTTGAAAAAGTCTAATGCGTCAGTCACCAAGGATCCGAATTGTAGATTTCTGAAAAGGAAATATGACTGGGGACTAGGCAACTTTTGCTAACCGTCCCTACTGTCATTGCACAGTAAATGACCTACCCGACAACACAGAAAGCCTTTCTTTCTTGGGCACTCATTTTGCCTCAAACTCGACTTTAGACTACCAATGGAAGACAACGTGGTGTCAGAACTCAATGCCAGAAATAATTTTACCATTAACTCTCTTCTTTCCAAACAAAAGGAGAACGTCATTAGCCGACAGCTCGTAACGTACCTCGAAGATCGCCAGCTTATCAATGGTTGGACAGCAGTTATTGAAAGCATGGGTTCTGGCAGTTAGTCCGGATATGGCAAAAACTTTTGATCGTGTATGTTAATTTCGCTCCTTCGGGCTTCCCGAATGTTTAGGCATGTGGATCACCTTCGTCACTGATCGGAGCATACAGATCGTCTTAGACGGTTTTTGCTCGGGCCCCAAGCCCGTGAACCCTGTTGTACTAATGCTGCGTGCTATCCCGAAGTCTGTTACTCTTATTCATCACTGATACAAGTATGTTTGATAATTTCAATAGACATTTTCAGGCGAATGACAGCAGTGGGGTGCGGTAAATTCCGACTGTGCAGGTTTGTAAAATGTCATCGAGGGCCAACAGAAACTTGTGTCTTCTATAGAAATCTTGGGAAAGATCTAAGTAATGGATAAACCTTGTTTAATTTTATATCCAATTACACTTGTTGGTCACTAAAATAACCATTTGAGAGCACTTCTCGCAATGCCTTGCCAAGTATCAGAATAGAGAATTGAGACCCAGCTCAATATCTCGAGCTACTTCCGATTTCGTGGTTATCTGGCGAGCAAGGCCACTCGATGAAATTGGGAGTTATCAATAGAGCAAGGCAGTATTTCAAGCCAGGCTAAAACTACTAAAACTCTCAAACTGTTCTCATCTTTGGTACGGATCACCCAAATATCAGTTTACAATTTAATTTACACTGTCATCCGTATAATAATGTATGTTGGAGATATCCAACATATCCTTGATGTGCAGGAGGAACAAAGTTGGGGATAGCACGCAGCCTTGGGGTACATCAGCGTTCACGGGCTTGGGGTCCGAGCAAAAAAAGTCGAGAACGACCTGCCTCCGCCCAGTGAGAAAACTGGTGATCCACTTGCATAAACTCTCGGGAAGCCCATAGGAAGTTAGTTTCGAAAGAAGCCCCTTGTGCCATACACGATCAAAGGCTTTTGTCATATCCAGACTAACTGCCAGACCCTCTCCCTTGCTTTCAATAACCGCTGCCCAACGGTGCGTAAGGTATAACAGAAGATCACCAGCTGATCGACCATGGCGAAAGCCATACTGCCGGTCATTGATCAACTGGTGATCCTCGAGGTACGTTAGGAGCTGTCGGTTGATAACAATCTTCATTATTTTGGAGAGAAGGGAGGTAATGGCGATAGGTCTGTAGTTAGCTGGGTCCGAGCTATCGCCTTTTTTAGGGTTCGGATGGATAAGGGCACACTTCCATGAGATCGGGACTATGCCTTTCAGGTAGGAGAACCGAAATAGACGCATTAGTACTGGTGTCAACTCAGGGGCACATGTTCGTAGCACAACTGGAGAGATACCATCTGGCCCACTCAACTTGTGAACTTCCAAGGAAAGGAGGGCTTTTCGGTTGAGTGTTTGCCGAAAAACTATTTCCGGCATTAAGCTCGGACACCGCGGAATGATAGGCGGTGCCAGGTGGGTACTTTGCCAGCCGATCCCCAATTTTGACGACATGCTTGAACTTTGCTCTAGTAATTTTTCATTTTGAAGAATCTGGAGGCACGATTATATTTCCTCTTCAGAACTCTAGAGTTTGAATTCTTAGTGAGTAACGCATTAGCCCAAGCTTGATAAGCCTGCCGTTTGCCAGCTGCTGCAGCCCTGACAGACGCATCAAACCAAGGCCGCGATCTGCCACCAAGTGGTACCACAGAGCTTGGTACAAATAGTTCCATGCCCTGAAGTATCACATCAGCTATAGCCGCAGCGCAGTCACTAGGATCATTGGAAGGGAAACAAATCGGCCCCCATGGGTAGGATGCAAAAAAGGATCGCATTCCATCCCAATCCGCTGACTTGTAGTGCCAAACTCGTCGAGTCGCAGGTCTTTCAATGGGCACTCTCAATGGGTACACTCCGTACCAAGCAATGATCAGAGGACCCTAAGGGAGTCTCGACAGTGACTTGGTACTTTCCGGGATGTGTAGTCAGCAGTAGATCCACCAAAGAGGGCATATGGCTGTCCACGTCCGGTAGACGAGTGTGCGTCTTTACCACCTGGGACAGACCATTTGCCAGCGCAAAGTCAAACACAGATCTCCCCGCGTAGTCGGGGGCACGTGACCCTAGCCAATCGGCATGGTGCGCATTGAAGTCCCCGAGGACTACGACTTCAGCGGAGGATGTCTGTGAGAGCAGATCGTCAATCTTCGCCTGAACGTGGCCCAAGAGTTGATCCGTTTCTGCATTACCAATATGGGACCTGTAGAGGCACGCGTAGACTCTGACATGGTCGTCCATGTCCACGCGCAGCCAGAGTACAGACAGGTCCCGACCTTCAAAAACCTGGAGGCGACAGTAGCAGATATCCTCCCTTACGAACACAGATACCCCGGCGTGTGGTATAAAATGATGTTCTAGTTTATACCCGGGGTATGATAGGTACGCTGTGTCGCGCTAAGTTGAGATATCTGCGTCTCCGTCAGAAACAACAAGGCCAGCTGTGCCGTCTCTAGATGATAGTGGACAGCGTTCAAGTTGGAATGAAGTCCCCGGATGTTGCAAAAGTCCACATTTAGAGTGGGTCGGGGTGTCGCTGCGTTGACTCGTCGTTTGCCCTCAAACAACACAAAAGGCGATACTTTGCCCGCCCCAGATACGACAGGCAGCCCGAGTAAAATCCGGGAATCATTTCCCCGATTTTGCTCGGGGAGTTGGTCCCCGGCTTCATCAAAGCCGGTACCCTCTATTTTTCTTTTAGGCATCGCTTTCATGTTTGGCGTGGGAGGGGAATTCATGAGGGGAATTCAAGAATTCATGTTAGGCTGTTAGGTTAGGGAAATTGATATAATAACCTTAAATCCACAAACACCACTAACTTGATAATATATATAAGGACAATAAAAAATTATTAAGTTAACCTTAACCACAATTGACCGTCATTCGAGATATGGGTACTGAAATAATCATTGAATCCAGGAGAGAAAAGTCAATATTAACATAATAAAATTATAAGAACTGTTTAATTTATAGCGCTTTAATGTTAGATGATTTTTGCTCCCACATCGCACAGTAGTCATTAACTTCGAGGCCCTTTAATAATTTGAATCACCATCAATAACATTTGTCTTTCCATTATTTTAGATCGTTTTCTTAATTAGCGCCACTTTACATAGTTATATAGTTAAATTAATTCTGTGTTTGTTGAATCTGATATATAATGTTCATAATTTTTATGATTGTTTTGAATTAAAATGTAATATTCTTAAATATGACAATAAAACATACGTTACTATTAGCTATTAAGATTTAGTAATATTAGATACAATATATATCACAGCTTCCAAGCCTAGTCCAAACAAGCTATTTAACTTTGAAAAAGTCTAATGCGTCAGTCACCAAGGATCCGAATTGTAGATTTCTGAAAAGGAAATATGACTGGGGACTAGGCAACTTTTGCTAACCGTCCCTACTGTCATTGCACAGTAAATGACCTACCCGACAACACAGAAAGCCTTTCTTTCTTGGGCACTCATTTTGCCTCAAACTCGACTTTAGACTACCAATGGAAGACAACGTGGTGTCAGAACTCAATGCCAGAAATAATTTTACCATTAACTCTCTTCTTTCCAAACAAAAGGAGAACGTCATTAGCCGACAGCTCGTAACGTACCTCGAAGATCGCCAGCTTATCAATGGTTGGACAGCAGTTATTGAAAGCATGGGTTCTGGCAGTTAGTCCGGATATGGCAAAAGCCTTTGATCGTGTATGGCACAAGGGGCTTCTTTCGAAACTAACTTCCTATGGGCTTCCCGAGAGTTTATGCAAGTGGATCACCAGTTTTCTCACTGGGCGGAGGCAGGTCGTTCTCGACTTTTTTTGCTCGGACCCCAAGCCCGTGAACGCTGATGCCTTGCTTTCAATAACCGCTGCCCAACGGTGCGTAAGGTATAACAGAAGATCACCAGCTGATCGACCATGGCGAAAGCCATACTGCCGGTCATTGATCAACTGGTGATCCTCGAGGTACGTTAGGAGCTGTCGGTTGATAACAATCTTCATTATTTTGGAGAGAAGGGAGGTAATGGCGATAGGTCTGTAGTTAGCTGGGTCCGAGCTATCGCCTTTTTTAGGGTTCGGATGGATAAGGGCACACTTCCATGAGATCGGGACTATGCCTTTCAGGTAGGAGAACCGAAATAGACGCATTAGTACTGGTGTCAACTCAGGGGCACATGTTCGTAGCACAACTGGAGAGATACCATCTGGCCCACTCAACTTGTGAACTTCCAAGGAAAGGAGGGCTTTTCGGTTGAGTGTTTGCCGAAAAACTATTTCCGGCATTAAGCTCGGACACCGCGGAATGATAGGCGGTGCCAGGTGGGTACTTTGCCAGCCGATCCCCAATTTTGACGACATGCTTGAACTTTGCTCTAGTAATTTTTCATTTTGAAGAATCTGGAGGCACGATTATATTTCCTCTTCAGAACTCTAGAGTTTGAATTCTTAGTGAGTAACGCATTAGCCCAAGCTTGATAAGCCTGCCGTTTGCCAGCTGCTGCAGCCCTGACAGACGCATCAAACCAAGGCCGCGATCTGCCACCAAGTGGTACCACAGAGCTTGGTACAAATAGTTCCATGCCCTGAAGTATCACATCAGCTATAGCCGCAGCGCAGTCACTAGGATCATTGGAAGGGAAACAAATCGGCCCCCATGGGTAGGATGCAAAAAAGGATCGCATTCCATCCCAATCCGCTGACTTGTAGTGCCAAACTCGTCGAGTCGCAGGTCTTTCAATGGGCACTCTCAATGGGTACACTCCGTACCAAGCAATGATCAGAGGACCCTAAGGGAGTCTCGACAGTGACTTGGTACTTTCCGGGATGTGTAGTCAGCAGTAGATCCACCAAAGAGGGCATATGGCTGTCCACGTCCGGTAGACGAGTGTGCGTCTTTACCACCTGGGACAGACCATTTGCCAGCGCAAAGTCAAACACAGATCTCCCCGCGTAGTCGGGGGCACGTGACCCTAGCCAATCGGCATGGTGCGCATTGAAGTCCCCGAGGACTACGACTTCAGCGGAGGATGTCTGTGAGAGCAGATCGTCAATCTTCGCCTGAACGTGGCCCAAGAGTTGATCCGTTTCTGCATTACCAATATGGGACCTGTAGAGGCACGCGTAGACTCTGACATGGTCGTCCATGTCCACGCGCAGCCAGAGTACAGACAGGTCCCGACCTTCAAAAACCTGGAGGCGACAGTAGCAGATATCCTCCCTTACGAACACAGATACCCCGGCGTGTGGTATAAAATGATGTTCTAGTTTATACCCGGGGTATGATAGGTACGCTGTGTCGCGCTAAGTTGAGATATCTGCGTCTCCGTCAGAAACAACAAGGCCAGCTGTGCCGTCTCTAGATGATAGTGGACAGCGTTCAAGTTGGAATGAAGTCCCCGGATGTTGCAAAAGTCCACATTTAGAGTGGGTCGGGGTGTCGCTGCGTTGACTCGTCGTTTGCCCTCAAACAACACAAAAGGCGATACTTTGCCCGCCCCAGATACGACAGGCAGCCCGAGTAAAATCCGGGAATCATTTCCCCGATTTTGCTCGGGGAGTTGGTCCCCGGCTTCATCAAAGCCGGTACCCTCTATTTTTCTTTTAGGCATCGCTTTCATGTTTGGCGTGGGAGGGGAGGGGGGGGGGGGGTTGGGCTTCCGGATTCTCTTACTCACCGACGGAACATAAGCAAATGAATTTGGTTACTTTACGTCGGTCTTCTGTGAGAGGGTGGTCCTTCCCCGGTCGAGCCAGCCCAATACGAGCTGCAGTCAGATAACTACAGCTAGGCTCTACCACCTACAAAAGTTTCAGTTTTCAAGGAGCTTTCTTCCATATATCACTAAGATACGGATGCAACTTCCTTCGGCAGTAATTGCGAATCGATACGATATGGGTACCTTCAAAGAAGGTATAAATTCCCACTTTTAAAGCCGGAAAAGCTCTTGCGATTCCTTGATTGTTGCAAGAGTGTGTGGGCGGCGCTGATCGCTTATAATCAGTGACTTCTACGCCCGTTTGTCTTCCACTTAGATACAAAAAAAAATTTTCACCGTTTGTAACGTTTTCCTAGCGTACGAACTTGAAGAAACTTAAAATATTTAATGTATTTTTATTTATAAATATCATAAAATTGAACATCATCAAATATTATAGAAATTATTTTTTGAATATTTAAGATACATACTTTTACCAGCAAATAAGATAATTTAATATTAATCACATTATAAGTATTACTAAGAAACAGGTATTAAGGACATTATCAGTGATGTGTATGTGCTACTAATCTAGCGCTAATCCGACGTTTATAGCGAGGGCGATAATATCCTAAGTATCGGTTCTAAGCCGATAGTAATACGCAATAATCTTTAAGGCTTTCTTAGACGACCCTTTAAGGTATTATCGTGTACTTATACCCCATTACATGTATCCGTTATAAAAAAATCAATTTACACTTTTTATAGTATTTTTTGAAGAAATTTTATTGTGTGTTTTACATTTTTACAATTCTTATTCTACATAATCTGAAATTCTTATTTTAAAATAAGAATTACGTAAGTAAGTACGTAATTACGCAAGTCATAACCAGAGAATTCAAAGGAATAAAAATTTATTAAATTATAACTAAATTATATATTATATTTAAATTAATTAATTATATTTAAATTACAAACTACGTCTTCCTTTCTCAAAGTTGGAGACAAGAATGAATATAATAAAATGAAATTATAACTAAAAGAATACCGAAAAATAAATGTAACAAAAAATGGTTTCGGATGTTACATTCTGGAATTTTGATATGATACAATGCACCTGCGGCTAATCAGTGTTTTCACGGTTGGTGAGAAAATAATAAATGCTAATTTAACAATATTATAATTAATAAGAATGTAATAAATATTGAACTAATTCACAATTATACAGGAATATAACATATAACAAAAATATTTTTAAAAATTTGTGAACATTTATTTTAAAATAAAACAATAGTAGATATATGTTGAAGTTTTTTTTTTGTTTCAAAATAATTGTAATCTGAATAAAATGTATACTGTACAAGAACCTTTACTGTTGTTGGCTAGTCTAATTGGTTACGCGATATATTCAAATGTTTGAATATTTATATACAGAATATTGATAAAATTATTTAAAAAATCTTTAGTAAAGGCGGTGCAGTATTTTTGTTAGAATGATTAATTAAGGAAATATTGTTAGAGTGTGTAATTTCAAGCTTCCATAAGCATTCAATAATAAATATGTTTAAATATTTAATATCTGTCCAATATATTCTGTAAGTACATTAGAAGGGGATGACTAATAGGAAATCAGTTTGGACTCAATTTAGGAATTTTGACCAGACACATGTAACCAGTTTGCACGTTATTCTAGTTAGGAGGAGGTATATGACTAGGTTTTTGTTTAATTTGTTATACAAATAGCTTCCTAGGAAGCGAAAGAATCTTCTAGAAAAAGCAGTGTTCCTCTTAGTGTAAGAAGTGTATAATTTATGTTTTAAGCGTTTACTAGCACTAATTGAGGGATAATATTCTATTAGAGAATGTTTTTTTAGTACAATACTAAAAATAAATAATAGTGTTATAGAGAGAAGATCTAGCAGAGGGTAAAGATCTTGTGTAGGTAAGGTAAGACTTCACTAACTTTTAAGATGCTCTTTGGGCCTTTTCCAATTAAATAAGTTTGGGTTTTTATGCACCTCCCTATATCGTAATGCAATAGCTTAAAATAGATTGTAATAGGGCCATATATACTACTCTAACTACGAAGGTGCGTAAATTCTAAAAAATAAAGATAAGCTCAAGAATTCTGGTTGAAAGTGGTTTAATGTGGGAATTAAAACTTAGGGTGCTGTGAATCATGACACCAGGATGTGGCTAGATTCATAAATAACGAAACTGACGCTATTTACATTTAGGGCCTACGTGTCACAGTCCAATCAAAGTCAATTGTTTTTTTAGTCTGGAGAGACTTTTTGTAGGGATTAGAAAGTTGCGAGTATTTTAAAATAAAAATAATTGCTTCACGATCTATAAGTGACATCTCGCCTAAACAAAAAGAAGCTGTAAGTTTTGTTTTTAGCATGAGGTAGTCTTAACAGGTTTTGCTATTACTCGGGAGTTGGTGTGCAGGTAGTAAGCCGTCAGATACTAGCTAGTAAGTCTAAGTAAATGGAGGAGTTTTCATTAAGAGTAATTTCACTAATATCTATATTAATATTGCCTACAGTGATAATATTCTTGTATTTCAGGAGATTGTTTAGGGAATGGATAAACGGATCAACATTTACATAGCCAGGGGGTCTATAAATAACCAATGCTATCGTTACGGAGTCAACCTGAATGATAAGGCAGTTAGCACCGTTGTTCGTCGTTATATGGTTAGTTGTGTAATAAACTACAACTCCTTTCGTTTTGTGTCCTGTTTTGTACTGCGGAGGTGTAACTTTGACCATTAAGTATGGGGATATTTTAATGATGTCGCATCCGAACTAGGTAAGGACAACTATATCCTAATATCCCTGTCAATTTACAAGTAGAATAAATAGCCCTGAAAAGTTCCGATTTATACTTTGAATGTTTTTTACGTAAGCGAAGTGCAAACGAGGTTGCGGGTAACTAATGACACGAGATCACCGCCGGCCATGAACTATTGTATCATCCGTAGATTTACAAGAGTGCTGCCGGCGTTGGCAGTATAAATTAACGCCTTTTTGAAGGTACCTATATCGTATCGATCTTGATATCGTATTGAAAGTTTAGGTATTTCAGAGTTATTATTCAATGATACTGGTGAGCGATGAGTCGCCATTATGCAAATGAACAACTATTTAATTTTAATTCATTTACGCAGTGTAAAATTCAAACCCCTTGGGGTATATGTAGTAAACAAGACCGCTTGGTAGAATGCGAATTCGACGCACTGGCTAGGCGAGGGCAGAGCTTGCACGTTGCAATTATAAATACACTCTCAATATGTTTCTGATTTCTAGGTTACAACTACAAAACTATATAAACAAAATAAAATCACGTAGTTTGTGATAAAAATAATTTATATTAAATCTTCTACATGACGATTATTAATATAAAATTAATAACTACCTAATATTTTTTTCCTTACAAGTTTTTCAATTAAAGGTGTCATATGTCTTTCCAGTTCTTTTCAATTCAAAAATTATGTTATAAAATAAATTGAATGTTAATATCATAAAACTATACTATTTCGAATTATACTTTTGTTTATTTTGTATATTATTCCCAATTTTGTCATAACTTATTACTGTGTACTGGTTAAATATAAATCATTTAGTTCAATATAAGCAACATCGTTTGTAATTTTTACTCAGTGTTTTAAAATAGAAGTGTCACTTCTTTTAAGCCTATTCTTTCGTTTCAACAACTGGTACTACTTATAAAACTGTCTCTTCAAATCTTTATTAAAATAATTATTTTTATCAAAGTTACTAGCACTTGTACTTGTATTTCTTTCGTTAAATTATAATACAATATTATATAACACGATATAATTATTAAATCACGTGAACTTAGTATTATCTAACTGTGGTAGAGTTGTCTAATATTTTTGTTTCTTATCTAATTTTATATTATATATGTAATATGCTATTCAGGTTTATTAATGATCTCCAGTTTTAAATATTTTTTTAATAAATTTAATAGTGTATAGGAAATTAAAAATGATACGACTTATTATACATAAGTTATATTATATTTATTATACAATTACCTTAAATTTTTAAGACACACACAATAAAACGAAATATGGAGATTTTGTTAACGTTCGGAGATATATATATTCAAAATTACTTATTTTAAGTAATATGTTACGTTAAAAAAAAACTATTCCAACCTTTGTAGTTTCATCTAATTTCATCTCTAGTAAAATAAGCAACAAAACAATTGCTTTGCACTATTAAATTATTTCGTAATGTAGGTCATTCAAAAAGCTATAACTAATATGTTCACTCATTCTCTTACAAAAGGCCGCTAAATTAAACCTGCATATTATTCGTACACGTACTTCTCCTTTATGCGGTACGTGCCCGATGTTAAAAATTAGTTTCATAAAAAGCGAACATTGTGTGGCATAACGCTAAAGGTCCGCTATTCTATCATTACTATTGGTATATTTTTCTACAAAGAAAAGTCTCTGCCCACTTTCAGTAATAAACATATTTCTCATACGCCACTACTGGCGAACGATATTTGTATTCAGATTGTGTTTTGTGTTGTTTATTCGCTTGTTCTTGTAATGTTATATGTTGTTGGCTTGTTTTTGAAATTTTTTATTTCTATATTAGTATGAAAAAACTGTTGATTTTAAAACTTCGTAGATGCTTATTATAGGGTGGTTTGGATGATGACATCAATATCTGAGTTTCTTCTTTTACTTTCAGAAGGTCCTTTTGCTATAATATACTTCATGTCGTGCTTAGCAAGCAAGTGTCTAATTTCATATTAAGTAATATCAGTAAAATATAAACCTCAAAAAAGGTGAATTACACATAAAACATTGTTAACAATTTGTATTTATTACAAAATAAACCTTCTAAATTTATGCGTTTTTGAAGTATATGTAATTATAAATATTTATAATAAAGGTGTATGTTATTATAAACATTCCTAACTTACATCCGACAGACTGCAATAACACTAATGACCGAAATTAATAATCGATCGCAGTACTGTTGCTACTAAAACATTGACATTGCCAGTTATCATAGGTGTTATCTCAATGCCGGATTGTCAATGGATTAAATATTGATTCCAGGCGTTAGAGGAAATGTATGACTATAAAGACAACAAACAATGTTTCACTTATTCTGAAACCTTGACCAATACGACAATACTAACAAAAATAATCTAATTTTGAATAAGGAAAGGCATAAAAGTTACAAAAAATACATTGCTTTGAATTTTAAATTGTAAGAAGTTTTACGATACAATATCAATTTTAAATGCGATTGCTTGAGTTCATTTTAAGGTGCAGTAAAACAAAACAGACATTTGTCATATTATTCTCCATATTAATACCTGCCCCTACTACTTGGAAAATTCTACTTCTGACTTCTTGGAAAACTAGAAAAACACCTCGATTGAACTCATGCTCGAACTATTTTTATATATTTTTATACGCTCTGAAAGTAGCTTAAAAACACACATTACCTAGAATGAGTCATGTCGATGCAAGTTGAACTGACTTCTTTTTAAGACCATGATACTTTTGAATAAACGTCGACATGTTTATAATAATAATCAATAAATACTATAAGTACCTACTTAAACACTTTTTTTTATTAATATCCTTACTTTTTTCAATTTAATCCTAATATTTTAAATAAACATATTGGTAAAGGTAAAATATGCAAACTTAGAAATTTCTTTAAGATGGTTTTGAGTACTAAAGTATATTGAAATAGGGGAAATTTGAATGTAATGAAGACTAAATTTAGACCATGAATGTTTATCATTACAATATAAAAGAAAAAACGAATATACAAATAAAAATAAACAACATTAAAAAAAATCAACAACACGAACAATAGTCAAATCTGCGTCTTCTAGAATACCATCTTCACCTCTTAAACGGAACTAAATTTCCGTGTCGTTGTTCGCCTATTAACACTTTTTATTTCTTTTGTTGACGGATGTAAATCCTTTCCGTATTTATGCATTTTTCTTTGTATATTATTATAGAATTGAAATAAGTTTAACTAACAAGTTTGTAGACAATATCAATTGAGAACATGTCTTTTGGGATACACACAGATGCTATTGTGTAATGAAGTGAGAACAACAAAATCTTAAAATTAACCCTATATTACTGTACCATGGCATAAAGAGGATTTAATAAAGTATTAAAAATAAAGTATGAAAACATTTGTAGAACCTAAAGTTATTCTAGTGCTAAAAAGTTAGGTATTCACTTTATTTTCAGAAACTGTTTGTCGAATTAACATTTTAGTCTTATATTCTAATTGATTATATTGTGTTAACTTAGAACTTTAAAATTTGGCAAGTAACATCTAACATCGTCTTATAGTAAAAGTTCAATAAAAATTTAATACTATATATTTGTAATTAAATAATAAAAAATATAGACTTTTAGAGGTTTTAGATTTGAAATTCGAGCCAGATTGACATTTGTCCGATTTTTTTTAATATTTACAATCTTAAAGCATCTGTCTTAATTGGGTCAATCAATATTATAGTCTTTGATCCGTAAAGACATATTAAAAATAAACTGAAAAATTAACAAACACTCCGGGATCACAACCTGTATACGAATGTGGTATTACCGAAATCCATTACTATGCTTCTACGAATAATCAATTTATATGCAATATTGTCACACATCACTATGAATAATGCATAAAATTGGATTGCCTGTATAAAGCGCTAAGAAATGCTTTATGTCGCTGGGTGGAGTAACCATTACAGTGAGTTTGTTTACTATAAGTTTTCATAATCGCTTAACAAGTTCAAAACATTTTGTAGACGTTTGCTCTGTGATTTAAGGAGATATACTAACAAAGAAAAAACTAAATTACTAGAGAGAGGCATTACTCTAGTAGAAGGGAAGTTACTGTCACTAAAGCTAATTAGTTAGGTCTGAAACTAAACAATAATTCAGATTGCATCATTAGCGTTACAGCGTTGCTTAGTGAAAGTTTTATCACGCCGTGACTCTTAATTTTTGGATTTACAATAATAGTTATTTTATCAGTTGGGTTATAAAAGATAGATGAAGAAAAATTATTTTCATTTATGACAAAAACAACTTGATATAAGCTGGAAGTTAAAATAGAAACGAGTACTTAAAAAAAATATGTAAAAAAATATACTTTTGTTTGCATAATTAAGTTCCTTTCAAATATTTCAATGAATATACTCACATTAACTGTAACTCTTTATTTATAACATACTTGGGAGCATGGTAACCATTCAGCATGTTAATAAAATCTCAAACTATGTTTTGGTAACATAAATTTAACTTTTCGTTTTATCCTCCTTTCCTAATCTGTCAAGAAAAATAATACTAGTGATATAACAATTAAGTATTGCGTATATATGTAATATTCCAAACAAAGATATCCAGAAAAATAATATCTACTACATTCAACTTTATTCAAAATTAGTACATTTTAATATAATATATAAGAGCAGAACGAATAATAATATTATTAGGTTGTCTTTAGTATTACAGACAGAAGGGCAACAGTATCGTATACCTATTATAAAACGATCTGAGTGTTATTGTTACATGAGTACATAATATTAATCATATTTTTTTAATAATTAAAAATAGTTAATTGGATAGAAATATTTCATTATATAATGATGAAAGTATAAATGATTTTATTTTAAAACTATAAAATGTAATTAAAATTTCAAAAGCTTTAATCTTTTAATGTAAATAAAAATGAAGTTAACGTAATATAAAATATAATAAAAATGTAAAACGAATATCTTAATTAAGTTTTTAATAATAAAGTCCACAGCTGCTTGAAAGCTGCAATAAACACATGATGGGTTCTACAGCTTTAGAATAATTTTCTAAAAATAATTTTTAAATCAACAATGTTAAAAAAATACAAAGTTCCATTCCAATTTTGCATATTATATTTGAAACAGGGTAAGAATGAATGTTGAAATTTAAAAAAGCATAACATAGGTGTCATGTTACAGACAATAAATACATATATATATCAAAAACTGTGTGTCTGTAATGTTTATGAAGGGATATAGAATTAGCTTTAAATATATATATAAACCTTAATTTTATTGTATAATTTTATAAAGATTATTATCGATTTTAATAAGAGATAGTGACACAATTAAAGTGTAAGGGTTACTTTTTGCCTTTTTCCTAAAACTTTTTGTTACTAGATCATTACTATTTCTATTATTGAGTTTTAAATATTTGAAAATATTATTTTGAATTCTAGACTAATATGCTGTAAAAAAGTTAATAAGATAACTGCAAAAACCTCTTTATGATATAAATAGATTCGATATAACAAATGTTACATTGATATAAGACAGGATCGTACCAGAGAGGAACAACTCGAAACTTATTAAATATGAGTGACGTTAGAAGGCTGAATACGTAAGATAAACAAAATTCTACGAAAATTTAGGTTAAAAACACGGAACGTCTGTCGCTCCTGACCTGACAAGTCATGCAATTCGCCAGACAATACACTAATGAATAAAGTTTGGTTGTTAACCAAGCTAACTTTCGGATATTCATTTATAAGTATATAATATATTATATACTAGATCATTTTTGTGACAGGATTAAGTTGCATAATTTCTTTAAAACTTGTTAGCCATTATGTACATATTGTTGTTTTGGAATAATCCAAAAAAAAATGGCATATTATTTTTATAATGCTTAAAATTTTTATTCTTTTAAAGCTAAACAAGGAGCGATTAATGGTCTTTTTTCATATAATATCAAGCTTCTTTAAATTTATGGGATTGTTACATTTATAGGAGTATGCTATCCATTTGCCATGTAATCTTTATGGATTTTTAAGAGTCTTCCTAGGCCCTTAGCATCTAGACTGTTTCTACACCAGTAATCACATTATTATTATTGAGTTTAAATTAAAAAGTTACATCAACTTGTCTTACATAACATCAAAAAGATTTTAGTTAATGATGTCAATATGGAAATGATAAATATTCTTTTTACAGACTGATTTGAAAAGAAAATATGAATAATCGCAAAAAAATAATTTCGAAAAAATTATACAAAACCTATTCAAAAACTGATTTGTTGAATAATATTCAAACATACATGTAATTTAACACAAAAACCACTTCTTTTCTAAGTTTTTACTTCATTTGCGCAACTGACATGAATCCAAATAAAATTCTCATAACTTTTGTCAAGTGTCCTTTATTTTAAAGTTGGCTGATCGTCTGATTTTGCTTAAAATGTGAATTCAGTTTTTTATCTGAAAGTTATATTCTTCTAGTCTGAAATAAGTATTATGTTATAACGTTAAAGAAAGCTGACAGTGCAATATAATAGAAATTAAAATACTGTCACAGTAATTATATATACCCGTATAATAACTGAACCTTGATCTGAGTAAATATTAATCTTTAACAGTTTTATTTAAGTGCTAATGTATAGTCTATTCTTAAAATGTAACATACATAAACTTGTGACGAGTTTGCAAGGATCATTAATATAATTTGCTCTTTAGATAACTTTACAAAATACAACATCTTAAAATTCAATAAACTATGAGGCTTTTAAAGGAAATGGTATAATTTTAATATAAAAACCACTTCTAAAACTTTGATATATATTTTAAAAACACTTTTGTATACCTTGTCTTTTAAAACAATCGTAGTGTGTGTGATTTAATAAGCAATTAAGTGCAAAAATCTGAATAGCAGTTTCTTAAACTTCATTAAGTTTATTAAGTCTTATATAGTACTAATACGTTCATAGCCCTCTACTGAAAATTAAATTGATGAAGTAATATGTAAACTTGTTATTTTAATAAAAATATTTATAGTTATTATTTAATTTGCTCTACCCAACAATTTGTTATTTCTTTAATAAGTTAATACATAACGTAGACGTTCCTATTTTTTAATCTAATATATTTTATTTTAACTCAAATATTGACATAAAAAACTAAATATTTAAGTACTGCATTCAGAATTACAGACGGTTTTAATTAAAAGAAGGCTTAAGTAACAAGCCCCGAAAACTTGGTAGTAGGTAAATATACGGAAACAATTATACACTACCTATGTTTACAGTGGCTAATGAAATATTTACAACTTCTGTCAATATAGTTAATAACTAACACTTAAGTTCTTTTGTAATATAGAGAAGCTTGAAAATTATTACAAATTATATGATTAGTCTGGTCTTTTTTGTATTCTTGTGATTGTGATTGTTATTGATATTTATTTATGAATTAAAATTGCAGTATTTAAGGTACTGAATTATAACCATTAAGAGCCTGATTTCAATTAATTAAGGACCATATAAAATTCCAACTAATAAAAGTAACAAACAGTTGCAGTAAACTGAAGTGGCGGACGACGATTTTTCGCTTTGTTGTCAATCCTGAAGGAACATTTATTTTGAGCAAAACGCGTTAATCAGTTCTTAAGTCAGAAGTCTACGCGTGCCTCTACAAGTCCTCTAGTGGTAATGCAGAAACGGATCAACCCTTGGGCCTCGTCCAAGTGAAGATTGATGACCTGCTTTCACAAACTCCCTCTGCCAAAGTCGTAATCCTCGGGGACTTCAACGCGAACAATACTGATTTTTTAAGGTCACGTGCAACTCACTACGTGAGGAGATTTTTCTTAAATTTTGCTGTGGCGTATGTTCTGTCCCAGCTGGTTAAGACGCTCTTGCTTACCGGACGTGAACAGCCACACGTTTTTTTTGTTGGATCTTCTGCTGACTACACGTCCAGGAAAGTATCAGGTCATTGTCGATGCTCTCCTAGAGGGTAGTGCTCATTCAACATCCAGTTCGCACAAGCCCGTGAACACATACACTACAAGTCAAAGGTTTGGGGTAGAATGCAATCCTTTTTTGCATCCTACGCATGGGAGGTAGTTTTTTTTCTTCTAATGATCCCAATAACTGTGCTGTGGCTGTCGCTGATGTGAAGAATCATAATATGCAGAGCTTGAAACTATTTCTAGCAAGCTCTGTGGTACCACTTGGTGGCAAGTCACGACCTTGATTTGATGCGTCCGTCAAGCGTATCAAGCTTGAACTATTGCGTTAGTCACTAAGAATCCGAACTCTAGAAGTCTAAAGAGGAAGTATAACTGTGTTTTTAGATCGGTTAAAAAACTCAATTCGGACGGTAAAAGTACATACACGATTAGTCGTAGTAACGAAAGAATAAATATCGATTCCATTTTTTTATTAATAAGTTTGGTGTGCATTTCATATGGAAAATATTTTTTAAATATTATTTAGGCAAAATGTCGAAAACATTATGTAATAATAAAATATAATATAATTTAGTTAAAAAAAATCCTAAATATAGTATATATCCTGCATATTTATATAAAACAATATTCTACTGAGAGCCTTTGTGTAAATAATATAAAAATAGGGTTCTTCCTTTTAAATTCACATCAAAATCGAAAACAAATGTTTTTATAAATGTTATAAGTTTAATGATTCATCACGAAAAATAATAGTAGCAGTGGCATTAGCAGTGTCAGGTCGTCTTTCTAATTAGGGGATGCGTGCGAAGAAGAACCTACTTCGTCGAATTTTTTAATCTGAACTCTGTTACAAATCGTTATAAAACATTATTTTTATAAAACACACTCATTTCGCTTTTTTACCGATTAGATTCCCAGAGATTTAAGTATAAATAACGAAACCTACGCCAGTATTGTTCTCCTGCATTTCACATGAAAGACACTTTATTAAAATAGATAAGCTTATACTCTTAAGCTTATACTGTTCTTAGTTTTTTGTATGTAAGGTTATACATATATATTTTTTTGTAAAAAATGTATCTGAAAATTATAAAAAAATCAACTAAAATATCCAAAGATATTTAGTTCTGATTGAGATCAACGTAACAAAATCAGCTCAACATGCTTTTAATTTTCGCATGAAATCTATTTTAAGTACACTTGGTTTGACAGTTATACGCTTTAGATCAATATAATCAACTGGCTGACGGAAACTGATTCGTAACTTGATTGGCTTTCATACTTCAACCAATCTAGGTGAACAGTTCTCCATTTTACACTTATAATGCTAGGAACATGGTAATAGTGAATATTTAAAACAAGAAAAGTATTCTATTATTTACATATTAATTATATATGTATACCTTTTAATATCTAGTATTATTTTATGGATTAATTAATAATACTTCATAAATGTTAATTTAAATCACATTTTTTTTATGTTAGAGGAGAGCTAACGAGCGTGCTGGTCACCGATGTAGGAGTTTACCGCCGCCCATGAACTCTTGCAACATCTGAATAATCGGAAGAGGTAGGAGCACACGCCTTTCTTGAAGGCACCCATGTCGTATGGATCCGAAAATACCGCTGAAGAAAGAACCTGGAAAACGGCACAGTAGAGGATCGCCATACATCTTGGTGATACTGAAGATATTGCAAGCGATGACTTGCTGTACGATGATGAAATTCGGCGGTAGACATCAGATCAAATAGCTCTTCGGTACACTCTCCTATGTAAATGCGAACGAAGGCGCACAAAGAGGCCACGTTACTATGCAATGCAACAGAGTCCATTCACAGAGCAACAATCCGAACAGCTCTCCGCTGTACGCTGTCAAAAGGTAGAAGCTGATATTGAGGTGATTTGGACCAGAGGTGAGAACTCTATGTTTGGCTGGACTTATAGAGCGCAAGTATTTGTTTCTTTTTTAAGTAGTCCTTTATTCGCTTTTCTTTCTTTAAAAACAAATCTGCAGTTAAAAACTATCGTTTTTGAATTCGCTATCTGGAATATGACATATAATTTACAATCTCCCTTTATAAGACATATCCACGAACTTATTATAATTGCCATATACCTTAAAACAACCGTATCAACAATATTCATCAAGTTATTGAAGTGAAATGAATTATATTCGTTCCTTGACAAATAGATAAATCTCTAAATAATAAGCAACAATAAGCCATTAAACTATATCCGTGGAAATAACTGTGTTTTGCTACACTATTCCTACCTACGTCAAAATCTAAGGTAGGGCACATCACTACCACAACAACAACGACATTAGTCACCCACTACACTACAAAATAATATATTAAATTAAAAATGACATTTTAATCAGGGCAATCGCTAAAATATCTCTTGGAGCGACGAAAAATTTTAACGAGAACTGGACGGTGCTCTATAATAAATTGCCAGCCATAAAATTAAAATGATTTATTTTATTCATTCTCAATAGGAAGTTGTGTCATAACTATGATTTACTATATAATAAATTATAAGAAGAATTATGTTAAAATAATCTTATAAAGACAAAATATTTTATAACTTCGTTATGAATAAACTTACTAAACCTAGTAATTAGATTTTATTTTATTATTGGACCTCAAAATTATCAATTGGTTTTCTTTGGGAATTAAGAAGTTCAAACTAACTAGAAATTTAATTACCATATAGTAACCAAATATAGAACAAAATATTATCCTAATAAAAAACTAAATGAATTTAATTAAATAACAGGCGTTCAAGTCCATTGTTAAACAATGTATGAAACTGTTCTACTCAGAGACATGTGCAATTCATAAGCGCAAACCATTAGGGAGTGTCACAGAAATCTTCATATTAGCTTTAATGATGTAGCTTACTCTAATTTTAGGGGTTGTACTCGAGTCTTATTGTGTACATTGAACTTGAATGCATTATTAATATTTCTATTTATATATAACTGCCGCTTCAAAGTGAATAAAACAACTGATAAAAAGTGTGCTACCTCCACTTTATTTCTAATATAGTTTTTGAATAGACAATTTCATCTAGACAATTCTCCATGATCAATCGTAAAAACATAATCGTAAATTTATTTTATAACATTACATATTTACGTATCTTTTTGCAATAATTTGAGCATATGGTAAAAAAATACAAAAACCGGTCTTTTGGACACGCTTTAGTTTTAAAATAGGATCACACTAACTAGACTTTATTCAGATAATTTTATTTAATTCGTCTATGAAGTCTAAAAGAAATAAAGTCAAAAGTAACACATGTTAAGGTTAATTTATTCTTGCACTTAGTACTTGGTTTAATAGTCTTCATTCAGTTTTAAAGACCTTACAAATTGTATGTATTATTGTATTTATATCTATACGTCTACTAATAATTAAACAAACGAGGAAATTTAAAAATATACGTTATAAATTTGATGTGTCCATCTCAGATGATTTCAGCTTTCTGACAAAAAATGATGTCGGATACATTTTTGATATTAATATTTTACTTATTTATTATATTTTTATTATTAGTTCAAATTCAGAGCATTTAATTGAAATCCTAATAATATATATCTTTCTTTTTTGTTGAATGTACAATGTTTTAAATCACTTATTTCTTCATGAAAACACATATCAACTGGAAATATATCAATCAACTTACGGCTTTATTTTAATATCCCTTGAAAAAAACAATTGTTTTTTGTTGACTCATATAAAAAATTAATTAATATTTTAAGTAATTTGAAATTTTTAACAGTAATACATAATATTTTTTATATAATATAAAGACCAAAATGGAAAACCATACTGAACGTCACCTATCACCGTTGAGAGGGAAACAACATATAACGAGGGATACTTTGCTAGTAAAAATTACATTAATAGGAAATGAATTTAATTTCATAAAAACAAAATCATTTGGTCAGTGTCGCCCTGAAAAATCTTGATAAATAGAAAATTCAATTTCCGACAGTCCTTCAACTCGAACTTGTCAATGGAATTAATATACTTTTACACAACATACATATATAACATTGCTATTAAATATTTTTTAAACTGAAATACTCACAGGAATGGAAAATAAAAGTTTTGTGAGTTTTCAATAGATCTGAATAATTATTATATTTATTGTTTTTCATCCACATTAATTTTACTAATTTTTTTAAGTATTTTGAAATCACATGATTTATTAATGAACATACCTTTAAAGAAACATGTTAACAAACAAAAAAAAATCAACATTGAATTGATTAATTATTGTAAGGGCCCTTTCCTTTAAATATTAGAAAAAAAAACACCGTTTAATTAATACCCTTATTGAATTCAACTTTCCTTTTTTTAATATGTAAAAAAAAATAGTTCTTTGACGAAGTGTAATTTTTAAAATTTCTGTAAATTTTGAAACTCAATATTTATTTCTTTAATAAATTGAAACTAAAGTGTCTAAAACTAAAGTAAATAAATATGAAAATAGTTTAATATATACATACTATTTTTATTTACATGTGTTTATTTACATCTTAATATTTTAGGTGTAATAATATTTAATAATAATCCAAACTCACGATACGTATAAGTTACATCGTCTCATTTTATTGTCAATCCCGGTACTTTGCTTACCGGTCACCTCTCAAATTACAACTACAGCAACCAAAATTATTTACATCTAGAACACCCAAGAAACTGATATATATTTAGAATTAATTTCAATGTAATTGGAATATTTAAGAGAATTCAATTTAACCTAAACTTAATATTAGTAGAAAATGAAAACAGCAATCTGAAATTGATTTAAATAATCTATGTCTCAACTCTACAATCCAGTTATATTTTTTATACATACTAAATATATAAATTTAAAACACAAACCTTCTTGGCATTAAAATTGTCACTCAATGTCGTAAAAGAATATTGAGAAAAAGACAGTGATTAAATTCATTTAGTACAATTTTGGAACTCGATGAATAATGTAATGCCATTCAAATGTCACCGTCGTGTCAAAAAAGAAGACGTTCGACTTATATAAGACTTTTATGAATATTTACCACTATTATCGATACGACTGGTGTAATAATATTTATTATGTTACCGAAACAAAGTAACCTTAAAATTTCTTAATAAATGAAAAGCAATAATATATAAGAGAATTCGAACAATACTTTTATTAATTAATGATTATTAGACAATGGTATTTATTATTATGAAAGTGATGTTCGTAATATTACATGTTATATTTAAAGTCAGTTCTATTTATATATATTATAATATCAAGTGAAAGATATTTTTAAGATAGTATAAAATAGAATAGTTACTTTCATCAAGTATCGATCAACTATATGGTTAGCGGTGTTTTATTTTTTCGTCGATATTTTGTGAGAGGATAGTACTATCCCGATAGAGCTCCCCTAAGCAATCCGCAGTCAATAATGATAACTATTCTGTACCTATAAGTAAAATTTAAAACAAAATATTTGCAAAAACTGTTATGTCGTTACTATTAAATACATACATATTTGTTAAATTGTATAAATATTTATTTCTCTCATACTTTTTCAGTTCTGCTAAGGTGTTTAATAAATGCAATGTCATGACATTGCATTTATTAAACACCTTTGCGGGCTTCAAATATTTGGATTGTCTAGTATTACTTAGCGTTATGCTCACGCAGTATTTAACAATTTTACCATTGTTGATTTAGGGCCAATATATTATTAATGTGTGAAGTAAAATTAAGGTAGAGACAAATTCACAATAAAAAATCCGTTATATAAATACTTAGTTTATTTATTTAAGATAGATAGATTTTATATGATAATAATATACAATTTTATTTAAGTATATATAAAACCCGTGTGTATTCTTTATTGTAACATTTTCCTTATCGCCTGATTTCTTATTAGATTGCCGTGGAGTTAGCCCTCTTTTACACACAGGCTTTCTCTTATTGCTGTTATTTAGTTACGAGAGGGATATCTATTGACGCGAGAACTTAACTTCACTTGTTATGTCTTCTGTTTCTTATTTTATTATTGTATCAAGAGTGCCAATGTCATTACTGTATCTCTGAATAGCCTCTCTTTCAGACAATCTAATAAACCAATGAATGAGTCTATGTTACTTATTATGATTTATAATAATCTTGTTATTTTTCACAAAAGAACTTAATACACGTGTCGTTTCCTAGATTGATGCAGCGTGGCAATAACTGACATATCTCGTCATTATGTATGTTCAATGGCTTACATATTTGAAAATGTATTCCTAATTTTACTGTACGTTCCTTTGCATTTCTATAAATGCAATTAGAGTCTAACTTTTCATTCAAGTGCAATGTATGCTATTTTGAAATACAAAACTTTAAATATAACTGAATTAACATTTATTTAATAAGAGATATTTGTAAAAAAATAATAAATAAATTTTTCATCTCAAAATATTTAGTACCTATTGATTATTAAAAACTTTAAAATTTAGTTTTGGGAACAACATAATTATTAAAAAGGTATGAATGTTATTTTATTTTTATAGGTGCTAGTTATTTGGTCATTAGAAAAATTACAGAATAGTTTAATTGTTATTCAAATGCTAATATCAAAAACGATTCACCAATTAACGTCACCTATATATACAAAATTAAACACAAAAATATAGTTTTATTTCAATAATTATATTATTTTTTTTTCCGGTGTTTTTATTAATTTATTTAACCATAAAACTTAAATCTAACATTACAGTTATAGACCATACCATCAGGTCGCCGGCAAGGTTACCACCCATCGGACAAAGTCGGGTCGCAAAGCGACCTAGTCGTGTTCCGGCACGTTGTTCGATGAAGCGGTATATATGGGAAATGGGTCTGAACAATTGTTCAGACCCATTTGGCTTGACCGGTTTGGCGTCGAGTTGGTGTTTATTGTGTCGGGTGCCTAATCGTGGAGGGTAGCAGGATCCGAAGCGACGGCTTTCCGCTGGCCGCCCGCCGATAGTTGGGTGCCCAATTGGTGGGTGAGCCACCAACAAAATGCTGCCCCGCCAGCTGCAAAAAATCAGAGGGCTCCGTTGTGCCACTTGGCGACCAGATGAGGGGGCTCGATGGCGATCCCTGGGGGGTTCGGGCATCCCCGCAGTCTCCAGACTAGCCTCCCAAAGGCATGATATCACCAATTTCAACGTCGGGTTCGATACATACCGCCTCGTTCAACTGCCATTTCTCATCCTATTCACTCTTATATTATTTTTATGAAGAAGTCCAAATTAAAGAACAAATTTTTACAGCGGTTGCACTCCTCCTCATTCAAAGTGCACCTCACTAATATCAGGAGCTTGCACTCTAATCTCCTACCTATCCACCACCACCTGGAGACAGAGCAACCGCACTTGCTCTTTTTGACGGAGACACAGATACAATGTCCTTTGAGCGCTACGTACCTGGATCATCCCGGTTACTCGTTAGAGCACAACTTTCACTCACGTGCCGGGGTCTGTGTGGACGCACGGAACCACCTCTGTATCATGCGTCTCAGTCACCTTGAAGACCCCACTTTTTCTTCACTATGGGTTTTAGTAGACACAGCAAACAAAAAATCCTGTATTGCTGTGTCTACCGTTCGCACAGCGGTGTTCAGGAGACAACTAGATTAATTATTTGAGTATCTCGGTTAGGCTGCTGATATGGCTCTGCATACTGGTCCACCAGAAAGACGAGCTGCACTGAGGGGTACTGACCCTTCAGTACAGCTCGTCTTTCTGGTGGACTTTAATGCCTGTCATCAGGACTGGCTGTTTCCATACCAGAAGACCGAACATGCTGGAAGAGAAGGTCGGAACTTTGCGTTGTCCTTCGACCTCTTTTAGCTGGTGTGGCAAGCGACAAGGGTACCAGATGTAGTAGGTCATACAGCCAATTGCCTGGACCTTCGGCTGACAACTGACCCGGACAGGTATCGTGTAGAGGTCTTCTCTCCCTTGGGAACCGATCCGATCACTGACTGGTGAAATCTGTGTTTACATATTCCCCACCAGCTTTCGAACCTTATAGTGTTAGGCGAGTATGGAAATACAAGTCAGCAGATTGAGATGAGATGCGGCACTTTTTTGCGTCTTATCCTTGGCGGCAGGTCTGCTTCTCTTCTTTGGATCCGTCGAGTTGCGCGGATGCTATAACCGATGTGGTACATCACGCAATAGAGTTTTTCATTCCTTTAGCTGACGTACCCATCGGTGGCAGAGCTCGCTCATGGTTTAATGCCGAATGTGGTTATGCTGAAGATCGAAAACATTCGGCATACCTCATTTGGGTTAATGCTCGAAGCCGCAAAGCTCCGGATATACGTTTAAAGAAGAGAGCCTTTCACCAAGCTGCCAAGTCCTATAAAAAGGCATTACGGAAGGCTCGTCGCGATCGTATTGCTAAGAATGGCGAAAAGCTCTCTGTCAGACCTACTGGCAGTCGAGCTTTCTGGTCTCTTCATAAAGCGATCGAGTCCAACTTCTGCCAACCCTCACTGCCTGATCTGCTGAAGCCGGATGGATCTCTGGCCCATACAGCGACAGAGAAAGCGAATGTATTTGCTTTTCTGTTTGCTGATAATTCGCATCTAGACACCGGCAATGCTTCTCCAGCACATCTTCTTCACTGCGGCATTTGATGTGAAGAAATCGAGTGGTCCTGGTGGTATACCAGCCATTCTGCTCAAGACATGCGCAGCTAAGTTGTCTCCTGTATTGACAAGTTTGTATCGCCACTCTTTCAAAACTGGAATAGTGCCGAAATCCTGGAAGCTTGCCAACGTGCAACCGGTGCCCAAAAATGCAGCCGTGCCGTCCTGCCAATTATAGACCAAGATATTATAGACCAATTTCAATCACCTCCATACTCTGCAAGATTATGGAGCATGTATTGAACTCACGCCTTCTAGCGTACCTTGAAGGTAACGATCTCCTCAGTGACCGTCAGTACGGGTTTCGCCGAAATAGGTCCACTAGGGACCTTCTAATGCATGCTAAGCACGTTTTAGGCAAGGCCATCGAGAAGAACAGAGAAGCGGTCGCCGTCTCTCTGGACGTCTCGAAGGCATTTGAAAGGGTCTGGCATGCGAGCCTTATAAGCAAGCTTTCAGCGTACGGTATATCTCCTGGTCTGATCGGTTGGGTAACGGACTTTATGAACCAGACATCTCTCCGAGTAGTTGTCAACGGGTGTTCCTCGGAACCCTTGACAATAAATGCCGGAGTGCCTCAGGGGTCCGTTCTTTCTGCAACTCTTTTTCTGCTGGACAGTCACGATCTGCTAAAGTCCGGTATCTATGGGTATGCAGACGACAGTACAGTTGTAGAAAGATACCTGCCGAGTAGTCGGGCTATTCAACACCACCAAAACGCAGACGTGTCTGTTCACCGCCAAAAGGAGCCCTTTCACCTCGGCTCCTACTTTCCAGAATGTATCTTTGGAATAAAGAGACCGGCTTCAGTTGTTAGGGTTAGAGATTTCCTGGAACCTCAACTTTGGTCGGTGTATTGAGTCCAGAGCAAGAGCAGCTGTAGGAAAACTTGCCGTTCTTGCGAAGGTCCGTCAGTACTTTACACCAGGACAGCTTCTTGGATTATACAAAGCACAGATCCGGTCGTGTGTGGAGTACTGTGGTTACATATTCGCTGGTGCCGCAAAGTCTCATCTTGCGGTTCTGGACTCAATTGAGAGTCGAGCAAAGAGGCTTATAGGCGATCCCAAATTGGTAAAAGCCAACCTCCACAGCATTGAACACAGGCGTAGAATTGCTGGTCTCTCAGTATTCTATAGCATACATTTTATTGAGTGTACGCTGGAATTACAGGATCTAATTCCTCCGTCCTCCTTCCATCACAGGACGTTCCGACGCACGGCAGGTATCCATCCTTATGTCGTGGACATTCCCCCTCTCCTAACGAAGCGCTTTGCTTCGTCTTTTTTAATTCGTATAGCGAAGGACTGGAACAGCTTGCCAGCGTCGGTATTTCCGTCCTAATATAATGTGAGTGACTTCAAGAGAAGAGTGAATAGGTTGCTAGTTTAATACGCCTTACCACCTATGGCTACATTTCCACTTCCCATTAGGTGGAATGTAGTCAAGCATTAACCTAGATGGTATAAAAAAAATCAATTCAGACAAAATTAAACAGTTTAATTAAATTAAAATTAAATAGTTAACTTAAATTATGGCAATTAAAGACAATTGTTATTGAATGAAATTAGACACAGATGTGCTGTTCATGAGAGCGAACCATTAAGATTCAAAGAGCAAATATGTTTCAAATCTTATCTATAATGTTCAGCAGATTGTTTTGCAATCGATAAAATTGTATAGGAAATACCTATTGTATTTGAAAAAAAGTTAAATCGCAGATAAACCTTTACTAACAGTTTTCTTTTCAATAAAACTTTTGCACGTTGAAATGCTTGTAAAAGATCGGTTGACGCTGTAAAAAATATACTTTATATTTAGTACCAATTATCTTATTAAATGTAGTTTATTATTATTATACAATCAATATATAAAAAATAAAAGATTGTAGCCCAAGTTCACGATGATATTATGCATACAAAGAATTCCAGTGGCAGTAGAGGATAATTGACATCGCTTGTTCTGGTGAATACACCGATAGCTGAGGGCTGTTTTTAACATCAGTAAGTTGATAAACAATATATCGTAAAAAATAAACTTATCTAGTTAACCTTAACTACAATTGTAGCTTAGGATATTGATACTGAAATAATGATTGAATCCAGGGAAGAAACAACAATATTATAATAAAAATATCAACTATAACCAATATGTAATGTAGCACTTTAAAGTTTACACGTTTTTACCTAATTTATCGTTCTAATTTCATTAATGTCAAGGCCCTTTACAAATATAAATCACAATCGGTCACATTTTTCTTTTCGTTATTCTTAATATATTTCATAATTATCATATGGTTGAATTGTGTATTTGGTGAATCTATTTTAATGATCATAATTAAAATATAATATATTACTAATTAAAATCTATTTTTTTAAATATTTAAATAATCAAAAATTGCCGATATTTCGTATAGATCCCCAAGATCGTCGTTATTATAATTTGTTAATATTAGACACAGCTTCGAAGCCTACTACTTAGATTTTAAAAAGTTACTTTGCATCTTTTACCTCGCGTACAAACCTGATGAAACTTTAAAAATTTAAGCACATTTTTGTATAAATGAAAATAAATCGGCATTCTAAAGGAACTTTACAAAATTAACCATCATAAAACATTTGTTACTAACTGTGTTTCTAACTATTATCGAAGTTACATTTATTTCCAGCTGAATAAGATAATTAATTATTAATTACATAATAAATATTACTAAGAAACAAGTATTAAAAACATTATCAGTGATGTGTATGTGTTATTTTTATTATGTTGAGGGCAATAGTATCATAAGTATCGCTTCTAAGCCGATGGTAATACGTAGTAATCCGTAAGGTTTTCTTAGAAATATTGTGCATTTATATTCTATTAAATGTATCGGCAATAAAACATTCAATTAGGGTTGCCCCCTTCCCTCAAATATATAGCGAAGGGGTGATTGCTGACCCTTGCGTTCTACTCGTGAATGGGTGCTGCTTGCGGTGACTGGTCATATTGCTAGCTACGGATTTCCTTTTTCTTATCATTAGGCCAGCTTATCAAATGATTGTGATGGTTCTAGTTGTTCGTACATAGCTTACCAAATATATTAACTTTTGTGAAATTATGATCACAATAACAAAACCCGATTGAGTTTATTGTGTGTTTTTTTCATAATATAGTGCGTTTGGAAGCCTCGCAGCCTAATTTTAAGTTGGAGAGTGTATTTAGAAAAGGGCTTACTTCGACAAGTATAGTATCAAAATAGGCCCTCTGTCACTACCATTGACGTACACAAGTAATCGCTGGTGTTGATTAAAAGTGGAAAAGATGTAAATGAATAAATTAATAAAATAAGAGCTTTTATCTTTATGTCGGTATTGGATTGAAAATGGACATCAAATTATTTTTTTTTATAATTTTTAATTATAACATATATGTGTATAATTATAATCAAATGGTAATTCTTACTACGACTTACTTCTATGTTTTAAATATATGCATTGCTATTTCAAAATAAAATAATATTATTTAAAAGTAAAACAATGGTGTACATTGAAGTTTGTTTTAAAATTATTTTAATCTGAATGAATGTATGTACACTGTATGTATGAATGTATGTATACTGCACAAGTACCTTTACTGGTTTTAGCTAATCTATTTGATAACTTGCCATCTTAATGTTAATAAAAAATGTTAATACAATCATCTAAAAAATATAATCGTTGTAGTAGTTTAGTTAGAATGATTAAACAAAAATTGTTAAAGGATACAAAATTCAAAGCTTCTATGACCCTTCTTCTTCTATTCATTGAAAATATTTGAAGTATATATTGTTGTTAAGAATCGTAATAAAAAGTGTAGTATACTTATAACTTACCACATACTGTAATAACTAATAAAATTACATAAATTCCGTTTCATGAATGACATATATGTTTGTATCTTCGTATCGTTGAGGAATATTCACCAAATGACAGTCCCATAGACTTCAATGTAAAAAAAAATTCGCTATGTGTGATATTTGATTTTTCTATATTTTTTGCCTTTCGGTTTCTGATACTGAATATGGATAACAATCCACATCACAATTCAGATTTATTAGTGATCTCCAGTTTTAAATACATTTACAAACAATTAAAAATTATACAACTTTTGTTATTTAAATACCTTGCTGTTTTTAGATTTCAATGTAATAACTAAGAACAATTATATAGATTTTGTTATCGCGCTTATATTTTCAGTTTATTTCGGATAATATGTAAAGTAAGTTAAAAAAAACTATTTCTTACTTTGTAGTTTTACCTTATTTCATCTCGAGTTAAACATGCAACAAAATAATTTAATAGCTTTAAAGGTATTGTAGGCCATACAATAAACTATAACTATGTATATATACGTGTTCATTCATTCTCTTACAAAAGGCCGCTAAATTAAACCTGCATATTATTCGTACACGTACTTCTCCTTTATGCGGTACGTGCCCGATGTTATAAATTAGTTTCATAAAAAGCGAACATTATGAGGCATAACGCCAAAGGTCCGCTATTCTATCATTACTATTGGTATAATTTTCTACAAAGGAAAATCATGCGCCCCTACTCTGGAACGATATTTGTAATTAGATTGTGTTTTATATTTTGTTTATTCGCTTGTTCTTGTAACGTTTTATTGCTACATTTATATTCATAGACAAGTTCAATTAGTTTTATATAAACAAATACACTATACACATTATACGCTGTTTGAGTTTGAGTTACACTGTTGGAGTTTCCTTCTTGCAGAAACATCTTTTTGCTATAATATACCATTAAGGTATAATAATAATAATAATAATAATAATAACGTGCATAGCAACTAAGTTAGTGTTTAATTCCATATTAAATATTGTCAGTAAAATGTAAAACTCGAAAGTGGTGAAATAAATTACATTCGTTGTAAAATGTTAATATCAATCAATTTTTCTTAAAAAATAAATCTACTTTTATACGTAAGTTTTAAGTATAAGTAATTATAAATACTTATAATATGAGTATATGTAAGAGATTTTTCTATTATAATAACGACCGAAATTAAAGATCTATTCTAGTATTGCTACTAAAACTTTAAATTACTTTGTATATTCTTTTAAAACGCCTAAGATGTATGTAGACAATATAAATTGAAAACATAACTTTGGGAATATACTCTGAAACTATTCTGTAATAAAGAGAATATAGCAAAACATTAAAATACCCCGACATTACTGTTACAGAGTATACAGAATGTTCAAATACCTATTATTAAATATTATAACACTTGTATAACCTGACGCTACTAATGCTGGCGAAGTTAGTTTATACACTTTATTTACAGAAATAGTTTATACAAAATAATATTTTAATCTTATGTAGTATTTGATTGCAGGTCATCATCACACGTTACATTTTCATTTAAATTTTTTGCCTATGTTATGTTATGTATAATTATAAATGAAAACTTGTGTATTTTGGTATATTACATTATATATACGTCCAGACAGACAGCGACGATTAAATATCATAGAAAATATTATACTTTGAGTGTCAACTTATTAATTGATTTTTATTATTATTTTTTTTGTATGTCATTATGATATTTTTTTATGTTTGAAACAATAATCATTATACACTTAAAATAAGATAAATAGTTCGTAATTAGGCTATATAATATTCAAGCTTTATAGTCCTAAAATTTTGTTCACGCATGCATGACTTCCATTTTAGAGAATTAATCAATGCCTGATAAAAAAATAAATAAAATGTGATCAACCTATCCGTAATCATAATATTGCTAAGAAATAAATGATAAAAAGTGGTATTATGAGTTTAGTTAAATCTTCCTGCTGGAAATCTTAGTAGCTTTTCCTTTCCTTATCCTTAAAAAGAAATAAGATTGAAGTAATATTAGAAAAATATCAATGTTGATAGATTGATTTATTACAAGAGGGTGAGAAATAAAAATATATTTAAAAATACGTTTGAAACGAAAATATTTTAACATCCCAATGCTAACCTCATAACAATGTTTAGAACCAATCAAAACTACCAATTCTTTTATCCGCAGCCAACTAATAATAAAATTATACCTATCAGAAGTGATTAACACAATCCTATTAGTTTAGAAACAAAATCAACACCGTATATTTTTATCTATACAATACAAAATAAATTACTACTATTATATAACACTGTGAGATTTGGTTCTATTTAAAATACCTACTCAGGTTAATCGATGATCAAATATTATTATTGTATTGTATATTGCCACAGCGTATAGCTTAATGTCTAGACTATATTATATTAATAAATATGATTACAATATTCATATTAAGTGAATATTAAACATTTTATTAAAATGTCTATGAAATTTATTGCTATTACTATTACTAATCTGTTAATATTTCTTGTAAATAAAAAATAATAATTTCCTATTTCTTTATAAAAAAAATCATTTTGACATCATTAATATACACTTGACCTATTTGGTTCCAGGTTGAGAATGACGAGCCTGTAATATCTCGTTACAAGAGCGCCTATCTCAATGTAAACATAAATGTATTAAGAGCAGTTGTGGTTATAACTTCATCACATTTTTTCACATACTAATTATATTAAGAGAAAATTATTACAAAATAAAAAATACAACAATAACCGATAATATTTATTTCTTCAGGGGATCGAACAGTACTTCCGAATTAATCCTCAAAACGTGTTCACCGCAAATTCCACTAAAATAAATTCTCCAGTAAAAGGTATTATTTATTATGATAAGATTTTATAAAACACCTGTTTATACAATTTGAATCAGTTCTTAATAAGTCTCTCTGGGTTTCTGAATTCTAATACTAAACTTTCTGAATTTAAATATTAAATATTTCAGACATAATAAAGATACGATTTTTTATTATCGGTATATACATATACAACAACATACAACAACACATACACACAGACACACACAGACACACACACACACATACACACAGACACACACACACAGACACACACAGACACACACACACACATACACATACACACACACGTACACTTATTAAAAATCTGCCCTCTTGTTTTAATCTGGACTTCTCGGAATTTATATTACAGCTGCAAGAAATTTAATTTACAAGTCTAATTGATAGAAAAAATCAAACCCTAAAGCCTTCACAAAGAACTTTTATAATTACAATACAATAACGGTATGACGTAAAGATAATATTACACAATACACCTTGGTAGACAATAGAAATCATGCAGTGCGCATAATAAAATTAAATTTTATAGGAAAATTTACACAATCCATATCGAAATTGGCTAATAAAAGCTATTGATTTTAGATAACACCTTAAGGCATTGTATTGGTACATTGAGGGCTTTGATTGTATAATTTTACTAAAGTAGACATATATTCGTAAAAAGAACACCATACTTGAATTATAATAACTCTCCTTAATATAATTTAAGTATGGAGTTCTTTTTATGAACATATTTTGGTAAAATAATTACTTGTGAATAAAAAAAACTATAAATTTAACTTTTAATTAATACAATGTATGTTTTAAATGTATTGCAATGAATATAAAAAAATGTTTTTGTTAAAAATTGTAATCAATATGCAGAGAATCATAAATATTTACATTATCTGTGGTAGTTGCAACTTTTATGCGAGCATTCTGTACACAATAATTCACATCAAAGAGATATTCATATTACACAATGGATGGAAAAAAAGGTGCCACCTTCTGTCCGGAAACATGTTTGACCCTGTTTCAGGCGCGGTTTGATGGAAAAATCTTTGTACAAACATAAACGATAGAAAACAACCGTCTCCTTTACTGTTTTCTACTTTGTGACTTCCTTAATCTCAAATTCAATGACTTTTAATTCACCATACATTAAGTAATAAATTGAAGTATAAACATAGCCTATTGTGGTTGTTGGTTAGTGAGATACTTTGTATTTAACATTCTTAGAAGCGGTTTCGATTCTGGTGCCACGAGCTTGTTTAGTTCATTTAATTTAACGAGCAGTGACTCAGAAATGAATTAAAGATATACACGAGGTATATAAAGACATAGGATCGCTTATTTTATGGTTTGATCTACGCAGTATGGCGTTACACTAAACATAATAAATACGTAGTTAGAACTGATGCTAATACGACAAATGTACTCCTGCATTAGAGGGCTCAGAGACCCGTTTTGAGAGACCAACACAGTGTTACTGGTGTTGAAAGTGGTTAACTTATAAAAAATCTTGTTAAAACTCGATTGCTAAAAGCTGTTTATATTTTAAAATTTATAGCAATATTTTTTCCTTAAATACTACTTCTTATTTATTTATGTACATATATATATGTATCAATTTTGGCTTTAATTATGGTTTTAAGCTTAACTAAATGACTTCCTATACCTAAGTACGATTGAATTGCTTGTGTAAAGCTAACTGCTCTTAAGAAATTAACCCGCGACGACTCTAGCATTGAATAATTCATTTAATTCTATTAAAAGTTACAGAGACAGCTTTTAATGATTTATTTAAAAAATATAATTAATATGATTTATCTATTTTAAGGACATCAATTACTATCACTTTAAATAACATTATACATATTTAAAAAACAACGCTATTATAAAAAACGAATTCCATAATTTTCATGAAAACCGAGATACCTTTCAAACTTATTGAATAATCTATTATTCCTTCCTACTTCCTACTACCTACTTTTAACGTTTTTTTTTCAAATTTGTCAATAAATCTCATATTTGTAATTTAAATTAGTAATAAATAATAAAATATTTGTTTACTTCTTAAAAATTAAAATGCCCGTTTTAAGGTGAACTCTAAAAAATAATTCCAAAAGATTATTAGCTAGTAAAAAAAAATATGATGTTTTCAAAATTTTATTATTAATACTACAATTTTACCTTAAACAGAGAAGTCATAGTTAAAACAATAATAATCTAACTATATTGTTACATTTTTTTTATTCAAATTAAAGTATGATATTTTTTATTAATCTTACACGTTAGGTCTAAATTTTTAAATCTAACTTAATAAATTTTTGCATTTTAATATGAATGCAACTTGCTACTAAATTTACTTTTATGGCTGATATATTCAATATACATACTTAGTATTACTAATTTGGCACGACCTTTATTTACATTTTAGGCAATATATATAGTATATGGTATTATTGTTACAAATCAATTATAAATTCTTACAAAAAACGTTATACGTCTCAAAAATTTAATTAAAAGATCAAGTAACAATATTATACAATTTTAATATTTTAATAAATTACATTTTTTTTATAATATATATTTTGGATAAACAAATGAAAAAACTACCTAATAGACTTATCTTAAAATAACATACGATATTGTAACAAAGGATATATAAATATTATCACAAAATTCGTTATTCAGGTATCTTTAATAACTTTTGGTACAACAGTTTCATAAAAAGAAGTACAAAATTTACCTAAAAATCGATAAATCATTTAAAGCTAATGTAATAAAACATAAACGATTTTGTAGGTAATGAAGACAAAACATACTTAACATGAACTGTTTACTCACATTGTTTAAATGGTGTGGGTGTGTTATTTGAAATCGTATTAATATCTATATCTGTCGATTGAACATCTATATTCGTTGCAGAGAAGTTATCATAGGATATATACTGCGGTGGCTGCTGCACCTCAGTTTTTGGTAATGGTGGTCGTTTCTTTGTTTTCATATACCCTAAAACTGATACTAATACAAGAAAAACAATAAGGCCTATACAGCCGCCCACAACCAAACTGAGTCTTCTTGTTAATAGTTCAGTGATACCCATATACGTATTTGAGAAAGGACTATCTAAAGCCGCACTAAATATTTCTATTGTTGTGACACTAGTACATTTGCTTGTATGAGAATTATTCATAAAGGTTTTGAGATTTGTAAAAATTTGTTCGTCACCATATAAGTTTATTCCAGAATTTTCTGCATATGATGGTGCTGTCCTAGCATACGGCGTTGAGAGTGCCATGTTACCAAAGTCTCCAAATGCTAGGACACAAATATTATACCGTGCCCCTGGTGTCAAATGACTCAATCTGGTCGTTCTGGCAGTAGCGTTCAAAACTTTACCACGTATCTGCGAAGAAAACAATACACTTTTATATATTGTAACGATTATTTACTATGATATTTGCACGCTTCAGAAACGTTTGTTGGTCGCATAAACCATTGTTAATAGAAGATTTAAATGGTTTACAGTACAACCGAATAACCTCGGGCGAGAAACATAAATATTTTTTTATGGTCCATTGAAGTGATGCACAGCCTTTGTATTCAAATGTTTTGCTGTAAACTGAGTGCTCCTATTTGTTTTTACATAAAGTTTGTTTGGAATCATTGAATCAAAACACACATCATGTTAAGATGATATGATACTTATATGAAAACCACCGATATCAATAGGAACCAAATTAATACCGAAAATATTGTTTTTCAACAAAAGATATTACTTCTATAAATGACTGGTTATTTTCACTATGAGGAACTAAAACCATAATGAAAATATTTTCCATGTTTTTAACATATAAAAGAATATTAACAACACTATGTTTCCATCTTGAAATATGTATACATAAATATCATTTTAAAATCCCAGCACAAATAATTATTCCGTAATGTGTCTTGTAATTAATTATCTAAAAAAAAATTAAGTCACTGAAAATTATGCTTACGATATTTGGCGTCTGTTCCCTGTAATAAGCCACTTGGTAACCATTTAACCCGCTTTGATTGCGGCTTTGCCAAGAAACCAGAACCGAATAGGTCTGAATATCTTGTATTGCCAGTCTCATTATTATCGGTATGTCACAAAGCTTTTGAGATGTTAGTTCTATAAAGCTAACTCCGTGAAGTTCCTCTGGATATTCACAACGCAAATTTTTGCTGCCTTCTAAAACAATTTTTAGGTGATCCTGTGTCCATTTCCAAAGGTCTTGTGATTCACAATTGCAAGTTAAAGGATTTTCTGAAATAAAAATTAATTATTAGAAAAAATATTAAGCACTAGTACAGTACACACAGTGTAGCACAATCTAATTATATTGTGAATGTTTTTATATAAGCGATTTCCAACACTTGAACCATAAAGTATAATTTAACAGTATGCATATATAAAACCTTGTTGTGTATAATTTAATATTCTTAAGAGTAAAGAAAATCTCTAAAACTCACCATCAAATGAAATTGTTTTTATTTGGGTTTCAAGATTAGTCAACATTTTTAATTGTATTATTTCAAAATAATTTCTCCTCAGATCTATGTGAGACAGTTTTCTTAATTTCAAAAAGACATCCGATGCTATAGCTGATAGCCAATTATCATTTAAATAAAGTTCACTGAGCCCTGGGAGGTTTCTAAAAACATCCTTGGTTATTCTCGTGATATGATTAGCAGATAAGTCTAATATCTGTAGATTCTGCAAATCTGATGTAAATTCTTCGAGTTCCCGTATGGTGTTTCGAGAAATATTTATAAGTCTCACAGCGTATAATCCTTGAAGCCTTTCTCTAGGAATATTGTCTAATTTATTTTGGCTTATGTCCAACATTTCTAGATTATGGAGTTTTAAAAATGCACCAGGTGATAATCGAGTTATAAAATTTTGGGTTAGTGTTAATCTTTTTAATGACGGAAAATATTCGAAATCTTTACTCGTAATAATTGTTAAATTAGTATTTCTAACAATTAATTCTTCTAAAAGAGGAAATAGTTTGATTGGATATGTTTGTAACAATTGTTCGATAAAATTTGATGACACATTTAAAGTCGTTAATGCTGGAAAAACGGACTCTGATAAACCATTACTTGGAATATGCTTGAAATAGTTATGAGACAAATCGATTTCCTTTAAAACAGCTGAATATTGAAGGAAGTTTGGTGGTAGAACTGTTAGCATATTATTACTCAAATTTAATGTTATCAAATTTCTAAGCAAAGGGGACTTAAAACCATTAAGAATAGAAATGTGATTATTACATAAATTTAGAGTCCTTAAGTTTTGCAGACCTACAAATTTAAAAAAATCTATTGTATGTAAATTGTTATGACACAAGTTTAATATTTCCAAAGAAGTAATATTGAATAAAGCTACATGCGGAAAATCTGTGAAACGATTACCTTTTAAATTGAGTTCTTGAAGAATAGTCGTATAAGCAAAAATATCTTTATGTAAATCTTTTAAATTGTTGTGAGCTAAATTAATTCTCAATAAATTTTGATTCTTAACAAAAGTAGATGGAGGTAATTGAGATATGTTAGAGGATTCCAAAGTGAGTACTTGAAGGGAAAGTAAATGAGAAAATGTGTTATTTTCAAGATGTGTAAAATTATTATTCGACAATACAAGTGATCGAAGTCCTGGTATTTGAACTTGTAAAATATCTTCCCATGTCAACATATTCAATTTTAAATCAAAATCGTTTAAATTTGGTAATATTTTTAACTGATCTGTTTCAATAGTAGTAATTGCATTTGCATTAATCCGAATCTGCTTAATTGGTAGTGTAGAGATATTAAAATTAAAAGATATAATTTGGTTTTCAGATAAATCTAGTATTTTAAGTCTTTTTAGGTGTATTAATGCATTTCTTGCAATATTATTAATTTTATTACAAGTTAGATAAAGTTCCTCTAATGTTATAAGGTTATAGAAAGTTTCATTACTAATTCTAGTAATTTTATTGTTACTGAAGTCTAAATATTTTATTTTCTTTAAATGCATAAATGTTCTATCCTCAATATGCACAATGCTATTATTTTTTAAATACAATCTTTGTATGTTTAGTAAATCGCTGAATAAGTTGGAAGTTAATGATTTTATGTTGTTGTGGCTTAACCACATAATCTGTACATTCGTTTGTCCTCGTAAAGAGCTATTTTTTAATAAAGTTAAATAATTTGCACTCAGTTGTATGGAAACTAACGACGAATTACGATTTGGAAATATATCACCAATTGTAGTTAGGTTATTACTCTGAAGATTAATGTGTTGTAGCTTTTTTAGGGTTATAAATGCATGAGAGTCAATATTTTGAATAACATTATTTTGCAAATGTAACTCCAAAAGTTCTGGTAGTGGGCTAAATATATTTCGTCTTACATGATTTAACCTGTTATTCTGCAACCTAATTTCCTTTAATGTAATAAGTTTATCAAATATTAAGTCATCTAATTCTTTGATTAGGTTATTATCTAAACTTAATATTTCGAGTTTACGATTAAATTGAAAAATGTTACTTGGAAGCGTTCTTAAAAAATTTGTTCCCATATGTAGTTGCGTTAGATTGTATAAAAAATCAAAACTTTTTGGACGTACTATTTGTACTGCATTATGTTCTAAATTCAATACCTTTAGTCCCAATGTATTATAGAATGCATCTGCTGGTATTTCTAAGATATTATTTTCAGAGAGGAAAATCTCCGAAAGATGTTTGAGATTAGCAAATAGACCTTTTATGTGATGAATATGGTTATGGCTTAAATCTATCGAACGGATATTAACGGTCCTCTGAAACGTATTTTTTTGTATATTTACAATTTTATTTCTACTTAAATCTATTATTTCCAAAATTTCTAATGAATTAAAAGCCTCTTCCGCTATATCGTTAATTTGATTACTAAAAAAAATTAAAGTTTTTATATTAGGCATGCTTTTAAACCAATTTTTCTCTATTTTGTTAAATAAGTTCGAACTTAAATCCAAACTAACCAAATTTGGAATTGTAACATTAATATTATCTGGAATTGAACTAATTTTATTCCATGCCAGTCTTACATTTGTAAGATTCCTAAGATTACCTAAAGCTTTTAAAGGAAAAAAATCAAGATAGTTTTCCGTTACGTCTATCTCAGCTAAACTTTCTTCTAAATTCTGGAATGCATTTTCTGAAATATTCGCTATTTTATTTCCTCTTAAATTTATCTTTTTTAACTTGAGTTTCTTGAAAGTATTTTCTTCTATATTCTTGATATTGTTAAGTTGAAAATCAAGCATTTCTATGTTAACCAATTCCAATAAAGAGTCATGGGGAATTTCGTTTAACTTGCTTGCGATGATGCTTAAAGATTTTAAAGATTCATAGATAGTTTTGAAGGTATTTTTTTCAATTTTGTTTATACCGGATTGCGTTATCTGCAAGCTATTTAATTTTGTGTGAGTTGGAAAAAAATCTGCTTTCAGTTCTGTCGTCGAGCGCTCTAAATCATATATGGACAAAGAGTGGATTGTTCCTTTTATTTTTGACAATACATTCCTGACAACACTGGCTGTAGCACTGGGGCATTCCAAAAACAATCCTGTAATCAAAATAAGGTTTTAATATTATAAGTGACTGTAGTATGCTATAAAATAAATTATAAGCTGTTTTCACAATGAAAACACTTACCTTCTTTAAAATTATAGCAAGGACAAATTGGGTTTTCCGTCAAACTCGGGCATTGTGGTTGTTCTTCTCCGCGCAGTATTGGAATGTGGATAGTAATAAAGAAGGCGTATATACCACATTTCACAATTTGTGAGCGAATAAACATACTCATGTTCATTAAACATTATTTTAGAACCATTTCCCATACGGAGTATTTAATTTTTCTATTCGTTGAATCTATAATAAATACAACAATATTTATAAATTGTTTAAAAGTGTGTCATGGCGAAAAATGAAAATGCCTCTGATTATGTAAATGGTTTCAGTAATAGAGTGATACCTATTTTAGTAATGCTATTGCTAATATGTATATTATTACCATAAATAAGATGTTCATGCGAATAATACTATCACAAAAACAATTGATATGTTATCAGTATACACTTTTTTTTAGTATCAGTATCAGAATACAATTTGTTTGTGAAAAAGGTTATACAACCTTTTTCTAAAAATATGTAACGAACAGATTTGGTCTTGACATTTTTTATTATAGATATAAAAAAAATTAATTACTTTTAAATTCAAAACCTCCAATAACCGTAGGTATAAAATAGATTCATAAAATTCACCTCTTGTTAAATATATACCATATATTGTGATTGGGTTTATACTCTTTATTAAGATACTAAAATTATATTTATGATTTTATAACAACAAATCTTCAATGAAACCTGTAATTAATAATTTTTAGTTACAGCTCTTAACAATTGATTTCAGATTCTCTTCAAAAGGCGTTAACAAAGGATTTCTAAAACCTATATAATTATACAAAGGAAACGCGGTGTTGCTTTCTAATTTAAGTGTACCGCTTGGAAGGGGCTTAATTAATCGTTGTTTCTGGGTGGATATGCACAGTTACCCTCTTTATTAATGTTTTGTGTTATTTCATTAAAAAATATATTCGAGTTAATAAATAGAATTCATTTACAAATACTGAGATGATGTTTCTATAGTTATATTTAATTAAATATGTTTATTATTAGAGTTATGTAATGTATCTTCTTCTTCTTTATATAATAAATAAAAGTTTTATATATTGATAAAAATTTAAATTCATTTATTTTTCATTATTACCTCGGTTGGAAATGTTTACAATGCAAGAGTCAATTTTGCAGGCATAAAATAAATAAAATAGTAAAAATAAAGTCAAAGATATTTACATTAATGTAAGAATTTCCTAAAGATTTAATAAATTGCATTTTAAAACGGATGTAGGTAAATAAAAAAAATCTCTATAAATACAGGATTCAAGTGGGAGGTACATCAGCAGAAACTTACATTTTTAAATTATCGTAATTAGGGTAGTCCTATTTTGGTGCTATAATTTATATTTTTATTTGACATATAATATATATTTTTTTTGTAAATGATTTCACTATTAGCATACTCAATAAGTAAGTAAAGTATTACATTTAGGTATTACAGAAAATTCTAAAATAGCAAGAATAAGATAAACGCGATTGTCTAAAAGAACCATTATTATAAACACTACCATTTCTTTTCATAGTTTTTACTTTTCCAGTTGTATCTACAATAAGAGACAAAATACGTTAAAACATTTTCATACCATTTTGTACCTTTCATTATAAACTATAAAATACACATATATTTAATTATATACATATATAATTATATATTTTTAGGTACAATAGTAACAAATAAACTTTTTATCATTTAACACTCAATGTTCGATTGTCTTCAATGATTTTTTACTCTTAAGAGGATTGTAATATATCATACAAAAAATTTAATAATGTATGATTTAGTATTTGGGCCGTTGGGTTAAATTATTTAGATTAAACTGATCCGTTATTTATTGGTGATATTTGTATACAAATATGGACATCTGATGTTTGTTCATTTCAGCGATTGTATCATTTATAAATTTGCGTACATTTAATTGAAATACTTTTTTTCTTACAGCTTTAATTTCAGTTTTAAATTAGTTTTACAGAAAAAAACAATAATCTTTGATAAATCACAGACTTTAAAATAACCTAAAAAACGTTAAGGAAATAAAGATCTAATAAGAAATGTTTTATAAATTGTTATTGCTTTTACATTTCTGGATTTAGTCTCTCCCAGACATTGACATTTTAAATTAGTTGATGAACCTATAAAATGTATATTTATGTACAATAATAAATAAGCAAATAAAAACTTATACCAGTCGGGTTTTCGGAAATAGCCCGTGAGGGTTCCAGAAGACGTGTCTTAAAATAGGATTAATTATGACCAGAAATAAAAAAGACCGCCCGTAAGAGAATAGCGAACGTTCTTTATGTTTAAAACACTTATATGGCCAAGTTAGAAAAATAAATAAAAAAGCTTTTGAGTTAGCTAAACAATTTCGTTTCTCAAATGTATTTACATACACTTTTAAAAGTGTAAATATTTGTAAAAAAATCTGGTATCTTCATTATCATAATTATTACTACCCTAAGATTTATTACATTACAATTAAAGTATGAAATTATTATATATCGCGAATATATAAATTCTTGTAATTTTTGGCTACCATTTTAATTTTAAAACCATTGACAATATTGTTTCACTAATATTCATCATATGATGGTGTTTTTGAAATTTTTTTAAGACACTTACTACTACTAAAATTTCTTTAATGAATTTGACATGATACAAATAGTAATATTATCCTCTAATAAATCTTTTCATATTATGAATAGCGTTATAAAAACATCTTATAAGCATTGTTCATAAGATATAAACGTCAGATTGAAATTCATTCAAATCCTCTCCACTGCTTTCTATTCTAAATAATATTAAATGTATATATGTATTTTTTACTCTATGAATAATTTATGCGGCCACTGTATCCTCCGCGAACGTTTCTCTGTGAATAACCTATCCTTTATAAATAGCACCCATAGTATTCCCTCCGCAGTTCTAATCTGTTATTGCAACATTCTTTACTAAGTAGTTCTCGCATAAAAATACTTCTAACCCTTCTATTATTTACTTTAGATGTTTCCACATGATAAGTCTCGATGGATTACGGAATTACAAAAGATACGGTATACTTTATTCTTCTATACAATTAAATCACATATTATGTTTAAATCGTATTAACGTGTTGGATTTCGAAATGAGATATATTATTCGAATACTTTTTTGTTATTTGATGTGACTGATTTTAATTTGTAGAATTTAATACAATAAATAGTATTATTGAAACAAAGGAAATTTTGAAAGAGATATCTAATTTGATAAGATATGAATGAAATCCTTAATAATATATAGATATATATTGATATATGTAATCCAGTAACTTTAATTCTGATTTATGTTTATAAAGTCACCTGGACATTATGTTAATGATCGTGTAACTTCTGACCCATTTGAATGATTAGTAGTGCTTCTGTTAAAGTATTAACAGATAACATACTACTGAAATAGATTATATAACATAGTAATGCTGTTATATAAAAAACAAATTAAGAATACATTACTAAAACTATTAATAATTTAGACATTGTATTTTTGATATTTATTACGATCTAAATATATACACGGATAACCCGTTTAAAATGGTTTCTAGGTCAACAAAGGCTCAGTAGCAAGAATGACATGTCTTTGAATATTAGTTGTATACTCCAAGTTGCTAAGACAAAGCTTTGTTTTCGCGAAACGTCGTCGTCGATCAACTGAGACAAGTGGTTGAGGTTTCTTAAGCTTTAGGCTTCAGACGGCTTTTTCCATTTTATATTTAGTAAACAATATCTTTACATTTTTTCTTATAATAAGAAACAATGATATAAAATTTTAATTACATTTTTATTGGTTTTTTAAATTTCAAAGTTTGAATATATCTTTAATGAATTTATTTTACGTTTTTACTGTGCAGTAGAAAAAAATAAATCAGTCATTTTTAGTCAACAATGGTCTTATCTTAATGCTATTCCTCTGATAGTACTCAGACCCATGAAAAGATGATTACATTGACAAATGGCCCGTCCCTCGAGTCCTAAGGCATATTAAATATCTGTCCTTAATCTTCAGCCCAATGTAGACCAATTAAATGTCTGTCATACGTATAGACATTTTTATGTCGGTATTATTTCAATAGTATTTTATTATTCACTATTTTATTATTTACACTACACTTACTACCGTTTTTTAATATGTGATAAAATATATTTCTATTATACAAAGAGTAAAGTACTGAATAACATGTTACCAAAACAAAGGAAGCAAAATGCTCATTAAGGCTCAGTTCATTTAATAGTAAGCATTAAAAAAATCTATAAATATATATTTATTATCATTTCATTTATATGAAATCCATAAGATATAAGGAAAATGGACAACAATAACTTTACAATAACTTTCATCTTGATATTTTTCACGAGGAAATACGGAACGTGTGAGAAGTTTCTAGTACCACCTGGCACTGTTGTAAATAGTCCGACGGGACTGCATCATATGAGGGTTTATATTTATCAAGTTGGACGTCATAGAAGTTAGTTTCAAAATCATTTTATTTTGTCCGTCTATTTGTATTTCTTTTGTGAACATAAGATGGAATGTGAATGGTTATTTATAAGATTTTTACATAGAATATTTTCTATAACTCGTAATATTTAGGCTAATTATAAAATGATAATGTTAACTATAGATATAACTTATGATTCTGTGACTTTAAGTATAAACTCATTTGCCAAAATAAATTTTAAAACTTATTATTTGCAAAATGTTTCAATTATGATATTAGAATTCATTATTATTTCACGCTTTAAAACATTTAATCAAACTCAAGAACTTCTAGTTTTGTAACATAAATATTCTTTTAAAAGTTCAAAGTCCACCATTTCAAGTTGTAATGTAAGGTTCGCAAACTTGCTTCCTACTTTTATTTAACTTATTTTTATACTTCAGTTTAACTTTTGTATAAAGAGAGTAGCGCAGTAGTATTATAACCAATGTAGTATATTATTATTATATATTATAGCTCTCGATACCGACTTCGTATAACCTCTCACCCGCTCAAATTATTATTATCATTTAAAGCCATATAAAATTTTAATTTTACTTAACTAAAACTCCAACCACTTTTTCTGTTTTACAATGAATAAAAAGTGTGTGTTGATTTAGATAAAACCATCACGTCATTTATTGAAATCCGTGAATTAATTTTATTGTATTATAATTATAGCCTTAATCAGTCTTCTACGTGCCGTACGTTTTGAGCGATGAAACGGTCAGATAAAATTAATAAACTAACGGACAAACATTTTAGAAACTGTTCGAGTTCTATGAAATAAACTGAAAACATAGCAATTGATTTTTTTATAATATAAAACATTATAAAGATAAATAATATATATTAAGTATTTTTTATATAAAGCTCGTAATTTATTATAAAATTTTCTATATTATCTTGAATTCAGCAAGCAAGATTTTATGGTATGTTCAAAGGATTCTATCATATTTGTAAACGAAGATAATCCTAGTAGAACCACATTTTATACTTGAGTACTCTTTTCCAGCTAAACTGCTAAACGGTTGTCTTAGATTGCTACCTAAAGTACAAAGTTTTACAGATAAAAGTAGTTTATGATTAACTTATAAAAATATTATCTTAATACTATAAAATTCCATTTAGCTTAGAATATATAGCTTAGTGTTTTGTTACACCAATAGCATTTTAAATTGTGACTGCATTTCATTAATAGATTATTATGGATCTACTTAATCATTGAAATGATTTTAACTTTTATCCCTTAACAATATATGTATAGATTGTATTGTCTCAAATATATTTTTCTCTCAAATTTATTTTTGTCAGTTACAATATTATGCAATTTAAACATTTATTCGATAATAAAAATATTCACTAAACATTGAAATTATAAACGTGCAATCTAAATAAAGCAAGTTGCACAATTTATTTCAACAGTCTACGATTATGGATGTAGTGCCCTAATTACTGATTTCATTATAGCACCAATATAAATGAGGACAACTTCCGTCCAAAGAATGCTCACATGTCACGCAAATATCGGATAACGTATTGAATATCAACTGGACTACGAATCTTTATCTGAAAGGATATCTTATACCGGAGATTGCATTTCAATTTGCTGGGATTCTAAAAAGTATCTAGCTTGAAAACGCTCGTTATTTTGACTAACATATAGCGAATATAGAAAGCAATTCTAGATGCTCGGAAATATATTTCTCATTTCTTACCAGCGCGAGCTGAAATAACCTGGTTTTGAATTATAATTATTTTTAATGGACGAGCATTTGTATATAAAATTCCGAATAGATTTGGAATTATTGTGATAATTATTAAATTTTTAACATATTACATTCAAAAAATAATTAATAAGGTTTTTAGTTGTAATAATTATAAATCTTAAATATCAACTAGACAAACTTGATACATCATTGTCTGTAAAAATGTTAACTCGGAAATCTTTGCTTCAAACCGATAAAATCGTTATAATTTTATTTGAACATTTCTTAAAGCAAAATAAACAACGACGGAAGCAATCAATGAACGAGGCTGAAACATCGATTGGTCGGGCGATAGTCGGACCGCGTCTTTTAAATTGACGTTTTATTACATCTTAAATTCGTTAGGACTAAAGCGTACCATAATGTATTTCATGAAGACTCAAAGGATTGTTTAGCTATAAAATATACAGTTCATGTTCAAAATACACGAGAAAGTATTTTGAATAATTAATTAATATCATTGATACTGTATAGATATTTTTATATATAAAAAAAGAATGAGAAACAGAAAATATTAGTTAGGTTTTCTGATTCCGTTGTCTGTCACAGTAATTAGATCTCAGAATAAATAAGACAATGATTATTTCTTTCAGACAGTTTCTTATTAACGAACCGAAAAAAGATATTGTTAAAAAAATATATCGAAAAATTAATCGCAAATTTATACAAAATTTTTAAACAACATTTAAAATTTTCGAAACCCAATAGAGTTTTTATTTAACTAGATTACTTCAGAATTACATTAATACTGACATATGACATTATTAATATTAAAGTAACATGACAGGATATAATATTTCAAAAGAGAAAGTAAAAAAATATAGACAAAATATTTCTGTGGTGTTTTCGTTTAGGTCTAACAAATGGTGCTTATCCTTCTCAAGAGATAAACGACCGCAGTGGAGTGTTGAGCGACGGAGCTCGTCGATTTTGAAATATCTACAAACGCCTCCGAACGGATTATTGATTGGTGTTCATTGCCTATAAGCGAATAAGCTAAATAAATCGAATTGGTTTTAGATATGGAAATAGAAGTGAAAATTTTATATAAATATTAATTCTGGATCTTGATGGAATTTTGTATTTAATATTTATTCGAAGATATGTATTTAAAAAAAATATATTATTGAGAGGCATTTTCATTACACATTAAATTAAATTCCAAAATTAAAAATAGTTACTTGATTTAATTTTTTTGTTATATTGAACTAAAAAGTATAAGGTACAATATATGATATTTATAATAAAAATTGATAACCCTTATTCAAACTGAACAAAGCTCGATTTGAACTTTTGTTTTAAAAAATAAATTAAAGACAAAAACTACACTGACAAACTTACCATATTAAAAGTGTAAACAAAACTTAAATTAAATTCCATAATGCCACACACAATAAACTTTTATTAATCCGAATGAAGAGTGATATAACTTTTCTTCTGAAACACAACTCGTATTCAAATGCGCGCTCGCCCCTACGATATAGTTTAGTAAATGATCAAGTACAAAGCGTCCGCGTCGAGTCTACTCCCGCAGCTCACTGGCAGAGCGATCTCGACGGAGTCTGCGTAATAGAACGACATTCCTACAGATTGCTATATGGGAATAAACGCTAATAAATTACCAACATCGTACACACGTAACTGAACGAACCCGTGTTCTTGATTAGTTTGAAGTCCTCCGCTAATGTGTTCCCGCGTCTCGATGTTGATGGGCGGTCGCGTTTTAACTTTATACCGTCCATTTAAAGTATTAATGAAAGATTTGTACATGATAATTTTATATGGTAAAACACCGTTCAGATGTTTTGAATAGAGGATTTATAAATGATATAAATAAGAATAGCTAATTCCAATGAATATATTATTTTCGTAAAATCTTAAATCGTTTCAAACTAAATAACCTCAACTATAACTACATATATTTTTTATATTTTAGTAATCATAAATTACGATAGTTGATAATATTTTAAACGTCAAATGTGTTTTGTCAAATATATCTCGATCTTGCATAAACATATTTCATTAGTTCAGTACCATTCTTCTTGTTATAATGATTTGTCCCATAAGACAGACGTTATTATTCTACTTGAACTATTATAGTAATTTCAATGTTATATTGAGTGATGTTGTTGGACTGCCCGCAGAATCTGTCATTGTTATGAATAAGTAATATTTTGACCCTAGGATAAATGGTACTAATCTATTTTGCAAGCAAGGTATTGATAGGACGGACGTTCATTTATGAATATTAATAATACTAAATATTAATTAAATAATTATTTACATGTAAACCTAAAGAGAGATGGATTTATGTATTAATATATAAACTATATGATATTTATAACCGTTATTATAAAGTACTAGAGATAAATATGCCTTGACCAGTATTTTGCTACTTACGTCCAGTGGTAATAAGTTCAATCTTGTGAAGTCAGTGGCCCTGTTAAATTATCGTTTTGGCTTATCTATTTCCATGATGCAAAGGTGTTATTTGCGTAACTTCCTGGATCTCGTCATGCAACGGTGGTACAAGAAATAATTCTTATTAAATGATTATAATAAAAAAAAATATTGCTAAACCTCATGAACACATTTTGTGTTTTGACAATTGAATTTATTTCTATTTTAAAAAAGACGGCGCTATAAAAAAAGGAATTTATACATTATTATAAAATATAACTGGTAATAATTATATTCACTTGGTTATAAATAGTATTTGAAGTTATAGTTACTTGTTAGCTTTTCTATTAGCTCTGTTCCTAAGTAATTGTCACATTTTTTTTTCTTTTTACTCAGGCTTACCTGCATTGTTTCTGATTTGATATATTAAGTGGATAGACTGTAGAAGTTCTACTTATTTTATTATTTTTAAATTGTTTTCATAATTAATTAATAATATAATTATAGTAAGAATTTACGATGGTTTTGTATATTATATGTATCAACACCTATTCTTATCTCTTTAATCTACCACTAATCGTAATATTGACATATTTTTAAAGAACGTTACAGTGAGAAAATTATTAACGCATGCTAAAAAATGTTAATCTCCACGAAAGTATTATAATATGAATAAAAAATACAATAAATACTCCCTCATCCGTATCTAAAATAAGGTGGAGGGGATTTTGCTGAGAGCATAATTTTTTAAACGTCCACATATAATAAATGTTAAGCTGATACTATTACTAATACTATACGGTATGATTGACTGCAATGTTAGGACGTTGTTAAAATGACTGTCAATACTTGGGATACAAGTATGATATAATGTGCCTGACTGACACAGCGATATGTTACAAGGTTTATAATAGCTACCTCAGGCCGATCTTGTTTGTAATACCCAAGTAAAGACAGCCCATACATGAACTTTAGTAAATGGACTAACGCTGTATTGTTCTGCTTGCAAAGTCCTACCACAAGATTTATTATAATAAAACTATAACTATATTTATTAACCAATCTATTTATAGTTTATAATAGTTTAGAGTTTACAACATTTTGTAGCATAATACAACACGTTATACATATTTAATTTATTAATTAGTAGCAGCATTTACTACATGTTAGGCTTAAAACAAGAATGCAAATTTGATCGAAATATAACTAATACATCGTACTACGTGTTAAATATAATTTGAGTGTTTGCAAACCCGAATAGTTACAAACAAAGAGAAATTATAATATTCACAGAATGAAGAATCTCTTACTTAGTCTTTGCCAGAGCTTGGCTAAATTTATTAAACTCACAGTAACATTGATTTAGTTTTAAATACATAAAAAATACAAAATAAACTTTGGACAATGTCTAATAATATAAAAACTAAGATTTCAGTATGTATTAAATTAGTAAAGTTTTTATTTAGTAGTAGTAATATGTACTAAATTAGTAATTCTGAATTATTAAGAAAATACTGCGTAGCAATTATATCAATCTAAGCTATTAATATATTCGCCTTAATAATATGCCGTAATGGAAAGAGTTAATTACTAATGGCTTAACTACTTCGTTGCATATAAGTGTAACATACACTATAACATGCCTTAGAATTTACATCTATAATGAAAATATTTTTATCGTTTTAGTAGTTTTAGTAGGCGTATTAAAACTTTATGATATTAATCTACAGGCTTATTTTTTGTATCAAATGAATATCTTCAGTAAGCATTCATTTAATGTATACTTACATTATATCATCTAATATATTCTTTACTGAAGTACTCGAGGGGAATACTTAAAACAATTAAGGATATATTGATTTTTGAACGCATTTCATACATTTGCATAATACATAATTCAAGACCTGTTCTTTTTCGGAAATCGTAGCATGTTTAATTCGTAAAAACATTTGCAAAAATCTTATATTTCGTTCGTAAAAATCACAAGGAAAAACGATATTATAATTTCAACGTCAATGTGGCTTTCGATTGTAATATTTGGTGACGACATAGTCGATACGAAAAATATTTCTATGGAAGCTATAATTTAACAAGAGTATTACTGAATATGTAGTATAAAAATAGAATTATAATTATACATATATAAATATACAATAAATAATAAACAAAAACTTATTATGTTTTCTTCCCAGTCGCTTCATAATTAACCCAAAAATTATGTTCGGTAGAACGCCTACGATGCGTACGAATAGCGAGCATCTGGCAGAGTCATTACACATTCATATAGCTCATTCCGCTTCGTGCTTACTTAATTTTATTGTGGTACTAGACACTTTTAATCTTATTAGCTGAAACTCACCCCACATTGGATTACTTACACCCGTCTCAGCGAGCATTATGGATCTCTAATGAAATACGCCTTTTTGAGGTGATGTTATTACATAAGACTGTGCCTTGTGTGTAATTTAGGTTTTGGAGTTAAGGTTATTGCAGTGTGAAAGCATGATTTGGATACTATAGATATTTTAGTTATTTTATTTACGTCAAATAAGACATATGAGTCTTATAATGATAATATATCAGGAATAAATACTTGTAAAAATTTCAATATTTTTATAATTAGAATTGAGCAAGATAAGAGATATGCGTGTAAATATTCAGATTTAGAAAAGGTCTCTTACGCTTAATTATCATTATTACATTACGCTTAATTATTCATCGTGTCATTATACGAGGTCTATTACGACTGTATATTTAAAAAATATTAATTCAGAATCAGTTAATACAATATTTTAAAACATATATATGTTAATTGTTAATTGATGCGGATTAATATTAAAGGAACATTTATCAGAAACTTATACTTATAAATTACTTGTTTTTACTTCTTCTTATTCGAGTGTAACGCCAAGAAACTTTAGGTTTAAAGAAATATGCTACATTACGACATCCAATAAACTAGTGGTTTATTATTCATACTAAAAGATATCGGGCACGACTTATCCTCTATAAGTTGGCATGTCCCGGGGGAAATAAGGGAAAGCGGGAAATGCGCTTGAGTCCCCACGCAAATATGTCTCTAAATATTATTCCTCATAGAGTTGTTGCCCATTCTTGTATAGCTTTATATAGTGTGAACCAATTCAAACTTTAAATAAAAAATACTTTTTCTATTAGAATTCCAAGATACTTGAAATACTGACAAAAATATTAGATATGTCATCATTAGTAAAATACTATCAAATACATACTTTATATTTTTACATCATCATTAGAGACCATAACTTCAAATAGAAATGTACAGAAAGTTTTGCACTGAAAATAAAATCTACATAATATGGAAACATTTCTTATATAAAATGCCGTAATTGAGTGGGCCAGAGCGTTTACGTTTGCTGCTTGAAGTTTCATTGGCTTCGATTAGCGCTAGGAGTGCTCATAAAACAAAATTATAGCTAAATAAATTTATATTTTTTATGATATTTTATTTCTAGATTGGTTTTTATGATATTTTATTTCTAGATTGGTTCTATAATAACAGAAACGTAGACAAAGTCTTTTCTATAAACGATTTTCTCATCAAAAAGAGTAATGACTTTTTTTCTGAACTTTTAGTAACGTTTCTTACTCTTTGATGTTTAGTATAAAACGTATTAATAATAATTATTAATAAAAATATTTTAAGCTTAAATCAGTTCACATTCATCTCTATCGTGTTAGTAAATATAGTTTTATAGAACTATGTTAAATTACTTATATTAAAATACAGATATGGTATTAAAACAGGTTTTGTAAAAATACTGTTAGAGCTTTCGCGAGTTGTGTTTGGAAAGTAAATAATTTTCTTTCATAATAAAAAAAACCTGTTACTGCTACCTTCAAATATACAAGAAGGGCACAGTGGTCTGCACGTCTGCAAAACAGCATCTTGGAGACATTGTTGTTTTGAACACGAGGAGCATAAACAACATGCTGGGTGTAATTTCTCCACAAATAATCGATTACTATAAAGAACTAATTAAATTTAATAGTCAACTAAATATTTTACATATTTTATATATATGATAAAATTAATTGGTATTGATACACTTTCCCAAAATGACAAATAATAATTTGTTTATTCACCCAAGGGATACGTGTAGGGTTCAGAGTCAGTTGAAACTTTAAACTAAACTAATAACGTTAAAATCCGTAGCGTTTTATCGTAGACTATTCTGGATTCTGATTTAGATTGTTTAATCAATTCTGAAGCAAACAGGCAAATACATTTTATGTTTTGCGCAACCCTTCAGTTGGAACGAGATTCTGTCGCGCAATTCTCCGTTCGGTGCCCTAAAATTATTTACCTTTCATTCCGTTCACTAAATGAGTAGGTTTATTGGATTAAGTCCAGAAAGCTTCGTCCTTAATTGGGGCTTTCCAACAAATAACTTTTCTGTTTTCTCAAACTCGGACAGCTCTTAAATAATGCTCTTAATTAAATTAAACAAGATGAAACATATTTCGATAATTTTGAACTTTATCATAATTATTTGTTAATCAGGATGTTGATACATTTCACAACTTGCATATTATAATTTATTTAAAGAACTATATAATCAGAAAAAAAACTGCGTTTACTTTGACCGCACAGTGATCGCAAATTGTTGATTAACTTTAATAGAAAGTAGAATGGACAAATTGTACGTAAAATTGTTTACATCCTTCTTGCCCTATGAAGAGTGACGTGAACAAAGCAGAATTGAAAAGAAACCGTTTAAACATTTCGTGCTACAGCGGCGAATTTTGCGTATTCCTGTCATTTCAAAAATCTTTTAACAAATTGGCCTATTGGTTAATTATACAACTCAGTACATAGCACTAAAATCTCGTAACTTTGTACTAAAATACAAAATATGTACAATGATTAAACACACAATGTACTTTTAATTAATTTGAGATTCCATCAAATAAATTTAATATTAGTATTATAAATTTCTGTTTGTTTTACATGTAGTACAATTATAAATAACATTAACAACAACATTAATTTAAATTTAAATAAGCAAGCACGTTAATACAAAATTGTAAAATAAAAAAAAATCTATTCCCCATGTTGATTTTTAATTTGATTCTGTCAGCACAATACAGGTATAATATTTGCAATAATACATAATATTGTTGTAAATACAACAAACTAAGTAAAGAAATTTAGCCTATGAGTAAAAATTATTAAAGGCTCAAACATTTCTATCTATTTTAAGTTCTGTATTTAAATTTTGTGTCCGTAGCTTTTGAAGCACGCGTTCGTTAGTAAAATGCATAATGCAGTTTCATACGGATGAGTTCGTTTGTAAAACGAATTTACAAGAAAATGATACAGAGAGCTGGGTAATATGAATCATAATTTAGATAAAATTATTGTTTTTTTTTGTTTATGAATACAAAATGTATAGTTAATTATTAATTGTTACATAACACCAAGATGGAAGTTAACATAAATATATTTAGTTTTTTACCTTTCAGAATAGTTTTAAACGCTGTCCAAATGTTAATAGTTACAAGAGATGAAAACAAAAAGAAATTCAAAATAAAATAGACCCACCGATAAACATTCGATCTACAAACTGATCCCTATTTAACATTTATATTGAATCATAAATAAAATGAAAATTCTTTCTCTACAAAAAACAATATTTTTAATAACACTTTTTTTTATAAATATTTAGTTAGAATACTCATATAAAATGAAAATATGTTTTCGTATTTTTTCATAACAAAAACCTAATTTACAACATATAAGTAAGTAGAAGGCAACTAACATTGAAACTTGGGATACCTTTTTTACCAGATGCCAAAAGTTTTTTCCTCATAAATAATGTTTTGCTACCTTCAAAGGGAAAGTCTTAAGGTAAAAAAGTTTGTGTTTATCTTTGTCAAAGCGACCGTTTTTAACTTCCGAGTTGTCGCAGAGAAAAAATATAAGGTACATGAACAGATTAATTTCAAAAGAGAAAGAAGAACAAACCTACTTTTTTTATATTTCATAAAACTCAACCTTATTTTAAGCACTCTAGTGTGTAAAATCGAGTATTTTCCTTACATTGGATATGTCAGTATGTATCAATTAAATATACTTATTTTTTTATAAAAACCGCAATTTTGTTAGAAATAATAAGCAAAAGGTAATATATTTCTGTAAGACTACATGTATTATTCTCATTATTTCTAATACTTACTCGTACCTAAGAAATTCATATTTGTAAAAATTCTTTTAGTTAGTTATGTGTTTTTCCCAAACGTAAATTAGGTTTTTTCTTTTAAAACCATTTGTTCTAGATAAAACATTTTTTTAATGTTAATTGGTAATTTGATTTATGTTTTAATGGTAATTAAGTTAAAACAAAGATTTAATTAAATGAAAGACAGAATATCAGAAATTGTTACATAGATTTCATTTTAACCTTTAAATAAATAACATAGTATCGTATTCCTTCAAAATAATCTTGTCTTAGTCTTTTCTGTAAAAGGGCCGAGTAATTATGTTACCCGGTTTGTCGAAAACTCTCTTTCAGTTTGACGAGACATCGTAATTCAGATCAGGTTATTTCTGGTTTTCGTTAGTGATGAAAATAAATATAAAAAATTATCAGTAAGAATAAAATATAAATTATTTGATATAATTAAATAACATAAAAATATGTATTTATATTGTAGCCTATTTAAAATAAATATTTAATATCAGTAGCATATAGTCAAATATAGTCTATATAAAATAAATATTGTAATAATTATTATAATAGTAAATTTGATTAAAATAATAATATTGATTATTTACTTTGTTTTAAATAATATGGTAATACAAAACACAATTAAAATTCACATACTGTAACGGTTCTCACATATTCGTTGACACGTAATTACTAATCATAATATTAGTACAGGTCAGAGTAAGTTCGAATTTCAATTCATGATATTGCTTTTAGATTTTTAAAGCAAATCAAGAATATCGGCTCATTATTGATAAAAAAAAACAAAAGTATAATAATATAAATAAATTTATTAATTGAAATAATCATCAAAACAAAATATTCGAAAATTATGTCATTAGAGAAATTATTGATCATATAATTTTAGTTAGTACATAAGAAAATTTTAAAGGTAATGCATAGAAGACGTTTTTACGGTCCTATACGTTACTTATATAAAATTTAAATAATGTTATAAAAACTTCAACAATGTTATGTTAAACTTGTTTAAAAAGCAAAAGTAATCTTCATTTAAATTAAATTAATTAAATTAAGGTGGTAAAGCCTAACTATAGCCACTTAACTGCAGCTCGTAAATACTTGACCGGTTTAGTACCTCTCACAGACCTCTCACAGACCTCTCACAGCGTAAAGCAGATATTATTGTTAAGCACGGCATGCTTAATGAGACAGCTGGAAGTCTAAAACACCTATCTTTTTTTTCGCATGTGCTAGTATCCTCCATTCTTTACTATTTTTCTATAACTAAAAGAAAATAATATTTTACTTAATTACTTTAAACTAATAAATACAGTTTAATTTATCTAATATACAGTCGATTAATACTAAATCTTAAGTGGTTAACAGAGGTTTGATGATAGTTTTGACGGATACATTCAAGTATTAAAATAAAACTTGATATATGCATAAAACAAACTTTACTTAACACACAGGATGTGTACGACTACACGTATGACACAAAAAGCTTTTTGTCTAAAAGCTTTTAATAATGTTGTTTCGTATGAAAAATTTACAATATAAAAGGTTTCAATATCCGATACATTAAACAGGCATTTTATTTACATTTTGGTAAATAAACATTATATTAACACAAAAAGATCATTTTCATATTTAACACAAAACTTGTAAACGGCACGTTTCATCAAGAGAGACATCGAAACAAATGGACTGGTGGGGTATCTTCCATTGGAATATTTGAATAATTCATGTACACAATCTATAAACCACACAGCGGAGAGCATTTTACAGAACAAACAAATTTTATTGATCTCTCAGGCGTTGTTTGTTTCTCCACAATAAAATATTTACATTTACTTCGCAACACCTGGCCTAGCTAGACACCGCCTACCGCAGACATTAGAATAATGAAACGTTCGCCGCTTCAAACCCTTTGCCTATTGAATAAAATATTATATAACAAATATACAAAACATTAATTGTCCGCTCTCAGTTCAAATATAAAGGTATAAATTAAAATTAGAATTAATTTAACATTTACCGGTTTTGACGTTGTTTTCCGTAACTTCAAATAAATGAATTATTAACCTTGTAGCCTTTTTGAATTTGTTATTTTTAAAGTTAACGTTATCTATTTTTTACAAAACTGACATAAAACATAGATTTACAATTGAAAAAAAAATTTTAAAATTACATACTTTATACATTATTTATTAATAATAAATAAATAATATGAATATAGTGAAATGTAGAAGATACTTAGAAAGAAAACTAAATTATATTCACAATTATAAATTATATTATTTAATAATTGCTACAATACTCGCATATTACCAATACATAAAGATAAAATAATTTTCATCACTTTATACTTTATCATATTGGAAACTTCTCTATGTAGAAAGACATTCCATTTGAAAAGCATTCGCATCGTCATGCACTTAAAATATTTATTAATTAAAGAAAGTAAATTGCACAGCAGGTTTTTTATTTTCTACGTTATAATATGTTTTTTGATATTTACTTTGTTTCTGTTAAATGTGTTGTAAATTAATATTAATGATATATATAAGTATTAAAATATTAAGTAATAAAACTTGACAAAAAAGAGAAATAGCGTTTTTAATATATTAATATTTTTTCGATTACCGACTTTCATAAGCGGCAGCGCGGTCTATATTGTTAACCTCGGGTTATCGATTACTCGTGGTATTGTATTACATTTTTATTTATATAAACATACTATTGTTTGTGACCGCAAGCGGATTAAAAAGCAATTTGAAAAATAAATTAAAACCGCGAATTAATTATGAAGTTTCTCTTTTAAATAAATATTACATATTTTCTTTGAAATAACGTTATTTAAAATAATAAATATTTTACTGACATTTTTTTTTCTATTAATTTTAAGACATTTGCCATATTTTTATTTGCTGTTTATTTGTGATATGACTCCAATAATACTTTTAACTCTGCACATAAATTTAAAGTAGACATCTTATTTGAATGATCAATATATAATATATATATTAATATATTATATAATATATTAATAAAGATACTGTAATTTCAGTATCATTGTTAAAATTGTGGGTTATATAATTTATAAATATTATCATATACCCAACATCTGTGGTTTAAATGCAATATTCAAATACGCTTGTGTGGAGCCATTGTTATGAAGCTTTAAAATATTGTTAACAATACAAAGCTAGGGAATAAGACTCGAGCGTAGGCTGGCAACGTCTATCTTTTTCATATCTCCATTTTCTTTCCTTTTATATTTGTTGTTGCAATCGCATTCGATGTGGAGTATGTTTTATAAGAGTTAGTTTACATTTTATGAAATATAATGTGAGATTCTAAAGATTTAGTCATTAGTTTTGTCCTTGGTATTATTGATGAGAAGTTCAACTAGGAATGAGTGGACGAAGTAGTAATGTAGTTGACAGCTTAATTAAATATAAATCAATAAGAAGCTTGATCATCTTAATGACTTTGTTATAATACATTTTTACATTTTATGTCGATTAATGTTTACACTTTTGTTAATATTATTTAATACGTTTTAGATAGCGCGGAACCCTGAATATACCATCCTCCACACTCGAGTTCCGACTTATTGTTAGACCTACAATCTACATAAAACACATGTAATACAGAATAATAGAGACAATGTAAATGTTTCACCCCCAAAAATATGATAATAGATTCCTCTGAACTTTTGTAGGTGAGTAGGAATGGTTTCATTATTAATAAAATTTTAAAAAGCTTTATGAAATTATAGTTCATATTTAATATAACTAGTTTCTATTACATTATAGGAATCCGTTATAGGAAACTGTAATTATTATTATAGAGTATTTGATCAACATATTAGAACCCTGTTTTGAAAAAAAAATAGTATTATATATAGAAGTTTTTACAATGTCCTTACTTTCTCTTTTCTGTGATATCATGCCAAAGTATAATAGAAATAATGACTCAACATTTTTTCTATACCCGTTCTCTTAATGATTATTTATTAATGATTATTTATTAATGCATAAATACGAATACGATTAATATATAAGACGAGATAATTAAACCTTCCGTACATATATATATATATATATATATATATATATATATATATATATATATATATATATATATTCTCTGCATTGTAGATCGAGCAAACTTGTATCTATATTACTAGTATAAGTTCAGTAGGTATGCGCTCGACGTACACATTTCAAACTGCCATCCGAGGGACATCGTTCAATATGTTGCCAATATCATACACGTCGTGAATTGATTGAAGCGTGAAAGCTAACATAAAACCGATAGAATAATTTATGAATGTCAATCACTTTTGTTTAATCAACTTTAAATAGGTTTTTCAAATTTGAAAATATTTCAAGAGACTGTCACAAAAAAGAAGTAGGTTAATTACGCTGCGGGATATAAAAAAAATATAAATTTAATTATAAAATGAAATTTCTGAATAAATATTTTTTAAAAGTATATATAGAGATATGTAACTAATATCTATGGAATTCGATTAAACGGAGGGTGTAGTCAAAAACTTCAATCTTGCTGGGAAAAGTCCTTTTTATAGAAGCGGTATTATGAAGACGGTGGATGAAAGGAGTAAATGGTGCGAAATAATCTGAGCTCTTAGTTCTACGTAGCTGAAAACGAATTTATTGCTCCTCGATACTCATAGCGACCCATTTTATTGACACCTTAATACCACACCGAATAACGCCCCACGCTATACTGTACCTACATAAAATCGTTTATCTTTTAGGTTTTATACACGACACGTTGCAGTTTACTAAAATACGACTACAGTTTGGAGCCAGTTCTGCAATATGGCAAACATTCAAAAACTACAGACTACATTTTCGACTCGATAGAACTTCAGAAAAAGTGATCAAAAAATCACCGTGTCGTTAAAATCCACGCGTAAAGCTGAAAAACTTTTGTGCATTCGTTGGCCGGTTAGATATTAAAAACATTTACCTCCGACTTAGATAAAAGAAAACTCTCTCACTCGCACGGAAATTTCTATGAAATATATCTTTCAATCCTGAATATATAAGATGTTGCTATATTGCTGGTATAATATTATTTGTTTGTTATTACATTATGTATATTACAATTTAATTAACTATTTTATGTAATGGTTGGCAGGCCGTAAAGCATCAAAGAAGTGAATGGAGACTAAATTATAAACAATATTCAATATCATAATTCACTTGACTAAATTATGAATCCAAATTAATTATATGATATTTTTAAACTGGAGCCTTAAGAGACAATTTTTACATAAAATTTTATCTTCAACTACAAACACTTAACTTTTAAGATCCATTTATTTTTGTTACTTAATAAAAAGAATTTATTTTTTCGTAGAAAATACAAAATAATCTAATAATAAAATTTTTAAATCTTGTCTTAAATAAAATGAATCAAAAAAACAAGTTATGTATTCAGCAAAATAAAGAACATATTGTTATATTTTTAAATTAGGTTGAAATATTAGAAATTTTTATTTATATTAAGAACCAAAGTTAATGATTAATTATATGTTCACTTCAAGTAATGAAAATAATTGCAGGCTTAAATTATAATCTTTCTTTTTCCTATAACCCTTCAAAGGTTATAATTATGTATTTAAATACATGAAATTAGTGGTTGTAAAAATGTGTTTTAATAACCAAATAAATCCAAATTTTACTGCAAATTGCAAATTCACATAAATAAATCTAAACCATGGGATATAATTTATAATTTTCGTTACTTAGAATTCATGCACATTACAAGGTCTACGAATAGTTTATAGATCATCAGACATTATGTAAATATGTTTCTGAAAGTAAAGAAATAAACATCTCTCTTTTTAAATGTCGTCTACCCTCAGAACCACTCTCTCGTAAAGTAAATTTGTGTTTACAAAAATTTATGAAACACTTTAGAGAAGATCTTGTGTATATATTAAGTGTCTAATATATTTTCTCAGTAATTTTTTTACCTAAACATTAACATTAGAATGACTTCTATAGTGAATCTGTATTTATAAATGTAGCTTATATAAACTATTATAGAACTTGCAAATTATACATAAAATACATATTCAATATTCATTTTCCACTATTAAATTTTTGAATCCACAAACTTATATATATATATATATATATTTAACATATCAATATCTTGATGTGTGTGCTCATAACATGTTATAAAAATGTTTGCTTTGTAAACAGACACTTTACCTTAATGAATATATAAATAGACTACGGTATATTAAAATATATATATAATAATAATCAAGAAGATGGGTTTCCAAGCTTCAGTCTGGGTATAACATAAATTGGTTATTCTCGTCGCACGTGATATTTTAATAGCCATTTTCTTCCATCCTGTTTATACTCGAATTTTCAGGCGCTTAAATTCCTACATAACAGTAACATAATTTTTTACGATTTTGTAAGTAGAACGTTCTTACAATTTGTTGACCTCATGCTTTCTCAATTTTCCTAAAGAGCTTAAATAAGCTCATCTGACTACAAAATATAACAGAAATATAAAGCTTTTATAAAAAACATTAAAGTTGTTAAACATTATTTTTAATAAAACTTATTTAATAAATTCCAAAAACAAGAAAAGTTCATTTTATTTAACCTATAAGCAAAATTATGTTAAAATTTCGTTATCGTTGATTTTGATTGGTAAAGTTTCCAATACTTTTCGAATGGAATTTTAAATATTTTTAATAACATCGTTAAGTTTTTAATGCAAACAATTTACTGGCATTTTATAAATTTAAAGGATAGAAATCAATTATTAAAATTTAACATTTTCCTCAAACCTATAATTATTCATGAAATAACAAGTTTTTCTTTTTAATCATTAAACATATCATTCTTTTCAGTTGGTTGTATCGGAGCTTCTTCTAGATGAGTAGACTGGTTTTGATAGCAATTTTTTTGTTAAATATTCATTTAAACAAAACCGAGGTGGTTAAAATTTATCGCCCTTAAATATTATATAATTAGAGCTCTGAGTTTATCCTACGATAAATCATTTCCCGGTTTTGCTTATTAATTTATTAAAAATATAATAAGTTAAACAAAATATTTAAACATGAAAAACTTTGTCAAATTATGAAAGGAATTTATTTAATTAAATATTTAAAATAATTAAAATTTACGAATTCTTTTAAACAATTTATATTATTTATTTTCTTACTGATTAAAGAGAAAGTACATAATATTTCAAGTAAGAAGGACTTGCCAATTTGTTATGGCATAAAATAGTATGCCGGTTGAATTCCAAGCAATTGCTTTATGAATATTGAATCAGTTCAGCTCCAATGTATTGTTAGACAAGCCGTTACAAAGCTGTGATTCCTTTGTTAAGGAAGGTATAGTAAATTTGAGGTTTTAATTAGCATAATTGTATGCACAGTATGTAGGAATCTGAACAATAGACAACTTCTAGTAACACAAGTTTTGTAAAGTTAGATTGCTACCACACACATGGAAGCCTATTGCCGGTGTAATTAATTCTATAACTTAAATCCAAATAGAAATCTTTAAATGCTCCAAATTTATACTGGTAAAAAGAATATTTGTTCTTTGTAAGTGATTGTAAACGAATATTTATTTTAATTTCTTTAAAAAAAATGTAGCAAGAGAGAGAGTTTTTTTTATAAATTAAAGACCTTGTAAAATTTTATAACCTTAATTATATTTATAACCATACATTAAAGGCGCGAGCCTTTAATATATGGTTATAAACCTGCCAATCTTAATAACTTTGATCATATATATATTTAATGAAACAGATAAGCATAAAATTTTATGGTTTTGAATTAGTTTCTGGCTTTTTCTAAGTGTTATTCTACCTTCCATTTAGAAAAATAAGTAAGAAATGCAGGAAATGTCGCTTCTATCTTTATAATGATGATTCTATTCGATATGACAGAATTCTAAATTTGTAAAGCCGGTATTCTAATATTTGCATTGTGTAAAATTAATGAAATATATCTAATATAAAATATATCTATAATTTATATTTTTTTTTTAAATAAGATTTGACATGTTACAAGAACTCATTTTTATTAATAATTTTAAAAGACAATACTCTGGGAGTACAGGTATGTCATTTGCCAAATATTTGAACACGAAACTCATATCCATTTCTAGAATATTACTTGGAGGAATTTACGTGTTCATGGCTTTTAAACGAAATGAAGAAATATTTTAATACTTTAGCTATATTTTAAACAGTCAATATGTTGACTTGAAAATTGGCTTTCGTTTCTAGACAGTTTGTAAAGTCGTGCATTTTATGTGAAAACTTGCAGACACGATGTGGCTGTTCCGAGGAACTTGAGGACAAGTGCTAGGTACGTGACATCCTTCCATTTAGTGTCTGGAATTTATACCTAGTAAAGTTTCTAAGAACCAGATTAAGTAATAACACAATGAGCTGACTACTTAAATAGTTAAATCTCAATTTGCTTACACGTTGTAGGTAATACCTACACATGTTTAAGCATAATTGCATGTCATTACATTGTACCGAGTCTTTTATTTTACTTTTAAAGACTTTTTATTAATAAATTTATTAATATATAACTTAATAGTTGAAACTTTTACAATTATTATAGTAATGATACATAAATATTTTGTTATCCAGTTTATAATGTAGTTGGATATGAAGCAGTCATGGGAACTGTTCTATGACAAACAATAAACATTTCGAAATTAGGTTTGTTTATCCTCTCCTTGTCCCAATTAGTCATTCGCTTACATGTTAAGAGCATTAGGATTTGATCATAAGGAAGGGAGAGATCAAGGGGAGTAATGATTAATGCATTTATTTACTACGTAGGAAATAAGAAAAACTATACAATTCGCTCTAGTTAGTTGTGAGGAAGTACAAAACAAATATAAACAAAAATGCATGAAGTATTGTTTATTCATTAATGAGGTTTGTTTAAATTTAGAATATATAACTATTCCGGTACTGAGTCCCAAAGGAGTCTTATACTGACATACAAAAGACGACATGTAAAAGAAATATTTTCGTAACAAACAAGAGTTACAAGCTAGTCGTTTCTTATTTTCCCTTAAGTCCATGTAATTGATGAAGAGATTTATAAGGGGCCAAATTTTGTTTATTAGCCCCTAAATTAAATGCAATTTGAATCAATTATAAAACTATCAGAGTGGAAAAATATCAGACTATGAAATAATAATGGCTCACTCATTACTGGTAGAAAGTTTTTAGGCAAAAGCACACTTCCTGAGGTAAACATTTGACATAATATGTAATTGGAGGGAAAATGATAAATATGGCATAATACTATATAATATTTTTTAAGAAGAGAACAATGCGATACATGGTTGAAAAAAGAGAACACTAAACCTATATTTGCTAAAAATTTAATAATAGTAATTTAGAATAATTATTTATATTTGCCTTTACAATTTGATGTCAGTTATAAGGTTATTTATTTAAATGAAAGCCCTTTGAATTAATGATTATATTATTTTTATAATTTTATTATTAAATTATTTTTTTTTATAAAACAAAACAAAAAAAGTTAAAAACTATAATATTGTCTTCAACCTTAATTAATGATTTTTGAAAACCTTGACATTCTAATGAAAATATTAATATTTATTAAGTCATTTATTAAACACATGTTGTTTCGAAAACTAACATATATCTATCAAGAAAAGACATTTTCTGCTCCAGCGACTACAATAAATTAATGACCACATATTTGTAATATGTTTTCCCTTTTTATATCTTTTCTATAGCTATATAATGTTTTATATCTATGTTGATATTATTATTTGTGCCAGGAATAAATATAAATTAAAATCTATATAAAATATAATTAATACAAAGGATGATTTATCTCTTTAAAAAGAACTCTACCAGAAACTCTTCATTAATGGAAAAAAAATTCTGATATTTGCGGTAAAGGTACATGAATATCAGAAAAATTTATATTAAAAGTAATTTAAATAAATGCACTGATATATCATATCTAGATATATAAATATATATTAAGTACATACAAACTACATACATACACATTTATATCTGAGTATGTAATTACTTAAATGTACATAAATATAAATATAATACATACTTACATAAGTATAATATATATAAACCAAGGAAATCTTAAAGGGAGACATTATGTGATAAGATTATAAATATTATATTCTTCTCTGTCGTATTAAAAGAATCGGTAGAAAAATATTTTTTAAATAACGTTTGTGCAAATTTCAGATAAGCATAGTTCATGCACATATTTTGGATAAGCATAATGGATCAAATTAAATTATTTATATAACAAAGCTTTCTTTACTTACAAGTCCCTAACTGATAAATAATACTTTTTTATCCTCAGATTCATATTTCTTTCTTCCTCTAGATTAATTATGAGAAAAGTTTTACGTTGTCCTCTAAAATGGAATTTCCTGGTCATTTAATGATGATCGAAATAAATTATTACGTAAAGTTTGTTAAATGAAATTGAAGTGTTATAACTTTTTGTTATACCTCTATTGTAAGAAAGCACACATCATTAAAGAGTTCTTTATATTTGAACAAAGACTTTGTAATTATTCTGGTGCATATTGTTAAAAATGCTTTCTCATTTAATTTTCAATAAGAAATTCAATGTTTTATTTATAGTATGTTCGGAGGAAAATATTTTTTTACTTAAAAAAAAAAGTACTTTTCATAAAATGGTTATTTCTAGTCTTATCTATTATAGTCTAGTCTATTATATTCTATCATTAAACAATTAAGCAAGAAGAATAAGCTGTAAGAGGGCACCTCGGTCGATGAAAGCACATGTACGAGCTGAAGTCAAGTTTCTACATCTAGGCTAAAGCAACTCCATATTGTAGAAACTTTGTTACTTTAATGACATTTATACTGTTATTGCAAATTAAACATATTAACATTGAAGTAAATGTGCTAGTTCTATAGATCTAAAACATTTTATCTGCTAATGCATAGATCTTTTTTTATATTTTACCGATGTTCCACTTTTCGAGAACATCTTCCGAATTACTTTTAGCGCTAACCATAATATTTTACTGCCATATAAAATCTTGTCTAATACCTATATTACTATTATTAGCAGAAATTACTATTATCACTTACTATCAAGGTTATAACATAACATTTTATAGCATGAATGTAGGATTTATTGATTCAAATAATATATTATATTTTAGTCATAAGATTCTTATTTAATAATTTCAATGTATTCATATTATGCATGAAAAGCCGTAAGTAAAAATAGTTTTAGTAATATATAAACCGTAACAAATGTGCGTACTAAAACGAAGAGCAGACAGCGTAAGATATAAACGTGGATTCTTAACGACTTAGTGTAAAAATAGTTTTTATTATAGATTTTATTTTATTAGTATTAGGGGAAGTATAATTTATTTTCAGCTGTGTTATATAAACTATGGAGTAACAGTAAATTCTTATAATTTTCTGTCCATTTAATACCTACTATAGTATCTACTTAAAACATTTTGAACAAAAGATTTATTTATTACGATTGCTGAAAATAGTAAAGCATATTACTGTCATTAAGATATGTAGGTAGAAATTTATTAAGAAAGTTATGATTATTAATACTCATCTAAAAACAAACAAAAAAATATTAACCTGTTATTGCTGAATTACATAATAAGTTTTTATTTTATATTTAGTATATACATTTATATTATGTTCTACGTTACATTATTTTTGATGTGAAACACCGCCCGTACTTTAAAAGAGCTTAAAAGTTTTTGATCTAATTGTACTTACTATTTACAGAGTGTTTTATACATATTGGAGATATTTTGTTTAAATATATTAACTGTACAAGATATTACTTCCAATATTTCTCGGTTTGTTGCCAAATATCGACAAAATATCGACTCATCTCTTTGTAATTCTTAATTCCATATATATTTCATCACTAAAAATGTGAGGTTTTTACCTAATACGATATATTACTTAATATCATATGAATTATTTTCAAGTTGTGTCTTACATTTGAAGTTAATTATGATAACCTGTGAGTTATATTTGATCTAGTAGTCTCATATTTTAGGGTTTAGTTATTTATTTAAAGTTATGGAAAAAAAAATCATTAAAAATTATATTATTATACCTTTATTGAAGTTAATTTCGTGAAGATTATCGTTTATTTTTATTATAATTATATTATAATTTATATATTACTTGACATCTCAATGGCCCGCGGTCTAATTTAAAGTTTAAAGCACAAAAGTAATTTCTCAGCCTCAAGCGGAAACGTGTGATGGAATTTTGAAAAACTTTTAGGAATAAAAAAGCTTTGAAATGTCATTTTATTTTACAATTTTTATTTTGTAATTAGTTTTTTATGGAACAATATATGGAATAGCATATTACGATAAATGTTTTTTTCTTTTAGCTTACATTGTAATTACATCGAGGTGATATTTTGGTGGCTGTCATTAATTGGCTGTTACCATACTCATTTGTAGTACGAAGATTACTAGCGTTACGTATTATTAGTTATTATTATAATTATAACTTCATATTAAAGAAACTCATAAGCATGTGACTTTAAATATCAATTTTAATTACACATATACACACACATAATATTTCTAAGGCGTAAAATAATTTATAGCTTGGGTGGTATGCAGATTATTTAATTTTATTAAATATATGTTATATATTTATGTAACACACACGCACACACACACACACACACACACACACACACACACACACACACATATATATATATATATATATATATATATATATATATATATATATATATTTAATTATTTATAAATTTTACAATAGAATATACAGCAATAAATAGATTAGCCGCTATTTAAAATAACATTTTTTAAATGATAAAATGATATCTACGTCCTCAAAAATCTCCGTATAAAATTTCAGAATGTTAACCATTTTCGTTTAAGAGATATCGTATTAGTCCGTCGTTTTCTCTTTTAAATTTTTAATAACAAGATGTTGCAGCGACTTCATTTTTTAAATTCTTCCTGTAGTTTTGAAGTATTATAATTATAGATTTTAACAAAAATTTACAAATAAAAAAATGTTCTTTATGATGACCGGTAATCTCTGTCTATTGTGTTCCATTACAGGAATATTCAAAAAATATTTTGTCAAACTGTCAGAAAGTTTACCAATAATAACATCCCTTCGAAAATTACTTTACGTAAATCTAACTCATAAAGCCTCATAATAATACAGTTTAACAACACAGTTAACCCGCACCTAGCATTAGGCAAGTTGGTCATAGATTTAAATTTTAAGCTCGTAAATTAACCCTTCATCCTTTTGAAATAGCAAAGGGATTGGGGCCTAATGGTCTATTTGTAAAACGAAATGGGCCGGTCAGGGCAAGCGGAGTAGACAATTTAGACATATTCACTGTTAACTCTATTCATAACACGGGTATCTATATTCGGCTTCATTGCAAAGGTCACTTTTGGAATACCGAATTCACTGATTTATATCCCCTCTAATAAACTTGTTGTAATTGTATTAACTTAATTTTAATTAAACCATAAATCAAAAGTGTAAGTGTAATTACATTTATTTCAATTATATAAATTTAACCAAAATTTTTTAATCACCCTTTACTGAGTTATAATATGTAAAAGCAAAACTAAAACAGAATGTTATGTAATAAAAATAATACACATAATAAGTATATTATATATACTGGTACATAGAATAGAATAAGAGAAAGAGACAAACAAAAAAGAATAAGATAGTTATATCTACTAAAAAGTAAATAGTTTATATATACATGTATATATAATTCTATAACAATAAATATTGTTATGTAGAACAGAAATAAACAGATATTCTGAATGTAAGGCTAAGTACCCACTAGATAACAAGGATACAAGAATATATAGCATACAATCCTAACTACCGACGTCTTATTAATCTGCAGCAATAGCATTAGTGCTTCCTCGACTTTAAGCCAATTAAGCTAACTGGCTTTATTGCAGCCTCACATGACTTGTTCCATAAATCTGGTACTATTTTTTGGAAGTAAATTATAAATCTTTGCCAAAAATATTTTACATTCATTCAAATTGTGTAGCAAAAATCTTTTGTTAAAAATAAACTCTTGACTTTCCATTAATCACAATACCTATTCAAAAAACCTACAATGTAAAAAAAGAATCGCAATAACTGATCTCAAACTTCATTGATGATATAAAAGAAAAAAAAATACGAAGCATTATTAAAAATACGTATTATACTCGGAGAATTTTTTATAAATTCCGTTGGAAGGCGATCAAGCGTCCCCTATTAAATGATCGAAGTTCGCTCATATTTCTTCTCTAACGCAATTCAAGTTTGCTAATGAAAGACCTTTGTAACTTTAATCCTTGTAACTTAGAAAATTAATTCTTAAATAATTTGAAGGGCTGTTAAAATTTTTCGACGAATTTATACCTTGCTACGAATAACAATACAGAGGCTTTTAAATTGATTACATATAATGTGCTAATTAAATACTTTTACGAAGTCTTTAGTAAATACATACTTCCTTATCTCTGCTGATATTCAATTTATATAAAGATCCTACAAATATAACACATATCAACTTCCCACAACATAAAAAACGTTTTGGTATTAGAAATAAATTTGGTGTAATGGATGAAACGATTTTTTTATGAAATTAAACGAGGAAATAAACCAATCTATATTGGCAGTGAAAGAAGTTTGATGGACCGCTCAATCATATATGGGTCTTATGGATACCTGTCATTTTTTATTACAATCTTTCCCGTAATCCGCACTCCAGCCTGTCAATCGACCATCCTTTATAAAAGTGGTATTTGGAGAAAAAAATATCCATCATAAAACGGATATTTGTGATTTAGTTAGTCCAAACCTACTTTTGATATTGGAATAATATTATTGTCTTCTTCATAACCTAGACGGGAGAAAAGGTTTTTGGTCAATAATTCTTAACTTTATTGTAATAATGTAATTATGTTTCATTCATATGGTTTATTTTCATAGTAACAATGTAAACGTAAGAACTCATTTAACATTAATCATAATTCTTTCTACTTGAAGTAACAAAGAAATCATGTAATGTGTATCCACGTCAGTGTAAAACAAAATAACTTTTTAAGATATTTCACATATAAGAAATTAAATTCTGTGTAATTTATAAGAACTTAATGAAACAAATAAATACGTAGGTAATAACTAACTCGAATAAAAAATCACATAAATTAAACGCGTGAATAAATAACAGCGAGGCTACTAAAAATTGAAGGCTTGCATGACCGCATGTTAAAAATGTATATTTGTAACTACCGATATTACTCATAGCGGCGCGGAAGTGCAGACAGCGGCATCCGTGATTGCAGCACACTCGTGTTTGTCAATGTCCCGTGATATATCGCCGTGAGCGTTGCCAAAACTGGACATGCATGTTTACCTTTGGTATAAGGTTTGCTTAGAAATATTTCACATAGGTTATGAATGGTATCGTTTTAATATTGAAATGGTATGTTTTGCTTTTATCGTTCATTTGTATTTATTTACGTATACGTTGGAATAAATTTTATGTTACGTATTAATATTAAGTCTTTATATAATAGCAATACAAAATTAACTAGCTTTGTGGGTAAATCTAACCAGAAGGGCGTATTTCTAAACCATTGTCTGGAATGGCGGTCTTGAAAGGTTAAAGGGCCCTTTTATTTCTTATATGCTCTTTATATTTAAATAGGAACAAAGAATTATAACTAATATTTAAATTAAATATACCTGACTTCGCGTTAATAGAAACAATGTGAATATCTCTATAATATATCACATAATTTATTAAGGTTCAAATATAATAAATGTAGAATTGTAGATTGTCTTATGCTTCACTTGTAACATCTTATGCTTAAGGCAATTTTACATTACATTCGAATTTTATACAAAATGTTCCTTACATACGCTACACATTTAATTATTATTATGACGACGTCATAAGGTTCGAGAAATTGAAGATAAAAAGATACTTAATAGCTTATAAATTCACAGAATAATACTTTTATTATATTATTATTTTAAAGGCTTTTGTGGGGCAAGATACCTTCTATGCAGATCTCTACTGGTACCTATTGTACCAATTTTTATTAAGTACAAAAGATCCTTTTGGTCTTCCATTTTGTTAGGGTATCCCATTACGCATGCCAGGAAGTATGAGTACAAAGGGAGGGAAGCAACGGTGTAGGACGGCTCTCATTTTATTTATTCAGGAACTCGAACAGTGAAAGTGAAAGTAATTCATGCATGCTTATTAAAAGCGAAGTGGTTCAGCCATAAGAAATGAATTAGAGTATTTTTTTTGTGTTTGAATATTTTCTTTTGTCGAGTTAAAAATGTATAAAGTAATAGCGTAATGAGATACTTTGTGCATGAAAAATATGTTTGAATAATAAACGAAATGTGTGAATTTAATCTTCATGTTGAAGCGAGGGGAGTTCTAATTAATGGTTGGTATTTTATTCATTTTTTGCACTTGCAAGTTACCTTTTTCAAACAAAGCTTCATATTCTAACATGTGAAAATAATTTCAATTTATATATAATATATAATTATTGTTCAATTGTTATTCCTAACATTTACTGACTATTTATAATTAAGTGTAACTGTAACTTTTGTCATATGAATGTTGAAAAATAAAGACGAAAAATTTATAAAATCTAACTTTATTTTAAAATAAGAATACTGAATTTCTTTCTATGTAATAATCTAAAGTAGTCAGTATAGATTTATTGAAACCAAGATAAAAACGTCAAATATTATCTCTTGAGGGTGAAAAGAACTAATGCAGAAGTTTTGTCCGATTGACGATTAAACGGCACTTTAACCAATTAAGGTCTTCAATTGCCTCGGCAGCGGGAAAATATCGGCTTCGTTATCCCGCAGTTTATGGTTATAAAAATATTTTGATAAAATCCTTTAAGCTTATTCCATTTAGGTTAAACCAAATAAATGGCATTTGATTCAGTGATGGTCGATTGAACTTTGATAACCTATAAATGTAAAGATCCAAACAAATTTATAGTATTATAAGTTTAGATGAATAAAATTCTGCAACGACATTTTTATAAATATATAATAACCTTAATAAAATTTTATTTTTAATACAATTAGTAATGAAATACTTGGCATGGCTCGCCTTGGATGTGCTTGCTAATGAAATCGTATCTCGTGACATTCCAGATTAACTTTAATTAAGCGGATGCTATTTGAAACTTAAGCCGGTAGAAATTTATCTCATTTGATACATAAATTAAACATAATATATACACGACATTTCACTCGTGTTTTAACTTTGAAGTACTTTAATTAAAGTAAGCTCTACTTGTTATCGGAGTGTAAACACCTTAATTATTGATGTTACGAATTACACGCAAAGTAAATATCTTAATGATATATTAGAAAGTCAAAGGTGGAATTACAATATCATAAAGGTGAAGGTAGTTGAGTAGGTGTCATTATTTTATTTCAAAAATATTTTTTTTTATTCGAAACGGAGTCGTTTCATAATTCTTTTAGATATATTCATATTGTCACAATCTTCCTGACGACGAATGGAAACTTTTCATGCGTTGCTAACAATAATAAATAAGGATACGTTCTAAATAAAAGCAATAAATTTAACATTAGAGACGTACATTTTTATAATTTAAAACTTTAAGTAGTGCTAATATTTATATTCTTGTGACATGCAAACTACATGCTATTAAGATACTGCATATGGTAAATTTATTATTAAAACTATAATTTCATTATCTACCAATAAACAAAGAATGATGTTATCAACTTTCTAAGCAATAAATGTACTCATACTAAAAGTAGAAAAGTTGGGGAAGTTTATACGACAATTCTAATAACGCTATCACTGATGTCCTTAGATTGGACTTCCAGGAAACTACTCATAGAGACTTTTGTTGTATTTCCTCGAAATACATTTCTTTTCTGACAAACAAAACAATCTCTAATACAATTTGAAATGCATATCACACGTCTTACTCCTAACCGAGCAAAACAAAAAATTAATTAATCATACCCATAATGATCTCGTTACATAAATATGCGATACTATTAGCAGATCTAAGGGGCCGGCATGTCAAAGTTATCTCGTCCTGCAAATTCACTTTAGTTTCACCCATAAAAATGATACATTAAGGCACTTAACGCTAACGCCTTAAGGTTTACAGCCGTTAGGGACCGGTAAGGAATGTGTGTCTCATAACCGTAATCGCTCTCATCAACTGTTTTCGTATGTGCCTACAATTTTATGATATCTCATTTACGATCCGTGATGGAATTTATTTTGCCATAAATATTTATCGTTATTGATAAGTCAAAAATAAATTGTTAAATATTTATAGGATTTTATGTTCGGATATGAAACTGGTATAAAATAAAGGTACGGTACGTCAAATTTGATAAATGGCCTTTTATTCGCGTAATCAAAAAACTCAAGTATTTGTATGTTTGTCTACTGGGCATAGAAATAATCTAATAATAAATATTCATATCTTTTCCATCTAAATAAATAAATATATATTATATATACTATATGTATTATAAATTTTAAATTAAATACAAAACCTTATTACGTACATATATATCTTTGTTGCTATGCATTTTTAAGAATTAGAAATAGACATACTTTTGTACGTAAATACATACTTCCACTCCTTTACAAGGAAAAATGTGATTTTTTATTTCATTCGAAACAAGTAAACCCGCAGTTCTTTTTTCCCATCCTTCTCCTAAATAAAAAAATCTCAACATACCCTCGCCTTTAAGCTATTTCGTGCAACATATTATATCTATACATTTGAACGATGTGCCCAATATTTCAGTCGTTTTCACGGACCTGACCTGTTTTAATAAATCCTTTAGGCCTTTTGCTGAATTGGTAGCTCTGGGACATTATTTTATTGCCAAAAGTTATTTATTGTTCGACTGAACCTTTTTATCGTGTCTATATTCATGAAATTCAATTTAAAATTTGTTTTATGAAATTTATACATTAAATTGCATAATATTAATACATTTGAATACACATGCATAAAACAATAATATATATTAAATAAAAACTATATCGTTATATGAATTTAGTTTTTTACCAAAAAAATGTAACCAATGCTAATTCAACTCTTCAATTGATTAAAACCGTGTATGGCAGTTAGTGGCAACAATAGGTATGTTTAAAATGTTGTGGCGTTCGATACGCATCAACTATTCGTATTTGTAAAACAAACAATGAATAATCGAGTTTCGCGAATGCAATGGAAGGCAGAATAGGGTTTAAAACAAAAATATTTTAACGAGTGGTTTTACTTAATGAGAGTTTTGCATTTTTTATTTATAACAATTTGCACAAATTTAAAATATTTAATATTATTTATATCCACATATAAGAATCCTTAACTCACCAACTCCAATCCAAATTATTATTATCATAGTAGCCAGTTACAAAGTCCCTACAAAACATTGAAAGTTGTTCAAATGAGAGAATGCGAGCGAATGCTAGTCTAACATATTTCTTTTGATAATACATCTTGAAAAGATACAAGTAATTCATTTTGAAGGAAAAATGATATTATGTAATGTAATACGTTTAGAGGATTAAAAGGAAAAGTTATTTGATGTTTAATATATAAATTCAATAATACACCACTTTTTGTACATCTCTTATACAAAATTCTACTCTATATTTTGAGTGTTGCAACAACTTTCAATTATGAAATCAAAGTATAATAAACAGACTGGAATCTTTATTTATTTTAAGAGACATTTTCAAAAACCAAAACAAAAAACTTTGTAGTTCTTCATATCTTTACACCCAGAAACATTTTAATAACAACTTGTAAGTAAATTTAAAAATAAACATATTGTTTTATGGGACATAGGTCAATTCATGCCACCCGCAGGCATGATGATTAATCGTAGCAGGGAGTCTGAGCGGAAAATAACTACTTTGTGAGTTTTCAAAAGGTTCAACTGCCACTAACAGGATTGTTCTGTAACTGTTTGTTTACAGTGACGTGGATTTCTGAGTTTTGCTTACTGGAATATAAACAAGAATAATACATAGATATTTTGCAAATAACGTGTAATACCGACGGATTTTGGGATATCGAGGGATGGCATCTTATATCAAAGACCTAGTTTTGAAGATCCATACACGAAAACAAGACCATCTTTCCAATTTCAAGCACACTTACAAAAGCACATAAAAAGGAACAAAAACAATTTATATAGTTATAGTGAAAGCGTCGAATCAACACAAATACAAACTGCTCATAACCGTGACGACTATAACCTCCTACTACCTATATAGAAAATGTATATAACATGAAATGCCTTAGTTTGTGGCTGTATGATAGGCTAACAAGATTAAATTTACCCTATTTGATTATTCAGGCGAGCCATTAATACCGATTATACACAATGCAACTAACCTGATAGAACTCTTAGTTTTAAACTGGTGTAATGCATAAAACTGATATAATTATTTAATGTGATGATTTAACATCAAAATATAATGCAATAAGCATTGATATATTTATAAATAGTAATTATGATCAATATAAAGCACAATAAAATTATTTTAAATTAATAAAAAAAATAAAACAGTGTAAATATATTAATATTACAAATTTGAATAAATTTGTCATTAAGTAGAATATTATTTATATATATATTTTTAAATGTGTCTTAGCTCTCAACGCTAAGTCGATTAGTAGCTAGCGATGCTTCACGCCAATTAAATCTGTTTGCACAGCGGATCCTTGCATCTTATTACTGTTTAATACGATTTATAGCGAGTTACAATTTACTATCTAATATTTAAAGTACAAATATATGTTTATTTAAAACTAAGGCATATATCTTTTAATATAATAAATAGTACTTTATTTCAAGAAACGGTTTATACGAGGACACATGTTTATTTACTACATGAAAGTATACAGTAGAAACATCAAAACTAAACTTAGAATAAAACTTAAAAAGTAATATAATTATTTTAAATCACAAAGTATTTATCAATACGTATCTGACGAATAATTATAAGTCAAATATTAATATTCTAGCCACTCTCTTCCTCAAAAGCTTTTTATTATTAAATATATTCTATTGCTGTTAGTACAATAATCTCGTGCGTTCGACTTATATACATTTAATTAACATTAATTACTTAAAGTCATACATTTTCGCATTGATCATCTTGTTAGGAACAGAATAAGCCACATAAAAAAAATATATATCCCTATTGAAGCAGTTTACAAGAACTGACAGAGAGAGAAGAAAGAGCAAGAAATATCATATTAAAACTGGATAATCAAATACTATTGCTGGCAAAGAAACAATATGAAAAGAGTCATAAAATCTACTACACTTTGATTGATTGCATTAAAATTCAAAAGACAGCTAACAATATTGACCTGTTCAAAATAGAAATCATAATTAAAAACATTAATTTAAAATATTACCTATCATTTATTTAGTAAATAAAATATCTTTATTTTTGAACTAATTAATCTATTATATGAAATGTAAAGATGAAACTCTTCTTCTTCTAAGGGTTCTTTAAATTTCTTATATAAAACAATTTTCGATTCATTATTGCAATAGCTCGGACGAAACGACCATTCTAGTTAGTGCTGCATTTTCATTAATATCTAGATTCATGAAACGAGCTCTGATATTAAAGCGACGTGATTAAGATTCTATTCATTAGTCATGCAATTGTTCAACATCTTTACACTATTGTCTTGCTACTTTCTTGTCATTGTTATCCCGTATAAGATTTTATTATATTTTTGATCTTTTCCAAATCAAGTTTCTTTTTTATGATAAAATTAAAAACATTAAAACTATTCTTTTTACCAAATAAAATAAAATATGTTATAAATTCAAACATACATAAATTATATTAACAATCTAAACTCATTTTCTTTATAATATTTGTAATAGCTATAATATTATTAATCAAAGATGCAAATTGTGTTTTACACTTTAAAATGTAACTTTAACTTGATTATCCAAAAACATGTAACTAACATCCGGAAGAATAAAACAATTATATAAATGTATTATCCTTAATTAAAATAGAAATATTATCAAACTAAAATAAATTATATCTCATCAAAAGCTATATATATATCCCTCCTGCAGTTTGATTAGCTGTGCTTTAAATAACTTAAAATAGCACTCGAGCAACATTATTAAAATATGAAGTAAAAGATAGGTAGTAAAATGTCGCCGCTTTTACATAGCTTCAAATTTGGCAAGGAGACGACAAATTCTCATTGCATCGGGCGCCGGTGGCAGGTGTGCGTACCGTGAATAAAGAAAACCCGCTCTCTGCATTTGCTGAGAATATTTTTGTAGGTAAGTGTTTCAGAACCGCTATACCTTAGTGCAAAATCTCTGCTTGCGTTTTAAAGCTTATATTACATCTTCATTTGTATCAAATAAGCTATTCGACTTTATATGTTTATATGAATGAAATTATATCATAAAGTAAAGTTTCATATATTTGTTTAGATTATTCCAACAAGTTCGAGAAATTCTAAGTTATCGATATGCTAAAGTTAACTACGGTAAAATTTACTACGTTATTAAGTTTTATTATCTCAACATAATATTTATTTAAGGTCTTATGAATATTTTATATATCAATACTTCAATATAAGAATTGTTAATATTATAATAAAAGGCACAATATATTTAAATGAAACTGAATCATAGTTAGCAATGAAAATGCTCATTAGTTTTTACAAATAATTAACAAATAACAATGAGTACAATTTGATAACTTAATTTTAAGCATATCAAAGTAAAAAAACAAAATTTTTCAAGTAGTCTAAGAATATGCAATAAATTATACAAAATAAAATAAATTATTTAACAACACATTCTTAAATCTAGAACAGGAAAAATCGCACAAGAAACATATAATTCTAAGAAGCAATAAAATATAAAGTAAAAGCTAAGTTAAACGTCCCTATGTAACAAGTTCCGCAGAAGTTTAAAAGTACTTTTAACAGCATCGCTTGAGGTGATTTTGTCCCTTGCGTTAAATAACATTGTAGCGGAAGTTTTAAAACGTTGCCCCATTTATGTTTTCAGTACATAGTACCAAACAGTACACAGTACATTAGTCTTAAATATTTGTTCATAAACATCAAATCCTTGCTTTGCACCGAGTTTCATCCAAAAATCAGTACTTACAGATTTAGTACAAAGAATTACAATACCTACCATATTTTATGATGTAAATATTTGTTACCCGATCAAGTGTGAACGGCTGAACGGAATTGAATTTTATTTAATAAACAAATACGTTTTTATTAATATAGACTGTTTATGCCCAAATTTTTGTTGGTTTTACATAATTTTTAAAAATAAATTGTTTTATTTTCATAAAATATAATAAAATGGAATTAAAAGTAATACTTTTTAATACACGATAATTATAAAAAGCAATAGATTTAGTAAAGATGAAGTTAAACTATACATATACACTGGTTACAGCCAATGGACAGTTTGACACGAATGGCACCATTAAAGTGAACTAAATAAAACGAGATGCCAGCATCTCACTATAGTACCAGAGAGGCTAATATTACCAGTATCTTAATGTTATTTCATGACCAACTAGAAATAATCACGTTTAAAATAGTCTTTTCTATTTTTCCAAAAAGGTAAAAAGAAAGAATAATTCTGTTATTCGGACCATACACCCAATCTTATCAAAAATAACTAATAAAATCTGATCTACTCAAAAATAAATAAATAAAATTGAATCAGAACAAGAATGATTAAAAGAATAAAACAAAATAATATAATATTATAACATACTATACATAAAAAATTATCCAGAAACTAATTCCGACTAATCATATCACTTATTAGTCAATTAGTAAGGGGAGTCATTGTCTAGACTGAGGACACTTATTCCTTGTCTTTTTAGATTTGTATAATTGAGTATCGATAATCTAAACGATATCACCTAATTTAATTAATACATTATTAGTCCACATTATACAGTAATTGATCATTGTAAAAAAGTTATAACATATTATAAGACATTTTTTTACGTTGTTTTAACTCACAGATTAAAACGTTTACAAATGCTATAAAAGTTTTAATTTATAAAATAAATATCAAACAATGTTCATTATATGTTTTTAAAATCGGGGATGCAGATCCATAAGTTGTTCTAAGTGTTTATCCTTTGAAACACGTAATTTTTTTTTATTTACGAATTTTGAGTCCTTGCTTGAGATTGAGATGTCAGGAAATTGATGGTTATTCCTTAATATTATTATTCCATGTTTCGGGTTATGTACTAAGTCATTGTCCTTCGAATCTTCGACTATGAAATATTAGTTCAATTTTTTGAACAGACATAGGTCATCGAAGCTGAAGTATATGTATATTTATATAATTTCTGCATAAATATAATATTGTTATCTTTTGATGAAGCTCTGTGGAAATCCTTTGTCACTTGAGAGACAATCGGATTTGACACTAGGATCGTCTTCTTTGACTAGTTACACTATTCCAATGTTGAAGAAATCTTTGAACTTGCAAAAGAAGTGATAAAATTAGTTAATCTTATCTTAAACCTCTTAAAACTGTGATTTAAAGCGATAGGTTTCGTATTTTCATAATTGTATGACAACCGAACAAAAGGGGTGTGTAAAATAACAACTGGGACACCATGTACTATCACATGGTGTCCCAGTTGTTATTTGCGTATATGATAAGTTGAAACAGTATGGTTATCCTTGAAGTATTTGGATGGATGCAAGCGGCCGAAAGGTACGAATAGGAAATAAAGGAGTTCGATCATCCGACTCTTTCACTCACTGTACGAAATATAGCTTGTCGAAGCGGATCTTCTATTAAAAGATCACATCATTTTTTACAGGCGGTAGAGCCTAGCTGTAATCATTTGACTGCAGGTCGTATTGGGCTGGCTCGACCAGGGAAAGACCACCTTCTCACATGAATATCGACGTGTTCAAAGTCATTTGGTTATCTTCCGTCGTCGACTGAGAGAATCCGGAAGCCCAACCCCCGCCAAACATGAAAGCGATGCCTACAAAAAACATACCCTAGAAGGGTATGGGCTTTGACGAAGCTGGAGCACCCCTCCCCGAGCAAAACCGGAGAAATGATTTTCGGATTTTGTCGTATCGCGTTTTGTAATGTGTAATATAGGCCATTTGTGAAATCTAAAAAAAAAATAAGAGCAACAGTTTTTTTAAGTAGCCAGCCACCCTATTTATAATCCTAAATGTAGGCCATGAAGAAAAAGATAATTCTAATATAATTTAAATAAACATATATGTTTTTCCCATTTTAAAATATTCTAAAATTAGACTAATATATCAGAATTCATAGACAGGCTTCATGAGTAACAAAACCATATTAATATATACTTAAAGCCTTAGATTAAGTATAACAAAACTAAGTGAGTAATGAATACAGTTTAAACATTATAGATAAAATATAATAATGGTTTGTGTATTTTACACCATTCCGAGCTTACTGGATTCAAACCATTTGTCTCATTTAGTTCATAATTTAACTTCGAAGCGCTTGAAGGCACGTTGTGGCACGTTTTGGAGATCAGCCGTAATACAGGAGTCCTTTATGAGAATTGATAAATACTATACGTAAAATCAGACTTCGAAATTGTTATGAATAATTGACACTTAAATTTTTTAATTTGCAGCAATTAAAAATTTTAAAAATCAATTCTAAACTTTTTGTAACAAAGATAATTGTTAAGTTTTACGCATTCGTTTATTAAAACATTTCTAATTATTAAAATATTTAATAAGAAAAATATATTAAGAAAATACTTATTTTTATATTAAGATACTTTGCATGTTCAGGTTCTTCACTTAAATTTTGATAACATAATATAAAAACATTAAATACCTTTTTGGATTACTTATATAATATGACAGATTTTGTTTTCAATTTAGTTAATAAAGTTTAATTATGCATTTTTTAAATATACATCCAATCTGTTCTGCAAAATATGGTTACCGTCTTTATAAACAATCGGATTTATTAAATATGCATATACTGTAACTTTAAGTTGCTGAATACATGACCTGTGTATTGTACTATCAAAAAATATTGTATCAAATTTTCAAAAATTTTAACTTAGCCAAGTGTGGATGTCAATTTGCATTTCAAGTGTATTTGAAGATACAATCGATTTTCAATCCCACTAGCTTGATTAAATGTCAAGCATCTAAAATAAATATTTGTATATGTTAGTTTTCGTTCTGTATTTAGTATATAAAATTGTCGGCGAATTGTATATAAAAGTGCATTTTAATAAAGAATTTTATTAAACTTTAATACTTTCTTGTGAAACAATTAAAAATATGTTTATAGCTAAGTAAAAAGATGATTAAAATAATAAATTTAAAAGTATTATGACACCCAATAAAATATTTAAATATTTTAACTTCTGCTATAACTTTTACTACTTCAATTTACCACCTTATGAAAATATTTTATAACCAACTCGCATTTCTTAATTCTACTCTAATATTTGCCTGGTACCAGTCCACTCTCAACCTGAATAATAAATACGAAAGGAAAGCCATAGCGACCTCGATCTTCACATTAATATAAATATAGCTTCGCTACAATACTAATATATTGTTATATGAATATTTCACTTCACTAATTACAGCTATAACTTAACTGACTATAATTATTAAAATAAATAATTGCTTTGATATAATTGTTAAAAAGCCTTAATCATAAATGTAGCGTGACTACGAGACATTCATTTTCAATTATATGGAACTTATATATAGGTTTGTAGGTTTATAGGTTTTAGCTTTTTGTTGTGATGGTTTTGATATAAATACATATATCGATCATATGTTACTGAATGTCATACATTTCTAAAGAAGCTCTTAAGCCACTCGGAACGAGAATCACAAGCACGTAAGTATCATATGTGAGAGAAAGATATCAATACAATACAAATTATTCCACAGACCGTGGAAAAACTGTTAAGTAATAACTATGACTATAAATCATACATTTTTCTAACAATACATTTCACATTTCAGAATAAAGCTAGGTTATCGGAGGTTAACATATTTGTAAATTACATTACTATTGGTGTAGAACACGCAACTAAATAACCTTGTTAGGTTACTGTATACCGCTATGCAACGTTGAATTACACACGGGTAAAATGAGTAAAAAAATATAAAACCTTCATCACATATTTTGTCAGTTACACTAATATTATATAACGGTTTAATTGTATGTTTATATTATAGGTGTCTATGCGACGGGAATCAGTTAGAGAAACGCACTCAACGAAAAATAAATCAAACATGCGATATTATTATATTCAATATGAATACGAGTTTGTTTAACTCAATCCATCATCGTGGTTTCTGAAATTTAGCAAACAAGACATCAAAAGACTGTTTTTTAACCTATACGAAATGAGCAAAGCGAAGCTAATCTATATTTATTTATTAGTTATTATGTTAAATATTATAAGATATTTAAGTATTGTACCTATATGAACCAGTTCTAATTATTTTCATACACATAAAGCTCTATTTTTACAAGAATAAAGGGTACTTTTAACTCATAAATAAAAATAAAAAACATACAAAATATAATTGATGTTGAATATTGCTTCTTCATATATTCAGCAGTATAAAGATTGTCACAAATTTATTAAGTTCGTTCAAAACAGTACAGTGAAAGCGATATCTGATTATTTCGGGTAATAGAAAAGATTCTATATTGTATCGATTCAACGCCTGAAGTGGTGAAGGTGATGTATTAAATTAATAATTAGGAGGGAGTTTCGATATGTAGGACATAAGTTTGAAAATGTATACATAGAATGTTATATTACCGTAATTACAATCCTAATTCATTAAAAAAATATCATTTAAACACTTTTGACGAAATAAACATAAGATAAAAAAAGGAAAAATGTAACTCATTTGCAACATGTAAAACGGATAGTGTTGCAATATAATAAAATAATTCGTTTTATTTCGTGCAATTCATGTGATTTCATTAAACTGAAACAACGATTCAGCTAGCAGTATTGTTCCCTTGTGTCACTTGTTCACAATTAATAATATAAGTCTGCAAGTTGAATGCCACATGTTGTTGCATGGGCTTCTCTCCGGGTGCATTCTGAATACAGATGAGCTTATTTATGTAAATCTGCGTTGCCACGGCCAGGATGACGCCCGGTTTTAGTAATCCCGAGCGTCGTAAGTGATTGATGCCGGCGCCGTTGACGTTCCGCTTTGCTAGCGATTATCTCTTTGAACTAGATCAGATAGACACTATCTATCTCTTTAATATACAATGAAGTGTTTTCATTTAATTTATTCTATAAGATATCGCAAGTATATGTGTGGTCCATTATGCATTATTGTATGCATATTCATTTTATTTCATTATTTATTGAAGAATTGAAGGAAGGTTATTCACCTTTTTAAATAAAAACTTTTAACATTCATTTTACTCGCAGCTTTGCAAACATATATATTTCAAAATAGGATATATATATCGGTCAATATATATTTTTTTTGGTATTAAATAAACTATCATATAAACGGGACCTACCACTACTTTCGACATAGTTACTGGTGGATAAACTACTTGAGTCTTTTATTTTTTCTGTAATTTAAAGGTACCTTACCTCATATATATTTTTTAAGTTAAATTTAAATAATTAAGTTGCACATGCTCAATGATATTCATTGCTACCTTGCTAGATATTTTTACATGTACTTTGTGATTTATTATACAGAATTCGATTAATTATTGCGACAGCTTGAATAAAACGAGCATTTCAATTAGAGCAGCATTTTCCTTAATATCTAGTTTCGGAACGAGCTCTGATATTAAAGTGACGTGATTCTATTAATTTTGCACGAAGCGCAAATGTTTTACATCTTTACAATTACTCGTATTCTTAAATTTTAATATAGTTTCTTATAATTAAGAAATCAGAATTAACTAGTATTTTATTTTAAATAGGTATTAGTATAACTTTTAACAGAAGAAATATATATTTTAATACTTAAAATAAACAATAAGCGTCTTTTATATGATATACGTATATGTAAAGTAATCGTTTCAAATACAAATTATATTTTAAAATTATTGGTATGTGTGTTATCTCTTAATTTAATTTGCAATTTAAAAACCTAGTTAACTATTACTGATTATTCTCTTTATATTTAGTAATTATCGTGAGCCTGCAAGTACACCTAAAGAAATTAATTTGTTCGATCGAAGTAATCAAAATTTTTACACTTAATTTGTAAGTGTGTAATAAGCATCAAATTTTACAACCACAAACTCCTTGATATCCTCCTTGAATCAAAAAATCGGAACGAATATTCTCGTTTAAAATTTGGCGGTATAATAATTAATCAGAAAGTCTTATAAAATTCCAAATATTGTTATTTTATCCAAATTATTTTTAATTAAGCAAGAAATTATCGAAACTTAGCACTAAAAGTGATCTATTGATAATAGATGTTTCTCGTCTTAAATTATTTTAACTTTACGAGTACGCCCTTTGTTTGCAGTTTCTTGAAACCAGATTTTTTTTCTTTACTTTAAGCAACACCACTTTCAAGACGAAACACGTTACATATTAAAACAACAAATGGCCGGATCACGTATATAAAGTAACTAAGCAGCTTTACTACATGATTTAAAAATGTCACGATTTCTGTTAGTTTCTGAGGTTGTTAATGTAGGGTTAAAATAATAAGATTATTGTGATTTTAAATTTATATCTAGTTTTACGGTACTAAAATTGCGATAGATTTAATAAAGTTTAAATTGTATGGACTATCTTACACTAATAACATCAACTTCAGATTGAATATTTTCATTAGAAACCACTTCAAACACTCTTACACCAGCGTCACAAATTCGCTAATACGTATAGGCACGTGAAAGGAAAATTAACCCACTGTACTAAATTACGTTATCGCATGCTTAACTTTAACTTAAAAGGGTCGTCCTGTATACAAAGTTTTTTACTTACATTGCCTTTTAATTCACTTATTTTTAACGTTTTGTTACAAAAATATGGTATGCGCCGCTATGTCCATTTTGGGAAATAATAGTTTCGTATATCTATTTAGTCGTCTGGCGGTCCAAATGTTTTCCTTTCACATTCATCAATCTTTTCTTATAAATTTATTTCGATATGTTTTTTTTTGCGGATTCGCGTTTTAAAAACATTTTTTTTTCAACAACACCATTATTAAAAAACATTTTTTTGTTCGAAACAACTTTCTCATTCAATAAACTTCAAGGAGTCGAAGATGTGAAGGGCTGAAGAATAATGAAAAAAGAAAATAAGTTGCCTGTGTCACATTAAATTGCAGTCAGCTCAAGGAGTCATGGGTTGGTTTACCAATGAAGATTGTATTCATTCTTACTATATAATATCTTAATTATCAAGACAGGTATATCGTATTTCAATATGATATAATTCTACTTTTTATTCCTATAAATATAAACCTACTAACAAGTTACCATGTTATATATAAAGTACTATTAAAACCACTAGTAATTGTATTGGTATAACACACGCAATCAGGCCTTGTTAGATTATCATGAAACGCTATGCTACAGTTTATTATTGCTAAACATAACATGTTATATCGGAATATAAATAGTTTGTTTCAAAAATATTAATATATGTATATTTTTTATTTTATTATTTTACCATAACCATGTAATGATTCGTTAAGCTTAAATGATTTATTTAACATAAAATATTTTTTAACATAATAATATACGTTCTTTTGTATGTTAAAGTTTTATTTATATCTTTATTATATTAATTGTCTCAGCAGTTTTGTGATTCCAGAGGAAAAAATCCCTTCGAAACTTTGCAATTACTGAAAGAATTTTAATAAGATTTTTAATGTACCTAATATACCCAAGCGTACCCTCGCAGAATACCAGACCTTTTGAAGTAATTTTCCTCAAGGTGAAATTTAAATGAAGAGAATTATAATTACAAAATTTTAATAAAGTTTTTCATGATTGTAGATAATCACCTTTAGTTACAACTATCTTACATTTCTAGCAAACTTTAATTACTTTTGTCACAAAAATATTATTAACCTTTAGGATTTAAACATATTTAAACTATTCGATCATAAACTAACATATTATTATTGTCTAGTTAATGTATGATCAATCTAAAAGGTGGTTAAGCTTTGCAAAGACGATAAATGACGCAGATGACATCGAAATTTGCTATTATGTTACGAGATTTAGCTAAAAATAAAATCAAAATATAATACCATTTTAGTCTATTGATGTATTAATGTGTAAAAAACCTTAAATATGATAAAAAAAATATTTATCCATATTTTTACAAGTTAATAATAAAATAGGTACGTTGATTTTTTATATTCAGTCTGAATATTAAATGTTTCAATTTAGGGTGAAATAATAATTATCCTTTTTTATTTATAATTTATTCTTAGCTTACTTAGCTTATGAAATGTGCTGTGACCCGAATAGTTGATTGATTGCTTCAGTAAATATTAAAATTATAAAAGTACGAAAGAAGAAATATTTCTCAGAAATTAACGCAATATATTTTGGTAAAATTGTATGGCAGTCTAATAATATTTTTGAGTGTATAAATTGCTAACATTCCATATTCGTAATTAATAATATTAAAAAGTAAACAATGAATCAGTTTATCTAACCGAAATGTGGGTTCTGGGATGAAAAATGTGGTGTTAACGTTGTGTTGTGTTTGTTTAAGCAAGGTCGAAAATAAGCGCTGTAATTTATTAGTGGAGATAAATTTCGACCCTAAATGTAGGGGAACATATAGCCTATATTGACGATAAGAGACTGAGGCAGCAAAATATTAAGTAAGGATATACTACCTCTCAGCATTTTCGTCGAATAATCATTATCTCAAACTATAAGTTATTAAAAAAACTCTTATATAAAATAGAGTTCTTTTACTTTTTTTCACTACTACTCTCGATAGTACATCTGTATCTTCTCAATAATATTTAAATAAAACTAAGTAAAGACTGACTTAATATTTAACCAAAAAAATAACTTTGTATGGAAATAGGTTAATTGAATTTGTCTATTTACTAAGGGCACTGAATTATAAACATGTTTTTTGGTTGTATTTTTAATATCTGTATGTTAATTTAGTACTTCCTACTTAATTATTTTAGTATCTATAGCTCTTGTTAGCGTCTTTATCTGAACTGACACACACACTCACATCGTAACCCATTTTAATCAACTTCAATTTACATAAATCTATACATGTTAATTAATCGCTTATCGTGTCAACTTACACCAATATAAACACACCAAGTTGTTCTGACTAACTTATGTTATTTATGTAAGAGGATTTTATTTCAGCTTATGCATTGTTAGATATTATGGTCATGTCCATTGTAATGTTGTAAATAAAGGCAGCGTTCAAGCACTTTTAAGTCGAGTTAGACTCAAAAGTTTGTTGTAGATTTGTTTGATTTGTTAAGTAATATATGTGAGTACAGCTATAAAGTAATATAAAAGTGAAGGATACATTCCTAATATTGTTTGTGGGACTTTTTCATAACAATCTTTAATTTAAGAAATCAATTTCCGTTTTTTGTTTTGTAAAGTTTATTAATTCAAGTCATTTTTTTGCATAAGATATATGAAATTCAGTTTCAGTTGACTTCCAATTTTTAATTTTTTTTGGAAAACTGTAAAATATATGTTTATATTGTTATTTCAAGAAGTATATAAAGAATGTTGGCGTTAAATAGTAAGTTGAACCTTCAGACTTCAATGTCGTAAAATAAATTTTCTTCGAGTTATTTGGAAATACAAAAATAACGGGCTATAAAATTCGAATGCAAAAATAATGCTTTATAGAATTTTCCGCTATTTTTTATACCGTCTCATTAATGTATATTATAATAGCTAAAATATAGTACATTGGTACTATATATTTCTTATTATAGTAACGCGATTCAAACTACTCTGATATACGATTATAATTATATAGGTGTAGTTTCATTATAAAGTACTTTTGAAAATTTATTTGAACCATTACCATTTGAAATCAAATTATTTAATTGCAAAACAAATTATTTGCAAATGCTGACACACTGTTACCTACCTAATATTTAATTCGCTAAATATCTCCATTACTAAAACTGACCAAATTTATTTCACTATATTCTAATATTGGGTTCGGAGCCAATCCTTTTAATATATAGCGTGACTGTGAAACATTAATCAGACTTATATGAACTGGTTTAGGGAGAGTATGGTTATGACATGGGCCAGCCGATTTATTAAGGCTTTGTAAATTAGAAGGTTATTACAACCGTTTTATTTAGTAGTAGTTAAAAATATCGTCATGATGAATGAGTACAGCGATCACTAGGTGTTCGACTTTCGCTCATTGTCGACTGGCAAACTGAGAACTTTCACATTTATTTTCAATCCTACAGAACTAGCCGTCACAATATATATCTTAACTCAAATTATTTACCTTCATTATTATTTTTCTTTTATATAATTTTATCTACTTTCTTTCTTCTATAAATGTATTTCTAGACTTACTCCTCGACTCATTAGAATACTACAATAGGGGTCTGTCTGCTTAGACAGCGTTATCATCCATAACTTACACAGAAAAGAAAACTGAACCTTCGATAAGTTCGTTTATAATAGGTTTGTTTTGCAATACGTATGTATGTTAAGGTTAAAAATTTCAAGAGGTTAAATATTCATAACAAAGGTACAAATAATTAACATGCATTAACCATAATTTTAATATATTACTTTTTTACCTTTACAGTTTGATTTCTTTGACATTACAAATGTAAACATGAAAAAAGCTATTGAATTTGTAATATAAAATATACCGTCGCTACCTGAAAATCTTTTCAACGAAAACCACACTCTAATGACAAGAGGCTTTTCAACGTTACTTGAAAAAGTTTTTAAATACAAATGTTACGCATAACACTAGTTATCGTGTTAATACATTTAGGGGGATTTAAAATGCATTCAGTAACGCCCTAGATGTATCAACCCTGTTTTGCTCCCTAGAGTGTTGTCAGAGTTTTCAAATTAGGCTAATGGGATAAACGATACCTGTCGTGTTAGGTACTAATATGGTTAAGTTGAAATGTTTAACACAACGAGGTCTCGATGGTATTTCTTCATATTCATAGTAGTCATATTTTGATTTGAACTTACAGTTAATTTAGTTGAACAATGGCTTTATTTATAAATCGATACCTTTACATAATTTTTAAATCTTTAAATATCTTTCAAAAATATCTCGATCACTTCAATTAAACTTTATTCGATTATAGATATTTAGTCGTCTCAATGATTACAAATACTTCAAGCGTGATAGCGTTGGAGATGGTAGCAACGATTCATCGTAAGTATCTCCATTTATTGAAATATTCAGCCAACGAATTAAATGTAACGAATTTCCTTTCAAGTATTAAAGCTTCAGGATCAAATTAATCTAAGCGCTTCATTTGTCTATTTTATATTTACAATACATTACAATGCTTGTAACAAAGATTTTCTATAAAATGTTTTCTGGATTATAAATTTTTTATACTGATTGTAACTGACTGTGAATGACTTAAAGGTTTTTTTTTTCAAATTCGAATAATATAGTTATTTTAAACAAATCGTTTTGACTAAAACCATTTTATTTTGGGATCCATCACGTACGAAACCTGTTTGGTAAATTAGGTGGATTATGAAATATGTATAGATGTGTGGGTTGAGTTCTTGTTGTCCCCGGTGAATGAGACCTACATAACACATATGTATATGTCACCGGGCGGGACAAGCCGCCGCTGTGCTTGAATAATTCATGAGACATATGGACTAAAGCAGACTGGATTTCAGACGAGAATTTTAAAATATCTATAGTAGCTCCGGATTGAAAATTCTTTTAAAAACACCTCGTGTATAAATTCAAAGATATAACACAACGAATATATTATGCGAGCATATTTATAAATGTAAACTTAAAAATGTTTTTATAAAATACAATTTGGTGTTGGATTAGTTGAACAATACTAAAAATATAAACAAAGTCGTATAGTAATTTAACTTTGCACAATAAAATATAATATTAAGATACAAATCATATGCAAGAGAATTTATCGCATCACATTTGCTATGTTAGTAAAAGTCTGCGATATTTTTTTGTATTTTTTATTTGCTCTCTGACGGATGAAGGGGTCTCCTATATAGGTCAAGTGTAAATCTCACTCACTCATAGAGATGTTTGTATAGAAAACGTAAAGATTGGTAAAGGTAAAGATATACGAAGTTTAATTAATTAACCTTCACTAGTCAATAATATTTACACAATAAATTAAGATCTTTGATAATAAAATCTTTTCAATTTCTCAAATTTTCATTTAACCCCAAAATATGAACTTATAAATTTCAAAGGTGCCTTCGTAGTTCTTAGGTTTTTCTTAAATCTATATATATATATATATATATATATATATATATACATACATATATAAACTTTTGAACCATATATATTTTCTTAATCAGCTCGCCGAGCTGAGTAAGGAAATGACAATTTTTTTCAAAAGTTCCATCATGAGGACCAATGCAATAGTTAGATTTCTATGAAATCTACTAAAAAACAGCTGAATTGAGAGTAACTTAAACTTTGATCTTGAATAACTTTTGACTGAGTTGATTTATCAAAAATTGACTTCAAACCTTTTTTGTAGAGCGTTAAATTCTCTACAAAAATAATGAATGGGTATTGCAATACAATATATCGTTCATTAGTTATAAAAATCAAAAGAAAAAAAAATTTTTTTCCTGTGTTATTCTTATGGGAAATCGAAAAGTGCGATGCGGACTACCTTAATATTAATATTAAGGGCTCATATTTTCACAGGCCTATTTTGATATCTAAACGAAACTTTTGATCCTGGTTCCGAGAAAAAAAAAATTTTTTTTTTTTTTTTGAAACGCCCTAATATACATATATATATATATATATATATATACGTTCTTTGTTAAGTTCTTTCGCACAAAGGTAGCTACACGAAAATAGTGTTCAATTTATCCATTTGGATCGGGACCGTAGCAATACAACCTATAATAACAACCCGATAATTTTTGGTCTCCAAACTCATTATTCCCTTTTAAATTATATCTTCTTATTAATATAAGCATTATAATTCATGCTGAAAATTTGTTTTTTTTTTGTATTTATTAAAATATCTATATATATGGTATTTAAAACATATTTTGCAAAAAAAGTACGAGGTATCGAATTAGACTAGATACAAACAACAATTAATATAAAATACTTTTGAAAATGTCTTGTAAAAAGAAAGACAATCAATCAACTAATGTTTCGAATGTGTCTTCTGCCATCAATACATAGAGACTAAAGTATTAAAAAAAAAGTTATGACTTTATGAAAACAAAATTTATGCTGTGAATATCTTCAAACTTATAAAAGATAGACACAAAAAGGTATCCAAATCGTATCCAATAGAGTTTCAAAATTATTCATCCAAATTTTCATACCTACAACGTCCCAAACCACTAGTCGGATTTATATTACGTCACGTTTTCAACTTAGGGTACATTTTGAGACGTTATGTAAATTAATAGTAAGACCAATCCTAACCTATTATTCTATTTCATAACATATTTTTAATGTTTATTGTTTGATTTCAATTAACTTAAATAATAAGAAATTCAAATTAAGGTATCAATTTATTATTCTTATTATATAGAAAATGAATTTTTCGATAAAATATTAATTAGGTTCAACTTTATTAACTTTATTAAGAATAACGATATTACAAAAATAGAATAGAACACAAATTTTATTACATACTTAATAATAGGTATAAAGGTTTAAAAGTTATTAAATAAGAATTAAAAAAGTTATAATTAGCCTGAAAATGAGTACCAAAATGAGTACCGAAACGCAAAAAAATAAATCTTTCAGCAAACTGGCAGATGTTTTTGTCACAGGAATGACAAAGAATTATATTTTCATAATAGTTTTAATGATATTATTCATTTACGATTAAATACTGTGATAAACTTATAGGTTATATATAATAATGAGGATACACAATAATTATATAAATAAAATGGAAGTGTGTATTTGTAATTCTAAATTAATAGCATTTCACTAAGTGCATGATGAAGTACTCGTATATATAATACTTACATATAAAACTATTTTTATTTATTTTCTGTGTCTGTCTGTCCGTCTGTTTGTTCTGACTAATCTCTGAAGCAGCTGTTCCGATTTTAACAAGTCTTTCACTGACGAATATCACTTAGGCTACATTCATTTTAAAAAAACATATTCCGCGCGAATAAGTCGTGAGCACAGCTAGTGCATAATATAAAACTATTTTGTATAGCGTAATATCGTAATCTATACTTCAGCGAATACCTTAAATGAATTTTAAAGTTCTGTAACAGAGTTCCAAACTTTTATATCTTGGACTAAAAATGTTAACTAAAATATTATTCAACATTAATGATGCAAGTTCCATAAGTTTAAACCAAGTTGTTCTACAAGTGCTCATTACACTTTTAATGGATACATATTCTGGCGACGATGTTAATAGCAATAATGTAAGTATAAATGGTTAAAGTTAACTCATTTAACGGCTTGGCGCGTACATGTTTGCGATTGTCTTGCCCAAGACCTACAAAATTTTCTACCACTTTACAATCACAACTTTTTGTACAATTTTAATATCTATAATTTACGTGACTTAATAGAAAATGATTCGTTTTTATAACTGTTACTTAGTTTACTGCATACTCTGGAACGACGTTACGTGTTTAAATTAATAGACTTAAGCAAAAAAAAAAGAGACAAAGCGTCTATAGTTGATTAACAGAAAAGGTGTGGCCTTCCATGACAAGAAAATGAAAGAGTTTGTCTAGAAAGTCGTAATGCAACACCCTGATTTTGCTCCCTTATGTTTTCTTCTATTTCGTTCCCTTCAAAATTCTTTAGTAAGTGTAAGATTTACATCAAAATGAGGACTCTCAAAACTACTTGTTGAGATTTTTTTGTAAGAAGTCCCAAAATTATTAAAGGAACGGAATTACGACACATACATACATATCCACTTTATTAAATGTAAACCTTTGTGAAATCGTACCTTGAATTACTATATCAAATATGAAGAAACTTTTTCCCCGACCTATTATAATTAATCATTGTATTATACGATCTAAATTATTCTTTAAGCTTTTTATATTTGTTAAACATAAATTATACGTCATCACGTCACAGTTGTTGTTTCTGAAATAATTAAATTCCCATAAAATATTTTTTCAAAATGAAAAAGAATATATTTCTTTCCCTCGTAAATTAACTGACGTAACAATCAATCATTCAGCAATGTATTTCCTCCATATAAGCATAATGAAACGAAAATTTAAACTGCCGGTAAACCAAATAAAGAAACTTTTATTTTATATTTACTTTACATAGGAACATTTTCAAAAAACCGAACAGAATTAAATTGATTTCACTGGCCGAAAGCAATCAAGTGATTGGTTTCACGAAAATGGAAGTGGTATGTATGTAGATATTTTTGTAATTATCACAATACTCTACAATTGATTGCAATTCACAATTCAAATTCAAGCGAAAATATATTTCATAAAACCAATGATTATGGTATTGTTAAGCCTTTATATCAAAGCTTAACCTACTGGTGTAATATTAATTAACAATTCATAACTGCCGTTATTGGGTTATACATCATTGAACTTGTTGAAAAATAATCAAACTTCATATTAATATTTTTATACTAATTTTGAATACGATATATTATAATATAAAGAGCATCCGCAATGATGGGATTGGAACCTGCTACTTTTAAGATACAGAGTTGCCACGCTGTGAACTAAGCTATCGTGTAAGTTCCCGTATAGATGAATTATATTTTACAAATCATATAATTATATACTATTTTCCAAAAAATGTGTTTTCTCTTGAACAAGAATTGAATATGTGAATAATTCGAAACGGTACGAAGTTAAAAGCAATCTATCAAATCAATAAAATACTTTGATATCTCTACGTAAGAGGATTATGGTACACATATATTAATATTTTTTTTTAGTATTAAATGTATTAAATTAATAGGCATATACAATTTATTTAACAAGTATACAAAATGTAGATAAAACATGTCAATAGTTGTTTAATTATAACTATATTAAATATATGTTAAGGCAAAATAATATGAGAAGGCCCGGAAATAATTAATATTATTAATTAATTTGTTACCAACGTTATTGGTTTTCATTTAATTGGCTGCAGAGATCTGACTACAAAAAACAATACTTATTATATTGGTTCTGTTCTATTTTTAATACTAGCCAAATAAAAAAATGTAAAACCAAGTTTTCAAAAAGTTTAAAAATATTACTGTCTGTGCTCTCTGACCATCACGTTACTACAAATTTTGAGTATAAAATATTAATATTCAATTAAGATTTATACAAGATAAACATTAAATTAATAAATAAATGAAAAATTTCTTTTACAGTTAATGTTCTGAAATACGTATACCGTTATTATTATACAAAATTATATATTCTATCGTATTTTCTTAGAAAAAAAAAATAAAAATCTGTTGTAATTATATTATAACAAAAATATCAAGCATCTAATCTCCAGTGTATAAAAGACTCGACTTCCATATTTTTAGCTAAATAAATACCATTAGAAAATCTTTGAGTTATTCAATATCTAATTTTTTTTTCAACCACCACTAACCGTGCTTCGGCAATAATAGAAAAAGAACACATGCGTGATAACGAAATGCACAATCACGTATCGAATAGATAGGTTTTTAATCTAAAAGCTCCCGCGTTTGATGACGAATCAAAGAGGATTATCCGAAAATGTATTTCGGCTTAAATAGACAAAGACTGGAAAGAGAGGACTTTAGAGCGTGTCATAACAAATAAAACCCTACTTAATACACAAATCCTTTCAGAAAATGTATGCCACGTAGTATCACTTTAATGCCACGGCCGTGACACTGCGTACGTATCAACTTTTCTCCATACTTGCTAAATTGTAAGTCTCGTCATCTTTTACGATCACTAAACTAATAGAAATCGGTCCACATAAGTTTACGCTTAAGGTAATTTAACGCAGGTGTGTTTTATAGACGTAATATTTGATAGTAGGATATCAAGTTTTGATAAAATAATTCTCTTCGAACAAGGATTGCGTAGAATAGATTATTATAATAAATATATGAAGCCTCAATTTTAAGTGAAAACCGCGGTGCATCTGCACTCAAGAGAAAAATTAGGCACGTTTCCATATATTATCAACAACCCGACTCGGGGAAGTAATTCCCTCAAAATACATTAATGTAATAACCGCCAAATACTTAATAAATACACCTGACAACTATAGCCTTAAAATATTAAACTTATTAATGAGGTGTGAATAAATTTTCCAATCTATTAATCATATATTTCCAAAGTAATGGATTTTTTTTTCTATTTACGTTACCCATAATAAAGAAACAAAAGATTGCTGATCTATAGTATCGGTATCGCATTTACGAAGATCACTTTCATATACGCGTCTACATAACCTATCAGGTGATAATGAATAGCTAGCGTTTCTGTGACCTAGATTTGTAGTCGTGTCGTGGATAAAATGCCTGGTCGGATTTACTGCTTGCTTGAATGCAGCGTCAGACCTAAACTGTGAAAACATGGATTCTGTATAAAGCTATCTGCTTTTCTCTGTCTCGACGACTCTCACTTCGTTTTTACTAAAATATATTTTATCGAGAGGATTATTTCTATATTTATTTACCATACTTAAATAAATAAAATATATTTCAAAATATTAAATTTCAAATTTAACTATTCCAGATATTATTTAATTCTTCATCTTCACTTTTAGATATTCGTATATTCCTTTGACACTTACGATCATACTTATGTTACATTTTACTTCTTACATAATAAAATTACTTATTAATGACCTAAACGAAATTACTAACATTTCTTGTTATATTATATCAAGTGCTTTTGTATATTTTGGTAGGATTGTAGATACATACATTATGAAAATCAAAGTCCTCAATAAAGATTAAATAAAACAAAACTATTATAAGCTTTGAAATCACTAAATATTAAATAATAAAAATAGATTTTCTTCACTTCTCTTATATTATCTGAATTCAAGAAATTCTATGGAACCTTTCAGTCTCCAATATTAGAGTGGTAGGTTAAAAAAGCAACCTTTTATGATAGACAGTGGACAAGTATGTACCGATACTTTATTTCGCTGAATTGCTTTTAGAGTATCATTCACGATATATATATTATACTAATAAATAATGTGTTTATCTGCCCTTTTTTACCACAGATTAATTAATAACATAAATAACACTGCACTACAATATAGGCATACAAAATATTTATAAAATCAACATATCTTCAATCTTGTGTGCTTCCAATGCTGAATTACGATTCAACCGTATAACAGAATAAAGAAACAGTATAATTAATTTTTTTATCTTTTTACTATTAGGAGACTAGAATTTACCATATAGTGCCTTATTCTATTTATGGTAGTAATCAATGAATTTATCGAGTTATGTAAAGTGGTTCTATGGTTCTATAATCACCAATTTATCTAAAATTCAAAATCCAATATTAAAAATATTGTTTTATAGTAAGATTCGTAAGTCAACTGAAGTCCAATATTGTTTTGAAAACTTAGAAATAACTATTGGCGCTGAACAAGATATATTAATCAAAATATAAAAAATATTACTCATAAGCATTTTATTTTTCCCGAATTTAAAACAGCGATTTTAATTTCGATGAGGCTATGGTAATGGTTAAGTTTATTCTTGGAATAACTATTAGTTCACTCTCGGAGAATACTTATTTTACAGTGGTATAATTGGGTCCATGTAAACAAAAATTTTATCTGACTCAATTTTAGTATGAAAACAGATTAAAATTTATTTATATGTTGTATTATATTTTTGTATCAGTACTTAAAAAAACATTTAAAAATTTGGAGATATCATTAACATCCAAATTTAACAAAACTTAAAACCTACTTAGTTTGCGTTCTAGTTTTCAGAGACACTGTTGTTGGCACGAGAAAATTTGAAGTCAGTGCTTTAGTGACCTTGTTTCGGAGACAAAGAGTTTCTCTTGCTTTTTAATATTCTTAATATCTCAAGATATCCTTAGGTTTTAAAAACTTTCGTTACTTTAGTATCGTACCGTTGTAAAGTTAAACAAAATTTTATTGTCCTAGAGATTTTTTTAAAAATAATGTGTTAGATAATATATTATGCAATAATGTTACGTAGGTAAAATGTGTTTTATGTTTGTAGAAAAAAAAATATGTCCGAACCCCGATTTGTCATAAAAGTATAATAATAGTGGGTCGGGGGTGCCGCAACAACGGCGGTGACCTATACAGCGCGCGCCGCCGCGGCAGTCTTCTGTCGAGCTTTCTAATGACCTCAGGCGTTCTGTGTTGCGCGATAAAACACTCTCAGTACCTTGGAAACCGATAAAAACTTATACGCGCCTGAAATCCAGCTCGATACTTGTGTGGTGAACCTTTAAAATTCAAGGACAGGCGCACTTCATTCCTTCGGGATGTTGCGTCACAAAAATGAACTCTAACTACTAAAGGATAACTTTGTTAGTAATTAACCGCGGGGTGTACAACGACGCAAACAGCGAACACTTAGGTGAGTATATTTCAACTCTAATTATAGATATTAGTAATTAAATTAAAGTTTGTAATTTATTCTTTCGTAGTTAATTAACAAAAGTGACGGTAAACCGAGTGGAATAATTGAAAGATTAAAATAAATTAAGTAGATTGTTATCGATATTCATATTTGTTGATCAATTATTCATTTAAAATAAGGAAACAAATAAAACGTAAATATGTTATGTTTTTATTATATTAATTATATAAGTAATTAATTGTTTTTATACAAATATTTTTTTTTTCTTGAGGTTATTAAAACATAAATACAAGTTATATTTTCTTTCAGATTAATAAAATGGGAAAATAAAGTGATATTTAAAAATCTAACAAGAATGTAATTATGATAAGGATCTTTCGTTCTGCGTTACCAAGAAATGAAAATGGTATTGTTAAAATATTATCGTTCTTATTATTTATTTTACAAAGTTGCCGAACTCAAAATACCCTGGAGTGTTCCCAGTTGATGCGTGAAAATAAATGCACGTGCTATACTTTTGAAGACGGTAAGTTATATATAAGATTGAATTTTAGATATAAATTATTAATTTTCTAAAATTGTTTTTTATTTCAGCTGTATATCTTGATTGCCAGGATACAATAATAAAAGATATAAAAAATGCTCTCAAAAGAGTAGCTAATGTGCACGCCTTTTCTATTTATGATCTCGACGGTAGCGAAGAAGCTTTGGGACCACATTTTATACCGCAAGGCGCTTGTATCAAACACATACATATATCACGAACTAACATAAGATACATCGATGATGAAACATTTATGCCACTGAGAAAGTGCCTTGAAACGTTAAGCGTTGTATCAAGCAAAATAAAGTCAATACCGCAAAAAGCACTCTCCGGTATGCTCAAGCTAATATCACTTGAATTAATTTCAAACCATGTTGAAGAAATCCCGAGCTATAGTTTTTTTGGAATTCCATTAGTAAAGTTAAACATCAAAGGGAACATGGTGCGGCACGTATCAGACACAGCATTCACAAGTTTGGAAACATCGCTATCTGAAATCGACCTTAGCGAAAATAGCCTCACTACTTTCCCATTAACTTCAATAGCTCATTTAAAGTATCTTCAAACGCTTAAATTAGCTTGGAATGAAATATTTTCGATTGCAACCTTAGACGATTCCAATATCTTATCTTTAGAAAATTTAGATTTGAACTCCAATAATTTTGAATTTATTTCCGAAGACTGCCTTAAATTTAGTCCGTCCCTGAAAGTATTATCATTTCATTTTAATTTTATAACAAACATACATTACCGAGCATTTTACTCTTTAGTTAATTTGACGTCTTTAGACTTGAGTTACAATAGAATAAAAATATTACACACGAATTTATTTCAAACAAATAAGAATTTAGAGTCCATAGACTTAAACCATAATCATTTGCACCATATCCACGGCCTATTCTGTAATATGCCAGCTCTAAATAAAGTATTTTTAAGTCATAATAATATACTTGAAGTGCCAATGGATTCCTTTTTTAATTGTAGTAAATTAAGCGTAATACACCTAAACCAGAATTGCATACAAAATATTAACAGTGAAAGCTTTAGTAATTTAGAAAATTTAGAAGAACTGCAATTAGATTTTAACTATTTAAATCAAGTGCCACATAATATTTTTAATACTAATAAGAATTTAACGAAATTACATTTAGACAATAATAATTTTAGTGATATAAATAATAAAACATTCTTTAATTTAAATTATCTTAAAGAGATAAGACTAAATAATAATTGGCTCAAAGTTATTTTCAAAACAATTTTTATCAACTCCATTTATCTTGAAGAAATATATTTAAATAACAATAAAATAGCATTTATAGAATCGGGCACTTTTCAGAAGATGTCGCGTCTAAGATATATTGTCCTGCACCATAATAACCTTATTGAGATTAATAATATTCTTCCTAAAACAAATTCAAAATTACTTATGCTCTCTCTCGATTACAACCAATTAACTTCAGTAAATAGTTTAATATTGGGGCCACAAAAAAAAATGCATCAACTGAGCTTAAAATACAATCGCTTAAAATTTATAGAAAAAAATACTTACAACAATCTGACATATCTTAAACAATTAGAACTTAGTCATAATGAGATCTTAATTATAAATGATTTTTCATTTCAAAGACTAAGTTCGGCGCGATATCTCGATTTACATAATAATGTCATTAAAAACATAACAAGCTACACATTTTTCGGTCTTAGCGAATTAGAAGATTTAGATTTGTCACATAACAAAATCGTATTTATTTATGATATGGCATTTGACACTTTAAAAAAGTTGCGAAGCATAAACTTATCTTACAACCCTTTAAAGATTTTATATAAAAATATCTTTCAACAAGGTTTACCATTAAGCTCACTTATGTTAGATAATTGTGAAATAGAACGTATTGAAAATGGCACCTTTCAAGGTTTAAATAACTTAAAGTCTCTCTTCATAAGAAACAACTCTTTAAAAGCGAGTGATTTACTATGTCTAGATATCCCAGGATTAAAATATTTGTCTATGTCTTATAATATTCTAGACTATTTGCCAGTAGAGGCATTTTTTAATCTTCCTCTTTTAGAAACTATCCATTTGGAACATTGCAACATTGAAAAAATTATAGAAGATAGTTTTATTAACAACAAAAATCTAATTAAACTAAATATAGCGCAAAATATAATAAGTGAAATTCCTGAAAAACTATTCAATGCATACAATTCATTAACAGAATTTAATGTTAGCAACAACTTTCTAGATTACATACCATATAATATATTTGAGAATCTCACACAAATAGAAACATTAGATTTTGCAGATAATTTAATACAAAATATTGAATTAAGTGGATTCGAGAAGTTCAACAAATTAAAATCGCTAATTTTTCGAAAGAACGAAATACATTCTATCACGTGCAGCAAAAAAGTAATATTAAATGAAGTTATATTTTTCGATATAAGCTTTAATAGATTAGATTATTTACCCGAAGTAATATTTGATTATTTTCCAAATATTCAAAATGTTAATATTTCTCATAATAATATAATACACTTGGATTTCTTGTTAACACACAACAAATTAGGTGTGTCTTTAATAAATCTAGATGTTAGCAAAAATCCAACCATCTTTTGGACAACATCAAAATCCTTAGACAATAACTCACTAATTACAAGCTTATATGAATTACATGTTTCTTTTACTAATTTAACAATAATTGAAGATGCAACTCTTGATTTATTTATCAACTTACGGCATCTTTATTTAAAATTTAACAAAATACGCCGGTTTTCGATCAGTCCATTTTCCTTATTAACTTTTTTGGAAAACTTAGACTTGAGTTTCAACAGAATAACTCAACTTAAAACCAGCAACTTTCGAGGACTCATTAAATTGAATACTTTGTGTCTGTCTTACAATAATATTGAATCAATGGAGTCTTTTGATGAGGATTTAAGTAATTTAAAACTTTTGGATCTCTCCCACAATAAATTACAAAACATACTGAATGAACATTTAATAAATTTAAAAGAGTTAACTGTATTATATTTGGCCTACAACAATATTAAATATATCTCAGCCACTTCGTTTAATAATTTAAACAAAATCATTAAAATAGACCTAGAACACAATAAACTTCAAACTATACCTTTGGAGTTACTCACATCAATAGAAAGCCATATACAAGATATATCCATACAAGGTACATGTAATTAATGTGTATTAAATTAAACATATTTTAAATTAGAATACAATTTTATTATAATATTGATGATTATATTTTAGATAACGTTATAATTTGCCGTTGCCAAAAGAATAACACATGGACGTGGATTCAAGATCATCCGAGAATAATAAAACAGTATGCAAAAACTTGTTTCAATGAGGATTATCCAAAAGAAAAATGTGATTTACCTTTGATCATTCAATTATCTGTTGACAAACAAGATGATAATTCAGTTTTAGTAACATGGCTCATCAGAAATCGCACTTCAATAAAAGCATTAAGTATTTTGTATTACAACGAAGTCACCTACTCTGATGTAAGTAAAATATAAATATATTTTACGTGTCTAAACAAAAAAAAAACAATTTTAATTATCTTATTTTTGTTAAAGGTGAAGTTGAAACACGTTGACAAAAATTCGATGTCAATCCTAATAACTGATTTGGAAGCAAACAAGAATTACATAGTATGTTTGTTATCAATGTATGATAATTCTCTCATCAACTTTGGACACGAAGATTTTATAAGTATTAACAATACAGACTTTGAATCCAACGCAACTGCAAAAGTGAATCGTAATATAGCAACATCTCTGATTACACAGTCACCTGCAAGCGAATGTGTTTCTTTTGATACTATAAAAAAACCTTTGATAGTTAAAGTTAAAGGTAGCAAAGATTACAAAACCTCGTCTATATTAAATCGTCGCACTGGATTGATTGTCGGCTGTTCTTTAGGATTTGTAGTGTTCTTTATAATGGTTACCGTGTTATTATACACTAAGTTTAAAGAGAGAAAGAGAATTGCGAAGTCCGACCCAGCTTGGTCTGAAATGAACGACTACCACTCCATGCAAAGCAAAGAAGATATAATAGAACATTCAACTACCGCCTCCACTGATAACATATTATTGGGAATGACAAAGAATCGTAATGTATCGTTTGATAAAATTATATAAAATTTATCAATTAAAACTAGTAATATCAAATAAATAGTTTATTTAGTGAATTGTTATGACAATAGCTCTCAACTATTATTTTATGACTAGGCTCTATTTGATAGTTTATCGTGCATTGCCGACGTAGAATAGCAATGTAGAAAAATATTACCCTTACGGTAAAGTAGATAGATATTATTAAAATTAGCAAACAAACATTTATAAATTTATTAGGATGTAGATAAGGAAATTTATTAAAAATGTTGCCACATACTGTTGTTTTTATTTTCCTTGATGGTAAAAACATAATTTAACGATTTTTTTATTTCCATTAAAAGAGAAGCATTCAGAGGTAGTTTAAAGGAAGTGTATTTAACCTTTTTGAAAGATGCAACTAAAATCTAATAATGAAACGTATGGCTAATCGAAATAAAAAAGATTGATTTTTATTATAAAATCTAAATATACAAAATTAAGAATGGAAAATAAAATATAAAATATTGTATACATAAAAATTATTTAAAGCCATTGCTTCACAGTAACGACACTACACAGACCAAATACTCAAAATAGATAGTTATAAATAATATTTCTTGTATTATATTCAATATATTTCTGTTTTGATATAATTTATGTTAACGATTCTTCAGTACTGAACTCTCCTTTTAAATGATATAGATTTTAAAATGTTTGTGCTTGTTTGAAAACACGAACATTTTTAAGGAACCAATTTTGATAGATAGTTTATGTTCTCAATTAGATATCTTTGGTGGAGCAGAAACTGGATTATATCAGGTTATTTGAAAAGATTCTTTGATTTATTTGACAGGATATCGATAGTTTTGTTCGTGTGTTTGAATAGTTTCTTAATTGCTTCGATTTGCTGTACTCGTAATTATATGTTTTTATATCAAATTACTAAAAACATATCATAGAATTAAAGACAAAAGTTTTTCTTTTTAACTGCTCATCACAAAAACGTTCTAGACGTAAAACATTTTTTTAAAAACAATGATAACACTTATTCCAATGTACTTTGTAATTACAACAGAGACATGAAATTATTACTGAATTAAAACCATTATATTATAAATGCGAGCATGATTATAGTTTGAATAAAACATTACTTGAATGACGGCAAACTACGTATATGTTCAGACACTTATCCTAATTGACACTTAAAGGCTTACTCTGGGAAATGATCTAATGTACGCATTTAGTATTGACGCCCAGGATTACAACATGACACTAGGCCGATAATGGAAATAACTAGCAAGATACGAGTTCGTGTATTGAGCCATATACAGAGGAATATATTATTAATTAATTGTTAAGCTTCGTAAATACATGATCTTAGTGAATATGTATTAGTTTAATATCCTGTAGTGTTATACTTTAATTGCATACTATAATTGAAATATAAGATGAAATATATACATATTTATTAAATTTAAGATAGGTACTGTTATGAATTTTAGATTTAAGATTATGAATATATTAGCTGTCGGTATCAGCTCCGTCCATGGAACAGCCCTGTAACCATTATAAACATAAAAATTTATGAGGCTTTATATATATCAATGCATATACATCGATATGATTTTATTTCTTTCACGCAAATATTATTGAACAGATTTAGATTATACTTTACAGTAATACAAAAGACATATTAATACATATAAAAGAAATATAGAAAAATTAAAAATAGATCTGTATGTAGATGCAGCGGGGACGATGCAGCTGACAAAACTTAGTTATTATTAATTTTACACGATGCCACTTAACCAGTCCACTAGTTCAAGTTTTGTAATTTCCTTTTTTGGTACTAAACTTTGCTGTGACACATAATTTTATCAAAACTTTTATCCATATATTTCATTAATAAATTGATGAATAGATATTATAGAATATATACAATATACTACAAATATATACATATATATATATATATATATATATAGTTGCAGAGTCAGAAAATAGTTTAATTAATATAATAAATTTCTAAATTCATAGATTTACATTTCTTATTATATTTATTGTATTACACAACATTTTATTTGTATGTCGACGTATTCACGTCACGTCAACATATATTGTGAGAATATGACCTCAATAAGGCGTTCACAACTTATATAGTGGCTAACAAATAAACCAATAATAATAGCATATAGTATACAGTCTATTAATAAATAAATATCATTTAGTATAAGTTACCTCTTCATTATTATTTCATACCATTCCCCTTGATGGATATGAAATTGGAAATAATAGGTTTTTTCTTCTTATTTGTACTTTTTTTATATATTTGTGGTGTGCGATAATTTATATATATAAATATATGTTCCTAACAAATTTACACTACTACAATAAGTAAGCTTACATAAAACTTTCATTATAAAAATGTTTTTTTTTGCATTTCTATAAAAATGATAAAAGTAAAAGAAGTATTAAAAAAGTCATCAAAACTATAAAGACAAAATTACTGCCAGACAGCAGTTCCTGCGTCATTAAGGAACAACCTGACCTACCTTACTTTTACAACAGATGAAATGGTATATTAAAAATCTTTTTTTTATATCAACACTAAGTAATACAATTTAACAAATTTAAATTTTGTAGACGAATTTTAAACTGTGAACCTTATTTATAGCAGCTATAAGGGACACGTATAAAAAACTTATTTTTGAAGAATAAATACATGAAATGTTCTTGAAACAGGTCAGATTTAATTTGCGCCTTATAAATGTTGTGTCTGACCTAGTTCATAAACTTAGGTGCTAACTTACTTCCAAGGTGTTCAGGGTGAAACTTTATGCAATTATAAAATGAAAATTGTAACTTTTAATGATATACTTGTTAAACAAATTAGCTTAATACATATGAAAATATACAAACAAACAGATTAGTGTTACCTTAATAATCTAAGGCACAGAATATTAAAATGATATTTTCGTTCATTGATGAAAATGGATTGGCATATTTATTCTTGGTTTGTATGAATGACTAATAAGTGTAATATAATTTTAATTGCTGATGACATCGCATGATATCCAAATATATAGGCATGACATTGACATTTTATATGTATGACCTATACTTTTTAAGTGGTCCTCTCAAATGAGAATATTTTCAAGTGTTCTCCATTTATATGAGAAAAAGCAAAGCCGGTGCCTTTTTCTAAAGTCGAAGCCTTTTTCTATCCGAAGCCCTATAGGTCAATTATTGTATTTTATATACATTTTTTTATAAATGTGAAAACACCAGCACTTCATGTTGTTTAACGTTTCTATAGTTGAAAATAATACTCTTTTTTTCTTCTGATCAGACAGTTGTACATTTCAAATCCTTCTTAAATCAATAACAAGTAAAAAATATTTTTTTTCTAGATAGAACTACTCCTGGAAATCTTTCAAAATATTATTAATTTAGGATACCTAGTCATACTGTGTCATTTTGTCTATAAAAAGCAACGGGCCGGCCGATAACAGTCATATGCTTTCTGACTTTCGGAACGTGAGGTAATAGTCAACGCGATTTGTCTTAAAGAGTTGTTATTAAAGTTAGTATAATTATTCAGTAAGTATTTTCTTTTAACGGCATGGTTGGTGTTTTACTTTCTGAAGTCATTGCAAAGCCGTTGTAAGCAATGTATAACATTTATAATTTTAATTTATTATTACTTATTATATTGTAAGAACCATTAAATGATAATTAGAAATAAATCCATAAAAATATTTAGACTTGCAAGATTTAATTTAACAATGTTAATTGTTATAACAATTTTCGTTCTTTCATATAATCAATCGGCGTTGGTTTTCATTGTTGAGTGCCAGATTCGAAGTTCAGCCTTGAAAGTATATTCCTAATTTGAAATATTTTTTAGAACTTAAGAGATTTTACATTCGAGATTTGAAAAGTAAAATAATTAATAACTTACTGCATCCCAAACTTCGATTAGGCTTAAGTCCGAAAAGCTATCAACTTTTCCGCACAATATCTTGTATTGTGTAATGCCATTGCTGTTTTCTCATCCCGGTTACAGCGAAATCAAACACAAAACAAATAATCATTACCTATAATAATGAAGTGGATTATTCAAAACCCCTTTACATCAAAAACACACTTCAGTACCGTTCAATTAGTTTCGTTGACTTAACTAGCATATGTTGTTAATTCTTAATAATAATCTGCATTATCGGCATATGACGTTGTATTAACAAATGTTATTAGGCGATTCTAATATTGATCACATGTGTATAAATATATATTATAATCTAAGACTAAAAAATACTTATGCACAGAAAAATAACACTAGAATGTGAAGATAAAATAATAAAATAAGTGTTATTTAGCTTACAACTTTTATGTTCCAGTTGATCAAATTTAAACAAAATAGCTACATACAAACAGTATCTAAATATTCTAAAAGTAATGTAATCATCTATTGTATCAAAATATATATAATTTATACACATTACGTTATTCTCAATACACATAATGTCCTATTAAAATGTGTTTGATGATTGTTCAATTAAAAGAATTCTAACAAACATATACGACACTAGGGAAGTAATATTTGTGCCGGTCCACTATCTCCTCTCTTCCAACTAATAGATTCATTTGTATTCAGGTTGCAAGTGGACCCTGTAACGAACATCCAGGGAGCTGACGTTCAGGATACAATTACCAGTGTTAATATTTATCATGTGACGCCAAGGACTAATTGCTACGGCTGCATCCTAATGCGTCCTTACCTTCAACAAGGCGATGTAGTTCTCTCGATGCTGGATTAAATTAGCTTGTTTTGTTTACAACAATATGAAATTTATGACAATTCTAAAGATAAAAATACTAAACTATATGTTAAAATTAATTAATTTATTTATGTATGTACCTAATCACTTAAATAAAATCCGTTTATTTAAGTGATTAGTTTATTTAAGTCTAAAATAAGTTTTAAACCGGATGTTTTCATGTAATTTTAATCTCAAATGCATGCTTAAGCCACAAAAAGCAAAATTAGATATAATCTGAACTACATAATTCATAAAGTGAAAAAGAAGTTTAAGCTTGACATCTAAGTTCAACTTTCACAATGATTAAAAAAAATACTAGCGATTCTGGAGGTAGTATGCATTTAAAAAGTTGTCCATTTATCACTTATTACAATGACATAAAAAATGCTATAATACTTACCAGCTTACAAAAATGCTATAATACTCATTTGTTTTTCTGTTTTGTTTTTCCGTTGATTTGTTGAACTGTTAACGTTGTTGACTGTCATCCGTTGTTTACTTTTACTGATGTTAACGTTGATTGTTGTTGCTGTTGCTGTGTGGATTCTTTCTATGAAGACATAACGGAGTTTAATAACGAAAAATACGCCGACATGGTTTTTGTCTAAAGCCAAACTGGTGAAAACTTATAATAGCTTCATAAATTAAAGCATTCTTTTGTGATACAATACATAATCGAACGCTTTGTAAGGACATGACCAACGAAAAATTGGGTATAAAACAAGCTTTAGCGTTAAAAGTTTAGGTTATAGAAAAAAACCAAAAAGAAAAATTGGTTCGAGAACGTAACTTTGTATTACTAAACCTCCATATTTGTGGAATAACTAACAATATGTATTTACAATTGCATTATTTATTAAATTATTGTAAATATTGGGTAGTTGTCTCCAAGGCTTGAAAGACAGTGACATGGGAGTGAAATTAGGTAATCTTAAGGTTAATTTCTTGCTATATGTAGATGATGCAATGCTCATTGCGTCAACAGAATGCGATTTGCCGGCATTGGTCACCACTCTGAAAGATGGGTGTGAAAATAATGGAAAATAAAGATAAGACGAAGGTTCGTTTGATAACAGGAAGGTTTATTTGAAAGAAACGAAAAAAGAACAGAATATAAGATCAACGTGAATGGTAAGATAATAGATCAAGTGAATGAAGTGGTAAATTTGGGAAGTATGTTTAGCAGAGACGGAAGATACGAAGTGGATCTGGAAATGCGTATTGCTACCGGTAACAGAGTCAATGGTGCTTTGACTGCATTGTTGAGACGGCGCAACGTCAGCATAGCTGCTCGTTCGGCTGTACACAATGCAGTTTTGCTACCGACGCTGTTATACGGCAGCCAAACGTGGGTAACAGAAGAAAAATGTAAGAAAGATGAATGTTGTGTAGATGCGATCTCTTCGCAGAATATGCGGAGTCAGTCTAGCTGACCGAATCCGCAATGAAGAGATCCACAGAATGGCAGGTAATAGCGAAGATGTCACCGTGAGAATTGAAAAAGAACGTGCTCAGGTAGTTTGGGCACGTCGAACGAATGAGTGATGAAAGAATGGTAAAAAAGATTTATACAGGAAAAATGAGCAGTAAGATAGACAGGGTGAGGCCTTGAGTGACCTTTGAAAACACAGTATCTATGATACTGGAGGAAGGTCACGTAAAAAGCTTGAGGACCCCCGGAGGACATGTATGAAGAGGTTGATGTCTGTGGCCGAGGCGTAAGAGGTTTACAGGGACCGTAGCGTTTGGCGGTCCGTCGTCTCTAGCTACCCCGCAAGGGAAACGTAAAGATAAATAAATAAATAAATATATTAATATTAAGATTTGGTTTTGAACACGCACAAATATAATTAATTTAAGTATACCAAATAAACGTTATTACAATAAAATGTATACACACATTACTTATAAATCACTCACACCATAATCGCCTTACTTTTAATTAAAACTTGACAATAATCATTAATAATATAAAATACTAAGATGTATTATATTAGGATTCGCCCATCGTGCGTGGCGGGAATTGAGCTTAGCGCAGGAAAATCCATTAGAAAAGAATAAAAGGAACTAAATATTTAATAAAAATAATAAAAAAAATATTGAAAAAGTTTGTCGCAATGAAAGTTAGACTACGAGCGACACAATCACGAGTTTTGGTTTTTTCTTTATAACTTTTGATTTAATCAAGCTATTTTCATTTTGTTTCTTTCTGTAGATGCTTATTTATTAGTTCTATATTTGTGTCAAATTTGACTAAAATCGCTCTAGTAGTTTTTATGTAATGAAGCGGCTTAGCTCGCTTTGAGGAAGACGATCGAAAGCGCGCGCAAGAACAGTTAAGCTTAAGTCTATGGGGATTCAGTTTTTCGACCATAACTTTTGATCAAATCAAGATTTTATTAATCAGTTTTTTTCTGTAGAAGTCCGTCAACAAGAGCTACAGCAATGCCAATTTTGATGAAGATCGACTGAGTAGTTTTTATCAATTGTGGCGACATAAAATTTATTCCCAAACGGTTGAGAGCTTCGCTTACCCTCAGCTCAATTATGTATCTATGAAGGATAGACCTAAGTTAATACGCTAATACATCTGTACATAGACTATGTTAGATTATGTGGGCTGAATCAACATAGTAGCTGAGGGAAGGCGATACAGGTTGTAAATGAATTTGTGTGCTCGGGTCATTGATTTTATCGATAATTGCTACACAACTAGATGTACTTTTAACTCATTAGTCTATAACAGACAAAATAATTATCAGTAACGTTCCATGACTAACAAAAGTTCTATGATAACAGAGGTATATAATTTGTGCCAACTCACAAATGACTAATGAATTAATATTTTAAACATAATATAATCAAATAACCCTACATATATTATTGCTTGTTTGAAGCAAAGTATTCCATATCAGTGCACGTGAAAATCTAATTAAATGACAATAGGTCAGATTGTAATAATATGTGTACAAAATGTTTTCATTCGATAACGTGGTGACCCAATTTGCTATTGTAACTAAGTGGTTGGTCAACTGCGGCATAATATTTTATTGGTTAAAGCCTTTTTTGGACATGCCATAGTCGGACCTAGTTATACTCGTATTTCATTACATAATTGATTTAATAAACAAAACCAATACAGGCTATGTAAACTATAATTAGTTTTTTTTTACTATTTAAAGATTTATAATTCAACAATATATTTTATAATAAATAAGTTAAAAAATTGTAATCTAAAAATATCGAGAATTTTATACGAAATGGTTATTTTTTTATTATGTTTGAAGATAACTTCAAATGATATTTCAGATTTTTATGGTTAAAAACTTTAAAAACATTTTTTCACATTATAAAAATATTATCGAAAACAAACATAAAATTTTTATATTTAAAATGAAAAGTGTTAATGTATTTAATGGTGAAAAATATAAAAAATTTATAACAATTTAATTTAAGCTAACACTTAATACTGACATTTTCAATTCATCGCATCAAGTGGAACTCGAACTATTGAAATCCTTGAAAATTTATGACTATCATTAATTTCCTAAAACATGACGCTTCTTTTATGAAACGATGACACTAATTGAGAATTTTTTCCTAATTTCCCACAAAACAGCTCGCTTACAAAGTAAGAAAATCCATAGCTTGACTTGTAGTTGTAATTATTTCTGTTTCTTAAGTTTTTTCTTAGTAATTAGAGAATCAATCTTGAATGTCGTAAAATATGCTTAGAATTAGTTTCATATAGTAGAATACTTCTTAGTGTTTTAGGACATGGTTTTATTTTCTTATTTACTATTTCATTAATTAATGTAACCTTTATTTTATAATGATATACTCTCTGTGTTAAAATTGTAGTGGTATTATATATATATATTCATATTGAACTTAAGACTTATATGAGTTATAAACAAGTATTTTTAAAAAGTCTTTTATAAATATATTATTTATGAACATATAGAATTAATTTTATGTCGTTAATAGAAATGAACTTATTTTGTCACAATATACTTTGATATGAAAACTAATTACACCGGTTTCATAATATATATCATCTGTAGTGACACTGAGATAGATCTAAAGCACCCATTCGCTCCTCTCGTTAAATTTTCACATGCACTTGACGGGCCGGCCTGGCTTACGTTAATTATGAAATCTCATTTCAGAACGAACCTACACGTTGAGTAATAGCTTCTGAAATGAAAACTTTTTGTGGTAATATATATTTCTCATAACAAATGCATTCGAAATTGTGCAATTAACATCGTACTTTGAAATTTGTGACAGTGTTTCTAAAAACTAAGTTTTCTCTTTTAACAATTATTCTAATATATATAATGTAATTATATTTAATATCTCTTAAAATCTTACAATATCGTGTATTAATTTTTGAAACTGATACAGCCCTATACTTAATGATATAAGATACATTTTAGTGACATATGGGTCCTCTTTACATAATTTAAAAATGTATAGAAAATTATTACAGTTTGCTTATTAAATTTAAAACAAAAGTTTATAGAATCTTAATTTATGTAAAGATATATTTTTTTAAATGTAATGGTATTAAAAATTCTTTAATAAAGAAACTCTCTTGAATAGCTGAAATGCCGTTTCTCTAACCAGCCTTTGATTTAGTCTCCATATTGTAAGAGGCTTATATTTTTAGCATAAGTAATTTTATTAAAACATAGAGAAGGAAGTACAAAGAACCAAGTCATAATTTAAATGTGTAATTTAATATCGTCTTTGTGATATTACACGCTATTTTATTTACGTCAGGCCAAGGACATATTATTTAGTATTGAAGAGTTATAACTTTCGTTGTCTACGGATCCCTTTCAAAAGTGATAAATGCTGTGTTATATCTGTAAAAAAAAATTCGTGGGTCAAATATTTTTCAGTTTGACATAATCTGTTTCAGCTCGAACTATTTGAAGCTTTCTACGATTCTTTCCGGATTTCTATCAGACTATTAACTGAAAATATTTTTAATAACAATTTCAGCTGAAATTTAATATTTTTGTTCAACTGCATTTATATTTAATATAAATATATTGTAGTAAATTATAGCAAAAATTGTATTTTTAACGATGTCCATAAATTTAATATATCACACCACAGCTACGAAGTGTTATTTATTGTGTCATAAAAGTCGGTAAATTTTTTAGAAACATATTCATAAAAAAGATAATAATATACAAATGTTATCAAAGTAATCTCATTTATACAGAAAAATCCCAATGAGAACATCATTCATTGAATAATTTTATAAAACTTAAATTTTTTTTCGTACATATTTTAAGAAAATTATATTTTATAAAGGTTTCATTAAAGTGTACTTTACTAATGCGGTAACCAATAACATAATATTTAAATATAACATTTAAAAGTGAATAAATTTAAGGCATTCAAAACTCTTATCGTGTATCATGTTTTTAATATCTGTATTTCAAAATATTAATATAAATATGTCACAATCGTACTGTTTTCGAAAAATAAAAATATATTATTACGAAAAGTTAAAAAATTGTATATAACTTAGTAGCTGACAAAGCTTTAGAATCTAAATATATTGCCATTAAAAGAACATAACATTTGTACATATATAAATCACACAAGCAGTAACACGTAACTGTATGTCCCTTATTGGAGGCAGAAATAAAATTCAATACAAAGTTTTTAATAAAATGTTCACGTAATATATAGCACTCAGGTTCCGTTCGTATTTCTTCGTTTGTATTAATGTGGTTCAAAATCTGAGAATTAAACCCTTACCAAAAGTTAAATATTCAACTAATTTATTTAAATTTATTTACAATTAATTAAACATTATCTTCATCGTAACATTAAATTTACATATTTACAAAATGATTCAAACATCGAAAAAACATCACAAATGCGAAGATAAGTATTTCTTTTCAGGAACATCCGTAAATCAAAATAAATAATTATTCTAACATATTATTTGATTCATATATAAACTCATTTCATTCTTGATTCAAGGTCTCTCATTGCCATGAATTGTAAACGTTATTCACGCGATACACGGATAGCAATAACGCTTAAACAAATTGGAAAATTTAAAGCAATATTCAATAAACGGTATTTTTTTTTCAAATTCAGCAAATGTGTCATGTAGGAAATTGTAGCCAAGTAAAATATAGTTCACGGCTGCAACGGCTAATGAACTCGATTCATGTTAGTAATACTCTTCATTACCTTGAGTATTGAAAATTTATCATATATTTAATTAATAATATTATACTATTTGATTCCCGCCCACTGCGCGGCGCACATTATTAATTTGAATGTGAACTTGAACTTCTTGTAATGACAAAATGTTTAATTGTTATTTTATATTTAGTGTATTTTTTTTAATTTTAGATAGAGAAATATAATGGCAGTCAGTGTAAACACCGACTTCCACATCACCTATGAGGTACTCTTATATAATAGTTACATATATATATATATATATATTGATATATATATATATATATATATATATATATATATATATATTGATATATATATATATATATATATATATATATATATATATATATATATATTGATATATATATATATATATATATATATATATTGATATATATATATATATATATATATATATATATATATATAACTATTGATATGTCTTATATAATCAGATTTTGCTTATTACCAGTTTGATAATCCCTCTGTCCATAACACCACAAACAGATTTGACTAATGGTTTCTTTGAGCCCTATTTATTGTTTTCAGACTATGCAATAAATATTATTATTATTCCCAACTATTACTAATATTAAAATTAAGATAAGATTTTACACTACAGTTAACAACAGTACTATCAAAATTATATAAACATATATAGCATATATTATATATAATATACGAGTAGTTGTTATTTTTTAGGTAGATTCCATAGATGAATCTACCTATTGCAATCGATGCGGTGACGGGACCCAGACCTCAGAGTAGGGGCGCTACGGCGTTTATGAACTGGAGATTGAGAATCCGTCGAAAAAAAAAAATCCGTGCCCGCAGGGGGACACGCGTGGGTAGACCTCGTGTGTAACTCGTTTAAAATATAACTCACTACCTAAGAATAAGACATGATGCCGTTGTTTACATCAAAAATTTTCAAGTAAAAGGCGGTTTTTATTTTTTTTCTCGGAAAAGAAATCTGGTTTGGAAATACTTTTGGTACTTAAATTTAGAGTAAAAAATAACCTTTCTATTAAAAATATTTGCGAGGAGGGAATGTTTACCAGAAAAAAGTTGCCGTGGTTTTACCTACCTTAAATTTTAAAGCTAAAAGTTGTTTTTATTTTTTTTCTCGGAAACGGTATCCTCTACGGAAAAACTTTTGGTACCTAAATTTAGAATAAAAAATAACCTTTCTATTAAAAATACTTGTGATGTAAGAATGTTTACCAGAAAAAAGTTATGAATTTTTTTCCTAAAATTTTCGGTTTTTTTACTCCCACCCCTAAATTATTGAAATTAGGTTTTCGGTTTATCTACATTAGTTATAGGTATTCATCAAAGACATCATATAATATGAACGCGATTGATCTTCTCTATATGGGGAAAAAGTTATGGTCGAAAAACTGAAATCAGAAAAAGTGAAGCCCTAGCGCCCCCTGTATCCGGATCTCTCTGGTTAACGAACTTGACCTTCATTTTTGGATGTTTGATTTTTGTGTAAAGTTTGAAAGCGATCCGAGCGAAACTGCAGCCGCTATCGTGCTGACAAAAGTCGAATCTGGACGCACGCACGCATATATATATATATATATATATATATATATATATATATATATATATATATATATATATATATATATAAACTTTTTGACCAATGGTCATTTCGGACTCAGGGGGTCATAAGAAGACCTCCTGTGAAGAAATTTTTCCAAAATTCGAAAGTCCGGTACAAATGAATGGGTAGACCGAATTCTTCGAGGTCTACCCAAAATGTATATATCCCTCTATATATATATGTATATATGATCCATCAGTCCAAATTCATCGTAGGCGAAATCTGAGTTCACAGGTCGATAGGATAAATTAGTAGGACAAACGTATCATCTCGTTTTTTTGGAAAAAGTGAAAGGGGGGGCTGGGAGGGGGGGGTGAAAGTGCAAATCTTTGGGACACGCTACAGGTCGCAAATATTGACGGAGGATTTTCAAACTCGGCATACACATTTTTAAGGACAAAATGAAGGTTAAGTTTTTGAACGGGGGAAATCGGTCTAGGGGTTGAGGAGCGGGGGGGGGTTGAAAGTTAAAAACCGAAAAAAGTCACAGATGAAGGCAAAATTTTGCAGTCGGAAAAATCTTAGAAAATTAACAAATTAAAAGAGGAAACTTTTTTGTCCGAAAAGTTTTTTGATGCGACCCCCCGTTTAGGAGATAGGAGTGGTTGGTGGTTCCCCGCTCACCCAATATATGCAGAGTGACCCGTCGTAAGACTCGTAATGACCAGTAGAATACTGCTGGCTAGTTTTTCTTTGTCGATCCGACCGACGGGAATCTACCTAACACGATCGACTCTGTCGAACGAGGTATTTAAATTTAATATTGATTAAATATTTAATATATTAATTATATCGTGTATACCTTTTTATTTATATCTTATTATATTTAAAACATAAATAAAAAGCTAAACAAACCCTCTACCCCGTCGACGCTCCACTGTGGTTAAACTAAATAAAATTGTCAATACACAACGATCATCCAAAGTGCTCGTAACATATACACTTGCATACGATACTCTTTTATCGTTTTAAAGTATAAAGGATCGTCAAATCGTAGCAAGGCAAGTGAAATCTTGATCACAGTTTTAGAGTTCGGACACAAAAGTTCCACCCGCCAAGATCAACAATAGGTACGTTGAAAGATTAATCGACCATAGAATCCTCTAAAGCTGGTAAAAACAATTTTTCATCTTGATCAAAACTTTAGGTAGGCAACATTACGGTATCGTGTAACCAACCACGAAATGTAATATCTGAAGTTCGTTTCTTAACGATATATGAGATAATGGATCATGTGTCCATTCCATTAATATTATTAAAACTAAAAATTTGGAAATGTGATAGTAATTATATTATTATCTACGTAAAAAGGCCGAACTAAAATATTTTATTTTCAATTTCTTTCTGTTCTGAAAAGAAAATGGAAGAAGAATTATCCAGTTCTTAAAAAACTATGTGCATATGTTGTGAAAAATTCGCTATTTCTTTCTTTCATTGGCGCAGTTTTTCAGAAAATTTATAAAGATATAAGTCATAACAACAAACAAATAGTAGCTGACTCTAGAAGATTTAGAGATAACTTTAAAAACATAATAATTGTTTAGTTTGTGGAGCTGAATTCATTTAACAGACATAAATAGACTAAGTTATATTAAGTAATGTTATTGGTAACGCCACCTTGTGGCTTTATATTCATAATAGTGAATGAGTCAATTATATGTGACATCACAATCCATTTCCTTTACTCTTCCTTAAACCAAGCACACCAGCACCAACTGCGGCGCCCGATCATTCAAGTATTGGATACAGCACTAATCGCATCGGCAGAGGACGAAACCCTAGAACTCCGTCTTCAACTCCAGCTTCCCGCCCGATCTTTGAGTATTGCATTACAGGATCGTGAAGAACCATTGTTATAGTCTGCCGCTATTAAGTGGTAGTGCCAAATCGTGACCGCGAGTGTTATTGGACGTCTGTAGAACTAGCCTGCGTGTTTGAACTTTACCCGTCACGCGCCGTCGACCTTTCTGGATTATCTGGCTGGAGCTGCCCTGGATTCTGAGGTTGGTGCACGCATGGTTTCCTATTTACTCCTATTACCCTTGCGAGTCACACATTTCTACAATTTACTGCACCCCGGTGAGCGTGTCGAAAGTTACTAGAATTTTGTTTTTGGCGCCACCAGTTATAAAACAACACCTCAATAATTTATATTTCCTTTTGAAAATAAATAGGTATATATCAAATGATAAAAAAATATATAGTAATGGAAATAAAAAGTTGAGAAAAAATAATACATTGACCCCATTGTTTCTATTGATTAATAGTCATCATTTTTTATTGAAAATAAAACAATCCTTATTTTATCTACGATACCAATATTGTGTTTTTAAATGTTTAATTCTATTAATGTTTCTGCGAACACTGTCAATGCCAGCTGTAGAACTCAAACGGGATAGACAACATTTATTATTCCAACAAGAGTCTAGTTTTGTTACACTTTATAGTCATAATAAACAATAGTGACACTGATGGAATAATTGATTTAATACATTTTGTACTTTTGTGAAAAAAACCAAAAACCAAAACATATCTATATATGTATATATATATAAGCGTTTTACTACTCACTGGCTCATCACGAAATCTCCGAAAATATTTATTTATTTATTTATTTATTTACCCTTTATTGAATATTACAAAAGGCGAACTTAATGCCTGTTGGCATTCTCTACCAGCTAACCTTTGTGGATGGTGAGAAATTGCGGTAGGCGTAACAAAAGTAAAATTCAAAATAAAACTAGTACTAAGTGAAATAAAATAAAAAAATAAAAAAAATATATAAAAAAAATAAAAATAAAAATAATAATAATAATAAAATAATAATAAATAAACTATAATATATATATAAATTATATATATATATAGACAAATTATAAACACATATAATGTCTAATTAAATATACTTACATATAATAAATAGCATATATATCTGAATGAAATGTGTATTAGGAAGATTCTAGGAAGTAGTTGCGAATAAAATTTTTAAACGACCTTTTGGTAGGTGCCCTCCTTATATTTTCAGGGAGATTGTTCCAAAGGATAGAAGCTTGACCTCTGAAAGACTTTTGAACAAAATCAGTTTTATGGGGTAGAATGGAGATTTTAAGGTTGGAAGATGATCGAAGCATTTTGTTATGAGTTGCGTGAAGATATTGGAATTCCTTCTTTAGGTATGAAGGCGCATTTGGATCATTTAAGATTGAATAGAGGAGATTAAGTATTCTAGAGCTACGCCTCTGTCGAATAGTGAGCCATTTAAGTTTAGTGCGAAATTGAGAAACATGATCATACTTACGTAAGCCGAAGATGTAGCGGAGACAGTTGTTAAGGAGGCGCTCTAACTTGTTGAGAAGATCATTGTTTAGGTCTGGATAGGAGACATCTGCGTAATCAATAAGGGGCAATATAAGAGAGTTGATTAGCATTATTTTCGTCTTAATAGGGAGGAAATGTTTAGTCCGATATAAGGACTGTAATGCGGCAGTAACTTTGCGGCATATTTCATTAATCTGCTGGCGCCAATCCATTTTACAGTCAATGCACAACCCCAGGTTTTTTACGGTCTTAGATAGTGGTATGACATTGTCATTATATGTGATGGCAGGCATGCTGTCAAAATCCGTTCTGACCAGCAATCTTGAGCTTCCAATGACTATAGCTATACATTTTTTAGGATTAACTGAAACACCAAATCTGGAGGACCATAAACTCAATTGATTTAAGTTGCGATTAATGGTAACAATTGCATTTGAAAGTTTATTTATCCCAGTCTGCACATAGAGCTGAAATATCTGTCCGCTTAACCTAAAATTTTACATGGTTACATCTTTTGTGACGTAGACGTCCACTAAGAACGAATTTTACGGAATTCCTATTCCAACGGAGTTTAACTTTTTGCATTTTGCCAAGTTTTAAACCTGAAGAAGATATACAATACTATGACAACGGTGGCCATAGCAACCAGAGCTTAGATGAGGTCGGGCAATGAGGCAAAAAGTTGAAATTTGAAAATTAAAATTTGTCATGGCATCCCGCATCCTTCTGGGCATCCCGCCACATTACATAACGGGCACACATCCTAATACAGAGTACCACATAGTTGATGTGGAAATCTGTGTACTCACTAACTGGCATATTATTTATCTATTTAAATTTTTTTTAAATACGTAATATAAAAATAAATTAAACATTTTGTCAATACAAGAAGTCTAAGTTCGCATCCAAATTAGTAGTGTGCCCAGCGAAGCGGGCGGGAATCAGCTAGTATGAATATATAATCTAAGTAATCAAATAATTAAACCTAACAACATAACAAAATAATATTAAGTTTAATAAGACATTAATTAATCTGACCTAAGTGCTTTCCTGTAACGAGTTACAGAGTATGTGTGAGTTCTATGACTAATTATTATCTACTAGCAATGTGCCATGGCTCTACCTGTCATCAAAGGCTTTATTTAATACTAGGTCCTTTTGCTTGCTGTACAATTACTTACAAACTTTGGTAAATTAAGATACTGTATATTATGTTTGTGTAAGGAATGTATATTCATAATAATTAGTGTTGCCCAAATGCAAGAACAAGACGAGACTTAGCCAGTCTTGGTCTTGGTCTTGCGCCAATACACCTGGTCTTGGTCTTGGTCTTGGTCTTGCGCTCCCAGTCTTGGTCTTGGTCTTGCAGCAAGAGTCTTGCAAGTTTTGCAATTACCTATTAGTCTATTACTATTTATTAAAGTTTACTTTAAATCTTAAAAAACGTATTAGAATTGGAACATTGTGAGCTTGAATTAACATAGCCATAGTAAAGATCAAGCAGATTAATAAATAACTGAAGATTTGATAAGAAATTCGAAAAATCAACTGACCTATATGTCGTTTTCCATGGAAGTAACTGTTTCTTAATAAACATTTATGATTTATAAGCTTACATTTGCTAAAACATGTAAAAAAACAAATTAATTACAATAACTTGACTGTATTTTAAAGAACAATACTTATCTGTCTAGAAAGAGATTGAACCCTCAACTTATAAGAAATTTAATAAAAGAGTTTTACGATTTATCATTTATTTGAACAAAAAATAAAATACAACACTAATCAACAGCTTTATCATTAGGTTATGATACTTTATATCAATTTTCAAATGTTATGATTTCGGCGTGGCGGCAACGATTGTTTGAGATTTCAAAAGAAGCCGCCGGCGCGTGTATCATAACCATGTACTTCCGAAAAGTGGCAAATTTCTTTGAGAAGTAAGTACAAAACCTTTGATGCCGCATTATCAAAGTGCCGATGGTTAAAACATAACTATGCATGCACTCAGTTTGATTTTAATAGATAGGTCCAGTTTTTCATATTCTTTGATACAGTTTTTTGCGTCTCATAGAATTCCTAAGCGTACCTACCTATACACCGAACTGTTACACCTAACTACTCAGTGAAATAGCGCTAAGTCCTAGCTGCAAGACGCAAGAGTCTTGCAGGCTATGTCTTGTTCTTGCTCAAATCTTGCACGGTCAGTCTTGGTCTCGGTCTTGCTAAAAATACGCGGTCTTGTTCTTGGTCTTGGTCTTGCAAAAACGCAAGAACAAGACCAAGACTGCAAGACCAAGACTGAATTTGGGCAACACTAATAATAATAGTTATATTAACATTCCAAAGTGTATCTTGATTAAGATATATGAACGGATGCAGGAAATTGTTTTATATTATATACTGATCGTAATTTATCAATATTTATTACACGTTAGTACAGAGATTATTAATTATTGATAGTCTCATATTTCACATTTTCATACAAAGTGTTTAGTAATTACTCTCCTAATATTATGCTTTAAATAGTTAGGCAAAGTAAGGTTTCATATAATAACTGGATATATTATATAGGTATTATATTATATGTTATTATATTCTAAATTAGAGTTAGCAACAGATTTTAATATTGAATTCAGTTATTCAAGAATTAATATTCTTACTATTCATGATAATAATCAAGATACCCCATTTATCACTTGTATGATTTCAATATTGTTCTATATGATGAATAAATAATACCATTTATTAGATATCCATTATACAGAATGAAGACTATTTTTGAAGTAAAACTGAAACAGACTGCAATATCACTAAACAACTCTATTATTTACAGGACACGATGCAGCGAATTTGAAAAATGGCGGAATTCCAAATAGAATTAAACCTGAGAGGACACTGTCGAACTTTGATCACACAGCGACGTCACCCCTTAGCCTTATCTATACGAGCAACATCTTAAACTTCATCCCATATATCAAAAGTAACTTGCCCAATTTCTTTCTTTTACTAAATTGGAAATATGTTGACTTGAGTTTTTTTTATATAATATATATTTTTTCCATTACTGTATAAGTTCTTACATAAAATATATACCAATATATTTTCAAAGTATTTAATTTATTAATGTTATTTCATTAATAATATTAAGTAATAGTATATTTGTACATGTTAAGTGAATTAAGAGCTAAACACTAAACTAATATTATGCTTTTATAAAGTTATCTCTAAAGCTTCTGGAGCCAGCTGTTACTCGTTTGTTGCTATGGCTTATAACTTTATTAATTTTCTAAAAACATTATGCTTATATGCATAGAGTGTTTAGAGAACTAAAATAATTATTCTATCTTTGATTTTCTTTTAAGAATAGTAGTAAATATAAAATAAAACTATTGAGTTAGACCTTTTTATGTAGATAATACAATGAAAACTACATTTCTAACTTTTAGTTTTAATCACATTAATGGAATAGAGATAGGATACTTTATATCATATATCGAAAGAGATATGAACTTTACATTTTAAGTTTTGTGGTTGGTCACACGATACTGCAATGTTGCCTATTCAAAGTTTTGATATAGATGAAAAATCTTTCACATATCTATTGTTGATCTCGGCGGGTGGAACTTTTGTGTCCGAACTCCAGCTGAGATCAAAAGATTTCGCTTGCATTGTTACGATTTTACGAACCTTTATACTTTAAAACTATAAAAGAGTATCGTAACCATGTGTATATGTTACGAGCACTTTTGTGATTGTTTCTTCATAAAAGTTGGTTTAGTGGATGATCGTTGAGTATATTGATAATTTATTTAGTCCATCGACGCACAGTGGGTCCGTAGATTTTTTTATTATAATTGAAAAATATAACTCTGATTCATAGTGGAACATATACATTGATAGTGTAAAATAAACAAATAAATCATCGTTTACCCATATTTTCAATACGCAAAGGGTATGGCGAATAGGGTACGCAAAGGGGGTGGAGGTGAATTGTGTTCACTTCTTATAGGGAGACAGCCTACGAAAGTCATATCACGAAAACTGAAAATATATAAAGAAATCCCCGGTTTAGGATTCGGTCAATATTAAGTTTACATAATATTAATTATTTAATCTGTATTAAACTTACAACAACTATTTTGTATATATATCTATATTTAAGTCTGATGATATTGTTATAATTTATAGTATATAATATTATTTAATTATAAAGTGGTCAATTGAAACAGTGGCAACAAGTTGGTAGCAAAAATAATATTTATTCTCCCAAAACATTAAGTAGGCGTCAAACAAACCACTCGACAAATCTGTTTGTGTTGTTACGAATACTTAAATCTCAAACAAAAGTTAATAAAAAATATCACATTAAATAACACAAGAATCTACAATTTTAAACAAATAATATATATTTTTATAATAATATTTAATCTAAATATTTACATATTTTTTTTCATATATGACCAAAATACTCGCAAAAACAATTAATTTTCAATTCTCTCAAGCAATGAAGACTATTACTAACATGAAACGAGTTCATTAGCCGTTGCAGCTGTTCCCTATATTTTACTGCGCTACAATTTCCTCCATGACACTTTTGCTGCATATGAAAACAAATCTTTTATTTCATATCACTTTAAATGTTATATGTACTTTAGTAGCCAAATATTATGAAAGTGATAAAATAAACTCTTGTATCAAAATATAAATAATTGATATACATAATGTTATTCTTAATACACATAATGTCCTATTAAAATGTGTTTGATGATTGTTCAAATTAAATAATTCTAACAAACATATACGACACTGGGGAAAAAATATTGGGGCAGATCCACTATCTCCGCTCTTCCAACTAATAGATTCATTTGTATTCAGGTTGCCAGTGGGCCTTGTAATGAACATCCAGGAGGCTGATGTTCAGGATACAATTACCAATGTTAATATTTACCATCTGACGCCAACGACTAATTACTACGACTGCGTCCTAATGCGTCCTTACCTTCAATACGACGTTGTAGTTCTCCCGACGCTTTAGTAAATTAGCTTGTTTTATTTACAAAAATATGAAATTTTATTAATTTAAAATAATTTAAAATTAATTTAAAACTCTATTCTAAAGATAAAAATATTGCACCATATGTAAGCAATATTTAATTAATTTATTTATCAAATTAACATAATAATTAAAATTCTAATTTCAATTCAGATAATGTTATAATAATGATTTTTTAAGTAGACGTTTTTTTTTTTTTGGTAATAATATTTTGGTTAACAATATATTGTCGTGTTTATTGTATTGAATGTGCTGTAAATTATTATTAAAATATTAGTGAGGATTTATAGTATTAGAGGTATATCCCTTATTTAATATTTTTTTATAATATATATTAAAGAGAAGATAAACCTTTTTTTATATTTACATATTAAAGAAAAATTTTAAAAGTTACATTCACATACATTCCTATAGAAATAAGATTCTTAAAACTCTGAGCGTCATAAATTAAAGCATTCTTTTGTGATACACTACATAACCGAAGGCTTTGCAAGGACATGACCAACAAGACATTGGGAATAAGCCAAGTTTTAGAATTTAAATTTAGCTGAAGGAAACAAATCAAAAATAAAATTGGTTCTAGAACTTAACTTTGTATTACTGAAGCTCCATATTTGAGGAGGAACTAACAATATGTATTTACAATTGAATTAGAACTTGACAATAATCTTTATTAACACGAAACACTTAGATGCATTGTATTATGTACCTAAGAAGGATAGACCTAAGTTAATGCACTAATACATCTGTACATAGACTATGTTAGAATCTCTGTGGACTGAATCAAAAAAGTGGCTGAGGGAAGGCGTGGTTGTGTATTAATTTGTGTGCTCGGGTCATTGATTTTATCGATAATTACTACACAACTAGATGTACTTTTAACTCATTAGTCTATAACAAACCAAATAATTATCAGTAGCGTTCCATGACTAACACAAGTTATATGATAATAGAAGTATATAATTTTTTCCAACCCGTAAATGACTGACCGTACACCCGTAAACTTTATAATTTAAAAAATATATTTTCATCACGAATTTTATACGGAGTTGTTATTTTTTATTTATGAATTTTTAAAAATAACTTTAAATGACGTTCCAGATTTTTTAGGGTTAAAAATTTTTTTAAATCTTTTTATTAGATCATTGAAATATTATAAAAAAGCATTAAATTTTAGTATTTAAAATGAAAACTGTTAATATAACTTACGGTGAAAAATATTCATAAAACGATGACACTAATTGAGGATTTTTTTCCCGATTTCCCACAAAATAGCTAGCTAACAAAGTAAGAAAATCCATAGCTTGACATGTACAAAATAGTAAATATTATAAAAGTATTTTATAAATATATTTTTATCAACAAATAAAATTAATTTTTATGTCATTAATAGAAATGAAATTATTTTTGACTCGATATACTTTGATATAAAAACTAATTACATCGGTCTCATAAAATATATGTCAACTGTAGTGACACTGAGATAGATCTAAAGCACCCATTCGCTCCTCTCGTTAAATTTTTACATGCACTTGACGAACCGGCCTGGCATACGTTAATTATGAAATCTCATTTCAGAACGAACCTACACGTTTGAGTAATGGCTTCTGAAATTAAAACTAATAACGAATGCATTCGTTAACGTAAATTTAACATCGTACTTTAAAATTTGTGACAGTGATTCTAAGAACTAAGTATTCACTTGTAATAATAATTCTAATGTATATTATGTAATAACATCTCTTAAAATCTTACAAAATCGTGTATTAATTTTTGAAACTAAAACAGCCCTATACTTCACGATATAAGAAACATTTTAGTGACATTTGGGGCCCCTTTACAAAACTTAAAATTTTTTGAAAAGTACTAAAGCTCGCTTATTAAATTTGTATTTTGTTCTAAAATTGTATATTATGTTTGTATTACTGCGCTTAAAAATGTAACGGTAATAAAAACTAGTCTTTAATCAAGAAACCTTCTTGAATAGCTGAAACTCCTTTTCTATTCCCAATTTAGTCTCCATATTGTAAGAGGCTTATATTTTTATCACTAAGGTAACTTTTATTAAAACATAGAGAACGAAGTACAAAGAACCAAGTCATAATTTAAATGCGGAATTTAATATCGTCTTTGTAACCGGCATTGTGGTATTACACGCTATTTTATTTACGTCAGGCCAAGGCATATTATTGTGTATTGAAGAGTTATAACTTTCGTTGTCTACGGATCTCTTGCATAAGTTATAAATATTGTGTTATATCTGTGAAAAGATTTTCGTGGGTCGAATATTTTTCAATTTCACAAAATTTGTTCCAGCTTGAAATATTTGAAGCTTTCTACGAATCTTTTCGGATTTGTATCAGACTATTAACTGAAAATATTTTTGATAACAATTTTAGATGAAATTTGATATTTTTGTTCAACTGCATTTTTATTTACTATGAATATATTGCAGTAAATTATAATAAAAATTGTATTTGTATAATGATATCAATAAATTTAATATAACAAACCACAGGTACAAAGTGTATGTGTGTTTATTGTGTCATAAAAGTCAATAAATTTTCTAGAAACAGAATGTTCATAAAGAAGAGAACAATATATAAGCGTTATATAATCTCATTTATAACAGACAAATCCCAATAATAACATCATTCATTGAATAATTTTATAAATCATTAACACATTACTTTTAGAAAATTATATTTTATAAAGATTTCATTAAAGTGTACTTTACTAATTCAGTAAGCAATAACATAATAATTAAATATAACATTTAAAAATGAATCATTTTAAGGCACTCTTATCGTGTATTGTGATTTTACTATCTGTATCCCAAAATATTGATATATATATGTCACATTTGATATATAATAAATATTCATACTATGTTTTCGAAAAATAAAAATACATGAATGATAATTTAAATATTTCTATACAACTTTGTGGCTGACAAAGCTTTAGAACCTAAATATGTTGCCATTAAAAGAACATTATTTGTACGTATATAAATCACAACAGCAGTAACACGTAACTGTATGTCACTTATTGGAGGCATAAATAAAATTCAATACAAAGCCTTTAATAAAATGTTCACGTAAAACACGTAATATATAGCGCTCAGGTTCCGTTCGTATCTCTTTGTTTGTATCAATGTGGTTCAAAATCTGGGAATTAATAATTAACCAAAAAATAAATGTTTAATTAATTAATTTTAATTTATTTACAATTAATTAAACATTATCTTCATCGTAACATTAAATTTACATATTTATAAAATGATTCAAATATCGAAAGAACATCACAAATGCGAATATAAGTATTTATTTTCAGTAACATCCGTAAAGCAAAATAAATAAATATTCTAACATATTATTTGATTGATATATAAACTCATTTCATTCTTGATTCAAGGTCTCTCATTGACATGAATTGTAAACGTTATTCATGCGATACACGGATAGTAATAACGCTTAAACAAATTGGAAAATTTAAAGCAATATTCAATAAACGGCATTTTTTTTCCATATTCAGCAAAAGTGTCCTGTAGGAAATTGTAGCCAAGTAAAATATAGTTCACAGCTGCAACGGCTAATGAACTCGATTCATGTTAGTAATACTCTTCATTACCTTGAGTATTGAAAATTTATCATATTTAATTAATAATATTATACTATTTGATTCCCGCCCACTGCGCAGCGCACATTATTAATTTGAATGTGAACTTGAACTTCTTGTAATGACAAAATGTTTAATTGTTATTTTATATATAGTGTATTTTTTTTTTAATTTTAGATAGAGAAATATAATGGCAGTCAGTGTAAACACCGACTTCCACATCACCTGAGGTACTGTATATTGGTATGCGTTCCCGTTATGTAATGTGGCGGGATCCCCAGTAGGCCTACACCACAAAAAAAATGACAGCATGTAACCAAAGACAACTTTTGAGATTTTTGTTTTTTAATAATAATATTTATTCTCCAAATATATCAAATTCAATTTCGTTATCAATAATATTTTTACTTCTTTCTTTTTATATTCATCAGAATTTATATTTATCAAATTTCAACTTTTGCACCCACCCCCAACCTCATCGTTTTTTTTTATGTTAGAGGAGGGCAAACGAGCTTGCGGGTCACCGTTGATATGTGATCACCGCTGCCCACGAACTCTTGCAACATCCGAGGATTCACAAGAGCGTTGCTGGCCTTGGGAATAGAAATATATGCCTTTTTTGAAGGTACCCATGTCGTGTCGATATGGAAATACCGACGAAGGAAGTTCGTTGCAGATTCCATTGGAACGTGGGAAAAAAGTCCTTGAAAACCGTGCAGTGGAAGATGGCCACGTATCTAGGTGGTATGGATGGTAAAGGAGGCGATGGCGAGCTGTGTAGTGGTGAAATTCGGCGGTAGGCATCAGATCGAAAAGTTCTTCGGAACACTCCCCGTTGTAAATGCGGTAGAAGACGCACAAAGAAGCCACGTCTCTACGCAATGCCAAAGAGCCCAGCCGTTCGTAGAGCAACGGGTCCTCGACAATCCGAACGGCTCTCCGTTGTACGCGGTCAAATGGTAGAAGCTGATACTGGGGTGATCCGAACGAGTGACGAGAACAGTACTCCATGTGTGGCCGGACCTGCGCCTTACAGAGCGCAAGTCTTTCTCCGGATTTGAAATCCTGCCTCGCTCTATTGATCGCTCCTAATTTCATCGAGGCCGACTTGGCCTTGCTCTCCAGATGACCACGAAACTGACAATCGCTCGAAATGTCGAGACCCAGTCTTCTGATACTTGGCGAGGCGATCAGAGGAGTGCCCTCGAATAGCGGTGATACGACAAATGGGGTTTTCTTAGTGGTAAACGCGCAAAACCTGTGTCTTTAGGGGATTGAACTGAACGTAATTCAGTTCACACCACTCAGAGACCATCCCCAGGGAGGTCTCTTTTGAAGACACAAGTTTCTTTCGGCACTCATCGACGTTTTACCGAGAGAAACCTGCTCGACTAGAATATACCGCATCCCCAGTGCTGTCATACGCATAACAATCTATGTTGGGAATATCCAACATATCATTAATGTGCAGGAGGAACAGAGTTGGGGATAGCACGCAGACTTCACGCAGACTTTCAGCGTTCACGGTCTTGGGGTCGGAGCAAAAACCGTCGAGAATGACCTGTATGCTCCGCCCGGTGAGAAAACTGGTGATCTACTTGCATAAACTCTCGGGAAGCCCATAGGAAGGTAGCTTCGATAGAAGCCCCTTGTGCCCTACACGATCAAAGGCTTTCACCATATCCAGACTAACAGGAAGACCCTCTCCCTTGCTTTCAATGGCCGCTGCCCAACGGTGCGTAAGGTATAACAGAAGATCACCAGCTGATTGACCATGGCGAAAGCCATACTGTCGATTATTGATCAACTGGTGATCCTCGAGGTACATTAGGACCTGTCGGTTGATATTAATCTCCATTATTTTGGAGAGAAGAGAGGTAATGGCGATGGGTCTGTAGTTAGCTGGGTCCGAGCTATAACCTTTTTTAGGAATCGGATGGACAAGGGCACACTTCCTTGAGACCGGGACTACGCCTTTAAGGTAGGAGTGCCGAAATAGACGCGTTAGTTCTGGAGTCAACTCAGGGGCACACGTTCGTAACACGAATGGAGAAATGCCATCCGGCCCATTCGACTTATGAATGTCCAATTAAAATAGAGACTGCCTGATAGTTTTCTGCCGAAAAACTATTTCCGGCATTGAGCTCAGACACCGTGGGTTGATAGGCGGTGTCTTCCCTTGGTCGTCCCAAGTCGAGTTGAAGGCGAAAAGAGTGCCAAAGAGATCGGCTTTCTCTTTTGCTGTATCGGTCAGAGAGTCATTCCCCATGTGCAACGGCGGTAGAGACGGCTGGCTAAAGTTGCCCAGAGTGTCGCAGGTCTTGAGCGAGTCGGACGTTGAATGGGCACTACACTCCGTACCAGACAGTGATCAGAGGACCCTAAAGGAGCTTCGACAGTGACCTGGTACTTTTCTGGATATGTAGTCACCAAAGAGGGCTTGTGGCTGTCCACGTCCGGTAGACGAGTGTGCGTTTTTACTAGCTGGGATAAACCATTTGCCAGAGCAAAGTTAAACAGAGATCTACCCCCGTAGTCGGTTGCACGTGACCCTAACCATTCAGTATTATGTTATAGGTTCGAGTGTAACCCCCGGATGTTGCAAAAGTCCACATTTAGAGTGGAGCGAGGTGCCGCTGTTCGCCATCGTTTGCCCTCAGAAAACACAAACTGCGATACTTTGCCCGCCCCAGATACGACGGACAGCCCGAGCAAAATCCGAGAATCATTCCTGCGATTTTGCTCGGGGAGGGGTCCTCAACTTCATCAAAGCCGGTACGCTCCTGGGGTATACTTTTTGGAGATATCGCTATTATGTGTAGCAGGGGGGGGGGGGGGTTCCGGATTCTCTCACGCACCGACGAGACATAACCAAATAAATTTGGTTACTACACGTCAGTTTTCATCTAAAGTCTGGCTCCATGGTAACATGGTAACAGGGTTTTCATAGCATTCCCAACTCTAATTTAGAATTTAAACATATAATATAATACTGTTATAGTGATAATATATTCAGATACTTTGTGAAACCTTACTTCGCGTAACTATTTGAAGCATAATATTAGGAGAGTAATTACAAAATAATCTCTATAGTAACGTATAATAAGTATTGACAAATTACGATCAGTACATTATATAAAAACAATTTTGTACAAAAAGTACAAAATGGATTAAATCAATTATTTCATTAGTGTTATTACTATTGTTTATTTTTATATTTATTAACTGTAAATTTGTAACAAATCAAGACTCGTGTGGGAATAATAAATGTTGTCCATCCCGTTTGAGTCCTACAACTAGCAGTGCTCAACAGTGCTCGCAGAAACATTAATAGAATTAAACATTTATAGAAATAATATTGGTATTATAGATAAAATAAGGATTATTTTATTTCAAAATTAAAAAAAAAAATACGAGAGTTTAGACTCGGTTTTGACTGCATTATTGAGACTATTTCTCTGTACATGAAATGAAAAATACTACAAATAGAAAAACTATATTTTCTTACATACGAGACAGAGATTGCAGTAGCAACGGAATTTCACTATAACGGTAAAAGTCACATACCTTAAAGAATAGCGACAACGCAATTTACTATACATTCTAAAACCATCTATTAAACTACATTTACTTAGGATACGTAATGTTTTCAATCAATTTGTCAATTCGTATTGGCTTTCAACAATTTTACAAATTTATATAAATTTTATGATTCCGTAATAGTATCAAACGGTCATAGCAAAGTAAGTCAGCTTAATTAGAGATGCATAAAGTAAACTTAGCTGTTTTAATAATTGTTTTGTTCATCGAATGAGCCTGTTTACAGTGGCCAGTTAATTATTCAGTCACGATTTTGCAAAATAAGCGACACCAAAAAGGAAACTTAGCTAAAAAAGAAAACAATTTAATTAAAAATTTCTTATACAATGGGGATTTATATTCTACTAATGTATGTTAAGTGAATTAAGCGTTACACACTAAAGAATTATAATACTTTTATAAAGTTATCTCTAAATCTTCTAGAGTCAGCTACTATTCGTTTGTTGTAATGTCTTATATCTTTATAATTTTTCTGAAAAATATTGCACCAATGAAAGAAAGAAATAGCCAATTTTTACCAACATATGCAGATATGCAGATAAGTATTTAAAAATTTGATAATTCTTCTTCCATTTTCCTTTCAAAAAAGTAATAAATAGAAAATAGAACAATTGAGTTAGACCTTTTTACGCAGAGTATACAATGAATATCACATTTCCGACTTCTTGCTTTAATCATATTAATGGAATAGACACATGATACTTTATATCATATATCGAAAGAGATATGAACTTTACATATTAGATTTTGTGGCTGGTTACACGATACCGTAATGTTGCTTATTCAAAGTTTTGATAAAGATGAAAAATGGTTTCTACCAGCTTAAGAGGATTCTATGGTCGATTAATCTTTCTACGTACCTATTGTTAATCTCGGCGGGTGGAACTTTTGTGTCTGACCTCCAGCTGAGATCAAAAGATTTCGCTTGCACTGTTACGATTTTACTAACTTTAATACTTTGAAACTATTAAAGAGAATCTCATGCATGTGTGTATGTTACGAGTACTTTTATGATTGTTTCCTCATAAAAGTTGGTTTAGTGGATGATTATTAAGTGTATTGACAATTTTATTTAGTTCATCGACCCGCAGTGGAGCGCCGTGGGGGATTATATATTTTTTATTATAATTGTAAAAGATAACTCTGATTAACAGTGGATTATATAATAAGTGGTAAATACCAATAGATAAAATTAATATTTATATCTAATACCATTAGATATTAAAATTAATATGTATATTTATTTTCATATTATTATAGATATACATTAAGTATAATAAAGGACCTTCACGAAAATATATGTGTAAAATAAACAAATAAATCATCGTTTAACCATATTTTCAATACGCCAAGGGTATGGCGAATAGGGTACGCAAAGAGGGCGGAGGTGAATTGTGTTCACTTCTTATAGGGAGACAGCCTACGAAAGTCATATCACGAAAACTAAAAATATATAAAGAAATCCCCGGTTTAGGATTCGGTCAATATTAAGTTTACATAATATTAATTATTTAATCTGTATTAAACTTACAACAACTATTTATATATATTTAATTCTGATGATATTGTTATTATTTATATTATTTATAATATTATGTAGTTATAAAGTGGTCGATTGAAATAGTAGTAACAATTTAGAAACAAAAATAATATTTATTTTCTCAAAACATTAACTAGGCGTCAAATAAACCACTCGTCAACTCGTTTGTGTTGGTACAAATACTTAAATTCTCGAACAACAGTTAATAATAAATATCACATTAAATAACATTAAATAACATAAGAATCTACAATTTTAAACAAGTAATATATTATAATAATGTTAAATCTAAATATTTATATATATTTTTTTCACATATGACCAAAAAACTCGCAAAAACAATTCATTTTCAATTCTCTCATCGCAATGAAGACTATTACTAACATGAAACGAGTTCATTAGCCGTTGCAGCTGTTCGCTATATTTATTTTACTGCGCTACAATTTCCTCCATGACACTTTTGCTGCATATGAAAAAAAATCTTATGCTGCATATTACTTTAAATGTTATATGTACTTTAGAAGCTAAATATTGAGAAAGTGATAGAATAATCTCTTGTATCAAAATATAAATAAGTTATACATATAATGTTATTCTCAATACACATAGTTTTTGTATTAAATATGTGATGATTGTTCAAATAAAAGAATTCTAACAAACATATTCGACACTGGGAGGAATTCGACATATTTGTGCCGGTCCACTATCTCCGCTGTTTCAACTAATAGATTCAATTCAGGTTGGAAGTGGGTCCTGTAACGTACACCCAGGGAGCTGACGTTCAGGATACAATTACGAGTGTTAATATTTACCATCTGACGCCAACGACTAATTGCTACGACAGCATCCTAATGCGTCCTTGCCATTAACAAGGTGATGTAGTTCTATCGATGTTTGAGTAAATTAGCTTGTTTGATTTACAACAATACGAAATTTAATTAATTTAAAATAACTTAAAATTCTAGAGATAAAAATATTGCACCAAATGTAAGCAATAATTAATGAATTAATTAAATGATTTATTAAATTAACCTAATAATTAATATTCTTATTTCAACTCAGGTAATATAATAATGATTTTAAGTAGACATTGTATTTTTTGTAATAATATTTTGGTTAACAATACATTATCGTTGTTATTGTGTTGAATGTGCTGTAATTTATAATTAAAATATCAGTGAGAATTTATAGTCTTAGAGATATATCCCTTGTTTAATATTTTTTATACCAGTAAATATTGAAGAGAAGATAAATCTTCTTTATATTTACATATTAAAGAAAAATTTCAAAAGTTACATTCACATTCTTAAACGTCTGAGCTTCATAAATTAAAGCATTCTTTTGTGATACAATACATAACTGAACGCTTTGCAAGGACATGACCAACGAAACATTGGGCATAAGCCAAGCTTTAGCTGACGGAAACAAATCAAAAATAAAATTGGGTCTACAACTTAACTTTGTATTACCAAAGCTCCATATTTGAGGAGGAACTAACAATATGTATTTACAATTGACACTTTGCTTCTATTTATTAAATAATTATTCATATTTATTTTTGAAAAAACACAGACAAAAAAGTTTAAGTAAAACAAACAAAATCTATTACTATAAAATTAATAATTATTATTCATACATAATCACTTTACTTTGAATTAGAACTTGACTTTAATCCTTATTAACACTAAACACTATATGTATTGTATTATGTACTTATGAAGGATAGACCTAAGTTAATGCACTAATACATCTGTACATAGACTATGCTAGATTATGTGGACTGAATCAACATAGTGGTTGAGGAAAGGCGATACTGGCTGAATATTAATTTATGTGCTTGGGAACTTGATTTTTCAATAATTTCTATACTACTAGATGTTTTAACTCTATAAGTCTATAACAAACAAATTAGTTATCAGTAATATTCCATGACTAACACAAGTAATATAACAATAGAAGTAAGTATCTAATTTACTCCAACCTACAAATGACTAATGAATTAATGTTTCACACATCAATAACCCTACATATATCATTGCTTATTTGAAGCAAAGGATTCTATATAAAAAATTCTGCACATGAAAATCTAATTAATTGACACTAGGTCAGCTTCTAATAATATGTGCACAAAATGTTTTCGTTTGATAACGTGGTGACCCAATTTGCTATTGTAACCAAGTGGTTGATCAACTGCGGTATTATATTTTATTGCTTAAGGCCTGTTGTGGACATGCCATAGTTCCGACTGAATTATATTTTATCACATAATTGGTTTAATAAACAAAACCAATACAACCTATGTAATTTATATATCGTTTTTTTTTACTATTTTAAGTTTTGTAATTCAACAAAATCTTTTGTTATAAACATTGTATAACTATATAAAACTTATATATAAACTTGACTTGTAATTGTGATTATTTCTGTTTCTTAAGCTGTTCTTGGTAATTAGGGAAACAATCTTGAATGACGTAAAAAATCCCTAAAATAAATTTGATATAAAAAAGTTATAATACTCTCTATTATTTTGATATTTACTTTTTAATTAATTAACAGAAACTTTATTTTATTATGACATATTATCTGTTTTTTAAATTGTAGTTGTATTGTATATATTGAAATTAAGTCTTACATGAGTTAATAAAAATGTTTTCTTAAAAAAGTATTTTATAAATATATTTTAATAAACATTTAAAATTAATTTTTATGTCATTAATAGAAATGAAATTATTTATTATTTTTGTCACGATATACTTTGATATAAAAACTAATTACACCGGTCTCATAAAATATATGTCAACTGTAGTGACACTGAGATACGAGTAGATCTAAAGCATCCATTCGCTCCTCTCGTTAAATTTTCACATGCACTTGACGGGCCGGCCTGGCTTACGTTAATTATGAAATCTCATTTCAGAACGAACCTACACGTTTGAGTAATAGCTTCTGAAATTAAAACTAATAACGAATGCATTCGTTAACGTAAAAACATCGTTCTTTGAAATTTGTGACTGATTCTAAGAACTAAGTTTTCACTTTTAATAATTATTCTAATGTATATTATGTAATTACATCTCTTAAAATCTTATAATATCGAGTATTAATTTTTGAAACTGATACAGCCCTATATTTCACGATATAAGATACATTTTAGTGACATATGGGGCCCCTTTACATAACTTAGAAATGTATAGAAAATTACTAAAGTTTGCTCCTTAAATTTAAAATAAAAGTTTATAGAATCTTAATTTATGTTAAAGTATTTTGTTAAAAATGTAACGGTAAAAAAATTAGTCTTTAATCAATAAACTCTCTTGAATAGCTGAAATGCCTTTTATCTAACCAGCCTTTGATTTAGTCTCCATATTGTAAGAGGCTTATATTTTTAGCACTAAGGTAATTTTATTAAAACATAGAGAACGAAGTACAAAGAACCAAGTCATAATTTAAATGTGTAATTTAATATCGTCTTTGTAATCGGCGTTGTGATATTACACGCTATATTATTTACGTCAGTCCAAGGACATAGTATTTTATATCTCGTCCAGGTTTAAAACTTGGCAACATGCAAAAAGTTAAAATCTGTTGGGGTAGGAATTCCGTAAAATCCCTTCTTAGTGGACGTCTACGTCTCAAAAGAAATGTACTATGTAAAATTTTAAGTTTAGCGGAAGGATAATTTCGAAAATTTCGAGATGAGTCAATGAGTGGTAAATCGCTTATATATGGTTTGGTTTTTGGTATTTTTTAAAACACTACAAAATGAATTAAATCAATTATTCCGCCAGTGTCACAATTGTTTATTATGATTATAAAGAGTAAAAAAACAAGGCTCTTGTGGAAATAATAAATGTTTTCTTTCCCGTTTGAGTCCTACAACTGGCATTGACAGTGTTTCCAGAAACATTAATAGAATTCAATATTTGTAAACATAATATTAGTATTGTAGATAAAATAAGAATTGTTTTATTTTCAATAAAAAAATTGGATGGCAACTAATCAATAGAAATAACGGAATCAATGTATTATTTTTTATAACACCATTAAAAAAAATCATGTTTATATTAATTTTATGATTCAGGAATAGTATCAAACGGTCGTAGCAAAAGCGAGTCAGCTTCATTAGATGCATAAAGTAAACTAAGCTGTTTTATTAATTGTTTTGTACATCGAAAGAGCCTTTTTACAGTGTCCACTTAGTTATTTAGTCACGATTTTGCAAAATAAGCGACACCAAAAAGAAAACTTAATTAAAAAAGAAAACAATTTTATTAAACACTTCCTTATTTTATATTATACAATGCGGATTCATATTTAAGAAACTTTTTGGATAATGTAAGACTGCAACAGCCTTATGCTAAAATCCTCTGTCCGAATATTATCCACAGCTTTTATTTTCAAATGGTTTGATCTACATATCGGCAATTGCTACAATATGTAGTTTTAAATATTCCTAAGGCTAGAGAATAGCTATATTTCCCTAATTTGAAGTAAAAATAACACATTCTACTAACACAGCGGCATGGTAGGCAATGTCTTGGTCATCTAAAGTCGTGTTTTGAGGTAAAGAAGTGCCCAAGAGATCGTCAGATACAATAAGTGCCCAATCACTGTTATCATTGGAAGGATAACTAATCGAGCCCCATGGATGCAAAAAAGGACCGCATTCTATTCCAATCCGCTTACTTGTAGTGCCAAACGCGGGTATCGGGTGTAATGCGAGCCGGATGTTAAATGGGAAGTTTTTGGATGTGTAGTCAGCAGAAGATAGTCAACAAAGAGGGCATGTAGTTGTTCACGTTCGGTAAACGAGTGTGCCTTTTAATCAGTTGGGACAGACTATTTGTCAGAGCAAAGTTACACATACATCTCCTCGCGTAGTTGATGGCACGTGACCCTATCCAATCGCTGTTATGCGTATTGAAGTCCCCGAAGACAACGGATTCGGCGGTGAGAATCTGTGAAAGTAAGTCTTTAATCTTCGTTTGGACGTGACCTGTACAGGCACACGTAGACCCTGATATGATCATCCATATCCACGCGCAGCTAGAGTATAGATGTTATTGATAATGTTCTAGTTTATACCCGGGATATGAAAGATATGCTGTGTCGATAGGTTGAGATATCTGCGTCTCCATCAGAAACAACAATGTTGGCTGTCTCAAGGTGATAGTGGATGGCGTTTAGCTTAGATTAAAATCCCCGGATGTTGCGTAAGTCCACATTTAGAGTGAAGTGGCGTAACGCTGTTTGTCCTCAGAAAACACAAAATATGATATTTTACCCGCATTAGATACTACAGACAGCTCGAGCAAAATGCGAGAATAATTGCCACGATTTTGCTCAGGGAGGGTTTCTCCGGATTCATCAAAGCCGGTGCCTTCCTGCGGTATACTTATTTAATGCATCACTTTCATGTTTGGCGGAGGTGGGCGTTGGGCTTACAGATCCTGTCATAAAACATAACGAAATGTTACTACGCGTCGATCTTCTATGAGAAGATGGTCTTTCCCCGGTCGAGCCAGCCCGATACGAGCTGCAAGGAGAATGTTGCTAACATTTAATTTCGTTTGTATTTTTTACTATAATAATGTACCAGCTAATAGTATAACCGCTATTTGACAAAAAAAATAACTCGTTTATAATAAATGATACACGAGTCCATTTTTTTGTCACATAGCAGTCAAAGCGAAGTGCTAATTTCATTTTTCATCCGCTAAACATTCAAAAAGTAATAAGTGTAAGGAGGGAAGTAAAAGGAAGGATAACTGTAAACTAACATTACCGGTTTGAATTATTTGCGGAATATTCAGACCATATGTATAATTAGGATGCGGTTTTGCTTTAATTTATAGAAGTGATGGAAACGTCACACATTTTTTATACGTATATTATATTGAAATGTATAAATAATAATATAAGCTCAAATATTCATTACGTTATATTCACATACTTTTCTCATTATGATAAGTAAATTAAACTAAACATAAATAAATATCATAATTACAAGATTAATATAAATTATTTTATTGTGCACCTGATTATCGACCAATTAAAATACAGTTATCCATATTACATGCAAACTACAATATAATAATTAAATTTTATAAAACTATTGCTTTAAAGTCTGTATTATAGTGTGTATGTACATATAATACATATAAACATACATCATGTATATGTATCAATTATTGTACTCTAGAAATATTTATTATTCAGTTGGTCCCCATTAAATGTATGTTATTTTAATTCAGCAATAATTATTGTCGTCCTCATTTAGTTATTCATTATGCTATTATCATAGACGAAGGTATAATTTTGATGGAATTAGTAAAGAATATAATTGTATTCAATAAACAATACAAAATGTATTGGTTTTTCGCGTTTGATTTGTGGTTGTTGAATATTACAGTCATATTCGATACTTAACGTGATTCGGATCAAAGGTATGATTTATAATTCCGGTGTGGTCAAAGAGTCTGGTCCTAGAGGATGATAAAGGATAAAATTTTGTATGAATACTTCAAAATGAAAAATAAAATTTATTTATATTAAATGCAATGCAATGCAATACAATAATGCAATGCAATACAATATTTAAATTTAAACTAAACTTCCTTTGTGTATACTTTTTTGAAGAATTGGTCTATTTAGTCAAAACGTTGACGAACAAGTGAACTCAGCAAATACGATTTTACTATTTGTAATATTATGGTGAAATATGTTTCCGTATTAAATAAGAGTTGGGAACAAACTTTATAACCTAGTTAGATTAATATTTAGTATTCAAAATCCATTAAATTATTAACAGTTAAGATATCCCATACACAAATTGTATAACTAAAAAACATGTAGGTATATAACATTACATAAATACGTACTATTTTTTAGACATCCATAATGCCTACTAAGCACTTTTTTGCTGAAGTAAAACTGAAACAGACTCCCATATCACTAAACTACTATATTATTTACAGGACACGATGCAGCAAATTTGAAAACTAGCCAATTTCCAAATTGAATTAAACCTGAGAGGACACTGTCGAACTTTGAGATCACACAGCGACGTCACCCCAGCCTTATCCCTACGAACAACTTCACAAACTTCATCCCATATATCAAAAGTATCTTGTCCAATTTATTTCGTTTACTAAATTGGAAATATGTTGACATAGTTTTTTTCTCAATTTTTTACTTTCATTACTTGATAAGTTATTTCATTCTATATATGCATATCTATTTTCATAAGAAAATATAAAGTTTTGGGTAATGCTTTCAAAAATTACTAAATATAACTTAGTCTGTTTATAAATGTTAAGTGAATTAAGCGTTACACACTAAGGAATTATAATACTTTTATAAAGTTATCTCTAAATATTCTAAAATCAGCTACTATTCGTTTGTTGTTATGACTTATATCTTTATAGATTTTCCGAAACACATTTCGCCAATGAAAGAAAGAAATAGTTAATTATTACCAACATACTATGCACGTAGGTTTTTAAGAATTGGATAATTCTTTTTTGTCTTTTTGGTCCGAACTTTTGTGTCCGAATTCCAGCTGAGATCCAAACATTTCGCTTCTACTGCTACTGCTGCTGATATTACGAAGTTTTTACTTTAAAACGACAAAAGAGTATCTTATGCAAGTGTATATGTTACGAGCAATTTTATGATTGTTTCCTCATAAAATTTGGTTTCATGGATGATCGTTGAGTGTATTGACAATTTTATTTAGTTCATCGACCCGCAGTGGAGCGGCAGCGAGGGAGAGGGTTCGTAAACTTATTATTATAATTGAAAAAGATAACTCTGATTGATAGTGGAGTATATAATAGCTGTTAATTTATTTTTATATTTATTTACACATTATAAGTAGTATTAATATCACAGTGTATACTTTTTCTTTATGTTTTAAGTATTATAAGAACATAACTAAAATTGATGTGTAAAATAAATAAATAAGTTATCGTTTACCCATACTTTCAAAACACAAATGGCGAAGGCGAATTGTGTAAACTCCTTTTTATAAACGTTGTTTCAGTCAATAATAAATTTACATAATCTTAAATATTTAATTAATATCAAAGCGGGCGTTAGCTAGCTCAGAGTGACGAAAGCACCCATAGTGCTGAAAGTCTAACTCTGTATATATACGCGCAATATCGATTTTTTTATACAGGAGACCTTCTGGTATGAGTGTGGTATTTTTAGAAAGCTCTTGGCCCATAGACCCAGAAAATGCATTTACACTTAGCAATATACCTACCGCCTCACCTCTACGGCCGTTTGAAAAATGAGACTAAAATTTAGTTTTTGGCTCCGCACCAGTATAAAATCACTTATTTCCACCTTGACCTGTAAACAAGCCCAAAAACGCCAAAATCCGACCACTGGTTGATGAGATATGACATTTTGAAAATTTTGACTGGCGCCTCCATCGATGATTACTTTGTTTGTGGGTATGTTCGTAGTTTCAACTGATTTTGTTCAAACTTTCAGGGATTGAAGTAAATCAAAAGCTAAGACTTTTTTGTTCTACGACATTTCGATTTGGTCGCCATGTTGGCCGTGGCCAGCCCTCGAAAGGCCAAAAATGGCCATTTTTCGTACAGGAACTGTGGCCAAACCAGTTGATGTACATTGACAAATGGGCATCATTCGAAAGGTCTCAAGCTCATCTTTTGAATAATGTCCATTTTAATGGCAAAAACATTTGTTGGCGTGACATTTTTGGTCAAAAGGCAAAAAGTGGCCAACTGGCCGGGGACAGATCGGCCATTTTCTCGAAAACGGCACCAACGATTTTTTCGAAAATTTCCTCATTCGTAGCCCCAAATTAGAGCTAAAATTTGGTATATAGCATATATCTGGGAAAACTCGTTATTTCGAGATATGGCCGTGAGAAGTTCAAAAAATCATTAAAAATGACCAAAAATGGCCAAAAAATGACTTTTAAAGACAGAATCGTACTCACAACACGGTTAAAATTCAATGCTAGTTGCACAGTGAATAAACTCACTAACGCATTGCCGTCTGTAACAATAAAACAAAATTTACAGAAAAAAATCCGAATACTGAAGAAATTCTGTTTTAAAGCAATGAATTAAAAAAATAAATGGAAACTGAAAAAATCAAATGAAAAAAAAATCGGGCACCTGTGGGAATCGAACTCGAGGTCTCGTCTTTGTCATTACAACGCTCATCCTCTGAGCCAAATCACTCTCATTTTGTCAGAGGCAACTATTCCAAATAAATAAGTATATATTTGCATGAAAAATAATCGCACAGCATTTTGTTTCCAATCCTTTTACAAAACTATTCATATCAAAACAAAAACTTCTCAACGAAGTAAATACCGAGTGACGAAAGCGAATCCACTGACAAAACTCCTGATATGAATTTTGCGACGAAAAAAACCACGAACATTTTTATTCACAAACGTAAACAAACACAAAAAATGTGAATGTGTCCGGAACGTTGCCAAACAAACAAACAAACAAAAAAAAATACAAAAAAAAATGTAAATGTGCTCGAAACGTTGCACAAATTGCATTTTTGATTTTATTTTATTAGATTGATCAAGGCAATTTGGTAACGTTCCGAACACATTCACATTTTTTGTGTTTGTTTACGTTTGTGAATAAAAATGTTCGTGGTTTTTTTCGTCGCAAAATTCATATCAGGAGTTTTGTCAGTGGATTCGTTTTCGTCACTCGGTATTTACTTCGTTGAGAAGTTTTTGTTTTGATTAAATTGACAATAACTATATTGTATATATTTATATAATTTTGATAATATTGTTGTTCACTGTAGTGTAAAATCTTATGTTATTTTAAAAGTATCATCACTTTCAAGTAATAGTTATAGTTATAATAGTTGAAAATAAAAATAATATTTATTGCATACTCTGAAAACAATAAGTAGGGGTCAAAGAAACTACTTGTCAAATCTGTTTATGGTTTTATGGATAGATGAGATTATCAAACTGTTAATAATACAAATCTAATTATATAAAACATATCAATAGTTATATTATTATATAATATTGATTAAACATATAAATTTTCAATACTCTCAACGCAATTAAGACTATTACTAATATGAATCGAATTCATTAACCTTTGCAGCTGTGAACTATATTTTACTGCGCTACAATTTCCTACATGACACTTTTGCTGAATTTGAAAAAAAAATAACCGTTTATTGAATATTGCTTTGAATTTTCCAATTTGTGTAAGCTTTATTAATATCCGTGTATCGCGTGAAAAACTTTTACAATTCATGTCAATGAGAGACCTTGAATCAAGAATTATATGAGTATTATATATCAATCAAATAATATGTTAGAATAATTATTTATTTTACTTAACGGATTGAAATAAATATTTATCGCATTTGTGATGTTCTTTCGATGTTTGAATCATTTTATAAATATGTAAATTTAATGTTATGATGAAAATAATGCTTTATTAAATGTAAATAAATTAAAATAAATTTATTTAATAATCAAGTTTTGATAAGGGATTAATTCCCAATTTTTGAACCACATTAATACAAATGAAAAAATACGAACGGAAACTGAGCGCTATATATTACGTGATTTTGTTAAACGCTTTGTATTGAATTTTATTTATGCCTCCAATAAGTGACATACAGTTACGTGTTACTGCTGTTGTGATTTATATACGTACAAATAATGTTCTTTTAATGGCAACATATTTAGATTCAAGGCTTTTTCAATAACAAAGTTATATAGAAATATTTAAATTATAATTCATAATAGTGTATTTTTATTTTTTGAAAACATAATACGAATATTTATTATATATCAAATTTTGACATTATTTATATTAATATTTTGAGATACAGATGTTAAGAACACGATACACGATAAGATTTTTGAAGTCGTTAAAAATATCCACTTTTAAATGTTACATTTAAATATTATATTATTGCTTATTGCATTAGTTAATTACACTATAGCCCAGAGGACTTATGAAATCTTTGTAATATATAGTTATCTAAAAAGTTAACAAACAAAAAATTATAAAATTATACAATGAATAATGTTCTTATTGGAATTTGTCTATTATAAATGAGATTACTTTGAGGAATATCAAGAGAGGGTTTCCAAGAAGCTTGAAAGCTGTGATTCTGGAAATGAAAGTCTTGAAGTATGCTGGCAGAACCTTAGGAATAGTATGGTGAAAGTAGCGACAGAAGTATGTGGTAAAAGGAAAAGAGGTTTTAGTAAAAAGCGCGATGAATGGTGGGATGATGAAGTGAAAGACGCTGTAGAGTTAAAGAAGAAAGCATGGCTGGATTATAAAGCCTCTGGTAAGGATAAAAGTATGAGAGAGATAAGAAAAAGAGCGTACAAGCTGCAAAAGCACAAAACAAAAGCACTTATAAAGATGAAGCGTGACAATTCTGAGAGAGAAAGGGATGAAAGGTTGACGAACAACTTCCGGGAAAACACGAAGCTTTTCTGGCGAGAAGTTAGTGGTTCCCGGGGTTGTTCGGTAACCTGTAGAATGAAAGGGGTGCTTTCGAAAAGCGGTGAAATTTTAACTGAGCAAGCACACGTTTTGCAGCGGTGGGCGGAATTCTATAAGGAGATGTATGAACGTGAGGACACCTCGGTCTTGACTACCAGCGTAATGCTGAGTCAAGATGTAGCCGATGGTGAAATCAGTTTGGAAGAAGTAGAGAACGTGATTCGAAGTCTGAAATGTGGTAAGGCTGCGGGAGCAGATGAAGTTACTGCCGAGATGATCAAATATGGTGGGCCACGCGTCTGGGACTTCTTCTGGTTTTTGTGCAATTTATGCTGGAAATCTGGGGAGGTCCCAGACGATTGGCGAAGTGCAGTCATCGTACCTTTGTATAAAGGCAAAGGTTCACAGATAGACTGTGCAAGCTATAGGGCCATCAGTTTGATTAGCTTGGGCGGTAAAGTTTATGCTAAAATTTTAGCGAGAAGAATGCAAGAGAGATCTGAAAGGCTGTTGTGGGAGGCACAAGGAGGTTTTAGACCTGGAAGAGGGTGTATAGATCAGATCTTTTCCCTCCGCATGATCACGGAAAAGTTTTTGGCCCTAAACCAAAAGGTTTTCTGTGCTTTTGTGGATTTGGAAAAGGCGTTTGACAGGGTTGTGAGAAAGAAGTCATGGGAGATACTGCCCCGATACAATGCGAACGGACCCTTGCTACAGGCTGTAAGGTCTCTTTACCGAAATCACTCAGCCTGTGTGCGAGTAGGAGCTGGCATGTCGCCCTGGTTTGACATCCAATCGGGTGTTAAGCAAGGTTGCGCTATGTCAGCTTGGTTGTTCAATTTGTATTTGGATAGTTGTCTCCAAGGAGTGAAAGATAGTGACATGGGAGTGAAAGTAGGTGACCTTAAGGTCAATTGCTTACTATATGCAGATAATGCAGTGCTCATTGCATCATCAGAATGCAATTTGCAGGCATTGGTCACCACTCTGAAAGATGGGTGTGAAATTAATGGTCTTAACCTGAATGTAGATAAGACGAAGGTTCTGATATTTGAAAGAAATGAAGAAAGAACAGAATGTAAGATCAACGTGAATGATAAGATAATAGAACAAGTGAATGAAGTGGTATATCTGGGAAGTATGTTTAGCAGAGACGGAAGATACGAAATAGATGTGGAAAGGCGTATTGCTGCCGGTAATAGAGTCAATGGTGCTTTGACTGCATTGTTGAGACGGCAAAACGTCAGTATAGCTGCACGTTTGGCTGTACACAATGCAGTTTTGCTACCGACGCTGTTATACGGCAGCCAAACGTGGGTAACACAGAAGAAGAATGTAAGAAAGATGAATGCTGTGGAGATGCGATCTCTTCGCAGAATATGCGGAGTCAGTCTAGCTGATCGAATTCGCAATGAAGAGATCCACAGAATGGCAGGTAATAGCGAAGATGTCACGGTGAGAATGAAGAAGAACGTGCTCAGGTGGTTTGGGCACGTTGAACGAATGAGTGATGAAAGAATGGTAAAAAAGATTTATATAGGAAAAGTGAGCAGTGAGAGAGACAGGGGGAGGCCTCGAGTGTTCTTCGAAAACACAGTAGCTACGATACTGGAGGAAGATCACGTAAAAAGCATGAGGACCCCCCGGAGGGCATGTATGAAGAGGTTGATGTCTGTGGCCGAGGCGAAAGAGGTATGCAGAGACCGTAGCGTTTGGCGCTCCGTCGTCTCTGGCTACCCCGCAAGTGATATGGCGTGAAGGTAAATAAATAAATAAATAAATTACTTCATATATTGTTATCCTTTTTATGAACATTCTGTTTCTAGAATATTTCTTGACTTTTTTATAACACAATAAATAACACTTTGTAGCTGTGGTGTGACATCTTAAATTTATTGATTTCATTATAAAAATAAACTTTTTACTATTAATTACTACAATATATTTAAATTAAATAGAAATATAATGCAGTTGAACAAAAATATCAAATTTCATCTAAACTTCTTCTCAAAAATATTTTCAGTTAATAGTCTAACAGAAATCGAGAAATATTCATAGAAAGCTTCAAATATTTCGAGCTGCAACAGATTCTGTGAAATTGAAAAATATTTGACCCACGAAAATCTTTTCACAGATATAACACAGCATTTATCACTTTTGCAAGGGATCCGTCCGATCCGTCCGATCCGAACGAAATTCATATAACTCTTCAATACTAAATATGTCCTTGGACTGACGTAAATAAAATAGCGTGTAATATCACAATGCCGGTTACAAAGACGATATTAAATTACACATTTAAATTATGGCCTGATTCTTTGTACTTCGTTCTCTGTTTTAATAAAATTACCTTAGTGCTAAAAATATAAGCCTCTTACAATATGGAGACTAAATCAAAAGCTGGTTAGATAAAAGGCATTTCAGCTATTCAAGAGAGTTTCTTGATTAAAGACTAGTTTTTATTACGGTTACATTTTTAACAAAATACTTTTACATAAAATAGGATTCTATAAACTTTTATTTTAAATTTAATAAGCAAACTTTAGTAATTTTTAATACATTTTTAAGTTATGTAAATGGGCTCCATGTTTCACTAAAATGTATCTTATATCGTGAAGTATAGGGCTGTTACAGTTTCAAAAATTACTACTCGATTTTGTAAGATTTTAAGACATGTAATTACATAATATACATTAGAATAATTATTAAAAATTAGTTAGATCTTAGAATCGCTGTCACAAATTTCAAAGAACGATGTTAAATTTACGTTAACGAATGCATTCGTTATGTAAAATATATATTCCCATAAAAAGTTTTAATTTCAGAAGCTATTACTTAAACGTGTAGGTTCGTTCTGAAATGAGATTTCATAATTAACGTAAGCCAGGCCGGCCCGTCAAGTGCATGTGAAAATTTAACGAGAGGAGCGAATGGGTGCTTTAGATCTATCTCAGTGTCACTACAGCTTACATATATATTATGAGACCGGTGTAATTATTTTCATATCAAAGTATGTCGTGACAAAAATAATTTCATTTCTATTAATGACATAATAATTATTTTTAAATGTTTATTAAAAATTATTTATATTTAAATATTTTGTGAAAAAAAGGTTTTTCTTTTTGTAAATTTATCTTCAAAAATTCATAATAAAAAAAAAACAGATTCGTATAAGATTCGAGATATTTTCAGATTACAATTTTTAAACATACAATGTTTATTACAAAAGATTTTGTTGAATTACAAAACTTAAAGTAATAAAAAAACGATATATAAATTACATAGACTGTATTGGTTTTCTTTATTAAACCAATTATGTGATGAAATATAATTAAGTCGGAATTATGACATTTCCAAAAAAGGCCTTAACCAATAAAATGTAATACCTCATTCGATCAACCACTTAGCTACAATCACAAATCAGGTCACCGTGTTATCCAATTCGTTTTTGTTAACATATTATTACAATCTGACCTAGTGATATTAAATTTAAATTTCATGTTGATTTATACCGAATACCTTGCTTCAAACATGCAATAATGTATGTAGGGTTATTGATTTTTTGATAATATTATGATTTGATGTGTGAAACAATTCATTCGCCATTTGTGGGTTAGCATAAGTTAGAAACTTCTATTATCATACTATCAGTCCAAGGCCATATTATTTTGTATTGACAAGTTATAACTTTCGTTGTCTACGGATCCATTGTAAAAGTGATAAATGCTGTGTTATGTCTGTGAAAAGATTTTCGTGGGTCAAATATTTTTCAATTTCACAGAACCTTTACAGCTTAAAATATTGGAAGCTTTTTAGGAATATTTCCGGATTTTTATCAAACTATTAACTGAAAATATTTTTGATAAAATTTGATATTTTTGTTCAACTGCATTTCTATTTAATATAAATATATTGCGGTAAATTATAGTAAAAATGGTGTTTTTATAATGATATCAATAAATTTAAGATGTCATACCACAGCTATAAAGTACTAATGCAATAAGCAATAACATGATATTTAAATGTAACATTTTAAGGCCTTCAAAAACTTTATCGGTTATCGCGTTTTTAAAATCTATAGCTAAAAATATTAATACAAATATCTCATATTTGATATATAATAAATATTTATATCATGTTGTCACAAAATAAAAATACACTATTATAATAATTAAGATAATTAAAATATTTCTATAAAACTTTGCGGCTGACAAGGCTGTAGAATCTCAATTTGTTGTCAATAAAAGAGTATTATTTGTATTGATATATCTTATATAATTAGATTTTTTTATTAACAGTTTGATAATCTCTGTATCCATCATACCACAAACAGTTTTGACTAGTGGTTTTTTTACCCCTATTTACTGTTTTCAGAATATGCAATAAATATTATTTTTATTTCCAACTGTTATTACTATTACTTTAAAATTAACATAAGTTTTTACACTACAATTACTAATGATATTATCAAAATTATATAAATATATATAGTATAGTTTTTGTAAATTTAATATAGTTTAATATATGTAATATATTTTTTTGTGTATACCTTTTTATTTATATCTTATTTTAATTAAAACAAATAAAAAGGTTTACACTGTGATGTTAACACCATCTATAATAATGTGTAAATAAATATAAAAAATAAATTAACTGCTATTATATATTCCACTATCAATCAGATTTATCTTTTCAGTTATAATAAAAAGTCTACAAAGTAAAGAAAGTACCAGGTCACTGTCGAGGCTCCCTTATAGTCCTCTGATCATTGCTTGGTACGGAGTGTGGTGCTCATTGAACGTCCAGCTCGCACAAGACCTGTGACTCGACGCGTTTGGCATTACAAGACACCGGATTGGAATGTGATGCGGTCCTTTTTTGCATTCTACCCATGGGGGCCGATTTCTTTCCCTTCCAATGATCTTAGTGACTGCGCTGCGGCTGTAGCTGATATGATACTTCAAGGCATGGAACTATTTGTACCAAGCTCTGTGGTACCACTTGGTAGCAGATCGCAGCCTTGGTTTGATGCGTCTGTCAGGGCTGCAGCAGCTGGCAAACGGCAGGCCTATCAAACTTGGGCTAATGCTTTAGTCACTAAGGATCCGAACTCTAAAGTTCTGATGAGGAAATATAATCGTGCCTCCAGATTCTTCAAACGGAAAATTGCTAGAGCAAAGTTCAAGCATGTCGTCAAAATTGGGGATCAGCTGGCAAAGTACCCGCCTGGCACGCGAAGTTCTGGGCGCTGTCTAAAGCCACTCTGGGAAACTTTTGTCAGTCATCCCTACCGCCATTGCACACTGGAAACGACTTTCTGACCCACACGGCAAAAGAGAAAGCCGATCTCTTGGGCACTCTTTTTGCCTCAAACTCGACTTTGGAGAAGCAGGGGAAGAAACCGCCTATCATCCCGCGGTGTCTAAGCTTAATGCCGGAAATAGTTTTTCGCCAAAAACTGATTCGAAAAGCCCTTCTTTCCTTGGAAGTTCATCAGTCGAGTGGGCCAGATGGTATCTCTCCAGTTGTGCTACGAACATGTGCCCCTGAGTTGATACCAGTGCTAACGCGTCTATTTCGGTACTCCTACCTTAAAAGCGTAGTCGCGGTCTCATGGAAGCGTGCCCTTGTCCATCCGATCCCTAAAAAAGGTGACACCTCGGACCCAGCCAACTACAAACCTATCGCCATTACCTCTTTTCTTTCCAAAGTAATGGAGAGTATTAGCAATAAACAGCTCCTAACGTACCTCGAGGATCACAAGTTGGTCAATGACCGGCAATATGGCTTTCGCCATGGTCGATCGGCTATTGATCTTCTGTTATATCTTACGCACCGTTGGGCAGCTGTTATTGAAAGCAAGGAAGAGGGTCTGGCAGCACTGGGGATGCGGTATATTCCGGCCGCGCAGGTCTCTCTCGGGAAAACGTCGACGAGTGCCGAAAGAAACTTGGAATTTCTAGAGAGACTTCCTTGGGGATGATCTCTGACTGGAGTGAACTGAACCACGTTCAGTTCAGTCCCGACAAGACACAAGTTTTCGCGTCTATCACTAAGAAAACCCCATTTGTCGAATCACCGCTTTTCGAGTACACTTCCTTTATTTCCTCGCCAAGTATCAGAATACTGGATCTCAACATTTCGAGCGATTGCCAGTTTCGTGGTCATCTGCAGAGCAAGGCCAAGTTGGCCTTGAAGAAATTGGGAGTAATCAATAGATCGAGGCAGTATTTCAATCCTGGTCAAAGACTTGCGCTCTATAAGGCGCAAGTCCGGCCACAAATGGAGCACTGTTCTCATCTCTGGTCCGAATCACCCCAATAATAGCTTCTACCACTTGACTGCGTACAACGGAGAGCCGTTCGGATTGTCGGAGACCCGGTGAACGGCTGGACTCTTTGGCTTTGCGTAGAGACGTCGCTTCTTTGTGCATCTTCTACCGCATTTACAACGGGAAGTGTTCCTAAGAACTATTCGATCTGATGCCTGCCGCCGAATTTCATCATTGCACAGCGCGCCATCGAGTCCTTTACCATCCCTACCACCTGGATGCGTGGCAATCCTCCACTGTGCGGTTCTTAAGGACCTTTTTTCCACGTTCCTCTCGCTTGTGGAATGAGCACCCTTCGGCGGTATTTCCAGATCGGTACGACATGGATACCTTCAAAAAAGGCGTTTACTCCTACCTTCAAGACCAGCAACACTCTTGTAAATTCTCGGATTTTGCAGGAGTTCATGAGCGGCGGTGATCACGTCCATCTGTGATCTGCCAGCTCGTTTGCCCTCCTCTTAAATAAAAAAAAAAGAAAAACAACCCTCCCCCGCCGATGCTCCACTGCGGTTAAACTAATTAAAATTGTCAATACACTCAACGATCATCCATTAAACCAATATTTTATGAGGAAAGAATCATAAAAGTGCTCGTAACATATACACAAGTATTCGATACTCTTTTATCGTTTTAAAGTAACAATTTTCATAAAATCGTAGCAGTGCAAGCGAACTGTTTTGATTTCAGCTGGAGGTCGGATACAAAAGTTCCACCCGCCGAGATTAACAATAAGTACGAAGAAAGATTAATCGACCATAGATTTTAAGTTGGTAGAAACAATTCTTCATCTTTATCAAAACTTTGAATAGGCCACATTTTGTAACCACCCACAAATTTAAATATCTGAAGTTCGTTTCCTTAACGATGTACGAGATAAAGCGTCATGTGTCTATTCCATTATTTTCTGCGTAAAAAGGTCACTTAAAATGCACTTGTTTTATTTTCTATTTTTTAATTTTCTAAAAAGGAAATGAAGGAAAAAATATCCAATTCATAAAAAACTATGTGCATATGTTGTTAAAAATCCGCTATTTTTTTCTTCCATTGGCGTTATGTTTTCAGAAAATTAATTCACTTTCACTTAATATTTCGATCCATTAAAAGTCTTGAACGTTATAATAAGATTTATTTAGAAATAAACTTTTGATTTTAGATTTAAAACTAAGAAAAGGAAGGTATACGATATCTTGTGGAACTTTATTATATTTGCATATACTCAAACCCATGAAGGATTTATTCTCTTTTTGAAGTCGAAATTTTGGCGTCACGAGTTTGTTTTTATTTCTCGTATTTATTACGTATCTGTCACTGTTTTTATATAACTATTAAAATTTTGACGTATATATATAATATGTTATTAAATATGTATTGCAAAGCGACTGTAAGAATACCTATTTTTATAAAAACGTCTCTCAGAGAATCTCTAGTTTTTAAGTTATAAATAGAACGCTCAGCTCTTTTTTGTAAAATAAATATACAATTAATTTCAGCAGCACATTCCCATAATAAAATACCATAAGATAAAATACTATGAAAATAACTAAAATAAACAAGTCGAGCCGTATTTATGAACGTTAATTTTCTAAATTTTTTCATTGATAAGACGGTGGAGCTGAGTTTGGCTGCGAGTGTTGAGAGATGGGGGTTTCACTGGAGCTTTTCATCTAAAGTTATACCCAAGACATTTGTGGAGTCAATCAGTTCTAACACTTCATTGTTAAGGAGCAAGTTATTTTTTTTACTTTTTACATTAGGAAGTGTAAACTCAATGCATTTAGTTTTCTTAGCATTTAAGACTAAATTATTGATTTCGAATCAATGATGGACTCATGACAAAGTACTGTTTACTTCGTCATAATTAATCCTATCACGCTCGACTTTAAAAATAAGCGAGGTGTCATCAGTAAAAAGTATAATGTCACACAGACCCTCAACAAAAAAGGGCAAGTCATTAATATAAAGTAAAAACAAAACAGTAAATAAAGATATAAGTCATAATAATATACGAATAACAGACTCTAGGATATTTAGAGATAACTTTATAAAAGCATTATAATTCTTTCGTGTTTAACGATTAATTCACTTAACATACATAAATAGACTAAGTTATATTTAGTAATTTTATGAAACAACACCTCAAAAATTTATATTTTATTATGAAAATAAATAAATAAATCAAATGAAAAAAATTATCTAGTTATGGAAATAAAATGTAGAAAAAAATATTTCAATTTAGCAAACAAAATAAAATAGACAAGACACTTTCACAAGATAAAATGAGGATTATTTTACTTTGAATACTGAAGTTAAATAATCCTTATTTTATCTACAATACCAATATTATGTCTATAAATGTTTGATTCTATTAATGTTTCTGTGAACACTGTCAGCCATGCCAGTTGTAGGACTCAAAGGAGATAGACAACATTTATTATTTCACCAAGAGTCTTCTTTTGTTACACTTTTCATTCATAATAGAAAAAGTAACACATATGAAATAATTGATTTAACCATTTTGTACTTTTGTAAAAATGCCAAAAACCAAAACATATATGTATAGATAATCTAAGTAATCAAACAATTAAACCTAACAACATAACAAAATAATGTTAAGTTTAATCAGACATTAAATTAATCTCACCTAAGTGCTTTTCCGTAACGAGTTACAGAGTATGTGTGAGTTCTATGACGAAATTATTATCTACTACATTGTGCCATAACTCTACTTGTTATCAAAGGCTTTAATACTAGGTCTTTTTGCTTGCTCTACAATTATTTACAAACTTAGGTTAATTAAGAGACTAATTATGTTCGTCTAAGGAATGCTTCTATCCATGACAATAATATTAATATTCCAAAGTGAATTTTAATTGAGATATACGAACGGACGCAGGAAATTGTTTTATATTATGTACTGATCGTAATTTATCAATATTTATTACACATTATTGTAGAGATTGAATAATTTATAGTCTCATATTCCACATTTTCATACAAAGTATTTAGTAATTATGCTATAATAATATTATGCGTTAAATAGTTACTCGAAGTTAGGTTTCAGATAGTAACTGGATATATTATCTATATAACATTAATTACCCAATATAAATTTTATATTATGATTTGTAAGAGTAATGATTTATATTTTTCCGTTCTAAATTAGGGTTGGCACAGATTTTATAACTTAATTCCATTATTGAAGAATTAATATTCAAATTAAACGTCCTATTCATGATAATAGTCAAGATACCCTATTTGCCAATTTTATGATATCAATATTGTTCTATATATTTAATAAGTCATCATCTTCCTGCCCTTATCCCATTTTGGGGTCGGCACAGTATGTTTCTTTGTTCCCGGGCTAGCTTCTCGCGTGGCACCGGTATTACCATACTGCTTTAAAGATTTGGCTTAGTTTTACGGCCGGCCGCCTGCCTGACGCCAACCCTCCTTGGGAAAAGTAATTAAGTGTTATATACAATATAAATAACACAACAATTACAAAAAATTAAATAACAGTAACAACAATAATAAATTAAATATTTTCAATACATTCATTAATAACAATTAAACAATTCCAAAGATGCAAATAACAATTACCAATATAAATATTACAATAATAATAATTAAAATTAATATTGAGGCTTTAATAATGTCAAAAATGATTCATAAATATTGAATTACTATTTCAACTTAATTCGATACACAGAGTAAATATTATTTTAATTTATTTTGTTATAAACGAAATTGCGACCTTCATATTGTCTTTTATGGAAACTTTCTTCTTTCTTCTTTCCCATTTCTCTTACGGTCTTTAAGTTATTTCCAATTAATCTCTTATTCTCTTGTTTATTAATATGGTTTGCCAAAATTGATAAAATATCGTCAATAGATAAAGCGACCTCTTCTGTGATGCTGACAATTTTAGATATGGCAGCGCGGGATTCAGATGACAATTTTAAAACCATTATTTTGTATTGTTCTGCGTCGATATCCACTTCTGTTGGTTTTGACTGCAGCCAACCGTAGTTCGACGTCCGATTCAATCTCCGAGAAACAATCGGTGAAGTCTTTGATATATAATTGTACCGTATAAAATATAATAGACAGTTACTTAAGATGGCCACTAGATGGAGCTATTCACAATCTTTGTATATTTATAATGTTAATAAAAGGTTTAACTTTAGTTTAATGTAGTTCGTTTATAAAATATTTGAAGAAGTCAAATAAAATATCATTATCATTATTATTATTATCCCTAAACACTCACATAAACCGAGAACAATGTCATAAAATTTTGTGTGGGTATATTGTATCTCATAGCTGATAGTCAATAAATTCACAACACTGTAACAGTCTTAATATAACGAAATATTCGTCAAATTATATTGCACAGTACCGATGGTGACAGCAATTCACTAATAGTCTTAAATAACACTTAATTGCAGCACTATTACTATTTTTTATTTACAAAAATACTAAGAGATCAAAAAATTAGGTCAGATGTCAACGACGGTTGACAGTGGAAATATATTTAATAAGTAAATAAATACTATTAGATATCCATTATGCAGAGTGCAGACTATTGTTGAAGTAAAACTGAAACAGACTCCAATATCACTAAACTACTATATTATTTACAGGACACGATGCAGCGAATTTGAAAACTGGCGGAATTCCAAATTGAATTAAACCTGAGAGGACACTGTCGAACTTTGATCACAAAGTGACGTCACCCCATCCTTATCTATACGAGCAACATCTTAAACTTCATCTCATATATTTAAAGTATCTTGCCCAATTTCTTTTGTTTACTAAATCGGAAATATGTTGGCTTGAATTTTATATATATATATATATATATAGATAGATATATATATATATATATTTAATTAATAAATATAATTTAATAATAATATTAAATATTACTTAGTATATTTGTATATATTGAGTTAATTAAGAGCTAAACTCTAAACTAATATTATGCTTTTTAAAGTTATCTCTAAAGCTCCTAGAGCCAGCTGTTACTCGATTGTTGTTACGGCTTAAAACTTTATTATTTTTAAAAACATAATGTCTAAATGCAAAGGTGCTTAAAGAACTAAAATGGTTATTTTATCTTCCTTTTTTTTCAGAATACTAATATATATAAAATAAAACTATTGAGTTAGATCTTTGTATGTAGATAATACAATGAAAATCACATTTCCGACTTTTCGCATTAATCATATTAATGGAATACAGGCAGGATACCTTATATTATATATCGAAAGAGATATGAACTTTACATTTTAGGTTTTGTACTTAGTTACACGATACTGCAATGTTGCCTGTTCAAAGTTTTGATAAAGATGAAACATTGTTTCTACCAGCTTAAGAGGTTTCTATGGTCGATTAATCTTTCTACGTATCTATAGATCTCGGCGGATGGAACTTTTGTGTCCGAACTCCAGCTGAGAATCAAAAGATTTCGCTTGCACTGCTACTGCTGCTGATTTTACAAATCTTTTTACTTTAAAACGATATAAGTTTATTGTTTGCATGTGTGTTTGTTACGAGCACTCTTTCTTCTAAATAGTAAATTTCTCATAAAAGTTGGTTTAATGGAGAATCATTGACCCGCAGTGGAGTGTCATGAGGAATTGTAGATTTTTTATTATAATTGAAAAAGATAACTCTAATTAGTAGTGGAACATATAACGGGTGGTAATTTAATATCTATAATTAATATAAGTATAATAAATGACCTTAACGAAAATATATACGTAAAATAAACAAATAAATCATCGTTCACCCATATTTTCAACACACGAAGGCGGCGGAGGTGAATTGTGTTCACCTCTTTTTCATCAACGATGTTTCGTTCTATGATGTGTTAGGGGGAGAGCCTATTGGGATAATTAATGCTCCGGGCAAGTCATTTTACGAAAACCGAAAATCATATAAAGAAATTCATGATTTAGGCTTCGGTCAATAATAAATTTACATAATATTAATCATTTTAATCGTTATTAAACTTACAACTGTAATGTATATATATATGATCTTATAGTTATTATCATTTGTATAATATAATGTTTTTATTAAATCCTCAATTTAAATAGTAGTAACAAGTTGGAAACAAAAACAATACTTAATCTCTCAATATAATAGGTTGAGGTCAAACAAACCACTCGTCAAATCTGTTTGTGTTGTTACCATTGTCATCAACAGTTAATAAAAAATATCAAATTAAATAACACGAGAATCTGCAGTTTAAACAAATAATGTATATTAATATAATAATATTTAATCTAAATATTTATATATGTGTTTTACATATGAACAAAAAACTCACAAAAACAATTAATTTTCAATTCTCTCACGCAATGAAGAATATTAATAACATGAAACGAGTTCATTAGCCGATGCAGCTGTTCACTATATTTTAGTGCGCTACAATTTCCTCCATGTCACTTTTGCTGCATATGAAAAAAAAATCTTTATTTCATATTACTTTTAATGTTTCAATTTGTTAAAATGTTATAAATATCTGTAAGCCATGTGATTAACTTTTACATTTCACGGCATATGAGACCCTGAAACAAGAATTATATGAGTTTTATTTATTTTGCTTAATAGAAGTCTATGAAAATAAATATTAATCTTCATATTGCGATGTTCTTTTAATGTTTGATCATTTTAGAAATATATAAATTTGATTTTAACGTATGGGTTATTAATAATACTTTTAAATTAATTGTGCATAAATTGTTTTAAAATAAAGAACTTGAATAATTAGGTTTTGGTAAGGGATCTATTCCCGGATTTTAATCAACATTAATACAAATGAAGAAATATTAACGGAACCTGAATGCTATATTATATTAGGTGTTTTAGTTAAAAATTTTATTAAAGGCTTTGTATTGAATTTTATTTATGCCTCCGATGAGTGACATACAATTATATATATATGCAGTAACACGTAATTGTATGTCGTAATTATATATTTCAATTATAATATAATATATTCTATATTTATTTATTTAATAATAAAGATAATTAATGAAACCCTTATAAAAAGAAAAATAAAGTTAACCTAAAAATAAATTAAAATTTTATAAAATATTAAAGATATCTATGAATGACGTCGTTATTGGACTTAATACAGACAAATTAATTGTGTACTTTGTACAGAAAATTTTATAACACTATATAGGAGACTAGTAAAGTAACCAGTATCCTTTGTACTGTTACAAAATTTTATATATTGTTCTCTTTTTTATGAACATTCTGTTTCAAGAAAATACATTGACTTTAACGACACAATAAACAATACTTTGTAGCTGTAGGCCAACGTCTTAAATTTATTTATGTCTTAATAAAAATATATTTTTACTATCCAATGTATATTATAAATAAGTTGCCAAAAATAAAATGTCTAATTATATCTTTAAAATGTCTCTCGCTCTCTCTCTCCTTGGCAATTATAATTCCCATCTGATGGTGGGGTCTGCCTTTCTCGTCTTCTCTCTCCACTTCGCTCTGTTGGACGTATCTTCCTCAGTCACGTCACAGGAACTCATATAGTTTCGAATAACATCTAACCACCTGGTCTTCGGTCTTCCCCTTCTCCGGACCCCTTGGATGTTCAGATTGGCTACTGTGTTGCCTATATAGTCGGGAGGTCTTCTCTTGACGTGTCCGAACCATCGCAGCCTACTCTCCTGCAAATTGTCAGCAATGTCGCGGACGCCGAGACTATCGCGAACGTACTCGTTGCGTATCTTTTCGAGTCTCGTCACCCCGCACATCCACCGAAGCATTTTCATTTCAGCCACAGATAAAGATTGGACTTGTCGTTGAGTAAGGGTCCACGTTTGGCTGCCAAAAGTTAGAACAGGCCAAATCATGCTCTTATATACAAGGCCTTTTAGCTTTACAGGCATTCTACGGTCGCAGGTTACGCCAGTTACTTCCCGCCACTTAAGCCAGGCGGCCGCAATTCGATGCTGAATGTTTGCTTCCAGATCTCCTGTGGTGTGCAACATAGTGCCCAGATATTTGTATTCATCACATTTTTTAATTTGTTGATCATCTATAATGAGAGGGTCATCTGAAGCGCCTGGATTGTTACATACCATGTACTGGGTCTTAACAACACTCAACATAAGGCCACCCGTCTGCAGCTGACGCTTCCATTCATTTAGGGCTTGCTCTAACTCACTTTGGGATGTCGCACAGATAGCTACATCATCTGCATACATAAATGTCCACGGAACCATAGCTTGAGCTTCTTCTGTAAGGGCATCCATCACCAAACAGAAGAGGTACGGGCTTAGGACTGAACCTTGATGTACTCATTCAGTTACTGCTATTGGTTGTGTCTGCCCCACCGTGGTTCTTATTACTGACTTGACGTCTTTGTACATGTCAGCTATGATGTCAACGTACCTTTCTGGGACATATTTCTTGCGAAGGCTCCACCAGATCGTAGGACGAGATACGCGATCGAATGCCTTTTCCACATCCAGGAACGCCAAGTATAACGGCTTATTATTAGCTCGAAACTCCTGTCCTATCATGCTAATGGCAAACATCGGGTCGATTGTTGATAAGCCAGGAACAAAGCCAAATTGGTTTGCAGAAAGAGAACTCTCCGATCTCAACCGGGCATCAATGATTCTCTCATAGAGTTTCATTGTGTGACTCGTCAGTTTTATGCCGCGATAGTTGTTGCACTCGTATCTGCAACCTTTACCCTTGTAGAGAGGAATTATTGTACTCAGTCTCCAGGCATCCGGTATTTTCAATGTTTCCATGGCTTTAAAGAAGAGGTGTGTAAGGAGACAAATACCCTTCTCTCCGAGGCATTTCCAGACTTCTATAGGGATTCCATCTGGCCCCAGCGATTTCTTGTCAGCCATCTTTTTGAGCACTGTCTTGACTTCCTGTGGTGTTATTAGTGGTACGAGACCAAGGTTACTGCTTACTTTAGAAAGAGTAACCGTCCTAGAGGTTGTGTTCAAAAGTTGTTCATAGTAAGCGTGCCATACTCCCAAAACGTCTTTGTTTTTATAAAGTATCGATCCGTCCGTGCCTTTTACAACCCTGGTCTTCACTGGATCCTGTGATGCCTTACTCCGAGCTTTTGATAATTTGTAGATCTTCTTTTATCCTTCACGACTCTCGAGGGCCGAGTAAAGATCTCCCGTAGCCTTATGACGCCCAATGGCTACAACTTTCTTAGCATTTCTCTTATGAGCTTTATAGTTACATCTATCCTCATCTTTGCTGGTGGCCTGCCAAACCTTAAATGCTTCTTTCTTTGCTTTGAGAGCTGCTTGGACATCGACATCCCACCACCACGTTTCCTTAGATGTTCGTCTACCGGGTTTCGTGCGACCTAGGATCTTATTTGTTTCATAATGTCTGAGAATAGTTTTTTTCACATGGTGTTGACATCATCCTCCATATTTATAGTCAAACCTTCAAGCTCTTGTCTAAATTCTTCTGCCTTGTCGCCTTTGAGTAACCACCACCTAGTGATTTCAGGTACCCTTTCTGGTTTCGGTTCTGATTTTTTACGGAAGGTCATGTCCATGACCACAATACGGTGTTGGGAAATAACACACTCTCCTGGAATCACTTTACAGTTCATTATTCGACCACAGTTCACCCTGTTTGTTAATAAATAGTCTATCTGCGTCCTATGCGGGCCACTTTTGTACGTGATCAGATGCTCATGCGCTTTTTTAAAGAAACTGTTTACAACAGCTAAATCATAAGCCATAGCGCTAGATAGAATAGTACTGCCAGCATTGTTCAACGAACCGTAACCAAATCCTCCATGTACTCGGGCGTATGTGTGACTTCTCGTGCCTATGTGCCCGTTTAGATCCGCACCAATGACACATGTTTGGCCATTTGGTATCTGCTGAAGAACGGCTTCGTATGCTGTCCAGAAGGCCTCTTTTTCACTGTCCCTGCACCCGGTTTGGGGTGCATATGCAGATAAGATGTTCACCGTTTCGCCTTCAATTAGAATCTTTATGTACATTAAGCGGTCATTTATGCGCTTGACTTCGATGGTGTTATCTAGGTGTTTTTGACTGACTGCTATTGCTACGCCATTTCGTCCATCTGCCGATCCAGTATACATCATTTTGTATCCCTCGCCAATATTACGCGATTTAGAGCCTCTCCATTTTGTTTCTTGTAGATACGCAAAGTCTACTCTCATCCTTTGAAATAGTTCCGCGAGTTCTGTCGTCCTTCCTGTTAGTGAGCCAACATTTAGTGTTGCGAAGCGAACTTTCAAGTTTTGTTCTGGGACTAACGTCTTTGGCCGAGTCCGCCCTTGACTCGGTAGCCCTCGCATATTTGTCGCAGATATAGGGCGATGTGTCTGCGCGTCGTTTTGCGGCGACGCCCTATCTATTACACACGCTCTCAAAACTTGATTTTCCATAGTGCTTTTCTGTGGTAAGTGGCAATTTTGGGTTTATCATTCCAGTGCCGACGGCCTTCTGACTCACAAAAACCATATAGAAAAACCCTCGGATGGGATGTGTTCCGATGCACAGGTGTTTAAGCCTGTGTGTAGTGATGTCTGGTTAACCCACCAGATACTCGGTCGCCAGAGCCTCGTCTGTTGTCTAGCAGGGAGCACCACGGCAACCACTTTGGTCGCCGCCGCCATCCGGCGCGTGCAGGTGAGGTTGACATTTAGGTCGGATAAGATCTTGGTTCCGTTTCCCCCTTACTCCCCAATTCCCAATTCCCAATTTCCCACTTCCTCCCCATTTTTAAAATGTAATAAAAAAATTTAAACAAACTAAACAAAACGAATAGGAATCCCAGAAAGCTTCAAATATTTCTAGCTGAAACAGATTCTGTGACAGCACAAATAGAAAAATATTTGACCCACGAAACCCTATACACAGATATAACTCAGTATTTATCACTTTTGCAAGGGATCTGTAGACAACGAAAGTTATAACTCTTCAATACAAAATAATATGGCCTTGGACTGACGTCAATAAAATAGCGTGTAATATGATATCATATCGTGCCGGTTACCTCAACGATATTAAATTCCTCATGTAAATTATGGCTTGGTTCTTTGTACTTCGTATTAAATGCTTTAATAAAATTAAGTTGGAGTTAAAAATACAAGCCTCTTACAATATGGAGACTAAATCTTACAGACTGGTTAGAGAAAAGGCGTCCCAGCTATTTAATAAAGTATTCGGATAAAATAATAGTTTTTAGTTACCAGTATTTCAAAATGTGATTATTTTAAGTAATAATAAAATAAATAATAAGTTCTTTAGAATAAAATACAATTTAGCTTAGAAGTTACAAACTTTTATTTTAAATTTTATACCTTCTCTAATAAAGTAAGCTTTATCGAGCTCATAGCAATTCTCTAAAACTTTTTACATTATCAGAGTCACTAAAATCTATCTGGCCCCAGACATCTGTTTTATATCATTGAGTATAGGGTTGCTTCAGTTATAAGAGTTAATACATGACATAAGATCTTAAGAAATATTAAATATCATTAAATAACATATTAAAAGAATTATTAAAAGAGATAACAAAATTCTTAAAATCACTTCCACAAGTTTTAAAGTAAGAATTGAAGTACATGTTAACGAATGCATTCGTTATGTAAAATGTACATTCGCACAAAAAGTTTTCATTTCAGAAGTTATTACTCAAACGTAAAGGTTCGTTCTGTAATGAGATTTTATAATTAACGTAAGCCAAATCGGCAGAAAGTGCATGTGGAAATTTAACGAGAGAAGCGAATGAATGCTTTAGATGTATCTCAGTTGACACTACAGTTGTAAAATATTATAAGACCGGTGTAATTATTATTTATTATATAAAGGACACCGAGATAAAACAGTATTTATATTAATGACCGATTTTATTATATATATATATATATATATATATAAAAGACTTTTTTTATACAGAGAACACAGTATTGTTGTCTTTATGTCAATACATGTATCATTTTATAGGATTGAATATCAATATAATATCAAACACACAATATTTATAATTAACATATTACAATAAAATAAAGCTTCTGTCAATTAATGAAAAAGTTAATATCAAAATATAGAAGTATCTCAAAATATTAGGGAGCATTATTACTTTATAACAGGGTTTTTTTACGTCATTCAAGATTGTTTCCCTAATTACCAAGAAAAAGCTTTAGAAACAGAAATAATTACAATTACAAGTCAAGTTATGGTTTTTCTTACTTTGTTAGCAAGCTGTTTTGTGGAAAATTAGGAAAAAATCCTCAATTAGTGTCATCGTTTTATGAAAAAGCGTCATGTTTAAGGAAATTAATGATAGTAATAAATTTTCAAGGAATTCAAGGGTTCGAGTACCACTTGATGGAATGAATTGAAAATGGTAGCGTTCAGTGTTCCTTTAAATTAAATTGCAATTAATTTTTTTATAATATTTTCTTCGTTAATTATATTCATCCTTTTCACGTTATTAGTTATAAATTTTATGTTTTTTTCTCTTTAATATCTTAATTTTTATCAAAATTAATAACTTTTTTTTAATCGTAAAGAATCTCATACGTATTAAAATTTGTCTTCAAAAATGGATGATAAAATATATCTATTACTTATAATACGCTTGATATGTTTCGATTAAAATAATTTAACATACAATACACTTGCACATGCTTATGTGGGCTGAATCAACATAACTGATTATATATACATATATATATTTATTATTTAAAGATGTTGTTGAGTAAAAAATTCTTAAGGAATAAAAAAAACTGTAAATCAATTACGTAAGTTGTTTTATTTTATTAAATCAATTATATTATAAATTATAACTAAGTTGCAACTATGGCATTTCCAAAAATGTCTTAACCAATAAAATATAAGACCGCAGTCGGTAAACCACTTAGTTACAACCGCAAATTCGGTCACCGTGTTATCCAATGAAATCGTTTTTGTACACATATTATTACAATCTGACCTAGTGTTATTCAGATAGAATTTCATGTGCATTTATATCGAATACTTTGTTTCAAACAAGCATTAATATTTATATTAAATGGTTATTGATTATTTGATCATATTATGATTTTATGTGTGAAACAATTCATTCGCCATTTGTGGGTTTGCATAAGTAAGATACTTCTTTTATCATAGAACTTATGTTAGTCATCGAACATTACTAATGATAATTTGATCGTTATAGACTAATAATAAATAAATAAATAATATGCAGCCAGCATCACCTATTTTTACCCACTGCGTTAATTCAGCCCACATAATCTAGCATAGAGATGTATTACTATATTTTCTTAGATACATAATACAATGCGTCTAAGTGTTTTATATTAATAAGGATTATTATCTTATTCTGATTCAAAATAAAGAGATTATGAATGATTAATAGAAAATATATGGATATATTTTATTATATATTTTTTGTTTTAATTAAATTTACTTGCATTTGTGTTTTCAAAAAAAAATAGTTTACAAGAGACTGTAAATATAGATAAATAATTATTTGATAGATAGTCAAAAATTCGGTATATATTCTAAACCTATACTGGTTCCTTCTTAAATATAGGAGCCTAACACAGAGTTACATTTTCGAACCAATATTATTTTTGGTTTGTCTCCGTCAGCTAAACTTTAAACTTTGTCAGAAAACCGATTCTCAGCTAACGTCTGGCTTCTTTGGCTTCGTGTAGAGATGTGGCATCTGTGTGAGTCACAGCACGTCATAGCACGTTATCGCCTACAATACCATCCGTCTTCCGCTGTGTAGTTTTTTAATGATCTTCCTTCCAAGATGTGGAACTTATTCCTTGCGGCGGAATTTCCCGACAGATAGGATATGGGTACTTTTAAATAGGCATATACTCCTACCTCCAAGGCCGGCAACTTTTTTGTGAATCCTCGGATGTTGCAAGAGTTCATAGGCAGTGGTAGTCACGTATCATCTGTGAAAACAAAAAACGAAACGAAAAAAATGAAAATGTATTAAATTTACTTCACCAAACGTAAAAAAAGTAAAAATATATGTGATTTATCGAGCAGATTCTCTCATATACGCATAAAAAAATACGCTGGTTACCAAACGTTGAAATAGCTACATTAATTTACTTTAGCTACTTTCAGAGTATCATGCCATATGTATATATATACATTATATATATATACATATATATACATCATTTTATATATATAACATCTTTGTACCGCAGAAGAGGGCTGTTCAAGCAATTTACAACGTGAGTCAAAATTATGACTGTGTACAATTAGTTTATTTTTGAATATTTAATTTAAGAACACAAAAATATAAATAAATTCAATACAAATTAAGATTTACACAAAATTTATGCTAGAAATAAAAATAAACTTTCTATGACCACTAGGATCTAAATAATTAATTAATTAATTCCATTAGGGCTAATTGTATGCGCTTTTACAATAAACTCAATATCAACTGACAGCTACTAAGCTACCTCGATGATCAACGACCGGCACTACGGCTTTCGCCATGTTCAATCATGTGGTGATCTTCTTTTATACCTTACGCACCGTTGGGCAGCGGTTATTGAAAGCAAGGGAGAGGGTCTGGCAGTTAGTATGGATATGCTAAATGCCTTCGATCGTATATGGCACAAGAGCCATCTTTCGAAGCTACCTACCTATGAGCTTCCCGAGAGTTTATGCAAGTGGATCCCCAGTTTTCCCACTGCGCGGAGCATACAGGTCGTTCTCGATGGTTTTTGCTCGGACCCCAAGCCTGTGAATGCTGGTGTATCCCAAGGCTGCGTGTTATCCCCAACTTTGTTCCTCATGCACATCAATAATATGTTGGATATTTCCAACATACATTGTTATGCAGATGACAGAACTGGGATGTGGAATAGCCAGGTCTCTCTCGGGAAAACTTCGACGAGTGCCAAAACAAACTTGTGTCTTCTATAGAGACCTCCCTGGGGATGGTCTCTGAATGGAGTGAACTTAAGACATAGGTTTACGCGTTTACCACTAAGAAAACCCCATTTGTCGTATCATGGCTTTTCGAAAGCACTCCTCTTATTGCCAAGTATCGAGACCCAGTAGTCTCGACATTTCGAGCGATTGTCAGTTTTGTGGTCATCTGAAGCGCAAGGTCAAGTTGACCTCGATGAATTTGGTAGTGATAAATAGAGCGAGGCAGTATTTCAAACCTAGCCAAAGACTTGCGCTCTATAAGTTGCAGGTCCGGCCACACATGTAGTAATGTACTCATTTCTGGTCCGGATCATCCCAATATCAGCTTCTACCATTTGACCGCGTACAACGGAGAGCCGTTCGGATTGTCGGGGATCCGGTGCTCTGCGAACGGCTGGACTCTTTGGCATTTCGTAGAGACGTGGCGTCTTGCGTCTTCTACTGCATTTACCACGGGAAGTGGTCTGAAGAAATATTCAAACTGATGCCTGCCGCCGAATTTCACCACCGCACAGCTCGCCATCGCCTCCTCTACCATCCATACCACCTGGATGCGTAACGATCTTCCACTGTGCGGTTTTCAAGGACTTTTTTCCCACGTACCACTCGAATGTGGAACGAACTTTCTTCGGCGGTATTTCCAGATCGATACAACATGGGTATCTTCAAAAAAGGCAAATATTCTTATTTTCAAGGCCTGCAACGCTCTTGTGAATCCTCAAATGTTGCAATAGTTCATGGGTGGCAGTTAGCACATATCAACAGGGACGCCTAAGCTCGTTTGCCCTACATAAAAAAAAAAGTAGAAGCTCCCCAGTAAAGACTTTGTCACTAAATAAATTCATATTATTCATTAAAAGGAATTTAAAATATAAAAGTTATTATAGTGTAAAAGGTTAGGATTGTAGAAATAATCTAGTAAGCTACAATTTTTTTTTCGGATACTGGTTGTTACTTTTGTTAGATCTACTGGTGGCATCACACTACTCCCGTAGAAGTCACTATTTGCGGTGGCGGTGGAGGCCAGGTTGCCCCTTTCCTCACATATGGAAAAGAGGGTGATGGCTGACCCTTACCTTATGCTCGTGAATGGATGCTGCTTGAGGTGTCTTGCTAGTCCCGGATTTTTTTAATTATTGATTGCGATGGTCTAGTTGTTCGTACATTGCTCAGTAAATATATTGACATTTGTGAAACAATAATCACAAAAAGTACCCGGCTTTGACTATTATGTGGTTCTTCTCATACCAGGGCGCATTTGCCATCTTCGTAGCTTTATTTTAAGGTGAAGAGTCTCTTAACAGAAGGTTTAATCGATAAGTATGATACCAAAATAGTACCTTCTGCCACTCCTATTCGATAAAGACAAGTGAGTGGTATTGATTCAAAGTGATAAGATATAAATAAAAATAAAGTGAACAGAACAGAGCAGAACAGAGCAGAGCATAACAGAGCATAACCTAACGGAATAGAAAAGAACAGAAGAAAACAAAAAAACAAAGCAAAATAAAAGTAAATCAATTAATTAAGTAATTAATGCTTACATATGGGCTTAGTTTTTTTTTTATCTTTAGAATTGTCACAAATTTCATTACTAGTAAATAAGACAAGCTAATTTACTCAAGCATCGAGAGAACTACATCGCCTTGTTGGAGGTAAGAACGCATTACAATGCAGCCGTAGTAATTAGTCGTTGGCGTCAAATGATAAATATTAACACTTCTAATTGTATCCTAAACGTCAGCTTTCTGGATGTTTATTACAGTGCCACCTGTCAACCTGAATAGAAATGAAATATTAGTTGAAAGAACAGAGATCGCATCCAATATCACGTCCCCAGTGTATATGATATAACTCTATAATTTGATAAAAAATTAAACGAATATTCAGATAGAAATGATTTTCATAGGATATTATGTGTTTTGAGAATAACAATATTTGTATAAATAATTTATACTTTCATACGAGAGTTTATTATATCACTTTGAGAATATTTAGCTACTATTTGTATGTAGTTGTTATTTAAATTTAATACAAAAGTTTTGATCAACTGGAACATAAAAGTTGTAAGCTAAATAACACTCGTTTTATTATTTTATCGTCTCATTCTGGTGTTATTTTTTTGTGCACAAATATTTCTCAGTCTTATGCTTTAATATATATCTATACATATATGATCCATATTAGTGGTTAACCAATTTTGCATTAAAACACTTTGAAATAAACCTAATCTGTGGTTTTAGTATGTACTATTTGTTTTGGCTTACAACTTTATTGAAATAAGGAAACAGCGGACTCATTATATAATACAGTTGACCATACGCATACCTTCCGTATTTAACCCAAACATTGGTTTGAAGTAATTATTTATTGTGAAAGTATGAATTGTTTATGGAAGTCGACTAAACCCAGAGAACTCAATTATTTCGCTGACTCTAATCACAAGATAAATTCTGATATTCTAGTTACTTTATAATAAAATACATTCACAATATCAATATAGTATTTCAATTCTAATCGTAACAACCAAGTCAAAAAGCTGGACGAACTACGAGTACGTTATATTAAGTTTCTTCATTTTATCCTGTAAGAATATGGGACCCTGTTATGAATGTTATAAAGTTATTAATTAATATTTGAGATGCTTGTGTTATTTTTTTTTTACTTCATATTTTTATTATAAATAAGAAATATAAAAAAAAATGTTTATCTCCAGACTTAAACGGAAGTCTGAGAAAAAAGACTGGTATTATTTTGAATCGTTTGTTAATATAATAATTTTTATGTTACATTTTTAATAATTGATAATAAAATCGAATGCGAACATAAAGACTAGTCTCTACAATAATCTAATCAGAATAAGACAATAGTACTATTTTCAACTAAACAAATATAAGACAAAACTATATATATATATATATATATATATATATATATATAAGATTATTTTTTTACAATTTATGGATTAGGAATTTTAATATTATAAAATTAACATTACCTTAGAGGTATGTTCAATAACAGTACAGCCATACAATATGATATTAATTTTATGAGATATACATTTGATTTAAATTATGATGCTTATCAAACAAATAGCGAGAATAAATTGCTTAATACCGCGAGAAGTGAGCTTTTCTTATTGAACTGTACCAGCAATATTTTAAACACGTCTATATCTAATCAAGTTAAATCTATAAGCAAATAATCAAATATAGACGGATGTATAATTGTTCGCAAAATAAGAAAATAATCTTTGAAACTAAAACTAATCTGTTAAAAAGTTGTATACTGAAAATTAAGAAATAAAGAAATATATTTTTTAGGAAAGGTGGTCCTAAATGATCCATTAATATATAAACACATAAAAATGTTAATATTATTTATACTTGGGCAGAGTTATATAATAACAAAAAAGAAGTAACTTAATGAAAAAACATATTTATTAGTACAATATATAGTTATAATTTTAAATATGCTGAAGTGTTTTTTTTTTTCAATATTTAAAAATTAAAAATTGTAAACTTTATAAAATATGTAAAATCTGACGTACTTCAATCTTCATCAGTCAATGTCTATTTGGTTTTATATTATTATGTTCCCTCTTTACAGTAATTGTATAATAGGCTCATAACTTATACTTTATTTCTCATTATGGTTCGGGAGACGTTACCGGGGAAATCTGTGATTGATCATAGTCTTTCATTAATCTTTTACATCTCTTCAACGGTGGCTGTTTTCTCCAGGGATATATATTTATTTTCCTATTACGTTCCCATTTTTTCTTGAAAATATTTAAATAAAATTATTTAAGTAAATAAAATTATAAATATTTTTTTTAAAGAAGTCCAATAAAAGTTGCCTCTGTCCGAATAAAGACGATTATATATAATGCTATTCTTCGAGGTGGATAGCGACATGTTAGCTCAATCTGCAGAGTGACAAGATGGCTTTCGATTCGGTTGATATATTATGATATTTGATGAAATTAATAGAATTATAATAAAATTATTTCATTTCAGTAAAAACATTATTTGGTATAAAGAGATACATTGTTACTCCAATCACAATCGAAAATAAAAGTGTATATATGTAAGTGAAAGGTCATATTTTGTAAGGTAAATAAAGAATATTATAGTTTAATTTTAGTAAACTATTGCTTCAGAGTCTATATGTATGTACGTCCCAATTATGCATGCAAAAAATATTTATTGTTCGTCTCAATTAAATGTATGTTATGCTAATTCAGTAACATTTATTATCACGTGCTCATTTAGTTAATCATTATGCTATTATCACAGACAGAGGTATAATTTAGAGGTAATAATTAAAGGAATTAATTGTATTCATTATTCAAAACAAAATGAACTTAGTAATTTGGATGAAATATTCTTTATTTTGATATAATTAAATTAAAGTAAAAAAAAATTTACATACTTTTAAAATAAAATTATTAACTAATAAATATTATTTTTATTAGCAGATGACAATTTCATATGTTTTATACAAATATAAATAATAATTAACATTTTAAGTTCAAAAAATTGCCTGCCTTAAAAATCCTTACTTCGTTTTATTTTTGTTGTTCCTTGGGAGGATAAAAAAATAAAAATGCTTAATTAATTACTGGTGTAGAGACATTAATAAAATAAACTACAAAAAAGTATTGTACTAGAAAATAAACATTTACATCCTTTAATCTAGACAAATGTACCTGAAATAATAAATAAATTGTACCACAAATGCGTTCCAACATCACCCCAAACCCGCCTGTTATATTTAAATAGAAGATTAATGATTATTACGCATTATTTTTCTCATTTGATTTGAAGTATTGTACTTATCATTTTAAACGTAAACTTCCTTTGTATATAATGTTTTAACGAATTGACCTATTTAATCAAAACGTTGAGGGAATAAGTAAATACAGAAAATAAAGAATTGCAGGTTTTATTCAAGGACGACCTTTGTACAGGCGTAGTTTTATTTTTGGAAAAATCATAAAAGAACATTAAACTTCCGGCTTTATAAAATTCAACTGTTGCGTTGTACTTGAAAGGAAACTTGCGTGTTGCGAAAAGATTTATTGTAAATTAAACGACCTTCAATATTCGGGAATAAGATATACACGCAGTTCTCGGAATAGAAAGCTGGTACAATTACAAAATTCTAATATTTCTACATTTTATGTCTTACAAAAATTATATATTATAAGATTATATGAGATAGAGTCTTAATTTTTTCCTGTAAATGGTTTAACTTGTCATTAAAATTTTCCATAACATCTACTGAACTGAAATAGAGAATTCTGCAATAAGCAGCAAGTATTGGGTCTGGAAGCACAAACGAGTTCTCTGGTCTGGAAGCACATACGAGTATGTAATAAAACTTGCAGCTACACAATCTTGGTGAACATTACTCGCAGTGTTGGTTAAGTAAACTGTGTCGCAAAACCAAAACAAACAGATACCATGCAATCGTGACCGAGCACAGATGTTACATTTTACACACAAATCTAGTTTCTACCGGAGTTCAGCATTCATAAACAAGTATCGTGCTCAAGTTGGTTCTAATATGCAAAACCAAGTTTATATTATTCGAAGTGTTAATGCTATATTGTATGGTAGAATTAAATAAAAGTGGTTAAAAGTCTCATTGTTAATTTATATTTAAACTTTTATATTAAACGGTAACTGTTCTTAGAATATGTGTTATTATTATTTCAAATTAGAGGAAAATTTAAGTTCTCTAGCTCTAGGAAATTGAATATTTACAACCTCATATTGTAGCATTAGTTTTCCGAAAGGTAACAACCAATCCCTTTTAAAATAAAAGCTGTAGATAGTTTGCATAAGACTGTTACAGTCCCAAAATGTCAAAATGTTTCTTAAATATTAATAAATATTGTATAAAAAGTAAAATAAATTAATGTTTTATTAAATTGTTTTCTTTTTTAATTAAGTTTTCTTTTTGGTGTCGCTTATTTCGCAAAATCGTGACCGAATAACTGAGTGGCTAGTGTAAAAAATCTCTTTCGATGAGCAAAACAATTATTAAAACAGCTAAGTTTGCTTTATGCATCACTAATGAAGCTGACTCGCTTTGCTATGTCCGTTCGCTGCTATTCCGGAATCATAAAATTTATTTATACATGTAAAATTGTTAATGGTGTTATGTAAAGACTCTGTTGATTCTGGTGTTTTGTACAGATCTATTTTCAACAACATGAAATCTTTTAATTATAAAATGTTCTTATGTCTCTATGTCAGTCTGTCTTAATGTTTGTGAATCAGTTACTGAAACGATAAAAATGGTTTTCATAGATGGAAAGGCTAGAACTGTAATGAGAGAATTTATATATAAATTAAGTGAAATGTGTAACAAGTGTAAGTAAAAAAAATAAAGAAAAACTATTTTTATTGAAGGACATTTGCTAAATTGACAGAACAAAGGCCATTGTGACGAATCAATTGAAAACAACGAAAACATGCATCCTGAGTGAACTAACTTTATTCGATGGTTTTAGTGTGTAAAATCAATTGCGTTAGTGCTATTCTTTTATGTATTCTATAAACTATTTGAAATATAGTTAAATTCCGTTACAACTGCATATACTGTTTCGTGTGAAAAGTTAGTTTTTACTATATGTGATATTTTTCATTTCATATACACACAAATAATAAAAACTAAAAAACTGTACCACCTTTCTTTTTGATCTGCATTTTTATTTTCGAAGATACAAATACTCGTAAAACAGTCCTTATTTTATCCACAATATCTATATTATGTCTATAAATGTTTTGTTTTGTTATACTTTTCAGTCATAATAGAAAAAGTGACATAAAATAATTGATTTGATACACTTTGTACTTCTTTACAAAATTTCAAAAACCAAAGCACATAAACTTAGTAATCAAATAACTAAACCTAACAATATAACAAAATATTGTTAAGTTTAAGAAGTTATAAAATGAATCTGACCTAAGTGTTTTTCCCTTAACAAGTTACAGAGTAGGTGTGAGTTCTATGACGAAATTTTTATCTACTATCATTACTATAGGTCATATTAGGTCTTTTTGCGCTGACATTATTAACAAACTGAGGTAAATTAAGTCACTAATTATGTTCGTCTAAGGAATGATAATTATATTAATATTCCAAAGTGAATTTTGATTAAGATAGACGAAAATAGGTAATTGTTTTATATAATATACTGATCGTAATTTATCAATATTTATTACATGTTATTATACAAATAGAAATATTTATATTGTCATGTTTCACATTTTCAAACAAAATATTTAGTAATTACTCTCCTAATATTATGTTTTAAATAATAAGTTAGGTTTCACATAGTAACTGGATATATCAACAATATAACATTAATTAACAGATATTAAATATATTTATATGATGAGCATGAGGACCCCCCGGAGGTCATGCATGAAGAGGTTTATGTCTGTGGCCGAGGCGAAAGAGGTATGCAGGGACCATAGCGTTTGGCGCTCCGTCGTCTCTGGCTACCCCGCAAGGGATATGGCGTGAAGCTAAATAAATAAATAAATAAATAAATAAATTTTAATTCTGTTCATTAATTTAATACTAAATTAATGAACAGATTTTCTTACTAAATTTATTTAATATTTTATATAAACATACTATTCTATGTTGAATAAATAAATGTATTGACTATAACATTCAAATTTACTTATTCAAATTTATTTATTAGATATCCAATATGCTTTTATAAAGTTATCTCTAAAGCTCCTCGAGCTAATTGTTACTCGCTTTTATAATGAATAATAAATTTATTAATTTTGTAATACAAAATGCCTATGTACGTAGGTTTTTAACAACTAAAAGGGTTAGTTCTTCTTTCATTTATTACGAATAAATATAAGCTAAAATAATTGAGTTAGACCTTTTTAATTAATATTTTTTTAATTAAAATAACATTGCCGTCTTTATCACTTGAATCATATTAATGGAATTGACACACGATACTTTACATGACGTCGTAAAAGAAATCAACTTTAAATATTATATTTTGTGATTGGTTAAAATTAATGAATCCCTTACAAAAAGTAATTATATAAAATAAAATTAACGAAAAAAATAAATTTAAATTTTATAAAATATTAAAGATATCAATGAATGACGTCGTTATTGGACTTAATACAGACAAATTAATTGTGTACTTTGTACAGAAAATTTTATAACAGTAGAAAGGATACTGGCTACTTTATATAAGGTTTTTATATTGTTCTCTTTTTTATGAACATTCTGTTTCAAGAAAATATATTGACTTTAAGGACACAATAAACAATACTTTATAACTACTCGTAACTGTAGGCCAAAATTCTTAAATTTATTTATGTTTGAATAAAAATATATTTTTACTATCCAATGTTTATATAATTAAGTTGCCAAAAATAAAATGTTTAATTATATTTTTAAAATGTAATAAAAAATAAACTAAATAAAACGAATAAGATTCCCAGAAAGCTTCAAATATTTCAAGATCAAACAGATTCTGTGACAGAACAAATAGAAAAATATTTGACCCACGAAACCCTATACACAGATATAACTCAGTATTTATCACTTTTGCAAGGGATCCGTAGACAACGAAAGTTATAACTCTTCAATACAAAATAATATGGCCTTGGACCGACGTAAATAAAATAGCGTGTAATATGATAACATATCGTGCCGGTTACCTCAACGATATTAAATTCCGCATGTAAAGTATGGCTTGGTTCTTTGTACTTCGTATTAAATGCTTTAATAAAATTACGTTGGAGTTAAAAATACAAGCCTCTTACAATATGGAAACTAAATCTTACAGACTGGTTACAGAAAAGGCGTCCCAGCTATTTAATAAAGTATTAGGATAAAATAATAGTTTTTAGTTACCAGTATTTCAAAATGTGATTATATTTTAAGTAATAATAAAATAAATAATAAGTTCTTTAGAATAAAATACAATTTAGCTTAGAAGTTACAAACTTTTATTTTAAATTTTATACCTTCTCTAATAAAGTAAGCTTTATCGAGCTCATAGCAATTCTCTAAAACTTTTTACATTATCAGAGTCACTAAAATCTATCTGGCCCCAGACATCTGTTTTATATCATTGAGTATAGGGTTGCTTCAGTTTCAAGAATTAATACATGATATAAAATGTAAAGAAATATTTAATATTATTAAATAACATATTAAAAGAATTATTAAAAGAGATAACAGAATTCTTAGAATCACTTCCACAAGTTTTAATGTAAGAATTTAAGTACATGTTAACGAATACATTCGTTATGTATAATATATATTCACACAAAAATAATTCATTTCAGAAGCTATTACTCAAACGTTTAGGATCGTTCTGAAATGAGATTTCATAATTAACGTAAGCCAAATCGGCAGAAAAAGTGCATGTGAAATTTTAACGAGAGAAGCGAATGAATGCATTAGATGTATCTCAGTTGACACTACCATTGTAAAATATTATAAGACCGGTGCAATTATTTTTTTTATATCAAAAGTCATCGAGATGAAACAGTATTTTTATTAATAACCGATTTTATTATATTTATGTATTTATTAAACAAATATGTAATTATATATAAAAGACGTTTTTTGAGAACACAGTATTGTTGTCTTTATGTCAATACATGTATCATTTTATGGTATTCAATATCAATATAATATCGAACACACAATAATTATAATTAATATATTACAATAAAAAAAAATTCTGTCAATGAATTTTTTAAAGTAAATATCAAAATATATCAGTATCCCAAAATAATAGGGAGTATTATAACTTTATTATATCAAATTTATTTTAGGGATTTTTCACGTCATTCAAGATTGTTTCCCTAATTACCAAGAAAAAGCTTAAGAAACAGAAATAATCACAATTACAAGTCAAGTTATGGTTTTTCTTACTTTGTTAGCGAGCTGTTTTGTGGGAAATCAGGAAAAAATCCTCAATTAGTGTCATCGTTTTATGAAAGAAGCGTCATGTTTAAGGAAATTAATGATAGTCATAAATTTTCAAGGAATTCAAGGGTTCGAGTTCCACTTGATGGAATGAATTGAAAATGGCAGTGTTCAGTGTTCCTTTAAATTAAATTGCAATAATTTTTTTTACAATATTTTCTTCGTTAATTATTTTCACCCTTTTTACGTTAGTTATAAATTTTATGTTTTTTCTCTTTAATATCTTAGTTATTATCAAAATTAATAACTTTTTTTTAACCTTAAAGAATCTCATACGTCTTTAAATTTATCTTCCAAAATGGATGATAAAATATATCTATTACTTATAATACGCTCGATATGTTTCGATTAAAATAATTTAACATACAATACATCTTCACATGCTAGATTATATAGGCTGAATCAACATAACTGATTATATTATATACATACATATATTTATTATTTAAAGATGTTGTTGAGTAAAAAGTTCTTAAGGAATAAAAAAAACTGTAAATCAATTACGTAATTAGTTGTATTATTTTATTAAACCAATTATATTATAAAATATAACTAAGTCGCAACTATGGCATTTCCAAAAATGCCTTAACCAATAAAATATAATACCGCAGTCGGTAAACCACTTAGTTACAACCGCAAATTCGGTCACCGTGTTATCCAATGAAATCGTTTTTGAACACATATTATTACAGTCTGACCTAGTGTTATCCAGATAGAATTTCATGTGCATTTATATCGAATACTTTATAAATAGAAAATATATGGATATATTTTATAATATTTTTTTGTTTTAATTAATTTTACTTGCATTTGTGTGTTTTCGAAAATATATTAGTTTACAAGAGACTAAAAATATAGATAAATAATTATTTGATAGATAGACAAAAATTCAGTATCAATTCTAAACACATACTTTATGGTTCCTCCTCAAATATCTGCAGCCTAAGAAACACAAAACAGCCTAAAGTTACATTTTCGAATTAATTTTATTTTAGGTTTGTCTCCGTCAGCTAAACTTTAACCGCTAAAGCTTGGCTTATACCCAATGTTTTGTTGGTCATGTCCTTGCAAAGCGTTAAGTTATGTATTGTATCACAAAAGAATTCTTTAGTTTATGAACCTCGGATTTTTACAAATCTGATTTGTTTTGTGAATGTAATTTTTAATATTTTTTCGATTGCTTTGTATACTTAAGAGAACTCCCTGTTCTTTAATATTTACAAGTATAAAAAAATAATTTATACAAAGTATTCTCCCTTAGTAACTCCCTTACCCCAATATCATCTTTTACCGTTTTACCGCCTACAACGGAGAGTCGTTCGGATTGTCAGGAAGCCGATTCTCTGCAAACGTCTGGCTTCTTTGGCTTTGTGTAGAGATGTGGTATCTGTGTGAGTCACTGCACGTTACAGCACGTTATCGCCTACAATACCATCCGTCTTCCCCTGTGTAGTTTTTTAAGGACCTTCCTTCCGGAAGTAATTCCTTGCGGCGGAATTTCCCGACAGATAGTACATGGATACTTTCAAATAGGCATATATTCCTACCTCCAACGCCGGCAACTCTTTTGTGAATCCTCGGATGTTGCAAGAGTTCATAGGCAGTGGTGGTCACGTATCATCTGTAAAAACGAAAACGAGACGAAAGAAAAACAAAAAGTATTAAATTTACTCTACCAAACGTAAAAAAAGTAAAAACATATGCGATTTATCGAGCAGATTCTGTTATATAGGCATAAAAGAATACGCTGGTTACCAAACGTCGAAACAGCTACGTTAATTTACTTTAGCTACTTTCACAGTATCATGTCAAATGTTGTACTAACATGATGTAGTGTATATATATATATATATATATATATATATATATATACATATATATTATCTGAAATAAGTTATATAAAATTTTTGTAATGCAGAGGGCTGTTCAAGCAATTTACAACGTGAATCAAAATTATGACTCTTTTTCTTTTTTTCTTTCTTTTATACCTTACGCACCGTTGGGCAGCGGTTATTGAAAGCAAGGGAGAGGGTCTGGCCGTAAGTCAGGATATGGCAAAAACCTTCGATCGTGTATGGCGCAAGAGGCCGAGAGTTTATGCAAGTGGATCACCAGATTTCTCACTGCGCGGAGCATACAGGTCGTTCTCGACGGTTTTTGCTCGGACCCCAAGGCTGTGAATGCTGGTGTACCCCAAGGCTGCGTGCTATTCCCAACTTTGTTCCTCATGCACATCAATGATATGTTGGATATTCCCAACATACATGGTTACGCGGATGACAGCACTGGGGATGCGGTTTAATCAGGTCTCTCTCGAGAAAACGTCGACGACTGCCGAAATAAACTTGTGTCTTCAATAGAGACCTCCCTGGGGATGCTCTCTGAGCGGGGTGAACTAAACCACGTTCAATTCAATCGCCTAAAGACACAGGTTTACGCGTTTACCACTAAGAAAACCCCATTTGTCGTATCATCGCTCTTCGAAAGCACTCCTCTTATTGCCTTGCCAAGTATCAGAATACTAGGTCTCGACATTTCAAGCTATTGTCAGTTGTGTGGTCATCTGGAAAGCAAGGCCAAGTTGGCCTCGATGAATTTGGTAGTGATCAATAGAGCGAAGCCGTATTTCAAACCTGGCCAAAGACTTGCGCTCTATAAGGCGCTGGTTCGACCACACATGAAGTACTGTTCTCATCTCTGGTCCGGATCACCCCAATATCAGCTTCTACCATTTGACCGCGTACAACGGAGAGCCGTTCGGATTGTCAGGGACCCGGTGCCTTGCGAACGGTTGGACTCTTTGGTATTACATAGAGACGTGGCTTCTTTGTGCGTCTTCTACCGCATTTACCACGGGGAGTGTTCCAAAGAAATAATCGAACTGATGCCTGCCGCCGAATTTCACCACCACACAGCTCGCCATCGCCTCTTTTACCATCCATACCACCTGGATGCGTGGCGATCTTCCACTATGCGGTTTTCAAGGACTTTTTTCCCACGTACCACTCGAATCTGGAACGAACTTCCTTTGGCGGTATTTCCGGATCGATACAACATGGGTACCCTTAAAAAGGCATATATTCTTATTTACAAGACCGGTGACGATCTTGTGAATAGTCAGATATTGCAAGAGTTTATGGGCGGCAGTGATCACATATCAACGGTGACGCGTAAGCTCGTCTGCCCTACATAAAAAAAATTAAAATTAAAATTAACAAAAAATCAAAGCAAAGCAAAAGTAAATCAATTAATTAATTAATGCTTACATATGGGCGTAGTATTTTGTTGTCTCTAGAATTGTCACAAATTTTGTTGCTAGTAAATAAGACAAGCTAATTTACTCAAGCATCGAGAGAACTACATCGCCTTGTTGGAGGTAAGGACGCATTACGATGCAGCCGTAGCAATTAGTCATTGGCGTCAAATGATAAATATTAACATTTCTAATTGTATCCTAAACGTCAGCTCCCCGGATGTTCATTACAGTGCCACCTTGCAAGCTGAATACAAATGAAATATTAGTTGAAAGAACAGAGATAGTGGATCGGCACCAATATCACATCCCCAGTGACGAATAATCAGATAGAAATAATTTTCAAAGGATATTAAGTGTTTTGAGAATAACATTATTTGTATAAATTATTTATATTTTCATACAAGACTTTATTATATTTTTTGAGAATATTTGGCTACTGTTTGAATGTAGCATTGTTGTTTACATTTAATACAAAAGTTTTGATCAACTAAAAAACTAAAATAAAAGTTGTAAGCTAAATAACACTCGTTTTATTGTTTTATCTTCATATTCTAGTGTTATATTTCTGTGCACAAATATTTATTAGTCTTAGGTTTTAATATATATCTATACAAATATGATCAATATTAGAATCGCTTAATAACGTTTCTAAATACAAAGCCATACGCAAATAGTGCAGATAATTATATAGAATTAAAACTGCACAACATATGTTATGTCAACTAGTCTAGAAATAATATTTTGTAAGTATAAATTATAAATAATGCTAGGACACTCTTAGTCACAATATTACAACAAACAAATCAAATTACTGAATTATTTATATTACGAATATACCTCCATAATAAAACCTAAATTTATTAGTGGTTAACAAATTTTGCATTAAAACAATTTGAAATAAGCCTAATCTGTGGTTTTAGTATGTACTATTTGTTTTGGCTTACAACTTTATTCAAACGAATAACGAAACCACGGACTCATTCTATAATATAATACAGTTTACCATACGGATACCTTCCGCATTTAACCCAAACATTGGTTTGAGGTAATTATTTATTGTGAAAGTCTGAAATATTTGTGGAAGTCGACTAAACCCACATAACTCAATTATTTTGCTGACTTTAATTACAAGATAAATACTGATATTCTAGTTACTTTATTATAGAATACATCCACAATATCAATATAGTATTTCTATTCTAATCGTAACAACCAAGCCAAAAAGCTGGACGAACTAGGTCATATTAAGTTTCTTCACTTTATTCTGTAAGAATATGGGACCCTGTTATGAATGTTATAAAGTTATAAATATTTGAGATGCTTATATTATTTGTTTTAATTTCATATTTATATTATTAATAAGAAATATAAAAAAATATATTTGTATCTCAAGACTTTACAGTAATCTTTTTTAGCACTTACGGGTATATAATCTATAAAAAAAACCTGTCTGAGAAAAAAGAGTGGTATTATTTTGAATCGTTTGAAAATATAACAATTTTTAAATGTTACATTTTTGATAATTGATAATTAAATCGAAAATAAATATGAACACTAGTTTCGACAATAATCTAATCATAATAAGACAATAGTACTATTTTCAACTAAAGAAATATAAGACAAAACTATACTAACTATATTGAACATACCTCTAAGGTAATGTTAATTTTATAATATTAAAATTCCTAATCAATAAATTGTAAAAAAATAATCTTACATATATATATATATATATATATATATATATATATATATATATATATATATATATATATATATACTAGCAGACCCGGTCACGCATTGCTGTGACTATTGTTTTTGATATATTACATTGTAGTAAACTATTTAAGGGGTAACGTTCAGAGTACTTCTGTCATGAAAATCATAATGTTTTCTTACAGTCGATATTAAGCAAAAATAGAAACAAAATTATTTTTTTAATTTAATCCAAATTTATAACACTATTTGTAAATTACAAAGTTTTTAGTAAATAACTTAGAACACTAAACTTACGAATGAGGTAGGTAGGGTAGATACATCATTCGTAATTATTCAATCCAGTCAACAGATACCGCCATCTTTTAGAATTGTTAGAAGTTAACTGCAAAATAATAAACAAATAAAATAATATTGCGACTATGAATTGAGTTGAAAATTATTATATATCTTTTAAGTTAGGTCAAACTGTACGTGGTGTGTAAATTTATTAAAATCGGTTAAGTAGTTTAGGAGTCCATCGCGGAAAAACAACGTGACACGTGATTTATACATATTAAGATTTCTGGTGGATCTTTTTTATCATTTAATATTTTAAATAATATGATAAATAAATCGTAAAATTATCCTTTTTTTAATATGTTACTTTATCATTTTAATAAGATGAAATAAAGAATAATGAAATAAAACGTATATAAGTAATTTCAGTAATCGTATTAATAACAAAAATCTGTTTTATTTTTATTGTAGTGCTTTATGATACACAATGTTTTTTGTTTGATAACCTGGTGAATACAAACAAATCTGATGGTTTTCCAACATGGGAACAGGCAACATACAATTGACCCCTGGGACTTATTTATGGTCATAGCAAAAGCAAGCCGCAGTGGAAACTGCCAGTCGGAATCATTGCGATGCGTGGTATCAACACGTCTTCTCCTTTATACTTTCCTTTCAGTATAGTTGCTTCTATCACGTTGTTCAATAATTTTTTTATCGCTAACCGTGTGCCGTTGCAAAGACGTGATTGGTTGATATTTCTCAACATTATAACTAACGATAATTAAAGGTTTAATATAAGATTGTGAGGTGGCAATCCTGGTAAATCCAGCAAATTTAAAAAATCAGGCGGATAGTTGACGACATCATCTTGGTTAGTAGCCGAATCAACTGATATATCCTCAATTCGCCTGTAATTTGTTCTTTGGCATGTCAAAAAAAACTGGTTAATGTAATAGATGGTGGCTGTAAAGCTCTTTATACTGCGTTCTGTGCTGTAAAATATACTCTTTGTCCATTTTCTAAATGCACAGCTAAATGAACAACAGTAGGGTGTCTCTCATGAATAGGAAAATAAAATATTCGCCAAACTACTTCATTACTACTAACATAGCGACCCATTTGGTATTGGGTAACTTCATCATTGGAATTCTCTACATTAATACCAATCACAGGCATATACTCCCTTTGGTTACATATTTGCAAATGTATTTAATAGATTTTACTGAATGGCAAGATTCAACGTTGATGTGCGCTTTGAAGGTCTTTGATAAAATGGGTGAATATGGATTAATTTGACAATTATTGATCTTCCATTTTCTGCTGTCGATCGGCGACGATACAAAGGATAACCGTCAATACCAGTGATTGTTTCAGATATTAATGTCCGTGGATATCGCTTTCAACATTTACCATCCACCATACATGGTAAATTTTGATTCAGAGTTCCACAGGGACCATGTACCATGTTTTTGATAACTACCTCATGCAATCCAGGATCTACTTCTACATTAGGGATTTCAGCTGATATTACTGCATCAACTTCATTTGACTTTATCTTGTCAACTAACCAAATCAAAATATGTGCATGTGGCAATCCCCGTTTCTGCCACTCCACAGAATGCATCCAGCGGCGTGTCTCTCAAACACAAAGTTTCACAATGAAATCCATTAAAGATTTCAAGTTTTGTATGAAGACTCTGGCTGTGTCTATTTCTATCCAGTGTGGATTGCATGTAAATGTGATGAACAAATCTGCTGTACCATAATGACAAACATATTACATGGCATTTTGAGCATATTCATGCATATGTCTAGGGCTTACGATGTATGTTGCTGGAAGAATAGTTATTCGACTAAGATTCTGTGCATTACCATCAGTATTAATCGCATCTCGAAGGTGAATGTACTCTTCAGATCTGAGTTTTGTCTGATTCAACCTGATGAATGTTAATCTCTCCGTATTAATTTTAACATACATGTCTACAACATACTTGTGATATAATCGCCGACGTTTGAGTATGTGATTGTCATCATTAGGCGGTAGGAATAATAGTTCATTGAACTGACTTTTTTGTTGGTTTTAGAACCTGAAATTAGATTTTTGTTTTCATAACATTGAAAATAAAAAAATAATAATATGGTGACTGATAATATATCTCCTTGCTAAACTAATATTTTTTAATACCTGTAATGGGGTTTATCATCTTGTTTGAGAAATCATAGCCTTCTTCACCTTGCCAAAATATAATGGGCTATTGCAATGCGTCATATGAGCGGTGTGTTTCCTTTATACGTTGTAATTGATCATTCCGACGATGTAAAACAATATCAAGGGATTCCAAATTTTCTCCAACTACAACGATGGCAACTTCATCAATAGTTGGTGCATTAAAACGTCTTGCATGTTGGCCAACAGGTGTTTTATCAGCTCTGATTACAATTTTGTGATTATCAGATGGCATCAGATCCAGTGCAGTTTTAAACAACATAATCAGTTGATTGTACTCATGAAATAAAGTTTGTAATTGTTCTACAATAGACCTCTTTACTGAATTATTATTTGAACAACGCATATCAATTTCTTGTGGTGAATTGCCAATGAAATAAATTTGCAGGAATTTGTAATTGCTATCTGACACTGGTAACAGTGAACCTGCGCTATGATATAGTTGGCCTTGTATCTGTAAATTAAATAAATCAAATATAAATAATATTTGTTCGTAAAAAGTATATCTGTCTCCTAATTTGAATCCCCAATTTATAATTGATATGATTAGGTATGTCAATATGTAATAATTAGTTGTAACTAATATCCATCATCAAATAATTATATTGTGTTTCAAAATAATAAAAGTATTGCTAATACTGAATCACCAAATAATATTATGACAAAGTAATATATTTCTTGGAGATTAAGGAACTGAAGGTTAATGACACACCTTTACTTAATTAACAGGAAATTTTGTTCACTAAAATAATAATGATTAACTGCTATAATACCTACCTTAAAATTTGGCATGAAATTTTCCCGAACTACGTTTGTTGCCCCAAATGACGTCATTTGAAAACAATTGTTATATTGTTGGATATTTAACAAAAAGTGTATGGAATCTGGTTCTATTCCTGAAACCAATGAGTACAATGGCTCTGGTGGTAGATCCAATGGTATCAATTTCACTTTCCCATTTGCGCAACACAATCCATTGGCTTCATTTCCCTTACAATGAGAGCAAACCAAGTTCATAGATCCAATAGTAACACATTGGTGGTTACTGTAGTCAATTGACAAATCATAATTGAAAGCAGCTCGATTCAAACTTTCGGGATTATTGGTTGAATCTCTCGCTCTCGCTTCCCGCGTTCGTGATATACGAATTCTTTCACGTTCTTTTCGGTCGTCACGTTCTTGTGCAGTATGATAAGATCGGTAATTAGTTTGGTTTGTAGCATTTCGGGTTCTTCTACCTAAATTACTTCGTCTTATAGGAGGCATATCGAATATACTCACCTAAATTATGTCACATGCAATAATTATTAATCACAGGTATTAAAACACTTTGCACAAAACACGATATAAAACAATCAAAATTAATTATTATATATTATAAACGCTTTTTAACGCGGTTTGTTTGACAGATGCAATGACGTGAAAACTGATGACAATTTATGTCGCATTCCAAAACTAAAACAGAAGAAAGAATATTCCAAGGCCAATCAAATCTATAGCTCTTAAATTTTTTGACTTTTCAATTTGGTCGGGTTCACGATATTATCACTTTTGCGTGAACCTGCACACACATATATTTGATTGAATTTGAACTTTGTGCAGAGACAATAAAGTGCGAATTGACTCTTCGACGTTAGTAACACACCTACATTGCTTAGACAAAAATGAGTGCTTGTAATTTAATATGAACTTTATTGTATAGCAATACAGTTCAAATTGACTCTAAATTTAGTTAGAAAATATTTGTATAGGAAAAAGAAAAGGGCTCTTTTAGGGTTTTCCTGGAAATTATTCGAATTTTTCTCGCCGTAAGAACCATCCTTGGGCTTCAAGGAATATTTAAAAAAAAGAATTGTTAAGATTGGTCCATGCGTTGTTGAGTTGTGCGCTTACCAACACATTTTGCGATTCATTTTTATATAATAGATATATATATATATATATATATATATATGTAAGATTATTTTTTTACAATTTATTGATTAGGAATTTTAATATTATAAAATTAACATTACCTTAGAGGTATGTTCAATAACAGTACAGCCATACAATATGATATTAATTTCATGAGATATACATATGATTTAAATTATGATGCTTATCAAACAAATAGCGAGAATAAAGTGCTTAAAATACCGCGAGAAGTAAGCTATTCTTATTGAACTGTACCGGCAGTATTTTAAACAAGTCTATATCTAATAAAGTTAATACTATAAGCAAATAATCAAATATAGACAGATGTATAATTGTTCGCAAAATTTGTAAATAATCTTTGAAACTAAAACTAATCTGTTTAATTGTTGTATATTGAAAATTAAGAAATAAAGAAATATATTTTTTAGGAAATTGTAAGCTATATCTAAAATTAAATCAGAAAGGTGGTCCTAAGCGATCCATTAATATACAAATATGAAAATGTTAATATTATTTAAAGTTAGGTAGAGTTATATAATAACAAACAAGAAGTAACTAATATAAAAACATATTTATTACTACAATATATAATTATAATTTTAAATATGCGGAAGTGTTTTTTTTTTTCAATATTTAAAAATTAAAAACTGTAATCTTTATAAAATATGTAAAACCGGACGTACTTCAATCTTCATCCGTCAATGTCTATTTGGTTTTATATTATTATGTTCCCTCTTTGCAGTAATTGTATAATAGGCTCATAACTTATACTTTATTTCTTATTATGGTTCGGGAGACGTTACCGAGGAAATCTGTGATTGATCATATTCTTTCATTAATCTTTTACATCTCTTCAACGGTGGCTGTTTTCCCCAGGGATATATATTTATTTTCCTATTACGTTCCCATTTTTTCTTAAAACAATTTAAATAAAATTATTTACGTAAATAAAATTATTAAGAATTTTTGAAAGAAGTCCAATAAAAGTTGCCTCTGTCCGAATAAAGACGATTATATATAATGCTATTCTTCGAGGTGGATAGCGACACGCTAGCTCAATCTGCAGAGTGACAAGATGGCTTTCGATTCGGTTGATATATGATATTTGATGAAATTAATGGAATTATAATAAAATTATTTCATTTCATTAAAAACATTATTTGGTATAAAGAGATACTTTGTTACTCCAATCGCAATCGAAAATAAAAGAGTATATATGTAAGAGAAAGGTCACATTTTGTAACGTAAATAAAGAATATTATAGTTAAATTTTTATAACTATTGCTTCAGAGTCTATATATATGAACGTCCCAATTATGCATGCAAAAAATATTTATTGTTCGTCTCAATTAAATGTATGTTATGCTAATTCAGTAACATTTATTATCACGTGGTCATTTAGTTAATCATTATGCTATTATCACAGACAGAGGTATAATTTAGAGGTAATAATTAAAGGAATTAATTGTATTCATTATTCAAAACAAAATGAACTAGTAATTTGGATGAAATACTGTTCATATTTTATATAAATTAATTAATGTAAAAAAATATTTACATACTTTTAAAATAAAATTTATTAGCTGAAGATAATGTTATATATTTGATATAAAATATATATTATTTACAAATATACATAATAATTAAGATGTTATGATCGAAAAAAAAATCTTCCTTAAATATATTTATGTCGTTTGATTTTTCTTGTTCCTTGGGAGGTTAAAAAGAATAAAAATGCTTAATAACTTACTGTTGTAGCGACATAAATGAAATAAATTACAAAAAATTATTGTACTATAAAAAAAAACATTTACATCCTTTAATCTAGCCAAATGTACCTGAAATAATAAATAAATTGTACCACAAATGCGTTCCAACATCACCCCAAACCCGCCTGTTATATGTAAATAGAAGATTAATGATTATTACGTATTATTTTTCTCATTTGATTTGTGGTTGTTGGATATTATAGTCATATTCGCTACTTATTATTATACTTACATCAATCAAAGGTATTCTTAGTAATTCCGGTACGATCAAAGGATAAAAATAAAATATACTTATTTTTAATGCGGTATACAATACTTATCATTTTAAACGTAAACTTCCTTTGTATATACTGTTTTAACGAATTGACCTATTTAGTCAAAACATAGAGGAAATAAGTAAATACAAAATATAAAGAATTGTAGGTTTCATTCGATGTGCCACCGTTATAAAGGGGTGGTTTTATTTTTGTAAAAAATATTAAAGAACATTAAACTTCCGGTTTTATAAAATTCAACTACTACATTGTACTTGGTAGAATACTTGCGTGTTCCAAAAAGATTGATTTTTAAATAAACGACCCTGAAAATTCAGAAATAAGTTGTACACACGCAGTTCTCAGAATGAAAGGCTGGTACCATTACAAAACTATAATATTTACACTTTAATTTTTCTGTAAATGGTTTGGCTTTTCATTTCCAATTTTCATAACATATACAGAACTGAAGTAGAGAATTCTGCAATAAGCTGGTATATGTAAAGTTTGATGGTTATTACACGTCTTAGGTCGCATACGAGTATGTAATAAAACTTGCCGCTACACAAACTTGGTGAACATGACTTGCTGTGTTGGTTAAGTAAACTGTGTCGCAAAACCAAAACAAATAGATACCATGCAATCGTGACCGAGCACAGATGTTACGTTTTACACACAAATGTAGTTTGTACTGGAGTTCAGCGTTCATAAACAAGTATCGTGCTCAAGATTGACCGAATATGCAAAACCTAGTGTAATATATTCGAGGCGTATGCTATGTTGTATGGTTGAATTTAATAAAAGTGGTTAATAGTGCTAATTTATATTTCAACTTTTATATTAAACGGTAACGGTTCTTAGAATGTGTTATTTTTATTTCAAATTAGAGGAAAATTTAAGTTCTCTAGCTCTAGGAAATTAAATATTTACAACCACATATTGTAGCATTTGTTTTCCGAAAGGTAAAAACCAAACCCTTTTAAAATAAAAGCTGTAGATAGTTTGTATAAGACTGTTACAGTCCCAAAATTTCAAAATGTTTTTTAAATATTAATCTATATTGTATAAAAAGTTAAATAAAAAAATGTTTTATTAAATTGTTTTCCTTTTAGTGTCGCTTTTTTCGCAAAATCGTGACTGAATAACTAAGTGGCCACTGTGAAAAGGCTCATTCGATGTACAAAACAATTATTAAAACAGCTAAGTTTCCTTTATGTATCTCTTATGAAGGTGACTCGCTTCGCTATGTCCGTTTGCTTTGTATTTATACATGTAAAATTGTTAATGGTGTTATGTAAGTGCTCTGTTGATTCTGTTGATCTTTACTGATCCATTCTTATCAACATTTTTAACCGTCATGAAATCTTTTAATTAAAAAATGTGCTTATATATCTGTCTGTCGGTCTGTCTTAATGTTCGTGAATCAGTTAAGAACCAGAACTGTAATGAGAGAATCAATATATATAATTAAGTGAACTGTGTAACAAGTGCAAGTAAAAAAATAAAGAAAACCTATTTTTATTGAAGTACTTTTGCTTAATTGACAGAACAAAGGCCATTGTGGCGAATCAATTCAAACCAACGAAAAAATCCTGAGTAAACTAACTTTACTAGATGGTTTTAGTATGTAAAGTCAATTGCGTTATTGCTATTCTTTTATGTATTCTATAAACTATTTCAGATGTATTAAAATTCCGTAACAACTGCATATACTGTTTCGTGTGTAGGAAAAGTTAGTTTTTCCTATATGTGAGATTTTTCATGTTATATACACACAAATAACAAAAACTAAAAAACTGTTCCACCTTTTTTTTTGTTCAGCGTTTTTATTTTCGAAAATACAAATAAAACAGTCCTTATTTTATCCACAATATCTATATTATTTCTATAAATGTATAATTCTTTTATGATTTTCCCAGCACTGTCAATGCCAGCTGTATGACTCAAGCGGGACACACAACATTTATTATTTCCAAAAGAGTCTTGTTTTGTTATACTTTTCAGTCATAATAGAAAAAGTGATACATATGAAATAATTGATTTCATACACTTTGTACTCTTTGTACTAAGAAATGATAATAATTATATAAATATTCCAAAAAGAATTTTGAGTAGGATAGACCAACTGAAATAGGTAATTCTTTTATATAATATACTGATCGTAATTTAATAATATTTATTACACGTTATTATAGAGATTGAATTATTTATAGTCTCATATTTCACATTTTCATATGAAATATTTAGTAATTAGTCTTCTAATATTACGTTTTAAATAATAAGTTAGGTTTCACATAATAACTGGATATATCAACAATATAACATTAATTAACAGATATTAAATATATTTACGATTTGTAACAGTATTGTATTATATGTTTCCATACTAAATTAATGAACAGATCTTTTTACTTTACTTTATTTAATATTTTATATAAACATACTATTCTATGTTGAATAAATAATTGTATTGATATAGTCAAATTTGCTATTTATTAGATATCCATTATGCTTTTATAAAGTTATCTCTACAGTTCCTCGAGCTAGTTGTTACTCGTTTTTGTAATGAATAATAAATTTATTAATTTTCTAATATAAAATGCCTATGTACGTAGGTTTTTAACAACCAAAAGAGTTAGTTCTTCTTCCATTTATTTTTTACGAATAAATATAAGCTAAAACAATTGAGTTAGATCTTTTTAATTAATATCGTTTTAATTAAAATAACATTTCCAACTTTTTCATTTGAATCATATTAATGGAATTGACACATGATACTTTACCAAACATTGTAAAAGAAATGAACTTAAAATATTATATTTTGTGGTTGGTTACACATAACCGCAATGTTGCCTATCCAAAGTTTTGATAAAGGTAAAACAAAATGTTTTTACCAATTTAGAGGATTCTATGATCCATTAATCTTTCTACGTACCTATTGTTGATCTCAGTGGGTGGAAATTTTGTATCCGAACTCCAGCTGAGATCAAAAGATTTCACTTGCATTGCTACTATTTTATATTAAATTGTTACTTTAAAATGATAAAAGAGTTTCGTATGCATATAAATGTAACATAAATAAATAAATTATCGTTTATCCATATTTGCAACATACGAAGGGTAGCGAAGGTGGATTGTGTTCATTCCTTTTTCATCAACAATATTTCGGTCAATATTAAATTTACATAATATTAAATATTTAATCAATATTAAATTTACAACAACTATTATTAACTATTATAACTAAATATTAAATAAATATTAAATTTACAATAACTTTATTATATATACAAACTCGCAAAAACAATTAATGTTCAATTCTCTCAATGAAGACTATTACTAACATGAAACGAGTTCATTAGCCGTTGCAGCTGTTCGCTATATTTATTTTACTGCGCTACAATTTCCTCCATGACACTTTTGCTGCATATGAAAAAAAACCGTTTATTGAATATTGCTTTGAATGTTTCAATTTGTTTAAGCGTTATTAATATCTGTATGTGTCATGTGAATAACGTTTACAATTCACGGTAAACGAAACCCTCAATTAAAAATATACCACAGTGTAATATACCAACAAAATAAATATTTAAATAATTAATCTTAATTTATTTATTTTGCTTAGCAGAAGTCACTGAAAATAAATGTTTATCTTTATGTTTCTGATATATTTTTGATCTTTAAATCATGTTATCAGTATAAATTTAATGTTACTCTATGATAAAGTTATTGTTTAATAAATTGTAAATAAATTGTTTCAAAATAAATTATACGAATTATTAAGTTTTTTTTAGGGATTAATTCCCGGATGTGAACAACATTAATACAATCGAAGAAATATGAACGTTACACGAGGGTATATATATATATATATATATATATATTATATATTGAATCGAATCGTGTATTACGTGTATTCGTGTATAAGTGTGTGTGAAAATATTGATACACATTACACCTGTATCAATATTTTCAGATACAAATATTAAAAACACGGTAAACTAAAGGATCTAGATTTAGATAGAATTATCCACTGTTAAAGTTATATTGAAATATTATGTTGAAATATTATGTATAATGAAGCGGATTAATGAAACCTTCACAAAATATTATATATAATACAAAGAAGAAGCTTATTTTTTTTATAAAGTATTGATGATATCCATGAACGACATCGTTAGTAGGCTTTGTCTGATAGAAAGGGGATAATAACTTTTTATAATGTTTAAATATTGTTCCCTCTTTTATTAATATTATATTTCTAGGAAATTTACTCACTTTTTGACACATTAAATAATACACTGTAACTATTTTCCGACGTCTTAGATTTATTTATTTATGTATTAAAACTTCATTGCACAAAAACTAGTACAATTGGTAGACTTAATGCTATTTGGGCATTATTTACCAGTCAACCAACAAAGTTAACAGAAAAAATAAAATATAAAAGTAAACAAAAAAAAAATTTATAAAAGAAAATCACTTATTAATGAAATATACAAAGCTGTACTATACTAAAACAATCTTAGAATAATAAATACTACATAGTTATCTTATCGCTATAAAATGAACTAAATACGAAAATGTAAATAAATACAAATACTCAAATTTAGGTCAGGTAGTAAATGAACAATAAATATTCACTGCATTCTCTCATGAAGATATTCACAAATGCGTTTCTTAAATATTTGTCGGTTTGGGAGCACGACCAATTGTATCAGAAAGGCTATTCGACAGTTTAATGGCGTGTTCTGTGAAGGAATTAGACATAAAACCAGTATGGTGCGAAGGGATACATAAACTTAAGTTCGATGATGAACGGAGATGTCGGTCGTGAGTTGTCCTCAGTAGTTGAAATTTGGACTTGAAGTACAGAGGAGGATGAAATCAAAGAGGATGATTAAAATAGAAAATAATTGACAGAGAGTTCTTGAAATTTTTCTTTTGTGGATGGAAAGCCAATCCAGCTTAGAACGTCATTAATATATGGGATCATATTTACATAAGTTAAAAATAAAGCGAATGCAATTATTGACGAGACGATCCAATTTATTCCAATCCAATTTATATTTAGATTGGCTTCAGAGATATTAGCCTAAAATACATCAGCGTAGTCAATAAGTGGAAGAAAAAGAGACTGCACCAACAGAGTTTGGATTGAATGGGTTAAAATGTTTTTGTGCCGATAAAATGAACGTAATGAGTACTTAATTTTTCGACATATGGACATATGGACACTCAACTGAGCGTATTATCAATATGAAGGCTGAGATTTTTTGCGACTACGAGAGTGGTATTCTAACAGTATTATAAGTCACTGGTGTTAGGGCAATGTTGTCTATCTTGTTAAGACCATTATTGCCGATTATTATGGCTTGACACTTTTGTGGGTCAACATAAATCCCAAAGTTCTTACACCAACCATGGATCCGAATCAAGTCCATGTTAACACAATCGATAGCGGAGTTAATCGAGTCAGGTGTGGTATGAGCATAAATTTGTAGATCATCGGCATACAACTGGTAAGAGGAAGAGAGGTTATAAGTAATAAAATTTAAGAACACAGAAAAAAGAAGCGGGGAAAGAATACATTACGCGACACCAGACACGAAGATACACCACTGTGGCAAAATTTTGTCAATGCAGACGGAATGTTAGCGATCCTGAAGGTAAGAGGACAACCAGTTTAGTTCCTTGGAAGAAATATTAAGATGTTTAAAACAAGCCAGAATTATGTCATGATTAACTGCATTAAAAGCGTTAGAGAAATCAATTAAAACTAAAACAGTTAATTGAGAATGCTCCATCGCTTCTCGGACATCTTCAGTAACTTTGAGAAGAGCTGTGGAAGTGCTGTGACCAGGACGAAAGCCAGACTGAAAACTACTTCGAAGATTGTTGTTTAAAATGTAAAATTGTTTGTTAACGATTGCTTCAAAGATTTTGGATAGTAAGCGTAATATAGATATGGGACGAAAATCATTGCAAGCAGTGGGATTAGAAACTTTTGGAAGAGGAAGGACACGGGTGCTCCGTCAAAGTTTAGAAAAATATCCCTTGTATAAGGAATTATTAATAACATGAGTCAGATCGGATAGAATAAAATCAAGTAATGTGACAGTCATACGCCGACTAATATCGTCCTCGCCAACAGCATTTGATTTATTTAACAGCAAAACTCTTTTAATTTCTTCCTCAGAGAGTAGAGAAAAAGAAAATGGGACATTAGTAAGATTTGGCAGTGAAGATATATATGAAATGGTTTTAAATTTAATATTATTGTTTAGAGTATAAACTTTAGAAAAAAGACGATTTAATTCATCAGAAGAAAATGAGGTTAGATCAGTGAAACTTTTAGATGGCACTGCACCTAGAGTCTCAAGAAACTTACATGTCACTACCGAGGACGAAAATGATAATTTATTGGATATGCAGCCGTTTGGCAGCTCTTACCATGATTTCCTAAAATTTTGTATTTGCACCAGTTAAATTCGTTTCGATTCAGTTTAAATTTACGGAAAGCCCGATCCCGTCTCCAAATGGCAGCCCTCACATTATCATTAAGCCATGGAGCAGGCGGACGTTTCAACTTTACAATTTTTATTGGGGCATGTTTGTCAAAGAGACCCAAGATATTTTTGTTTAGTAGTTTGCAATTTTTGTGTCGACGTCCGTCACGTCCCAAATGTCACTCCAGTTTATAAGAGAGGCATCCCTTAAAATAATATCAATATTTAATTTAGAAAAACTTATTAAGTGCAGCATTTAAGGTTTGAGTTTAGGAGGCTTAAGGTTATAAGAAAGAAATAATAGGTCTTGTCCAGAAAAGTTTGAAGCCTGTAACTGACCACGATTTATCACCTTATCGGGAGAAACGGTGAGCATCAGATCAATCCATGTATTAGGGTCATTAAGGTTAAGGTGGGTAGAGTCCAAAGGTAGAATATTTAAACTAACAGAACTAAGAACGGATCTTAATTTTTGAGAGGTAGAAGAATCCAATAGAAGGTTAGTATTAAAATCACCCATAACTATCTGATGCATGTACTCTGAGCTAATGCTTTCAAGAGCAGGCTGTAAGTTAGAAAAATAGTTAGTAGAAGGAGGACAGTACATGGCACTAATAACAGCCTTTACTCCTATAAAGCTAATATGTTGGAAAAGAAATTTGGCTGAAGCAGAATAAGAAGCCTGTGATATGTTTAAAATTTTATAAGGTTTTTCACTTTGAAGATATATCGCAACTCCACCGCCACTTCTACCAATATGGTCGCATCGGATTAATACAAAACTAGGTAAGGGATAAGCGGTGGAGCAAAGCTTAGGTTTCAGCCAAGTTTCTGAGATAAGAATTGCATGTAATTTAGTATCATAAAAAGTGTCCAAAAAAATCAGGCTAATTTTGAGGAATACTTTAAGCGACACTGCTTGTAACATCCTCAGTGGTTTTCTCAGGGACACCCTTCAATAGAAGATATTTGCTGCGATGTCGTGACTCAGAATAATCAAGAGTCTTCATTATTTCATCGACTTGTTGTTGAAGTAGACATAAAATATCACAGACATGTTGCTTAAAGCAATTAAACTCATCAGTCAAGCGAGACACTCAATCAGTACTGGGTGACACTTTATTTTTAACTATTTCTCAAAATCGGCCATACGAGCCATAAGTTCTGAAGTTAGTGATCTCTGTGTTTCGGCGAAAGTGAATGACAATCTTGAAACTTGATGTATAGGCAGGAATGTAAATTGCTGTTTTAAAGAGTATATAAACTCATTCGCTAAAAATTATTATAAAAACTTTTAAAATGGACTTTGTTGATGTAAATAAACACAATTTAACTATAAAAACACATAAATTACTATTTTAAAAATAAATTATAAGCACTAACACTTGTATACTTTTTGAAGCCTACCCTCAATCGATTTTACTATCAAACAACATTTATTATTATTTATAATACATTACTTCAAATATTAGAAGCTGGAACAGATTTTATAAAATTTAAAAATATTTGACCCACAAAACCCTTTTCACAGATATAACACATCATTTATCACTTATGCAAGGTTATAACTCTTCAATACAAAATAATATGTCCTCGGACTGACGTAAATAAAATAGCGTGTAATACCACAATGCCGGTTACAAGGACGATATAAAATTACACATTTAAATTATGGCTTGGTTCTTTGTACTTCGTTCTGTATGCCTTAATAAAATTACCTTTGTGCTAAAAATATAAGCCTCTTACTATCCGGAGACTAAATCTTAAAGGCTGGTTAGAGAAAAGGCGTTTCAGCTATTCAAGAAAGTTTTAGGATAAAAAAATAGTTTTTACTTAGAGAGATAACAAAATGTGATTATATTTTAAGTAATAAAATACATTCTTTAGAACAAAATACAATTAGTTACACAAAATTTTGTTTTAAATTGAATACCTTCTCTAAGAAAGTAAGCTTTATCTAGCTCATAGTAATTTTATAAAACTTTTTATATTATCAGAGTCACTCCATATGTCGCTAAAATGTATCTGGATCCAGACATCTGTTTTATATCATTGAGTATCGGATTGTCCTACTTACAAGAATTAATACACGATATTGTAAGGTTGTAAGGTTGTATATATATATGTACATAACATACATTAGAATAATCATTAAAAGAGGTAACTTAGTTCTTAGAATCACTTTCAGTTTCAAAGTAAGATTTTAATTGCACGTTGACGAATGCATTCGTTATGTAAAATATATATTACCACAAAAAGTTTTCATTTCAGAAGCTATTACTCAAACGTGTAGGTTCGTTCTGAAATGAGATTTCATAATTAACGTAAGCCACGCCGAATCGTCGAGTGCATTTGAAAATTTAACGAGAGGAGCGAATAGGTGCTTTAGATCTATCTCAGTGTCACTACAGCTGATATATATTATAAGACCGGCGTAATTAGTTTTTATATCAAAGTATATCATGTTACCGACTTTACGTATAAATCATAAAAGCTTACATTAAATCATTCAAATAAATTGTAGATGGTATTATAAAAATAAAATGTACTGTAATAAATGTATTCCTTCCTAAATTGTTGGATATTTTAAAAATGGATTTTGTTTTGACTCCAACACAACTTCACAATAAAGTCGGTAGTTTATATAAATATCGGTCATTCGTTTGGAAGCTACAGTCTGAGGTGTTGAAATTGAAAATAAAAATGGAGAGTCTGTGAAAGTGTCCTTATTTATTTCTTAATAATTGTTGAAGATAATATTCTATAAAGAAAAGTATCAAAAAAGGGTAATAAATAAAGTACTGCAAGATTGCGTGTGAATTATTTGGATTGGCTGTCTTGGACGCTAGTTTAATATTTCAGAAGAGAGATTGCACTGAAATATTTGTATGAAAACGGCACCACACCACCGGCTGGAGCGGAGCGTATCGCTGCTTCCAGCCGTGACGGATTTCACAAATGAACCAAGGTATGCAGATTTGCAGCCATTTTTTTTAACAGTTTGCTCATGTAATGCATAAACATTCAAGATAAAAACACTGTAGAACGTGACAAATTTCCAGTTCTTAATAATATTGTTCCCGAATTCGATTCTTTATGTAAAGATATACAAATAATAGATTCATGGATTCATAAAATAGACGAATGTGCTCAAATTTATGGTTGGGATGAAAAGCAAGTCATCCACTGTGCTTTACCCAAACTCTCAGGTGTAGCAAAATTTTGGTATCACTATTATTTTCTTGTACTGAGTGGAAGCTTAAGTTTAAAGAATCTTTTCAATCGCGAGACAATTACGCTGAACTGCTTACCGATATGTTAGACAAGAAAGCTCGATATGGTGATTCACTTGAATTATATTATTATGCCAAAATGAATCTTCTTAATCGTTGTGATATAAAGGGTTGGTGTGCCGTTAATTGCTTGATATTTAGTTTAGAAGATAGGGGTATACAGTTAGGAGTGCAAGCCGTAGACTATACTAAACCGGAACAAGTTCTTAAACATTTTAAAACTATAAAGATAGGCTAAGACAGATACGTTTCATTTGACAAACGTGGTCATTCTCACAGTTATATCCGCTACATGGGTCACCATATTATCAAATGAAATCATTTTTGTTAACATATTATTACAATCTGACCTAGTGTTAATTAGAATTTTATTACATTCATGTGTATTATATAAAAAATATATTAAATCCTTTTTTTTAAACAATATCTATTAAATATTTATTGATTATTTGATAATATCATTTTAATGTTTGAAACATTAATTCATTGGCCATTAGTCATAAATTAAATACTTCTGTTATCATATAACTTGTGTTAGTTATCTAACATTACGGATAACTAATTTGTTTGTTATAGACTAATGAGTTTAAACTACATATTGTAATAGAGTAAGTATCCATCAAATCAAGGTCCCAAGCACACAAATTAATATACAGCCAGTATCGCCTCCCCTCAGCCACTATGTTGATTCAGACCACATAATCTAATATAGTCCATGTGCAGATGTATTAGTGCATTAACTTAATTCTATCCTTCTTAGGTACATAATACAATACATCGGAGTATTTTGTATTAATAAGGAATATTGTCAAGTTCTAATTCAAAGTAAAGCAATTATGAATGATTAACAATAAATAATATATGGATTATTTTTTCGATAATAGATTTTATTTATATCAATTAGTTATTTGTACTTATTTGTTTGTTTTTAGAAATGTATATGCCTAATAAATTTCTTATTCAATGTATATATAAAGAACAATTTAACAGACAAAATTTCGGTATCAATTATAAATATATATTGTTGGTTCCTCCTCCAATATGTGGGGCTTTAGTAATACAAAGTCACATTCACTATTCAATTTTATTTTTGGTTTGTTCCCAGTTAAGTTTAAGCGCTAAAGCTTGGCTTATTTCCAATGTTTTGTTGGTCATGTCCTTGCAAAGCGTTAAGTTATGTATTGTATCACAAAAGAGTGCTTTAATTTATGACCTCAGAGTTAATACCTCAGAGTTTTACGAATCTTATTTCTTTCGTGAATGTAACTTTTTTTTTTATTTTGTAGGCAAAAAAATATCTTCCTTCTCTTCAATATAAATATTCAAGTATAAAATAAATTTAATAAATTATTTAATTAATTAATTAAAGCTTACATATGATGTAGTTATTTTGTTATCTCTAGAAATATCATATATTTCGTCACGTAGTTAATAAGAGAAGCTAATTTACTCATGCATCTAGAGGACTACAGCGCCTTGTTGAATGTAAGGATGCATTACGATGCAGCCGTAGCAATTAGTCGTTGGCGTCAGATGGTAAATATTAACACTGGTAATTGTATCCTGAACGTCAGCTCCCTGGATGTTCGTTACAGGTCCCACTTGCAACCTGAATACAAATGAATCTATTAGTTGAAACGGCGCAGATAGGGGATCCGCACCAATATCACTCCCCCAGTGTCGTATGTGTTAGGATTCTATTATTTGAACAAACATCAAAGAAATAATTTTAATATGACATTATTATATATTATCTGTATTGAGAATAACATTATTTGTATAAATTGTTTACGAGTATATTTCCATATAAGGATTTGTTATATCACTTTTAAAATATTTGATTACTATTTGAATGTAGCTATTTTGTTTAAGTTTAATATAAAACTTTTGATCAACTGGAACATAAAAGTTGTCTGCTAAATAACGCTCGTTTTATTTTCTTATTTTCATACTCTAGTGTGATTTTTCTGCTCTGAAATATTTTTATGTAGCATAACTACGGTCTGGGGTTTTAATATATATGTATATTACCCATATTAGAAATGTTGAATAATATTTCTAAATACAAAGTCATATACCGATATAGATAATAATTAATAATTATTTTATTTTCTAAAATTATACAATACGTGCTAGCAAAGTAAATATAACTAATTGCTTGTTATAAAAGATTATTTGATTTACAGGGGTTTTTAAATAATCCAATCCGTGATTACAGGTAATAAATATTTTGATTTTTCCGTAATCAAGCACAAAACAAATGTAAGTTTGAGGCGTAGTAAGTTACTACTAAAATAAAAATCTTTAAATTAAAAAATGCTATTTGAACCTGAGTAGAGTTCTATTATAACAAAAATCTATATATAGTTTTATAGTTTTTATTTAGTTATTTTAGTTTTAATTAATATACTAGCTTACTAGCTCCGCTTTGGCTTGTTTAATTTTTATGTAATAAAAATCGCCGCCGTCCCAATAAATACGATTATATATAGAACGCTATTCTTCGAAGCCGATAGTGACACAGTAGCTCAATCTGCATAGTGACAAATAGGATTCCGAGAGGTAGCAATTTCGAGCCGTGGCCGTGTTGATGAATTTATCATAATAAGAATAACATATTAATATATAATATAACGTGTATTATAAAATGAAATGTGCATTAAAATGGTGTGTATGTACTTTGGAATGAACTATTGTTAAGTCATACAAATATTTTTTTATTTATTTTTAATACTTTATTACAATATATGTATAAAAGAAGAAAAGTACATTTATTGCTATAAACAACTGTTACAAAGGCGGCCTTATAACTTACACAATTACAAGGAAATTTCTTTAACGTTGCAGTTCTTGGTGCATGAAGTAGAAAATTTGCATGAAGTAAAAAATATACCTGTACGATATATGTTATATAATAGTACACATACATACAGACTACCTCTGCACATACCATTTAAATAAGATGATGTAACTAAAAGAACTTTATTATACTATATAATACATAAATATATTAATATTATAAATACTAAACGGTAAATAGTGGTTCTTAAGACGGTTTTTAAATATAATGACTGAAAGCAAGTTATAATACTTAATTCTGAAAGGTACTATAACAACAATACTCTGGTTAAACGCAGAGACATGTAGCGACTATAAATCACTGTGACAAAGTAAACCAGTCAGGTCCCAGTGGTTTTGTATCAATCCTCTCGATCGCACACAACTCCATATTTTATTATAACATTGGATAAAATGCAGCATTACCATTCAAAGAACCATTTGTATTATACAACAATGTACGTGAAATATTTGACATATACTTGACATATCAGAGCTTACAAAATGATATATGTAAACTAGAAGTATATATATATAAAAATAAAACATAATAAAAATAAAAAGTTTACTTACAATGTTATATGTTAATAAATTATTGAAAATTTTTAATTCAATATTATTTTATTAATATGTTTTAAAAGTTTAATAATCTTAATAAATTTCAAAGTATCATATATAGTTATAAAGTTCTAATATTACATATACATGTTTATTTTTATATTTCCCTTCAATATGACAGAGCTATTTAATAATTATTTAATAATTAATCTGTTGAATTTTATAAGTAGTTGTACTGACTTCGTAAGAGAATATTGCTAATCAAAAAACATAAAAATAAATATACTAGCTATAGACATCGATTTTTATGTCAAATAGCGGTCAAAGCAGAGTGCTAATTTCATTTGTCAACCGACGGCCGTCCCAAACGACCTAGACTCTAACCTAACATTAATGGTTTGAATTATTTCGGGTATAATTAACCCATCTGTTTAATTAGAATTTGGTTTTATTTTAATTTGTAAACACACACGTATTTTATATTGAAATCTATAAATAATAAAATATACTCAAATATCCATTAAGTAATATTAAGATATTTTTATTGTTAACGTATTGAAAGCAAAATTTAGATGTTACGTGTTTATTTTCATCTATTGTAATTGTGTCTCAGATATAGACACACAATAATTACAATAAATGTTAGTATTAAAATTTTACTGTATAGGTTATTAAATTATTAAAAATGTTTTGAGAAGTGTCTGCAAGAAATTTCTAACATCCCTCAGGGCAGCTTTTAAGTTATAAATAGCCCGTACAGCGCTTTTTTGTAAAATAATAATATAATTAATTGAGGCAGCATTGCCTTATCAAAAAATATAATACTATGGAAATAACTAAAATAAACAAGTTCAGCCGTATTAACGTCTGTCAATTGCCTACCTATCCTAATTGTAAACACTACACTAGAGAATTTTATCAAAAGTTATACCTAAGATATTTGTTGGGTCAGTCAGTTTTAATACTACATTGTTAAGGAACAAGCTACAATTTTGATTTTATACATTAGAAAGTTTAAACTCCATGCATTTAATTTTCATAGCATTTATGAGTAAATTATTAGTTTCGAACCAATGAAAAAAACGTAACTCCGTACTATTTACTTCGTTATTATTAGTTCTATCACACTCAACTTTGAAAATAAGCGAGGTGACATCAACAAAAAGTTCAATGTCATATCGGACCTCTTATGAAAAAGGGCAAGTCATTAATATAAAGTAAAAATTTAAAGGAGTCAAGAATAGATCATTTTGGAACACACTTACCCTTAAGTGATAACTATCCGATTTAGAATTATTTACATAAACCGTCTAGACTCTTTGATTTAAGTAAGAGGCAATAAGATCAAGCGCAGCGCTGCGTACACCATAGTGGTTAAGTTTGCATAGAAATGTTTGATGGTACGCTACTCAATCAAACCTTTGGATAACCGCAAAACACCCCGAATGCATTCTGCCATTGCTTCCATGCCTTGGAAATATGCTTAAGAAACGTGGCACCCGCATCAGTTGTTGATTTAGCCTTGGTGAAACCATACTGTTTTATTCATGATTTTATTGCAACAAACCAACTTAAGGTTGCTAAAACTGAGATAGGCCTGTAAATTTCGGGTTCAAGTATCGCTACTTTTAAACATAAGAATTACTTTACTGTTTTTTATTAAATCTAGGAATATATCGATTTCAATAAATTTGTTGAAAATTAAGGACAATTGTGGGCCAATATCATTTATACTCGTAATAGTGCTAAGTAATTTTAGTAACACACCCCAAAGATCACCGGTTTTTTAGATTATTGTTTTATATTTACATAAACCATTTCATCTAATGATGAGGTTTAAAAGCAAATCTTTTATTACCTTCTCCAATATTATTAGTCAATTCGGCGATTGTGTCAGATGTAAAGAATTTAAATTACGCGTGACTGTTATTAGAATTTCAATAAAAAAATATCAACAATATCAGCTACATCTACATCTGTATTTATTTAAATATTATAATTTTTTAACTATATAGGTCCATTAGCAGCCATATTTTTTCCAATGACATTATATAAAACATCAAAAGTTGCCTGTATTTTATCTTCTGAATTTAATTTATTTATTTTTGATATAAATAAACTCAACCATTACGCTAACTTTCTTAAATATTTTTAGAAAAATGACTAACTTTATTCAAGAAATGCGGGTTTAAACCACGCATAAACACTTAAATATAAGAACATGCAAATAATTGCAATAGATATTTGAGGATTAGTCAAATATTGGTAGATTACATCATTGAGCCCGTCATTATTTACTTATTAACATACAGTAGATCATGTTACATGCCGCCTGGATTACGTTGAAAGTCAATAAAGAGTAGAAAAATATATTACAAAATAAAACTACTATCAAAAGTTATGACAGTTACAACGAGCTTTCGCGACTAATGGTGGTTGCGATTTTGTTGAATTCTTAGAGAAAAAGTGGCCGTTATTCTCATCCCCTTGCACTTTATCTGTACGTAAACGCTTCCTTTTTGACGTTAAGAAAAGATACGAAAACCCTATAAATCTTTAAAATAAAACCAAATCCTTGAAAGTGAAACGAATGAAATTATAATAATCCACTTTAATGGAAACTATACATTTTTGGTATTAAAAGATACTTTTGGTACTCCAATCATAACCCAAAATAAAAATGTATGTCAAAGGTCATGTTTTGCAATTCCCAAAACAATGTTATAAAAGTGTTTCAATCTATACTACATATGTACAAAAAAAGTGTATAGACATGTACCAATTATACTATTAAAAATGTTTAGTTGGTCTGAATTAAATGTATGTTATGCTCATTATATAATTTAGGGGCAATAGTTAAAGGAATTAATTGTATTCTATACAAAAGGAACTCTTAATTTAATATCATAAATTTAATATAACTATACTTTTTAAATCAAATTATTAATTTATATTTCATTTTATTCTCATAATGTTATATGTTTTATATGAAAGATATCAAAGACAAATTATTATTAATAATAAGTATTATTATTATCCGAATTATAGTAGTATTATTATCCGAAGGTTTTAAGGAATAAAAATGATTAATAACATTCTAATAGATAAATAAATAAATAAATATTTACTTGTTTTGTGTACATAAGTATACCTGTAATAATAGATAAATTGTACCACAAATGCGTTTCAACATCACCCCAAACCCATTTATTATATTTAAATAGAAGATTAATGTTATTTTTCGCATTCAATGTGTGGTTGTTGGATATTAGTCATATTTGCCACTTAACGTGATTCGGATCATTTGTATGATTAATAATATCTGTGCGGTCAAAGAATCTGACCCTTTCTTTGACCCTAGTGGATGAGAAAGGATAAAAGTATTTATGAAATAAACTATGTAAAAAATATACACATTTTAAATTTAAATTGTAAACAGTTTTTTTTACCCTATCTCTATATTCTTCTGTTAATGGTTTGGCTTGTTTCAAATTTCCATAACGTTCATTGAACTGAAATACAAAAAGGAATTCTGTAATAAGCAGCAAGCAGCAAAAGCTGGTATAAATAAGTAAAGTTTGATAGTTATTACACGTCTTAGGTCTGGAAGCACATACGAGTATGTAATAAAACTTGCAGCTACACGAACTTGGTGAACATTACTTGCAGTGTTGGTTAAGTAAACTGTGTCGCAAAACCAAAACAAATAGATACCATGCAATCGTGACCAGCACATGTGTTACGTTTAACACACAAATCTAGTTTCTACTGGAGTTCTGAGTTCATAAACAAGTATGCAAACTTTGCTAATAATATTACAAGTGTTTGTTATATAATTTAATATAATTGGTTAAAAGGCTTATTGGTACTTAGTATTATGACGGTTCTGAGAATAGGAGTTATTTTTTCTTCAATTGTTTTCTTAAAGCTGTAGATAATTGGGCATAATACTGCTACAGTTCCACAATGTCAAAAAGTATCTTAAATATCCCTATTGTATAAGATAAAATTAATTTAATTAAATTATTATCTTTTCTAATTAAGTTTCCTTTTTGGTGTCACTTATTTTGCATGACTGAATAACTAAGTAGCCAGTATTAACAGACCCATTCGATATACAATTTTGATGATGGTTTTAGAATGTAAAGTAAATTGCGTTGCCGTTATTCCTTTTATATTCGACAGACTTATCCCGTTGTAGTAAAATTCCGTTTCTACTGTAATCTCTGTATCGCATGTAGGAAAATATACTTTTCCTATTTGTAGTATTTTTCAATTCATATACCGAAAAACACTGAAGACTAAAAAAACTGCTGCACCTGAATAATACGGTCAAAGCCGAGTCCAATCCCTCATTAAATTAATCTAACTTAAGTGCTTTTTCCTAACGAGTTACAGAGTATTTGTGAGTTCTGTGATAAAATTATTATTTACTAGCATTATGCCATGACTCTGCCTAGTATTAACGGCTTTAAATTATGTCTTTTATACTTGCTCTACAATTATTAACAAAATTATGCAAATTAATGAACTTATTATATTTGTCTCTATTATGGATAGACTTTGATATTAGGTCTTTTTGGGTTTTCTTTACAATTATTAACAAAGTTCTGCAAATTTATAATAATGTTTGTCTAACGAATATCTCTGTCCATGATGATAATTATAAAAACATTCTACAGGCAGTTGTTTTATATTATGTAGTGATGGTAAAATATAAATACATATTTCACATTTTCATACAAAGCATTATGTAATTACTATCGTAATATTGGGCTTTAGTAAAAGCTTCCTTTTATTTATTATAAACGACAAGTTAATTATTTACCAGAATTTAGAAATGGTTTCACATAGTTACTGAATATATCAACAATATAACATTAATTAACAGATATAACAACGATTTGTAACAGAATAATATTGTATTATATGTTTCCATACTAAATTAAATTTGGGAACAGATTTTATTACTTGATTAAAAAATTTATGTTTAATATTTTATATACTCGCAACATTCATTATAACAGTCAAGATATCCCATCTACTAATTGTATTATTGAAATATTATTTTATATATTGAATAATTAATACATATGTTTACAACAACATTCAAACGTACCATTTATTACATATCCATTATGCTGACTGTACCTTTTGTTAAAGTAAATCTGAAACAGACTCCCATATCACTAAACTACTCTATTATTTACAGGACACGATGCAGCAAATTTGAAAACTGGCGGAATTCCAAATTGAATTAAACCTGAGAGGACACTGTCGAACTTTGATCACACAACGACTTCACCCCAGCCTTATCTATACGAGCAACTTCTTAAACTTCATCCCATATATTAAAAGTATCTTGCCCGATTTCTTTCATTTACCAAATTGGAAATATTTTAAAGAACTACAAACTTTAATTTTATTTTTTTTTAAGTATACTAATAAATATAAAATAAAACAATTTAGTTAGAACTTTTTATGTAGATAACACAATGAAAGTCACATTGCCAATTTACTCGCTTTAATTATATTAATAATATAGACTCATGATGTTTTATCACACATATCGTAAAAGTAACGAACTTCATATTAGATTTTGTGGTTGGTTACACGATACCGCCACGTTGCCTATTCAAAGTTTTGACAAAGATGAAATGTTGTTTCTACCAGCTTAAGAGGATTCTATGATCCATTAATCTTTCTACGTACCTATTGTTGATCTCGGCGGGTGGAACTTTTGTGTCCGAACTCCAGCTGAGATCAAAAGATCTCGCTTGCACTGCTACGATTTTACGAACCTTTATACTTTAAAACGATAAAAGAGTATCGTATGCATGTGTGTATGTTACAAGCACTTTTGTGATTGTTTCTTCATAAAAGTTGGTTTAATGGATGATCGCTGAGTGTATTGACAATTTTATTTAGTTCATCGACCCGCAGTGGGGCGTGGTGGGGACTTGTAGTCTTTTTATCGTAATAAAAAAAATACTTTTATCAATATTGGAACACATAAATGGCTGCTAATTTATTTAAAATATTTATTTTTATATTATCGTACATAGTACTAACATCAAAGTGTATAATTTTTTATTCATGTTTTAAGTATAATTAAAAAAGCTTAACAAAAATTGATGTGTTAAATAGACAAATAAATCATCGTTTATATAATAATAATAGTTTCAACACACGAAGGCGGCGAAGGTGAATTGTGTTCACACCTTTTTCATCAACAATGTTTCATTCTATAATGTAATAGAGAGAGAACCTATGAGAGTCACTTCATGAAAACCGAAAATTATATAAATAAATTCATGTTATGGAATTCGGTCAATATTAAATATACATAATATTAAATATTTAATCAATATTAATTTTACTAGAACTTAATATTTAATGTAGATATTTTTTAATTAAAAAGTGTTCAATTTAAATAATAGTAATAATAATTGGTAACAAAAATAATACTTATCGCATAATCTGTATACAAAAAGTAAGTAAAAGAAATCACTCGTCAAATCTGTTTCTGGTGTTACGTATACGTAGATTTTCAAACAGTTAATAAAATTATATCAAATTAAATATTATATGATTCTGTAATTTTCAATTAATAATAACAATTGTTAAAATAATATTTAGTTTAAATATTTATATATTTTTAATATATGAAAAACAAACTCGCCTAAACAATTAATTTTCAATTCTCTCATCGCAATGAAGACTATTACTAACATGAAACGAGTTCATTAGCCGTTGCAGCTGTTCGCTATATTTTACTGCGCTACAATTTCCTCCATGACACTTTTGCTGCATATGAAAAAAAAATACCGTTTATTGAATACTGCTCTGAATGTTTCAATTCGTTCGAGCGTTATTATTATTTGTATGTGTCATATGAACAATGTTTACAATTCACGGCAAATGACCCTGAGTCATGAATTATATGAGTTTTATTTACCAATCAAATAATATGTAAGAGATTATTTATTTATATTTGCTTAACAGAAATCACTGAAAATTAATTTTAATCTTCATATTGCAACGTTCTTTTAATATTTGAATCATTTTAGAAATATTTAAGTTTAATTTTAATGTATGATTAAATAAATGACACTATTAAATTAGATGTGCAATAATAGTTTCAAATTAAATTAATTGAAAATATAAGTTTTGGTAAAGGATTAATTCCATGATTTTCAGCCGCATTTATTCAATAGAAGAAATATGAACGGAACCTGAGCGCTATACATTATGTATATTACATGAACATTTTAGTAAAGGCTTTGTATTGAATTTTATTTATGCCTTCAATAAGTGACATACAGTTACGTGTTATTGCTTTTGTGATTTATATACGTACAAATAATGTTCTTTTAATGACATCATACTTATTCTAAATCTTTATAAGTAACAAAGTTTTTTTTCTATATTTATTGTACCTATTCCGCAAATATCAAAATATTTTCTCCAATAATGTAGGGTTTCTGGTAGAGCTCTCTTTTAAGAGATAAGTCATCCTTTTTGTGTATACTATATTTCATATAGACTGTAAATTGTATTTTTTCCTGGTACATAAATAAATAAATAAATAAAGTTGCATACAAATATTTAAATTATCACTAACATTTTTTAATTTTTATACCCACCATAAATATAATATTATTTCTATTTATTCCAACGTAACAAGAGTAAATATCAAATATTTATTAGGTATATATTAAGTTCATATGAATGTGATATCTTTATATTAATATTTTCAGATGCAAATTAAAAATACAAACACGATAGTATTTTTGGACGCTTACAAATTATCCACTTTTAAGGCTATATTGAAATATTATATTACTGCTTATATAATGTAGCAGATGAATGAAACCTTTATAAAATATAATTATATATAATTAAGTTAAAAACAAGTAACTTTTTTATAAAACATCGATGTCGTTCATTGATAAATGAACGACATCGTTAGTCGGCTTTGTCTGATAAAAAGGACTTTATATAACATTTAAATATTCTTATCTTTTTTATGAACATTCTGTTTCTAGGAAATTTACTGAATTTTACGTCATCATAAACACCATTTATAACTGTGGTCGGACATCTTTAATTTATTGATATCATTTTAAAAATATACTTTTTATTATCAAATTATATGAAAAAATGTTATTAAGAAAAATTGCATTTTTAATTTATTTTAAATTTACACTAATAGAAATCTGGTAAAGATACCTAGAAAGTTTCAAATATTTCGAGCTGGAACAGATTCTGTGAAATTGAAAAATATTTGACCCACGAAAATCTTTTCACAGATATAACACAGCATTTATCACTTTTGCAAGAGATCCGTTGACAACGAAAGTTATAACTCTTCAATACAAAATAATATGCCTTGGACTGACGTAAATAAAATAGCGTGTAATATCACAATGTCGGTTATAAAGACGATATTAAATTACACATTTAAATTATGACTTGGTTCTTTGTACTTCGTTTTCTCTATGCCTTAATAAAATTACCTCAGTGCTAAAAATATAAGCCACTTACAATATGAAGACTAAATCTTAAAGACTGGTTAGAGAAAAGGCATCTTAGCTATTCAAGAAAGTTTTAGGATAAAAGAATAGTTTTGAGTTACTATAATGTAATTATATTTTCAGTAATAAAATACGTTCTTTAGAAAAAAAAAAGTTACACAAACTTTTGTATAAATTCATTACCTTCTGTAATAAAATAAGCTTTATCTTATACCTTATAATAATTCTCTAAAACTGCTTATACTATCAGAGTCACCCCATACGTCATTAAATATATCTGGCTTCAGACGTCTGTTTTATGTATTTGAGTATAGGGTGTTCTACTTACAAGAATTAATACACTATATTGTAAAATTTTTAAGAAATATTTAAAATTTTTACATAAGATGTATTATAGTAATTATTAAAAGAGATAATTTAGTTCTTAGAATCTCTTCCATAAATTTCAAAGTAAGAAATTAATTGCACGTTAACGAATGGGTTCGCTATGTAAAATATACATTCTGAAATAAGATTTCATAATTAACGTGAGCCAGGCCGCCCGTCAAGTGCATGTGAAAATTTAACGAGAGGAGCGAATGGGTGCTTTAGATCTATCTCAGTGTCACTATACATGAAATATATTATGAGACCGGTGTAATTAGTTTTTATATCAAAACATATCATAATAAAATTGTATTTTTATTAGTGACATAGAATGTATATTATATAGGTATTAAACAAATATTTAATGTTGTTTATTTATTTTTATTTTATAAATATTGAATATAATGTATTTCGAGAATATAATATTATTAACTATTCTTACATAATATTTGAGGGATTAAATACCACTGCTACCTAATAGACATACAATATATTATAATAAATAAGAAAATATAGTCATATCCTAAAATAATAAGGAGTAAGTATTCTACCTATATTACCGCAAATACATTTTTAGAAAAACAGTTTTGTTTATTACAACAACTATTTTATGAAATATATGTAAGTAAAATCTAAGTCGGAACTATGGCATGTCCAAAAAAGGTCTTAACCAATAAAATATAATACCGCAGTCGGTCAACCACTTAGTTACAACCGCGAATGGGGTCACCGTGTTATCCAATCTTTTTTGTTAACATATTATTACAATGTGATTAATTATAATTTTAATACTTTCATGTGTATTATATAAACATTATATCAAATTTTTTTTTAACAATACGTATTAAATATTCATTGATTATTTCATAATATAATTTGATATGCGAAACATTAATTCATTAGTCATTTGTGGGTTGGAATAAATTAGATACTTCTATTGTTATATAAATTGTGTTAGTCATGGATCATTGTTGATAATTAATTTGTTTGGTATAGACGTAAAGACTTATAGAGTTAATACTACATCTAGTAGTATAGTAATTATCGATAAAATCAAGGTCCCAAGCACATAAATTAATATACAGCCAGTATCGCCTTCCCTCAGCCACTATGTTGATTCAGTCCACATAATATAGCATAGTCTATGTACAGATGTATTAGTGCATTAACTTAGGTCGATCCTTCATAAGTACATATTACAATACATCCTAGTGTTTGGTGTTATAAAGGATTATCATAAGGTTTTAATTCAAAGTGAAGGGATTATGAGTGATTAATAATAAATAATATATGAATAAATTTTATTATATTAGATTTTGTTTGTTATGCCTAAACTTATTTGTGTTTGTGTTTTCAAAAATATATATGTTTACAAGAGACTCAAAATATCTATGAATAATTATTTAATAAATAGTAAAAAAATCAATTTCAATTCTAAACACGTATTGTTTGTTCAACACAAAGTTACGTTCTCGAACCAATTTATTTTTGGTTTGTTTCCGTCAGCTTAAGCTTTAAATGCTAAAGCTTGGCTTATTCCCAATGTTTCGTTGGTCATGTCCTTGCAAAGCGTTCAGTTATGTATTGTATCACAAAAGAATGCTTTAATTTACGACGCTCTGAATTTTATGAATTTATTTCTATGGGAATAATCGTAAATGTAACTTTTAATATTTTTCTTTACTCTGAACATACAAAAAAGATTTCCCTTGTCCTTAATATATTCAAATTAAAAATAAATAAATATATAAATTCTTATCAATATTTTAATAATAGTTTACATCACATTCAATACAATAACCACGACAATATATTGTTAACCAAAACCGCATGACACATATTACAAAAATATAATACCTACTTATATAATTCATTATGATATTATCCGAATTGAAATAACCACATTCATTATTATGTTAATAAAAAAAAACAATCAATATTGATTACATATGGTGTAATATTTTTATCTCAAATTTCGTCGTGTAGTAATTAAGACAAGGTAATTTACTCAAACATTGATAGAACTACATCGCCTTGTTGAATGTAAGGACGCGTTACGATGCAGCCGTAGCAATTAGTCCTTGGCGTCAGATGGTAAATATTAACACTGGTAATTGTATCCTGAACGTCAGCTCCCTGGATGTTTGTTACAGGGCCCACTTGCAACCTGAATACAAATGAATCTATTAGTTGAAACAGCGGAAATAGTGGATCCGCACCAATATCACGTCCCCGGTGTCGTATATGTTAGAATTATATTATTTGAACAAACATCAAACGAATATTCAGAATAAAATAATTTTCATAGGAAATTATGTGTACTGAGAATAACATTATTTGTATAAGTTATTTATATTTTCATAGAGTTTAAATATTACTTTGAGAATGTTTGGCTACTGTTTGTAGGTAGCTATTTTGTATAGGTTTATTTAAAAATTTTTATTAACTGAAACATAAACATTACAAGCTAAATAACAATTATTTTAATATATTATCTTCACACTCTATTGTTATTTTTCTTTGCACAAGTATTATGTTGTCCAACTACTGTCTTAGGTTTTAATAAACGAGTATATTACCCATATTAGTACAATCTCATAACATTTTTAAAAACAAAGTGATATTAGGATAATGCAGATAATTATTTATAATATGTAACTTATAATTATATAACATGCCAGTTACTTACTTACTTACTTACCTTCACGCCATATCCCTTGTGGGGTAGCCAGTAACGACGGAGCGCCAAACGCTACGCTACATGCCAGTTAAGTGAACAAAACTAATTTAACGTTTAAAGCTTATTTGATTTAAAGTAATTTTGAAAAATCCGGTCCGTGATTAAATATTTGTTTTCTGCTTGATTTGGCCGTAATCGGAATAAGGAAATATCAGTATCATTAAACAATACAAGATATTGTTCGGAAACAATAATAGCTTTTCGGATTTGACCTAAATAGAAGTTTCGGTTGCAGTAAGTTACTACTAAGTTGATATTTATTGTACTTATCGAACCTCGAATCTTCGATCTCTTGAATCCCATATAGTTTCTTCATCCATTGACTTGGTGAAAATCGTTTTCCTAAAAATAAATGTATTTTTCTTAAGTATTTAAATTCTTTTATAGTCTGACTTCTAATTTAGATTAAAGTTATATAAAACTAATAGCACAAAGTATAATAGCGCTTATCAGATGATATTTATACCTTTCCAGTAATATTTTTAACAATTTAATAACATATTTTAAATGTATGCATAACAGCTTTAAGAAGATTTACGGCTTAAGTATCACCATTGGCGTCGGAATTGCAGCCATAATCTGCAATATTTACCTTTTAACTTAATTGCACAAAACACTGTTACATTTTCTTAATAAATAATACACCTGTTTATCCTAGATTAGTATTCTCATAGTCTCTCATTGTCTTCGAAGTGTTTAATTAATTCTAGCATTCCGTCATTTAGGCTCGAATCTTCAATCTCTTGAATCTCAAATCAATATTTTTAACGCCGAAGTACGAATCTCTATAAGACTCAACAATTAATTAAGCAGAATATTCTTTGAAGTGATTTAAAAATCCTAGCATTACGTCAAGATCACCTTTGAGATCACTCATCAAATCTTGGTTTGTTACGTTATGCTGTCAATAATTCATATGAGATTATAAGATTGACTGTATGTTTAAATATTTTAAAGAGTAAAATATTATTTATAATTTGTGGTTTGTAGTATATAAACAACTTGTATAAATCTAATTATCATAGTTCGCGACAACGCGAGTATGGAAATATAAATAATTTTCTCTTCAAAAGTGAATTTTATCTCAAATTCTTAAAATTAATATTATGAAAATTTATTTTATTTGTGACTTTAAAAAGCAATTTCTAGCCGTATAGCATTATGAAAATAATCCCTTTATTTGAGAGTTGGTGTATATCTACATACATATATAATATAATAATAATATATGACTAAGAATTATATAGTGTTATGTAATTATGTTTCATGCTACAATTATAAATTACATATGTTCCAACTTTTTAGACTGTCTGGTTTTGAAGAAGCGTTAATAAGACGAACAATTTTGTACGTATACATTGTGTATGCTAGAGACACCGTTAGTCAAAATATAACTAATAATAAATGTTATTACTTAATTTATCGAATTACCAACATAATAAACAAAATTTTAATACTAGTTAACCAATTTTGCATCAAAACACTTTTGAAATAAGCCTGTGGTTTCAGTACCGCATATACTATTAGGCTTTGCTTTGCTTATATCGTAAAGGATAAAGTGGACTCGTTATATAATACAATTTGCATTACGGATATGTTCATAACTATTTGGACTTAACCCAAACATTTGTTTTGGGTAATTATTTATTGTGAAACTATGAATTATTTGTGGAAGTCGAAACACACGTTACTCAATTGTTTTGCGGACTTTAATTAGATGATTTCTGCTGATATTCTAATTTCTTTGTATAAGGTACATAAAACAACATAATATCAATGTAGTATTTCAATTCTAATCGTAACAACCAAGCCAAAAATCTGGACGAACTAGGTCATCGAGAAATAAACATAAAATTGTTGTATCTTAAGACTTTAAAATCGAAGGAATCTTTTCCCTTCAATATGAGAGAGCTGTTGGATAATTAGTTCAATATATAATCTCTTAAATTTTATAGGAAGATCTATTGATTTCGTTAAATAATGTCGCTAACTAAAAGTATAATTTCGTTTGTATTTTTATATTTTCATTTCATTTATAGCAAGGAATATTCAATCAAATGATATAGGCATCGATTTTTCAGTCAAATAGCGGTCAAAGCGGAGTACTAATTTCATTTGTCATCAAGCGGCCGTCCAAAACGGAATGGATAACTGTAAGCTACACTACTACTAACTGTAACATTACCGGTTGGAATTATTTCTGGTATATTTAGCACGTCTGTTTAATTAGCATGCGGTTTTGCTGAAATTTGTTAGGGAGTAATGCATACTCACTTTTATATGTAATATACATATCGAAATGTATAAGTTATGAAATATACTCCAATATCCATTACATTGTATTAACAAATCGTTTTTATACAATCTTAACTTAGATAGTCAGACAAATATTGTTATAAAATATATATAAATTTTCCGTGTTCTTTTAAATAAAACATTACTAGCTTACGCCCTATAAAATACAATAAGTCCTGGATGTCATTATTGATAAAAGGTCGTTTTAACAATTAAGAAAATAAAAAAAATGCAATAAAAATAACTTACGTCTCACGATTATATTAAATAAAATTCAAAAAAATACATTTGAAGATTATTTATTCATAACATCTACTGAACTGAAATAGAGAATTCTGCAATAAGCAGCAAGGAATGCTGGTATTAAAAAGTAAAGTTTGATACTTATTACAAGTCTTAGGTGGCGGAGCAGATACGAGTATGTAATAAAACTTGCAGCTACACAAACTTGGTGAACATTACTTGCAGTGTTGGTTAAGTAAACTGTGCGCAAAACCAAAACAAATAGATACCATGCAGTCGTGACCGAGCACAGATGTTACGTTTTACACACAAATCTAATTTCTACTGGAGTTCAGCATTCATAAACAAGTATCGTGCTCAAGATTGACCTAATATGCAAAACCTAGTTTATATTATTCGAGGTGTTTGTATTATATAATTTTAAAAAGTGGTTTAAAGGCAGTTTGGTAATATGTAAATGGTGAAAGGTAAAAATCAAACCCTTTTAAACAAAATCTGTAGATAATTGGTATAAGACAGTTATAGTCAAACACTGTCAAAAATATTCATAAACATGAATCCCCATTGTATATGGTAAAATAAAGAAATGTTTAATTAAATTGTTTTCTTTTTTAATTAAGTTTACCTTTTAGTGTCGCTTTTATGCAAAATCGTGACTGAGTAACTAAGTAGCCAGTATAAACAGGCTCATTCGATCTACAAAACAAATATTAAAACAGCTAAGCTTGCTTAATGCATGTCTAATTAAGCTGACTCGCTTTAATATGACTATTTCTATTATTCCGATATCGTCACATTTACTTATACACGATTTTCACATTATCGATAGCACGACGTGGTAGAGCCTAGCTGCAGTTATCTGACTGTAGCCCGTATTGGGCTGGCTCGACCGGGGAAGGACCGACAGAAGACCGACGTGTAGTAACTAAATTCGTTGGTTATGTTCCATCGGTGAGTGAGAGAATCTGGAATCCCAACCCCTCCTCCCCCCCGCCAGACATGAAAGCGATGCCTAAAAGAAAAATACCCCAGGAGGGTACTGGATTTGATGAAGCCGGGGACCCCCTCCCCGAGCAAAATCGGGGAAATGATTCTCGGATTTTGCTCGGGCTGCCCGTCGTATCTGGGGTAGTCAGCCTTTTGTGTTCTTTGAGGGCAAACGACGAGTCAACGCAGCTTTTGCAATACATGATATTTTTCATTCCATATACCGAGAAAATATTTCTAAAGACTATTAAACTATTGCACCTGAACAATGCGGTCAAAGCCAAATCCAAACTCTCGTATATTATTTTTTTCGAATTAAAAAAACAATTTTTATAGTTCATCAAAATACCAACATTGTGAGTATAAATGTTTACTTGTATTAAGGTTTCTGCGAGCACTTTTAACGCCAGCTGTATGACTCAAACGGGATAGATATGATTTGTGATTCCCACAAGAACCTTATTTTGTACGTTTTTCAGTATTCTTGGAATTTTGTAATTTTTGTGATAATTAATTTTATCCATATAGCAGTTTTGTAAAAAATAACCAATTCCAAACATACATATGTATTAAATCTAAGCAGTCAAATAACTGAACCTAACAACATAAAGTCATGCTGTTTTAATAAGAGATTAAATTAATCTAAACTAAGTGCTTTCCCGTAACGAGTTACATTGTATGTGTGAGTTTTGTGCCGATATTATTATCTACTAGTAGTGTGCCTCGGCGTTGCCTGGCACTTACTGCGTTTGATGTTAGGTCTTTTTCGACTTGCTTTACAAATTTTAACAAAGTTTTGCAAAAATTACTCACTAACCTCTAATTATGTATGTCTAAGAAATCTCTCTATCGATGGTAATTATTATATAAATAGTCTAAAGTGAATTTTGAATAAGACAGACGCACTGACGCTAGAATTTGTTTTATATTATGTAGTGATGGTAATTTATCAATATTTATTACACATTAAATTAGTGAACGAATTATTAACAGTCTCATATTTCACATTTTCAGAATATTTAGTAATTACTAACTGAATATTGTGCTTTAGTAAAAGCTTGCTATTATTTATTATTAACGACAAGTTAAATATTTATCCGAAGTTATAAAAGGTTAACATAGTAACCGGATATATTAACAATATAAGATTAATTAACAGATAAATATATTTCACGATTTGTAACAAAATATTATGGTTTTATATCTTTCCATACTAAATTACAGTCTGGAACAGATTTATTAACATAATTGATTAAATAAAAAATTAATATTGATGCAGCAAATTTGAAACGAGACGGATTGCCAAACTGAATCAAACCTGAGAGGACACTGCCGAACTTTAAACAAATCACTCAACGACCCCAACTTTATCTATACGAGCAACATCTTAAACTAATCAATTTCTTTCGTTTACTTATTTACAAATATGTTAACTCATAAAAAAAATTCGACATAACTTAGTCATAACATTTATAATATGCTTTAATAAAGTTATCTCTAAATCTCCTGTTACTCATTTGTTGTTATGGGTTTATTAATTTTCTGAAAACATAGTGTCCATTTGCATAGCTTTTTTAAAAAATAGCTATTACTTCTACTATTTTCTTTTAAGAATACTAATTAATTAAATAAAAACAATTGAATGCAGATAAAACAATAAAAACCACAATCGCAATACTCGTTTTAATCATATTAATGGAATAGACACATGATGGTTTATCCCACACATCGTAAAAGAAACGAACTTAACAGATTATATTTTGTGGTTGGTTACACGAAACCGCAATGTGTTATATTGAAAGTTTTGATAAAAATGAAAAATTGTTTCTACCAGCTTAAGAGGATTCTATGGTCGATTAATCTTTCACGTATCTATTGTTGATCTCGGCGGGTGGAACTTTTGTGTCCGAACTCCAGCTGAGATCAAAAGATCTCGCTTGCACTGCTACGATTTTACGAACCTTTATGCTTTAAAACGATAAAAGAGTATTATATCGTATACATGTGAATATATTTCGAGCACTTTTGTGATTGTTTCCTCATAAAAGTTGGTTTAATGGATGGTCGCTGAGTGTATTGACAATTTTATTTAGTTCAGTGGAGCAGTGGACCGTGGTGGGGGCTTGTAGTCTTTTTTATCGTAATAGACAGAAATACTTTTATTAATATTGGAACACATAAATGGCTTCTTATTTAATTTCCATATTTATTTTCATATAACCGTACATAGTACTAATATCAGAGTATATAATTTTTTATTTATGTTTTAAGTATAATAAAAAGAACGTAACTAAAATTGATGTGTTAAATAGACAAATAAATCATCGTTTAAATAGTTTCAACACACGAAGGCGGCAGAGGTGAATTGTGTTCACCCCTTTACATCTACGATGTTTCGGTCAATATTAAATTTATATAATAATATATTATTAAATCTACAACAACTGTATTATATATTTATTTATTTTGATAATATTGTTGTTAATTGTATTATAAACTTTTATGTTATTTGTAAAGTAGTCAATTCAAATTATAGTAAGAATAGTTGGAAATAAAAATGATATTTACTGCTTATCTGAAAACTATAAGTAGGAGTCAAAGAAACCACTAGTTAAATCTGTTTGTGGTGTTACGGATACATAGATTTGCAAACTATTATTAAAAATATATCAAATAATATAAGACATGAGTCTGCAATTTTAAATTAATAATATTAATATCTATAAAAATATCAAATAAATATAATAATTAATATGTGAGCAACGTTTGCAATTCAAGGCAAATGAGACCCTGAATCAAAAATGAAATGAATTTTACATAGCAATCAAATAATATGTAAGATTACATATTTTGCTCAACTGAAGGCACTGAAAATAAATATTTATCTTCATATTTGTGATGTTCTTTCGATGTTAGTATCATTTTATAATTTTATAACTTAATGTTACTGAAAGTTGAATTGAATTTTGTGTTATGATGAAGTTAATGTTTCTTTAATTGTAAATAAATTGTTTCAAATTAAATTAATTGAGTAACGAAGTTTTGGTAAAGGATTTATTCCCAGATTTGAACTACATTGATACAAACAAAGAAATATGAACAGAAACAGATCGCTATATATTACATGTTTTACATGAACATTTTATTAAAGGCTTTGTATTGAATTTTATTTATGCCTCCAATAAGTGACATACAGTTACGTGTTACTGCTTGTGTGATTTATATACGTACAAATAATGTTACCCTACAACATATTTATTCTAAAGCTTTCTCAGTGACAAAGGTAAATACAAATATTTAAATTATAATTTTTTATATTCCATTTCTGGTTTCTTCCAACATACAAACAGAAAATATCAAATATTTATTATATATTAAATTTATATGTTACATTTATTATATTATTTTCAGATATCAATACACCATGTTTGAAGATCTTAAAATTATTGACTTTTAGATTTTATTATTTTTTTATACAATATCCTAAGCGTGCAACCGCTCAGTAAAACCACAATTGGGTCACCATGTTCTCCAATGGAATCGTTTTTGTACACATATTATTCAATCTGACCTAGTGTTATTCAATTACAATTTCATTTGGACTTATGTCGAATACTTTGTATCAAAGAACCAATAATGCATATCCAGCATTATGTTTGAAACATTAATTATTCATAATCCATGTGTGTTTGTATAAATTATATACTTCTATTATCGTATAACTTGTGCTAGTCATCGAATATTACTGACAAATAATTTAATTATTGATTAATAGACTAATGGGTAATAGCTACTTCTAGTAGTATAGTAAATATCGATAAAATTAAGGTCAAATCAAATTAATATACAGCCAGTATCTTCTTCCCTCAGCCACTCTGTTGATTCAGTCCACGTAATATAGCATAGTCTATGTGTATTAGTGCATTAACTTAGGTCTATCCTTCATAAGTACATAATACAATACATATGGTGTTTTATGTTTATAAGGTTTACTGTCAAGTTTTAATTCAAAGTAATGCGATTATGTATGATTAATAACTATAAATTTTATCGTAACAGACTTTGCTTGTTTTACTTAAGCTTATTTGTGTTTGTGTTTTCAAAAATATATATGTTTACAAGAGACTGGTTCCCCTCCGAATATGTGGAGGTTCAAAAGTACAAAGTTACATTCTCAAACCAATTTTATTTTTGATTTGTTTCTGTAATAACGTAATAAAAAATATTTGACCCACGAAAATCTTTTCACAGATATAACACAGCATTTATCACTTTTGCAAGGGATCCGTAGACAACGAAAGTTATAACTCTTCAATACAAAATAATATGTCCTTGGACTGACGTAAATAAAATAGCGTGTAATATCACAATGCCGGTTACAAAGACGATATTAAATAACACATTTAAATTATGACTTGGTTCTTTATACTTCGTTCTCTATGCCTTAATAAAATTACCTTAGTGCTAAAAATGTAAGGCTCTTACAATATGAAAACTAAATCTGAAAGACCGTTAAGAAAGAAAGGCATTTCAGCTACTCAAGAGAGTTTTATGATTAAAGAATTGTTTTTAATTACCTCTATTTCAAAATGAGACCATATTTTAAATCAACATTCAATTTTAATTTAATACCTTCTTTAAAGTAAACTTTATCAAGTTCATATTGAAATTAATTTTACGTTATCACAGCACCATACGAAACTAAATGTATGTGGCTCCAAACATCAATTTCAAACCATTGAGTATAGGGCTCTTCCATTTACAAGAAATTATACACGATATCGTAATATTATAGGAAATATTAAATATAATTGCATACTATATATTATAAGAATTATTAAAAGACATAACTTACTTCTTAGAATCACTTCCACAAGTTTCAAAGTAAGAACTTAATTGCACGTTAACGAATGCATTCGTCATATAAAGTATATATTCCCACAAAAAGATTTCAAATCTGAAGTTATTACTCAAACGTGTAGGTTCATTCTGAAATGAGATTTAATAATTAACGTAAGCCAGGCCGGCCCGTCAAGTGCATGTGAAAATTTAACGAGAGGAGCGAATGGGTGCTTTAGATCTATCTCAGTGTCACTACAGATGAAATATATTATAAGACCGGCGTAATTAGTTTAGCATAGACATCAAACTTATATTATGATAAAATTATTTTTTTATTAATGACACAAAATTTATAATATATGTATATGTATTAAATAAATATATGATTTTATATAATTTTTTATTATATAAAAGACGTTTTTTAAGAATTAGAATTATTATAAATTTAAATTTTTATTAATGACGTTATTCATATACCTATTAAACAAATACTTATTAGAAATATTTAATTTTAGTAATATATTTTTATTTTATAATTATAGAATATAATGTATTTAGAGAATATAATATTATTAACTGTCTTACTTTCATTATATGTATTTGAGAGATTAAATACCACTGCAACTTAAAAGACATACAATATATATTAACAAAATAAGGTTTGTATTAGTTAGCGAAAAAGTAAATAAGAAAATATAGTAGTATCCTCAGCTAGTAAGGAGTATTCTACCTTTATTACATCAAATTAATTTTAAGAAAAAAGACTGCATATCAATTACATAGGCTGTATTGGTTTTGTTTATTACAACGATTATTTTATGAATTATAATTAAGTAGCAGGAACTATGACATGTCCAAGAAAGCCCTCAATAATAAAATATAATGCCGCAGTCGGTCAACCACTTAGTTACAACCACAAATAAATTTTATTACATAACATGGTGACCACCATGTTATCTAATAAAATTTTTTTTGTTAACATATTATTACAATGTGATTAATTATAATTTCAATACTTTCATGTGTATTATATAAACATTATATCAAATCTTTTTTTAATAATATGTATTAAATATTCATTGATTATTTCATAATATAATTTTATGTGTGAAACATTAATTCATTAGTCATTTGTGGATTGGAACAAATTAGATACTTCTATTGTTATATAACTTGTGTTAGTCATGGAACATTGTTGATAATTAATTTGTTTGTTATAGACGTAAAGACTTATAGAGTTAAAACTACATCTAGTAGTATAGTAATTATCGATAAAATCCCTTGATTTTATCGATAATTACTCCCAAGCACACAAATTAATATACAGCCAGTATCGCCTTCCCTCAGCCACTCTGTTGATTCAGCCCACATAGTCTAACATAGTCTATGTGCAAATGTATTAGTGCATTAACTTAGGTCTATCCTTCATAAGTACATATTACAATACATATAGTGTTTGGTGTTTATAAAGGATTATCATAAAGTTTTAATTCAAACTGAAGCGAATATGAGTGATTAATAATAAATAATATATGGATAAACTTTATTATAATAGATTTTGTTTGTTATGCCTAAACTTATTTGTGTTTGTGTTTTCAAAAATATATATGTTTACAAGAGACTCAAAATATTTATGAATAATTATTTAATAAATAGTAATAAAATCAATTTCAATTCTAAACACGTATTGTTTGTTCAACACAAAGTTACGTTCTCGAACCAATTTTATATTTGGTTTATTTCCGTCAGCTAAACTTTAAATGCTAAAGCTTGGCTTAAACCCAATGTTTCGTTGGTCATGTCCTTGCAAAGCGTTTAGTTAAGTATTGTATCACAAAAGAATGCTTTAATTTATGAAGCTCTGAGTTTAATGAATTTATTTCTATAGGAATAATCGTAAATGCAACTTTTAATATTTATCTTTACTCTGAAGATACAAAAAAAGTTTTCCCTTATCCTTAATATATTCATATTAAAAATAAATAAATAAATAAATTCTCACCAATATTATATTAATAGTTTACATTACATTCAATACAATAACCACGACAATATATTGTTAACCAAAACCGCATGACACATATTACAAAAATATAATACCTACTTATATAATTCATTATAATATTATCTGAATTGAAATAACCACATTCATTATTATGTTAATAAAAAAAAACAATCAATATTGATTACATATGGTGTAGTATTTTTATTTCAAATTTCGTCGTGTAGTAATTAAGACAAGGTAATTTACTCAAACATTGATAGAACTACATCGCCTTGTTGAATGTAAGGACGCGTTACGATGCAGCCGTAGCAATTAGTCCTTGGCGTCAGATGGTAAATATTAACACTGGTAATTGTATCCTGAACGTCAGCTCCCTGGATGTTCGTTACAGGACCCACTTGCAACCTGAATACAAATGAATCTATTAGTTGAAACAGCGGAGATAGTGGATCCGCACCAATATCACGTCCCCGGTGTCGTATATGTTAGAATTCTATTATTTGAACAAACATCAAACGAATGTTCAGAATAAAATAATTTTCATAGGATATTATGTGTATTGAGAATAACATTATTTGTATAAGTTATTTATATTTTCATACAGTTTAAATATTACTTTGAGACTGTTTGGCTACTGTTTGTAGGTAGCTATTTTGTATAGGTTTATTTAAAAATTTTGATTAACTGAAACATAAACATTACAAGCTAAATAACAATTATTTTAATATATTATCTTCACACTCTGTTGTCCAACTACTGTCTTAGGTTTTAATAAACGAGTATATTACCCATATTAGAACAATCTCATAACATTTCTAAAAACAAAGTGATATTAGGATAATGCAGATAATTATTTATGTAACCTAATAATTATATAACATGCCAGTTACTTACTTACTTACTCACCTTTACGCCATATCCCTTGCGGGTTAGCCAGTGACGACGGAGCGCCAAACGCTACGCTACATGCCAGTTAAGTGAACAAAACTAATTTAACGTTTAAAGCTTATTTGATTTAAAGTAATTTTGAATAATCCGGTCCGTGATTAAATATTTGTTTTCTGCTTGATTTGGCCATAATAGGAATAAGGAAATAGCAGTATCATTAAACAATACAAGATATTGTTCGGAAACAATAATAGCTTTTCGGATTTGATCTAAATAGAAGTTTCGGTTGCAGTAAGTTACTACTAAGTTGATATTTATAGTACTTATCGAACCTCAAATCTTCGATCTCTTGAATCCCATATAGTTTCTTCATCCATTGACTTGGTGAAATTCGTTTTCCTAAAAATAAATGTATTTTTCTTAAGTATTTAAATTCTTTTATAGTCTGACTTCTAATTTAGATTAAAGTTATATAAAACTAATAGCACAAAGTATAGTAGTGCTTATCAGATGATATTTAAACCTTTCCAGTAATATTTTAAACAATTTAATAACATATATTAAATGTATGCATAACAGCGTTAAGAAGATTTACGGCTTAAGTATCACCATTGACGTCGGAATTGCAGCCATAATCTGCAATATTTACCTTTTAACTTAATTTCACAAAACACTGTTACTTTTTCTTAATAAATAATACACCTGTTTATCCTAGATTAATATTCTCATAGAATTGTCTTCGAAGTGTTTAGTAAATTCTAGCATTACGTCAATTAGCCTTGAATCTTCAATCTCTTGAATCCCAAATCAATATTTTTAACGCCGAAGTACGAATCTCTCTAAGACTCGACAATTAATTAAGCAGAATATTCTTTGAAGTGATTTAAAAATCCAAGCATTACGTCAAGGTCACCTTTGCGATAACTCATCAAATCTTGGTTTGTTACGTTATGCTGTCAATAATTCATATGAGAATATAGTTGTATGAGAATATAGACTGTATGTTTAAATATTTTAAAGAGTAAAATGTAATATATATTTTGTTGTTTGTAGTATATAAAGAGCTTTGTTGGAGCAAACATTGGTTTTGGGTAATTATTTATTGTGAAAGTATGAATTATTTGTGGAAGTCGAAACCCAGATAACTCAATTGTTTTGCTGACTTCAATAAGGAGATTACTGCTGATATTCTAATTTATTTGTAATAAGATACATAAAACAATACAATATCAATGTAGTATTTCAATTCTAACAGTAACAACCCAGCCAAAAACCTGGATAACTAGGTCAAATTACGTTTTTTCATTTTATTCTGTTACCAATTTTCAAAGTTTAGTAAGTAGCTATAGACGGAATATAAGTTTTAGAAAAGTTGTAAAGCTGTTACCATTTGAGATGTTTTTGTTATTTTTTTTATTAACTTTTTCATAATATACAGGGGAAATACAAATGAAATATGAGAGAGCTATTGAATAAGTAGTTCAATAGATAATCTCTTAAATTTTACAAGAAGTTCAATTGATTTCGTAAAAGAATATTGCTATATTTTCATTTCGTTTACAGCAAGGAATATTCCATCTAATGATATAGGCATCGATTTTTCAGTCAAATAGCGGTCAAAGCGGAGTACTAATTTCATTTGTCATCCAGCGGCCGTCCAAAACGGAATGGATAACTGTAAGCTACACTACTACTAACTGTAACATTACCGGTTGGAAATATTTCTGGTATATTTAGCACATCTGTTTAATTAGCATGCGGTTTTGCTGAAATTTGTTAGGGAGTGATGGATACTCACTATTTATATGTAATATCCGATGGAAATGTATAAGTTATAAAATATACTCCAATATCCATTACGTTGTATTAACAAATCTTTTTTATACAATCTTAACTTAGATAGTCAGACAAATATGTTTATAAAGTAAATAAAAATTTTCCGTGTTCTTTTAAATAATACATTACTAGCTTAAGCTCTATAAAATACAATAAGTCCTGGATGTCATTATTGATAAAAGCTCTTTTTAACAATTAAGAAAAAAAAATCCAATAAAAAAAACTTACGTCGCACGATCATATTAAATAAAACTCAAAAAAATATATTTAAGGATTATTCATTCATAACATCTACTCAACTGAAATAGAGAATTCTGCAATAAGCAGCAAGGAATGCTGGTATTAATAAGTAAAGTTTGATACTTATTACAAGTCTTAGGTCTCGAAGCACATACGAGTATGTAATAAAACTTGCAGCTACACGAAATTGGTGAACATTACTTGCAGTGTTGGTTAAGTAAACTGTGCGCAAAACCAAAACAAATAGATACCATGCAGTCGTGACCGAGTACAGATGTTACGTTTTACACACAAATCTAATTTCTACTGGAGTTCAGCGTTCATAAACAAGTATCGTGCTCAAGATTGACCTAATATACAAAACCTAGTTTATATTATTTGAGGTGTTTGTATTGTATAATTTTAAAAAGTGGTTTAAAGGCTGTTTGGTAATACGTAAATGGTGAAAGGTAAAAATCAAACCCTTTTAAAGAAAATCTGTAGATAATTGGTATAAGACAGTTATAGTCAAACAATGTCAAAAATATTCATAAACATGAATCCCCATTGTATATGGTAAAATAAAGAAATGTTTAATTAAATTGTTTTCTTTTTTAATGAAGTTTACCTTTTAGTGTCGCTTTTATGCAAAATCGTGACTGAGTAACTAAGTAGCCAGTATAAACAGGCTCATTCGATCTACAAAACAAATATTAAAACAGCTAAGCTTGCTTAATGCATCTCTAATTAAGCTGACTCGCTTTACTATGACTATTTCTATTATTCCGATATCGTCACATTTACTAATACACGATTTTCACATTATCGATAGCACGACGTGGTAGAGCCTAGCTGCAGTTATCTGACTGCAGCCCGTATTGGGCTGGCTCGACCGGGGAAGGACCGACAGAAGACCGACGTGTAGTAACTAAATTCGTTGGTTATGTTCCGTCGGTGAGTGAGAGAATCTGGAATCCCAACCCCTCCTCCCCCCCGCCAGACATGAAAGCGATGCCTAAAAGAAAAATACTACAGGAGGGTACTGGATTTGATGAAGCCGGGGACCCCCTCCCCGAGCTAAATCGGGGAAATGATTCTCGGATTTTGCTCGGGCTGCCCGTCGTATCTGGGGTAGTCAAAGTATCGCCTTTTGTGTTCTTTGAGGGCAAACGACGAGTCAACGCAGTTTTTGCAACATCCGGGGACTTCATTCCAACTTGAATGCCGTCCACTATCATCTAGAGACGGCGCAGCCGGCCTTGCTGTTTCTGACGGAGACGCAGATCTCTCAACCTAACGACACAGTGTACCTATCATACCCCGGGTATAAACTAGAACACCATTTTATACCACACGCCGGGGTATCTGTGTTCGTAAGGGAGGATATCTGCTACCGTCGCCTTCAGGTTTTTGAAGGTCGGGACCTGTCTGTACTCGGGCTGCGCGTGGACATGGACGACCATGTCAGAGCCTACGCGTGCCTCTACAGGTCCCATAGTGGTAATGCAGAAACGGATCAACTCTTGGGCCATGTTCAGGCGAAGATTGACGATCTGCTTTCATAGACTCCCTCCGCCGTAGTCGTAGTCCTCGAGGACTTCAATGTGCATCATGCCGATTGGCTAGGGTCACGTGCCACCGACTACGCGGGAAGATCTGTGTTTGAATTTGCTCTGGCAAATGGTCTGTCCCAATTGGTCAAGACGCACACTCGTCTATCGGACGTGGACAGCCATATGCCCTCTTTGTTGGATCTTCTGTTGACTACACATCCCGGAAAGTCACTGTCGAGGCTCCCTTAGGGTCCTCTGATCATTGCTTGGTACGCGGTGTAGTGCCCATTAAACGCTCAGCTCGAACAAGACCCACGACTCGAGGCGTTTGGCACTACAAGTCAGCGGATTGCGGTCTCATGGAAGCGTGCCTGACGTGGCTTCTTTGTGCATCTTCTACCGCATTTACAACGGGGAGTGTTCCGAAGAACTATTCGATCTGATGCCTGCCGCGGAATTTCATCACCGCACAATGCGCCATCGACTTCTTTACCATCCCTATCACCTCAATGCGTGGCGATCCTCCACTGCGGTTCTCAAGGACCTTTTTTCCACGTTCCACTCGCTTATGGAACGAACTCCCTTCGGCGGTATTTCCAAATCGGCACGACATGGGTACCTTCAAAAAAGGCGTTTACTCCTACCTACAAGGCCGGCAACACTCTTGTGAATCCTAGGATGTTGCAAGAGTTCATGGGCGGCGGTGATGACGTCACTGACCCGCCAGCTCGTTTGCCCTCCACCTACAAAAAAAAAAAAAAAGAAAAACGAGGGCATTACGAATCGACAAATCAATTGACAATAATGAAAATATAATGCATCCTAAGTAAATTTAGTTTATTAGATGGTTGTATGTAAAACAAGTTGCTTTCTCCCCCACTATTCTCTGATGTTTCGATAGACTTCTGCCGTTTTAATAAACTTCCTTTACTGTTACTATGTCTTTTTTACAAGTAGGTTAACGCAGTTTTTCTATATATGATATTTTTCATTTCATATACCGAGAAAATATTTCTAAAGACTATTAAACTATTGAACCTGAACAATGCGGTCAAAGCCAAATCCAAACTCTCGTATATTTTTTTTTCGAATTAAAAAAAAACAATTTTTATAGTTCATCAAAATACCAACATTGTGAGTATAAATGTTTACTTGTATTAAGGTTTCTGCGAGCACTTTTAACGCCAGCTGTATGACTCAAACGGGATTGATATGATTTATGATTCCCACAAGAGCCTTATTTGGTACGTTTTTCAGTATTTTTGTAATTTTTGTGACAATTCATTTTATCCATATAGCAGTTTTGTAAAAAATAACCAATTTCAAAACATACATATGTATTAAATCTAAGTAGTCAAATAACTGAACCTAACAACATAAAGTCATGCTATGTTTTAATAAGAGATTAAATTAATCTAAACTAAGTGCTTTCCCGTACCGAGTTACATTGTATGTGTGAGTTTTGTGCCGATATTATTATCTACTAGTAGTGTGCCTCGGCGTTGCCTGGCACTTACTGCGTTTGATGTTAGGTCTTTTTCGACTTGCTTTACAAATTTTAACAAAGTTTTGCAAAAATTACTCACTAACCTCTAATTATGTATGTCTAAGAAATCTCTCTATCCATGGTAATTATTATATAAATAGTCTAAAGTAAATTTTGAGTAAGACAGACGCACTGACGCTAGAAATTGTTTTATATTATGTAGTGATGGTAATTCATCAATATTTATTACACATTAAATTAGAGAATGAATTATTAACAGTCTCATATTTCACATTTTCAGAATATTTAGTAATTACTAACTGAATATTGTGCTTTAGTAAAAGCTTGCTATTATTTATTATTAACGACAAGTTACATATTTATCCGAAGTTATAAAAGGTTAACATAGTAACCGGATATATTAACAATATAACATTAATTAACAGATAAATATATTTCACGATTTGTAACAAAATATTATGGTTTTATATGTTTCCATACTAAATTACAGTCTGGAACAGATTTTTAACCTAATTGATTAAATTAAAAATTAATAATGATGCAGCAAATTTGAAACGAGACGGATTGCCAAACTGAATTAAACCTGAGAGGACACTGCCGAACTTTGAACAAATCACTCAACGACCTCAGCTTTATCTATGCAAGCAACATCTTAAACTACTCAATTTCTTTCGTTTACTATTTTACAAATATGTTAACTTTAGTTTTTCTAATACCTTTTACTTCCAATAGTAGATAAATTTGTTCATAAAATATATACCAATAAATTTTCATATATATATTTTTTAATTTATTAGTATTCTTTTAAGAATACTAATAAATTAAAAAAAAACAATTGAATGCAGATAATACAATAAAAACCACAATCGCAATTCTCGTTTTAATCATATTAATGGAATAGACACATGATGCTTTATCCCACACATCGTAAAAGAAACGAACTTAACAGATTAGATTTAGTGGTTGGTTACACGATACCGCAATGTGTTATATTCAAAGTTTTGATAAAGATGAAAAATTGTTTCTACCAGCTTAAGAGGATTCTATGGTCGATTAATCTTTCACGTACCTATTGTTGTTCTCGGCGAGTGGAACTTTTGTGTCCGAACTCCAGCTGAGATCAAAAGATCTCGCTTGCACTGCTACGATTTTACGAACCTTTATGCTTTAAAACCATAAAAGAGTATTATATCGTATGCATGTGAATATGTTTCGAGCACTTTTGTGATTGTTTCCTCGTAAAAGTTGGTTTAATGGATGATCGCTGAGTGTATTGACAATTTTATTCATTTCAGTGAAGTAGTGGAGCGTGGTGGGGGCTGGTAGTCTTTTTATCGTAATAGAAATAAATACTTTTATTAATATTGGAACACATAAATGGCTGCTAATTTAATTAAAATTAATAGATGTGTTAAGTAAATTAAATTTAATAGATGTGCAATAATAGTTTCAAATTAAATTAATTGAAAATATAAGTTTTGGTAAAGGATTAATTCCATGATTTTCAGCCGCATTTATTCAATAGAAGAAATATGAACGGAACCTGAGCGCTATACATTATGTATATTACATGAACATTTTAGTAAAGGCTTTGTATTGAATTTTATTTATGCCTTCAATAAGTGACATACAGTTACGTGTTATTGCTTTTGTGATTTATATACGTACAAATAATGTTCTTTTAATGACAACATATTTATTATAAGTCTTTATAAGTAACAAAATTGCATACAAATATTCAAATTATCATTAACATTTTTTATGTTAATGATAATTAATGAAACCTTTGTAAAAAATAAATATATATAATTAAGTTTAAAAGAAACGACTTTTTTATAAAACATTGATGATATCAATGAAAGACATCGTTAATGGGCTTTGTGTGATATAAAGGAGATAATAACTTTATATAACATTTAAATATTGTTATCTTTTTTATGAACATTCTGTTTCTAGGAAATTTACTGACTTTTACGTCATAATAAACACTATTTGTAACTGTGGTCGGACATCTTTAATGTATTGATATCATTATAAAAATATACTTTTTATTATCAAATTATATGAAAAAATGTTATTAAGAAAAATTGCATTTTAAATTTATTTTAAATTTACACTAATAGAAATCTGGTAAAGATACCTAGAAAGTTTCAAATATTTCAAGCTGGAACAGATTCTGTGAAATTGAAAAATATTTGACCCACTAAAATCTTTTCACAGATATAACACAACATTTATGACTTTTGCTAGGGATCCGTAGACAACGATAGTTATAACTATTCAATACAAAATAATATGTCCTTGGCCTGACGTAAATAAAATAGCGTGTAATATCACAATGCCGGTTATAAAGACGATATTAAATTACACATTTAAATTATGACTTGGTTCTTTGTACTTCGTTTTCTCTATGCCTTAATAAAATTACCTCAGTGCTAAAAATATAAGCCACTTACAATATGAAGACTAAATCTTAAAGACTGGTTAGAGAAAAGGCATCTTAGCTATTCAAGAAAGTTTTAGGATAAAAGAATAGTTTTGAGTTACTATAATGTAATTATATTTTCAGTAATAAAATACGTTCTTTAGAAAAAAAAGTTAGTAAAAATTTATAAAAAAGTTACACAAACTTTTATATAAATTCATTACCTTCTGTAATAAAGTAAGCTTTATCTTATACCTTATAATAATTCTCTAAAACTGCTTATACTATCAGAGTCACCCCATACGTCATTAAATATATCTGGCTTCAGACGTCTGTTTTATGTAATTCAGTATAGGGTTGTTCTACTTAGAAGAATTAATACACTATATTGTAAAATTTTTAAGAAATATTTAAAATTTTTACATAAGATGTATTATAGTAATTATTAAAAGAGATAATTTAGTTCTTAGAATCTCTTCCATAAATTTCAAAGGAAGAAATTAATTGCATTTTAACGAATGGGTTTGCTATGTAAAATATACATTCTGAAATAAGATTTCATAATTAACGTGAGCCAGGCCGCCCGTCAAGTGCATGTGAAAATTTAACGAGAGGAGCGAATGGGTGCTTTAGATCTATCTCAGTGTCACTACAGATGAAATATATTATAAGACCGGTGTAATTAGTTTTTTTATATTATAATATATCATGATTAAATTGTATTTTTATTTGTGACAGAATATATATTATATAGGTATTAAACAAATATTGAATTTTGTTTATTTATTTTCATTTTATAATTATTAAATATAATGTATTTTGAGAATATAATATTATTAAAAATCTTTCATACATAATATGTATTTGTGGGATTAACACCACTGCTATCTAATAGACATACAATATATTATAACCAATAAAGTTTTCTATAAGTTAACGAAAAACAAATAACAAAATATAGTCATATCCTAAAATAATAAGGAGTAAGTATTCTACCTCTATTACCTCAAATACATTTTAAGAAAAACAGTTTTGTTTATTACAACAATTATTTTATGAAATATATGTAAGTAAAATCTAAGTCGGAACTATGGCATGGCCAAGATAGGCCTTAACCAATAAAATATAATACCGCAGTCGGTCAACCACTTAGTCACAACCGCGAATGGGGTCACCATGTTATCCAATGAAATCTTCTTTGTTACATATTATTACAATGATTAATTATAATTTCATTACTTTCATGTGTATTATATAAACATTATATCAAATCTTTTTTCAACAATATGTATTAAATATTCATTGATTATTTCATAATATAATTTTATGTGTGAAACATTAATTCATTAGTCATTTGTGGGTTGGAATAAATTAGATACTTCTATTGTTATATAACTTGTGTTAGTCATGGAACATTGTTGATAATTAATTTGTTTGTTATAGACGTAAAGACTTATAGAGTTAAAACTACATCTAGTAGTATAGTAATTATCGATAAAATCAAGGTCCCAAGCACACAAATTAATATACAGCCAGTATCGCCTTCCCTCAGCCACTCTGTTGATTCAGCCCACATAGTCTAACATAGTCTATGTGCAAATGTATTAGTGAATTAACTTAATTCTATCCTTCATAAGTACATAATACAATGCATCGGAGTATTTTGTATTAATAAGGAATATTGTCAAGTTCTAATTCAAAGTAAAGCAATTATGAATGATTAATAATAAATAATATATGGATAAATTTTATTATAATAGATTTTGTTTGTTATGCCTAAACTTATTTGTGTTTGTATTTTCAAAAATATATATGCTTACAAGAGACTCAAAATATCTATGAATAATTATTTAATAAATATTAATAAAATCAATTTCAATTCTAAACCCGTATTGTTTGTTCAACACAAAGTTATGTTCTCGAACCAATTTTATTTTTGGTTTGTTTCCGTCAGCTAAAGCTTTAAACGTTAAAGCTTGACTTATGCCCAATGTTTCGTTGGTCATTCAGTTATGTATTGTATCACAAAAGGAATGCTGTAATTTGCGACGCTTTGAGTTTTATGAATTTATTTCTATGGGAATAATCGTAAATGTAACTTTTAATATTTTTCTTTACTCTGAACATACAAAAAAGATTTCCCTTGTCCTTAATATATTGAAATTAGAAATAAATAAATAAATAAATTCTCACCAATATTATATTAATAGTTTACATTACATTCAATACAATAACCACGACAATATATTGTTAACCAAAACCGCATGACACATATTACAAAAATATAATACCTACTTATATAATTCATTATGATATTATCCGAATTGAAATAACTACATTCATTATTATGTTAATAAAAAAAAAACAATCAATATTGATTACATATGGTGTAATATTTTTATCTCAAATTTCGTCGTGTAATAATTAAGACGAGGTAATTTACTCAAACATTGATAAAACTATAGCGCCTTGTTGAATGTAAGGACGCGTTACGATGCAGCCGTAGCAATTAGTCCTTGGCGTCAGATGGTAAATATTAACACTGGTAATTGTATCCTGAACGTCAGCTCCCTGGATGTTCGTTACAGGGCCCACTGGCAACCTGAATACAAATGAATCTATTAGTTGAAACAGCGGAGATAGTAGATCCGCACCAATATCACGTCCCCGGTGTCGTATATGTTAGAATTCTATTATTTGAACAAACATCAAACGAATATTCAGAATAAAATAATTTTCATAGGATATTATGTGTACTGAGAATAACATTATTTATATTTTCATACAGTTTAAATATTACTTTGAGAATGTTTGGCTACTGTTTGTAGGTAGCTATTTTGTATAGGTTTATTTAAAAATTTTGATTAACTGAAACATAAACATTACAAGCTAAATAACAATTATTTTAATATATTATCTTCACACTCTGTTGTCCAACTACTGTCTTAGGTTTTAATAAACGAGTATATTACCCATATTAGAACAATCTCATAACATTTCTAAAAACAAAGTGATATAAGGATAATAATAATAATAATAATAATTTATTTATTTTCAGGACCAGCCCATTTAGTGTTAGTAACAATATTTCTTATTAACTAGTGTTAGTACAATCAAAAGTTACAAATTATAATATCATTTTCTTATGTATAACATCGTACCACGGTTTGGTCCGTTGTGCAACCGAATCCACCGATGCATCAGGGGCGAATCCCACCGATCAACAAAAACACTCAGCATTCTGGTGGAGGCACTGCGGAGTCGGGTTAACATGGAGGCACACCGTTTTCTCATAATAGCATAAAAGTCATCCATGTGCGCCTCCGCAAACATGCCTGAGGCACTGCACTGCCGCGGCAACCCCATCAGAACCCTGAATGCGTCGTTATACTGGACACGAAGGTCGCTGTATGCCCGCCGCGTATAATTAGCCCAAAGACTGCAGGTATAAAATGTTTGACAATAAGCTTTAAAGAGCGTTATTTTAACTGGCTTCGTGCACCTTGCAAATCTTCGTGCCAACATGTTGCACCGAACAGACAGCGACCTACGCGCCCTCTCGATCTCACAATCGTCTTTTAAGGTCTCGGTGACCCAGTGACCCAGGTATTTAAATTTTGCTACCCGACACAGCGGTGTGCCACAGAGCGAGACTACCGGTATATCTAAATAGGTCTTAGATCCGGATCTAAAAACCAAAAGCTCACTTTTTATAGCATTATACCTGAGCCCGTGAGCCACTGCATAAGATTCACATATTGCCAACAGTTTACGAAGAGCTCCAATGGATGGACTCAGCAGCACCATGTCATCCGCATAGCTGATGTTGTTCATACAAACTCCGTCAACATGACATCCGATATTGGTGCTACTGAGCTCACCAATCAGCCGGTCCATGTAGAGATTAAAGAGCCGGGGCGAGCTCAAACCCCCCTGTCGCACTCCGCACTTCAATCTGTACTTGTCCGAGAATGCTCCACCCCACCTCACAGAATTTGTTTGGTTTTGATACCAGTATGAAAAAATCGAAATTATGTCAGGGGGCAACGTAGTATCATTGAACAATTTGGTCCATAGCATATCATAAGATACGAGATCAAATGCCTTAGACAGGTCCAAAAAACATGCAAAAACCGGCGTTTTTCTGCTCGTGTAGTACTCTACAGTTTGCTTGAGACACAGTATGGCGCTCTCCGTTGACATTCCGGGCCTGAACCCAAACTGAGCGTCATGAGGTTCAAAGTGCTCAGCCAGCTGTTTGTCAAGCAAACTGTCCAGCACCTTAGCCACAATAGTAGCCAAAGATATGGGCCTGTAATTGGACATGTCAGAGGCATCCCCAGTCTTATTTTTAACAATAGGTATAATAACAGTATGCATTAAATCCTGCGGCAGATATCTATGACCCACACATAAATTAAAAAATAAAGCGAGGACCCTCGGCAAATGAGGGCCAGCGTACTTAAGGTGCTCGACGCTGAGCCCATCGTGCCCCGGAGATTTTCCTCTTACCATATTTCTAATAACGGTGGCCACATTCTCAACAGTGAATATGTTAGGGACTCTCGCAGCACTGATATCAGAGTCGAGCACCCGCTGCACACTTGGTAATGGTGACTCAACTTTAAAATGCCGCTGGAATAGGTGGGCAATGTTTTTAGGCTCACTGAAACCCCCAACACTCACAGGTAAGCTCGACTTCATATTGAGTCTATTAGTAGATTTCCAGAATTTACCGAAATGTTTCTCAGTATGACTTTGTGCTAGTATATCCATCTTTATTTGTTGTTCATTGTTTAAACAATATTTTAGTTTAGCCTTAAATATTTTCCTAGATTCACACATTCTATTATATACATGTCCGTTTGTAGGTTTGCCGTATAGAAGCCATTCGTGATAACACAATCGAGCCTCCCTGTGAGCTGTCTGCACATACCTGTTCCAGCCTACCACACGCTTATGTTTTCCTACTTTTTCCCTACCTACATATGTACAATATGCACCCTCACTCAGAATCCCCACTATATTGTTATACATATCATCCAACAGTTTATGATGACTAGGATTTTCACACACTTTACAAGAACATTCTATACATTCAGAGGGAAAGTCGATATTTTTTAATTTTGAACTACAAAATTCTAGGTAATTATTTTTCTGAAAGTTGTCTCTTTCACCCCATTTCACCTTATTACAAAGGACATCACAGGAAAATAATTTCGGACTAGCAATATTGACGTCACATTCAAAAATTACAGGGTAATGATCTGATGCGTAAACTCCGTACGAAACATATGCTTTTAAAAACAGATTTTTCGCCGCACTCGTTACTATACAGTGATCTAACCACCGCTGAGAACCACTAGCTTGACAAACGAATGTGTGTGTATCACAAGGTAAAAGTTCAGAGTCCATACAATACCATGATTGCTCATCACAAGTACTCAGCAGCTCCTTCGAAAACCTTTCACCAGGATGCGCGTTGAAGTCACCAACTAATATAGCCGATTCCACATTCTCACTGTCAATTATTGTGGAAATTTCACTCAGACATTTACTAAATTCTATTAAATTATCACTTTTTCCATTATCAAAAGGCATATACACGGAAAATAACAGTAAAGTACGGCTATCATGCACTATTTTTATTGCTACTAAGCGATCACTATTACACGGCACCAAGGATACAGATTGGAAAGCTCCTTTTTTCCACAGCAAGGCTACTCCACCATAAGGTCTTCCCTTGACGACTCCCGAGGTCGTGTCCATGGATGACTTGCCTGTGTATGTAAAATTGTCATCCAGGGTTCCCAAATATGGTAATTCATGAGGCCAGAGCCATGTTTCCTGCAAGGCAATGATGTCAGATGTTTTGCATAGTCTCCGTACACACTCTGTAGATCTAATAATCGATTTACAGTTAAAAGTCGATAGAATAACTTTCTTTTTATCGAACTTATCCATTATGTTTGTATAATATCATTCATAATCAAAGAATTAGCTCTTTCCAACCGTTTTTTAAAAAAGATAAATCGACGGAACGTAATTCCTTCTGGCCATAAATTGTCATTCAGATAGATATGTAACTTGTTTTTAGAGACAAATAACTTAAAAGCATTGTAAGGCTTTTCTTTTTTCATAACAATTTTTTCTAACTGTACAATTTCCTGTGTTTTACTTTTAATATAATCACAGATGTCATGTTCAGTGGTTTGTTTATTCACATTTGATATTAACAACGGAATTTTCGTCTCTGCCGCTATGAACTTCCCCGAGGGAGACGCCACTGCCTTTCCAGTTTTGCCAGTAAAACGATTCTGCGGCTTACGTCGCTGAACCAACGTCCAACTATTAATATGCTTGTTCTCAACACACAAATCCTTCCTCAACATCGCATCCCCTACAATAATCTGCGGTTTATTTTTATTTTTATCAATCAACTTATTACCGTTATCCGAGACGGTGCATTCAATCCCTAGCAAAGTTTTATTCACAGGTGCAGTTGATGCAACAATATTGTTCGTATCTTTATTTACCGGCGAGTGAAAGAGAGAACGATACTCCGACTGGTGCATCGCTTCATTGTTATGAACGTCATCGTGAGCACTCGTAACTGCAGCCGGGTCAATGTGCTCAGCCGGCGCCATGACACTCATATCAGCTGTTAACTTTGTCGCAGCAAGCGGTAATCCTATCGGACCACTGTCCTCGAAATACCCTCCTCTTCGAGTATTAATATTATCGTCGTTATAATACGTTAACGGCGACCTGGATGTTTGAAAATTCCGTTTTACTTCGTCCAGTACATCCGTAGTAACATAACTACTCTTAATCCGCTCAACCTCAGCCCGCAATATCAGCAAATCCTTTAAAATTTTTGTAACATCTACATGATCAAAGCAAATGGGCGGTAATTTGTGTAGATCATATGCTACAAACACTGGCATCTGTTCAGGATCGACTGTTTTAAGTACAGTAATAATATCGTCAAGATCCTTAAGCTTCTTTTGTTTACGTCTTGAAACACACTTTTGTTTTGTCTTAACGGACGTAAATAACAGTTTTTTCGCTTTATCAATCTCCTCTTCGGAAAAAGCAGACTCACAGATCCGTATTAGACTCTCATTATCCATAACATCGTGTTTATTGCGCATAAACGCCAAAACCTCCGATATAACCACATTACAGTTCACACATTTAATTGTATTCACAGACATTTTGACTGACGCGAAACAACATCGACCGACTCGCTGCGCTCGCACGCGTCGACTGTGATAATTATTTATGTAACCTAATAATTATATAACATGCCAGTTACTTACTTACTTACTCACCTTTACGCCATATCCCTTGCGGGTTAGCCAGTGACGACGGAGCGCCAAACGCTACGCTACATGCCAGTTAAGTGAACAAAATTAATTTTACGTTTAAAGCTTATTTGATTTAATTAATAAATTTAATTTGTTTTCTGCTTGATTTGACCGTAATAGGAATAAGGAAATAGCAGTATCATTAAACAATACAAGATATTGTTCGGAAACAATAATAGCTTTTCGGATTTGACCTAAATAGAAGTTTCGGTTGCAGTAAGTTACTACTAAGTTGATATTTATTGTACTTATCGAACCTCAAATCTTCGATCTCTTGAATCCCAAATAGTTTCTTCATCCATTGACTTGGTGAAAGAATTCGTTTTCCTAAAAATAAATGTATTTTTCTTAAGTATTTAAATTCTTTTATAGTCTGACTTCTAATTTAGATTAAAGTTATATAAAACTAATAGCACAAAGTATAGTAGTGCTTATCAGATGATATTTAAACCTTTCCAGTAATATTTTAAACAATTTAATAACATATTTTAAATGTATGCATTACAGCGTTAAGAAGATTTACGGCTTAAGTATCACCATTGGCGTCGGAATTGCAGCCATAATCTGCAATATTTACATTTTAACTTAATTGCACAAAACACTGTTACTTTTTCTTAATATATAATACACCTGTTTATCCTAGATTAATATTCTCATAGAATTGTCTTCGAAGTGTTTAATAAATTCTAGCATTACGTCATTTAGGCTCGAATCTTCAATCTCTTGAATCCCAAATCAATATTTTTAACGCCGAAGTACGAATCCCTCTAAGACTCAACAATTAATTAAGCAGAATATTCTTTGAAGTGATTTAAAAATCCTGCATTACGTCAAGATCACCTTTGAAATCACTCATCAAATCTTGGTTTGTTACGTTATGCTGTCAATAATTCATATGAGATTATAAGATTGACTGTATGCTTAAATAATTTAAAGAGTAAAATATTGTTTATAATTTGTGGTTTGTAGTATATAAACAACTTGTATAAATCTAATTATCATAGTTCGCGACAACGCGAGTATGGAAATATAAATAATTTTCTCATCAAAAGTGAATTTTATCTCAAATTCTTAAAATTAATATTATGAAAATTTATTTAATTTGTGACTTTAAAAAGCAATTTCTAGCCGTATAGCATTATGAAAATAATCCCTTTATTTGAGAGTTGGTGTATATCTACATACATATATAATGTAATAATAATATATGACTAAGCATTATAAAGGTGTTATGTAGTTATGTTTCACAATTATAAATTATAATACATATGTTCCAACACTCTAGACTGTCTGGTTTAGAGGAGGCATACGATTAAGGAGGTTAAGACATACGATTTTGTAAGTTTAGATTGTGTATGCGAGGACACCGTTAGTCAAAATATAACTAATTTAATTAATTAAGCAGAATATTCTTTAAAGTGATTTAAAAATCCTAGCATTACGTCAAGGTCACCTTTGAGATCACTCATCAAATCTTCGTTTGTTACGTTATGCTGTCAATAATTCATATGAGAATATAGTTGTATGAGAATATAGACTGTATGTTTAAATATTTTAAAGAGTAAAATATAATATATATTTTGTTGTTTGTAGTATATAAAGAGCTTGTATAAATCTAATAATAATAATTCGCGACTACGCGAGTATGGAAATATGAATAATTCTCATCAAAAGTAAATTTTATCTCAAATTCTTTAAATTAAAATAAGTATTATGAAAATTTATTATATTTGTGGTTTTAATAAACAATTTTTAGTCGTATAACATTATGAAAATAATAGCTTTATTTGAGAGGTGGTGTATATCTACACACACAATAATATAATACTAATATATGACTAATAATTATAAAGGTGTTATGTAATTATGTTTAATGCTACAATTATAAATTATAATACATATGTTCCAACTTTCTAGACTGTCTGGTTTTGAGGCGGCGGTAATAAGACATACGATTTTGTACGTATAGATTGTGTATGCTAGGACACCCTTAGTCAAAATATAACTAATAATAAATGTTATTACTTAATTTATCGAATTACCAACATAATAAACCAAATTTTATTACTAGTTAACCAATTTTGCATCAAAACACTTTTGAAATAAGCCTGTGGTTTTAGTACCGTATATACTATTAGGTTTTGCTTTGCTTATATCGGAAAGGATAAAGTGGACTCGTTATATAATACAATTTGCATTACGGATATGTTTATAACTATTTGGACTTAACCCAAATATTGGTTTTGGGTAATTATTTATTGTGGAAGTCGACTAAACCCACATAACTTAATTGTTTTGCTGACTTCAATAAGGAGATTACTGCTGATTTTCTAATTTCTTTGTAATAAGATACATTCACAATACCAAATTAGTATTTCAATTCTAACAACCAAGCCAAAAATCTGGATGAACTAGGTCAAATTACGTTTCTTCATTTTATTCTGTTACCAATTTTCAAAGTTACGAAATAGCTATAGACAAGAAAATAGGTCTTTTTAGATGTTTTTGTTATTTTTTTAAAATATTTAATCTCTTAAATTTTATAGGAAGATCTACTGATTTCGTAAAATAATGTTGCTAACTGAAAGTATAATTTCGTTTTGTATTTTTATATTTTCATTTCGTTTAGCGAGGAATATTCCATGTAATGATTCTTCAGTCAAATAGCGGTCAAAGCGGAGTACTAATTTCATTTGTCATCAAGCGGCCGTCCAAAACGGAATGGATAACTGTAAGCTACACTACTACTAACAGTAACATTACCGGTTCGAATTATTTCTAGTATATTTAGCACATATGTTTAATTAGCATGCAGTTTTGCTGAAATTTGTTAGGGAGTGATGGATACTCACTTTTATATGTAATATACATATGGAAATGTATAAGTTTTAAAATATACTCCAATATCCATTACGTTGTATTAACAAATCTTTTTTATACAATCAGTTAACTAAGACATTCAGACAGATATGTTTATAAAATCAATATATTTTTTCCGTATTCTTTTAAATAATGTTCATTACTAGCTTAAGCCCTATAAAGTACAATAAGTCCTGGATGTCATTATTGATAAAAGCTATTTTTAACAAATAAGAAAATAAAAAACTTACTAATAAAAATAACTATTACGACGATTATATTAAATAAAACTCAAAATGTATATATAAATAGCATTTAAATCTGCTGATACATTTACATAGTATATCAGTAATCACTGATGTCCTTCATCACAAATATAATGAAATTTTATATATAATATAAAACAAAAGCTTTTGTAACCTTTTAAATCACACATAAACACTTTAACATGATATATGATAACATACATATAATTTCAAAAGAGATCTGAAGTTAATTCATTCATAAAAATCTTCTGAACTGAAATAGAGAATTTTGCAATAAGCAGCAAGGGAAAGCTGGTTAATAAGTAAAGTTTGATGCTTATTACACGTCTTAGCTCTGGAAGCACATACGAGTATGTAATAAAACTTGCAGCTACACAAACTTGGTGAACATTACTTGCCGAGTTGGTTAAGTAAACTGTGTCGCAAAACCAAAACAAATAGATACCATGCAGTCGTGACCGAGCACAGATGTTACGTTTTACACACAAATCTAATTCCTACTGGACTTCAGCGTTCATAAACAAGTATCGTGCTTAGATTGACCTAATATGCAAAACCTACTTTATAATATTAGAAAGTGTTTGTATAATATAATTTTAAAAAGTGGTTTAAAAGCTTTTTGGTAATATGTAAATGATACAAGGTAAAAATCAAACCCTTTTAAACAAAATCTGTAGATAATTGGTATAAGACAACTACAGTCCCACACTGTGAAAAATATTCATAAAAATGAATCCCCATTGTATAAGGTAAATAAAGAAATGTTTAATTAAATTGTTTTCCTTTTTAATTAAGTTTACCTTTTGGTGTCGCTTATTTTGCAAAATCGTGACTGAATAACTAAGTAGCCAGTATAAACAAGTTCATTCGATGTTCAAAATAATTATTAAAACAGCTAAGTTTGCTTTATGCATCTCTAATTAAGCTGGCTCGATTTGCTATGACCGTCTTTTATTATGCACGAATCATAAAATTTACTACAAAAAATACTCCGTTGATGAAGCTGACTTTACTGATTCATTGTCAAAATATTTTATTGAAATTAAAGTCAATGTTTGGAAAAAATGTATAATGTGGAAAATTAATGCAACGAGCATCAAATTTGTTAAATAAAAATAATGCTACAGAAAATCTGTATATCATTTTATCTTAATGTTTATGAATAATAACTAAATTTATTAAAAATTAGGTTTTCATATATATGGCATGAATATATGTATAAATTAAGTGAAAAGACGAAGATTCTTAGCATTCCATGGATTCACCGTGCGGGTGCCGGGCCCTTGGCGTTGCAAGAAGAAGAGCGCAAACAATGCCTGGGACTTGTGACCTAGGTGTAGGTTTGAGGGGCACCTTAACTATGCTCATATACGCTCACCTTCACTGTTCACGCTCCTGTCCCTATCTAAACAAATATCGTAAGAACCTACTAAAGCTGCCTTTGAAATACGTTCCAGAAATGAACTGATGATCGTTATAGAAAGGCCGAGATCCTTAAATAAATTGTAGAGAGATTTTGCTGTTATACCTCTCGCTCCTACTTCTATAGCGTACAAATTAACTATAAATTTATTCCTGATCAGTTCGTTACATAGTTCGTAATACTTGTTAGGCTTAAATGTATGATCTTTTGATATGTTTGTTTCCCAGGATACAGTAAGCTCCACAAGTATAACGCGCTTTAGTTGTTTTGAGTACAGGAATAAGTCCGGCCTAGATGACGAAACACAAACATCCCCGGGGATTTTGTATTGCCTTTGTACGTGTCCATCATGAGAGTCCAATCAGGAGACGCGTCCAAGATGGAATAAGGTTTTAATTTTGATTTTTTGGACGAACCTGCCTTTACGAACTCTACTGATTTTTTGGTGGTTGTTATACCCCTCTGCACTCTTGCTACAGAAAGACTAACCGTTTCTCGTATGATTTTTAATAATTATAAGAAGTACAATTTAAAGAATTAGCAAAACTCTATTTTTATTGAAGGACTTTCGCTTTATTGATAGCATGAGGGCCATTACGAATCGACAAATCAATTTAAAACAACGAAAACATAATGCATCCTAAGTAATTTTAGTTTATTAGACAGAGTAGTATGTAAAAAAAGTTGCTTTCTCCCCCGCTATTCTCTGATGTTTCGATAGACTTCTTCGTCTTAATAAAATTCCTTTACTGCTACTATGTCTTTTTGTAAGTAGGTTAATGCAGTTTTTCTATATATGATATTTTTCAGTTCATATACGGAGAAAATATTTTTAAAGAGTATTAAACTATTGCACCTGAACAATGCGGTCAAAGGCAAATCCAAACTCTCGTATATTTTTTTTCGAATTCTAATAAAACAATTTTTGTAATGCATCAAAATACCAACATTGTGAGTATAAATGTTTACTTGTATAAATGTTTCTGCGAGCACTTTTAACGCCAGCTGTATGACTCAAACGGGATTGACATGATTTATGAATCCCACAAGAGCCTTATTTAGTACGTTTTTCAGTATTTTTGTAATTTTGTAATTTTTGTGATAATTCATTTTATCCATATAGCAGTTTTGTAAAAATATCCAATTCCAAATTATTAATTATAAATATTTTTATTAAATCAAAGTAATCAAATAACTGAACCTAACAACATAAAGTCATGCTATGTTTTAATAAGAGATTAAATTAATCTAAACTAAGTGCTTTCCCGTAACGAGTTACATTGTATGTGTAAGTTTTGTACCGATATTATTATCTACTAGTAGTGTGCCTCGGCGTTGCCTGGCGCTAACTGCATTTGATGTTAGGTCTTTTTCGACTTGCTTTACAAATTTTAACAAAGTTTTGCAAAAATTACTCACTAACTTCTAATTATGTATATCTAAGAAATTTCTCTATCCATGGTAATTATTATATAAATAATCTAAAGTGAATTTTGAGTAAAACAGACTCATGACGCTAGAAATTGTTTTATATTATGTAGTGATGGTAATTTATCAATATTTATTACACATTAAATTAGAGAATGAATTATTAACAGTCTCATATTTCACAATTTCAGACTATTTAGTAATTACTAACTCAATATTGTGCTTTAGTAAAAGCTTGCTATTATTTATTATTAACGACAAGTTATATAATTATCCGAAGTTATAAAAGGTTAACATTGTAACTGGATATATTTACAATATAACAATAATTAACAGATAAATATACTTCACGATTTGTAACAGAATGTTATGGTGTTATATGTTTCAATACTAAATTAGTGTTGGGAACAGATTTTTTTAACCTAATTGATGAAATAAAAAATTAATATTGATGCAGCAAATTTGAAACGAGACGGATTGCCAAACTGAATTAAACCTGAGAGGACACTGCCGAACTTTAAACAAATCACTCAACGACCTCAGCTTTATCTATACGAGCAACATCTAAAATACTCAATTTCTTTCGTTAAACTTATTTACAAATAATTTAACTTTAGTTTTTTTAATACCTTTTACTTCCAATAGTAGATAAATTTGTCCATAAAATATATACCAATAAATTTTCATAAAAAAAATTCAACATAACTTAGTCTATTTATGCATGTTGAATGAGTGGGCGCTGCACACGTAACATTTGTATTATACTTTAATAAAGTTATCTCTAAATCTCCTATTACTCATTTGTTTTTTTTTTTTTTTTTTTTTATGTAAGAGGAGGGCAAACGAGCTGGCGGGTCACGGGTGGACGTGGACGCACAAAGAAGCCACGTCTCTACGCAATGCCAAAGAGTCCAGCCGTTCGCAGAACACCGGGTCCCCGACAATTCGAACGGCTCTCCGTTGTACGCGGTCAAATGGTAGAAGCTGATATTGGGGTGATCCGGACCAGAGATGAGAACAGTACTCCATGTGTGGCCGGACCTGCGCCTTATAGAGCGCAAGTCTTTGGTCAGGTTTGAAGTACTGCCTCGCTCTATTGATCACTCCCAATTTCATCGAGGCCAACTTGGCCTTGCTCTCCAGATGACCACGAAACTGACAGTCGCTAGAAATGTCGAGACCCAGTATTCTGATACTTGGCGAGGCAATGAGGGGAGTGCTCTCGAAGAGCGGTGATACGACAAATGGGGTTTTCTTAGTGGTAAACGCGCAAAACTGTGTCTTTAGGGGATTGAACTGAACGTGGTTCAGTTCACCCCACTCAGAGACCATCCCCAGGGAGGTCTCTATTGAAGACACAAGTTTCTTTCGGCACTTGTCGACGTTTTCCCGAGTGAGACCTGCACGGCCGGAATATACCGCATCCCCAGTGCTGTCATCCGCATAACAATGTATGTTGGAGATATCCAACATATCATTGATGTGCAGGAGGAACAGAGTTGGGGATAGCACGCAGCCTTGGGGTACACCAGCGTTCACGGGCTTGGGGTCCGAGCAAAAACCGTCGAGAATGACCTGTATGCTCCGCGCAGTGAGGAAGCTGGTGATCCACTTGCATAAACTCTCGGGAAGCCCATAGGAAGGTAGCTTCGAAAGAAGCCCCTTGTGCCATACACGATCGAAGGCTTTCGCCATATCCAGACTAACTGCCAGACCCTCTCCCTTGCTTTTAATAACAGCTGCCCAACGGTGTGTAAGATACAACAGAAGATCACCAGCCGATCGACCATGGCGAAAGCCATATTGCCGGTCATTGACCAACTGGTGATCCTCGAGGTAGGTTAGGAGCTGTTTATTGATAATGCTCTCCATTACTTTGGAGAGCAGAGAGGTAATGGCGATAGGTCTGTAGTTAGCTGGGACCGAGCTATCACCTTTTTTAGGGATCGGATGGACAAGGGCACGCTTCCATGTGACCGGGACTACGCCTTTAAGGTAGGAGTACCGAAATAGACGCGTTAGCACTGGAGTCAACTCAGGGGCACACGTTCGTAGCACAAATGGAGAAATGCCATCCGGCCCACTCGACTTATGAACGTCCAAGGAAAATAGAGACTGCCTAATAGTTTTCTGCCGAAAAACTATTTCCGGCATTGAGCTCTGACACCGCGGGATGTTAGGCGGTGTCTTCCCCTGGTCGTCCAAAGTCGAGTTGGAGGCGAAAAGAGTGCCCAAGAGATCGGCTTTCTCTTTTGCCGTGTGGGCCAGAGAGTCATTCCCCATGTGCAACGGCGGTAGGGACGGCTGGCTAAAGTTTCCTAGAGTGGCCTTTGAAAGCGCCCAGAATTTGCGCGTGCCAGGCGGGTACTTTGCCAGCTGATCCCCAATTTTGACGACATGCTTGAACTTTGCTCTAGCGATTTGCCGTTTGAAGAATCTGGAGGCACGATTATATTTCCTCTTCAGAACTCTAGAGTTCGGATCCTTAGTGACTAACGCATTGACCCAAGCTTGATAAGCCTTCCGTTTGCCAGCTGCTGCAGCCCTGACAGACGCATCAAACCAAGGCCGCGATCTGCCACCAAGTGGTACCACAGAGCTTGGTACAAATAGTTCCATGCCCTGTAGTATCACATCAGCTACAGCCGCAGCGCAGTCACTAGGATCATCGGAAGGGAAACAAATCGGCCCCCATGGGTAGGATGCAAAAAAGGACCGCATTCCATCCCAATCCGCTGACTTGTAGTGCCAAACGCGTCGAGTCGCAGGTGTTGTGCGAGCCGACCGTTGAATGGGCACTACACTCCGTACCAGACAGTGATCAGAGGAACCTAAGGGAGCCTCGACAGTGATCTGGTACTTTTCTGGATGTGTAGTCAGCAGAAGATCCAACAAAGAGGGCGTGTGGCTGTCCACGTCCGGTAGACGAGTGTGCGTATTTACCAGCTGGGACAGACCATTTGCCAGAACAAAGTCAAACACAGATCTCCCCGCGTAGTCGGTGGCACGTGACCCTAGCCAATCGGCGTGGTGCGCATTAAAGTCCCCTAGGACTACGACTTCGGCGGAGGGAGTCTGTGAAAGCAGATCGTGACATGGCCTAAGAGTTGATCCGTTTCTGCATTACCACTATGGGACCTGTAGAGGCACGCGTAGACTCTGACATGGTCGTCCATGTCCACGCGTAGCCAGAGTATAGACAGGTCCCGACCTTCAAAAACCTGAAGGCGACGGTAGCAGATATCCTCCCTTACGAACACAGATACCCCGGCGTGTGGTATAAAATGGTGTTCTAGTTTATACCCGGGGTATGACAGGTACGCTGTGTCGCTAGGTTGAGAAGAAGGTTGTTGTTATGGCTTTATTAATTTTCTGAAAACATAATGTCCATTTGCATAGCTTTTTTAAAAAATAGCTATTATTTCTTCTATTTTCTTTTAACAATACTAATAAATTAAAAAAAACAATTGAATGCAGATAATACAATAAAAACCACAATCGCAATACTCGTTTTAATCATATTAATGGAATAGACACATGACGCTTTATCCCACACATCGTAAAAGAAACGAACTTAACAGATTAGATTTAGTGGTTGGTTACACGATACCGCAATGTGTCCTATTCAAAGTTTTGATAAAGATGAAAAATTGATTCTACCAGCTTCAGAGGATTCTATGGTCGATTAATCTTTCACGTACCTATTGTTGTTTTCGGCGGGTGGAACTTTTGTGTCCGAACTTCAGCTGAGATCAAAAGATCTCGCTTGCACTGCTACGATTTTACGAACCTTTATACTTTAAAACGTTAAAAGATTATTGTATGGTATACATGTGAATATATTTAGAGCACTTTTGTGATTGTTTCCTCATAAAAGTTGATTTAATGGATGATCGCTGAGTGTATTGACAATTTAATTTCGTTCAGTGGAGCAGTGGTGCATGGTGGGTGGCTTGTAGTTTTTTGTCGTTATAGAAATAAATACTTTTATTAATATTGGAACACATAAATGGCTTCTTATTTAATTTCCATAGTTATTTTCATATTACCGTACATAGTACTAAAATTAGATTATATAATTTTTTATTCATGTTTTAAGCATAATAAAAAGAAAGTTACTAAAATTTATGTGCAAAATAGACAAATAAATCATCTTGAACTCATATTTTCAACACACAAACGGGGAGGAGGTGAATTGTGTTCACCCCTTTACATCTACGATGTTTCGGTCAATATTAAATTTATATAATAATATATTATTAAATCTACAACAACTGTATTATATATTTATTTATTTTGATAATATTGTTGTTAATTGTATTATAAACTTTTATGTTATTTGTAAAGTAGTCAATTCAAATTATAGTAAGAATAGTTGGAAATAAAAATGATATTTACTGCTTATCTGAAAACTATAAGTAGGAGTCAAAGAAACCACTAGTTAAATCTGTTTGTGGTGTTACGGATACATAGATTTGCAAACTATTATTAAAAATATATCAAATAATATAAGACATGAGTCTGCAATTTTAAATTAATAATATCAATATCTATAAAAATACCAATTAAATATAATGATTAATATCTGTATGTCATGTGAGCAACGCTTGCAATTCAAGGCAAATGAGACCCTGAATCAAAAATGAAGTGAGATTTATATAGCAATCAAATAATATGTAAGGTTACATATTTCGCTTAACACAAGTCACCGAAAACAAATATTTATCCTTATATTTGTGATGTTCTTTCGATGTTAGTATCTTTAATGTTACTGAAAATTGAATTGAATTTTGTGTTATTATAATGTTTCTTTAATTGTAAATAAATTGTTTAAATTTAAATTAATTGAATAACGAAGTTTTGGTAAAGGATTAATTACCAGATTTGAAATACATTGATATAAACAACGAAATATGAACAGAAACTGATCGCTATATGTAACGTGTTTTACATGAACATTTTAGTAAAGGCTTCGCATTGAATTTTATTTATGCCTCCAATAAGTGACATACAGTTACGTGGTACTGCTTCTGTGATTTATATACAGACAAATAATGTTACCTTTCAACATATTTATTCTAAAACTTTCTCAGTAACAAAGTTACATACAAGTATTTAAGTTATCATTCATAATATTCCATTTCTGGTTTCTACTAACATAGAAACAAAAAATATCAAATACTTATTATATATTAAATTTATTTTATTATTTTCAAATACCATACACCATGTTTGAAAGTCTTAAAATTATTGACTTTTAGATTTTATTATTTATTTATACAATACCCTAAGCGTGCAACCACTCAGTAAAACCACAATTGGGTCACCATGTTCTCCAATGGAATCGTTTTTGTACACATATTATTCAATCTGACCTAGTGTTATTCAATTACAATTTCATTTGGAATTATATCGAATACTTTGTATTAAAGAACTAATAATATATAGCCAGCATTATGCGTGAAACATTAATTATTCATTAATCCATTTGTGGTTTGACATAAATTAGATACTTCTGTTATCGTATAACTTGTATAAGTCATCGAATATTACTGATAAATAATTTGATTGTTATAGACTAATGAGTTATAGCTACTTCTAATAGTATAGTAACTATCGATAAAATCAATGACCCAAGCACACAAATTAATATACAGCCAGTATCGCCTTCCCTCAGCCACTCTGTTGATTCATCCCACATAATCTAGCATAGTCTATGTGCAAATGTATTAGTGCATTAACTTAGGTCTATCCTTCTTAGGTTCATAATACAATACATCTAAGTGTTTCGTGTTAAAAAAGATTATTGTCACGTTTTAATTCAAAGTAATGCGATTATGTATGAATAGTAATTATAAATTTTATTGTAATAGATTTTGTTTGCTTAACTTAAACTTTTTTTTTGTGTTTGTGTGTTTTCAAAAATATGAATAATTATTTAATGAGAAGAAGAAGAATAATTTCAATTGTAAGTAGATATTATTGGTTCCTCTCCAAATATGGAGCTTCAAAAATACGAAGTTACACTCTCGAATCAATTTTATTTTTGGTTTGTTTCCGTCACCTAAACTTTAAACGCTAAAGCTTGGCTTATTTCCTTGCAAAGCGTTCAGTTATGTATTGTATCACAAAAGAAGGTTTTAATTTATGAAGCACAGAGTTTTACGAATCTGATTTCTTTCCTGAATATAACTTTTATTATTATTTTTGTTTACTATGTAGACTTAACAGAACTCCCTTCTTTTTATTATTTTCTAGTATAAAAAACTAGTTTTCAAACAAAGTATATAAATTCTTACTAATATTTTAATAATAGTTTACAGCACATTCAATACAGTAACCACGACAATATATTGTTAACCAAAACCGCATGACACATATTACAAAAATACGACACCTACTAATATAATTCATTATGATATTATCTGAATTGAAATAACCACATTCATTATTATGTTAATTTAATACATCATTTAATTAATTAATTAATGGTAATATATGATGTACTATTTTTGTTATCTTTAGAATTGTCACAAATATCATCGTGTAGTAAATAGTTAGCTAATTTATTTAAGCATCGAGAAAACTACATCGCCTTGTTGAAGGTAGGGGTAGGCGTTACGATGCAGCCTTTGCAATTAGTCGTTGGCGTCAAATGGTAATTATTACCACTGGTAATTGTATCCTCAGCGTTAGCTCTCTGGATGTTAGTTACAGTGCCCACTTGCAATCTGAATACAAATTAACAGCCGTGATTTGTTCTGAAAAAAACAGTTTGAGCTTCAGAATATTGTTCCCAAAAGAAAATATTATATTACTACTGTCATTGAAACGTGGTGCGGTCGGCAAACAGGCAGAGGCCAATGCCTCGAACAATGTAATGAGCGGCGTTAGAGTCTACAGACAGAGATAACTCTATCCTAAAAAATAAATCTATTAGTTGAAAGAGCGGAGATATTGGATCGGCACCAATATTATGTCCCCAGTGTCGTATTTGTTGGAATTCTATAATGTGAACAAACATCAGACTAATATTCAGATAGGAATAATTTTAAAATGTAGTATCATTTGAGAATAACGTAATGTGTATAAATTATTTATATTTTCATACAAGCGTTTATTATGTCACTTTCAGAATATTTGGCAACGGTTTGTATGTAGCTGCTCTGTTTAAGTTTAATACAAAAGTTTTGATTAACTAGAACATAGAAGTTATAAGCTACATAACACTCATTTTATTATATTATCTTCACATTCTAATATAATTTTTCTTTCCACAATTTTTTATGTTGCCCAACTACGACCTTAGGTTTTAGTAATTATGTATATTACAGCTTTTAGAAATATCTAATAACATCTCTAAATACAAAGTCATATATAACGAAGATAATTATTTAGGTATTTTTATTTATACTTGTTGGTTTAAAGGGGTTTTGAATAATCCATTCTGATATAATAGCTATTAATTTTTGTTTCGTGTTCGATTACTCTGTAATGACGATAAAAAAATAGCAGTATCATTATACAATACTAGATATCGATAGCTCTTCGAATTTAACGCTAAAAGAAGTTTGGAGTGCAGTTAGTTCTTACTGAATCAATATTTATTTTACTCATTATGACTCGAATGTTTTTTTTATATAAAAACTTTCAATTGTAATCAGGGACTCAACAATGAAAACCGTCGCTATTGCTTTTTATATTATCATCGTTATAAGGTGCAAGTTTTCGAATACTTTTAATATTCTGAATTAAATTATTAATTCAACGTAATATAAGACTAAACACAAAGGGTATAATGGCGCTTATAAGACGATATTTGAAGCATTTTAGCAACATTATATGATTTAAACAATTTAATTAAAATTTAATTTAGAGATATTTTAAACAGCGTCAAGAAAATAGTTCATAATAGTTTACATTATCTAATAAAATTAGTATATGTATAGTTAGTATGTATATAAATGTATTATTATATATTGTATATAACATATGGGTATATAATTTAATCCTACTTCATGCACCAACTACTGCAACTTTAAATAAATGTCTTTGTAGTTGTAGGTTGCCTGTAAGAAATCACTCGATGTGATAAGGCCGCCTTTGTCCCAATTGTACATAGCAATAAATTTACTGTTCATCTTTTATACGTACATTGTGTGCAATAAAGTATTATAAAAAGTTTTATTTAACAGATTTAACTGAAAGCACAGTATGTTACATTTCCTTAATAAATAATACAGCTGTTTATCGTAAATTAATATTCTAAGTCTTTAAAGTAATTTAAAAATCTTACACATTACATCAACATCACCTTTGAGTTCTATCTTCAAATCTTGGTTTGTTATGACATGTTGTCGATAATTCATCGATACGAGAATGTAGTATCAATTGTATCTTTAAATATTAATAATACAATATGAATAATAAATAACTTAATTATTGTGGTTTGTAATATCAACTTTTAAATATAAAACTAATAATATAAATTTTCTAAAAAAAAGAAGATATAAATAATCTTAGAAAAAAGGTTCTTAAAAATAAAAAGATGTTTGTAAAATTTTGGAAGCTTTAAAATTTTATTATTCAACTAATCTGACGCGATTAATGGAATACCGATAATTTTCTCTGTGAAAGTGAATTATATCTCAGTTTCATATTACATTTTAAGAAATTTACATGTCCTTTATGGTTTATAATAAACAGTTTCTAGTAGTACTCGTATATTGTTATGAAAATAAAAACTTCATTTTTGAGTTGATTTATATTATAATATTATATGATTAAGAATTATCGGTATATTGTTTCATGCTAGAATTATAAAATATATATATTCCAACATCAGTTTTCTAGACTTATTGGTTTTAAGGATATGTTAATAAACAAACAAAAAAAAACAAAATTTATTAGCAGTTTACCAATTTTAGATTAAAACATTTTTAAAATAAGCCTATTTTGTGGAAAGGAAAAAGTAATAATAGTAAAATTTACGTTATGGATACGTTCATAACTATTTGGACTTAACCCCAGTATTGGTTTTGTGAAATTGTTTATTGTGAAAGTATGAAATATTTGTGGAATTCGACCAAACCCACGTAACTCAATTGTTTTGCTGATTTTAATCAGAAGATTATTTCTGATTAAAAACGTTATAAAAATACAGTATTTCAATTCTAATAGTATAAACCAAGCCAAAAAGCTAAATGAACTAGGTCATACTAAGTTTCTTCATTTTATTCTTTTACCAATTTTATATTTTCAGTATATAGCTATAGACAAAAATATGAGTTTTTTTAGAAAAGTTATAGAGCTGTTATTATTTGAGATGCCTTTCTTATTTTTTTTCTAGTTGTTTTATTTTATAAAGGAAAAATAAAAATAAATATGTATGTATCTCAAGATCCTAAAAATCTAAGGAATCACTTCTAACACAGATTAATATATAAAAAAGACATGTAACGAAAAAAATATATATTTAATCTGTACTTATATTTAAAATAGCAGTTACTCATTTAGTTCATCAGGAAAGACGACTGTTTTTTTTTTTTAAATGTCTGTAATCTTTTTTTGATATTAAAACATTAAAAAAATAATAATATCGTAATAAAGATGCGAAAACTGATTGGATTTTACAACATTTCTTTTTATTTATTATTAAGAATATTTTTTTTTCAGGTAAGGGCAAATAAGCTTGCTGATGATAGGTGATCACCGCTGCCCATGAACTCTTGCAACATCCGAGGATACATAAGAGCGTTGCCGACCTTTGAGGTAGGAGAACTCGCCTTTTTTGAAAGTGTCCGTGCCCTATCGATGTAGAAATATAAACCGAAGGGAGTTTGTTCTAAATTCGAGTGGTACGTTGAAGGAAGGTCCTTGACAACCGCTTAGTGAAAGATCGCCACGCATGCAGGTAAGCGCCCGGATGCTATTGGGGGCGATGACGGAAATTCGATGGCCCGTGTCAGATCGAATCTCTTCGGAAGACTCCCCGTTATTAATGCGGTAGGAGACACACAGATACGTCATGTCTATACGCAAAGCTTAAGAGTCCAGCCGTCCAACATAACATTGATATGGAAGAGAAACAGGTTTGGAAATAGCACGCAGCCTTGGGGTATAGCAACATTCACGGGTCTGGGTTTCAAGCAAAAATCTTCAAGAATGACCGGCATGGTCTGCCGAATGAGAGACTCGCACATACTCGCATGTGCTTCCAGACCTAATACGTGTAATATACATCAAACTTTACTAATTAATAATAGCTTTTACTTGCCGCTAATTGCAGAATTCTCTATTTCAGTTCAATGGATATTATGGAAAATTGAAATGACAAGCCAAACCACTTACAGAAGGAAAGAATGATAGGATATATATTATTGTACGATACAAAATGTATAAATATTACGAGTTTTGTAATGGTACCAACTTTCCATTCCGAGAACTGTGTGTATACATCTTATTCCTGTATTTTCCGAATCGTTTAATTCAAAATAAATCTTTTCGCAACACGCAAGTTTCCTACCAAGTACAACGTAACAGTAAAATTTTATAAAACCTGAAGTTTTACATTCTTTAACGATTTACTTATTCCCTCAGTGTTTTGACTAAAAAGACCAATTCGTTAAAAAAGTATACAAAAACGAAGAGTACGTTTACGTTTAAAATGTAAAATGTTTTATAGTGTATTCAAAATATATACATTTTTTTTATATAATATACTACATACAAATATTTATCCTTTATCATCCGCTAAGGCTAGATTCTTTGACCACACTGAAATTATTAATCATAAACGAATAACGTTAAGTGGCGAATATAACTGTAATATCCAACAACCACAAATCAAATTCAAAAAATAACATTAATCTTCTATTTTAATATAACAAGCGAGTTTGAGGTAATGTTAAAACGCATTTGTGGTACAATTTATTTATTGTCCCAGCCAAGTACATTTGTGTGATTAAAACTAATAAATGTTTAATGTATTTTTTTTCTATCGTAATGCTTAATTTTATTTGATTATAAACTAGGATGAGATTAAATATTTTTATTCCTTTTAACCTTCGAAGAGACAATGAAAGGGAAACGACATAATGATTTTAAATGAGGACAGTTTTGTAAACTTAACATGTTAATTATTATTCATAATTATTTTTATGAAACATATAACATTGTCATTATGTTAATAAACAAGAGTAGTATAATTTAGTAATTTTATTTAAAAGTTTATTATTCATAATATATAAATACAAAATACAATAATTTAATAATATTAACATTACATGTTTCACTTTGCTTTGGCAAATGGTCTGTCACAGATGGTTAAGACGCACACTCGTCTACCGGTCATCGATGTTGACGAGGACCACATGCCCTCTTTGTTTGATTTTCTGATGACTACACATCCGGAATACTATCAAGTTACTGTCGTAGCTCCCCTCGGACCCTTTGATCACTGTTTTTTTTTTTCTTTTTTCTGACACTTCCGGCGGTAAGGCCGCAGACTTTGTTTTACATCTACCCTTTCATACCAGTTTTCGCTCTGCATGCCTCTCGCACTTTCATTCTGCATACTATTTCTTTCTTTTATCCATCACCATTTATTTTTACATTTCCGGCTGGGGTTGTCTATTTATCTTTTATGTCTTTCCTTTACATTTATTCATTTTTGTTTCTAATTATTTGCTATGGGGTTTACGAAATAACTTGACATGACTTGACTTTATCATTCCGTTGTATTACATCATATCTTAAGCCTATAAGTATATCTATATATTCTCTTATTTTACACTAATTTCTAATATGCTTTATTTCTTATGTCTTTCCCTTACACAACTGGATTTTTTTACTAGTACCTTAAATCTAGTTAGAGTTAAATTGTATTTTGTACCTTAATTTACTTTACACATTACATAAATATTATCTTCAATGATTTTCCGATGTATTTTACTGATTCTACTTATTTCTTTTATTTACTTTCTTAACTATTTCTACACATTTATCTAAAAACTTATTTCTATTTTTTTGTAACATTATTTTACTAGCATTTTCTTTGCTTAATTTAATACCTAATTGGTGTTCTATATTTAATCTCTCCTTCATATACGAAGAACATTCAAATATAACGTGGGGCAGGCTTTCTATACAATCTGGTTCACAAACGCACGATGGATTCTCTTTGCACTTGAATCGATGCAGGTATCCAGAGAATCCACCGCCACCTGTTAGTATTTGTGTAGTTAGGTATGTTCGATTTTTCTAACAATTTGATGGGCTTGTATGGCGTTTGGAAAAAATAGTTTGGTAGTACTCACTGTCTCTCCTTCAACATGTCGTGCGTTCCATTCTTCAAGAGAGCACCTTCTTAGTGTTCTCTTAACGAATGAGACGGGGCATTTGTCGTAGTGTGGTGCGATTTTGCTACGCAGTGCAGCCTCTTTTGCCAGCCGGTCTGCCCTTTCGTTCCCTTGCAAGCCCACATGGTCCTTTATCCAGTATAAATCAATTATATTATGCTGTGATAAATCTGCTATATTTTTTCGGGCTTGTACGGCGAGGGGATGAGAGGAACCGGGGTTTGCAACAGCTTTTACAGCCGCCATAGAATCGCTGTATATTGCAGACCGCGGTTCTCCCTTGCCCTCTGATCACTGTCTGGTATGGAGTGTTGTGCCCATTCAACGTCTTGCTCACAGAAATCCTGTGACCCGACGCTTATAGGACTACAAGTTAGCGGATTCAAGATCCGAACTCTACAGTTGTAAAGAGGAAATATAAACTATATATGCCTCCTGATTCTTCTTAATAAAATTTTCTTAGCGCTGTTATTTATGCATACATTTAAAATATCTGTATTTTTTTTATGTTGCTGGAAGGGTTTAAATATCATCTTATAAGCGCCAGTATACCCTTTGCTTTTAGTTCTAATCTTTAATTTAAATTAGAAATCAGAGTATTCAATAAATTTTAAAACGTAAAAAATATATATTCATTTGTACGAAAATGGATTCTATAACCAAGTCATTGGATGAAGAAACTATAAAATAATGAAAATAAAAAGCGTCAGCGAGGATTTTAAATGACGAGGGATTCGAACTTCGGCCTTGAAAATATTAATTTGGGATTCAAGAGATCGAAGATTCGAGGCTTGATGAGTAAAATAAATATTAACTTAGTATTAACTTACTGCAACCGAAAATTCTATTTGGTTCAAATCCGAAAAGCCATCAATATTTCCGTACAACACAGTAGTTGTATAACAAAAAAAATACTTTTGCAAAGTAAAACAACACAATTCTGTTAAGATAATATAATAAAACGATTGTTATTTAACTTATAACTTCTAGGTACCAAATCTTTTAAATCTTTTAAATTAAACATGTACAAAATAGCTACGTACAAACAGTAGTCAAACATTCTCAAAGTAATCTTTAAAACTCTTTATGAAAATATAAATAATTTATACAAGTAATTATATTCTCAATACGCATAATATCCTTGAAAATTATTTCTATCTGAATATTCGTTTGATGTTTGTTCAAATAATAGAATTCTAACATATACAACACTGGGGACGTGATATTGGTGCGGATCCACTATCTCCGCTGTTTCAACTAATAGATTCATTTGTATTCAGGTTGCAAGTGGACCCTGTAACGAACATCCAGGGAGCTGACGTTCAGGATACAATTACCAGTGTTAATATTTACCATCTGACGCCAAGGACTAATTGCTACGGCTGCGTCGTAACGCGTCCTTACATTCAACAAAGCGCTGTAGGTCTATCGATATTTGAGTTGATTACCTTGTTTTATTTACTACACGACATAATTTGATACAATTACTTTAAATAAATTAAATACTACTACACAATTAACATAAAATATGTAGATATTTGTGTTTTAAATTGCCGTATCTTACCAGGACACATATAAGGAATTAAAGATTGTTAATAATAATTTATTTTAAAAAACCGTATTCTATAAATATCTTTTTATATACATATAATATAAATTTTGTCATTAATAGAAATAGTTTTTTTATCATTATATACTTTGAAATAAAAAACTAATTACGTCGATCTCATAATATATTTCATCTGTAGTCACACTGAGATAGATCTAAAGCACCCATTCGCTCCTCTCGTTAAATTTTCACATGCACTTGACGGGCCGGCCTGGCTTACGTTAATTATGAAATCTCATTTCAGAACGAACCTACACTTTTGAGTAATAGCTTCTGAAATATATTTAATGTCTCTTAAAACCTTACAATACCGTGTATTAATTCTTGTAAGTAGAACAACACTATACTCAATGATATATAATGGATGTCTGGATCCAGATACATTTCAGTGACATATGGGGTGACTCTGATAATGTAAAAAGTTTTAGAAAATTACTATAAGCTCGATAAAGCTTAATTTATTTGAGAAGGTATGAAATTCAAAATACAAGTTTGTAATTAACTGCATTTTGTTCTAAAGAATATGTTTTATTCCTTAAAATATAGTCATATTTTGGTAACTAAAAACTATTATTTTATCCTAAAACATGCTTGATTAGCTGAACCGCCTTTTTTCTAAATAGCCTTTAAGATGTATTCTGCATATTGTAAGTGGCTTATATTTTTAGCACTAAGATAATTTTATTAAAGCATACAGAACGAAGTACAAAGAACCAAGTCATAATTTAAATGTGTAATTTAATATCGTCTTTGTAACCGGCATTGTGATATTACACGCTATTTTATTTACGTCAGTCCAAGGACATATTATTGTGTATTGAAGAGTGATAACTTTCGTTGTCTACGGCTCCCTTGCAAAACTGATAAATGCTGTGTTATATCTGTAAAAAGATTTTCGTGGGTCAAATATTTTTCAATTTCACAAAATCTGTTCCAGCTTGAAAAGTCTGGAGCTTTCTAGGAATCTTATTCTTTTTGTCTATTAGACTATTAAATTAAAATATTTTTTAAAACAACTTTTAATATAATTGGTCATTTTTCTTGCTAAATTACATTGTAATAGATATATATATTTAAAAGGCAAAAGGATATTTTTATATATTCATAAATTTAATATTGTTACTGATTTTCAGTTACTTATGTTAATCAAAATAAATAAGTTTGTTATTTAAATATTTATTTTGTTGGTATATTAAACTGTGGTATATTCTTGATTCAGGGTCTCGTTTACCGTGAATTGTAAACGTTATTCACATGACACATACAGACATTAATAACGCTCAAACAAATTGAAACATTAAAAAAATATATTCAATAAACGGTATTTTTTTTAAATGCAGCAAAAGTGTCATTGACGAAATTGTAGCGCAGTAAAATAAATATAGCGAACAGCTGCAACGGCTAATGAACTCGTTTCATGTTAGTAATAGTCTTCATTGAGTTGAGAGTGTTGAAAATTAATTGTTTACGAGTTTGTTTTCATATACAAAAAATATATATAAATATGAAGATTAAATATTATTATAACAATGTATATTATTTGTGTAACATTGCAGATTCTTGTGTTATTCAATTTGATATTTTTATTAACTGTTGTTTGTGAATCTAAGTATCAAAACACACACACCACCGCCACACACCACAGTCTCGTTTCTTTGACCCCTACTTATTCAGAGTATGCAGTATATATTATATTTTTTCCAATTATTAATACTCATATTTAAATTGACCACTTTGTAATTACATCATACTTTATACTTCAATTAATAACAATAATTAATATCAACGTTACAAAAATATACATAATATAGTTGTTATAAATTTAATATTAATTAAATATTTAATATTATGTAAATTTATTATTAAACGAATGCTTAACCAAGATTTTTTTTACATGAATATTGGGTTTCGAAAATAAATATAGAAACTAAATTAACAGTCATTATATGTTCCACTATTAATCGGAGTAATCATTTTTAATTACTATAAAAAGTCTACAAGCCCCCACCACGCTTTACTGCGCGTCGACGAACTATTATAAATAAAATTGTCAATACACTCAACGATCATCCACTAAACTAACTTTTATGAAGAAACAATCACAAAATGCTCATAACATACACATACATAAGATACTCTTTTATCGTTTTAAAGTATAAAGTTTCGAAAAATCGTAGCAGTGCAAGCGAGATCTTTTGATCTCAGCTGAAGTTCGGACACAAAAGTTCCACCCGCAGAGAACAACAATAGATACGTAGAAAGATTAATCGACCATAGAATCCTTTTAAGCTGGTAAAAACAATTTTTCATCTTTATCAAAACTTGGAATATGACACATTGCTGTATCGTGTAACCAACCACAAAATATAATATCTAAAGTTCGTTTCTTTTACGATATGTGATATATATGATAAGTGTCGATTCTATTAATATGATTAAAAAGAGAAAGTCGGAAATGTGATTTTCATTTTATTATCTGCATAAAAAGTTCTTCCAATTGTTCTTCCAATTTTATATTTATTAGTATTCTGAAAAAAAAATGAGAGACACCGTAGCCAATTTTTGAAAACCTATGCACATTGGCGTTTTGTTTAGAGAAAATTAATAAAGTTTTAAACCATAACAAGAAACGAGTAACAGCTGACTCTAGGAGCTTTAGAGATAACTTTATGAAAGCATAATAATTCTTTAGTGTGTAGTGCTAAATTCACTTCACATACATAAATAAACTAAGTTATATTACTAAACACACAACAAAAAAAATGTATATAACTCTTATGAAAATATATCGGTATATATCTTAAGTAAGAACTTTTCTAGTAATGGAAATAAAAAAATAGAAAAAAACTCAAGTTAACATATTTCCAATTTAGTAAACGAAAGAAATTGGACAAGTTACTTTTGACATATGGGATGAAGTTTAAGATGTTGCTCGTATAGATAAGGCTGGGGTGACGTCGATGTGTGATCTCAAAGTTCGACAGTGTCCTCTCAGGTTTAATTCAATTTGGAATGCCGCCAGTTTTCAAATTTGCTGCGTCGTGTCCTGTAAATAATAGAACAGTTTAGTCATATGGGAGTCTATTTCAGTTTTACTTGAACAAAAGTGTTCACTCGGCATAATAGGTATCTATTAAATGGTACGTTTGCTATAGTCAATATAATAACTTTATTTGTTCAACATATAAAATATATTTAAATCATACACTTCGTAAGTGGGATGTCTTGACTGTTATCACAAATATTGAGGTAATCTGTCATTTATCCAGTTTGATTATAAAATCAGTTAACAAATCTAATTTAGCAAGGAAACATATAACACCGTAATATTCTGTTCCAAATCCTAAAATATATTTCTACGTTCATTATTATTATGTTGTTAAACCTAAAACCTTTTCTAATTTCGAGTAATTATTGAACTTGCCTTTAATAATAAATAATAGGAAGCTTTTAATGAAACATAATATTAGGATAGTAATTACTAAATATTTTATGTGAAAATGTGAAACAGTTGACTATTAATAACTCCATTTTAAAATTAATGTGTAATAAATATTGATAAACTAAATAATATAAATCAATAAACTGCATCCGGGCGTCTATCTTACTCAAAACTTACTTTGGAATATTTATATAATTGTTATCATAGACAGAGATATTCCTTAGACAAACGTCATTATAATATAAATTTTGCAGCACTTTTTTAATAATTGTAGAGCAAACCTAAAAAGACCTAATATCAAAGTCATGGATGTCAGACAAAGCCGAGGCACAATACTAGTAAGCAATAATTTTGTCACTAAACTAACATACTCTGTAACTCGTTACAAGAAAGCACTTAGTTTTAATTAATTTAATCCCTTATTAAAACATAGCATGATTTTGTTATGTTGTAATGTTTAGTGATTTGATTATTTAGGATTCTTATATTTGTATGTTTTGGAATTCAGTATTTTGTATAAAAGTACAAAATGGATAAAATAAATTATTCCATGAATGCCACCACTGATTGTGAAGAACTGAAAAGTATAACAAAACAATGCTCTTGTGGGAATCATAAATCTTGTCTATCCCGTTTCAGCTCATACAGCTGGTATTGACAGTGCTCACAGAAACATTAATACAAGTAAACATTTATTAACATCATATTGTTATTGTGGATAAAGTAAGGATTGTTTTATTTGAGTATTTGGAAAAACAAAAACAATACTTCAGTTTGAACTCGGTTTTGACTGCGCCATTTAGGTAAAATAGTTTTTTTATTTTTAAATATTTCTCAGTATATTAAATAAAATTATCACAAATATGAAAAACAACTTTTTCCTACACACGAAACAGACATTGTAACGGAATTTTACATTACAAAGTATAGCGGGGAGAAAGCAATTAGTTTTACATACTACCGTCTAATAAACTAAATTTACTCAGGATGAATTGTGTTTTTGTCGCTTTCAATTGATTCGTCAATTCGTATTGGCCTTGTTCTGTCAATTAAGCGAATGTCCTTCAATAAAAATAGGTTTTCGCTAATTCTTCAACTTGTACTTATTATACTTATCAATTAATTTATGGATTCTCACGTTACAGTTCTAGCCTTTTCATCTGTGACAAACAAACCAAACTTATTCCCAAACATTAAGATAGACCGATACTGTTATCGGTTATTATATATCTGTATATATAATAACATTTTTAAATTCACTAATTTGCTGCAGCTTTTAGTATATTTTTTCAAGTCAATGACATTAATATTTTCGATAATAAATAATTATGACAATTGACTAATAGAAATCAACGGATTCAATGTAGTATTTACATGTATAAAAAATTACGATTTCGAGTAGTAGATACTAGTAGTAAACGGACATAGCAAAGCGAGTCAGCTTAATTAGAGATGCATAAAGTAAATTTAGCTGTTTTAATAATTGTTTTGTATATCGAATGAGTCTGTTTATACTAACCACTTGGTTATTCAGTCACGATTTTGCAAAATAAGCGACATCAAAAAGGAAACTTAAGTAAAAAAGAAAATAATTTAATTAAACATTTCTTTATTTTCATTATACAATGGGGATTCATATTTAAGAAATATTTTGATATTATGGGACTGTAACAGTTTTATGCTAATTATCTACAGCTTTTATTTTAAAAAGGATTGATCTTTACTTTTCCATACCAACAATAACCAGTTTGAAATAAAAGTAACATATATTATAAGAACCGTCATCGTGGAATATAATAGTTTTCATACAAATTATCAATAATCCTTTTAAGCACTTTTATTATTTGCAGTATTGACTTCACTACACACATATATTGATAATCATACTTTTGATCCAAAATACGTTAAGTGGCAAATATAAAGTATTATTCAACAACCACAAATCAAATGCGAAAAATAACATTAATCTTCTATTTAAATACAACAAGCGAGTTTGGGGTGATGTTGCAACACAATGTGGTATATTTTATTTATTATCCTAAGTACATCTGTGGACATATAAAATTACACAAATTAAATTAAATTTAAATTTACATATTTATATAAACAGTTTTTTTTCCAGTACAATGCATACTTTTACATATTTGTATCTTCATTATAATATAATTGAGCATTTGTATTCCTTTTGATCTTCTTGAAATAGTAAAAGTAAAACAAGTTAATGATTTTTTATAAAACACTTTTGTCAAACCTCACCTGTTATGTATTATTTATAATTATTTGTATAAAACAAATAACATTGCCATTATGATAATAAACAGAATCATAATTTAATAATTTGATTTTAAAAGTATGTTATACAATTATAATTAATGACAATAATTTAATGATATCAAAAATAAACATAAGTTTCATCCAAATTTCTAGTTCATTTTGTGTTGAATAATGAATACAATTAATTCCTCTAAATTAAACCTCTGCCTATGATAATAGCGCATTGATTAACTAAATGAGGAGGACAATAATTATTGCTAAATTAGCACAACATACATTTAATTGAGACCAACTGAACCATAAATATTTTTTAATACAATAATTGGTACATATATGTACATATGTTGTTCATATAGATTGAAACAATAGTTTAATAAAACTATACCATTATATTGTTTGTTTTTGCATTACAAAACATGACATTTTACATAATTACATAATAATTTTACATAATTTTGTTTTTCGTACTACTACAAAGAGGGTTGAAATAATGTTACTATAATTCCATTAGCCTTGATTTTGTTAGAAAGATTCATATGTTTGTCGAGTATTTCCTTAACGTCAAAAGGAAGTCTTTTAGCACCGATAAGGTGCAAGGTATGAGAATGACAGGACACTTATTCTTTATGAATTCAACAAATTTGCAAAAGTCGCCAAGTCGCCCCTGTTAGTCGCCAAAGTGCGTTCAAACTCTTACTCTTTTATATATATATCATCTGTAGTGACATTGAGATAGATCTAAAACACCCATTCGCTCCTCTCGTTAAATTTTCACATACACTCGACGGACCGGCCTGGCTCACGTTAATTATGAAATCTCATTTCAGAACGAACCTACACGTTTGAGTAATAGCTTCTGGAATGAAAACTTTTTGTGGCAATATATATTTTACATAACGAATGCATTCGAAAACGTGCAATTAAATTCGTACTTTGAAACTTGTGGTAGTGACTTCAAGAACTAAGTTATCTCTATTAATAAGTATTCTAATATATATTATTTAACTATATTTAATATTTCCTCAAACCTTATAATATCGTCTATAAATTCTTGTAATTAGAACAATCCTATACTCAATGATATAAAACAGACGTCTGGATCTAGATACATTTTAATGACATATGGGGTGACTCTGATAATATAAAAGGTTTTAGAGAATTACTATAAACTCAATAAAGCTTACATTATTAGAGAAATTATTCAATTTAAAATGTGTGTTTCAATTTGAAATTATTCCCTAAAATATAATTACATTTTGCAATATCTTTAACTAAAACTATTCTTTTATCCTAAAACTCTCTTGAATAGCTGAAATGCCTTTTCTATAACCAGCCTTTCAGATTTAATCTCCATATTGTAACAGGCTTACATTTGTATCACTAAGGTAATTTCATTAAAGCACAGAACATGAAATACAAAGAACCAAGTCATAATTTAAATGTGTAATTTAATATCGTCTTTGTAACCGGCATTGTGATGTTACACGCTTTTTTATTTACGTCAGTCCAAGGGCATATTATTTTGTATTGAAGAGTGATAACTTTCGTTGTCTATGGATCCCTTGCAAAAGTGATAAATGCTGCGTTATATCTCTGAAAAGATTTTCGTGGGTCAAATATTTTTCAATTTCACAGAACCTGTTCCAGCTTGAAATAATTGAAGCTTTCTGGGAATCTGATACTTTTCGTCTAGTTCTATCAGACTTAATAGAAAATATTTTTTAAAACAATGTTTTAATATAATTGGTAATTTTTCTTGTTAACTACATTGTAATATATATACATTTAAAAGTCAAAAGGATATTTTTACATACATAAATCTAATCTTGTCACTGACAAAGCTTTAGAATCCAAACACGTTGCCATTAAGGGCACATCATTTGTATGTATATAAATCACAAAAGCAGTAACACATAGTTGTAAACACACCGCCTCAGACCATAATCAGACTAGTTTCTTTGGCCCCTACTTATTTAGAGTGTGCAGTATGTTTTAATTTTTATCCAATTATTATTACTCATATTTAAATTTTACACTTTGTAATTACATAATATTTAATACTTCAGTAAATAACAATAATTAATGTCAAAGTTACATAAATATACATAATATAGTTGTTATTAATTTAATATTGATTAAATATTTAATAAATTTAATATTGACCGAATGCCAAACCAGGAATTGCTTTATATGATTTTCGGTTTTCGTAAAATGGCTTGCCCGAAGAATTAATTATCCATCGACAGGCTCTCTCTCTATCATAGAACGAAACATCGTTGATGAACAATTCATCACCGCCACTTTTCCTTTGTTGCAAATATGGCTACACGATAAACTATTCATTTATCTTACACATCAATTTAATTTACACTCTTTCTATTATACTTAATATATAAATAAAAAAGTATATACTTTAATATTAATACTCTCTACAATAGTATGAAAATAGATATAAAAATTAATATAACAGCCATTATATGTTTCACATAATTAACATTTTCAATTACTATAATAAGTCCACCCCATCACACTTCAGTGCGCGTTGATAAACTAGATAAAATTGTCAATACACTCAACGAACATCTACAAAACCAACTTTTATGAAGAAACAATCACAAAATGCTCATAACATACACATACATAAGATACTCTTTTATCGTTTTAAAGTATAAAGGTTCGTAAAATCGTAGCAGTGCAAGCGAAATCTTTTTATCTCAGCTGGAGTTCGGACACAAAAGTTCCACCCGCCGAGATCAACAATAGGTACGTAGAAAGATTAATCGACCATAGAATCCTCTTAAGCTGGTAGAAACAATTTTTAATCTTTATCAAAACTTTGGATAGGTACCATTGCGGTATCGTCTAACCAACCACAAAATATAATATCTAAAGTTCGTTTCTTTTACGATATGTGTGATAAAGCATCATGTGTCCATTCCATTAATCTATATATTAATACGTGATGCCAAAACTTTGGACCCCTTTTTACGAAAATTGCGCGGACGCAGGAGCATAAAATTTGGCACACTTATAGTTTATGTACAGGAGAAGTGCAGAACGTTAATATTTTTCAATAATAATGCTTATAAAGTACATTAAATCAATAAATAAAACATTACCCACACTACCATGCATTTCACACACACATGTTTCTTTTGTTTTTCATTTTGTCTATAGACATAGAAACATTACACACACTACCATGCAAATTCACACACACATACTTACCACAGACTTAGAGTACTGACATTGACATATCAAAAATATATATATTTGCCTATACATACTCTGTGGTCAAATGGTTTCTTTTGTTTTTCATTTTGTGCATAGACAGAGTACTCAAAAAAAGTTTAATTTGTCTCATTTAATTAAATATAAAAAAAGATTTTAATAATAATGCATAAAAAATACATTAAATCAGTTAATAAAACATTATACTAACCAGCATGCATTTGACACACGCATACATAGTCTGTGGTCAAATTGTTTCGTTTGTCTATTATAGACATAGTTGAACAGTTTGTTTACTGTGGTTTTATTGAATGTTTAAAGTTAAATAAAGTTTTATTTGACGAATACTACGTGAAATACTGTTATAATTATATAATTATACAAATTTATGTGAGTTGTGTAGCAGTTAAGCAGCAAGATACATTTAAACGTATCGTCGTCTTTCAAGGACTATCATTATATGCATAAAGAAAGTTCTGTAGCAGCAATCTGCAATAACAACATTCAGGTACAAAATTTTTTGCTATTGCTGGTTCAAAGCAATTATTGTAGTTTACGATTTCAGTGATTGCATATACTTTATATAAATAAGTGATTTTGTGTACGAATGATCAGAATTAAGAAATCATCATACAGGTAAAAACTTTTTCTTGATTTCAGTAATCTAAGGAAAGAACTTTAATTAGTCCTCAACATAGAACATTAACGAGTTGGAGTGAGAGACAAAGAAGAAGGAATATTTCTCTAAGAGGAAGGAATAATTTCTCATCAGTAGTATTAGATAGTAATATGATTTTGAGAGATGCATTTAAGAGTGCTCTAAATGTCATTCCAAATGTGTTTTTAAGTTATGATTGTGGATTAGTGAATTTAGAGTGCAGGTTTTGCGATGCGAAACATTTTGAATCTGAAGTGACTTTAGGCGACCGAACTGCATTCACTTCATGTTGTCACAAGGGTAAAGCAATATTACCACCCTTAAGTCAAAATGAATTATTGATTTAAAATATTATATGATGGACTTACTTCAAATGAACCTTCAATAAAAAGTAAATCAAAAAATTAATTTGAAAATATTAGGAAATATAATTCATGTTTTGCTATGGTTAGCTCAGAAGCCAAAGTTGCTGAGGCAGTTACAACTGGAGTGTATCATTTCAAAATACATGATGTTTTTTATCACAGATCAGGCCCAATGACTGCCACCTATGGTCGCTCACCATGTTATGCATAATTATATTTTTATGATGCCATTAATTATAGATTACAAGAACATGTTAATCAAACATGTAACAACAACATAATGCACGAAATTTCACTGGAATTGCAACGCAGTAATCCTTTTGTGCGGTCATTCATTGCAATGAAAGATCATTGTCAGAGAGTCGAAAATCAAAATAAAGAAATTGAAATTTGTATGCTCATCAAAGTAAATCATCATTTAGATCTACGCCGATTTAATGATGCAGTTCAAACTGATGTAGCAGTAATATTTAATGCAGTTGATGGTGAGCCACCTTTTGAACGAAATATGATTTGTTTTTCAAAAGTTAATGGTATAATTAAGAATATCTCAGTTTTGGACTCATCATTAGACCCTTTAGCGTACCCACTGCTTTTTCCCAACGGTGATACTGGGTGGCATGTCAATATTGCTCATAATACACCAACTACATCTCATTCAAGAGCACCCAGAAATAAATTAACCATGCTTCAGTATACAGTTTATCGACTAGCAATTAGAAATGATTTCAGCATGTTACACCATTCACAAAAACTATTTCTGCAGTGGATTGTTGATATGTATGTGAGAATAGAGGGCTCACGATTACATTTCATTCGACAAAATCAAACAAGTCTTAGGTCTGAAGTTTACAACAATTTAACAGACTACTTAGAATTGAACATGAATTGAACATTTCTTTTAATTTCATATAATTTGTTCAAAAAAGAAATTGGCAAATAACAGTCTTGGTAAAATCTGTGGTTACAGTAGTTAGTTTTCGACAGTAGAACCGTAATAATGTTTGAATATTATTTTAATAATGTATATTAATTATTTTAATAATGTTTATTAAGTCACTTAAAATTTAAATTTATTATATGGTCGAATTTCGACCACTGGGCGACCACTAGTACGATTAAAACGAGAAAGTCGGAAACGTGATTTTCATTTTATTATCTGCATAAAAATTTCGTCCAATTGTTTTATTTAATATTTATTAGTATTCTGAAAAGAAAAATAGATGCGACATAGCCAATTAAAAAAATATCTAGTAATGGAAAGAAATGTAGAAAATAAATACTAAAGTTAACATATTTCCGATCTAGTAAACGAAAGAAATTGGGCAAGATACTTATTAATATATGGGCTGAAGTTTAAGAAGTTGCTCGTATAGATTAGGCTGGGGTGACGTCACTGTGTGATCAAAGTTCGACAGTGTACTCTCAGGTTTAATTCAATTTGGAATGCCGCCAGTTTTCAAATTTGCTGCATCGTGTCCTGTAAATAATAGAACACTTTAGTCATATGGGAGTCTATTTCAGTTTTACTTGAACAAAAGTGTTCACTCGGCATAATAGGTATCTAATAAATGGTACGTTTGAATTCTGTAGTCAATATAATAACTTTATTTGTTCAACATATAAAATATATTTAAATCATACTCTTCGTCAGTGGGATATCTTGACAGTTATCACAAATATTGAGGGTATATACTATATTAATCTGTCATTTACCCTATTTGGCTATAAAATCTTTTCCCAAATCTAATTTAGCAAGGAAACATATAAAACCATAATATTCTGTTACAAATCCTAAAATATATTTATATGTTAATTAATATTATGTTGTTAAATCTAAAACCTTTTCTAATTTCGAGTAATTATTAAACATGCCTTTAATAATAAATACTAGGAAGCTTTTACTAAAACAAAATATTAGGATAGTAACTACTAAATATTTTGTGTGGAAATGTGAAATATGTGACTATCAATAATTTCATTTTTAAATGAATGTGTAATAAATATTGATAAACTCTTGTGGTAATCATAAATCTTGTCTCTCCCGTTTGAGCTCATGCAGCTGGTATTGACAGTGCTCACAGAAACATTAATACAAGTAAACATTTATTGACATCATATTGGTATTATGGATAAAATAAGGATTGTTTCAGTATTCAAAAAAATAAGAGAGTTTACGAGAGTTTAAATTTTTCTTGGTATATGAAATGAAAAATACTACAAATAAAAAACTATATTTTCCTACTTAACGAGACAAAGATCGCCGTAAAAGCGGCATTTCAATACAATGGTAAAAGTCTGTTACATACCTAAAAGAATAGCGACTACGCAATTTACTATACAAACTAAAACAATCTATTAAATTACATTTACTTAGGATGCGTAATGTTTTCAATTGATTTGTCAATTCGTGTTGACCTTTATTCTGTCAATTAAGTAAATGGTCTTCAATAAAAATAAGTTGGATAGTGATATTATCATGATTAAATGATTCGCTTGGGCGGTAAAGTTTTGATTAGCGGGACGAATGCAAGAGAGATCTGGAAGGCTGTTTTGGGAAGCCCAAGGAGGTTTTAGACCTGGAAGAAGGTTTATAGATCATATCTTTTCCCTCCGCATGATTACGGAAAAGTTTTTGGCCCTAAACCAAAAGGTTTTCTGTGCTTTTGTGGATTTCGAAAAGGCGTTTGACAAGGTTGTGAAAAAGAAATTATGGGAGATACTGCCCCGATACAATGTGAACGGACTCTTGCTACAGGCCGTAAAGTCTCTTTACAGAGATCACTCAGCCTGCGTGCGAGTTGGAGCTGACATGTCGTCCTGGTTTGACATCCAATCGGGTGTTAAGCAAGGTTGCGCTATGTCAGCTTGGCTGTTCAATTTGTATTTAGATAGTTGTCTCCAAGGCGTGAAAGACAGTGACATGGGAGTAAAAGTAGGTGACCTAAAGGTCAATTGCTTGTTGTATGCAGATGATACAGTGCTCATTGTATCATCAGAATGCGATTTGCAGCTATTGGTCACCACTATAAAAGATGGGTGTGAGAATAATGGTCTAAACGTGAATGCAGATAAGACGAAGGTTGTGATATTTGAAAGAAATGAAGAAAGAACAGAATGTAAGATCAACGTTAAGGGTAAGATAATAGAACAAGTTAATGAAGCGATGTATTTGGAAAGTATGTTTAGCAGAGACGGAAGACACGAAATGGATGTGGAAAGGCGTATTGCTGCCGGTAACAGAGTTAACGGTGCTTTGGCTGCATTGTTGAGACGGCGAAACGTCAGCATAGCTGTACTTTTGGCTATACACAATGCAGTATTGCTATTGACGCAGTTATACGGCAGCCAAACGTGGGTAACACAGAAGAAGAATGTAAGGGAGATGAATGCGGTGGAGATGCGATCTCTTCGCCAAATATGCGGATTCAGTTTAGCTGACCGAATGAATCCGCAATGAAGAGTTCCACAGAATGGCAGGTACTAACGAAGATGTCACGGTAAGAATGAAGAAGAACGTGCTTAGGTGGTTTGGGCCGTCGAACGAATGAGTGATGAAAGAATGGTAAAAAAGATTTATAAAGGAATAGTGAGCGGTAAGAGACACAGGGGGACGCCTCGAGTGACCTTCGAAAACACAGTAGCTACGATACTGGAGGAAGGTCACCTAAAAAGTATGAGGACCCCCCGGAGGGCATGTATGAAGAGGTTTAATGTCTGTGGTCGACGCGATAGAGGTATGCAGGGACCGTAGCTTTTGGCGCTCCGTCTTCCCTGGCTACCCCGCAAGGGATATGGCGTGAAGATAAGTAAGTAAAAATAGGTTTCAACTAATTCTTTATCTTGTACTCGTTACACTTTACACTTAATTTATAGATTCGCGCATTACATAAAGTTATGATAACAGATATATAATCACATTTTAATTCACAAATTTGATGCAGGTTATAGTATTATATAAATTTTCCAGTCATAAATTTTCAATAAAAAATAATGATAACAACTAACTAATTAATAGAAATCAATGGAATCAATGTAATATTTTTATAACACCATTCACAATTTTACATGTTTATATAAATTTTATGATTCCGGACTAGCAGCAAACGGATGTAGCAAAGCGAGTCAGCTTCATTAGAGGTGCATAAAGCAAACTTAGCTATATTAATAATTGTTTTGTACATCGAATGAGCCTTTTATTTTTATTTATTTATTTATTTATATAGTATTGTGCATAGTAATAAAGTATTGTGCATCACACGAAAAAAATAATTACAAAAGAAACAAAAAGAAAATAAACATTGGTATTCAGTTAGATATTGGTATTCCACTTAGTTATTCAGTCACAATTTTGCAAAATAAGCGACACCAAAAAGGAAAATTAATTAATAAATAAAACGATTTAATTAAACATTTCTTTATTTTACATTTTACGATGGGGAATCATATTTTAGAAAACTTTTTGACATTGTAACACTATAACAGTCTTCTGCTGAAATCCTTTATCTAAATATTATTCACAGCTTTTATTTTCATATGCTTTTATTTTACCCTTCAGCAAACAATTGCTACGATATGTGGTTCTAAATATTCCATTTCCTGAGACTAAAGAAACGCAATATGCCCCTAGTTTTAGGTAAAAATAACACGTTTTCTAAGAACCGTCATTGTGGAATAAAATAGTTTTAATAAAACTTACAAATAAGACTTAAATCACTTTTAATAAATTATATCATACAACAAAGCAAACACCTCGAATAATATAAACTAGATTTTGCATATTAGGTCAATCTAATAATGAAGAAGAACGTGCTCAGGTGGTTTGGGCACGTCGAACGAATGAGTGATGAAAGAATGGTAAAAAAGATTTATATAGGAAAAGTGAGCGGTAAGAGAGACAAGGGGAGGCCTCGAGTGACCTTCGAAAACACAGTATCTATGATGCTGGAGGAAGGTCACGTAAAAAGCACGAGTACTCCCCGGAGGGCATGTATGAAGAGGCTGATGTCTGTGGCCGAGGCGAAAGAGGTATGCAGAGACCGAAGCGTTTGGCGCTCCGTCGTCTCTGGCTACCCCGCAAGGGATATGACGTGAAGCTAAATAAATAAATAAATATTGAGCACGATATTTGTTTATGAACGCAGAATTAGATTTGTGTGTAAAACGTAACATCTGTAGTCGGTCACGACTGCATGGTATCTATTTGTTTTGGTTTTGCGACACAGTTTACTTAACCAACACTGCAAGTAATGTTCACCAAGTTTGCGTAGCTTCAAGTTTTATTACATACTCGTATGTGCTTCGAGACCTAAGACGTACTTCATATATGTACTTTAAACTTTACTTATTAATACTAGCTTTTCCTTGCTGCTTATTATAGAATTCCTTTTTCTATTTCAGTTCTGTGGATGTTACGGAATTTTGAAAGGACAAGCCAAACCATTTACAGAAGGAAATAAAGATAGGGTATATATTATTGTACGACATTACATTTTTTTTATGGTACCAGCTTTCTATTCCAAAAACTGCGTGTATATCTTATTCCTGTATTTTCCGGACCGTTTAATTTAAAATAAATCTTTTCGCAACACGCAATTTCCTTCCAAGTACAAAGTAACAGTTAAATTTTATAAAACCTGAAGTTTAATATTCTTTAACGATTTTTCCAATAATAATACTAGTATGTAAATATACTTGTATATATGTACAGTATGTACCTGTATAACGGTAGCCCTCGAATAAAACTTGCAGTTCTTTATTTGCTGATTTCTCTTATTCCCTCAATGTTCTGACTAAATAGGCCAAATCGTTAAAAAAGTATACAAAAAGGAACTTTACGTTTAAAATGTAAAATGTTGTATACTGTATGCAAAATATGTACATTTTATTTTTCATAATACTTTTATCCTTTATCATTCGCTGAGGTCAGATTCTTTGACCACACCGAAATCACCGAAATACAAAATACAATAATTTAATAATATTAAAAATACACATTAGACCTGTGTTTCACTTTGCTTTGGCAAATGATCTGTCACAGCTAGTTAAGACGCAAACTCGTCTACAGGACGTGGACGTGGACGAAAGTCACATGCCCTCTTTGTTCGATCTTCTGATGACTACATATTCACATAGTATCAGGTCACTGTCGAGGCTCCCCTCGGACCCTCTGATCACAGTCTGGTACGGTCTGTAGTGCCCATTCAGCGTCCGGCTCGTACAAGACCTGCGACCCAATGATCCCAGTGATTGCACTGCAACTGTAGCTGACGTAATTCAGGTCATGGAAATATTTGTACCAGGCTCTATGGTACCACTTGGTGGCAGACCGCGGCCTTTGTTTGATGCGTCTGTTAGGGCTGCAGAAGCTCGCAAATGGCAGATGTATCAAGCTTGGGTGTTCATTAAAGATCCGAACTCTACAGTTCTAAAAAGGAAATATAACGATGCCTCCTGATTCTTCAAACGGCAAATCGCTAGAGCAAAGTTCAAACATGTCGTCAAAATTGGAGATATAAGCCTTAAAGTTACTTAACGCTGCTATGCATATATTTAAAATATCAGTATTTTTTAATGTTGCTGGAATGGTTTAAATATCATCTTATAAGCGTCAGTATACCCTATGCTTTTAGTTTTATGTAACTTTATATATAAATCAGGCTATTATATTAATTTGAAAAGTTACAAAAACAAATACATTCATTTTTACAAAAATAGATTCTTTTAACAAGTCATCAACATTGAAAAGTCGAGGCTTGATGACTAAAATAAATATTAACTTAGTAGTAACTTAAAACAACCGAAAATTCTATTCGGATCAAATCCGAAAAGCTATCTATGTTTTCGTACCATATCTTGTATTGTTTAATGATACTGCTATTTCCTTATCCCAATTACGGCAAAAGCAAGCAGAAAACAAATATTTAATCACGGACCGGATTATTCAAAACTATTCTAAATCAAATAAGCTTTAAATCAGTTTTGTTTACTTAACTAACATATTATGTAATTATAAGGTTACATATTCTAAACAATAATCTCCACTAACCTAATATCACTTTGTTTTTAGGAGTATTATGAGATTGTTCAAGTATAGGTAATATATATTAAAATCTAAGACAGTAGTTGGACAACAAAAAATACTTGTGCAAAGAAAAATAACACTAGTCTGTGAAGATAATATATTAAAATATTTGTTTTTTACCTTACAGCATTTATGTTCCAGTTGATGAAAACTTTAACTTAAACAAAATAGCTCATACCACCAGTGGCCAAACATTCTCAAAGAAATATTTAAACTCTTTATGACAATATAAAAAAATTATACAAGTAATGTTACAATACACATGATATCCTAAGAAAATTATTTCTATCTGAATATTCGTTTGATGTTTGTTCAAATAATAGAATTCTAACATATACGACACTGGGGACGTGATATTGGTGCGGATCCACTATCTCCGCTGTTTCAACTAATAGATTCATTTGTATTCAGGTTGCAAGTGGGCCCTGTAACGAACATCCAGGGAGCTGACGTTCAGGATACAATTACCAGTGTTAATATTTACCATCTGACGCCAACGACTAATTGCTACGGCTGCATCCTAATGCGTCCTTACCTTCAATAAGACGATGTTGTACTATCGATATTTGAGTTAATTACCTTATCTTATTTACTACACGAAGATATTTGAGACAATTCTAGAGAGTACTACACTATTAACATTTTTTTTTTTTTTTTTTTTTTTTTTTTATGGAAGAGGAGGGCAAACGAGCTGGCGGGTCACAGATGACTTGTGATCACCGCCGCCCATGAACTCTTGCAACATCCGAGGATTTACAAGAGTGTCGCCGGCCTTGTAGGTAGAAGTAGACGCCTTTTTTGAAGGTACCCATGTCGTACCGATCTGGAAATACCGCCGAAGGGAGTTCGTTCCACAAGCGAGTGGAACGTGGAAAAAAAGTCCTTGAGAACCGCACAGTGGAAGATCGCCACGCATCCAGGTGGTAGGGATGGTAAAGAAGTCGATGGCGCGCTGTGCAGTGATGAAATTCGGCGGCAGGCATCAGATCGAATAGTTCTTCGGAACACTCCTCGTTGTAAAGGCGGTAGAAGACGCACAAAGAAGCCACGTCTCTACGCAATGCCAAAGAGTCCAGCCGTTCGCAGAGCACCGGGTCCCCGACAATCCGAGCGGCTCTCCGTTGTACGCGGTCAAATGGTAGAAGCTGATATTGGGGTGATCCGGACCAGAGATGAGAACAGTACTCCATGTGTGGCCGGACCTGCGCCTTATAGAGCGCAAGTCTTTGGCCAGGTTTGAAATACTGCCTCGCTCTATTAATCACTCCCAATTTCTTCGAGGCCAACTTGGCCTTGCTCTCCAGATGACCACGAAACTGACAATCGCTCGAAATGTCCGGACCCAGTATTCTGATACTTGGCGAGGCAATGAGGGGGGTGCTCTCGAAGAGCGGTGATACGACAAATGGGGTTTTCTTAGTGGTAAACGCGCAAACTTGTGTCTTTAGGGGATTGAACTGAACGTGGTTCAATTCCCCCCACTCAGAAACCATCCCTAAGGAAGTCTCTATACAAGACACAAGTTTCTTTCGGCACTCGTCGACGCTTTCCCGAGAGAGAACTGCACGGCCGGAATATACCGCATCCCCAGTACTGTCATCCGCATAACAATGTATGTTGGAAATATCCAACATATCATTGATGTGCAGGAGGGACAGAGTTGGGGATAGCACGCAGCCTTGGGGTACACCAGCGTTCACTAGCTTGGGATCCGAGCAAAAACCGTCGAGAACGACCTGTATGCTCCGCCCAGTGAGGAAGCTGGTGATCCACTTGCATAAACTCTCGGGAAGCCCATAGGAAGGTAGCTTCGAAAGAAGCCCCTTGTGCCATACACGATCGAAGGCTTTCACCATATCCAGACTAACTGCCAGACCCTCTCCCTTGCTTTCAATAACAGCTGCCCAACGGTGCGTAAGATATAAAAGAAGATCACCAGCCGATCGACCATGGCGAAAGCCATATTGCCGGTCATTGACCAACTGGTGATCCTCGAGGTAGGTTAGGAGCTGTTTATTGATAATGCTCTCCATTACTTTGGAGAGCAGAGAGGTAATGGCGATAGGTCTGTAGTTAGCTGGTTCCGAGCTATCACCTTTTTTAGGGATCGGATGGACAAGGGCACGCTTCCATGTGACCGGGACTACGCCTTTAAGGTAGGAGTACCGAAATAGACGCGTTAGCACTGGAGTCAACTCAGGGGCACACGTTCGTAGCACCAATGGAGAAATGCCATCCGGCCCACTCGACTTATGAACGTCCAAGGAAAATAGAGACTGCCTAATAGTTTTCTGCCGAAAAACTATTTCCGGCATTGAGCTCTGACACCGCGGGATGATAGGCGGTGTCTTCCCCTGGTCGTCCAAAGTCGAGTTTGAGGCGAAAAGAGTGCCCAAGAGATCGGCTTTCTCTTTTGCCGTGTGAGCCAGAGAGTCATTCCCCATGTGCAACGGCGGTAGGGACGGCTGGCTAAAGTTCCCCAGAGTGGCCTTGGAAAGCGCCCAGAATTTGCGCGTGCCAGGCGGGTACTTTGCCAGCTGATCCCCAATTTTGACGACATGCTTGAACTTTGCTCTAGCGATTTGCCGTTTGAAGAATCTGGAGGCACGATTATATTTCCTCTTCAGAACTCTAGAGTTCGGATCCTTAGTGACTAACGCATTGACCCAAGCTTGATAAGAATTGAAATAACCACATTAAATATTTACATAATATTTAATGTGGTTATTTCAATTAAAATAATATTATAATGAATTCTATAAGTAGGTATTGTATTTTTTGCGGTTTTAATTACCAAATTATTATCGTACTTATAATATTGAATGTACTGAAAATTATTATTAAAATATTGGTGAGGATTTATAGCCTTTTTTTAGAAGATATTTGTTTTATCCTTGAGAACATTAAAGTGAAAAAAGCCTTTTTTTAAATCTACAGAGTAAAAAAAGAAATACAAAAGTTAGATTTACGATTATTCTTATAGAAATCAAACTCAGAGATTCATAAATTAAAACATTCTTTTGTGATACAATACATAACTGAACGCTTTGCAAGGACATGACCAACGAAACATTGGGCATAAGCCAAGCTTTAGCATTTAATGCTTCAGCTGACGGAAACAAACCAAAAATAAAATTGGATCGAGAACGAAACTTTGTATTATTGAACTCCAAATATTTGGAGGAGGAACCGAACATATTGTATTTGGAATTGATATCGATGTTTTATCTACTTATTAATTTATTATCTATACTGTTCAATAAATGTATTAGGCATATTTTTGCGTTTTGAAACAAACAAATAAACTCCAAAAGGTTTCATTCAAGCAAACAAAATCTGTTGGAGTAAAAAATATCCATTACATTATTTCGAATAAGAACTAGAGGATATCCTTATTAATACAAAACAATCACATGTATTGTATTATGTACTTATGAAGGATAGATCTAAGTTAATGCACTATTACATCTGTAAATAGACTATACTAGATTATGTGGGCTGAATCAACAGAGTGGCTGAGGGAAGAAGATACGGGCTGTATATTAATTTGTGTGCTTGATACCTTGATTTTATCGATACTTACTATATTACTACATGTAGATTAAAATCAGTAGTCTAAAACACACAATTTAGTTATCGGTATTATTTAATGACTACTAGAAGTTATATAAATACACATTCATGTAATGATATTCTAATTAAATAACACTAGGTCAGATTATAATAATATGTTAATAAAAATGATTTCATTGCATAACATGGGGACCCCATTTGCTATGGTAACAAAGTGGCTGACCGATTGCGGTATTATATTTTATAGGTTAAGACCTTTCTTGCACTTGCCATAGTTCCGATTTAGTTATTTTTCATAACATAACTTAATAAACAAAACCAATATGGCCTATGTAATTGGTATACAGTTCTTTTCAATAAGGATGTATAAAAAGGTTCGAGATTTTTTATTGATGAAAACTTTAATGTAAGTTATTAGTACTTTAAAAATTTTAAAAAGAAAAAGTTAAACATAATAAACGGAAATAAATGTAAAATATTGATCACTGTTCAATTTAAAGTAACACTTTAAATTGATATTTTCAATTCATCGCATCAAGTAGAACTCGAACTCTTGAAAATCCTTGAAAATTTATGACTATCATTAATTTCCTTAAATATGAAGCGTCATTCATAAAACGATGACACTAATTGAGGATTTTTTCCTGATTTCCCACAAACATTGTAATTATTTTGTTTTTTCTTAGTAATTAGAGAAACAATCTTGAATTTCGTAAAATATGCTTAGTATTAATTTGATAAACAACATTATTTTGATATTTACTTTTTCATTAATTAGTAGAATATAAAAAACCAATTACACCGGTCTGATAAAATATATGTTAGCTGTAGTGACACTGAGATAGATCTAAAGCACCCATTCGCTCCTCTCGTTAAATTTTCACATGCACTTGTCGAGTCGGCCTGGCTTACGTTAATTATGAAATCTCATTTCAGAACGAACCTACACGTTTGAGTAATAGCTTCTGAAATGAAAACTTTTTGTGGCAATATATATTTTACATAACGAATCCATTCAAAAACGTGCAATTAAATTTTTACTTTGAAACTTGTAGAAGTGATTCTAAGTTCTAATTCTAAGTTATCTCTAAGTAATGTTTCTTATATAACTACCTATATTTAATATCTCTTAAAGCTTAGTTTATTAGAGAAATTATTCAATTTAAAATAAAAGTCTGTAACTAACCGTATTTGTTTCTAAAGATTATTCCTTAAATTATAATCACATTTTGAAATATCTTTAAGCAAAACTATTCTTTTATCCTAAAACTCTCTTGAATAGCTGAAACGCCTTTTTTATAACCAGCCTTTCAGATTTAATCTTCATATTGTAAGAGGCTTATTTTTTAGCACTAAGGTAATTTTATTAAAGCACAGAACATAAAGTACAAAGAACCAAGTCATAATTTAAATGTGTTATTTTATATCGTCTTTGTAACCGGCATTGTGATATTACACGCTATTTTATTTACGTCAGTCCAAGGACATATTATTTTGTATTGAAGAGTTATAACTTTCGTCGTCTACGGATCCCTTGCAAAAGTGATAAATGCTGTGTTATATCTCTGAAAAGATTTTCGTGGGTCAATTTATGTTAATCAAAATAAATAAGTTAGTTATTTAAATATTTATTTTGTTGGTATATTACACTGTGGTATATTCTTGATTCAGGGTCTCGTTTACCGTGACTTGTAAACGTTACTCACATGACACATACAGATATTAATAACACTCAAACAAATTGAAAAATTGAAAGCAATATTCAATAGAGGGTGTTTTTTTTTCATATTCAAAAGTGACATGGAGGAAATTGTAGCGCAGTAAAAAATAGCAAACAGCTGCAACAACAGTAATAGTCTTCATTGATTGATAGAATTGAAAATTATCTGTTTACGTTTAATTTGTTTTTAATATGAAAAACATATAATAATTACGATTAAATATTATTATAACAATGTTTATTATTTGTTTAATTTTGCAGATTCTTGTGTTATTCAATTTGATATTTTTAATAACTGCTGTTTGAGATCTAATTATCACCACACCACAACACGCCGCCACACACCACAAACAGACTGGTTTCTTTGACCCTTTATATATATATTATTCAGAGTACAAATGTATTATATTTTTTTAAATTATTATTACGCATATTTAAATTGACCACTTTGTTATTACATAATACTTTTTTTATATTTAAATTAAAAACAATAATTAATGTCAACGTTACATAAATATATATAATATAGTTGTTGTAAATTTAATATTAATTAAATATTTAATATTCTGTAAATTTATTAATGATCGAATCCCAAAACATGAATTTCTTTACATGAATTTCGGTTTTCAATATAGAAATTAAATTAACACCCATTATATGTTCCACTATTCATCAGAGTTATCAACTTCAATTTCAATTTCTATAAAAATTCTACAAGCTCCTAACAAGCTTCACTGCGCGTCGATGAAGTAAATAAAATTGTCAATACACACAACGATCATTCACTAAACCAACTTTTATGAGGAAACAATCACAAAAGTGCTCGTAACACACACACATGCATACGATACTATTTTATCGTTTTAAAGTATAAAGGTTCGTAAAATCGTAGCAGTGCAAGCGAAATCTTTTGATCTCAGCTGGAGTTCGGACACAAAAGTTCCACCCGCAGATAACAACAATAGATATGTAGAAAGATTATTCGACCATAGAATCCTCTTAAGCTGGTAGAAACAATTTTTCATCTTTATCAAAACTTTGAATATGGCACATTGCGGTATCGTGTAACCAACCACAAAATCTAATATGTAAAATTCGTTTCTTTTACGATATGTCGGATGAAGCATCATGTGTCTATTTCTTTGATATGATTAAAACGAGAAAGTCGGAAATGTGATTTTCATTTTATTATCTGCATAAAAAGTTCTTCCAATTGTTCTATTTTATATTTTTTAGTATATTGAAAAGATAAATAGAGACTACATAGCCAATTTTTAAAAACTTGTGCACGTTATAGGCATTATATTTACAGAAAATTAATAAAGTTATAAGCTATAACAACAAACGAGTAACAGCTGACTCTAGGAGCTTTAAAGATAACTTTATAAAAGCATAATAATTGTTTAGTGTGTAGCGCTTAATTCACTTAACATACATAACAAGACTAAGTTGTAATTGATAATTTTATAAAATACCAACACAAAAAAATATATAACATATGGTATAATCTTATAAAAATATATTGGAATATATCTTATGTAAGAACTTATCCAGTAATGGAAATAAAATGTTCAAAAATAACATTACATACACTTCGTAAATGAGATATCTTGACGATTATCACAACTATTTGGGGTATATACCAAATTAATCTGACATAAAATTTGTTCCTAAATCTAATTGAGTAAGAAAACATATAACACAATAATATTCTGTTACAGATCGTAACATATATTTATATTTTAATTTATATTATGTTGTTAATATAAAGTGTTAGTACCTAAAATCGTTTCTAATTTCGAGTAATTATTGAACTTGCCTTTAATAATAAATAATAGGAAGCTTTTAGTGAAACATAATATTAGGATAGTAATTACTAAATATTTGGCATGAAAATGTGAAACATGTGATTATTAATAATTATTTTTTTTATATTTACATGTAATAAATATTGATAAACTGCCATCACTATATAATATACATCAGTTGCCTGTGTCGGGCCGTCTGTCTTAATGAATACTCACTTTAGAATATTTATAAAATTATTATCATGGACAGAGATATTCCTTACACAAACGTCATTACAAATTTGCAGAACTTTCTGAATAATTGTAGAGCAAACCCAAAAGACCTAATATCAAAGTCATTGATGTCAGACAAAGCCAAGGCACAATACTAGTAGATAATAATTTCGTCATTGAACTTACACATACTCTGTAACTCGTTACGGAAAAGCGCTTAGATTAGATTAATTTAATCTCTTATTAAAACAGCATGATTTTGTTATGTTTAAAGATTTGATTACTTACATATATATATTTTAGAATTCAGTATTTATTACAATAATACAAATGGGTAAAATAAATTATTCCTGCAATGCCACCATTGATTTTAAAGAACTGAAAAGTGTAACAAAACAATGCTCTCGTGGGAATCATAAATCTTGTCTCTCCCGTTTGAGCTCATACAGCTGGTATTGACAGAGCTCACAGAAACATTAATACAAGTAAACATTTATTGACATCATATTGGTATTGGATATGATATGTGGATAAAATAAGGATTGTTATATTTGAGTATTTGAAAAACAATACTTCAGTTTGAACTCGGTTGTGAACGCGCCATTTAGGTAAAATAGTTTTTTTAGTCTGTAATATTTCATTAACAAACAAAAAAAACAACATTTTTCTACACACGAAACCGACATTGTAACGGAATTTTACATCAAAGTACAGCGGGGACAAAGCAATTTGTTTTACATACTACCGTCTAATAAACTAAATTTACTCAGAATAAAATATGTTTTTGTCACTTTCAATTGACTCCTCAATTCCTATTGGCCTTGGTTCTGTCAATAAGCGAATGTCCTTCAATAAAAATAGGTTTTCGATATTTCTTTAACTTGTTTTAATTCATTTTCCACTTAATTCGTGGATTCTCGCATTACAATTCTAGCCTTTTCATCTACGACAAACAAATTTTGTTGGATTTATTAAATATTACTGATTAACAATAAGACATATAGAACATATATAATCACATTTTTAAATTCATTAATTTGATGTAGCTTTTAGTATAATAAAAGTGAAGCTTATTGATAATTTAAGCTTCACTTTTATTATTTGCAATATTAACTTTACTCATTGTTTTGAATAAATAGGTCAATTCGTTGAAAAATTATACACAAAAGAAGTTTACGTTTTAAATGTTAAATATTATATACTACGTTTAAAATATGTACATTCTTTTACATAGTTTTCTATTTCATAGAAGCTTATCTTTTACCATCCTAAAAGATAAAAGCTTCTATGGTCTAATTCCTTGCCCACACATATATTGATAATCATACCCGTGATCCAAATATGATTGTAATATCCAACAACCACACAACCACAAACACAAACCACACAACCACAAATCAAATGCGAAAAATAACATTAATCTTCTATTTAAATATAACAAGCGAACTTGGGGTGATGTTGAAACGCATGTTTTGGACAATTTATTTTTTACCCCAGGTACATTTGTGTACATTTAAATAATTTTTTTGCTAATACAATGCTTACTTTTATATATTTGCTCACTTTCGAAGAAATAGTGAACGTAAAACGAGATAATGATTTTTATTTAAAACAATTTTGTCGAACTAAGTATACTATGTATTATATATAATCATTTGTATAAAACAAATAACATTGCCGTTATGTTAATAAGCAGAATCATAATTTAATAATTTGATTTTATAAGTATGTTATATAATTTTCATTAATTACAATAATTTAATGATATCAAAAATAAACATTATTTTTTTTAACATGATTTTCATCCAAATTACTAGTTCATTTTGTATTGAATAATGAATACAATTAATTCCTCTAACTATTACCTCTAAATTAAACCTCTGCCTATGATAATAGCGCATTGATTAACTAAATGAGTAGGACAATAATTATTGCTAAATTAGCATAACATATATTTAATTGAGACCAACAGAACTAAAAATATTTTTTAATACAATAATTGGTACATATATGTACACATGTTGTTCATATAGACTGAAACAATAGTTTAATAAAACTTCACTATTATATTGTTTGTTGGTGCATTGCGAAACATGCACGACTCTTTCATTTTTGGCTAGATGGTTATGATTGGAGTATCAAAAGATATATATTAAACATTTTATAGTTTACAATTTTATAACTTTTTGATATATTTTTTTTTGACAATAATAAAGTGGAGTGAAATAATGTTACTATAATTCCATTAGTCTCGATTTTATTAGAAAGATTCATATGTTTCTTGTGTCTTTCTTTAAGGTGAAAAAGAAGTCTTTTAGCACAGATAAAGTGCACGGGGAGAATGACAGACCACTTTTTCTTCAAGAATTCAACAAATTTGAAGTCCCTATTAGTCGCCAAAGTGCGATCAAACTCTTACTCTTTTCTTCTTTTTATTACCTACCTAACTTTCAATATGTGAATTGGTAGATAATGTTATCTACCAATATTTGAATAATCACTCCTCAAAGATGCACATTATAATATATAAGTGTTTATGCATGCTTTAAAAATTACAAATGTTTTTGTTATCGATTACATGTTAAGTTGCATTATTGTGATGAAGGACACCAATCATGAGTTATGTGCTATAAATATGTATCTCTTAGATCAGAAGATCTAAAAGCTGGTTAAAAAACTTGTTTAATGTTGTATTTTTTAGATTTTTATTTAATATAATCGTGGCATTTATTTCAATTTGTAAGATACACATTTTGAGTTTTTTATTACCTTTATTGTTAAACAGAGCTTTTATCCACAACGACATCCCAGAATTATTGTAATTTACAGGGCTCAGCTAGCAATAATTGTTAAAAATAATGGATATTTATTCCATAATAATATATTAATATTACTTAATGGATATTTCAGTACATTTTATTATTTATAAATTTCAATATAATATACATATAAAAGCTAAGTGACATCTCCATCGTTCCACTACAAATTAAAGCAAAACCGCATGCTAATTAAACAGACAGGCTGAATATACCCTAAATAATTCGAACCGGTAATGTTAGCTTACAGTTATCCATTCCGTTTTGGACGGCCGCCGGATGACAAATGAATGGATGAAATTAGCACTCCGCTTTGACCGCCATTTGACAGAAAAATCGATGCGTGGTAATTCCGTGCGTTGAACGAAATGACACAAAATACAACGGATATTATGCTACTTGGTTAGCGATTTTTCCTTCCGAAATATATAAAGGGACTTAAGACTCATGAAATTATTTATTGAATAATTATTAAATAGCCCTCTCATATTGAGGAAGTATAAAAATAAATTTGTGAATATAATACAGTTACTATATATTAGTTAGTTTAAATTTAATATATTTTTAGTTTTCTACAATATATATTCTTCATATTTTCTCCATATTTTTTTTCGTTTAATTATAAATTAATATACAGATAATATTAAATAGAAAGATTTTTTTTGTATTTTATTAACATGTTATATTATTTTTAACATACTCTATTTTGTATATATATACAATTCTCGCTTACATTTATCATAATCTAAGCTCTCATGTCAAGTATATGTCAAATATTTCACATACATTGTTGTACAATATAAATAGTTCTTTGAACGCGATCATTTTATACAATGTTATTATAAAATATGGAGTTGTGTGCGATCGAGAGGATTGATACAAAACCACTGGGACCTGACTGGTTTACTTTGTCACAGTGATTTATAGTCGCTACATGTCTCTGCGTTTAACCAGACAATTGTTATCGTAGTACCTTTCAGAATTAAATATTATCTTTTTATGACTGTATAATAGTCCATTATAATGTATACGTTATTTATATTATATTATATCTTTTAATTATATTTTAACACTATTTTCTAAACTTACCTTCTAATCTTCTAAGTGAACTATGATAAATTAACCAACACAATTAGAACTCGAAACCATCTTGTCACTCTGCAGATTGAGCCACTAAGTCGCTACCTGCTTCAAAGAATATCGTTCTATATAATCGTCTTTATTGGGACCGAGGCAACTTTTATTGGACTTCTTTCAAAAATCCTTCTTAATTTTATTTACGTAAATAATGTTATTTAAATTTAAATGATCAATCAAAGATTTCCCCGGTAATGTCTCCCGAACCACAACAAGAAATAAAGTATAAGTTATGAGCCTATTATACAATTACTGCAAAGAGGGAACATAATAATATAAAACCAAATAGACATTGACTGATGAAGATTAAAGTACGTAAAGTTTTATATATTTTTTAAAGATTACACTTTTTAATTTTTTAATTTAAAAAAAACACTTCAGAGTAATTAAAATTATAACTGAATTTTGTACTAATACATATATGTTTTTATTAAGTTTCTTCTTTTTGTTATTATATAACTCTATCCAAGTTTAAATAATATTAAAATTTTTATCTGTTCTATATAAATGAAACATTTAGGTTTTGGATGTACATATTTTATCATATTTAATTAATTATTTATAATTTAACATTTTCTTATATTAATATCAACTTATAGTTGTAGCTAAGTTATATTGTATTATGAAATTATTAATTAAAATACTAACCGTGTGTGTTCGATAAAAATAATTTACATCTGAAGAAAACTTTATAAATCCAATATTCAAAACTTTAGGATGTTTAAAAGCTTTTATATTCAATTAATAGTCTAGTTTAGGAAAACACTATGGCCTTTTGTTTAAAACAGACTGTTCCATTAATACTTAATTGGACAAATGAGGAAACGAACATATTCAAGGTAAACTTACCAATCTATTGAGTAATTTCAGAAGGTTAATTAGTTATCTAACCAAGCTTTGCTCCGCCTTTAAATAAATCCTAATATGTTTGATTTTGTAGCTCGAATATATTTACCTTATTATTTAATTAGAAATAAATTCACTGTGAACAATCTCGCTTAAAAGTACTTACATAAGATAAAATGATTGAAGAATTTAAAGATTAATAAAATTTCACAAAAACATTTTCATTTATAACAGCAGTGTGCCTCCGAGCATCGGATAAGTCATATTATATGTGAAAATATTCGTAGAACCTGATGCGATGATGATAATAGAAAAGAAATATCCAACACCTACCATATATATCCCGAAACTTGTATGAAAGGATAATATTACCCCGACCAACCCTTTACTCTGGAACCTCAGGAGTTAATCACTAACTAGACTTTACCACTCTACAAGAATGTTTGAGTAAATATAATAAACGTAGTAGGATGTAAAATATTGATCACAATTTAATTGAAAGTAACAATTAACGCTGACACTTTCAATTCATTCCATCAAGTGAAACTCAAACTCTTGAAAAATATATGACTATCATTAATTTCCTTAAACATGACGCTTCTTTCATAAAATGATGATTGAGGATTTTTTTCTGATTTCCCACAAAACAGCTCGCTAACAAAGTAAGAAATACCATAACTTGACTTGTAATTGTAATTATTTCTCTTTCTTAAGATTTTTCTTGGTAATTAGGGAAACAATCTTCAATGTCGTAAAATATGCTTGGAATTGATTTGATAAAATGGAGTTAGAATACTCCTTATCATTTTAGAAAACGACTTTATTTTGTTACTTGTTTGTTGTTTACTTTTACATTTATTAACACAATCTTTAATTTGCTATGACATATTGTGTGTTTTAAATTGTTGTGGTATTCAATCTCTTACCGGAGTACATATAATGAAATAAAAACAGTTAATAATAATAAATTCTTAAAAAAGTCTTATATAAATATATATTTTTTAAACTTATAATATAAGTTTTATGTCTATTCTAAACTAATTACGCCGGTCTTATAATATATATCTTCTGTAGTGACACTGAGATAGATCTAAAGCACCCATTCGCCCCTCTCGTTAAATTTTCAAATGCACTTGACGGGCGGCCTGGCTTACGTTAATTATGAAATCTCATTTCAGAACGAACCTACACGTTTGAGTAATAGCTTCTGGAATTAAAACTTTTTGTGGGAATATATATTTTACATAACGAATGCATTAGAAAACGTGCAATTAAATCCGTACTTTGAAACTTGTGGTAGTGACTTTAAGAACTAAGTTATCTCTATTAATAATTATTCTAATATATATTATTTAACTATATTTAATATTTCCTCAAACCTTATGATATCGTCTATAAATTCTTGTAAGTAGAACAATCCTATACTCAATGATATAAAACAGACGTCTGGATATAGATCCTTTCTAGTGACATATGGGGTGACTCTGATAATATAAAAGGTTTTAGAGAATTACTATAAGCTCGATAAAGCTTATTTTATTAGAGAAATTATTCAATTTAAAATAAAAGTTTGTAACTAACTGTATTTGTTTCTAAAGATTATTCCCTAAAATATAATCACTTTTGAAATATCTTTAACTAAAACTATTCTTTTATCCTAAAACTCTCTTGAATAGCTGAAACGCCTTTTTTATAACCAGCCTTTCAGATTTAATCTCCATATTGTAAGAGGATTACATTTTTAGCTCCAAGGTCATTTTCTTAAGGCAGTAGTCTGCTTTAGGAGCCGAAAAAAAAGCGTTTTTTCAACAATTTTTTTGAAAGGGAAGGAAATGATTGCAGTAAACGAAATTTTGAGACGATAGTATATTATATTCAAGCTTTAAAAAACAATTTTTTTATTACAAATTATTGAAATTTGCCAAAGTTGTAACGATTTTTCTGGGGGGCCTGGAGTGTGCACTCGTAAATCGGTGTCGGTGATGGAGGTCGTGCGATGCATCTGAAACAGTGGAACCAATTTTTTTTTTAGTTTTTATAAGTTTCTTTTCTATATGAACTAAAAAAATACCGAAGAAATGACGAAATTCCAAATTTTTTCGAAGTTTGAATAAAAATTCCCTTTTTTGAAAAAAATAAATTCACTTTAAGTTGCAAAACAAGTAATTTAAATAGTACTTTTGTCCAACTTTTTTAGTTCAAATAGAAGATAATTCAATACTAAAGCTAGATCACTTTGGTTTTTTTCGATCGGACATATATTGTTTTTACTATCGCCGGCACCGTTTTCCAAAACTTGTGAAAATGAAAACTCGAGAAAACGGGCTGTAAAGTTTTCGGTCCAAAAAAATCTAAGTTTTTGGATACTTACACTAATTAGATGTTAATCGGCTATCCCCGGGCCATACAATAATCCTTCCTCTTCTTCAAAAAACTCGTTTTGGCGGAGGCTATCCGATCTTCGAGCTGTACGAGCCTCCTTGCTGGAAAGTGATGCGCGCCGGTTCTCCCGCGTTATGCGCTCAGCATCGACGGTGTCAGCAAAATTTTTGCATTGCTGCCCGATGACAATATCGAGGAGCTGCATGGTAGAAAGCACAGCTGAATAGCCTTCGTTGAAAATGCCTGTCGCTATATTTGCTGCTATTTCGACGATTTTATAGCCGGAATTTACGTGTTTCGGATTTAGGCGCCACACAATCGAATTGAACGATTCGTTCGAATTTTGAGTGTGTCCGCCTAAGCACCGCGTCAATAAATCGTCATATCATCGCTGCTTGCTGCCTTCAACTTTTGCTCAATGCGACTCGTGTGTAAGTCTCCGTCGTCCGATGATACACTGGTAAAACGATTGCCGTGAAATTTTCGCTTTCGCGGTTCCGCAGCACGCTGTCTTTTACATCGATCACCTTTCGGGTAGCTAGACATTTCGATGTGCGCTCGGCAAAATACAAAATGAAACTGAAAGTTGACGCTACAAATAGCAGTGTAGAGGCCGATTCCGAGAGCTATAGTTTACCGTTACATTGTATACCGTTATCCCAAAAACTACTCGACACAGACCTTCTAGAACCTCCAAATAATATTTCAAAGGACCGTTCAATCTTTTCAGGTATATACGAGTATAATCAAACAATAGAATACACGAAGGGGCGGAGCGCGCGCGCTCGGGTCTGCCCGAGCATTCGCACCTGCTCGACGCTCGGCCACTAAAACTGATCTAGCTTCGAAAATATGTCGAATTGGCCTCTAAAATTTTGAACACATATTCTTGGATAGTTTTGGAATAGATTTAAGACAAAAACGAAAAATCGATTTTTTGAAGCCTGTAAAGCAGACTACTGCCTTAAAGCATAGAAAACGAAGTACAAAGAACCAAGTCATAATTTAAATGTGTAATTTAATATCGTCTTTGTAACCGGCATTGTGATATTACACGCTATTTTATTTACGTCAGTCCAAGGCCATATTATTTTGTATTGAAGAGTTATAACTTTCGTTGTCTACGGATCCCTTGCAAAAGTGATAAATGTTGTGTTATATCTCTGAAAAGATTTTCATGGGTCAAATATTTTTCATTTTCACAGAATCTGTTCCAGCTTGAAATATTTGAAGCTTTCTGGGAATCTGATACTTTTCGTCTAGTTCTATGATTAACATGCATGCGATACTCTTTTATCGTTTTAAAGAATAAAGGTTCGTAAAATCGTAGCAGTGCAAGCGAAATCTTTTGATCTCAGCTGGAGTTCGGACACAAAAGTTCCACCCGCCGAGATCAACAATAGGTACGTAGAAAGATTAATCGACCTTAGAAACCTCTTAAGCTGGTAGAAACAATTTTTCATCTTTATCAAAACTTTGAATATGTCACATTGCGGTATCGTGTAACCAACCACTAAATCTAATCTGTTAAGTTCGTTTCTTTTACGATATGTCGGATGAAGCACCATGTGTCTATTTCTTTGATATGATTAAAACGAGAAGGTCGGAAATGTGATTTTCATTTTATTATCTGCATTAAAAGTTCTTCCAATAGTTCTATTTTATATTTTTTAGTATATTGAAAAAATAAATATAGACAACATAGCCAATTTTTAAAAACTTATGCACGTAGGCGTTACTTTTACAGAAAATTAATAAAGTTATAAGCCATAACAACAAACGAGTAACAGCTGACTCTAGGAGCTTTAAAGATAACTTTATGAAAGCATAATAATTGTTTAGTGTGTAGCGCTTAATTCACTTAACATACATAAAAAGACTAAATTGTATATGATAATTTTATAAAATACAAACAAAAAAAAAATATATGGTATAATCTTATAAAAATATATTGGTATATATCTTATGTAAGAACTTATCCAGTAATGGAAATAAAATGTTCAAAAATAACATTACATACACTTCGTAAATGAGATATCTTGACTGTTATCCCAACTATTGGGGGTATATACCAAATTAATCCGACATAAAATTTGTTGCCAATTCTAATTTAGGAAGAAAACATATAACACAATAATATTCTGTTACAGATCGTAAAATATATTTATATGGTAATTTATATTACGTTGTTAATATAAAGTGTTAGTACCTAAAATATTTTCTAATTTCGAGAATTATTGAACTTGCCTTTAATAATGAATACTAGGAAGCTCTTACTAAAACATAACATTAGGATAGTAACTACTAAATATTATGTATGGAAATGTGAAATATGTGACTATTAATAACTCCATTTTTAAATGAATGTGTAATAAATATTGATAAACAATATAATATAAATCAATGAACTGCGTCCGGCCGTCTATCTTACTCAAAACTTACTTTAGATTATTTATATAATTATTATCATGGACAGAGATATTATTTACACAAACGTCATTAAAAATTTGCAGAACTTTGTGAATAATTGTAGAGCAAACCCAAAAAGATCTAATATCAAAGTCATCGATGTCAGACAAAGCCAAGGCACAATACTAGTAGATAATAATTTCGTCATTTAACTCACACATATTCTGTAATTCGTTACGGAAAAGCGCTTAGATTAGATTAATTTAATCTCTTATTAAAACAGCATGATTTTGTTATGTTTAAAGATTTGATTACTTACATATATATATTTTAGAAATCAGTATTTATTACAATAATACAAATGGGTAAAATAAATTATTCCTAATAATGCCACCATTGATTTTAAAGAACTGAAAAGTGTAACAAAACAATGCTCTCGTGGGAATCATAAATCTTGTCTCTCCCGTTTGAGCTCATACAGCTGGTATTGACAGAGCTCACAGAAACATTAATACAAGTAAACATTTATTGACATCATATTGGTATTGGATATGATATGTGGATAAAGTAAGAATTGTTATATTTGAATATTTGAAAAACAATACTTCAGTTTGAACTCGGTTGTGAACGCGCCATTTAGGTAAAATAGTTTTTTTAGTCTTTAATATTTCATTAACAAACAAAAAAAACAACATTTTTCTACACACGAAACCGACATTGTAACGGAATTTTACATCAAAGTATAGCAGAGGACAAAGCAATTTGTTTTACATACTACCGTCTAATAAACTAAATTTACTCAGAATAAAATATGTTTTTGTCACTTTCAATTGATTAGTCAATTCGTATTGGCCTTGGTTCTGTCAATTAAGCAAATGTCCTTCAATAAAAATAGGTTTTCGCAAATTTTTCAACTTGTACTTATTATACTTATCAATTAATTTATGGATTCTCACGTTACAGTTCTAGCCTTTTCATCTGTGACAACCAAATTTTAATGGATTTAGTAAATATTACTGATTCCCAAACATTAAGATAGACCGATAACAGATATATAATAACATTTTTAAATTGACTAATTTGCTGCAGCTTTTAGTATATTTTTTCAAGTCAATGACATTTATATTTTCGATAATAAATAATTATGACAATTGACTAATAGAAATCAACGGATTCAATGTAGTATTTACATGTACTCGTATAAAAAAAATACGATTCCGGACTAGTAGAAAACGGACATAGCCAAGCGGGTCAGCTTAATTAGAGATGCATAAAGTAAACTTAGCTGTTTTAATAATTGTTTTGTATATCGAATGAGTCTGTTTATACTGGCCACTTAGTTATTCAGTCACGATTTTGCAAAATAAGCGACATCAAAAAGGAAACTTAAGTAAAAAAGAAAATAATTTAATTAAACATTTCTTTATTTTCATTATACAATGGGGATTCATATTTAAGAAATATTTTGATATTATGGGACTGTAACAGTTTTATGCTAATTATCTACAGCTTTTATTTTAAAAAGGATTGATCTTTACTTTTCCATACCAACAATAACCAGTTTGAAATAAAAGTAACATATATTATAAGAACCGTCATCGTGGAATATAATAGTTTTCATACAAATTATCAATAATCCTTTTAAGCACTTTTATTATTTGCAGTATTGACTTCACTACACACATATATTGATAATCATACTTTTGATCCAAAATACGTTAAGTGGCAAATATAAAGTATTATTCAACAACCACAAATCAAATGCGAAAAATAACATTAATCTTCTATTTAAATACAACAAGCGAGTTTGGGGTGATGTTGCAACACAATGTGGTATATTTTATTTATTATCCTAAGTACATCTGTGGACATATAAAATTACACAAATTAAATTAAATTTAAATTTACATATTTATATAAACAGTTTTTTTTCCAGTACAATGCATACTTTTACATATTTGTATCTTCATTATAATATAATTGAGCATTTGTATTCCTTTTGATCTTCTTGAAATAGTAAAAGTAAAACAAGTTAATGATTTTTTATAAAACACTTTTGTCAAACCTCACCTGTTATGTATTATTTATAATTATTTGTATAAAACAAATAACATTGCCATTATGATAATAAACAGAATCATAATTTAATAATTTGATTTTAAAAGTATGTTATACAATTATAATTAATGACAATAATTTAATGATATCAAAAATAAACATAAGTTTCATCCAAATTTCTAGTTCATTTTGTGTTGAATAATGAATACAATTAATTCCTCTAAATTAAACCTCTGCCTATGATAATAGCGCACTGATTAACTAAATGAGGAGGACAATAATTATTGCTAAATTAGCATAACATATAATTAATTGAGACCAACAGAACTATAAATATATTTTTAATACAATAATTGGTACATGTATGTACATATGTTGTTCATATAGACTGAAATGTTAGTTTAATAAAATTTTACTATTATATTGTTTGTTTTTGCATTACAAAACATGACCTTTTACGTACACGACTCTTTTATTTTTGACTGGATGGTTATGATGGTTATCAAAAGATATATATTAAACAATGTATAGTTTACAATTGTATAACTTTTTGATATATTTGTTTTTCGTACAACTACAAAGTGGGATGAAATAATGTTACTATAATTCCATTAGCCTTGATTTTGTTTGAAAGATTCATATGTTTCTCGTGTATTTCCTTAACGTCAAAAATCTTTTAGCACAGATAAGGTGCGAGGTATGAGAATGACAGGACACTTATTCTTTAAGAATTCAACAAATTTGCAAAAGTCGCCAAGTCGCCCCTGTTAGTCGCCAAAGTGCGTTCAAACTCTAACTCTTTTTTACTTTTTATCACCTACCTTCCTTTCAACATGTATGTATGTGAATTACTAGATAATGCTATCTACCAATATTTGAATAATCACTTCTCAAATCTCTTTTGTAATTATGTGCATGTTACCATAAATAGGTATTTATGCATTCCTTAAAAGTCACAGATGTTTTTGTAATAGGTTATATGTCAAATTGCATTATTTTGATGAAGGACATCAATGATTACTGATGTACTATAAATAAGTATCTCCTAGATGAGCAGATCTGCAGATTTTAACAGTATTTAAAAAAACTTGTTAAATGTTGTTATTTTTTGAATTTTATTTAATATAATCATGGGATTTATTTCAATTTGTAAGATACACATTTAAAGTTTTTTATTCCCTTTATTGTTAAAGAGAGCTTTTATCCACAACGACATCCCAGACTCATTGAAATTTATTTTTATTCAGCTAGTAATAATTATTAAAAAAAAACACAAAAATAATTGATACTTATTTCATAATATATTTAGTCTTACGACATGTTTATATTAGTTAATGGATATTTCAATACATTTTATTATTTATAAATTTCAAAAAGCTGAGTGACGTCTCCATCACTCCCCTACAAATTAAAGCAAAACCGCATGCTAATTAAACAGACAGGCTGAATATACCCTAAATAATTCGAACCGGTAATGTTAGCTTACAGTTATCCATTCCGTTTTGGACGGCCGCCGGATGACAAATGAATGGATGAAATTAGCACTCCGCTTTGACCGCCATTTGACAGAAAAATCGATGCGAGTTAATTGCGTGCGTTGAACGAAATGACACAAAATACAACGGATATTATGCTACTTGGTTAGCGATTTTTCCTTCCGAAATATATAAAGGGACTTAAGACTCATGAAATTATTTATTGAATAATTATTAAATACCTCTCTCATATTAAGGAAGTATAAAAATAAGTTTGCGAAAATGATACAATTACTATATATTTGTTAGTTTAAATTTAGTACATTATTAGCTTTCTACAATATATATTCTTTATATTTTCTTCATATTTTTTCGTTTAATTATAAATTGATATACAAATAATATTAAATTTTTTTTTTTTTTTGTATTTTAAAAACATGTCATAATATTTTTAAATATTACAAACATATTCTATTTTGTATATATAAATATATAATTCTCGCTCACATTCATCATAGTCTAAGCTCAAATGTCAAGTATATATCAAATATTTCACATACATTGTAGTATAATACAAATAGTTCTTTGAACGCGATCATTTTATCCAATGTTATAATAAAATATGGAGTTGTGTGCGATCGAGAGGATTGATACAAAACCACTGGGACCTGACTGGTTTACTTTGTCACAGTGATTTAAAGTCGCTACATGTCTCTGCGTTTAACCAGACAATTGTTATCATAGTACCTTTCAGAATTAAATATTATCTTTTTATGGCTCGATAATAGTCCATTATAATATGTACGTTATTTATATTATATTATATGTTTTTATTATACTTTAACATTATTTTCTAAACTTACCTTCTAATCTTCTAAATAAACTATGATAAACTAATCAACACGATTAGAACTCGAAACCATCTCGGTCACCATTGTCACTCTGCAGATTGAGCCACAAAGTCGCTACCTGCCTCGAAGAATAGAGTTCTATATAATCGTCTTTATTGGAATAGAGGCAACATTTATTGGACTTCTTTCAAAAATCCTTTTGAATTTTATTTAGGTCAATAATTTTATTTATATTGTTTCAAGAAAAAATGGGAACGTAAGTATAAAACCCCAGAAACAGCAACCGTTGAAGAGATACAAGAGATTAATGAATCTGAAAGACTATGATCAATCACGGATTTCCCCGGTAATGTCTCCCTAAACATAACAAGAAATAAAGTATAAGTTATGAGCCTATTACAAATTACTTAATTACTGCAAAGAGGGAACATAATAATATAAAACCAAATAGACATTGACTGATGAAGATTGAAGTACGTCAGGTTTTACATATTTTATAAAGATTACAATTTAAAATTTTTAAATATTGATAAAAACACTTCAGAGTACTTACAATTATTGTACTAATACATATTTTTTTTATTAAATTACTCCCTTTTTGTTATTATATAACTCTACCCAAGTTTAAATAATATGAACATTTTCAACTATTTCTATATTAATGAAACATTTAGGTTTTGGATGTACATATTTTGTCATATATAATTAATTATTTATAATTTAACATTTTCTTATATTAATATCAACTTATAGTTGCAGCTAAGTTATATTGTATTATGAATTTATTAATTAAAATACTAACCGTACGTGTAGTTCGATAACTTTATAAAAGCATAATAATTGTTTAGTGTGTAGCTCTTAATTCACTTAACATACAAAAAAGACTAAGTTGTATTTGATAATTTTATAAAATACCAACACAAAAAAAAATATATGGTATAATCTTATAAAAATATATTGGTATATATCTTATGTAAGAACTTATCCAGTAATGGAAATAAAATGTTCAAAAATAACATTACATACACTTCGTAAATGAGATATCTTGACTGTTACCACAACTATTGAGGCTATATACCAAATTAATCCGACATAAATATTGTTCCCAAATCTAATTTAGCAAGAAAACATATAACACAATAATATTTTGTTACAGATCGTAAAATATATTTATATGGTAATTTATATTATGTTGTTAATATAAAGTGTTAGTACCTAAAATGTTTTCTAATTTCGAGAATTATTGAACTTGCCTTTAATAATAAATACTAGGAAGGTCTTACTAAAACATAATATTAGGATAGTAACTACTAAATATTTTGTGTGGAAATGTGAAATATATGACTATTAATAATTCCATTTTTAAATGAATGTGTAATAAATATTGATAAACTTTATAATATAAATCAATAAACTGCGTCCGGCCGTCTATCTTACTCAAAACTTACTTTAGAATATTTATATAATTATTACCATGGACAGAGATATTCCTTAGACAGAACTTTGTGAATAATTGTAGAACAAATCCAAAAATACCTAATATCAAAGTCATTGATGTCAGACAAAGCCGAGGCAGAATACTAGTAGACAATAATTTTGTCACTAAGCTAACACATACTCTGTAACTCGTTACGGAAAAGCACTTAGTTTTAATTAATTTAATCCCTTATTAAAACATAGCATGATTTTGTTATGTTGATATGTTTAGTGATTTGATTACTTAGGATTTAATATATTTGTATGTTTTGGAATTCAGTAATTTTTACAAAAATATAAAATGGGTAAAATAATTTATTCCATCAACGCCACTATTGATTGTATTGGACTTAAAAGTGTAACAAAACAATGCTCTCGTGGGAATCATAAATCTTGCCTCTCCCGTTTGAGCTCATACAGCTGGTATTGACAGTGCTCACAGAAATATTAATACAAGTAAACATTTATTGACATCATATTGGTATTGTGGATAAAGTAAGGATTGTTTTATTTGAATATTTGAAAAACAATACTTCAGTTTGAACTCGGTTGTGAACGCGCCATTTAGGTAAAATAGTTTTTTTAGTCTTTAATATTTCTCAGTAAATATAATGAAAAAATTCAGAAATATGAAAAAAAAAATTTTCTACACACGAAACCGACATTGTAACGGAATTTTACATCAAAGTATAGCGGGGACAAAGCAATTTGTTTTACATACTACCGTCTAATAAACTAAATTTACTCAGAATGAAATATGTTTTTGTCACTTTCAATTGCTTCCTCAATTCCTATTGGCCTTGGTTCTGTCAATAAGCGAATGTCCTTCAATAAAAATAGGTTTTCGATATTTCTTTAGCTTGTTTTAATTCATTTTCCACTTAATTCGTGGATTCTCGCATTACAGTTCTAGCCTTTTAATCTACGACAAACAAATTTTATTGGATTTATTAAATATTACTGATTAACAGTAAGACATATAGCACATATATAATCACATTTTTTAATTCATTAATTTGATGTAGCTTTTAGTATAAATTTTCCAGCCATTGATATTAATATTTTATATTATAAATGATAATGACAATGACTAATAGATATCAACAGATTCAATGTAGTATTTTTGTTACACCATTAAAAATTTTACATGTATAAAAAATTATGATTCTAGAGTAGTAGTAAACGGACATAACAAAGCGAGTCAGCTTAATTAGAGATGCATAAAGCAAACTTAGCTGTTTTAATAATTGTTTTGTACATTGAATGAGTCTTTTTACAGTGTCCACTTAGTTATTCAGACACGATTTTGAAAAAAAAGCGACACCAAAAAGGAAATTTAATTAAAAAAGAAATCAATTAAATTAAATTTCTATATCTTACCTTATACAACGGGAACTCATATTAATGAAATATTTTGACATTGTGGGACTGTAAAAGTTATATGGAAATTATCTACAGCTTTTATTTTAAAAAGGATTGATCTTTACTTTTCTGTACCAACAATAACCAGTTTGAAGTAAAAATAACATTATAAGAACCGTCATCGTGAGATATAATAAATAGTTTTAATACAAATTATCAATAAGCTTCACTTTTATTATTTGCAGTATTGACTTTACTCATTGTTTTGACTAAATAGGTCAATTCGTTGAAAAATGATACACAAAAGAAGTTTACGTTTTAAATGTTAAATATTATATACTACGTTTAAAATATGTACATTCTTTTACATAGTTTTCTATTTCATAGAAGCTTATCTTTTACCATCCTAAAAGATGAAAGCTTCTATGAAATAGGAGCAAATAATTTGAATAGAAATAGAAATTCTAGAGTATGCTCTAGGGTATAATTCCTTGCCCACACATATATTGATAATCATACCCGTGATCCAAATATGATTGTAATATCCAACAACCACAAATCAAATGCGAAAAATAACATTAATCTTCTATTTAAATATAACAAGCGAGCTTGGGGTGATGTTGAAACGCATTTTTTGGACAATTTATTTATTACCCCAGGTACATTTGTGTACATTTAAATAGTTATTTTGCTAATACAGTGCTTACTTTTATATATTTGCTTACCTTCGAAGAAATAGTGAACGTGAAACGAGATAATGATTTTTATTTAAAACAATTTTGTCGAACTAAGTATACTATGTATTATATATAATCATTTGTATAAAACAAATAACATTGCCGTTATATTAATAAGCAGAATCATAATTTAATAATTTGATTTTAAAAGTATGTTATATAATTTTAATTAATTACAATAATTTAATGATATCAAAAATAAACATTAGATTTTCATCCAAATTACTAGTTCATTTTGTATTGAATAATGAATACAATTAATTCCTCTAACTATTACCTCTAAATTAAACCTCTGCCCATGATAATAGCGCACTGATTAACTAAATGAGGAGGACAATAATTATTGCTAAATTAGCATAACATATATTTAATTGAGACCAACAGAACTATAAATATTTTTTAATACAATAATCGGTACATGTATGTACACATGTTGTTCATAGACTGAAACAATAGTTTAATAAAACTTCACTATTATATTGTTTGTTGGTGCATTGCAAAACATGCACGACTCTTTTATTTTTGGCTGGATGGTTATGATTGGAGTATCAAAAGATATATATTAAACATTCTATAGTTTACAATTTTATAACTTTTTGATATATTTTTTTTGGATAATAATAAAGTGGAGTGAAATAATGTTACTATAATTCCATTAGTCTCGATTTTATTAGAAAGATTCATATGTTTCTTGTGTCTTTCCTTAAGGTGAAAAAGAAGTCTTTTAGCACAGATAAAGTGCAAGGGGAGAATGACAGACCACTTTTTCTTTAAGAATTCAACAAAAGCCCCTATTAGTCGCCAAAGTACGTTCAAATTCTTACACTTTTTTACTTTTTATTACCTACCTAACTTTCAATATGTGAATTGGTAGATAATGTTATCTACTAATATTTGAATAATCACTCCTCAAAAATCTGCACATTATAATATATAAGTGTTTATGCATGCTTTAAAAATTACAAATGTTTTTGTTATCGATTATATGTACTTTCATTATTGTGATGAAGGACACCAACCATTACTTGTGTACTATAAATATGTATCTCTTAGATCAGGAGATCTAAACGCTGTTTAAAAAACTTGTTTAATGTTGTATTTTTTAGAGTTTTATTTAATATAATCGTGGCATTTATTTCAATTTGTAAGATACACATTTTAAGTTTTTTATTACCTTTATTGTTAAAGAGAGCTTTTATCCACAACGACATCCCAGAATTATTGTAATTTACAGGGCTCAGCTAACAATAATTGTTAAAAAAACAAAAAAATAATGGATATTTATTTCATAATAACCTTACAAAGAATACAAAATAAGGTTATTAAAGTGCTATTCGACTACCCTTATCTCACCTCAACCAATAAATTGTATCATGAAACAAAATTACTAAATATCACTCAACTATACACCTATTACACCTGCATAGTGATAAAAAACATTATCACCAACTCAATTCACTCTAACATTAAAATTGACAAAAAATAACTAAACATAATTTAAAAAATAAAGATAAACTTATGCTAAGTGGTGTGCGCACTAAGTGTGGCAAGAAAACAATACTGTTTGAGGGAGGGCAACTATATAATAACTTACCGAATGATCTTAAAGGTGAGAAAAGCATGAGTGTATTTAAAGCTAACTTAAAGGAAAATGTATATAAAATCCAATCAAGGTTGTTAAATAAGCTTTAAAAAAGTTTGTTATAATTTTTACAAATGTTTGAATTGTCGCTCCAGAGGCAAATTATTGTTATACTATTTTTTTAGAAAATTTATTGTATCTCATTTTAAGTAAACTAAATGTTTTTATGAGAATAAAGTTCTTTAAACCTTATAATATATTAATATTACTTAATGGATATTTCAGTACATTTTATTATTTATAAATTTCAATATAATATACATATAAAAGCTAAGTGACATCTCCATCGTTCCACTACAAATTAAAGCAAAACCGCATGCTAATTAAACAGACAGGCTGAATATACCCTAAATAATTCGAACCGGTAATGTTAGCTTACAGTTATCCATTCCGTTTTGGACGGCCGCCGGATGACAAATGAATGGATGAAATTAGCACTCCGCTTTGACCGCCATTTGACAGAAAAATCAATGCCTGGTAATTCCGTGCGTTGAACGAAATGACACAAAATACAACGGATATTATGCTACTTGGTTAGCGATTTTTTCAAAATATGTAAAGAAATTATTTATTGATAAATTATTAAACAGCTCCCTCATATCAAGGAAGTATAAAAGTAAGTTTGCGAAAATAATACAATTACTGTATATTAGGTAGTTTAAATTTAATACATTATTAGCTTTCTACATTATATATTCTTTATATTTTCTTCATATTTTTTCGTTTAATTATAAATTGATATACAAATAATATTAAATAAAAAGAAATCTTTTTTTTTGTATTTTAATAACATGTCATAATATTTTTAAATTTTCTTCACAAACATATTCTATTTTGTATATATAAATATATAATTCTCGCTTACATTCATCATACTCTAAGCTCAAATGTCAAGTATATGTCAAATATTTCACATACATTGTAGTATAATACAAATAGTTCTTTGAATGGTAATGCTGCATTTTATCCAATGTTATAATAAAATATGGAGTTGTGTGCGATCGAGAGGATTGATACAAAACCACTGGGACCTGACTGGTTTACTTTGTCACACTGATTTATAGTCGCTACATGTCTCTGCGTTTAACCACACTATTGTTATCATAATACCTTTCAGAATTAAATATTATCTTTTTATGGCTGGATAATAGTCCATTATAGTATGTACGTTATTTATATTATATTATATGTTTTTATTATACTTTGAAACTATTTTCTAAACTTACCTTCAAATTTTATGAATAAACTATGATAAATTCATCAACATGATTAGAACTCGAAACCATCTCGGTCACCATTGCCACTCTGCAGATTGAGCCACTAAGTCGCTACCTGCCTCGAAGAATAGCGTTCTATATAATCGTCTTTATTGGGACAGAGGCAACATTTATTGAACTTCTTTCAAAAATCCTTTTTAATTTTATTTAGGTCAATAATTTTATTTAAATTGTTTCAAGAAAAAATGGGAACGTAAGTATAAAACCCCAGAAACAGCAACCGTTGAAGAGATACAAGAGATTAATGAATCTGAAAGACTATGATCAATCACGGATTTCCCCGGTAATGTCTCCCGAACCATAACAAGAAATAAAGTATAAGTTATGAGCCTATTATACAATTACTGCAAAGAGGAAACATAATAATATAAAACCAAATAGACATTGACTAATGAAGATTGAAGTACGTCAGGTTTTAAATATTTTTTAAAGATTACAATTTAAAATTTTTAAATATTGATAAAAACACTTCAGAGTACTTACAATTATTGTACTAATACAATTTTTTTTATTAAATTACTCCCTTTTTGTTATTATATAACTCTACCCAAGTTTAAATAATATGAACATTTTCAACTATTTCTATATAAATGAAACATTTAGGTTTTGGATGTACATATTTTGTCATATTTAATTAATTATTTATAATTTAACATTTTCTTATATTAATATCAACTTATAGTTGTAGCTAAGTTATATTGTATTATGAATTTATTAATTAAAATACTAACCGTGTATTTCGATAAAAATAATTTACATCTAACGAAAACTTTATAAATCCAATATTCAAAACTTTAGGATGTTTAAAAGCTTTTATAATTAATTGATAGTCTAGTTTATGAAAACACTATGGCCTTTTGTTTAAAACAGACTGTTCCATTAATACTTAATTAGACAAATGAGCAAACGAATAAATTCAAGGTAAATTAACCAATCTATTCAGTAATTTCAGAAGGTTAATTAATTATCTAACCAAGCTTTGCTCCGCATTTAAATAATAACTAATATGTTTGATTTTGTAGCTTGAATTTATTTACTTCATTACTTAATTAAAAATAAATTCACCGCGAAAAATCTTGCTTATAAGTACTTATATATGATAATATAATTGTAGAATTTAAATTTTAATGAAATTACCCAAAAAAATTTTCATTTATAACAGCAGTGTGCCTCCGAGCATCTGATAAGTCATATTTTATGTAAAAATATTCGTAGAACCTGATGCGATGATGATAATAGAAAAGAAATATCCAACACCTACTATATATATCCCGAAACTTGTATGAAAGGATAATATTACCCCGACCAACCCTTTACTCTGGAACCTCAGGAGTTAATCACTAACTAGACTTTACCACTCTACAAGAATGTTTGAGTAAATATAACAAACGTAGTAGGATGTAAAATATTGATCACAATTTAATTGAAAGTAACAATTAACGCTGACATTTTCAATTCATCCCATCAAGTGAAACTCAAACTCTTGAAAAATATATGACTGTCATTAATTTCCTTAAACGTGACGCTTCTTTCATAAAATGATGATTGAGGATTTTTTTCTGATTTCCCACAAAACAGCTCGCTAACAAAGTAAGAAAGACCATAACTTGACTTGTAATTGTAATTATTTCTCTTTCTTAAGATTTTTCTTGGTAATTAGGGAAACAATCTTCAATGTCGTAAAATATGCTTGGAATTAATTTGATAAAATAGAGTTAGAATACTCCTTATTATTTTAGAAAACGACTTTATTTTGTTACTTGTTTGTTGTTTACTTTTACATTTATTAACACAATCTTTAATTTGCTATGACATATTGTATGTTTTAATTTGTTGTGGTATTCAATCTCTTACCGGAGTACATATAATGAAATAAAAACAGTTAATAATAATAATTTCTTAAAAAAGTCTTATATAAATATATTTTTTAAACTTATAATATAAGTTTTATGTCTATGCTAAACTAATTACGCCGATCTTATAATAAATTTCATCTGTAGTGACACTGAGATAGATCTAAAGCACCCATTCGCCCCTCTCGTTAAATTTTCACATGCACTTGACGGGCCGGCCTGGCTCACGTTAATTATGAAATCTCATTTCAGAACGAACCTACACGTTTGAGTAATAGCTTCTGGAATAAAAACTTTTTGTGGGATATATTTTACATAACAAATGCATTCGTTGACGTGCAATTAGATTCGTACATTGAAATTTGTGGAAGTGACTTTAAGAACTAAGTTATATCTTTTAATAATTATTCTAATATATATTATGTAGCTATATTTAATATTTCCTAAAACCTTACAATGTCGTCTATTAATTCTTGTAAGTAGAACAATCCTATACTCAATGATATAAAACAGACGTCTGGATTTAGATACATTTTAGTGGCATATGGGGTGACTCCGATAATGTAAAAAGTTTTAGAGAATTACTATAAGCTCGATAAAGCTTATTTTATTAGAGAAATTATTCAATTTAAAATAAAAGTTTGTAACTAACTGTATTTGTTTCTAAAGATTATTCCCTAAAATATAATCACATTTTGAAATATCTTTAACTAAAACTATTCTTTTATCCTAAAACTCTCTTGAATAGCTGAAACGCCTTTTTTATAACCAGCCTTTCAGATTTAATCTCCATATTGTAAGAGGATTACATTTTTAGCTCCAAGGTCATTTTCTTAAAGCATAGAGAACGAAGTACAAAGAAACAAGTCATAATTTAAATGTGTAATTTAATATCGTCTTTGTAACCGGCATTGTGATATTACACGCTATTTTATTTACGTCAGTCCAAGGACATATTATTTAGTATTGAAGAGTTATAACTTTCGTTGTCTACGGATCCCTTGCAAAAGTGATAAATGCTGTGTTATATCTGTGAAAAGATTTTCGTGGGTCAAATGTTTTTCAATTTCACAGAATCTGTTCCAGCTTGAAATATTTGAAGCTTTCTGGGAATCTGATACTTTTCGTCTAGTTCTATCAGACTTAATAGAAAATATTTTTTAAAACAATGTTTTAATATAATTGGTAATTTTTCTTGTTCAACTACATTGTAATATATATACATTTAAAAGTCAAAAGGATATTTTTACATACATAAATCTAATTTTGTCACTGACAAAGCTTTAGAATCCAAACACGTTGCCATTAAGGGCACATCATTTGTATACTAGTATATATAAATCACAAAAGCAGTAACACGTAACTGTAAACACACCGCCTCAGACCACAAGCAGACTAGTTTCTTTGGCCCCTACTTATTCAGAGTATGCAGTATGTTTTATATTTTTTTCCAATTATTATTACTAACATTTAAATTTTACACTTTGTAATTACATAATTTTAAATACTTCAATAAATAACAATAATTAATGTCAAAGTTACATAAATATACATAATATAGTTGTTATTATTTTAATATTGATTAAATATTTAATATTGTGTAAATTTAATATTGACCGAATGCCAAACCAGGAATTGCATTATATGATTTTCGGTTTTCGTAAAATGGCTTGCCCGAAGAATTAATTATCCATCGACAGGCTCTCTCTCTATCATAGAACGAAACATCGTTGATGAACAAGAGGCGAACACAATTCATCACCGCCTCTTTTCCTTTGTTGCAAATATGGCTAAACGATAAACCATTCATTAATCTTACACATCAATTTAATTTACACTCTTTCTATTATACTTAATATATAAATATAAAAGTCCATACTTTAATATTAATACTCTCTACAATAGTATGAAAATAAATATAAAAATTAATATAACAGCCATTATATGTTTCACATAATTAACATTTTCAATTAATATAATAAGTCCACCCCACCACACTTCAGTGCGCGTTGATGAACTAGATAAAATTGTCAATACACTCAACAAACATCTACAAAACCAACTTTTATGAAGAAACAATCACAAAATGCTCATAACATACACATACATAAGATACTCTTTTATCGTTTTAAAGTATAAAGGTTCGTAAAATCGTAGCAGTGCAAGCGAAATCTTTTGATCTCAGCTGGAGTTCGGACACAAAAGTTCCACCCGTCGAGATCAACAATAGATACGTAGAAACAATTTTTAATCTTTATCAAAACTTCCAATAGGTACCATTGCAGTATCGTGTAACCAACCACAAAATATAACATCTAAAGTTCGTTTCTTTTACGATATGTGTGATAAAGCATCATGTGTCCATTCCATTAATACGATTAAAACGAGAAAGTCGGAAATGTGATTTTCATTTTATTATCTGCATAAAAAGTTCGTCCAATTGTTTTATTTCATATTTATTAGTATTCTGAAACGAAAAATAGATGCGACATAGTCAATTAAAAAAATATCTAGTAATGGAAAAAAAATGTAGAAAATAAAAACTAAAGTCAACATATTTCCGATCTAGTAAACGAAAGAAATTGGGCAAGATACTTTTTGATATATGGATGAAGTTTAAGATGTTGCTCGTATAGATAAGGCTGGGGTGACGTCGCTGTGTGATCAAAGTTCGACAGTGTACTCTCAGGTTTAATTCAATTTGGAATGCCGCCAGTTTTCACATTTGGTGCATCGTGTCCTGTAAATAATAGAGTAGTTTAGTCATGTCGGGGTCTGTTTCAGTTTTACTTGAACAAAAGTGTTCACTTGGCATAATAGATATCTAATAAATGATACTTTTAAATGCTATAGTCAACATATTTTCTTTATTTGTTCAGCATATAAAATATATTTAAATCATACTCTTCGTCAGTGGGATATCTTGACAGTTATCACAAATATTGAGGTTATATACTATATTAATATGTCATTTACCCTATTTGGCTATAAAATCTGTTCCCAAATCTAATTTAGCAAGGAAATATATAACACCATAATATTCTGTTACAAATCCTAAAATATATTTATATGTTAATTATTATTATGTTGTTAAATCCAAAACCTTTTCTAATTTCGAGTAATTATTAAACTTGCCTTTAATTATAAATACTAGGAAGCTTCTACTAAAACATAATATTAAGATAGTACCTACTAAATATTTTGTGTGGAAATGTGAAATATGTGACTATTAATAATTCCATTCTTAAATGAATGTGTAATAAATATTGATAAAATATATAATATAAATCAATAAACTGCGTCCGGCCGTCTATCTTACTCAAAACTTACTTTATATTATTTATATAACTATTATCTTTGTCTAAGATATCTCTGTCCATAGATATCTTAGACAAAGGTCATTATAAAATAAATTTACAGAACTTTGTGAATAATTGTAGAGCAAGCTCAGAAATACCTAATATCAAAGTCATTGACGTCAGACAAAGCCGAGGCACAATACTACTAGACAATAATTTGGTCACTGAATTAACACATACTCTGTAACTTGTTACGAAAAAGCACTTAGTTTTAATTAATTTAATCCCTTATTAAACATAGCATGATTTTGTTATGTTCATATGTTTAGTGATTTGATTACAAAATAGGTAAAATAAATTATTCCATCAATGCCACCATTGATTGTTATGGACTGATAAGTGTAACAAAACAATGCTCTTGTGAAAATCATAAATCTTGTCTCTCCCGTTTTAGCTCATACAGCTGGAATTGACAGTGCTCACAAAAACATTAATACAAGTAAACATTTATTGACATCATATTGGTATTGTGGATAAAATAAGGATTGTTTCAGTATTCAAAAAAAAATACGAGAGTTTACGAGAGTTTAAGTTTTACTCGGTATATAAACTAAAAAATACTACAAATAAAAAACTATATTTTCTTACTTAACGAGACAAAGATCGAAGTAAAAGCGGAATTTCAATACAATGGTAAAAGTCTGTCACATACCTAAAAGAATAGCGACTACGCAATTTACTATACAAACTAAAACCATCTATTAAATTACATTTACTTAGGATGCGTAATGTTTTCAATTGATTTATCAATTGACCTTTGTTCTATCAATTAAGCGAATTGTCTTCAATAAAAATAGGTTAGGTAGTGATATCATTATGATTAAACTTAATTAAAAAATTAGCTTGGGCGGTAAAGTTTTGATTAGCGAAACGAATGCAAGAAAGATCTGAAAGGCTGATTTGGGAAGTCCAAGGAGATTTTAGACCTGGAAGAGAGTGTATAGAACAGATCTTTTCTCTCCGCATGATTACGGAAAAGTTTTTGGCCCTAAACCAAAAGGTTTTCTGTGCTTTTGTGGATTTGGAAAAGGCGTTTGATAAGGTTGTGAGAAAGAAATTATGGGAGATACTGGCCTGATATAATGTGAGCGGACCCTTGCTACAGGCTGTAAAGTCTCTTTACAGAGATGACTCAGCCTGTGTGCGAGTAGGAGCTGGCATATCGCCCTGGTTTGACATCCAATCGGGTGTTAAGCAAGGTTGCGCTATGTCAGCTTGGTTGTTCAATTCGTATTCGGATATTTGTCTTCAAGGCGTGAAAGACAGTGACATGGGAGTGAAAGTACCTTAAGGTCAATTGCTTGCTATATGCAGATGATGCAGCGCTCATTGTATCATCAGAATGCAATTTGCAGGCATTGGTCACCCCTCTGAAAGATGGGTGCGAAATTAATGGTCTAAACCTGAATGTAGATAAGACGAAGGTTCTGATATTTGAAAGAAATGAAGAAAGAACAGAATGTAAGATCAACGTGAATGATAAGATAATAGAACAAGTGAATGAAGTGGTATATTTGGGAAGTATGTTTAGCAGAGACGGAAGATACGAAATGGATATGGAAAGGCGTATTGCTGCCAGTAACAGAGTCAACGGTGCTTTGACTGCATTGTTGAGACGTCAAAACGTCAGCATAGCTGCACGTTTGGTTGTACACAATGAAGTTTTGCTATTATACGGCAGCCAAATGTGGGTAACACAGAAGAAGAATGTAAGAAAGATGAATGCTGTGGAGATACGATCTCTTCGCAGAATATGCGGAGTCCGTCTAGCTGATCGAATAGGGACAGGGACCGTAGCGTTATGCGCTCCGTCGTCTCTGGCTACCCCGCAAGGGATATAGCGTGAAGATAAGTAAGAAAAATAGGTTTCAACTAATTCTTTTTCTTGTTCTCGTTACACTTTACACTTAATTTATAGATTCTCGCATTACATAGAGTTATGATAACAGATATATAATCACATTTTAATTCACAAATTTGATGCAGCTTATAGTATTATATAAATTTTCCACTCATCAATTTTCAACAAAAAATAATGATAACAACTAATTAATAGAAATCAATGGAATCAATTTAGTATTTTTATAACACCATTCAAAATTTTACATGTTTATATAAACTTTATGATTCCGGACTAGCAGCAAACGGATGTACCAAAGCGAATCAGCTTCATTAGAGATGCATAAAGCAAACTTAACTGTTTAAATAATTGTTTTGTACATCGAATGAGCCTTTTTACCATGGCCGCTTAGTTATTCAGTCACGATTATAAGTCAAAATAAGCGACACCAAAAAGGAAACTTAATTAATAAATAAAACAATTTAATTAAACATTTCTTTATTTTACATTTTACAATGCTGAATCATATTTTAGAAAACTTTTTGACATTGTAACACTATAACAGTCTTCTGTTGAAATCCTTTATCTAAATTTTATCCACAGCTTTATTTTCATATGCTTTTATTTTATCTTTCAGCAAACAATTGCTACGATATGTGGTTCTAAATATTCCATTTCCTAAGGCTTAAGAAGCGCAATAAGCCCCTAGTTTTAGGTAAAAATAACACGTTTTCTAAGAACCATCATTGTGGAATAAAATAGTTTTAATAAAACTTACAAATAAGACATAAACACTTTTATTAAATTATATTATACAACATAGCAAACACCTCGAATAATTTAAACTAGGTTTTACATATTAGGTCAATCTTGAGCACGATACTTGTTTATGAACGCTGAACTCCAGTAGAAATTAGATTTGTGTGTAAAACGTAACATCTGTAGTCAGTCACGACTGCATGGTATCTATTTGTTTTGGTTTTGCGACACAGTTTACTTAACCAACACTGCAAGTAATGTTCACCAAGTTTGCGTAGCTGCAAGTTTTATTACATACTCGTATGTGCTTCGAGACCTAAGACGTACTTCATATATGTACTTTAAGCTTTACTTATTAATATAAGCTTTTCCTTGATGCTTATTGTAGAATTCCTTTTTCTATTTCAGTTCTGTGGATGTTATGGAATTTTGAAAGGACAAGCCAAATCATTTACAGAAGGAAATAAAGATAGGGTATATATTATTGTACGACATTAGACTTTTTTTATGGTACCAGCTTTCTATTCCAAAAACTGCGTGTATATCTTATTCCTGTATTTTCCGTTTAACTTAAAATAAATCTTTTCGCAACACGCAAGTTTCTTCCAAGTACAAAGTAACAGTTAAATTTTATAAAACCTGTAGTTTACTATTCTTTAACGATTTTTCCAATAATAATACTAGTATGTAAATATACTTGTATATATATACAGTATGTACCTGTATAACGGTAGCCCTCGAATAAAACTTGCAGTTCTTTATTTGCTGATTTTTCTTATTCCCTCAATGTTTTAACTAAATAAGCCAATTCGTTAAAAAAGTATACAAAAAAGGAAGTTTACGTTTAAAATGTAAAATGTTGTATACTGTATGCAAAATATGTATATTTTATTTTTCATAACACTACATACTACCTTTTATCCTTTATCATCCGCTAAGGTCAGATTCTTTGACCACACCGAAATCATTCATCATAAACGAATCACGTTAAGTGGCGAATATGACTGTAATATCCAACAACCACAAATAAAATGCAAAAAATAACATTAATCTTCTATTTAAATATAACAAGTGAGTTTTAGGTGATGTTGAAACGCATTTGTGGTACAATTTATTTATTACCCCAGCCAGGTACATTTGTGTAACTTAAACAAATAAATGTTTAATGTCTTTTTTTTCGTAATACTTAATTTTAGTTATTTATAAACTAGTATGAGATTAAATATTTATATTCCGTTTAACCTTCGAAGAGACAATAAAAGTGAAATGACATAATGATTTTAAATGAGGACAGTTTTGTAAACTTAACATATTTTTTTTTTTATAAAACATGTAACATTGCCGTTACGTTAATTAACAAAAGTAGTATTATTTAGTAATTTAATTTTAAAAGTTTATTATACATTATATATAAATACAAAATACAACAATTTAATAATATTAAAAATACACATTAGACCTAGGTTTCACTTTGCTTTGGCAAATGATCTGTCACAGCTAGTTAAGACGCAAACTCGTCTACAGGACGTGGACGTGGACGAGGGCCACATGTCCTCTTTGTTGGAACTTCTGATGACTACATATTCACATAGTATCAGGTCACTGTCGAGGCTGCCCTCCGACCCTCCGATCACAGTCTGGTACGGTCTGTAGTACCCATTCAGCGTCCGGCTCGTACAAGACCTGCGACCCAATGATCTCAGTGATTGCACTGCAACTGTAGCTGACGTAATACTTCAGGTCGTGGAAATATTTGTACCAGGCTCTATGGTACCACTTGGTGGCAGACCGCGGCCTTTGTTTGATGCGTCGGTTAGGGCTGCAGAAGCTCGCAAATGGCAGATGTATCAAGCTTGGGCTTAGTGCGTTCATTAAAGATCCGAACTTTACAGTTCTAAAAAGGAAATATAACGATGCTTCCTGATTCTTCAAACGGCAAATCGCTAGAGCAAAGGTCAAACATGTCGTCAAAATTGAGGACATGAGCCTTAAAGTTTCTTAACGCAGCTAGGCATATATTTAAAATATCTGATCTTTTTAATGTTGCTGAAATGGTTTAAATATCATCTTACAAGCGCCAGTATACCCTTTGCTTTTACTTTTATGTAACTTTAATTTAAATAAGAAATCAGGCTATTAAATTAATTAGAAAAGTTACAAAAACAAATACATTCATGTTTACAAAAATGGATTCTTTTAACAAGTCATTGAATGAAGAAAATATAAAATAATGATAATATAAAAAGCGACAGCGATGTCGAGATTTTAATTGTCGAGAGATTCGAACTTCGGACCTGAAAATATCGATTTGGAATTCAAGAGATTGAAGAGTTGAGGCTTGATGACTAAAATAAATATTAACTTAGTAGTAACTTATAGCAACCGAAAATTCTATTTGGGTCAAATCCGAAAAGCTATCAATGTTTCCCTACAATATCTTGTATTGTTTAATGATACTGCTATTTCCTTATTCCGATTACGACAAAAGCAAGCAGAAAACAAATATTTAATCACGGACCGGATTATTCAAAACTATTCTAAATCAAATAAGCTTTAAATTAGTTTTGTTTACTGAACTAACATGTTATGCAATTATAAGGTTACATATTCTAAATAATAATCTCCACTAACCTAATATCACTTTGTTTTTAGGAGTATTATGGGATGTTCCAGTTGATCAAAAGTTTTAAATTCAACTTCAACAAAATAGCTACATACCACCAGTAGCCAAACATTCTCAAAGAAATATTTAAACTCTTTATGACAATATAAATAAATTATACAAGTAATGTTATTTTCAGTCCACATAATATCCTATTAAAATTATTTCTATCTGAATATTCGTTTGATGTTTGTTCAAATAATAGAATTCTAACATATACGACACTGGGGACGTGATATTAGTGCGGATCCACTATCTCCGCTGTTTCAACTAATAGATTCATTTGTATTCAGGTTGCAAGTGGGTCCTGTAACGAACATCCAGGGAGCTGACGTTCAGGTTACAATTACCAGTGTTAATATTTACCATCTGACGCCAAGGACTAATTGCTACGACTGCGTCCTAATGCGTCCTTACCGTCAATAAGACGATGTAGACAATCGATATTTGAGTTATCTTATTTACTACACGAAGATATTTGAGACAATTCTAGAGAGTACTACACAATTAACATAATATTTAATATGGTCATTTCAATTAAAATAATATTATAATGAATTATATAAGTAGGTAATGTATTTTTTTGCGATTTTAATTACCAAATTATTATCGTACATATTTTATTTAATGTATTGAAAATTATTATTTTAATATTGGTGAGGATTTATAGCCTTTCTTTAGAAGATATTTCTTTTATCCTTGAAAACATTAAAGCGAAAAAAGCCTTTTTTTTTTAATCTACAGAGTAAACAAAAAAATACAAAAGTTAGATTTACGATAATTCTTATAGAAATCAAATTCGTAAAACTCAGAGCTTCATAAATTAAAACATTCTTTTGTGATACAATACATAACTGAATGCTTTGCAAGGACATGACCAACGAAACATTGGACATAAGCCAAGCTTTAGCATTTAATGCTTCAGCTGACGGAAACAAACCAAAAATAAAATTGGATCGAGAACGAAACTTTGTATTATTGAACTCCAGATATTTGGAGGAGGAACCGAACATATTGTATTTGGAATTGATATCGATGTTTTATCTACTTATTAATTTATTATCTATACTGTTCAATAAATGTATTAGGCATATTTGCGTTTTGAAACAAACAAATAAACTCAAATTTTTGGTTTAATTCAAACGAACAAAATCTGTTACAGTAAAAAAATATCCATTACATTATTTAGAATAAGCACTATATCCCTCATAATACAAAACAATCACATGCATTGTATTATGTACCTAAGGAGGATAGATCTTAGTTAATGCACTATTACATCTGTAAATAGACTATACTAGATTATGTGGGCTGAATCAACATAGTGGCTGAGGGAAAAAAATACGGGCTGTATATTAATTTGTGCTTGGTACCTTGATTTTATCGATACTTACTATATTACTACATGTAGATGAAAATCAGTAGTCTAAAACACACAATTAAGTTATCGGTAATATTTAATGACTGCAAGAAGTTATAAAATACACATTCATGTAATGATATTCTAATTAAATAACACTAGGTCAGATTATAATAATATGTTAATAAAAATGATTTCATTGCATAACATGGTGACCCAATTTGCTATGGTAACAAAGTGGCTGACCGATTGCGGTATTATATTTTATAGGTTAAGACCTTTCTTGCACATGCCATAGTTCCGATTTAGTTATTTTTCATAACATAACTTAATAAACAAAACCAATATGGCCTACGTAATTGGTATACAGTTCTTTTCAATAAGGATGTATAAAAAGATTCGAGATTTTTTATTAATGAAAACTTTAATGTAAGTTATTAGTATTTTTAAAATATTATTGAAAAAAAAACATAAAAAGAAAAGGTTAAACATAATAAACGGAAATAAATGTAAAATATTGATCACTGTTCAATTTAAAGTAACACTTTAAATTGATATTTTCAATTCATCGCATCAAGTAGAGCTCGAACTCTTGAAAATCCTAGAAAATTTATGACTATCATTAATTTCCTTAAACATGAAGCGTCTTTCATAAAACGATGACACTAATTGAGGATTTTTTCCTGATTTCCCACAAACATTGTAATTATTTTGTTTTTTCTTAGTAATTAGAGAAACAATCTTGAATTTCGTAAAATATGCTTAGTATTAATTTGATAAACAACTTTGTTTTGTTATTTACTTTTTCATTAATTGGTAGAATATAAAAAACCAATTACACCGGTCTGATAAAATATATGTCAGCTGTAGTGACACTGAGATAGATCCAAAGCACCCATTCGCTCCTCTCGTTAAATTTTCACATACACTTGACGGGCGGCCTGGCTTACGTTAATTATGAAATCTTATTTCAGAACGAACCTACACGTTTGAGTAATAGCTTCTGAAATGAAAACTTTTTGTGGCAATATATATTTTACATAACGAATCCATTCAAAAACGTGCAATTAAATTCTTACTTTGAAACTTGTAGAAGTGATTCTAAGTTCTAATTCTAAGTTATCTCTAAGTAATGTTTCTTATATAACTATATTTAATATCTATTAAAACCTTAAAATATCAGGTATTAATACTTTGAAGTAGAACAACCCTATATATACTAATTATAATAAATTATAATCACATTTTGAAATATCTTTAACTAAAACTATTCTTTTATCCTAAAACTCTCTTGAATAGCTGAAACGCCTTTTTTAAAACCAGCCTTTCAGATTTAATCTTCATATTGTAAGAGGCTTATTTTTTAGCACTAAGGTAATTTTATTAAAGCACAGAACATGAAGTACAAAGAACCAAGTCATCATTTAAATGTGTAATTTAATATCGTCTTTGTAACCGGCATTGTGATATTACACGCTATTTTATTTACGTCAGTCCAAGGATATATTATTTAGTATTGAAGAGTTATAACTATCGTTGTCTACGGATCCCTTGCAAAAGTGATAAATGCTGTGTTATATCTGTGAAAAGATTTTCGTGGGTCAATTTATGTTAATCAAAATAAATAAGTTTGTTATTTAAATATTTATTTTGTAGGTATATTACACTGTGGTATATTCTTGATTAAGGGTCTCGTTTACCGTGAATTGTAAACTTTATTCACATGACACATACAGATATTAATAAAGCTCAAACAAATTGAAAAATTGAAAGCAATATTCAATAGAGGGTGTTTTTTTTTCATATTCAAAAGTGACATGGAGGAAATTGTAGCGCAGTAAAATATAGCAAACGGCTGCAACAACAGTAATAGTCTTCATTGATTGATAGAATTGAAAATTATCTGTTTACGTTTAATTTGTTTTTAATATGAAAAACATATAATAATTAAGATTAAATATTATTATAACAATGTTTATTATTTGTTTAATTTTGCAGATTCTTGTGTTATTCAATTTGATATTTTTAATACTGCTGTTTGAGATCTAAGTATCACCACGGCACTCCGCCACACACCACAAACAGACTGGTTTCTTTGACCCTTTATATATATATTATTCAGAGTACGAATGTATTATAATTTTTTTTAATTATTATTACGCATATTTAAATTGACCACTTTGTTATTACATAATACTTTATTTGTACTTAAATTAAAAACAATAATTAATGTCAACGTTACATAAATATGTATATAATATAGTTGTTGTAAATTTAATATTAATTAAATATTTAATATTCTGTAAATTTATTAATGATCGAATCCCAAAACAAGAATTTCTTTACATGAATTTCGATATTCAATATAGAAATTAAATTAACACCCATTATATGTTCCACTATTCATCAGAGTTATCAATTTCAATTACAATTTCAATAAAAATTCTACAAGCTCCTAACAAGTTTTACTTCATCGACGTGCATTGCAATAAATTTGCAATAAATTTGTCAATACACTCAACGATCATCCACTAAACCAACTTTTACGAGGAAACAATCACAAAAGTGCTCGTAACATACACACATGCATGACTCTTTTATCGTTTTAAAGTTTAAAGGTTCGTAGCAGTGCAAGCGAACTCTTTTGATCTCAGCTGGAGTCCGGACACAAAAGTTCCACCCGCCGAGAACAACAATAGGTACATAGAAAGATTAATCGACCATAGAATCCTCTTAAGCTGGTAGAAACAATTTTTCATCTTTATCAAAACTTTGAATATAATACATTGCGGTATCGTGTAACCAACCACAAAATATAATATGTAAAGTTCGTTTCTTTTACGATATGCGGGATGAAGCATCATGTGTCTATTCCATTGATATGATTAAAACTTGAAAGTCGGAAATGTGATTTTCATTTTATTATCTGCATAAAAAGTTCTTCCAATTGTTTATTTTATATTTTTTAGTATATTGAAAAAATAAATAGAGACTACATAGCTAATTTTTAAAAACTTATGCACGTAGGCGTTATGTTTACAGAAAATTAATAAAGTTATAAGCTAAAACAACAAACGAGTAACGGCTGACTCTAGGAGCTTTAAAGATAACTTTATAAAAGCATAATAATTGTTTAGTGTGTAGCGCTTAATTCACTTAACATACATAAAAAGACTAAGTTGTAATTAATAATTTTATAAAATACCAACACAAAAAAATATATAACATATGGTATAATCTTATAAAAATATATTGGTATATATCTTATGTAAGAACTTATCCAGTAATGGAAATAAAATGTTCAAAAATAACATTACATACACTTCGTAAATGAGATATCTTGACTGTTACCACAACTATTGAGGCTATATACCAAATTAATCCGACATAAATATTGTTCCCAAATCTAATTTAGCAAGAAAACATATAACACAATAATATTCTGTTACAGATCGTAAAATATATTTATATGGTAATTTATATTATGTTGTTAATATAAAGTGTTAGTACCTAAAATGTTTTCTAATTTCGAGAATTATTGAATTTGCCTTTAATAAGAAATACTAGGAAGGTCTTACTAAAACATAATACAGGGTGGGCCAAAAATTTTTGCACTATTGAAACATGTCTAGAAATAAAAGTACAAATGTTATTTTGTTTATGATTTATTTAACGTAATTATCATTTATTAAAATTTATTTTTTAAAAATGACATCGTCGAGATATGTTTATTTACGTGACCATTAATGTGAAAATGGGCCTCGTCCGTAAACAATACATTCTCAAGGCTAGAGAATCGCTCCAGTATAGTGACAGCAAATAACTTGCGTTGAATGTAATCGTTTGGTTTCATCTCCTGTACAATTTGAAGCTTATATGGGTGCAGTTTAAGGTCCAAATGCAAGATTCGCAGACTAGTTCTTGGTATAGGAAGAGCCGCCGATCGCTTACGCGTAGATGATTCTGGATCGTCCCTTACAGAAATTTCAACCTCCCGAATGTTCTCTTCGCTTCTTCTTGAACGTGGTCGCCCAGTTTGTTTAATATTCGTTGCCGATCCCGTTTGCTCAAACTTTTTAACCCAAGCTTTAATTAAATTAACACTTGGACACTCACTTACACGTTGTAATCCGTATTCAACCCTAAAAAGGCGTCGTACAGTAACGTAGGAATCGTTGTTTTTGTAAAATTGTTTTACGCAAAAAGCACGTTGTTGTCCCGTGAAGCGCTCCATCGTGATTAAAATTGCATTAAACGACGCACAATTCCCCGCCATCCGCGCGCCCCTTGCTCTCACGGTTTTGGAGAAATCAAGTGTTGCTATTTGCAAAAATTTTTGGCCCACCCTGTATTAGGATAGTAACTACTAAATATTTTGTGTGGAAATGTGAAATATGTGACTATTAATAATTCCATTTTTAAATGAATGTGTAATAAATATTGATAAACTCTTGTGGGAATCATAAATCTTGTCTCTCCCTTTTGAGCTCATACAGCTGGTATTGACAGTGCTCACAGAAACATTAATACAAGTAAACATTTATTGACATCATATTGGTATTGGATATGATATGTGGATAAAATAAGAATTGTTATATTTGAATATTTGAAATACAATACTTCAGTTTGAACTCGGTTGTGAACGCGCCATTTAGGTAAAATAGTTTTTTTAGTATTTAATATTTCTCAGTAAATATAATGAAAAAATTCACAAATATGAAAAAAAAAAATTCTACACACGAAACCGACATTGTAACGGAATTTTACATCAAAGTATAGCGTGGACAAAGCAATTTGTTTTACATACTACCGTCTAATAAACTAAATTTACTCAGAATGAAATATGTTTTTGTCACTTTCAATTGCTTCCTCAATTCCTATTGGCCTTGGTTCTGTCAATAAGCGAATGTCCTTCAATAAAAATAGGTTTTCGATATTTCTTTAGCTTGTTTTAATTCATTTTCCACTTAATTCGTGGATTCTCGCATTACAGTTCTAGCCTTTTCATCTACGACAAACAAATTTTATTGGATTTATTAAATATTACTGATTAACAATTAGACATATAGCACATATATCACAATTTTTTTATTCATTAATTTGATGTAGCTTTTAGTATAAATTTTCCAGCCATTGACATTAATATTTTATATTGTAAATGATAATGTCAATGACTAATAGATATCAACAGATTCAATGTAGTATTTTTGTTACACCATTAAAAATTTTACATGTATAAAAAATTATGATTCTAGAGTAGTAGTAAACGGACATAACAAAGCGAGTCAGCTTAATTAGAGATGCATAAAGCAAACTTAGCTGTTTTAATAATAATTAATAATTGTTTTGTACATCGAATGAGTCTTTTTACAGTGTCCACTTAGTTATTCAGACACGATTTTGAAAAATAAGCGACACCAAAAAGGAAACTTAATTAAAAAAGAAATCAATTAAATTAAATTTCTATATTTTACCTTTTATAACGGGAACTCATATTAATGAAATATTTTGACATTGTGGGACTGTAACAGTTATATAGAAATTATCTACAGCTTTTATTTTAAAAAGGATTGATCTTTACTTTTCCGTACCAATAATAACCAGTGTGAAGTAAAAATAACATTATAAGAACCGTCATCGTGAGATATAATAAATAGTTTTAATACAAATTATCAATAAGCTTCACTTTTATTATTTGCAGTATTGACTTTACTCATTGTTTTGACTAAATAGGTCAATTCGTTGAAAAATTATACACAAAAGAAGTTTACGTTTTAAATGTTAAATATTGTATACTACGTTTAAAATATGTACATTCTTTTACATAGTTTTCTATTTCATACAAACTTATCTTTTACCATCCTAAAAGATAAAGCTTCTATGAAATAGAAGCAAATAATTAGAATAGAAATAGAAATTCTAGAGTATGCTCTAGGGTGTGATTCCTTGCCCACACATATATTGATAAACATACCCGTGATCCAAATATGATTGTAATATCCAACAACCACAAATCAAATGCGAAAAATAACATTAATCTTCTATTTAAATATAACAAGCGAGCTTGGGGTGATGTTGAAACGCATTTTTTGGACAATTTATTTATTACCCAGCCAGGTACATTTGTGTACATTTAAATAGTTATTTTGCTAATACAATGCTTACTTTTATATATTTGCTTACCTTCGAAGAAATAGTGAACGTGAAACGAGATAATTATTTTTATTAAAAATAATTTTGTCGAACTGAGTATACTATGTATTATATATAATCATTTGTATAAAACAAATAACATTGCCGTTATGTTAATAAACAGAATAAAGTATGTTATATAATTTTAATTAATTACAATAATTTAATGATATCAAAAATAAACATTAGATTTTCATCCAAATTACTAGTTCATTTTGTATTGAATAATGAATACAATTAATTCCTCTAACTATTACCTCTAAATTAAACCTCTGCCCATGATAATAGCGCACTGATTAACTAAATGAGGAGGACAATAATTATTGCTAAATTAGCATAACATATATTTAATTGAGACCAACAGAACTATAAATATTTTTTAATACAATAATTGGTACACATATGTACACATGTTGTTCATAGACTGAAACAATAGTTTAATAAAATTTTACTATTATATTGTTTGTTGGTGCATTGCAAAACATGCACGACTCTTTTATTTTTGGCTGGATGGTTATGATTGGAGTATCAAAAGATATATATTAAACATTCTATAGTTTACAATTTTATAACTTTTTGATATATTTTTTTTTGGATAATAATAAAGTGGAGTGAAATAATGTTACTATAATTCCATTAGTCCCGATTTTATTAGAAAGATTCATATGTTTCTTGTGTCTTTCCTTAAGGTGAAAAAGAAGTCTTTTAGCACAGATAAAGTGCAAGGGGAGAATGACAGACCACTTTTCCTTTAAGAATTCAACAAATTTGAAGTCCCTGTTAGTCGCCAAAGTGCGATCAAACTCTTACTCTTTTCTACTTTTTATTACCTACCTAACTTTCAATATGTGAATTGGTAGATAATCTTATCTACTAATATTTGAATAATCACTCCTCAAAAATGCACATTATAATATAAAAGTGTTTATGCATACTATAAAAATTAGAAATATTTTTGTTATCGATTACATGTTAAGTTGCATTATTGTGATGAAGGACACTAATCATGACTTACGTGCTATAAATATGTATCTCTTAGATCAGGAGATCTAAACGCTGCTTAAAAAACTTGTTTAATGTTGTATTTTTTAGAGTTTTAATTTATATAATCGTGGCATTTATTTCAATTTGTAAGATACACATTTTAAGTTTTTTATTACCTTTATTGTTAAACAGAGCTTTTATCCACAACGACATCCCAGAATTATTGTAATTTACAGGGCTCAGCTAGCAATAATTGTTAAAAATAATGGATATTTATTTCATAATAATATATTAATATTACTTAATGGATATTTCAGTACATTTTATTATTTATAAATTTCAATATAATATACATATAAAAGCTAAGTGACATCTCCATCGTTCCACTACAAATTAAAGCAAAACCGCATGCTAATTAAACAGACAGGCTGAATATATCCTAAATAATTCGAACCGGTAATGTTAGCTTACAGTTATCCATTCCGTTTTGGATGGCCGCCGGATGACAAATGAATGGATGAAATTAGCACTCCGCTTTGACCGCCATTTGACAGAAAAATCGATGCGTGGTAATTCCGTGAGTTGAACGAAATGAAACAAAATACAACGGATATTATGCTACTTGGTTAGCGATTTTCCCTTCCGAAATATATAAAGGGACTTAAGACTCATGAAATTATTTATTGAATAATTATTTAATACCTCCCTCATATTAAGGAAGTATAAAAATAAATTTGTGAAAATAATACTATTACTATATATTTGTTAGTTTAAATTTAATATATTATTTATTACCTTTCTACAATATATATTCTTCATATTTTCTCCATATTCTTTTCGTTTAATTATAAATTGATATACAAATAATATAAAATAAAAAGAAATATTTTTTTTTGTATTTTAATAACATTTTATAATATTTTTCAATTTTCTTCACAAAAATATTATATTTTATATATATAAACATATAATTCTCGCTTACATTTATCATACTGTAAGCTCTAATGTCAAGTATATGTCAAATATTTCACATACATTGTAGTATAAAATAAATAGTTCTTTGAACGCGATCATTTTATCCAATGTTATAATAAAATATGGAGTTGTGTGCGATCGAGAGGATTGATACAAAACCACTGGGACCTGACTGGTTTACTTTGTCACACTGATTTATAGTCGCTACATGTCTCTGCGTTTAACCAGACAATTGTTATCATAGTACCTTTCAGAATCAAATATTATCTTTTTATGGCTGGATAATAGTCCATTATAATATGTACGTTATTTATATTATATTATATGTTTTTATTATACTTTGAAACTATTTTCTAAACTTACCTTCAAATTTTATGAATAAACTATGATAAATTCATCAACATGATTAGAACTCAAAACCATTTTGGACACCATCTTGTCACTCTGCAGATTGAGCCACTAACGCTAGCTACCTCGAAGAATAACGTTCTATATAATCTTTATTAGGACAAAGGCAACATTTATTAGACTTCTCTTTAAGATCCTTAATAATTTTATTTACGTAAACAATTTTATTTAAATTATTTCAAGAAAAAATGGGAACGTAATAGCAAAGTAAGTATAAAACCCCGAAGAAATCAGCCACCGTTGAAGAAATACAAGAGATTAATGAATCTGAAAGACTATGATCAATCACAAATTTCCCCGGTAACGTCTCCCTAAATATAACAAGAAATAAAGTATAAGTTATGAGCCTATTATACAATTACTGCAAAGAGTGAACATAATAATATAAAACCAAATAGACATTGACTGATGAAGATTGAAGCACGTCAGGTTTTACATATTTTATAAAGATTACAATTTAAAATTTTTAAATATTGAAAAAAAAAACACTTCAGAGTACTTATAATTATAACTAATTTACTATTTAATTATTGTACTAATACATATTTTTTTATTAAATTACTTCCTTTTTGTTATTATATAACTCTACCCAAGTTTAAATAATATTAACATTTTCATCTGTTTCTATATTAATGAAACATTTAGGGCCATGTTTTATATTTCATTTTAAATGTAAGTATTTTGTCATATTTAATTAATTATTCATAATTTAACATTTTCTTATATTAATATTAAATTATAGTTGTAGCTAAGTTATATTGTATTATGAATTTAATTATTAAAATACTAACCGTGTAGTTCGATAAAAATAATTTACATCTGAAGAAAACTTTATAAATCCAATATTCAAAACTGTAGGATGTTTTAAAGCTTTTATATTCCATTAAAAGTGTAGTTTATACTATGGCCTTTTGTTTAAAACAGACTGTTCCATTAATACTTAATTGGACAAATGAGCAAACGAACAAATTCAAGGTAAATTAACCAATCTATTCAGTAATTTCAGAAGGTTAATTAATTATCTAACCAAGCTTTGCTCCGCATTTAAATAATACCTAATATGTTTGATTTTGTAGCTTGAATTTATTTATTTAATTAAAAATAAATTCACCATGAACAATCTTGCTTATAATGTATGATAAAACGGTTTAAAAAATTAAAGATGAATAAAATTTCACAAAGACAATTCCGTTTATAACAGCAGTGTGCCTCTGAGCGTTGGATAAGTGTAATTATATCTGAAAAATATTCTTAGTATCTGATAATGATCATGATAATAGAAAAGAAATATCAAACACCTACCATATCTATTCCAAAACTTGTATGAAAGGATAATATTACCCCGACCAACCCTTTACTGAGGAGCCTCATGAATTTATCACTAACTAGACTTTACTACTCTATAAGAATATATTCATAAATTACTAAAAAAGAAATATTAAATTGTATTCAACCAAATCTCAATGTGAACAAATTCTACCTTATAACCAACCCTCATAAAAAACAAAATTTAAATTTTATATATGATGCTACAAAACTTAAATCTATAGACTAAGTTTTGACCGACTTAAATATAAATTTTAGAATGTTTTCTATGTAAATATAATTTATGTATGATACTAGTATCTACATTATTATATTTTATCAATTCATCCGGAAACCTCTTATATCTTATTTTTAATTTCCAGTTGATCTAGAATGAATCAAGTAAGTAAATATTTTAATGTATATAAAATAAACTTGATATAATGGTTAATTGATTCTATGACTGTCTTAATTTCACTAAGCGAACAACGTTATTAACGCAATCCTAATGATTATATTTAGAACTCTGTTACGTTAGCAAGCTAACTTTGAAGCTCTGTTACTATTAACCAATTTGTGTTCTATAAAGCAACTACAAACTCACTTGGGGTTTATGTACCGTGCCGTTAAATTTTCCACCCAAAGTCATGTTTTCGTAATGCGTTTTTAATGTTCTCGTGTTTCTATAAATCACCATGGTAACCCCTGGCCCAGATTGCTTTAATGGCTTATTAAATTAGTTTATAAATCTGTACGTCATGACGTGAGTATAAAATATTTTATATAGCTTCAATAATAAAGATCTTTAAGAAAGAGCTGCGACATACGACTTCGAATATTAAAATCTTTTAAAATGGAAATATATTTTAGGTGATCTATAATATTTGATCCTTTGGGGTTCCATTAAACATAAATTATACCTTGAGCTTATCAAATAAAAAATACGCTTATGATAAATGATACGAAAAATAAATAAATCAAATTCAATAAACATTTACTTGTATATAAGTCACAAAATGTGCGTCGTCATATTGCAAAATGTTTTTCAGATGTATCTTGTAATATAATCAACTCGATAAAAGAAATAAAGTTCCTGGAGTTGATTGATTTAAAAAGACATACTTAGTTTGGGTCCAGTCGAATGTCTGCAATAATTCGTCCGTCCCTTCGTGATCGAAAAGGGTGGAAGTATCCTACAAAAATCGAACCCTTTGATAATATACCGAAAGGTACTAAATAACAAATGTAACAAGTCATGCAATCCATAAATCAGATATATAACTTATACAAAACTTTACAGACGTCGAAAGATTTATATCAAAAGTATTATCAAATGGCAGCTACTAAGAAGCGATCGTTTTAAAATATTGAAGAAAGTTGAATAGTACTGCGACAGTTTTGGGCTTCAGAGAGATACAAGTTCGAAATTGAATCACGTATACGTTTTAAAAGTTAAGCGGTTACGTTTCCTGTGGAACCTTTTTATGTAGCACTGGCACGTGATTTCTTTAAGGAGATATGCGTTTTCTGATATCTTTTTTTATTTTATAACGTTGTTTTCAGGAGATTTAGTACTAAAATGCTGTGATTTACCAAAATAAAATATTAAAAGTTTTGCTTTTTTTACTTAGGTAAATATAAATTGTACAGCGACCTAGCTAGCTATGTTTCCCAAGGTTGAAATTCGCTTGTAAAAAAAACAAAACAGCGCTTGGCAAAAAATAAGTATGTTTTTAAAACATGTCTGTAGGACGTGCTTTGTCAATCAAGTAGTCAGTCAATTGAAAACGTGATACCAAAACGATTGAAATGAGCATCACATTTTTATTGAAATTATCATATAAAAATATCATTTCAGTTTTAAGACAAAAAAAAAAATTCTGCAAACCGCATGACAATTACGAATAAAAAAAACAGTCCAAATAAACCCATTTTCACAGTATGATTTGAGACAATTTATATAATTAAATATTTTTATTACTTTATATTATTCTTTTATATATATTGTATTAATTTAAAAAAATTTCATTCATCTAAAGGACAGTAATGTCTTTGTCACTTTTCATATACTACAATAAAGGATGTGGAGCTTTGATAACTTACTTCAATTATTTTGCTCATATATAAATTTTTTTGCATTGTAAATTATTTATCAAAAGTAACCGATATTTTTGGATATGTACATATATCAGGCAATATATAATGAGTAATGCAGATACTGGAAAATATATATTTAAAAAAAGGTTACTGATATTAAAATTAATAATTAATATTTCGTTAATATCGTAAAATACAAATGGTTATGAGTCTACAAATGGAGCTCAACATTTTCTGCGTATAATTTAATTTGGACCGACTCCAGCCTTCACGAACAAATAATTTAAAAGGCAGGAAAGTTAAGGCTGAAATAAAATATTATAACGAGTTTTATGGAGCTCACTTATTTTGAATGATAGCTGAGCTTAACCACTTACAACATTAATTTCCTTTATGAATTACCTCAATTCTAAGGCTTAGAAGCCGCAGTCGGGCAATCCTTAAATCTGATAATTCTAATTATATTAAAATCACCGTTATCTTAAAATTACAGGCGCGCCATATTTTCTACTAGATAAACAATGCAAAATTTAAAATTAAATGAAAAAGTGTTCAACATTTTGCCCCTGGACGCTTACGTAAAAAAACTCGAAATGCGGGCAAGCAGAAAATATCGCAGCACGAGCGCATACATTGTCAGCACTTCTTGACAAGCAGATACAGTGCCGTTAAAATTCCTAACAAACTACAAAATTTACGATAAACTCAGCGCAACTAACCAACGGGAATGGCAAACATTTGTCTATGATGCATTTTTTAGTCAGACTATATATCAAAAGTGTGAAGCTAAGCCAAAAAACAAAACTATGTCGTTGATTTTGTTTGACCCAGTGAAGTTTACTATATTTCATACATTGTAGTCATTGTTACAGTGACATTGTATCTAGATTATTTTAATACGATTTCTTTGAAGAATAACACGTTAAGAACACATAATAACATAAACATTTTCATTTCATGCTTTAACTAACCGTATAGTCAATGTGTTTTAATTATAAATAGATCATAATTAAGGAACATGTCTGCTTATGAGGGTGACTCATGGGGTAGGGCGGAAGGTTCTTAAAATAACGGTAGGCCATTAACCTAATACGTAACGGTTGCTTACTTCTCAGAAGCAATTTATAAAAAATCAACTATCAGTTGCTTACGTTATATTTCATCTTATTTAATATATATGATTTATATAGGATAAAAGAATAAAATTTATGGATATAAATTCTTTAATGATTCTGTAATAAAAATACTGCAAAAAAAGAGGATTCGTGAGTAACTTAAAACAAGTTTGAATATTTTTAAACCGTAATATTTTTATATCAGCATAAATAACGGTACTTTTTAATAAATAGCAATGTTTTTTCCAGTAATCATAAAACACATCTATCAAAATCAGTCTAATTCATTTCAATCTTCTATTGAATCTTTTATTGAAATAATATTTATAGTATGAATTTGTATATTAAATTATATATTATATTTGTATATTTATATTGTTTGTTATATAATTTATATTATTATTATTTGACGCCTACCAAAATTTCTCAACTTCTACAGGGGTTAACTGATAGATAATATCACTAGGCATTAGGCTAGACTTTTGTAAAAAAAAAAAAAAGGGTAAATAAATAAATAAAGACGATTATATAAATAACATTAAATTTATTGGCACGCACAGTACTATTTACCGAAGGACGCATGTTCGATTCCTGCGGGTGATCATGCATTTTCCATTATATATACATAATAAATATATATAGAAATAAAAAAGGTGCATTCTAAAGTCATTTATCCAATCTTCAAAACATAAAGCTTTCTAATATAGATATAATAATCAAGAGATGAAAAAGAAGCTCTTAAAAAAATCGGTTCATTATAAAATCTCCCTGATTAAGCTGAAATAAGAAATATATAAACGTAAAGACCACAAAAATAAGACTGATAATAAATCTCCTATTACTACCATTAGGTTTAGATCAGCTTATTTCCCTCGAGATATACACGTCAATTGCAACTAAAATCAAATTTTCAGGATGTCCGATGTTGGAAGTAGCTAGAGGCGGTGATTCCTGTGTCGCCCAACTGCCGCCCGCCGAGATATAGGATTTGCTACAAACTACGGAAATTGATTTCAAGAGTTCTCCGAAATGTAATATCGACCGCCAATAAACACTCACATTCACTTGTTAATAAATTCGTAAATTATAGAACATTTCTCTTATTTTAAAAACTTAATTATATAAAACCTATTTTTATATTCATTCATTCCAAACGACCTGAATTCAAATATATCTAAATAATAATTTAATTATATATAAATTAAATGAAACAAAATCAAATAATTCGATAATAATGATCATTAGGAAATATAAACTTATCTTTAAATTACAGCTATTACCTCGGTATCTATTTTTCCCGGATTTCAGTATTGTGATAATCCAATAAATATAAATACTCGTAGTATATATGTCCCAAAAGCACATTTAAAACTTCTAATAATCTTTTGTACTTTCAAGTAATTAAGTACTATAGACAAGACATGTATTATATTTGTATTTCATTCCACTTTTGTAGTAGTCTGAATCATAATACACTTAATATAATTAATGTCATACACATTAACGTTGCATATGATAATTTAATTGATGGATGAATGCTGTAAGTGACAATTAACAAATTAATCATCAGTAATAAAATAATCACCTTAAAAATTTCAAGGAAGATAAGTAAGCTATCCATAATTAAATGTTATATAATATATAAAATGTTAAACTTGTCGATATACGTTATAAAGAGTAAAGTTTTTATACAATATTATACAAAAATTATTATTCTCAGAAACATCCTTCGCAATATATGAAACATATTGGGTATACATAAAACGTCTGAAAAAAGCAATATGTCGAACGCACATGTTTGCAAAACTGGCGTTAAAAAAACAGACCTATCTCAAAGACTCCCTGTGAAAATCAATTCGTAGTTTAACATAACAGGACGTGAGGCTGCTTTTTGTCACCCTCACGATGTAAAGTACGTAATATGTATCTTGGTCGACTGGTTAGGGGAACATGAAACGTAGGCATCTGTCGCGTGTTCCACTAAGCGATCACGATCAAGGACCGCTTAGGAAGATTATGTCACATGACTCGAAGTAGTTATAACTAATATATCAATAGCATACTTCAGTCTATTGTTATTTTCTTTAGTTGTAAAGATATAATATATAATTTAAATTAAGCTTATATTTTTCAAATAGGTAGTATTTATAGCTTAATCATTGAATACTCTAGTCAAGAAAGTCAAGAGCATTGGAATAAAAGTCGAGAATCAGTTAAAACCATCGAGCTAACAGGCCATTTGGGAAGTCAACATTAAATTGTTGGAGATACTTTGCTTTCATTGTTTTGGGGCGTGTGGAGGGCTCTCTAAGCTCAGGAAATTGACAATGAAGGTAAAGTTTATCTTTCACCGTCAGCCGTTTGAGAGGCCTAGACGTGACTCGACTGCCTGATTCCGTTACAAGGCTCGGGCCTGCGATAGAAAATTAAAAAACGAATTTTTACATCCATTGAGCATACTCTATGAAGAAATTAATTTTATTTTTCCATATATAAAATTGACAAGTTTTTGTTGGCTCATAATAGCAATATAACAAATACGTGAATAATTAAAAATTATACCATCATCTAAATCGGATATTATATAAATAATATTAATTAATATCATGTGATGTGAATGTGAATTGTTAAAATATAAATACAAGGTGTAATTTATTAATACATCAGTAATCTTTTTTTTTTACCTAAATATTTTTGTTTTATTCTCTGCAGAGCAGAAATTTGTGCTTGATTATGGTTAATGTAGAAAATGTAATTGAGGTGTTGTTTTTTATTGGAACTTCGTTTAATTATAAGTTTGATATATCCCTTGGGGTAACTTTCCCGGAGGAACATTTCGGAAATCCATTAGAAGTTTTAGCTTTATAAATAAACAAACAACCACATTCTCGGATAATACATATCGCTTTTCCCCTCCTTCCATGATCATTGAATTAAAAAAGGTAAATAAAATCAACAAATCCAATAAGGAATATAAAATTGTAACTAATACGAATGTCCCTTACTAAAGATAGTTAGCCTAAACATGAAGAGATTACCGTATCTCAAATAAAAAATCCGTATAGAATCATTCCGTTTACCGCCCGTCTGTTAGATTCTTTTTTTAAAGATATCAAGTGGATGTTAATCGCCATATAGATCTCCGATCCTTTATAAATGATAAATCTTCCCATCAAATCAATGCAAGGTTATTTATGCCGCATGTTTTTATATCCGCAAATAAATAAAATGGTACAGAGTAGTTCTCGTTGACCTACAATTATTAATTGGCAAGAATCAAGGTCTCTCAGTGCAAGTAGATGAAAATATACAATGAAATATCAACATATTATTTTTTATTATTTATATATGGTAATGTCGGTAAGTTTCATAAAAAATATGGAATTACAGATTTAAGTGATGTTAAATCCTCTGTTTTTTATTGGTATGATAGTTTTAATGAGCTATGAACGAATAATAATTAATAGTAATATTTTTTTAATATTTTTCTCATTTTTCTATCCATAGAAGCTTTATAATACTGTTTTACTTTTAAATTACCGAATGCTAATTATAGAGTAAGTCGATTTATAGATAATAAAATAAATATTAAACCTCGATCGTTGTGTGTTTGATTACTTTTAATGCATTTAATTTTTAAGCCCAAATTTATTCCCACATAATATCTACGTAAAGAAATAAGTCATCAATGCTGTACCAAAAATTAAATTAATTTAATATTTTAAGGACCGTCCAACAAATTAAACGTTGGCTCTTCTCCAGGAGTTTTACTGTGGAACTGATAAAGTAAAGTCTGGCTTTTCATATGCACAATATATGTATGTATGTAAAGTTAACTATTTGCTTCATTTTATTTTTATTTTATATATACGATATTATTAAATGTAGGTGTAGTCATTTTTAATTATCGTTTTCAATCTTATATATCATATTATTTATATGTTTTATATATAAATATATATCATATCATGTTTAGAGGATATATTTTCTGTTTTAAAATTATAGACGATTAATATCATTAAAAATAAGTAAAAATTTTACATAAAAACTTAAACGCTTATTTCGCAAAATTAAGATTTAACACGAAATCGTTGTAAATTTCCGAACAAGAATACATTTTAATCAAAATACGGAATAAATAAAATACTAAGGCTATTTTAAAATTTATTACACTATATTTATAAACAGATATGTACTTAAAATAGATAAATAGATAGATAAGCACACAATTATAAAAAGGAAACCTATACTAAACAAACAAATTTATTATAAATAATTATTGTTTTTAATCATTCGGCAAAAGCAAATAATCGTTATTTTATATTAAAAACAGTCTTATCTAAAACATAAACCACAAAGACTATAGAATTTGCATTAATAGTTACAGAACTCAATAACAGCTTGTGTACTGTAAGGGCAACATTGCAACTAAAGTGATTTAGTAAACTTGTTTTATTAAATTGCTTCCCCCAGTCTGGCTTCAAAGTTTTATCGACTGATGAGAAACTCAACTGGGTGTTTGAGTGTCTTTGTATTTTTTGATACCGTATTTTCCATTTTTACAAGACAACAATGGAACTGCTTAGGTAATGCTCTTTGAGAAACAATAAGTTGTTAAAGTGATAAAAGCGGTGCTTTGAACAAAATTCTTTTGATTTCTTCGACTTCAATATTTTCAGATAAATCAAAAATTTGATTTAAATTATATAAAAAATGGTAAGGCATTGTGAAATAACAATTTGTCAAAGAAAATTCAATTAGAAAGTCAAATTTAATTTGACACTGCTTATATAATTGAAATATTATTATTGAAATTAATTCACTCTAAATTTATTTTGGAAATTCACCAATATTTATCAAATAAACGGAATTCGAGTATTCGATAAAGGTCAAATGGGTTTACGAACCGACCTGAGCTCTTGTTGATGAAAAACAGGTTCACACCCTCACAATATCACCTAACATAAAAGTTATATATATATATATATATATATATATATATATATATATATATATATATATATATATATATTGGGTACTTAACATTATATATATATATATATATATATATATATATAATGTTAATTACCCAAAAAAGCATCGCTAACAAATAATGGAAGGCTTCAAAGTTTTATGAAATTAGTTTTACAGGCTGCAGATAAAAATTTCGCAAAGTTTTTTCACAATTCAATTCAGAAAAGTGCTAAGTAAAAGCTTTTTCGTCTGCCCTTTGTAATCTATAAATAATCGTGATTTCGGAGTTGAAAAATCAAAGTGAAGAACGTAAATCAAACAAAACTCTGGAATTCACAGATGAAAAATGTAAAAGCCCATATATTTATTCACGCTGTGATACTAATATTTTCAGATAAAATTCTTTTTAAATACATATATGGTGGAATGTATGACATGGCAGTCTCTGTGCATAATATATAGTTTACCAAGACTGGATTTTGTCAAGGTTCAATCAAGATCGAAAAATTGTGTGAATGCAATGCAAAACTATCAACCATTTCAGGAAAATTAGGATGCTGCCAATCACAGAAGAATATATTTAAACTGAAACTTAAAACTGTTTTAATACCTTTATAACACATTTATGCTGTTTTGCAACATCAATGAATCCAATAACAATCTGTAATATTTCTCAAACATGAGTTCCATGTTAATTGAAGCTTTATATCGGAAGAAGCCGCATTGGTCATTTTTTACATACTCTTTTATTTTCTATTACTTTAAACATGTAAAGTTAAAGATAGATTTATTAATAAATCGAATATAAAATAAAAATAATATGAAAATGTTTTTTATGCATTGATAAAATTTTGAGTTCGGTTATTGTTATTGTATTATAATATAAAAATAACAATACTAACATTGTTATGATTATAAGTTGCAGTGGCAGTTTGCAGAGTGACAAACAGGCAACCTAAACTCACCGGTTGATTATGTTTTCATTATACTTTTTAAATAGATATGGAATATTATTTTTGTTTAAGAAATTCTAACAAAGGGACATGTTATACTCATAGTTATACTAAGGGAACGTGTCATTACTCACTGCCTTTCAATTCGAGTTCTTTGAAAGATTTTGTTAATTTTGCTGTATAAAATATCCACTAATAATTTCAGACAAGACATTTTAAAAATAAAACATTGGTTAGTACATATAATTTGTTAAGTTAAAGTATACTTTTTATTAAAAAAATAAAAGATTATCTAATTTAGGTACAACATGACTTTTTTATTCTTATAATGTTTGTGTAATTTAAATATTGTTTGTAGACCGTACAAAAGTAAAACACTCCTGTATACTCTAACGGCCTCGTTTAAAAGTCATGTGTTTTATGATATCGCCTTACCTGCTTAGCACTCGTCGCACTTTACTCGCCCCTTAATTGAAGTACCTAGCACGCAATCCTATACACAAGAACAGAAAAATCCACCTTCACACATAGGACTAAAAGGTCGAAATCCTCATAACCCCCGTAAGTCAAACGATGTTGGCTATTTTACATCGAAATATTCATAAAAAGGTGCGCTGTAGGCTAATGACGCCATATAACGTTTAAAATTGACCGTGGCTTTTTGTAGCTACCCATTTTCATAACACACGAGTGTAAGTTAATAACAAATCTATTTGAACAATATGGAACGTTTAATATCGGCCATTCTGAATATTTAGTACAGAATTTATATATACAAACTTTCACAGGAATTGAGTTTGTTACAATATTTTAATCATTATGGTCGGTTATTTAGTTGGCCAGTATTGATTATTTTATTATTAAAAAATTTTAACAGGCCATTATAAAATTGTTTACTATATTTAGTGATCTCTTCTGGGACTTTGAACTTTATTGTCATTAAATTTGATACATTTTCATTCAGACACTGAAGATTCTTAATCAATTAAAAAACATTTTGTAACTTATAAAATTCCATCATATTTAATCAAAACAAAATATACTTTGTTCTCGCAATCCCACAATAAATTAAAAATAATCTTATAAAAACTTTCACCATTATAATCGTATTAATATTCAGATTGAAAACTAATATTTTAAATATTAGATTATTTCATTTGAAATTACATAATATATATAAATGTATTCCATGCGTCATAAAATTGTATTTATTTTATTTGATTTCTTTGATCTGATTTTGCGCATTTGATTAAAATACTTCTAGAAATATTCAAGACGGTATCAACGGTTACAAACGCAAACTAAGCAAAAGTTAGTATCATTTTGTATTTCTTTTCCATAGCATGGTATTTAAAGTTGCTAATGTCGTATCGGTAAACAGACCTATCGTTTAAAGTATCAGTTTGCAAAATCCTATAAAATACTATTATACCAGTGAACCCAGTGTAAGCAAAAGCTGACAAAAATAAACATACCTAAAAGAACAGAGAATTGAATTTACATATTACAAAAGCGCCTGACTGGACACCTCATTATCCCGCATAATGATCTTCGCCGGGTTACACCTCCACGAGACTTAATTACCTCTAATCTTGTGTTCTCAAACACGCCACAAACCTGGTTGTAATTACGCCTGCTTTGTGAAAGCGTGTTTCTTAATTGGGTTCAAAAATATTATAGAAATATTATTTAGAGAAATAAAATTAGGTGATCGGTACCACTTATTTTTTTTATTGTATTTAACAATAATTTAGAGATATATCGCTTCTTATTATAGTTATAGTAAGGGTACTAGTAAATATATTCATTTATTCCAGTCTTCAAATGGACCATACAATAAAGTACTGTCTCTAAGTATTGCAAAATGATTGTAATACTTGGCCGAAATCCGAATAACAACTCAACAGAGTTTGATTAGAAATTGATGAACAGTTTAATAATGCATATGGGACAAGAATATAGATTGATTTTATGTAGATAATGAAACAACAGTTGGGGTTGTCTAAACGTTGAATAACATAGTTATAAACAAATAATATTTCTCAGTTGAAGGATGGTGTTAATATTGATAAAAAAGGGTTTAAATTTATGAAGTTCACATCAAAATTATATATTCGTGTGTCTGTGTGTGTGTGTGTATCACAACCAAAGACTAATTATATATCATTTTATAATATGACGATCGTATCATACTAATGTCGCCCAGACTCCACGGTCCCATTTTTACCATTTATTACTATCAGGATAGTTTTGATATGATGCCCAACTTCTTCTTTTCCAACAATTCTCGATAGTGGTATCAAACAGAAGTAATAGGTATAAATTATGTTGATATGATTATTCTCAAATATTCATTACTCACTGTTTTTTTTGTGGTAATTATTCGAAAAAATAAGAATCCTCTTTCCAAGATGTATCGATCGACACAGACATTAAAGAAAGTTCAAAACAGTTACGTTAAAATTCTCGAAATATTAAAAATATTAATTAGCAGCTAAGGTAGCATGTAAATTTTGTCTTAAACAATAATTGTTAGATTAATATATTTGAATCAGAAGTTGTATAACTTGTACATAAGGGAAGTATATAAGGCTAGTACATAAGGGAAGTCTATAAGGCTAGTACATAAGAAAAGTATATAAAACTATTATATAAGGGAAGTACGTAAGGAAAGTATATTAGAGAAGTATATAAGGCTAGTACATAAGGAAAGTATATAAGGCTAGTACATAAAGCTAGTATATAAGGCTAGTATATAAGGAAAGTATATAAGGCTAGTACATAAGGGAAATATATAAGGGAAAATCATAAAGAAAGTATCCAATGAAAGGAAAATAATGGAAATACATGACGAAAATACATTACATAAGTATATGAAGGGGAAGTACATAACGGTAGACATATACTGTAATAGATTGAAAATGAAGTAGTAATAATTATGTTATACAAGAAAAATGTTATCTTGTAACCGATACAAGTATTAGCAGTAACTTGGAAAAACATATATTTTTTGTAAATTGTGTACGAAAAACACATTAACTCATCATGTAACTTTTTCCTACATTTACTAATAAGAAAAATGTTGTTGTGGTATTAAGAATTGGTGAGCGTAGGGAATTGATAAATTACCAGGCGCTTTGCAAGACAATTTAGTTGTTAAACTATAATAATATTGACTAAATTTCTGAACTAAAAACAGCTGGTTAATTCATTTTTGAAGCCTTCGTTTTCTACATATGCTGTAGGATATGTATGTATATATACATATTTTGTAGGACAAATGTATTATCGAATAAATTAGATATTATCTTGAGATGTAACAAACAGTCAGTTTGTGAAAAATTTTAGAAAATCGTCAAAGTGCTGTTACCTGCTGTGCTGGCTACCTATATATATATATATATACATGTCCTCTTATTAACAAAAAACGGTTTTGTCAAAATCGCTAATGAAGTAAAACTATTTGAAAATTAAAAACACTAATTATAAGTTATATGATATATATTTCAATTATATTCAATTCAATTCAATTCAACATATTTATAAAAAACTTTAAATACATACATACATAATAATAAAGCAGAATAAAGAAATATATATAAAATTATATTATTCAGAAACTCTGTGTATTTAGGACAATGCTACTGATACTATGATACTACTTATGTTAAGCATTTCAAAACAATATAATATTAACCCTCTGTATGCTAAGTTGTTCTTATTTGATCAAACTTGATCTACTTTCATAATAAATTGAAACTAGTTCACTGATTTGAAGCTTTGCTAGTGAAATGTAAACTTGGGAAGTTGATTGAGTTTTTCAGAACTACCCACTTTAAGGCATTACATTTTAAATAAGATGTTATTACAGTTCAGCATTAAAACAAAAAAAAACGAACTTAAAAAAAAACGAGTTATTTATTATATCGAATTTATTTATTATACAGAAGTATTTGTTTACGTACCAACTAATCCGAGTCCCGTGAAATTAATTATTTAGTACTTTTTACTAAGCTATTTCAAGAGCTATTATGCTAATTAGTCCGCTATCTTATGCATGCGCCTAATTGGTTTTTCAATGACAGTATTATTCATTATTATCAGGAAAAAAAGTATGTTGAACTATTTAATTGCATAATGGAAACTGGGTTACAATTATCAAATTAACTTAAATAAATGCTTGTAAAAATGTTAACGCTGAAGATAAGAAAACAATATCTGATGAAGGTTAACTGACACTGCTGAAACCTAACACTGTTTGCTTGTAGACTATTTCCAATAGAGCCAGTAAACAATTAAGAGTTTCTATATAAAAAGTACATACGTACAAGTAATACTTATTGAAATGATTTAGTCGGGTCATAACTCTTCTTTATTTGGGGTATGAAAACCTTTCATATTACTTACATACGGCATGGAGAAGTTTTATTATTTCGAGCCAAGTTATAGTTTACACGAATGAAAGATTGGCAGACGACTGCTTACTTATAACTTTTGGTTTGTTTCTACTGAAATATAAAAGAATATCTACATAAACTGATAATAATATACTATTAAAAATATTCTTGTTATTGTAGTAGTAAAAACTACGAATATTTAAAATATTAAACTACATTAAAGAAAGAAAAGCTGTAGGTACTTGTTTTAAGACTAAAAATAGAATATACATTGCTATCAATGTCATTCAATTCATTCTACTCCAGGCATTCTATTCAATCAACCATTCAAACCGGTAGTGGTTGCTAACAAAAATCTTTTTTAAAAAGCTTACAGTACATTTCAATTAAACTTTTGATTTTGTTGTGTTAACTCGACTCTATTTATCTGACACATATAGAATTTAATTTTAAAATGTTATATTAAGATAAAAACTGATTAATTCAACTGTTCATTGTTTCTAAACTTAACGCAACCTACCCATAATCCAGAAATAATGTAAAAAATGTGTGTAATTTATTCCTCATAATTATTGATTTCTTTTTTTTACCGTGGTCAAAAAAAATCATTTATTTATATTTAAATAAAATTTTTAACCGATTTACAATACTTTCGTTGTAATTGTTACTTTAAAACATTTGTCGTTCAAGTATGAATAAGAAACAATAAATATAATATAGCTATATCTATTTAGAAATAAGAACCTTTAAATTAATAACTTTTATATTTAAGTTAGATATTTCTAAGAACATAAACCTATAGACACGTGATACTTAACTAAACTAAGGACTTTTAGGATAAATTTCCTCCATTCTTCGAAGTTGAGACTAAGTTGAGACAACCGACCTGTTACGTAAGAGTCAGAGGAAATCTAATAGAATGAAAGAGATGCTTCTACATTATAGGTACTGTTAAACTGGAACTTGTAAAGTCTTACAATTGCACCATTTTTATATAATTACACAGGATAAACATCTACTTGGTATTAATTTCAATATTTTTTAACTTTCTTTTTAAATAAATTATTTTTGTGTAATACCATATTAATTATAACACACATAAAAGTTTTCTTATCCTAGCTCTTTTGATATTCACGGCAGTTAGACGCAACTAATGTTAAAGATTTCCAAAAAATTATTTACACAAAAATCATAATTAACTGCTCAAACCACGACTATATTTTTCTGATATTTTTAAATAATCTTTTCACGTTTTAATATTTTAAACTGACTTATTTTTTTTCCAGCAAACGTTGAAGTGAGTGACAGTGACTCACTTAATCACTCAGTTAAAGCTCCAACGGTTTCTCAGTATCTGGCAATTTTGTATGCATCCTGAACTCTATGACAGACATTTACATCTTGTCTTCCTGAGAACTCAATTACTTCGAAGCATTTGAATATAGTTAAGCTTTTTGTAACGCGTTGAGATATGAAACCAGTGTTATTGTTATTGTATAAATATTTTTTCCTCTTCTAAGAATAAAATATATTTTTATTTACGCGTCATTTTAGTAAAAGTATAATAAAATAATATATAAAATTATTTTGTTCACTAAGAACTAAGACGCTAATATAAAAATCCAACAATTCAAAAATGCTGTTCCATTTAACCCGAAACATTATTCTGAACGTAATCCGAACAAGTAACATAATCAGCTACAATTCCATTGCATAAGAAAGAAATCGGGGGAATTGCAAATGAAATAAAATGCTTTAAAATGTAAATGTTAACTTGGAGCTGGCGCGAGTGGCGAGAAATTGCATTCTGTCAGCAACGAACGGCACTATTTACACAACACAGACAATATGGCGACTATACACTTACTCTGTATATAAATTAAATGTTACTTACAAGTGGGAGCCTTAAAGAAATGTAGCGTCTGCGACTTTTACAATTACTTTTTTGGACTTATCGTGATTGTTAAATGTTTTATATATTATTAAACTTATCTGAAAACGCTGTCATACATATCAGACATAACCGTTAACAATATCGTTATCTGAAACGTGCCAGGCCTCTAAAGACATCAATGGAAATTTTATCTTACGCTGTAAAACAGAAATAAAATCTACACGAAAATACCTCCAGCACCTTGAGAAAATGTAATATATAATAATAGCACATGGGATTCACAAACAGAAGCACCTGCTTCTGTTTGTGAAAATAAAATTTAATATATAAAAATATATATTGTTTCAAAATGCTGTAACTACGAGTGTAGCCAATTTGCAGCCAGGTTTGTATTAAATATTCGTTGTAATTACCTTTTAATAAACTTTAAGAGAAATGCTTAGTTTACGCTGTTTGAACTTTCAACTCTGAACAAAAAATAGAAGAGATAATTGAATTCATGCAGTTAAAGCATCCAATGTACTGTTTTATAACGTAATTTAAAAAGTCAACTATGTAACTAGATAGGTTTATGATAATTATTAAAGTAATAATACCAGTTTAAGCTTTTTAAATATATAGTCAATTATATCAAAGATGAAAAACGGTATTATTTTATTAAAGGTGTAAGAACATAATTAAGTTTTAATTTGTAATTAAATAAATCCTTGTATCAATAATAATGAAGAAGAAATTATACATTAGATTGTGAGAAAATAACTCCACTTATAAACTAAAATAACATGAAAACAAGTCTAGGCGAGTGTTAACACGACCGACCAACTCTGAGTATTAAACGCAAGAGAGGCCGGAATTTATGAAGGTTGTTAACAGCGATCTCGCAATTTATCGACATATTTTATCTCAAATACAACCGTCGTAACAACATTATAAAATGTGCCAATACCCAAAATTCTAATATAGCCTTGGAGCTAGCAGTATTATGGATTTAAGCACGCGAATTTTAACGTCAAAGCAAGTGGTTTATTTGTAAATAGCGTCAAAATTTTCAAAGTAACGACTAAGTAAGTTAATGTTAAAATAAACACAATTTCTGCCAGCGCTATTTCTCGACATTGAAAAGCTTTTCCATTTGCCTTCAAAGCGCCAAGTGGTTCATTTTTAGTACATCTGTAGCAAAATATAATTTATTTTATTTATTTAAGAAATGGCAACATCATTTTGAATATTAATCGTGCTGTATTTGGCGTCATTTCAAATACATTTGTTTCTTCAACGAGTTTGTTACGACGAATTATAGGGGATTGAACAATTTGATAAATATAAATATCTATGGTACGCTTATGCATATATAGGTTTATACCAATATTAAAATTCGAAGCTGTACTGTATAAGTGCTCTATTAATTCCATCCACGTTTCAAATCAAATGTTACCCGTTCCCGCATTTGGCTTAAATACCCTAATAATATTTCTAACCCGTACTAGTGTACGATTATCTAAACTCTAATTACCAATCGCAAAAATTACCAATATGAAAATACCTTTATTTTGTTTATTTTAAATAATATAATTAAATACGGAAATACCCAACAACATGAGCTAATATTGATATTATGTATGAATTCAAATATAGAAAATTATTGTAAGAATTTTTTATGCTTGTTTATTCAAAACCAATAATTGTTTACTATTCCAGATTTATAATTTTCAATAAGAAAATAATATTTTACCATTTTTTGTTAGCAACAGTCAACTTTATTTACTGTACTGTAGTTATAGTTGAATTTTATTTTCTAGTTATTAATAAAACTTATATAGTTTTTTTTTCAGTGAAGCTCACACATAGATTTCCACTTACTGATCAATGAACTTTGAGAACCTTTATTAAAGGGTGACTGCTGTGTGTTTTATGAAAGTTATTGTCTCCGTGTATCGTTAAATAAAGTCGTTGAACCCTCCGAGCAGTAAACAGTAACTAAAGCAAGCTTTCAGGGATACAGCTATGACAACGAAATTATACTCTGTATATTTAATTTTATCACGGTTCTCAATTAATATTCTCCATTAAATTTTAATATTAGGTACACAAAACAAGATTTTTCTTCTGAACATACTAAAATATATTAGTAATTTATTATTTAATTTAGTGATTCCAAGCATTGATGAATATTGTCTCAATTTAAAAATGTTTTATACCTATCTCTCTAGGGGTGAACATAGAAATATTTTTAAACTGCATTCCTTTCTATCCTTTTATCCCAAAAGAGTTGCAAACCGGTTGCCAAATAGTGATGAAAATTCGTGTATCGTGCTCCCCAATGTTGCGTGCCGCTAGTTTTCAGGTCGCACGAACACAAAAAATTGAATCAATTTTTCATAGCAGAAACGTTATAACGTCGCAAATAGACCACGTTTTAAATAACTTCACATGGAAATTTTGTTTATTTTATTTAGAGGTTTAGAAAATTCAATAGTTATTTTATAATTAAATACACAAAGTGATTATGTAATATTACGATCAAAATAATATTAAATTAAATCACAAATATAATTAAACTTTCAAACTAAATTTAATTTTAAAATAAATACTGTTCGTTAAATTACAATATAACATTGATTGAATAGAATATTTTATATTTATAATATGTTTTCAATCAGAAACTCTTTACAAATAAAATGTAACTCGGAACCGATATTTAAAAAGGGATTGAAAAATACTTTGAATATCAGTAACTGGACGTGTAAAAATAAATTAATAATTTGTGTCCTTTTCACCTGACACTTTAATTAACTTACCTAACCTATAAATCAAAAGCAATTTAAACAATTATGATTAAAATTTAATTGGGATTGAAATAGGAATCGCTGTGATAGCAAATATAATTCCAGAGCACAATCTAATTTCAGAATTCACGAACAAACTAATCACCTTGTTGGAAACTTTGTAGTAAAACATTGGTTTCCATAGATTCTGATTTTGCACATGAAGCTCAAAGGTAAATTGGATGGTAACCGCAACGGGTCGTGACTCAACCACGCCTATTGACGGCTTTGCGTATGACAGTTTTTCTTTGTGGTGTTTGTAAGTAAAAATAAAAACATTTATTATACCTCTTTAATTTCATTTAATGTTATAAATTTGTGTTATGTTTTATTGATTTTATTTTTGTTTAAAAAATAAACATAAGGTAACGTTTACATCCTTATAAGATCCAGCGATATTCACCTTTTAAACTAGTAGAGGATAATTTAATTACTTAGTAAAAATAATTATTTATCAATAACATCTATGTATAGTAAATATACTAAGTTGAATTTGAGATAAAACAAAACAGTAAATATAAAAATAATATTTAAATTAAACGCTACTTATTAATTTTTATATATTTTTTTTCATGGACTTACCTTTTTTATTACCTAAAACATAATGAAATACTCGTATAACTACGAGTTATATAAAATGATATATTTCTAACTTCTTCCGTTTTTTCAGACTATATATAACCTTTAATCAATTTTTTTGTGTTTGCTGTTACAGAAGCTTTCTAGAATAAAGTCCGTCATTTGTATCATTTATATAAATAATAATCGAAACATAATCTTGAAGTAGGGCTCGAAGTGTGTCGATCGATTCTCTATGACATTTTACACTACGTGAGACTTAGATACTGAAAGGGTATTCATTAAAATAATTACTTAGGTTACAAGACATTTGTGAAATTTATACTATTCTTTATATATATATATATATATATATATATATATATAAAACTATTCCCACTTTTTCTGTAGCAGTTTGTTAAATACTTTTAGTTCAATTTACAAACTAAACTCCTTTCAAATATTATTTGAGGACTTTGAGTTATTTCTACTAATATATTACAACAAGAATAAATGTAATATTACTGGCATTCAATTTAGGCGTAACAAGGACATATTATTTGTATGAAATACACGTCAAAAGAATAAACGAGACATTGATTACTTTACATTTTGTTCAGGTAGAGTTCGTGGATTTTATATAAAACTAAAGAACCATTTTCTTATCGTAGTTTTTTTTCTATTTAGGTTTAAATAGGTTACAAAGTTTTGACTTAGTAACTTACTTAAAGGATTTTCCTTTTCAAACTAAATAACGTCAACTATTTTAACATAATGATAGTTTAGAAAAATATATAAACTGTTAGTTTATTTTACGTTTAAAACATAAAAGGTTTTAGTATATTATATTTATCAATAAATAAAAACTATTTCTATTATTCTAATTCTATTATTAACTAATTCTATTATTAACTTACTCTTCTATTCGATTTTTTATTTATAATTTCAAAATAAGTGATTTACGTCAATTAAATGTTGTGGCTATTTGAAGCTGACAAAGTTATTATACCGGATGAAAAGGTCAGCCAGGTATCAGCTATACTTACCGATATGTAAATTGAGCTCTTTGTTCTCTCAAATACGAATATATTACAGCATAAGAGGTTTCTTTTAAAATATATGCTAAGGTTTTCACTGTTACTGTTTTATACCTGATTTGGTTTTTGTAATGCATTATTTATTGTTATATGATTTAATTAAACTGAAGATAGCTTAATTAACATTCTATAGGCAGAATTTAAATATTTCCTCATTATAAATTTATATTTTATAGAAAACTTATAAAACCTGACAGAGATCATTTTATAATATCTGTTGAAAGTAAAAGTAATATATGTTTACGAATAATAGAAAATGTATCCTTTTTTATTTGTCCCAAAGTAATATTTGAATGTTGTTTGTTAGCTTATTAAAAGTATATATTTATACACGTATATCAAGCCTGAAGTAAATATTCTTTGAAGTCAAATAAAAACAAACATAGGCTTGTTTTCAGTAATAACGGTATGTCTCGCTGTCTAAGAATTATATACAATATAATAAATAGTATTCACAGTAATATTAACAATAGTATTAACTATAATATTAATTTTTTAACTTACAACTGTATTTTAAAACATTTATCTTGTAAAGTATTAATCGTGATCATTATAGTAAATTGTCTATAAGAAATTTTCTTATGTTATCTTTCGATACCTTATAGAAAATCAGTTAAATATTCTACTTTACCAACATAATGTGTGTACAATTTTAAATAGGTTTTATTTTTTGGAACTAACTAAAAAGTTCCATAAGAAGTTTCTATTTTTGTAATTTGAAACTGACGAAGAATTCAAAAGTATCTTTTTAAAAACGAAAGTTTGTTTTATTTTATTTTATATTAAGAAAGTATATATGTGTGTATCATGTGAATATCGATTTATGAATTCAACAATACACTATCAAATTAAACACTTCAATTTTTAAATTAAATAATTATATAATTAGTCCACACTTTCAATTGATATAAAACTTTTACAGTTAGTTCTTTTTTAATCCTATTTCCTAGTAAGTAGTCTCGTAGCTGTATATTAAGCTTCCAGCTGTGTCATTTAAAAGTACCCGTAACACGAGGGAGAGAGGATAATACGAGACAATTTGATTTGGACGTGCGATGAGATCTCCAGCAGAGTACTTACTTCCACTCGCACACGGAATTAGCATCGAGGATTAGAAAATTGTATTGGACTCTTTTGTATCCCGTCCTGATTCCTTAATGTTGTTATCGGTTATCTCTCTAAAAGAGATTACGTGCTCATTGTGTTATCAGCTATCTTATCAAAGTTTGCAGATATTTAAACCACATTTAAAAGAAATCAAAGTTTAAAAAGATTTAATTAATTTTGCACCTGAATAAAATAAATAATTGATATATCGTATTGATAAATCATTTTCTTTTATTTGACAGAAAATTTAATTTGATGAATTCATTTAAATACATTATCACTAATTTTTATTATCAACTTTCTGATTGTAGTTCATTTTTTGTCCTTTTTGCTTTGTTTGTTATTAGTTTCGAAACACGAAATTGAACGCAATGAAATGTTGTGGAAATTTGAGCTCACCAAAGTTATTATGCGGGATAGGGAGGGAGGTCGGACAGGTAAAGTCAGCCACCCATCAGATTATGTAAATTCAGTTCTTTGTTCTTACAAAAACGATTACATGTTTAAGCACATGGGTTTGCATTAGCCGTCTTCCCAAAATATGTCTTTAGATTTTATGAACGAAATTTTATTTTTTTACTAAAGGTATTTGTAATATTATATAATTAGTTTCAAGTTCTATTGTATCTTTAGTTCTAGTTCGTTCACATGCATTCGTTATGAAATAAATAAATAATTGTAAAATTATAACTTATAGATAAAATCATAATTATAATACTATCATAAATTGGAAGACAATTCCGAATCCATATCATATAATATTTGCCATTTATTTTAATTAATGTGAAAAGACTGAATATTATTTTATATTAATTGCCTTAATAAATTTATATGAGTTCGTATAAAAGCTATCCAAAAAGTCGCTTTATTTTCACTAACAACCTTAATAAATAAGGACCTCACTTGCTCTTTATGTTGAGAGTTTGTTTATTATTATTTATACGTACAATATATTTGTATATGTTTTTAAAAGTAAAAATAAAAAAAAACCTATAATTATAATATAAATATGTACCAAAAAATTAGAAGATGATAAAAAACTTAACTGAAGCTATTGTTCCAAAGATACATTCGCCAAAACAGGGGGGTGTACGTATATTCCACCCTTATACAACAATATTTTGTTGGACATTTGTTATTGTATAGGAGTTTTATACATTTAATTTACGAGACAAACGTAACAAAAGTAACTATTTAGATATATAGAGTATTAATCAACAAAGGTCGTTAATAAACCTTATAAGATCCGTTTAAAGACTTAGTTACATTTTATCCGAATTTATAACTATCATTTCGAGGGACCAACCCTGTGTTTAAGCAACCGAAGTTGTATAATCATTTATAGCAACAAATTTTAATATTCATTTATATGACTTCAATATCAAACTAATTGAATTTACTTATTCTATTATATTTTAACTTGGGATTGAGATAATGTCTCATTATTATAGTCGAATACAAACTACCGCTAAACGCGAAAACATAACTCTTGTTGCTTCCATTGACAACTTTCTATTCTATTTTCTGTTCGGAGTTCAGAACTCGAAACAAATAGGTTTAACAAAGCGTATCTCTAGAAAGTTTAATAATCGGTGACTGTGAAGTAAACTTCTCACAAATGTGGGTGAATGTTTGTTTGCAACTTTAGCTATGATTTTTTTTTGCTTTAATGAAATGTTAATGTAATTCTAGGTACATATTCAGCAGATATTATATTTCCATATTGTTTATTCGATAAAGTTGAATAATATTCGTTAGAATGGATCTTTAACATCTTCTCTAATAACTTTGTTAAAAAATATTTGTAATTATAATGGCTGACTATGAGACAAAAATTGAACGTGAAGTTTACTTTTATACTCAACTAGGTATGTGTACAAGGAACAAATTCAACTTTAAATGTTTATTTCTTTAAAATCTTTTTTTTGTCCGTATTAGTAAAAATATTGTCAAAAAATTTTTTACTTAGTAAATTACTTTTCTTTTGTACCCATTTCATAATGATATTAATAATTAATTTTAATTATTAATTTAAAAACCCTGTATTTTTTATTCTATTATAATTCCATTTTTATTATTCCATTTGCTTTGACTGTAGTTACTTTGGGAATACGAGATTGACGTTAATGAAATATTGTGGTTATTTCAGCCAACAAAGTTATTAGACGGGTTGAAAAGGTCACCCAGGTAAAATCACCCAACCTTTCCAATGTGTAAATTCGGTTCTTTGGACGATTACTTTACAGCATGTGGATATTTAATCGGAGCCTTTTGCCAAAACGTATGTTGAGATGTGTACAGTTTCCGTATTTGTTCCCGGTTCTTATAATTATTATTTTGCTACTCAATAAAGTGTTTCTTTTATGTAACAGGAGGGCAGACGAGCGTGAGGGTCAAGAGAAGTGTTCACCACTGCCCACAAATTCTTGCAACATCCGGGGAATTGCAAGAGCGTTGCCGGTCTTGGAGATTAGGATATACGCCTTTCTTGAATGTACCCATTTATAATCGTTCCGGTTCCGGTTTGATACTTATACACAACACGATACAACACCTATACACGTCAACTCAAGAACTGCCAAAAACTCCTACCTCTAAAGGACATAACCAGATACGAAATATACTTACTGTCGTAGAAGAAAAATATAAACAGAGCCATTCAGAATATTTTTATGTTTGGTGAAGACCAAGATCAACTTATTATGACCTTGTTACGATATTAGTTCAAGTGCGAGAAATGCCTATTAGCGATAGACAAGAACTGCCGAATCCTAAATTTAATAAACATTTTATTACATATAATTTTATGTAAGTTTGCACAACCTAAGTTACAAAAAAAACTCAACAGAATCTGAGATCTAGATAATATAATTAATTCTGGTGCAGCAACTTTAATATTAACAAACAATCAGACAGCTTACATCAAAGGTAACCTAAGATACTTACTTTAAAATTCAGAATTCAATGAAAAATCGAAAATAACAGGAAAAGTTAAAAAGGTATCTTTCTAGAAATCAGCGAACAAAAAGAAGGAAAATGAACAACAATAAAAAAATATAATTTATCAAGTATAAAATTAATAATAAATAAGGGTTATATAATATTATTAAAATGATTAAACAAAAAGTCAATGCTTATGAACGAAGATTGAGAAGATATGACGAGGCCAATGTAATATAAATTCTAAATATACAATTGCAAGATTATCAAGATAGGTCTTATAGAAGTTATTAAATAATCAAAATTACTCCGTCAATCGAAATTCATGTTTATGACGTTTGCAGTAAAACTATAAAATCAAGATCTTCGGAACATAGATACTGAAACTAGGAAACTGTTAACAATTAATAAGATAAACCACCAAAAAGCAGCAGCAGAACGGTTATATTTACCATTAGAAAAAGGCGGCAGGGGATTAATTACTATCGAAACGTTGTGTAAGGTACAGCTGATAAAATATAGGAAGTATTTAGATACAGAATCAATTATTTAATCAATTGTTATAGATTATTTTATTGAAAATATTAACCTACATGACAAAAATAAAACTCAATATTCAATAAAGAAGAAATCAGCAGAGCACTTTAGAGAAATAGAACTGTTACAAAATAAAAACTACACGGACTTAGAATCAAAAGAAGCAACAACACTCTAATATTAATCCACGGACAACCAAACCCACGCACGAACAATTCTAAATAAAAATCACCAACACAGAAAATATAGGAAAAATGCAATTATTTAACTGGTTTAAAAAACAATTATTATTAAATACTATACAGGATAGAAATAGAATTACAAGACAGTTCGAAAGAGATTTTTTGAAATAACCGATAGATGGTAAATGCAGACTATGTGCCGCATGAAACAGAGCAACACGTCATCTCGTGATGTGAAAAAATAGCCGGCACTTATTACATAAAAAGACACAATAATATAGTTTAATACTGGGTAATTGCTACAAACACGATTTTAACGTTAATTATCTTTGGTGGAATGAAACTTATACAACCACAAGTAATACAAAACAATGAAGCAAAACGAATGTGGGAGGGAGATTTCAGTTCAAATGGATATTACCGTGGCTTATAATAAACCGGATATCATACACGTAGATAAAGTACAATATAGAAGTTACCTCATTAATGTTACCATATTCACAGACTACAATATAGGAGCAAAAGAAATAGAGAAACTGAGAAAGTATCATCTCCTTAGAAAAGATATTAAAAAACCTGCAGCAATACCGCAATCCTACAAAAACAGACTACAATATAAGCTAAAGCTCTGGGAAACACTACCTTTATACCAAACTAGTTAGGAAGCTGAACCTCCCATTCCTTGAGGGTGTCAAGCGAGTGGTCAGTAAATTCCAGCCGACAGGCTGCACAGACCTCAGTGTACTATAATATCACTACTTCGTATTCGAACTAAGGTTTAATAAAACAATCTTACTTTTATAATTTTTTCTCATTTTAAACTTCTCATTTTAACCGTCTATAGTTAATTTCTTTTTCTTCATAGTTCCTAGTCTCGTACCTGTATATGAAGCTTCCAACTGTGTCAATTAAAAGCAACTGTAATACGAGGGAGGGAGGATAATACGAGACAATTAGATTTCGACGTGCGATGAGATCTCCAGCAGAGTACTTGCTTCCACTCGCACACGGAATTAGCATCGAGGATTAGAAAATTGTATTGTTCACTTTGTATCCCGTCCTGATTCCTTAATGTTATTATCGGTTATCTCTCTAAATGAGATTGCGTTTTGTTGCTAACTATATTATCAAAGTACTAAGAATTTCATAATAAATTGTTTAAAATATAAAAGAAACTTAATAAATTTAAGTTATTTTATACAGCATTTTAATGGAAAATAATTGACATTTCAATCTTATTTATTTAACACACTCACACAATATAAGTTGGTAAATTCTAAATTAAAAAATGAACTATGAAATCACTAATTTATGCTATCGACTTTCTGATTCTACTTGCTTAATTGTTCTTTTTACTTTGTTTTTGGTTAGTTTGGAAAGTGAAGGCAATTACATGTTGTGCAAATCTGAGGCCGCCTAAGTTATTATGCGGAATAAAGATGTCAACCAGGTAAATTCAGCCACCTTTCAGAATATGTAAATGTTTTAACATATGGGTTTACGTTTACCTTTTTCTACAAAAACATTTTTTAATTTTATGATCACTTGGTAGTGTTCTCATGAGTTCATTATAAAATAAATAAAAGATTAAGAAGCTAGTAAAATTATAGTTTAGAGATATATTTAAGAGACTTAAAAAAACTAACCGTCTATGTGACAAAATATGGCAAATATACGATATTGTATTAGAAAAAACTTTATTATTAATTTTCATTAGGTTGATATCAAACTAACTGAATATACTTACTTTGTTATATTTTAACTTGACATTGAGATAATGACTCATTATTATAGTCGAATACAAACTAAAGCTAAACACGAAAACATAACTTTTGTTGCTTGCATTTACAACTTTCTATTCTATTTTCTGTTCGAAGTTCAGAACTCGAAACAAATAGGTTTAACAAAGCGTATTTCTACAAAGTTTATTAATCGGTGACTGCGAAGCAGAGCTACCACGAATGTGGGTGAATGTTCGTATACAACTTTATCTATGAAGTTTTTTAAAAAATAGTGGTTTAACTTAAATGATATAAATATGCTTCTAACTACCCATTCAGTTAATGTCATGTTTACATCGGCAGTGAAACAAGTACTTTTATACTACCACTTGTGCTAAAATTATATTATATTAAAAAAGAACCAGAAACATTAAAAAATGTATAAATTTCTGTTATACATTTTTTCTTCTTCTGTTTCTGTCTATGTTTCTCTTAGTACACACATGTAAATTAAAATTACTGTGCAACTTGTAAACCTATTTTTCTGTGTTAGAAAACTTGTTACTGTAGTATATGTCAGTGTAAATCAATAGATTTAATTCCAATGAATAGCAGTTCAGTGTTTAGCAAAACCTTATTTATATTATATTAGGTACATTGTCATAGTATTTAAAAACAAGAAGGACACTGCAGACGACACATTTATGTAATTGAAGCATAACGGTGAAAAAGCAGCTTAGAACTGAGTTTTCCATGGCTTAGAAATAATTGTGTTGGACATTGTTAAGAACTTGATATGATATTTATATATCTATATAAAAATATATCTAATTAAGATTTAAGACAACTAATTATACGAATAAAGGTTTGAAAAAAATAGTTTAAGTTGATGTCATAAAATTTTACAATCTTTACCATCACTAAAACTAAATAAAAACAATGCATACAATAGAATATCAATTCTAAATTAACTTAAAATGTATATACCTAAACTGTCTCTCAGTGTTTCATTCAGTCGAATCCCAACTTGGCTTACAATAATAAGAGTGCTGTCAGTGCAAAAGTGCGTAATGTAAGTTGGGTCCGGTAATACAAAAAGGTTTTCTTGTATATTTATTACATTTCTAGATACGTTCTTATATAACAACATTGTCAAGATGTCAAAATATTTAAATACCTCGTAAACCTTTTCAATAACACACACTAGCATTCTCTACTATTTTCGGATGCTATTGAATCACTAAACACAACAATTTTTAAGACTGTAACCGTTCATGAATGCCTCATGAAAAATAATAATATTACAATATATTGCGAATTAGAGATTTTAAAAAGAGTAATACAAATTACAAAACTGTCAATAGGAATAGGTCTAAAAACAAAGACTTAATTTTCTTTAATTCGATATATTTAGCTATATGCAAATAACTACCACTTTTGGAGAAAACTATCCTTTTAAGAGTACTACATTCTTTGTAGTACATATCCATATTAATCTGTAGCATGCATAGACATGTCGTGTGACATGAGTTGTCCGAGACCTACAAGTTCTGTGGAGTGACATGACCACAGCCTTGTACCTAGTTTAAGTCTGTAACCAAATCAAGATACATGTATGAGTCGAGTTTAAATGGATATCCAATAAGACGTTTTGGTCACAAAATAAAGTGAAAATAAATACATATAACTATAGTCTATAGTAACTCTGCTTTTCTATCTATTTTTATTAAGCAAATATACTTAATATGTGTAAACTAATAAATAAGTATTATAGCTAACGTCTGGAACATTGATTTAGTCATTTGCAACTTTTTTTTACATGAAGAGAAATATTTATATTTCATTAAATTACACTATATTAAGCCTACAATTAAAGTAGCCATTTTTGGCAAGTCAATGAATAAATGGTAATATTGGATAGAAATATTAATTTGTTTCTTGTAGCTGGTCTCTTGGCCACTCCTTTTGCCTCATGCCTCAACCTCGATTTGGACGACCAGGGGAATACACCGCCTACCATCCCGCAGAGTCAGAGCTCAATGCAAGAAATAATTTCTCGGCAAAAAATTATCCGACAGTCTCTATTTTCTCTATTTTTCTTGAACGTTCATAGGTCGAGTTGGCCAGAAGGTATTTCTCCATTTGTGCTACTAATATGTGCCCCTGAGTTGACTCCTGTGCTAACGCATCTATTTCGTCACTCCTACCTTAAAGGCGTAGTCAGTCTCATGGGAGTGTGCCCTTGTCTATCTAATCCCTACAAAAGGTTATAGTTCGGACCCATCTAACTACAGGCCTATCACCATTACATCTCCTCTCCAAAATACTGGAAAATAACATTAACTGACAGCTCCTAGCATACCTCGAGGACCGCCAGTTGATCAATTACGGTCAATATGGCATGATCGATGAAGGCTGGAGATCTTCTTTTATATTTTACGCGCCGTTGGGCCCCGGTTATTGAAAACAAGGGAAAGATTCTGGCAGTTAGTCTAAATATGGCAAAAGCCTTCAATCGTGTATGGCACAATGGAGTGAACTGAGCCACGATCAATTTAAATCAATTTAACCCCCAAAAGACATAAGTTTACGCGTTTACCATTAAGAAAATCCCATTTGTCGTATTATCACTATTCAAGAGAACTCTTTTTAATGCCTTATCAAGTATCAGTATACTGGGCTTCGATATTTCGAGCGATTGTCAGTTTCGTGGACATCTGATGAGCAAGGCAAAGTTGGCCTCAATGAAATTGGGAGTGATCAATAGTACGAGGCAGTATTTCAGGCCTGGCCAAAGACTTGCGCTCTATAAGGCGCAGGTCCGGTCACACATGGATTACTGTTTTTATTTTTAGTGCTGTAAATCGCAATATCAACTTCTGCCGTTTGACCGAGTATAACGGCGATTCGTTTGGATTGCCGAGAACCCGGTATCCTGCGAACGAATGAGCTCTTGGGCATTACGTAGAGAAGCGGCTCTCTGTGCGTCTTCTACCGCATTTAAAACTGTGACTGTTCCGAAGAGCTATTCGATCTGATGCTTGCCGCCGAAATTCATGACCGCACACCACGTAATTGACTCCAGTACTATTCGTACAACCTGGATGTGGCCTTTTAATACGTACCACTCGAATATGGAACGAACTACTTTCGACTGTATTTCCAGAGCGATATGATATGGGTACCGTCAAAAAAAAGTATACTAATACCTCCAAAGCAAGCAGCGGTTTAGAATCCTCGGACGTTGCAAGAATTCATGAGCGGCAGTAATCATAAATCATCAGTGACCCACAAGCACCTTTGCCCTCATATAACATAAAAAAAATTGATAATTACAAAATGTGCCACTATATCTTTATAATTACACTTCATTAACAACTTATAAGTCATACCTTTTGTAAAATGCTTTACTTTTATAAAATAAACTTATAATACCTTCTATAAATACTTCGTTAAGGATTAATGAACAAATATTGAAATCCAGTTCGAACGGGATATTTCCTCGGTATTGTGTTTATCGCAGTTATTTAATTGTTAAAGTTACAAAGAATAGTAGTAACATTATTACGAAAATAATCGAAATATTATATAATTTTTATCAACAATGTAATTTGACAATGTAATTTTATAGAACACACGAAAAAATATATATACAGTTTGAAGTGTTGAAAAATGTACATAATAAGAATATTTTTCTAGAAACATACAAAAGTCAGTCCAAAACATTAGGAAATCATAGAAACAATATTTTTTGGAGCTATAACTTGTAATTACTATACTTTATTATCGATATTTGTACATCACAAAGTATCTTATTTTTTTATATTAAATATTAATGTAGTATTTATTATTTTAAAATATTTATTAAAATTCTCAAAATAATATTACAAGCAATCTAAATAGTCATAGTTAAATAGGGCAAGCTAAAGTATAAAATCAGTAAGAAAACCGTATTACCCGTTGAAGTTAAAAGAAATTTATGCCGTTCTATTTATTATCAGTGTTTTAAAACAAATTATGTTAACAGGAAATTCTATTTTTAAGAATTAAAAAAATAATTGAATTCATTAATAATCATATTTACATATTTAATGAAGCTTTTAGCTCATCATAATTTTGCATACAAATAAACTTTTGTTAAATGACATCGATATTGAAGTGGTTCGCGGTTTTTATCAGGAAATATTAAGCATTGAAATGTTTGTAATTGAATAAATATGCGACGGTCATTACATTATTTTATCGTTTTAATTGATCGCTGCTTATTTCCGTAATGTTCAGGATTTATTAAAAAAGTAGGAATCTTAGTTGTTATATGAATGTAGGTAATTTATATAAATATACATAAATAATGATTTTCGTTTAAATACTAAATAAATGTGTATATTCTGTCATAACTTTTATATAGAAAAATTCGATTTACTTCTACATATAACTAATATCTATCACTCCCAACAACTGTGCTGGTTTTGATAAAAATTGCCATATTTTATAATATATAATTGCGCTAAAGATTAGCAACATGGTTATAATATAAGTTTTCTTTGTTCAAAACTGTATTTTGTCGTGGTCGTTATTTACAACTATGTGCTAACTAAGTCTTAAGTGCAATGTTAAAACCAAAACATAATTTTAATTAATATTAATAGAAATAACAATAATTATATTTATAACAGAAATGTACTTCGTTAAAATGAATGTAACCAAAATTGTAGCAATTCCACACGAGTACCCTTCAGGACATTTGTATGTAGGTCACAGTTACCATTGTTTCTGCGTCTATAGTTGTCAAAATATGTACACAAAGTTCGTATGTAAACTGCAGATCCACTAACAAGCCAACGTACATACCAACTTTATATTGAAATATTTTCAATCATCATGGCATTGTTACTATCGAAATATATATCAGTATGAACAAAAAATATTCGTATTACCCCTTGAAAGGAATTTTGAAATATTGTATCAAAAATATACTTTTTATTTAACAACTTACATATATATTGGTTTTTGTGATGAAAAACCCTTATTACAAAATGTAATACAATAAAAAAATATATCAGTATTTCAAAGCTCTACAAACAGCTAAATAGCAGACACATTAAAAACATCTGAATCAGAAAAAAAACTGATTACGCAAACGAATTGAGGTTCTGTATTTTGACTTTGTTAAAAATAAATATACATGTAATTATATAATTTTAATACAACAAGATTAGACTTCATAATGAAATGACTTTAGTTCCAACTATTGATTTAAGTTTTTTCATACCAATTAAAATGTATATAAGGTTATCAAAAAGTTACTTATTCTTACTCAAAATTACTCTTATATTTGAGTCTCCACATTAGCTTTAAAGATATATCGTAGACGATACTTACGGGTATCGTTGTATGTTTAATAAAGTTACTATGAATATATATATTAATCGTATATAATTAATGTATTGCTTCGTGCTCCAGAGACAATGTTTAATACATGTTTTAATAATTTAATTAATTATTGACTCCCTTTTCACACGACAATATACGACACGATAAAATACTTTAAAATATAATAATATGTACCATAATTATATGTAGAATAACCTACTTTTTTCAGTCATTGACTTTGGTTTTCAAGCTTTGCTAATTTCGTTTGAATTCTGAAGCCACTAGTCTAGTCTTGATGTTCGTGGGGATGAAAAACAGAAATAACCACTCGGGGTAATTCTCAATATTTATCAATTTAACGCTACGTATGCATTTACAGTGTAAATTGTTCACGTGAGTGATTATCTCGTTAGTGTCGCTAATTAACTGCTCGTTCGAAGTTCTCAATTATCTCAAAATCACTTATTTAACTATTGTCATTCATAGTATTGAATATCTATATACGAATTTTGAGTAATGTATATGCACATCTTATATATTATGTAAAACGACATCTCCCCGTCTGTTTGTTTGTGTTATTAGTATATTTTTAGTATAAAAGGTGATTTGATCAAAAGGTGTTATTAGGTTGCGTGTAATACCCATGCAACAATTAGTTTACTTTATTGGTGAATGGAATTTGCACATCCAATATTATATTTGATATATGGATAAGACAATAATTAAGTTTTATAATATATTTAGGTAACTTCTTACTTTTAAACTACAAAGAAGAATTGCGTCTAATAATATGTTTCAATTCGAGGGATTAAGTTAAAAGCATTTTGAATGTAAGCCAAGTACATCACAATATTCTGCTCTTACTTAATTCCCTTGGTGATAATTTTGTACGCAGATTAAGTTGATTTATTTTAAACCTGCCGAATCCAAACGGAGTCCGCAATGTCGGTATTTTTGTAACAAGCATAAAATTATCATTAAAGCTAAGTCCATACAAAGGGTTTGGGCAGTAATTTAGTACAATCACGTCTACGTCACCTGTGTATACGCACGCACACACGCACACACACACACTCACACAAACACACATTGAATAATCGTAATCGTAATCTTAATCTTCAAATAATTACTTATGAATAGAATAAACCTAAATATATTTCAGCCTCTGGTTGTCTGTATCCGCTAAATGTCTCAATACTAATCAAGTAGTTGTTATTCCGTTTTCACTGTCTGAATTAATTATCCGCTTATCATGTTTTTGTAATACAGAAAATAATGTATACGACATAATATAACGTAATATAACTACTTCGCATTCAAACTAACTTTTTAATTACATAACTTTAATTCTATAATTATTCCCTGATTTCCATTGATATAAAACTTTTACAGTTAGTTCTTTTTAATCCTAGTTTCTAGTAAATAGTCTCGTAGCTGTATATTAAATTTCCAACTGAGTCATTTAAAAGCAGCAGTAATACAAGGGAGGGAGGATAATACGAGACAATTTGATTTGGACGTGCGATGAGATCTCCAGCAGAGTACTTACTTCCACTCGCACACGGAATTAGCATCGAGGATTAGAAAATTGTATTGGACTCTTTTGTATCCCGTCCTGATTCCTTAATGTTGTTATCTGTTATCTCTCTAAAAGAGATTACGTTCTCATTGTGTTACCAGTATCAATATCTTATCAAAGTTTACAGATATTTAAACCACATTAATTAAATATAAAAGAAATCAAAGTTTAAAAAGATTTAATTAATTTTGCTCCTGAATAAAAAGGTCAATAATTGATATATCGTATTGATAAATCATTTTCTTTTATTTGACAGAAAACTTAATTTGGTGAATTCATTTAAATACGTTATCACTAATTTTTATTATCAACTTTCTAATTGTACTTTATTTTTGTCCTTTTTGCTTTGTTTGTTATTAGTTTCCAAACACGAAATTGAACGAAATGAAATGTTGTGGTAATTTGAGCTCGCCAAAGTTATTATGCGGGATAGGGAAGTCGGACAGGTAAAGTCAGCCACCCATCAGATTATGTAAATTTAGTTCTTTGTTCTTACAAAAACGATTACATGTTTAAGCACATGGGTTTGCATTAACCGTGTTCCCAAAATATGTCTTTAGATTTTATGAACGAAATTTATATTTTTTTACTAAAGGTATTTGTAATATTACGTAATTAGTTTCAAGTTCTATTGTATCTTTAGTTCTAGATTGTTTACATGAATTCGTTATGAAATAAATAAATAATTGTAAAATTAAAGCTTATAGATAAAATCATAATTATAATACTATTATAAATTGGAAGACCCTTCCGAATCCATATCATATAATATTTGCCATTTATTTTAATTAATGTGAAAAGACTGAATATTATTTTATATTAATTGCCTTAATAAATTTATATGAGTTCGTATAAAAGCTATCCAAAAAGTCGCTTTATTTTCACTAACAACCTTAATAAATAAGGACCTCACTTGCTCTTTATGTTGAGAGTTTGTTTATTATTATTTATACGTACAATATATTTGTATATGTTTTTAAAAGTAAAAATAAAAAAAAACCTATAATTATAATATAAATATGTACCAAAAAATTAGAAGATGATAAAAAACTTAACTGAAGCTATTGTTCCAAAGATACATTCGCCAAAACAGGGGGGTGTACGTATATTCCACCCTTATACAACAATATTTTGTTGGACATTTGTTATTGTATAGGAGTTTTATACATTTAATTTACGAGACAAACGTAACAAAAGTAACTATTTAGATATATAGAGTATTAATCAACAAAGGTCGTTAATAAACCTTATAAGATCCGTTTAAAGATTTAGTTACATTTTATCCGAATTTATAACTATCATTTCGAGAGACCAGCCCTGTGTTTAAACACCGAAGTTGAATAATCATTTATAACAACAAATTTTAATATTCATTTATATCAAAGCGGGCGTTAGCTAGCTCAGAGTGACGAAAGCACCCATAGTGCTGAAAGTCTAACTCTGTATATATACGCGCAATATCGATTTTTTTATACAGGAGACCTTCTGGTATGAGTGTAGTATTTTTAGAAAGCCCTTGGCCCATAGACCCAGAAAATGCATTTACACTTAGCAATATACCTACCGCCTCACCTCTACGGCCGTTTGAAAAATGAGACTAAAATTTAGTTTTTGGTTCCGCACCAGTATAAAATCACTTATTTCTACCTAAAAAAAATCACTTATTTCTACCTTAGAAAAGATTTTCCTAAAGGTCCTTATCGAGACCTTTTCAACAAGCCCAAAAACGCCAAAATTCGACCACCGGTTGATGAGATATGACATTTTGAAAATTGGGACTGGCGCCTCCATCGATGATTACTTTGTCTGTTTGTGGGTATATTCGTAGTTTCAACTGATTTTGTTCAAACTTTCAAGGATTGAAGTACATCAAAAACAAAGACTTTTTTGTTCTACAACATTTCGATTTGGCCGCCATGTTGGCCGTGGCCAGCCCTCGAAAGGCCAAAAATGGCCATTTTTCGTACAGGGACTGTGGCCAAACAAGTTGACGTACATTGACAAATTGGACATCTTTGGAAAGGTCTCAAGCTCATCTTTTGAATAATGTCCATTTTAATGGCAAAAACATTTTTTGGCGTAACATTTTTGGTCTAAAGGCAAAAAATGGCCAACTGGCCGGGGACAGAACGGCCATTTTCTCGAAAACGGCGCCAACGATTTTTTCGAAAATTTCCTCATTCGTAGCCCCAAATTAGAGCTAAAATTTGGTATATAGCATATATCTGTGAAAACTCGTTATTTCGAGATATGGCCGTGAGAAGTTCAAAAAATCATGATAAATGACCAAAAATGGCCAAAAAATGACTTAAAGCCAGAATCGTACTCACAACACGGTTAAAATTCAATGCTAGTTGCACAGTGAATAAACTCACTAACGCATTGCCGTCTGTAACAATAAAACAAAATATACAGAAAAAAATCCGAATACTGCAGAAATTCTGTTTTGACGCAATGAATTAAAAAAATAAATGGAAACTGAAAAAATCAAATGAAAAAAAAATCGGGCACCTGTGAGAATCGAACTCGAGGTCTCGTCTTTGTCATTACAACGCGAATCCTCTGAGCCAAAACACTCTCATTTTGTCAGAGGCAACTATTCCAAATAAATGAGTATATATTTGCATGAAAAATAATCGCACAGCACACAAAAAAACCACGAACATTTTTATTCACAAACGTAAACAAACACAAAAAATGTGAATGTGTTCGGAACGTTGCCAAACAAACAAACAAACAAAAAAACAAACAAAAAAAAATACAAACAAAAAATGTGAACGTGCTCGAAACGTTGCACAAATTGCATTTTTGATTTTATTTTATTAGATTGATCAATGCAATTTGGCAACGTTCCGAACACATTCACATTTTTTGTGTTTGTTTACGTTTGTGAATAAAAATGTTCGTGGTTTTTTTCGTCGCAAAATTCATATCAGGAGTTTTGTCAGTGGATTCGCTTTCGTCACTCGGTATTTACTTCGTTGAGAAGTTTTTGTTTTGATGACTTCAACATCAAACTAATTGAATTTACTTATTCTATTATATTTGAACTTGGGATTGAGATAATGACTCATTATTATAGTCGTATACAAAATAACGCTAAACGCGAAAACATAACTCTTGTTGCTTCCATTGACAACTTTCTATTCTATTTTCTATTCGTAGTTCAGAACTCGAAACAAATAGGTTTAACAAAGCGTATCTCTAGAAAGTTTAATAATCGGTGAATGTTAAGTAAAGTTCTCACAAATATGGGTGAATGTTTGTTTGCAACTTTAGCTATGATTTTTTTTAATGAATTGTGGTTTGAACATTATATAAGTTAAATTATGTTAATATAATTCTAGATACATATTAAGCAGATATTATATTTCCATATTTTTTATTCGATAAAGTTGAATAATATTCGTTAGAATGGATCTCTAATATCTTCTCTAATAACTTTGTTAAACAATATTTATAATTATAATGGCTGTCTATGAGATAAAAATTGAACGTGAAGTTTAAGTTAACTTACTTTTATACTCAACTAAGTATATGGACAAGGAACAAATTCAACTTTAAATGTTTTTTTCTTTACTATCTTTTTTTTGTCCGTATTAGTAAAAATATTGTCAAAAAATTTTTTACTTAGTAAATTACTTTTCTTTTGTACCCATTTCATAATGATATTAATAATTAATTATTAATTATTAATTTAAAAACCCTGCATTTTTTTTCTATTATATGTTAATTCCATTTTTATTATTCCATTTGCTTTGACTGTAGTTACTTTGGGAATACGAAATTGACGTTAATGAAATATTGCGGTTATTTCAGCCCACAAAGTTATTAGACGGGTTGAAAAGGTCACTCAGGTAAAATCACCCAACCTTTTCAACGTGTAAATTCGGTTCTTTGGACGATTACTTTACAGCATGTGGATATTTAATCGGAGCCTTTTGCCAAAACGTATGTTGAGATGTGTACAGTTCCCCGGTTCTTATAATTATTATTTTGCTACTCAATAAAGTGTTTCTTTTATGTAACAGGAGGGCAGACGAGCATGAGGGTCAAGAGAAGTGTTCACCACCGCCCACAAATTCTGCAAAACATCCCGGGAATTGCAAGAGCGTTGCCGGTCTTGGAGATTAGGATATACGCCTTTCTTGAATGTACCCATTTATAATCGTTCCGGTTCCGGTTTGATACTTATACACTACACGATACAACACCTATACACCTCAACTCAAGAACTGCCAAAACGCCTACCTCTAAAGCACATAACCAGATACGAAATGTACTTACTGTCGTAGAAGAAAAGTATAAACAAAGCAATTCAGAATATTTTGATGTTTGGTGAAGACCAAGATCAACTTATTATACCCCTGTTACGACATTAGCCCAAGTGAGAGAAACGCGTATTAACGATAGACAAGAACTGCCGAAGCCTAAATATAATAAACATTTTTGTGAAAACCTACATAAAATTATATTGCATTTCTACCTAAATTATCAAAAAAACTCAACAGAATCTGAGAGATCTAGATAATATAATTTATTTTGGTGCAGCAATTTTAATATTAGCAAACAATCAGACACCTTTCTTCAAAGGTAACCTAAGAAAATACCCACTTTGAAATTCAGAATCCAAAGAAAAATCGAAAATATCAGGAAAAAAGGAAAAAGTAGAAATCAGCGAACAAATAGTAGGAAGAATAAACAACATTAAAAAATTATTATTTATAAATTATTCAAATTAATATATCAAATAATCTTATCAAATTAATAATAAACAAGATTTATATAATATTATTGAAGTAATTAAACAAAAAGTCAATGCTTATGAGGAAAGATTGAGAAGATATGACGAGACCAACGTAATAAAAATTCAAAATATACAATTTCAAGATAATCAACATAGGGTTTATAGAAGTTATAAAATAATCAAAATTACTCCGACAATCGAAATTCGTGTTGAGGAAAGTAAAACGACGAAAAAGATTTTCGGAATATAGATACTAAAACTAGAAAACTGTTAATAATTAATAAAATAAACCACCAAAAAGCAGCAGCAGAACGGTTATATTAACTATTGGAAGAAGGCGGCAGGGGATTAATTACTATTGAAACGTTGTGTACGGTACAGTTGAGAAAGTATAGGAAGTATTTAGATACAGAATCAATTATTTAAGCAATTGTTGTAGATTATTACACGGACTTAGAAACAAAAGAAGCAACAACACACACTAATTTTAATCCATAGACAACCAAACCCTTGCACGAACAATTCAAAAAAAAATCACTAACACAGAAAATATAGGAAAAATACAATTAAATAACTGGTTTAGAAAACAATTATTATTAAATACTATACAGGATAGAAATAGAATTACAAGACAGTTCGAAAGAGATTTTTTGAAACAACCGATAGATGGTAAATGCAGACTATGTGCCGCTTAAAACAGTGCATCATCTCGTGATGTGAAAAAATAGCCGGCACTTATTACATAAAAAGACACAATAATATAGTTTAATATTGGGCAATTAAAAAAACACAATTTTAACGTTAATTATCTTTGGTGGAAGGAAACTTTAGTACAACAATAAGTAATAGAAAACAATGAAGCAAAATGAATGTGGGAGATTCCAGTTCAAATGGATATTATCGTTGCTTATAATAGACCAGATATCATACACGTAGATAAAGTATAATATAGAAGTTACCTCATTAATGTCACCAAATTCACAGACTACAATATAGGAGCAAAAGAAATAGAGAAACTGAGAAAGTATCATTTCCTTAGAAAAGATATAAAAAACCTTCAGCAATACTGCAATCCTAAAAAAACAGACTACAATATTAGCTAAAGTTCTCGGAAACACTACCTTTATACCAAACAAGTCAGGAAGCTGAACCTTCCATTCCTTGAGGGTGTCAAGCGGGTGGTCAGTAAATTCCAGCCGATAACAGGCTATGCAGACCTCAGTGATATATTAATAATATAATATATAATATATAAACTATTATACCACTACTTCGCATTCGAACTAACGTTTAATAAAACAATCTTACTTTTATAACTATTTCTCATTTTAAACTTCTCATTTTAACCGTCTATAGTTACCGTTAGTTTCTTTTTCTTCATAGTTCCTAGTCTCGTACCTGTATATTAAGCTTCCAACTGTGTCAATTAAAAGCAACTGTAACACGAGGAAGGGAGGATAATACGAGACAATTTGATTTCGACGTGCGATGAGATTTCCAGCAGAATACTTACTTCCACTCGTACATGGAGTTAGCATCGTGGATTAGGATTTTATTGTTCACTTTGTATCCCGTCCTGATTCCTTAATGTTATTATCGGTTATCTCTCTAAATGAGATTACGTTTTGTTGCTAACTATATTATCAAAGTACTAAGAATTTCATAATAAATTGTTTAAAATATATTATACATCATTATTATGGAAAATAATTTGCATATTTCATTTTTATTTATTTGACATATTTACACAATATACGAGTAAGTTTGTAAATTCTAAATTAAAAAATTAACTATGGAATCACTAATTTATATTATCGACTTTCTGATACTACTTGGTTAATTGTTCTTTTTACTTTGTTTGAAGACACGAAATTGAAGGCAATTACATGTTGTGCAAATCTGAAGCCACCAAAGTTATTATGCGAGATAAAGATATCAACCAGGTAAATTCAGCCACCCTTCAGAATATGTAAATGTTTTAACATATGGGTTTACATTTACCTTCTTCTACAAAAACATTTTTTAATTTTATGATCTCTACCATGTTCTTATGAGTTCATTATAAAATAAATAAAAGATTAAGAAGCTAGTAAAATTGTAGCTTATATATTGAAAAGGTTTAGAGTTATACTTAAGAGACTTTAAAAGACTACCTGTCTATTTGACAAAATATCGCAAATATACGATATTGTATTACAAAAAAAAATTATTATTAATTTTCATTATGTTGGTATTAAACTAATTGAATATACTTACTTTGTTACAGTTTTTATACATTATTATAGTCGAATACAAACTAACTCTAAACCCAAAAACATAACTTTGTTGCTTGCATTTACAACTTTCTATTCTATTTTCTGTTCGGAGTTCAGAACTCGAAACAAATAGGTTTAACAAAGCGTATTTCTACAAAGTTTATTAATCGGTGACTGTGAAGTAAAGCTACCACGAATGTGGGTGAATGTTCGTTTACAACTTTATCTATGGTTTTTTAAATAAATAGTGGTTTAAGTTAAATGATATAAATATGCTTCTAATCACCCATTCAGTTAATTTCGTATTTGTATCGGCAGTGAAACAAGTACTTTTGTACTACCACTTGTGGTAAAATTATATTATATTAAAAAAGAACCAGAAACATTAAAAAATGTATAAATTTCTATTATACATTTTTTCTTCTTCTGTTTCTGTCTATGTTTCTCTTAGTACACACATGTAAATTAAAATTACTGTGCAACTTAAAACCTATTTTTCTGTGTTAGAAAACTTGTTACTGTAGTAAAAGTCAGTATAAATCAATAACTTTTAATTCCAATAAATAGCAGTTGAGTGTTTAGCAAAACCTTATCTATATTAAGGTACATTGTCATAGTATTTAAAAACAAGAAGGTCACTGCAGGCGACACATTTATGCAATTGAAGCATAACGGTGAAAAAGCAGCTTAGAACTGAGTTTTCCATGGCTTAGAAATAATTGTGTTGAACATTGTTAAGAACTTGATATGATATTTATATATCTATATAAAAATATATCTAATTAAGATTTAAGACAACTAATTATACGAATAAAGGTTTGAAAAAAATAGTTTAAGTTGATGTCATAAAATTTTACAATCTTTACCATAACTAAAACTTAATTAATGGAATGTATTTAATAGAATATAAATTCTAAATTAACTTAAAATGTATTTACCTAAAATGACACACTGAGACTGTGTCATTCAGTCGAATCCCAACTAGGCTTACAATAATAAGAGTGCTATCAGTGCAAAAGTGCGTAATGTAAGTTGGATCCGGTAATACAAAAAGGTTTTCTTGTATGTTTATTATATTTCTAGACACGTTCTTATTTAACAACATTGTCAAAATATCAAAATATTTAAATACCTAAAACCTTTTCAATAACACACACTAACATTCTCTACTATTTTCGGATGCTATTGAATCACTAAACACAACAATTTTTAAGACTGTTACCGTTCATGAATGCCTCTTGAAAAATAATAATATTACAATATATTGCGAATAAGAGATTTTAAAAAGAGTAATACAAATTACAAAACTGTCAATAGAAATAGGTCTAAAAACAAAGACTTAATTTTCTTAAATTCGATATATTTAGCTATATGCAAATAACTACCACTTTTGAAGAAAACTATCCTTTTAAGAGTACTACATTCTTTGTAGTACATATCCATATTAATCTGTAGCATGCATAGACATGTCGTGTGACATGAGTTGTCCGAGACCTACAAGTTCTGTGGAGTGACATGACCACAGCCTTGTACCGAGTTTAAGTCTGTAACCAAATCTAAATACATGTATGAGTCGAGTTTAAATGGATATCCAATAAGACGTTTTGGTCACAAAATAAAGTGAAAATAAATACATATAACTATATAGTAACTCTGCTTTTCTATATATTTTTATTAAGCAAATATACTTAATATGTGTAAACTAATAAATAAGTATTATAGTTAACGTCTGGAACATTGATTTGGTCATTTGCAACTTTTTTTTACATGAAGAGAAATATTTATATTTCATTAAATTACACTATATTAAGCCTACAATTAAAGTAGCCATTTTTGGCAAGTCAATCAATAAATGGTAATATTGGATAGAAATATTAATTTGTTTCTTGTAGCTGGTCTCTTGGCCACTCCTTTTGCCTCATGCCTCAACCTCGATTTGGACGACCAGGGGAATACACCGCCTACCATCCCGCAGAGTCAGAGCTCAATGCAAGAAATAATTTATCGGCAAAACGTTATCCGACAGTCTCTATTTTCTCTATTTTTCTTGAACGTTCATAGGTCGAGTTGGCCAGAAGGTATTTCTCCATTTGTGCTACTAATATGTGCCCCTGAGTTGACTCCTGTGCTAACGCATCTATTTCGTCACTCCTACCTTAAAGGCGTAGTCAGTCTCATGGGAGTGTGCCCTTGTCTATCTAATCCCTACAAAAGGTTATAGTTCGGACCCATCTAACTACAGGCCTATCACCATTACCTCTCCTCTCCAAAATACTGGAAAATAACATTAACTGACAGCTCCTAGCGTACCTCGAGGACCGCCAGTTGATCAATTACGGTCAATATGGCATGATCGATGATGGCTGGAGATCTTCTTTTATATTTTACGCGCCGTTGGGCCCCGGTTATTGAAAACAAGGGAAAGAGTCTGGCAGTTAGTCTAAATATGGCAAAAGCCTTCAATCGTGTATGGCAGAATGGAGTGAACTGAGCCACGATCAATTTAAATCAATTTAACCCCCAAAAGACATAAGTTTACACGTTTACCATTAAGAAAATTCCATTTGTCGTATTATTACTATTCAAGAGAACTCTTTTTAATGCCTTGTCAAGTATCAGTATACTGGGCCTCGATGTTTCGAGCGATTGTCAGTTTCGTGGACATCTGATGAGCAAGGCAAAGTTGGCCTCAATGAAATTGGGAGAGATCAATGGTACGAGGCAGTATTTCAGGCCTGGCCAAAGACTTGCGCTCTATAAGGCGCAGGTCCGGTCACACATGGATTGCTGTTTTTATTTTTAGTGCTGTAAATCGCAATATCAACTTCTACCGTTTGACCGAGTATAACGGCGATTCGTTTGGATTGCCGAGGACCCGCTATCCTGCGAACGAATGAGCTCTTGGGCATTACGTAGAGAAGAGGCTCTCTGTGAGTCTTCTACCGCATTTAAAACTGTGACTGTTCCGAAGAGATATTCGATCTGATGCTTGCTGCCGAATTTCCGAACAGCACGTAATTGTTTCCAGTACTATCCGTTGAACCTGGATGTGTCTTTTTAATACCACTCGAATATTGAACGAACTACTTTCGGCGGTATTTCCAGAGCGATACGATATGGGTACCGTCAAAAAAGAAGTATACTAGTACCTCCAAAGCAAGCAGCGGTTTAGAATCCTCGGACGTTGCAAGAATTCATGAGCGGCAGTAATCATAAATCATCAGTGACCAACCAACCAACCAACAAGCACCTTTACCCTCATATAACATAAAAAAAATTGATAATTACAATATGTGCCACTATATCTTTATAATTACACTTCATTAACAACTTATAAGTTATACCTTTTGTAAAATGCTTTACTTTTATAAAATAAACTCATAACACCTTATATAAATACTTCGTTAAGGATTAATGAACAAATATTGAAGTCCAGTTCGAACGGGATATTTCCTCGGTATTGTGTTTATTGCAGTTTTATAATTGTTGAAGTTACAAAGAATAGTATTAACATTATTACGAAAATAATTGAAATATGAAATTTATATCGATTGACAATGTAATTTTATAGAACAAACGAAAAAATCTATATATATATTTTGATGTGTTCATAAAAGTACATAATAAGAATATTTTTCTAGAAACATACAAAATCAGTCCGAAAAATTAGGAAATCATAGAAACAATATTTTTTTGGAGCTATAACATGTACTTTTCTTTTACTGATATACTCGTATGTACATCACAAAGTATCTTATTTTTTTAAATTAAGTATTAATGTAGTATTTATTATTTTAAATAATATTTATTAAAATTCTCAAAATAATATTACAAGCAATTTAAATAGTCATAGTTAAATAGGACAAGCTGGAGTATAAAACCAACCCTTTGAAGTTAAGAGAAATTTATGCTATTCTATTTATTACCAGTGTTTTAAAACAAATTATGTTAACAGGAAATTCAATTTTCAAGAATTAAAAAAATAATTGAATTCATTAATAATCACATTTATATATTTAAAGAAGCTTTTAGCTCATCATAATTTTGCATACAAATAATACTTTTGTTAAATGACATCGATATTAAAGTGGTTTGCGGTTTTCATCAGAAAATGTTAAGCGTTGAAATTTTTGTAATTCAAAAAATATGCTTTGGAAGTCATTACATTATTTTATCGTTTCAATTGATATCTGCTTATTTCTGTATTGTTGGGGATTTATTTAATGCGTACCAACCACAGTTCTATCAGTATTGTATATATATATACATACAAAAGTATTTCTACTTTGACGTATAAATACTAATTAAGTCTGTACATGAAAAAGCTATGACAAATCATAGCTTTTTCATGATAAATATTCAATTCGCGACATTTTTTATGTTCCTTTGTCTGTATATACACAGGACAGCGGCGCCGATGCTGGTGGAAAAATGTATATTTTAAAAATTTGTGTTCGCGCTAGAGATTAGCGACATGGTTATAATATAAGTTTTGTTTTGTTTAAAACTGTTTTGTCGTGGTCGTTATTTACAACTATGTGCTAACTAAATCTTAACTGCTATGTTAAAACCAAAACAAACTGTCTGAACATAATTTTAATTAACATTAACAGAAATAACAATAATTATATTTATAACAGAAATGTACTTCGTTAAAATGAATGTAACCAAAATTGTAGCAATTCCGCACGAGTACCCTTCAGAAAATTTGTATGTAGGTCACAGTTTCCATTGTTTCTGCGTCTATAGTTGTCAAAATATGAACACAAAGTCCGTATGTAAACTGCAGATCCACTAACAAGCCAACGCACATACCAGCTTTTTATTTAAATATTTTCAATCATCATGTCATTGTTACTATCGAAACATATATCAGTACGAACAAAAAATATTCGTATACCCCTTAAAAGGAATTTAGAAATATTGTATGAAAAATATATTTTTATTTAACAACTTACATATATATTGGTTTTTGTGATGAAAAACCCTTATTACAAAATGTAATACAACAAAAAATAAAACAGTATTTCAAAGCTCTACAAACCGCTAAATAGCAGACACATTAAAAACATCTGAATCAGGAGAAATCATGATTACGCAAACGAATTGAGATTTTGTATTTTGAACACAAACACAACTATATGTACAATTATATAATTTTAATACAACAAGATTAGATTTTATAATGAAATGACTTTAGTTCCAACTATTGATTTAAGTTTTTTCTTACCAAATAAAAAATATATTAGATTATCAAAAAGTTACTTATTGTTACTCAAAATTACTCTTATATTTAGGTCTCCACATCTAACTTTAAAGATATATCGTAGACGATACTTACATGATGAATATATGTATTTATCGTATATAATTAATGTATTGCTTCGTGCTCCGGAGACAATGTTTAATACATTATACCGTTTCAATATATTTCATGAAATAATTTAATTAATTATTGACTCCCTTTTCACACGACAATATACTGCAATGACACGATAAAATACTTTAAAATATAATAATATGTATCGTACTTATATGTAGAATAACATTTATTCAGTCATTGACTTTGGTTTTCACGCCTTGCTAATTTCGTTTGAATTCTGAAGTCACTATAGTAGTCTTGACGTTCGTGAGGTTAAAAAACAGAAATACCCACTCCGGGTAATTCTGAATATTTATCAATTTAACGCTACGTATGCATACATTTAAATTGTTCACGTGAGCGATTATCTCGTTAGTGTCGCTAATTAACTGCTCGTTCCAAGTACAATTATCTCAACATCATTCATTTAACTATTGTCATTCATAGTATTGGATATTATATACGAATTTTAAGCAATGTATATGCACATTTTATATAGTATGTAACACGACGTCACCCCGTCTGTTTGTTTGTGTTATTAGTATATTTTTTGGTATAAAAGGTGATTTGATCAAAAGGTGTTAGTTATTAGGTTGCGTGTAATATTAACATGCAACAATTAGTTTACTTTATTGGCGAATGGAATTTGCACATCCAATATTATATTTGGTATTCGGATAAGACAATAATTAAGTTTTTATAATATATTTAGGTAACTTCTTACTTTTAAACTACAAAGAAGAATCTCGAATGTTTCAATTCATGGGATTAAGTTAAAAGCATTTTGAATGTAAGTCAAGTATGTCACAATATTCTGCTCTTACTTAATTCCGTTGTAATAATTTTGATTTACTTTTAGCTCGCCGAATCTAAACGGAGTCCACAATGTCGGTATTTTTGTAACAAGCATAAAATTATCATTATAACTAAGTCCCTGCAAAGGGTTTGGGCAGTAATAGTAATAGTAGTAGTAGTACATTCACGTCCACGTCATCTGTATATACACACACACACACAATCACCCAAACACACATTGCATAATCGTAATCTTCAAATAATTACTTATGAATAGAATGAACCCAAATATTTAAGCCTCTGGTTGTCTGTATCCGCTAAATGCCTCAATACGAATCAAGTAGTTGTTATTCCGTTTTCACTATCTGGATTAATTATCCGCTTATCATGTTTTTGTAATACAGAAAATAATGTATATGACATAATATAACTTAATATAACTACTTCGCATTCGAACTAACTTTTTAATTAAATAACTTTAATTCTATAATTATTCCCCGATTTCCATTGATCTAAAACTTTTACAGTTAGTTTTCTTTTTAATCATAGTTTCTAGTAAGTAGTCTCGTAGCTGTATATTAAGCTTCCAACTGTGTCGTTTAAAAGTAACCGTGATACGAGGGAGGGATAATACAAGACAATTTGATTTGGACGTGCGATGAGATCTCCAGCAGAGTACTTACTTCCACTCGCACACGGAATTAGCATCGAGAATTAGAAAATTGTATTGGACTTTTTGTGTTCCGTCCTGGTTCCTTAATGTTGTTATCGGTTATCTCTCTAAATGAGATTACGTTCTCATTGTGTTATCAGCTATCTTATCAAAGTTTGCAGATATTTAAACCACATTAATTACATATAAAAGAAATCAAAGTTTAAAAAGATTTAATTAATTTTGCACCTGAATAAAATAAATAATTGATATATCGTATTGATAAATCATTTTCTTCTATTTGACAGAAAATTTAATTTGGTGAATTCATTTAAATACGTTATCACTAATTTTTATTATCAACTTTCTGATTGTACTTTATTTTTTGTCCTTTTTGCTTTGTTTGTTGTTAGTTTCGAAACACGAAATTGAACGCATTGAAATGTTCTAGAAATTTGAGCTCGCCAAAGTTATAATGCGGGATAGGGACAGGTAAAGTCAGCCATCCATCAAATTATGTAAATTCAGTTCTTTGTTCTTACAAAAATTATTACATGTTTAAGCACATGGGTTTGCATTAGCCGTCTTCCTAAAATATGCCTTTAGATTTTATGAACGAAATTAATATTTTTTTACTACAATTACTTTCAATTTCCATGGTATCTCTAGTTTTAGTTTATTTTCATGAATTCGTTATGAAATAAATAAATAATTTAAAAACGCTTGTAAAATTAAAGCCTATAGATAAAATCATAATTATAATACTATCATAAATTGGAAGACCCTTCCGAATCCATATCATATAATATTTGCCATTTATTTTAATTAATGTAAAAAGACTGAATATTATTTTATATTAATTGCCTTAATAAATTTATATGAGTTCGTATAAAAGCTATCAAAAAGTCGCTTTATTTTCACTAACAACCTTAATAAATAAGGACCTCACTTGCTCTTTATGTTGAGAGTTTGTTGGTTCATTATTATTTATACGTACAATATATCTGCATATTTTTTAAATGTAATATAAATAAAAAACTATCAATATAAGAATTTGATCACAAAATTAGAAGAAGATAAGAAACTATACTGAAGATTTGTTCCAAACATAGATTCGCTAAAACGGGACTTTTGGATATTCCATCCTTATATAAGAATATTTTGTTGGACAATTGTTGTTGTACAGGAGCATGATAACATACATACATTAACATAACATTTTATACATTTAATTTTTTTTTTCTTTTTTTTTTTTTTCTTTTATGTTAGAGGAGGGCAAACGGGCTTGCCGTTAGTATGTGATCACCGCCGCCCATGAACTCTTGCAACAACCGAGGATTCACAAGAGCGTTGCCGGCCTTGGAGAAAGGAAGATATGCCTTTTTTGAAGGTACCCATGTCGTATTGATCTGGAAATACCGCCGAAGGAAGTTCGTTCCACGTTTGAGTGGTACGTGGGAAAAAGTCCTTGAAAACCGCACAGTTGAAGATCGCCACGCGTCCAGGTGGTATGGATGATAAAGGAGGCGATGGCGAGCTGTGCGGTAGTGAAATTCGGCGGTAGGCATCAGATCGAATAGTTCTTCGGAACACTCCCCGTTGTAAATGCGGTAGAAGACGCACAAAGAAGCCACATCTCTACGCAATGCCAGAGAGTCCAGCCGTTCGCAGAGCACTGGGTCCCCGACAATCCGAATGGCTCTCCGTTGTACGCCGTCAAATGGTAGAAGCTGATATTGGGGTGATCCGCACCAGAGATGAGAACAGTACTCCATGTGTGGCCGGACCTGCGCCTTATAGAGCGCAAGTCTTTGGCCAGGTTTGAAGTACTGCCTCGCTCTATTGATCACTCCCAATTTCATCGAGGCCAACTTGGCCTTGCTCTCCAGATGACCACGAAACTGACAACCGCTCGAAATGTCGAGACCCAGTATTTTGATACTTGGCGAGGCAATAAGAAGAGTGCTCTCGAAGAGCGGTGATACGACAAATGGGGTTTTCTTAGTGGTAAACGCGCAAACCTGTGTCTTTAGGGGATTGAACTGAACGTGGTTCAGTTCACCCCACTCAGAGACCATCCCCAAGGATGTCTCTATTGAAGACACAAGTTTCTTTCGGCACTCGTCGACGTTTTCCCGAGAGAGACCTGCACGACCGAAATATACCGCATCCCCAGTGCTGTCATCCGCATAACAATGTATGTTGGAAATATCCAACATATCATTGATGTGCAGGAGGAACAGAGTTGGGGATAGCACGCAGCCTTGGGGTACACCAGCGTTCACGGGCTTGGGGTCCGAGCAAAAACCGTCGAGAACGACCTGTATGCTCCGCCCAGTGAGAAAACTGGTGATCCACTTGCATAAACTCTCGGGAAGCCCATAGGAAGGTAGCTTCGAAAGAAGCCCCTTGTGCCATACACGATCAAAGGCTTTTGCCATATCCAGACTAACTGCCAGACCCTCTCCCTTGCTTTCAATTACCGCTGCCCAACGGTGCGTAAGGTATAACAGAAGATCACCAGCTGATCGACCATGGCGAAAGCCATACTGCCGGTCATTGATCAACTGGTGATCCTCGAGGTACGTTAGGAGCTGTCGGTTGATAATAATCTCCATTATTTTGGAGAGAAGGGAGGTAATGGCGATAGGTCTGTAGTTAGCTGGGTCCGAGCTATCATCTTTTTTAGGGATCGGATGGACAAGGGCACGCTTCCATGAGACCGGAACTACGCCTTTAAGGTAGGAGTACCGAAATAGGCGCGTTATCACTGGAGTCAACTCAGGGGCACACGTTCGTAGCACTAATGGAGAAATGCCATCCGGCCCGCTCGAATTATGAACGTCCAAGGAAAAAAGAGCCTGCCTGATAGTTTTTTGCCGAAAAACTATTTCCGGCATTGAACTCTGACACCGCAGGATGATAGGCGGTGACTTCCCTTGGTCGTCCAAAGTCGAGTTGGAGGCGAAAAGAGTGCCCAAGAGATCGGTTTTCTCTTTTGCCGTGTGGGCCGGAGAGTCATTCCCCATGTGCAACGGCGGTAGGGACGGCTGGCTAAAGTTACGCAGAGTGGCCTTGGAAAGCGCCCAGAATTTGCGCGTGCCAGGTGGGAACTTTGCCAGCTGATCCCCAATTTTGACGACATGCTTGAACTTTGCTCTAGCGATTTGCCGTTTGAAGAATCTGGAGGCACGGTTGTATTTCCTCTTCAGAACTCTAGTGTTCGGATCCTTAGTGACTAACGCATTAGCCCAAGCTTGATAAGCCTGCCATTTGCCAGCTGCTGCTGCCCTGACAGACGCATCAAACCAAGGCCGCGATCTGCCGCCAAGTGGTACCACAGAGCTTGGTACAAATAGTTCCATGCCCTGAAGTATCACATCAGCTACAGCCGCAGCGCAGTCACTAGGATCATTGGAAGGGAAACAAATTGGCCCCCATGGGTAGGATGCAAAAAAGGACCGCATTCCATCCCAATCCGCTGACTTGTAGTGCCAAACGCGACGAGTCGAGGGTCTTGTGCGAGCAGGACGTTGAATGGGCACTACACTCCGTACCAGACAGTTATCAGAGGAACCAAAGGGAGCCTCGACAGTGATCTGGTACTTTTCTGGATGTGTAGTCAGCAGAAGATCCAACAACGAGAGCGTGTGGCTGTCCACGTCCGGTAGATGAGTGTGCGTCTTTACCAGCTGGGACAGACCATTTGCCAGAGCAAAGTCAAACACAGATCTCCCCGCGTAGTCGGTGGCACGTGACCCTAGCCAATCGGCATGGTGCGCATTGAAGTCCCCGAGGACTACGACTTCGGCGGAGGGAGTCTGTGAAAGCAGATCGTCAATCTTCGCCTGAACATGGCCCAAGAGTTGATCCGTTTCTGCATTACCACTATGGGACCTGTAGAGGCACGCGTAGACTCTGACACGGTCGTCCATGTCCACGCGCAGCCAGAGTACAGATAGGTCCCGACCTTCAAAAACCTGAAGGCGACGGTAGCAGATATCCTTCCTTACGAACACAGATACCCCGGCGTGTGGTATAAAATGATGTTCTAGTTTATACCCGGGGTATGATAGGTACGCTGTGTCGCTAGGTTGAGATATCTGCGTCTCCGTCAAAAACAACAAGGCGGCTGCGCCGTCTCAAGGTGATAGTGGACGGCGTTTAGGTTCGAGTGAAATCCCCGGATGTTGCAAAAGTCCACATCTAGAGTGGAGCGGGGTGCCGCTGTTTGCCGTCGTTTGCCCTCAGAAAACACAAACTGCGATACTTTGCCCGCCCCAGATACGACGGGCAGCCCGAGCAAAATCCGAGGATCATTCCCCCGATTTTGCTCGGGGAGGGGGTCCCCGGCTCCATCAAAGCCGGTACCCTCCTGGGGTATACTTTTTGGAGGCATTGCTATCATGTTTGGCAGGGGTGGGGGGGGGTTGGGCTTCCGGATTCTCTCACTCACCGACGGAACATAACCAAATGAATTTGGTTACTACACGTCGGTCTTCTGTGAGAGGGTGGTCCTTCCCCGGTCGAGCCAGCCCAATACGAGCTGTAGTCAGAAAACTACAGCTAGGCTCTACCACCATAGACAATTATACACATAGATAATTTACGAGACAAACGCAACAATAGTAACTATTTAGATAAATAGATTATTAGTCAACAAAGGTCGTAAATAAACCTTATAAGGTCCGTTTAAAGATATAGTTACATTTTATCCGAACTTATAACTAACATTTCGAGGAACTAGACCTGTTATTTAAGCCACCGCAGTTGTATAATTATTTATAGCAACAAACTTTAATATTCATTTATATGACTTCAAAATCAAACTAATTGAATTTACTTATTCTATTATATTTTAACTTGGGATTGAGATAATGACTCATTATTATAGTCGTATACAAACTAACGCTAAACGCGAAAACATAACTCTTGTTGCTTCCATTGACAACTATCTATTCTATTTTCTGTTCGGAGTTCAGAACTCGAAACAAATAGGTTTAACAAAGCGTATCTCTAGAAAGTTTAATAATCGGTGACTGTGAAGTAAAGTTCTCACAAATGTGGGTGAATGTTTGTTTGCAACTTTAGTTATGATTTTTTTTAATGAATTGTGGTTTGAACATTATATAACTTAAATTATGTTAATATAATTCTAGATACATGTTAAGCAGATATTATATTTCCATATTGTTTATTCGATAAAGTTGAATAATATTCGTTAGAATGGATCTTTAACATCTTCTCTAATAACTTTAATAAACAATATTTATAATTATAATGACTGTCTATGAGATAAATATTAACGTTAAGTTTAAGTTAACTTACTTGTCCGTATCAGTCATAAATATTGTCGATTTTTTTTTTCACTTCGTAAATAACTTTTTTTTGCACCCATTTTATAATGAAATTAACAATTAATTTTAATTATTAATTTTAAAACCCTTTATTTTTACTTTTTTATAAGCTTATTATTCCATTTGCTTTAACTGTAATTACTTTGGGAATACGAGATTGACGTCAATGAAAAGTTGTGGTTATTTCAGCCCACAAAGTTATTAGACGGGTTGAAAAGGTCACCCAGGTAAAATCAAGCAACCTTTGCAATGAGTAAATTCGGTTCTTTGGACGATTAGTTTACAGCATGTGGATATTTAATCGGAAGCTTTTGCAAAAACGTATATTGAGATGTGTACAGTTCCCGTATTTGTCCCCGGTTCTTATAATTATTATTTTGCTACTCAATAACGTGTTTTTTTTTGTAACAGGAGGGCAGACGAGCGTGAGGGTCAAGAGAAGTATTCACCGCTGCCCACAAATTCTTGCAACATCAGGGGAATCACAAGAGTGCTGCCGGTCTTGAAGATTAGGGTATACGCCTTTCTTGAATGTACCCATTTATAATCGTTTTGCTTTCGGTTTATTACTTATACACACCACGATACAACACCTATACACGTCAACTCAAGAACTGCCAAAACGGCTATCTCTAAAGCACTTAACCAGATACGAAATATACTTACTGTCCTAGAAGAAAAGTATAAACAGAGCAATTCAGAACATTTTGATGTTTGGTGAAGACCAAGATCAACTTGTTATGCCCTTGTTACGACAATAGCTCAAGTGAGAGAAACGCGTATTAGCGATAGACAAGAACTGCCGAAGCCTAAATTTAATACACATTTTTGTGAAAACCTACATAAAATTATATTACGTTTCTACTTAAATTACTAAAAAACTCAACAGAATCTGAGAGATCTAGATAATATAATTTATTCTGGTGCAACAACTTTAAAAAAATAAAACAAGAAAATATAATATAATAAGATAATTATATAATATTATTGAAATAAATAATTAAACAAAATGTCAATGCTTATGAGGGAAGGTTGAAAAGATATGACGAGACCAATGTTATAAAAATTCTAAATATACAATTTCAAGATAATCAACATAGGTTTTATAGAAGTTATTAAATAATCAAAATTACTGCGACAATCGAAATTCGGGTTGATGACGTTTGCAGTAAAACTATAAAAATTAAGATCTTCGGAACATAGATACTAAAACTAGGAAATTGTTAACAATTAATAAGATAAACCACCAAACACTAGCAGCAGAACAGATATATTTACCATTAGAAGATGGCGGCAGGGGATTAATTAATATCGAAACGTTGTATAAGGTACAGTTGATAAAATATAGAAAGTATTTAGATACAGAATCAATTATTTAATCAATTGTTATAGATTATGTATTGAAAATATTAACCTACACGACAAAAATAAAACTCAATATTCAATAAAGAAGAAATCAGCAAAGCACTTTAGAGAAATAGAACTGTGGCAAAATAAAAAATACACGGACTTAGAAACAAAAGAAGCAACAACACACACTAATATTAATCCATGGACTACCAAACCCTTGCACGAACAATTCTAAAATAAAATCACCAATACAGAAAATATAGGAAAAATGCAATTATTTAACTGGTTTGGAAAACAGTTATTATTAAATACTATACAGGATAGAAATAGAATTACAAGACAGTTCAAAAGAGGTTTTTTGAAACAACCGATAGATGGTAAATGCAGACTATGTGCCGCATGAAACAGTGCAACACGTTATCTCGTGATGTGAGAAAATAGCCGGCACTTATTACATGAAAAGACACAATAATATAGTTTAATGCTGGGCAATTGCTAAAAACACAATTTTAACGTTAATTATCATTGGTGGAAGGAAACTTTAGTACAACAATATATAATAGAAAACAATGAAGCAAAACGAATGTGGGAGATTCCAGTTCAAATGGATATTACCGCTGCTTATAATAGACCGGATATCATATACGTAGATAAAGTACAATATTAAAGTTACCTCATTAACGTCACCATATTTACAGACTACAATATAGGAGCAAAAGAAATAGAGAAACTAAGAAAGTATCATCTCATCATCATCAATAATATAATATATAATATATAAACTATAATATCACTACTTCGCATTCGCACCAATGTTTAATAAAACAATCTTACTTTTATAGTTAGTTTCTTTTTCTTCATAGTTCCTAGTCTCGTACCTGTATATGAAGCTTAAAGTAACCGTAATACGAGGGAGGGAGGATAATACGAAACAATTTGATTTCGACGTGCGATGAGATCTCCAGCAGAGTACTTACTTCCACTCGCACACGGAATTAGCATCGAGAATTAGAAAATTTTATTGTTCACTTTGTATCCCGTCCTGATTCCTTAATGTTATTATCGGTTATCTCTCAAAATGAGATTGCGTTTTGTTGCTAACTATATTTTCAAAGTACTAAGAATTTCATAATAAATTGTTTAAAATATATTATACATCATTATTATGGAAAATAATTTTCATATTTCATTTTTATTTATTTGACATATTTACACAATATACGAGTAAGTTTGTAAATTCTAAATTAAAAAATTAACTATAGAATCACTAATTTATATTATCGACTTTCTGATACTACTTGGTTAATTATTTACTTTGTTTGGAGACACGAAATTGAAGGCAATTACATGTTGTGCAAATCTGAAGCCACCAAAGTTATTATGCGGGATAAAGATGTCAACCAGGTAAATTCAGCCACCCTTCAGAATATGTAAATGTTTTAACATATGGGTTTACATTTACCTTTTTCTACAAAAACATTTTTTAATTTTATGATCTCTACCGTGTTCTTATGAGTTCATTATAAAATAAATAAAAGATTAAGAAGCTAGTAAAATTGTAGCTTATATATTGAAAAGGTTTAGAGTTATACATAAGAGACTTTAAAAGCTACCTGTCTATTTGACAAAATGTCGCAAATATACGATATTGTATTACAAAAAAAAATATTATTAATTTTCATTATGTTGATATCAAACTAATTGAATATACTTACTTTGTTATAGTTTAACTTAGCATTAAGATAATTACTCATTATTATAGTCGAATACAAACTAACTCTAAACCCGAAAACATAACTTTTGTTGCTTGCATTTACAACTTTCTATTCTATTTTCTGTTCGGAGTTCAGAACTCGAAACAAATAGGTTTAACAAAGCGTATTTCTACAAAGTTTATTAATCGGTGACTGTGAAGTAAAGCTACCACGAATGTAACTTTATCTATGAAGTTTTTTAAATAAAGAGTGGTTTAAGTTAAATGATATAAATATGCTTCTAACTACCCATTCAGTTAATTTCATATTTATATCGGCAGTGAAACAACTACTTTTGTACTACCACTTGTGCTAATATTATATTATATTAAAACGGAACCAGAAACATAAAAAAATTTATAAATTTCTGTTTTACATTTTTTCTTCTTCTGTTTCTGTCTATGTTTCTCTTAGTACACACATGTAAATTAAAATTACTGTGCAACTTGAAATCTAGTTTTCTGTGTTGGAAAACTTGTTACTGTAGTATATGTCAGTGTAAATCAATAGATTTAATCCCAATGAATAGCAGTTGAGTGTTTAGCAAAACCTTATTTATATTAAGGTACATTGTCATAGTATTTAAAAACAAAAATAACACTGCAGCCGACATATTTATGCAATTGAAGTATAGCAGTGAAAAAGCAGCTTACACAAGAGTTTTCCGTGGCTTAGAAATAATTGTATTGAACATTGTTAAGTAATTGATTTGATATTTATATATGTAAATAAATATTATATCTAATTAAGATTTAAGACAACTAATGATACGAATAAAGGTTTGAAAAAAAATAGTTTAAGTTGATGCCATAAAATTTTACAATCTTTACCATAACTAAAACTAAATTAATACAATGCATATACTAGAATATCAATTCTCAGTTAAATTAAAATGTATATACCTAAACTGTCTCTCAGTGTGTCATTCAGTCGAATCCCAACTTGGCTTACAATAATAAGAGTGCTGTCAGTGCAAAAGTGCGTAATGTAAGTTGGATCCAGTAATACAAAAAAGGTTTTCTTGTATATTTATTACATTTCTAGACACGTTCTTATATAACAACATTGTCAAGATGTCAAAATATTTAAATACCTAAAACCTTTTCAATAACACACATTAGCATTCTCTACTATTTTCGGATGCTATTGAATCACTAAACACAATAATTTTTAAGACTGTAACCGTTCATGAATGCCTCATGAAAAATAATAATATTACAATATATTGCGAATTAGAGATTTTAAAAATATTAATACAAATTACAAAACTATCAATAGAAATAGGTCTAAAAACTAATATTTTATTTTTTTTAAATCCATATTTTTAGCTATATGCAAATAACAACCACTTTTGAAGAAAACTATCCTTTTAAGAGTACTACATTCATCGTAGTACATATAGGTACTCGTATACATAGGTCGAGTTGGTCGGAAGGCATTTATTTTCTTTATTTATTTATTTATTTATTTATTTGGGAAACATACAATTATAATAGCACCTATACAATAAAAAAAAATTACAAAATGTTTAACATAAATCAATTAAGTTTCCACAGAAAATTAAAACAAATAATTGAAACTCAATACAAAAAATACAAAAAATAAAAACAGAAAGCAAAACTATGAAACAGTTTAAATATTACAGCCTATGACAATTTACACAAAGTTTTCTTATAATTACTAATTTTCATGTTGAATATGTCTAAAGTTTTATAGTGTTTATTATAATTGTTACACGCACGTAACAAGAACACATTTTTGGCATAATCATTTCTACAACGAGGTACAAAAAATAATGGTCGATTTCTTGAACTAAGACGTGGACATTCAAATAAAATTTTACTAAGGAGGCTTTTAGAATCAACAAGATTATGGACAATTTTGTAAAGTAATAATTGATCTCTCAAGCCTCTACGTATAGTCAATGGGGTAACATTATCAAGAACTTTACTGTTGGAATAGTCGGAAGAGGCATTTCTAAATCGCAAATGTTTTAAAAATTTTGATTGAATTTTTTCAATTTTATTTATATATTTTTTATAAAATGGGCTCCAAACCGTTGAACCATATTCCAAGAGGGACCTTACATAAGTTACTTAAAAAGTAGAATATGCGTTCGGCAATCTTTAAACTCCCTTGTAGATCTAAGAATAAATCCAAGCATTCGATAGGCCTTAGATGTTACATAATCTATATGATACGCATAACTTAACTTTTGATCCAAGAAAATACCCAAATCTCGAATCTCAGAGACTCTAGACAAAACGGTATTCTGTAATTTGTAGTCGAATGGTATATATAGCCTTTCTCTTTCTTGTAAATGTTATAGCGCTACACTTTTTTATGTTCAATTTTAAAACGTTATACTTACAGTAATTCTCCAAATTTTCGAGATCGTTCTGAAGCAATACGCAATCCTGATGAGATTCGATAACCTTAAAAACCTTCATATCGTCAGCATAAAGTAAAACATTAGAATTATGAATGTATCCTGTTACGTCATTGATAAAAAGATTAAACAATAATGGTCCTAGATGAGAGCCCTGGGGTACCCCGGAAGTAACGGGCACAAATGACGAACAAAAACCCTTAACAGCAACAGCCTGACTAAATCGATATATTTAGCTATTTGCAAATAACTACCACTTTTGAAGAAAACTATCCTTTTAAGAGTACTACATTCGTAGTACATATCCATATTAATCTCAAATAATCAGCATGCATCGTGTATCAGACATGTCGTGTGATATGAGTTGTCCGAGACCTACAAATTCTGTGGAGCGACATGACCACAGCCTTGTACCGAGTTTGAGTCTGTAACCAAATCTAGATACATATATGAGTCGAGTTTAAATGGATATCCAATAAGACGTTTTCGTAACAAAATGAAGTGAAAATAAATATAACTATATAGTAACTCTGCTTTTCTATCTATTTTTATTAAGCAAATATACTCAATATGTGTAAACTAATAAATAAGTATTATAGCTAACGTCTGGCACATTGAGTTGGTTATTTGCAACTTTTTCTTACATGAAGAGAAATATTTATATTTCATTAAATTATACTATATTAAGCCTACAATTAAAGTTGCAGTTTTTGGCAAGTCAATCAATAAATGGTAATATTGGATAGAAATATTAATTTGTTTCTTGTAGCTGATCTCTTGACCACTCCTTTTGCCTCATGCCTCAACCTCGATTTTGGACGATCAAGACACCGTCTACCATCCCGCAGAGTCAGAGCTCAATGCAAGAAATAATTTATCGTTAAAAAATTATCCGACAGTCTCTATTTTCTCTATTTTTCTTGGACGTTCATACTCGTAGGTCAAGTTAGCCGGAAGGCACTTTCCATTTGTGCTACTAATATGTGCCCCTGAGTTGACTCCTGTGCTAACGCATCTATTTCGTCACTCCTACCTTAAAGGCGTAGTCAGTCTCATGGAAGTGTGCCCTTTTCCATCTAATCCCATACAAAAGGTGATAGTTCGGACCCATCTAACTAAAGGCCTAACGCCATTACCTCTCTTCTCTCCAAAATACTAGAAAATAACATTAACATTAATTAGAAAATAAATTAACAGCTCCTAGCGTACCTCGAGGACCGCCAGTTGATCAATGACGGTCAATATGGCATGATCGATGATGGCTGGAGATCTTCTTTTATATCTTACGCGCCGTTGGGCCCCGGTTATTGAAAACAAGGGAAAGAGTCTGGCAGTTAGTCTAAATATGGCAAAAGCCTTCAATCGTGTATGGCAAAAGGAACAAAGAACTGAGCCATGATCAATTTAACCCCCAAAAGACACAAGTTTACGCGTTTTTGTCGTATCATCGCTATTCTAGAGCACTCCTTTTAATGCCTCGTCAAGTATCAGTATACTGGGCCTCGATGTTTCGAGCGATTGTCAGTTTCGTGGTCATCTGATGAGCAAGGCAAAGTTGGCCTCAATGAAATTGGGAGTGATCAATAGTACGAGGCAGTATTTCAGGCCTGGCAAAAGACTTGCGCTCTATAAGGCGCAGGTCCGGTCACACATGGATTACTGTTTTTATTTTTAGTCCTGTAAATCGCAATATCAACTTCTACCGTTTGACCGAGTATAATAGCGATTCGTTTGGATTGTCGAGGACCCGGTGTCCTGCGAACGAATGGGCTCTTGGGCATTACGTAGAGAAGTGGCTCTCTGTGCGTCTTCTACCGCATTTAAAACTGTGAGTGTTCCGAAGAGCTATTCGACCTGATGCTTGCCGCCGAACTTCATGACCGCACAACACGTAATTGACTCCATTACTATCCGTACAACCTGGATGTGACCTTTTAATACGTACCACTCGAATATGGAACGAACTACTTTCGACTGTATTTCCAGAGCGATATGATATGGGTACCGTCAAAAAAAAGTATACTAATACCTCCAAAGCAAGCAGCGGTTTTGAATCCTCGGACGTTGCAAGAGTTCATGAGCAGCAGTAATCATAAATCATCAGTAACCCACAAGCACCTTTGCCCTCATATAACATTAAAAAAATTTATAATTACAAAATGTGCCACTATATCTTTATAATTACACTTCATTAACAACTTATAAGTCATACCTTTTGTAAAATGCTTTACTTTTATAAAATAAACTTATAATATCTTATATAAATACTTCGTTAAGGATAATTGAACAAATATTGAACTCCAGTTCGAACGGGATGTTTCGTCGGTATTGTGTTTATTGCAGTTATTTAATTGTTGAAGTAACAAAGTATTAACATTATTACGAATATAATATAAATATAATTTTTTTTCTATTGACAATGTAATTTTATAGAACACACGAAAAAAAAATAATTATATTTTGATGTGTTCATAAAAGTACATAATAAGAATATTTTTCCAGAAACATACAAAATCAGTCCGAAAAATTTGGAAATCATATAAACAATATTTTTTGGAGCTATAACTTGTAATTACTATACTTTATTATCGATATACGTACATCACAAAGTATCTTATTTTTTTATATTAAATATTAATGTAGTATTTATTATTTTAAAATATTTATTAAAATTCTCAAAATAATATTACAAGCAATTTAAATAGTCATAGTTCAATAGAGCAAGCTAAAGTATAAAACCATTAAGAAAACCGTATTTCCCGTTGAAGTTAAGAAAAATTTATGCCGTTCTATTTATTACGTGTTTTAAAACAAATTATGTTAACAGGAAATTCTATTTTTTAAAATTAAAAAAATAATTGAATTCATTAATAATCACATTTACATATTTAATGAAGCTTTTAACTCATCACAATTTTGCATACAAATAATACTTTTGTTAAATGACATCGATATGAAAGTGGTTTGCGGTTTTTATCAGAAAATGTTAAGCGTTGAAATTTTGGTAATTCAAAAAATATGCTTTGGAAGTCATTACATTATTTTATCGTTTCAATTGATATCTGCTTATTTCCGTGTTGTTGGGGATTTATTTAATGCGTACCAACCACAGTTCTATCAGTAATGTATATATATATATACATACAGAAGTATTTCTACTTTGACGTATAAATACTAATTAAGTCTGTACATGAAAAAGCTATGACAAATCATAGCTTTTTCATGATAAATATTCAATTCGCGACATTTTTTATGTTCCTTGGTCTGTCTATACGCAGTGTTGTATAACACAGGACAGCTGTGCCGATGTTGGTGGAAAAATGTATATTTTAAAAAATTGTGTTTGCGCTAGAGATTAGCGACATGGTTATAATATAAGTTTTGTTTTGTTTAAAACTGTTTTGTCGTGGTCGTTATTTACAACTATGTGCTAACTAAATCTTAACTGCTATGTTAAAACCAAAACAAACTCTCTGAACATAATTTTAATTAATATTAACAGAAATGTACTTCGTTAAAATGAATGTAACCAAAATTGTAGCAATTCCGCACGAGTACTCTTCAGAAAATTTGTATGTAGGTCACAGTAACCATTGTTTCTGCGTCTATAGTTGTCAAAATCTGAATACAAAGTCCGTATTTAAACTGCAGATCCACTAACAAGCTAACGCACATACCCACTTTTTATTTAAATATTTTCAATCATTGTGGCATTGTTACTATCGAAATATATATCAGTATGAACAAAGAATATTCGTATTACCCCTTAAAAGGAATTTTGAAATATTGTTTCAGAAATATATTTTTATTTAGCAACTTACATATATGCAATATATTTTTGTGATGAAAAACCCTTATTACAAAATGTAGTACAATAAAAAAAATAAAACAGTATTTCAAAGCTCTACAAACCGCTAAATAGCAGACACATTAAAAACATCTGAATCAGAAGAAATCCTGATTACGCAAACGAATTGAGATTTTGTATTTTGACTCTGTTAAACATAAATATACATGTAATTATATAATTTTAATACAACAAGGTTAGATTTTATAATGAAATGACTTTAGTTCCAACTATTGATTTAAGTTTTTTCATACCAATTAAAATGTATATAAGGTTATCAAAAAGTTACTTATTCTTACTCAAAGTTACTCTTATATTTGAGTCTCCACATCTAACTTTAAAGATATATCGTAGACGATACTTACGGGTATCGTTGTATGTTTAATAAAGCTACTATATATATATGTATTTATCGTATATAATTAATGTATTGCTTCGTGCTCCGGAGACAATGTTTAATACATTATACTGTTTTAATATATTTCATGAAATAATTTAATTAATTATCGACTCCCTTTTCACACGACAATATACTCCAACGACACGATAAAATACTTTAAAATATAATAATATGTACCGTACTTATATGTAGAATAACATTTATTCAGTCATTGACTTTGGTTTTCACGCCTTGCTAATTTCGTTTGAATTCTGAAGTCACTATAATAGTCTTGATGTTCATAAGGTTAAAAAACAGAAATACCCACGCGGGGTGATTCCGAATATTTATCAATTTAACGCTACGTATGCATTTACAGTTAAATTGTGCACATGAGTGATTATCTCGTTAGTGTCGCTAATTAACTGCTCGTTCCAAGTACAATTATCTCAACATCATCATTTAACTATTGTCATTCATAGTATAGGATATCTGTATACGAATTTTGAGTAATGTATATGCACATCTTATATATAATGTAAAACGACGTCACCCCGTCTGTTTGTTTGTGTTATTAGTATATTTTTTAGTATAAAAGGGAATTTGATCAAAATGTGTTATTAGGTTGCGTGTAATACCCATGCAACAATTAGTTCACTTTATTGGTGAATGGAATTTGCACGTTCAATATTATATTTGATATATGGATAAGACAATAATTAATTTATAATATATTCAGGTAACTTCTTACTTTTAAACTACAAAGAAGAATTGCGTCTATTAATATGTTTGAATTCGAGGGATTAAGTTAAAAGCATTTTGAATGTAAGCCAAATACATCACAATATTCTGCTCTTACTTAATTGCCTTGGTGACAATTTGGTACGCAGATTAAGTTGATTTATTTTAAACCTGCCGAATCTAAACGGAGTCTGTAATGTTGGTATTTTTGTAACAAGCATAAAATTATCATTATAGCTAACTTCCTGCAAAGGGCTTGGGCAGGAATTTAGTACATTCACGTCCACGTCATCTGTATATACACACACACATTCACACCAGCACATTGCATAATCGTAATCTGCGAATAATTACTTATGAATAGAATGAACCCAAATATATTTCAGCCTCTGGTTGTCTGTATCCGCTAAATGTCTCAATACTAACTCAAGTAGTTGTTATTCCGTTTTCACTATCTGGATTAATAATCCGCTTATCATGTTTTTGTAATACAGAAAATAATATGTATGACATAATATAACTAAATATAACTACTTCGCATTCGAACTAACTTTTTAATTACATAACTTTAATTCTATAATTATTCCCCGATTTTCATTGATCCTAAATTTTTACACTTAGTTTCTTTTTTAATATTTCTAGTAAGTAGTCTCGTAGTTGTATATTAAGCTTCCAATTGTGTCATTTAAAAGTAACCGTGATACGAGGGAGGGAGGATAATACGAGACAATTTGATTTGGACGTGCGATGAGATCTCCAGCAGAGTACTTACTTCCACTCGCACACGGAATTAGCATCGAGGATTAGAAAATTATATTGGACTCTTTTGTATCCCGTCCTGATTCCTTAATGTTGTCATCGGTTATCTCTCTAAAAGAGATTACGTTCTCATTGTGTTACCAGCTATTTTATCAAAGTGTACAGATCTTTAAACCACATTAATTAAATAAAAAAGAAATCAAAGTTTAAAAAAATTTAATTAATTTTGCACCTGAATAAAAAGGTCAATAATTGACATATCGTATTGATAAATCATTTTCTTCTATTTGACAGAAAATTTAATTTGATGTATTCATTTAAATGCGTTATCACTAATTTTTATTATCAACTTTCTGATTGTAGTTTATTTTTTGTCCTTTTTGCTTTGTTTGTTATTAGTTTCGAAACACGAAATTGAACTCAATGAAATGTTCTAGAAATTTGAGCTCGCCAAAGTTATTATGCGGGATACGGAGGTCGGACAGGTAAAGTCAGCCACCCATCAGATTATGTAAATTCAGTTCTTTGTTCCTACAAAAACGATTACATGTTTAAGCACATGGGTTTGCATTATCCGTCTTCCTAAAATATGTCTTTAGATTTTATGAACGAAATTTATATTTTTTACTAAAGGTATTTGTAATATTATACTTGTATAATTAGTTTCAAGTTCTATTGTATCTTTAGTTCTAGTTTGTTCACATGAATTCGTTATGAAATAAATAAATAATTGTAAAATTAAAGCTTATAGATAAAATCATAATTATAATACTATCATAAATTGGAAGACCCTTCCGAATCCATATCATATAATATTTGTCATTTATTTTAATTAATGTGAAAAGACTGAATATTATTTTATATTAATTGCCTTAATAAATTTATATGAGTTCGTATAAAAGCTATCAAAAAGTCGCTTTATTTTCACTAACAACCTTAATAAATAAGGACCTCACTTGCTCTTTATGTTGAGAGTTTGTTTACTATTATTTATACGTACAATATATATGTATATGTTTTTAAAAGTAAAAATAAAAAAACCTATAATGATAATATAACTAGGGGCGCCAACAAACCCTCAATTTCGACTCGCTGTGCTCGCGAAATCTCGGGTGCCGTTTGCATATTGAGCGAAGCGAGCCCAGTGTATTCATTCATCGTTTCCCATTGACTTCAATGGGATATCATTTTTTTGACATGATAAAAAAAAAACATTTTTTTTTGGACATTTTTCAATTTTTTTTTCTTAAAAACCATCACCTAATATGTGTCTTTTTGTATGCAAAGTTTCATAATTTTCCGTCAAGTAGTTTTTGAGCCAATTCGTGACAAAGAATGCAAAAAGTCTCCAGTAAAACGCTCCGCTCACTTCGTTCGCTTCGCTCAAATATGTACCGCAAAATTAGAAGATGATAAAAAACTTAACTGAAGCTATTGTTCCAAAGATACATTCGCCAAAACAGGGGGGTGTACGTATATTCCACCCTTATACAGGGTGGGCCAAAAATTTTTGCACTTTTGAAAAATGTCTAGAAATAAAAGTACAAATGTTATTTTGTTTATGATTTATTTAACGTAATTATCATTTATTAAAATTTATTTTTTAAAAATGACATCGTCGAGATGTGCTCCGTCTCGTCGTTGGCACTCCTGCAATCGACTACGTAAACTTTGGAAAACTCGTTGACACATGCTGCGAGGAATCGCGACTATCTCCTCGTGGATGTTTTCTTTTAATTGGGATATGGTCGTCGGCTTATTAAGGTATAATCGACTCTTCAGATATCCCCACAAGAAAAAATCGCAAGGTGTAAGGTCCGGGCTTCTGGGAGGCCATGGGATATCACCTCTGCGAGAAATCAATTTGTTAGGAAACATTTCTTTGACCACCGGTACAGTCACGTTTGATGTATGGCATGTTGCTCCATCTTGTTGCATCCAAGTCCGGCTATTGTACCCTTCAAATTCATGCAACTGTGGTGTCAAAAACTCTCGCAACATTTTCACGTATTACACTGAGTTCACAATTACGTTATTTCCTTGATTATTTTCAAAGAAGTATGGACCGATTATGCCCTTTACGGATATGGCAGCCCACACTGTCGTTTTTGGTGAATGAAGAGGCTATTGGTGTTTATAGTGAGGGTTTTCCGTGCTCCAATATCGACAATCATGTTTATTTACGTGACCATTAATGTGAAAATGGGCCTCGTCCGTAAACAATACATTCTCAAGGCTAGAAAATCGCTCCAGTATAGTGTCAGCAAATAACTTGCGTTGAATGTAATCGTTTGGTTTCATCTCCTGTACAATTTGAAGCTTATATGGGTGCAGTTGCAAGGTCCAAATGCAAGATTCGCCGCAGACTAGTTCTTGGTATAGCAAGAGCCGCCGACCGCTAACGCGTAGATGATTCTGGATCGTCCCTTACAGAAATTTCGACCTCCCGAATGTTCTCTTCGCTTCTTCTTGAACGTGGTCGCCCAGTTTGTTTAATATTCGTTGTCGATCCCGTTTGCTCAAACTTTTTAACCCAAGCTTTAATTAAATTAACACTTGGACACTCACTTACACGTTGTAATCCGTATTCAACTCTAAAGAGGCGTCGTACAGTAACGTAGGAATCGTTGTTTTTGTAAAATTGTTTTACGCAAAAAGCACGCTGTTGTCCCGTGAAGCGCTCCATCGTGACTAAAATTGCATTAAACGACGCACAATTCCCCGCCACCCGCGCGCCCCTTGCTCTCACGGTTTTGGAGAAATCAAGTGTTGCTATTTGCAAAAATTTTTGGCCCACCCTGTGCAACAATATTTTGTTGGAGATTTGTTATTGTATAGGAGTTTTATACATTTAATTTACGAGACAAACGTAACAAAAGTAACTATTTAGATATATTTAGATATATAGAGTATTAATCAATAAAGGTCGTTAATAAACCTTATAAGATCCGTTTAAAGACTTAGTTACATTTTATCCGAATTTATAACTATCATTTAGAGAAACCAGCCCTGTGTTTAAGCAACCGAAGTTGTATAATCATTTATAGCAACAAATTTTAATATTCATTTATATGACTTCAATATCAAACTAATTGAATTTACTTATTCTATTATATTTTAACTTGGGATTGAGATAATGACTCATTATTATAGTCGAATACAAACTAACGCTAAATACGAAAACATAACTTTTGTTGCTTCCATTGACAACTTTCTATTCTATTTGCTATTCGTAGTTCAGAACTCGAAACAAATAGGTTTAACAAAGCGTATCTCTAGAAAGTTTAATAATCGGTGACTGTGAAGTAAAGTTAATAAATCCTTCATGGGTCTGAGTATACGCATATATAATAAAGTTCCACAAGATATCTTAGACCTTCCATTTCTTAGTTTTAAATCTAAAATCAAAAGTTTATTGTTAAATAAAGCTTATTACAACGTTCAAGAGTTTTTAGTGGATCGAAATATATGGAACTTAAGTTGTAGAATCATTTGCAGGATTTATATTATATTATAATTAATATACATCACCTATTGTTATATTTCTTTTGAAAAGAGCAACTGTTGAGTTTCTGGCCGGCTCTTCTCAACAGAGCAGCATTCCGAGCCGGTGGTAGCTTGCTTACGGACGGACTACACTGACCTTTTTTTGAATTGTAATAATTGACGATTCAAAAGTGCGTGTAAATGCCTACTTGAATAAAGATATTTTGAATTTTGAATTTTTTTTAAAAGTTCTCACAAATGTGGGTGAATGTTTGTTTGCAACTTTAGCTATGATTTTTTTTTTGCTTTAATGAAATGTTAATATAATTCTAGATACATATTCAGCAGATATTATATTTCCATATTGTTTATTCGATAAAGTTGAATAATATTCGTTAGAATGGATCTTTAACATCTTCTCTAATAACTTTGTTAAAAAATATTTGTAATTATAATGGCTGACTATGAGATAAAAATTGAACGTGAAGTTTACTTTTATACTCAACTAAGTATGTGTACAAGGAACAAATTCAACTTTAAATGTTTTTTTCTTTAAAATCTTTTTTTTGTCCGTATTAGTAAAAATATTGTCAAAAAATTTTTTACTTAGTAAATTACTTTTCTTTTGTACCCATTTCATAATGATATTAATAATTTATTTTAATTATTAATTTAAAAACCCTGTATTTTGTATTCTATTATAATTCCATTTTTATTATTCCATTTGCTTTGACTGTAGTTACTTTGGGAATACGAGATTGACGTTAATGAAATATTGTGGTTATTTCAGCCCACAAAGTTATTAGACTGGTTGAAAAGGTCACCCAGGTAAAATCACCCAACCTTTCCAATGTGTAAATTCGGTTCTTTGGACGATTACTTTACAGCATGTGGATATTTAATCGGAGCCTTTTGCCAAAACGTATGTTGAGATGTGTACAGTTCCCGTATTTGTCCCCGGTTCTTATAATTATTATTTTGCTACTCAATAAAGTGTTTCTTTTATGTAACAGGAGGGCAGACGAGCGTGAGGGTCAAGAGAAGTGTTCACCACTGCCCACAAATTCTTGCAACATCCGGAGAATTGCAAGAGCGTTGCGGGTCTTGGAGATTAGGATATACGCCTTTCTTGAATGTACCCATTTATAATCGTTCCGGTTCCGGTTTGATACTTATACACAACACGATACAACACACACACTATACACGTCAACTCAAGAACTGCCAAAAACTCCTACCTCTAAAGGACATAACCAGATACGAAATATACTTACTGTCGTAGAAGAAAAGTATAAACAGAGCCATTCAGAATATTTTGATGTTTGGTGAAGACCAAGATCAACTTGTTATGACCTTGTTACGATATTAGCCCAAGTGCGAGAAATGCCTAAATTTAATAAACATTTTATTACATATAATTTTATGTAAGTTTGCACAACCTAAGTTACAAAAAAAACTCAACAAAATCTGAGATCTAGATAATATAATTAATTCTGGTGCAGCAACTTTAATATTAACAAACAATCAGACACCTTACATCAAAGGTAACCTAAGATACTTACTTTAAAATTCAGAATTCAAAGAAAATTCGAAAATAACAGGAAAAGTTAAAAAGGTATCTTTCTAGAAATCAGCGAACAAAAAGAAGGAAAATGAACAACAATAAAAAAATATAATTTATCAAGTATAAAATTAATAATAAATAAGGGTTATATAATATTATTAAAATGATTAAACAAAAAGTCAATGCTTATGAACGAAGATTGAGAAGATATGACGAGGCCAATGTAATATAAATTCTAAATATACAATTGCAAGATTATCATGATAGGTCTTATAGAAGTTATTAAATAATCAAAATTACTCCGTCAATCGAAATTCATGTTTATGACGTTACTGCAAAGTAAAACTATAAAATCAAGATCTTCGGAACATAGATACTGAAACTAGGAAACTGTTAACAATTAATAAGATAAACCACCAAAAAGCAGCAGCAGAACGGTTATATTTACCATTAGAAAAAGGCGGCAGGGGATTAATTACTATCGAAACGTTGTGTAAGGTACAGTTGTTAATATAGGAAGTATTTAGATACAGAATCAATTATTTAATCAATTGTTATAGATTATTTTATTGAAAATATTAACCTACATGACAAAAATAAAACTCAATATTCAATAAAGAAGAAATCAGCAAAGCACTTTAGAGAAATAGGACTGCGGAAAAATAAAAACTACACGGACTTAGAAACAAAAGAAGCAACAATATACACTAATATTAATCCACGGACAACCAAACCCACGCACGAACGAACGAACGAATATCAGTATGAACAAAAAAAATCGTATTACCCCTTGAAATCGATTTTAAAATATTGTACCAAAAATATACTTTTAATTAACAACTAACATATATATTGGTTTATGTGATGAGAATCCTTATTAAAAAAATGTAACAGTATTTCAAAGCTCTACAAGTCGCTAAATAGTAAACATTAAAAACATCTGAATCAGAAGAAATCCTGATTACGCAAACGAATTGAGATTTTGTACTTCGACTTTGTTAAACATAAATATATATGTAATTATATAATTTTAATACAACAAGATTTCATAATGAAATGACTTTAGTTCCAACTATTGATTTAAGTTTTAACATACCAATTAAAACGTATATAAGTTTATCAAAAAGTTACTTATTCTTACTCAAAATTACTCTTATATTTGAGTCTCCACATCTAACTTCAAAGATATATCGTAGACGATACTTACGGGTATCGTGTATGTTTAATAAAGTTACTATGAATACGTTTATTAATCGTATATAATTAATGTATTGCTTCGTGCTCCGGAGATAATGTTTAATACATTATACTGTTTTAATATATTTCATGAAATAATTTAATTAATTATTGACTCCCTTTTCACACGACAATATACGATACAAAATATTTTATACTTTAAAATATAAAATATTTAAAATATAATAATATGTACCTTAATTACATTTAGAATAACCATTTTTTTTTCATCCGTTGACTTTGATTTTCATTTCGTTTGAATTCTGAAGTTCGTATGATTAAAATATAGAAATACTCACTCCGTGTAATTCTGAATATTTATCAATTTAACGCTACGTATGCATTTACAGTTTAAATTATTCACGTGAGTGATTATCTCGTTAGTGTCGCTAATTAACTGCTCGTTCCAAGTACAATTATCTCAACATCATCAATTAAGTATTGTCATTCATAGTATTGGATATTATATACGAATTTTAAGTAATGTACTCGTATATGCACATCTTATATATTATGTAAAACGACGTCACCCCGTCTGTTTGTTTGTGTTATTAGTATATTTTTTGGTATAAAAGGTGATTTGATCAAAAGGTGTTATTAGGTTGCGTGTAATACCCATGCAACAATTAGTTTACTTTATTGGTGAATGGAATTTGCACATCCTATATTATATTTGATTTATGGATAAGACAATAATTAAGTTTTTATAATATATTTAGGTAACTTATTACGACACTGTTATGACTTCTTTCTTTCAACGTAAACACTAATCTCGCCTGTTAATATATTTCAATTCGAGGGATTAGGTTGAAAGCATTTTGAATGTAAGTCAAATATATTACGATCTGCTCTTACTTAATTCCCTTGGTGATAATTTTACTTGGATTAAGTTGATTTAACATAAAAATTTGTTTAATCCTTCCGAATCTAAACGAACTCCGAATTGTCGGTATTTTTGTACTCGTAACAAGCATAAAATTATCGTTATAGATCAGTCCCTTGAAAGGGTTTGGACGTGGACGTGGACGTGGACGTGGACGTGGACGTGGACGTGGACGTTGACGTGGACGTGGACGTGGCCGTGGACGTGGACGTGGACGTGGACGTGGACGTGGACGTGGACGTGGACGTGGACGTGGACGTGGACGTGGACGTGGACGTGGACGTGGACGTGGACGTGGACGTGGACGTGGACGTGGACGTGGACGTGGACGTGGACGTGGATAGTGTTTAATAGTGATAGTAATTCAGGACGTCCACGTCCTGAATTACTATCCTATACTACTACTACTACTATACGTCCAATAACTTAATTTATATAATTATTCCATTTCCATTGATATAAAACTTTTATAGTTTATTCTTTCTTATTCATAGTTACTAGTAACTAGTCTCGTATGACACAGTTGGAAGCTTAATATACAGCATATTAAACTTCCAACTGTGTCATTTAAAAGTAACCGTGATAACCGGGAGAGAGGATAATACAAGACAATTTGATATCGACGTGCGATGAGATCTCCAGCAGAGTACTTACTTCCACTCGTACACGGAATTAGCATCGAGGATTAGAAAATTGTATTGGACTCTTTTGTATCCCGTCCTGATTCCTTAATGTTGTTATCGGTTATCTCTCTAAAACAGACTGCGTTCTAATTTTGCTGCCAGCTATATTATCAAAGTTTTAAAACGTTCATAATAGAAGTGATTTTGTATTTTATTATAATGGCAAAGAGATGACATAAGTAAAATTATTTTATTTAATATACTTACATAACATAATGACACCTACTAATCTATATTACCTACTTACGAATTCTACTTGCTTTATTGTCCTTTTTGCTTTGTTTGTGGTTAGTTCTGAAACACGAAATTAAAGCCAATTAAATGTTGTGGAAATTTGAGCGTGTGAAAGTATTATGCGGGATAAAGAAGTCAACCAGGTTCAGAATATGTAAATTCAGTTCAGTTCTTGTAAATTGTGATCTTTAAAACGATTACATGTTTTAGCATATGGGTTTGCATTAACCACCTTCTCAAGAAATGTCTTTTAGTTTTATGATCAAAATTTCAATAGTTTATAAATTACAGGTTTTTGTAATATTAGATATTTAGTAAAGATTTCAATTAGAACTTTAATTTTGCTGTCGTAAGTTTGTTATGAAACGTGAATGAAAATAATTGTAACTCTCAGCTTAAAAGACAAGATTTGTTCCATATACACGATATTTTTTTTGCAACAAACGTTAAATATTTTTTTTTATGTTAGAGGAGGGCAAACGAGCTTGCGGGTTACTGATAATATGTGATCACTTTTGCAACATCCAAGGATTCACAAGAGCGCTACATAATGTTAACTATTTATTTAAAAGTATTTTTTAGTTTCCCATTATGAAAACCCCATTTGTCGCATCACAGCTTTTCGAGAACACTCCTGTCAATGCTTCGCCAAGCATTAGTATACTGAACCTCGACATTTCGTGTTTCGTGGGCATCTGGAGAACAAGGCTAAGTTAGCCTCGATGAAATTGGGAGTAATCAGTAGAACGAGGCAGTATTTCAGGCCTGACCAAAGACTTGCGCTCTATAAGGCGTAGCTCCGGCCACACATGGAGTGTACTATTCTTTTCTTTGCTCCAGATCACCCAAATATCAGCTTCTACTGTTTGACCGTGTACAAAGGAGAGCCGTTCGGATTGTCGGAGACCCGGTGGTCTACGAGCTGTTGGACTCTTTGAAATTGCGTAAAGATGTGGCTTTTCTGTGCGTCTTTTACAACGGAGAGTATGCCGAAGAACCATTTGATCTTATACCTAACACCGAACTTCATCACTGCACAGCACATCATTGACTCCAATACCTCAATAATTTCAAGAACCTTTTACGTACCTACGTACGACCTTTTTACGTACCACTTGAATGTGAACGAATTCTCTTTGGCAATATTTCCAGATCAATACACATGGGCACCTTCAAAAACGGCGTATACTCCTACCTCCAAGGTTGGTAGCGCTCTTGTAAACTCTCGAATGTTGTAAGAGTTCGTGGTTATGTTCACGTATCAACACGTATCATCAATGACTCGTTTGCCTTTAAAATTAAAAAAAAATCTATAATAAGTCTGAGAAACAATATTATAGCTTGACTTGACGTAAAAATTATTAAAATATTTACAATAACTAAAACTAAACTAAGACAATATTTTGTACAAATAATGAAATAGACATTTTTAAATTAACTTACAATGTATATAAACTGTGTGTCAGTGTGTCATTCAGTCGAACCCCAACTTGGCTTACAACAATAAGAGTGCTGTCAGTGCAAAAGTGCGTAATGTAAGTTGGGTCCTGTTATACAAAAAGATTTTCTTGTATCTTTATTATATTTTGTTTCTTTATTGTTTGTCAAAATGTTTACATAAATGTTCTAAACCTTTTCAATAACACATACTAGCATACTTTACTATTTTCGGCTGCTATTGAATCACTAAACACAATAACATATAAGACTGTGGTAACCGATCATGAAGTATTCATAAGATATAATGATATTACAATATTGTGATGCAGAGATTTAAACAGAATAATAAAAATACAAGAGCGCAATAGAAATAGTACTGATAACAATTATTTCAGAGTCTTTACATTAATTTATTAACTAATATTCAAATAATTAAGTTTAAAAAGTCATCTAATCCTTTTAATAAATGTATCCGTTGGAGAGTACAACATTCATTCAACATACATCAGACATGTCGTGTCATGTTTTGTCCGAAACCAACAGGTTCTATGAAGCAACATGCACACGGCTTCGTACGAATATTAAGTCTGTAACCAAATCTAGAAACATTTACGAGATGAGTTTTAATGGACCAATAAGATGTTCTTGTAACCAGATGATGTGGAAGCAAATTATACTATATAATAACTATGCTTTTGTGATTATTTAATTTAACAAACATACTTAATATGTGTAAACTAATAATTAAATATAATAAATAGGTTAACATTGATTTGTTTACAAGTTTGTTAACAGGAAGTAAAAAAGTCTACATTATATTAAACTTTCATCACATATCGTTCTCATTTGGCAAATCAATAATTAAGTGGTAATATGGCATAAAATATAATAGAATTCATTAGTTCCTACGCAAACGCAGGCATAGGCAAGGTATTAAGAAATCCTTTACAAAAAAATATTTAAATTCCAAATGATCAGTTTTGAACAAAAATTGACAGTAGTTTATGTACCACTATAACCTTATATAAATACTTCGTTAAGGATTAATGAACAAATATTTAATTTTACTTCGAATATAATATTTGTCCGCTATTGTGTTTATTGCAGTTGTATAATTGTTGAAGTTACAAATAATAGCATTAATATTAAGTACTAAAAAAATTTAAATATAACTTTTATCATTTATCCATAAAACCCACGAAAAAAGTACATTTAATTTGACGAAGAAAAGTACATAATAAGAATAATTTTCTAGAAACATACAAAAACAGACCAAAAAAATAAGGAAATCATATAATCAACTAGAAATATTTTTTGGAAATAAAACATTTTCCTTTTATGAATTTTTAGCCAATTTTTCGTAAGAATTTATGTATTAAATCGACGATATTATTGATTTATTGTATAATATCTTTCTCCTAATAACATCTCAAGCACTTTAAATACTCTAAGTTAAATACAACAAAGAAAAGTATAAAACTATTAAGAAGTTCGTTTTAAACGTTGAAGTTAAAATAAATTTAAGCCGTTCTATTTATTAACCGTGTTTTAACACGAATTCCGTTTACAGGAAATTCTATTTTAAAGTAGGATAAATAATTGTAGATTTCATTAATAACCACATTTAAATTTTGTTAAATGACATCGATATTAAAATGATTCGTGGTTTTTATCAGGAAATATTATGCGTTGAAATTTTTGGAATTGAAATAAATATGCGTCGGAAGTCATTACATTATTTTATCGTTTCAATTGATCGCTGCTTATTACAGTAATGTTGGGGATTTATTTAATGCGTACCAACCACAGTTCTATCAGTAAGTTAATTATATAAGTATTTCCATTTTCACGTATAAATACTAAATAAAATAGCCTTCTCATGATAAATATTCGATTTGTGACATGTTTTATGATTGTCTATCTGTTGTCTGAACGCAGCTGGAAAAAATTTGTATTTTAAGAATATGTACTTGCGCAAAAGATTAGCAACATTCTTATAAGTGTTTTGTTTGTTGTATACTGTGTATTGTCGTGATCTTTATTTATAGCTGTGACTAAACCCTAAGTACAATATTAGAGGTAAAACAAAGTGTTTGAACACAATTTAAATATACGTAATGTATCTAAAATTGAAGCAATTCTACACGAGCACCCTTCAGAAGTTTGTATGTAGATTAGTTACCATTGTCTCTGCACTGTAATTGTCAAAATCTGATTACAAAGTTCATACGTAAACTGCAGATCCACTGACAAAAAATATAATTTTAACTAATTAACTACTAAAAATATACGTTTTTATGATAAAAAATATTACTTTGAAAAATGTGATACAAAAAATAAATAAAACAATGTTTCAAGGGAATATGCTAATCCCGTTAATTAGTGTCTGAGTCCTAGCTGGTTCTGTCGAGAAAAATACGTTGGCTGGCTGTGAGTTATGACCGACATTAATATTGTCCGCACTTCCTCTCGCTTACCGCCTATTTACCAGCCCAAAGCTGCTCTCTGCAAACCGCTAAGTAGCAGACACATTAAAAACATCTGGATCAGAAAAAATCCCAATTACGCAAACGAATTGAGATTTTTTATTTTGACTTTGTTAAAACAAATTATTAATAAAATAATTTTATTAAAACAAGATTAGATTATATTATGAAATGAGTTCAGTACCCACTACTGAATTAACACTTATTTACTATCTATTAAAGGGGACAAGAAGTTGAAATGTAAAGACTTAATTTACCAAAACTTTGCATATATATTTTAGACAACACTTACGGGTGGTTGTATGTTTAATCGAGTACTATGTGTACTACTCACATATAATTAATGTTCTGCTGCGTGCTCTTGAGATTTTACTACATTTGTATTGTGAATATATTTAATTGAATATTGTAAGTAAATATTGTCCCTCTTTTCACACGACACTATGCTCCGACGACACCATGAAATACTTAAAAAAATAATGATATTTACCGTTCTTATACATACAATATCTTATTTTTTTTCATCCATTGACTATGATTTTTAACCTTTGCTGATTTTGTTTGAATTCTGAAGTCACTGCAGCAGTCGTGATGTTCGTGGGATTGAAAAACAGAAATACCTACATCGAACAATTCTGAATATTTATCAATTTAACGCTACGTATGCATTTACAGTGTAAATTGTTCACGTGAGTGATTATCTCGTTAGTGTCGCTAATTAACTGCTCGTTCGAAGTACAATTATCTCAACATCACTCATTTAAATATTGTTATTCATAGTATGGGATACCTATGTACGAATTTTAAGTAGTGTACATGCATATTTTATTTATTATGTAACAAGACGTCATCCACGTCTTTTAAATTATAAACCCTGTATTATTTTATTCCATTATAAGCGTATTATTCCGTTTTCTTTGTCTGTGGTTACTTTGGGAATAGGAGATTGACGTGAATGGAATGTTGTGGCTATTTAAACCCACAAAGTTATTAAACGGGTTGAAAAGGTCAGTCAGGTAAAATCAACCAACCTTTCCAATATATAAATTCGGTTCCTTGTTATTATAAGGACGATTACTTTACAGCATGTTGTTATTTGATCGGCGCCTTTTGTAAAAAAGTATGTTAATGTTACAGTTACAATTACAGTTACAGTTACAAATCATGTATTAGTCCCCGGTACTTATAATTATTATTCTGCTATTCAAAGTGTTTTTATTATTAGTAGAATAAGCATTACCAGTATTACCTGGTCTGGCATTAGAATTGTATTGGTAAATAATATTTAAAGGTTGTTGTTAATCTTGTTGAAAGAACAACACACTGACGACAATGAGTAATGGAATTATTTCTTGAAGTAGAGGGGCGAAATACGTATGCTTCCTTAGTTGCATAAATAAAATACTAGTGTGATTTTGTATTTACAGATAAATATATATAACTTTCTATTGTTTACTTATTTTCCTTTTCCTAACTTACTTACTTACGCAAAGTTTTTTATCATAATGATATAAAATATGTTTTACTTTGAGTTTGCAACTTTATACCTTAATATTATTAACTTTAATATCTCATTCGATTTGTCTGTTAATATGTTTAATGTTCCTATTTTATACCTGATTTGGCTTTTGTGTATGCAGAATTTACAGTTTAATAACTATTATTATTATTATTTGCTATTATTCTAATAGGGTACTTTAATCCTTTTATGTCTGAAAATAATATCTGTTTACGAATAATGCTCTTTTATTTGTCCTAAAACAATATTTGAACGTTGTTCTTTAGCTTATTAAGAGTATGTATATATTTATATACATATATATCGCTTGAAGAAAATATTCTTTGAAGTCAAATAAAAGAAAACATACATTTCTTTTCAGTAATAATATTCATTCTCGCTGTCCAGGAATTATATTAATATTATTGTTAATATTTGTTAGGATTAAATAATGACAAACAGCGAATATTTATTTGTATTTATTTAAGACAATCATCTTGTAACATATTAATCATATCATACGTGATCCTTTCGATATTTTTTGAGATATCAGTTGAATTACATTAAATATATATACACCGACTATGCACGTAGATACATAATAGTTAACTACAGGGTGTGATTTCTTTTCAGGAGTTAATACATTTTTATATGTATATTTCACAGAGGTCGAATGATCCCTTTAGACATAAGCATTCTATGTAATAAAATCTAGCATTCTTAATTGTTATATATTTTGGAACACATGATGAATTAAACTCACTAAAACGTACCAATAGAAGATTCTATTATCGGAATTAAAAGCTGCCAAACAATTTGAAACTATCTTTTCAGAAATGAAACTGTTTTATTTTATATCATGCGAATAACCCTCGCATTATGAATCCAACAATATACTATTATCAAGTTATACATTTACAAGTTTATAATAATACAACCTCAGTTATGTGATTATTACCCATATAAAACTTCTAATATTAAACTTCTATAGTTACTTCCTTTTTCATCATAGTTCCTAGTAACTAGTTGCGTAGCTGTATATTAAAGTTCCAACTGTGTCATTTAAAAGTAACCGTGAGAGGATAATACGAGACAATTTGATTTCAACGTGCGATGAGATCTCCAGCAGAGTTCTTAATTCCACTCGCAGACGGAATCATCAGCATCGAGGATTAGAAAATTGTATTGGACACTCTTTGTATTCCGTCCTGATATTTTTGTATACGTCCTTAACACTAAACCTACCAAGTACCGGTCAAATTGACCGTTCTTAAACTTTTGTAAAACTTACACATTTTTAAACGTTATAATATCGTTATCAAACTACATGACAATTCTTAGAATATGCATATAATATTTTCTACACTTAGTTATTTCCATTATTACCTGCATTATATAATAAAATAACTTTTAATTACCGGTCAATTTGACGACGTGCGGTAGGAACAGGTATACAAGAATTGTCGGTAGGTTTAGTGTTAATGTTATTATCGGTTCTCTCTCTAATAGGGACTGCATTCTCGTTTTGTTACCAACTATATTATCTGAGTTTTAAGACTTTCGTAATAAGTTAATTTAAATATGAAAGCAATCAAATTATATTTAAATAATGTCATATCTTAGTAAAAAGAAAAAAAATGGTTTTATTTGACACAAAACCTAATTTGGTAAATTCAAATTTTAAAACAACTATGAAAACACTAATTGGTATGATGAACGTTCCATTTCTACTTGCTTTATTGTCTATTTAATTTTTTGTTCTTACTAAATCAATTACATGTTTTAGCACATGGGTTTTCATTAACCATCTTCTTAGAAAAGGCTTTTATGATTTTTTTTATTTACAGGCATTTTTAACATTATATAATTCATTGCTAAGTAAATAAGTTTTTCGGCAAAAGTTCATCCGAAAAGCCCTCCTTTCCTTGGAAGTTCATAAGTCGAGTGGGCCAAATGGTATCTCTCCAGTTGTGCTACGAACATGTGCCCCTGAGTTGACACCCGTGCTAACGCGTCTATTTCGGTACTCCTACCTTAAAGGCGTAGTCCCGGTCTCATGGAAGCGTGCCCTTGTCTATCCGATCCCTAAAAAAAGGTCATAGCTCGGATCCAGCTAACTACAGACCTATCGCCATTACCTCTCTTCTCTCCAAAGTAATGGAAAGCATTATCCATAAACAGCTCCTAATCTACCTCGAGGATCAAAAGTTGGTCAATGACCGGCCATATGGCTTTCGCTATGGTCGATCGGCTGGTGATCTTCTGTTATATCTTACGTACCGTTGGGCAACTATTGAAAGCAAGGGAGAGGGTCTGGCAGTTAGTCTGGATATGGCGAAAGCCTTCGATCGTGTATGGCACAAGGGGCTTCTTTCAAAGCTACCTTCCTATGGGCTTCCCGAGAGTTTATGCAAGTGGATCACCAGCTTCCTCACTGGGCGGAGCATACAGGTCATTATCGACGGTTTCGGACCCCAAGCCCGTGAACGTTGCTGTACCTCAAGGCTGCGTGCTATCCCCAACTCTGTTCCTCCTGCACATCAAAAATGTGTTGGATATTTCCAACATATATTGTTATGCGGATGACAGCACTGGGGATGCGGTATATTCTGGCCGTGCAGGTCTCTCTCGGGAAAACGTCGACGAGTGCCGAAAGAAACTTGTGTCTTCTATAGAGACTTCCTTGGGGATGATCTCTGAGTGGATTGATTTGAACCACGTTCAGTTCAATCCAGAGAAAACACAAGTTTGCGCGTTTACCACTAAGAAAACCCCATTTGTCGTATCACCGCTCTTCGAGAGCCCTCCCCTCATTGTCTCGTCAAGTATCAGAATACTAGGTCTCGACATTTCGACCGATTGTCAGTTTCGTGGTCATCTGGAGAGCAAGACCAAGTTGGCCTCGAAGAAATTGGGAGTGAGCAATAGAGCGAGGCAGTATTTCAAAACTGGTCAAAAACTTGCGCTCTATAAGGCACAGGTCCGGCCGCACATAGAGTACTGTTCTCATTTCTGCTCCGGATCACCCCAATATCAGCTTCTACCATTTGACCACGTACAACGGAGAGCCGTTTGAATTGTCGGGGACCCGCTGCTCTGCGAAAGGCTGGGCATTGCGTAGAGACGTGGCTTTTTTGTGCGTCTTCTACCGTTTGTTCCGAAGAACTATTCGATCTGATGCCTGCCGCCGAATTTCATCACCGCACAGCGCGCCATCGGCTCCTTTACCATTCCTACCACCTGGATGCGTGGCGATCCTCTACTGTGCGGTTCTCTAGGACTTTTTTCCACGTTCCACTCGTTTGTGGAATGAACTCCCTTCGGTGGTATTTCCAGATCGGTACGACAAAAAAGGCGTTTACTACTACCTTCAAGGCCGGCAACACTCTTGTAAATCCTCGGAAGTTGCAGGAGTTCATGGGCGGCGGTGATCACGACCATCTGTGGACCCGCCAGCTCGTTTGTCCTGCTCTAAAATTTAAAAAAAAAGCAGTTTAAATAATATCTTTAGTTTTACTACGTTGTCACAAGTTCGTTATGAAGCTATCTTAAATTGGAAAACAATTTTCGCAAATCTATGCCATTGCTTAAACGTATCTTTCTTCTCTTTCAGAACCTTTTGCACATATTCATTCCACCACCACGTTTCTTTATTTATCACACCTTTTCCTTTCGTTTCACCTAATACATCCTTTGCCACACTTTTTATCCATCCCGCCATTTCGTTCCAACTATCGTTCAAGGATTTTTCTTCTGCACTACTCATATTTCTAATTTTATCTGTCACTCTGTTTTTAAATTTACTCACATATTCTTCCTTCTCTAACAAATACCATTTTATTTTAGGTGGGGGTCGTTTCTTGAACATATTTTTACGCACTACATGTTTAATTTCCATGATGAGGAGCCTATCCTGTGCTATCTATATCATATAATATTAGTTATTTATTTTAATTAATGTAAAAAGACTGAATATTGTTTTAGATTAATAACCATAATGAAATTATATGAAGTACCTTTATAGACTACCGATAAATTGCTTCATCTCCGCCGACAACTTTATAAATAAGGACAACAACTGACAACTTTATATATACAGTTATAAAACAACATCAATCTATCAATATATTATTTTTAATTATAGAAAGATATACAAAGGGACAGATAAATAAAAAGAGAGAATTTCTGTCAATCAGACATAAAATGAATATTTATCACAAAGTTTGTTATAAAAAGACATTAGAGATTTATAGTACAGGTGACAGGCGATTTTCCGATGCCTTCGGTTTGCCGATGACGGAGTCACTAAGGCTAAAACTATGGAAGACCTGGGTACAATGCTCGATGATCTCAGTAGCGCCTCTGGACAAGTAGACCAAAAATGAAGAGCCAAGCTTAGCCAAGGACAATACTTTGGGGGAAGCCTATGTCTTGCAATGGGCGTTATAGAATAAACCTTATAAAACTCGTTTAAAGAAATTTTACACATTCACATTTTATCCGAATTTATAACTAACGTTTCGAGGACCGTAACTTCTAGCCCTGTATTTAAATCATGGAAATTTTAATTTGTATAAAGTCGTATAACTTCAATATCAAACTAATTGAATTACTACTAACTCAGTTATAATTTAATTTTTCATTGAGACAATGACTTATTATTATAGTGGAATACAAACTAACGCGAAAACATAACTTTTGTTGCTTCCATTCACAACTTTCCATTATATTTTCTGTTCGGAGTTCAGAACTCGAAACAAATAAGTTTAACAAAACATATCTCTAGAAAGTTTATTAATCGGTGACTGTGAAGTAAAGTTTTCACAAATGTGGGTAAATGTTTGTTTGCAACTTTAGCCATGAAGTTTTTTAAATAAATATACATAAATCATTATATAAGTTACATTATTTAAATATGCTTCTAAGTACATATTTAATATATTAAATATTTTCATATTTTTATCTGCAGTGTAGCTTAGTGCTACCACTAACGCTAACAGTATATATATTAAAGATAGTACCAGAAGCATTAGAAAATTTAAACATTTCGAATATATATTTCTTATTCTTGTCCTTCTGACTGTGTTTCACTCAATCTCCATATGTAATATAAAATTACTGAGCATTGAAATCTAGTTCTCTGCTAGGAAACATGCTACTGTTGTACACGTCAGTGTAAAACATTGAATTCCAAAGAATAGAAGTTGAGTATTTAGCGAAAACCCATGTACATTACGGTACATTGTGTTGGTATTTAAAAACACAAGGGACACTGCTGGCGACACATTTATGCATTGGAAAGCGTAATGAACAAAAATGCAGCTTACGCGAGTGTTATTCGTATCTTAAAAATAATAGCATTGGACATTGTTGAAGGTTCGCTATGATATTTATAAATCTAAATGAAAATAATAGGACTTTCCTAAGACTATTGCCAGGACATGTGTGAGAAGTAACCAAAAATGCAATATTATGTTTGAATTACATAATCAATGTACATTTGGTAATAAAAGGATAATTGATTTATTGTAAAAATGTTATAATCCAAAATTATTAAATCCATAAAAGTAACCGTAAAATATGACATTTGATAAAATATATTCAAATAGTGAAGAAGAAATAAGAATCCCACACCAAATGTGGAGGAATATTACATTACTGCAGCGATCAGCATCAGGATCATTGATGGACGAACGTGTAGATGTGAGGCGAAGTCGAGGCACACATACGTGAGTCCATCTATGTCTAGTTGCATCCAAGGCTTGAATAATCTATTTAAGATTTAAGATTGAGTAAAATAGAATGAATGATATTGATAACTATTTGAAATAAATATGTATTGTAATATAACTTGACAATAAATAAAACTAAACTAAGGCAATGCTCTTCAAATTACATACGATTTTGAGTTTAATATAATAGACATTTCTAAATTAACTTACAATGTATATAAACTGTCTGTCAGTGTGTCATTCAGTCGAACCCCAACTTGGTTTACAATAATAAGAGCGCTGTCAGTGCAAAAGTGCGTAATGTAAGTTGGGTCCGGTAATACAAAAAGGTTTTCTTGTTTCTTTATTATATTTTCATTTCTTGATATGTTCTTATATAATAACACAGTTTGTCAAAATATTTGCATACCTCCTGAAGAATCAATCTATTTGTTTACTAATATTCAAATAATGAAATTAAAACGACACAAAATATTAAAAAAAAAACTATCTACTTAAGAGTAGTACATATCCATTTTAATCTCTAGCATGCATCGTGCATCAGATATGTCGTGTGACATGAGTTGTCCGAGACCAACAAGTTCTGTGGAGCGACATGACCACGGCGTTGTAGCGAGTTTGAGTCTGTAACCAAGTCTAGATGCATATATGAGACGAGTTTTAATGGATAGTAACAAAATTATGTAAGAGCAAAATATAACTATATAATAACTTGCCTTTTGCGTTTATTTTCATTTATCAAATATAATCAATATGTGTACAGTAACAAGTAAATATACGAGGTAACATCTGTCATTACATAAATTACAATAAAGTTAATTTGTTCGTACGTAAAAAATCGCACTGTATAAAAATCGATCACAAAACTTCATTAAAACTCTAAAAGATCAAAGTTAACAGCAGGATAGAATATGTCCCGCTATATCTCTTTAAATTCACTTTATTTACAATTTATATCGTTACCTTTTTTAAAATGCTTTAATTCTATAAAATAAACTCATAATACCTTATATAAATACTTCGTTAAGGATTAATGAACAAATATTTAACTCCATTTCGAATGGGATGTTTCCTCGGTATTGTGTTTATTGCAGTTATTTAATTGTTGAAGTTACAATGAATATAATAATAATAACATTAAAATTAATTACGAAAATAATTCCAATAGAACTAAGACTGTGCTTTTATAAAGTAAACGACTATTTTTGATTTTATATGTTCAGACAAGCACATAATAAGAACAATATTGTACAGAGAAACAAAATGAGTTAATCATATAATCAACTATACCTTTCCGTGGAATAAAGTTTTTTTGGAACTGTTTCCCAATTTGATTAGAATAAGTAAAAAAACATAATAATAACCAAATAAATACAAAGAATTAAATAAATCATACAAATAGAATGGAATAATACTACTAACTATAATAAAAAATGAGCAAACCCTTCAAAATAAAGTAAATGACATTTGCATACAATATTAAATGTTCCATAGTTCTGGCCAATTTAATACAATTATAGCACACGGTTATTAAAAAGGAAGAGAAATTACGTATACTTTTCTTTTATAGAAATAAGAATAATGTAATAAAACAAAGTCTTTCGTAGATAGATGAATTACGTATGTTTAAAATATTTATTAAAATAGTGTTACAAGCACTTTAAGTACTCATAGTTAAATACAGCCAAGAAAAGTATAAAACCGTTAATAAGACCGTTTTAAACGTTGAAGTTAAAAGAAATTTAAGCCGTTCTATTTATTTCCCGTGTTTTAAAACAAATTCCGCTTATAAAAAATTATGTGAAAAATATAATAAATTAATTGAATTAATTAATAACATTAACATATTTAATTAAGCTTTTAGCTCATCACAATTTTGCATACAAATAGTACTTTTGTTTATTTAAATATATGTTATTTTAAAATGAATGTAACCAAAATTGCAGCGATTCCACACGAGTACCCTTCAGGACATTTGTATGTAGGTCACAGTTTCCATTGTTTCTGCATCTATAATTATCAAAATATGAACACAAAGTTTGTATGTAAACTGGAAATCCACTAACAAACCAACGCACATACCAGCTTTATATTTACATACTTCATACATATATTTTTAATCATTAAGTCATTGTTAAAAATAAATATAATTGTAGCAACGAAAACAAATTTTTTATTCCTCCTCGAAATAAATTTTGAAATATTGTACCAAAAAATACACGTTTTTGTGATAAAAAATATTACTTTGAAAAATATAATACAAAAAATAAAACAGTATTTCAGGGAATATGCTGATCCCGTTAATTAGTGTCTGGGTCCTATCCTAGCTGGCTCTGTCGAGAAAAATACGTTGGCTGGCTGTGAGTTATGGCCGACATTAATATTGTCCGCACTTCCTCTCGCTTACCGCCTATTTACCAACCCAAAGCTGCTCTCTGCAAACCGCTAAGTAGCAGACACATTAAAAACATCTGAACAAGAAATGCCAATTACACAACGAATTGATATTTTTATTTTGACTTTGTTAAACATATTTATCTTAGTCGATACTTACGGGTGGTTGTATGTTTAATGGAGTACTATGTGTACTAATCGTATATAATTAATGTACTGCTGCGTGCTCTTCAGATTTTACTACATGGTACTGTTAATATATTTAATTGAATATTGTATTTTTGACTCTCTTTTCATGCGACAACATACTCAAATCACACGATAAAACGTTCACACGTTCTTATATAAACAATATCTCTTTTTTTTCATCCATTAAATTTGTTTTTCACAGTTTGCTAATTTCGTTTGAATTCGTTGAATTCGTTGAAGTTCGTAGGATTTAAAAACAGAAAGACCCACTCGGGGTAATTCTGAATATATATAAATTTATTTATTTATTTTATTTATTTATATATTTACCTTCACGCCATATTCCTTGCGGTCCCTGCATACCTCTTTCGCCTCGACCACAGACATTAACCTATTCATACATGCCCTCCGGGGGGCCCTCATGCTTTTTACGTGACGTTCCTCCAGTATTATAGCTACTGTGTTTTCGAAGGTCAGTCGAGGCCTCCCCCTGTCTCTCTTACCACTCACTTTTCCTTTATAAATCTTTTTTACCATTCTTTCATCACTCATTCGTTCGACGTGCCCAAACCACCTGAGCACGTTCTTCTTAATTCTCACTGCGACATTTTCGCTAGTACTTCGATTATATATTGCGGATATGATTATATATATTGAACGCTAATAAATAGAATAAACCCAAAACATTCGTCTGGTGGTCTGTATCCGCTAAGAGTCTCAAAACTAATCAAATAGTTGTTATTCCGCTCTTACTATGTGTGTCATTTACCGGTTTATCATGTACCATATATTTTATGAAAACTTTATTGCCTTATGTATGAACTATATGTAAAAGTTAAGATGTTATTGTATATTAAATTCATAATAAATTGTTTAAAATACAAAAGAAATTTAAGGATATTTAAGTTTTAATACAAGTAATTGGCATATTTCATTTTCGTTTATTGACCATACTTATATAATATGATTTAGTAAATTCAAATAAAAAAAATAACTGTCAAACAGTAATTTACTCTGACTTTTAACTAACTTTTTGATTCTGCTTGCCTTATTGTCTTTTTGGCTTTACTTGAGGTAAGTTTGCAAACACGAAATTGAAGGCAATTAAATGTTGTGGAAATCTGAACCAAAGTTATTATGCGGGATAAAGAGGTCGACCACAAGAGGTAACTTCAGCCACCCTTCAGAGTATGGAGAAGTTGTAGCATATGCGCTTACATTTACCGCCTTCTGCAAAAACATTTTTATATATTATGATAACAGCATCTAAGTTTAAAAATATATAGGCATTTGTAATATAACATGGCATATATGGTTGCAATGTAACTTAGAACTTTACTTCTATTATGTGCTTATGAGTTCATTTTGAAATTAATAAAAGTGTAAGAAAGCTGTAAAATTATAGGAATAGCTTATACATAATATTTATTATTTATAGTAATTAAGATGGAAAGGTTGAATGTTATTTTATAATAATTATCTCAACAATATTAAATGACATATAAAAGCTATCGATAAATCGCTTCATCTCCGTTAACAACCTTAATAAATAAGGATCTCACTTTATCTCAATTCTCGGGGTTGATTAATATCATCTTACTTAAACATACAACATTATATATAAATATCTACAAGTACCAATACCGTTCTTTTTAGTAATAGATTAAGGTACAACAGATAAAAAAGAAAAGAAATGGTCTTAATCACAGTTTTCTCAAAATTTGTCGAAAGAATATTAGGATAGGACATTCACTGGTATAAATGAAATTTACCCTAGGGGACTGATGTATCTACCTGCAGTCTAAATCGTTGATGTGACAAACCTTCAGTCGAGGTTTTGTTGTAGACTCCCTAAAATAGAATGTTTGGATTATCCACCCGTAGGTACAGAATGAAATACAGGTCGAATGGTTAGAAGTCCCATTTTCTTGGTCAGGAACATCACAATAACTAAATATACTTACTTTGTTATAATTTAAATTGACATTGGGATAATGAGTAATTATTATAGTCGAATACAAACTAACGCTAAACGCGAAAACATAACTCTTGTTGCTTCCATTGACAACTTTCTATTATATTCTCTTTTCGGAGTTCAGAACTCGAAACAAATAGGTTTAACAAAGCGTATCTCTAGAAAGCTTATTAATCGGTGACTGTGAAGTAAACTTCCCACAAATTTGGGTGAATGTTTTTCCAACTTAAGCTACAAAATTATTTTAAATAAATAGTGTTTTTAATATTTATATAAGTTAAATTATATACATATAATTCTAGATAACTATTCCGTAAATTTTATATTTTACTGTTTTTATCTGCAGTTGGTAAAACATGTGAGCTTGTGTTGTGAAAATTTTATTGGTATTTAAATAAAATGATTTTACTGTTATAACTAATTTTCTTCTAACATGTATTTAACAAGCACTAAATCTGTATGAAACATATTGACATACATATTATACAAATAGTAGAAACAATCGGCTAACTACAAATAACAAACTATTTCCATTAAAATATATTTTAATAGTAATTGAAAACACAATGGACACTGCGAGCGACGGATTTATGTAATTAAAAAAAAGAAAAAGAAATGCAATATAATAAAGTGTTCTTCTTGTATTGATAATAGTAGTAATGGACATTGTGGAGGGTGTCGCTGTGGTATCTATAAATGTAAATAAAAATAATAGGATTTTCATAAGAAGATAGGTGTGTGTGTGTGTATGAAGTGATTTAAAGTTTGTACAATGTTGTCATTGATGAACATTTAAAAATAATAAGTATTTTAACAAATCCAAATATATACCACTTTGTTTCAAATTACATGTACAATGTACTGGGCAATTCATTTACATCAAATATTATGATATCTATAAAAACAAACAATGAAGTATTATATTTGACAGAATATATCGAAATAGTGAATAAATAAAATGCAGAGTCGACGCACGAAGTGTGTATTAATAGTACATTACTGCAGCGGCTAGCACAAGAATCATTGATGGACAAAAGTGTAATGTTGGTCAAGGCGAGGTCGAGACACACATACACACATACACGAGTCTAAGTTTTGCCGGCAGCTACTTGTATGTATTTGGTCAGTACACAAATTTCCATTTATACCAAAGAAGGGTATCTAAATTAACGTACAATGTATATAAACTGTCTGTCAGCGTGTCATTCAGTGGAACCCCAACTTGGCTTACAATAATAAGAGTGCTGTCAGTGCTAAAGTGCGTAATGTAAGTTGGGTCCAGTAATACAAAAAGGTTTTCTTGTATCTTTATTATTTTTTCATTCCTTGACATATTCTTATATAATAACATTGTTTGTCAAAATATTTACATTTCTCCTAAACCTTTTCAATAACACACACTAAGAAATTAATTTCCTTTTCTTAGCTGCTACTATTGAATCACTAAACACAATAACATATAAGGCTGTGGTAACCGAATAAGTAATTAAGTATTCATAATATATAATGATATTACAATATTGTGATGCAGAGATTTAAACAGAATAATAAAAATACAAGAGCGCATAGTAATAGTACTGATAACAATTATTTCATAGGCCTTTCATTCATTTATTCACTAATATTCCAATAATGAATATTAAAAATACTACATTCACCGTAGTACATATGATTCTCTAGTATGCATCATCATCAGGCATGTGTGTCCGAGACCTACAAGTTCTGTGGAGCGACATGACCACGGCCTTGTACAGAGTTTGAGTCTGTAATTAAATCTAGAGACGTATGAGACGAGTTTTAAGATAATATAAAATAATATATATATAAGAAAATATAATAACTTTGCTTTTGAGTTTGTTTTCATTTAGCAAATACTAAATATGTGTAAACTAATAAGTAAATACTTGGTAACGTCTGTCACAATGATTTTGTAGATTGCCAATTTATTTACATGACATAAAATAATGTAGATAAAGTATTAAATTAAACCATTAAATTTAAAACCTAATAATTTTGTAATTTTTAAAGTTTTTTAGTTAGAATAGTTTATTACAAATCATAACATTATTTACTAACTGGTAATAAGGCATGAAAAATAATAGTGTTTATTAATTCCTATGCAGATGCAGCAAGAGCTTTCTATTACGCAATCGTTTTGAAAAAAATATTCAAACTCCAAATGATCTCAGTTGACAATAGGTTACAATATGTTCCATTATATATTTATAAATTCACTGCATTAATAATTAATTTAGCTACCTTTTGTAAAATGCTTTACTTTTATAAAATAAACTTATAATACCTTATATAAATACTTCGTTAAGGATTAATGAACAAATATTGAACTCCAGTGTTTCCTCGGTGTTGTGTTTATTGCAGTTGTATAATTGTTGAAGTTACAATGAATAGCATTAACATTAGTAACTAAAACAATTTAAATAGAATACTTATCGACTAAGAATGCACTTTTATAAAGTAAATGACTATTTTTATGTGTTCAAAAAACTACATTATAAGAATGATATTGTAGAAAGAAACAAAAACAGTATCAAAATATAAATTAATCATTACTAAGGTTACCAAATTTGATTTATTAATTATTCCTATAAAATTAAAATAAAATATAATAAATAATAAACACGAGGTATAAAAACAATAACAAAAATGGAAATGAATATTAATTTCTTCATACCAATTACGAATAATTAAAAATAACGTAAATAACATTTGCATGAAATATTAAAATATTTTACAGTTAAAGTAATATATTAAATTATAGCACTCTGAAAAAAAGGAAAGAAAAATAACATATACTTTTCTTTTATAGTTATAAGAATGATAAAAGAAACGGAGTTTTACGTAAATACAAAGACAATAACCAAACCAACAACACACGAACCAGCTCGAAAGGCATTCTGTGTGCATTGGCAGAGCGCTGGGATTCCGAATTACCGGATTTGGCTACATGCTGTCTAAGTGTGGTCGTGTCTTGTAGGCGATTTTTTTTTATCTTTTATCTTTTATTATTAGTCTTGTAATACTAACACTGAATACTATGGACTATATCTGAAACAAAATATATAGAATAAAAATAAGACAATATTACACTAGACAATATATATTGAATCCGCGATATTATTAAAGTGATGTTTGTAATACACACAAAGTATCTTATTTTTTTGTATTAAATATTATCTATTTATTATTTTAGCACATTTAATAATATTCTTAAAATAGTATTACAAGCACTTTAAGTACTCATAGTTAAATACAGCAGAGAAAAGTTTATAAGCGTTAAGAAGACCGTTTTAAACGTTGAAGTTAAAAGTAATTTAAGCCGTTCTATTTATTACCCGTGTTTTAAAACAAATTCCGTTTACAGAAGATTCTATTTTAAAGTATTAATAATGGTTGGTTCATTAATAACCGCATTTATATTTTGTTGAATGACATCGATATTAAAATGATCCGTGGTTTTTGTCAGGAAATATTAAGCGTTGAAATTTTTGAAATTGAAATAAATATGCGTCGGAAGTCATTACATTATTTTATCGTTTCAATTGATCGCTGCTTAATTAGGTAATGTTGGGGATTTATTTAATGCGTACCAACCACAGTTCTATCAGTAAGTTAATTATATAAGTATACATAAGTATTTCTAATTTGACGTATAAATACTAATTAAATCTGTACATTTTGTCAGAGCTTTTTCATGATAAATATTCCATTCGTGACATCCATGTTTGTCTGTGTGTCTGTACATTGTGTTATAGAACAGCTGCGCCGATGTTGGTAAAATTTGTATATTTTAAGAATACATATTTGCGCAAAAGATTAGCAACACGCTTATAAGTGTTTATGTTGAATACTGTGTGTTGTCGTGATCTTTTTATAGCTATGTGTAAACCCAAACTACAATGTTAGAGCTAAAACAAAACGTATGATTTAATTAAAATAAATTTATTATCTCACAAATATATGTTATTTTAAAATGAATGTAACCAACATGAAGCAGTTCTACACGAGTACCCTTCAGAAGTTTGTATGTAGATCAGTTACCATTGTTGCTGCATTGTAATTGTCAGAATCTGAATGTAAAGTTCGTACGTAAACTACAGATCCACTGACAAAAAATATACTTTTAACTAATTAACTACTTATAAAAATATACGTTTTTATGATAAAAAATATTACTTTGAAAAATGTGATACAAAAAATAAATAAAACAATGTTTCAAGGGAATATGCTAATCCCGTTAATTAGTGTCTGGGTCCTAGCTGGCTCTGTCGAGAAAAATACGTTGGCTGGCTGTGAGTTATGACCACATTAATATTGTCCACACTTCCTCTCGCTTACCGCCTATTTACCAGCCCAAAGCTGCTCTCTGCAAACCGCTAAGTAGCAGACACGTTAAAAACATTTGGATCAGAAGAAATCCCAATTACGCAAACGAATTGAGGTTTTTTATTTTGACTTTGTTAAAACAAATAATTAATAATATAATTTTATTAAAACAAGATTAGATTATATAATGAAATGAGTTCAGTTCTCACTACTGAATTAACACTTATTTACTATCTATTAAAGGGGGCAAGAAGTTGAAATGTAAAAGATTTAATTTACCAAAACTTTGAATATTTATCTTAGACGATATTGACGGTTGGTTGGATGTTTAATCGAGTAATTATAAATATGTATTAATGATATATAATTAATGAAGAGCAGTAGCTATGCGTGCTTTAAGAAGCATTTACTACATTATACTGATAACATATACCTTATGAATCGAATGCTATTACGTTTTTTAAAAGTTTTTATTGATCCGAGAAATATTAAATAATCAGTCAGAAAACACACTTGATAGAAATAATGTGTATAATTTATGTATGAAGTTATAAAATACTCTAAAAATTAATACCTATATAATTTTTAGAGTATTTTACAACTTCATACATAAATCTTTTAATCTAACTTTCAGTTCTTAGTAACTTCTGAAGTTATCACCATAGCAGTCGTGATGTTGGTGGGATTAAAAAACAAAAATACCCACTCGGGGTAATTCTGAATATTTATCAATTTAATGCTACGTATGCATTTACAGTTTAAATTGTTCACGTGAGTGATTATCTCGTTAGTGTCGCTAATTAACTGCTCGTTCCAAGTACAATTATCTCAACATCACTCATTTAACTATTGTCATTCATAGTATTGGATATCTATATACGAATTTCAAGTAATGTATATTCACATCTTATATATTATTTAAAGCGTCTCTGCCTGTTTGTTTGTGTGGTTATAATTTTATTGAGCTGAGCGTAAGCGAAGCTCTTAACCGTTTGGGAGACCTTTTTTGTGTTTAGTTGTCTCCAGAATGCGACGAGATAATTATCTAAAAATTTTCTCATGCATGTTTGAGCCGAACGTGGATATTATAGCGAAAACATATTGAAACGATAGCGAAACAAATGTTTAGTCATTCAAAAGTTATCAAGAAAAGAAGAAAGGAGAGGTTCGCAGCTCTACACCCACCGCGCACGGTTGGCGGATCCTAGTAACTAGTAGTTCGATTTATATTTTTATTGTAACAAGGTAATACGAACAGGTTTTATTAGATATGTGGTTGCGTTCAATATACATATATGTAACAATAATACCAGTTTTTTTATATGTCAATTCAATGTACGAAACCAGTATTGCATTTGATTTTTATATAAGACAATAATCGAGTTATATATAATTATGTAACTTATACTGACTTCTCACTTTTAAAGTACAAAGAAGAATCGCTTCTATTAATATGTTTCAATTCATGGTATTAAGTTAAAAGCATTTTGAATGTAAGCCAAATACATCACAATATTCTGCTCTTACTTAATTCCCTTGGTGATAATTTTACGCGGATTAAGTTGATTTAACATAGAAATTACTTTAATCCTTCCGAATCTAAACGAACTCTGCATTGTCGGTATTTTTATAACAAACATAAAATTATAATTATAGCTAAGTCCCTAAATCCACATCATCTGTATACACACACAAACACAGACAAACATACACACACATACACATTGCATAAGAATTATTATGTTGTGGTAATCTGCATATAAGTGCTAATGAATAAAATAAACCAAAATGTATTTTAGCGTCTGCCCGTCTGTATCCGCTAAGTGTTTCTGAACTCTAATCAAATAGTCAGTCAGTTTTTAATATCGATTTAAAAGAGTTTATTTCACCGGTGACTTTACATTAACACTAAACCTACCGACAATTCTTGTATACCTGTTCCTACCGCACACCGTCAAATTGACCGGTAATTAAAAGTTATTTTATTATATAACGCAGGTAATAATGGAAATAACTAAAAGTAAAGAGTGAACAAAATATTATATGCATATTCTAAGAATTGTCATGTAGTTTGATAACGACATTATAACGTTTAAAAATGTGTAAGTTTTACAAAAGTTAAAGAACGGTCAATTTGACCGGTACTTGGTAGGTTTAGTGTTAAATGTTTCTTCAACGTAATAATAGTTAAATATTCTATAAGAAACTGGAATAGTATTAAAAAATAAGAATCCTCACCGAAAATGGAATTTTGTGATTTATTAGGAAAGTTTGAATTTATAGTTTAAATATTGGATTATTGAAAATTTGTTGAATCACGAATTGTCGAGAAGTAGGAATAAATCTGAATTAACGTCGAAAGTTTGATAGGAATCTAAAAAATAACATTCAAATAACATATAATTTAATAATTTTATTTAAAACCAAACAAAAACAATTATATAATTCCTATAATAAAAAAACAAAATCAGATTTACAAAGATAAATAGTAATCCAATCCAAAATTATATAACTCATGACTCTAATATGACTTTAATATGACTCTAGAATGATTCTTAATAGTCCTTATAAAGTATTACCATCGCAATCTATTTCATTATACTCTTCAAATAAGTGACTATTAAGTTAATTGTAGCACTTTCTGGTTCAAACTCTTGGGAGCAATTACTTATAATAAGAAAAAACCACGTTCCAATGTGGACACAGTCTATGAGTTGTCTGAATTAATTAAACGAACCAATAGGAGAGTATCTTTTGGAATAAAGAATTAAATGCAAAGAGAAAGTATATAGTTAGTTATTATATATTCTATTTATATAAGTTTCAATTGACATAGCTTTTGTCACAAGTAAGCATGGTACGATAAAGTCTTATATTACGTAAATCTTTGGTACCCCATACAATTGTAATGACATAACTTTATAGCGATTTTGTTAATTATATAATTAATAAATATTATAATAATTTATTAAGTATGTAATAAATGACTTAAAAGAAAATTCGAGTAATCAAACTCGCTCTGAATTCAGTATTTATTCTAAAAGTTAAATAATGTTCCGAGGTAGCCCAGTTATTTTGCATAAACGCATACCAAATTAAGGAATTCGATAAATAGAAATATGTTAAATCAATAAACCATGCATAATTACTTTTATGAATACCAAAAATTACATATTATTATCATTAAACCCCTACTTTGTTCCATGGATATAGATAAATGTATAAAATTACAAAGTAAGCCAACCTATAATGACTACTTACTACGTCTACTATCTTTTTCATTGTAATTTATGTACTCCCATTTATTATGTATGTATATATATACTTTATCTTTAATATTAAATATAAACTATATATAAAACCAACCATTCAAATTCCAAAATATAAAAAATAGCGAGCGAGTAGCGACTACCAGCTAGTAAGAATAAACCCTTGTTAGCTCAAGGAATTGTCGATATCTTACTCAAAAAGCCTGCCTTTTGTAATACTAGTCTAACTACTTGCTCTCAAAGACAGTCCAGTAACGAACTATAAAAATAGAACAACATTTCTATCAGTTATTATTAAGAGTATATTTTACTAGCTTCTCTGATTCTTTCCACAATCTCTTAGCAATGTCGTCGTTCTGTGATAATTTTGATGGAGTTTTCACTTGACAATTTGTGAAATACCGACCAGTGATATCTTTCACGTCCGGTGACACCGCTAGATGTATTGAAGTCTGCGCCGCCTCCCAAACATTTTTATATACAAATCCCAAAACCATATTAAGTATATTACGAATTATGTTACTCTTAATATTTCTAAATATGTTGGTAGCTGATACTCCCGGGTGTAGTGTGTTAACTGTGACGCCGGTTCCTTGTAATATTTTACTCAACTCCAACGTCATCAAATTCAAGTATAATTTGCTATTCGCATAAACCAGATAATCGCTCCAGTATTTTTCCATATTCAAATTTTCGAAATCCATCTCTGCATATTTATGTATAACTGATGATACATTTATAATTCGACTCGGCGCCGAGGATTTTAACAATGGCAACAGAAGATTCGTTAAAAGGAAAGGTCCGAAGTAATTGACCTGCATGCCTATGTGGTTTCCATCTTCGGTCTTATAGTTTCCGAGGCCACCCGCGCCGGCATTGTTGATGAGCACGTCAATACGTTCTTCAGTTTTGTATATATTATCACAGAATTCTCGTATCGATCTAAACGCCGATAGATCGAGGTGTCGATGAACTACGTTTTTATTTCCAGTGGCTGCTATAATTTTCTCCGCTGCCGCAGCACCGCGGGGAATACTACGACACGCAATTATGACACGCGCGCCTCGCTCTGCTAAATTTTTTGCTGTTTCAAAACCGATACCACTATTACCACCGGTCACTATAACAACTTTCCCAACCATATGAACACTAGATTTACAAACACCACATGTTAATTTTTGATATATTTTTAAACTGAATATTATAAACAAAAACGCAACAATAATCACTTGAAATATCATTTTTAACGTCAACAAATCACATCACAACACAAGATAATATATTAATAATAAATGTATAACGTTATAACAAACTATCTATGTAGCAACAGATATTGATAAGACGTTTATCGTATAGATAACAAACACTTGGTGTCTATTTCTAAACTGACTACGTATTTTCACATATCTGATACTAACGATGTCGCAACGTGCGTACGAGTCGCCACTTACAGTTATATAACGGACAGTCTATACTATTCTGTATTTAAATCACCTTGAAATATTTTTATTATTATGTTTTAAAGAGCGTCAAATTGATAATGATGACATATAGAACAAAAATATTAACATAGTAATGGATTAATGAGTGAGGAGACATATTAATATGTATCGTAACTTGGACCGCAGAACTTCATCAATATAACATATAAGATATAAACAAAGTTAGGAGAGATCAAAGTCTATTTAATATTGATACTTCATTTATTTATCGTAATATAATAAATAATAATTAGTTTTATTCAGTTAAAGTACCTAATACGGAGATAAAAAGACTATTACAAAATTATTACTTTTTTATTAAGGTTTTCTTTATTATTTAAAGAGGTATACTAAAAATAATTAGTTGATTATAAATGTCTGTGTAAATGAATATGTATTTAGGTAATTGGTAAAAGTTGATACTTATTGCTGCTGCTATTGTGATATCTATGCTACTGAGTACTAGGATGGGACTGACTATGAGTTACTTAATATTGAATCTGTTTTTGAATCAAAAATCTTCCAAACAACGTGATTACAAGATGTGGAATCGTAGTTTTAGTTAAGATTAAATTTAAATTTAAAAAATGTAAAATGCTATGAATATGATCTATAAATTAGTATACTTATAAGTATATAATAGCAAAGTATATATATTTTAGACAGTATTAAACTATCTGAAATTATTCTATTCATAGTAATCGTTCAGTTTTATTTAGCCTTCAACAGCCTATTATCAAGTATAAGTACTTGAATTATCTACAATTGTTACTAAAGTCAAGTCACATTCACACTAGAAAATTATCGAATCATTCAGTACATCCGGCTTAAATTAGGTAGAAGGTCAACCTCCCTGCACGTGTCAATGCGAATAAGACTAGCTGTGCCCACGGCTTTGTCCGTTGTATGTTTTTACAAAACGTAGCTTAGTTACTCGTTATAACATCAGTTATAGTGAAAGTTCTGTTAAAATCGGCCCAGCCTTCAAGCTATAGCCAGAACTAGACAATTTTTTTTTTCTATATACCGTATAAATATGTATTTAGTGAAAAGCTAATGATTTGGAATTACATACAGACGCTTTAATGTTATATATTTGTATATTTTAGATTTTTAAATCCACATCTCTCAATTATTCCTTAACAAATAGGTATGCAGAAATTTCTCCCTTAATAAAAACATATTCAATTTGTTTTTTTATTCATCTCTTTAAAAGTCGGGATACAAACAGATATAAAAGGTACTTACCGGTTGATAGTGATCGGGGTTGCGCAACCCTTTTTCCACATACAACCCCTTTTCCACATAACCCATTTCTGTGAACATTTAAATAATCCTTTCTAAGAGATTACCGAGATGATGACAAAAAGAACTCCTACATAATAATAGAACTATAAATACTTTAAGAAGTATTTCATATATTTTTATCTGACTTTAAATAAACAAACATACTCTTTTATCTCATTATATGTATATAAATCCAATCTTAAACACTGATTAGTCTATTTTAAGCTAAATGAGGTTAATTATAGCTTGTTAAAATGGCGATTACTTTTAAAGGAACTTTACGAGTCACCAACTAATGAAAGGTCCCTGTTTTACGGCCTTGTTAAGCCTTATAATTGTTGAACTTTGTGCCCGCGGCTTAACCGACGAACAATTTACTAACTTTGAAAATCTTTTACTAAGCTAAATATGGAGCAATTTCGCTTTAAAGATCAAAGAATTTGATAAATATTAACATTTAGCTTCTATCAGCGGTTCCTTTTATATTTTATGGCGCCTGTATTTTTACAATAGCAAAATGTCTTATTACAGATTTTGCTTTGAGATTTATCAGGCTGCTATTTATAAGTTTATCAATTTTGCAACTTAACTTTATTTAATTGGTGCTTAATGTTGGTTTGCAGTTTATTTAATTAGCATAAAATCTTTCTTTCGACTAGAAATTTAAAACACAAATTATTTTAATAGCATAGATCATTCCTTATTTTTTCTTATCTGTTGTCTGTTTGCTTAAACGTGCATGGAATAGCAAATGTATATATTTCGTGTTTTTCGATTAATTGTTTCCGTTCTGTCTTTTTTACGACAATGCGCCCAACCGGAGACAATCATTAATGATTATATATTGATAGCACACAACACAGATAGCAGAGCAACTAATTAGAAAAATAAAAACCAAATTATCGACCGTGTAAACCCAAATCACCCAAAAAAACAGGACAATATGGTCAAAGATTGTCATATCTTGTTAAATACAGTATTATGTGCTGCAAATGAGGAGATTCTGAATAGAATTATCACCTGGACTGTAATGCCGGTATTGTGTAACAATCTATGTGTTGTGTATCTATAGATATAATTGTATACATTATATCTATAGATAGATCTATTGAAAGCGACTTACTATAAGCTATTGTGCGTGATAAACACAATTGCAGAGGTGTACTTGTTTCAGTTAGTTTTGGCAAGCGTATAACTTTTTGATGGGAAATAAAGTGAGGTCCCATGACGGTGCGAGAAACGCTTTTAAGATGACCTATATCTGACTATACCTCCCCTCCCCCCTCCCCCCTCCCTCTCCCCCCAACAATTCCATAGATAAGTCAACGAACTTCCTTAACAATGTCATAAGCCAACCGACATCACATCATTAATATTATAAATATATGATAAATTTACAACATAGGTAATTAAAAACATTTAATATATATACAATAATATATATATATATATATATTATGTGTATATACCTTCTTACATTATATATAAGATTTAAAGTCACAAGGCAATATATCTTACAGTATAAAAGAACAAAGAGCTCATATTAAAATATATTTAATTGCATTAGCATATAAAGTATCCCTATCTCGAACATTATTGCAATACTTTTTAAAAAGAGCTAGATAAAAATATTCAAGGAACCTTTTTAAAAGATTTCCTCTCAAGGAATATTAATATAACAATCATTAACCAGCACTAGCAATTATAATTTTATATAAAGGAAGCAGTGATAATTTTATTTTAAGTATTTTGTGTATTAATATCAGGAAACAATGATTCGTATACATAAGATAATATTATTTAAAGTACAACAATTTAAATAAACATATTATTATATTTGTTTTATTTTCTATAAATACAGAGATATTACTGAATATACCCGTCATTACAGTTAAGAGGTCAGATTAAAAACGTATTTGGTTATTATTGTATACCAAAATGATTATTACGATTTTATCCATTATTACCATAATACTTTTCGTTGTGTGGACATATTGTAAAATATCATCTGGTGTGTGCAAATACAGTGGACATTTAGTTGGCAAAGTTGTTATTGTGACTGGAGCAAACTCAGGAATAGGTTACGAAACTGCAAAGGATTTAGCTGAGAGAGGTGCTAAAGTCATATTAGGTTGCAGAAATTTAGAGCGAGGCGCAAGTGCGAGAGACAAAATTATTGCATCTTCAGGAAATAATAACGTTCACTTGCTTCACTTGGATTTAGAATCGCTTGCATCTGTAAAAATGTTTGCAGATTGTATTTATCAAAGCGAGCAGCGTCTAGATATACTTATAAACAACGCCGGACAGTACTGTACAGGAAATAAAAAGACAGAAGACGGATTGCTACTCGGAATGCAAGTTAATTATTTCGGACCGTTCCTCTTAACTTCCCTTCTGCTTCCTTTATTAAAAGTATCAACACCGAGTCGGATAATTAACGTCTCTTCAATTATACACTCACGAGATGTAATTGACTTTGAAAATATAAACATGGATACAAGGACTTTCAGTTCACACAAAGCGTACATCACAGCGAAGCTCTGTTCGATGTTAATGACAATTGAATTGGGTCAGAGATGTAAGTTAACGGGAATGACAGCGAATTCTCTACATCCAGGTGTGGTGTATACTGAGATGGTTCAGTGTCTAGATAATAGTTTCTTTAGAATCTTATTAAAAATATTAAAACCATTCCTAAAATCACCATGGGAAGGCGCTCAAACCACAATCTACTTAGCCGTATCGCCGGACGTGAAAAACGAAAATGGCTCCTATTTCAAGGATTGTCGCAAAACAAAGATCCGTTTAAGGCAAAATGTCTTAGAAAGTGCACACAAACTGTGGGATCTATCTGAAGAGTGTGTAAAATTAAAATAATATATTACGTAATTCAAACAAACAATAAATACAAACAAAACAATATAAGATACGTGAATAAAAATAAATTCCGTACGGGATGTTGCGAGAAGTGTCAAGTTGTCACGCGGATATCAAATCCCGCGGGAATAACTATAAATAAAAGGTTTACCTAGATATCAAGGTAATTTTTATATCAAATGTATACAGAAAAAATAGCTTTTAAAGACTATTTTAAACTTCATTAATAACACAATTAAATTAATTTATTAAATTAATAACTACATTTAAATATAAATGTCATTGAAATCAATATAATTAATGAATAACTTTGTAAAAAATCTCACCCATATCCGCTGATAAAATTTAATATATATCTTTATTAACTATATTATAACTCATGATGACAAACACACACACAATCAAACACAGAGACACAAACAGTTATTTAACAGATCAGGAGTACTGTTTACTAATCTATCACAAATAATTATTGTATAAGCACATTGTTATATTTTTATTATATAATTATTAGTTTTCACTATTAAATGAAACACACAGACGATTTAAACATAACATTTTATGTATAAATAGGTATAAATAAATTTACAAGTAATTTAAGATACAAATTAGATATTTTTTCAGACAATAGCGTATTATTTCACTTGAAAAATTTATTAATATAATTAATAATTGTTTTATGAAAGCTCAAAGCTTATACATTGAAAATACTTTATAACTAAAGTATTTCGGACATAAGACCGTATATAGAAAATATGTCGAAGGCGGTCTGGTCTCGGGAATTTGATATTACCTCAAGTGAAGCGCTCCTGCATTGTGCACTTTTATCTGGAGCGGCTAAAACATTTCACACAATTATAGCTCTTATATCTATGTAGTTAGAATTATAATAGCGTATTCTATCGTATCTATTTTCGCTCGCCGGCTCAGACTCCACTTCGTTGCGCCAAGATAATTGTGGTGTCGTATTCTTCAGAAATCACTTAGCGAAAGCCGTTTTATTTTTCCCTCGGCAATACTGTGTTTATGTTTAATATTCATGAAACTATAATTCAGTTATATTGGAAGCAACATTTCTTAAATTCATATCTTTCTTTAGGTTTTATTTTTGTTTGAACATCCCTTAGTAATCGCCGCTTGGAAGTGGTCTCATGTGCTCGAGAAACTTTTAATCAATTTAATGAGTTATGCTTCCAACATATTAAAGTTTCTGGTGAGTTTATAATTGTAGTTGCTATCGCCGTGATCTTAACAAACCTTCTATCTCCCTCTATTTATATCTCTCTCTTTTAAAATAATATGGATTTCAGAAAGGATTTCAAATTCAAATAATTAATATTTTACATAGAAAAAGTTCATCTGTACCTACCATAGCAAGTTATCGTTTAGAATTATAAGCAGAAATTACCCACATTCTCAATATAAGTCTACTTTATATAATCTAAATAGAAAATAACTAAATTAAGTAAGTAAGTAGCACTACTTACTTGTTAATAAATACAATTATTGTTCTCATATATAGTTTAATATATTTTTCATTATATTTCATTGTTCTATAAAACAAATAAAAACTACAGATATTTCTACATTTGTAGTTTCAAAATGGCCGACCTTGTCCACAGCTGTCTTAAGCAAGAAGTGACATTTGCATTCACTGGAGAAAGTAAAGACATGCTATGCAATGAAAAGTATGAACAAAAGAGAATTTCTAAGAGTTCAAAATCCACATACTTTAATATAAACGTCGGGTGGATATTACAATACAACTGTTAAATTAAATTCTTAATTTCTTTCTTATTAATAAAAGTGGTGACGTTAATCCAATGATTCTTCAGCCTGATCTAAATTATTAAAAGTATCTTTAGTAGCTGTGCCCACGACTTCGCTCGGAATGTTTTTTAAAATAGAAGTAGCCTTTACTCCTATAACATCAGTTACAAGCCACTGAAAATCGTGTTAAAATTGATCTAGCCATTTCAAAGATTAGCCGGACCAAACTGACATATATGTGTATATATATATATTTGTATATATACATATTATATAAGTAACTTACGTTAAAAGCTGTTAATTTGGAATTACAAACAGATACTTAAATCTTATTTACATGTATAGATAATGAATAATTCACATTTTTATGACATTATTATGAAATACTATGATTGAATAAATTATATAATAAGAGTGAGTATATTTATTAAATGCTTTTAAATTTCTCATCTTCCTGCCCTTATCCCAATTTTGGGGTCGTCGCAGTATATTTTTTCCTTGCATACTCTCCTGTTACGCGACATCGATTATTTAGATTTATTTCTATAAATCCCAAAATTAACTAACTTACATTTAATTAGTGTTGTACATTTTAATTGCATTTTTATATTATATATATATATATATATATATATATATATATAATTTTATATTATTACATAAACGTTTTGAAGCAAAATATTTTTTTTACAATTTATTCTTATACAAATTATCGCTATCTACAAATATGACATGTATCAAAAATTCATAGAAGAGTTGTGTGAGCGAGTTGACAACGTCAAAATATTAAATTTTCAGTTGTGATAATATAAATATATGATAGTATATATATAAATAAGATGAAACATACAGACGAGTATGTTTCATCGCCATCATATTTTTGGAGTTGTCTAACACTAAGTCAAGACTGTCCATACTTTTCATCGCCCGATCCAACCATATTATATTTCGCTGCCATTTTAATATGTCTCTACACGGCATTCCTACTAATGATACTCGCTGATTTAAAATTCTATTGGACGCTAAACCAATTCCAGCAACAGATCCACTTTTACATAAATTTTGTAAAAGAAAAAGTGAGGCATGTGCAAATGAATCAACGGAGACTGGTCAGCACAAAGGAGAGGACCGAAAAACAATTGAAACGAAGCGAGGAGTGTAAACGAGTTGTGACAGTTCTACGCCAAGTCCTGGATAATAATAAAGTTAGAACTGTCGATAACAATATCGAAGACAAAGGAATAGATGAAATACAACCAGGCAATTGGCTCGAGAGTCAAGGTATTATTGACTTTACTGAATAAATAATTAAACACGCGACTGCATATGAATGTTTTTTCATTTAAATACTTTATTCAACGGTTTGTTCAGAATTGTAAAAGAACTGAATAAAAAAATACGAACGAACGAGTTGTTAATTATAAATTTTTATTCCCTTTTACTTCGCTAACTTATATTGTAATATAAACAGAGCTTTTATTATAAATTTCAATGAAATTCCTATTTAAAACTTGGGAAATCTGTAAAATGCAATAATCCCTCGAACGCCTTCGTCCTAACTTTATTAAAACTGCATTAAAAACTGTTGCAAGTGGAGGGAACGTCTCGTAATTCTGTTGTTGACTAAAGTATGCGTGAAGTTTAACGAATCTCGGGACAGCAGGAAGAGGCACTGGTTAAAGTTAGGCAATTAAGAAGAGTGTAAGCGGAGAGATTGCATGAAACTTGTGTTTTCCGTTGCTAAAACTATCTTCATTAGAACTACTATGTGTACAGTTTGTAAGTAACATTTTGTAACCGCACGCATCAGGCTTACCTACAAGCTAACGCTCTTCACATTCTACAAACAATTTGGGGTTTGCGCCTTCTTGTAAGTGCAATGTTCGTAAACTTGTTTTAAATTTAGATAATAATCGGTTTATATATTACAATTTTAAAATAAAAGTCGAATTTTAACAAAATTTGTAATAAATACCCTTGATAAATTTATGCTTCGGGTTAAAATTACACAAGATTAGGATACTTTGTGGAGACGTGCTCATTTTGTTAGAAAGATACCGCATTCAGTTGGACATCATCCAACTTTCAGTCCAGATTAAGTTTTTATTAAATCCGACTGAATTAAATTTCTATTTAACGAAATGGGAACAAAATAAAACGATAATACTTCTTTATATATTTATTTATTCCACACACACACAAAATCTTTCTTACATCCCTTATAAATTAACTTATTTGTTAATTTTACACAAGCTTCAGTTTTAACCTTAACTTTAACTTAACTTAAACTTATTTAAGAACACACAAGTAATGGATCGATCATCAGTATTTGGCCTTAATGTCGGAACAATAATGAACAGTTAAAACGTAAACTTAACATAAAACTAACAAACACAGCCAATAATTAAAACTTAACGATAAATCAACGCTTAAAATTACTCAACGTGATTTTAATTAACAGGTAACAAAACAAAATGGACGCATAATAAATATTTTATCCCCTCGGGTATGTAGTACTCTATGTTAAGCGGAGTGTGTTTTTAATCATGTGATGATTTTGAACCTTAAATTATTATATAACTGAAATTTTGTATACGGGGTTAAAATAATTATTAGGCAAAGTTTAAAATTACTTTGCGAGAAAATGGTTTTAATATTTAATCCATTTCTGACAGAGTAATCCTTAAAGCATCCTGGTAGAGTTTAAAGTTAAACTCTAACAGAAGGCTAGTTATATTTAACAGGCACTTTTGGAAATTAAGGCACTTACGCAGTGAAACAGTGAATTTACAAAATTAATAATTAACGCGAAATCAGCAACAAAACGGAAATTAAAATTATTTTTAGAAAGAACTGAACATTTTAACAAAAATACTTTTAGGTTAATCGTAATTACGAAAAGTATTCGATAAAAAGCAACAATAGCTATTGAAAGTAACAAACCAAACGGATTAACGATAAGTGGCAACTTAACTTTGTATCACGAAATGTCATTTACAAACAAAAATTAACAGTTTTTTTTATTAATGTTTTTTTGTTATTATGGAAAACTTTAAATGAAACTGGTTTAAACAAAAACTTAACTTTAAATAACAAGCAACAAAAACTTAACCATCGAAATAATACTGTAACTTTAACTTTAACGGTAATCGAAAAACTAACTTTGTACAAAATATAACAAAACACGGTTGTCCGAAGTTTCTGATACAAATACTTAACAATTCAATAACAAGTAACAGTAACCAAGCCATTGAAAGCAGATTTAACGTTAACTGAAAACTTAACTATGAACGAAATTTTAACTGTGATTGTAATCTAAATTATGTTGCTTCAGATAAACAAAAACTTAACTTTTGGATAACTTACAATAACAAACTGATATAACGTAACATAACGAGTGGCTTTAACGTTAACTGAAGATTTAACTTTGAACAAAAATTTTAACTGTTTTTAAACTAAATTATCCAATGTTTTAAATACATAAAAAACTTAACTTTCAGTTAACTTACAATAACAAAATACTGATATAATGTAACATAACGAGCGGTTTTAACGATAACTGAAAACTTAACTTTTTACCAAATGAAAACGACAAAAAATTAACTTGAAATTTAACTGGCTAAAACAAAAACTCAACTGATTGATAACAATACGAAAACAACGGAAACAAGATGTTAACAAAACGAATGGTAACTGAAAACTTAACTCTCTATTTCAATGTTTTAGAAATGAAAAATCAAAAAATTACAGGTACTTTTTGACCTCAAGGCACTTCTTAATCTAATAACCGAATTTAATGTCACAAAAATCAACTGTTCGATAATAGACAACAATAATTTAACCGTCGGAAAAGTGTAATAACAAAACAAAAACAATAATTTTATCAAATCAAATCGAATCCAAACTTAACGTAAACAATAACCAACCGTAACAAAATAAAAACTTTAACGATAATGAACGGTTCAAAACCAAATCAACAAATCAATTATTCAGACCAACCAGACCAGCTGGTTTTGGGATTTGAATACAAACGTAACACTTTTCATTTTTATAACGAATAACTATAACAAAAATAACCAAAATAACACTTAAGATAAATTAGTTTTTCGAAAATAATAAACGGATCGCGGAAACTACTAATGAGTGAAACATTATCAAATAGAAGAAGTAATTTGAATTATCGTGAATCGGGTCTAGAAGTTAAACAATAACAATTAAAATAACATGATATCAATAAAAAACATTAACAACTCGAAGCAAAACAACACCGTACATTAAGGCTTGAGGAATATTTGCATCTTAATAATATTTTTACAGTTTTATGTCTGAGCTTGATAAGAAAACGATTTAATTATACTGACCTATGCTAATATAATACACCCTAAAACTATAACTATAACTATCTTTGGATATTGAAGAGAAATTTTAAAGAAGTTTCCATGTAGGTAGGTACCTGCATTCGTGTGAAGATTCCATTTTAAAATTGTCCGAGTAGAAAATATACAGTCCTCAGATTGCATTTTGTTTCTCAATCTTCACAATACTTCACAAGTTGTAGATACAATCTGTAACAATGGAAAAGTTTTTAAATAACACTTACAGAACGTAACTGGACTAGGACGAAGTAATAAAAGTTAACTCACCGTTAAATTTGACAATGGTCCTTTGCAATGAAGTTTTTCATACTCGAAACTGCCTTTCAGTTGCTTAAACATTAATTAACTTCACTTCAACTTTGGAGTTTTAATTGACAAACTAGTAATAAGAACTTCGGAAGAGGTGTTCCCGTATATTAGTTTCCCGGGACCCCGGCGGGGTCCCGGTGAAGTTTACTGTTGCCTTCAAAATTTGTAAGTGATGTTTTATTGGAGTTTGCACCCTTATATATGGATCCCGAAAATCCCTCCCCATTACACCGTGGGAGCGCGAGCGCACGTGTTCTTCTTGCGCAAACGCACACAATGGCTCCCTTTTCTTTGTCCCATTGATTTCGGTCCCTCGAGCGTCTTACCTATCCGTATATACCTGTAATTGTACAAGGGGAGAAATCTCACCGGGTGGGAAATATCGTAATCGTAACTTAAATTTAATTATTTACGATAATCATATACATTTTTTAAAGGGGAGCCAATAGTTATAGCTGCTTTCACACGGTCGATACAATATTATTCTTATGAAGAATCTTTAAATAATAAATTATAATCAAAAAGTATCTTATCATTTAATATTTGCATAGTTTTAAGTTTTATCCACACACCATTAACTAAAAAATAAATTCTCTCACAAAATCGTGCTATCCAAAAATAATGAAGTTATAAAGGAAGCTGAAATATAACACTACCTTCGCGTACTCATTAATTTGCGAGCGCTCAAAGCTTAACGGAACTCGATTGACTTGCCCCAAGTATTTTGCAGCAACAAAAGATCCTTTCAGCGATACGAGAACGTGCTCTGCTTAAAATAATGAGGCTCTTAATTTACTAAGTCAAAAAGCCAGAACATTGTATTGACCCCTTCGATAACACTCGTATGCAATGTGGATATCAGAATCGTAATTATCTTTATCAAAATAATATTTTCTCATAAAAATATGTTAAAAAAATTAAGTTAAATTAAGTTGCAAAGCCACAAGTCATATACTATCTGTAATCTCTAAAGCGAGCAGAACGTCTTCACAACTGAGGTTTCAACGTAAATTGAGGTATTAGCAAAGGATATATTATTTGAATATCTCAAAGGCAGCAGATGTATCCCAGATTGTATTCTGAGTGCAGACTACAGAGTACCTGCAGGATAAATTCAATTACGGAAGGATTTACATTCGTTCCTCTTAAAATGTACCCAAAAAGTGAATAAATGAAATAAAGTTCCACTCGGTGAAAGAAATGTCTTATTTCTTTATTTGCTTTTCGTTTCAATGTCTGTTATTAACATATATATACATTATATATATATATATATATATATATATATATATATATATATGTAAGAGTTTATGTTACTAAATTGTAAGTACCTAATAATAGTATATGGACAATAAAATTGAAATTAATTTCACATTAATCTCAAAGACAAAGACCATATTAATAGCATTCTAATTTATTAAGATTTATATTAAGAGATTATTAACTTATTAGTATATATATAAGTATTATCAATCCTATTTTATTAATCTTAATATACCTATAATAAGTTATCTCTAGTAACCTAGATAATAAAATCTATCGCACTGCGGCTATGCACCAGACCGAACCCGTATTTGCCGTCTCAAAAGGAATTATTTAATTTATTACTGTATTATTGGTCTTGAATTTATTTCTTTACTATTTCAGATAATATTGAAATCAATTATGATTTTCTAAACTCATTAACAAGTTCCCGATATGGAATTATAGAATAGCTGTTATTTGATATACAAGTAACTGTATTTGTTCTGTTATTTGTCTAGGATTACAGGATCATTGTTTAGTAACTCGGGTTATTTGATTTTGAATTTGTTAACTTTGTAAATTAAACGCACACAAACACATTTGTATATTTGTGTGTGTATTAGAAACTATGTATGAGATCTAAATCTCAGTTCTAATTCTATTAATTAGCAATTAGCCATTATAAAATATATTGGATGGATATGGCTGATAGAATTAAGATAAATGATTTTTTTTCAATATAAAATATTAATTGAGACTTTTTTTCTGTTTAGTTGTCTCTGGAATGCGACGAGATAATTAGCTAAAAATTTTCTCATGTATGTTTCAGCCGAATGCGGATGTCATAGCGAAAACAGATTGAAAAAATGTTTAGCCATTCAAAAGTTACCAAGAAAAGAAGAAAGGAGAGGGGCTCAGCTCAACACCCGCACAGCACGGTTGGCGGATCCTAGTTAATTATAAACAAATAATTCTATTAATAAATCTAATATCCAACATAACTTTTGATGTTCCGTTTAATTGGTGCACGTCAATACAAATATCATTTCAAAACCAGACATACTCTGATACAAATGGTACGTCAGACGCAGATATCCTGGTTATGTTCAAACGAGTCCTTTGATCATGGGCTTCATACAGTGTGTTAAATGTATATGTCCGTCTGTGTATATTGGAAAACAATACCTTTAGCTGTATGCAAATAATATATATACTATAGGTATTTCAATTTGAAATTCATGGATCAATGGAGAATGGTATTCAACAATTTTAATCTGTATTATTAACAGTTAAATTAACATGTATAAATTTCAGATAATAAATATTTCAGATTTCGTGTTAAATACACAATGAATTCTCATAACTATAAAAACAAAGCCTTCACTGGTAATATCTACTTCCCATTGTTACAAAACACAGCCACCTTATCTAGCTGTTTAAATCTTCCTGAAAAGCCGAAAGTAATGTAAGACTTCGTTGGGGATATTTCTTTTTACTTTTGTTTAAGGTAAGTCTAAATATCTTTTTACTTTGTTCACAAATTCTATATAATGTCCAACTATGTTTTAAAAGATAGAATCTTTTGTAATCCTCATTGTTCATATTATGAAGTATGTTCATATTTCTTTACTATCTCTTACTATATTATGAAAGTTAAACAAAAACACTTCTTATTTTGATATAATAAATTCTATGAGATCGCATTTGATATCAAGAATGCAAAAAATATAAATGTTTCGAATTGAATTTAAACTAATTTAATTAAAAACTTATTTTCAATAATATTATATTAAATAATAATTTATTCATCAATTCAAGAAAGCTTTCAGCGAGTTCCTTTATACAAAATCAATTCACTTAGAAATAGGGCGAATTATCAATAGTTGAATTCGTAAAACGGATCGAAACGACGTAGAGCACGTGCGAGTCTCTGAATAAGTTTTAAGACTTCACCGCGGTAGAGCTCTTCAATTATTCACACACTCGCTAACTGCCCTCGGGTCTTAACAAAAAGGACAAAGGTATATCCAGGGAACTTATACATTGAGGCTTAAATATTGAGCGAACTTAACCAAGACTTCATTAACTGTCATGTGTATCTATATATAAATAGCCGAAATATGAATATTAGCTAAATAAAAATATTTTTTTTATATTAATACATATTACGACTCTTTTATTACTGTCACAATATTCTAAGGCTTTATATCTCAGGCTATCAATGATATTTCATGTCTCAATAAAGATTGAGTGGATGTACTCGTACGTACCAAATTGTTTGGGTTTCTTTCTTTATCTTATCTTTAGACATTGAATATCACGAGAAAGTTATCTTTCAAAAGGAAGGTCATGATCCGAGATTTGTCATTGACGAGGGCAGATACATATTATGAAATAAATTTATATTGATTATTGAAAATATATTTTTATTGAAATTATATATTAGTATTATTATTTATATGTACATAAATTTAAATATAAAGTATCTAAACATAAACAGAATGTTAGCAGAGGTTCAGAGGACGGACATCGGGTATTAAGGGAGCAGATAAGCGCTGGTGGAGGCTTAAACGGCTTTAGATATTGCCAAGGGTATAATAGTTATATTTTCAAAACAGGGCATTGACCTAGAAATCTTATATTAAGTAAGATTTACTTAAAATCAGACAGAAAGAAGTAAATTAAGTCGATTTAACAAATTAATTACTATTATATAAAATTCCCTTCAAAAATAATGAAATTAAATTTAAAGTATTCCATTAAAATTGTTATACAAAAATTATAATGATCTAGGGTTATTTGACCCAAGAGTTCCGAGTGAAGTCATGTAAATGAGTCTAAATCCTGTTCGCGCCGCAATCTGTTATACAAAAACGATCCAAGGGACCTTTTCAAACTTCTTCACCCACGGTACCGTTAAATGTATATTTCGGAGCTCGAATTCGGATTCAAATAGTTCAGGTGGCTCTAGAAAATCCCTCGTATTCGAGGAGGTCGCACATTTTTTAGTTTTATTGCATATTGAGACGTATTTTTGTGATATATTTTCCGCACCCTCATATAAAATAACCGTATCAGAGATTTAAAGCATACGGAATCCAATTTTCTGTTTCTACATACTCGAGACAAAGCTGTCGTCTAGTTACAAACACACCTATACATAGGTTTATGGCGTACTAAAATTTCTTATCGTTTTTGGAACAGGAAAATCTTTATTAAAACTTACAATATATGTAAGATATATTTAAGTAAGAACACAACAACCTATTTCAATGTTAAATAAGTTTGAAGAATATATATGTATATATAATATAAGTTTGTTAAATTATATGTGTAGTCATAACATAAATATTTCAAATTCAAAGCTACTCTCACACTCAGCAGAATAACAACGATCACAAAATAAACTGAACAAAATTCCTTTGAAAATTAATGTTAATTGGAGTTCTTATCTCACACCGCCAAATAGCAATTAAAACGAATGCTCGGGGACAAACCACAAGCTCCCGGCTTGAAAACATAATTTTTTAAAGAAAATTCTCCGCTAATGTAATTTATAAAGAAAGTAAATATCCAGGGGACCGTTTCAGTGCCGTGGGAACGGGGAGGTTTGCAAAGGTGAACTTGCAATTTACCTTTATTCACCATCTGCCGGCTCCAGACAGCGTTGCATGATTTCGGCGCTGCGTTGTAACCGAACAAAAAGTTTTGCCATTACAATGCGGGGTGAAGATTGCTTCACTAAAAACGTGTTAGCACTTCTTATTTTTATACACTTGCAGAACTTCCGTTTCGGATGGGAATTTCAGGTTATTTTTACGACTACTTTTTAGAGCTTTATTTTTTTATAGTTCAAAAAGATTCATCATTTTGATACACATACTGTAGTATGCACTTATTAATGTTATATTATGATATTCTAATACTCATTCGGTTGTCGGATTTTGAGATGTTTATTATTAGTCTAGAAAACGGTACGTACGTAAAAGTTAATAATAAGAAGCAATTAAACAGCACAAGCACTTTAAAAAAAACTGTATTTAAAATACGATTAACTACAATCGAATGTATGTTTTTCTTCTATATATATACATATATGTAAATATAAATATGTATTTACGAAGTTTTCATTAATACATTTTGGACCAAATATGACGCAATCACTACATAACTTAGGAAATGACTCATATATTTCGACCCACCCTAATAAATATTGAAATAAAATAAGTATATATGAATGTTGAATTAATATTAATTATGAAGTAATATTTCAGAATTATATTATTAAACCTTACTGTACAGAATATACAATATAGTATTGTGCTAAACGGCCATTGTTATTATTGTCATATGTTCAATATTACTAATATAATTAATCTATTAATAGTTGCATTATTGCAATTAAATTGTGGTATTTACCCGTATTTCAACAATATTAATTAACAATATAATATTTCTGTTTATTTATGTTAGAAATACACAAAAATTTCTATCGTAATTTCATTAAGAATCAAGCGGCTATCGCAATAGAAATGTAAGTAAAACTAAAGTTGGATATTATCCAATTCTATACAATATTTATTTATTTTACAATATCAAACAAACACATTTAAAAATAAAATAAAGATGAATACGTAACATATTGATTTCGAATACGCAATTTCTTGAGTTATTGTAAAAGAATAATCTCAAATCTTGAATATGAATAGATCCCAGCGGGCGGGCTGGAGCAATATATCAAACGACGGACACAGCTTCCGAATACTGTCTCCACGATATTACTAGTTGATTACTCCAATATGAACCATAATTTTCAACTTGCCTTTATATATTATATAATATCCTGGAGATATTATTTGACAAATATCACAATGGGTTAAATCAGCTGACTTATGGCGGCTATTTTTTTTTATATCTTAGCGGCACAAAGGTTTTAGTATCTATGGCATTTTTAAAAGAAATTGCAGAGCGATATTAATAATAAAAAAGATAGTTGCTTTTAAGATGCTTCATATCCATAATTGTAGACTGTACTTAATGAAAAATAATAATTTGTTAAAAACACTAATCATTTTTATAATAACTTTTTAAATTAACTGAAAATAACGCTTATAAATTATATATTTGTTCTCTTTTTAACTTAACTACAACACAAATGAAAAGCTATAGAAAATAAAATAGTAATTTTAGTGGTATATCAGTAACAATGCCGCTCAATACGGTAAATTTTAACAGAGCCCCACAAATATTCATTAATCCTCCAATACAAGCAAATGCACTAAATTCGCATGTCGCGTGCCGCCCGCATTATTCAAACAACATGAATGATCTAATTGAATCTATTTTCGATTTACTGTTAGGTAATGAACACTAGAGATAGTTCTGTGTACTTAGGAAAGGATATTTCTACATCATTGATCCATAGACACAAACCCAAAGACAATAAAAATGTGATAATTAAGCTACGTATACATTATAAAAAAAAACAATTAAGCTACGTATACATAAATAGTTTGGTTTTATAATAACATTATACAAATTATTGTTAAAATATATATATTAGTCAAATATAGCGCGTGTTTTATTCAATTAATTATATTAGAATATAATTCCCACGATAAAATAAATCCAGGACATATTTATGCGGGTGACACGCGGTTAAAGATCGTACACTTTGGAAGTGTTAATGAGACCCCTATGAACCCTTATTATGTTCCAGGAGGAGACGCGTGAAAATATAATTGTTTCTCTTAATGATATATTCAGTGAATTAAAGAAATTCGTCATGTTAAATATTTTCTTATTATATATATAATTTGATACATTAAATTTATTATACTTATATTAGAGTTTTGTTTTGTTTTATTGTGATAAATGAATTTTTGAACGTAATAAATGACAATCATTTTAACATCAATCATATTTTTTTTCATTTATCTTAAAACAATTCTTGACAAAACAAAAAAGTGTCAAATCTTTTTCATATCTCTTATTATGAACGTTAAAATGAATGATTACAAGATGTCTCCTTTTAAATTCGATACGACACATTTATAGCTGGATTTTGTCTCAGGATAGGGACGGGGATAGGGACCGTTAAATAAATCCTTTTCGCACTGGGATTCTCATATTGTCCAGACGTTGAATGCCTTCATTGTCTACAGACGACAGTTATGTATTCAGTTACGACTCAACATAAAAGATTAAACCAAAATGGAGATTCTAACCTTATTTAGTATAAGTAGAGTATATTTTTGAATACGTTAAACAAAAACAACGTTAAAATAGTTAAAGGTAGACAAGATTGATGTAACGGCCGTTCGCAAGTTCCCGCACGTGCTCAGTCAGAAAAAAGGTAAAGACAACATGATATATGTATGTATCTTTTATCTTTCTTGTTGTGTTTCTTTTGATATGGCCTTTGATAACTATTTAGTAACGAAATATAACATATTTGTTTCTTCTTACTAGATATAGTTAGACAATTTAGTAGTTTGACTTAAAAAAAATGTGACCCTAAAAAAAAATTTATCTATAATGAATTTTTTATATAATTTGATTTAGTATTTTCATATAAAAAGGCCAGTTAGTATTAGTACCTACCTAACTAACTACTGCTAAATAGTATCAATGTTTTTTTTTAATATAGAATAGGTTACTACTTAACGACGGTTCATTCCTTCATAATAGCTACAGATAATGTACGGCTTATTTTAATTCAGAGCAAAAATACAAAAGTTGAAGCTGAAAACATCGAAAAATATAAATTATAGTATATGTAAATATATAAAAATAATATTATAAAGGAATAAAGGTTTTAAACTTTATTTTAATATCACAATAGCGATAATTTACCAAAGAATTGTTAAACTCGCGTAAAAACAAAGTTCAGTAGTCTTTAAATTTTTATGGGATACACCTACGGTGATTGTGCTCCTTCGAAAGTTTTTAAACTTACTTATCCATTTTGTAAAATTTTCTTGTTGTTTCATATTTAATTAATTTTTAAAAAGAATATAAGGTATACAAGAAGTAAAAAATATGTGTTTTAATATCCGTTAATTTCATTTAGATTTTATACACCTACTAGCCGTAACTTCGTCCACTCACACCGAAAATACAGTCTCATATCATAAACCAACGCAAGAAACTGAATTCGCATTTAACTATATTTGTTATATTTATTGACGAAATACGACCATCAAAAGCTATTTGAAATTGAAATACAGCGCCATCTATTGAAAACTTACACAACCTAAAAATAAGAAAAATAATTATTGTGGATTCTTCGCCATCTTTTGGAAACTTATAGAACTTAAAAGTAAATTAAACCCTTTGTGTAAAAAACGTCAAATTCGCAAGATAAAAATTAGAGATTTTTTATCGAGATAAAAACTATTCTCTTTCATGTTGTTTAAAAAAATGTCTGCAAAATTTCATTGAAATCGTTTCTATGATTTCGGAAATTAACACAAACTAACATCGTGACACGGTACTTTTATTTATAAAGGTAATAGAAAAAATTCCCACTAAGCGCCAGTTTAATATAATTACATTTTATGAATAGTGAAAACACATTCATATTTCAATGTATATTCCTTTTAAAAAAAAAAATTAGAATTCCTAGTGTACTAAACGGTAATTTTTTTTTAAACCTACATTCCGCAAATACGATTGCAAAGTGTTCATAAACGTATCGTTTTTCCTTTTTGAAATACATTATAAATAATAAATTTTACTCGCCAAATATTTTATATATTTTATAAGCCATTATGAATCCAAGCCGTAATTTGTACCCAAATATTTAGAATGTCACGGGCCAGTCATTGTCAATGTCAAAGTTTATTTTGATTTAAATTTGAAATTTGAATTCAGTAATCTGTTACCGTAATACTGAATAGAATTCAAATACCTTATTTTCACGTTTTGCAACTTTTGTAATTTGTATGGACTGGCTAATTTAAGTTTTAGGACTTAAATGAATATATACTAAGAACAAAGTAAAGACGCTCAATTATATTTCGTAAGTTTATGCATTTTACTTCAACTAAATTAAACTCTCAATTTACCTTCAAATAAAAGTTAAGAAAGTTAAAAATGTAAATTCTATTTAATAAATAGACCTTATAAATAATATTTTTTTGTTTAGGAAAAGCTGTAACAATGGCTCGAAAACGAAATCGAAAAGCTCAAATAAACGTGAAATCCAAGGCAGTGGCTGATATTAAAGTCTCATCAAACCCCACAACCACTACTACTATTTCAGGTACTTTAATTAATAATAAAGATGATCCCGAACTTATATCAAAATGGCCTAAATTAAAAGATAAAATTCCCGACATATTTTTACATAAGCCTGAAAACTTTGACGAACATGCATTTAAGCTTTTTTCTTTGGGTATACGCTTTTTTGAACCCCATTGCAGCCGGTATTACAGCAAAGTGAAATGTCCTTCTATATGTGACTACAGGGCTATAATTGAATTCTTTAACGATATGCAAATACCCTATAACACATTTGGGGGGGCAAGTAAGCGTAAAATGAAAGTGGTAATAAGAGGCCTACCAAAGGATGTCGATTTGAATAAATTAAAACAGGAGTTAAAATCGTTATCTGTGCCTATAATACGAGTACATATCATGCAGGTATCACACAATAAAAAGGATGATAATACTGCCCTCATCTTAGCAGTAGTGCCTTACAATGATGATGGTAAGAAACTTTTGAGAATACAAAAAATTTTTGGACATCCCGTAACAATGGAACCACCAAAGCCTAAAATTACTCAATGCTATCGTTGTCAGCTATGGGGTCATGCACAGAGATATTGCCATGGTAAAATAAAATGTGTGAAATGTGCCGGAGAACATCTCTCAAAAAAATGTGAGAGAGATCCAAAAACACAACCCCCTAAATGTGCTAATTGTGGGGGAAAACACACGGCAAGTTACCGAAAATGCCCTTGCTGTCCTGAGTCAGAGGAACACAAGCAATCTCAAATAATGAAAAAGATTATTAAGAAAGAAAATGAGACAGACTGATTACCAGTGAAGAATTTATATGAAACTTCATATAAAATATTTAAGTAATCATTGTCAATTGATTAAACATGTGATATTATTATTAAAGGTGTTGGTAAAAATAAAAGTTTTGAAGTATAACCTTATATTAATTTCTTATATAACTATATATATTTACAAATTATAATATTGAGATTACTTTTATAATTAAATTCAAACAGCTTTCACACGCTGTTGTATATTACTTTGCAAGCTACTGCTGGTGCTGACATCGTCTCTTATGGGTGAAACCAGCATCTGAAAAGTAATATTGATTTTAGTACTGTAAATAATATTTCTTGTATGTTATCTTAGTCACATTAACTATTTAAGGATAGGGCTAGAGATGACTGTCGAACAATGCGATCTAATTTTTAAAATTGAATGAAATTTTGTAAGGCAACTTCACTCGAGTCCATGTTACGCTTTCTATTTGAAAGAAAGATAAGAAACACACTTTATTACATTCCGGTAGTGGAACGTTATATTCTAGAAAGATCTAAAAGTGTCAAGAAAAATAGCTTCTTTTAGATGGATTTTAGTTGTACCATAGGGGCACAAAATATTTTGAAAATGTGAAGTAGAATGAAAATAGAACGACAGATGCTGCATGTTGCATGTTGTCCAGTGCGTTTTGAAATTTAAATATATTTTATATGATAGAACATACACCGAGTCCCGCAGTGGGCGTAGACGGCAGCGACACAGTTTATACTTTTGTAGTCGTTTACAATATGTTTGTTTGATTTTAGATGAAAATTGTAGTTGTCAAAATTTTAAAAATACAATTCAAATTCGATATATCATACCATGTATATAGTTTTAAGTTTTTTCTTTTAATAAATAAATTAGATGTAGCAGGAATTATTATAATTATTGCGAGAAAAATAACTATATTTTTTGTTTACCTCAAGTTTGACATTAACTGTCATAGTCCCGTCTAATTCAGATAACACTCGATCAAGAGTGTCGACGACCCTGTCAGCGTCCTGCGCACTGAATACCATCGGGGGTTTGAACTTCAAGACGTTGCTGTCCGGTCCATCACGGCTGATCAGGATTTTCTCTTCACGCATTCTTTAATAGATAGATTTTAATTTAAGTTATAAAAATATTGAAGAAATTACAAAGAAGGATGAGTTTTTATATTTTATATTGAAATAGTTTTATATTTTATATTAACCTGTTAACAATATGTTTGGCTTCAGCTGTTGCTGGTGTTCTGGTTTCGCGGTCAGTGACGAGTTCAACTCCCACGAAGAGTCCTTTACCACGGACATCTCCGATTAATTTGTGCTTGTGTTGAAGAGTTGCACAGCGAGACAGCAGATGGCTCCCGACTTTGGCAGCGCGTTCCATAAGATGTTCGTCTTCTATCACATCCAGAACAGCGTTGGCTATCGCGCAAGAAACTGGATTGCCTCCATACTGTAATAATAAAATCATTAGTAAATTTGGTTTATAATTACATTAAAACAGAAATTCATATGAAAAACATAAAAATTGTCTTACAGTATTAAAGTATTCAACGCCGGTGTCAGCAAAACTTTTGGCAATCTCCGGTGTAGTAACGACTGCAGCTATTGGATGGCCGTTACCCATGGGTTTACCCATCGTAACGATATCCGGCACGACACCTTGGGTCTCGAAAGCCCACATGTGGGAACCCACGCGACCGAATCCCACTTGAACTTCATCAGCTATACAAACTCCATTAGCTTCCCTCACATGCCTAGATAACAAAATAAAATAACAAATAATAAAACACAACATTTACTAACTAAAAGCACATCAAAATAGAGAAGATCCAATTAAGTATTAACAATCGCGTGCCTGAAACTGACTGTTGGATTTGTTAAACTCTTGTTAATATTACATATATTTCATATTCCTGTTAAACAGCTTTCAAGTGCAGTGGAGAATAAATTGTTATTATTTATCATGAACTGAATATGAAATGAAATTAATTAATTTGATAAACCTATCAAGCTATTATAAGTAATAGACCCCAGGCAATCATTTCAATTAAATAGAACAAAAATATATTCAGACTGTTTTAACGATGTTATTGTGAGCCCCGGGTTTACTTAAAATAAATACTACAAATGTAGTAGACGCTTGTGGGACTCGGAATTCATAAATTATTTAGTTTCGTTGTTGATGCATGACAGCGTGCCTTGTATTCTCAAAGCAAACTAACCGCTTGTAATATTTAGGTAAAACAAGATATTTACCAAAATAAAAGTTTAGTTGTAGGTAAAAATACAGGAAAATGGACGTAATAAGCATTTGTATAACTATTTGTTGATATTTAATTACTCTAGCAAAGTTTGTTATGGTAATTTGTAAAGAAAACTTACTGGTAAACTTTCTTCAAATAGCCATCAGGGGGAATAATTTGTCCGCCGCAACTTTGCAGACTTTCCGCTATGAAAGCGCACACACCGCCGCTCTTTTTAACTTCATCGCATATTTTTTTCACTTCATCGGCGTATAATTTTCCCAATTTCTCTTCTGATTGTGAATCACTTGGGTATGTGTATTTACCTCTATACACGTCCGGAACTGGAGCCTAGAGAAGGAATATATTATAAAACGCGTTTAACAAATGATAATTGCTTCTGGTAATTAATTTAATTGATCTATCTTAGAACACAGATTGTTTACGTTTTCCTTAAAGGTACATCTGTGCAAGTGTTTCAGACACGTGGTTAATTATATGTGTGATAAATATACGTCACTCAATTATCCTAATCAATTAAAAACGGTAAATTTGTTTATTAACGTCATAAACTCAACTGATCGTCATGAAATCTCGCACAAACGTCAGGGGTCACTTTCATGTCAATTTTGTCTCCCGATAGTTAGAAAAATAACTTCTAGATGATCGTCCGATCTAACATTTTTTAACTGACGAAACCCGCAAAGCTAATGGAAATATGAAAAACAAAACGAACAAAAAAAAATGAAAAACATTGCAACATAAATCTGTTTGTCAAGTTGAGAAAATAGCTGATATTCCTAACTCAAACAAATGTATGAACGGAATAAATAGACTACGTCAATACATACGTACATATCAATATAAGGTATATAAAAATATCACTCCATACAATATATCAGAACAAAATAAACAAAGGTTGGTCTGCGCCTACATGATAGCAGTTTAGTTTATATTCACTGGCAGCTTTATTTATATTGAAATTTATATTTACGGATAAATGTTTTTCATTAAAATAGTCACACGCACACAATAGTCCACATCATGACTGAACACTTAGCGTTAAGAGAATACGAACTATAATTAAATTATAACATTATCAGTTTTGTTTGTTAGTTCGCGTAATAACGCAAACTGATAAAACGTGGAAATATTTAATATTTAGACAATTATTTCTATATTTATGAGTGTATTTTACACCATGTCTACATGAACGTGAAGGCCTGAATAGCGAGAGGAAGGCCAACTCACCACATGGACCCAATCTGGCTTCTCTGGGCCTCCTGGTAGGTTTAGTTTGTACGGAGACACATCAATCATAGACGTAAGGTGCCCATGATACGCGCTGTAACAAACAGGGGCTAGTAGCACCCTAAAATATTCCTACAACCCCCCATTGAAAGCCCTAAACCCTAATTAATCTAATCTAATTTATACTCCCCTTAACTTTTAAAATATAATCTGAATTTTACATCATACTTTGAAATAAAGTAAGATCTATTAAATACCCTGAATGAACCCTTCTAAGCTACCCTTATCAACGTCAATAAGTGTAAAACTCAAATGAGAAGAATATTATTCAGACTTACTGGTCAAGTGTGATAACATCCTTCCTCTTAGTGTGAACTCGGGCTAATCGTAGAGCGAGATCATTAGCTTCGGAGCCGGAGTTAACAAAGAAGCAGACCGACAAAGCCTCAGGCATGGTCTTCACCAGCCTCTCCGCAAGGATCACAATCTCATCGTGGAGATATCGATTGTTTGTTGATATTAAGGACATTTGATTACGCCCTGCTTCCACGACATGGGGATGGCAATGGCCAACTGAAAAATAGCATATATATTACATAATTTGTCTTCGGTAAGATAAGAGTATAAGGTTATATATAAAATCTCTCACCATGTGCAACATTGTTAATGCAGTCGAGGTACCTCTCGCCGGTCTCGTCATACATAAATTGGGCGATACCCCTAACTATTTTTAGAGGGGATGATCTGAAAAACAACTGGCAGGCGGCTCTGTAACAAATTTACTGTTTAAAATCTCCGCCCAGCTCCTGTACTCCGGCGGAACAGGCAATTAATACTGATCGGCTCTGATAAATGTTAGGCTTAGTTTATTTATTACCTTTTCAAACAAACTTTATACTTTAATTGAATAATCAATTATGTGACGCAATATAATAGTGTATTGAAGTCAAAAACGTCTTACCCGATATGTTTTTCGCGTTTTTTGATAGTTTCCGGCTTAGGCATTGACTGTAGGTAGGCCATTTTGATAAAATATGAAATCTGTTGAATTATAAATTTTTAATATGATTTGTATACTGAATAAAAAAGGCTTTAATATAATATGTATATAATTATATTCGAATAAATCACTTACGGTACATTTAATTTTATTTATAATATTTAACTTTAATTTCAATAATTCACAAGAACAGAATAAACACGACTGGTATATCATTAAAATAATTAAATAGAAATTAATGATATTCGTATTTTAAATACAACTTACCTGTACTTATAAATAGAATACTGATATTATTAATAATACTAAGACAGGTAAACGAGAATGATAGCGCAGGTGAGACGCGTGAGCAAGTAATGCTGTGTTATTGTTGATAATCACACATTATATAGCTGGATGTGGCTCTCACGCCCTCCTCGCAGCCAATGAAAACAAAAGATTTCATACTATCAGCCCAATGATAAGGATACATGCTTCAAGTAGTCGCCGGCCACGCGGATATATACCAGTCATCATGACGGAGACGCATGCTTCTTAAGGCGACGTTATATTATATTTATTAACTATTATACTATTTAGAAGCCTTGTTTTATTATTATTCTTTATAAACAGAAGGTATTTTAGTTACTAACGAGTTAGAGAGGTATTGTGATAACTCATTTGTCCTTATAGGAAAAGTTCTTTTAGACAAAGTTGTTTTTCTCAATCAGTGGAACAAAGAAAGTTTTGGAAAGCTCCGCAGCTTTATTGCGAGATGCCGGGTCAGAATATTGTACATTGTACCTTTGTTGTGGAATCTAGGAATTCCTTCACTTTATATTATTACTTGTGGTTCACATTTTTCTAGACGCGATAAAGATCAAATTACTCAGACACGACGATTGTTTTTCATGAATTATTTAACAAGATTGTCCATTTTGACCTTTATGACCATAAGCGATTGAGGAAACATTAGAACCTTATCATAATTAACTGTTCTATTTACGTAAACAAACACATTATTGCAACGAAACCTAAACATTTAACACAAATATTATATTATGTATTCAGTTTTGTTAATATTTTATTTTAAAGTTAAGCATTATTTTTTTTAGTTCTTTACGACCCTAAAAACAAAAATAACACAAATATGTAGTGATACTTTCAGAGAAGAAATTTTCTTACCCACTACATGTACAAAATTACTTTTAGTGGTTACATCTTCTCAAACATTTCGTTATAATTAAATACAATAATTAAATTGATAATAGCAAAAAATACACCTTAATTGAATATTTTATTTAATTCTAAAATAAGGTCAGTCATTACAATATAATGATTAGCGATAAACGTATAATAATGATAAAATATATTATATGTCGTGTTTTATAAAAAAATCATCTACATACAAAACGTAACTTTGTAGATAATTGTAAATAAATGCAGTTATTATTAACTCGCGACCTATCCATTGACGTAATACATATGTAAATAAAACAAATAATAAATAGCAATTTATATATACAGCAATGAATGACTTTTCCGAACTATTATCATCCGTATCCTCATACTGGAGGGGATACAGCCATCTTGATTACATCCTTATTAAAGGTGCGAATTATATATGATTATTTAATTTGATTCATACTACAGATTACCTGTAACTAATAAATTCAAGGTTACGGATAAATAGCTTAAGCCTACAACTTAGTATATTGTGTATAAAGATATATATTGTGTATATTGTGTATATATATATATATATATATATATATATATATATATATATATATGTATATATATATATATATATATATATATATATGTATATATGTATATATATATATATATATATATATATATATATATATATATACATATATATATATATATATATATATCTTATCTACTCCAGAATATCAGTTACAAGTTTCTTCCTAATTTTAAAAAGTAACAATATATTTGGAGTCATATTTGCGAATCCCTAAACGCGATGGTGCCACTTACCATCAGGGGCATAAGCGTTTATCTTTTCATATGAAAGTCTTGGATTACCGAATTCATAGTAAGTATCTAATAAACTTTTTATGTGCGGTGAACATTGTGAAATGTCGCACAGATTGGATCATCTTTTATATTCTTAAGAAAAACTTTTCGCTTTAATAAATATAACATATTTTTGGACATTACCTTATAAGTGATTAAAAGATTAGAAAAAAATATATAAAATAAATCAACTTTTCTTTACTGCCATGAATAGAAATTTCAATAAATTGTGAATAATATAGTTTATTTTTAAAGATATTGCAGTCTTTTTGGTTAAGTTAGAGACTAATAAAATAAAATGTAATATTATGAGCAAATATTCCAGGGATGGGTAGTATATATGACTGCCTTTAATAACGGGGACAAAATATTTATGAAGTCTGCGGGTTGTTACGGTTTATTGCTGGCGACACGTGTACAAAAAATATGTTCACTGTAATATCTACTAGTACTTAGTTAATAAGATCAATGTAATTCAGAATATTTTTATTCAAGTATCTAATAAGTAGATATTACAGGCAAAGTGAGCGGTAAGAGAGACAGGGGAAGGCCTCGAGTGACCTTCGAAAAAACAGTATGTATGATACTGGAGGAAGGTTACGTAAAAAGCAGGAGGACCCCCCGGAGGGCATGTATGAAGTGGTTTATGTCTGTGGCCGAGGCGAAAGAGGTATGCAGGGACCATAGCGTTTGGCGCTCCGTCGTCTCTGGCTATCCCGCAAGGGACATGGCGTGAAGGTAAGTAAGTAAGTATCTAATACGTAGTTTAGAATCGTCAATTATTACATAAAAGTTCGGTGTAGTCAGTCCGTAAGCTACCAGCTCGGAATCCAGCTCTGCTGAGAAGAGCCGTCTAGAAATATAACAGTTGCTCTCTTTAAAATATATTTAACAATGTTTGAAGTATTATAATAACAACACTGCAAATGAATCAACACATTTCAATAAACTAAGAACTCTTGAATGCTATAATAAGATTTAACTTTAGTTCTAGATTTAAAACTAAGAAAAGGAAGGTCTAAAATGAAGGATTTGTTAACTTTTTGAAGACGAAATTTAGGAGTTATGAGTTACTTTTTACTTCTTGTATTTACAAGATAAACAGACACGAGTGTGCCACTGTTTGATATAAGCATTAAAGCCTCTAAAGCTTCATTACTCTATATAAATAATGATAGTAAGATTATATAATCATAGTAAATAGTAACATTTCACCAAGCAATGAAAGGTTACCTCAAAGATAGTGTATGTAAATATACTTAATATTAATTAATTATCCAGTGCATCGTATCGTAAATAATATTACATATTAGATAACCGTTTAACTCACAAATATCATATTTTACGTCAAACAAGATGTGTACAGTCGTGATCAACTTGATTTTTCAATTGTTTTTAAAATAATCTTCGTATTAACATTGTCTATAACCTTGAAGTTTGTTTTTGGGATTTATTTCTTTCGTTAGAGCTGTTTTTTTTCCAAATGTTTTAACATTTTGAAGCCTCTTTTACACGATTGTTTTTATTACGAAAATATTTTTAATATATTTCAAATATTAAAAATGTATAAATTATTGTCAAAGTCTTAATTAAACTGACTGAAATTAATACATCTGAATTAAGTTGCTATAGTTTTTTTTCAGTTTTATAAAACACTTACCTTTCTTTAATAATAATAATATAAGATTTTTAAATTCGTTTCGTCAGTAAGTACTTACAGTATCTATAATTCTTACGTAAACTTTTTATTTTTAATTAAGGTCCAACCACCCTAAACATTTAATTTAATGTATTTTCTCCTTCAGAGTCATATTCTTAATATCTTATCATATTAACGAGTAACCTTTGCTGTTTGTGCAAATATTTTTGTTTAATTAACATATTTGCAAAATGTTTCAATATATACATTGTTTAAATAAATCTTATTCGCTCCTCACGTAAAACAAGTCAACAAAATCTCCTATAAATAAAACAGCAACAGAATGAAGACTCAGTTTATAACCTACGCTAACTTTTCTAGATACTTTGTTGATGTAATGTACTCTTTTTAACTGGACCAATACCTCAATAATGTGGTATAAGTCATCTTTTAAAGATATTATTATCCTGTTAAAAATACAATAATATAAATTAAATAGAATTTAATATAAAATTTAATTGGGAAGTAATAAATAAAATAAAATTCATAAATTACCTAAATTAGATTTTCATTATTATTAGGATTTTATTCGTCAAAAATATATATTATTTCTAACATTATATAAGTTTAATATCTTACATTTAAAAATGATTATTTTGCAATTTAATTTGATAATTTTAATGTTATATTACAAATATATTATTGGGTGTTAAATATTCAAATACTGTATCAATGACCTGTTAATTACTGTTTAATCTAAGAAATTACAATGTCACATAATTACTATTATCAATGTACAAAAAAAAACTAAATACATTTATTAAATAAAATATCTATTACCTAAATTGTACATACAGTGATCATCGTCTCATCATCTTTCATCATCATCATCATCATCATCATCTAGCTATAAACAAACAAATACACACACAGATTTCATATTTATTAGATAGAGAAATGAAAATGGGGTTGTTCGTCGGTCAGACCGGCGACCCCGCTACGTGACGCCAGAGAATCCTCAGGAATATGAACATTTCTCCCCCAACACTTCATAATTCCAGACAACCATTTTATAAACCACTTGGTATGTAATATGAAACGTAATACGTAATAATGAATTCATATTTGACACGTTTAATTAATGAGTACTTATATTCTTAACCCAAACTTAACTAGCATTTATTTGTTTTAAATAAGTAATGTCCTACAAGGTTAGGTGTTATTTTAGTATTTTTAAAGTGTATTTTAAGACGGAATGACCTTTACAGTCTTGTGGGTTATCAATATTGTTATCATAACATTTATTTTAATCAACGCGTTTATTCAAACGTCATCCTAGTAAAGGGCAAATGTTATCCCAAGTAATTCTGCTGGAATCGAGAAAGCCTCAAAGAACGAGTACCACTCTTTCCTGAAGGTCATGTGATCTGTGGCACCAGAATCGATGATCCAAACGTCATTTTTGGTTTCTGCATGGAGCACTTCGCTAATAAACGCTTGACTCCTAGCTTCAGACGTCACATCGCCCTTCGCCTCAGATTTCTTCTTCTTCTTCTTCTCTGTTGGACAATCTCTTCGGATATGACCGACTCCTTGACAACCGTAGCACTTGAAGGTTGGCTTCTTTCCTTTCTGGTTGGACTTGACATCATCTTTGGCCTGTTTACCACCATGTTGACTTCCACTTGCACCTTTAGATTGGAACTTCAACTTAGTTGCCATCAATGCCGATAAATTGTCCTCCTTTACTTGCCGAAGCTTCCGTCTGTGCTCATCAGATGTCAAAACATTGATTAGGTTATCTAGGGTTTGTTGGTCATCCGACCTGGCCCACCAGGCTTGTCTGAAACTTTCAAAACTATCAGGCAAAGTTTCCAGCAACTTGACCATCAAAGCTGACTCATCGGGCTTGACTTTCAACTGCTGCATGCGAAGAATCAAACCTTCAAATTTAGCTATATGGCTTACCATATCGTCCGCTAAATTCATGTCGAAACTGAAGAATTCAGTCTGCACTGAATGAACAGCTTGCTTAGTTTGTTGTTCATAAATACCGTGCAGTTTGGTCCACATCTGATGAGCGTGTTCGCAAGCAACGATCAGGGTCATCACACTCGAATCAATTGTCTTGATGATAATTTGACAAGCTGCGCGATCTGCTTTATCCCAAATTTTCATCGCTGCCGTGTGAGCCGCAATTTGATCCGCCTTAGCATTAGCCAAGAGCACCGGTTTAACTAACTCACCGATACTCACTTCATAAGCTCCATCAGTTGCACGCAATAAATTACGCACCATAAATTTCCAAATATTCCAGTTCTCCGAACCCTTCAACTTCTCAATACCTTGAAATTCCATGATTGTCAGTCACCAAAATTCCAGCAACTATCACCACCAGGTTACGAGACGAAATTGTTCCGGAAAACACTATTTGTTTCTCTCAATCTTCGTTGAAAACGTTGGTCCAATCAAATCTAACCACGCTCTGCTACCATATTATTGATTTGTACTCAAATAAAATGCTTTAATTAGCCAACGTTTTTACACAACATTTATTGACAGACTTAAGTTACTGACAGTTGACATTGGATTAATGGAACATAATTCAAAAATTCAAATATCAGAGTTTTACATCAATATATTGATTCGAACCACTACTTTTAATATGAATTTGATATCAGGGAGTAGTGTTTACCAAACAGCATAGGCGACTGCAATTTTAAAGACCCTAAAAACCATTGATTAACAAACACTATTAATAATAAAACTCCATAAAACATTGTTAGAACGAAATTAAAACCATAAAGTACCATTACGTATCTAAACGACCAGCGTGTCAATTTAGTTATAGGACCACAGGTCACGTTCACCCACTTATTCCTAGATATTATTAAAAATTATAATATAGTTATGACAAACGACTTTTAATATGCAATAAAAGTTTTATTAGTTTTGAAGCAATCTAACTATATTAGAATTATAATCTGTGTCAAAGTCAATTCTAATTTTACCTTCAACAGATAGGGCTAAAGTGATTATTATTATATAAGTGTTATTTGATTTATATTATATGAATTAAGATAATAAGCTACTTTAGTTACCAAACTGTTATATATATAAGGTTATATACGTAAGAAAGATAATGTATTTTAGTTAATCTAATAAAATATTAAGATTCTACAAACATATTTTAAAACGCTTTCGGTGCGTACATCTTCTAAGGTATCTAAAAAAAGAATTATATGTAGATGACAAATAATATCCTAATAAATTCCCTCCATTTCCCTCCTACTCTTCTGAATCACTCCATGTTCCTAAGAAGTGGTAGTTTTTGTAGCTTTCAATATTGGCCACGACAAGCTTACCATAATAGACCGACTGTCTGATCGTTCGCTCCCAAATAATATTTTTTGTTAATTTTTTTCATCATTAAATCAAAAAAAAATGTATTACGAGTGTTCATTTAAAAATGATACTTACTTTTATTTCAAAATTTTTAACTAAACAAAAAAAAAAACTGAACCGATTTTGATTCGAGCACCGAGCAACTAAAGGTAGGTCATAAATAATCGATGTTTATAAATTTTATGTATTATCGCATCTTAACCAAAATAAAATGATATGAGCCGAAAATATCTTTATCTAAAAGCACTTGGAGTCCTATCGGCTGTCGTCAGAGCGCACGGGGCGCACGAGGAGCACGAGGCGGCCACGGATTGTTATCGGGATATCATTCTGAAAGCCTTTATCTTTTATTTGAGTAATGTAGAGCATTATTACAAGTTATAACTGGATAATGTGTATATTATTTATATAAAAGATAAAAATAAATACGTTGTCATTTTTGGTACTCATGTACCCCCAAGTAAATGCAGATAACTGATAATTGTTGTACAATATATATATAATATATATATATATATACATATATATTGAGAATCCCTGTCATATATGTATATGACAGGGATTCTGATATGATTACGAGGTTAACTTACTTTTCTTATATTAAAAGCATAAGAAATTAATAGTTTTTGATTTTAATAACTTATTATTATTTTTATACTATCAGGTTGCCCGTGCTTCGCGACGGACGGCGAAAGTGATCAAACATTTTGTTTGAATATCCACACCACCTAGGAGGTATCAAACAGGGGCGTTATTTTTTTTAGTTTTTAGCTGTAACTTTGGAACGGTTTGGACCTTTGTAAAATCCTTTCTTATTGCACCTATTCAATATGTCAGGAGCCTTGTGTCCAAATTTCAGCTTTCTAGATATTACGGTTTGGGCTGTAGAGCGATGAATGAGTCAGTGAGTCAGTGAGTGTCTTGGTGTTTTATATATTAAGATTGCTTTTTTTTTCAGATATTCATATTCATAGAACATTCGCAAACTTTTTGCGGACGCGAATATATGAATATGCGCGAAGACAAATTCATTACTTGAGTAGTTTCTTTATTATAAAGATAAGGGTAGAAATAAAAGACACATTTCTTAAATATAGAATAAGTATATTGAATAATTAAATAATGTTACTTCAAATATCTCGCCAAAAGACTTAGGTGTAGGTATCCATAAAAGTAATCATTAAAATTATCTAGAGGTCAAAATATTTAAGAGTGAGTAAAAACATACTTTAAAAATTCAAAGATATTGCAATTTAGAAATATACCAAAAGAATTACACACACGTTGACCATTCGCATGCATGCACGCAACATGCACTTGTCATAACAAAGTGTTGAAGCTGCACGGAATGCATGGAATTCCCAACATGCACGTGAACATGTCGTGCGTAACAGTCTATCATTTCACTAATATAATAATAAATTTATCATTACAACCATTTGCGACATCGGAGCACTAGTGCTTAAAATTTAATATAACGGGCACTCCTATTTATATAGAATGTTAAAATAAGACTTCGTTTGACTATCCCGGAGCGCTGTCAGTCTTGTCATCCAAACGCGGAGGCCAGCTAGATACTTGGACTGTGCGATGTGTTAAATGAAATGCCAATCAAAGTGGACGATACAATACTATAATTATATAAATGTCTACAACAAGTAGCCATCTCTCGTAATGGTTACATTTAATAGGCGGACAACACACTTACAAAGTGTATAATAAGACTACGAAACCGGATGTATAATGCATCACCAACACCAACACCAACACTAAACGTATTTTGTTCTAGTGCAATACATTTGTGATGATAAGTATCATAAATTATGCATTCAGATATATATATATATATATTTTCATACACCTGGACTATGTAACCAGAAATCTAATAAATCTAGAGGCCCAAAAAAAAAAACAAACTGCAGTTTTAATTTTAATTAAGAACTAAGCGATTTTAACGAAAAAACAAAATAAATAAAAAATAAATTTCGTCAGTCACATTATTGTACACACGGACAAAATTTAAACTGATATGTGTGCAAACGAAGTACCACAACACGTAGAAACCAACCAACCAACCAACCAACCGACCGACCGACCGACCGACCGGTCAAATTACAACTATTACATGCAATAAACGTCTAACTAAAATATGCTCCGTACTTATAATTACGATTCTTATATTCTTCTTTTTTTTTTTTTAATTATTATTATATTATATGTTTAGTGTAAAAATAGTTTCTTGACACGAATTCTTTTTTTTTTTTTTTTTTTTTCTTCTCATTCACCTCCAATGCACGCACCAGACAATGTTAATAATGCCCAGCGAGCGTATAATATAATATAATACAGAAATATTCAATGTAAATATATTGCAAAATAATCTACAGACATCTCTTCGTAGGATACAGAATATGCAAATTAATGCGATGCAAAAGAAACATGGACGGCAAGTTGTGACTTCATTTTTTTTTATTTAATTTAATTAAAATTTCACTTAGCATTATATAAATCAAAGCTACATTCAAAGCTATTTGAATCTCAAGGTGCATTATTAACGAGACGGTAGCGTAAACTAATTTTTTATTTTTTATTATTTATTAATTTTAAGTACAATATTTTGAAAAAACGTGTGATCGGAATAAAAATTTGAGCTAAACTATTCTACCGGGTTATTCTAGATCATAGAGTACCGAACTCCAAACGTATTTAAACTAACTAGCATTCTAAAATTTACTACCTACCGAATGAAAGTTTGCATTCAATCTTAATTAATGCAAAAACATCTAATTATTAAAATATTAAAAAACTAAAACTATACGACACCGGCAACAAATGTATCATACAATTTCGTATCTTACAAATCGAGTGTCCGAAGTCCGTAAAGCTAGGGTTACACTTGTCCTTACAAGATAGAAATAAAAACACCAATCATTGTAGACTAATATTATATAGGATGTTTATTTTGTATTCCTGGATAGACAAAGTCACTGTTTTTGTCAATTATATAGAATATTTATTTTGTATTCTTGGATAGACAAAGTTATTGTTTTTATCAATTATATGGCATGTTTATTTTGTATTCTTGGATAGACAAAGTCACTGTTTTTATCAATTATATAGGATATTTATTTTGTATTCTTGGATAGACAAACTCACTGTTTTTTATCAATTATATAGGATGTTTATTTTGAATTCTTGGATAGACAAAGTCACTGTTTTTTATCAATTATATTGGATATTTATTTTGTATTCTTGGATAGACAAAGTCACTGTTTTTTATCAATTATATAGGATATTTATTTTGTATTCTTAGGTAGACAAAGTCATTGTTTTTTATCAATTATATAGGATATTTATTTTATATTCTTGGATAGACAAAGTCACTGTTTTTTTATAAATTATATGGGATATTTATTTTGTATTCTTCGATAGACAAAGTCACTGTTTTTTATCAATTATATGGGACATTTATTTTGTATTCTTGGATAGACAAAGTCATTGTTTTTATCAATTATATAGGTTGTTTATTATTTATTTTTTTAAAGACAAAGTCATTGATTTGTCAATTATATAGGGTGTTTATTTTTAACTTTTGGATAGAATAGAGTATGTTGTTATTTATAATATTACAACAACAATATAATTAATTATACTCTCCAATACATGTGTTTAGGCGCGACTTTACTTACACTCTACCGTCCACTTACGCTCAATACACAGCTATGATAATCATGTCCTCTTTAACTATAAATCGAATCGAACAATCTATATAATCTTATATTTTTCAATAGAATGCACATTTTTTTTTGTTTATATAAAATTGTCACATATCAACGTGTATATTAATATTTTTATATATATATTAACTTTATTATTGCTCGCGACTGTGTGTACTTACTAATACGTGAGTCTACAGACATGTTAAAAAAAGACATTTGTCGCCGGCTTCGTGTTTTTTTTATTAATATTAAATTTTTCAAAGGCTACTCACTTACTTACTTTGCATTACTATATTATATAATAATACATATAAACTTGTAAATAATGTTTACTCTAGAGACGTATTTATGTGAAACTGCAAATTTCGAAGATCATATCAAAAATAGTTACAAGTTTTCATCCACAATATTAATATATAGTCAAACGACTGTTTTGGGTCAGGAGGAAATATTTTGTAGATATTTCAAACTGAAATTGGGAAAGAAATATGATTTTTTTTATATATAATGCCGCCTTCACCGACATTATATATAGATAGTACAATATAAACGACTTAAGATGCAAAATCGCCTCAAATATAAGTTGTAAGTTAATACGAATTAAATAATACGAGTAAAAGCGAAAAAAAAAAATTATTTCACGTAATATTTTTTATGAATTTTAACGGCCATTTTTAATCTATATACGCCTTTATAGAATTAAATCTATCTACAGATAGTTCAAGATGAATAAAGATTTGTATGTGGATAGATAGATTGGTTGAGCGGAAATTGTAAAATAAAATAGAAATTATACTTGATAAGAGAGAGAAAAACCAAAGTTATATGGAATGTCTAATAGAAAGATTGAAATAGAAGGGAATATACTAAATTGTAAAAGCTATTATATTTTAAGGCATTATTATAGAATGATGTGAATAGGCCGTGATTACGTGTTTCATATATGATGTCAATTTATAACATCTTCGTCCGCATTCAGACACTTCCGTGTATACCTCCTGAGATCTCATTTGACGAATTATACGAATTCCTATACTATAATGTAATAATGGCTATTGCGAACGATTCACTTAATTAGTCCTCTACATTGACTAGTTGTATCGAACGAGACGTTATTTTGTGCCAAAAAGACACTAAATCCTACAACGAGATGAAATGATGACAAAATGAGCGGGAATATCAAAACAAAAAAAAAATATGGCGGACATTTTAGACACAACCTCAAATGAGCCTTGTTGAAACAAAAAAAAAAATATTATTCAGTACAGTCTTAAATAACATGAAATTCAAAATATTAATAAGTACCTCATATAATTAATTATTATGGAGTAAACAGGACTATGACGTCACGGCTCATGAAACCTCCTTCCGCGGGCCGTTTGCATTATTTTAATCTATACTCGTATTTAGTTCAAATTAAACTAACGGAGGTAATAGAGAATCCTCAAGTTATTTGTAATTCAAGTATTCATAATATAAAATTACTAATAATAAGACGAATTAAGTTTAAGTTTGCATTGTTTGACAAATTTTAGTATGAAAAACTTAAATTTGTATGAAATTATTGGATTCTTTGTTTATTAACATACATTAGACAATCATTATTATAGTAAAATGTTAGAAATAACATGTTAGAAAACTTGTGGACATGTCCAAAAGGAAATTATAATATTAATTAATACGACACAAATTAACTATAATATTAAACAATACGAAAAATTTTGATAATTCAACCGCGTCCATAAGTTTTCAAACATGTCTTACACATATATATATAAATCGATTGATCAAAGGTTGTTCTTAAGAAGATATTGTTGTCTGTATTACAAACACGAGACGGACTTATTTAAGAATTATGCAACGGATAATATTATATGTAACGAGATTTTTCTTATGATATCTTCATAGAGTACTTCTACAACCAGAGTCGGGTCTCACTGTAGTACAGACGAGGGCGCTAGTGACGTCACTGGCCCTCTGTCACACTCAAATTACAAATAAGAGGGGCGGGGCGGGGCGGGGCAGAGTGGTGGGGGGGAGAGTTAGAGAGTGTGCATCTGGTATAAAAGCCGGCAGCGCGGCCACCGCCGGTAGTGTGACAGTTTGCGCGCGGTACACCGCATCCTACAAACTATCGGCTGCCGGCGTCATTTGCCGCTGGTCTGCAGCGCCGCGTTCAGCTGCGTCCACAGGTCCTTCTTGCACGACTTCGACCTGGAACAGTCACTGTGCGGTTGTGAACGAATTACGCCTTCCAGTGCGTCCGAGCTATTTACTACTCTTATATACTATATATAATAACATCTATCGTTACAGGGCGAGTTTTTTTTAATGTAACGTATTTGTTTTTTTGGGTTAAAGTAACTTATTTTAGATTACCTCATCTACTTTAATTTGGTGACATTAAAATTACAGATTATTTAATACTGGCGTAAAATACTTTTTTCAACGAATCTTTTTTTTTCTAATCCCCTTTTTCGAGCCTCATATTATGTAGTACCCCTAATATAAAATACACACATCCCGTAATACATACCTGCGCAGCGAGGCGAGCCACTCCTTGAACTGCGTGTTCCCCTCCGGTGTGAGCTGGAAGGCGGTGCGCGCGGACAGCACGATGCCAACGAACTCCTCGTACTCCACCGGCGTTAGGTGGTACAGCTTCTGGTGGATGCACTGGATGTACCTGGGGGATGGATAGATAGATAGGTTAAGAAACCAGTTTATATTTAATAAAGTTCTTGATGATTTTATCTCAATTAACAATGCTAATAATTAGATATATGAAATAAAATATTAATAAGATATGTTCAATATTAATATATATTTTAATTATTCTCCAATTAAAGTTAAAGTGATTATGTTAACTACTTGTGGAACTAAGTTTATCTCTTTTAATTATGGATATATAAATTATATATTTTTTTAATATTTTCCGGCCTCTTTTCTTCGGGAATCTAATTATTTGCCTGCTGTTCTTTTTAATTTTTTTATTTAATTAATAAAACAAACATATCGGGTAAACGATTACAAAAGTACAAAAAGTGTCGCAACCGTTTTCGCCCACTCCGGGACTCGGTGTATGTTCTAATATCATATAAAATGTATTAAAATATTCAGTAAATTAACGATTCTCATAAATGTTATTTATATTTAAGACAAATATATTAACAAAAGTACTGTGTACTGACATCTGCTGGCATTTGTGCACGAGCGGCGCCAGCGTCCCCCTGAGGTGCTGCATGACGAGGTGGTGCGGGCCGCCGCGGGCCAGCCAGTGGGCCGACTCCACGCACAGCTCGTACAGCACGAACGGAGACACCACCGAGTTCACCGCGCACACGCAGAACTGATGCAGGTACTGCGCGCCCAGCCGCTTGGATATGCGGAGCAGCCACTTCACGTGCTCGCCGTACGGGGGGTTTCTGTTCATGTTGATTTTTAGATAGATGTTTGAAAGACGCACTATATGTAGTACTAATATTAAGTGTGTATACGTGAGCCGTAGATATTACCTTCCGAATTTATTCTGGGGACGATCGTCGTGCACTCTCCGCGCTTGGGTCTCCAGCGCCAGCATGCCGACTCTGTACGCGGCCAGCAGTCTCCGCAGCTGAGCCTGCGGCAGCGCGGGAGGACCGACGCCGTTGCCGCCGACGCTCACGCCGCCCACCGTGTTCACTCCGCTCACTCCGCCCACTGCGCTTACGCTCACGGCGCCCACCGTGCCCACGGTGACCACTCCGCTCACTCCCGCGGTCGGTACCGCCGCATGAGTTGCGGGCAGTGGAGGCGGAATAGGGGCCGGATGCTATTGGAAGAGTATGTCATATTGATGCTATCTTAATTATAAAAGCTTTTTAGTTATTCTTACGTTAACGGCCATGGGGGGCGGGTGCGTATGCGGCACGTGGGGGGGCAGGGGGGCGTGCGGCGGGTGCGTTGACGCCACTATGCCGTGCACTATGTATGGAGGGAGCGCGAACTGAGGGCCCGGGTGCGCCGCCGCTGCTCCGCCATACTGCACCTGGAGATAATTATGTATTTATTGGACATTGAAAATAAAAATAATGTAATGTCGTAACGACTGTAATAGCATGTGAAGTGACCTGCGGTGGGTGCGCGACCTGCAGCTGGTAGATGGGCGGCGGGTAGTGGTAGGCGAAGGGGTACGCCAGCGGGTAGGGCAGGGGCACGGCCAGCGGCGGCGGCGCGCGGTACTGCGTCTCCTCCGGCGTCTCTCCCTCCTCGGTCGCCTGACGGAGGTACAGCTCGTGCCAGTAGCGCGCCACAGTGTACAGCACCTCAGGGTATACGCCTCCGCCTGCGGAAGATATGTAATTGTTAATACACCTTATACAAAACTGGTATGCCGAATGTGTCACCTTTGGCGGCGGCTTCGACGGTGAGGCAGGCGCGCTCTAGCATGGCGTCGCTCTGCTCCTTGCACTGCAGCACGGCGCGCTGTATCTCGTTGTAATTAAGCGCGTGCGCGTGCGGCAACACGGACAGCGCCAGCTCGGCCGCAGCCCGCACCATGTGCACGTCGCAACCCGACGACGCCTGACAACACACAGTCAAGTCAATTTTTAGTTATTATTATACATGTAAAATATGAAGCTATGTATTATTTTAATTAACCTTGTCTGCTATTCCCGCTGCTTCCGGTGGAGTTAAATGTCCTTCCCATGCGTCGATGAGGAACAATATGGCCGGCGCGCCGATATCCATCGCTTGACCTGGTATCACATAATTAGTAAAGGTTATTTTTTTATGTCAAGCTTAACAAGCACATAATGTTTACGAGGGCCAAACTGAAAGTTTTTAGAACTGGCCACTTAAAAGCATTATATTAAAAAAAATAGTTTAAATTTTGAAAATAGAACTCTTTACCAATATTATTGAGTGTACATTTCATTTATTTGTCAGTTGTTTTACGATTTGGCGGCAAATTGAAAATTGTCTGTGCACGTCAGAATGAATTTAAGCCGAGAAAATTTTCGTGCAATGATTTTTAATGACTTTCGATGTCATTTAAGTCAACAAGAAAGTTATGATAGACTTCAATTGGCTTTTCACGATGAAGCCCCATCTCGTGCCACAGTTTACAACTGGTTTAATGAATTCAAACGTGGTCGAACTAATCTCACCGATGATTTGCGTGAGGGACGGCCTTCTACAGCGACGACTGAAGATAACATCAGTGTTGTGCGGCGTATGATAGAGATTGACAAAAGAGTGACCTATCAGCAGATTCGGACAAGTCTAGGCATAGGTATGAGTCAAGTGCACAAAATCCTCCATGAACATTTAGCGGTCAGGAAGCTTTGTGCCCGCTGGATACCGCATAATTTGACCGAGGCTCAAAAACTCCGCCGTGTTGATTGGTGCCGAGAAATGATCCAAAAATTTAACGGAGGTGACTCAAATGCTGTGTTCGACATACTAACGGGTGACGAAAGCTGGATTTACTGTTATGATTCGGAAACCAAAAGACAGTCTGCTCAGTGGGTGTTTCCTTCCGAAGAGTTGCCAACTAAAGTGAAGAGAGGTCGAAGTGTTGGAAAAAAGATAGTGGCCTCGTTCTTCGGAAAGACAGGTCATTACGCGACAGTAGTCTTAGAGGATCAGAAAACTGTTAATGCAGAGTGGTATACTAACAATTGTTTGCCACTTGTCTTGGAAAAAGTTCGAGAGAAACGACCTCGCAGCAGGATCCTCCTTCATCACGACAATGCCTCGTCGCACACCGCCAGGCAAACGATCGACTATTTGGCGACCTCAGACGTGGAATTACCGGGTCACCCGCCGTATAGCCCCGACCTCGCACCCTGCGATTTTTATTTATTTCCGAAAATAAAAGAAAAACTTCGAGAAAAACGTTTTATAGACGCCGAAGAAGCAGTGGCTTCGTTTCAAAACGCCGTCGAAGAGACCCCTAAGGCCGAGTGGGCAAGGTGCCTTTCTCAATGGTTCTATCGAATGCAGCGATGTATTGATGTAAATGGACGCTATTTTGAAAAGTTACAATAAAACTAATAACTTGCTAGAATGCTTAGTTTTTGATTTTCTAAGAACTTTCAGTTTGACCCTCGTAACACACCGCAATTCATATGAATTAGCATATGATAAAACGTTTCCGATAATTTTTACACAGACCTTTAACTTGTTTTGATAAAGATAATAATTTTGCAAGACTGTTTTATTATGTCCAATCCAATAACCGACCTGTGATCCAGCTGACGTGTGACGAGTAAGTGCGACTCAGCCAATTAGCACTCACACAATTGTGCAGCCCCAGTGCGTATAATCCCAGCTGAAACGCTGCCATATGCAAACCCCTGCAAAAAATTTATAACTTTATTATGACATCTAGGGTTGTCGAAAAAATAAAATACAATTTAGGGTCATCAAATTGTGCAAAATATGAATATAGGAATCTTATATACCTATGGGGTCCGTGATGTTCTCTAGCACAGGATGTCTGTGTGAATAAGCTTGTACTTGAGGATCCACCGGCTTTGAAGAGCACAGACTTCGCCAATTCAAACATGAAATGCGCAGACGCCTCCGAAGGCTGATTTGGTACCGATGGGTAGACTCGTTTGCCTTTGTATCTGTGAAAACACAAAAACATCAATTAGTTATAATAAATTTGAGAGACCCATTTTATTTCTAGTATATCTTATTATATTGAAACTGAAAACAAAAATGAATTGAATTAATTACCAAATACTTTCATATATTACCTTGAGTCCTTAAGTCGGGGCAGCGACTGGTGCGACTGATGCTGCGAATGTTGGGAATGCTGTGTGTGTTGAGTGTGTTGCGTGTGTTGAGTGTGTTGTGTGTGCTGTGCGTGTTGTGTGTGTGTGTGCATCGCGTGCGGCATCGTGTGTGACATCGCGGGCGGGGATGGACCGCCCTCTGACACCGCTAGACGCTCCATATCACCGACCAGCTGACACGGCGGCACCTATACAAAAAGAAATATCATTGTCTATATCTTTTTATTTCTATGCCCTTTTTATCTACGTTTCACAAACGATCTAAGCTACCCCAAATTTGAGTGGTATAATGTTTAATGATATACCGAGAAGAGCACATTACGTATCATATGCAATAGGCAAGCTGTTAGAAACTTAACAGGGATAACATCACCTTGTCACAGAAGTTCGAGGTGTAAATGAATGTACCCCTCACCTGGGGGGGTGCGGGCGCGGCGTGCATGTGCGTCGAGTGCGCGTGGTAGGCGGCGTCCCGGTAGGCCAGGCGGGGGTTGTTCGTGTAGTACATGCTGACCATCGGACCCTTGGTCAGCTGGTGGATGTCACGGTCCAGGAGCTGCAAAGGGATGATGTGTTGATATGGATTTCGCGATAACGTCCGTAACATCGATATACGACATTTATTACTTTTCATTTTTGTAACAATGTTTTTTTTTGCGTGCAATAAATTCGACTAGCCGACGGTATTTTTTTCAATTTCAATTTCATTTCAATTTGGCGGTAACTTCGTCCGTATCCCTAGTATATATATATTTAACATTTATACGACAAACAGGCAATCGGAGATAATTCCATTAGAATGCTATCATGCTCACCGTCCTGCCTTTCGTCAGCTGGTGTATATCACGGTCCAGTAACTAAAAATTGATAATAAATTTCTGTACTTATTTGATATATATATATATATATTATTTACGTAATAACGACACGAAGGATTTAATTAAATTGTAGGAAAGAAGTTTAAGATTTCGACAACACAAGAAACATTTATAGCACAATCCTTATTATGATCACTGTATTGTTATACTAGCTGTTGCCCGCGAGTTCGTCCGTGTAAAATGCTTGTTCAGCAAATTAACCACAATTATTGGAACCGGAAATATACCCAAACATTCACCTTATTCTTTATTTATCCACCGACTTTTATATAGTATTACCACTTATTATATTCTAAAAGCGTAACGAACACAAAAAAGAGAATTACACATACATATTCTGTTAATCGTGAGTTCATACAAAAACCATATAAGGACTAATTTAATCACCAGTTTTCGTGGATCTTACTAGGTATGGTGATAGCTGTTTTTTTTCAATTCATACAGGTAGTTTTTTTTTAATGACCTTAATTTCAAACAGATTGTAGAATACGGAACCGACAATACTTTTACAAAATCTTTTTTTTTTTTGTCGTACAATTAAGTACATGGGGTTTAAATTAAAACCGACCGTGCCACAAAAGATTATACTAATAATTACCACCATTATAAACCGGATAATTAACAAAGACAAACAAAACGTACTACACACACCTTATTCATTATCCGTGCTAATTTAACCGGATCATCCTTGTAGAAAGATAGGAGGGTGAGGGCCAATTCGCCCCTCTGTCGTCGTGTTCCCTCACAGAGTAATGGATGCTCTGCCTCCGATACGTTAGCCTTTAGACCCAAAGCAGCCACTGCCGCCTCGAACCCTAACATTTCATCCGTTGGTAACCTCGCCTGAGAACATTATATGGATTATTATTTGGTAATATTTGTTTTCAAGTTAATTATTACTAATAACTTACGGGATGTTTGTTTTCTTTATCCGTGGCGGATAGCACGAGCACGTCGAATAGGAAGCTCGCTAACGCTATTGGTAGCAGCGCCGGCCCGCGGTTCCTGCAAATGTAGTGTACTTATTTACATATTTCTATTACAGCATTTATTTAAGGTAATATAGATACATTTGATTATTATTACTTTGAGTTTGTTGTGTGGTTCTTCTCAGAACAGGGCGCGTTTGGAAGTTTTAATATTCAGTTGGAGAGTGTCTTTACAGTATGGTATGAAAATAGTCCTGACACTCCCATTTGATACACAAGTGATCAAGTATTGATTAAAATAAATGTAAATACTATATCTTTTTACCAATTATTGTACATATTATTATTAATACTGAGTACTATATATTACTAGTTTTAATTATATTTATTTCCATATTTGGTTTATTATTACCTCAACACCCCCTCACGTAGTTGTTCAGCCTTCTCCCGAGCTAACAAAAGTTGTTCCACTCCGGTCGGCAGTTTCTTCAGTAGCGCGACCAGCTCCGTCTCCTGGTTATTAAGTTTGACTTCCAAGGCCTTCGTACTCGCCGGCGGTCGGGCCATCTCCAACGCGAACAAGCCCACGCGGAACGCCAACTCGTGGTGTTCATTGAATTCCGCCAACACCTACAATGTTATACAATGTTATAACATCCATTTAATATTATCCGTATTCACAACACTGTTATAATCACCGAAGAGGCGGGTAGAGTAGCAAGGCTTGTGATATACGATCTCCAACTTTGTGGCTAACCCGCGGCAGGCAGAGCCATGGCCACATTCTATAACATAAGAGCTCATACTCACGGTGCAGAGGAAGGCGCACTTGGCGAGCGTGGCGGAGGCGAGGCAGGAGAGGCGGTGGCTGGCGGCGCAGAGGCGCGGGGAAGGAGCGTGGCGGCGACGTGCACGACGCGCCTCTGCCGCCGCGCTCAGCAGCGAACCTACGCCCGCGCCACCTGGAACATGTGAAACATATCGTCTATCACGCATAAGGATGAAACGATACGAGTAAAAACTCGATACTTTCCGTCCGATACCGAGTTCTTTTTGTATCAATACTTTAAAACTAAATATCGAGTAGGTATCGGTTAAAAGTATTAGTACCTTTGCTTTTAACCGACACCTACCTGATCGTCTTTTTGAACTAATTCTAGTCCTAGTTTTGTGCAGTTGGAGAGCTCGTTTGTCTTTTCCTTACCATAAAAAACACCATATTTCGTCGTCATTGTTTTGTTATTATTCTGTTCAGCTTTTGGTAATTCTAACCTCTAACCCAGCCTTGATTATTATAATATTTTTAGGCACTACAAAAACCTGACTTTCATATTTTCTTTTAAAAACTTTTATTTTCCTATTACTACATATATAATGAAAATATTAGTGACGATTTTGTAATATATTTTTTATAATTCAAAATTTTACAAAAAAAAAACGATCGACACGAGTAAGTATCGATACTTTACGATCGATACTGTATTAAGTAAAAGTATCGATACTTCAACAGTATCGCTGCAACTTTAATCACACAGGCTTTATGTATTTGTTATAAGTTTGTACAACTACAGTGTCTATCATTAATAAATAATCTCAAAATTAAATATAGAGGAGGAGCACAAAACTACAAACACATACATAACCTTCACTACATTATAATAAACAGTAGTCATTTATCCTTTTACCTTTTTTGTTAAGTTTCATATGAGTATAATTATCTGCAGTCAATCAATCATTTATTTGGAAGTGATTTTCCCTCTTGACATACAGGTACTGTTATTACACACATACATACATACACATATGAACGATAGAAAATGATATAAAACAAGTACGTACCCAGCGCGGGCGGGCTGGCCAGCAGCTCGGCGGCGAGGCGCGCCCCGAGGGCGCAGGCGTCGCGCGCGTGGCCGTGCGCGTGGAGGCCCTCCGCGCGGGCGAACGACACCTCCCACCCGCAACCCCACCCCACGTTGATGCCGCGACCCGACCCGTAGCCGCTGCCGCCGGCGCCGCTCTAAGAATATATATGTTTTTTAATTAATCGCCTGTGTCACTTCAATCACGAGACTATTTTTTTAACTATTGAGACAAACGAGGTTTATTAATGTGAAGCGATCATCTACGCCCACGAACCCCTGCAACGTCCGAATAATAGCTAGAGCGTTGCCGATCTTCGAGGTGGGAGTATACGCCTTTTTTGAAGGTACTCACGTCCTATCGATCCGGAAATACCGCCTATGGAAGTTTACTCCACATCTTAGTGGTACGTGGAATAAAGGTCCATGAAAACCATAACATATGTGTACGTACCGTGTGTACGACGGAGGCCGAGCTCTCGACGGCCACTCGTCTCGCGGCCGCCGCGTCGTAGTAGTACAGGTTGCAGTCGTCGTCCGACACCGAGTCGTCGGGAGACACGCGCCGCGCTGCGTCGTCCGAGGATGCGCCCGCCGAGCTGGACTCCTGGGAGTCCGTGTCACCGCCACTCTGCTGTAGGATCTCCTCTTCGTTTTCGCAGAAACCTTCACAGATTATATACGATATACGTTAATATAATATATTAATCAATAAAATATGTGAATATAGAAACACCATTCTACCTTCGGACGACACGCTTGAATGGTTCCCGTCATTCGTACCCGAATCGCGAGCAACTTCACTCCTACCTTCACCGGATCCGCAAGGCTGTTGGTATAATGAGATATATATGACAAGATCAAGATTATATATATTATTATTTATTATACAGTAAAAGCTCTTTATTCGCGCTTCTTTCATTCGCGTTTTCACTATTCGCGGATTGAAAAAATGCGAGTCAAGTCCTATATTCGCGGCTTAAGATTTCTTTATTCGCGGATCGAATCGGTACATACATATGTCCCTAAATAAAAAAACATTCGGTATAATTTGTCAATGCGTCGGCAAGTGGACTAATAAAGAGATAAATAAAATAGATCTTATTACAACTACGCCTAGATTGCCTTCGCCGCGGTCGGTGTTTCTAAGTTGTAAACAAACAGCAAATTTAGATAAAACAAACTTGTTTCTGTCAAACTTGTTTGTGTCTCTTTCGCTGTCTTCCTATTTTATAATGTCGACTAAAAAAAAATTAAAAACGAGTGGTGATGCGAAAAAAATCAGTGTTACCGCTTAAAGTGAAAATAGAAATGCTTGATCGTTTACGCCTTGGAGAGTCGTTTGCATCCATATCACGTTCATTCAATGTCAACGAATCAACTGTACGATCGAGAAAAAAATCCGAAGATAAAATAAGGTCGTCTGTAGCTTCAACTTCAATGACAGTGAAAATTGTTCGTGATCCAGCAATAGAAAAAATGGAAGTGGCGTTGTCATTATGGATCGAAGACTGCAACCAGAAAAGTGTGCCTCTGAGTGGTCCAATGGTCCGGGAGAAGGCAAAGCGTCTTTACGCACATTTTAAAGAACCTGGTGGTAGTGGTGTTGGTGAATGTACAGATGGAGGATTTCAAGCATCGGAAGGTTGGTTCAATAAATTTAAGGTGCGTCAATCATTACATAGCATTAAAATCGTTGGAGAAGCTGCATCTGCAGACACTGCTACAGCAGAAAAATATCCAGAAGAATTTGCGAACCTGGTAGCTGGTGGAGGATATACACCTGAGCAAGTATTTAATGCAGATGAAACTGCACTTTTTTTGGAAGAGAATGCCTAACAAAACATTCATTTCTAAAAGCGAAAAGTCGGCCCCTGGATTTAAAGCAGCAAAGGATAGAGTTACACTGCTGCTTTGTTCTAATGCATCTGGAGATTGTGTTATTAAACCATTGATGCTTTATAGATCTTTAAATCCTCGTGCGTTAAAAAATTAAAACAAGTACAACCTGCCAGTGTTTTGGCGTTCTAATAAGAAAGCGTGGGTTACAAGCGCTATTTTTTGTGACTGGTTCCGAAATTGTTTTGTTTCTGAAGTTGAAACTTATTTGAAATCAAAGAATTTAGATTTCAAAGCTCTTCTAGTTTTGGACAACGCACCAGGTCATCCTCGCGAACTTGAAACTATGCATCCAAATATAAAAGTGACATTTTTACCTTCCAATATGACGGCTTTGCTTTAACCTATGGATCAAGGAATATTCCAGGCCTTTAAGCTCTATTACATTAGACGGACCTTCAAAATTATACTGGATAATATTGGAAGTTGATTCTGACATGAATGTTATAGAATGCTGGAAGAAATTTGACATAGCAAAATGCATCGTAAACATAAAAGAATCATTGCAAGAACTGAAGCCATACACATTGAAATCATGCTGGAAAAAACTGTGGCCTGTTCTGACTGCGGAAAATGAGGAAGAATGTGTGCAAATTCAAACTTTAACTGCAAACATTGCCGAAATTGCGAGTGGAATAGGACGAGATGGATTCGAACAAATAGAATCAAGTGACATTCAGGAGTTGCTTGAATTGCAAGATGAAGATTTGACTGAAACCGACTTGGAGGAAACGTTAAATTCACAACCCATTGAAGAAGAGGCTTCAACAAGCATTGGAAACGTGACATTTAATCTGAAAAATCTTAGTGAAGGCTTAAGAATGGCAAATGAGCTTTGTGATTTCTTTAGGAAAATTGATCCATTAATGGAACGAAGCCTTATTTTTAAGAGGCAAATTGCTAGTGCCACTGCTGAATATCAGTCTGAATTAAAAGAGCTTTTAAAAACTGCCAAGCAAGAAAAAATTACTGAATTTTTTAAACCATTGCCTAAACCTGATGATATTATCTAACTTATCAAAATGTATGGTCAAAAACTTAAACTGATTTTTATGTGTTTGCTTTTTTTATTTCGTCGTCTAGGAACGTATCCCCTATAGTCCTATATAAATTAACATTCCATATTCACGATTTCTGTATTCGCGGCCTATTTACGGAAGATATACCCCGCGAATAAAGAGCTTTTACTGTATTAATCCTACCTGATTTGAAGGACCGGGTATAGCAATGTCGACGGTGACCCGACTCGTTCTGTGTACAACAGTTCTATGCCCGTGTAGCGAAGGATCAGGGTTCGTCAGACGATAACTCAGAGACATCTCGTTATTGAGCACCGCTTTTGACGAGTTCACCTAAAATATAATTAATCATAAGTTTCTATTCAAACAACACTACAAAAAATTGGAAAAAAAAAGTCAAACCTGATGTACACTATCCTTATCCGTATGGCGAAAGATAGTGAAGGGACTGTGATAGAGGGGATTCAGGTCCTTAGTGTACGTGACACCCTGTATCTGGTAGTCGTCCCACTCCAGGAAGCAGGCCTCCATGGCGGGGTGGAAGCCCGGGAACACCTCGTTCTCGCTGATCCCGTTGATGTACAGCGAGTGGTGCGCGCGGTGCCGCGGGTGGGACGCGTTAATGTGGTTCGTTCGGTTCTTTGCCACCTATAAATATAGTTATGTTATTTTAAGGTTATGTTTGATATCATTGGAAACTATTTACATTTTTCATTAGGGTTGTCTCAATTTCGCTTTCGAAGGTAGAATATAATAAAATATAAACAAGATAATATAAAATTATTTTTCAAATTTATTTATATTTATATATAGTAGTACCTTATCAAGCACTTTCATATGCCACTGGGTGAACTGTTCGTGTAGCGTGTCTCTTTCGTGTGGCGCCAACCCTGGATTCAGTGCAGCCAGTCGCCACAGTATCACGACCTAAGATCATTTAAACTACATGTCAGTTAACAGACTAAGTAAATACACAGCACATTTACATAATGTCGCAGTAAGGACACAAACCCACACTAACGCACTTTATCTGTAAGGAACAATATATATATAAGAACACAAGAATAAGTATGTGTGTATGCCTACGAGAGATTGAAATGGTTACAGAGTATCGGAAGTATTAGGACGAATGTAACGTTTATTATTTAATGTAAAATATTTGTACTTTTATATAAATTGACTTCAACGAACAATCTTACAAAAGTATCAATGCCATCTAATCAATCCGTAAGTTTAAAACAATAACAACTTCAATATATAGGCATACTATTTAGTTTAAAGATTGAGCAATAGATGGCGCCATAGCAGCAGTGGGCAATATGTCTTCTATCTCATTTTCTTTTATATATTTATGTCTTTGTTTAAAGATACATTTTTTCTTAAAATCAAATTTCACACGCACGCACGCACGCACAGACACACACACATAGCTAAATACAAGTGTAGTTACCTCGTCGCAGAGCGAGGAGCAGGCATGCTGCGCTGCGGAGTTCCCCGCGGCGCCGTGCTTCCCCCCTCCGCCCCACGCCACCAACGACGCCTTCGTGCTGTACCACCACACTATTATCTGGACAATGGAATTCATCTTACATCACTATTGTAATACAATAAAACTCTTCTTATATACTCAATTACAGAGAATTATTGTTATTTTTATAAATACTTAGTTATTGCTCATAACATGATGCAGATATTAAAAACAATAGTTTTTTTATATACATATATCTGTGCACTTATTTGTATGACGGAAAAATAAATGTATGAATTTGAAATGATGATAATTTATTGCCTTTAAAATTAAAAAATACTCTTGTATCAAATTAAAATCTTTAATTTATATAAATAAAATATTTATTCGTACTTGCAATACAACACTATACGATAATTTTATGAACTTTGGTAAACACTACTCTTGCGAAAACTAATATTTAAGAAACAACAAGAATTTTTTTTGGTTTATAATTGGATTAAAATTGAAATGTATGTATTTTTAATATTTAGTGATAATCTCACAGAGGGCGTAGGGCTAAGCTATTATAGTAGTTAACTTGGGAAGCGAACATAATCGCTGGAAGGTAGTGGAAATACAAAATAGTGCTATCAATTTATATGTTACTAGACACCTCCTTTTCATACCAATTAATTTAAGTAAAAAATATTTCCAAATGTTTTTATCAAGTTAGATCCGATATCTGATATGACATATAGTATATTTTGGTTATTATTATATATACAAGCTGTTGTTAGCGACTTCCTCTGCTGCTTACTGAACTATTTTACATCAATCAAAAATGTTTTTAAAAACACCGCCATCTATTGGAAACCCAGGGAAGTTAGAAGTAAATTTAACCCTTTAAGTATAACACATCACAAGAGCAAAATTAAAATGAAAATTATCTTATATTTTAATTTGGACCAAACAATAGATATCTACAAAGTATCATTGAAATCGGTTCAGTGGTTTAAAGATTAACACAAACACATCGTGTCGCGGGTTAATATATAAAGGTTTATCACACTATATCACAGTATCAAAATACGGTATGATTTTCGATCATTTTTGTGAGTGACTAGCTTTGCCTACGGCTTCACTCGCGTGGAATACGTTTTTTTAATAAAATAAAAGTAGCCTTAATCCTTAGAACTCGGCTATCCGTCAGTAAAGTACTGTTAAAATAGGTCCAGCCGTTTCAGAGATTAGCCGGACCGAACAAATAGACAGAAAGACAGAGAAAGAGTATGTAAATACTGAATATACTTTAATATGCATTTAGTGAAAATTGGAATAACAAACGGACACTTCAATTTCATTTATATGTATAGATTTTTTTTACCTGTGTTATCTTTTAAGATACATTTTTGCATTCATTCATTTTATTATTATTAATAAACATTTATATTTAACACTTAACCTACCGACAATTCTTGTACACCTGTTCCTACCACACGCGGTAAAATTGAACGGTAATAAAAGTTATTTTATTATAAAACGCAGGTAATAATGGAAATAACTAGAAGTAAAGAGCGAGGACAATATTATATGCATATTCTAAGAATTGTCATGTAGTTTGATAACGATATTATAACGTTTAAAAATGTGTATGTTTTACAAAAGTTTAAGAACGGTCAATTTGACCGGTACTTGGTAGGTTTAGTGTTAAAATGAGTGCTGTTAAAAATACTTAAAATTATAACTACATTAAATTACCAAAATGACAATATTAAACTATATTTTAAATAAAATTTCTTTGCAAATAATATATTATCTTTTATTTATTTGTAAAGATAAAAATTAAAATAATACAGACCTCAGATTAAAGATATGCATATCTTTCCTATATATATTTTACTCTACAATACATGAACACCATTTCAAATTATTGCAGTTCCAAAAAATATTTTATACTAAAATCACATTTCCTCTCTATTACTTACATAACATAAAAGTAAACAAATTCTTTATAAAGAAATTATCTATATATAAATAAATAAATAAATATGTATTGGGAGTCAAACAGACAAATGAATAGCAACTTGAAATTTAAACTTTTTATGATATTATTATATATTACATTTTTTATAATATACAATAATATAATAAAGGTGAAGAGGTTTTTTTTAAAAAAATTTTAAACTTGAGTCATGGGTCATATGTTTAATTTTGTTGGTATGAGTGTAAAGTTTTAGGTAATAAATATTGGCATACTTAAAACTTTAAATTTTAGGTAAGAAAGTTTTTCTCTTCCAATTGTATCCAATCTAAAATGACAAGTAAAACTACTGTATGTAATATAAATATTGTAATATCAAGTTACCTGTTCACAGGCCATGACCTCCTCGGTGATAATTTCTAGCAATGGTATGGCATTCCGGTCGTTCCTCTTGAACATCTCCCTGACGATGGAGAGTAGGTTCCACATGCCCTCCGGTTCCCTTCCTCTGAGAGGACGCAATAGTGAGGACCACTCCGCCGCCGCTGGTGGGGCACTCGTGCTCAAGTAATTGACATCACTGAAATCAATCAATCAATATCATCATCAAATACATTTAATTATAACAATAATCATAGTATATTGTCTCTAAACATACCTGAAGACTATCGGAGCAGGCACACAGAACTTCACCAATATCTTCTTGATGTTATTGTGTAAAGTCTTCTCATCGAGGAACCAGGATGTATATTCGTAGGCTGACGCCCCAGCTGTAGGATCGGGTGCACCACAGGTCGTGTTGATCTGGTTGGGCTGGGCGGATAGAAGCTCGTCCAGTATCCTCTGAGCTGTGGGCAGAACTTGGCGGGGCAACTCCGATATAAGGTACTGTGCAAACTTCTGCAACTGATCCCTTCGTAATCTTTGCAGAGATTCGGACACCGGTGCTCTGAGACATACTTGGGTTGGCTGAAATAAATATATAGTTTTAACATCTGTCTTTAAATTTGGTAAAGTCTAGAGTCTAGACTAGACCATATTGAGCTCTCGTTAGATAACTTATAACTATGACAATACTGCCAAATGAATCATGAGTAATTTATGAAATGAATCATTTTAGAAATTCCAAGGCACATAATTAATTACATTATTATTATTATTGTTTACCTCAATTTAAGATGTATTCAATGCATACTTACTAAATGTATTCTGTATAGACAAACTGCCACAATATGTGAACACCAATGGGCCGACGATGAGCAAGTACAATTACAGGAGGATATTTTTTGTCTGTCAAATGTTACTGCTACGTTGAACTGTGCCCTGATCATACTGGGTGTCACGGTGGCCGAAAGATGAAAACCTTTAAAAAAACACATCATTGCTATTTTTTTTTTATCAACAATAATTAAAATTTATATAAAAGTTACATACCAATCTGTAGTACATCTTTAACAGCTCTGTCTCTATATAAGTGTTCTCCCCTTTGGAACTCGTCAGCAGAACCGTTTGCCAGACAAGAATACAGACGAATGTCATCCTCGCTGTCTGGGAAACTCCAGAAAGCTATCTGAAGCTGCAGTTGTTCTGGCACGGGTGGATATACATGCTCAACTAATTCAAAGGGAATGTGACTAGCAACACATTTAGCGGCTAGTTCACTTAGTGATGATACCATTTTTTCTGAAAGAAAATTATTTTTTCCATATAATATTATACTAAATTTCTATGAATAAAATCTGTTTTTAGAAACATAAATACTTGAATCGAGAAAAATTATATATATTGTCTCAATAAAAAGTTGATATCATTAATAATTTACTATCTGGTTTTTGTTGAAGAAGTTGGTTAATTTGAACATTTTGGTTATAACTCATATTTTAAATTTAATCATTTAGTAGGCCTCAGCTTGGAAACAATTTTTTCCAGGAACATGCTGGGAATAAACAACAAAAAATTATTTATTTAATTGGGAACATAAATTATTATAAAATTTTACAAATCCTCAATCTTATGGTCATTTAAATTTATTTATTTACATGGATACTTTTTCATTAATAATTATAATTTTTACATTTATTGTTGTATAATAGCAATTATCAATAACTACTTGCAATTATATTCATATAATGTAGGAATACAATGATTTATTTCTTCTTTGAAAAATGTGATCATAATATTACCTACTTCAAGTTTCAAGTTTTTTGTTTTTGTAAATATAGATTTGCTTTAAGATATTCAAAGTGGTATTATGATATATATTTCTTCCCTAAAATTGGTTACACTTAAAGCTTTTCACTCTATTAGACATACCTGAACTAACTAAGCATTTCAAACGAAATTATCCAAAAACAGCAGTTACTTTTAGTGATATTATTGTTGTGTTAAACATATAAACGGAAACAAATTTGTAATCAAAGCACTTAGTGATTGAAAAGGCATCTAGAATTGTATTGAAATTTATAATAAAATAAATACATGGCAAATATAATTTGCCAGATGAGTGAAACATCTATACCAATAAGTTCGAATCTTGCAACCATCAAAATAATTTGAATGTTATCAGTTATTAACACTTTTGCTGACCGTTCATGAGTTAACTTGTGTTCTCATGTTCAAACGTTGTTGACCGGTGACGAGTTAACTCGTCATTGCACTTGCATTATCTGTTTCAATTTATAGCACCAAGGGCGGTGACATGACATAGTTTCTGTGTAAAATTGCCGGTCACCAAAGTGTTAATATATAAATTCTCTAATATTACCTAAAATTATTAAATAAAATTAATGTGAGAAAAATGTCAAAACCTTAATGTAAATAACTGTTTTAATTCTATATGTTAAATATCATTTTATTTCTTGTAAATACATGTCCTAACTATTGCATATTTAATTTTTTTTTATTACAGATCACAATGACACTACTTATTTGATTATTTTAGATGACCAAGATATCTGATTAAAAAAATACTATAATTTTTTTTATTAATTTCAACCAAACATTATGGTCAGATGATAATAATTATATTTTTAAAGTAAATATAGCTTTTTAATCGTACAATTAAATATCTACACATGTAACATATTATTTAACCATACATTGTTATCACTCAACTACAAATTGGGTCAATATTATTTTTTCCTCAATGTTTTCAATTTTATTTATAAACAAACATAACATACACTATAATGAATATAACATGGCATTTAATATAAATAATGCATTTTATCCAATACATATTATTGTACATAAGATGTAATTGTAATAGTGATTTATGTTTAAAAAATATTTGTAAAATATCCAAAATAGTTAAGCAACATACCAGTGAAAGTTGGTGAAAGTTATCACATATAGTAATCAAAAATAAATAAGCATCCTAAAAAAATATATTTAAAAAAAAAGTTTTAAAGTATTTAGTAAAGAACAAAGAATTGATTACAGTTCATGGCAGAGATTTGAAGCTATTATTATTAACTGCTCAGTCCAGTCAAAAGGTAAATGACTTTACAACACCTGTCTTTATGCTTACATACACAATGAATATACTTCATAACATAATCACTTTTAATATAGCTATTATCGGATATTAGTTATAATCGTATTATATTTGATGTAAATTTTTATATTAAAATAAAGTTTATGTTGACTTTTTATTATTTCGGAACAAAGGATCAGCTGTATGTGTGTTACCTTGAATGGTTTTTTTCGTTGAACGAGTCCCGAAGGCGATTTGAAGATTGGGTCTTCTCCATCCTCGCCAGTTGTTACATAGACTTTCAGGTTCCGAACTCCAGCTACATAAGGAGTCCTCTTCGAAGCGTTCTGAATCTTCAAAACTGAAATGATCTCCTTCCTCCCAATCGAGTAACGGAGACCCCACGTCGACTGGGGCTGCTGGTCGTCCCCCTTTTCCATTATTATTTGATGCCCCCGCCACTTTATCGTTATAAATTACAATAAGGGAAAATAAATTCGCTGGATCACTTCAGCGAATTATTACTGGGGGGTAATCACAATGTTAAATAGCATACTCCTACACCATATAGATTTTAAAGTAACGGGAAACAACTTTTAAAACAATATGCATAGATTTTAAATACATCACAAACTTAAAAGATTAAAGCACTTCCTAGTCAGAAATCAAGTGATCTAAATAAATTCTTACGGGGCACAATAACAAATATGGCCGTCCAACGTCCCGTCTCAGCCATAGATCATAGTTTTACAGAGGATACAAATAAATTCTTTACAAGTTACGTTAAAGGTTAGTCCACAGAGTAATTTGTAAAAATATCAGTAGATATATAAAAAAAATGATTCTACTTTATTTTTTTTATGGTAAGACATGAGAATACAGTTTTGCGATTTAAAGTTCAGAAATGTTGTTAATTGTATTTGAGATACTGAAATATTATAATATTATGACATAGGTTTATATTTTCCTACTTTATAATTGCCTGGTATTCATTAAAAATAACACACTTTAAAAATCGTAAAGGTGAAAGCATTCATCAATCATCATCAAAAATTTTATTTTAAGAAAAGATAATGTAGTAATTGTGACTATAGAAGTATACAAACATTCTTGTTAACTTGAAAATGGAGTCCAGATACTTGAAATTAAAGATACAAGATGCATAAAAATCTAACACATTTAAATAAAAATATACATATAAATGATTCTATAATTTCCAGAATACAGCAAAAGTAATTATCGTCCATAAACTTTTGTGTATTATTAGATGGTTTTCGTTGACCTAATTATTTTTCATAAAATTACACAATCTGGGTTATAATAGTTAATGAGAACAAATATATATCTTTGTCAAAATAAAATAAAAATAAAAATTGCAATCATTTTGTACACCTTAATAGATTATCAAATAATGAACCTGTTGTTGTCTTTCGTTTGGACTAGACAATATAATAATCGCTGACAGCTGACAATTGACATTGACATTAAAGTATATGCTGTGGTTAAAAACGAAGATTGTTCTGGATTATACTAAAATTATTTAAATATATTTTTTAACCATGCATAGGAAAAATCTATAGTTTAATGGAGTTTTTTAAATTAAAAAAAAATTGGCAAAAACCATCCACAATTTTTTACTGTTTCCCTTTAAAAGTAGAGGTTATATTAGAACAATAAGACGATTTCCAATTATTGGGTAATATATTTAAAAAAATGTTTTGCTGGGGTAATGCAACTCATCATGAACTGTGTATTGAGGGTCCAAACAATCTGGATTTGGTGAGTAAATTAAAAAAAATACGGCTTTATGTTTACAAATATTAAAAGAAGTAAAAACCTAGAATGTTAATATTTTCGTTTTTGGCATATTTTTCAATAACAACATACTTTATATAAAAGTCTCTCAGAAAACAATATATTTTTTTAATGTTACTACTATACGTTATTAGGTAATAAAGCCTACTCTGTCAAAATGGAGAGAGAGCAGCCATATACAGTATGTATCAGCTGGTGAATTTCACACCTTATATTTGACAAATATGGGCCACCTCTACTCATGTGGCAGCAATGAGGTTGGCCAGCTGGGGCGACATACCGAGTCAGCAGATGGGAAGTCTCCTGGTAAGTGTTATTATTATTATCTATTATTCAACAATTTGAATGAATTGCAATCTATATACACTTAACAGAACTAAGATAATTATTAATTTCAGCTTTAATAGACACTTTTAAAGGTTGCAATTTATCAGCTGTAGCTTGTGGTTTACAACATTCAATGGCACTAGATGAGTGGGGCCAACCATTCAGTTGGGGCTCTGATAGTATGGGACAATTAGGTAGCAATTTAGGTTCTCATGCCCAAGATAAACCCAAAATTATAAAGGTACTGGCAACAAAAAATGTTATTCAAATTGCTTGTGGATCTTATCACTCGGTAGTCCTAACAAACAGTAAGTAAATTTTTATCAAAATATTAAAATATAAATTAAAATTAGTTAAGGTATTTTAAGCATGGCTGTTTCAGAGTAAATTGTATATCTAATAATAAGTATTTTGTAGATGGTGACCTCTATGCATGGGGAGCAAACAGTTATGGTCAATGTGGTCTTGGAAATAGATCAAACAAGGAAACAACACCACAGACCATATCATCAATATTTGGAATACCGATAGCATCAATTGTATGTGGGAGTAACCACACTTTTGCCTTATCAAAGTGAGTCTTTTATATTATTGATAAAAGTTATTTTTGTATATAAAAATAATGAATATGTGTTTCTATGCTAAATATTAATATAAGATCTACTAATATTAGAAATAACTACCTAATATTGTTTAAACATACATAGTTACAAACATTCAACACTTTACATTTTTTTAATATTTCCCCAACTCCTTTATAAATTTAAATACTATTTAAATAAGTTTTTATTCTTTAATGAATTGTTAACTTCCTATAGGGAATAAATAATTTATTTTTTAGGTCTGGTGCTGTATTTGGTTGGGGTAAAAACAGCCACGGCCAGCTGGGTTTGCAGGACAGAGAGAGCAGATGTTACCCGACACATTTAAAAACATTAAGGAATGTTAAGGTATTGTAATCTTGGAGTCTTGAAATTTAATTATATGAATATACCAATTCATTTGTCATTACTCTTATATATATATATATATATATATATACATATATATATAATAACAAAGAACATAAGTCTGTGAGCAGTATTTGCTTTTATATATTCAGATTTAATATAACACATATAACAACTCTATAATTATTATTTCTGCATCCTTTATTGAAATAAAAAGTATAGAAAAAATATTACAATCATATAAGATTTTTTATATTTTTTTATTTATCTTTCTTGTGCAATAAAGTATTATTATTATTATTATTTGTCATATCATCAGGTTTGTCATATATCTTGTGGTGAGGACTTCACAGCCTTTCTAACACTCGACGGGGGTGTTTTTACATGTGGCAGCGGAGAATACGGACAGACAGGACATGGAAATACAAAGGATGAACTCGTACCAAGGAAGGTACTCCAACTTTTAGATGATACAGTTTTTTTAAAGAAATTATATTTAAACATATCTCATTGTGTTACAAAATGAATTTTTTCTTTAAGATATGTAGTTTATTTAATTTTTTTCTTTGACAAACCACACCTTGAATAATAATCATATAATAATATTTGTTGGGCTCGGCATCAAATCAAGGATTTAATATATACAGGTATAATTTATTTAGGTGGTTTGGGCACGTCGAACGAATGAGTGATGAAAGAATGGTAAAAAAGATTTATACAGTAAAAGTGATCGGTAAGAGAGACAGGGGAGGACGAGTGATCTTCGAAAACACAGTATCTATGAAACTGGAAGAAGGTCACGTAAAAAGCATGAGGACTCCCAGGAGAGCATGTATGAAGAGGTTGATGTCTGTGGCCGAGGCGAAAGAGGTATGCAAGGGGGACATGCAAGGGATATGGCGTGAAGATAAATAAATATAAATAAAATATATAGGCTGTCTATACATACAATATTATATTATAAGTAGTGGATCTTTTACCATATCTTTGTTATATTCATATGCCCATATTTGACAAATAATTTATATAACTTTTAAGATATTCTTAATTCAAATTTAATATGTATTCCAAATTTGTATTCCAGGTGATGGAGCTGATGGGCAGCACGGTGTCGCAGGTGGTGTGCGGCCGGCGGCACGTGCTGTGCCGCGTGGGCGCCCGCATCCTGGCCTGCGGGTACGGCGCCCGCGGCCAGCTGGGCTGCCCGCATATGGCCTTCGCGTTGGTACCCACGCCCGTCGTCTTCCCGCCAAACGACGAGTCGCCTGTCAGTTTGCATACTCATGTTATTATATTAGCTTAATGCTAATGTGGTGTTGCGATCCCTCAATGTATTATTCATTTTGGATTTTGGATCTTTTATTTAATGTAAAACTATTTCATCGAACACTAATACTTCTTAACAGTAAATAATGTATTTGTAACATAGAATTGCTATTTGGTACTAAGCTATATTATTTTTACACAGACCGAAACCTTAGGGAAGGATCAGGTGAATGAAAAATGTATTTCTAATAGTAATTTTCTTTAGTAGTTAGAGTTATGTATTTATATAATTATATTTTATTTGCGCTGATTAGAACTTAGCTTTTCCTTTTCAAATGACTAACAAATAAATATTGTCTGTAGCCAAAGAAGAAATCCAAGATGGAGAGTTCGGTGGCATTCCGTAAGCCCGGTGCCGGCTCCTCCAAAGTCAATGTTGAGTGACGTCTTGATATACATCATGCTGTTTCACATAGCTTTTTATATTATATATATACTTTATAATTTTATTTAACATGTTTTGTTCAAGCATATAAGACTTGAGTGGTTTAAAAATGTGTCATTTGTTACAGTTCTCTCCAGAAATCTTTAACGGTCCAGTGAAAGTGTTCGCGGGGGGTGACCACAGCTTCCTTGTGATCAACAGTGACAGAGCTACCCAAGACTGCCGCTCACAAGATAATAGGAAACAGATATTAACACTCAACTTAGCAAAGTTAGCGGCCTGCGAGATGTTTAAAGACAACGATGTGGTTAATCAGGTTTAGTATAAAATTATACATACATTTTATTTTTAATAGTTGAAAAATTCAATATAAATGAAATAAAATATATATTAAGTCATTTAAGTATGTTTTTTTTACGGTGATTCTTTTAAAGCTATTTTTGCATATGTTATAATAGTTATACTAGTTGTTGCTTGCACCTGCTTCTGTTTCATAAACTATTTTACAAAAATTAAATTTGATTCCTAACACCGCCATCTATTAGAAACATATAGAACTAAGTGAGAATTAATTATGTATAGAAAAACAGAAATTTACAATTTTTTATTATTATTTGCGATAAAAACTATCCTATCTTTTAAGTTGAACCAAACAATATATGTACAAAATTTCAGTAATTACCAGCACTAATAAACATCATGACATATATATATAAAGATCTCTTTGTTACAGGATTTAATGGCCTATTTAGAAACCGTGTTTGGATCCCTGACGTGCATCAACAGTTCGTTCCTTGTTGGTCAAAACGAACACTTCGGCTGTAACACCAAAGTGCCGGGTGTGGACTTGAAGAAGGCGGAGGAAGCCTTCACTTTGATTAGTAGATTTGAAAATACCACCATACAGGAATTAGTGAGTTTGATATTTAAATATGTTATTAATAATTTTATTTCTTTTTTGGTACTCTCTTGTCTATGTTCTGTGGTAATCTTGTCTATGGGTCATTAGTCGGAGCTGGGTCCTGGATTCGATGCCCGTATAATCAAACGATTGTGTGATTTGATTGCTTTTTGTATCTATTTCTCTATATTTGGTTGTAATTAAAAATATATTAAACAGATATTCAGTCATCTGACGGAGCATATAATAAAGAAGGTGAAGGTGTCTCCCCCTGACGCTGAGGCGCTCCGCGTGTTCCTCGTGCTGCCGCTCTACCACGAGATGAGGAACCCCAGACGACATCCCGAACTACAGGTGGGGATCATATCACTCGATGACTGAATATATATATGTATATATTTTTTTCTTTGTTACACGATATTCGTAACTTTCAAAGATAAAAAAAACTATAATTTTATAAGAAAAAAACAAAAAACCTTAAAACAGCGATGTTTATACGATTTCCAACTGGAACTATTACAAGTAATACCTACGTGTAGCGCTCCGCCCCCAGGGTCCGTTCGCGGAGGCCTTCAACAGCCTGTCCCCCCACCCGCAGCGGATCGTGCAGCTGTGGTGGGAGGCGCAGGCCCCGGACTACTTCGAGATGCTGGTGGACATATTTAAGAGCGTGGTCGTCTACGAGCTCATGCAGCCTTCCGTCAGGGCCTATAAGGTGATTAGGTTCCTACTTTAAGTAATCGTTGCGTAATCTTTGCTTTGTTATAATACATTTTATTTCTTTTTTCAGAACGTTGTCTTCTCGAGGAGTTTAATACAAATATTGAACACGTTAACGGCATTGAACAAGATAAATTTCACGAATCCAAAAAATCCAAAAATTCCAGCGGAATGCTTCTACATAGAGGAGCTGGTTAATTACGTGGATATCGCCGCAGATTATATAAACTGGCTCACTGATCAAGATGTAATAATAAATTATCTATTATCTATATATACTAGGGGTGCTAAAAGACCCTCAATTTCGGCTCGCTGCGCCCGCGAAATGTGCCGTTTGGATATTGAGCGAAGCGAACCCAGTGTAATGACTCAACGTTTCCCATTGACTTCAATGGGATATCAGTTTTTTGACGATTGTTCCGCAATGATATGACATTTTTCAATTATTTTTTTTTAAACCATCAACTAATGTGTGTGTTTTTGATTGCAAAATTTCATAATTTTCCGTCGAGTAGTTTTCGAGCCCATTCGTGACAAAGAATGTGAAAAAGTGTCCAGTAGAGCGCACCGCTCGCTTCGGTCAATAATATTATAATTAACGTAATGTTCGTCCGTTTCAGTCATCACACACGCATCTCTGCAACTACGCCTTCCTGTTCGACGTGCAATGCAAGTCGCTGCTGTTGAAAATAGATCAACAATTACAAATGCAGCTGGCCGTCAACAGAGTCGCAACACAGATTTTCACCCGACTTTTTATGGATCCAACCTACGAGTACCAAAGAGATCAGTTTCTAATATTAACTGTATCAAGAAATCACCTCGTAAGGGATACGATGTTACAAATTAGCAATCACGATACGACTCAGTTGAAGAAACCGCTTAGAGTAAGTTATTATTATTTTATTATATACACGGATACATGGTGTAGTATTGAACATATTTTTGTAATTCTGCCTAAAAATACCTAATTTGCTATTGAATGATTGAGATCCTTATAATGTATGTGTAATTTCACTTAGGGGAGAGCGGGAGGGATATATAGTCTGTCTACTTCACACATGCCTTAGCTTTAGCTTAAAAACTCAAACAAGTAATATCCTTATAAGGAATGTAATCTCACTCATGGGATAGAGCAGGAGCGATATGTAGTCTGTCTCGTTCACACACGCATCTTAGCTTTAATTTAAAAACTTTAATAGTATAATTGAACACAAAATTGCTAATGAAAACGAACAAGTAAGATATAATATAAACTTACTCATAGGATAGAGCAGGAGCGAAATATAGTCTGTCCTTCACACATGCTTTAGCTTTAGCTTGCAAACATTAGTAGTATAAAACAAAATTTAATTTTATAATTAAAACGAACGATTAAGATCCTTATAATGTATGTATAATCTTACTCATAAGATAGAGTGGGAGCAATATATAGTCTGTCTCCTTCACACACGCTTTAGCTTAAAAACTTTACTAGTGTAATATTGATTATACAGCTTGTTTTAGGTAGAATTCGTTGGTGAAGAAGCAGAAGACGCCGGTGGTGTGAAGAAGGAGTTCTTCATGTTGCTTCTGAAGGAGATCTTCGATCCAGTGTACGGGATGTTCAAACAGTCCGAGGAGACCAACATGATATGGTTTTCAAACAATCCCTTTGAAGACGAGGTCATGTATTACCTGATCGGTCAGTTTGTTTGTCATTATTTAAATATATAATTTGGTTTCTCTTTCTGTCCATAAAAAGTTCTCTTTCTGTGTCCATATCCCTAACTTATGTTTTTAAGATAAAAACTCTGATAGTTATATATTTGTACTCGCTGTTGTCAGCGACTTTCTCTGCTTTATTAACTATTTTATCAATTAAATTTTATTATTAACACCGCCATGGATGCAACCAATGGATATCTGCAAAGTAAATGGAAATCGGTTTCAGAGATTAGAGCGAATAAACATCGTGACACGATATATATATATATATATAGCTAATCTTAAGTTTACATGTAACTTATTATATTAACTTTTAGGTGCAATTTACGGCCTCGCTATATACAACTCTATAATAATCTACGTGCCGTTCCCGTTAGTATTGTATAAGAAAATACTAGGGGAGTCCGTGATGCTGGATGATCTATCTGACCTGTATCCTACCCTGGCCAACAGCCTCAAACACCTGCTGGACTATCCCGATGAAGATGTGGAAGATGTAAGATCATTTATTAATATCCACTCCAGATTGGTACTCATCACTTGTGTATCAAATGGGAGTATTGATACCATACTAATCGAAATAAACCCTACTGTCAAGCTTAAATTTAGGGCTCCACAGTTCCCGTAAAGAATCACACAACGAACTAACATTAATTGTTTATTGTGACTTTACTAATAATATTTTATGAGCACTTTTTTGTATTTAATTGTAGGTGTTCAGTTTAGTGTTCGCGGTGAACACGGAAGTGTTCGATCAAATTCAAGTGAATCCGTTGAAAAAGAATGGAGAAAATATAGCAGTGACGCACGAGAACAAAACTGAGTACGTCGACCTGTATGTGGACTTTCTACTGAACAAGTCAGTGGAGAATCAGTTTAGAGCTTTTAATCAGGGATTTCAAAAGGTAAAGTATTGAGTAACTTATTTTTGATTCATTCATAACGTGTGCGGGTGTCCGTGCGTGCGTGTGTGCGTGCGTGTGTCCGTGCGTGCGTGTGTGTGTTGTGTGTTTTATTTTTGATTAATTCATTACTCAATATATTTATTTTAGGTTTGTGGAGGGAGGATAATAAAACTCTTCAGATCTCACGAGCTGATGTCGGTCGTGATCGGCAACGAGGAGTACGACTGGGACATGTTTGAGAGTAACTGCGAATACAAAAACGGATACACGGCCACCGATCCGCAGATACGGTATAATTACCTCATTATACATAATTATGAACTTTTAATACGCCAAACAACTAGTTGTTAAAGCAATTTATTTATTAATATATTTTCCACTTGTGGATGAAATGGGAGTGTCGGGACTATTGATATTTATCGCAATAAAACATTGTATAAAGACTGTCCAACTTAAAATTAAGTTCATGATTATTCCAAACACACCCTAAAAACCCCACAGGACAAACTCACTTTCATAGTTTAATTATTTCTATATATAAATATACTAGCTTATTCCCTCCCGCTTCGCTGGGCACACTATTAATTTGGATGTGAACTTATGTTGCTATGGTAACCTTTGTCATATCATCTCTTACCCCCGCGTTAAGTGTATAGCTCCTACAGGTTTAAAACTTGTCAAAATGCAAAAAGTTAAAATCCGTTCTTAGTAGACGTTTACGTTACAAATGAAGTAACTATTTAAAATTTTAAGTTAATCAGACAGATAGTTTCGGAGCTTTTGCGATGAGTCAGTGTGAGTGGTAGGTAAATCGCTTATATATATATATATATATATATATATATATATATTTGTTTAAAGATGGTTCTGGGAGGTGTTCAACGATCTCCCACTAGAAGATAAGAAAAAGTTCCTCCTCTTCCTCACCGGCAGCGACCGCGTGCCCATACAGGGGATGAGAGATATAAAGGTAACACAATATTATCTATCTTTTATCTATCTACTGTGCACAGACTATATTAAGTGCATAAAAGTATAAAATAGAACAGTTTTCATCTAAATATCAACTTTAAGGGGAAAGGGAGGAGGAGATAAGTTTGTCTTGTTCAGTTCAGGGGGATAAGTTCCATGTGTTACAATATAATAAAGATATAAAATATATTAAGTGTATAAAATTATAATTTAAAACAGTTTTAGTTTTATTTATCTAAACTGCAAATTTAAGGGGGGGGGGGGGGGGTTGAGGGGAAAATGTGTCTGTATTTGTAATTGTTCAAGTTCCAGTCGTTGCTTGTGAATGATAAAGATATAAAATCTGTTGACAGATAAGGATCCAGCCGGTGGCAGACGATCGTTTCTTCCCAGTGGCTCACACTTGCTTCAACCTGCTCGACCTCCCGCGTTACCAAACCAAGGAACGCCTCAAATACCACCTCTTGACGGCCATACAACAAACCCAGGGCTTTTCACTAGTTTAATATACAAATGTCGTTTTAAATTGTTGATGTTTCGTTAAAATGAACATTAATTTGACAGACTGACTTAAATTACTGTGACTGACAAAATGGCGGTGAAATTTGGCCGTAATTAAAATTGATTTTCATATAACACACTTGCTCAATAATTTGATTTTTTTTTTCCAATGTTTTTAACCTACCGCATTCATTTAACTTATGCAGTAATATGAGAATTATAGAAATAAAATTATTTTTGACTTAAAAGCCTTAGCCTTGTATTATCTTAAATAATATTAATAATGTATTTGCATTTATATCTATCTATTAACTAGCTGTGCCCTCGGCTTCGGTCGCTTGGAATGTTATTAAAATAAAACTAACCTAAGTTACGCCTCATAACATAAACTATCCACCAGCTTAAGTCCTGTTAAAATCGGTTCAGCCGTTTCAGAGATTAGCTGGCACAAACAGGTATTTTTTTTTTTTAATTTGTTTTTTTATGTAAGTACCGTATATACGTTCATATGCATTTAGTGAAAAGCTATTAATTTGGATACAAACAGACACTTCAATTATATTATATATATATATATATATATATATATATATATATATATATATATATATATATATATATATCTCTACACTTTGCAAAGTACTGATAATACATAATTTATTTAAGTGTATGTTAAATGAATGTGATAGATAAGGCTCTTAAATCATGTAAGTAATGATTTTTTTTGTCTAAATTTATTTTTATACTATAGAAAATATAAAATCTGACCAAAATATCTGTTATCAAGATATCTCTATTAATATATATATTTCTTAATTGTATCTGTCAGCGTTTTTTCAATAGGTTTTCTTAAACCATACAATGCATAATTCTCACGTAATATTTTAATTATTGTTATTAATTAATTCTTTATATTATATTCATAGATCACGTTTGTTATACTTAGTTTTATTTATAATAAACAGTGTTTTGATTCGGTGGTATGTAAAGAAAATGACATTGTGCATTTAATGGTTATTAAATTTGTATGCCTTTTAGTATAATTTAATATTGAGAGATGTCAAACGGAAGGGTAATTAATAATATGTCAAACATACAGGTAACAATATGTCAAACATGCAAGTAACAATATGTCAAACACGAATAACAATATGTCAAAGACACAGGTGACAATGTGTTAAACACACAAGTGACAATATGTCAAACACACAGGTGACAATATGTCAAACTCACAGGTGACAATATGTCAAACTCACAGGTGATAATATGTCAAACGAACAGGTGACAATATGTCAAACATACAGGTAACCTAGTAACACATCTAGGGTTGTCTATTGGCTCTAACTTAACGCTTGGCAAATAATGTTTTCAATGTGAATTTGCTTTAAATCGTTGGTAATTAACAGAAGTTACCTTAAGTTATTAATATGACATCTGTGATATATAGAAGTCATTGTAATATTTCGGTGACAATATTAAGGTAATATATATATATATATATATATATATATATATATATATATATATGTATTAGGTTGCACGTAATGTAATCACCGACTGTTAACAGTGTAAGTCCGGTCCTACGCTGTGCGTGTTTATGTTGAATAAAGTATTTTCATAAAATGTTTTTTATTTAATATTCATATCAAATTTGATCTTATTTGGTTGTTTTTCTAGTAATAAAAGTTCCATGATGGTATAATTGCCAAATTTGTGGGGTCAGTTTTAGTGTGTTACACTCTATATAGTTCTAGCTGTTGACGACTTTGTCTGTTCCTTCATAAACTATTTTGTCAATTAATATTTTAATAACAGCGCCATCTATTGGAATTTTATACAACTTCGAATTGAATTAAACATCAAACCCTCAGTCAAACGTATGGAAGATTATTTATCGAGATAAAAACTATCGTATCTTTTAAATTCGATCAACCTTTTAATCTGGATCTACTAAATATTATTTAAACCCTTTCAGTGGTTTCAAAGGTAAATGAACATCGTGAAACGTCTTGTGTGTAATTATTGAAGTATGGTTCTATTATAACATGAGTAAGTATAAGCAAAAACGTCTTAATCTTTAAAGATACAGCGTTAATTATTTTAAATGGGTTTAAGTTTTTTATACAACCGATAAAGATTTTTGCTGTTCTACAGTCGATGCTGTGACACTTACATTTAGTTTGTTGTTTGCTTGTCTGGATTTTTGGTACATAATTCACTATTGAGTTATACATAGGATGATGATTACAAACAGTAATATATATATATGTCTATATATATATATTACAAATTACGTATCACAAAAGCCAAGTCTCATTTTGAATTTTATTTCGAGAAAACAGATAAATTCTAATAATTTTACAAGATGTATGAACGTGAGGACCCCTCAGTCTTGACTACCAGCGAAATGCTGAGTCCAGATGTAGCCGATGGTAAAATCAGTTTGGAAGAAGTAGAGAGCGTGATTCGAAGTCTGAAATGAGGTATGGCTGCAGGAGCAGATGAAATTACTGCCGAAATGATCAAATATGGCGGGCCATGCGTCTTGGACTTTTTCTGGTTTTTGTGCAATTTATGCTGAAAATCGGGGGAGATAAATATGTTCACAGATAAACTGTGCAAGCTATAGGGCTATCAGTTTGATCAATTTGGGCGGTAAAGTTTATGCTAAAATATTATCGAGAAGAATGCAAGTGAGATCTGAAAGGCTGTTGTGGGAGTCCCAAGGAGTTTTTAGACCTGGAAGAGGGTGTATAGATCAGATCTTTTCCCTCCGCATGATCACGGAAAAGTTTTTGGCCCTAAATCAAAAGGTTTTCTGTGCTTTTGTGGATTTGGAAAAGGCGTTTGACAGGGTTGAGAGAAAGAAATTACGGGAGATACTGCCCCGATACAATGTGTGCGGACCCTTGCTATAGGCTGTAAAATCTTTTTACAGAGATCACTGAGCCTGTGTGCGAGTAGGAGCTGACATGTCGCCCTGGTTTGACATCCAATCGGGTGTTAAGCAAGGTTGCGCTATGTCAGCTTGGTTGTTCAATTTGTATTTGGATAATTGTCTCCAAGGCGTGAAAGACATTTGAGTGAAAGTAGGTGACCTTAAGGTCAATTGCTTGCTATAAGCAGATGGTGTAGTGCTCATTGCATCATCAGAATGCAATTTGCAGGCATTGGTCACCACTCTCAAAGATGGGTGTGAAATTAATGGTCTAAACCTTAATGTATATAAGATAAAGGTTTTGATATTTGAAAGAAATGAAGAAAGAACAGAATGTAAGATCAACGGTAATGATAAGATAATAGAACAAGTGAATGAAGAGGTATATTTGGGAAGTATGTTTAGCAGAGACGGAAGATACGAAATGGATGTGGAAAGACATATTGCTGCCGGTAACAGAGTCAACGGTGCTTTGGCTGCATTTTTGAGACTACGAAACGTCAGCATAGCTGCACGTTTGGCTGTACACAATGCAGTTTTGCTACCGACGCTGTTATACGGCAGCCAAACGTGGTTAACATCGATGGATGCGATCTCTTCGCAGAATATGCGAAGTCAGTCTAGCTGATCGAATCCGCAATGAAGAGATCCACAGAATGGCAGGTACTAGCGAAGATGTCACGGTGAGAATGAAGAAGAAGGTTTGGGTACGTCGAACGAATAAGTTATGAAAGAATGGTTAAAAAGATTTATATAGGAAAAGTGAGCAGTAAGAGAGATAGGGGGAGGCCTCGAGTGACCTTCGAAAACACAGTATCTATGATACTGGAGGAAGGTCACGTAAAAAGAATAAGGACCCCCGGAGGGCATGTATGAAGAGGTTGATGTCTGTGGCCGAGGCGAAAGAGGTATGCAGGGACCGTAGCGTTTGGAGCTCCGTCGTCTCTGGCTACCCCGTCAGGGATATGGCGTGAAGATAAATAAATAATAAATAATAAATATAGTACGTACCTACTTAATACATTATGTAAAATAAGTATTAATAGTATGTCAATGTGTTTGTTATTGTAAATATATTTTTCAGAGAATTGTAGTAATATTGCTGCGTAAAAAAGTTTTTACATAATGTTAAAAAATTAAAGAGTTTGTACGCTTCAAATATTTATTTTAATAAAAAATAAGTTAATTTTACAATAAAATCATTTAATTGAACATTTTATATACAATACAATTCGGGAGATTTAATAATGACTAGTAGTTACATACACAAGCTTTGCGAAACAGAACATTATTGTTACATTTGCATAAGCTCCAAAATATATAATTAAATTGATATATCGATATAATGTATTCATTTTCATATAAAATTTTATATTTTTGTTAAAAAGCGTAAAGCAATTCCCTGATTTAAGCCGCACATTTATATTTTTTCGTAAATATATAAAAATTTTTGGTTAAAATCAACAATTTTACATACTTACACTTAAAAGCTAATGAATATCATAAATAATAAATATGATAAATGACATCTAATGTACTGACTGAGCAATCGAGTACATGCTCAAAGACTTTAATACCAAAAGTCTCTACAAGTACCTGGGCAATGTCCTCTCCGGGACAGGTTCATAAAAATTCATGAAATTGATACGTTTTATTAAAGATGGCGAAATTTAAAGAAATCTAAAAATGTTTATTTCATTATAGATTAAAATTTTGATGTAATAATGTAGGCCTAAGTGCTTTGACGTGAGATATTTCTATATTACTTTAATACGAGGATCGGCCGGAAAGAGTTTCGAAATGCTGGGTGCCGGGAGGGACGCGGTAACTCGTGTAACTGTGGTTGAGAGCGTGCTGGGAGAAGAACGAAGTGTAGTCCTTCTTTACCTGAAAAGTAACTTTGTCGTCAGTGTGTTGCAAGTTACGTTTATTGTTATGAATTGTGGTCTAAGTTAGTTGATGTAGTTTCTAACATGTCTACCGTGTAGATACATTCTGATTGTCATGATACAAGCGGAAAGTTTCGTGCAAAATACATTCAGAAGAGTATATTTATTTACAAGAAACCTAAGATTGATAGAATGTCACCATGATACTAATACTACGATAAATATAACGTATATTGTTACGGTCAGGTTTACTGAAAGTCTAAGTTAATAGAAATTTTCCGACTATAAGTCACACGTCCAAATCACTTACTAATGTGAATGAAACACAAGTACCGACTAGGGACTAGTCAGAACGACGGTCCTCGTTCAGGGCAAGTAATTCGGCAAGCGAATATTGCCGCAACTAAAACAGACAATTTTCCTTACAATTGACAGTTTAGAAAATTGTTTTAATCTCCAATTAGAGTTTAATTTTATCCGCCCTGTATTAATTTGTAAGTAAGCTGTACATTTTTATTTCACTCGACCAAACATTGTTAAATGTAATACCAAAATTCAATATCTGTAATTATAAATATGCATTATGTGGTATCATGCGTGCATCACAAACAAAATATGGATATATTATTGTGATATTTATTTACAAGGAATTATTTATGTATTGTTTAGTTTAAAACTATTTACATAATTCAATGCGTCTTTAATCTTATATATTATCATATAAATTATTGTTAGCAAAATATGAAGTTACTTAAATTTAAAATTGTTTGCATTATATCTAGGTGAAAAATGTTTTTAATTATTTGGAATAATATTATAAGGTTCATACTTTGCGTGGTCTGCATGCCGGTCCCTTGGCTAGCTGTCTCCTCGCTTCGTTCTCTGCATCCACAGCCTCCTTCACCGACTGCGGCGGCCATTTCTGATCACCACGCATGTTTACACCCCCTGATAATAAACGTAAAATTTACTATATATATTTAAAATACAGTATTGTAGTTACAAACAAAAATATTCAACATTTTTAAATTACAACATAAAACCTTATTGTTTCCTTTACTGTGTTATAAAGTTACAGAGTTATTTCTCTGGTGCGATGTGAAAGGTTTCACGTGTTGCGAGACACTTTTCTAAAGCGTCAGAGACGTGTACAACAATATAAAACAGATTTAAAATAATATAACTCCTTTTTATGTGGAGGTGAATGTAAATTAAAATGTCGCTAACATTTTATGTTTTTTTATATCGGTGTTATTTGAAATGTATATAAAGATTTCTTTAAATATTTATTAAAGATGAATTAAGTTGATTGTAATTATTTATTAAATACTGTAAACATAAAAAATAAGCTATTTTTGGGTATCAAAACTAATTAAAGATATTTTGAGGAACAAAGTGATTTAAAAAAATATTTTAATATTACCTTGAAGCGATGCTGTGGCCGGTTGGCTAGCAAAGACCGGTGGTGGTTGCTGATGGATTGGTTGTTGTGGACGCAGGGTGATAGTTGTTGGTGGGGGTTCGAATTGTCTCTGGGGTGGTTGGTACACGGGCTCAGAGTATTGAGGTTGAGGAGAGTATTGGGGTTGAGGAGAGTATTGGGGTTGGGGCGAGTATTGGGGTTGCGGAGAGTATTGTGGCTGTGGTGCGTACTGCGGCTGGGAGTATTGAGGCTTCTGAGATGTCGGCTGTAAAGTAAAAGTTGAAATATATTTGTGAATATTAATTAATAAGCATGTTTATGTTTTTAAAGATGTTTTAATGCCAGGAAAGATATCTAATTATTGGACTGCAGCTCGTTCTTTGCCAGAGTGGTACCACCTTCTACGGAAGATCAGCATAAGTGACGAGGCTGACATTAGACTAATACCATAAAAAAAACACAAAACCAATAATTTAGAAAGTTATAGATAATAAAATAGCAATATCACTAATTCAGTTATTTTATAAATAAAACAATATTCCTATTATTATTAAAGAATTAGAAAACAGAAAAATAGTTTCTATAAAGTAAAATAACAACAAAAAAATCTTTTAGTAATCGAGTTAACATAATGTAGTAATTATAATTACATAACGTTTTAGATGTAAATAATTCTAAAGAAGATATATTATATAGATATATATTAGTATATACAAGTAAAAAAGTATATAACATGCTATGTATTACTTAGTACTAACACAAACCTTGACCTTATATGTGAGTTCATGGTAATAACGAAAATATATATAACATATAACACGAATACATGCATGCAAGTGTGTGCATACACTTCCATTTCACTCTACCTGAGGGGACGCTGGCGCTGGTACGGGAGCCCAGCGATTTGGCTGTTGTTTGTAGGGCTGTGCACTTGGCGAGAGGGGACCCTGACGGTAAGGGGTAACGGGGGACACACCTGGCCCCACAGGGATCAGCTTACTTAGACCTGTTGCTTCCTGACGCTTTCCTTCGCAATACGCGGGCTGAGACTGCGCTTGGTTTGGGGGAAATTGGGATGGGGGGGAATATTGGTTCGGTTGCTGGGTTTCAGGTTGTGGAGATAATTGCTGGGTTTGGGTCTGTGCTTGGTTGTTGTATGCGGGACTCTGCTGTAGGGCATAATGACTAGCTATACATAACCTATATTAAAGGTGGGTTCATAATATTTTTAAAACATTCCTTACAATTATTACGAACCTACTTTCAATAAAATATAATTTAAATAAATAGGCATCTTATATAAATAAATATAATAAAAGCGTCTATATATATATATATCTGACTACATTAGGAGTACCGTTTTCATGCTATTACAGTGCTTACTGAAAGCTATGTGCAGCTTTTCTTATTTAAAATTTATTTACATTAATTTATGGCTTTTACCTGCTGTGGTGAGTGGTAGCCGTTTGTTTCGGGCGCGGGGGGCCAGACCACCTTCTTCTGTCCTGCAACAAGGGAAAAACTTTAATATCTCTATACTAAACTCAAACAAATTGTCCGTAAATATAAATAGTATTTTTTTATAAATTTTTCCGTAATGTTAAGTCGAATGCGACAAATTGTCTATCAGCGCATACTATCTCGCCGATGTTATCTGAAGACCACACACTACTTATTATGACACATTCCGTTTCAAATTAGCCTGGCCCACTGTGTTTTTGGATATGCGCCAGAGGATCGATGAAAAAACACGCTTTTCCTTTTTATAAATATTTAGTGCGAAAAAATTTTATGAAGGAGAGAAAGAAAGATAAATTATATTTATGTTTCGCTGTGATTTTATTACCTTCTATTTATTTTAAAGCACGCTTGAAATAAGTAAGAATATTTTTTTGCACAATATAAAACATATTGTACTGAATATATAAGTCCCATTCAATTAAATATACGAAATTTGTAATGAATACTGAAAATCTTGAGACACTATATTGGACAACATCCGGAGTATATGAAGAAAAATTTTAATGAAATATTTTGTAAAAAAGCATGTATAAATGTATGTAATATTGTAATATTCCATATGGTATTTCTAGTGTTTTGTCGAATTCCCTGTTCTTTGTGTTTCCTGGAATCTATTTAAGATATACTTAAATATGTTTACGTTACGTGTCAACAACATTTATAATACACCAAAATATCGGAACAAGATCACTATACAATATTACCGAATAAATCGAAAATGCATGAAATAAAACAACGATTTAATAAAAAAAATCTAAAAAAAATCAAACTCCAGCTGTACACTTACGATCAGAACAAGTGCCCTGTGTCACAGACAGGCCAGGACTACGAGCACCAGCTCTCGCCAGGTGTTAATGTGCAGAAATAACTACATAATATATTTTGAGATATCTCATTTTAGTGTACACGTAATCTATCTCACGTTTCGATTGTGACTTCCTATTTATCTGAGAGAGACAAAAATATCAGCATATTATTGTCACATGACGTCAATCGTCAATAATCATTAATAATGCTATTAAATAAATTAATGCTGCAAAATAATTATCTGTTACAGATATAGTCACGAATAATTTCTATATATTTTAAACTAAATAAATAATAAATGAATCTGCAATAATATATATCGTAAAAAGTGATTTTGCATATTTGCAACATTTTGTATTTAAAATTTGGAAACGAACTAATATAAAGGTAGTGAAATACAATGTAGTCATCAACACTAATTAAAATTGAGTGATATATCCTCTTTATTGTGATATATAGCCTTAATTCTTAATTACCTGTCCCATTCAAGCACATGCATAAGTTATTACATAGTGTGCTATCGTACCATAACTATTACGCCAAATTGCTCAGTCTTCAGTCAGTCAGTCAGTCAATTGGTCAGTTCTTGACGCATATAAAATCCCTTATCCTTTTATCTCAAAAAACTATATACTTTTAGACTAAATTCTGTTGTTTGTTGGCATTGAGAGTAATTTTACGTCATGGAACTGTTGATTCATACAATGACACAAGAAATAACATCTTTAGACGAAAATATAAACTTACATTTCAAGGATCCGTTACCTTTAATATTATTTTTAGTTTATTTACTAAAAAAAAATTAGTTTTAAACTATTATAGTGAAACATTTGATTTCGAACGCCCGGAGCGAATAATATATTTCGTTTTGATAATACAATATACGTTTGTTAACAATTATACGAATAACATGGATTTTGTGTTATATAATATAACTATACAAGAATAACCATGTCTATAAAATGATATTTCATGTATTAATTTGATATTATTAAACATAGTAACAAATGTATTCGGTTTAATTATAATTCAAACATTAGAAAGACATATTCTGAAATGTTAATTATATTTTGTTATTAGAATTAGTTATTAAATGTTAAATATAGATGTGAAAAGTTATTGTATAGTTTGTTACCAACAGGTAGAGGTTCTTGAAACATTTGTATTATAATATCAATGTCAAAAGATAAAGAAAACATTTTCGGTTCGGTTCGGTTCGGTTCGGTTGTTCCCGTATTTAAAACACACGGTGTCTGTTGCATCTTTCAGTGGTTTAATATTAGATGTTGATTCATGAAGCGCTCGGTCATCAGAAATAGTTACAACATTGCGTCAAACAAACGTTATATTTTTTTTTCTTCAAATATTTGTATATATTAAATTGCACAAACTTGTGTAAATTTTAAATAATTTTATTTATATATTTACAGTATATAATGTACGATTTTAATTTAAATTAATACTTTATAAAATGTTATATTTGTACTCGATTAAAAAGAAATTCGAATCAATTTAGAAATTTCAACAAAATATAAGTGGGTAAGCGTTATTATATTGACAATGCTTAATATTATATGAATAAAATATAATCTCACTATTAATGGAGAAAACGATAAAAATTTTGTGACAATAAAATCAATTTAAATTTTAATCACATTTCACATATATAATAATAACACTACACTATTTACTTGGTAGCAAAAATAAAAATGTACTTTACCAACAATTATCATTTCGGGCATTTTCGTTTGTGTTCGTTCGCTTACTGATATATACTAACGAAAATAAGGAATAAGAGATCTTACAAAATACTTTACAATGCCAAAAATCCACGGCAATGACCAATCCCTACAAAATGTGTGTGTGTCATCCCGAAAGGTGGGATTGTTAACAGTGAAGTACACAAGTATAGACAGAAATAGATCTCTGGAATCTTGAATCTATTAGTTTTGTTTTGTCTAAATTAATGATATGTTTGCATTTGGTTAAGTTTGTTTATGAAAATGATTTTAACACTTTACTGTTATCCAGAAGCATATTTGGCTTAGTGCGTACTAAACGGATATCTGAATTTACATAATTACATGTGCTATTGACATGATGTCAGTAACTACTTCTAGCGACTCTTACAGGGTACCTTTAGTAGCCTTCATGAGTTCAGAATAGATATAAGAAGTGTTGATCTGACCGTCCCAACCGCGGTTTGAATTCGATTTACTCGGCGGCCATATTTGATCGTATCTCCGTACATGAACCAGGTTCTCCAGAATCGCCTGGATTTGAGTGGGATCTAATTCTGATAGAGCAGCATTGCATATGTTAGTTAGCTTTAAACATACTTTTAACGGGAAAATGCTAATTAATAAATATGTGAATTTAATGACTTACTAGGATAGCCCTTGCGGTTGCGTTCCTCCTCTTCAAGCATGCGCAGAACTGCTGAGTTTGCTAGATTTAGTGGTTTGTCCGTTACAGGATTTTGGAAGTCAATACTGTGAAAAAAATAACACATTAAATATATAATTAAGTTATAAAAATCTAAAATATATAAGAGAAATCATAGATTTTAAATGCATTAACACTGTGCAAGTATGGAAAAGATTTCAAATGATCTATAATTAATAATAAAATTTCTATTCACAATAAAAACAAGATTGTATTGTGAAAATGTATTAGATCAATTACTTGGTATTATACAAAGCGATCGAGGAAACTCAGTGAGAAAACATCGCAAAAACGAGTGACAAAGGAACACTAACTCGCTGATTGTGTTTCGGAGTTTCCAATTCTATCCCCAGTAGACCATTTAACTAACTTTTATTTTGCTGTGTAATCATTTTATTCAATTATCATCCATTTGTTTTGTCTTCAATTATATTATTCTTATAAAGGAATATGCATTTAATACTCAATAATATGTACATATAAATATAATTTAATTGTCTGTTTATAATTTCAAATTAACTGCTTTTCACTAAATGCATATGAAAGTATTTACGGTACTTATATACAAAAAATACAATTTTCTGTCTGTCTGTTTGGTCCGGCTAATCTTTAAAATGACTGGACAGATTTTAACAGGACTTTCATTGACGGATAGCTGATGTTATAAGGAGTACCTAAAGGCTACTTTTTTTTAAAAACATATTCCGCAAACGAAGCAATGGTCACAGCTGGTATGTTTAATGTCATTCAAAGAGTTTAAGTTTTCTAAGTTACATTAAAATGACTGAGACAGAATTATTATATTAATATAATAACTTTGATTAAAACAGTTTATTGAATTAATATAAAAATGTATATATGTTATTGAGGCCAAATTGTGAATCAGGTTTCCATTCACCTCACTCCTTGCAAGTGTCAGTGTCATTTGAGACACACTAACTAAACTCTTTATATTTAACTTATTTATTAACAAAAGTTACACTAAATACGTCATTATAAATAATATATAAAACATTGACATCCAACATATTTCACTTGTATTTTTATTTGTAAATTATTAAACATATTTTATAATGTAAATTAATTTATATATAATTATACCAACCTGTCTGTCTCAATAAATAATGCCATTTTGTAGTGACTGATTACCAAATATATATATATATATATATATATATATATATATATATATAAATTATGAGTGCACTTGTCACTTGTAATATATTATATCAAATTGATATTCAGCCAAATCATATACTTTTTGCATACCACGTGCTTATAAAATATCAACACACACTAACACATTTGATATAACACTATATATATATATATATATATATATATATATATATATATATTATATATATATTTTTTATGTATTAATAGTTGTAAAGTAATGGATCACGCGTACGTCGCGTCCGGAGGCCGGCTGGTACTGTATTGCGGTTAAATGTAAAAGTTAGTGTTTAATTATAGTCTTTGATAGTCTTAATAATGTTATGAGATGAAGCTTCTTAGCATTCCATGGATTCACACGCGGGTGTCATTTATATAATAATATAATATTTGCTTAATTATCAATCCAATATTTAAAAAATAAATTCTTTTAAATAGCTCTATTTAAAATATCTTTCGGATCATAATAATTGTAAAAATAATTTATTTCTTAGATAAATATCCGTAACGCAGTTATATTTTTTGTTTGTAAATGTCAATGCACTTTGTCTACATATAACAATAATTTCAAATATCTTTATAAAATTTAGTATATATTGTGCCAAATCTATCGATCATTAATCAATGGCTGTAAATACTATTGACTGGTTGATGTGAGTCATCGTATTTTATTTTTAACACTATTGTCTTCATGATTCATTCAATCGATGTTCATGATATATTTTTAAGCATTACGATGCGTTGCATTCAATGTATGTGTACTGAAGGAGAGAATTAAGTATTATTTTATCTAACAAGTATTTTCTTATCCGAGTATAAAAAGAAAAGTATTTTACCTTATCTTGTATCAATACTTTTCCTTGTTATCATGTACGGACAGATAATTACATTCAACACGCAAAATTATGTTGATAAACAGTCATTAATTATTGTATACTGGCTTTTGTTGGTGGCTTCGCTTGTCCCAATTTTAATATTAAAGTTTTAGCCTATATAACGTGATGTGTAAGCTATATTACTGTAAAGTTTCATCGGAATGTGTTCAGTAGTTTTTACGTGAAACATACATAGTAAACGTTGTTTTTTTGTAAAAAAAAAAAGAAATATATACAAATAATTAAATTAAAAATATTATTACAAATTAAGTAACTTAACGTTGAGTTTGTTTATTTAGATTAATTTATTAAGTTGGTATGAAAAGGGTTTGCTCTTAACTTTGAGATCCGGTCTGGCTCCAGTTAGGTACAGCCCTGAACAAGCTTTGTTTGATATTTGTTATACTATACTCTGTAAATTATATTATACTCTTAGATTTAACCTTAACAAACATTCTTCTGGCTGAAACGGTTATGCTGACATGATAAGTTTTAAGTAGTAACTTAGGCTGCGTTTCTGTACTAACTGGATAGATAAACTATTGCTATAGTATAACTAACGCGATTACTATTGCCTGATGTCTATGAATAAAAGAAGTAATCACTGCAAGTCGTTCTTATTAACCTTGGTTTTTTTAATTGTTTATAACAATTATAAATTATATTATATTTGTAGGCTTCTATTCAATATATTTTGTATATTTTATTGTTAATATTGTATCTGTCTTAAAGCCATATGTTATAAGTTAAAAGTTTGAAGGTTTACAATAGGAATGTAGTTTTCAGTTTATTTGTTTAGGACGGGAACGCTGGTTGTATAGTGTAAGTTGGTTTGAGAACAATGTGTTTGAGTTACAAACCCGACGGTGCCATTGTCGAGGTTCTGGAGATGCTTGTTCAGTGTCTCCTGGACGTTCTGCTGGGAGTACAGCCCGATGGGGGAGTTGAATTGCTTGTGAACTATTTTCGGACCGGTTGCCATTTTCAGTCGTTCGTTGCGCTGAAAATAAATGTTTTTTTTATAAAAAATAGAACTGAATTTAAAAATTCTATTCATATTTAATACAACACTACAAATAATATTGTTATTTAATAAAAGCGGGAATCACTAAAAATGATGATTCAAAATGATTGATTTTTCTTTCGTGTTTTCTATCTGTCTATATTATTTATTGGTAGCAATTGTATTATGATAGCATTACTTCGATTAATTGGAACAATATATTTATATTAGACGTGAGAAAAATTGGATTGTCAATTTTTATCCTTCTCATGAGATAATTTTATTACAGTCTCGTAAGATTCATGCCTCGGGTTAGAGACGGAGCTCGCCATCTTATTACGATTTTATTAGACCCGGCACAGACGACGACAGCTATAATAATTTTTCTGGATAACGGGACAGGTAGCTTAGTAAACTTACCAATATATCTATAATTGCGTGGGACGATGGAATATATTTTAATTACAATCTTATTATAATTAAATCAAAGAGCTCGCAATTTGTGAAGTTACGGAAGATATTTGCTTATCAAATAATCTTTGACTTCAATATGTTATAATTATATCAACTTTATTTATATATTTTGATATTGATTTGGTTTTAATTATATATTTTACACAATATAATTTTTGAAAGATAATTCTTAAATGTCTCTATCCCATATCTTATTTCACGGTACGTATCCACTATAAGTGTACATTTAAAGCAAAATCTGAGTGTGAACGTAAACATTTTTCATAGTTACAGACATTTCAAACAATATTTCAGCGAGTGGAGCGGAAAATGCGTGGGGGTGTCTAAAAAAGATCAGAGCTGTTGAAAATGTTATTCGGAGAATAAGCCAACCTGTGTTTGCATATTGTTATATCCAGATTCATAATTAAATTAAATAGTAAACTGGTATAATTGGTATCGTTATTTATTAGTATTGATATATATAATTGAAAAAAAATCAAGTGTCCTTTCATTTTAATAAAAGTGTCTGAAAAACGATGTATATTCGTCGCAAGGTTAACAATAGCATCATCAAGGTTGCAATATTTCTGTCCTATCGTCCAGACTCCGGTGGAACGGATTGTACAAAAATAAAATAGAAAATAGTTTCGAAAACGTGATATGTTGCGTGATATTTTTCATACGTAAAATACAAAAATATTAATATTAAAGATTATAAGAAAAATCTAAAAGCTGACACAGGTCATTATGAAAATGAAATCTATTTTGAGTGAGATGAAGTAATGAATTATTTTTGTAACAGCATTCCTGTTAGTCATGACGCCGAGGTCGCCAGGTGGAAAGACATGATGTGGGTATGTGTGAAGCGTTAAGTGCAATGTTAAAGCTTTGAGGTTAAAGCCGAGTACCTGTGCGGAGTGTCGTGCGAGCGTCGGCGGCGCCGGTCTCTGACTGACTCGGGCTTCGCGCGCCCACGCACCCGATGCTGTACAAACTCACCTGTAATGTCTCAAGAAAATCATTATACATACAATTCCCGTAATAAAAACTTATATTATACAAAATATATATAATATTTTGTGTAATGACAATAAATAACAAAAAAATATTATTTTTCGTATAATGGTATAGCTTGTAAATTATTTATATTTTGATATATACTTTTAACTGCGTTATTTCATCTTACAATATTACATAATTGCATTTGTTAAGAATATCTTCGTCAATAACTCTTACCTAAACAAACCGACAGCCCACCTTGAACTTAACTTTGGTATAATGACTTGTCTGATATATGAGACACGTCAGATACAGACGATTCCTGTTGAGAATGAACTAAAAACTAATACAAAAAAGAAATTTTATTCAGTAACAAAACTATTTATAAATGAACAAAGTCAGTTCAGAAATAAGTGAGTCTATTTCAATGAGGTTAAATATTTAAAGGTCATTGATCTATTATGTTTTATGAATAAAAGTATTAATTGTTATAAATTATTCGCTATAATTACCTTCACGTGGATGGGTTTAATTAGTATGTATAATTTTCCAGTTCAGATGCTGGAATAAATAAGATGTGTGTGGAGATTTTTAATTACATTTTTTGCTGACATGCTGTTAACTGCTACCCGGAATTCAAATTATATGAAATTGCTTCTACATATAGTTAATATTTCTATTTACTTTTGATTATATGTTTTAAAAAGCTAAGTGTCAGTATTGTTTTGTTTTTAACATCTAAAAATAAATGAACAGGTGTGTGTTATTGCTCTGACAAGGTTACATATGATTTTATATGCAATTATATATATGCGATTGTCGTGGGATGTGGCCTAGATTAAATCACTAAAATCATGGTTACATGAAATACAAATTCAAAGTCAATATATTTCATGTTTTCTACGATACTTTTCATAATTAGCTTTTTGTTTAAACTTCTATGTCCGAAATATTAGTTTATAATTCACAGTTATCACATTAATATGTAAAGAAAAGACGAACAATATATTAAATTCAATTTAATATTTACATAAACACACGTTTCAATAAAAAAATATAATAGAAAACGCGTTCGCTGTCTGTGACAAGAGGTCATTCATTGCGCTTGACATTTGCCTATCGCTTCTAATTCACACCAACCGTTTTTACAATATCATATCATCAATATATATCTAGTCTTAGCAATTTCATATAATATCACTTATAATAAATAAAATTACGTAAACATTTGAAAGAAAATCGAAGAAATATGTTCTTGACAGTCTGACATTAACAGTGTTTTCAGGCGAAGCAATTCCCAGATGCATGTCGTAACATTGAGCTAGACCCCGCTGTAAACAGATGTAGGTAGAATTGTTACGGAGATGCCGAATTGTAATCAACTTTCAGAAGAATGCTTTCTTTAATTTAATATTTTGTGATCAGTGTAGAATTTATCTTTTGGTAACTTGATATTCAATAAATGTATAGAGGACACGTGTCTGTTTTTATAAGAATAGGTCTTTTAATAACAATATCAGTAATTTTAATTTCTCTTCTTTTGTTATTTCTTGACGTGTAAATATATAGATATTAGGTTTATTTTTATTATCATAAATATATTTGTGATATCACAAAATGGATGAATGGAACAGAAAGACAAACAAACCATCCTTTGTTTTGTGTTTTTTCATAAAGGTTTTCTTTTACGTATACATAATGTGTTTCATTATCATAGCTTTGAGATTCTTGCTCTTATTTTCTGAAATATATGTATTATTATCTTTCGTTTTTGTTAATATATATATATATGTATAATTTGAGTATGGTATATTATTTAAAAGACATATCTTAAGAAAATATTAAATAATAGAAACTAAGTTTTGTTTACGGTCTTCTCTCGTTCTGGTTCATTGAAGTGACATTAGTCGATTCTTTAACATTGAATAACCAACTGAATTAGATGACCCAAAGCCAGCGGTTTCTCAAAATTAGGTCACTTTTACATTTATTTATATATATATTTACATTTATATATATTTTTAACCAAAAATGGATTTTTTAAATGTTTTCTTCAAAATCATTTGTCATTGATCTGTTTCTTAAGTTTTAAGTAATATAATATTTCTCAAAATGTCGGAAATATTATAATTGATTTCAGGAAGGATATTTAAAAATATTTTTCCAAATTATCACCTTTTTTAAAAAAATATCTGTTATAAAAATAACTGTACCAATGTCAAATGTTGTAATCTATCACGAAGGTATTGAAATTCATTAAAATATAGAATGCTATTGTTTATTTATTACATAGTTCAGTTACATTTATACATAGTATTGTTAAGCGGCTTTGCTCTTCAGTTTTAATACGCGTATCGCATTTTCTCAGAAAGCCGGAATCTCCGAGAGGCTTAGTAATTTCACTTTAAATGTACTCTACCGTTTAAATGAAAGATAGTCATTATACAAAACGTCTAAAGCTCAGCAAAAACTAAATGAATGACTTATTGCATTCATTTACTTCAGAATTTAAATGTATTCATTTATAATAATATTTAAATGACATGTCATTATTAAAAGAGTTTTTAGATTCCTATTTTTTTATTTATTTTAGAGGTATTATTATATCGGGTGAAATAAAAACAACAATTTGTTATTATATTTATATTTCAACCTATTAATCTATAATAATTTTATAAACATAAAAAATAATACCTACTAGCTGTTGATTGGTAGCAGTGCTAATAAGAGAAGTAAGTACATTTGCTCAGCTCATATGTAGAGTTCTTCAAGTGTATATAAAGGAAACATATTTCAAAGATCCAATAATAAATAGTTATATAACATTAACGACATATACTATTTGATTATGTACACACAGCTTATAATAATCGAATAACATTCAAAATTGATATTAAAACATTGACACTTAGAAAGTACGCAGTAGTTTTGCTTAGAAATATATTTTTTTGCTGATAATATTTTTTATGGAGCGGAGAATATAAATTTACTTAGCGTTATTTCTTTAGTTTGGTTGACTGTCCTCTTCCACGCTGGTTGTCTTCACATCCTTCTGGAGAACCGACTGGAAATACGTATTCAATAATTGCTTACAATTTTACATTGTTTTCGTAACATTTAGTTATAGATTGTATGTGTATTTTAATATTTTATTTAACAATCGAAATATATTGCAATGAAAAGGAGATATCTTTATCAATTGTGTTCATGCTTTATAACAAAGTTACCTCATATGGCAATAAGAATGTATTGTCGGAACGACGACCGAAGCGGAGTCGCATAGAGGGAGCTCGGACAGCGCGATCCTGGTCCTGAATGAGGAACTTATGAAATACAACTATACAATATATATCGTAATATAATAATTAAATTGCTACCCACGTCCTCCACAATAGGATTGGTATCTCTCCAATCAATTCAAGGAAAAAATCATGTAATTGAATCTCGGAAGTAAAAATTTGGAAGTATTCGTCATAAAACTGCTCTATTGTCGTAACTCCGATAGTGGTTTGTTAAGAATAAGTTCATTTCACGCCTTTATAGCGTAGTAGAGATTTTATGATGTACCGCTAGTGTGGGGTGGATTTCGTTTTATTTTATATACCCGCTGTACATTACAAATTGGAAGCGTTATGCAGTTTATAGCGGGTGATGATTACTATAATAATATGAACTTACTTCCTGAGGGAAGATATGGGGCACGGCGCGTTCATCGGACCGACGGCCGAAGCGGAGACGGACGGGAGTGCGAGTCTCGCGCAGAGACAGCAGCTCTTCCATCTCATCCAGCTATAATAAAGCTAAGCTATTAATCCAGTACACTACAAATGTCGAACACCTTACTCTTTGTTTAAAGATAGACAATAGATAAGGGAATCTATTCTCTTATATTTCACTTTAATTTAGTATTTATTATATACAAAATGATTAACCATGAATTTGCTATTTGTTAATGATTGGAAATACATTAAGATGTTTAGATGAAATCACTGAGATGATAAATATTAAATTAATGCGTTCATTGGACCGGCAAGTTATTAATATTTTATATTATATTATTAATATTAAGTATAATGTTTTTGGGAATTATGATAATTAATAGAAGAAACCCACAGCGCCATGTGTATATGGATTATCTCTGAAAACTCCAATAAGTTAGTAGAATAAGTTAAATTGTTATAACTATCTGTTATAATATTACGGACTGAAACAATATATATATATATATATATATATTTGTTTGCACGTTGATTTGTTTATTGTAATAAAAATGTATGTATATAATAATTAATTACACATATATTTAAAGATGTTCAAATTTAGGTTATTTTTGACTACGTAGATCTGTTATTTCTAAACTTGAAAACAAAATAAAAGACAAAAAATTTACTAATAGTTAAAATTATTATTGAGTTATATATTAATAAGGCATTTTTTAATACGTTCGAGATTATTTCTATTTCTGATATATTTTATCTCATAATTAGTGGAATTTTTCAATTAAATGCTACTTTATATATGATTTGAAAGCTTTTAATTTTGATAGAACGCTAATACCATTATAGAGTATAATCCATATCAATTATTATTTGCTTATCTTTTATTTATAAGATTAAATGTTTAATCATTTAATTGTATCCTTAAATATATATTTTTTCATATATTATTTGTTCATATTAAATTATTTTATAATATTTCAAGTGCAACATGTGCCAGATGTGTCCAATTTCACAGTGCGTTAGTCGCTGAATATAATTCATATAACAAACTCGAAAATACAATATTATTGTCAAAATTTACTGTGGATTTCACATCCGTAAGCTGTATTTGTCTATCGGAGCATGTTATATTATGAATATACTATTAGAACGTTCAATGTATTGTTGTTTAAACTAATATTTCAAATATTTGTTAGCATTTATAGTTAAGTGATCACAGTAACACCCCGCTGAATGTGTAATTCTCAGAGAAACCTCAGAGAAAATCTGGAACCTTAGCCTTAATTTTAAGGTTTAAAAGAGCTTTTTCGGTAAGTATGGTATCAAAGTACACACACTTCCGCTTGACGTACAAAGCGATCACTGGTATTAAATCAAAGTGGAAAAGATATAAATAAATAAATAGATATGAGCCTCAATATTCTTTATACAATAACAAGATTTCCTCATTCTCTTATATCCTTGACGCGGTGCTTAGTGAATGGAGTCTAAGGGATCGTTTTCGGCGACTGTCGGCAAAACTGAGGGTTACTTTATCCATTTTTATTTATGTTTTATCAAGCATTACTTCAAATATATTACACCTATCACAATCCTCTGAGGGATAGCTTCGGAAAAGCTGTTATAGAAAAATTTAAGACACGTTGTTTATAGAAGTGTATGATTTTTATTCCCAAAAACGTAAATAACCATCGGATTTGTAATTACCGGAGCTTGAGGAGGGATGTCGGGGTCGGATCGGCGTCCAAAGCGCAGGCGGCGAGACGGGGATCGGACTGATTTACGGGCGAGAGCGTGGCCGTCCAGCGCGTCGTGCTGAGCCAGCAAGGCGTACAGTCCGCCCAGCGCGTCCCACCCGCTCCTGTCCACTCCTGAACCTAAACAAGTGGCATTCATATCCAAAATATATTCTAAAGATAGTGGTTTAATGTATTTTGATTAATATCAATTCATATAACACAATCAGGTAATCAGTAGTGTATCTATCTCCACATGGACTAAGGACACAAATCAATAAGTTTTGCTTTAAATAACCCATGTTATTCCTTAAAGTAATAATTCTTGGATCCTGTATAACTAGAAGTAGGATTACAAAATATTATTTTACAGATGTATATTACATTACAATTTGTTTGTGAGTTTGTATATTCGTTGAAAAGGATTTATTCGTGAGGAGGACCTCTTGACGACATGCTATTGAAATCGTAAAGCCTATTGTTGACATTGTACAATGAACGAATGAATGTCACGATTCTCATAATATCTCTTATAATATAATTTTTAATTTATAAGAGTGTTCTGCATTCAGTTAATGTTACGTATTTACGTTGTTTTAAAGTAATTATTAAATACGTATGAGAAAAAAAGCTGCATACACTATGACATGTATGCGGCTTATTTCCTCAACCTTACTTTAAGAATTATAACCAAACCAAACCAAATTATATGATATTTCTTATGATAATTCATTAAATTTGGTTCACTATCCTCGATTATATTAATGAAGGGTGTTTAAATTACCTTTTCATCCAAATTCTAGCCTCTTCGTTAACATTATATTATCACATTAAAATATGCAAATACTTCGTTATGCCAGGATCCAATTAGTGGGTGTAAAGCCCTAGTTTGACTCAACCACTGTACGTACTACCTACTACGTCTGTACATAATATGAACAATTTTACATAAACGGTATCGTCTGTTGAATTGTTATGATTCATTACATTCTAATCAAATAAAATAATATAAGATATATTGATAAATATAGAAATTATAAGAGTAAAATACTGCGTGTGCGTACGTACGTACGTACGTACGTGCGTGCGTGCGTGCGTGCGTGCGTGCGTGTATGTGTGTGTAGGAAATGCATAACAAAAACAAAGTGACGTCTATAATTTAAACTTCATTTAAAGTGTTACTGCGCCCATTCTCTGTTGAATTAATACTAACACAAATGAAACATTATAAAAGAATATCTCACAACAATATAGTATTAAATAATATAACATTATAAGGATATTCTAATTCTTTATTTAGGACCATACTGTTGAATGTTACTCGTATAAGTATATTACAAAATCCTCAACAAATTTATCCTCAATATATTTATTTATATTTAACATATCCGGAGTTTATATTTTTTTCGTACAATTTATTCCATTGCTTAATGTAAAACGTGACTTGAAGCCATAGATTGGATTTATGGCGTTAAATTCAGCCATGAGGTTGATATAGCCATAAATGGTGACATTAAGGATGTTTACCGCCATAAAATAAATTCTACAATTATTTGAGACTATTGTTGTAAATATAATAGGAAAATATCTATGTGTGTTACTAATTAAATAAATCTTTGAATTATTTCATATATATATTATTTTTATATCATTCTTATCACTAATTGGATAAAATAAGGAATATTTGTCGAACAATATTGTGGTAATGAAAACAAATAAATCCCGGATGTGCGTGTTACACTAACAAGGACTAACAGGGAATAATATTAAAGTTATGACGAAAATAATGTAAGGTATTCTATGATATCAATACGATATCAAAATATATTTAATTATTAAATAATTTCTTCAAATTTTTTCTGCTTTTAAGATTTCTTTTAGATTTTAAAGAAGTTGAACTGTCAATGCCAAAATTTTCAAGAGGTTAATGAACTCTTCACTCACCATCATAGGCCTGTGCAGATGCTGGCATCATTAAGGCTGCGAGGCCGTACAAAGCCAACACTATCATCGTGTTACGGGACATCTCTGAAACAAACGATTCGATTAGTTCTAAGCGAATAACTCACAACTTTCAAAGTTGGTTAAATCTCACCAGATGTTATAATTTAAGTGACTTCCAAGTTGTTGTTACTTTGATAATTTACTAAGATATTTTGAATTGTGTTGCTTATAAAGTTTTGTTAGGCAAATAATATTAACAGGATATGAGTTTGATATCATATTGTTTATTAATAATTGTTTTTAAATCAATAGTTTTAAAGGTTTATTTTGATCTTTTAATTAATCTATTACAATATGTATATAATAATATGAGTAAGGTGAACAAAATTTATTATTTCTGGAGGGATTAAATACTAAAGCACAAAGAGCACCTTGAAGCCCAAACAATTCACAAGCACAGCCCGAGGGAGAACACTAGTTCACCAAATATAATAAGCTTTTTGACATAATAATTTGTATTTATGATGAATAATATATTTTTTCAGCAATTCAACAAGTAGGGCAATGAGATATAATGTCCCTTCATGCTGACGTGACAGCAGCAGTCGTGACGTCATCAATCACGTTTATCACGCCGCGCGTCACGCCCCGACATCACACGCAGCGTTTTGGAGTCTTACTCGCGTATTCATACATGCTCCAATGATTTAATATTGGATTGACAGCGTGCAAAAAAATAATCAAAAAATATATATTTTTTATTCGCTTTTCTATCGTTTTTTTATTATATTTTTTTTTCTGAACTTCAGTTTCTTTTTATATACATTTTTAATTATTTTTCTTAATGTTATATTCCTAATTTTAATTTGTCATCACTGTTGAAATGAAGCAACCTTTGATCTCCACATTGTCTGACAAAGAGTTAAAAATAACAAGTGAAGTTATTTATATTTCACGACCTGAATTAGACTCTTAATGAAATTATTCATATTTTGTTTCGTTTCACTTTGTAAATTATACTATTATGGAAATATATTATTGATATACAAACAAACGACATATACACATACATACATACACATATATATATATATATATATATACATAAAACGAGGTGTAACAATCTATTAACATAACGCTTCCAATTTTCTTTATTCCTCTGAGCGTTCACTTCATTCGTTCACTCCCAAGCCAGATGCTATTCGACCTTCGACCTTCGCTTAACTTTCAGCGTATTACAGTTTGGTTGAGACTCACAACTATAAATGATCTAGGATCTAATTGACTGCATACCTCAATTACAAAGTTGCATTGATTGCTCGGTATTCACTATCTCTTGGATTCCAAGTATCGCAAATCAAAGTAATATACTATGTTTACACTACCTTCAGTAAATAGAGGTTTCTCAAGATATATATATTTGAAACTATTAGCAATAAGGTTTATGTTTCATTCTAACTTTGTTTTCTATAAATACGTGTATACAATTGATTATTATTATTGCAATATGACATTATATAACATTGTATTTGTCTATAGTTAACATCCCTTAAAAACATCGAACTACTGAAATGTATAGCATTCATAATTTCAATGTTTTTCTGCATTCATTTTCGTTTGACGTCCAATCTTCAGGATCCTCTCGAAAGCTATTTCCGTCAGATCGTGGTATTACAGCATACATATTTGAACATGTACTTATATATCAACGTGCCCAAAGAGAAATCAAGTTGGTGTTTCAGTAACCTTACTATACATGTAATATTAACCAATATTTGGCAGTTATTAACAAAATTATTATTGATAAGATAAAATTTATTTAAAATATTAAGTAGACGCAAAAATTTACTCAATTTAAGTTTATTTTAATTTTAATATTACTTAAATTTTCGATAATCTTATCAAATGTCTCATTTGTCTAATTACTTAATTAATATGAGAGCGAGATTGTTGACTTTAATAATAAATTGAAGATACCTTATAATTTATATATATTCAAACTAACATCTACTAATTAGTCTCACTAATTAGTGATAACTAATCTAATAAGGTATTTTTTCTTACGAAAATCTCACGAACTTTAACAAGGGCTTATATAATATCATAACGTTACTAAATTAATTAATTATAATAATAATTATTATTATTATATTTACAATTAATGGAAGCCTGATTGGATAGCTTCCGGCATTTAGATTTCCCTAATCAGATTTCATTTCGGTAAATCTAATATAAAATTTTTTTATGTATGTTGAATATTCTTTTAAGTTCTGTTTTAAGTAACGAAAAAGCTCCCTCTAAAATATAATGATATAGTGTTTGGTGTGATCTATATGGATAGTGTTAGGGTGAACGGGACTTTGATCCGCGAACCGGCAAATTGGTTGTGGACAAGTTCACACTATGCCATCTACGAGTATGTTCACAGTCACAGTGTACACTAAGCTTTACTTTTTGAATAATTCCTAGTATTAAACATTTTTAATACTATATCTATAAATTGTTTGAATATAACTTCCAAACGACTGCACCGAATTGGATAAATTTTTCTTTTATATGTTAAAGAAGATTTGTTTGAAAAATTATAGCATATATTAAAGAACACAGAAAAGTGAGTGTGTCACTATCTTCAATATATTGGCAAAACTCTGACAGAGTGACGTTCAGTTGTGCAGTTAGGGTAACTTTAAAAAGGAAATATTTGAAATTTCATTTTAACAAACAACAAATCGTTTATAAAGCAGACAAAGTCGTTTGTAACAGCTAGTTTTATATATTCTAAACTTGAGATATATAATAATCCAACATATTTTTATAGATGTAAGTTTAATTATATTATATTTTTAATATAAATGGTTGCCTGACGTTAATATATGAGGCGCTGTCTGTTAAGGACCTGCACGACAGAGAGAAATACCAACGGGGCTTGATATGCCTTATTTATAAGATTTAAAGATTATATTATCATGGTAATATAATGATATTTATTACCCGTTATACAAAATATATATATATAATACTTATATAATATATTTTTATAAAACATAATGTACAGAGAAATGGGTTTTGTGTCCATTTTTATTAATAACAGGATATAATTATAACATAAATGAAATATATATAACATTGTTATATATATATATATATATATTATATATATATATATATATTATATATATATAATAATTATGTGTGATATATGTGATATTTGTGTAGAGTTTTGGAAAGTAGTCTGAGCTTTTTTTTGTATACCATTTTTTTCTAGAATACTCTTCTGTTTGAACATATTAATTGAATATCTCTCAGATTTCGTTGTACAGTTCTGTTATGCTTAATTAGTTCCTAAGGGCAGGTTGGAGCCACTAATCTCATGACAAACAAGTGACAAATAGATTACCAGAAACGATGACTTTGGATATTGTCGCTTTAGAAGTTTATATAAATTATAACTATATATAAATATTTTATTGAATAAATTCATGATTTTACATGTATATAATGTTTTAAAGAAATTTTATTCAGTAAACTTAAAGCGATATTCATGTTGTGTGAAAAAACACAGCATCAATTCAACTGAATACTGAATAGCGATGCCTCGGATGCCTCGGACGGTAAAATGCATATGTTCTGATAGAGACGTAATGTTGTTTGTCGGTGTTTCAATAAACAAAAGGTGTATATACAAACGTGGACAAAACTACGAGAGTTACAAAAACATTTCTTTCATACATTTTGTATATTTTACATTTATATATCAATTTTAATAATATATTAATACAAGTATTATAACTCTACTACTGTTAAAAAATATTGTTGTTAATAATTATAGGACGAAAAAATTATCACCATGAGCTAAACAAGACTAGAACCTGTGACTGCTAGGAGATGAAACTCCACAATGCTAACTGAGCTATAGTGTCATTACTTACTTTTATAGTTTTTACGAATAAGTTATGTTTCAATATCAGTAAAGTGGTTTTCTTATATTCAAATAGAACTATAATTATTAAATGCTTAAATAAAGTTTAAAGATAAAATAATGCTAGTAAGAAAACCCCTACCAAAGTAGCAAATGTACTACTATATGTTACTAGAACCTAAGACTGCTAGGAGATGATCCTCGCGCTCTGCTCACTGAGCTATAGTGTCATTACTTGTTTTATCATACTATTATAGTTTTTACGAATAAGTTATTTTTCAATATCAGTAAAGTGGTTCTCTTATATTCAAATAGAACTATAATTATTAAATGATTAAATAATGTTTAAAGATTAAAAAATAATGCAAGTAAGAAAGTCCCTACCAAAAGAGCAAATGTACTACTATATGTTACTACTAGATATATATTACTATTGCTACAAATAGACAGTAAACTAATACAGATATACAGAAATCTTAGCATTATTAGTAATTATTTTATCATTCAGTGAAGTAATATTGGAACTTGAAGCGAATATTCATTGGCCAACTGTATTAAATTTAATATTAATCTAAAGATGAAATCCTTGACAGATGAAATATTGAAATGAAAACTTTATAAAATATAAAGGGTTTTACAAATGGATATTTGGTTTAACAAAAGTTAAGATTAATTATTAAATATCGTTTTATTACACTTTTGATTGATTTATGTACAATTGAGATTTATATATTGAATTATTATTAACAAGCTGCGCCCTTGACTTTGGTTACGAGAAACATGTTTTTTTTTAAAGTCTTTATAACATCAGCTATTACTGAAAGTCCTTTTAATCTGGCCAGCTGTTTCAGAATTTAGACGGTACAAATAGATAGACAAGAAACGTTTTTTTATGTAATTACCGTATATACTATATGTGTATAAAGTGAAAAGCAGTTAATTTGAAATTACAAACAGACACTTCAATTATATATATGTATATATTGTTCAAGATACCTTGGTTATGGTAATAATACGATTTGTAAAGAAGACTTACTTATTTATTATAAAATAATATCCAAAAAAACATTTTGATTTAAAATGTTATTAACTTTCTGTAAAAATAAATTGTAGCTTTAACACATGTAAGTTCTAACTTAATTAGAAGCATTTTTTTTAATTTTAGCGAGCGCAATAAAAAGATAACGAAAAATACAGCAAATTTTTACTTAATTTTATGATAAAAGAAATTTACGAACCTTTTATACACGTGAAATCAAATTACATATAGTTACAAGAAAGAAAATATAGACTAGTTAATGTTAAAATCCTATCCTTGGTAGAGTGTAGAATGAAGCGGTTCATTGTTCTTACGGGCACCATTTCTGTTGTACACAAATGAAATTTTCGTAACAGCCTTAGAGAATCTTGTTAATGTGTTCATTGCCTTACGTGACTTGTATTCAATGTATAACTAACTTTATAATAATAATAAGGCTATTAGAGTTTGTTTACTTGAGTGTTTTTAATTTATTTTAATATTCATACAAAAAAAATCTGTCATATATATTTTTTATCACATATTTAAAAATCTATACATATAAATAAAACTAAATTCATATACAATACCTATATATATATTTTTTCTGTCTGTAAGTCTGTTTTGTCTGTTTGTTCCAGTTAATTTCTGAAACGTCTGGATCTATTTTAATACGGTTTTCACTGGCCGCTAGCTTATGTTAAAAGGTGTAACTTAGGCTATTTTTATTTTAAAAAGAATATTCTGCACCAAAGAATTACTTTCTATAGGTCATGTCCAGTAAATTCCTTCGTCGTGATTACCAGTACTCTGAGGGATGGTTTCGGGGGTAGTAATTCAAATGAGGGTTTGCTTAATGTAATTTTGACCTCGTTTAGGACCAATTTATAAAACGGATTCGACGCCGGCACTAAGTCAAGGTTAATCCAATTAAAATACAACTTATTGTGAAGATGCAAATTACAAATTTGACGCTTAGGGATTAATAGTTTAAAAAAAAATATTTTGTCAGAGAAAATTTAATTAATAGAAAACATTAAAAAGAAACATAAAAAAAACATTATTTTTTATATTTATTTATAATATAGTTTTTTTTTTATAATTATAATTATTTTTTATATTTCTATCCTCAAAATTGAGGTAAAATAAATAAAAATAACATTAAAATATTTTTATATTTTATTTAATGATTCATGTTAATTATTATTTTATTTAAAAATTTAAAATACTTCATTAAATATTCAAAAGGGTGTTTTGATAAACAATCACCCCATAACGGACAGCGAGGTGGTCGTTACAGTGCCCTCTGAGGGCTGGTTTCCTCATCCCTCGTTAACTCATGAATAATACATATCAAAGGAAATTTAGTTTTTACACTCTACCTTATTCCAGGCTCTATATGATTTGTCCTTAAAAAATATTGTTACCGTACCTCAATATAACGAAATCAACTTTTGGAACTATTACAAGAGTTACCTTTACATTATGAATACGTTTGTCAAAAACTTTTTTTTCAAAAATGAATTTTCATTCATTGCAGAATTATTTTTTACAAGCAATTACTGAATTTTGTCACCTTGTAACCTTTACATAATATTATCAATAATGCTCGCGTGATTTTATATTTATTATTTATTAATTTATTTATTTAATTAATATAATTTAAGTTAATATAATATAAACGAAAGAATATTTTTTAACTCTCTTCACTATTATATCGTTGCATTTATTTTGTATATATATTTGCAAAATCAGATTACAAAATGGTTACCGTTTAAAAAATTTCAAAAATATTTTTCTGAATAGTTTCAAAGTTGTTCAATTCCAGATATTGTTAGCTCAGGCACAGAAACTTTAAGTTGTAGTTAGTGAAGTTATTACACAACAAGCTGGCAATTAATACTTTTTATTCAGGAAATTCAATTTGAAAAATATTGATATTTATATAAACACTTTTTTTATTTTCTATATAATAAAGGTAAGTAAGTCAAAATACGTCGAAATCTTCGAGACGAGAGATACATGTTATAACTCTTTGAAACCAACGTTATTTTGTGTTTTACCTCAATGTGACGTCACATTTGAAGTAAAAGACCGAAATACAACTTAGTGACGATTACCTTTAGAGTGGTTACAAGATATATGTATAAAATTATTTCTAAATAAAAAATATTTTAATTACCAGATCATTGTTTTGTATGCTATAATCAGCCTACTGTTTGGACTTTCCGCCTGAATGTGACGTCATAAACGTGATACACGTTGGTTTCACAGTATTTTCATTATGGCGCCTCTAGTTAGTATGCTCCAAGGTCAAACAGCTGTCAAAAATAACTTGAATACCTAAAATGGCGAACTTGTCGGCATGTTGTGAATTACGAGTACCAAAATAACCATAATTCATTCAAACTTTCCGATACTTGAACAAACTATGTGTAATGATATTATAATTATACTTCAAGGAATAAAATGTTTCAGCAGTTCCCGAGGGTTGTAACTTCAAAGAAAACTAGATAACATTTCTGTTTCCTAGAAGATTTAGAAAGAAATAAATATCGATTTTATATAACATAACTATATTTTATAGACAAAATATAAATAAATAAATATATATATATATATATATATATATATAATTCAAGTATAATTCCCCAAATTCAGTATTTGTTCTGACAGTTCGTTCAGGACTTATGAATATTCAAAAGAACGTTCTGCGGTTTACGATACTCGTGACGAACCCACACGTTTAACTATAATATATATATATATATATATTGGAATACAATCGATTTTTCTGATAGTCCTTACACTTACTTACTTATTAAATGTAATTTATTTCTAGTTTCGAATATAATTTCAAATATTATTAGTTTTTAGTTGATCGAAATGTGTTGTACATAGTTTGTTGACTTATTAGAAGTGTTGATATTATAATGCATACATCAAACATTATTAAATTTTATTTACAGAGAGCAACTGTTGAGTTTCTGGTCGGCTCTTGTCAGCAGAGTAGCTGGTAGCTGGTAGCTCGTTTATGGACTGACTACACTAATCTTTTTAATGCAATAATTGACGATTCAAAAATGCTTGTAAATGTCTAATGAATAAAAATATTTTGAATGTGATTTTATAAAATAAATTAACAATTTAATAAATAATAATTGATATATAAAAATAGTTATCAAACTATACAGTGTGTTATATCAACACGAGAGATCACATGTCTGTGAGTGTGCATTAATTGTTCTGCTAAGGACAGGGTGGATTGAGCTTGTGATGAATGTGTGGAGGAGTTCGAGCTTTAAATCATATTACTTAACGACACCCAACAGATTATTTAACACTAGCTTTTGCACGTGGGTTCGCTCACGCTTTCTGTCATATTGGTTGGTAAGTTCAAACTTTATCAGCGACTTTATGTATATTTTTTTCCTTACCCATAGAGGTCCAGTAAAACATTTTTTTTAATTTATTTTCTCTAAATACTATAAGGCGTATGTGTATATCACATTTTCTGTCATCATTCATATCCTATATACTAATTTTCAAAACCAGTGAAATGGTTTTTCTGTTATAGAAAGACAGCAATAGACACACTGACAAAAATGAAACATAGTCGGTTTCGAATATTTAAGACTAGCTTTGCCCACGACTTCGTTCGCGTGGAATATGTTTTAAAATAAAAGTAGCTTAAGTTACTTATAACATCAGCTATCCGCCAGCTAAAGTCCTAATAAAGTCGGTCCAGCCGTTTCAAAGATTAGCAGAACTAAACAGAAAGACAGACAAAGACAAATAAAAAAAATAGTTATATTTTAAGTAAGTACCGTATATACTTCTATATGCATTTAGTGGAAAGCTGTTAATTCTAATTACACTCTTTAATTTTATTTATAAACTTAACTTTCATCTATTTTTACTGAAAATCTTTCATATTAAACCTGTGGGTATTATGTTAGTGAGTCAGAAAAAGTAATCACATCATCATGTTACATTTAAAACAAAGCCTTAAGGCTTTAATCCAATGCTCAAAGAACACATCGCATTACGAAAACAGAACATGACATAAATATGACTTTGACAATAAGATTTTGTAAGAAAACCAAAAAAACAGGAGAAATAAAATGGATATGCATTTCATTTCTCCTGTTTTTTCTGTTTTTAGGTTTTCAAGTTATAATTACTATTGTCCTTTATTTTTCAGTAATATAATTGAACTTTACTATATACATACTTATATGTAATTATAATTTTAAGGAAGTAATCTTTTTAATTTGTTAATTAGTTATGAAATAGAACTTTCAGTGTACGGCATAGTTTATGTATATATGTGTACATAAACTGTCAGTCTGTACTATCAGTGTAAGCTTTAAATTATTTATAATATTCAGCTATTCTGATCTTCAGTTTTCTATTAAACAAAGTGAGTTTGTGTGTATGTGTGTTTGTGTGTGTGTGTGTGTGTGTGTGTGTGAGTGTGTGTGTGCAGGTGCTCTAACTCAGTTGTTATCAGGTGAGGTAAGTTTAACGTAGTTACTCGTACTCGGTATATTTAGTGGGTGAGTGTTGGATGTGGTTGGCTGTCTCAATCTTATTATGATAATCAATTTCCAGCGCAGCGTCTTGAAACTGCATTAATCACTTCTCCGTGTCACGCTTGACCATTATTATGTTATAACTTATTAACTTAGAAATATTCCGAATAATTATTGTCTTGATATATAATAGAGTTTTTTTTATATAAAAAAATAATTTAATCTTAATTTTAAGAATTTTTGGGTTCAAATATTTTAAATATGAGTTTTTGAACCAAAAAATCTCATTACTCTCTCGAAATTCAGCGTTTTAAGTTTTAATTAATTCAACGAATGTGAAGTAGATGTAACACTGGAGAGCGGAATAATTAATAGGAATCTTTTAAATTGTCGAAGATTCATTAATAATTAATTAATGAATCTTATATAAAATAAAAAATATTAATTTGTTATAATGTTATTAAAAAAATATACAATAATATTATTTGAACTGCAAAATGTCAAATCTGTCAATTGATTTTTTTTGTAGCTGTCAAATAAAAGGCAAAGGATATTTCCAGGATGCCGCAATATAATCCAAAAGTATGAAATGGATAGGTCTGTACAATATATTTCTAGTGTACCCTTAAAAACGTTGAATGGCGCCATTGGCATTGTGAGCGGCAGGAGTGTTTACCGACCGAGCCTTAGCTAAACATTCATAATAGCACACTTCAACATTCTTTTCACATCATTGTTCCCGTTGGCACTATTGCAAACTCCCATTGTGACCATAATTTGTAGTACTAGATATTTAACATTTCTTTATCGTTATAAGAACGTATATTAAGGCATTACTATTATACTATTATACTATCTGTCAAATTATTATTTATTTATTTAATTATTTTCCACTTTGAATCAATACTAGTGATCACTTGTATGTCAAATGGGAGTGTCAGGAATATTTTGATACGATACTTATTGAAATAAGCCTTTCTGGAAAGACACACTCCAGCTTAAAGTAAGTCTAAACTTTTCTAAACGCATTACCTACTCTGAGAAAGACACAACAAACTCATTAAAAAAACATAATTGTCGTGTTCAAAATAAGAATCTGTATAAGCAAGGTGTTCTTTTTTTTTAAAATCAACATATTTTAATAACGTAATAACCTGTATAAGCAGTGTGTTCGTTTTTGGAAATAAAAAAATAGTTAATAACGTTCCAATGAGTTTTTATACGAATAAATATATCTGTCTATCCATATCGAATGTACGGATTACATCTCACGCTTCGCGACCTGAATGAGCCTTCAGTGACAGAATTTGAACCGTATTTGTATTATTATTCGGGTCACCGACTTCACATGTAACTAGTTACGGATGGATGAAGGATTGAAAAGGGATATTAAAATAAATATTTTATTGTTATATCAAAATGGACCCATTTGTAAAATGATATTCAAATCCCTTCACATCGATGTATCGCTTCTTGTATTGTGGTGAAAGCAAATATTATAATATCTGAGCAGATTGAAGTCTCAACAAATACTGTGAAGCCCGTTTCTATCGTCTATATATTCAGAATCCATATTAGTAGTGGTTTATAATACTTAAAGGCAAAGATTTTCTACAATCAATAATATTTCGATAGAAAAATCAAATATGTTTAAAGTCTCTTATAATCAACAAGAGTGGACAACAAATTAGTTGGATATTTTTTTTTCTATATTAACTTAAGTATATACAAATTAGACCAAAGACAAAGATCTTACTAAAGAACATAATTATAATTAATTGAAGACAAAGATCTCGTACTAAAGAACAGAATTTAAGAATTTATACGACTAAGATATAGAGAAAATATATTAATAGAACATTTATATAAGAAATATCTTCTAAAAGATCAATGTAACATTTACATAAAAGTAAGATAAATATAAACAAATGATATGACAGCTTATGTAAGAGCTGGTGACATTAGCTGAGCGTAGCGTGGTTTCTTTGATTAGTCTGTGAATCCAATTTGTGGAACTTCATTTTATGAGCACGTGTCTTTTATTGCTGCAATCTTTGCTATCAGTATTCTTCACCTTTGGATTTTATTTACTCTCAGAGTTAACTGTTTATGTTAATTGTCTTGGCAAGTTAACTAAGTAAATATAATTAACTTTATATTCTGTCGTATAAAGAAATACGATTTTAGATATATAAAAATACAGATTTTGCGTTCATTCATTTTCATACATTTCATTCATTATTGAATGAACATTAGATCACGTATCTGTCCAATCAGGCTTTATATCAATCTGACGTGTTTAAATTGATGATTTTCAGATTTTGTATGACTCTGCTTAATTAACACAAAATATATGCTTTAAATATTTGTTACATTTTGTTAGAAATATATAAAAAAATTAAATATAATTTCTTTGTTCAACTCGTTCCTTTGTTATTTTAGATTTCAGCTAATGAGCTGAGGTCATTGTCCTGAGAGCTTTTAGGATTATCTCGTTTTCAGTTTCTTTGTATGAAGGTAAAGTAATACAGTGTAACTTTAATATATGAATTTCCTTGATTTAACAAATTTCTGGATATCCCACAGAAATGCTAATAAGAATCAATACAAAAAATCAAGTTTGAATACGTTTGTAAAAACCTTTTTAAAATTATAATCAAATTATTGTTATTGTTAATATAAAGTACTATGACACACTATTAATTTGGATTTGAACTTAGGTTGCTGTAGTAACCTTTGTCACCGTAACCGTTACTATGGTAACCGTTGCTATAGTAACTCTTACCCCCGCGTTAAGTGTTATAGCTCCTACAGGTTTAAAACTTGGCATAGTTAAACTCCGTTGGGATAGGAATTCCGTAAAATCCGTTCTTAGTGGACGTCTACGTCACAAAAGAAGTAACTATGTAACATTTTTCTAGCTAGAATGTGTTTCATTTATTATTAATGATAATTGTTAACAATAAATGAGATTAATAATAATAAAATTAATATATTTTTTCTGTTACAACGAATGGTAGAGTTTCTAATTTCGTTAATTTTTTTATCAGGAGGTTGCCAGAATAAGTATGGGAGCTGTTTTAAAAAAAAATGGTTTCATTTCCAAACTACAGATTAATAATCAAACAATGTATGTGTAATTATTTTCTATATGTTTATTATAATGGTACTTTAAGGAAATTATAACATATATACTATATATATATTTGGACGCTCGTCCATCCGTTCTATCTATGTAAGAGATTGCAGACTGGACGTCACTCAGAGTTAGGAACTTAGTTTATGAAGGTTTATGTTGTGATTACAATGTGACATGAATAATGAAAATATAACACATATCCTAAAATTATATTATATAATTTACAAGTGTTAAATAATTTAAATGTATAAACTATATATTTCTATAATAAGCGATTGTAATAAAATGAGTTTAGTAATGATCAATGACTGCCCATTGTTATATTCCTTAAAAAGTCCTAATCTACTCCATTTTTAATAATCTTATTATATTAATAACAAAATATGCAGATACCAATACCATAATGAATAAAAAATATAAAAAACAATTTCAATACAAATAACAAAAGCATAAAGGCCCCAAAATTTCCCACAAGTCACGTCCCCCTATTAAAATAACTGTAAGTATTGAACAAACAAGACCTCTGTCTTAAAACATCACCAAACAGCTCCCTCCATTGCTATACAGTATTGTTACAGAGTTATACAATATATGTTTATCTTAAATTTTCTTACTCAAAATATCTTTATTTATCTTTCCGTTATATTTCTTGCGTAATTTGTTTTGGGTTGTTTAATATTAAATCTTGAATTTATTTGTATGTATATATAACAATATAAATTCCTATCCAGGGAACCCTATTGTGCTGTCGGTCTGTCTTAGATAAATGATATCAAACCTTATACAAATCCTGAAACAGGTACCACACAAAATGAAAAAAAAACTGATGACTAAAGACAATTAATTATATTTTAATTCGACTAACACCAATACGGCGACTTCGCTCAATATTATCTATACTTATAATAAATCTGTAGAGAGGTCAATTCTGTACATGAAATATATTTACAAATAAGTAGCAGGGGGTGATTAGTGTTCGATACTGATGCCAAAAATGCAGTTAAAAAAATTTTTGTCTGTCTGTCTGTCTGTCTGTCTGTTTGTATGTTATTTATAGAAAAAAAAACTACTCGACGGATTTTAACGAAACTTAGTACAATTATTCTTTATACTCCTGGGCAGGTAATAGTATACTTTTCATCACACTACAATGAATAGGAGCAGAGCAGTGAAAGGAAATGTTGAGAAAATGGGAGAAGTTGCTTGATTTTTTAAGCTTCCTTCGCGTGTGCAGCCTTAATGGTTAGAGCTACATAGAAACTATGTATAACGGAAATATTCTACATAAAAATACACGAAAAATATTCCAAGACAGCATATATCTACCTTTTATAGTTAAGTCACAATAACACGCATAACTCTCGATAGCTTAGCAGTTCGGAGATTTCTTATTATATTTGTTTACTTTTACGTTTATAAAACCAATAATGCTCACCATCATTCCTAATTAAAAAAAAAATAAACATTAGCACCAATTCAATAAAAAAAGAATCATTGAAATCGGTATAGAAACACCAAACTTATACTTACTTACATGAAATACGCCAACAAGACATCGCGCGTGAATAGTGAATCAAGCTATAAGGATTATTTTTGCGTAACGGTTGCCGCGCTCGACGGGGCTCGCGGCGGCAGAGTATAAAAGGGGCGGGAGGCGAGCGCAAGCGTCATTCAATATTTGGCTGTTGATGCGTTCAGAGTGTTGAACTTTATTGACAGACAATAATTGTTTTTTTATAAACCGTGCTTATCAGCGCGACTTTTTGTCTTTAAATAGTTTATTTTAATTTCTTTTGTTGTTATTTTCTAAATTAGTTTTAGTTTTGTTTAAATTCTTAACTATTAATAGTTCCTATTTTATTTCTTTTTAAGTAGATTTAGATTCGATTTTTAGATTAGATAATAGATAGATAGATTAGATTATTGTTAGATTTTTAGTTACTGATAGGTTAGTTTTTGGGCATTTTATGTTTAGTTTTTTTTGTATTGAGTAGATAAAAGCGTAGGTAGGTACTTTTATTAATTATAGTATTCATAGGTATTTTTTATTTATTTTTAAGTGAAGTAGGTATAGGTAGATATTGCCTACTATCTACCTATACTGCACACGTGTTTTAGCTTTATTTTCATTTCTTTTTTTTTTGTACCTAAGTTGTAGGTAGGTAGGTACATATTTCTTAGTTTAATTCTATTAGAATATTAGGTATTTAAGTTTAAATAGGCACTTAGATTTATATTTTTTTATTATATAGCAGCTGTACTTAGAACATCTAAGGTTTTTTTTGTATTAGCATAGGTACTTTGATTAATTACAGTAGTTGTAGGTATTTCTTATTATTCATTTTTAAGTGAAGTAGGTAAGTGTAGATAGTATTGCACACGCATTAAGTATAGCTTTATTTTCATTTTTTATTCTTTTGTAATTTGTAGGTACCTACGTACATATTTATAATTCGATTAGAATATTATTTTAGTTTTAATAGGCACTTAGATTTATATTCTATTTATTATATACTTAGCTATAGTTAGGACCTCTGACGTAAGTTTTTTGTTGGGTAACTAAATAGAATTTAAGTTACCGTCGATTAAAAATAAAATAAACGATGCCACCTAAAAAACGACCATCTTTATCTCGAACTTCGAGTCAAGCTAGGAGAATGAGAATGACGCGTTCTCAAGAATCGGAAGAGGAAAGAGCACATCGGTTAAACTCTATGAGAGTTAGTGCCTCAACATCTCGAGCTAATGAAAGCTCTCCAGAAAGAGAGATGCGATTAGCAGCTGAAAGAGCGAGACAAGCTACAACACGGGCTTCTCAAAGCTCTTCTCAACGAGAGCTAAGGCGTTCCATTGACCGGGAACAACATGCGTTATCCCGAGAAGCTGAAACTGCTTTACAACGAGAATTGCGACTCACAGCTGACCGCGAACGGCATACATTATCTCGCGAGTCTGAAACCTTCACTGAGAGGGAATTACGGCTTACAGCTGACCGCGAACGTCATATTTTATCTCGCGAGTCCGAAACCTTCACTGAGAGGGAATTACGGCTTACAGCTGACCACGAACGTCATATTTTATCTCGCGAGTCCGAAACCTTCACTGAGAGGGAATTACGGCTTACAGCTGATCGCGAACGTCATATTTTGTCTCGAGAATCTGAAACTTTTACTCAATATCAAGACCGTTTGACAAATGATAGGGCGCACCATAACATGATTCGATCTCTTGAAGATGAACATGAGCATGAACAACGACTAGAGTCGGGACGCGATTATTACAATTCTTTGAGACAAGAACAATTGATTACTTTATCTAATGAAAGATTAAGAATTGAAAATATTCGGTCGCTTGAAACAGAAGAACAGCGAGAGGCCCGTCTTACTGCAGATAGATTTCGACATGGTCTTAATGACTTAGATATACACGTGGTAGATCAATCTACAAATTCGGTGGCGTGGTCCGATAAATATAAAAGTGGGTTTGCTTATAACCTCACAATTGATTACAGATCATCTTCTGAAATAGGCGATATGAACGTAGTATGTTCCTTTTGTAATGCTTCGAAGTGGAGGAAGGAGTCTGCTGGTTTCTGTTGTTCTGGAGGTAAAATAAATTTGCCTTCGTTCGAAGACCCACCGGAACCTTTAAAATCACTACTTTTAGGGGAACATTTGCAATCCAAACAGTTTTTAGATAATATTCGCACTTATAATAGTGCATTCCAAATGACATCCTTTGGTGCTAAACAAATCTCAGAAGGCCCTTTCATGCCTACTTTTAAGGTACAAGGTCAGGTTTACCATTTGATAGGGTCCCTTTTGCCTGAAGAACAACCTAAATTTCTTTAAATATATTTTGTATCCGATTACAACGAACAGTCGAATATAAGAAATCAATATTTTCCGAATTTAAATACTGAACTCATTTCACAACTTCAGAACATGTTACATCAGGTTAATTCGTACGTATGCAGTTTTAAATCGGCATTAGAAGCCCTTTCTCAAGATGGTAATAACAATTATAAAATTGTTATAAATGCCGATAAGCGTCCAACTCAGGAACACCCTGGGCGTCATAACGTTCCATCCACGAATGAAGTTGCTGTAGTACTGGTCGACCAGGAATGTGATAGGCATGATATCGTTATACGTTCCAGAGACAATACGTTGCAAACGGCAACGTATTTTCGAAACCCACAGGGCTTACGACAGTTTGCAATATCCTATGATATACTGTCGAGGGGAAGATGGTTATAATTTCGCTGTATACCAAACCGATCCGCGTACAGGCGCACCTAATTATAATAAAAAGGTGTCATGCCTTCAATTTTATTGTTACCACCTGCAAGTGAGACGGAATAGATTGGTATACTTTCAACGTTTTCGTGGCTTATTTAATCAGTTTATTGTTGACATGTACGCAAAAATTGAAACCGAAAGATTAGTTTATATACGATCTAATCAAAGGCAGCTGCGCGCTGAAGAATACGTGCACCTTCGCGATGCCATGCAGCAAGATAACGATACTGTGAATATGGGTCGTTTAGTTATTTTACCCTCTTCTTTTACTGGTGGTCCACGCTACATGCATGAACGTACTCAAGACGCTTTTTGTTACGTAAGAAAATATGGACGTCCCGACTTATTTGTTACTGTAACTACCAATCCCAAGTGGGATGAAATCACTCGGGAGCTTCTTGAGGGTCAGGCACCGCATGACCGCCATGATATTATTGCAAGAGTGTTTCATTTAAAATTAAAATCAATGATAGATCTTCTTACCAAAGATAACATTTTTGGAGAAGTATTGTGTTATATGTATAGTGTTGAGTGGCAAAAACGCGGCTTACCTCACGCACATATCTTGCTTTGGTTAAAAGATAAGGTTCGACCTAATGATGTAGACAGATTAATCAGTGCTGAAATTCCAGATCCGACTGCAGATCCCCTGTTATACGACATTGTTAAAACTCATATGATACATGGTCCATGTGGTGCATTTAACGCAAATGCTCCTTGCATGCAAGACGGTCGTTGCACTAAAAGGTATCCAAAAGCATTAGTGGATGAAACTGTAACAGGACATGATGGATACCCATTATATCGTCGCCGTTCAAGAGACAATGGTGGTTTTACTGTTGAAAAGCGAATGTCTGGACAACAGGTTACTTTAGATAATAGGTGGGTCGTTCCGTATTCGCCTGTATTGTCCAGAGCATTTCAAGCTCACATAAATGTAGAAATGTGTAATAGTGTAGAGTCAATTAAATATATTTGTAAGTACATTAACAAGGGCAGTGACCAAGCTACGTTTGCGTTAAGAAATGAACATGATGAAGTTACTAGATTTCAGTCAGGCAGATATATCAGCTCTTCAGAAGCTGTGTGGCGGATCTTAAGTTTTAATATTCACGAAAGATATCCACCTGTGACCCATCTGGATGTTCATCTGGAAGGCGGTCAACGTATATATTTTAACGCCGAAAATGTTACAGAACGATTAGAGAACCCTAGACAAACAACTTTATTGGCATTCTTTCGACTTTGCCAAACTGATAATTTCGCAAAGTCTCTTTTGTATGAAGAAGTTCCATCGTATTATACCTACGATAAACAACGAGGTGTCTTTAACCGTAGACGCCGAGGCAGGCCTGTAGATGGCGAGACAGGTATTTTCAAAGAACATGTTCTTGGTAGAGTGTATACTGTTCATCCTAACAACGCAGAGTGTTTTTATTTGAGATTATTATTACATACAGTGCGAGGACCAACATCATTTATAGATTTGAGAAAAGTAGACGATGTTGTTTATCCAACTTATCATGCAGCTTGCCAAGCGCGTCATTTGCTTGAAAATGATCAACATTGGGATGACGCTTTAGCAGAATCCTGTGTTAGTGATAATCCACGACGGTTACGCCATTTATTTGTAACATTACTCACATTTTGTAATTTATCTGATCCTGTCCAATTATGGGAAAAATATAAAGAAAAATTTGCAGAAGACTTTCTTCGGAATTTATCTCACAATAATGAAGGCGCAACTAATGATAATTTTCGAGATCTGGCTATAAATCAGTGCTTATTAGCTCTTCAGGAAGACTTAACAGCAGTAGGCGGTAAATCACTTTGTGAATATGGTTTGCCAACGCCAACCTCAGTCGGAGAGGTTACCAATAGGGAATATTCCGCAGAGATTGGTTACAACCCAATGGAACTGCTGGTAACATTAGAAAACGGTGTCCCAATGATGACTGCAGAACAACGCTTAGTCTATGATCGCGTGTGCGAGAGTGTGCAGAATAATTTAGGAACAATATGGTTTTTAGATGCACCTGGAGGAACTGGGAAAACTTTTTTGACTAAATTAATATTAGCTTATGTTCGAAATCAGCGTAAAATCGCTCTTGCCGTGGCTTCATCAGGTATAGCTGCAACATTGCTACCAGGAGGTAAGACTGCTCACACTATGTTTAAAATACCAATTAATTTAGATCGCACGGAAAGTCCAACCTGTAGTATTTCAAGAAATAGCGACAAAGCTAAGGTATTGCGTGAGTGTAATTTAATCGTATGGGATGAATGTACGATGGCCCATCGAAAAGGAGTAGAAGCAGTAGACAGTGCATTTGACTATAAATATGCGAGTGAGAACTGGAGACAACGCAGATAATCGTGAATTTTCTGATACATTATTGAAGATTGGTGAAGGTACCTATCCACAACTACACCAAGGAAAACTTATTCTGACACCTGAGTTATGTTGTATAGTGCAATCCCAACAACATCTTATATCTTCGGTTTACGGTGACATAACAATTATATTAAATAGGGACAATTCTTGGCTTTGCGAAAGGTCCATTTTGACTCCTCGCAATGACCAGGCATCTGAAATTAATAATAAAATACTGTCTAATATACAGGGAGAAAGCAAAGTTTATAGTTCAATAAATAGAATGGTTGATGAACAAGAAGCCACTAATTACCCGATAGAATTTTTAAATTCTTTAAGTATGCCTGGACTACCTTCTCATATAATTTGTTTAAAAATTGGCATACCGATAATTCTGCTCCGAAATTTAAGACCACCTCAACTTTGCAATGGAACTCGGCTAAAAGTAACCCAGTTGCAACAAAATGTAATCGAGGCTCAAATTTTAACAGGTTGCGGTGCAGGAGAAACTGTCTTTATTCCCAGAATTCCCATAATACCAAATAATTTTCCATTCCAATTTAAAAGAACGCAATTCCCAGTATCGGTGTGCTATGCCATGACTATCAATAAAGCTCAAGGGCAGACTTTTCGTGTTGCTGGAGTAGATCTCGGTGTTAGCTGTTTCTCGCATGGTCAATTATACGTCGCTCTTTCCCGGGTTAGCAATTCTAGGAATCTTTACGTTCACGTGCCGGACGGGTCGACTCTTAACATAGTCTACCCAGAAGCTTTGCGCTGAAACATTTTAATTTGATCTAAAAATATTAGCAATATATTATCTTAATAAAAAACAAGGAGTTACACGCTGACCGAGTCGTGGGTATAGCGTGGGTATATTATAATATTCTGCGGTTACTTATATTTTTCAACAGTTTTGTGGATTGGCATATTATATTACTATTGCCCTTCTAAAATACGAAAGTGAATCTGCCTGTTACGTCAAAACTATGAGGGAGGACATCTGCTAATTTTTTTTCGAAAAACGACGGAAACGCGGACGAAGTCGCGGGCAAAAGCTAGTTGTTATAATAAAAAAGAACAGTAAAATGAAAGTGAAAATATGTCTATAAGTTAAATGCTTAGAATTTAAATGAAACGTTTCATTCTCACCTTATTGGTATTCAGATTTGGTGATCTTAAAAGGTTTTTCCAAAGTACTTTCAGATTCAAAATACGTCGGAGGTCAAACAGGTACTAATTTTGTATTAAATATACTATGTTGTAGATATATATTAGATATAATATTGTTCCTAAATCTACTTTACCTTCTATAACTATTTAGTATAGCTCATATGAAACTCTACGTAAAATACCATTACAAATCTACACATACGAATAAAATTGAAGTGTCTGTTTGTAATTCCAAATTAACAGCTTATCACTAAATACATATAAAATTATATATGGTACTTATATAAAAAATATATTTTTTAAATTTTTTTCTCTGTTTGTCTGTCTGTTTGTTACGGCTCTCTGAAACGCCGGGATCGATATTAACAGAACTTTTACTTTAGCTTTTATTAAAAAAAAAATCCGTGCCCGCAGGGGGACACGCGTGGGTAGACCTCGTGTGTAACTCGTTTAAAATATAATTCACTACCTAAGAATAGGACATGATGCCGTTGTTTACATCAAAAAATTTCAAGCAAAAAGCGGTTTTTATTTTTTTTCTCGGAAAAGCTATCTTTTTTGGAAATACTTTTGGTACTTAAATTTAGAGTAAAAAATAACCTTTCTATTAAAAATATTTGCGAAAAGGGAATGTTTACCAGAAAAAAGTTGCCGTGGTTTTACCTACCATAAATTTTCTAGCTAAAAGTGGTTTTTATTTTTTTTCTCGGAAACAGTACCTTCTACGGAAAAACTTTTGGTACCTTAATTTAGAGTACAAAATAACCTTTCTATTAAAAATACTTGTGATGTAAGAATGTTTATCAGAAAAAAGTTATGATTTTTTTTCCAAAAATTTTCGGTTTTTTTACCCCCACCCCTAAGTTATTGAAGTTAGGTTTTCGGTTAATCTACATTAGTTATAGGTATTTATCAAAGACATCATATAATATGAACGCGATTAATCTTCTTTGTATAGGGAAAATTATGGTCGAAAAACTGAAATCAGAAAAAGTGAGCCCCTAGCGCCCCCTGTGGCCGGATTTCTCTGGTTAACGAACTTGACCTTTATTTTTGGATGGTTGATTTTTGTGCAAAGTTTGAAAGCGATCCGAGCGAAACTGCGGCCGCTATCGTGCTGACAAAAGTCGAATCTGGACGCACGCACGCAACGCTTTTTGACCAATGGTCATTTCGGACTCAGGAGGTCATAAGAAACCTCCTATAAAGAAATTTTTCCAAAATTCGAAAGTCGGGTACAAATGAATGGGCAGACCGAATTCTTCGAGGTCTACCCAAAAAACATTCCCCGTGAAAATTCGTAGGCACAACTAGTTCAATAAAAAGTGCAATAATTCAAAAGTAATTTTTAACAGCAATTCAATTAGCACCGAATAATATTCAAAATAAATTATAATTATAAATACTAAACACTGAATATTCAACTTCAATTGAATTAATATATCAATATCGAACAGAATCTAGAACAATACGCATTGTCAATTAACAGTCATAACATTGTCAATTATCAGTTCATACAATAAATGTCGCATGGACATCTTGGTGATACATCAGTGAGAGAAAGCCACAGTCGCCACACGCAATCCATTCAAGACCACAAATCTATCACTGGCTTGCTTCACAATTACATTCAACAGATGTATGTATTTATATATACATACATATACAAACTGCAATGATGAATGGAATATTGAATTGTTTGAAGTATCATTTTAAGCTTTAATATGAATGCTACATTCATATAGGCGTTGTAGCTTACTTGATAACGTTGAGTCTTAGGTTCGAACCCTGTTGATGAATTTATTATTAAGAACAATATTATCACATTTTATAATAGTATAAAAAAATACTGCAGGAGTTTATTATTTTTTGAGTACATAAATGTTTCTGTTTTTGATATAAAAAAAATCTTCAAAATTCGTCCTAAAACTACCTTGAAACCTACTTCAAATAATATTATTTCGAAAGGTTGGTCCCAATAGATCTTATCCTACTTAGTTGGAATTTATAGTAAGCAGCTCTACTCCCAAGACAGAAAAAAGTATTACCAAGTAATAAATGAACTAATAATATTTAAATTTCGATATTTTTCTTATTTAAAAGCGATATTTAAATTTACTTTTAATACATTTTTCGCTAGAACTCTAATTAAAATCAAGATTGAAATTTCATATAAATAACATTAATGAATTATTTTCTTAACAATTTATTGATGATTAATTATAAACGCGCATAATTTATATATTTGACAGTATGTTGTTTAATTTTAAAATGTCAGAGTCTCATGTTACTTTGTTATTTTAAATTAGATCTCTTAATTCGGCAAGGATTAATCTCCTGACAACATGGGGTTAAAATTATGGAGTTATAAAGGACCGACAGTTGTAATGAATATCTTTTAATTCTTTAATATAGGTTTAAGTGTCAGTTCTTTCTACATTTGTAATGTGATTATATAATTATATTATTATTGAATTTAATTTAATAAAAAAATTGTGCTCACGACTTTTTTAAAATAAAAGTAGCCTAAATTATTGTTTATAACAACAGCTATCCGCTGTAAAAGTTCTGTTCAAATTTGCTCAGCCGTTTTACAGATTAGCCGGTCCAAAAAGCCAGACAGAGTTATATATCAGTACTATATATACTTTCATATGCATTTAGTGAAAAGCTGTTAACTTGTAATTACGAACAGACACTTCAATTACGTTCATACTCGTATGTATACAAACTCAGTAACGCCTTGTAGTCTTATATTTTACAAATATAATAAAATTTAAGTCTTTACGTAACAAAGTTTATAAAGATTTTTCTCGTTATGATAATTAAGAAGAGCGAAACAGATAAACAACGCTTAAGGGTAAAGTATAAACTTTTAATTGTTTTATATAAATCAAAGTCAATCCCTTCAGAAGTTTTCATCTAACAATATTATAAAAATATTTATCAAATTATTTCGTCTATCTCATAATATTTTCTCTGTCGTTAACGTTAACTTTGGACAAATGAAAATTTCATAATACGACAAACCTAAACCGAATTTAGTTAAAATAACAACTTTCAGCTGGTGATCTTTTTTTTATACCTTACGCACCGTTGGGCAGCGGTTATTGAAAGCAAGGGAGAGGGTCTGGCAGTTAGTCCGGATAAGGCAAAAGCCTTCGATCGTGTAAGGTACAAGGCTCGGCCCGAGAATTTTTGCAAGTGGATCATCAGTTTTCTCACTGGGCGGAGCATACAGGTCGTTCTCGACGGTTTTTGCTCGGACCCCAAGTCCTTGAACGCTGGTGTACCCCAAGGCTGCATGCTATCCAAAATTCTGTTCCTCCTGATATAATAAATCAATGATATGTTGGATATTCCCAACCCACATTGTTATGCCGATGACAGCACTGGGAATGCGGTATATTCCAGCCGTGTAAATGTCTCTCGGGAAAACGTCTACGAGTGCCGAAAGAAACTTGTGTCTTCTATAGAGACCTCCATGGGGATGGTCTCTGAGTGAGGTGAACTAAACTACATTCAGTTCAATCCCAGAAAGCCACAAATTTGTGCGTTTACCACGAAGAAAACCCCAATTGTCGTATCACCGCTCTTCGAGAGCACTCCTCTTTTTGTCTCGCCAAGTATCAGAATACTGGGTCTCGGCATTTCGAGCGATTGCCAGTTTCGTGGTCATCTGGAGAGCCAAGTTGGCCTCGATGAAATTGGGAGTGATCAATAGAGCGAGATCATTATTTAAAACCTGACCAAAGACTTGCGATCTACAAAGAGCTGTTCTCATCTTTGGTCCGAATTATTCTACCAATTTACCGCGTACAACGGGTCAACGGGAGAGCCGTTTGGATTGTCGGGGACCCGGTGCTTTGCGAACGACTGGACTCTTTGGCATTGCGTAGAGACATGGCTTCTTTGTGCGTCTTCTACCGCATTTACAATGGGGAGTGTTCCGAAGAACTATTCGATCTGATGCCTGCCGCCGAATTTCATCACCGCACAGCTCGCCATCGCCTCCTTTACCATCCATACCACCTGGATGCGTATTTACAGATCGATTCGACATGGGTACCTCCAAAAAAGGCATATACTCCTATCTCCAAGACCGACAACGCTCTTGTGAATCCTCGGATGTTTCAAGAGTTTATGGGCGGCGGTGATCACACATCAAGGTGTCCCTCAAGCTCCTTTGCCCTCCTCTAACATAAAAAAAACTGTATCCTACATTAGCTGGCATTATGTATAATCTATATGTATAAATGAATTGCTGTTCGTTTGTCTCACTAAAACTCGAGAACCGCTAGACCGATTTGACTTACTTTGCTCTTAAAATATTCATAGAAGTTCTTGGAAGGTTTAAAGAAAAATATATTTAGTAACAAAAAAAAACAAAAAAAATACAATTTAATAAAAAAAATGTTGAAAAAAATGTTAAAATATTTGGTGTCTTGTATTTTTGGAACAAAATATTATCACTTGGTTGACAATTATTTGTAGATGCTTTTGTAAATTTGTCACTTTAATAAATGAGTTCCGATTCTTTAATAGATTTTATGTTAAACAAAACGAAACGTGTGGTTTCATTTAAAACAGTGTAAATGTGAAGATGTCACTTGGTCAAATATTTATAGGTGCGTTCATAAATTTGTCCGTTTAATAGATGTATCTGCTATCTTTGATATGAACTAAAAGATAAGTTTAGGAAATGAAGAAAGTGTAAAAAAAATATTCTACGAATCTTAGCGGGTCATCCATTGCTAATATAAATTTAATATGATATAAGTGTCATTCCATAGAAGCTTTCTAAGTGCATATTCAGATGCAATGTCCGTGCGTCATTGAAACAGTAAAACAAGGTTACGACCGTCCAGTCGCTAGCAAAACGCATAATTCGATCATAAAACTGAAGGTTTATTATCACGAGACAACTCTTTACTTAACTAAGATAACAGTTACGTAACGTTACGTACACGAAGATAAATAACATTCAAAGAATTATATCTGTAATGAAAGTTACGAGACGGTAACTTATTGTAAGCAATCATTCATATGACTTCATGGAACATGAAAAGTTGTTTTGATATTACTTTACATATATAAATATTTTTATACAACTTTAAAAGATAAATATTGTTTATAAAATTTGAGAAGTTAGTTGATATTATATGATAACTTTTTTTAAAGTTTTTAAGACAAATTTGAACACAGTACTTATTATAATTTAATATTATGGAATCTACACGATTAATTAGTTTGTTAAATAATTAATTAATTGTTTAATAAATTAATCGAAGATGTGAAACAGTACAACACTATTTTGACGATGTTATAACCTACTTACATTATTATTAATTATAATTCAAAAATAAAATAAAACTATCTGATAAATATATCAACAATTTAAATAATTATAATTGAAAAAAATATATAATTAAATTTATTCAACTAATTGAATCAGTAAATGTTATATTAATGCAATTAACTTAATTAAACCAATTAAATTCATCTTCAATTTACGATTACAATTGAATTGATGTAATAATTAAGAAGAGATTAGTTTAGAAGAAAGTGATGGAAAATGTAAAAAATTATAAAGAAGTCGAGTCTAACAAGGGATAATCTATAAACCTAGATAAAATTAAATACTAGGCTTTATGCAACGAACTTTCTAGAACGCAAAAGGTCATTAGGGTTCAGACTAATATACCGCTACCTCTATAATGTATACATTATCTATAAAGGTTACCTATTTATTTATTTAACACTAAACCTACCAAGTACCGGTCAAATTGACCGTTCTTAAACTTTTGTAAAACTTACACATTTTTAAACGTTATAATATCGTCATCAAACTACATGACAATTCTTAGAATATGCATATAATATTTTCTACACTCTTTACTTTTAGTTATTTCCATTATTACCTGCGTTATATAATATAATAACTTTTAATTACCGGTCAATTTGACCTCGTGCGGTAGGAACAGGTACACAAGAATTGTCGGTAGGTTTAGTGTTAAAACGTAAAATATTTAGAAATAATATATTTAACTCAAAAACCAAGTTAAAATCTTAAATGTCTGATAGAAATTGTTTAACTGTAATAATAATAATATAATTGGGACGGATTTTGTGTATAATTAATAATATTAAAATGTTCAAATTTGGATGTTATTTAAAACGATTGAATTAATAAATTCAGTGTGATCATTATTTGATCGAGGACTCGGAAGACGAGAGACGAGAGATTTAATAAAATTTGTTACAGAAAATCTAATTTTCATCGTTAAGATTTACGTCAAGTGGGTTACGTGCTTTGATAAATGTTTAAATCATTTTTGATATTGTATTATTTTTATCGAAAAAGCTGTCATATTACTATAACTTTAAAATGTGTGTGTAAATCGATATTGGTTGTGTTATTATTAATAAAATATATGATATTTTTCGACAATCAAATTATATGTTTAATTTAAGTAATTTTCTTTTGTTATAATTTTAATAATTGATAAAGAGCTATCAAACCATATCAATTAGATATTAAAATAACATAATAAACTCATGTGAGGCTTCAAAAACATAAACTGTCAAAATAATAACAAATAATGTGTAAAATTATAGTTACATATAAGTTGTAAAGAATACTCGGAAATAATATTTTGCTATTAGAAAATTTGGGGGGGAAAATATGAAGAAAAAGGGAGTGTGTACAGAGATGACGAGTAACAGGAGAGTATGGAAGGAAAAAATATACTGCGTTGACCTCAAAATTGGGATAGCGGCAAGAAGTTTTTTTTTTAAATTCAATTTTATTGTTTTGTTAATAACAAATCTATCAGAAAGTTGTATTTATTTATATAAATAAGATTTGATAATCTTCGAAGAGTATTGAGTAACTTTAACCTGATTATGTTTCAGAAAAAAAAATTAAGTCATATTAGAAAATGTATTATGGGATTCTGAGTGAGATTCTGAGTTCTGTATCAACTTGGATATGTATGGACCATGAACTATCATATTAGCTACAACAAATTGTGTACGCTACGGCGTAGCGTCGTAGACTCGTAGCCGCTGAAGTCGTAGCGCAAGGAGCTTTCCTTAGAGCATACATGTACTAGATACGCAATAACGAAAATACCTTGAAACCAACACAACGTTTGTGACGTCACATTCAGGCAAAAAATACAAACTATAGTACACAAAACATGATCTAATAAATTTAATAAAATAATTTTTATTTTATAGTATATTTTAATAATGTTCCTCTTGTTCATTTACTTGGACTGTGACGTCACATTCAGGCAAAAAAATCGTTGAATTCAAGCGATGGCACTTCTAGAGTACGAGTAAGCTCAAAGTCTTTCAATTGTAGTTCAAACACGTCTATTGAAGTTTTAGATTTAATCCTGACAGAGACGTAGTGACCTTTACCGTTGTTTGTGGACTGCAATTATTTGTTATCCACTCTAATATTATAGTTTGCAGTTTCAAATTGATTTGTGTAAAGGATATTTTCTAATAACCAATGTTTACTTTATAAATGATAGAAAAAATATATTTGTAGTACTTTTTAGTAATAAACTGAGTGGAAAGTAGCAATTTAATATTTTTATGCATACTAAAATATGAAGAAATTACAATTCGTTAATATTTTTTTTGTCTCCTAATCATGTCATGTCTCCATAATAACAACCTAAAAAGCTTTTAAGATATTATCATAATATCAAATAACATTGAAATGTAAGAACGCATTTTTGTTGAACTTGAATACTGTAACAAAAACATTTCAATTCACAAATAAACCCACAATTTATGTTTTGGTAAACTTTAATCGTCAAATTGCAAATTTTCCTCAAACTAAGCCCTGCATTAGAAATTCACCGTTGGGTGAAATTTAATTTGTATGGAGCATGAATTGTTTAAATACACGTACGTATTGTTTCCATATTGTGGAATTTTATTCAGAAAATAGTAAATGTAATATGAATAGATATACGGTAATTACATATAAAACATTTTTTTTTATTTAGCAGTCTGTCTGTTTGTTCCGACTAATCTCTGAAATGGCTGGACCGATTTTAACAGGACTTTCTGATAGCTGAAGTTAAAAGTAACTTAGGCTACTTTATTAAAAAAAAAACAAATTAAGTGCGAACGAAGTCGTAGGCACGGCTAGTATTCAATAAAAGTAAAGATAGACTTTCAATAAAAAGGAATTACGTAGAATAATTAAAAAGAAAATTATAATAATTTATTTGAAAAGATATATTATTGACAAGCGATCCTCAATCTAATTAATTAAATCTCTCTCAATATATCATACACCTGTATCATATCAGTATGAAGTAAACACAATATGCTTGAGCGGCTCAGACACATGATATCCCAAGTAACTTAAATATCAAGGGATGAAAGGAAATAAGAGACGAGAAGTGAGTATCTAAATGGGGATGGTTTTGAGGGAAACTGAAAATGAGTAATGGTATTAACTGCTACAATATATGATTCTCAAAATACTTATTTTTTAATTTGGTTTTGAACCAGAGATAGATATTTTTTATGAACTACTGTATAACAACAGGCCCATTGGTCCAAAATATATTTTTCATATATTGACAACAAACCGAAGCATAATGTCTGAACTGTCTAAATGTCTGTCTCGCTCATCTGATTGATGTGTTCATATTTCATGTATAACTAACAAATTATTTTACACCCCTATACAAAAAGTGGTGTATTTTTTCTTGGAGAATATAATATAAAAAAATAACAAAAAACAAAACAATGTTAGCAATAAAGAACTTGAAATGCGTTGAATAGTATAACACTAGTGGATCCGGCAAACATTGTTTTGATATATAACTTATTTCTACTGAATGTTTTGGTAGTTAATTAAAATATTAGTAATGTATTCTAAGTGTGCGGGGAGGTGGTATTTGAATGAAAGAGGATAGGATCAAGAAAAATAAAATTTGGATGGTGAAAAAAGTAAGGGTAGGAAAAACAGTTACGTGTTTTCTGAGTTCGTTTTGACTTTCTGAATTCTGATACACATAAAATTTCACAAGAATTGGTCCATTTTTTCAAGAAAATTTGTTACAAACACCGTGAAATGAGAGTTTTATTTAAGGTTATGCATACTTTGTTCATCCGATCATACACTAATCAGGACTGGATGGATAGATTTTGGTAGAATTTGGTGTGATGATAGGTTCTTATTTTTAATAAATCCTGGTAATTTAAAATAGTTACCGTCGCTTAGACAAATATATTTGGTTGCCGGTGTTTTAACTTTGGGGAACAGAGATAAATTAAGGAAAGTTTGTAAAAGAAGTGGGCTTATTGTATATCTTATAAGATCAGTTAGTTCTTGATAGTTCAACTTAATGGTTAAACCGGTGGGAGTTTTTATTCAGTTTCTCTTTTTACCATATGAAATCTTTTAAAAAAAATCACAATTGCAGTCAAAAAACTAAAAAAGTCACAGTAAATATAATGTTACTGGTTATATAGTGAAAATTAGAGAACCAAATAAATCAAAAAAATTTACTGATTTTCACAAATTTTCAGATAGAGATGAAAATAACGAAAGAAATCAATTTAAATTATCTAAATGTAAAACTATGGTTTGTTGCTTCTTATTTCGCCTTGTACACCTATGAGGTATTAATAACTCAAAAGAACCTTCCGAGGCTTATTCATAAACATGTTTAAACAGGTGTTTCGTATTTCAAGTTGAGTTTAGTTTGTGTAATGTTATATTTCGTCCTCGCTCTCCTACAACTTAACATTCATGTTAAATCTCACAACATTTTAGAAGGTTATATTTAGTATATATTAAACTTTCTAAATTTCAATATAGGATATAAAATAATTAAAAATATCACATTGCAGAAAACTTTTTTTATGTTCTAAGTTGTTTATTATTTATTACTTTTTATTACTATTGATTATTTTAATTAATATTTGAATGTAATTAAAATTATTTTCTTGCAATATTCGTGTATACTTCGATTAGGGAATACTAAAAGTTAGATTGGATTTCTCATAACTTTACTTAGACTAAACTATCTATTAGTTTAGTTAACGAAAATAAATAAATAAAGACGAAAGCCTTAAGAGACGAGAAAAGTTTATCACACCGCTACAAAACCCTATCAAGTCTAACATCAAAAACACGTTCATATTTTTGTTGCACTTTATCTAAAATGTAATATTTTTATGAAAACAAACAAACAATTTTCTTAACAACATTTTGCATAGCAAAAGTTATAAATGGTAAATGTTTTGACTTTAAACACAGCTGGTGTGAGGTTTGCGGTCGTGTTGGCATCGAGTTGGGAGGTACCATATTGTATCCGTACCCATGACTGGAACAGTAATATATGGAGAGAGCCACTTTGATATAAGTGTAAGTAGCGTCTAAGGCTAAGTGTAAATATTAAATATTAAAGATTTTGTATCTACATACAATTAAGCTTTTTGTCATGTCAATAAGTAACTATAGAATATTATAGAGATGGTAAATAGACATATAGTAATTAGAACATAAGACATAGTTACAGGAAAAAGCGTATATTATAGTTTCAAGTTTTGTTTAAAAATTTTAAAAAGTATTTTTTAACAAGGATTGCTCCACATCTCCGTTTGACTAACTCTCTCTGTTTTAAACAAACAGACTTGTATATGAACTATTTTCACGCTTAAAGTCATTATCATAGTCTAACAATAAAATAAAAATAAAAATTTATAAATTAAATATATATATATTTAAAAAGATTAAATTCAATTAGAGTTTTATCGTAATCAAAAATCGAAATATCTCAGTATTTTTATTTAATTTATTTGAATTCAATAACAGAAGTTATTACTTGTATTTTAGTAGTTTTTCAAATATCTATCTATTTGTCATTTATTTAGTTCTTCAAAAGATAACAGCAGATGAAATCTGCAACTTTAATTTTTTATTTTAATAGAAATGAAGTTTCTGAATCGAGAAAGAAGCCTTGATAACACCTAAATAATAAATGTAATATGCTATTATGAAATGAATCTTTTAAAATTACTTAAAATAAACTAATTATTATAATTAATTGCTCTGGGTAGTAAAACAGATTTTAATTTCCAGACTTCAATAACTTTCTACATTTCACTATTAAGGTTATAGAAAAATACATGAAATTAATATGTTTAATTCCTTACAAAAAGTAGTATTCAACAAAAAATAATAACCATAGAAAATTCGTAAAATGTACGTTTTTTCCTAACGATAGATTAAAAGTTTGATCTGAACAACTCACCTGAAAGCGTGGATCGGATCGCGGGAAAGTCAGTGGAGGTGCGAGTGTCACTGGGCCGGTGCGGACACGCTTTCAATAACAAACTTTTCAGGCTCGCGAGGCTTATATACCCCGGCGCCCCGCCCCGGCCCGCCCTGGGGCGGTCCTTCAACACTTCAGGCGATCATAGTTTATCTTAGTTTCGTTAACTTTCTTATATCGGTAATTAGATACGTTGCTAGTCTATAACAATTATAAAACATTTCATATTTAATTTTATATGGTTGTAAAACAGACTTGTATTAGATTTAGATATAATTGTTAGATTTAAAATTATTATTATTTTATGAACTAGTCTAATTTTCCAACCGATCCTTTTAGTGGGTTATAAAAGGATTTTTTACTTTAGATTTTTTGGTTTATAAAATTACTTCCAAAGTTTTAACGCCTTTACTAATTAAACATTTATTTTCTTTTTTAACAAATGACACTCTAAAGACAGATGTATAATTGATTAATATTTTCCATTCAAATAAACATTTATCAAACAAAGATCACTGTATAATAAACCTGTATAAGAGCAGAGTTCACGATTCCTCTCAAAGTATCTAATTTCTTAATCACAAATGTAATAGATAGAACTGATGAAACAGAATATTATAATTTTATAACAGATAATAAAAATAATTTGCTTATTAAAATTTTCCAACAACTTTGTTTAAAAATATACTTCAATGCATATTTTATTAAACAAGCTGTTAAAAACAAATTAAAAAGAGAAATGTGAATAAAAAATCTTTTTCAAATTGAACAAATACTGTGTTTCTCTTGAAAGTTACAAACTTTTAATTTGTTATGTAAAAATATACTTATCTTTCACAATCAAAAAAAAATGAAATAACCTATTCTCTAACATTTCCGATACACACTTCAAATCATTCATGTTACAATACATATTTTTTACAATATTTTATTAAAAATATTATAGAAATAATAATTTTTGATATCAATTATTGCATGATAATAATATCTATTAAAAAATAATGGAACTTTTTATATTTCAAACACATTCTTGTTACCAAATTTATTGATGATTTATTTGGACATGAAATTGATATATAAAAAGCAGATTAAAAATGCTATATTTTTTATTACTTTAGAACTTTGTTTTTGTGTTATAAATAGATAAATTTGTTTTCATACCTATTATAAGAAAATTAAATTTGACGATAACAAAAGATTTTTGCTGCTACGAGACAATACTTATTTTTCGATCTCAATTTTTTTAACGTATATTCTTAATAAAAAATGTTGAAGAATAGATAACTCTTATTATTTTTACTAATTAATTTTAAAATCGTCTAATATATAAAATAACAATATAAATTTATAATTTTGTATGTTTATTCTGAGTTTACGTCAGCGGATATCATCAATCAAGCACTTGTCCACTTCAGTATTGAATTAAATGTTTACATTAAGAGTAATTATGAATCGATTTTTGGACAAACATGTGATTTCATTACAGGAATTAAATAAATAAAAAAATCCGTAAAGTATTTTTTAAATAAAAATCGAAGTAGAAAAGTAAAATAAAGCACGTTGTGTGCGTCAGGGAAACAGAATGATAAATAACATTATAATAATAAGGAAGGATCTGAATTTAACGCAATATTTGAACCATTTGTATCCCGAGTCACGTACGAAATCAATAAAAACACAGCATCTTAATCATAACTTACGCAATAATACATTTAGGCTTATATTTAGGCTTCATATTGGCTATCTATTTTATCTTTGGTTAAGTTTAACAAGTGATATGATTTTACTAATATAGAGTTTCATATTATTTGACTTAGAATAGTCAGAAACAGCAGTTTTCTATAGATATTTATAGTACATATATCGTACCAAAATATAAGAGTTACACTCTAGTACTTTCTTATATACACTAATATCTATACAAGTTTCTTAAATAAATGTTAGCAAGCATACTTCTACTTAAAGATATATATTTTAATCCATTATCTAAAAGACTATATCATTAAACTTAAAACCAAAAACGTACTAAAAGATTATACTAAGTTAAGTTATCAAGTTGATGTTATATTTATTTTAAAATCCCTTTACACTCGAGGAGCGTAGGGTTCATGAAATAGTATCTTGTTAAACAGTCTTGTGTACAAAGCTTGAACTTTTATCTCTCATAACAGACGAATGGTTTTTATGAAGTAGAAAATATGTAAGAAACGTACTCTGTATCGATTCACTTGCATAAAATATTTTATATCTGACCTACTATATATATATATATATAGTAGGTATATATATATATATATATATATCAAGTATTATAATATTAATGTGTTATACAAATTATATGTTCCATTAACATTGTGTTTTATATTGAGCATTAAATATTAGCATAAATATCTTAATAATGAACCCAAAATTGTTGTTTTTACCAAATATATTATTTCAAATACGTAAATACGTCAACACATAAAACTATTTTAATGAACACTTACTCACGCCATTAAACCATACATTACTACCTCTTAGAGTTTGACCCACAAACTATTGTATTTTCTCATTGTAATTTGGATGTTTGTTATACATTTCTCTATATCACAGCTGATTTGGGACTTCATTCTTCACAAAACCTTCAATGTATTACACATTTAATCCATGTACTTTGATTGTTTCGATTTCGACACAAAGTCGTTAAGAACACGTCGTAAACGACTCGGCGTGATAGCAGCGTCTCATTTAGTAAACAGAAATTAATTGATAATATAATACATGTATAATAAAGCTTGAAATGTCTTAAATAAATGTTAAGGATCAAAAATACTAAGTATTAGTAGGCCTTCTTATACAGAATTATTAAAACATAGCACCATATCGACGGCTATTAATAGACAGTGTGCATTGAAGCGACGATTCCTGCATCGATCTGGCTAGGACAAGCCGCTAGCACTCTCTCCGCAGATACTATCCTTCAGAGTATTTATATTAGGCAATCAATTAATGTAGTCTGATAATGAATCCATACCTATATATGTATTATTAATATATTTTAATTAGATTTAATTTATGCTAATATTACGATTTGTATTTTGTAATCATTAAACTAAAAAACTAATGGATCGATTTAAAAAAATATTTCGTCATAAGCTGCGCGGGTAAAACAAGAGTAAACCAGCTACGTAAAAAGTGTTCCCGATAAAAAATAAAATCCTAAACTTTCAATATTATGAACCACAAAAATTATATGATTACATGGTTAGATAGTCTTAAGTATATTTATTAAAAATAAGGAAGACATTTTTATACAAAATCTTTCATATTAAAATTATCTTAATATGCACGCGAGGTCACAGAGGTTAATTTAAAAGCACCGCCATGTGGTCACCATCCATCTATTCGTAGCACCGAATAATACCTTTTCAAAAGTTACTTTGAAAACTAAACAACCTCAAAGGTAAAATATCTAAAGGATTTTCGTGTATTTATGACATGACTTCATTTCCTCAACACAACCTAATTACTATAATTAATTATATAATTAAATATATTGTTTTCAAACATTTAACGAATTTATAATTGGTATGAAAGATGTTATAATAGTACTATTTCGTAAATAATTTAATAATTCTCAAGTTACGTAAAATAAAAAATGAATAAACAAACGGATCTTATTACCTTAACGTTATAATATCATAGTGAAGGTTGACATTTTGAAAAATTGAGTGGCGTGAGCTTTTTACTAAGCAGACTGTCCAGCCACCACCCACCACCCACCACCCTCGTGAAATATCACTTGTGTACGAGTTTTTATTAAAAAACCTACCACCATTTTTAATACCAAAAAACTTATTTCTAGAAGTATATTTATTTAATAATTTAAAGATTTATAAACCACTTACTATATTATTGATTTGAGTGTTATTTGATTTTATCTGTGCTTTATTATTGCAAAGCTCAGGTCTTATGTAAAGGATATCGTGATATATTGGCGTTTTCAAAGGAGAACAAACAAGAAAATACTTTGCCACTTACGAACACAAACAATACCAGAAAGTATAAGAGCTTTATACATATATATATATATATATATATATATATATATATATATATATATATATATATATATATATATATATATATATATATATATATATATATATATATATATATATATATATATATATATATATATATAGTTTTTTATACTAAGCAATAAAATAAATTGTCTATTCTTCTAAATATGGCAAGGGCTCTGATTAAATAAAGGCTTTAATTAGATAATTTTATTACGAAATCCTGTTTCCACTAAAGGGTTGCGTCTTGATTGAAGATCTTAATAAATTAATGGTATCCGCTGAAACAAGCGAGCAGCGAACAGTCAGAGTACTTAATCGCATTCAGTTTAATCTTAATTATTGAAATTAAAATTTCATAGACAAGTTTTAAGAAACTCAAATATTTAATGATTCTTTGTTATAATACAAGTAACCTTTGAGTGTCCTTTTTATTGCCGTCGATTTTGCTCCGAACTATAACAAAGTATTTTCTTTTTTGTACTTTATAAATATGGTGGTACATGTTTTAGCGATTTTCTTTTTAAAAAGTAAGACCAAAGAAGAAGAAGCAAAGAAATAAATTAGCAACACTCCCCAATAACCTCCAAACGTGAATATGAAGTGAAACTAATTTAATCAAACCTTTCATCTTTTAATATAACTTTAAATTATAAGAAATCGCAAACTTATTTCAATATTCCCATAATATCCTATAAGTATTGTATTTCAAATACTTACAGGTGTGGAAAGTGGCTCTTTGTTCCAAGTAGTTTCTGATATAATGAGAGTTTATAGCAAATACAAGTTTCCACACCATTTTCAATGCAAATGTAGCATTGATATTACACCCTCCATGTGTACCTATAATGTAGTTTACTGAACAAGTCAACAGTCTTCTATAATGTTACTTAAAGAGATGGTGAGATGATATCATATTCATATATTTTTGGACATATTTTAGCAGCTACCTAACCAGAATTTTTGAAATTGTTTGCCTTTATTTAAATGCTGTTTATTTCATTAAAATAATATTTAATAAACATTTTAGAATTTTAATTATTTATTTAGATTTTTTTTATATTATATATTTTTTGCAGTGTCGCTTCTTAGTTATTTATCCAAACATAAACTATAAGTATAGTTTTGAAGCAAGGGATTTATTAATAATAATGTACTTATATTATGAATAACATGTATAAACATGTTATAGTAATTTCTTAATAAATAAAGACAATACCTACTTTCGAAATGAACTTATTGATTTAGAAAAGATATGGCGAAGTGAGTTAACGAGTGACGCATCTGGGGTCTTATTTAATAAAAAACCGGTGACTTAACATTACGAGCCGAATGATCTCTTTATACTCGACTACCTACGAGTACGTAGGAGGAACAAATATATATATATATATCACTTAGTTCTGTATTTTACTCTATTGTTTGTGAATTAAGCAATGAAATGACAACTTTTCTTGTATCTTTCTTTATTAAGCTTAATAGAAAAGATGGTTGAAAAAAATATGCATTTCTATATATATATATATATATATATATATATATTGTAAGTGATTTTAATTATAAGTAGTAATTTATTCTTTTGAAGGTATAATTTCTTTAAACCATTATTAGTACCCAATTAGTAACAGCTTAATAAAATCTTTCTAAACTTGTTCCAACTTTGATTCTAATGTAATGTTTAATGCGTCTCTGTTAAATTTAATGCCCTTAAAATAATGATTATTCTGAAGAGTTAAGCCATCATTCAAAATATCCGTTTTATTGTTTGGATATAAACCTTTTATAACTCTGTTTAATTGTAACACTGACTTTATACTATGTATTTATGCAAACTCTCGCATGCTTCATGGGATACGATCTTCAGCTCTAAAGTCTTAGGCCAGGTATAAGGAATTTTGTTAACAATTAAATATTATGAAGTGGGTAATATTTGTAACCAATTAGCATTCAGCTTTTTCCAAAAAAACTTGGTATTACTTATTTAGAGACTACGTAAACAGTATTAATGTACGTAGTGTTAATTTCACGAAACTTTTTACCAAAACTTTTTAAGAGTCCATGAAAGTTTGAAAGGAAATCCTTTGTTACGAAAGGGTTATAAAAATTTTGGGCAATGCATTCTGTAATGTGACATGAAGAATGAAGGTACACTCGAGTTTCCTAGATTGAAAATGGTGGGTGTTCATTATTGTCTTTTTGTAAACTAACATTGATTGTAATTGGACTTTCATATCCAGTTACATACAAATATGTGTGTTCACGATTTTATTACTATTGTTTCTTTCTTTCGATTATACATATATCGCGTTTTAATACAATATAATATATTACATAAACAACCATTTTATCTTGTATTTAGCAAATATCTACTTATTTTTAAAAGAAAAGCTTTACACTCTTGCTTATTTAGTAATTAATAGGGATTATTTAAAAAAATACATGTCAAATAAATTATAAAAGTTTTTGTACGTTTAAAAAATAAGTCGTTATTTAAAAAAAAATACAAACAAAATTTTTCTTCTTCTACTTGTCAGCTCTTAGACGCCCACTGCAAGATATAGGTCTCCACCAAAGATCGCCAGGATGACCGGTCTTGTGCTGTCCGCATTCATCCTTGACTATCTCGTCGGTCCACCTATTGGGGGATCACTACCCACTACCCACGCCGCGTCTACCGACTAAAGAACCTTCTGGCCCCATCGACGGTCAGTTGCAAGAGCGATGGGCGCCGCCCACTGCCACGTCTGACGAGCAATATTTCGATCTAGGCGGGTGATCTTGGTTCTTCTCCGGATCTCTTTTCAGTTTCTTAATCGATCTCGCACCGAAACTGAACATAGCTCGGACCTTCCTTATAGGTTTATCGTATACAACCTAGTCGCAGAATCATAAGTTATCACTGGCAACACACATTGGTCAAAGATCTTCGTCTTGTCCTTGTTCATTTTAAGGCCTATATGTCCAGAGGCTCTTCTAAGATGATCGAGCATTGTACCCAGGTCTTCCATAGTAGTTTCAGCTATTATGACTTATGACTACGTCATTGGCAAACGTAAGGTAAGTGATGTGTACTCGTCGTTTATGCTGATGCCGAGCCCGCTCCAGTCCATAAGCTTGGAGAAATCTTCAAGTGCAGCGGTGAACAGTTTCAGAAAGATAACGTCTCCCTGTCTAACACCTCTTTGCAACTATATAGGCTTCGAGATCTGGCCCTGTAGCCGGACTGACATGGTGGCATTTTCATACAAGCACTTCACCATTTGGATGTATCGATAGTCGGTCTGGCACCTTGTCTCTCTCTCTTGTCTTCTGTATTATTTGTCGCATGGTATGTATATGATCTATGGTGCTAAAGCCTTTACGGACAAAGGCTTGTGCGGGAGGCTGAAAGTCATCAAACCTGCGTGCGGGACTATTAGTAATGTCCTTCGAGAACAACTTGTAAACATGGCTCAGAAGTGAAATGGGTCTGTAATTCTTCAGCAAGGTATTATACTCTTGTTCTATGGCTGTAGCATCTTACCTTCGTTAGGCACGGTATTAAATAGCTTCTGAAGATGTTTCAAGACTGGTCGTCCATCTGACTCAGAAGCTCACTTCGTAATTCTATCTTCACTTGGTGTCTTGTTGTTCCTGTTTTGTTTGAGGGCCGAACCAATTTCGAACCGGCTGATGTCCAGAAGATCTTTGGTATAGCGGCGAGTCAACCTTGCTCGTGGATCATTAGCCAGATTTGTAACACTTTCGCGTATCGAAGAGTATAACTGCTCGTAGAACTTCTCGACCACTCTCTTCACCTTGGGTTTGAACGATACAATCCTGCCGTCATCGGTCTTCAGTTTCATCGGCTTGCTCTGCCGAATAGAAAAATCTTTTGCTACCACCTTAGAGCCCTAGTTCCACTCTATTACCTCCTTAATAAAATTTTGTGTTAAATTTGGCGCAAGTCGCGCGTCGAGATACGTCTACTGAACCGCCTATAGTTGGACGCATCAGAATTATATCGCTCGTCTTCTTCATTAGCTTGAGAGAGATATTTTTTGATTTATTTGATATTAGTACGGTGGCCCTTAAAGAACTTTGAGCCAACCGTATGGACAGTTTCCACGAACCCGTCACTTTACTCGTCCACATCGTTGCAGGTCTCAGGCATTCAAGCGCTTTTGTAGTTCGAGCTGAGTGTTCGGGGTTTTGGATGTGGACATGTATTGGAGGGAGCATTGAACTTTCCACTTTAACATTTAGATTTAACTTGTCATGTGATCTCCGTATTCAACCAAATTGTATTCGAGACATTGTTAAATATCTGCTTTCTCGTCGAAATGACAAGTCAATCTTTTTTAAAGAACTTTAAAGAAAAAAGTAAAGAGGTTGAATATAATATAAATATAATATTTTTTATCATAATAAACAAATAAATAGTTAATTATATTTGTTGGAAACGAAGTTTGCAATTAAAATCAATCTATTTATATAACTACAATTAAAACTCATAATTACTTAATACTAAAAGTGATTCCATGTCAGAGATGGACCCAAGAATGCCTGTAGTGCCAGTAGTTTCTGGCTCGTTCCCACCGATCAAGGTGGTGGAAGGTGCTCCATCAGTATTTTAATATTCTCCACTTTTATCGTGGGAATTGACTTGGTTCAATACATGAATTTGCCCTGGCTATGCTTTCTTTGCCGTGGCTATATATATATAATATAGTAACATTAAATTTATTTAACTTTCACGGGAAGTATAAATAAAACAAAATATTATTTTTTTTATTTAATATCAATCAAAATATACACGAGCTTGAACAAAACCGCATCAAAACAGGTAAAGTGCGTCAGCGATATCAAATACAATAAACAAACACACAAACACACACACGTACTCAGTACGAGGAATTCAACTTATATGATCCCCGCGAAATAAACTGGTACATAAATATAAAAAAATATAAGGGTAATACAATTTGTAGATACAAACGGGTTCAATGACCCCCAAACTGTCCCAAACAACCCTTGTAAATGATACTCCGCACTATAAGGCACTGCACTGGTACAACTTAGAGATAAAATAATTTTATCTGATAACAAAACAATATATTAAGATACTTTTAATGTAACATTTGGTTATTTTATTAACGTGAGTCTATAGATATACAGTTTATAGTCCATAGTCTATATATATATAGTCTACAGTCTATATATATACAGTTTATAGTCATATAATCTATAGATATGTAGTATATAGTCTAGAGATATACAGTTAATAGTCTATAGTCTACAGATATATAGTCTATAGTCTACATATATACAGTTTATAGTCCATAGTCTACGGATGTAACATTGTAACATTGTTGCTGTCATTGTGCATTGGAAGTTAACACAATAATTTAACACACTAAATTAACGAGACAGACAAACACACATATAGTTAAATGCTTTAATATAACTTAGAATATATTTCCTAGTTTATACATTTTTATATAAAAAATATATAAAAATGGTTGCAGGTGTTAATTAATTATGACAAAAAAACAAACAAATATATATATATATATACATATAAAAATGCTAGGCTTGTTTGTATTGAAATGTATATTAATTTTGGAAGCCACAGCTCTTTAAGCTATATACTGAAGACAAAACGAAGCAGCTCTTGGACTAAACCGGAATTAGCGAAAACCTTTTGGGTTCAAGTGGTGCAAGCTGCAGTGGTAGGAGATCGCAAGCAACGCGCTGCGGTAATCGAAAAGTAGAAAGAAATCCTCCCATTTGAAGGGGGAGTTTCTTTCTACTATTTCATGTCAACGTGACCGCATCAGACGCTCGCACTGAGCGAGGAGGTACTTCTTCTGCTGCTCGTCGTAAAGGAATATCACTTTTCCCGATCCCGAGCTCGGGAACATGCCTAAAACTTTCTTCTTGGCCGTCGGTATGTACACTCCTTTGGCGACCGCCGTCGGGACGTCCGGGATCTCCGACCAGAGGTAGCTCCATACGATCTGGAATATTACATAATATATACCAACGCTATTATACGGCAGCCAAACGTGGGTAACACAGAAGAATAATGTAAGAAAGATGAATGCTGTGGAGATGCGATCTCTTCGCAGAATATGCGGAGTCAATCTAACTGATCGAATCCGAAATGAAGAGATTCACAGAATGGCAGGAAATAGCGAAGATGTTACGGTGAAAATGAAGAAGAACGTGCTCAGGTAGTTTGGGCAAGATCTAGTTAGTTACATATAAGTTTATTAATTAATAATAATTATAATGTTTCTGATAATTAAAACTGCTATTGAGAATATATATATATATATATATATATTAAATAATAATTAAATATGTCTTCTACAGTGTATAGCGTTCAGTTAATCGTAACTACATGATACATTTATTACCAATAACTTAACTTGAGTATCCTTGTTATTATTTAATGGGTACTTACTCACAGTGTAACCCTCATATAAAGAATATCAATAATCTTTTTAGAATGTAAATATTTATATAATTATTATAAGAATAAAGACAATACATGTATTTCTTGTAACAATATTACTATTGTTTAAAACAATTCAATAAAAAAAAAATATATTTATTAATTATATTATAGTATATTAAAAAGTAATGTAATGAAATGAAATGAACCATGTCAATATATACGAACCTGCCAGCCTCCGAACACGTTGTTCTTCTCGAGGTAGAGCAGACGCTTGTCCGTGCACATCACCACCTCCTTGGACGGGATCACCCACACGTGGGCCTCGTACGTGTCCGTGCTCACGAACTTACCCTGGACACAAGCATTCGATTTAGTCCGGACACAAAGACTTGATTTAGTCTGGACACAAAAACTCGATTTAGTCTGGACACAAAGACTCGATTTAGTCCGGACACAAGGACTCGATTTATTCTGGACACAAGGACTCGATTTAGTCTGGACAGAAACTCGAATTAGTCTGGACACAAAGACTCGATTTAGTCCGGACACAAGGACTCGATTTAGTCTGGACACAAGGACTCGATTTAGTCCGGACAAAAAGACTCGATTTAGTCCGGACACAAGGACTCGATTTAGTCTAGACACAAGGACTCGATTTAGTCCGGACACAAGGACTCGATTTAGTCTGGACACAAGGACTCGATTTAGTATGGATGGACACAAGGACTCGATTTAGTCTGGACACAAGGACTCGATCTAGTATGGACACAAGGACTCGATTTAGTCTGGATACAAGGACTCGATTTAGTCTGGAAACAAGGACTCGATTTAGTATGGACACAAGGACTCGATTTAGTCTGGACACAAAAACTCGATTTAGTATGGACACAAGGACTCGATTTAGTCTGGACACAAAGACTCGATTTAGTCCGGACACAAGGACTCGATTTAGTCTGGACACAAGGACTCGATTTAGTCTGGACAGAAACTCGAATTAGTCTGGACACAAAGACTCGATTTAGTCCGGACACAAGGACTCGATTTAGTCTGGACACAAGGACTCGATTTAGTCCGGACAAAAAGACTCGATTTAGTCCGGACACAAGGACTCGATTTAGTCTAGACACAAGGACTCGATTTAGTCCGGACACAAGGACTCGATTTAGTCTGGACACAAGGACTCGATTTAGTCTGGACGCAAGGACTCGATTTAGTATGGATGGACACAAGGACTCGATTTAGTCTGAAAACAAGGACTCGATTTAGTATGGACACAAGGACTCGATTTAGTCTGGATACAAGGACTCGATTTAGTCCGGACACAAGGACTCGATTTAGTCTGGACAGAAACTCGAATTAGTCTGGACACAAAGACTCGATTTAGTCCGGACACAAGGACTCGATTTAGTCCGGACACAAGGACTCGAAATAGACTGGACACAAGGACTCGATTTAGTCCGGACACAAGGACTCGATTTAGTCTGGACACAAGGACTCGATTTAATCTGGACAGAAACTCGAATTAGTCTGGACACAAAGACTCGATTTAGTCTGGATACAAAAATGTGTAATAAAAATACATTCGTACTTTTGTTTAATGAATAATACCCAGCACAGAAATGAAGAAAATAAAATTTAAAAATATATCTTACATTCCCTAAGTTAAACTAAATATTTTGTGGTGAATAAAAAAAACCTCACAAAATCACCTCAACAACAACAACAGTATAAACAACAGTATAAAGTTCTCGAGTACCTTCTCCAGTTCGAACAGCATCTTGTACCCCTCGGCCTGCAGGCGGGAGTAGGGTCGGACCCCGGCGTCGGCCGCAAGGTACCGCGCCGCGCGACGCTTTGTCACCTCCTCGGACAGATCCGCCGCCCTGATATATGTATGTATATATAACACTACATCCATTGCATACACTTTTAGACCAATTTATAAATCTTAGCTACTGACAAAATACCCAAAAACATGTAAAATATTACTTAATTATAAATTATATGATAGGTACAAAAAATACACATTGGTTTAGATAATAAAATTCTAATATCGACAGCCGAAAGGATAGTGGTGGATCCATGAAATATTAAATTAAACAAAATAAATAATTAGTATTAACACAAAGCAATTGACAAAATACATTGAATAGATGACATTACGATTTACCTATCAATAAGCCGTCTACGATGGTATGAAGTGAACCCGAATTTTATAATCGCGTAAAAACTAGCCCATTCCAACGGTAACCTTCTAACGGTAGTGAGCAGCCCCGAGGTGAAGTCCACGAGGCCCCCCACGGGGCGCACGAACAGTCCCACGGCCCCCCGGCCCAGGCCCCGCACGAAGCCCCCCGCGCCCCCCGCCGCCGCGCCCTCCAGTGGCCGGGAGACCACGCCCCGCACGCCCTCCACCACGCCCTACGGTACACTACCACTGATGGCTTTGATACTAAAGCGGCCTATAGTTTGGTGAAACTTAGTGTTTGGTGATACATTTTGTAGAAGACTTCTAGTGTTCCAATGCATCGGATACGTAGGACATGGAATTATCCGCGTCGAATACTGATGGAGAATAACAGTTCGGAACACTTTGCTACTGTTTTAAACCGGATTCTGTACGTATCTTAGTAATATACAAACATACGATTACGTACAAGCGATAGACAAATATCGACCTATCATTGCCTCGAATACCGGAAGATAGAAAAATTTTGCGACTTATCAATTAAATGCCCCCTTAATCAACAAAAACTCCACTCACCACAAAACAAACAACTAATATTTCTGCCACAGAAAAAAAAACAAACAAAAATAAGACAAGTAACAAATACATGCATACACAAAATGGAAAATTATTTATATTAAAATAAGCAAACAATAAAGCTGAAATCAATAAGCAAGCAGACGTATATACAATTTAAGCAGCACAAAGCGCCACAACCAGAGCAGCATGCAGCAGCAGCGCAACGCGCAGATATATTAAATCACCTCTTGACGGCATCGAACGAGCCGGACGCGAAATCGACAACCCCCGCGGTGGGTCGCGCCACCAGCCCCACGGCGCCCACTCCCAGCCCCTTAAAGAATCCCTCCACACCCTGGTCGCGGGCCCCCTCGTAGGGCTTTGTCACCAGACCCGTCACGCCGTCCACCACGCCCTGCGTGTCCCATGGGTTTATGCTTTTAAGACTTTTCTATGCTTTATTTAGATATTAAAAACGTACATAGTAATAGTAGTAGTGTAGTGTAATATAATGCTTGTCTAAAAGGCTGTCATACCATAAAGAGTCCTTTCCCGCTCCTGGCGAGTCCCTCTTGTAGGTTCGCGGGAGGCTTGTTAATGTTATCTCTACGCCGACGTTGGTAGTCCTGAGAAAAAAAAAATATATCTATTTCGTTTTTTGTATTTTATTTCAGAGATTATTGGCGTTAAACCATGTTATCACATCTGAGAGAGCATTGTTTACATCTTTAATTTCTGATTGCTGTCTATTTATTTTAAAAGTAAGAGAAAAATTAAAACAATACAACAAACAACAACAAACAGCAAACAACATTATCCCAGATTTTCCCTCACAACGTAACATAAGTCAATCGTGTAAATGCGAAACAAGAAAGGTCCTAATATAGGGCCTTGAGGCACACCCATTTTATAAAATGAACCAGGGGAAGGCTTTCCATTCACATCCACTTTCTGATTTCTTTCATAAAGACATGAACTAATCAAATATAGAGCCTTATTTCTAATTCCACGATGATGTAATTTTTTAATTATAGTTTCATGCTGTACACAATCGAACGCCTTCGATAAATCATAGACAATGGTAAGCTCATCTTGTGATTCCTGACAGACTTCGAAAATATTCAGCAATAACTCAACCAGCGACTCTTTTTAATCGACCAGGAGTGAAACCAAAATGTCTTTTATGCATTATACTGTAATATTGAAATTGGTATATAATTAGTTGGATCTAATGTAATATTAGTATCGTAATAAACATGATAATATAGACCTTGTCCAGTGAGAGCGCGGCCAGGCCGTGCCCCATGGCGCCGGTGATGCGCGACACCGCCCCCGCGGCGCCGCCCACCGTGTGACCCACCAGCGACCGCACGCCCAGCATCAGGCCCTCCGCGAACTCGCCCGGGCCCTGTATGGCGCCCTACACACACACAAATCAGTGGCAAATTAGATTAGGATAAAAAATGTGAACCGAAAAACCAATGAGTTAACTCACATTTTGTTTTCTTTTATAAGCTATTCACTTTTTACTTGTCTTTATAAAAGTACTTATATACTTTTTTACTTTAAAATAATTTTAAGTGAAAATAAATGCTTGTGCGAAACAAAACATATACAAAATTACAAAGTCTCTTAATACAATTATTTTATTTATTTATTTTAAATTAACTAACCACTTTTGACAATTATTTTCATTTCAAACTATTTACACTTAAAATTCACTTTTTATACTTAAAATTCACTTTAAGTAAAAAATACTTATGTATATATTGCAAGTTCGTATACTTTACAAGAGTATTAGTACAATTTAAGTCAGACAAAGTCACTAAACAAAAGCTAGTACCTGGAAGGGTTCGTAGAAGAGATCTTCAACCCCCTTCTTCAGTCCGATGACCAATCCGTAGGGGTTGCCGATCACGTCCAGTCCCAGCACCAATACGTACAGCTGCTTCAGGGCTTGCCCCGTGTAATGGCTCTGCACCTGAGCTATTAATTCCTTCTGCGACAGGAACTCGAAGTTCCTCTCATAATAGGATAATCTAAAAATAATAATAATGATATAGTAGTAAATTCCCTCAGACAGCGTTGTAATTACAAACCATTATTTGTAGTGAGGATGAAAAATAAATATGGATACAATGCGACAACGTTACAGTTTTAAATTATATAAGAAAATATTTTTTTTTTTACAAACACTATTTTATATATATATATAGATTTTAGATTTTTTTTGTTTTATAACTTCTGTTATGATGATCTTTAGTCCATCCTTATGTTAATGATAACTTTAAAGTTAAATTTATATGAAATTATGTATTAACAGTTGAAGCTGGTATATATTGTAAAACATTTATTTAGTATGCCTAGTATAACTTTAAAGTAATAATAGTATTATAAGTGTATTTACTTAAACACCACGTCGTTCATGTCTGTCAGCGTGACGCCGATGCTCTGCAGCACCGTGCCCACGAACGTTGGCAGCTGAGTGGCCCCGCCCAGCGAGAACGACACGTGCACCTACACACACACACACACACACACACAGATATTAATACATAATTACAATATAGGATAATATCTTTAATAAAATGTTGGTATTATTAGTTCGTCAATTGACTAGCTGTTGCTAGTGTGATTTAATAATATCAAATTAGTCAAAAATCGACTAGTTGTCTGGTTCCAACTGTAATATATATTAAACAATAACTAATATTTTTTTTTACCTTAAGAGGTGATAAATGTAGATTATCGTAGAAGTTCTTGAGGTCTGAAGCCGCTCCCATGGCCGCTAACGCTTCTAAGGGTTGTCCTGCTTTCTCTATGTCCAATTGGAACGCATCCAACTAACAAAATAATGGAGTTATTAAATATTAAAATAATATAGAGTTAAATTTTCATCAATACTTCATGAACCTAGGACCTTTGTCCCGGTCCGCTATCAATTGAGCCACCGTGTCTTTACCGGCCTTGATAAATTTAGCTTATTTTTAGATATTTTTCTCTTTATCTGACATATAATAAGTACTCACAGCTTCCTGTTCCGTCAGTAATCTCTGCGGGAACATCCCCATCAGCGCGTTGATCAGACCCATGTCCACTTTAACGTGGAACTCCTGAATCAGCATTTTGTAGTATTTGTACTGACGCACTTTGCTGTGCTCCATTATACGCTCCACTATGGCGATCTCAATGAACGGCTTCGTACCTGTAGGATAAATATTAGATATGTATTTTATTAATCGATTAATGTTTTATGTATGGCACGTAGGTATGTGTACGTACCGGCGGGGTCGTCGTTGGCTACGGATCGCGGCGGCGGCACCGGCGCCAGCAGAACCGGGAAGGTCGGCAGAGGCAGCTGCTGGTCCACCTGCAGGCGATGCAGGCGCGCCCGCAGTCTCCGCGAGTGCGCGCTCATCCCCCAGCTCGCCCACGCGCCCGGCTCCAGCATGCGCCGCAGCACGCGCGCCTGCGGCCGGAGCAGACGCATCTCCTCGAAGTCCACCTGCGAAAAAGGTACTACAAGTACTCGGTAATTTAAATAATTAATCTGTTATTTATCGCCTCTTCGTATGTACCTCGGTCTTCTCGTCGATTTTGACGATAGACGACACCTCGTTATCACTGGCCATCTTCTCGACCAAGTACTTCTGGTAGGCCTCCTCGAGCTGGATGGCCTTCGGTCCCTCGATCTTCTTATACCGGCGCGACCCGAACTTGCACTGCTCCCATATTATTCCGGAGCTGTACGCAAAATTAACATTTCGATGATCGTCATTCTAAATATTATTAACAAAACCGTGTTTCCGGCCTCACTTGGATATGCTGACGTATAGAATCTCGGTGAGCTCCGGGTCGTTGACCAGTGAGAGTCCCATCCCGTGCATGGCCAGCACTATCTCGGTGTGCACGTGCTCGGCCTCCCCGATGGTGTGGGCCCCCCGCGCCAGATCCTCGTCCTCCGTGAACAGCACCACGCGCTGCAGCCCATCCAGGAACGACACCCACCACACCACTTGTGTTTCGTTTATCCTGGGAATGGAATATTTCTTTTAGTTGTTTATTTAATGGATTACTTCTTTTATTCATTTATATAATCTGTATTAGTCAAAAACTACTTCATAGCATACTCGATACCACATGTTTTGTTGGTCTACTCGAACAAAAAAACAGTAATGTATGTAACCGACAATATTGCTACATATATATATTACTTACATAAAGTCTCCAATACCATCTCTTCTCAGATCATTCTCGATCTCCTTCCGTTTGTGTCCCTCAAAGATAAGTATCCTCGGGCCGGCGGGGTTGTCCCACGTGTACAGCATTTGATTCATTGAAGGTAACACTCTAAAGAATAATTATTTATAATTGTCAATACTTAATATATTACCGTATACTTCTTAAAAAATATATTTAAGATAGAGATTCTTATCAAGTGGGAATAAATCTTCAAAAATACTAATATTTTTAAATGAGTTCCTGAAATATGAGCGATGAAAAATTTTACTATTTTTATTATGACTTGAGCCCTTAATTGAAACTTTAAAACAAAGTACTACGTTTATAATACCACAACAAAATTGTTAAATCATACATGTGTTGTGATTGAGTGACCTTGATCGAATATAAAATTATCTATAGGGTTATATATGTACATATATATAACAGTATACCTGGTGTTGACGTTCTCCTTCTCCAAGACCGTGACGTCGTGCGGCGAGTAGTTGACGAGCAGCGCGGGCGCGTGCCCGTCCCGGTACTGCCGCAGCGTCACGTACGTGCCGCCCTCGCTAAGCTGCACCTCCACGTGCAGCCCGCCGTACTGCATTGTCATTTTATATATAATTATAACTATGTAGTGTGCAATAAAGTAAAAATAATAATTATACTATATTGACAAAATAAACAAACTATGATATTCGTTGATTTTTTTTTTCATTTTCATTTTTTTTTCGAAATAATCAAAAATAATATAATCAACAATATAAATCACTGAAAATTAAAAAAAGAAATTAGCACCACAATAACTACATGCTTTAAATAAAACATGAAGAGCTGGATTACTGAATTGAACGTGGTATTAAAGTTTCATTGTGTTAAAAGTTTTATCTGATACGTACCTCATTGTTGAGTTTGAGGCACGCGCTGTGTTGCTCGGTGTACATGAAGGGCGCCGCGTGCTCCGTGGATCCGGACACTCTGACCAGGAGCAACTTGTCCTCCTTCTCCACCACCGGCCACAAGGGGGCGCTCGAGTTTTGATCCACCTGAATATTATAACGATTATTACTTTTATAGATACCTAGAATTTTTGTAATATATTACATAATAATAATGTTTGTCTATACCTCTCTCCACGGGTCTCCCGCCCGATGCAACTCCTGGTACTGTATCGGGAACGGACACTCGTTGATGATGAGGAAGAACGGAGTGAATATGACCATTTTTGTCAAGCTGTTGAACGTCAGTTGGTTGGTTACAGCCACCTAAAAACCAAATATTAATAATAAAATTTTTCAAAAAAAAACAATCACAATATTACTATCTATAATAATAACCTGGTAAGTTCTGCCCTCATTTTTGCAAATAACGACTCCAGAACTTCCGGGGACGTCCAGTGAGAACTTGTCCGACCACTCCCCGAACTCCACGCGTATGGCCGCCTTCTTCTTACCGAAGAAGTTCTTCGCTCGGAAGGAGAATAATATCGGTTCCTTGTAGTCCTTGGGGTGGAAGATCACGTTTCCGGTTTCATCTACGTTCTGTGGATTAGAGAACATGGTATTTAATATATGTGTTGTATAATGCGAGACCAAAATCGCTTTCTATTGCCATTACCAGCTTTATATTATATGACAATATCTTCTTATTAATAAGAATGAATATTACATTAGATTTAGTATTTTTAGTGTGTTTTAACATGCGGTTACATGTGCGTATATTATATATATAAGTAAGGTCATGACTCCATAACGAATATAGAGTGCAAATTTCACTTTTATTTATCCTTTCCCACTTTTATATTAACAATAACTAAATATAACCATTCACTAATTCATTGACCAATTGAACAATTAATCATTCGTCATTGATCAATTCATCAAACCATTGATAGTGCAGTGTCCGCACTCACCGGCACACATGAGGTATGGCCTCTAATAAATCTACTGCAACGAGAATGCTTTATCTGTAATATAAAACTCTACATGTACAATGGTATACAAACTTTTACTGAAGTATGACCCTACTCTACGTCTATACTCTATGTCTATGGACTGGCAAATACAACGATAACGAATGAAGTATGAAAAAAATTACATGCGCATACAAGAAACCAAAAAAAAAAACAATTTTTACGCAGTTATTGTTTATACAAGCGAAATAGTTATAAGATAAAAAAACAAGCTTTGGGCAAAAATAGGGACGCTATCCGTGCGAAACTTGAGATACCTTATTGGGAGTGCCGGAATCTTTTTCGGGTTTCTTTGATTTCTGGAATCATTAACATTGTGGCTACAGTAATACGTTGACGATTTAATTAGCTTTCAATTAACTATCACTGGCCACGAGCGATCAATAGAATTTATAGATATTATTATTATAAATCCAGTACGTACCCTGTAGCAGAGTGTGAAGCCGGTCTTATTGAGCATCCAGAAGGGGCAGTATAGTGACAACACCTGGGTCCCCTCCAGGTCAGCGCTGTGCACGCCCAGCTCCAGCGTCATCATGGCGGGGCTGTCGTGGGACTCGAAGGACCACACGGACAGCTCTGACTCCTCGTCCGGTAAATTCTTTGTGCAAACCCAGCACTTGTCCAAATAGTTTTCGATCTAAAGAAACGAATATTTCGTTATCACAATAATAATTTGAAGAAAAGTTTCACAAAATAACATAATATTAATTGTCTCGCAGGCGATGATAAATAATATAGAATATTATCTTGGTTTTTTTTGCTAGAGAAGGACAAACGACCGAGAGGCGGACCAAGATAAATAATATAATCTTTTTGTATGCTAGAGAAAGACAAGCGAACGTGTGTCACTGATGGTACGTGATCACAGACGCCCACGAACTCATGCAACATTTAAGGATTCACAAGAGTGTTGCCGGCCTTGGAGGTGGGAGTACACGCTTTTTTGAAAGTACCCATGTCATATCGATACGGAAATACGGAAGGAAGTTCATTCCACATCTTAGTGGTACGTAGAAGAAAGGTCCTCGAAAACGCGCAGTAGATGATCACCACGCAAGGTGATCTTACTCATCAACGATGGAGATGAGCGGAGCTTGATAACAGTTACCTTGATGACCACGGAGGCCCTGTTGGGCGCTAGGTGCGAGAGGTGGAACATCTCCCCGGGACGGAAGATCTGCGTCCTCGTGAGCCCCAGCTGGGACACCGACACCGACACCGGCAGACAGTTCTGCAGCTTCACCGCCGGCTTCAGCACGACGTCGTAGCACGACGACGCGAACGTGTGGCGCGTCGTGTGCTCGAAGAACACCTGCTCCATGGTGCCCACCGCCTGAAACGAGACATCACTAAAATATGTACGCTATTCCACCAATCTTATAGAAGTTAACGGTTCAAATAACTTTAGAATTCAGCGAAAAAAATGTAATTATATATATTTACTCTCAAGTAAAACTTCTCCCCGCTGTTCTTGTCCTTGGAATCGCACTGCAATAACTTGGACAGCTTCATCTCCTGTTGCAGCTCACGCCATACAAACGGGGACACCGATACCGTGAAACCTAAATAGTAATGGCAATTAATTTATCGTTTCAATATAGTAATACACTCTCTCCCCCTGTCACAAAGAATTATACCTTCGACAGAAAAGAATATCTCAGCAGTGGGCGTGTGCACGGCCTGGAGTGGCAGCCGCAGTGTGTCCCCGGGGCGCACCTCCCCCAGCAGACGCACCTCGTTGCCGCTCAGCGTCATGTAGTACACCGACACGTTCACCGACAGCGTGTTGGTCACCTGTCGTGATATTACATTCAAATCGGAAGATGTACGTCATGTTCTTCAACAGTATAGTAGTATACCTGTACGATACTCCTCAAGTAGATGTGCAACGCGGCGTCGTGCATGACGATGTCGGAGATGAGCCCGCGAGGCTCCACCGCGGCGGCGTGGGGCACGTTCTTGGCCAAGGGGTCTCCCGTGCGGCGCCGCCCCACCGAGAAATAGCGCTTGTCCGCTCGCTCCACTGGGATCTGGATCTCTTCGTCCATCTCCACTATCTGGATATTTAAAACATCATTGTATGCCATTGTTCAAAGACAATATCCGTAATTTGTTTGTGAAATATTTAGATAGAATAAATCTAAATTACCTTAACATTGAGCTTCAGTGGGGGCGGCGGCTCGTTCAGCTTCATAACGTTTAGTCCACCGTGTTTTAGTTGCAATGGTAAAGAGGCGCCCGGCTCCAGAACAACCTCCCTGATTAATTATAATTAAATTAGGTAAAGTCATATGATACTAATTGTATATTACACTTTATTTTATCCTACCTATAATCCGACGCAGTGTACTCTTCAGTGAGAAAAACTGCAAAGTCAGCATTATTTTGCAACGTCAGCTTAGCCGTCAGACCGGTGCAGTTGTGGAGAACGTACGGAGCGCCCAAGAACTTGATACGGGCGTTCTAAAACAAGGAACATCACTTATTAGTTTAACAAAATAAGTAGAAACATAAATAAATGTAATATTATATCTTACCTTGTCATCGGTCTTTGATTTGGAGACCGCCGAAGTATCTGCATCTCCCACAGCGGCAGAGAAAGAGTTCCCAAGTTGAGTCAGGACCTAATAACAAATATATACAAATTATTTAACAGTTATACTAACACTCTATGACGAAAAAGTATGAGGATCAAGATAACAGATCAATGTTCCAAACATACAGGCCATGGTTAGGAAATTAAAGTGGAAATGGGTTGAACATATGAGAAGAGAAATAGAAAGAGCAAGAAAATCACTAAATGGTAACCTAGAGACCACAAGAAAGAGAGAGGGAAATGAAAGAGGATTGGAGGATTGGAGGATTGGATGATCAGCTAACCTAATTTTGTAGGTGACCTAGAGTAGGGTAGCAAAAGATAGATGCCATGGGGACTTTGAACATTATTTATCTTTGTATTGTATTAACTTCAATGTCAAATCGCTTAAATAAAAGGTTATATATAAAAATACCTCCATGCCACTCCTGGAGATGGTGATTTCGAGGGTCTCGCTGCTGGAGATGGTGACGGTCTTGCTAGGTTTGTACGCAGCCAGGGCGTGCAGGTTGGCCTCCTCAGACGTGTCTATTGTCAGCGTCTCTTGAGGACGCATCACCACCTACAAATTATTATACATTACAATGGATTAACCATTATAAATATATTAATAAGTTGTAGGTACCTCCATCTTGAGTTCCCAGGGCACGTGCTTGTACTGGTAGTCCTTGAGTATCTCGACGGGCTCTATGAGCGGCTCCCACACGGCGCGCCCGATGTTGTAGTACGACACTTGCATCGCCCACGTCGACTCCATGTAGAACTGTGAGATGTATAATATATCACACATCAATTAATGTACATATATATATATACATATACATATATATATATATATATATATATATATAAGGTTTACGTATTAGTTATATGTATGTCTACTGTTATAGCTTTTTCATCTACTTTTATCTTCCGGTTTTGTTTACAATTCTTCCAACCCTAAATTATGTGGAAGATATCGTCGTTTCCCATAAGAACGCCGATTGTATGTTCCCGATCTTTATTTCTTTGTTTTTCTTTTTTGTAACGCTTTATTTCGTACACAATAAAATATATATAATATATAAACTCACGTCCGAGCTCCAGTCCTTCATGTGTCCGGTGAGCGAGGCCTGCATCACCAGGACTGGTATGGTCTCATTGCCTATCTCCATCTCGAGCGCCACCACGATGGAAGGACTCGACAGGAGACAGATCTCACCCACGGGAGGTTTCGCCACCTCCTGATCTATTACTTCTATATCTATTGCCTCTTGAGCTTCCTCTGTGTACAAATATAATAGTTTTATTCATATTATCTACATGTATGTTTAAGTAGTAATGAAGTATATATCACCTGTCTTGAGGAACCAGTACGCGTTCGGTCTGAACGGTTTAATGTTCCATAACTTGTCGTAGAATATCGGTTTGTTATCTTCTATAACATTGTCTTCCTCGCGGCTGGTGACCGTTGCCAGCACGCGGTTTAATAAGGCAATTAATTCTGGAAATAACAAAAAATTCAAAAATAAAGAACAAAGTTGATCAGGGAAAACGGTTGTCGCCATAAAAGCTAGACATGTTTGAGCGTCAATATGTAAATTTGCAAAAATATGAATATTTCGTAACTTTTTGGATATATCTCAGATTATAAGATGAATTAATTGATTAACAAAATGGTAGGCCCGTAATAGATGTACCGACGACACAGTCAAATCGAACTGAAGGCCCAGACCTATATCTATTATGCATCTATAGGCTATTATGAAGAAGAAAGTCTATAATTGTCTCTGACCGGGTGACACCGTGATCTTGATGTCCGTGAGCGCCACGTCCACCCGCATGCCCTGGCCGGGGGGCTGCGACAGCGCCAGAGACAGGTGCGCCGGCGCAAGCAGCGAGCGCGGCGGCGCAGCGCCACCCAACCGCCGGCGCACCAGCTGAAGCCCCGACACGCCCCCATCCGCCACCATGCGCTCCTCCGTGCGCCGCAGCTTCAGGCGCACCTCCATCTGACGGCACATTATTATATAGATAAAATTTATATTGAATAAAACTAATAATATTCACGTATTTAAATAGGATTTAAAGTCGATTGAAATATTTCTTATAGTGTATTATCTAATTGACAACACTCACGTTCAGTACGAGCGCGTCGCACTCCTTCTGCTCCAGCGACTCTACCAGTATGATATCTGGTTGCTCTATCTTGATGTTGACGGTCATCATGGAGAGCTTCGGAGTCTCGGACAGCGACGGCGCCGACGCCACTGACACTTTCTTCTTCTATTAAAATATTAATGATACATTTTAAAATATATTTATATTATAACTGCTTTATTAACCGTAAAATGCTCTAACCGGTATATTCTCGGCGGACTTATCAGTCTGCGACTTGATAGCTTTGACGTCTGGTACAGCTTTTGCATCTGGACCCTCACCAAGCCCGGTCGTCATGAATTCGGCGATTTTATTCAGAAAATCCATGGCCAGGATGAGATTAAAACTAAAGATCCTCATGTCAACTAGAAATAAATTATATTAAATGTATTTAACGTTCCCATCGAGGATAACAGATGGCGTTATCTACCTTGCGTATATTTTTTTATTATATTATGTCGTTGAATATTAAATGTGTAAGAAGCTGATCATCTTAATTGAGCGAAGCGAGAGAAAACGGCTTTACCAATCTTCATGAAATTTTGCACATTTATAGTGATGGTTTAAAAAAAAACTCAAGTCGTTGAGGAATAATCACCGAAAAATTACAGTCCCATAGACTGCAATGTAAAAAATTTCGCGCGAAAAATTTGGTTTATAATGGGATGCGCGTGTCGATTTTTTTTTTATTTTATTGTACTGTCCCCCTGCTCAATTTTTTTTATTTTTTTTTGCCTGTCGTTTTCAACTTTGAACGCTGCATTAAATTATTTATTCTTTATTGTACACCACATTATTGAAGACGGGTCGGGTCTCTTTGCTCAATTCGCCGAACTCTACCGAGATTTTACAAGCGCAGTGAGTCAAAATCGAGGTCCGGTTCGCGTTCTCGTTCGCGGACCCTAGTTATTTGATAAGTAATATCGTAGTGAATGGCCAATAGTTAACAAATATTTAAATAAACAAACTCAGATGTATTTGTAGTATTAGCTTACTGAACGTGTCTCCATTTTTCAAGGTGTACGTGACATCGATCATGCTCCGTATTTTATCGTGCGTCTCCATGATGGCCACAATGTCGTCGGGTTTATAAGGCTTGGTATCTTGTTTGTCGCGTCTTCTTTCCAAATATCTATGTCAAAAATAATGATGACAATTAAATTATAAATTTAGACATTTTCATATAATTAAAGTTACCAATCGATTTCGGCTCGCATGCGGTTTGAGTGGATCGGGATAGTACCTCCTATTTACAGAGGTTAGAAAGAGAGAGAGAGAGAGATGCCTCAATGCAGTTTATCCTCTGCCTCTGTTCTACTCCCCTTTCCATGTTCCTCAATGCGTACCACGTACCGTACGTGCGTACTTACAATACTTATACGCACGTACATTACGTATACGTACGTAACATACATCTATTACCTAGTAATCTTAGCCCCTCTGCCCGGTCTGGTGTCGTCCAGGGTACAGTCAACGAGCAGCACGGAGGTGTGCATGGAGCCGTCGGAGAACATGCGTCCTTTCACCGATAGCAGCGCCAGGCAGAACCGGGCCAGCTCCACGTCCTTCGCGAACAGGGAGTCCTCGGACTGAAATTAATAATAAGCCTCCTCATACACTTCACTTAAGTTGGACTCTTTACAAACGGGCTTATTCTGATAAGTATGATATCAAAAAAAGCCTCTTCATAGTCTTAATTTTAAGTTGGACAGTCTTTATATAATGTTTTATTTTGATAAGTATCAATAGTCCCGACACTCCCATTTTATACACAAGTGATCAGTATTGATTGAAAGTGGAAAATATATTAATAAATAAATAATATTAGAATATGTAAAGTGTTTCTGTATTATTACATGTTAAATAAAATTCCTAAAATATATTTCGTCCATCAAAATTTTAAAAATATATAAAATATATACAAACTCAATAATAGATTTCTAGTCTTCTTCATGCAAAAATAATAAAAATATGTTGTGAAAATAGTTTTTTTGTCCTTCAGTACTCACATCAATGGTATTCATGAGGTCGATCACGAAGCTGTCCATTGTGAATGAGAATTTTATTGTAGTTCGCGGCATTTTGGTCTCTTTTAGCGTCACTACTTGAACGGCCGCCTTCGCCTGTTGCACTTTACTCGTCTGACCCTTGACCGTGGCCTTAGAGGTCACTTTGTTTACGCTCGAGGGATTCTTGACTTCCTCCGCCTTCTGGCCCTCTTGGAGATTTTGGTTCAAGATGTTCATGATACTTTTATAGTCGCTGTGACCCACGGTTATCTAATAATAAAAGAATATATATATTTTTTATGTTTTTTAATTGTATAAAAAACTAATACTTAAACAGACTTACCGCGATAGTCTTCATCCTCCCGGATATGTCCAGATCGGGCAGCGTCTCGTACCAGGACGAGAGACTTCGCTTAACAAATAACTTGATACTCGTCGGTCTCAACAGTTTTCGTTCGTGAACAACCTCCTGGTATTCGTCCTCCTTGAGGAACACGCACGACACCTTCATGTCCTCCAGCTCCAGCATCAACTCGTCAACCGTCACTCTATTACTTACATCCTGAAAACGGTACAAAAAACGGTAAAATAGAACTCGTTGAGAAAAATTACAAATATGTATACTCTATGGTCAGTAAAGATGTACTCACCGCCACGGGCAGGTCCACGAACTTGTTGTTGATGGTCATCCGTCCGAGGTCGACGAGCAGCGCCCGGGTGCTGTTGGAGTGCTCGGGCAGCACCAGCAGCGGCGCCGCCAGCCGCACCCGCAGCCGCAGCTTGGTGGAGTTCTGGTAGGCGGTGGCGACGTTCGCGCGCGCCGCGTCCGCCGCCTGCGACGACGCCTCTATTATCGCCGCCTGCGCCGCTTGGAAGTTGTTCAGGAAGTCCTGGGGAAAAGGATTATTATTTATTATTAGTAAACAAGTTACTTAATAAATTTACATTAAATAATATTTCTTTGAAACTCAATTGAGTACCGATGAAACGATATAAGTAAATACGATTTACTCAATACTTTCCTACCGATACCGAGTACTTTCTTTATTGTTACTTTGAGACTAACTAGGTATCGAGTAGGTATCGGTCAGTACTCGAATATAGGATACGAGTATTGACCGATACCTACCTGACCGTATCAGTTTTGAACGCATCCGGGAGTACCAGAATTGACTTTTTTTTTCATAAAAAAATCTTTCAAAAACTTTCGTATCATACGGAATGACAGTATTTGTTAGATTGTTTATTTATTACATTTTTCATGGTATCATCCATCCCTATCAATGAGTCAACTATTATAAATTCAAGTGATCAATACTTAACTTACCAACATGGAAGAGACGAACCAGTTGAGGAATATGATACGCAGGCAGTTTATCTGCGCGTCAATTGACATGTTGACGTCATTGACCCCCGACGTCTGGTCCACGTTGTAAATCACTATTTGGACGTTGATGACGTCGCCGCCGAGGACTTTCAAAATCTGTAACAAAATCATCATTTACATCAATCCATAAGACACGATAGCTTGGAAGTGAGTGAACAATACCTCCTTGTGAACGGTCAGTGGGTTCAAATCCTCTACTTTAATGGAGGCGACGGTGCAGTCTACTTGCGTGTAGGAGCTCTTCAGCACGAGGCCGGCGGCGGCGCCCTGGAGCTTCACGGTGGACAGCGGCCGAGCGTCCGTCGCGAATCCGATCTCCACGGCCCCGATCTTAACGTTCACTTTCAACTGTATGCTCTCCACCTGCTTGCGTTTGGACGGCTTGGACGCGCTTACTGTAATATCAACAATATTACCAATAATATAAAGATAATATTTTTTGTTTTTTTGTTTGTACCGTCGTTTGTCTGTCTATAACAGTATAGTGTTAACTATAAAAAGTGTTTTTACATAAAAAAATTAATAACAAACTTTAGATGCATTTTTAACGTAATAATATGAATTATAAAATTATTTCATCTCGATACTTTCAAAAAGATAACTTAGTCTTTACATTTGGTAAATAGATGGTGCTGTCTGTACTGTTAGGTTTTACACAGGGGGCAAAGTCGCTTGAGTCAGTTAGTACAATATGAAATAACCTAAGGAATTGTTCTATAAAGAATTCGCATTACCTTTGGACTTGGCTATGGAGAACTCTTCATCTTCAGCTATCGTCTCCAAAGGTCCCGCGTTAGCGTATCTATCAACTGTGCTTTGTATTGCTTGCAGTCTTGTCTATAACAAATATTTATTATTAGAGTCGACTTCTTCCTATAGGGATCGAGGGGCGGGGCTAAAGATGGCGAAGATTGCCGAAGACACCCGAGTAATAACCGACAGAGAACGGCATCACGACCTCGGCTCACTCTCTTTCGCGCACGCGCAACGTTCCCTTAGCTTAATATTTTTTATTTGTTATAAATTTTTTTAGTGCCTGTTATTTTTGTATATTAATTAAAAGACCGTTGCCAAAAAAGTGTTCCAAATATAAAAATTCTATTGTAATAGTACCTGATATTCGTTGACAATCACCAAAATCTCTTGAAGACCTTGGAGATGGAGGAGAACAGTCAGCGTGGTGAAATCAAGTTCTATCATTTGTTCGACCGAGCCGTAGTGACTTCGGAACTCGGGACACTTTTTATCCACCTGCAAACAAATTAATTAATAATACACTTTATTTTGATATAAGAAAAAAAATAACTTACATTACTGTACGAGACTGTAAACAAGTATTGATTTGCGAGATTTTTTTCAGTCTGATCAATATTCTGTAGTTCCGGCGTCTCGATCATATTTATAATCTTCTGTCCCAGTCTGTGATGCTGCATGTTGACTGATCCCAATCGGATGTTAGCTTCCAAGGTGAAAGTCTTCTGAGTTGCAGTCAGTTCTAGAAGATTCAGCGAGAACACTAAGAACTTCTCGTACTCCTGATTAGCCTTCCTCGTTTTTCTATTCACGCTGACTATCAATTCTGCGAATAATATTTGTATTAAAATATTAGTACGAATGAAAACCAGTTTACAAAGACCTCTCTCACCTTTCATAATAAAGAAGGCCTCGAGTTCGGTAAGCTGGACGGACTGCTCGTCGCTCTTTCTCTGCTTGGAGCGGGCGGAATCCCGCTTCTGCTTCTCCACTGGATCCAGATACTTGAGTAGAGATAGGCTTGAAGCTTTTGAATCACTCGCCTGAAAGTAAATTAATATATTCATTATTATTTTTCAATTAATTCGTAAAAATTACAATCCTCACTAATTAACTAATTTATTCAATATTATTATAATACATTTCCTATAAGATACTTATAACTATACCTTTTTCATATGACTTTACATTACTCATATCTAATTTACATACATTTGATATCATATTCTATATTACACTAGTATCAATAATAATTAAAGCGATTATTTAACTATAATACACATTTTGACAACAGTTTACCGCACCGACGCCATCTTGCGCTATTATTGAGCTGTCCATGGCGCGACCAGACACAGCGTACGCAAATTTGTAGCAAAATATCTTTAAAATAAATTATATTTACATAACTTATATAGTAAAAATATAAAAAAACCATATTACCTTCAGCTGAGTCGCTTCCTCCGACTGCGGTAAGGGCATACTGACCAAAATCTCGCACAGCGTAAGCAATCTGAAAATAAAATCATATTATATATATAAACTAAAATTATATTACCATAATTACCGTAATTACCTATCTTCTGATACGCTGATAGCAATTTTCTGTAATTCTCCCATAATTTTAATCTTAGGTAGTCTTGGGTCGTCCGTTATTAGGCATTTGTGTATTTGTATGACCAAGTTGGTCGGTTGTAACAGGTGGAGGGGCGTAGCCTCGTTGGAGGCGATAGCGGAGTGCCAGTCCTCCTTTGCCGTCACAACTACTATCTGGAAGGATAATATAATAAAATATAGTTAATATAGATAATTTGATAGATAATTGCATTGTATGTTTTTTACTGGTATTAATTATTTTGAAATTATATTTTTTAGTAATATATATATATATATATAGTGAACGTAAAGGTTTAAGAATTAAAATATATATTACTAGCTGTTGCCAGAAACTTCGTCTGCTTCTAGATAAACTATTTTACATCAAACAAAATTTTATTATAAACACTGCCATCTATTGTAAATATATACATTTGAGATGTGAATTTAAACCTTTATGGAAAAATCAACGATCAACGAACATTCGGACACGATATTTTTATATATAAAGATATAAACTATATTGTCTTGCCTGCATCTGCGTGAGTCTGAGCGCCATCTTGTCGTAGCTGTGCCGCGCGATCTCGTCGATGAGGTCCTCCCGCTGCAGGCCCTGGCGGTGCAGGTCGCGCACGTCCAGGGCCGCCGCGCGGGCCTCCGAGCGGACGCTGATGGCGCCCAGCTTCACCACCGCGCACGATTCGTTTCTACAACGCACACACACATGAGAAATAGTGTATATAGAAATACGAACGTCGTATACAACACACAAGTACGTACGCACACACACGCGCACGCACACACACACACGCGCACGCACATACACACACGCACACATTCACACATAAGAAGTAGTATATATACAAATACAGAAATACAAACGTCTAATGTACGAAAAGTTTATATAAAGTCGACCTTAAATACTATCTTAGATTTTTATCTTTGGTTTTGAATAATAAATGGCTGTACAAAGTAATAATATTATTTAAACATACTGCGAACGTAGTACCATATAACATATATCTACTGTAAAAATAAGTAGACCGGAAAGTTATTATACATATAAATATTATAACAATTAAATATACATTTAGTATGAAAATGATTTGTTACAAGTATATACATATTACTCACCCTCTGTATATTCCTGTCTGCGGTATGATGATGAAGGAGGCAGCAATATTGATGTCCAGGTCTATGAAGGTGTGATGATGGACGGCATACTGCATGCTCAGAGCCGACTTCTCTTTTAGATCTGACAACTTATTTTCAGCTGCCGCTTGCAAGCTGAAATATAATTTGATAAACATATATATTATACTAGCTTATTCCATCCGGCTTCGCTTAGTGCACTATTAATTTGGATGTGAACTTATGTTGCTATGGTAACCTTTGTTATATTATCCGTTGTCATCGTAACCGTTGCTATGGTAACCGTAACTCTTACCCCGCGTTAAGTGTATAGTTCCTACAGGTTTAAAACTTGGGGAAATCCAAAAAGTTGAAACCCGTTGGGATAGGAATTCCGTAAAATCTTTTCTTAGCGGACGTCTACGTCACAAAAGAAGTAAATCGGACAAATAGTTTCGGAGATTTCGTGACGAGTCAGTGAGTGATAAATCGCTTATATATATATATATATGTATAGAAAATAACAATTAAATAGCTCACGTCGTGAGTGCAGTGGACTCCGTCGGTGGTTTAAAGACGTTGACTATTTCAATAACAGTTTGTGCGTCGTATATTATTTGTAGCGGTTGTGCTTGGACTCTGACACGCTGGTCACATGTGCCATCTGCAAATAAATATACCAATATTATATTTATGGAGCGAAGCGAGCGGAGCGCTCTACTGGAGACTTTTTCACAGTTTTTGTCACGAATAGGCTCGAAAACCACTTGACGGAAAATTATGAAATTTTGCAAGCAAAAAGACACACATTAGGTGTGATGGTGACACAAAAAAAATTGAAAAATGTCATGCCGTTGAGGAATAATCGCCAAAAAATTGATATCCCAATGAAGTCAATAGGAAACGATGAGTCATTACACTGGGCACGCTTCTCTCAATATGCAAACGGCACCCGAGATTTCGCGAGCGCAGCAAAATTGAGGGTCTGTTGGCGCCTCTAGTATTGCATATACAATATATATTGTCATTTAGAATAAGTTTAATTTAGTTTCTGGAAAATTCTTTTAGTAGAGGAGCATTCCAGGCTTTACTCACGGATTTACTACTTTACTATTTGTATTATCAATAACATCTTACCCAACGGATTAGTTTCGAACAAGACATTCAATAGATTAACGTCCTTGGTGACCTCTTTTGATGTAACCAGTTGTGGTTCAAAGTCTCCCTGGAGTTTTCCAGTCACAGTGAACGCTCGCATTTGAACTTCCACTCTGATGAAAAAACATGAATTATAAAAATATACACTTAAATATCTTTATTGCTACCTACACGTTATAAGGAAAAGACCGAAAAGAAGAATTTAGAAAAAAAAATCCTGACTTTTTTAATTTTTCAGGGGTTTTTTCAACTTTTTAGGTTTGGTTTCCCCAGCGTATTTTTTCAATTATTCCAGATTTATTCCTTCAAGCGCATAATATAAAACGTGACTACCTAAGAGCGTTAGCACTGGGCCGCTGGCTCACATCCACGTCCACGTTCTCGACGCAGGCCCGGAGCACCTCGGTGACGTCGTTAACGGCGACCTGCAGCCTGTCCAGCCGGAAGTGGCTCTCCACCGCCACGTACTCGGTCGGCAGGTGGAGGGGGGCCGTGTTCTCCTGGTAGTCGATTGCACGGAACAGCTTGTCCTTCTCCTCAGATGTCATGGCCTTTTCGAATTGTTTCACTGGAAAGTATTTTTTTAAGATGATACATTATTTTTTTTACCGATTTGAATAAAACAAACACAAGGTAAGATTACAGCAATAGATCAGTGTAAACCTAATTTAAATCTGATGAGCTATTTAAGAAGTTAGGGCATACAAACTCACAGACAAAAAAATATTTTTAACTGTTTATTTACTTACTGATAGCGACTCCTTGAGACAGGTCCTCGTCCTTGGAGCTAGAGCCGCCCCACCAGCCGCTGAACCAGCCCCTAGATTTCTTCGCTTCCTCCTCTAACTTGCCCAATCTCTCCACCTTCACATACAAATCAAAATAAGGCACGTTTATTGACATTTTATCTTCAGCAAGCTGTGGAGGTTGTTAATACAGAGAGAGTGCTGTAAATATTTGTTCAATTTAAAGCTTGTTTTATGCCATAACCTAACGAACAATTTAATAATATATCTGACTCAAAATGGTGATATTTTTATTATAATTATTAAAGATCTAAATATGTTATTTATTTTTAAGTTTATTTTTCAATGTGGAATGTGAAATGATAACTGAGGGCAAGTATCTAAGCATGGGGCAAACAGTTTGACACCCTACGATGGTTGAAAAGGAAACCTGCGTTATATTATATGTATACCTCTGTTTATAAGCATTATTATTTAGTATTAGTAAATGTATTTATTTACTGAATTTAATTACAGATGTATAATTAACTCAGAGTAAAAACAAAGTATTACTTTTAAATATTTTACCTCCATTTCTATCTTCTGTCTGATAACAACCAAATTGAAGAGATCCAGAGACTTTTCAGCCTTATCGATGACACACTGGTATTCGGATCCAACTTTTCCCTTACAGCTGAGCTTGTTCTGGTAGGCGTTGGCGTAGTCCTTGCAGAGCTGCCTATGACCCATCATGTGGTTCCAGTCCCAGTTCCTCCGTCTCCTCCGTACATCCTCCTCCACCACGCACTTGTATGCGAAGTGCCACCACTCCTTGTAGTGCCCTCTATAGCGCTTCAGATCTGGACGATACTTCCTGGACAATTTATTTTATACACTTTGAATCGATACTGAGCACGTGTATGAAATGAGATTGTGAGGACTATGTTGATACCATACTTATTACAATAAACCCTTCTATAAAGACTTAAACTTAAAATTAAGGCTACAAGTTTTCAAACCCTGCTCTAAGAGGAACAACGCAAATAATTCAGGGGGCATTTTTATTTTATTGTGATCAATATTCAGTGAGCAATTTACTACTACAACTAGAATTCTATATGATATTAGATGAATAATTATTAAAAAGCTATATAAATATCGGAGACCCGCATGAGTACGGACGCCATAAAGTCTAAATGGTAGCAGCACCGTCGCGATGACGTCATCACGTGAATATATCTTACCACGGGCTATACTGTGGAGTGGTAAAGAAAGACCACTTGCCACCGAACCACTCTAAAGAATAGAATTCCACTAGGAACTGTCATAGTTTTTTTATATATAATTGTGGATATTGAAGATTTCGTTTTACATTTATATATATATATATGTATATAACTAACCTATATGGAGCTCCTTTGCTCATTCTATCCATCGAGTCAGCTAGCAGCATCATATCCTGGTATTGAGATTTGGTGAGGCTCACCGAGAGCTGTTCCATATGAAGAGTTAGTATTACTTTAGGTATACTAAATTTAGGAGTATCACCTTCAGGTTTAGGATTGAGTTTCAATTTTGCCGTTGCGCTTATTGGACCCAATGCTGGAAATCAACAAAAACTATAATAAAATGATTAATTATTAGTACAATGACTTACAAGGTCTAAAAATGTAGGCTAATGCGTTAGTCACTAAGGATACGAACTCTAGAGTTCTGAAGAGGAAATATAATCGCCTCCATATTCTTCAAACGGCAAATCGCTAGAACAAAGTTTATTTTTAATTCTGGGCGCATTCTAAAAGCCACTGTTAGCAACTTTTGCTAGCTGTAAACGGCCGGACTCTTTGGTATTGCGTAGAGACGTGGACTCTTCTTGCGTTTTACAACGGTGAAAGACCTATTTTATTTGATGTCTGCCGCAGAATTTCATCACCGCACGGCACATCATCGCCTGCAATCCGACCTGGATACGTGGCTATCTTCTACCTTGCGATTTTCATGGATCTTTCTTCCACGTACTACTAGGATGTTGAATGAAGATCCCTCAGCTGTATTTCCGGATCCATACGCCATGGATACCTTCAAAAAAGGCGTATACCTCCGAGGGCGACATCGTTTCCCCGGACAGTGCAAAAGTTCGTGGGCGGCGCTGATCACTTCTATTACTACCATTAAAAAAATATAAAAAATTACCATATTTATAAAATGTGGGTTTGGAAGACTTTGTAGCTATTTCCTTTTCCAATCTCGATTTAATTTCATCAACATTGCTCTTCGAATACAACTCTGTTCCCGGATTCCAGTACACGGCTAATCCTTCCAGATTTAGAATCTGAAAAATTAATACAACATTAATTAAAACTTCATTAAGGTTAATTAATTAATATATATAAATAAATAACCTTAAATATTTTGGTGACCGCTTCTTGTATAACAGTCTGCTTCCAGCTCTCATCCGTGGTATGAACGGACAGATTGTGCAAGGTGAAACCAAAGGAGAAGGGTGCCTTGGGGTTGGTGATGCTGTCCTCGTACCTGACGTGTATATCCGTTATTTTAAGCTGTACATTCTTTATTATTTGGGTCACCAGCTTTTCAACGAATGTCTCGTCTAATTTGTTTTCGTCTGCAATTAAAAGTTTTGGTATACAAATACTCGTGAACGGGTGCTGCTTCTAGTCGTATTGCTAGCCACGGATTTCCTTTTTATTATTAAATAATAATTAGACAGGCTGATCGAATTGATTGTGATGATTCTAGTTCTTCGTACATTGCTAAATATATTGATGTTTGAGAAACAGTGATCTAAATACAAAAAAACGACTGAGTTTGTTGTGTGGTTCTCAGAGCAGACCCGTTCGGAACCCTTGTAGGCTTATTTTAAGAGTGTCTTTACAGAAGTGCTTTTAATAATAATCTTATCAAAATAGTCCTGACACTTCCAATGGATACATAAGTGGTTACTGGTATTGATAAAAGTGGAAAAGATATAAATAAATTATTTAAAAAATGTCCTGCAGTGTCTTACCCGCTGTGATTTCGTTACGGTTTAAATTATATTAGTGTTGACAAGTTTTGAGAGATTACCTAATTTACCTGAATCTATAAATATTAATTATCTTTATTATCTATAAAATTAAAAATCACAATTTTTTATGACGTGATTTCTAAAAATCTCAAAACATTTTTTATTATGATCAAAGTAAGTTTAATAGTAACCAAAATAGCTTATAACATACGTAACATTGTTATGAATGTTATATTCCGTTATTCAACAGTTTCTTAAATGTTATGTATAAAAATATTTTTTATAACATTCTTAATAAACTCTTACCTTTTTGTGCCTCCTTTTTCTTTGCTTCCTCAACTCTCGCCAGCTCAGCCTGCTTGGCGGCCAGAGCCATCTTCTCTTCCTTTTCAGGGTCATATTTGACTTCAGCAGATGGATTTACAATGAGAAACAATCTTTCGATAGTCGCTTCTACGGATGCTCCGTAAAGATTTTTCCATGGTATCTTCAGAACAAGCTTACCTATGAAATTATTAAGCACATTAAAAAGGGTATAGTCCTGTTTAAAAACGGTATTTTTTTGTAATATTTTTTTTGTATGTTTGTTTTATCTATATATTTTAAACATATTATAACATTAAAATAAATTTGATTGATTGATTGATTGAATAAAATTGATTGATTGAATAAAATTGATTGATTGAATAAAATTGATTGAGACATGTAAAATTTGATTACATAAACGGATAATTTTATTAACATACAGAGAACGTGATATATTGACAAACAAATTACTTATTACAACCTTTTTATAATATTTTGAAACAATATTAAAACCAAACTAGGCATAACTATATATTTTTTATTTTTTATAAAGTAAAGTCAAGAAAAAATCATTGTTAACTTTTTACCAAACAATGGTAATTACAAGATTGCTACAATATGTGTGAACTATAACGCATTGTTAAAAGTACTTTAATTATGAACTTTATTAACATGTTATTGAATGTTGGCATAATCTATACTAATATAAAAAAAATTGTATGTTTGTATGTACTGGGCAATGTCCAAAACTACTGATACTTCACTCAGATAAGCTATATTATATATGTATCATAGGCAATCCCAATATTGCAAAGGGTAGGGACCTATTGGTAAAATATAGGAAAAGAACACACAACAAGAAATAAAATCATCATCATGGCATGGTATAAAATACTACATGTATTTAACAATAAATTAATATTATATGTTAATTTATTAATCATATTATGAACAATTTGATAAATAATATTCGGACCTAATTATAAACCAACAAAATATACGATTACACATCCAAGGTTCGTAATTATAATTTTTATCACATAACTTTGACCCACTTGACCTTCTGTTTCAAACTATGAGTCATCAATGCATGATGTCAGTGTGATGTAAGCTATTGCTCCATTATAATTAGTTACTGAATATAGCATTCTAAAAATGAATTCTTCTTGCTACATTTAGTTATATAAATGATTAGTTTTTAATTAATATGTTTAATAATTGGACTATTTTTATTTTAATAATGAACTAAACTAAATATATATGTCGTTAAAACTTAATATTAATAATATAATGATAAAAAAAACTTTTTTAGAATGGTTTCCTGTACTAAAAACTGCTCCTTATCATACAATGTCTATTGTCTTTAACGAAATAATGTAATTTTTACGATATTGTAAATTATATTTTCTTATCAGAAACCAGTAATATTTTTATTACACTGTAATTTTTAATACGTCATGGCTTAATCCAGTGTAAAAAAGAGGCTTGCTTCGCTAAAAAACGATCAATTTTTTTACACTCTCATCACTTTAGTCTAGTATATCTTCAGAAGTATAATGTAAGTATGAAAAAATGTGGACTCACAATAACAAGAACTATTTTAGGCAATAGAATTCTTTTTTAAAATAATCTGCCTAAATCTATCAGAAAAAAAAATCACATGAAAAATATTTTTTTGCTCCAAGCTAAGGACGATATCAACGACAGGGAGATCTGGCAAATAAAATTAACTTGCTAACAGTTCCACACATACTTTAAGCCCATATTGCAGTTTTCTTTTGGTACCGCTACTTCTTAAATTCTAATCTGTTTTCTCATATCGTTTTTGAATGATAAGAAGGGAAGGGATCACTTGTGGAAAGCGATCACCTCAGCCCATATATTGTATCGCGCTTGCAATCTACAAAACCAAAACCAAACAAGGGTCGAACAGCACAAGGTCTCAACAATCAGAACAGCTCTTTGATGTACGGTCAAATGGATGAAGTTAACTTCATATGATTCTGGAGATGGATTATAGAGAGAAGTACTATGTTAAACTAACTTGAACTTGCTTTCAGATGTCCGCGAAACTGAGCAAAGCTTGAAATATCGAGGCCCTTTACTCCTGTACCTAGAGAGGTACATAGAGAAATCCTCTCACACGGAGCTTAACCTTAATAATATTAAGTTTGCCTCATTATGAAATCTTCCCTACGTAGGTCTCAATCATGAGGAATGGGAATGCTATTATACGCATAAGCAATGAATGCTGAGAATATTCCACATATAATCGATAAGTAGCAGAAACAATGGTGGGGATAGCATGCAACCTTAGGGAACACTCACGTTCACGAATTTGGATTTTGTTAAAGATTTGTCCGACCTGTATGCTCCGGAAAGTGATGAAGTTGGTGATAGGCTAAGACAAATATCCAAATATCCAGACCACCTGACAGGCCATTCACTCACTTTCTGTCCCATTGGTATGTTACGTACTTAGAATCAGCTGTCATGATTTAGATCAACCACTATCATGATTTAGCTGGCTATAAGCTGTCTTATTTGTTGCAGAAAAGACGGTCTACCTTGAGTTTAGGACTTTGGGAGTGACAAAATAGTCATGTTAGCACAGGAATCAACAATCACAGCATATTCAGAGCATGATTGGAGAAATACCATTCGGCCCTATGGGCTTATGAATGTCGAAGGAAAGCAGTTACAAACTTTTGTTGATTTACACTGAATGGTAGTGTTTCCATAGTTTTCTATAATTGTTCGAGTTTGAGGCAAAAAAAATGTCAAGAAGAGCTATCTCTCTAGATGTGTGGTGATGTGGTGGCGGTGGTGACGTGATTCCCCTATACAACAATGGGAGGGATGGCTGGCAAGTAGTAGAACATATCAATAATATCTATGACCAAACAATCAATTCTATTAAATATTAAAATTAATAATAAATTAAATAAGAATCTATATAGTTTATTGCAGGTTTTTTGTGAACCTACCCTTTGAAAACATGCAAGTATAGTAGCCTAAATGAAATAAAAAATGTTAACTTTAAACACATTACTAAATAAAAACTTAATATAATATAAACAATAAGTTGTAATAACCACTCAGAAATACAATTGATAGATACATTTTGTCAAGGCTCTAGAAATATTCAAAATAATGTAAACACAAGCACGCACTTCATGTGTCTATCTATAGATAACAATCTGTTCTATATATGAATATTATACCACTTCGTAGTTCTAGATTAAACTGATGTTTGTTTGAAAATAAATAACAATTTTATAATGTCTTCAGTCATAGTTTTAACTATAATGTCATACCAAAATAAAACATGTTTATTATTATTTATGGCATGTTTTATTTTGCCAGAATATTTCCATACTAACTAGCAGTTAATATATCTCTTATAATCAATCCTATAGCAAAAATATCATTTCTATAAGCTTTGAAAACACAAATGGAGGTACTTAATAACAATATATATATGTATATAAGCGTGTAAAAAAAAATGTTGTTAAACATTATTGTTATTTTAAACTGATAAAAATAAATATTCAGAAGTAAAAAACAAAAATATAAAATTAAACTAACCCAGGTGTCCATATACAGTTTGTACAGGAATATTAAGTTCTTCCAGGGCATTTTGTTTAAGTATCAAGTTCTCAAGTACAACATCCCCTGAAAAAAATACCAATTTCTAAATTAAAGCACGACGCAACATGCATAACATCGTATGACATCATGCTACACATACTAACTTACCGCCCCATATTCCAAGTTTTAGCTGAGATCTGTTTAAATTTTCAACATAGTCCCCCAGGAATCTATTTAATACATCTACAACTATTGACTCAAAAACCATTGTAAATGATTTAAGTGTCCTTTTATATTTTTAAAGATTATTTTGATCAGTTATGTCATGATAGAAGTAAAATATTAATATATTTTTTCAAACCATTTCAATATAATGCAAAAAGGTACAGTGAAAATTATTTAGAATAAAGTAATAATCATTCCGTTTAACACACAACAAAACGATTTGTAAGAAAATAGCACTCGTAAATCAAAATGTGTTCAAAACGACCGATAGATAGGCAACAATAATAGATGTGAAATGTCAGTTTAAATGTCAAATCTCCAATGTTGTTATTTTTCGTTCATCTATGGACGGTAGAGACATTGGGAACAAATTAAAAATATGTCAATTAGAAATCACTAAATAACGATTCAATCTTCGCAATGGCGCTAGTATCCCATCAGAAATACAATCCTCCTAATCAAACGTGTTTATTAGACCTAAACGTTGCGACGTAGACAGAGAATATTTTTACTTTTTAAAAGAGAATGCTATAAATAATTGAATTATAAATTAACAAAAAAAAAATAATCGAATTACTTTTGTATTTTTATACTCTACTAGACAATTCCTAATATATCTTGGTATTAATTACTATTGGAACTTGGAACTACTAATTACTATTGGAACTTTGGAACTATTGGTATTAATGTGTAAAATGGTATAATTATTTAATAGTTTAAAATTAAAAATAAAAATATACAATAAAACCAAAAAAATATGTATTTTAATCGATATTTATTGCATACACATTACAATAATTTAAAGCAACTGTTCAAATTGTCTGCCCCCCCATCCTACAGGCCTTACATCTACGAATAAAGGATCTTAGGAGATCGTAGGGTCTTGCTCAACTTCATTGAGAACATCTTCGACTAATTTTATTTAATTTTTTTTCGGGCTTGCCTTTAGTTCTACTGTTAGCCTTTCAGAGATTATCCATTGTTTCCTGGACACCCTGTAGATAACTTAAAATAGTATAGATAGATAAGATTGATAACTTTTGACACTTAATCAAAATTATAAGACCTTAGATACATAGAAAAATAACTAATTATTTAATAAAACGACAACTATATTTCGACTCCTGTATTACGTTGTTTTAGTCTTATATTACAAAATATATATAATAATTCCATTGTGTCCATTTTTGGTCACTTATTAAACTAGAACTTTATTGAAGAGAGAATAAATGTACCCTGGGGGAATACAAATTGTATAGAATACCAACTCAAATATGGTATCAAAATGTTTTTTTCATATTTGAGTTTTATTAGAAAGAAACTATAATATTCATAGGGTTTAAATTATGTTTTAATAAGACAATTAAATAAACAGCTAGTTTTCGACATATTTATTTTTAGCTTAGCTATACATATTTAATATTAATATTAAGACAATAATAAAATATATATGAATATCAGAAGAACAGATTATTTTAATATTTATATATTTATGTGTTCATATTAACATGATATTATTGGTCTAGTCTTCTATAGAGGATACAAAATTTCAACAATAAATTGTCAATTAGTAAGTTATTGTAAGTTATTATTAAATGATTATATTTCAAATGCCATGTGTACAATATGTAAACATTATCAAAGAGATTCAAAATCTAAACATATTGCAATCTATTTATATTACATTAATTAAAAGGAAACAAAACGACGCTAATATTTAAAAATTTAAACCTATTTATATTAAAGACAACCTGAAAACTAAACAATCCAACTTTAACCAAAAATATAATAAGTATTTAATTATAGTTTAGAGAGTTTTTTCACTAAATATTACTTTTGTAACACTCAATGTGTTTTCAAAGTTATAATTAAAATTATATTATATAACAAGTATAATAAAACAAATGACATTATTTGATTTGTAATGAGCTAAACCGACATTATGGTTTTATCTTCTAACATACTAAACACTGCGATTGTATTCAATATACCTTTGATACCAACATTGATACTATTGTCTGAATGTGACGTCACAGCTCAATCAGAAAGAGAGGAAGGGCCGTATCAATACTGTAAGTGGTCTATGTTGTCAGAAAATTAAAATTACACAATTAATAAAAATGTTTAAATTCGAGTTTAATTAACAATTTTTTGAAAATAAAAATTATCTGATATAATTTAGGAATAATATAAAAACATTATTAAATTATTATACCAAAAAATCTCTGATATATAATTGAAAAACGTCAGGTCATGTTTGTATACAATAGACATTTATCATTCTTTTTGCCTGAATGTGACAAGCCTCATTTATGTTCGTCTCTACTAGGCACGAAGGGTTTTATCAAAGATTGTGAACTACTATAATGTTAATATATCAAATGTACTGAGACGTATACAATTGTTATGTATATATAGAAAGCATACATTTTCTATTTTAATTATAAAGTTAACTTTCCACTAACTGTAATAACATTGAAGCTTACAGCTATTTTTTATTACATAAAGCACCTTAATTAACACAGCAATACATCTTATTATAATAAAAATATAAACACACTCTATACAAGGAATGTCTCACATAATTGGGGCATTTGTATATTTAGGGTACAAATTATTAATTAAAAGATACTTTTAGCTTAGAAATGTTTTCGTAATTCTTATATGGAGGAAAAAATGTCTAAAAATTATTGTGCAGTATTATTATTATGCTGCGAGATGACTAGCGTACATTTAAACTTATTTCTATAAAAAATATATATATATTTATGTATCATAGTGTTTGTTCGTTAAACAAAGCCGACACATCTCAAGCACTCGGAGATTATTGAGAGTATTATGTGACAAACTTATTAAAATATATGAAAACAGTAGAATTAATGAACCCAGATATTGAAATGTCATTAATTACATTTACTAAGTATATTAAAAACATTACTTAATTAGGTTTGACGTAAGTAGTTAAAAAAACACGCTTTAATTTGTAGTCAGAAACATAGAGGACATGTTCCCTTTATCATTTATACCAAATCTATGCGAGTTTTACTTGATGACCTCAGTACGGCTTCGTTTTATTCACAGACTGCACACAAATAACGCGCAAGTATGTGTAAATACTAGCTTTATATAATAAACATACACTAGAAGGTAATTTTATATTAAAGAAGAAATATTATAGCAACCTTTATGTTTGGAATATAAATAACTTATAATAACTCTTTACGTTGGATCTATGTGATATATTGGCTGAATGAAATTGGATACCTTGTTACAAGTAAAAAAAAACAAATTCCCGCCATTAATTAAAATCCTACCCTATTTAGAATGTATACAAAATCCTTAGTATACGCGAACAATATTAAATATATATATATATATATTAGCTACAAAATATTATATACTTTCACACTGTTACTTTTATTATATTACTAATGAAAAAATATTACTGTTTTTTCGGCTTAACAGTGCGACTTTGTCGCAACAGTTGCATTATTGTAATCTGCTACTAAATTAATTGACTGTTTATAAGACATAACATGCCATAAACAAACTTGTTTTCAATTTTTACAACATTGAACGGTATAATTCATTGCTATATAATAAATAATGTAGTATGTGTATCAATATAAATTGAACAACGCACACCAGCAAAGATATTAAAAATCTTGTTGACAATTAATATATTATGAAGGTATACTTTTCATAGATCTTATGTTGTTTGAAAATTTTAAATAAAACCAATAATAACTTTTATAATGAACTAAAATTTGTCGGCCATTATGGTGAGTCTGATATTCACTTCTTTACAAAGGTTATATAAAATAAAAAGACCTGTCACTGAGCTGCTGTCAAAACTCTTAAAAATTCTATATATTATAAAGACTTAATAATAAAAAAATAATGTTCAGTTTTATTCGAGACACTAACTTCAAACAAGCATTCGGATTAAAAATGTAAAGAAAATTTACAACCTACACTTCACAGGATACTCTTAAAACTAAAACAATTTCAAATACAACTAAAAATGCCATAGCAACATATAAACATATGAGTATAACAAAATATGAACCACCACAAATGTATGAAGGATCATTTGCTCAGCCGTGTAACTTAAACCAAATGTAACTACACACTAATTACGTAGTGACCTCGATCAATGAATGCCGTTAACAGGTTTGTCATTCTCAACGACACTCTTCTCTTCAATCAGACTCAGTGAAGACACTGATATCTCCTCTTCATCTGAAAGCGTATTAACATGTAATGTAACTGTAACTGTATGTTAAAATTATTACTAAATAATTCTCTACTAATAAATAATATTTGTTTTTACCTGAACTGACATCTGATTGATTTCTTGGACTAAATCTGCATCCCTTCGACATGTAGGTCTTTAGTTTTCCAAGGGAAGCCAGTATGAGCCTGCAAAATGATTATGGTTATTGATATATTAAATCCCGAGAAGCCCTAACTAACGTACAACTATTTAAATGAACGGATAATGAGAACTAACCCCAAGAAAGGCGGGCTGGGCGATAAAGGTCTGGACAGGTACTCGGGATGAAACTGGACGCACACGTAGTAGGGGTGTGTGTCCACGGACGCCACCTCCATGCGGGTGCGGGTGGAGTCTCTACCGATGAAGTGGAGCCCAGCCGCCTCCAGTCTCTCTATGTACTCGGGGTTCACCTCGTACCTGTGTCTGTGGCGCTCTTCTATCACCTCCTTCTTGTACAACTTTGCTGTGGATATACAAAAATTAAGGTTGATTGTATAACATAATACATATAATTGTATGTTTCATTTATTTAATTCCACTTACATATGACACTTGGTTCCAAATAAGTTTTTCTCTTCCCCAATCTCATGGTACCTCCTAGGTTCCCAGGGTGGTGTTCCGGCATATCAATAACAATTTTATCCTCACAATCCGGGTTCACCTCTGTGCTGTTAGCATCCTTGAGGCCAAGGACGTTCCTAGCAAATTCAATAACTGCAGCTTGCAAGCCCATACATATACCCAACATGGGTTTCTGTGTCTCCCGGCACCATTGGCAGGCTTCTATCTTCCCTTCAATACCACGCTGCCCGAAACCACCAGGTACAATAACTCCACTGAAATAGTAATATTTATATATTCGTAACGTAAGATCTATAATAAAGAACCTGTATTTACAGATTCTGATGAATGTGAATTAATATAAACTATACTGGAATGTTGTTAAAAGCAATTATATCAAGAATAATAATTATCAATAATTATATATATATAAGTTTTCCACTCTATATGTAGGTATTTTAACAGAAAAACTTACTCGCTTTTACAAAGGTCCTGCCAAGCCTTGTGATAGCCGACTGGGTCATCAATTTTAGTTTGTTTCTCTAAATTCACAGCCTCAATGTATGTCAATTTGAGTCTACAACCAGCGGAGATGCTGGCATGTTGCAAAGCTTTAGTAACACTTGCATAGCTGTCCTCTAGTTTGGTGTACTTGCCGACAAGGGATATGTTTACTTCCTTTCGAAGATTGTCAACTCTTTTTGCAAGGTTCCGCCATTTCTGCATAAACCTGGTATAAAATAAGACATTTAACCTTTTATTTTGTGTAATTATCATATTTTATCAACCAAAATGGGTGTAATTTTAAATAGATAATACCTGCCAGGTCGAGGCATTAACATATTCAACTGAAGTCTCTCATTTAGATATTGCACAACTCCTTGGGATTCCATCAGCAGTGGGACATGATATACTGAACTTAAGTCATGAATGCAGATTACCTAAAAAGCACAGGTAATATAAAAATATAAAATATATAAGTATAACTTTTCTCTTGAATGTACAAAATATAGATGAATTACAATGATCAGTTATGTACCTGATCTGGAGCGACGTGACAAAAATTTGAAATTTTCTCTTTAACATTGTGGTTTATGGGTTTCTCTGACCTACATAAAATGAGATCTGGTGACAGGCCGAGCCCTCTTAGCTCCCTCACTGAAGATTGTGTAGGCTTAGTTTTTGGTTCACCAGTTGATTTTGGCTGAAAATTAAGAAAGTTATTAGCACATTCATGACCGCTGACGTGAATTCACGTCATTTCAAATTCTATATCTGGTTACCACAAAAGAAATATACTTTTATCCTCCCCTTGACGCTGCAAATTTGTGGCAACCAGCTTCAGAATTTCATTATATTAGCCACTACTTAGAATTAGAAACATAGAAAATTAATTGGGCTCGGATATGTTAATAAGGACACCTTTTGAAGAGTGCAAATAATGTAGTCCATTGGTAGCATGTCACAAATGATGATCATGATTTGACATAATAAGTCACAAAAAACTAGAAGAAACATACAGGTGACTGCACTTACAACAAATGACTGCACTTCTTACTATTAACAAACAAACAGACAATCACCTGAACCCTACCACAGAAAAATATTAAGAGATACACAATTGTTATTTTTAAATAGTTATTTATTTAAAAATAACAATTGTGTAATTTGTTTTTAAAATGAAAGTATACTAATTTACTCATTATAGTATCACCTATGCGCCAATGAAAGTCCTGTCAAAATCGGACAAGCCATTTCTGAGATAAACCGGAACAGAGAGATTTTTTTTTTTAATTTAAGCGTCATATATACTTTCATATATATTAAGTGAAAAGCTGTTAATTTCTAATAACAAACAGACAGTTCAATTTCATTTATATGTTTAGATAAAATAAATCAGTTGAATTATATCCATGGTTCACTATCATCAGAGCTGTACACGGGGAATATACCTTAACCAGAATGTCTAGTGTAATTGCCAATATATGTATAACCATTAACAACATGTGGATGGTCCACTTGTTTACTAAAATATAATAAAAAATCTCACCATTGGCACAAGTGATACATGGGCACAACAAAAGTTTTCCCTTTTGACTCGGAATTGAAACTGCCTAAATGCCTCAACAAAAGACATTCCTTCAATGTCACCAATTGTACCACCGAGTTCCACTATACAAACTCTTGGTGGTGTATTCTCTGGGGTGACAGGGATATGTGCTACTCTCTGCACCCATTCCTGGATAGCATCGGTGATATGTGGAATTACTGAAAGAAATTAAAACTTTTGAGACTTCTTCGTTAAAGTAAACTAATACTAGATGTATAACAAAAATATGATTTTAGAAAATAATAATATCTTACCTTGGACTGTCTTTCCTAAATAATCACCGCGACGTTCCCGCTCTATAACCTGCTGATATATTTTACCAGTGGTAATATTATTATCCCTATGCAGTGTTATATCTAGGAAGCGTTCATAGTTGCCAAGATCGAGGTCTACTTCGCCTCCGTCATCGAGTACGTACACTTCACCTAGAAAATAAAAATAGAAAATACATTAATGTGCTTTTAATAAATTACGATGGTTTGAAAAATAAATTAACAACCTACCGTGTTCGTAGGGGGAAAATGTTCCAGCGTCGATGTTAATGTATGGGTCAATTTTAATAGACGTTACATCAATCCCACAACTTTTAAGAATAGTGCCAAAAGAACTAGCAATGACACCTTTTCCTACGCCACTTATTACACCTCCAGTAACAAGAATATATTTCATATCAGACATGATGTTTTACAAATATTATTATACAAGATATTTATTATAATTGAATTAGGTTAATGTGCCTAACGTTACAAACAACACAATAACACGCGTATATAACATAACCACAAAATAAATCAGTATCACATACTACCTACAACCTCTTTCTAAACACGAGCCGTTTATTAGGAATGCACATTTATGACTTGACACTTGACAGTGACAACAGTCAACTGTCAATGCGGAGTATCGAGTCGCAGAGTACTATAAATAGTACGTGAAATGAACACGAAATTGAAACAAAGTATGTGCAAATTACCTTTATATTATATAGAATTCTTTCGTAGGTATGTTGATTAAAGGTATATTTTAAAAAAGTGGGTTCTACGTATAAGAGTGAATTATAATTGAAAAAAAAACAGACCCATACGTTTTATATGCTTATGTATTTAAAAGTTTATGTGTACAAATCAGAAGTTTAAAAATATTTACTAACAATGATTTGGTGGGCTTTTTTTTGAGAAAAATATATTATGTGTCAAAATGCAAAATATATACATAAATACTATTTATATGAGAAATGAGTTTATTATTGTTTTTTTTTAATTTTCCAAATACTCTATGTATGTATAGTTGAAACCTTAAAAATAAATTAGGAAGTCGTACTTAATATATTTGTGTAAATTATACATGGGCCTATGATATATCTGTATAAATTATATACGGACTCTTAATAATATTAATGTCTGGATCTAAACTAAAAGCATTTTTTTTAGATTAATAATAATTTACTTAATCAATCTGTAAAATAGTAACATAAATAAATGGTCTTCAAATGTTATATCTCATTATATTATAAACTTGGGCGTCCTAAAGTCCTAGAACCAGAGGGTTTAATTAAAAAAAATGACAGTTTTGAATTGTCATTGTGACAGTCTTCGATACGAATGAATTTACAAGCTTTCTTAATTCTTTGATTTCTTTCGATTTGTCTGATATTTGGTAGTTTGTAGTATCAGTTTTATCTTGGATAATAACTTGGTGATCTAATCAATTTGGTAAATATGCCAAAATATTATTGTGACTATTGTGACACTTACTTAACCCATGATTCTCCAAGTGTAAGAAAAACACATTGCACAGGAAGAAAACATAAAGACAACGTCAAATTTTATTACCAGAAATGGATGGAAGAACAAGCTCAGCATCTTATCGATGCAACTACAGCAGCCTTTAAGGCAGGCAAAATAGCTCAAAATCCATTTGGAGGTCCTAAGGGCGCTAACATTCCGCCGCCATGGGATCCTTCTGTCATGGGTCCCGGAGGTCCCAGACCTCCAGTCCCTACATCAGGTGGACCACCTGGCATGATACCTCCTCCAACTATGGGCCCAGGGGGTCCAATGCCTCCTATGATGATGGGGCCACATGGACCTATGGGACCCATGAGCATGGGTATGGGTATGAGACCCCCAATGATGGGTCCGTTAATGGGACCTATGGGCCACATGGGACCAATGGGTCAGATGAGGCCACCATTAATGAATGGACCTCCTATGAACAAATAGTGAAGTTTAGTGTGAAAGTGATAATTACAAATATTGACCTGTTAACAGTAAATAAGGCCATGATGAATAAGACGTCTATAAAGTATGATGATAAAACTTTTGTACTGTAATAATAGATTGATTATACAGAAGTTGGAAGTGTTAGTACTCTCCTAATGTTTGCAACTTTGAAACAATGTTTTATTGTAAGCCTTAATAAAGTGTTTATAAATAAATAGTACTTTTCTTTGGTTTGATTATAAATCATTAGTTAAATTGTTTGAGAATTGTATTTACATACATACATAGAGATACTAGTTTAATGCTTATTTTATCATCTTATTGGTATTGCAAGGTTTTAGTGAGTTTTTGCATTAAGTAAACAGTATAAACCGTGTTATCAAACAGTATGACAAATTGCGACAAAGTGATTCATTGTTTTTTATGTTTAAAAATATAACAATTATAATAAGTACTGACAATTCACAATTATAAATATTGTAAAACAAAATGTATAATTTTTTCTCTTAGTTTTTTACAATGTATGATAAAATAACGGAAAATAGCAATAAAATTATGAGAAATATGATTAAAATTGTATATTTAATCAACAAAAATAATTTAAACACTACTTTTAGCCAGAACAGCACAAAAAACAGTAATATTACAGAAACAGTCTCAAAATGTATAAAAATAGGTCAGTTTGAAGTTGTTCGTGGAGATGTTTGCGTGGATCTCAAATCAGATGGCAAAGACGATTGAATAGACGGAATGGACATTTCTTGTCTCTTTGAAAAAACTATTCCCATAAGATCAACAACTAGTAATAGTGTATTGATCATTGGTAATACTCCATCTAAAACTAATGCTGCTTGAAATTTACTTATTGCATTTGCTCTTAATTCTTTGAACACAACAAAAGATAATGATATCTGAACAGTGCAGCAGGCGACCAGAGCGTACACTTGGAGAAACCACGACGCATAATACTTGTAAATGCCACAAGTAACAAATGTACCAATGAAGATGTATGTAGTAAATAAAGCGGGGGGTACGATCAGAGCATGAGAAATGCCCAAACTCGGTGTAGCTCGCTCGTTAATGAGATTAGCCGTATTTATCACCAATATTAAAAAACGTAGTTTTATTGAGCACCCCGCAACGTTCATTGAACTGTTTTCGCTAACACTCGATTCGCACTTCATGGATTAAGTAGTGAATATATATAATTATCAAAGAACGATGTCGACATTTTACATTTTTAGATATCTCTCAGATTTTCTAACTGCTAGTGTCAAAGATTATATTTTAAGACGCAGGATGGCGTTTTCGAAGTTCTGTCAAAACGTTTTATTTGAATCTTAATTATATACAGGTTTTTTGTGTTGAATCTTAGTGAAAAGTGAAGTCGAAAAACATAATGTATTTAAGCTATAAGTATGCTACTTTAACAGTTTTTGTTTAAAAAAAATACGGACACATCCAGTATACTTTAACCCAGATAGTGTCCAAGCGGGATTCGATTCACTCTTTGTAAAGATTCAAATTAGATGTTGGTATAAAAATAATAAACCTGGATCTTTATCATAGATTTAAGAACGCTGTTATAGATTCATCATTACCTACTATATATAGTTTAGGGTTAAATACGTGAAAAATACATTTTTTAAGAAAGTTTGTGATTCACTTTTGTTATGTTGTGGAAATTTACCGTGAAATGCACATCCTGAAAAAATGAAACACTTGCAATCGTTTAAAACATTTAATTAAAAATTTATTTTAATAACTTAAAAACCGCAAAATCAATTATGACAAAGTTCCTAACTATGTGAACTATGTGTACAAAATAAATACTTACACCCTAAATTAACTAGTTTAGAATATCTTAATTTCATAAACCAAGATTGGCCCCCTTAGAGCTTTAAAACATTTTTATAAAACGAACGAAGTTTGAACACTGGTTTAATATTATTTTATACGTGCCCATAAAAATGGCACAATAAGCAAAAAAAGACTAGATTAAAGCTTCTGAAGTGTTTACCATTACTGACATCTTAATAGCGTGTTAAGAGCACCGCTTCACACATTTTGTATAGGATAGCCTGAAAGTCATCATAAAGCTGTTTCTAATGCTGAAGGTGAAGTTTTTCCTCCATCAGGGGAAGTACTGTTTCTATTTGAACTCTTAAAAGACGATAGAGTTGGTGCGGGAGGTTCAGAGGTATTTTTAAAAAATTCAGCACGCTTAGCTTGTATTATTTCAGACCTAGATAACGCTTGCGGTTTTGCAAATTCTGGTGCAATAGGATATACTCCTGGTTCTAACCTAGCACAAACTGATGAGGTCTGTTCTTCTATAATCTTATATTCATTTATCGGTATAAGAGTTCTCCTTGCTCCGAAGTGTTGATTAGTTATAATAGGAACTGTTTTCGACGGTGGGCTCGGTTGCGAATTGTCACACCTTTCCCCTGAACTGTTTGAGTTTTCATCTTCATTGTTTGCCTCTGGAATAGGCGTCGATAGAACATCGGATCTTGGACTTGCGAAACGCCACTGCGATTTTGGAGATAAAAGAATTTTTGGCGAACTTTTTGGATCTTTTAATAAGGTGTTTGTTCTTCCTGGTGATGTCGGTTGATTTGAAGATTTTATTATTTTCCTATGATTATACGTTTTAGGAGATCCGCTGAGGTCGAGTATGTTAACATGTGATCGGTTTCTCGGAGGAGTCATTGGAGTTTGGGACTTTTCTTTGGAAAGTTTCAATTGCTCAACTGCGGATAGTTTGTTAGTTTTAGTCTGAGTATTGATCGTATTAAGTTTAACGCTGTGTTGTAAAAGTAGTTTCTTAAAATCGAGTCTCGAAGTTTGTTGCAAAGGTCCATACCTATCGGCACATGTTTCTTGTTTTTGTATGAAATAAGGTCCCAAATTATTCTGACCATAAGCTCCGATCTTATAATCACTTCCTGTGTTTGATCTATTTTTGGCATCACCTAAGTAACCGGTCTCTGGATACCGTTGTGTGCCTTTATTATGAAGGAATGGTTCAGAATTAACAGGCGATAAACTAATAGCAGATAAGGCTGGCGACGCCGCTCTCTCGGACTCCTTTATATTAAGCTTCTTTTTACTTTTGTGTATAACTGCGTATAATTCTTCATTTGTCATAGTGGATTTCACCGGAGAAAGAAGTCTGGAGCTCAGGTCAACGACATTTTCTTTATTACTTGGGGTAGATGATTTGAACGGTCCAGACATTCTTGGGTCTATTGGAGAAATTTTTATGGATTCATCGTTTCTGGTTAGGCTTTGTCTTTGTTGAGAGGAATCTGCAAATGTATTTTTTGGATTGTATAATATTTTTTCTTCTATTGTAAAAGGAGTTTGACAGGTAGTTTTCTTCGGCAAAGTCCAAAATTTCGGTTGCAATGTGTCCGTTTCGTTCCTGGCGCGGAGATGGGCTGTGTGATATCTTAATGTTTGGTTAAAAGGGTTAATGACTGAATGCTGAGTTCCTTGATTTGGAGATTTTGTCATAAACGGATTGTCAGCGTTGGAATGTCGATAGTCTGAAATATAACAAGTATATGTGTCATGAGTTTTAAAAGCGACAAATATGTAAGTACTGAATTTAGTTTAAGACTTTATTAGTAGATAGAGTAAGTTTTCTGAATATTGTGCATCATATACTTAACAGTCATTAAGTATATAAGCAGATTTGAAATATACATATTAGAATTATGTGTTTTGTTTCTCAATTTATTGAAAAGACTTGTATTACGAAGTATATATTTATTTAAAGAGAATCTATACTTAGAAGACTTACTCTAGCAATTTCGCATATTGAATAAATAATATTTTTCTGTATTCTCGTCCCAGGCATTGCACAATACATTTCAATTCCTCAAACCCCATCATATTGTATATACGTAGTTAGAAATAAAACTATGACTATGTAATACTTCTTACGTTACATTTTCACTGAACATCTAATTACTCAACAATTAATTAATATAAATGCATATATTAGTATTATATATGCAGCATAGCATAGCCCAAAAGCTTAAACTAAATGTGAACTTATTAACTAATTTGAAGTCTAAATTATGTATCTCAGTGCATGGCATTATATTCTTTGAATTATATTATAGACTCAATGTATATGCGGACATTTGAAATATATAAAACAAGAAACTATGGAATTCAAGGTTATATTACTTTGAAAGTGATTACATTTTAAGATGAGTTTCATTTGTTTAATGTCCGTTATTATACAAATGAGTTTATATTGTAATGTTTTTTGTAATGTAAATAATAATTATAATGCATTGTTTATTAATACAGTAAAACATGTAGCTATCTGAATGTATGTAGAATAAAAATAGTTCAAATATAAATAATTACAGTTAAATAGTATTAGTTAAGCTTAATCCAAACGAGTTATAAGTATTAGGGTTACACATGCAAGGTGCTAAAATGACATGCTAAAAAGCAACAAAAACATTACCTTCGGACTTGGCCTTACAAAGTCGCTACCATTGGAAGCTGCTTCGTTGTGCAAAAGCGATTTATGATCAGATTTTATGTATTTATTTTGAAGGATAACACTTAATTCTCGTATGATTTTTTTGTTATGAGTTTGGTTAATACATCATTATTAGTCGCTTAGTTCTTTTACCATCGAGAGTTCTCTGATTATCAAGACCTGTTACCTTCAATGCTTCAACGGCCTTTATAATTTGAGTTTAAAATTATTTTTTGTTTAAAGTAACATTGTTAACTCTTTCATTGTTAATGTGTGCGTGACATGTAATAGTGAGGTGCGGATGACAGCGAGGGAGTGAAATTAAATGAAATAAGTTAATTCACATAACTATAATATTATTTACAAAAACACATAAAAAAAACCTAAAGAATAACACACCATGCACTTCAGATAAAATTATATACTTAATTATAAGCTGTGCACACACAGGTGAAGGAAGCCACCATGCATTCGTTTTACAGTAAAACGCTATAAATTTTGAAAACAATTACAATTAATTTAAATTAATAAAATGTAATAAAGAATATCTATCACAGAGATTAAAATGGCAAGGAAGACATAAATAATGGACGGAAACATAAATCTATGTTAAATTACCTATAAAAAATATATTTTTTAACTATACAGCAATGTTCGTATTAATATGAAAATCGATTACTACTACATTAACATCATCAAATTTTATAACTATTAAGCGTAACAATCAGACGGGTAACAGAATAAATCATGTTATTTTATTGTAAATGAAAATAAATGTTATTTCACTACCAAATTTCAGTTCCGTGATCAGATTCAGCGATTGATAGTATTCTAGCTCTGTGCATTGCTCCGTCGTATGGAACAGTCACTTTACTGGGAGTGAGAGGACATGTCGCCGTGTGTAGAATACAAACATTGTCCGGATCAGAATCTAAAATATCTGTAAGCATGTCTAGTGCCCTATCTTTATTATCTGATACAAATGCGACCGTATGTCGTTTTGCGACAGGTGTTGTCAGTGGACTTAAAGCCAAAGCGGATAATTCACTTTCAAACTTATCAACAACATACTTCTTATTATTCATACACTCGTCTTCACAATTTTTATGACTCATTTTAGGAGATACGATGGTTGGATAGTTAATTTGTTCGCGTAGTAAGTCAGCTGCAATTTCGGCTTGAATCATCTCGAAAGAATTCACCTTTTTGGCGTTACTGCTAAAACTATCGAACTTGAGGAGTTTTTTAATGGGCATTAGAGGGGAATTGGCAAGTTTATAACTATCACTCCTTTTAATTTTATTATTAATCGACTTATCAAGGTCGCCATTTACTACATCGGAACTGAAATTATCGTTGTTATTGCGATTGGTGAACATTTTCATAACTTCTGCAACTTTTTTGTTACCTAATATGCTTATGTTATGGTGTTTGTTTTTAGAGATAACCGAAGTTTGAAAGTTGGGTACAAAAGGTATTATATCGTCTAAAGACCTATTATTTTTTAAAGTGGACTCTGTGACATCCTTTTTATAGGATGTCGAAGTATTTTGAGTCTTACCTGCAGTATCTTTCGTTGGAGATAAGCTGACTCCGTCCGCGTCGTGAATATTAACGTACGCCCCTGTTCGAGTTATGGCTTCCACTACACGGGGTATGTCTTGTTTATTTGTGTCTGATTGTTTGGTGTTTGCTGTGAGTATTATGGGCGCGGCGGAAATTATAGTGCTAGGCTTAGGCGGAGGCAATGTCACAAATTCCGTTGTCATTGCACCGTGAGGGTCTGTAGGTGCTTTAATAATTAGTTTTCCTAATTGTGGTGACGTTGGTTTACTTAAGGGTTGCGAAAATTCGAACGGAAAATCAGTTTCATCTGTAATTTGAACGACATCTGCACTTTCTCTCTGAATAACTGTAGTTGTAGGTCGAATTTCCTGAACAAATGGTCCCGGTTCGAATGTTGTATGAGCTCCTTTTCTCCTTTTTAATGTGTCAGATGAATAAATCACTTGTCCGTGCGAGTCTAGAGTCACTTTTGCTCCTTTTCGTTGCACATCATCTAAAATTACTGGAGTTTTTTCCTCTAAACCATGTTCCATATAATCTTTATTATCTCCTAAACAATTTGGAAGTTCGTTTAAAGAAACATATTCGGTTTCTGGTAATTTTCCCGACAACACGGCTTGTAAATTTTTTCTCACTACGTCATTGTTAGCGTATGAACCTTTATTTAATGTGGCTTTCTGGTTATTATTTTTTACGTCAGCAATTGTAACGTAGTCTCCGGAATCGTAAATATCTTCAATAGCATCTATGTCTTTTGGTGAAGGAGATTTCTTATTAGAAAGTTTATTAGGTAAAACTCCTTTCAACCTGCACATGAAATTGTTAAATGGATGCAAGGAAGCTTTTAATTGATTTTGAGTTTTTGATATTCTAGTATCAACGTTTCTGATATCTTTTTGTTTCTCTTCAAATGGTAAGTCCAGTTTTGGTCTACTATTTGACTTGACCATAGACTGATTATTTCTAGAATCCGCATCCTGTTTCTTGTTTGTGTTCGGAATTTTATTGCTTGTCTCGCTTTCGTCATCTGAGTTTGTTGGAGTAATCACACACATTGATGGAATTCTCGAACTATTGATAGTAGTTTTGTAACGTATTCTTTCTATTCTATCAGTTCCTTCCAGATCAGACGATTCTGAATAGTCCTGCTCTGATAAGCTATTTTTTCCATGAGCGCTGGAGACAGAATCTTCTATTGGCGAACTTGATGTGTTGTGACCAGAGTCTGGAGAACTGGTACCTGTACTCTTTTTAGCGCTTTCAATGTCTGTTTCTGTATGTACTTCAGCAACAGCCGTTATTTCTCTATGATTATCGACAGTGAAGGTGCTTGTAGGTGCAGAGATAATTTCAGGCGCTGACTGTATCGATACATGTTTGTCGGTGTACGAACGCATGTTATATCTTAAACTAGCGAAGGGAGACTTAGAGAATACAGAACTTGTATTACGCTCTAAGTTTGCATTAACACTATTATTGCTTCGGTTGCGGTTAATAATTAACGAACTTTTTCTTTCAGGTACTGTAGGACTGACGCCCAGCGATCTATCACTATCAGCAGCCATTAGGGTTGTACACACGGTGCCAGCGGAACTTGTTGTTGTACTGGTAGACCCTTTTCCAAAAAGTTCATATTCATTTTCTGCGGTCATATTTTGGCTGTTAGAGGAATTGGAAAGAGCAATTGTGGAATGCAAGGGAGTACATGGAGACATTTCTTCCTCTTTAAGAGTTTTTAGGCCCGAGTCCATGTGAAATGAGGTATAATATCCTTCTGTATCGCAGGAAAATTCAGAACTCGTTTCCAAATCTTCGTGGAGATCGTGAATTATATCCGGCGTTAAAGTTCCTTCACTCGTAACACTTCCTGAACCAGAAGTGTTAAGGAATTTCCTTCGACTGATTATTGAACTGGGTGGCCCGTGGTGGTAGTTAAGGGAGTTATTAGATGTGGCAGCGGATGTTGTACTTTTTGGTGGTACAGTTGTCGTGGTTATCTCAGAGCCGATGCTCGTACGGCCTGACTCTGAACTGGCGGACCAGTTACCGCTCGATGAATGTGGTTCATCGCGTCCAATCGCCGATCTTCTTAATCGCCTTTGTGTGGCTGTACCCCTTAATTTGACTCCAGTGTTAACTGTAGCTGTTGTCTGTACATTCGCTGGAACACCAATGCTTTTTTCGGACGAGGAGTATGACGCACACCTTTGGTGTGTTCGTCTGTCTTCGTTGTCTGAACGTTTCGTACGCATAGTTACTGTTTCTTTCACTTGATCGTCTTCGCTTTTAGCGGGTGGCTTGATTTCTTTAATCTTGTCTATTTTAAATTCTTTGAAGCTATCTCTACTAGCGCTAGGTGATCTACCGATCAGTTTTAATCTGTTCTTGCCCCATTGCTTCAAGCTGTTAAAGTGACTTTTCTTTGTAGCTGGGTCAATAGGACTTTTCTTAAGTAAATCACTTGATCGGGACCTGATGACAGTGTTGTCATCCATTTCTTCAGAAGCCGCGGCATTTGGTGTATCACTATAGTAAAACAAACCAAGCAAAGCATTAGTCACACGCTAAGGACCTATGATAAATCTTCGAAAAATATCACTTTGTCTTGTAACAGCGACATTCATCAAAGATTTAAAATTAATAAGAAGCTAATGGGATGGCACTATTAGTGTTTGAATGCAAAAATGTTTGTTGAATTTTATTTACTTCGTTATTAAAAAAAAGCGAAAGTGAATAACGACAACAATTAACAAATATATTTATTCACAGAAGCACGAAATAAACGATCGGGTTATGTGCTGAGAATTAAACGTATCTTAAGCTTCCACACGATACTGTGCTTTGAGGTTACTAACGTTAATTACTCGAGATTACATTACTCGCAAATGATCTGAAAATACAAATATAATGTAATCTCAAGTGTTTGGTGCAAACTAAAAGCTTACCCAGCGATAGCCTCTCTAAGCTCTTTCTGATCAGTGCCCGAAATGGTGTTTCGTCTTTTACCCCGAGGTTTTCTGGTGCGAGTCCGTCTCTTCACCGTGTCCGTCTCACCCGTCTCTATGTGGAGAGATTTACGAGATGTACACATCCTATCGAAGAACTTGCCCGATGTGTCTATCACTACTACCTCGGGAGGGAATCTGGAATTATTGAATATTTTTATGCATAACACGTCCAATACCTTGTTGAATTATAATGGAAATCTTATCTTACTTTGAAGCGATAACTCTTAGCTGTTCTGCTGGACTGGGCAGCCTATGGTCTATGGGTTCGTCGTCACCCGACCCGCACTCTGACAGCTCATCTGGTGTCAAAGTGACACTGCTTGCGATACGCATAGACGCATCTGGTAATACCGTGATATCTCCTATTGCCTCCTTGGATGTCCATTTTCGTAAATGTTCCACTACTGAGGGCTGAAATGTCCAAATTGGAGTATGTTTCACATGTTTTCATATATTACAATTTAAAATTGATGTTTCTATAAGACTTACAATGCGAGTTTCAATATCCACATCGACCTTTTGATAGGTGCGCCTTCTCTTAGTACTGAGAACAGGTGTACAGAGCAAGTATGGGGAATGTTGCGAGTCTCTTCTCAGCTGATCGAGGATGGACAATGATACGCTATCTGCTGTGGCTTTATCGTACAAATTACGCAAGCTTGCTGGTCTAAAATATATAAAAAGAAAGTTTTAATGTAATAGAAAGCCTAGAAACAACCATGAATCATTTCTTAATTATAATAATCATGATAATGGCAAAATAAATTGTTAACATTATGTATAAACTAACCTGTAAGTTAACATCATTATAAGAATTACCTTGTATCCGCGGTGAAAAGATCCTTTCTGAGAGGATTAACGGCCGTGTAATGAATTTTGCGCGCTGCAAAATCAGACAGGCTGCCTTCCGCTGGAAATAAATTATATATTCAATAAATTACCACAAATAGACTTTCAAAATATTCTTTGAAAGCGTTCCGTTTGCGAGATACATTTTATATGAACGATTACTTAATAATAAATGTTTATAGGCAAATATTGGCTAAATTACAGCAACATATTTAAAGTTATATCTTCAGTCAATGCAAATGTCTTTCTGAGCTTGGTGTAGTAAATCAGTGATTAGCAAAGTCGGACGATTTAACTGTGATGTGAATAAATGACTTCTATCACTCAGTGTCTTCGATGTACGATTGGTAGTTTTAGATGCGATATTTAACAAATAAAAGACGACCTACTAAAGAAATAATGAATCGTATTAAAGAGTATTGAAATGTGAGTTATTCAATAAATATTTATGAAGTAACTGTTTCCTAACTGTTAGTGAAAGTTCAAACATCCCATGGGGATTGAGCGAAGTACCATAATAAAATTGTAGATTAAATTCTCTAGTGGACGTTCGACTCGGACTGCCCGCAGGAAACTAGTTCCATATAAAACGGATAGTATTGAATAATATCCGATAGCAATAAGAAATGTGCAAGTGGAGTCCATTGTAGAACGGCCTTGGCTCTGAGAGCCGCAACGTGGGTGGCTCGGAGCGATAAGAGTAAGGAAACACATACATTGATACACCTTGTTTCTTACCTTTACAATTGTTTTATGTTTAATTGCATTAAAAAAAAATGTGAAAAATGTATGTAAGAATTTTTTAATATATTAACCTGTGTGGAATGCATTCGAATGCGGGGACTAATAGAAATTCACAAGAATGTCGGAGATGCAATAAAACGCATTGAAATTCTCAGTTCTCTAGAGACGGTGCTGGAATGTTATTAATTTCAAACAAGATTTTGTTAAAATTATCTTAAGAATATTTTATAAACAGGTTGCAGATATAAACAGAGATCGGAAAACCTTTGATAATAACTGACATAGAGGTCAAAGGGAACGCCGAGGGCTGTCGTTTACACGTGCTCACGGCTTCAAGGACGAAGATTTTATTAGTTTTTGAGGAGTATTTTTATATAATATCTATATACAATACAGGTAATCTCCAACCGGTTATGGAGGTATAAATAATCGCTTATCATCGACTCATTCAGTATTGATAGATGATATTTTAATAGACACAATATCCACTATATATTACACTTATGAAGTATCTTCTTTATGTTTATATGAATAGGGTTTAGACAGTTATAATGCTAACAATGAATGGCGATGGCGATCTTTAAAAGATAAAGATAAGATTAGACGCTTCCGATGGTGATTACTTTTAGAAATTTATAGCTTCAGAACTTCACGCACTGAACGAACTGGGAGATACGAACCAACTCGATGTTAACTTTCGAGTTGAAGATTAATGAAGTGCAGAAGGAGAAAAGGTTTTGATGAAACTTTTACGTATAATATAATATTATACGTTGCCTTAAATGGATGTTTGGAGTAATAAAAATAAAATGTATTGACAAATTCGTTGTGTCTAAAAGAAATAAATTTAGATTTGCATTTTCATACAGAGTACTAAACTTTTATTAATATATCTAATTATTTTTTACATAAAATATTATGGTCACAAGAATTTTAAACCACAAACTTTCACAGCATATCGTATTAAACCGCCACAATCTTTAAGGCTTCTTGGGAATCATTAAATTTTGCTGGTGTTAAGCCTACTTCAAACTTTTAGTATTAACTGAAGCCCAGTGACAAGATATTACGTTACCGGAGAATCTGGGACGTGATATAAAAAAATAAATAATCATATTAAATTAATTTCTAAGATATTCTTCCATTTAATTTCGTCGTTGTATTTAGTACGTCAAGTGTCGGGATACAAAAGGAAAACAAATGAGTCATCCTTCGCTGCGTATTTAGGGAGCGTCGGGAATCACTAGAAATGCAGACAGACGCTTTGTTACAATTAATAGAATTAACTGTGGAAACACTTTAAGGAATATATTTAGACCTATGTATAATATACTTCGGGAAATAACGCTTAATGTTTTGTTAGCTATATTATAGTTGTGCTCGCGACTTAGCTAAAGTAGCTTCTTTTAAGTTACTCTATAACATCAGCTATCCGCCAGTGACAGTACTGTTAAAACCGGTCCAGCCGTTTCAGAGATTAACTTAAACAAACAAGCGAAAAAAATAAAATTGTTTTTTTTTTATATGTAAGTATCGTATATACTTTCAAATGCATTTACTGCAAAGCTGTTTAATTTAGCATTACAAACAGACAATTCAATTTATTTATATGTATAGATTTGCTATGATTTAACATAAGTACAATTTGTGTATTAGAATCTATGATTCTTGTGTGAACTATGATCTATGATTCTTCTTATACTAACATATTTAGTAGATCGGAACAATTTAGATACATTTAGGAAGTTAATAAATCTTTGTGTGCTAACAGTCAAGTCATTGAGAAAAAAGAGTTAAGTAATACAAAATTACATTATACACAAAACTGATTATTTTCATCATTATTTATCATCAAATACCACCTTATTTCTAGTCTATTTCATTCCTTTTTAATATTTCTAAAAAACAATTATAAAGAAGATAACATATCTCTTAATTGTATATCCTAAAAATAATTTTGATTGTATTTATGTTTAAATAAAAAGAATCACATCATAATGGGTGTAGGTAATATAAAATAAACGGAAGGCTGTATATAAATTTCATTTAATTTTATCGACACTTAAAAAAAAATTCAACGGATAAATTTTCTCAGCGCTATTAAATATTTAATGAATTTGGCACAAACACTACTTTTGAAAAATATAAAAGACAATTTAGTTGTAACACGCGAGCGACAAAATGGGATATGTCCAAGTACTTTTTTCCTTTGTTCAAACACTGTATATACTAAGGAAGAGTATGGCTTCATGATTCTAATGGATCGATGGGGCAACGATTTCTGTGTAACAAAAATTACTAGATAAATTAGGTGTTGAATACAAAAACGTTGCATTTAACACTTGATAGATAACACACACATGCACACAAACACGCACACACACAGCTGAAAGTTGATATTTAACTTTCCTAATCGGAGGAGATTAATAATGGTTAAGATTATCTAAACTACATGTTGTGGGTAGAATTTCCAATCGCAGCGGAACTTTTCATTTTATGACACTTGATTTATACGAAATTTATGCTTTAATTATGGGATAGAAGTGTGATGCGTGCTATCGCGTGTGTGTGTGTGTGTGTGTGTGTGTGCGTGTGTGTGCATGCGTGTGTGCGTGCGTACGTACGTGCATGCTTGCACTCACTCAATATATTCGAGTAAATTTGAAACAATAATCACATTTTAAATAATAACTATCCAAGACAAATATTTAATGAGCGGGTAAAAGCTTTAAAAGCTTCACATCGATATCGTAAAGGTTAAGGCGTCGTTTCATATAAAATACAGTTATAACTTCAGCTTTTAACGGCCTCGCGTAAATAATCGCGAGTGAGCTAGAGTCATTGCTATCATTAACTAATATGGTTGAATTTATGATATGGTTATCTGTACGTTAATTGAGATTTACGAACGGACTATCACAATCATTTACATGTGCATATATATATGTAGTAAACTGGAGATAGATAAGATTTGAATGGGGAGAGACATTGAGAGAATATATTATGGAATTTTCTATGTGTCTTAATACATCAAAATTTTGATAAACTTACAGATTTTATATGTAAGTTCATTGATCGTAGCGGTAATTAACACTGACGGATCAATAAAAAGTTGTAGAGAAAATCTACAACAAGCCATGCATACTTGTCCTTAAGGATGATAGCAGGAAGCTTTTAGTGGGATTCTAACGTTATAGTAAAAAAGTAATGATCAGCAATTAACTGGACTTCGCAATAAGGGAAGGCCCGCACTTGATTTACCGGATTTTATAAGACCTCTGGTATTATTTGTGAGAAAAATACTATTCCTCAAGCGGTATTTTTTGTAAGTAAATTTCCACTTATGTCATGTTCTTTGCATTGTGAGGCCCGCATCACTTTAAGTTTATAGTTTGGGTTAAGCAATAAAAATGTAGAAACAAAGACGAAATCACAAAATACCTTGCGATGGAAATTTGTGGTTGAGTTGGATTTGAATAAATCATTAAGGACAATAAGGAATAAGGAATTATTAATATTTTTACTTGTATTTTGAACTTTTACTCAATATAATATAACATTAATCAATTGGTAATTTATTCAATATCATGTAATATTATTCAATTGGTAATTTATTCAATATCATGTAATATTATTCAATTAGTAATTTATTCAATATAATGTAATATTATTCAAATGGTAATAATGTTTTTACAATACCCTTCGTGTAATAAAATTAAATGAAGCTTAATACAACACGAGGTACCTACAACTTTTGTGCAAAATATGGTAATAAATAATAATTACCAGAGGGTAAGGTAGCTTTTGAACATTAGCAAAACATAAATTACCATAGAAAAGATAAACACGTTTAATAAGGGATCACGGAACAATTTTCGGAGAATTTCACTTTAATACTACCTTCCGCCCGAAGGTTCGTTTACTTTAATATTTTTCGGTGATGTTAACTTCCTTTGATTTCCACCCTTCAATTCTTTTATGACGTAAAAACAAAGAAGAAACTGACAAAATAATCACATTTACATATTTCTAATTTTATGTTATTTATCTAGTATATTTTAAAATAATACATATATAAAAAATAAATATTTATGACTATTATCATATGTTGAAAAGTTCAGGAGATGAGGAGTTTGGGAGGGGGGGGGGGTGATAAGATGAACTGATCTCAAAGTTTAAAGGGAGGTTTATTTTAATACTTTGGCAAGACTGACGTAATACAAACATTACTTTAAATTACTTATTTCGATGCGATTACTCAAAATTTAAATACCTCTTGAGTAACATTTGCAAAGGTTCATTTTATGTGTAGGGATGACGTCACTGACTACATCCGGTCGTTCATAGCCACGTCCTGAGTGGGGTGCTTTAACGTATTTTTTCTATACCATATTAGCATAGAAAGAGTTGTCTTAAATGTCACCTAACAGTAAGGCTTTAAATACTTCTCTTGGGGTGATCGTATGTTTTTTTTGCACTAGCTTTGCCCACGACTTCGTGCGAGCGGAATATTTTGGTTTTTATAAAAGTATCTTAAGTTACTCCTTATAATAGCTAACCGACAGAGAGTCTTATTAAAATCGGTCAAGCCGTTTCAGAGATTAGCCGGAACAAAGAAACAGATAGAGACACAAAAAAAATGTAAGTATCGTATAGTAAAAAGCTGTTAATTTGTACAACAACAACAAACGGACACAATAATTATATTTATATGTATAGATTGAATTAAAAAGAATAAAATAGTCCCGTGAACATTAGGTACTGATACATCGGATATTACAGAGACACCAAAAAAAATGTAAGTATCGTATAGTAAAAAGCTCTTAATTTGTATTTACAAACGGACACTACAATTTTATTTATATGTATAGATTGAATTAAAAATAATAAAATAATCCCGTGAACATTACTGATACATCGGATATTATCTTATCTCTCTTATTTTCATATATAATTTATTTTATATATATTAATGATTTGATTCTCATTAGTTACAGACTGACGCCGGTTCCAACTGGTTTTAAATTGATAAGGTAATTAATTATATATATATAAATCTAAAAAGCATTCAAATAGATAAAATTAACGGATTAAGACAACATTTTGTTATAATTAATGTTATATATAATATAACATTGTTCGTAACACCTTTAATATATTTCATATAACTTATATATACATATAAATAAAATTGAAGTGTCTGTTTGTAATTCTAAATTAAGAGCTTTTCATTAAACGCATATCAAAGTATATAGCGTACTATATAAAAAAAAAATCTGTCTGATGTTTGTTTGGTGGTAATCTCTGAAACGGCTGGACCGATTTTAACAAAACTTTCACTGACAGATAGCTGATGTTATATAGTAACTTATATTACAAAAATCTTCCGTACGAAGTCGCGGTCACAGCTTGTAGAGGTTCATAATTAACACATTATAAAATCAAATAACGTATCAATTATAGTATTAATGATATAGTTATAAGAAAATTTCGATCATTAAATTTTAAAATATTCATTGAAAGTCGTACGAGACATTTAATTCATTTATAAATTGTGTTTAAACTTAGCAGGCCACCTTTCAACAGGTGCATGTCATAATAAAAATGGCATTCCCAACTTCGAACAGCTGATTATTTAACATTAAAAAAATATATAATAACACGTGAGGTCATTGACCTCTGAGAAATCGCAAATTGTATATACTTATGGGTAATAAATATAAGTATTTTTGTCATTATAGGTATTTATTTAATGACAGAGAAACCTTTATACAATACACGAACATATTATATAATATAAGAACTAATATATATTTTCGTACAGTATTTATTTCAATTAATAACTTAATTAAATTAATAATTTATAGATTATCATTATATATATATTTTATATTAATATATATATATATATATATATATATATATAATAAATATTATTTCAAAATATCCAGATTTCCAAAATCGATAGAGACCCGAGTTTGCAAGGGTCAGCAAAGTTTAGAGGTACCTTAATATTAATCACGCAAACTTGAAAGGGTCAATTTGATCGTGAATTGATAGAACAGGAAGTTGGCCATTAATTGTATATATTATAATATACATATAAATAAAATTGATGTGTCTGTTTGAAATTCCATATTAATAATTTTTCATTAAATGCATGTGAATACACGGTACTTACATAAAAATATATGTCTGTTTGTTCCGGATAATCTCTGAAACGGCTGGACCGATTTTAACAGGACTTTTACTGTTTGATATATGATATTATAAGGAGTAACTTAGGCTACTTTTATTTAAAAAACTATGATCCAACCGAAGTCGCAGGCAAAGCAAGTATATTACATATAGATACTCAGTCCATTCTAAACAAGATTTAATAATTATAGTTTAACATTTTTGGTAATTTTTCTTATAAGATTATATATAACTAAAAACATATATATATATATAATAATGGTATGTTAAGTCGGTCTGTGTTACATTTGAAGATGTTTTTAGGTTTTCTAACACTCCAAACTATTAGCATGTGTAATTTCACTTCACAGTGTGAGAAAGAATTTAGATCAAATATTCATAATATGAAGTCGTGGAGAAAGAACTGTACAATGTTCTTTATATTTAATTTAGTCAAATTATAATAATTTCAAATATAATTTTTAACAAAAGTACGATTTTAAGTTAATATATATATATATATATGTAACTTACTATATAATATTTAAATACATATTTTTGTATCATTACTGCGATAAGTTGTATGGACTCGACAATTCACAATAATTGCTATGGTTTGGTATCTTAACACACACACACATACATATACACACACACACACACAATATATCATGTATACCATATAAATCAAATCAACGAGAGCAACATGAGGATATTCCATCCACTTGTTTTATAGTAACTTGCGTCTTAGCTAACAAGACACACACACACACACACACACACACACACAGTATTATGTATATGATATAAATCAAATGATCGAGTGAGTTACATGTGGGTATTCCATCCACTCGTATAGTAATAGTGCAGGAAATGAAAGGCGGCCAGCGCACTGCATTACCGGTATTCAGTGTTTAAACACCTTTGAAGTGCCGATGGCCGTCGCTTGTTTGACTTACCATACACGCAAACAATAGTTCTATTCTATGTTCACTTCTCAGCACCTCGCCCTTTTGACGGCGGCTCTGCTCATTATCACTGACTGACTGACTTAATTGTTTACTTTTTTTATTTAAAGTTTTGTTTGCTTTTGAGGTTGATTTCTTTAGTTAAACAATTATATCTCCATTGAATATTAGTTTTTAGTTTCGAGCTCCCGATATTTCGTTCGACATGTTCACGGGCTACCTAATAATAATAATAATTATAGTTTTTTTAACATAAAAGTAGCCTGAGTTACTCTTTATAACATCAATTATCTTATTTATTACTACTATTAATTACTAAAATAGCTTTCCAAAACTTGTGCAGGTGTATATTTTTTTTGTGTTAGTTGGTACCTTATATACATTTCACATGCATTTAGTGACAAGCTGTCAATTTACAAACAGACACATGAGTTCTATTTATATGTATATGTGACATCGTTCAAAAGTGTTACTCCCATCGAGTTGAGGTTAATGTTATTATAAATGTTCTATAAAAATGTTATTTATTTGATGAAGCAGGTATTATAGAGTTGGTAGAACAGATGTGATACACAGGAACTCTTAAAATAAACCACATGAATCATGTCTGATCGACATCACTGACCCAATCACCACGAGATGGTTTGTGTTGCGGGATAATTAAAAAAATACACTTACTTTAAAATAGATACGATGAACTTTTAACAAATTATTTTAATATAAATGTAAATTTTTTATATCATTACGATTTAGATGTTGAGAAATTCAATTTTTTTTTATTTATACATTTTCCACTTGAATTAACATGATTTATGTATCAAATGGGAGTCGAACTATTGATAGTATACTTATCAAAAGACCTGTAACCTCCAACATAAAACTAGGAGAGTTCCAAACGCGTCCTGGTTGAGAAGGTATATGATAAAAAGAATTAGTGTAGTGTTATTTTGTCCATAAATCTCAGTCATTCTGAATTGCACAGTGGAACCAAGGTTATTAACCCATTCGCTTTACTGTTACGGTCTGATACCAATTCCGTTGGACTTCGCTCTGCTATTCGTATTTTAGTCATTTGCAAGCGACGTGGGAATTATTTGTTATGCTAAAGCGTTATTCGATATATAACAATGGTTTACAGAATGTTAAAAACATGTCGCTATACGCAAGTGTAAGCTCACTTACATTAGAACCTTATTTGAATTGAGGTGAAAACGCTCACTCAGGGCCGGCCTGTTACTCTTTAACACTAATGGGCTGTGCTTAATTCAATAGTTTCGAGAAACGATACATCCGTATAGAGTACGAATTACCAGGATTCACTCATTACATAAAGTTTAACAAACAACTTAATCTCAATTAAATATTATTACCGACATATATACATACTTTTTATAGAATAAATGTGGATATATGTATCATTAATATTCACAAAAAAAAGAGTCAGTCGATTCAACGGTAGCTCACATTCTTATACAACCAAGTACGGTGGGAAATAAATCAGTGCTGAGATGGAAGCCGTTTCACCAAAACTGGATAAAGGAATGAGGATTTATTTCCACGAGACATCCCGAAGCTCACGTTCCCGCGTACGCGATAAACCAAATAGGATATTATTATTATGAATTATAACGTCTTAGTTCTGTCATAACCGTTAGTATGAAACGAGCTATAACTCCTAGTTATCATGTTATAGGATAGGATAACCAACCAAATACAAACTCATACAAACATGAAGAAGCTAATAATATAACAGTCAATTTACAAACAAGTAAACCTAAAATAAAATAATGAAAGCCATTATCGCTTATTCAAATAGTATTGAATACAGAGAGGCGAGCTTAAAAGCTTTACGATATGTAAATGTACAATGTAGATAAATGTAAATATGTGACTGTATTCCCATCCTTCAAGCGTTCAATGAAACCTGGAGTGAGCGGAGGTAGCGACTTGGAATATACTTGGAGTTTTCGAATCGTATCTTGAGAAGTGTCTCAGACAATTCACAAGCACTGTTGACTCAGCGGAAAATTTACATTGTATTGTTAGTTTAATGTAATGTAACAAAGAACCATTTTCTTTTAATAGTATTATATCTGTTGGTTATTTAATGCATTGTGTCGTCTCAATGGCGAATTGATAATAACGAGTTATCAATAATCATTCACACAAACAGCTCAGGTACGGGCAATAAAGTAATTGTATGCTTTTACGGTGGAATGTATAAATTCAATATATATCTTAATGGAGGAGGGGCATTGACTCTCAGATCACGACAAGCTTCGGGCACCGGGTGTTACTTGTGTGGTCTACCGCTGGATATCATTACTTTAAAACTATTTCCTATATAAGAATACAGCATAATAATATTAATAAAAGTACTAGTTGTTTCCAGCGACTTTGTTGCTTCATAAATTATTTTACATCAATTAAAATTTTATTATTAACTCCGCCATCTATTGGAAACTTCTTGAACTAAGTAAATTAAGCCTATGCATAAAAACCCTCAAAATTACAAAAAAATAAGATTATGAATCGAGATAAAAACGATCCTATTAAATTGAACCAAACAAAATTTTATGGAAATCGGTACAGTAGTTTAAAGATTAGCACAAACAAACACAAACAGGCGATTTATATATAAATATATATATTAATCTAAAAATAAAATCAGATCAAAAATATACAAAAGCGATCAACACTATTCATCAGAATGTAGAATTAAACTTTAGTTATAAAGAACTGACCTAAAAGAAAATGTTGCGAGATCTCTTGACCTCACTCGCAATAGGCATTGTACACACTGGTTATTTATGCTCCCAGGAGCGGAGAGCACTCAGAGATTATTAAGCACAAAATACATTAAAAAATAGGATAATATTATTTTTTATTTCTCAAAAAACCCGATTCGTTACTGCACCTTTTGTATACTAATCATTGTTGTGTACTACGCCTTATAAATTTAATTTCAGCTTCCCGTCTAATGGGAACAGGGCATGTAATAAGTGGATAATGACTTGTAGAGTACCTTAGTAACGAAAATCGTCTGTATCTTAAGGGAATATTGGACTTAAAATGTTTTAATAAAGACAGGATGATGTAACAAATACGCATGGGAATGATAAAATAACTCAAATAAAACATTGTAAGATTTTTTATTAAGTAGGAGCGCCAACAAACCCTCAATTTCGACTCGTTGCGCTCCCGAAATCTCTGGTGCCGTTTGAATATTGAGCGAAGCGTGCTCAGTGTAATGACTCTCGTTTCCCATTGACTTTAATGGGATATCAGTTTTTGGATGATTATTCCTCAACAACATTTTTTTAAACCATTTCCTCATGTATGCATGTGTGTGTGTTTCCTCATTTTTGATTGCAAAATTTCATAATTTTCTGTCAAGTAGTTTTCGAGCCCATTCGTAACAAAGAATGTGAAAAATCCAGTAGAACGCTCCGCTCGTTACGCTCGCTTCGCTCAATTGAAGTGATACCATATTAAAATTTCTATAAGATCTGTGTTTGCCATCTAATATACAGAAGCTTATAATTAAGTCAAAATTGTTAAATGAAGATTTTACCTGAATACTACTAATTTCGCTACAGTTAATGTCAAAGGACATTCATCACAAGATATTTATGTAAAAATATTTCCATGTCAACTACCAAAAGGAAAGCTTGATTGAAAAGGATATTTTTTTTCAATTTTTCTTTCCAATTCGAGTTCAAAGAACGCTTTCGTCAAAGGTAGTAAAGTTAGGTGTAGTTTTCGCTTACATCTTATCGCAAAGAAAGGTTTCCTGTCAAGGGCTGTCGATACGAAAGCTCTATTGTTCCTTCTTGGAAATAAAGGAACTGTGGAAGGTAACTCTTTAACGTCTTTTTATTTTAAGTGTTATATAAATTATTTTTCACACCCCTTAATTCAATGTTATTTGATCTTTGATATTATGCTAATACAATTTAACGGTTACGTTATATTATATGTATGTATATATATATATATATATATATATATTTCTTCTGTGATATAAATAGGATTTATATCACAGAAGAAATATTAAAAGTGGTTGTAACATTTTTATGACAGAGATAATAGTAAATGTATTTCTCAATTGGTACAATCGTACACAGATATATATATATATATATATATATATATATATATATATATATATATCTATCTATCTGTGCATCTTTATATATATATACACAAAGTCACAGAACGGAAGTCCAATTATTGTTCTAGTATTATAACATTTTTGATGTATGTATGTTTGTTACACGCATAAAACTACTAAACAGATTTATATGAAATTTAACAATAATATAGTTTATATAACAACCCACTACGATTAATAAATGATTAGTGTAGTGTTGTAATGTTGGATTACCATATATCGAGCTTAGCGCGTGCGAAGCCGCGTGCAAACCTTATATAAAATAATTTCATATTTTACAAACAGTCATTTGTTTAATAAGGGAACTTGGTATCATTCATTGTACAAAGAGAAAGCGGTCAAATGTCAAGGAGATAATTGTTTGAGCAGGAAATTAAAAGCATGTCGTAACTGGGACGATCCGAGTGACATGAACGACTACCGACTTTACCTACTTCTAATAAAGGTAGGGAAGATTAACAGGCTTTTTTGTTATTTTAATAAGGTTTTTAATATTTGTGACTAGATTATTAAATCAAAAAGGTATGGCTTTTCGATGCACCGTCGATTTACATTAGAAGATTTTTTTGCAGTATAATATACAAAATGGACGAAATTGTTTGACGGAAATAGGTTGATAGCCTTAGAATGTCAACCTTTTAAGTTATATAAAAACTAATTTCATTACATATAAACTAATTAAAAAATAAGAATTAGAAAAACAAACAAAATGTTGAGGAGCCCTGATTTAATTATATAAGAAAAGTGAATTAATATTTGCATAACAGCACACATTCAAATCCAGCACACACACACACACACACACACATCTTGATTATTTGTTAATCGCGGAAGTTACTCAAAGGTGAGGCTTTAGCATTTAATGTATGGGAAGATTGCTGTTTGTTGCATAATACGTGTGGGAATTATTAATTTAATATATATTATTATAAAACACGTTTATGTAATAAGTGTCAATATATTATTAGAACATATTTTACGTATTAATAATATAGGTACATTTTCTCATGACCCAAGCCCGGTCGTAAATAGAGTTTCGCAATTTATCTTTATCTTGCGCTGTTTCAAAATATATTGTGGGCTATTTATTGCACACTACTTTAGGTAGTCTACTAAATCTAGTGCACTATAATAAGTTACATGTACGCCTAACTTCAAACGACGCTTTCAACTTATACAGCTAATTGAAAAGGCATGGCATTAAAGATAGACACACTAACAGTAATTACGGGGTTTGCTTGTCTGTTTGTCTGAGTCATTGACGTGGGTGTTACACCGCCCGCGCACAGACGTCCCAACAATTGTTATATTTAATACTTTCATTCAGGATTCCCACGATTGTTTTGATTTTCATATTATACAATTATATATATATATACATTATACGAATGCTTTTATTGTATAATAAATTTCTGGGTATCACGTTTTGATAATTATACATGTAGTATTCATGACGCTTTGGTAATTATACATGTAGTTGTATACGCGATATTATTGTAATTATACATGCAGTTGTGTCATGACACTGGTAATTATACACATGATTGTAGATTATTAAATATACATACATATATATATAGTGTGGCTGCAAATAAATGTATTCCATAATGGATCCACATCATAAACCTTCTCACGGAAGTGTACATTTAATTTCAGTATCAGTTAAGTGTACATAATTTATGATTTAATGGATAGGGATGGATATTAATCCGTATCACAAAACGAGGGTTAGGGATATGATAATGTGGGATAAGAATTCTCTATGATTATCCTTAAAATTGTCATCAAAGGAAAAATGTATGATTATCCTTATATTGTCTGTTACGTTCGGACCCTTGGTTCCTTATCATGGGATGTTTCATCTCATTTTATTTAGGACAATATCACTGATTAAATGATTAAAAAAATAAACATATTAACAGAGTGCAACATTTTAAACCTTTGAATAAATTTCTTCAAAATTCTTTAATACTTATTATACTAAAATATTCGTTCTAGATGGTATTTCTGGTACTCGTTCGTTCCTCTCACACAGAAAGCTGTAAGAGATTTAAGGCTTTCACTGTTAGCCTTTTTTGGGTACGTGAATTTTCTCTTAATGCAATAAAGAAATATTTTTAATATAATTGACGTTAAGTAAAAAAATATAACGACTCGAATTGTTTCGTTACGTCAAAATAAGTATGAAATATTTTCATTTTTATATATATTATAGTATTGCGTTGTGTGGTTCTTGGACACTTGGAGCCCTAATGTTTAGTTTATTTAGTTAAGTATGGAATCAATAGTCCTGACTCCCATTTGATACAAAACTGATAATATTGATTAAAAGTGGAAAATATATAAATAAATAATTTAGCAGTCTTTTTAAACGTTAAATACAGATTAAACAAAACTTTTATGGTATTACAATAAGGTTTTTGTTAATATTATAAAAATTATCATAATAGTACATTGTGTACGTTAGTGAGGCCGTAGCAAGCTAACAAGGCCGTTGTTACATTTGGCGCACATACCAAGGTCAGATCGCTAAGCGACTGAGGAAACTGGATTTAGATCCGTTTAATTAAACTTACCATTAATAATAATATTCTAAATTTAAATTTTGTTCAAATTTTAATATGCATATTAGCTTTACATTTGCGTGTAACGGTCACTGTTATTCAAGATGGCGGGTTAATTTGAAATTATTCTTATCAAGAATAACATGAAAAAAAGACGCTTTATTTATAGTTACTATTGAGTTTAGGGTAAGAATATGGTAAGTTTTGGTAAAATATAATCAAATTATAATATATAAATCTGGTATATGAGGGAGAGGCAATAAATAACAGAGCTCACAGTATAGCCGTGGAAGATTCGTCCCTACCGGATTCCAATGTAAATCATATCGCCTGTGGGACTCCCGGCATTCCTTTATGTAAATTGTAAGATATTAATTTCATTTAATATAATATTGACTTTAATATTACATATAATATTATATATGTAACAAATATTCGCATATGGATTCGCGTTCGCAAGATTTCTGCTGATAGGTTAATAGAATTAAAATCCATTCATTTCTTGTTTTTAATATAACTTATTATTAATTTTCACTGCTTTTTGTCATTTGATATTACTTAACGAATTCTACCGGAGGTTCGCGAATGTTCGCGAATGTTCGATATGAAAAATTATATTCGTTACATCACTAGTATACTATATAGATGCTTATTCTATCGATAAAATATATTAAATATTCAATATACATTACGAATTACGACCGTATTGTTTGACAGTACGTACTACGAGTAAAGTTATGGACATGGAAACGAATGGTTGTAAAGTTGGAAATTTCAATACTGTCCCAAACACGCTAACGGGATGGAACGGGATAGAAAACGGGATAGCTAACAGGCAATTTTATTTTCTTGTTATTTAAAGATGTTAAGGAAATTCATACAAAAAATATATACAAGAAATAAGTATCAAGATTGTGTAAGTGATATTTATATATCTACAATGTATTATAAACAAAATAATAGCGCGTTGTATAGATCTTGATACTTGAAACGAACAATTATTCATACAAGATAGTATAGTCTGTGAACACTTCCTCAAAGTGCTAATAAGAGTTCAATCAAAAATTATATAATTTGATCACGATTTTTTTTTCTCACGACTCATCCAAATCAAACAACTTTTCATATTAATTAATTCATTATATATAATTCTTATATATTTGCATGTTTCTCAACAGTTGAAGATATATTAGAAATATTTTCTTAAACAACATGGAGTCACGTTCTAAACGAAAACATTCCACTTACTTTTGTATATATATAAATAGCCCACGTTGTGTTTTGTTTTTAAATTCTATGTATAATATATTTACTGTATACTTGACGTTAATATGACACAAAAATGACAAAGGCGTAAACACTAATTATATATATACTAGCTTATTCCCTCCCGCTTCGTTGGGCACATTATTAATTTGGATGTGAACTTATGTTGCTATGGTAACCGTTGTCATATTATCCGTTGCTATGGTAACCGTTGCTGTAGTAACTCTTACCCCCGCGTTAAGTGTATAGCTCCTACAGGTTAAAAGCTTATCGATATGCAAAAAATTCAAGTTAATCGGACATATAATATATATATATATATATATAGATTATAATATAAACTTATATAATAAAAAAACATTGTATGTATTTTTATCCTAAAAATAGACGTGACCTTTGTTATATTTCTTTGAAACGGACGGACGGACTCGTATCCTGTTCATACTAATTCTCTAGTATAGAGAAGCGTAATAAACAAATTATGTGACCACATGTATGAACACTACATACATACATACATACATACATTTTATATGAATGTACGTTTCATTCCATCTGACCGTGTAAGCTTATTTAAGTTCTCAGCTTCAAGGCTAACTGTTAACCCACATTTAATTGATAGTAATTGTTTGTATGTTGTATGTTATATATATATTAAGTTGTAATAAAATGTATGAGCGATCTATATATATATATATAAAATTAAAGGGTCTGTATGTAATTCTAAATTAACACTTTTTCACTAAATGCATATAAAAGTATATATTATACTTGTATAATAATAAAAAAATCTCTGCCTGACTCTTTGCTCCGGCTAATCTTCGAAACGACTGAACCGATTTTGACAAAACTTTTACTGGCGGATAGGTGATATTATAAGGAGTATCTTGGTTACTTTTATTATAAAAGTATTTACAGTAGGTAAATAAAAACACAAAGAAATAATAAACATTTTTTCACTTTTCATATTGTACATTCTTTGTCATAATAATATCTATAAATTCCCGTTCAAAAATCAGATCATATTTCATCAGACTTTATAAGAGGACGTAAAGTAACATAAATGAATTCACAATGAACACTTATCAATGATATGAAGTGAATATGTATATATATATAATGCGTGTTTAGTTTTTATGTCCGTCTGTACAGACGAGGCATCGCTTCCTCCGCTCTTTGTCTCGCCGCCTTCGTGACTAGCGTCGATTTGGTTTTGATGAAGTCAATGATAATTTACATCGTTATTCTTTAAGAATAAATCATTCCACTCGGATAGCAAGCGGATGATTTATACCTTATTTTAAAAATATTCCTCTGTCTATCTGTTTCTTCTAATCTGTGAAACGGCTTGACCGAATTAAGCAGAACTTTCACTAGACAGCTGTTGTTATAATGAGTAACTTGATTAATAAAAAAAAACATTTCGAACGAAGCTGCGGGCTAAACGAGTATACAAATATAAATCTGTTTCTAGTTTAATTAATACCATAACGCTCTTACATAATCGTAAAATATTAAATTATCGTCTTGATATCAAGAGGCTTTTCATCCCAGAAGCGACTGGGAGCAATTTGTTCAGCGACGGGGTCGTCGAGGGGTCAGTGGACCTTAATTAAACCCACCAATTCGTTATCACAAACTTTTGCTATAAAGATAGAGGACTTGGGACCTTTTCAGTACCTTTTAGATTTGTATGCTGTTAGAAATCAAAATATAAAACATTTATCGATTATTGTATTAGCTTTAGTTATTTTTCTAAAACAGAAAAATTATTAATTAATTAATTATATATATATAAAATGTTACATGTCGGTACGTTTAACATTTTAAATTACTACTAGAAAACAACGTACAAAAATATCAAATAATTTCATTCATTCAACGATGAAGGATAATTGAAAAATCACAATTTGGATGTGAAGTCGGGTGTAAACGTATGATTCATTGGGGCTAAAGATAAAAATTGGGTTGATAAACGAAAAATACATTTTCACCGAAATGTAACTTTATTTAGGAGCAAAACGAGACCCGAGGAAATGTATGTTTGATATGTACGGAAAAACAAATATTATAACAACGTTTTTGTATGTGTGTATGTAATTTGTTCAGGCACATTATATATATATATATATATATATATATATATTATATATATATATATATTATATATATATATATATATATATATATATTGATAAACCAAAATAATGTTATATATAAGATAATTTTTTTTTTTTATGACATTGTTAAATTATTATCAAATAAATGTTTCTTGTCTAACTAACTACATATAAAAAGAACCCGTGTCACGATGTTCGTCTGTTAATCTTCGTCCACTGAATCGATTTCAATGAAACTTTGTAGATATGTATTGTTTGGTCAAATTTAAAAGATAGAATAGTTTTTATCTCGATTAATAATCTTCAAATTTTTTTTTATACCAAGTTGAGGGTTTTATATATAAAGGATTAATTACATACACGTTCTATAAGTTTCCAATAGATGGCGGTGTTATTAACAAAATTTAAATTTAATAGTACTGAAGTAGCAGGCAATAACATACACACACACACACACACACACACACATATATATATATATACATATATTATTAGACAAAAGGTTATTAAGGTCAAACTGATAATTGCTATCCACAGTTGGTCTTCAAAAATACAATGAAGAACGTAAATCCAATCAAAGGAGCATTGTAACGCGGGCTGGACGCTGGATTAGAAACGCTATTGTGATAGCGATAGCAATCCAGCGATAAGTGAATGGCACCTAATTAAAAAAGAGGGACAGATAAGTGTATCAATTGAAGTGAATCACAGATGTTAATGCATTGGGGGCAGATGGTTGCAAAATGTTATATGATATCAATTAATATTATATATATTTATATATATATATATATATATATATATATATATATATATATATATTCTTTTATAAAATTATAACCATATAATTTCAGTGCTAAATATTACCTGCTATATTTTTTTACCTTTCTTATTCCATAGTACGAAGAAGGCAGTATTTTTTTATTTAATTATAATAAATAGATCTACAAGTGTTACCATATTAAGAGTACAAGGAGAGATTAATAAAAAAAATTTAAAATTTCAATTCGACACAGTTCAAAAGTCGCGAAAGCAATTAGTTCGGGCGCGTCAGACATCTGGCATACATCACGAGGCTTACCAAAATGATAGTGATAATGTTTATGGCCACTAATGTATTATATAATATTAAAGTCATTATACTGACGTTACCATGACCGACCGAGCGGTCACGGGAGGGTCCTCTATAAAATGATTATACTTAAACGGGTCTTTTGTATCGGTTAGAGGCGGCACGTGCTCAAAGAACACGTTAAGAGCGGAGCGATTTAATTCTAATCAAAGGATGCGAGGCAAGTTACTTAGATTATCCTAACGTTGCAAGGAAATTATTACACACACACACACACACATACACACGCGCACACACACACACACACACACACACACACACACACACACACACACACACACACACACACACACACACACACACCATCAGTCTGTATATAATCGAAAATTACTATTTAATGAATAACAAATTATCTGTACTTATAAATAAAATTCAAAAATCGAATCCACGGTTGATCACACACCTTAATATGTACCCTCGAAATTTAAATTTCGAACACCAACTCTCAACCAATAAAAGTGATCGCATTTTAAATTTAGAAACCCAGTTACCCAGTGATCGTGACCGACGAACGACGTGAATTCAAAATTAACTTTAAATAAATGATTGTTAATGTTTTTTTAAAAACAACAGTTTAAATAACCATTCGAATTAATTATAATTTTACACGGACGCGTGCCGTCCCAGCTGTTGTTATAAAAAAAACTATACAATACAAATGCGCCCGGCGATGCTTTTATTATTATTAGTGCATTTATACGCTCAACCACATGGCTCTTTTTGTTGATATTATCAATTCAATTGGTTGGATAAATACAACTATAGTTACAGAATGGTCCCACTCATAAATATTATATATATATTGTAAAAAATTAATTAAGATAGATAGATAGTCTAGATATATAGATCTCCTAGATATAATTCTAACATATGTTCCAATTACATTAACAAAGAACAAATTTGGAACAAAGTTAGCAAATAAACAATAATATATATAAATCAATCAATAATTGCCCCACTGACACCATTTACACAATCAACTTTATCTCCAAAATTAATATCTAATACATACATGTGGTGAGTTACTTGATATGATTAAAGAATTTAGATGATAAGGTCATTTTATTGAATCAATATTAAAAATATCAAGCAGTCAATCAATCAATCAATCAATCAATACAGTAATAAATAATTATTGTATACAATTATTGGATACACGCACACACACACACACACACACACACACACACACACACACACATGCACAGATGCACACACAATCAATTTATAAAATGGAAAAAACATAAGAAGAAATAGAAAACAAAAAGATGACCTGTCCATCTTTTTATTTGCAATAAATGATTTGTTTGATATAACATTTTTTAAGGTAACAAGTAACAAATATAACATTTATTTGGTTAAAGAAAAATGTTATTTTATCGAGTTTGTAACTTTTAAATTCGATATACGTAAGTTGAACAATTTTAGATCGTGACAGGAAATCTCCTGACGATTATATAATAATATTGCTTGGTTACCCTTGCAGCTTATTTTGATACGTTATGGTATATATATATATATATATATATATATATATATATATTTGTCTGTTTGTTATGTAATAACATAAATTGAACAAGTTTTTATTTAGTGGATAATAGTTACCAAGTACCAGGAAAACATAAACCCGTAGTATTTCCCATCGAGATGATTTATTAATCATTAAAGCCGGATGAATTATTAAAGCTAGTTGTGTTTATTCTAGGATTCGCGAGGTCAATGACCTTGCTAGGATCACTAAGATGGCAGTTAGCCAGCGTCACTTATATTTGATACCTGTACTACTAAATATACATATAAATAACATTTTAATTTGTCGGTTCGTTCATTTATGTTCTAGTTAGCCCTTACATATACAAATATATATATATATTAAAATTAACCAAAGAAAACAAAATACAGTAGTACTTAAGTCATAAAAGGATTTTAGCATCAAATAAAACATTTATACTTTACCGCGAGCGTAGTCATTATTTTGAATGAAATGTATCTCTTTGAAGATGTATCGTGTGTCACAAGCATTCGCTATATATAAGAGTGATCTGTTGGTTTGTGTCAAAAGTATGCACCGATCGAGATCAAACTTTGACACGATACGATATGATTTTTATCTTATCTTATCTATATCTTTTTTTATTTAATCGATACTCATTCCCCTCTTCTACAACAATAATGATATTTGAACATTTTTATTGATTTTGTTTTAAATGTAAAAAAGCTTATATGTAACCTATAGTTACAGTTTCAGTAATCACTTGTATGTTTTAATAAGCTAAGTGTCTTTAGTGTCTGGCATCTGTTTCTTACCACGTAAGTACTGTCACGAAGAGACAGATATATATATTTATATATATATATATATATATATATTCAAATTTTGATAGAGATTATTAGCTTTAAAGATTACTTTCTACTTAACTTATATCAACTTAAATATCTTCAAACATTTGATATATAAACTTTATATAATTTTTATGTAACTTCAAAAACATTATTAATATAATTAGTTGTTTATAATTGTTGAGTTTATAATTAAGTATTGTTTGTGTAGTGTTATATTTCACTTAGCACCCGCCACGTGCAATGTCGTGTACCTCTGGGAGCGCGTAGGTACCTCATGACTATTTTAAGGGTGCCGGTGGATGGATGACGGGAGACGTCGTCGGTTCATTGTTTTTTTAACGTTTAGGAGAAAAGTTTGTTGTAAATCTATTTACGTATAGTAATTGACAACCTTTTTGTGTGTTATTTCTTAGGTAATTTAAAAAAACATATATATATACGGAAAAAATCCGTTTCCGTCGAGTTATGTTACACAAATTCTTAATAAAAATATTTTGATGGACGAATTTTTGGACAGACAGACGAGACAGGTCGAGATGGGCGTGTGCGTGTATAATTTGTTACATAGTAGACAATGATGTGTAGGAAGTTGTGTGAATGCACCGGTGGTCGCCCACTCGTGTAACTGTGAGCTCCAAAATATGACCCCGGCGTTACGAAATTAAAACGGGTTTATTTACCTTTACAGACTAGATTTAAATGAGAATCTATTAATGGCGGTTTGTATAGAAAGTTGAGAAACACGGATATACACGGACGGACATTATATATATATATATATATATATGAAACTGAATGGTATCTATTTTGTTACGTAAAAAGTTAAATATTTAGAATATATAACAAATAAAAATATATAAATAAAATTGAAGTGTCTGTTTGTAATTTCAAATTAACAGTATCTCACTACATCCATATTAAAGTATATACGGTACTTACATAAAAAACAGAATTTCTTTGTGTGTCTGTTCTAATCCGAAACGGCTTCATCGACTTCAACAGAACTGGACAGCTGTTATAAGATCACTTGAGCTACTTATATTTTAATATATACACATAAAATAATATTTATAATGAAATTATATGATAATAAAATCTTTTATCACCAATTTATTATCAACAAACATTTATATGGACCTCAATTATGAGTCACTTTTGAAATCGGGTTTATGCCTCGTTAGGTACGTGACTATAACATCACTTGTTAAAGGGACCTGCCCTTGGATGGTTTTAATTGTTTTGACACATTTAAGGGCTCCCACTGAGAGTGCGAGGGAAAATGAAAGTACTGACTGATTTTATATATATTTTTAATGATTACTACTATCTTATCGCTTGTACATTCTTATTAAAATATACGTATTTCTTGGTATATAAATAAAAAACGAATTTATCCTGTCCGTGCATTGACTGTAAAGTGGAGTCCTGATTGATATTCCAGTATATTGAATCGAAGACCGATGTATAAGGAATGCATTCTTTATACTTCACTCAATTCTTCAATTTAATGCCTCTCAATGTCAGTCCTTAGTTATCATCTGTATTGTCAAGATCACCGGACCTTCTTATAGATAAAGAAATAATAATACAAGGTTACCATTTTATAATAATAATAAATCACGGTATTGATATTTACCGGTTACGAGGTCACTATGAACCCCGTATGTGCCCAAAAGTAAGCCAAATTTTATAGTACAGCTGGTTAAACATATAAATAAGAAATTTGCTGGTTATGATACGAGGTCATAAGGACCCCGTATCGGTTTATAACTCCAAATTCCAAAGTAAAGCTGTTTAAACATAATAGATGATGAAATTAAATGTGTTAAATCAGTTAATTTTATTGCACGGTAGAGTTATAAAGTCCAAGGTATCAAGTGTCGGTGTTCACAAAGCATTATATGATACGCTGAATGTGTTTGCTTTCACTCGTACGAACACAAGAAACTATACGTATAGTAGTCAAGATATAGGTCGATAACACGATAAAAATGTACTTCAAGTAGGTACTTGCAACACTGATCTAGAATCCACTGGTGTTTTTTGGATTTGGTTTAAAACTTTTATACTTTTTTTCTTTGATATAAATTTATCATATTAATATGTGGAAGTTAAGTTGTTGACTCATTTGCAGGATTCATATTATAATGTTAAACATTGTTAACACTAAACCTACCGACAATTCTTGTATACCTGTTCCTACCGCACGCCGTCAAATTGACCGGTAATTAAAAGTTATTTTATTATATAACGCAGATAATAATGGAAATAACTAAAATTAAAGAGTGTAGAAAATATTATATGCATATTCTAAGAATTGTCATGTAGTTTGATAACGATATTATAACGTTTAATGTGTAAGTTTTACAAAAGTTTAAGAACGGTCAATTTGACCGGTACTTGGTAGGTTTAGTGTTAAATTTCATTCACCTATTGAGTTTGTGGACACTTCTCAGTAGTAGCGTTCCGGTGGTAAACTGACTGACTACACTGACCTTTTTATAATAATTGACGATTCAAAAGTGTGTGTAAATGTACTCTTGCTTTAACGAACTAACTTTTTAAGATTTAACTTTTAACTACAATTTTTTATTACTTATGCTTTTATCGTGTTATAGTCATTCAGTTTTTACAACCCAATATATATATATATATATATATATATATATATATATATATAAACAGACGTATATGTAGGGTTGTTTGTATTACACCCTATCCCTCCCACAGTTCATTGTTCAAATCTTATTTCCATCACAATACCCGATACTTGGCTTAGCGCCATCACATTCTCCCGTACTTAACCGAAGCACTTTTCAGAAATAAAATTTCAAATCTCAAAGAATATTGCACATTTCGGTACTAAATTCTTATTATTTTAGAAGTAGTTATTTTATTCATATATATTATAGATATTTCTGTCTAATAACAAAATAAATAATATAATTTATTGATGTGTTGTAATAATATATATATATGTGTGTGTGTGTGTTTTCCTTTATGTGTGTGTTACTGTATATCTGTAATAAATATTTTTTTCAAAAAAATCATACAGAATGTTATTGTATAGCAGAAATTTAATTTGCAAGTAATGAGATGATGCTGGCTCGTTACAAAAAGTACTTTTTTTCGGAGGTCATTAAACTTATCCTTAAAGTAATCCATCATAATGACTTCCTCTCCGGTCGAAGAGCGCGCTAAATTAAGCAAATGAGATACAAGGAACTAACCTCAAACAAGAATACCTTGAAATATTAATTTCATATTAACACTAAACCTACCGACAATTCTTGTATACCTGTTCCTACTGCACGCCGTCAAATTGACCGGTAATTAAAAGTTATTTTATTATATAACGCAGGTAATAGTGGAAATAACTAAAAGTAAAGAGTGTAGAAAATATTATACGCATATTCTTAGAACTGACATGTAGTTTGATAACGATGTTATAACGTTTAAAAATGTGTAAGTTTTACAAAAGTTTAAGAACGGTCAATTTGACCGGCACTTGGGAGGTTTAGTGTTAAAAAATAAAAACACTATAAAGACAATAAAATATAATTTTTAATCGACTTTTAAAAGATAAAAAAAATACATTGCATTTTTAGTTTATTTCGTAATAAGATGTTCTGTGATAAGACTTATCACTTAGCGATAAGTGTTATCACCGTCTGTGCATTCGCGTGTTATATATATAATTAACTTATCAATGTTTTACAACACACATATATATATATATATATATATATATATATATATATATATATATATTATTACAGCGGAATATTTCTATTAATTTTATATTAAGACATTTTTACTTGCGACTTCGCGATTTTTTTTGTAAATTTTTGAGGGTATTTTAACAATTTGTTATAGGACTTCGAAAAATTATATATAAGATGTCGCTCTCAGTTCAGTGGGCATCGCGCAGGTGGGTAACGGCGGGTAACGGCTCACAGTGAAGCCGGTTGCTTCAGGGAGACAGGGGACAGGGGACATTTGCGACCGTCTTAACGGTCTTAGTCTTGTGTTACTCTATACGTATGCAAGTCTTACAATAGTAAGTTAAACAATTATCACATAATTCTTATATACATCGCGTTTAACATTATTATATATATACTTTTATTATTTTGTTAAAATTTTTAACGTGTTTTGATTTTATTTAAAGTTGTACTGCAATGAAAAATTATAGATATACTAATAATAAAAACAGATTGCGATCGTCTGCTATAGTTAAACGATCACGTTAGACGTCCACAATGGGGTGGCTCACCCCAGCTCACGGGACTCGTTTTACGGCTTTTAATAATTTTGGTGTAAGCTGCACTGATTGTTAATGGCAGCTGCTCGGTTTAAAGATTATAAATACAATATATTTAGTTTTTTAACTAACTTGTAAATATATAAGGGATTAACACATTCGAGACCGCTGACGTGAATTCACGTCATTTCAAATTCTATTCATGATTGCCGTTGACGTGAATTTGCGACATTCCAAATTACTATACTTGAGTGCCGCAAACAAATTTTATACTTTTTATCCTCCCCTTGACGATAAGTCTGCGGCAACTAGCTTCAGAATTTCATTATATTAGCCGATACTTAGAATTAGAAAAATAGAAAATTATGCTCGAATGTTTTAAGACACTATATCCTTAATAATAGTACATAAATGACAGTGCATCCATATATGGTTAATATGCGCTGCCGAAACAAGTAACGAAGACAGTTCATTCACCCACACCACGAATAAATCATGATACACACAGACGTTAAGTTAATATGAAATAATATATATAATAATATTCTTAATAAGATAGAAATCTTTGCATGCACCAAAATCTATTCAGGCTAAATTGACAAGCACTCCAATAGTGACAGATTAGTTTTAAAGATTGCATCTTAACAACTTACTAACATTGAGTTGTAGATTGAAAGGATAGGAGAATATATTCAGGTTAAGGAATGTAGAAATATCACTTAAAATAACAAAAATATCGACTACAATTTACCATTCATAGACAGGACCTACATATATATAGATATAACTAAAATTGAAGTCTGTTCGGAATTCTAAATTACTATTCACTAAGTGCATATGAAAGTATAAACGTTAGACAAAAAAAAAGCTGTCTGTCTGTCTGCTTGATCCTGCTAATCTCTGAAACGACTTTCACTAACGCGCAGACGAAGTCATAGGCACAGCTAGTTAAGACATAAATTCATAGTTATATATTTTATACGTAGATTTAATCATTGTATAGTTGTAAAAAATAAAAGATTTTTTATTTAATATATTTAGTTTTCCTGTACATATTACTCACTATTTATTAGTATCATTATTGTTATCTATAAAATACATTTATAATTTTCACCTTTACCTTTGTCATACGATAAAAGATAAACAATAGTGAAATGTGATGTGCGACACGAAAGCGATTATCATTTCGTGGAACACGCAAATATATATATATATATATATGCAATTATACACGGACATATTTTCAAATTACAAATACCTAAAGTCCAAGGTCGATCGTATTGCTGAGTCATGTAATGGATCTTTATTTGGTGTTTAAAAAAATTAAGATCTCAGATGAATGACTCTAAATTATATAGTTGATATAAAAAATATTGATAAAAATACAGTTTATTGTTATTTCTATGTAATAATTTTTATTTAAAATTATATTACGTTTATATATTTTTTTAACTAATTTATATATAGTGTTTCTTATAGTTTTTATATTAAATACTTCATTTCATCTCCCGTTTCAGTATCCATGGAACTAGCTATCCTATATTCAGTGTTATCCATATCCCATGTCATCCATCCCATGTCCCAATATATCAAAGAGGAACACCCATTAATAGTGACATCTGTGACAATTAAACACATTCCTTTAAGTACTTCCTTTATCTATTGAAGGTAAAAATTTATAGGGCGTGCTTTTTAATAATACTACGTACTTACAAATGGAACCGATTTCAAAAAAACTGCAGGAGGTCCCACAGAACTTGACGGAGGTCTAGAAATAAAAGGGAAAGGCGTTTCCCAAGGGTTTGCTTCAAATGCACTATAACAAATGAATTTGTTTTAATTTAAATATTAAGAGTATATTTATATATTTCTATAAAAAATATTTAAAAAAGGGATCACTCAAATATGATAAAAAAACACCGGAAGTGGTAAAGGTGTGTCGGGATGTTAATAAATTCTTTATATAATTTATTGCGTAAATTCAATATATATAATGACAATGACCGAAATGACGAACAAACAGGCATGTAGTCTTTGACAGTCACACGCTGTGCACGTTTGTACGGACCATTATATGAATGCACTATAATGGAAATTTCCAGCCTTTGTTCGATAAAAAAATACCAATTTTCATATGGACAATGGACATGATAAAAAAACGACAACGTCCGACGATAAATGTAGAGAAAAGTTTGATATATATAATATAATTATTATATATTATTAATAATGTATCAAACTATTATCACCCTACTTCCCTTCTTCCTCCAGTGCGGTTAAGTTGAACAAAAGGCAGGACTTCCGATCAGCTGCTGTTTGCCCCTCAGTTATGTGGCTTCTCTAGCCAAGTTTGTAAGTCATTACGCCCCAAATATACGAAAAAATATTTAAAAAAATGTATATTTTATCATTATATTGTACTAGCATTGCCCATGACTCCGTTCGCGAGGAATATATTTTTTATTAGCCTAAGTTACTTCTTATGATATTGGCCAGTGAAAGTCCTGTTAATATCCAGCCGTTTCATAGATTAGCAAGACCAAACAGACAGACAGATGAAATAAAAAAAATAAAAAAAATGTAAATAACATATATACTTTATTATACATTTACTGAAAATTTATTTGGATTTACAAACAAACACTTTAATTTTATTTATATCTATACATTAAACTAATTTTTACATGAGTTTATACTCTTATTAAACAGATTAATCCGCACCATACGTTGTATAGAGGGGTGCACTAAGTTTATTACCAAATAATTACACAAATTATTCAATCATAGGCCCCTTGAACACTTAGCGGGATTCCTTCCTTGAACATATCAGGGAACATGTTCAACAACCAATTAATTTCATTTAATACAAATAATTCATTTTTTTTTTATACTATTTATTCTACGTTGATTGTACGGTTCAAAAGACTGATATATAATATATTTCTGTTCTATCATCGTTGGTATGTTGAGATATTCCAGTCTAGCGATGCCGATGCCATCGTTAATCTCAGTGTATTATTAGCGTGGGTTTTTAAAGTTCATTGTCACAACTCTGAATATAATGATCTGTATTGACACCAACATTGTCTCATAGCTGAGGCCTGATTAACATGTGATTTTGAAGTTATGCGAGATAAATATGCAAGATGTTACTTGTAACCTTGATACAATGAGGTTCATTGTTACACCGGTGACGCTGTCATGGCCAGTAGGGCTAACAGCAGAGACAAACAAAAAAAAAAAAAAGAGGTTCATTAATAGTTTGTTAATGACCTACAATTATTAATTATAGATTATTGGCTCGTATAAATCTTGTTGACCTTAACGGATAAATATTTAAAATGGCCGACTGGAACACTTGTAATTGGCTCGATTTATTTAAATATGTATATAACATCTAATATGGTACAAGTAAAAATATAATATATTAGATTTCTCAATGATATGATAAAACAAAATTTAATACAAATAATATTAGAACGTTATTCGCTTCTAATCTATACTTGGATATATTACATGGTACATACGTACAATAGATATAGATAGATAGATATATATAGGATACTATTATATACACGAATATAAGGATAAAAACATAAAATTATATTAAAAATAACGGAACATAGGAGGTAGAGTACAAAATGGCGGTCTTATCGCTAAGTGGCGATTTCTTCCAGACATTTCGGGCGCGTCAAATATGGTATTATGGTTCAAAAATATACATGTATATTATATTTAAAAGATCAACTCAGGTCGTATTCAGTAATAACACAGAACAAGATTTAACTATTGTTTTATTATTCACTGTTCATTATTCACTGTTCATAATTCACTTATTTACTCACTTTAATGTTTGTATTCACAATTCAACGATTCAATCCTTAATGACACTATATTTGTATATCAAATTTTACCAGACCACAAAACGTTTTTCCCCTTTCACAATGCACTCTCCAGTTGCCATATACAATAATTTACTTTATGGTGTGTATGACAGTATTACAATAATAACATATTTGAATAATGTACTACAATAAAAATACTATAAATCATATCATCAAATAATTATCTTACAGCTCGGCCATCCTTATTAAGGTGGGTCCTCACACCAAATTTTAATCTACATCAAAACAGTTAAAATAAATTTTACATTCTTAATATATTATGATGCTATTTTAACATTGCAATGAAATTTTATTACATACTTAATCAATATTTTATTTCGCCTAATAGTTTTACATAGTTTTTAATTATAACCATTTTAAAATTTACTCAAGAATACAGTCTAATTATTTTATTATAATTTAATCGATCAATTAATCATTATTCACAATCACAAAATCACATGGTCTGTTATGATCTGCGAACATCTGTGCGATCACAAATTCACATGGTCTGTCATGATCTGCGAACATCTGTGCGATCACAAAATCACATGGTCTGTCATGATCTGCGAACATCTGTGCGATCACAAAATCACATGGTCTGTCATGATCTGCGAACATCTGTGCGATATCAAAACCGATACCATTCCCTTTCTGCACTGTAAGCTCATAACCCATGTTCCTTTGTCATCATCCTTCAATCATTATTGTGATCTGTAATCATCTGCGTAGTTAACGCTGACTACTCACAATACTGACTCCATAATGCACTGTAAGCTCATAACCCATGTTCCTTTGTCATCATCCATCAATCATTATTGTGATCTGTAATCATCTGCGTAGTTAACGCTGACTACTCACAATACTGACTCCATAATGCACTGTAAGCTCATAACCCATGTTCCTTTGTCATCATCCATCAATCATTATTGTGATCTGTAATCATCTGCGTAGTTAACGCTGACTACTCACAATACTGACTCCATAATGCACTGTAAGCTCATAACCCATGTTCCTTTGTCATCATCCATCAATCATTATTGTGATCTGTAATCATCTGCGTAGTTAACGCTGACTACTCACAATACTGACTCCATAATGCAAATCAATTCTTTCACTGTAACATCTCGTCCAATCACCAATCATCTATTATAAACTTAGTTTAATAACACTTTGTATTTCTATTGGAACTGTTACATCATATAATCATATCAACACATCTCTCACACTCATCTCAACTCTTTTCATTTTTACTTAACATGCCTAATCGTTCATTATCTTATCGTATATGTATAGTTTATAATCGAAAACTATTTATCACTTTCGTAATTAACAATATTAGTGTCGCTGTCGTTTTCGCTGTCGATTTCTTTAAAATTTAACCATGGGTGAATTTTATCAATTGAAATAATATTTTCATACTTTTTATTTCCTCTTCTAGTAAGAGGAGTATCCTCGACTAGAAATCTATCGTTCGGTAGTATTTTAACAATTCGGTAAGGCCCATGGAATTTAGGCATAAGTTTCTTAGATTTCCCTACTCTATCCTTGTCAAACATTGTTCTTTCTATTCTTACAAGATCACCTTCATTGTAACTCGTTGGTAATTTCCTATGTTTGTCGAATCGGTCTTTTGCATACTCCTGTTCCTTTACGATTTTAGCTAACGATTCATTTCTCAAATCTACCAAATCGTTACCGCTAACCCTATCTACAGTTTCATTAATAACATCATTAAGTATATTTGATGCTGTACTTGTAATGTTATACCCAAATAATAGCTCGGACGGACTTTTTCCCGTTGTTTTATTTATTGATGTATTTATGCCCAATTGAACTTCTCCTACATATTCATCCCAAGTATTATCATTCTTATCATGACATTTCGTACTCAAAGCTTCCGATATTGTCCTATTGTAACGCTCTACTTGTCCGTTTGCTCGAGGCGTTGCTACTGCATTTAAAATGTGCTTAATATTGACACTTTTCATAAAACATTTAAATTTTGAGCTCGTAAAACATGTACCTCTATCCGTAATTAATCGTGAAGGTGTCCCAAAATAACTAAAATGATCTTTAAATATACGAATGGCGGTTAAAGTCTTTGTTTTTAACGGGAGTAATATTGACATATTTTGTAAAAGCGTCAATAATTATTAATAAATACGTATTGCCTCGCCGTGAACGAACGAAAGGACCTAAATGATCTGCGTGTAACGTGTGAAAAGGTTTATCAGGTTTTGGAATAGGGTGCAACAACCCCTCTTTTGGACCTCCAGGCATTTTGTGGTAAGCACATTGTAAACACGCAAAAACGTATTTTTTTGTGAAGCGACGCATTTTAGGAAACCAAAATGAACGTGACAATCTTTTATATGTCTTGTCATATCCAAAATGACCCACTTCATCATGATTCATTCTTAATAGCTGCCACCTCACCGATTTAGGTACTACCCAACGAATTCCGCCTTCTACTATCCTGTATACATGGTTACCCTTCAATTGGTAATTTTTATATATGTCTACAATATTTTTCGTATCCTTGTCTACTAGAATTTCTCGTATTCTCTTAACATCATCATCTGCATTTTGTACAGTTGCGATCCAGTCTTGGATGTCTAAGGTAAGAATATCAATTACGTGAACCTTGTCCACAAGAGTGGGCTCGCTGACCGGAGCACGACTTAGAGCATCAACATGCGACATCTTTGACCCTGACCTATACTCTATTTCACAGTCGTACTCCTGTAGCTGCATCCACCATCGACCTATCCTAGGAATTAAATCTCTTTTTGTCATTGTTGTCCGTAGCGCATTACAGTCTGTTATTATTTTAAATTTTAAACCCAATAAATAAACTCTAAATCTATTTAAAGATGACACTACAGCCAAAGTTTCCAAGTCATATGAATGCATTTTTTTTTCGTCGTTTGTAGTTTTTCGACTGTAATAAGCTACAGGTTTCATGAATCCGTCAGTGTTACGTTGCATAAGGATACCTGCGACACCGTATTTCGATGCATCTGTGTGCAACTCGGTTTCTGATTTTACGTCATATAATGCAAGTATAGGTCGTTCGATCAGCTTAGTTTTCAAAATTTCAAATGCTTGCTGATGTTCGTCTGTCCATTTCCAAGTAAAATGTTTTTTTAAAAGGTCTGTTAACGGTCGTGCAATTAAAGAAAAATCTTTGACAAATCGTCTGAAAAAACTAGTTAACCCAATAAAACGTCTAACATCGTGAATGTTTTTGGGAATTGGAAAGTCAGATACTGCAGCAATTTTTTGGGAACCAGGTCGAATACCTGAACCACTAACTTCAAAACCTAAAAAATCTATTTTCTTAAAAAAGAAAAAACATTTTTGCAATTTAAGAGTTAATTTTGCATTTTGAAAAATACTCAACACTTCATCTAATCTAACTAATCCTTCATCAAAAGTACGCGCAGGTATTAATATGTCATCCATAAAAACTAAGACATAAGAAACGTCAGAGAGAATTTTATTCATCGTTCTTTGAAAAACTGATGGCGCATTTGCCAAACCAAAAGGCATTCTTTTAAATTGATATTGACCATCAGGAGTTACGAACGCAGTTTTATCTTGTGAATTTTCGTCGACAGCAATTTGATAGTATCCAGACGCTAAATCCAGACTGATAAACAATGAATTTCCCGCCAAACGGTCCAGTTGATCATCGATCAATGGTAAAGGAAAATGCTCTTTTTTAGTCTTTCGATTGAGAGCGCGATAATCAATACAGAGACGCTTATCACCGGTTTTCTTTTTGATCAGAAGAACTGGGCTAGCATAAGTTGAATTTGACTCACAAATTATATCCGCATCTAACATTTCCTTAACCATTGATTTAACTTGTTCTCTTTCTGGGTAAGGTAATCGATAGGGCCTATAGACTACAGGATTGGTATCAGTTAATTCTATTTGTATTTTATCAACATTTGTAAAACCTAAATCTGTCAAATTATGTGAAAAACATTCATTAAAATTTTGTAGTAAATCTTTTAACTGATGGACCTCATTTCGAGACAAATGTTTGTCATAGTTAAGCAAGTCACTCGTTTTAGAATCATTAAAATCCAGTAAATTGACATTTAAACTTTTATCCGTTCGTAATGCTCGTGTTAACAAAAATTCTCTACCGAATTTTAATACCTTAGTCGATATATTTTGAATCAATAAAGCTCCCTTGCCGTTTAAAATATTATATTCACCAGGCATCAAATAATATTCTTTGCCGGGTAACCCTCTCAAAGAACCATTAACATACACCGTACCAGAGAATTCGATATCCGTGGAAATGTTAGCGATAGCTATATTGTTAGGCAAAATCTCGATGTTATTACAAAGTGTAAGTTTTAATTTCGAAGAACAAGTCCTTCTAAATATTAATGAATTATTAGTTTTCATTATAGTGATACCTGGTGTTTCCGTAAAATTGTGACCAATCAATACTCCGTATTTAACGACATGGTCCTCAACGACATAAGCTTCGATCAATTCTGTTATTCCCTGTATTTCGATATTAATTAAAGCTTTTCCGATTGGCAAAACGACATTTGAACCTATGCCTCGTAAAGTTGGCATCTGACCTACTGACCATTGAATCCCTAAGCTTTCGGCAATACTACGACGCAATAATGTACATTGACTGCCTAAATCAACATAGCCTTGCTGAAGCTGACCATTAAGTTTAAGATTTACAAGATATTTATCATTACTCGTATTAGAAATGGTGTCTAACGCCAAAACTGACTTTTCTCTATCTATATGTGGTTTGGATTTATCAACTGATAATTTATAACAATTAGTTGTCAAATGACCTAGCTTATTACATATGTTACACTTTAAAATTTTTTTTGTACATCTAAAACTAAAATGACCGGGTTCATTGCAATTGAAACACGTTATTGGTTTCGCATTCTCAGTATTTGATCGGATTGATGACGTATTTATTTGATTATTAGTAGTATTAATAATATTTGAATTAAATCTTTTGTCAAAATTAACCCTTGATTTACTATCCGATTCACGCGGCTGTTGTTTGACGGATTGAAAATATTTTAAAACCTGTTCAGGTTCTTCACATTTAGCGGCTTTAGCTCCCAATCTTAAATTACGATCTTCTAATCCGTATAATAAACAATCTACCGCACGTTTACCTTTAATATCACATCGATTTAATAAATTAATTTTCTGATAATAATATAACTCCAGTGAGTCGTTATATTTCACCCGCTTAGCTAACATTTCCGTTAAAAGTTCCGCATAGTCATCGCTTGATGGAAATGATTCAATTAATTTAACCTTCCATTCCGACCACGAAAACGACATCGACGGCAGAGTTTGATACCATGTTCTGGCCACACCACTTAATTTTGGAAGAGCGTAATGAATCACTTGATCATCACTCCATTTATATAACCGTGCACACTCTTCAACTTTGTTAAGCCATGTATCCATAGTCTGCCCCTTGACCATCGGATCAAACTCTGGTATCACATTACCTAATACAGGAAACTTATTGCCTTCGGAACGATTACAAACAATTGACTTAATTAATTCAGTTAATATTAATTGAGTATTTTCACATTTTGAATTTGAACGACTCACGCGCCTTGTTTGTCTTCTCGATCCGTGTCGTCGTCTCTCGTGAACATCTAAGTCCGCTGCTGAACTTGACTCAACCTCACTGCTGCTATTGCGACGATTGTCACTTTTCTTCATTTTTCGCTTTCGTTCAGGCGTCAGGGAATCACGACTCCGAGTGCTCGATGATTGTATTCGACCATCATGTTCACCTTGACTTATGTTTTCACGATCTTTACTACGATAACGTAGAGTTTTTCGACGATGGCCCTGTTTACGGGGCGACTTTTTACGCTTTCGGCCGGCACTTTCTCTATCACTGTCCATATTGAGCGTTCACAAGAATTTTTATTCGAAACTTTTTAATACGTAAATCACTTTTGGGCTTAATAATCCCACTTCTGAGCTAAAAGATCAACTCAGGTCGTATTCAGTAATAACACAGAACAAGATTTAACTATTGTTTTATTATTCACTGTTCATTATTCACTGTTCATAATTCACTTATTTACTCACTTTAATGTTTGTATTCACAATTCAACGATTCAATCCTTAATGACACTATATTTGTATATCAAATTTTACCAGACCACAAAACGTTTTTCCCCTTTCACAATGCACTCTCCAGTTGCCATATACAATAATTTACTTTATGGTGTGTATGACAGTATTACAATAATAACATATTTGAATAATGTACTACAATAAAAATACTATAAATCATATCATCAAATAATTATCTTACATATTATATGTATATTTATATATGTATATATGTATGAATATACTGGCGAAGATGTTAGAGTAATAGAATTATTAGAATACCACAAAACGTGTATTGCAAATATCTAAGGGATTCAATACAAAAGTACGATTCGGTATCGGCTACCTGGCTCACTTTTTCTTAGAACTAACAAACAAAAAAAAACTTCCCTTTAGAAGTTCCCACAACGAACGAGAGGGGTGTACATCTCAAGAGTGCTTTTTGTCTCTTGTAATTCAAGTGGATAATAAAAGAAACTTGAAGTTAAAGACTGATAAGAAATAATGACAAGGATTTATTTCTTCACATTATATTGAATGGTACTGTACCAAGATATACCAATATATTATATGATATATATAGGTATTATTTTCGCAACAAGCCGTTAGATTTAAGCTGGGTTTCGTATTACACGTACTTACTTAACATGTAGTGACTGGAGTCATTCAATAGCTTGCAAAACTACACCGGTACGGGGAAATACGCTATTGGGGACGTAAAGTGACACCGTGGCCATGTGGCATTGTGGCATTGTGGCATTCGGTGATCAGTGACTCGATTTACATCACACATATATTAATTGCATATAAGTATTAATTGCATTGCATAAGCAGCGAATATGTTTAAAATGACACCATATTGTAACATGGGTGGCGAGTGATTGGAATTTGTTTACGATTTTTATTTAATACTAGCTGTGCTCACAGCTTCGCTCGCGTGGAATGTTTTTTTAAATTCAAGTAGCCTAAGTTACTTATAACATCAGCTACCCGTCAGTGAAAGTCCTGTTAAAATCAATTTAGCCGTTTTAAAGACTACCAAAGAGATAGACAGACAATATTTTCTTATATACTTTCATATGCATTTACTTAAAATACAGTTAATTTGGATTTACAAACAGACACTTCAATTTTATTTAAATGTATAGATATATAAGACTTTAGCCTATTTCAGTAATAAATTTAATCGTTCTAAATTTAATATATAAAGTAATTAAATTCAAATACAGTTAATATTAATTCAATATTTATCAATAAGACATTAAACACACAGTGCCCGTATGGATGTGTTTGTTAAATTGTCAATGTGTGAGTGACATGGAAATAGAAACTATTTATATACAATAAATAAATATTGCTAATATCACTAATGTTATATGATAAAGGGACATTTTGTACCGTATATATTAGGTATATGGTACAAAATCTGTACCTCTTATCTTGTTAAGGAGATACACCCGTATCAATAACAGTTCCTGATTGTGACAGACGGTTATAACAATGAGAGAACGTGAGAAAGAATTTATTATATAACAATATTATATTATCATTAAAATTTATCGTTATTTGACGTTCTCTTTGAGACGGCCTTGTCTTTTTTGCGTCTTTTTTAGCATCCATTGTTAAATCTAATTCAACTTAATAATTTAAATTATTATGAGATACAATTTAATCTTATTATGAAATGAATGTTTTATAATTTTTACTAAAATAGTTGCTTGTAATATATTTTAACTATATAAAGTACTTAATCTTGATTCCAAAGAATCCGGGACATTTTTAGTATGGTTTCAATTAAATTTAATGTTATTTCTTGTATAAAATACTTTATTCTTATGAGGTGTTATCTGTACACACCCTTCCATTACGTATTTCATGACATCCATCCATCTTTCGCTCGTTCTTTGCATCCATACCTAACACTCGTATCATGTCTTTCATCCCACAACATGCTACCCCCAGCTACCTCCTAATATAAACATTTCTTATCCCATTCTTTCTCGTCATCCCACTTCTTAACATTCGCAACATGCACTTTTCATCCATATTCCAGCACTTTTTACATGGTCACTTATTTAATTTAATAACTAGTTGATTCCCTCCCGCTTCGCTGAGCACACTATCAATTTGGTTGTGAACTTATGTTGCTATGGTAACCTTTGTCATATTATCCGTTGTCATCGTAACCGTTGCTATAGTAACTCTTAACCCCGCGTTAAGTGTGCTCCTACAGGTTTAAAACTTGGCGAAATTCAAAAATTAAAATCCGTTCTTAGTGGACGGATACGTCACAAAAGAAGTAACTATATAAAATTATAAGTTAATCGGACAGATAGACAACGATTATATTAGTCTTATTTTAATCGATGTATTAAATGTATTGTAATAGTTTTTTCTATGTACTCACTCCAAAGTTAGAATCACTTAGTAACATAACCGTAGGTAATGGTGAGACAAATGAACGTTGGACAGACAAGGGACCATAGAAAATCTCAGACACGACATTCATTCATTGCTTCAAATTCGTTACACGTCTCAAATTTAGTTAAGATAATACAAAGTTTTGGCTATTCAATTATTTTACGTACAATACATACAAACAGTTTTTAGTTCTTATCTATTCTTTAACTATTTTAATAGATTGATTTCGCAAGAGTTTTAATTAATTCTTAGTTTCGTTTAATTATAAAGAAAATTGATAAAGTTTTTATCGGTCATCGACCTTTGTGTTAATCTTATAGCATATGCATATATATGTAGAAACTTATGTATAAACTTTGAACGTAAAGACATATTTTTTATTTATGTAAAACAGTATATAATAATTTCCAATTAGATTTAAATATTTTTTTCCAGTCATGTCCCAGGTCTCCATCCAGTAGACGAATAATATAGATATACATGTATATAATATAAAGTAAAAGGTAATTTACGAGAGGTTTTACCTTAGAATGTAGGTTATCGAGGTGAAACCAAAGTACTATATTACCTTGATTTGATTATGTTCATGTATATTTAAATCAAAAGGGTTTTGAATATAAGCCGAGTCTTATCTTGATATCATTAACTTCCTTAATCGAGTTCTATTCAAATATGCCGATTGATATTAAGTGTCGATAATTGGTTAAAATGTGTATCCCCTATCAGAGATCAAAAGCGCGTGTTCCCCATTGGATGGTCTTAAAATTATCTCAGAAGTTTTTATGGTTTGCATCGGAATCTGGGTGTTTTTTCCCATTGCCCGCTCGAACGCCCAAACAGGTTTTTAGATAGCGCTCAGTAATGCATCAACCTGGAAGTTTTTGTAACCGGCGTGCTTAAGGAGTAGGTACCTTGTAATGAGGTTTTCAAATAGGTTATCTATATATTATTAATTTAAGGTTATAACTTTTTTATTTATTTATTTGAGAAACGCTAATTTTGGCGCCATGTTAGACTTTAAAATGAAGTTGTAAATAATAATATTAATTGGAAAATCAGTTTTCCTTTACGGATTAGTTTGAGGAGATTAAATTATCTATTTGTTAGTATTATATTATCATTTTGCGTCACCTTGATAACTAATTGTAACTCATTAAAACTTACACTACCATGTGCTACCGCAAAATAATAGTCATATACAAAATTATACATTAAGAAGTAGTAATAAAGAAGGTACTCACGGACTGTAACTTTTTTCGGATCATATTTTTCGACCAGCTCATGTATCCTTTCAATCTTCGTCCTAGCAACTTTTGACCTCTCGGTGATTCCTTCAAGTTGGGAGGTGAGCTCACTGAAGATGTCTTCAGCGAGGAGAACCAGTGAGGCGAGTTGACGAAGAGCATTACTTAGAGTACAGTTGGTCACTGCCTGGAGTTCCTCATCCGTGACCCTAGGTTTACCGTTCTCATCTCGCAAACTTGTTCGTGAGAGAAACTTGGGTTCCACCACACGCTGCACGAAAGGCATCTCAAATGAAGTTATCCACAAGATATGAACAGCTTATTCATCCATTCCTTCAACGCAAAATAAACGTAATTCTGACATCCATTCAAAACACTACACAAAAAATGTCAGGTAACACTTTGAATCAACCGACATCCTAACCGACAAACTTTCACTAACTTTTAGTATTGATAGCATATAGTTTCTAAACGATAACAGAAATTATTAAAACATTTCTTTTTGTTACCACGGCGTGTTAAAGTTTGTTGTAAACTTTTTAAATTGACGAAATCGCGCCATTTTACATTACTCACACGACGTCAAACTATTATCGGAGGTGCCGGCCGAGTGAAGCGATAAATGAATGAAAGGAATTACGCTAGATGTTGCCATGATGATTATTTGATTTCGCTTAGTTACTGTGTTATAAAAGGCAATAAAATTGTATAAGCACTTATCTTATTGTTATGTAAATTCTTATATTACTACATATTTAACTATTTTATTTATAGTAGCAACCTCCAAAATAATTTGGTTTAAATTAAATAATAAGTTAAACCTTTGTTATAAACAATCACTTTGAAACAAAAGTAAACTTAAGATAACTTGTTGAGTAACTATGACAAAACAATAAAAAAGAAACGAGTGATTTTAAATATTGTTTTTTATTTTTTTTTATATAGCAACACCTAGTTTCAGATAGCGACATCTAGAAAATAATATTCCAACTATTGCCAGTGGGCAATGTACTTGAATTTTATATTATTTATCTTCTTGATAACAGATGGCGTTCTTTTAAATTTAAATTGTAAGTTACCATAGTTCTCTCTAGATGGCCTTCTATCTGCAGACTGGCGTATGCTTGTGTCTATACATTAAATTTAACAGTGTTTCCCAAAATTTAGAGTCCGGCTTTAGAGATATTTCTTCTTTTTAATATTATTTAATTTTATTTATTTAGTATCGTCTAAATGTTAAATTGATAAATGTCCTACGTCGTCGAACGTTTCGTGCCAAATATTATGTGTTTATTTATTACAAATTATGAAATATTGCTTATACTTTATATATACACATTTATTCTTTATTAAATTTTAATGGATTATTTATATATTAAATAGCCTTACTGGTCTTTGAAATAATATTGTGTGTATATGTTTTATTCCAGTGAGGCAGATATCTTCTAATCCTTAAACTTATATTATGAATAAAACATAGATTTTTTGTTGCTCAATAGCAATTTATATATCACATTATTTATATATTTTGAATTAAAATGTTAAAACTCGCTATAATAATGTATGTATATAAGTATTAGTTTTATTTAGAATAAAAAAAAATCTCTAAAAGACAATTTTAACACACACATACAAACCAATTCAAATGTTAACATAATTTCAAAATGAATACTAAAGGAAGGTATACGATTAAAACAAAATTATGCACAAAAAATAATATATTATTTTTTATAACAAAGCGTTTTTCCCATTAATATATCCTACATATACATTTCAACTAGTATATAAGGTTAAGTATATAAGATAACACTAATAAAAGATTCAAGATTGATATGTGGGTATATAACATAAATATATTGGAATAATCTCATAATTAATTACTAAGTGCTGATTATTATGTTATAAAGAAATATAGATATAATGAAAGATTTCCATATTTTAAGAATAGAATTACAATTTGTTATTGTTAAGTTGAAACCACAAGTGGTTGTAAAACATTTATGGGTCAAAGTAATCTTTTAGTCGTTAAGTTAGACCACAATAGAATAGAATAGATTAATAGATTACTGGATCTAATGTGAAATAAACTACAGTACTTATTAAATAAAATTAATCAAAGTTATCTTCAAAAAAGAAAAGAATATATATTAAAAGTAGTTGTCTCTAATAACTTTATTGTTTTAAGATTAGGTAATAATTTGTGAGGATGTTTTTTGAATACTATATTTTATCGAGAAATGTCATATCAATATAAGTAAGATCAATCAGTGATTAACATATATGTATTAATATTGTGATATATATCTTTATATATAAAAATCCCGTGTCCCGATGTTCGTTTGTGCTAATCTCCAAAACGATTGAACCGATTTCAATGATATTTTGTATATTATTTGATCCATGTTGAAAGATATGATATTTTTTTTTCTGTTTTTGTAATTTGAGACTTTTTATACATAAAGACTTTAATTCTAAGTTCTATAAGTTTCCAATAGATGGCGTGTGTAATAACATATTAATGTAAAATATTTATAGTAGCAGACAAAGTCGGTGGGAACAGCTAGTATAACCTTAACCTAAGGTTAACCTTATTTGGGAACGCCTCTCTTACCTAGTGGCAGTACAGACCTTAATAATCTAAGATATATAACATATGTCATCAAAATACATTAAAACTGCTTAATTAACTAATCAAAGGCTCGATTACACATCAGTAGCCATGTAATAATACAAATTAAGTATATATTTTACGAAAATTATCTAACATTGTAACCTCACTATTTGCTTTCATATTTTTATTAAATATATATATATATAATGCCTTATAACTAATTATTTACGTTACGTCAATGAATGTTACGTTCATTATTGTTACGTTACGTTGAATAACAAAAGATTATTGATAAGAGTTAGATACTACCAAGCGGTTAAGCTATTCTAAGTAAAATATATTAAAATAATCTTAAAATAATTAACATCAAAATGATTTCTATATCTACTTAGAGTTTATTTAAATATTGTGAAGATAATCAAAATTTGAGCGAAAGATCTACTTGAATAAGAAGGATCTAGATTTAGAAAGTCTAGGAGTCTAGGTCTGATAAACTTAGCTATCCTACAGGAACATTGAAAACAATGTTTTTGGAATTACAGGAATACAATAGCATTTGTTAGATATATGATATAACGTCTAATATGTCTTTATATGTCAATTCTATAAACTAATTATATTTTTAACAATATATATGTTATATTATTAATACATGAAACGAACTAAATACAGGAATATATAAATATTATATAAAGTATTAATATAATATAAAAAAAACTACATTCAGTATATTTGTATGATAATAATTGATATAATAAAATTGATATGATTACGGTTGTCTAAACTAGGTCTAATTATATTTTTATTCATATTTTATAAGGTTTTAGGGTTTTATTATAAAAAGTTACATAAATGAAATGGAAAACATTTGTATAATTGTAAAATAAGGACGAGTACACACTATTACACAACTTACACTAACACAAAGTCTTTTAATAAATCAGCGCAAAATAAACGAGTACTCGTCACACTACCACCACTAGCACGTTGGAAATAACACTTCATACACCAAAATATCCGGAAAATTACCACTTCTTGTGTTTTAGACTTTGAGTTATACTTTCTTATATTATTTAAATTATGTGGGTAATAAATTCAATCAGTATTTTCAATTATTACGACATGTTGCGACATGACATGTATTTAAGATCGAATTATGTAAATTGCTAACACATGTCGTTAGTTCATTGTTGTGTTGTAAATTAGCAAACATGTGTTTTTATAATAATATTTGTATTTATCTAACTAAACAATTCTTTGAGTTATTAGATGACTGAAAGGTCTTTGTAAAAATTTGTCGCCATTAGGTACATTTTTATAAAATAATTTAAATAAATAAAAATTTATTTTAATTGATTCATCAAAAGTTATGTTGAGATATTAAAACCATTATAGAGGAGCATTATGAAGCGGCGGACACTAAGTATGAAATGTCGGACGTCAAGTATGAAGTGACGGACGCCAAGTATGAAGTGACGGACACCAAGTATGAAGTGTCGGACACCAAGTATGAAGTGTCGGACACTAAGCGGTCCTGTGCTAGCGACGTCTCGACCGGCGGTCGTTGAAGGAGGCCCTCATTTATTTGCGCACCCCCCGCTATGGGTCCACTTCATGGCAGACCTCCATGTAGTCGGGGTCGTGCATGATGTCCTTTATCATGTCCTTCAACATCGTATACCTCGGGAACATCGGGTACAGCTTTGAGCTGACGTACTCCGACTGAAATGTGTGCAAAAAACACCATTTATTAAAGCAGTAATATCATTATACAATTGCAAGCGCACTATTTGCATTTTTCTTTTAACAATACGATATTAGTGTGCTAATTGATTTAGCGCTCAATAAGTTAAATAATGAAATGAACATAACTTTTGTTTACTTTCGTTGCGATATTTCGGTTTTATAGTACTTCGAATAGCAACACCATTACAAGTATTTATAAACAAAATTATACGGACTTAATTTAAGAAACATGTGCAGAATAAATGCTGTGTGCAGAATAAATGTTTTACATACTTGATTCTGACTTTCAAAAAGGTATTACATATAGTGTACACAGACATTAGACAGGCGACAACCTTAGTTCCATGTTTGTTAAGCACTTGGGGGGAATGGAGAGGGGAGCAAATATTTAATAAAATCTAAAACCAGATTTAAAATTTTCGCAAACACTTGTCTTAGAGAACATATGCGAATATTTTCCATTACAAATGATGTTTGTTTATATTAACATATTCTTCTCATAACATACCCATGTGCAAACAATATATAACGGGTTATATATTATAAATATAAGCAATAGATTGTTTAACTGTTTATACACTTGACCTTATCTAATAAATCTTTAATCAGTCACGAGTGTAATATAAGATTCAATAATAATATTGCAATTAAAAAAAAACATTTTAAGTCAATATTTATTTCCTATGAAGATAATCCGTGATCGTGATTAAATAAAATCGATACACGAACAAAGTTGATTAAAGATCATTAAGTAATTCAATTCATTATTTTGTTATTTAATAATTATTTTATGTTAATGTGATGTTAAAAAAGTAAAAGTAACGAGTATTATTAAATACTTCTTACTTAAGCATGCTTAAGCTTACATCGGTATTACCTTCGAGCTCATTCCTCCCTTAATCATGAGCTCAGAGCTTGGACCACAGCGGGAACATGTCCATAATAAAATACAAAAAAGTTTATCAGTTTTTTACTCATACCTTAAGTTCTCTGATGAGATTCCTCAAGCCGGTGTACTTCTTCAATAAGCGGTACAAGTCATTTGTCATTTGAGTGTTCTCAGTCTCTATTTGTGATGTGGTCATGTCTGAAAATATATATGACTGTTAAATTTGCGTATTCAGAGAACTTATTATCGCTGTGTTCCAGACGGTATTTCAAGTGGTTATTGAAGATAATTTGAATCAATTTAAAAGACCTGATTTATATTAAACGAAATTAGTTTGAGTATGAAATGAGTCTGTCCGTAATGAGATATGAATATGAACACGTATTACGTTATTACGATTTACTGTGTAGAAAGAAATTAATCATATAAAAAGATATATAAGATAAAATATTTGAAAAACATTAGTTATTAATGACACCAAGTAAATGTTGATTATAAAGTTACTTATTTGTAATATTAATAAAGAAGTTTGTGGACTCACATTTTCTGAAAATGATGAAGTTTCAATCAAGGGTTAAAATTACCAATACCATACTATAGCAGAATATATAAAAACATTTATGACTGTAAAGGGTTTACAAATATTCGATGTAATTACAATTTTGTTCCAGTTCTAAATTAAACATAAATTACCATATTTTTTCCGGACGATCAACTTTTAAATTAACTTTTTCCAATGAACATTAATTTTGATCGGTTCTTGTTCGTTGTACATAAAAAATCTTTAAACAAAATAAATTATTAAAAAGGTATAAATATATATGTAATAATAACAATAATAGTGTATTAAAAGCTTTCAAAAGTATTCAAATGATGTTTGAAAATCAATCACAAAGTGTAATACACCACAGGGCGGAGTGAATGCATCCACCAAATTACAAATAGATTCAGTGTTAGTGACTACTGGGCTGAAGGAGCCGCACCAATGACTACGGAAATTGCGAGCAGGTATGGCTTCTGAGCTCGGCTTCATTTAAACATGAACTCGGGATATGAGAAAATGGAAATTCTATTCAGAAGCGTTCAATATTATATCTTGAATTATGTTTAATAATATTGTTGGATTATCATTACCGTTAAGTCTTTCTATTCTTTCCTTTCTATCAGCTGCTTCTTCAGCAAGCTTGGAGGACGTTTTGACTCCTTCTCCTGATTTTTGGGTCTTCTCCATGATAGCGCACGCTCGAAGAACGAAAGCTGGTACGGTTTCTGCCTTCTCCTGCTTTGGTATTTCTACGAGCGACCAGTATTGTGTCTCAAGACGGATAACATCCTTCAAAAATAAGTTACATTATGTGTTGTTAATAATTTTTAACATTACATAGATATAAATAATTCTAAACTATTTGGTTGTAAGTTGTTAATAATAGAAGGGGAATTATAGTATAGTACAAAATATATTTTATCCCAGATAGATATTGCAAAGATGTTTGATCTTAAAAAGAACTACTATATCAAGCATCCTGAAGTATTGAAGCAGATAAAAATAAGATCAAAAAAGTAAGCTTACATAAATGAAAAATAACTCAAGATAAATAAATGTACATGTACATTGATCTTATTTAATATTAATAATAGTTTAAAATTTTATTTAAAAATAAATATCATTTTATTTTATCAGAAATCAAGTAAGTTCTGTAAAAATAAACCTACACAACATTTATAAACGTGGTGCAATAATAGATATGAAAAGGCCAATATATTTTTAAATCGTGTCATGTATTGTGTTACAAACAAACAGATAACATCAGTTAGGTACAGACCGACACAAAGACTTGGAACAAAATAATAATTAATAATTATATTAAACAGTCGTTATGACTAAAACTGGAAACTACAGCGTGACACGTGGCGACCTTGTTTAACTTTATTGTATTACAAAAACATTTTTAATACTTTTGCACCGGAAGTTAGTTTATTTTTGTTTCCTCTAACGAAACATAAACAGATTATATTAATGAAAACTGAAAGATATCTTAGACTTTCATTTTATTAGTTTTAAACCTAAAACTAAAAATATACTTTTAAATAAATCTTTTTATAACGTTCAAGAGCTTTTACTTGATATATGTGGAACTTTTGTTGTTGGTTGTTGACTCATTTGAAGGATATTATAATTTATACGTCAAACACAAAATATCTTTTAAAAATAACTGTTGTTATTGAGTTTCTGGTCGGCTCTTCTCAATAGAGCAGCATTTCTGGTGGTAGCTTACTCACGGATTGAGTATATTAACCATTTTTATGTAATAATTGACGATTTAAAATTGTGTTTAAATGCGTATTTGTTGAATTGAACAAAATTCACTGCCAGTGCTGAGACTTATAAAATTGCTTCCAATCACAGATAAGATAAGAGAGCAATAGTCTTAAACGTATCATTAGAGTTAACGACGAAGCCGTTAACTTTAACTGACCTTCGTTACTTTAATACACAAATAAAAACCTCATCCTAAATACAGTAAATTAAAATTAAATACATCATTTATTTAACTTTAATGAGCAATTAAAAATATCGATTCTGAATTTTCATATGTAAGTTTAAAGGCTATTACTGAATCAAGTATAACCATGGTTTAATTTCGTTGGAACTGTTCCAGAATAAACCGATTATAAGGAATCTTGTTTTTGTAACCACAACATTTAACGTTCAAAAACTTCGTCAGTTACACGGATATTAAGCTTTAAAGTGTAATATTTGCATGTAATTTACATTTTTGGCTTGTTTTCTAGACAATTATATACTTTTGATAAGAGGTACTTTATAACTTACAGTCTAATTATCTCTTCATTTGATCTTAAAGTTTTCGTTTCTTGCTACCATTCAGTTTTATTAAGTTCTGTTACAGTCTTCTAAATTAAACTGAAACGACTTACCATTTACTTATTAAATGTTCTCTGAGCAAGATAGCTTGGAAGAAATCTATTCACAGATATCTATGCATGTATGATATTATGTATATATATATATATATATATATATATATATATACATAAGCTCGGGGATACAGATGATACGTGATCACCGCCGCCCATAAATTCTTGCAACATCCGAGAATTTATAAGAGCGCTGCCGGCCTTGGAGGTAGGAGTAAACGTCTTTTTTTAAGTACCCATGTCGTACCGAAATACCGCCGGAGGGAGTTCCATTCCACATTCGAGTGGTATGTGGAAGAAAGGTTCTGGAGAACCGCACAGAGGAAGATCGCCACGCATCCAGGCTGTACTGATAGTATTGGTGGCAATGACGCGCTGTGCGGTAATAAAATTCGGCCACAGGCATCGAATAGCACATCGGAACACTCTGCGTAGTAAATGCCGTAGAAGGCGCACAGAGAAGCAACGTCTCTACGCAATACCAAAGAGTCTAGCCGTTCATAAATCACCGGTTTGCTTGCCAAGCTTGCTGACAATCCGAATGACTCTGCGTTGTACGGGGTCAAACGCGTCGTAAAGGCGTAGTCCTGGTTTGATGGAAGCGTGCCCTTGTCGACCCGATCCCTAAGAAAGGTGATAGCTCGGACCCAGCTAATTACAGTCCTAACGCCATTACCTCTCTTCTCTCTAAAGTAATGGAGAATCACCAGATGACCGGCAACATGACTAGCGCCATGGACGATCGGCTGATGCTATTTAGATTCCACATTTAATTTCTACTTCTATTTCTTAATCACTATTACGGATTTTGTGTAGAATTTTTAGAACAGTAATAAAAACGTCTATTGTACTTTTTCATTCATCTTTTTGTGATTGAGAGATTTTGTGTTTCGTGTAGAGATTTTATCGAAATGACAAAAAATACTATGTACATTTTGGTAGTTAATGTATAATAATATAAAACGCAGTAATCAATAAATAAAATGAACTTAAGTTAAAACCAATGTTAATATCAAATAAAAAGTTTACTAAGCCATAAAGCGTTTACGACAACAAACTTCTTTACTAATTAAAAAATTTTATGAAAAATTTTTTGACCCATATTTAACACATTACTTTTTTTTTGTTTCTGTTCTTGTAATATTTTATAAAAAAATCTCGACAATTTGATAGTCCTTTTTTCTTTTATAAAAATAATTACTTAGACATCTTTGAAAAGATTAAACTTTGATTTGTAAAAGAATAAAGAAAGTTTAAAACCGAAGAGTAATTTCCCGCAGGAACAGGAAAGTTCTAGCATCCGCTGACATAGTTACACCGTTTGTTTCCAGAAATACATTTAATGGAGTCAGGAAAGAAAACATTTTTAATCTGTTTTTCCAACATGATTTATAACATAATTAAATAATTAATATATATTAATTAATAACAAAATATTACTTAATTTACAATTATTACTAATGTTATAATCAAATGGTTCTAAAAGCGTAAAGCGAAAATAATTTTGTCAAAAGCCTTCATAACAATCCGTTGAAAGCAACAAAATTGTAAATTAACTATTCGTACCGGCTTTTTCCACTGCGGAATTTAGTATCATATCGTTAATTTGAATAAAAATTTAAAAGGAATCTATAAAATGTTTTTCTTTTTGGAAATTATTTATTAACTTTATTTAACAACGCATAAGATTCATCTTTATGTTCATATTATTACAAGATTTTCCATATTTTCGGGTGATAATTTGTAACAAGAAAACTTTATTTTAGTCAATTTGGACTTCAATAAGCGTTGGTCAATTTAAAAGTACGAAGTGGCGGAATCTAAACATTACTGGAATTTGTTTTTGAGGTTGGAGAAATAGCTACCTCAAAGATTTCTCGAGTCGAGCAAGAATGCAATCAAGATGGTATGAAAGTGGTTTTTCTCTTTTCTTTTCTGATAATACTTAAAGGATTTTCTTTAGTATTATTTTTAACAAAATCGCAATGGTTTGTTAAAAAATATTATATAAGATCAACACAAATTATATAAATATACATACGTAAATTTATTAGATATAAATTTATTTAAAATTAATAAATTCAGTATTTTATCTTCTTATATTTTGTTGAAAATATTATCACGTGACACTTTGTTTTCTTTATCTTTACTTATTATAAGATATCTTTATATAATTTCAATCACAAAATTGCGTTGTTTTAATATATTTTTTCTTGTGAACATTTGAGATTATCGTTAATTTTCTTGAGTACATGTGGTTTATTTGATGTTACAAATAATCATTATTGGATTGTTTTTATCTGTTATCTAACCCACCATTTATTTTAATGATTATGATTAGTAAAAATAAACTGTCATTACACATTCCAGTCATATAAGTAAATTGTTAACCGCACCGGTCTTCACAAAGGTTGCAGTACGTGACCGGTGTACAGATCCAGATTGTTATAACACACATATCTCTAACACACTTATGATGGTTTATCATTATTAAGTCTCTGAATCAGTGATACAATCAGCAATACATTTTTTGAACAATATTATCAGCCAGTAGTTATTCCAATTTGGGATATATGAAATTTCTTTCACACTTCTCTATCATACGTCAATTCAGTGAAAATTAGCTTCTTTGCTATATTATTTTCCACTTTCACAATCTATGTTTTTTTCATCATCTTTTAATATAACATTAAGAATGAGTATAAAACAAAAGTATCAAACATTGAAAATATTATTAACACTTAATTCTTTACCTAAATTTATTGAATGATGAAATATTTTAATAACAAGTTAATAAATATGTGCTAGGGTTATTCAAAAACATTTTGGATTCGGTGTTTTGTTTTTTAAGTGTCTTAGGCACAACGTTTTGTACATTATTAATAACAGGAAATTATAATTTCGTGATTCTACACATCAGTACACAATTAAACCATTATACAATTAACTTATCACCGACCTAAAGTTTACGTTAAATGTGTGTAAAACGAGCTATTATGATTTTATAATCGTGTCCAATAAACGAATTATAAAAATACAATAAGTTATTAAAGTTAACCTTACAATTATATACCAAAAACTATTGTCAACATTGTGTTTGTTAAATTTAATTGTTATTTGATAAGGATAATTTTAATTGGATAAGGCAGTTTCAAGAAAAAATTTCAAATCATAACAATGAATTCGTATTTGTTAAATTTGTTTATATTTATAGAAAAATATACTAAATTTAACGAATATATTGTTTAAGAAAAATATAATAGAATATCTAAGAAAAAACTATGCTTATTGCCATAACAATAACCTCGATACCGTTACATCAAACCTGCGACCGTTGGGAATCCATTGTCGTCGTTCAATCAAATGAGCTACAATGTCATTACCCGCCATAATTAATTTTATTTATTAAATCGTTAGACAAAAATAATTTTAGTGTTTTTTGTAAACCAAAAATTATCTTACAATAAAGAATTAAGGATTTTATAATTAATATTAATATTAATAGTAGAATTAGTATTTTTCATTGAACAAAGGGTGAAGTGAAGAGTACCTCTAAGCTATTACTTTCGAGTGTGCCCGCAATTGTCAAAGCTAATCTTGAGCCCCACAGATCACTTTCCTATAAAGTTTTGAATTTAAATCCTTATAAACACGGACTCTATTCAAAACATTTGACTTTATAATCTGGACCCTGTATCGGGATTGATTATAAATTCTGTTAAACAATAGCAGAGAACAATGGACAGATTTAAACTTATAGTCTCCTTGCTTTCATTAATATGAAGGTTGGTTTGATCTTTTTTACCTTCATAATGATTTTTTAGGTGGTAAAGCCTAGCTGTAGTTTTCTGACTGCAGCTCGTATTGGGCTGGCTCAACCGGGGAAGGACCACCCTCTCACAGAAGACCGACGTGTAGTAACCAAATTCATTTGGTTATGTTCCGTCGGTAAGTGAGAGAATCTGGAAGCCCCCCCCCCCCTGCCAAACATGATAGCGATGTCTCCAAAAAGTATATCCCAGGAGGGTACCGGCTTTGATGAAGCCGGGGACCCCCTCCCCGAGCAAAATCGGGGGAATGTTCCTCGGATTTTGCTCGGGCTGCCCGTCGTATCTGGGGCGGGCAAAGTATCGCCTTTTGTGTTTTCTGAGGGCAAACGACGGCAAACAGCGGCACCCCGCTCCACTCTAGATGTGGACTTTTGCAACATCCGGGGGTTTCACTCGAACCTAAATGCCGTCCACTACCACCTTCAGACGGCGCAGCCGGCCTTGTTGTTTTTGACGGAGACGCAGATATCTCAACCTAGCGACACAGCGTACCTATCATACCCCGGGTATAAACTAGAACATCATTTTATACCACACGGTACCGGGGTATCTGTTTTCGTAAGGGAGGATATCTGCTAGATATCTTTTGAAGGTCGGGACCTGTCTGTACTCTGGCTGCGCGTGGACATGGACGACCATGTCAAAGTCTACGCGTTCCCTTTAGAGGTCCCATAGTGGTAATGCAGAAACGGATCAACTCTTGGGCCATGTTCAGGCGAAGATTGACGATCTGCTTTCATAGACTACCTCCGCCAAATTCGTAGCGACTTCAATGCGCACCATGCCGATTGGCTAGGGTCACGTGCCACCGACTACGCGGGAAGATCTGTGTTTGACTTTGCTTTGGCAAATGGTCTGTCCCAGCTGGTAAAGACGCACACTCGTCTACCGGACGTGGGCAGCCACACGCCCTCTTTGTTGGATCTTCTGCTGACTACACATCCAGAAAAGTACCAGATCACTGTCGAGGCTCCCTTAGGTTCCTCTGATCACTGTCTGGTACGGAGTGTAGTGCCCATTCGACGTCCTGCTCGCACAAGACGTGCGACTCGACGCGTTTGGCACTACAAGTCAGCGGATTGGGATGAAATATGGTCCTTTTTTGCATCCTACCCATGGGGGCCGATTTGTTTCCCTTCCAATGATCCTAGTGACTGCGCTGCGGCTGTAGCTGATGTGATACTTCAGGGCATGGAACTATTTGTACCAAGCTCTGTGGTACCACTTGGCGGTAGATCGCGGCCTTGGTTTGATGCGTCTGTCAGGGCTGCAGCAGCTGGCAAACGGCAGGCTTATCAAGCTTGGGCTAATGCGTTAGTCACTAAGGATCCGAACTCTAGAGTTTTGAAGAGGAAATACAACCGTGCCTCCAGATTCTTCAAATGGGAAATCGCTAGAGCAAAGTTCAAGCATATCGTCAAAATTGGGGATCAGCTGGCAAAGTACCCGCCTGGCACGCGCAAATTCTGGGCGCTTTCCAAGGCCACTCTGGGCAACTTTAGCCAGCCGTCCCTACCGCCATTGCACATTGGGAATGACTCTCTGGCCCACACGGCAAAAGAGAAAGCTGATCTCTTGGGCACTCTTTTCGCCTCCAACTCGACTTTGGACGACCAAGGGAAGACACCGCCTATCATCCCGCGGTATCAGAGTTCAATGCCGGAAATAGTTTTTCGGCAAAAAACTATCAGGCAGTCTCTATTTTCCTTGGACGTTCATAAGTCGAGTGGGCCGGATGGCATTTCTCCATTAGTGCTACGAACGTGTGCCCCTGAGTTGACTCCAGTGCTAACGCGTCTATTTCGGTACTCCTACCTTAAAGGCGTAGTCCCGGTCTCATGGAAGCGTGCCCTTGTCCATCCGATCCCTAAAAAAGGTGATAGCTCGGACCCAGCTAGCTACAGACCTATCGCCATTACCTCCCTTCTTTCCAAATTAATGGAGATTATTATCAACCGACAGCTAATAACGTACCTCGAGGATCACCAGTTGATCAATGACCGGCAGTATGGCTTTCGCCATGGTCGATCAGCTGGTGATCTTCTGTTATACCTTACGCAACGTTGGGCAGCGGTTATTGAAATCAAGGGAGCAGGTCTGGCAGTTAGTCTGGATATGGCAAAAGCCTTTGATCGTGTATGACACAAGGGGCTTCTTTCGAAGCTACCTTCCTATGGGCTTCCCGAGAGTTTATGCAAGTGGATCACCAGTTTTCTCACTGGGCGGAGCATACAGGTCGTTCTCAACGGTTTTCGCTCGGACCCCAAGCCCGTGAACGCTGGTGTACCCCAAGGCTGCGTGCTATCCCCAACTCTGTTCCTCCTGCACATCAATGATATGTTGGATATTTCCAACGTACATTGTTATGCGGATGACAGCACTGGGAATGCGGTATATTCCGGTCATGCAGGTCTCTCTCGGGAAAACGTCGAGGAGTGCCGAAAGAAACTTGTGTCTTCAATAGAGACCTCCCTGGGGATGGTCTCTGAGTGGGGTGAACTGAACCACGTTCAGTTTAATCCCCTAAAGACACAGGTTTGCGCGTTTACCACTAAGAAAACCCCATTTGTCGTATCACCGCTCTTCGAGAGCACTCCTCTTATTGCCTCGCCAAGTATCAGAATACTGGGTCTCGACATTTCGAGCGATTGTCAGTTTCGTGGTCATCTGGAGAGCAAGGCCAAGTTGGCCTCGATGAAATTGGGAGTGATAGAGCGAGGCAATATTTCAAACCTGGCCAAAGACTTGCCCTCTATAAGGCGCAAGTCCGGCCTCACATGGAGTACTGTTCTCATCTCTGGTCCGGATCACCCCAATATCAGCTTCTACCATTTGACCGCGTACAACGGAGAGCCGTTCGGATTGTCGGGAACCCAGTGCTCTGCGAACGGCTGTACTCTTTGGCATTGCGTAGAGACGTGGCTTCTTTGTGCGTTTTCTACCGCATTTACAACGGGAAGTTCCGAAGAACTATTCGATCTGATGCCTACCGCCGAATTTCACTACCGCACAGCTCGCCATCGCCTCCTTTATCATCCATACCACCTGGACGCGTGGCGATCTTCAACTGTGAGATTTTCAAAGACTTTTTTCCCACGTGCCACTCAAATGTGGAACGAACATCCTTCGGCGGTATTTCCAGATCGATACGACATGGGTACCTTGAAAAAAGGCATATATTCCTTTCTCCTAGGCCGGCAACGCTCTTGTGAATCCTCGGATGTTGCAAGAGTTCATGGGCAGCGGTGATCACATACCAACGGTGACCCGCAAGCTCATTTGCCCTCCTCTGACATAAAAAAAAAAAGATTGTCAAGTAGGAGTTGTTAAATAATTTTTCTGAGATTTTTTTTTATTAAACAAAGTGAATTATTTTAATATTATAAGTAGTTGCGATCTAAATTATAAATACTTTAAATGTTTAAAAATATGTTTATTACATTACACGACTTAATTACAATTGATCTACAAAAAATAATAATAAAAAAAAAATAGTACAGACTTCGTCTAGGTTATGGCATGATATCCGTTACTGGTACTCGGAGGGTAGTTTCGCAACCAAAGTAACGGACATACCGCATAGCAGGTGGTGTAAGGTCCACTATATTTTTTATCCTTTAGAGAGTCTAAAGTCAGAAGTTGTAAAGAGGTTTAATAAAATAGATTATATTAGCAATTTCTATAATTTCATTATTTTGGTTTCGTAACCAGATTTATCAATATTTGCAATTTTGTTTCAATTGTAGTTTCAATTCTCTCAGTAACCATCTATTATTTAACGTTATCTGTTTCTGTTTCTAGCTAATGCTACAGAGGCTGCTAAAATCTCAAAGCTAAGTTCAAAGTCATTGAAATGTTCCAAAACAGCGATATTACAATCTGAAATGCTCTCAAAGTCTCATCTTGTCGCCTTTAAGTCTCAAGCAACAGTGCGCTGCCTAAAGTCCAGTTCAATGTTATTTACCTATTACCTACTAATATTTACCTATTCAAATATAGACAAACTAGTATTAAAAGGGATTTATCTGATAGAATTATGTAATGAACATGTATATTAATATTATATGTACAAATATATTTTTTCTGGAAGTATTAAGACATAAAAGGCTAATAGACCCTGGAATGGTACATATATCAAACAAAAAGACGATTTTCTACTACCAGTAACTTTATCAGAATTTTGGTTTGTTCGGAAAATATTATAAGTATACAAAGAGAGACTTTTGCATTTTGGACTAATAAATAATATACTAAATAGAGGCCATGTCTAAATTTAGATAAATATGATTTCCATTTCAGTAATAGAATAATCAATGAATGCCTTTTCAAATTCAGTCAAAAATAAAAGTAACTGATTTATGAAGAAATACATAATTAGGTGAAGCAATAAACGGGACAGCGTAAATAATTATCAAAGGTTAATCAAAAATGTAGGAATAGTTTTATATTAAATATTTAGTTAACGGTGTTACCGACGTAAAATATAATAATGGGTGAAATATTTCTACTTATAATACTTTAAATGTACTACGAAATATAAAATTACATAATGTCTAATTAACGAAGTATTCCTTCTTGCATGCATGTGTACAGAAATAATAAATGTAAATATTTATAAGTCTTATAATATGATGAAATAATTTATTATATTTTTATTTATAATTATGCTGAGTAATCATCATTTTATTATGTAACTAATTTTAAAGTTAAATAATCGTTTAAAATTGACCTCAAGACATAATTAATGTCACGAGTACTCTAATTGAAGGACCAAAACATAAACAGTTACAATATTGTTAAATTCTGAAATGGTATAACCATTTAAGTAGCAATTTTCATTTTCTTTATATACATATATATACAAATATTTATATATGTACTATATTGTAGTTTGTATGTATTATATTATAATGAACTGAAAACTAGTGGTCGTGAAGAACTTGAAACAGTGTTCGTTATAAATCAAAACCCAAAAACTTTTATTTTTATTTTTCGCATTGATTCATTTGCATGATGGTATAATGTATTATATTAAACATTGTTTAATATCATTTTGAACAAAGCAATTGTTGAATTTTTAGTCGTTTCCTCAGCAAAGCAGCGTTCCGAGTTGTTGGCAAGTTACTCATGGATTTACTACATTGAACTTTTAATGTATTAATTAACGATGTAAAATTGTGTGTAAATGCCTATTCAGAAAATGAACAAAATCTGAATTAGTGACTCTCAAAAATCGCTGTCAGAACTCAGAAGTAAAAAATTGCTTTTAATTACAGATAAGATAAGAGAGGAATAGTCTTAAACGTATCATTAGAATTAACGACAACGAAGCTGTTAACTTTAACTGACCGTAGTTTTATTACATTTGTTACATAAATAAAAACCTCTTCCTAAATACAGTAAATCAAAATTATTTAACTCATCATTAATTTAATTTTAATGGGCAATTTAAAATATAGATTCTGAATTCCTATATTTAAGTTTAAAGGCTATTACTGAACCGAGTGCAGTCAGTTTAATTCCGTTGGAACTGTTCCAGAATGAACCGATTACAAAGACACTTGCTTTTGTAACCACAATTTTAAACCTTTATAAACTTCGGTAGTTACACGTATAAACCCTTAAAGTGTAATATTTTACATGTAATTTACATTTTTGGCTTGCTTTCTTGACAAATATATAGTTTTAGTAAAAATTACTTTATTACTTACTATTTAATTATCCATTCATTTGATCTTAGTTTTCGTTTATTGCACCATTCAGTTATTATTAAGTTCCGTTACAGTCTCCTTAATAACACTGAAACTACTTAGACTATATTATATGTTCTGTGAGTAAGATAGCTTTCAAGGAATTTGTTCACAGGTATCTATTTGATAATATTAACTATTAATAATATATCTGTAATACGTTTTATACATGTGACGGTAATAAATTCAAATATATTTTAGCTATTCCACCTAGTATATATATATATATATATATATATATATATAATGTTGAAAACAAAGTAACATACATATATATATATATATGTATGTTACTTTGTTTTCAACATTCAATATTCAAGCTCTACTCTTATTTCTTTTAGTCTATTAAACATTTTTACGGATTTTCTGTAGAATCCTTAAAACAGCATTAAAACGACTATTGTAGTTTTTCATTCATCTCTGCCTTGCGAGAGTTTTATCGAAATGACAAAAAATAATAAGTACATTTAGATAGATAATCTGTCATATCATGTTAAATGTATAACATTATATCAGAATGAATAAAAGGCAGTAATAAATAAAGAGAATGAACTTACGTTAAGACCAATGTTAATATCAAATAAAAAGTTTACTAAGCCATATAGCGTTTACGACAACAAACTTCTTTACTAATTACTTATGAAATTCCATTATAATGTGCTCTTAAATTATAATTAAGTAATTTATTACTGCTCTTAACTTATAATTAAATTAGAACGGACCTTCCAGTGCAGCGTTATGACGCCTTAATATACTGCTATTTTACGACTGAAAAATTATATGACCTATATTTGTTTATACTTTTCTTTATTTTTCATTATTTCTGTGTCTGTAATGTTTTATAGAAATATACAATATATTGGTGGTTTTCTATTCTATTATTAGACATCTCTAAAAATATTAAACTTTGTGTGATTTGTAAAAGAATAAAGAAAGTTTAAAACCGAAGAGTAATTTCCCGCAGGAAAAGGAAAGTTACAGCGTTTATTTCTAGGAATACATTGAATGAAGTCAGGGAAGAAAACATTTTTTATCTGTATTTACAAGAAGATTTATAACAGAATTAAATAATTAATTGTCATATTATATTTCACAGACAGTATCCTGTAATTATAGAAAATAAGGTATAAATTAATAATATGTATAGGAAATTTTATTTTCACTACGCTAAAAAATCTTAAATTAAATCTTAACGTCTTGATTCACACAGATTGATTGATTGATTAATTGATTTCAAAGGATTCTTCGAGTATTTTTATAAATTAGTCATAGTTATTTACAAAATATAAACAGCATTTTGGTAGATAATTTAAAACAAGAAATCTTTATTTTTCTTAATTTTCTTTTCTGGATATTATCCGACTTCAATAAGCTTTGGTCATTTTAAAAGTACGAAGTGGTGAAATCCAAACATTACTGGAATTTGTTTTTGAGGTTAGAGAAATAGCTACCTCAAAGATTTCTCGAGTTCAGAGCGGGAATGCAATCAGGATGGTATGGTATGAAAGCGGTTTTTCTCTTTAATACTAAAGGATTTTCTTTTAGAACTACCAATGATTTAATAAAACTATCATCTAAGATCGTAGATTTGAGTAGTCAAAGCTACTAGGGACTAGGCAATTTTATTTTCTTATATTTTATTAAAAGTATTACATGACACTTTGATTTAGTTATCTTCATGTATTATAAGATATCTTCACATAATTTTAAACAAAATATTTCGTTTCTAATATGTAAAGGTTGTTTCAATAAACTACTCGTATGAAAGACATTTGAAGTTATAGTTCATTTTCTTAAGAAGATGTGGGTTATTTCATGTTACTAATAAACATTATCGGATTGTTTTGTATTTTTAAATAATAGACCATTTCTTTTAATGATTACAAAGGACAAATATAAATTGTCATTACACATTCCAGTCGTATAAGTAAATTGTTAACCGCACCGGGCTGAAGCCCGCCCTTTGTAAACAAGGGTTGCAGTACGTGTCCTGTCTACAGATCGAGGTTGGTATAACACACATACCTCTAACTCACTTATGATAGTTTATCATTATTACGTTTCTTAATCGATGATATAATATAATCTTTTAACAATATTTTGAACCAGGTTTTATCATAATTTAGGATGCAATATGCCATTACATCCACGTTTCTCTAACATATGTCAATTCAGTGAAAATTAGCTTCTTTGCCATATTATTTTCCACTTTCACCATCTATGTTTTTTTCTATCACCTTTTATTCCAATATTAAAAAAGGGTTTAAAACAAAAGTATTCATACATTTAAAAGAAAACATTGAAAATTTTATGAACACTCAATTCTTTGCCTAAATTTATTGAAAGAAAATATGTAATTATAAAACAAAAGTATTCATACATTTAAAAGAAAACATTGAAAATTTTATGAACACTCAATTCTTTGCCTAAATTTCTTGAATGAAAATATGTAATCATAAAACAAAAGTATTCATACATTTAAAAGAAAACATAGAAAATTTTATGAACACTCAATTCTTTGCTTAAATTTATTGAATGAAAATATGTAATTATAAAACAAAAGTATTCATACATTTAAAAGAAAACATTGAAAATTTTATGAACACTCAATTCTTTGCCTAAATTTATTGAAAGAAAATATGTAATTATAAAACAAAAGTATTCATACATTTAAAAGAAAACATTGAAAATTTTATGAACACTCAATTCTTTGCCTAAATTTATTGAAAGAAAATATGTAATTATAAAACAAAAGTATTCATACATTTAAAAGAAAACATTGAAAATTTTATGAACACTCAATTCTTTGCCTAAATTTCTTGAATGAAAATATGTAATCATAAAACAAAAGTATTCATACATTTAAAAGAAAACATAGAAAATTTTATGAACACTCAATTCTTTGCTTAAATTTATTGAATGAAAATATGTAATTATAAAACAAAAGTATTCATACATTTAAAAGAAAACATTGAAAATTTTATGAACACTCAATTCTTTGCCTAAATTTATTGAAAGAAAATATGTAATTATAAAACAAAAGTATTCATACATTTAAAAGAAAACATTGAAAATTTTATGAACACTCAATTCTTTGCCTAAATTTCTTGAATGAAAATATGTAATCATAAAACAAAAGTATTCATACATTTAAAAGAAAACATAGAAAATTTTATGAACACTCAATTCTTTGCTTAAATTTATTGAATGAAAATATGTAATTATAAAACAAAAGTATTCATACATTTAAAAGAAAACATTGAAAATTTTATGAACACTCAATTCTTTGCCTAAATTTCTTGAATGAAAATATGTAATCATAAAACAAAAGTATTCATACATTTAAAAGAAAACATTGAAAATTTTATGAACACTCAATTCTTTGCCTAAATTTCTTGAATGAAAATATGTAATAACAAGAAAATATACATATTATGTGCTAAACTTATTATATTATGCAAAAATATTTTTGTTTTAATGTTATGTTTTTACAAGACGTCTTAAACAAAACGTTTTGTTTTTAAACACAGGAAATTGCCATTGTGATTTTGTTAAATTTAATTGTTATTTTAAAAACATAAGGATAATGAAGTTTCAAGAAAAATGTTTTAAGCATAACATTTGGTTAAATGTATGTGTTTTTCTATTTATAGAAATATGTACTAAGATTACTGAGAAAAATATATAAAATACCTCATAAGAAATGCCATACTTATTATAAGAATATCCCCAATTCTTCAACATCAAACCTGTGACCTCTGGGAATACAATGTCGTCGATCAGTCAAATCAGCTATAATGTCATTAACCGCCATCATTAATTTTATCCTTGAAATAGTTTGAGAAAAATAATTTTATTGTGTTTTCTTTATGATATAATCTTGCAATAAATAATTAAGGAACAAAGGGTAAAGTGAATAGTACCTCTAAGCTATTACTTTCGAGCGTACCCCAAACTGTCAAAGCCAATCTTGCGTCCCAAAGATCACTTGCCTATAAAGTTTTAGATTTAAATCCTTATAATCACTGAATCTATTCAAAACATTTGACTTTATAATCTAGAGCCTGTATCGGCATTGATTATAAATTCTGTTAAACAATAGGAAGAACAATGGACAGATTTAACTTATAGTCTCCTTGCCTTCATTGATATGAAGGTTGGTTTGATCTATTTTACTATCGTAATGAGAATCAAGTAGGTGTTGTTAAATAATTTTTCATACATTTTTATTTTTATTAAACAAAGTGAATTATTAATATTATAAGTAGTTGCGATCTAAATTACAAATACTTTGAATGCTTAAAGATATGTTTATGATCTGTCAAAAATAATTAATAAAAAAAATAGTACAGACTTTGTCTAGGTTTTCGGATGATATCCTTTACTGTTACTCAGAGGGTAGTTTCACAACTAAAGTAGCGGACATTAGCAGGTAGTGTAAGGTTCATTATTTTTTTTATCTTTTAGAGAGTCTGAAGTCAGAACTTGTAAAGTGGCATAATTTAATAGATTGTGTTAACAATTTCTATCATTTCATCATTTTGGTTTCGCAACCAGATTTACCTATTTTAGTTTCAATTCTCTCAGTAACCATCTATTATTTTACGTTATCTGTTTCTGTCTCTAGTTAATGCAGAAGCTGCTAAAATCTCTAAGCTAAATTCAAAATCATTGAAATGTTTCAAAACAGCGATATTAGAACCTGAAATGCTCTCAAAGTCTCATCTTGTGTCCTTTAAGTCTCAAGCAGCAGCGCGCTGCCTCAAGACGAGTTCAATGTTATTTATCTACTATCTACTAATAGTTACGTATTCAAATATAGTATTACAAGTACAGTACAGTATAGTGCAAGGGATCTGACAGATTTATGTAATTATAATTTATATCAATTATATATTTAAATCGGGACGTTTGAAATATGTTCTTTGAAGTATTAAAGCAAAAAGAATACTAAACCGTTGGTATATATCTAGTCGAAACAAGTTTTCCTACTACTAAAGAATTACTCCCAATTACAGATAAGATAAGAGAGGAATAGTCTTGAACGTATCATTAGAGTTAACGACAATGAAGCCGTTAATTTTAACTGACCGTCATTACTTTAATACACAAATAAAAACCTCATCCTAAATACAGTAAATTAAACTTAAATACATAATTAATTTAACTTTAATGGGCAATTTAAAATATCGATTCTGAATTTTCATATGAAAATTTAAAGAGTATTACTGAACCGATTGTAATCATAGTTTAATTCCGTTGGAACTGTGCCAGAATGAACCGATTAAAAAGAAACTTGCTTTTGTAACAACAACATTTAACCTTTATAAACTTCGGTAGTTACATGGATATAAAGCCTTGAAGTGTAATATTTGTATGTAATTTATATTTTTGGCTTGTTTTCTTGACAAATACATAGTTTTGATAAAAATTACATTATTACTTACTATTTATAGTAATTATCCCTTCATTTGATCTTAGTTTTCATTTATTGCATCATTCAGTTATTATGAAGTTCTGTTACAGTTTCCTTAATTACACTGAAACAACTTAGACTATATTATATGTTCTGTGAGTAAGATAACTTTCAATGAATCAGATATCTATTTAATAATATTAACTATTAATAATATGTTTGTAATACTTATTACATATATGACGGTATTAAATCCACATATATTTAAGCTATATATTCCATCTAGTTAGGTATACATATATGTATGTTACTTTGTTTGCTTGTAATACTAATAAATATTATAAATAAGATTCAATATTTAAGTTCTACTTTTATTTCTTTTACTCTTTAAATATTTTTACGGATTTTCTGTAAAATCCTTAGTAAAGTATTAAAACCGACTATAATGTTTTTGTTTTTCATCTCTGCCTTAAGAGAATTTTATAGAAATGACAAAAAATACACATTTTACAAATAATGTGTAGTGAAGTGTTGAATAAATAAAATAATAAAATAAGAAGAAATGAAACGCAGTAATAAATAAAGAGAATGAACTTACATTAAGACCAATGTTAATGTCAAATAAAAGTTTGCTAACCCATAAAGCGTTTACGACAACAAACTTCTTCACTAATTATTTTATGAAATTCCATTATAATGTGCTCTTAAATTTTAATTAAGTAATTTATTACTGCTGTTAACTTAAAATTAAATTATAAGAACGGACCTTCCAGTGCAGCGTTATGACGCCTTAATATACTGCTATTTTACGACTAAAAAATTATATGACCCATATTTGTTAATACTTTTCCTTATTTTTCATTTCTGTTTTTGTAATGTTTTATAGAAATATACAATATATTGATGGTTTTCTATTGTATTATTAGACGTCTCTGAAAATATAAAATTTTCTCTGACTTGTAAAAGAATAGAGAAAGTTTAAAACAGTAAGAAGTAATTTCCCGCAGGAACTGGAAAGTTACAGCGTTTATTTCTAGGAATACATTGAATGGAGTCTGGGAAGAAAACATTTTTAATCTGTTTTCACAATATGATTTATAACAAAATTAAATAATTAGATATCTACATAAATATATTACATTTCACATATAATATACTGTAACTATAAAGAGTAAGGCAATAATAATATGTATAATATATTTTAATTTAATAACCCAAAAATATTTTAAATTAAATCTAAACGTGTTCATTAAAACAAATTGATTGATTGATTCACACAGATTCTACGAGCACTCAAACAAATTAGTTATAGTTATTTACAAAGTATAATATGGTTTAAATCTATTACTAATGTTATTATGTTATATTCAAATGGTTCTAAAAGTGTAAAGCGAGAATCATTTTCCCAAAAGCCTTCATTACAATCCGTTGAAAGCGACAAAATTGTAAATTAATGTACTGTTCGTACCTACAAAAAAAGGACCGCGTTTTCCAATGCTTTTAAATAATATAAAAATGTATATTTTTTTTGTAATAGAAAAATTGTTTATTACCTCTATAAGAACACCTAAGAGGCATCTCATGTTCACATTGTTACAACATTTTCCACATTTTTGATAGATAATTTAAAACAAAAAATCTTTATTTTTCTTAATTTTCTTTTCTGGATAATATCCGACTTCAATAATTTTTGGCCATTTTAAAAGTACGAAGTGGCGAAATCCAAACATTACTGGAATTTGTTTTTGAGGTTAGAGAAATAGCTACCTCAAAGATTTCTCGAGTTTAGAGCGGGAATGCAATCAGGATGGTATGGTATGAAAGCGATTTTTCTCTTTAATACTAAAGGATTTTCTTTTAGAACTACCAATGATATAATAAAACTATCATCTAAGATCTACTCAAAGCTACTAGGGACTAAGGAATTTATTTCTTATATTTTATTAAAAGTATTACATGACTCTTTGGTTTCGTTATTTTCGTGTATTATAAGATATCTTCACATAATTTTAAACAAAATATTTCGTTACTAATATGTAGAGGTTGTTTCAATAAACTACTGGTATGAAAGACATTTGAAGTTATAGTTCATTTTCTAAAGAAGATGTGGATTATTTGATGTTACTAATAAACATTATTGGATTGTTTTGTATTTTTAACTAATAGACCATTTCTTTTAATGATTACAAAGGACAAATATAAACTGTCATTACACATTCCAGTCGTATAAGTAAATTGTTAACCGCACCGGTCTTCACAAAGGTTGCATTACGTGTCCTGTGTACAGATCCAGATTGGTATAACACTCATACCCCTAACTTATGATGTTTTATCATTATTATGTCTGAATCGATGATATAACATAATAAAGTCTTTTAACAATATTTTCAACCAGGTTTTATCCCAATTTAAGATCCAATATGCAATTTCATCCACGCTTCTCTATCCCAAGTCTTCCAGTGGAAATTTTCTTGAATATTACTTTTCACCTGCACCATATTTTGTTTTTCGTCTTTTATAATTATATTAAAAATGAGTATAAGATAAAATTATTTACATATAATTTTAAATTTTAGTAACATTCAATTCTTTACCTAAATTTATTGAATGAAAATATATTAATAACAAGGTAATATACATATAGGTATGTGCTAACGTTATTATATTATACAAAAAAAAATTGAATTGGCGTTTTGTTTTCACAACACTTTTTAAATAGGAAATTATTATTTCGTGATTCTGTACATTAGTACACAATTAATTAAGCTATTATACTAAAGTTTACGTTAAATGTGTGTAAATTGAGTTATTACGATATTAAAATCGTGTCCAATAAACGAATTATAAAAATACAATACGTTATCAAAGTTAACGTTTTAATTATATACTGATGATTATGTTTTTGTTAAATTTAATTAGTATTTTATAAACATAAGGATAACGCAATTTCAGGAAAAAAATCGAAACATAATAAATAACAACTTCGTATTTGTTAAATTTGTTTATAGAAATTATACTAAAGTTAATGAATATATTCTTTGAGAAAAATATTTAAAATACTTAAGAAAAAATTACCATACATATTACCATAAAAATAACATCAATCCATCAACATCAAACCTATGACCTCTGGGAGTCCATTGTCGTCGCTCTGTCAAATGACCTATATTGTCATTACCCGCCATAATGAATTTTATTTATTAAATCGTTTGAGAATAAAAAGAATAAAATAATATTACAATGAAGAATTAAGGATGTTATAATTAACATTAAGGGTAATTAGTATTTTTCATTGAACAAAGGGTAAAGTGAATAGCACCTCTATACTATTATTTTCGAGCGTACTCTAAATTGTCAAATCCAATCTTGCGTCCCAAAAATCACTTGCTCATAAAGTTTTAAATTTAAATCCGTGTAAACACTGACTCTATTCAAAACATTTGACTTTATAATCTGGACCCTGTATCGGGATTGATTATAAATTCTGTTAAACAATAGCAAGAACAATGGACAGATTTAAACTTACAGTCTCCTTGCCTTCATTGATATGAAGGTTGGTTTAATCTACTTTACTATCGCAATGAGAATCAAGTAGGAATTGTAACATATTTTATTTCTAAATATTTCTTTGAAAATTAAGTTTTTTTTATTTAATTTTATAAGTAGTTGTGATCAAAATTACAAATACTTTAAATATTTTAAAATATGTTTATTACAAATGAACGACTAAATTACAAATGATCTTCAAAAAATAATTAATAAAAAAAATTGTGCAGACTTTGCCTAGATTATGGCATGATATCCATTTCTGGTGCTCGGAGGGTAGTTTCGCAACCAAAGTAACGGACATCAACAGGTGGTCCATTATTTATTTATCTTTTAGAGAGTCTAATGTCAGAAGTTGTAAAATGGCTTAATAAAATAGATATTCATAGCAATTTCTATAATTTCATCATTTTGGTTTTGCAACCAGATTTACCAACATTGCAATTTTAGTGACAATTCTTTCAGTAACCATCTGTTATTTAACGTCATCCGTTTTCGTCTCTAGTTAATGCTACAGAAGCTGCCAAAATCTCTAAGATAATTCAAAGTCATTGAAATGTTTCAAAACAGCGATATTACAATTTGAAATGCTCTCAAAGTCTCATCTTGTCTCCTTTAAGTCTCAAGCAGCAGCGCGCTGCTTAAAGACGAGTTCAATGTTATTTACCTATTACCTATCTATCTATACCTATTTACCTATTTAAACATAGAAAAACCAGTATTATTTATCCAATACCAATATTAAATTAAGTTTACGGTGTAAGCAACATTAAATAGAAATATTTTTACTTATTTATATTACTTAAAAAATATGCTACGAAATATAAAATTACAAAATCTCTATTTAACTAAAAGTACTCCTTCCTGCAGGTGTGTGTATAATAATAAATGAAAATATTTATAAGCCTTAAAACATTATGAAACAATTTATTTTATTTCTGTTGTTATAATTTTTATTATTTAACTAATTTTAAAGTTAAATAATTGTCTAAAATTGAGTTCAAGACGTAATTGTTGTCACGAGCACTCAAATTGAAGGCTAAAATATAAACAGTTACAATATTGTTGAATTCTGAAATGGTATTATTATTAAAGATTAAACGTAGCAATTTTCAATGAGTAAAGAAATTTGTATATTAATATTTATGTATGTTTGTTTCCCAAGGAGGGTTGGCGTCAGGCAGGCGGCCGGCCGTAAAACGAAGCCAAATCTTTAAAGCAGTATGGTAATACCGGTGCCACGCGAGAAGCTAGCCCGGGAACAAAGAAACATACTGTGCCGACCCCAAAATGGGATAAGGGCAGGAAGATGATGATGATTTATGTATGTTTGTATGTTATTGTATTTTGTATGTATTATATTGTAATGAACTGAAAACTAATGGTCGTGTAAACTTGATGTAGTTTTCGTTAAAAATAAAATCTCAAAATAAAATATTTTCATTTTCCTCATTGACTCATTCGCCTAATATTACAATGTATACATCAAACATTGTAAAATTTTATTTAAAAAAACAAATGTTTTTATAGCCGGTATTTTTCAGCAGAGCAGCATTCCGAGCTGGTGGCAGGCTACTCACAGATTGACAACACTTTTTAATGTATTAATTGACCATTCAAAATTGTGTGTAAATGCCTATTTATAAAATCGACAAAATCTGATTTTGTGAAAAAACCTACTGAGTGTACTCAAACGTAAAGAATTGCTTCTAATTACAGATAAGATAAGAGAGGAATAGTCTTAAACGTATCTTTAGAGTTAACGAAGACGAAGCCGTTAACTTTAACTGACCTTCATTAATTTGATACAAAAATAAAAACCTCATCCTAAATAGAGTTAATTAAAATTAAATACATCATTAATTTAACTTTAATGAGCAATTTAAAGTATCGATTCTGAATTTCCATATGTAAATTTAAAGGCTATTACTGAACCGAGTGTAACCATGGTTTAATTCCGTTGGAACTGTTCCAGAATAAACCGATTAAAAAGAAACTTGCTTTTGTAACCACAACATTCACAAACTTTAGTAGTTACACGGATGTTAAACTTTAAAATGCGTTGATGTTAAACTTTAAATTGTAACATTTGGAAGTAATTTACATTTTTGGCTTGTTTGCTTGACAAATACATACTTTTGGTAAAAATACTTTATTGCTTTTGTAAGTAAATTGTTAGATTTTAGAGTATTAGATTGTTCTTATTGTCTCTTCATTTGATCAAGTTTTCGTTTTTTGCTACCATTCAGTTTTTATTAGTCTCTGTTACGATCTAAGTAATTAAACTGGTATGAGTTACCAGACTATATTAAATGTTCTTTGAGCAAGGTAGCTTCCAAGGAATCTATTCACAGATATCTAACATTAAGTGTTAGTAATATATTTATAATACATTTTATATATATGACGGTATTAAATCTACAAGTGTTTTAGCTATATATTCCACCTAATTGGGTATATATATGATACTTTGAAGGTCTTTGTTTGCATGTAATACTAATATATATTATAAATAAAATTCAATATTTAAGTTTTACTTCTATTTCTTATTCTCTATTACGGATTTTCTGAAGAATGTTTAGAACAGTATTAAAAACGACTATTGTACTTTTTTTTTCATCTTTGCCTTGCGAGAGTTTTATCGAAATGACAAAAAATTATATGTATATTTAGATAGATAATCTGTCATACCATGTTAAATGTATGACATTGTATCAGAATGAATAAAAGGCAGTAATAAATAAAGAGAATGAACTTACGTTAAGACCAATGTTAATATCAAATAAAAAGTTTACTAAGCCATAAAGCGTTTACGACAACAAACTTCTTTACTAATTATTTTATGAAATTCCATTATAATGTGCTCTTAAATCTTAATTAAGTAATTTATTACTGCTGTTAATTTAAAATTAAATTAGAATGGACCTTCCAGTGCAGCGTTATGAGGCTTTAATATACTGCTATTTTACGACTGAAAAATTATATGACCCATATTTAACACATTACTTTTTTTTGTTTCTGTTCTTGTAATATTTTATAAAAAAAACTCGATATATTGATAGTCCTTTTTTCTTTTATAAAAGTAATTATTTAGACATCTTTGAAAAGATTAAACTTTGATTTGTAAAAGAATAGAGAAAGTTTAAAACCGAAGAGTAATTTCCCGCAGGAACAGGAAAGTGCTAGTATCCGCTGACATAGTTACACCGTTTGTTTCTAGGAATACATTTAATGGAGTCAGGAAAGAAAAACATTTTTAATCTGTGTTCACAACATGATTTATAACATAATTAAATAATTAATATATATTAATTAATAACAAAATATAACTTAATTTACAATTATTACTAATGTTATAATCAAATGGTTCTAAAAGTGTAAAGCGAGAATCATTTTGTCAAAAGCCTTCATTACAATCCGTTGAAAGCAACAAAGTTGTAAATTAACTGTTCGTACCTACAACAATAGAGCAAGGACCGCGTTTTCCGCTGCGTATTTTAGTATCGTTTATTTGAATACAAATTTAAAAGGAATCTATAAAATGTTTTTCTTTTTGGTAAATCATTTATTAACTTTATTAATAACGTATAAGAGGCATCTTTATGTTCATATTGTTACAAGATTTTTAACATTTCCCGGTTGATAATTTGTAACAAAAATCTTTATTTTAGTCAATTTGGTCTTCAATAAGCGTTGGTCAATTTAAAAGAACGAAGTGGCGGAATTCAAACATTACAGGAATTTGTTTTGAGGTTTGAGAAATAGCTACCTCAAAGATTTCTCGAGTCGAGCAAGAATGCAATCAGTATGGTATGAAAGTGGTTTTTATCTTTTCTTTTTTGAAAGGAAATCCTTTAGTATTATTTTTAACAAAATGGTAATGGTTTGTAAGATCGATAATTTCGTAAGATCTACTTAAAGTATATAAATATATATATACATACATATATATGTATATGTAATTAATAAGTTCTCGATTTTATTTTCTTATATTTTGTTTTAAAAGTATTATTAGAAGACACTTTGTTTTATTTATCTTTACTTATTATAAGATACCTTTATATAGTTTAAATGACAAGATTGCGTTGTTTTAATATATTTTTCTTGTGAACATTTGATATTATCGTTAATTTTCTCAAGAACATGAGGTTTATTTGATGTTACCAATAATAATTATTAGATTGTTTTATATCTTTTAACTAACAGACCATTTCTTTTAATGATTACGATTGGCAAATATAAATAGTCATTAGACATACCAGTCGTATAAGTAAATTGTTAACCGCACCGGTCTTCACAAAGGGCAGTACGTGTCCTGTGTACAGATCCAGATTGGTATAACACACACACCACTAACTTACTTATGATGTTTTATCATTATTAAGTGTCTGTATCAGTGATACAATCAGTGATGTATTTTTTAACAATATTATCAACCAGTAGTTATTCCAACTTGGGATATTTGCAATTTCTTTCACACTTCATTTTATTACAATATTAAAGATTTCATTCATTTTATTACAATATTAAAAAATTGTATAAAAGAAAAGTATTTATACATTTAAAAGAAAATATTATTAACACTCATTTCTTTAACTAAATTTAATGAATGAAAATATGTTAATAACAAGATAATGTATATTTGTTAAAGTTATTATATTATACAAAAATATTTTTGTTTTAATGTTATGTTTCAAGATGTCTTAAACAAAACGTTTTGTTTTTAAAAACAGGAAAATACCATTTTGATTTTGTTAAATTTCATTGTTATTTTAAAAACATAAGAATAATAAAGTTCCAAGAAAAATGTTTTAAGCATAACAATGGATTCTCATTTGGTTAAATGTATATGTATTTCTATTTATAGAAATATGTACTAAGATTATTGAGGAAAATATATAAAATACCTCATAAGAAATGCCATAAGTATTATAAGAATATCCCCAATGCATCAACATCAAACCTGCGACCTCTGGGAATACAATGTCGTCGTTTAGTCAAATGAGCTATAATGTCATTAACCGCCATCATTAATTTTATCCTTGAAATAGTTTGAGAAAAATAATTTTATTGTGTTTTCTATATAATATAATCTTGCAATAAATAATTAAGGAACAAAGGGTGAAGTGAATAGTACCTCTAAGCTATTATTTTCGAGCGTACCCCAAACTGTCAAAGCCTATCTTGAGTCCCAAAGATCACTTTTCTATAAAGTTTTGAATTTAAATCTGTATAAACACTGACTGTATTCAAAACATTTGACTTTATAATCTAGAGCCTTTATCGGGATTGATTATAAATTCTGTTAAACAATAGCAAGAACAATGGACAGATTTAAACTTACAGTCTCCTTGCCTTCATTGATATGAAGGTTGGTTTAATCTATTTTACTATCGTAATGAGAATCAAGTAGGAGTTGTTAAATAATTTTTCTTAGATTTTTTATTTTTATTATACAAAGTGAATTATTAATATTATAAGTTGTTGCGATCTAAATTACAAATACTTTGAATGCTTAAAGATATGTTTATGATCTGTCAAAAATAATTAATAAAAAAAATAGTACAGACTTTGTCTAGGTTATCGGATGATATTTTCTACTGGTACTCAGAGCGTAGTTTTTTATCTTTTAGAGAGTATGAAGTCAGAACTTGTAAAGTGGCATAATTAAATAGATTTAACAATTTCTATAATTTCATCATTTTGGTTTCGCAACCAGATTTATCTATTTTAGTTCAATTTTAGTTGCAATACTCTCAGTAACCATCTATTATTTTACGTTATCTGTTTCTGTCTCTACTTAATGCAGAAGCTGCTAAAATCTCTAAGCTAAATTCAAAGTCATTGAAATGTTTCAAAACAGCGATTTTACAATCTGAAATGCTCTCAAAGTCTCATCTTGTCTCCTTTAAGTCTCAAGCAGCAGCGCGCTGCCTAAAGACGAGTTTAATGTTATTTACCTATTACCTACTAATAATTACGTATTCAAATACAAACAAACTAGTATTACAAGGGGTTTATATGAAATATTTATGTAATATAATTTATATCAATTTCATATTTAAATCGGGACGTTTGAAATATATTCTTCGAAGTCTTAAATCATAAAAGACTACTAAATCGTTGAACGGTATATATCTAATCGAAACAAGTTTTCCTACTACTAAAGAATTACTGCCAATTACAGATAAGATAAGAGAGAAATAGTCTTAAACGTATCATTAGAATTAACAACGACAAAGCCGTTAATTTTAACTGACCTTCGTTACATTAATATAGAAAGACCTCACCCTAAATACAGTAAATTAAAATTAAACACATCATTTAACTTTAATGAACAATTTAAAATATCGATTCTGAATATCCATATGTAAATTTAAAGGCTATTTATTACTGAACCGACTGTTATCATGGTTTAATTCCGTCGGAACTGTTCCAGAATGAACCGATGAAAAAGAAACTTGCTTTTGTAACCACAACATTTAACCTTTATTAACTTCGGTAGTTACACGGATATTAAGCCTTAAAGTGTAATATTTGTATGTTATTTATATTTTTGGCTTGTTTTCTTGATAAAGTAATTTTTAAAAATTACTTTATTACTTACTATTTATAGTAATTAACCCTTCATTTGATCTTAGTTTTCGTTTATTGCACCATTCACTTATTATGAAGTTCTGTTACAGTCTCCTTAATAACACTGAAACGACTTAGACTATATTATATGTTCTGTGAGTAAGATAGCTTTCAAGGAATCTATATATATGTATGTTACTTTGTTTGCTTGTAATGCTAATAAATTTATAAATAAGATTCAATATTTAAGTTCTACTTTTATTTCTTTTACTCTATTAAATATTTTTACGGATTTTTTGTAAAATCCTTAGTACAGTATTAAAGACGACTATTGTACTTTTTCTTTCATCTCTGCCTTGCGAGAGTTTTATCGAAATGACAAAAAATAATATGTACATTTAGAAGGATAATCTATCATAACATATTAAATGTATAACATTATATCAGAATGAATAAAAGGCAGTGATAAATAAAGAGAATGAACTTACGTTAAGACCAATGTTAATATCAAATAAAAGTTTGCTAAGCCATAAAGCGTTTACGACAACAAACTTCTTTACTAATTACTTTTGAAATTCCATTATAGTGTGCTCTTAAATTTTAATTAAGTAATTTATTACTGCTGTTAACTTAAAATTAAATTATAAGAACGGACCTTCTAGTGCAGCGTTATCACGCTTTAATATACTGCTATTTTACGACTGAAAAATTATATGACCTATATTTTTTTATACTTTACTTTTTATTCATTTCTGTTTCTGTAATGTTTTGTGGAAATATACAATATATTGATGGTTTGCTATTGTATTATTAATCTCCTGAAAAGATTAAACTTTGTGTGATTTGTAAAAGAATAAAGAAAGTTAAAAACCGAAGAGTAATTTCCCGCAGGAACAGGGAAGTTACAGCGTTTATTTCTAGGAATACATTGCATGGAGTCTGGGAAGAAAATATTTTTAATCTGTTTTCGCAACATTATTTATAACAGAATTAAATACCATATTACCAGAGTATTTCACAGATAATATATTGTAACTATAAAGAGTAAGGTAATAATAATAATATGTATAAGATATTTTAATTTAATAAACCAAAAATATTTTAAAATAAATCTAAACGTCTTGATTAGGAAAATTGATTGATTGATTGATTCACAAAGATTTTACGAGCACTCATGTAAATTAGTTTTATTTATTTACAAAATATAACATGGTATAAATCTATTACTAATGTTATAATCAAATGGTTCTAAAAGTGTAAAGTGAGAATCACTTTGTCAAAAGCCTTCATTACAATCCATTGAAAGCAAACAAAATAGTAAATTAACTGTTCGTACCTACAATAATAGGACCGCGTTCTCCACTGCTTTTAAAGAATCTAAAAATGTGTAAAATTGTTTTTTGTAACAGGAAAATTACTTATTAACTCTACAAGAACACCTAAGAGGTATCTTCATGTTCATACTGTTACAAGATTTTCCACATTTTCGGTAGAGAATTTGAAACAAAAAATCTTAAAAATCTTTTTCTTAATTTTCTTTTCTGGATAATATTCGACTTCAAAAAGCTTTTGGTCATTTTAAAAGTACGAAGTGGCAAAATTCAAACATTACTGGAAATTGTTTTTGAGGTTGAAGAAATAGCTACCTTAAAGATTTCTTGAGTTTAGAGCGGAAATGCAATCAGGATGGTATGAAAACGGTTTTTCTCTTTTAATACTGAAGGATTTTCTTCAAAATGTACCAATGGTTTGAGAAAACTATCATCTAAAATCTACTCAAAATATCAAAGCATATACATATATACATATATATATATATATATATATATATATATATATATATAAATATATATCTATATCTCTATATCTCTATATATATACATAATACATCTCATAAAATATAGAATTAAATTTTCTTATTATTTATTATATTAGCTTATTTTGTTAAAAGATAATATAATAAACTAATAAACATGAAACTGATTTATTTATTGTAAGATACGGGGTTATTTTCATATATTTTTAAACAAAAGATTTCGTTTTTAATATGTAGAGGTTGTTTCAACAAGCTACTCATATAAAAACATTTGAAATTCATAGTTCATTTTCTTAGGAACATATTGGTCATTTGTTACTAATAATATTTATTGCATTGTTTTTTATCTGTTAACTAACATACCACTTCTTTTAATGAATACGATGAGCAAATACAAACTGTCATTACACATTCCAGTCGTATAAGTAAATTGTTAACCGCACCGGTCTTCACAAAGGTTGCAGTACGTGTGCTGTGTACAGATCCAGATTGTTATAACACACATACCTCTAACTTACTCGTGATGTTTTATTATTATTGTCTCTGAATCACTGATACATTTTTTTAACAATATTTTTAATCAGGTTTTACCTCAATTTAAGATCCAATATGCAAATGTTTACAACACGTCTTAAACAAAACGTTTTGTTTTTTTTTTTAAACAGGAAATGATTATTTCGTGACTCTAACACATTAGTACACAATTAATTAAGCTATTATACAATTAACTTATCTCTGATCTAAAGTTTACGTTAGATGTGTGATAATTGACTTATTATGATTTTATAATCGTGTTCAATAAACGAATTAATAAAAATACTGTACGAAATTAAAGTTAACGTTACAATTATATACAGATATTTTAATAACAACGTTGTGTTTTTGTTAAATTTTATGGTTATTTTAAATTACATAAGGATAATAAAGTTTCAAGAAAAATGTTTTAAGCATGAAAATGATATCTCATTTTGTAAAATGTATTTATAGAAATATGTACTAAAGTTACTGAGCAAAATATATAAAATAACTCATAAGAAATGCCATACTTATTATAATATCCTCAATCCATCAACATCAAACCTGTGACCTCTTTGAATCTATTATCGTCGCTCTGTCAAATGAACTATAATGTCATTACCCGCCATAATGAATTTTATTTATAAAATCATCGTTTGATAAAAATAATTTTAGTGTGTTGTTTTAGGAAACAAAAAATTATCTTGCGGTAAATAATTAAGAATATTGTAATTAATATTAGAATATATAATTAGTATTGCTTGTATTATTAGTATTTTTCATTGAACAAAGGGTAAAATGAATAAATAGCCATTAAATTATTACTTTGGAGCGTACCAAATTGTCAAAGCCAATCTCGAGTCCCAAAGATCACTTTCCTATAAAGTTTTGAATTTAAATCCGTATAAACACTGACTCTATTCAAAACATTAGACTTTATAATCTAGAGCCTGTATCGGAATTGATTATAAATTCTGTTAAACAATAGCAAGAACAATGGACAGATTCAAACTTATAGTCCCTTGCCTTCATTAATATGAAGGTTGGTTTAATCTATTTTAATCTCAAAATGAGAATAAAGTAAATATCTTATAGGAGCTTTTAAAGAGCTGTATACTTTTTATTAAAAAAAAAAACAATTCCAAACTAAGTTAAAAATACTATAAGAACGTGTAAAGATATGATTTTTTATTATATTTCCGTCCAAATTCAAGTCCGAATAGAGCTGAAACATTTGTCACATTCATGTGTTTGAAAACTTATGTTGTTATTAAACAGTTCTTAGGCCAATTCTGCACTAACGTTTTTGGAAAAGTAATTATATGTGTTTAGATATTGACGTATTTGCGAAATTATCTCCACTGTTTGACATTTCTTTCCCCGGTGTCACAGGTAGGTACTATTGGACAGATTTCAATGGTTTTGTTGTTGCAAATTAAGTACCTAGAAAATCTCTTATTGCTACCACTAAATTACAAAATATCCTGAAAAATTATTAATAAAACACTAGAGACTTTGTCTAAATTATGTGGTGAATATTCGGAGAATAGTTTCACAATCAAAGTAACTCAAAGTAATCAATCAGCAGGTAAGAATGTCAAAAATTTAAGAATCAACCTATAGGCATATAAATGCAATAAAAAACATATTTTATTTTTAACTTTATTACTTTTATAGAATGCTAAAAGCAAAGGTTCATTATTTTATTATATTATAATGAGCCTAAAATAAGAAGTTGTAACATGACTTGATAAAGATAGAAAGATTAATAATAAAGATACCAATTTCTACGATCATTATATTGCTTTCGCAACCAAATTTATCAATATAGCTATTTTAGGTCAATTATAGTTTTAATTACCTCAGTAACCATCTACTATTTAACGTTACCTATTTCTGATTCTAGTTAATGCTGCAGAAGCTGCTAAAATCTTTAAGCTAAATTCGAGGCCATTGAAATGTTCCAAAACAGGGACATTACAATTTGTGATGCTCTTAAAGTCTCGTCTTGTCTCCTTTAAGTCTCAAGCAGCAGCGCGCTGTCTAAAGACGATCGAGTTCAATGTTATTTACCTATTAACTTCTAATAGTTGCTTATTTAAATATAAACAAACTAGTGTCACAAGGGATTTATCTGACAGAATTTATTATATATTTAAATCGTTTAAAATATATTTTTTTAAGTATTAAAGCATAAAAGACTATTAGACTATTAAACGGTATATACTCGTATCTAATTGAAAAAAATATTCTACTACCATTAACTGTATTAAAATTTTGGTTTTGAACTGAAAAAAATATACGTATTAATAGATAGATTTTCGTAAATAAATAAATGAAAGTTATAAAGTATCATCTATAGCTGCCTTTTCAAGTTCAATCAAAATTAAAAGCAACTTGCTTATGAAGAAATACATAATTATGTAAAGCATAAATGGGACAGCGTAAAAAATTGTAATAGTTTTATGTGAAACTTAAATTTATTTTACTTATAACCATAAAAATATATGAGTGAAATTTTTATACTTATAATACTTCAAATGTACAGTACATTAAATATAAAATAACATCATCTCTAATTAACGAAGTATTCCTTCCTGCAGGCGTGTGTATGGAAATAATAAATGTAAATATTTATATGTCTTATAATATGATGAAATAATTTATTATATTTCTGTATATATTTTTGTTGATTTTGTGAATAGGCATTAAAGCCGAATGTTTCAATTGTAAATTAGAACATTAAGAAGTTCAGTGTTGTCAATCCGTGAGTAACTTGCCACCAGCTGTCAGAAAACCCAGCTAGAAACAAAATATTTGTTTTTTTTTTTAATAATATTCAACAATGTTTGATGTATACATTATAATATTATGCCTATTCACTAAAATCAACAAAATTTTAATTTGTGAAAAAACCTACTGCCAGTACTCAGACATAAAGAATTGCTCCCGATTATTACAGATAAGATAAGAGAGGAATAGTCTTAAACGTATCATTAGAGTTAACGACGACGAAGTCGTTAATTTTAACTGACCGTCGTTACTTTAATACATAAATAAAAACCTCATCCTAAATATAGTTAATTAAAATTTAATACATCATTAATTTAACTGTAATGAGCAATTTAAAATATCGATTCTGAATTTCCATATGTAGATTTAAAGGCTATTACTGAACCGACTGTAATCATGGTTTAATTCCGTTGAAACTGTTCCAGAATGAACCGATTAAAAAGAAACTTGCTTTTGTAACCACAACATTTAACCTTTATAAACTTTGATAGTTACACGGACATAAAGCCTTAAAGTGTAATATTTTGCATGTAATTTTTGGCTTGTTTTCTTGACAAATACATAGTTTTGATAAGAAGAACGTTATTACTTACTATCTAATTATCCCTTCATTCGAACTTAGTTTTTGTTTCTTGGTACCATTCAGTTTTATTAAGCCCTGTTACAGTCTAAGTATTTAAACTGGAATGACTTACCAGACTATATTATATGTTCTGTGAGTAAGATAGCTTTCAAGGAATCTGTTCACAGATATCTATTTTATAATATTAACTATTAATAATATATTTGTAATACGTATTATATATATGACGGTAATAGATACTTTGTTTTCAACATTCAATATTTAAGTTCTACTCTTATTTCTTTTAGTCTATTAAACATTTTTACGTATTTTCTATAGAATCCTTAAAACAGCATTAAAACGACTATTGTAGTTTTTCTTTCATCTTTGCCTTGCGAGAATTTTATAGAAATGACAAAAAATAATATGTATATTTAGATAGATAATCTGTCATATCATGTTAAATGTATGACATTGTATCAGAATGAATAAAAGGCAATAATAAATAAAGAGAATGAACTTACGTTAAGACCAATGTTAATATCAAATAAGAGTTTACTAACCCATAAAGCCTTTACGACAACAAACTTCTTCACTAATTATTTTATGAAATTCCATTATAATGTTCCTCTTAAATCTTAATTAAGTAATTTATTACTGGTGTTAAATTAAAATTAAATTATAAGAACGGACCTTCCAGTGCAGCGTTATGACGCTTTAACATACTGCTATTTTACGACTAACTAACTAAAAATTACATGACCCATATTTGTTTATACTTTTCTTTATTTTTCATTTCTGCTTTTGTAATGTTTTATAGAAATATACAATATATTGATGGTTTTCTATTGTATTATTAGACGTCTCTGAAAAAATTAAATTTTCTCTAACTTGTAAAAGAATAGAGAAAGTTTAAAACCGAAGAGTAATTTCCCGCAGGAACAGGAAAGTTACAGCGTTTATTTCTAGGAATACATTGAATGGAGTCAGGGAAGAAAACATTTTTTATCTGTATTTACAAGAAGATTTATAACAGAATTAAATAATTAATTGTCATATTATATTCCACAGATAGTATCCTGTAATTATAGAAAATAAGGTATAAATTAATAATATGTATAGGAAATTTTATTTTCACTACGCTAAAAAATCTTAAATTAAATCTTAACGTCTTGATTAACACAGATTGATTGATTAATTGATTAATTTAAACGGATTCTACGAGCACTCATATAAATTAGTTATAGTTATTTACAAAATATAACATAATGTGCATTTATTAATAATGTTATAATCAAATGGTTCTAAAAGTGTAAAGCGAGAATCATTTTCTCAAAAGCCTCGATTACAATCGGTTGAAAGCAATAAAATTGTAAATTAACTGTTCGTACCTACAACAATAGGACCGCGTTTTCCACTGCTTTTAAATAATCTAAAAATGTGTAAATTTTTTTTGTAACAGAAAAATTATTTATTACCTCTATAAGAACACCTAAGATGCATCTCATGTTCATATTGTTACAAGATTTTCCTCATTTTTGGTAGATAATTTAAAACAAGAAAACTTTATTTTTCTTAATTTTCTTTTCTGGATAATATCCGATCAATAACATGTGGTCATTTTAAAAGTACGCAGTGGCGAAATCCAAACATTACTGGAATTTGTTTTTGAGGTTGGAGAAATAGCTACCTCAAAGATTTCTCGAGTTTAGAGCGGGAACGCAATCAGGATGGTACGGTATGAAAGCGGTTTTTCTCTTTAATACTAAAGGATTTTCTTTTAGAACTACCAATGATTTAATAAAACTATGATCTAAGATCTACTCAAAACTACTTGGGACTAGGGAATTTTATTTACTTATATTTTATTAAAAGTATTACATGACACTTTGATTTAGTTATCTTCATGTATTATAAAATATCTTCACATAATTTTAAACAAAATATTTCGTGTCTAATATGTAGAGGTTGTTTCAATAAACTACTCGTGTGAAAGACATTTGAAGTCATAGTTCATTTTCTTAAGAAGATGTGGGTTATTTCATGTTACTAATAAACATTATTGGATTGTTTTGTATTTTTAAATTATAGACCATTTCTTTTAATGATTACAAAGGACAAATATAAATAGTCATTACACATTCTAGTGTATAAGTAAATTGTTAACCGCACCGGTCTTCACAAAGGTTGCAGTACGTGACCTGTCTACAGATCGAGATTGTTATAACACACATACCTCTAACTTACTTGTGATGTTTTATCATTATTATGTCTGAATCGATTATATAATAAAGTCTTTTAGCAATATTTCAACCAGGTTTTATCCCAATTTAGGATGCAATATGGAATTTCATCCACATTTCTCTAACATACGTTTTTCAGTGGAAATTTGGTGGAATATTATGCTTCGTTTTCACGATGTATATTTTTTGTCGTTTTCTATAACAATGTTAAAAATGAGTATAAGATAAAAGTATTTATACATTCAAAATTTTAAATTTTAGTAGCACTCAATTCATTACCTAAATTTATTGAATGAAAATATATTAATATCAAGGTAATATATATGTGCTAAACTTATTATGTTATATAAAAATAATCGTAATTTGGTGCTTTGTTTCTACGAGTACAACACGTTTTAAACAGGTAATTATAATATCGTGATTCTACACATCAGTGCACAATTAAACTATTATACACTTAACTTCTCTGGTCTAAAGTTTACGTTAAATGTGTGTAAATTGAGTTATTATGATTTTATAATCGTATCCATAAACGAGTTATAAAAATACAATACGTTATTACAGTTAACGTGTTAGTTACATTCTGATAATTATCCGCATTGTGTTTTTGTTAAATTTAATTAGTATTTTAAAAACATATGGAAAAGGCAGTTTCAAAAATGTTCTAGTCATAACATAGTTTGTTAAATTTCTTTATTTTTACAGAAAAAAAAACTAAAGTTAATGAATATATTGTTTGAGAAAAATATATAAAATTCCTAAGAAAAAAACTACCAAACTACTTTTGTAGGTGGAAGAGCCTAGCTATAGTTATCTGATAGCAGCTATAGATATCTGATAGTTATTGATAGCTATAGATATCTGATAGTTATTGATAGCAGCTCGTATTGGGCTGGCGCGACCGAAGGACCACCCTCCAGAACACAGAACATGAACGTGTAGTAACAAATTTATTTGGTGATGTTCCGACGGTGAGTGAGAGAATCCGGAAGCCCAACTCTCCCCCCACCTGCTAAACGTGATAGCGATGCATCCAAAAAGTATACCGCAGGAGGGTACCGGCTTTGATGAAGCCGAAGAACCCCTCCCCGAATAAAATCGGAAGAATAATTCTCGGATTTGTTCAGGCTGCACGTCATATCTGGGGCGGGAAAAGTATCGCAGTTGGAGTTTTCTGAGGGCAAACGCTCCCCGCTCCACTCTAAATGTGTATATTTGCAACATCCAGGGGTTTCAGCTGGCCTTGTTGTTTTTGATGGTGACGCAGATATCTCAACCCAGCAACACAGCGTTCCTATCGTACCCCGGCTAAAAACTAGAACATCGTTTTATACCACACGCCGGGATATCTGTGTTCGCAAGGGACGCGCGAGGACATGGACGATCACGTCAGAGTCTACGCGTACCTCTACAGGTCCCATAGTGGTAATGCAGAAGCAGATCAACCCTTGGGCCACGTTCAAGCAAAGATTGACGACTTGCTTTCACAGACTCCCTTCGCCGAAGTCGTAGTTCTCAACTCTCTCAAACTCAACTCAACTCAACTCAAATTCTTCTCAACAAGAATTCAACGCGCACAATACCTAATGGTTACGGTCATGTGCGTCTACGTGGGGAAATCTGTGTTTAACTTTGCTCTGGCAAATGGTCTGTCTCAGTTGGTCAAGACGCACACTCGTCTGCCAGACGTGGACAGCCCCACGCCATCTTTGACGGATCTTCTGCTGACTACACATCTAGGAAAGTACCATTCCACTATTTTGGCTCTCTTCTCTCCAGATTCTTCAAACGGCAAATCGCTAGAGCAAAGTTCAAGCATGTCGTCAAAATTCTGAATCAGTTGGCAAGGTACCGGCCTGGCACGCGCAAATTCTGGGCGCTTTCTAAGGCTACTCTGGGTAATTTTTGTCAGCCGCCCCTACCGCCATTGCACATGGAGAATGACTTGCTGGTCCACACGGCAAAGAAAAAGTCGATCTCTTGGGCACTTCTTTTGCCTCCAACTTAACTTTGGACGACCATGGGAAGACACCGCCTATGATCTCGCGATGTCAGAACTTAATGCCAGAAATAATTTTTCGGCAAAAAACCATCCGGCAGTCTCTATTTTCCTTGGACGTTCATAAGTCGAGTGGCCCGGATAGCATTTCTCATTGGTGTTACGAACGGGTGCACCTCAGTTGACTCCAGCGCTAACGCGTCTATTTCGACACTCCTAACTTGAAGGCGTAGTCCCGGTTTCATGGAAGTGTGCCTTTGACCATACAATCTCTTCTCTCCAAAATAATGGAGGTCAATATCAACCAACAGCTCCTTACGTATCTCGAGGATCACCACTTGATCAATGACCGGCAGTATGGTCTATCAGCTGGTGATCTTCTTTTATACCTTACGCACCGTTGGGCAGCGGTTATTGAAAGCAAGGGAGAGGGTCTGGCAGTTAGTCTGGAGATGGCAAAAGCCTTCGATCTTGGACTCCAAGCCCGTGAACGCCGGTGTATCCCAAGGCTGCGTGCTATCCCTAACTCTGTTCCTCCTGCACAACAATGATATATTGGATAATCCTAGACTACATTGATATGCGAATGACAGCACTGGGAATGCAGTGTATTCCAGCCGTGCAGGTCTCTCTTGGCAAAACGTCGACGAGTGCCGAAAGAAACTTGTGTCTTCTATAAAGATCTCCCTGGGAATGATCTCTGAGGGGGGTGAACTGAACCACGTTTAGTTCAATCCCCTAAAGACAATAGTTTGCGCGTTTACCACTAAGAAAACCCCATTTGTCGTAATACCGCTTCGAGAGCACATCTCTCAATGCCTCGCTAAGCATCAGAATACTGGGTCTCGACATTTCAAGTGATTGTCAGTTTCATTGTCATTTGGAGAGCAAGGCCAAGTTGGCCTCAATGAAATTGCGAGTGATCAATAGAGCAAGGCAGTACTTCTAGCCTGGTCAAAGACTTGCGCTCTATAAGGGGCAGGTTCGGCAACATATGGAGTACTGTTCTCATCTCTGGTCCGGATCAGCCCAATATCAGCTTTTACCATTTGACCGCATACATAAAATAATTTTAGTGTGTTATTTTTGTAAACAAAAAATTATCTGTCAATAAAGAATTAAGGATGCTGTAATTTATATTAAGAGTAGTATTAGTATTTTGCATTGAACAAAGGTTGAAGTGAATAGCACTTCTAAACTATTATTTTCGAGCGTACCCTAAATTGTAAAAGACAATCTTGAGTCCCAAAGATCACTTAGCTGTAAAGTTTTAAATTTAAATCCTTATAATCACTGACTGTATTCAAAACATTTGACTTTATAATCTGGACCCTGTATCGGCATTGATTATAAATTCTGTTATACAATAGCAGAGAACAATGGACAGATCTAAACTTATAGTCCCTTGCCTTTATTAATATGAAGGTTGGTTTTGATCTGTTTTACCGTCAAAATAAATACGATATATATCTAAAAAAAGATTCAAAATTTGGTGATAGTGTAAACAATATCTATTGTTAAAGTCTGCCTTTTCAAGTTCAGTCCAAAATAAAATTAACTGGTGCGTAAAGAAATACAAAAAAATATGAAGCATAAATGGGACAGTGTAAATAAACATCGAATGTTAATAAAAAAAACATTGCAACACTTTTATATAAAATTTAAATTTATTTTACTTTATAACCATGAAAATAAATGAATAAAATATTTCTACTTATTTATAAGCGACATAACACTATGAAAATATTATTATAATTATTTTATTTAATTAACTTTAAAATTAAATAATTGTCTAAAATTTAGCTCAAGACGTAATTGTTGTCACGAGCATTCTAATTGTAGGACTAAAATATAAACAGTTACAATATTGTTGAATTCTGAATCGAAATTACTATTTAAGATTATAAGTAGCAAATTTTATAAACAAAGATATACATACTAACATTTATATATGTACTCTATTGTGTTTTATATGTATTATATTGAAGTTAACTGAAAACTAGTGGTCGTGTGAAACTGGAAATAGTGTTCGTTATAAATAAAATCCTAAAAACTTTTATTTCTATTTTCCTATTTTCGTCAATTCTTAAACGAATAGTATACATGCAAAACGAATATATGACCCAGTTTATTCAGAATTTTCTCATGACTGGTTCTACTATAATAGAAGCATTTAAAATTGTTATATAGTATACTTATAGAGAATACTAAACTAATATAATGCTTTGATTATAGTCATTGCTCTCACGTGCGTGTGCGTCTGTATGTCTGTCGAATGGTTGGGTTATGATAAGGATTCTAAAATGTAGTAATTTAGGTTTAAACCAGATAACAGTCATGGTTGTGGTCGCGACACTTATTCGATACAAAAATACAACTTGTTTCTTTATTGCTACTAATATATAATTGTATATATATATATATATATATATATCTATAAATATAAATAAAATTGAAATATCTGTTTGCCATATTAACAGCTTTTCATTTAATGTATATGAAACAATATACAGTAGTTACATAAAAATACTTTTTTCTGTTTGTCTGTTTGTTTGTTTGTTTGTCCCGGCTAATGGAAAAGACTAGAGTATAGTTGGTGTTATATGGAGTAACTTAGGGTAGTTTTATTTTAAAAAACATTCCGCGCGATCGAAGTAGGAATAGCTTGTTGTTTCAGTAATAATTATGTTTCACTGATCTTGCATTTATGAATTAATGTATACAGGCAATTAATAAACCTGTCTGTCTGTGTTTCAAAATATGAAGCCAACGTAGAATTTTGTAAACATTATTGACCTACATATCAAATATCTGGAAAATAGCAATTACCAATTGAGCATTGTTTAAGATACAGAAATAACTTCACAGTGGACTGTGTACTGTTTGTGTATTGACACACTACGAAAGAATGGTAACAATCGTTGGAATACTTACCTTGATCATGGCCTTGAGAAGGGCGTATCTTGTGAAAACATTCCTCTCGGCCTTGGACTCATTGTACCGCTCCATAAGATTGACGAGGGCTTTCTTCGCCGTGTCATAGTTCTCGTCCAACCTCACTCTCACCATACGCAGTCTTTCATTAGTTTCAATCACCTCTTCCTTAGTCTGCCCACCTAAGAATTAAATAAATTAATCATATGAATTATATCATTAGAAAGTGAAAAACATACTTGAAGTTCCCTCGTCCTTGACATCCTGTACAATCCGACGAACGCTTTGTGTGAATTTGCCGACTAAATTGGTGCTAGCTGTAACAAAGAGAAACAAAGATAAGTTTTACATTCTAAATCAAAAATATTATCTATAATTAGAGCGAATTACTTAAAACTTTTATCCAATTAATCCTACGATTGTACTCATTAAATTAATCGTTTCCAATCGATGTTAGTTTGAAGTAAAAGGAAAGTTCACGGTACGAGTTTAAACACGGATGTTCGCTTAGACCACTCGGGTAAGTCAACTTCGAACATCTGAACAAAATCATGATCCAGACAAGATTACTCATGAAGTATAAGAGTTTCTTGTTCATTATCAGTATTGGATACATGATTATAATTCCGGCGCTGATTTAATCATAGTAATTAATTGGTATTTCCTCTTCGTTATAATAAACTTACATAAGCTTGTTTTGTTTTTGTATATACTTATTAATAATGCTATCATTACTAAGTTACCAACTTTTCTCTTAAATTCAAATCGCATTTCTGCTAAATGAAATAACCCTATTATTATAACTTTCTTTGTAATTGATTAATTTATATAAATTACGAGTTTAATTAATTTACTCTTTGACTACTTAAAAGTTAAGATCCCATTATGTTTCAAAGTAAAAAATTAACACTGACAGAAACAACGTATATATTTAAGAAATAAAACCGATTTGGTTTTATAGTAGTTTCCTTCATCCCATTGAAATAAAATACGTGAATCGTAAACTCCTTGAGATTCCCTGATATCCGGCGGTTGACATCAGACACTTTTAGATCTCTGAAAGCAATAATACATTTGAAGACGTATACACTTAAATAACAATGTGATATTTAATGTGCATTTTAAATATCAGAGTACTATTATAAAGTTATTTATATTTAATAATCAATTTGTATATAAAAAGCTGCATATATCAAAAGCTCGTTAGCATCACCTGGTGAGATAATAGTCGATAAAAACTCAGACCATTATTAATCTAAAAGGTCATGTCAATATAATAAATAAAAATTTCGTCTTGAAAAGTTACTGATGATTTAATAACAACACAAAAAGTAACAACCATAAAATGATTTACAAAGTTAACAGAGAAAAGAGAAAAGTCTTAAGAAATGAAAAGCTGTTGCTCTTCACTAATATTTCACGTCCAGAATTTAATTATAGATTTTATGGTGAGTTATTTACGGTTTAAATGATGTCGTTTAGATTTAGTTTATAGTTTAACTGCTTCACCACTGAGAAATAAACAACTTTGTATACCACTTGTAAGTGGTACTTAACCAAATGTATAATTATTTATACACTACAAGGAGATACATACGATGACTGTCCTTTATCGACCTGTTGCTGTATTTATCATATTCAATATAATTTCAAAATCTATAAAATATTTATATAAGCTATATGTAAGTTTATTTCTTCAATTATAACAATTCTGAGAATTATTCCAAATGGTTTATAATAAAAATAAATTGACAAACACCCCAGGGACCTTAATAAGTATCGCTGTTAAAATTATTTCTCTCTGTTATATAATTATATTCTAATGTTTTTTAAAACGTTGTATAAAATTTAAGTAAATTGTCTCAAGATTAATCCTAACAATTAATTTAATATTATATATGTGAGTGGGTACGTTGATCTATCATCATGAAATTGAATCTATCACCATGAAATTTTACAATAATTCTATCAGATATACAGGAAAGGAAAATTCAGAAGACGTACTGTGTCCGAGGGATAATGATTTTTACTAGTTAAAATACGTTATTTCTTACCTATATATTAAGTAATTGAGCAAAAAAAGTCCAAAATCAATAAATGTTATCAATAGACCTTAACTTATGAAACATGCACGATATAGGTCTGCCAGTTATTTTAATCATTCTTTAAATATTCTCTCTCTTTCCTTTACTTTGTCTCTCTCTCTACCTAATATATATACACATATTTAACATACTAATTAAGTAAATACAATAGTTTTTCTATCTCAGACATTTAATGAATTTAATTTATATTAATTAAAAGCTTAATAACGTTCATTCACTAAAGGTATTTCAACGTTCACTGTGAAATGGGTGGGCATTAATTGTGTTTTAAATGGAAATTACACTTTGAAATGCCAATATTATTGCTCTGTTGTTTTTATATGTACATTACTATTATATAGAAAGTATAAAAATTATGTACTATGTATGTTACGTATAGCCTAAGTCGGTAAAATGTATTCGAATAGAGCTTTTAAGGCTTTAATATGTAAGATATACGTAGAGGTTTATTAAAAGAAATATTCAACCTTCTGTGAGGTTAGAATAATATTGTGTAATTTTATACAACACTAGCTGTGCCCACGACTTTGTTTGCTTTGAATATGTTTTAAAAATAAAAATAGCATAAGTTATTCCTTATAACAACAGCTATCCGCAAGTGAAAATTAAAATCGGTCCAGACGTTTTAGATAGCTGGAACAAAGTGACAGATAAAAAGTTTTTTATGTAAGTACCAAATATACTTTCATATGAATTTAGAAGCTATTATTATGAAATTACAAATAGTCACTTTTTATATGTATACATCGGAACGTAATTCGAAATAAATAAATAAAAAATTATATACCTAACCGAAGTATAATAATAAACTTTATTTCTATATATATTTATATTAGTAAACCTACGATATAATAAAAGTAAATATACATATACTGTGAAAAGTAATAATTAATGTATTCTGTTTCGAAAACAAAATAAAATACAAAATTTAACAACAAAAGTAACGATTTGTTTTTGAAAACCTAACTAAGTGTATGAATCAAACTGAACTGTCAAACTTTTTCAATCGAAATGAAACTCGCTGAAAGAGAATCAAACAGCGTCCATTGAGATTCAAATGTGAATACTTTTTGTAATGTCTGACGTCTGTTCTCTTGTTTTGAAACATAATTTATTTATTTGTTACAGAGTACAACAAAGCAAACTGCGTTTCTCAAAATGGCGGAACATTGATAACAAAAGAGATGTTACAATTGAAACTTCAGAAAACAATTGAAATATATTTTTAAACTAATATATTATTTTGAATAGTTTACTTTGGCAATATAAAAATATAAATTTCAAAATTATAATAATAATTGTTATATAAAAATTTCGTTATACTTTTTGTGAAAGTCAATCATGATAAAATACTATTTCAATGGATGCTATGTAGTTTCGATTTCATAGCTACTGCAAATAAATGTCAAGCGAAGAAAGCAAATTTACACAAGGAAGAGCTGAAAACCGAATCTAAAAGAATTCGAAAGGGAATTTAAAAATGTTAAAAATATTTAGTTTTAACTCGATTTTAATATATATATATATATATATATATATATATATGTACATATCATAATTTGTAGCTCTTGTTTAGGGTTTGTCTTCAATTTGCAAAAGGTATTTGCCGAATATATTTATATATATTATCAAAAGAAATTTCCATTAAGAGATTATAAGAACAAGAAGTTTTACCTTGACATTAACGAATCAATCAGTCGGGACAAGTGTTATTATGTTTTCTCTCCTTCATTATTTGGTTTAGAAATAATTATAATGTTTAATAAAACCTAACTTATACACATATCCAAATCACAGTACAATTATATATTTATATATCGACATATAATTACAAAATAATACCAGAGTGTAGAAAAATGATATGGAGAAAAAGCAAGACTTAAAACAAATTATATAAATAGTTACTTTTTTGAAAATACAAAATGTTTATTGGCTCATTGTTTATTTATCATTACGTAAAGTATTTCTATTTTGCTTAATATATCCTTGGTCTGTTTATAAATTCATATTATTTTGGAGATTTTCCTCAAACATAACATAAAACACATAATTAATATGTACTTTATATAATTATCAAGTAAAGAGGTGCCCTGTTTAAATATAAATGTATTAAAATTATTTAAGTATAAGCTAAAATTTTAAAGATTTTTTACTAGATCGGTGAAAATAAATAAATATAAGGTATGCTATAAAGATAGAAATTTTAGTTTATATATTAGGTCTTAAGTTAGAATGCAAATCAAAAATTTGTAATACAATTATTTATTACCAGAATTTAGGGGAGGGCCGGAGGGCTACTGCCCCGGGGCCTCAACAGAAGAGGGCAAATAAAAATATTAAATATTATATTTTTAGAACAATATCAAGAGGGCCTCATAAAGATAAAAAAATTTCTAAACTTTGACGGATCAGAAAATTTTATGTTTGTTCCTAAACATTTTTTTAAATTTTTACCCAGAACAAATATAATAAATAGTTATTGCTTTTAATAAAATGTATTTAATTTTAACAAATTCCTACAATGTTTGTTGAAATATATTTATTTGCTGACAAGAAATTTTGACTTAACAAAAAAAATCTGTTATTTGGAAAATAATTGTTAGGTGCCTCCACTCCTTCATTGCCCAGGGCCTCCAGACTTCCAAATCCAGCCCTGTTTAATACATATAATTTTAATCGTATTATTGATCTAAGGATTTATAACAAAAAATCCTTAAAGCTCTAAAGTCCTAATTTTTATTTTCCTTATTTGTGTTGATTCTGAAACTGTATATAGAGTATTTTTTAACTAAATATAAATTGATATTGCGGCCGTTGATATGATGTAATAATACAAATAAATATTCGAATATTTTCAGACAACGCCAATTACCTGGCATGGGTCAATCTGAAGACCGATTGGCTAATTGGAACATCGGAAGGCCTTAATTGGAATTAAGTATTTGTATTGTTAAATAATATCGTATTACTGATTACATTATTAATTTCGGTTGTGGAATTATTTTAATGCAAAGTTCGAAACATTAGTTAGGATCTTCGCAAGAAGACTAATAGATGTCGCCTCTGTCCCTATCTAGTATATACAAAAGGCTAAATTCATCGAAGTAGTAGATACAGTGGCTTAATTCGAGCGACGAACCGATTATCCAGTGTTCCTAGGTTCAAATCTTGGCTGTATCGATAGAATTTTCATTATATATTTAGTTAAAAATATACATCATATTCTTTGTTTTTATAACTAGCCATTTCAAAATTGTCAATAATAATATACTATAATAATAATGGCTTTGTTTCCGTAACATATGTGGAATTGGAAAGTGATGCATTTATCTGTGTTGTAAAAAATATTATTATCCTAAATAAACATATTAAATTAACAATTCTGTTTATAATAATTCATCCATTATAATAAACATAAGAACTTTGTATTTTTTAGATAATCCTAAAACTATCGATATGTCAGAAGTCATAACTAAAAATATTATCGTGAGTCTTAGTTTTTCTGTAGTCAATTGTTAGTCAATTTTTTGTGTTTAATTTTTGTCGGTATAGATATCACTTAAATGATCAGTTTGTTGTAAAAAATATAAAAAAAACCAAGAGTAAGTTAGGTACATAGGTACAAACATTTATGAAAATTCGAATTATTTTTCATACAAAAATATTGACAACACAGTTAGTTTAAAAGTTATATATAAATTCAGCAATAATTTTGATTTACTTTGAATAATGTACATTATACTATTACCCTCGAAATCTAATCTGGGTATCGCAAGAAAATAATGTTATCTATAAAGATACTGAATCCGATCCGTCAGGTAACTGTTATATCCGGTGCATTTTTTATATTCATATGGTGTGCTTTGTTTTGAAATATAAGAGGGTATTTCGTAAGACCTTCTTAGCACAATATTTTTATATATATTCTATCCATGTGTTGATTTTCATTGTTTTGGTAATAAAGGTTTTTTAAAGGGATAGAAACTGATATAATTTATAACTATTGGAAAACAAACATTAATGGTTTTGTTGATATATACATTGTTAGTGGCAGTGTTATATGTTTCCTAAATTTGAAAGTAACACATAGTTATATATTACTTGTTCATTTATAATCAGTTTTAGAAGTCAGGTGGTAATCGGTTCTTGTAAATATTAGAGGCATTTTAAAATTTGTATGATCTGTTTATATGACTTTATATGATACATGATCTGTTTTGATATTGTTATTATAGTACCCATAAAATAAGTTACAATAATATTTGAACAATTCTAATTCAACTGGTAATTTAAAAAACTATTATATCAAAAAGAAATTTTTACAGCATTTTTTCTATACAGCCATTGTAAATAGAAAAATCTGATATAACTTCATATATATGATATTCTATACAAATTCTAAAGTAGTTATGATAATGCAGATGACAGACACACGACACACCTTGGCTTCTATAAATACTTCATCGACAATCCAATCACGAACACGTTCCGCAACAGTACGAAACTTGCTCCATGAATTGAAATTCACTAAATTTGATATGTAAAGTGATAATAGAATGCGTTTATTGAATTTTAATATAAAATTGGTTGCCATTTTATTGAGGATTCACAAAGTTTTTATGATTATGTTATAAGTCTTTTAGAAGATTAATGTTACTAGGGGCGCCGACAGACCCTTAATTTCGACTCGCTGCGCTCGCGAAATCTCGGTTGCCGTTTGTATATTGAGCGAACCGAGTCCAGTGTAATGACTCATCGTTTCCTATTGACTTCAATGGGATATCAGTTTTTTGACGATTATTCCTCAACGACATGACATTTTACTGTTTTTTTTTAAAACTTTCCCCTAATGTATGTCTTTGTGATTGCAAAATTTAATAATTGTCAGTTATTTGTGACAAAGAATGTGAAAAAGTCTCCAGTAGAACGCTCCGCTCGCTACGCTCGATAATACAAATAAAATGATATATGAGACGTATAAAACACATATAAAAATCTAGGAACTCGTGGAAATCCGGAGTTAGTTTTGAAAGCTTTTAACCTCAATAGGTGTAAAATCTTTTCTTATTTATGGCTGAAGTGTAACTGAATAATAAGCATATTTTTATGAATATTAATGTAATGTGGTGTAATTTTCTAGTTTCAGACTATTTTTCCCTAGACATAAAACATGCCTACATTATTAAATGAGGGCTGGGAGTAAAAAAAATTGGTAAATGTTTTCAAATTCGAGATCAACCGTAGACTTATTAAAGATTTTGATATTACATTATCACTGTTGACTGCAACTCTTGTTATCAGTGTTTTAAAATATTCTTTACAATATTTTTAGTTAGGAAATATTTCTTATTTCCTTCTGTCTTTCTTCAGCATTTTCACGTGTTATATTTTAAAATTAAAATATTTTAAATAAATTTTAGAAATATCTAACTTAAACTAAGATTAAGTTTAAAATTAATCAATATATGCGAGTGAAAAATATTTAAATTTTTTTTCCTCTGAAATATCCAATGATGAAAATGGGGATTCAGGTCAGTTTATAGGGAAGTGGTTATGGCCTGATGAAAATATTGCATCATATTTCCTTATTCACTGGGAACGTGTGAATGTGCATGTAATTAAGAGAATACATGTATATGGGCATGTAAGTAGTTATTCTACACTAGTCGCCTTTTACGACGCTTCGGTGTTCAGATATCTTAGAAAATTTATAATATTTTCAAGATATTCACGAGTGGTAGACATAAAATATATTTTTATGAGCGTATGTATATTAATGCTTGGAAACTAAGAAACTTAGTTTGAGATAGATGATAACTGACAGACATATTTACTTATTCCATAAACACGATTGCTGCTATGGAACGCCGGGTTAATATTTTTAACCCGATGTTTCATGGCCTCATAATTATAACCAATCCACTTGGATTAAAAAACAACTTTTATTAAAACTAAAATATTTAATTAGTAGACACAAACTGAATATCTTCTAATTAAGTATATAGTTATTTAACTAAATTAACTTCCAATAGATATACGTCTTGGTAGTTGACCTCAAAACTTTGTAACAAGAACGTGACTTAAATCCTAATTTAGTTAAGCGAATCCTTGATTAGTGTTCGTTGTTCTACAAATTACAAACGGATTGTTTAGTTGGAGTTTCTTAGAGATAGTGCTTGCTATTTGATCTCTGTTTTTTGGAATTTACGGGAGCGAATCAGTCAGGATTAAGAGAATGCATTATCAATATTCCTTAAAGGTTTATTTGCATTATAAAATAAGCTTCTTAAGAACAATATTGTCTTCTTTCACTTCTATCATATACCTATATAGTTTTAGTTATACACTGCAGAACTGAGCCATATCGTTAAGGAATATTGGTCCATAACTGCTGATTGAATCCGGTAAGGATATGACAGCAGCAGAAAATGCAATAATCTGATACCATTTTCAAAGTGTTAAATATTGGTTGTAATAATCCTAAACGCTATCCAATGTGATTTTTTTTCAAATTCAATCAGTTCCTTAAACAGAGATAAAAATCTTCATTTTATAAGGTAGATTATAAGACTCAAAACCCGAGCATTAGGTTGAATAATTGTTAGAAATTGCGTCAGAAAACTAACCCTTGTAAGGTTCGTCACATACATTCAATTCCATATATTATTTTATGATTTTAATATATATTTTTAATATATCTTATATAACAATATATAACTTCGTTATATATTAAAAGAATAAAGCGTCTTTCTTTACGTTAAAGCATTGTATGGTAGAGCAGGTTAAGTGTCTCTCAAAGTAGAATGGCCCCATCAAAAACTAGTCGTATCACAGCCAAGAATATTACGAAACCAAAAGGCATGTGTAGATTTTTATTTAAAATAATTATATCACATCATAGTATTGTATTTTATGTTTTTGCTCATACTTTAGCTCGCGGTTTCGCTCGAGTAGAGGCTATCTGCTTAAAAATTAATTTAAGGTATGGAAATGAATGGTTTCAGGAGAACGTCCTTTGCAGGTCAAGGATTATCTATAATTTCATCAAAATCTCAACTTTATATCGATAGTTTCATCGAAATCTGTCCAGGATCTTTGCAGAAAAAACATTTAAAATATGAATACCGAAACATTAAACTTTAACATTCATAAATAGCTTAGTGTCAAAAAATAAATGAATTAAGTTTATTGAAAATTGTTTTGCGAAACTTAATTGAATCGCTTGTTCACATCTAAATACAAAATGTATAAATTTGAATGTTGGATACATTTTTACACGTTATATTTTTTGTACTATTTAAATAAATTTGTAATGTTATCTCCTGTGGTTTTATCCTTTTGGTAAATTAGGTAAGATAAAATTTCCTATATCCATTTATTTAAAAGTAAAACCATGTTAAATGTAATATTATATAATAGAAAAAGTTTGGCTATATGCTTTACATATATTATATATGTATGCATGTATATGATCAAATTATATCTATCAGTGTTCAGACTCAAATAAATATTAAAGGGTGTGGTTTTTCATAATATATACTTTTAATTATATACTTATAATATCCGGTATTGAGTCATAATATATTCTTGGAAAACGTAACAATTGAAGGCGTATGTTTCACGCTCTTCACGGATTAATATAACGTCAATAAAAACCCATATTGATCAATCATCAACCACTTATTATTTCATCATAGAAATATTCATACATACTTAAAACATCTCAGAAGGAAAATTGCTTTGAGGTAATTTAGTCTAAAACTACACTAAAAAAAATAGACTGCGAATACAAGAACTCGTATACGAGCAAAACGAATTTAAAAAACCTAATTAGATTGCGAAAAATCTTAGTTATATTTATTCAATAACTCATACGAGTACTGTTACGTTTTTTGAAAGAACATATCGGACACTTTTATCTGGTAAAAGAAAACAAGCCTGTTTTTTTAATCAGTGTAATTAAAATAAACATATTTTCTTTTTATTTAACTATTTAAGTCCAAGTTTTTTCCATTTTCGGTCTAATATAAGAGATTTTATATTATATTAAATATCTTGCAATATTGTAATACCAGAGTTCATACCTATGATATTATTGATAATGAATTTATCAGACACAGAATACTTATGGTAGAAGAAATCATGTTTCTTTGAAATGCAACCAAAGAAAATATAATATTTTTATGAACTTTTAAAAACTACGGCTGAAGGTTAGCTTGGGTCTCTGGATTGTTAATTAAAAACTCTAATGAACTGAATATGTTTTATATTCATAAAAAGGTCATCCATGAATTGGTTCTTAATTAAGAACATTCACAGGAATAATTAGATAAGGCAAACTAAGCGAAAAATTGGTTTCGTAGTTAGGCGGAGCAAACGCAAACGGATAGAGAATTGTACAAACAACTGTCGAAAATTAGGACGAAAATTTGCATTAATTTGCATGCCTACCTACCTCTAACAACACCGAATCCCTTAAATAGGGTTATTGTAAAAACGTTGGTGATTTTTTTAAATACTTCTATAAAGAACACCGCAATGTATTTTGATATAAAACACATTTTTACATTTGATATAAAAAATCGTAGAAGTATAGTATATAGTAGTATATAGTATTCAATCATATTTCTTTTAATAAAAAATCCTTAGATATTAATACGCAATGCAGTGTTTTATGTTTTATAAGTTAACCTCTATACCTGTTTTTATGGAAAAAATAAATAAGCAACCATATATATCATTTAATGTTTTTAATTTCATTTAATCAGTTTATTTATATGTGGTAATTATATAAAAATAAAGAGCCTATATTTAGACACTAAGCTGAAGTCAAGTGCCGATTAAAAGACTTATTTTTTATGGTTGATTTAGCCAACGATCCCGAGGTGTCGGACTGTGATGGTGGAGGAAATCTGGTTTTTTGATTACCATCAAAATGGCAGCACATTTTATTTATGCTGTGAATCTTACTTCCTTCTTCCTCTGGAAAGGGATGTACATAAGTCCAGAAGTAAAAAGCATAAAAGTAAAAAGTCCAGTTATCCCGCTTTAAGCACGTCTCGTCGCCTCCACTCGGTTGACTTGGTTGAGACAAGGCGTTATTATATTAAATTATTGGACTGTATTCAGGTTTAAATTAATATTTAAATTATATTTTTATTCAATCAGATTTATACCACAATATATATATATATTTTTTGATTTATATTATAAAATATAATCTCATTTAATTATACTTTTGATATTTTAAAAAAGATTTGTAAATGTTCGTTCAAATGTTTAATGTCTGGTGAGTCGGGGTGTAGTTATTGAACTGTAAAAGAACTTAAACGGAACGACGAATAAAAAGTAAAAGAAACGAAAATTTAAGTCTTGAAGACTTTTTCTTATTTGAAATTGAGATTATTAAAAGATGAAAAATATATATTATTATTATATGCATAAAACTATATTTTGATTTAAGTTTGACACAATATTCGATTGACAACATTCTTATTACAATAGCTTGTTGTAAAAATAAATAGTATGATCAATAAAAGATTCTATAACAGCATGAGGTTAAAGGGAAATCAGATTTTTATATTGTGGGAATATAACGTGTATGTAATGTGATGAAAGTTTCAACATTACATAAAAATAGACACATTACAATAAATATATTACTTAGTCTTACTTATTATATGTCTGTGTGTTTGATAAATTTATCAATAGATGCAGACATTTATAGGAGAGTCAAAGTTACATATTTAGATAAAATATCTAGGATTTGATATTTCATAATAATAAAACATATAATTTTTTTTAATGGCACTTTAGTTTTATTTTTATCTTCAGCAAACTATTTTGATAGTTAGACTACACTAATGATATGATTAAAAGGGCAAAAAAAAAAATAAGTTTTTCATACATAAATAAAACCTTTAATACCAAAGTAAAATAAAACTATGATTAAACTAAAGTTAAGTAAAATGCAAATGTTATGCTATTGAATATTTTAGTAACAAAGTTAGTGAAAGCTTTGAACTATAAAGTGACCGTGAGATGTCATTTCGTAAACTTTGATCTCTATTTCCCTAAACTGTCAGTTGAAATCTTGGAACTTGTTTACGGATTAAACATTTTCAAGTATAGCTTAACATATATAGTCTATAGCTATTTTGAATGTTGTAAACAAACACTATAGATTTATTCATAATCAAAACAAAGCAATTGAATATACCTTAATAACTTTTCTACTTCATTATGACATTTTGAAAGGAATATTACGGAATTAAATTATAGGGAGTAAAAAGTTTTAATAGTTCAAATGTCGAACTATTCATTAAACTATTGAGCACTAAATAAAGAAATAAAACTAAGTGAATTAAAAATAAAAACTCACAATATTTCGGTTTATTTTTTATAAAACTTTTATTTTAGAATAAAAGCTTTTCATTGATTCAAGTTATTTTATTTGATTCTTTTTACCGCGATTTCGGTAAGCTCGGGGCGATATGGAAATTACTGTCAACCTGTTATGAAAAATTCATGAATTTCAGTCGTCATTTCCTTAAAAAGCCCACCAGCGTTATAGATTCGTGGTTCCGTCCCTCGTTTGGGTCGCTCCGAATGAATAATAGAGCTTTTTCACTTTGATAAAACTGATAATAAAATACATTTTATTATTATACATTATTGTTTCTTAGTATATCCAATTCTGTTTTTTTTTATAACAGTGCTTATAAATTCGTTTACACGGAATTTGTTTTAATAATATCAGATTTATGCCAGTGAAAATTATACTAACATTGGTCCGGCCGTTTTAGGCAGACAGACAGACAAAAGTTTATTTTTTTAAGTCAGTACCACTTTCATATGCATTTAATATAACGTTGTTCATCTGAAATTACAAACAGATACTTTAATTTTATTTATATTTATATATAATAAACCTTTTAAATTTGAAATACGTCCTAAACATATCAAAAGGGTAATATTATTTGATCAAGCTTTGGAAGGGTTTATAAAAGCTTCAAATGATATTAAAATATTGTCCACATCGCCCTTGAGATCAAAACAATAGATGACATTTTATTAATATGTATTTGATTGGTAATAACGTCATCCTGATCACCTTCAAAGCCTTTAAGGCATCCATTGTGACATTTAATCATATAATTATTATCATATAATTACAGCATCTAAAGTGCAATTTTGTATTAATGCTTGTCGTGATCTTGAATTAATCTTGCTATGACTTAATAGTGTACTTAAGATAAACTTTTTGAATGTCAAGGGATGAATAATATGCATTCTATCCGGATTTAAATATAAATCCGATCTTTAAACATTAATAATTCTCTGTTGTGTTAAAAAATGAAGACTTTATGTTTTAGGTTTAAGTAGTAGTAGCCAATATTTTGAAGCATTCCTCATAAAGTTTAAATTCAAAAACACATGTTTTATTTTAACTAATAAATTGTCTAAACTTATATAATTAATTAGCATATGTAGAACACAGACTAACTAGCACTATTTAGGGAGAATTTGTTAAGTTAATACTTCTAACGTTCTTTCATGTCGTATATTGTACAGATATAAAATATTTAATTATATAATACGTATATATATATATATATATATATATATATATATATATAATATATATATTATATATGTGTGTATGTATGGGTATATTCATATTGTTTTATATCAATTAGTATCAGCTTTTTAATTTATTATATTTTTTTTTCAGTTTCCAATTTTTTATTGACCGAAAAATAATTTCTATACATAAGGTAATTTTTCCCATCTGCAATCTGCTTCATACAGGCAATTTATATATATAAGACCTATAGAAAGAAAATGTTATTTTTTATATACATATAATTCGATTCGGGCAATACAATGAGTTTAATAAATTTAGCTTAATCATTTATTTTCTTTACGAATCTTTGGCATCATTTTTACCTTTTTTTAATCACTGGAAAGATTTGTTATTATTGTGTATTTTTATAACATTAATTTTATGCATTTATTTGAATAAAATTATTTATTTTCAGTCTCTAAAATGTTACTCAATTCAGTGACAATTAATCAGTAAGTTTCAAACGTTTGTACTATTTCGATTGAATAATTCTATTAAAATCGAATTCTATTAAAGTTCGAAGTATTTACTGTTTCGATAAACTTAAATACAATTATCCAAATGTCATAGTACAAATGGTATGAGAATATTTTTTAAACAAGGTGAGTTTTAAACCCATTTGTTAAATAATTACCTGGCGTCTATATATATACATATAACTAAAGTTGAAGTGTCTGTTTGTAATTCCAAATTAACAGCTTTTCACTAAATGCATATGAAAGTGTATACAGTACTTACATAAATATATATTAAATTTTTCTGTCTTTCTGTTTGTTCCGGCTAAACTCTGAAATGGCTGAACCGATTTTAATACAATTTTCACTTTCGGATAGCTAATGTTACAAGGAATAACTTAGGCTATTTAAAAAAAACATATTCCAAATGAACGAAGTCGTGGGAACAGCTAGTATTAAATACAATAGTAAATAAACGATTAACGTTAATACCACATAGATTTGTATTATTGTTATTGTGTGTGTTAAATCACGTTTCAATCATCTTTTATTAACTTCTATTTATAATTAATTATTTTTATTAATATATATTCAGTAAATTCTGAATGAAACCAGATATTAAGTTAAAAGATTTAATTTTTATATGTAAATTTTAAATGATCTTATGTTTTTCATTGAAATATATTTATTTTTCTTTGATTTTCAGATAGAAAAAAAATAATTAATAATAACCAATTAATGTGGTAGAGCGCAACTACAGTCGTGTAGGCTGCTGGTTTTATTACCCAGGATTGTATTTAGGGGAGGAAGAGGGGCTGCACTGGGGCCTCCACAGAAGAGATGCCATCATAATAAAGATAAAGATGAGTTAAAGGGAAGTAAAAAATGTAAATTAATCCGAAAAATGGTCTTTTATCTGGAAAATATTTAATGTTAGGGGTTTTCAGCCAGCCCTACTAATCCCTTATAGAAGATTGATAAGAAAAACCTAGCAATATTCCCTTCAACTTTTTACCATTGCTTGCAAATTTCATATAGCAAATGTATATATATATAAGATAGCACCATTCATCAGGATAATCGTTCACTCCTTTCCCAACCAAAAGCTAAAAAAATAAAATTAATTGCTGATACATACCCGATAACAGACATATTTCACTTATTTTTCTTATCAAAGACGTGAATCGAGATAAGACGAATAGAGCAAAAAAGCAACCTAAAAATAATGTAACAGTCACATTAAGCGAGTCCTTGTAATATATATATATATATATATATATATATATATATATATATATATATATAAATATATATATTGTTGTCTTACACAATATAGAATAAAATACTAAACGTGTCAACGCGAATTTTACAACCTATTTAACATAATCATTATAACAAATTATTATCACGCATTCAATGCTCTGTTTACAAATTAGCTGTTGCATTTCGGTCCCTTGAGACACAAAACGAACGATCTTCTCTACCCTTGACACGAGAGCTGCATTCCTACGTTGCAACTTGATTCAATCCTTGATTGATTTAATTCACCTGTGCAAATGCGGAAACGATACTGTATTCCGGATATAAAAATTTCCAGCGATAATTTTTTCCGTGTATTTATTGTAAAATATTAAATTGGTTAAATCAGGTTACACATTTATAAAATTTATTGTAGAGTTACGATTACTGGAACAACAACCGGACTGTCGGTTGATTGCAAGGATAGTTAGGTAGTTAGTTTTAGACAAGCCAAATTATTAGTGCAAAAATTACTTTATCCTGTAGACAGAATGCTTTAGAATGAGACAGAGAATTCAACAGAATATCGTCTATTTCAGTCACACAAAAATGAGAACAACACATGCTTATACCATGAACAAAAAAGAGATGCCAGGATATTATTTTTTGTTCCGTTCAGTTGACGGTTTTTGTGTCCGTTGCGCACGACTAAAGCGTTTCAAATCTTGACATCTTGTCATAGGTTTGGCTGTTTTGCGAAAAAAATATATACATTATAATTGGTTTTAATTACGGAAATACAGTTTAATCTACAAATTGTTGTTAAACAATTACTTTAAAGAATTTCATAGATAACATGATTTGATGCAGTGTTTTGGAACTCTAATGCGTGTAAGACAAAAAAATCCGGATTTGGGTATTAATAAGTACAAGGCTTTCACTTCAAAACTAACTTGAAAAATAACATTTATATATATTTTAAACATACAAACTACTATAAACAATTTAAATTGCCCTCTCCCAGAAAAAAGGACTACTACGACAATAAAGCTACTCCATAAACGAAAAAACTTCTACACTCTGCCTCACACATGGCCACGCTAGCCGTTCGTCCATGGCATTCTCTGGCAACGTTTCATACGTTTTCTGAGCTGATTTTATCATTGACAACCCTAAATTAGAATTTAGATAACCTATAGAAGTTAATAAATATACCTTGAAGTACTTAAAATTCGGATTCTATATGTTATTTCGGATTTCATCCTATTTATAAACAGTTTCTATATTGACATCTCAGGTAAACCAATAAAACCTCAAGTGACAGTATTATTCAGTACTGCATTTTTTATTAAAATATTATTTTTGCTGAATCAGTGTTGCCACTAGCAAACATTTTAGTGACATCAGACTTCAATTTTTTAACCGTCTCGGCTGTCTAAACATCAGCACAGCAAGTATATATTATGTAAATCATTGAAAGATAAACAAAGAACTCCCAATGGCAAGGTTAAAGAACTATACCCATACAAATTTAGCTCAAGGTTTTTTGTATGATGTCATGTTTACATTTTGTGAGCACTGTACATTTATGATGGCGGGTTTATGAAAAATATTCACCAACAGAATAACAAATAGTTATTTAGTATATATTTTTTTACTATATCCGTCAGTTGTTGATAATTAAACCAGAAATAAAAAAAGCAAAGGAATTTGAAAATGAGATCAATTAGTGTACAACCACAATTATTTTCCTTCAATCAGCGGATGTTCTAAGTAATAATTAATTGGTTTTATAAAATGGAAATGTCTGCGAAAACTTCGAAGCCGGTGTTGAATTAATTTACAGGATTAGTTTAATTTGTTTTCCATTTACGCTTAATTCCAGGTTACGTTTTAATTTATTATGGACCAAGGGAATCCATGTATTTAATTAAGGTTAATCTTTCAATCAATTCAGGCTAAGGTATCGATTTAGTGCTATTTTTATTATTGACTCTTTAAGGGTCACTGAAATCACATCTACAGAAAATGACTCTTTCAGAAATTTTCTTTTGATTTATAGACGCTTCCCGATTCTCGGGTAGAATTATAACAGGGAAATAAATTCCATATATTGACAGTGTTGTTAAGAATATTCGATGGTATAAAAGTTATACGATGGTTCAGAATAATTTTTGTATTTTATATAGAAAAAATATTTATAGTTATAAAGCCATACATTAAGATAAATATAATAATAATATAATTGTTATAGCAATATATATATATATATATAACAATATTTCATGTTATTTGACAAAGGTTTAATAAAATATTTTGTCCCTGTTATAACAATGATCGTACTGCACCAACGACTTTTATTAAAGGCTCTAGTGAACATCATCGCATATGTCATAAAGGTTTTAATACTTCGATATTGTCGTTATATATATACTAGCTGTGAACACGACTCCGTTAGCGCGAATTTATTTCTGGGCTACAGAATTTGAGTTTGAGGCAGTTTAACAATTTCTTTATCATTTTTTTTAATTCAAAACTTTTTTTTATTGACTAATTTAAATCTAACAAACACAATCTAAACTAAAGGTTGCAATTATACGTTCGTGAAAACCGCATCCAAATCTGATAAGCTGTTCCAGAGATTTACGCTCACAAACGCACAGATAAACAATAGTCGAAGAAGCAAATAGACAAACAGACAAAAATTCTTTTAATCATTGATTTGGTTAAATGATTTTTCCCAGACATCTTTATACAAACAGCGATCAGTTACAGATTTATTATATTGGATTGCCCAATTAAGTATTGGTGTTTCGAAATAATGATATTCATATTAAAGAATTTTATTGACACAGATCTTTACTTAAATATTTTTTATTACTTGTTTAAGCCACTGACTTTGTCTCCTCAATTAATAATAAACTATCTACAATTAATTTTATATTTAGAGATAAGACGTAAAATTCGTCCAGTATTTTTCGTATACTGTAATCATTTCTGTGTTATATTTTCAGGAATAGAAGTGTCCTATTCTTGACGTGCTCAATTAATAAAACCACCAAATTTTATCGATATCTGTTCAGTAGTTTCCACGTGTTGAGTACACGGACAAACAAATTAAATATTTATAGATTGACACACATATTATATACATCGATGACACATAATATTATTATAAATTAAACAATGTTGGCTTAATTGTTTGTGTATCTTATATGGAGATCCATTGATAATCTTACAAGCTGACTCAGAGTTTTAGGGTTACGTCAGGAGTGAGAGTCAAACATACAAATACGTGATGTAGTTAAATATAACTGTAAAATATAACAAAGAAATATTAGAAAACATCTGGTTTTGCAGATTTATACAATTATCTTATATTCAATTATTGACTATTTTTCCGTAAAACATGCATCATCTATCTTGATCTCTTAGAAAAGCCGTAAAACCTTATTGATTTTTACAAAACCTGTTTTGAAAGGCCGCTTTCAAGTATATATTGTGGGTTTAACGTTTAATCACTTATATTCTGTGTATTCTTACGTTAAATTCTTAAAACTACTCCACCATATGAATATGTTTCACAAGAAATGAAAACCTTATCCCCGTCATCATGATTCGTTTTTACGGTGTTATACGTCATAGGATATTCCGATTTGTTATCCAGAATTTGGATAACAAATCGGAATGGTGTTGCGGTATTTCTGTCTGTAATTCTTATCTTTGTGAATGGATTTTGATATTTTATATGTTACCATGCATGTATTCCAAGTATATTATATTCCAGATACTTAGTGCTTCATAGTGTTTCTTTATTGACGAGCAGAATCACTAGGCAGCAACTAGTGTAGTAGTGAGTTATGTATAACATTGAAGAATTTGCAGCATTAAGCTAATTAGTATAATTTATACTCAAATTTCAAAGATCTTATGCATGAAATATAACTAGTGAAGGAAATACATAAGTAAAAAAATTTCTAATCTTTAAGTTAAGGACATTTTATATAAAGTACAGACGTGCAAAATTTAAACTTAACATTTTTTATACATATATTATGTGATATATATAATTTACGATTTATAATGAACTTTGTAAGGAGTTTATTTAATTTCTTATTTAATCATAAAAAAATTACAAAAAGGTCTCTTCTAGAGATTTTATATCTTTGTAAAATAATATTTACAATGTTTAATTTTCTAACTTTTTAGTATTCGTCGTTTTGATGTTTTACTCTAAAGACCATAAATCTAACTACGTATTAAAAACAAATAAGATAAATTATTTATCTTTATATTATTGAAATGTAAAAAACACAAGATTTATTATTTGTTCAACAACAACTGAGGTATTTTAATGGCCACACAATGGCATTCCAATGGTATCAGTCTAGACACGATCTATTCGATTTATGCCATGGATAAGTAATAAATACTTTAGATAATAATGTAAAGTTAGTAAATAGGTTTACTAAATATAGGACTATTTATTAAACTGTGAATGGCTTGGTGGAACGATTATCAGTAGTCCTTCAATATTTGCGAATGTTCATTTGCGTTAAACTCGGACACCATTGAATCGTTTGCGATTAAATTTAGTAGATATATTGTTCGGTTCAACCTAAAAATAGGATTTTTATCTTGATTCATGAACAATGATTTATTTTGAATTTGAAGCTTTATGTTTATTTTAATTGAAATTTAAATTCTTTAAATTACCAATAGATGGCGGTGTCAAAAATATTTTAATTGATGTTAATAATTTAAAAATTAACAGGTTAATTTGAGGGTAATACGTAGTATTGATATATTTTTAGACAAAGGAAGTTAATACTTACTACTATTAATATAATAAACCTGCTCCGTCAGTCAGTTATGATGTCACCCACGTGTCAAGGCTCTCAGGACAATTTATTACTAATTTGACGACGTCTGTTTGTTCGTCAATCAATCCAATCAATCAGGCTTCATTTATCTTATACAAAGTGATTGATGATTAATGAGATTTTAATTAAAATTTTAATATTATTTTTGGCGTGAAATTAAACCCGAATGTCAATTATAAAAGAAAATATTTCTCGCGATATTCTGAGTGTTATGTAAATTTTTTTATGTTATTTATTTTTTTAAACAATCATTCGTGATTTTAAAACCACTTTGTATTGAAAACTGCATATAATTATAAATTAATTAATTTATATATAAGATTAATTCATAAATATAATAAATTAAAACGATATTATAATCCTTCGATATTAATAAGTCGTTTGTTTCAAAACAATATTCTAAGCCAAAACCATGCGAGGGTTGGGCCAAAAGTATGTTGATCATAAAATTTTACGATCCTACATATTGTAAAATTTAACAAACAATAAATAAATTGTTCGTGAAGTACACAACCATTTTAAATAACCTGTGACTTTTATGCAGTTTTGTTTGCAATTTTATATAAATTGAAATAGTCAAAGTTTTTATTTTGAATAATAGCTAATTTTTTTCTGCAGCTTGTAGTCTAAGTTTTGATAATTTTAAGTATTTTTTTAATACAAGCTGTTGATAATGACTTTCCCTGATTTAGAAAGCGCACTATTCGCACTAATTCGCACCTAAAATTTTTATAAAACCATACTAAATGTATTAACCTTTTTTGCTTGTTGATTGAGGGATACACAGATTAAAAATTCTAAATTATTTTAGGACTGACTCATGTATGAATATAATGTAAGACGTGATATTGGAAATACGTACTCGGAGAAAGCATCAAATACTCAGCAAATTGATTCAAACCAAACATTTCTCGGAACACAAAACCAATATTGTGTAATCGACACATATCAATTATCAAATAAATTAATCATGTTTTCAAACGATTTAATTTATGTAATTTTATGTGAAACATTTATTTATTTATTAAAATTTATATTTTACAAATAATTTATACACTCCAGTCATTAATAGCAGAGAAGCGCAAATAGTGAACAAAAAACTAAATATACTAAATTTATATAAATAATGTGACAGGTCTAATCTTAAATATTCCCAGTTAAAACATAACATCCGTTAATTATACGTTGGAGGTTGTGAAGGACAAATCACATTCACGATACGGAAGAGTTTAGTTTCCAGCTAATTGACCCTTACAGTTCAATAACAAATTAAGTTCTAAACGATTAACCCGATTGCATTACTACAAACATTTTAGTTAAAACTACATCGGAGGTGACATTAATGTTTTTACCTAACGATTGTCCTTTTTTCGAACAACCGATATACCGTTCTCCAATTTACTGTTAAAAACTACTGTTAAATTTACTGTTAACTTTAATTGTGTACGTAATTAGTTTTTTAGTACTAAATACTTAGTATCTTGAGTAAATATAAACGTTCGAAGCGAATTATAGTTTGGATTGTATAAATAAGTATTTTATATTAAATGTAGCTATATCTAAATATGTAATTAATTTTATTATCGTGATCCAATAAACAGCAACAGTTTTCTTTATATATTATGATATACATATATGGTTAACCAGTCTTTAGTTAATATATTTCTTAACTCATGAAGGTGGTACATTTAAGTATAAAATAATATAAATGGAAACTGTATTTTATCTTAAGAATTACGTTACATTATAGTTTTCTTTAGATTTATCTATTATTTTAGTATAGTTTGGATTCGTGGTAATATTGTGTCATTAATTTAGTTTCGTCTTCTTACACTTAATATGTTATTTGCATTGGTATTTTATTAAACAAAAATACTTAATAAATATTACAAAGAAATTAAATGATAATTGTCGTGAGGCGATTAAATAATACAACAATATATTTATAATAATTTATGACAAGTATATTATATAATATTGTATACTTACTTAATATTTATAATAATTATGATAATTTTATATATATTATTAAAAAAATATTATGTACATTTGTAATGTGGGTAATACCCAAAATAATTTAATATTTCAATTATTTACCGTCAACAGGAACTTTTTTCCTGCTTCGAATCTTTAAATTGTTTTAATGAATTTTGCGTTTTTAGGTAATCCTATACGTTATTAGAGAAAGCGCAAACAAAAGAATCTGTACAAATATTTGCTATCATTAGATTCTGGAAAATCTCATAAAGCAAAATATAATCAATATAATAGTTAAAAATATTTTTTACTGTGACTTGTTGATGTCAATAACATCTGTTTTCATTTAGACATTTGGCTCGAGACGCTGGCGAATTGACATTTTAAGTAGCTGCCAATTTTGACTTGATGGAGTTAAATCGTCTAAATTGCGAATGTTAAATATATATGTTCATGTGTATCATTAGTTCCAGGTTGATAATAGTCAAGCCATCCTCATAAACCTCATAATGAGCAATAAAGGTTATGTTATAAAATACATCATAAAGACAAAACCTTATTTGTTATTACAGAGACAAATTTATGCTGTCACTGAATTTCGATTTGTCCCATCCAAGTTTTATTCTGGTTTAAAACATATATATATTTCTGTATAATTCTATCAACAAATTTTATAGTGAGATTGTGTTGGATTAATCTTGCGATCATCCAACGATATTAATACGATAATTGTTTTATAGCAATTTATATACTATTAATACCAACGATTAAAGATTATAACTACTAGTGACGAATGGACAAACCAAATTAAAGAAAGATAATAATGAAATATTAATATTAAATCATCTCCCAACTGCCCATATCCCAATATATTGGAATCGGTATTCGCTCTTCTACGTATTTCAGTAAAGATTGTTATCTGGCAGTATCATTTATCCCGCATTTCATCCATGTCTTAATGGTTGCCCTTATCTCCATATAAAAATTTATATTCCATATTAAAAAAAAATAGCTTTGTGTGTTTGCTGGCTTGCGACACGATCATTTGTCTATAAATGAAAACGTTACTTTACGTCGATTTGGGAGAGTTCCTAGGGGAAATTGTTTAAAGATAAAAAAAAAATAGTTTAAAATGATCAATTTATAGATTGCAGCATTGTTTCAATAAATATGAATCAAAACAGCACATGAGGAAAATATCCATCACATTTATGCCGACGTAGCATAAAAACGAATCTATAAATCACAGCCTTTCCCCTTTGATTAATAATATGCACCGGTGCCATACTACTGTGCACGCGACCTAGCGTGTCGCCCTACCGGGGAGCAACTGCGGCACTCACTACTCACTACTCAGACATACAACCACATTTCATTTACATGTATACTCAAAAATGTATTTTAGATATTTGAGCTATGCTTACAAATCAGTAAAATGTATTTAGTTCATGGAACTATGCTTACAACTCAGTTTTTTTTATATTTAGTTCAAACTATAGACGTTTTTTTACAGTATTTTTAATTTTGTGAAAATATTTATTTACTAAGGAATTGTTTTTTTATTGTATGCTATTTAGTATTTATTTAATATTCTTAACATAAATGAAATAAAATTATGTTTCATTCAGAGGCTATACAAATATTGACTGTTTTACATCGTTATCAAGAAACGTGAAATTATTTATATTAACTCTTAAAACACACTGCGGAACTACCTGTTTAAGGGTCACTACGCAAGAAATAAGGAAACAAGTAAAAAAATAATATATTAAAAAACAATGATGTAAGAGTAGTTAAAACTAAATAAGTCAATATGTGACCGATTGAATGTAACCATGACAATTAGTGACCACAAGCAGGAATCCCAACGCTTTATAGGGATAATACTAGTTTTTCAAGTATTTGCCCAAAACAGAGACCTTAAGGATGGGGATATAATATCCCATAATATCAGGTTAATAATATTTATACTCAGTATGATTATATAAATAGTAGTTAGATTCTTAGAGACTTATTTCAAAAAGTAATTAAGAATCTAAAAGGAGAAAAGCAGCATTAAAGTAAATTAGCTATTTTGGTTTTGCTGATTTGATTTATCCTTGGATCATCCACACCGTACAATGTTATGTAATTGAAACAATATTTATATTATATTTACTTATACAAGAAGGAAGGAAAATATAAACTAGCAATACAAATTAATTTATTCTCAATATAATACCAAGTTGCAATTGTCACAAGCGGTGTTTGTGTGCAAATTATATATGATAACATTGAAATGGACGAGTAATTACCATTTGTGATTTTGTTTACGAATACTAAAAGTAATATATTATTTATATTTAAAATATAAATGGTACTATATTACAATCATATAAATTTATTTTATTTTATTGCGGTATGCTATTTTTATCATTTTTATATAATAATAGTAGGGCAAACGAGCGTGCGGGTCACTTGGTGGAAATTGAGTTCCATCTCCCGCAGTCGCCAACAATATCAGAAGATACACAAGAGCGTAGCTGGACTTTGAGGTGGGAGCAAGCTTGCTTTTGCTTCCAAGGTACCTATGTAGTATTGATTTTGATACCTCGGTACATGGCAGAAAGTTCCTTCAGATCCGCACTACTGACAAACGCTACGTATCCGCGTGTTACGGATAGTATTGCAGAACATGTAGAAGATGCAAAAAGATACGACATTACTACGCAGCTTCAAAAGATCTACCCTTTCACAGATCACTTAGAACTCTAGATAATCAAAATGGCTCTTCCCTTTAAGCGATCAAATGGTAGAATCTGACATCTGAGTGATCCATCCCAGAGATAAAAGTACTACGTGTGTGATATGACCTGTGCTTTATATAAAGTCATTGGTTCGGCGTGAATTACTGCATCGCTCTATTGATTATTCCCAATGTAATGGAGGCTAGCGCCTTGCCCTCCAGATGATTGCAAATCATTCCATCAATCGAAATATTGAAGTTCCGCACTCCAATATTTGGCGAGACATTTAGAAAAGTTATACGAAAAAAGGTATTTTTTTATGGTGAACGCGCAAATGTATGTATTTTTGGGATTAAACTTTTTGAGATTAATCCGAGATGAAGGATTCAATAGAAGACACAAGTTTCTTTCGGCACTCATTGAAATTTTATCGAGAGAGAACTGCACGGCCTGAATATACTGCATCCCCAGTGCTGTCGTCCGCATAACAATATATGTTGGAAATATTCAACATATTGTTAATGCGCAGGAGAAACTGAGTTGGGTGGGGATAGCACGCAGCCTTGGCATACACCAGCATTCATTGGGGGGTGTTATACGTCATAGGATATTCCGATTCGTTATCCAGAATTTATGACGTTTTGAGAGATAATTTTATGTGTACTAATAGGAATATCTAAAGTACTTATTTGTTTATGATATTGCAATATTTCTGTTAGTAATTCTTATCTTTGTGAATGGATTTTGATATTGTATATGTTACCATGCATGTATTCCAAGTATATTATATTCCAGATACTTAGTGCTTCATAGTGCTTCTTTATTGACGAGCAGAATCACTAGGCAACAATTAGTGTAGTAGTGAATTATGTATGACATTGAAGAAGAATTCGCAGCAATAAGCTAATTAGTATAATTTATACTCAAATTTCAAAGATCTTATGTATGAAATATAACTAGTGAAGGAAATAAATAGGTTAAAAAAATTCTAATCTACTTTATACTATTATCTACTTTATACTACTATATAAGGTATTTTCATATAAAATGATGAACAGATGTGTGATATTTAATCTTAACATAAATAGATTATATGGTATATATATATAATTTACGACTTATAATAAACTTTGTAAAGAGCTTATTGAATTTCATATTTAATCATAAAAAAATTACAAAAAACTAGAGAAACTCTTCTAGAGATTTTATATCTTTGTAAAATAATATATACGATGTGTGATTTTCTTACTTTTTAGAATTCGTCTTTTTGATATTTTACTCTAAAGACCATAAATCTAACCACGTATTATAAACAAATAAGATAAACCTTTATATTATTGAAATGTAAAAAGAACAAGATTTATTACTTGTTCTACAACAAGTGAGGTATTTTAATGGCCACACAATGGCATTCCAATGGTATCAGTCTAGACACGATCTATTCGATTTATTTATGCCATGGATAAGTAATAAATACTTTAGATAATAATGTAAAGTTAGTCAATAGGTTTACTAAATATAGCACTATAACAGTAAAATTATAAATTAAACTGTGAATGGCTTGGTGGAACGATTATCAGTAGTCCTTCAATATTTGCGAATGTTCATTTGCGTTAAACTCGGACACCACTGAATCGTTTGCGATTAAATTTAGTAGATATATTGTTTTGTCCAACCTAAAAATAGGATTTTTATCTCGATTCATGTACAATTATTTATGGTGAATATGAAGCTTTATATTTATTTTAATTGAAATTTAAATTCTATAAATTACCAATAGATGGCGGTGTCAATAATATTTTAATTGATGTAAAGAATAAAAAAATAACAGGCGACGTTGCTAGGAATACATAGTATATATATTTTTAGACAAAGGAAGTTAATACTTACTACTATTAATATAATAAACCTGCTCCGTCAGTCAGTTATGATGTCACCCACGTGTCAAGGCTCTCAGGACAATTTATTACTAATTTGACGACGTCTGTTTGTTCGTCAATCAATCCAATCAATCAAGCTTCATTTATCTTATACAAAGTGATGATTAATGAGATTTTAATTAAAACTTTATTACTATTTTTGGCGTGAAATTAAACCCGAATGTCAATTATAAAAGAAAATATTTCTCGCGATATTCTGAGTGTTATGTAAATTTTTTTATGTTATTTATTTTTTAAACAATCATTCGTGATTTTAAAAACAACTTTGTATTGAAAACTGCATATAATTATAAATTAATTAATTTATATATAACATTAATTCATAAATATAATAAATTAAAACGATATTATAATCCTTCGATATTAATAAGTCGTTTGTTTCAAAACAATATTCTAAGCCAAAACCATGCGAGGGTTGGGCCAAAAGTATGTTGATCATAAAATTTTACGATCCTACATATTGTAAAATTTAACAAACAATAAATAAATTGTTCATAAAGTACACAAACATTTTAAATAACCTGTGACTTTGATGCAGTTTTGTTTGCAATTTTATATAAATTGCAATAGATAAAGTAATAATAAGTGTTTTTTTATTTTGAATAAAAGCTAAATTTCTTTTGCAACTTGTAGTCTTAGTGTTTTTTTTAATACAAGCTGTTGATAATAACTTTGCCTGATTTAGAAAGCGCACTATTCGCACTATTCGCACCTAAAATTTTTATAAAACTATACTAAATGTATTAACCTTTTTTGCTTGTTGATTGAGGGATACACAGATTAAAAATTCTAAATTATTTTAGGACTGACTCCTGTATCAATATAATGTAAGACGTGGTATTGGAAATACTCGGAGAAAGGAACAAATACTCAGCAAATTGATTCAAACCAAACATTTCTCGGAACACAAAACCAATATTGTGTAATCGACACATATCAATTATCAAATAAATTAATCATGTTTTCAAACGATTTAATTCATGTAATTTTATGTAAAACATTTATTTATTTATTAAATTTATATTTTACAAATAATTTATACACTCCAGTCATTGATAGCAGAGAAACGCAAACAAGGTGTACAATAGTAAACAAAAAAACGAAATACACTAAATTTATATAAATAATGTGACAGTTCTAATCTTAAATATTCTCAGTTAAAACATAACATCCGTTAATTAAACGTTGGAAGTTGTGAAGGACAAATCACATTCACGATACGGAAGAGTTTAGTTTCCAGCTAATTGACCCTTACAGTTCAATAATAAATTAAGTTCTAAACGATTAACCCGATTGCATTTCTAAAATATTTACTACAAACATTTTAGTTAAAACTACATCGGAGGTGACATTAATGTTTTTACCTAACGATTGTCCTTTTTTCGAACAACCGATTTTACCGTTCTGAAATTTACTGTTAAAAACTACTGTTAAATTTACTGTTAACTTTAATTGTGTACGTAATTAGTTTTTTAGTACTAAATACTTAGTATCTTCAGTAAATATAAACGTTCAAAGCGAATTATAGTTTGGATTGTATAAATAAGTATTTTATATTAAATGTAGCTATATGTAAATATATAATTAATTTTATTATCGTGATCCAATAAACAGCAACAGTTTTCTTTATATATTATGATATACATATATGGTTAACCAGTCTTTAGTTAATATATTTCTTAACTCATTTAAATATAAAATAATATAAATTGAAACTGTATTTTATCTTAAGAATTACGATACATTATAGTTTTTTTTAGATTTATTTATTATTTTAGTAAAGTTTGGATTCGTTTTAATATTGTGTCATTAATTTAGTTTCGTCTTCTTACACTTAATATGTTATTTGCATTGGTATTTAATTAAACAAAAATACTTAATTAATATTACAAAGAAATTAAATGATAATTGTCGTGAGGCGATTAAATAATACAACAATATATTTATAATAATTTATGACAAGTATATTATATAATATTGTATACTTACTTAATATTAATAATTATGATAATTTTATATATATATATTATAAAAAAAATATGTTATGTACATTTGTAATGTGGGTAATACCCAAAATAATTTAATATTTCAATTATTTACCGTCAACAGGAACTTTTTTCCTGCTTCGAATCTTTAAATTGTTTTAATGAATTTTGCGTTTTTAGGTAATCCTATACGTTATTAGAGAAAGCGCAAACAAAAGAATCTGTACAAATATTTGCTATCATTAGATTCTGGAAAATCTCATAAAGCAAAATATAATCAATATAATAGTTAAAAATATTTTTTCCTGTGACTTGTTGATGTCAATAACATCTGTTTTCATTTAGACATTTGGCTCGAGACGCTGGCGAATTGACATTTTAAGTAGCTGCCAATTTTGACTTGATGGAGTTAAATCGTCTAAATTGCGAATGTTAAATATATGTTCATATGTATCATTAGTTCCAGGTTGATAATAGTCAAGTCATCATTATAAACCTCATAATAAGCAATAAAGTTAATGTTATAAAATAAATCGTAAAAACAAATCCTTATTTGTTGTAACAGAGACAAATATATGCTGTCACTGAATTTCGATTTGTCCGATCCAAGTTTTATTCTGGTATAATTCTATCAACGAATTTAAAAATGAGATTGTGTTGGTTCTTGTGATTATCCAACGATATTAATACCATAAATGTTTTATTTCAATTTATATACTATTAATGATTAAAGATTATAAGTACTAGTGATGAATGGACAACCCAAATTAATGAAAGATAATTAAAGATCAATATTAAATCATCCCGAACTGCCCATATCCCAATAAATTGGAATCGGTATCCGCTCTTCTACGTATTTCAGTAAAGATTGTTATCTGGTAGTATAATTTATCACGCATTTCATCCTTGTTTTCATTGGTTGACATTATCTCTGTATAAAAATTAATATTAAATATTAAAAAAAAATGCTTTGTGTGTTTACTGGCTTGTGACACGATCTATATATAAATGAAAACGTTACTTTACGTCGATTTGGGAGAGTTCCTAGGGGAAATTGCTTAAGATAAAAAAAATAGTTTAAAATTATCATTTATATATTGCATTTATAGATTGTTATCATTGTTAGTTTAAAATAATCATTTATATATTGCATTTATAGATTGAAGCATTGTTTCAATAAATATGAATCAAAACAGCACATGAGGAAAATATCCATCACATTTATGCCGACGTAGCATAAAAACGAATCTATAAATCACAGCCTTTCCCCTTTGATTAATAATATGCACCGGTGCCATACTACTGTGCACGCGACCTGGCGTGTCGCCCTACCGGGGACCAACTGCGGCACTCACTACTCACTACTCAGACATACAACCACATTTCATTTACATGTATAGTCAAAAATATATTTTAGATATTTGAACTATGCTTACAAATCAGTTTTTTTTATATTTAGTTCAAACTATAGACGTTTTTTACAGTATTTTTAATTTTGTGAAAATATTTATTTACTAAGAAATTGTTGTTTTATTGTATTTTATTTAGTATTTATTTAATAAATGAAATAAAATTATGTTTCGTTCAGAGGCTATACAAATATTGTGCTGTTTTACATCGTTATCAAGAAATGTGAAATTATTTATATTAACTCTTAAAACACACTGCGGAACTACCTGTTTAAGGGTCACTGCGTAAGAAATAAGGAAACAAGTAAAAAAATATATATTAAAAAACAATGATGTAAGAGTAGTTAAAACTAAATAAGTCAATATGTGACCGATTGAATGTAACCATGACAATTAGTTTACCACAAGCAGGAATCCCAACGCTTTATAGGGATAATATTAACTTTTCAAGTATTTGCCCAAAACAGAGATCTCAAGGATGGTGCTATTATATCAGGTTAATAATATTTATACTCAGTATGATTATATAAATAGTAGTTAGATTCTTAGAGATTTGTTTCAATAAGTAATTAAGAATCTAAAATGAGAAAAGTAGCATTGAAGTAAATTAGCTATTTTGGTTTTGCTGATTTGATTTATCCTTGGATCATCCACACCATGTTATGTAATTGAAACAATATTTATATTATATTTACTTATACAAGAAGGAAGGAAAATATAAACTAGCAATACAAATTAATTTATTCTCAATATAATACCAAGTTGCAATTGTCACAAGCGGTGTTTGTGTGCAAATTATATATGATAACATTGAAATGGACGAGTAATTACCATTTGTGATTTTGTTTACGAATACTAAAAGTATTATATTATTTATATTTAAAATATAAATGGAACTATATTACAATCATATAAATTTATTTTATTGCGGTATGCTATTTTTATCATTTTTATATAATAATAGTAGGGCAAACGAGCATGCGGGTCACTTGGTGGAAAGTGAGTTCCATCTCTTGACTTTGAGGGGGGAGCAAGCTTGCTTCTGCTTCCAAGGTACCTATGTAGTATTGATCTTGATACCTCGGTACATGGCAGAAAGTTACTTCAGATCTGCACTACTGACAAACGCTACGTATCCGCGTGTTACGAATGGTATTGCAGAATATGTAGAAGATGCAAAAAGATACTACATTGCTACGCAGCTTCAAAAGATCTACCCTTTCACAGACCACATAGAACTCTTCACAATCAAAATGGCTCTTCCCTTTAAGCGATCAAATGGTAGAATCTGACATCTGAGTGATCCATCCCATAGATAAAAATAGTACTACGTGTGTGATTTAACCTGTGCTTTATATAAAGTCATTGGTTCGGCGTGAATTACTGCATCGCTCTATTGATTATTCCCAATGTAATGGAGGCTAGCGCCTTGCCCTCCAGATGATTGCAAATCATTCCATCGCTCGAAATATTGAAGCCCCGCACTCCAAAACATGGCGAGACATTTAGAAAAGTTATACGAAAAAAGGTATTTTTTTATGGTGAACGCGCAAATGTATGTAGTTTTGGGATTAAATTTCTTGAGATTAATCCGAGATTAAGGCTTCCCTAGGAAGGATTCAATAGAAGACACAAGTTTCTTTCGGCACTCATCGAAATTTTGTCGAGAGAGAGCTGCACGGCCGGAATATACTGCATCCCCAGTGCTGTCGTCCGCATAACAATATATGTTGGAAATATTCAACATATCGTTAAAGTGCAGGAGAAACAGAGTTGGGTGGGGATAGCACGCAGCCTTGGCATACACCAGCATTTACGGGCTTGGGGTCCGAGCGAAAATCTCCAAGAACGACCTGTATGCTCCGCCTAGTAAGAAAGCTGGTGATAAACTTGCATAAACTCTTGAGGTGCCCATAGGAAGGAAACTTCGAAAGAAGTCCCTGGAGCCATACACGATCGAAGGTTTTTGCCATATCCATACTAACTCCATACCCTCTCCCTTGCTTTCAATAACCGCTGCTCAACGGTGCGTAAGATAGAAGATCACAAACCGATCCGCCATGGCGAAAGCCATATTGACGGTCATTGATGAACTGACGAACCTCAAGGTACATTAGCAGCTGTCGGTTAATGATATTCTCCATTATTTGGCACAGAAGAGAGGTAATGGCGATAGGTCTGTAGGTAACTGGGTCTTTGCTATCACATTTTTTAAGGATAGGATAGAGAAATGCATACTGCCATGAGATCGGGCCTACGCCTTTAAGATAGAAGTGCTAAAATAGACGCTTTAGCAGTGGATTGAACTCGGAGACACATATTCGTAGTACCCATGGAGAAATAACATTCGGCCCACTCGACTTATCGTCCAAGGAAAATAGAGACTGTCGAATAGTTTTTTGCCGAAAAAATATTTCTGGCATTGAGCTCTGATACCACGGAATGGTCGGCGGTGTCTTTTCTTGGTCATCCAAAGTCAAGTTTGAGGTAAAAAGAGTGCCTAAGAGATTGACTTTAGTCGGTGGCATGTGACCCTAGCCCATCGGTATTCTGCGTGTTTAAGTTCCCGAAGAATATGAGATCGGCGGAGGGATTCTGTGAAGGCATATCAATCTTGAGAGAAAGAAAGAGTTGATCCGTTTCTGCATTACCACTATGGGATCTGTAGAGGCACGCGTAGACGTTGACATGATCGCCCATGTCCATACCTGCGTCTCCGTCAAAAATAATAAGGTCCGCTGCGCCATCTCTAGGTGACAGCGTTCAGGTTATACTTAAATCCCCAGATGTTGCAAAAGTCCACATTTAAAGTGGAACGGAGAGCCACTGTTTGCTGTCGTTTGCTCTTAGAAAACTCAAAATGCGATACTTATACCCACCCCAAATATGACGGGCAGCGTGAGCAAAATCCGAGAATCATTCCCCCGATTTTGTTCGGGGAGAGGTTATCCGGCATCATCAAAGCCGGTACCCTCCTGGGGTACACTTCTTTGATGCAACGCTTTCATGTTTGGCGGTAGAGATTTGCACTTCCGAATTCTCAAACTGACTGACGGAACATAACCAAATGAGTGAGAGAATTGTCCTTCCTCAGTGGAGCCAGTCCTATACGAGCTGCAGTCAAATTACTATAGCTAGGCTTTTTTTGTTTTGTTTTGTCCCAAATCATATTAGTAAGTCCAGAGGCGAGAAGGAAATCGGCAACACCGACTGTTTTAAAATTACGTATATAGTATAGACATCATACAACTCCTTATATGAAGTTTGTTTTTTGTGGTTATTGGTTAGACTTTTTAAATTATCACCAGCACCAGATACCCAGAAGTGAACAAATCCCGACCTTTATAGAAAAGAGCGCGATAAAAATGTGTACAGTTGTTATTCCTGTGTTGAAGCACTGATAAATTAATTGCTGGTATGCTGGAACTGCTAAAAAAAGTGATAATTTTTATCACTTTTTTAATTCTTATTCTTATTATCACACCTTGTATGAAGGGTTTTTGACGAGAAATTTAAAATGTGAACAACCTTTTTGCTTTTATAAGTTGATAATTATCTTTACATCTCTTTATTTCTTAATACATATAGTATTAGTGAATAAATATTTTATTTATAATTCAACTTTTTTCTTTGTATTTTGAGATTTATTTCATTTCCCTCCTTTCACGTAGGTGGTCTTAAACTTTTGGTCAGCAGTGTGTACTTAGGTACGAAATAATATACTTACGTATCTATTAGTTTGCATATAATTTTGAAGTATCCCATATTCTTAATATTTTAATCATTATAATATTTTAATACAAGTACAAAATTTTATTAGTTGAGTCTTAACAAAATAAAATTATTATTGTAGAAACAAGGAAAAATTTATTCATAAATACTAATTTTAGCAATATATAATTAGTTGTATATTATAATATTGTTGCTAATTTAATTTATTTTGACCAGTAATTTAAGTACATAATGTTTATTATATCGCTGAGTGCACTTCTACTACCAGATTCCAGAATCCTTGCCAGTTCTCGCTCGTTTTATTCTTCAGTATCCACTGTACCGCCACAGACGGTAGACGTGTGCGAATTATTATAAAATACAAGTAAAACAATAACGATTTACTGAGGCTCCAAATATATAAGGTACGTTCAAATTAATTTATCCTAGACATTCTTTAAATGCTATGTATACTCTTGAATCCATATATGACTTTTATGATATATTTGTTTCAGATGAAGTCCTGTTGTATTTTAATAGCAACAATATTTTGTTTAATAGTAGTTGAAGGACAAATCTACCATCATGAATATATAAAAAGTGAAGAAAATGAGAATTCAGAAATAAACAATCTAAGAAATAGATCAGAAAGGCGTATCAGAAATCGGCGCGAATCGTATCATAAGAATTATGTAAGAACATACCAAAGTAACGAAATGGGAGTGTTTCTGAAAAATATTTTGCACTCTGTAAAAGCAATAGAGACCCACGTGAAACAAGGATCAAGCAATAGATACTACCCAGGTTATGATGATGACAGACGCAACTATTCTAACAAATGCCAAGATTCAATCCATGAACTGTTGACCATATCTAAAGAACTACTTCTACACTTAAAACATCCGCCTCCACCACCACCCCCTCCTATTATAAACATCCATTTTCCTGATCCTTCATTGGACAATGTAGCGAGTAACGTTAAAGTAAATACAACAGAAGTTAATGACCGAGTCTTGATGTCTCCAAAAGATAACGGTACTGAAGATGATGGCGACGGTTTCAGAGATATTTCATTTAAACCAATACAGCTCAAGAGACAATACAGTACACCACCACCATTCGATCATGGAAGCAGACAGGATGGGGTAAGATTTATTAATAATGCTCGTCGTTACTACCCACCCGCGTGGTGGTAGAATACGGTATACTTTTAAATAATTTAAATTATTTTTTTCTATAAAGACATTTCATATCCAATAATAATTATATTAACAATTTTATAGTTAGTTATGTCTGTTTTCTTTATAATACAAAATATATAATATTTTATATTTATTATAATATTAATGATATATTACTTTGAAATTAGATAAGGATGCTCCTAAATTCTGTGTTACAAAGTTTACCTGTTTGTTTTAAATATTATGTCAAATGGAAGTTTCTTTCCTTAATTTAAGGATTCATATTTTCAATAAATAAGAAATATAATATTATATGAATCAACATTTTTTTATTTACAATCATAATCACACCTCTTTCTCGGAAGGATAGGCAGAAACGAAAGATTCAACTTCTACGATTGAAATACATCTTTCGCTTCTACTACTCTCCTACGTCTTCTCATGCTCGGTTATCGGTTCCGGGTAGGCTTGATCAGTCCCTTTTACAGAACATGCTCTATCTGACCGAGAAATGTTTGTCAGGGTCTTTCCCTTCTGACATTTCCATCCACACATCCCTTATATATTTGACTGGTCAATCTCGTCTCCTCTCTACATGACCAAAGTATTTAAGCATTCATTTCTCAACTCTAATCATTACATTTTCTTTCACATCACAACGCTTTCTTGTTTCACTGTTCCTGATCTTATCACTCAATTTAAAACCTATCAAGCTTCTTAAGTCTCTTATTTCAAGTACATTTATCTTACTAACATCTTTCTTCTGTTATACCCAAGTATCATTTCCATAGATTAATGTCGGAACCAACACCCTATATACAACCATATGAGCATTTTTGAGACCTTCTGAGACTATTCAAAGATGCGTGTAGTGCTACATTTACTATATTACCTGCATTCACTCTCCTTTCAATTTCCTTCTAAAATCTTCCATCTCTTGTTACAGAACCCAGATGTATTTTTTTTTCACTTGTTCAACTTTCCCTTCATTAATCAAAATATTTCTTTCAGATAAATTTTCATTTCTTTCAAAAACCGTGACTTTCGTCTTACTTACATTCACTTCCATTCCTTTGTCCATTAAAGCAGCATACATAACATATACCATCTTCTCTTCTCATCTTCATTCTACTTTATTCTTTCAAAAATATAATAGACCAGATATTCAGACAATTACTAGATAATCAGCTGTGTATATTCCAGCCCCGCGGTACACCAGTGTGTTCAAATCCTACTTTTCAAATATTCATCTACAATCTCATAACCAATCATACTTCTTACATTTCACTCTACCCTTTTTTCTTGTGCTTATACATTGTGTTTCCCAATCCAAACACACCGCAAGCACAGATTTTTTCATTTATATTTACTCTTTCATCACCAAATATTTCAAGAGCCCTTACAAATTTATCCCGGTTAATTATAACCGGTATTACCAAACCATCCATTTAAATCGCACTAACATAATAGTTCGTTCCTTATGTTAATATTTATTCAAAATTTCTCTCATACCTTGTTCGTTTCTTTTTGTATCATAAGTTGTTGGTTGGGCCCTTTATAAGTTTATTATGAAAAATAGAGGTCAGCCCTACTTCAATTCTTATACAGAGGAGTCTTGGGTCATACATTCAAAATCTTTTACGCAATCATTCATGCGTACAGAAAGAATTGCTCTAACTCCTTGATACCCTCGGTTCTCTGAGTACGCTGTATAGAGCTTATGTTGTATTGTACCACATCCTTTCCGTTTTCTCTCATTCACACAAAGTATCCAATTGTCTTTCATCCATCATGAGACACTTCGTCCATTTTGTCTTTCGTAACAGAGCCCCGCATGTCTGGACAAGGGTCGACTGCTCCCAGGGCAATATAGCCGTTTTTGATTAGGCTTGCCCCTAGCCATGCATGTATTGGATTAACTTACCTTAGATTGGCGGATCTAGTAATCATCGAAAGTGAGAAATAAAAATATGATAACAGGATATGTTTTAATTATGACAACGTACGGAAAAAGAATATTACTTTCTTGGGTGAAAAATTATTCAACATAAATAATATTGTAAAATATACATGTGAGAGCAGGATGCTCCTCAGTATATGGAGCCTTAGAGCATGGTCTCTGTGTCCGCTTTCGGACTGAGTATGATGTCGGGTGGTTGTCCAACACAGAAGAAAATGAACAGCACAACATTTTATTGCTAACCAGTAATCCTGGACAAGAACTGTGTTGCAGTAATTCTACCAGGTGTTACTTCATAGAGCGATCAATGTAGAATGAGCCTCGTATCACCGGCATGGGCATTTATACTAGTGACAGTTGTGGGTACTGTAAAAAATCATTAAAATACTTATTTAAAAACTATTCTTATTTTTTACTATATTTATTGGTTAATACATTAACATTTGCGAATTAATTATTAAAGATGATTCAATTTCTTAGTAAATTAGCTAAAATAATTGGAATAAAGTGTTATGCATCGCAATGTCGTCACGGTAAGGAATATATTGATTAATAATTTGAATGTTTTATTCTTTTATTGTATATATACCTATATATATTTTTATCACTTTATATTTTTATTGTATTATTATTAAATACGAAAATACTTTAAGAATTATTACAACTGTGACAGAAGGAAGAATAGTCTATCGTGCAATTACATTTTTAGCATTAAATTTTGTTATTTTAAGTATAACATTACTTAAGGATTACAATACAAAATAATACGATTAAATTAATTTAATATAGTTCGTATTAAGATAATAAGGTATTTCCTCAGAAACACTTATGCTAACCGACTATAAAAGGAGTAAATCTCATTCAACTTCTTATAATTTAATTCACACTTACATAAAAAAGCTTGGAATATCAATGTTTTTCTACTTTGACGTCCAATACGAATACTGCAGCTATTATAATAAATATACATATATACAATATCTATGGATAACTTAGTAATGAGGTGGATAATAAATACCTACATTACAATTCATTTCAACCTGTATTCATTAAGAGTAACAAGTCAGTGTAATATATAAAGTCTAGTTCATATTTAAAGTTATTTAATCAAACAATAAACATCCAAATATACTCGTTTTGACTCTATCAAATAAACTAATTGGTCTCGAGATACTTACTTGTATCCTTCGAGGAATTGTATTACGGCTTCACAATCATATTCTGATAGTAATAAATAATCAATATTACAAATCAACTTTTAATAATACAAATTAAAAAAATCAAGAAATAGATTAAATTAATCATGAAGTGAAAATGGCTCTATGCCTCCCATTTTAATATTTTATATAAATAATTAAAAATAATTAGAAAGTAAATTAGTAGGTTACCAATAAGATTAGTTTAAGAAACTTTGTCATATCATACACTAGTAACTTTACTATTACCTTCTAGTGAAATTACTGCTAATGGTCCACTGCCTAGAAAAAATCTGCTATTTTTTTTATTAACGTTTCGACCACGCACCAGTTTTGTGGGCAACCCATCCTCTAAAAACTCGTATTGCGTGGATTGATGTTTCGTGAAAGGGCCTTAGCCGTAAATCCAAGATTTGTCAGACGCATTCTTATTTACTTTCAGATATTCATGCAAAATCATGAAAATTGCCTGTGCTGAAGTCTTTAGTTAAGCCCGAATATCACTTTTCTCTCAATAGCCACTTCACCCTGAGGACATTTTCATGGATTACTGCAGTTGTCGGTCGGCCGGGTCTAGGGTTATCGTTTAGGTTCTATCGACCACGTCTAAATACACGTAACTGATGCTATTATAGGAGTAGATTGCCCAAAAGCAGTTTGATTATTTTCTTAAGGTTTCTTGAAGATCAACCCTCTTTTATTATCATATACAATTATACCATGAGTAGCACCTCACGAGACGTCCATTGTTATAAAAAAGAGTGACAGATTATCTTTGACATTTTAAGAAAATAACTATACATAAGTGGCCAATAATTTTTACCAAATTTTTTTGTAAAGAAATTTGCTGTCAATTCAAAACGATCTCGGGAAAATAGAGATTCTATTTACTTGGTGACTAACAATTCAAACAGCCCTAGAAAATATATAGATAATACTTACTTTACTTACTTATAATACTTTAATTCCTATCTAGGTATTTCATAGAAAAAAAAACCAATTGTGTAGGAAATGACTGCTTAAAATATATAGAGGATATTTTTATTAAGTTTTTGCATAACTCAGTTATAAATGACAAATGTATTTTTATATGACGATTTCTATATATACCTAGAGTAGGTATCCATGTATATATGTATATAGTATAGTAGTATAGTAGATTTATCGATTATATCTTAAAAAACAATAAAATTGTTGTTTAAATAACATTGATTCACTAGTTTTTAGATTTGTTTATGAATTTAAACCCACAATTTTAAATTAATAATGGTCATCATATCTCATGAAGACACTGCCGTTATTGATCTTCAATAATAAAGCTGTGTCAATTCACTTATGAGGTCGGACTTGACCTCACGTTCTGCGTCCTCACGATCTCTGAGGTTGTGCCACAATATGGACTACTAAATACTTAAACAGCTCTCTAAGCTGTAGCCTTCTCAATTAGATTATAAGCTGGATGTCTGAGGAGGAAGGCGACACTTATACAATTATATTCCAAGCAATGAGTCGTCGTACATTAATAAACCCCCAATGACAGTTGCAGTTGTTTCAGCGTGTTTTGGACATTCATTTAAACATTGAAGAAAATTAAAAGAGATTAAAAAATTGTAAGTTACTTAATATAGAAAAATATCCCATTTAGATATTTCTTCAATAAGAAAGTACGCGGGTACTTTCTTATTGAAGAAATATCTATCTAAATAAAAGTGTACTGCATTGGTCAATGCGGCTGACATGAGTAAATAAAATATGTTATATATAAAACAGTATGTCCGTCGAGTCGATTTTTTCTATCTTTCTTTCATTTTCTTTTAAAACTTCGCAACTATTGTTAAATTTTACATTTATTTTAATTACCTGCATTATGCGTTTGTTTTTATTTATTCTTATATTATTGGTTAGTTTTTTTTTCGAAAATATTCATAATTTTACTCTTCCTAAGTAACTAATTTTGTTACTTTACCTGAAAATAGTTTTAAAAGAATTAAAATATAAAATATTATTGAATAAATATTGTTTATTGTTATATTCGTTAGTGGCTTTTTAACATTCACATCAAGTTTGATCAGTTAATTCTTTTCAAAACAGTTTTTCTATAGAAATACAGTTGAAATTAAAAAATATAGTATTAGATATTAGTTTATAACATATTTTTCTTTACTTTATTTTCAATATCTGTTGAAAAGAAAAAAATCATAACGTTAGTAAATAACATAATAAAAAAAATGGGTTATTAAGATATAGTATGTTATCTATCGCCAGTCATTTGGCGAGTGACCTTATGCTTTGAATACAACAGAAATGAAACCACGAAAGCTCCCCCAACCCTGACTTCAAGAAGTCGTTTTTGTCCCAAGTCTAGAGTATTAGTAAAACCAGAGACGCGAAGGAAGTCGGCAACACCGACTGTTGTAAAATTACGTATGTTCAAAACACACGAGTATGGGTTTCTGTATTGTTACACACGGGCTTCCCTTCCCATAGACGTCATAGATGTTGTTATGTGAATTTGGTTGTTTATGATTTTTCGTTAAACTTTCTATACTATCACAATGGTCGACAATTCCTACCCAATTATGAAAAGTATTAAATTGGTTTTCTTCTTTGACATTTATAATTTCCACCTTGAAAAACATGTTTATAAAATTAAGAAATTGGTTTGCGTCAGTATACGGAAGGAAAAATAAATTATGATATCAAAATAATACAATATTACATACCGACATCAACATAAAAATTTAAGGATTTTTATAATACATACTTTATTAAAAAGAGGGATAAGAAAACTATAATTACAAATGTAATATGATTAAGATCTAAACGTCAAGTAAGTATTATGTATAAATTGTAAATAGTGTATCAATGAAACGCTATGATATATTTTTGACCTACCTTTTAATGATATATAATTTCTTGTATTAAATAAAGATATATATTATATGTATATGTACGAACATATTATCGAAATCGCTCCCGCAGCTATAGTTTTTAAGTACTGAGACGAATAAATATAATAATGAAACAAGAATATATAACATTGGATATATTTTATTATTTTTTATTATATTAATTATAATTATTCGGTACAAGTAAAAAAAATAATTACTTGTATCAAACAATAATAAAATTATTGTTCCAGAAACAAGGTATTCCATATACGTATTTCGTAATTTGTAATAACTAATTTATTATAAATAATATTCTGGACAAAACAGTTCATTCTGATAATGAGTTTTACCTACATGCTGTATAATATATATAGCTGCGCGTGCGCTTCTACTACCAGATTCCAGAGTCCTTGCCAGTTCTCGCTCGTTTTATTCTAGTCCGCTGTTCAGTATCGACTGAACCGTCCCAGACGGTAGTTGTGTGCGAGTTGTTAAATTAAGTGAACGAAGCGAATAACGATTGTGATTTATAATATAAAACTAATATATTTACTGTTACTCCAAGTATATAAGGTACGTTCTAATTAATTCATCCTAGACATTCTTTAGATGCGATAGTTTTTATTGAATCCATACATCACCAAGTTGTTTTGTTCTGTCTGCGTTCTCTGTTTATTTTTATTTCAGACGCAATATTATCGCATAACGATTATTTTAAATTTTAATTACCTCACATTAAAATAATGTCTATATTTTGATGGTAATTTACCTAATTTATAGTATCTTGTTTAAAAACTCTCGTTTAGTCGTTATACATATAATCTTATTATAAAATATACCATTATATTATTTATATCATTATCCCTCCAAAAACGAGAACATAAAAAAAGTTTTAAAACTTTTTTAAAATAAATTAAATATACATTTATTATATTATTTTTGTTTCAGATGAAGTCCTATTGCATTTTACTAGCCATACTATTTTGTTTGATAGCGGTTGAAGGACGAACCTACCACGAAAAATATACGAATAGTGAACAAAATGAAAATTCTGAAATAAATCGTTTAAGAAATAGACCTGAAAAGCGTACGAGAAATCGGCGACAGTCGTTTCATAATGGTTATGTAAGAACATTCCAAAATAATGAAGTAGGAGACTTCCTGAAGAATATAATGTATTCTGTCAGAGAAATAGAAACACATGTGAAGCAAGGATCAAGTAATAGATACTACCCAGGCTACTATGATAATAGACGCGACTATTCTAACAAATGCGAAGATTCAATCCAGGAACTGTTAACTATATCTAAGGAACTACTTCTACACTTAAGACATCCGCCTCCACCACCAGCCCCCCAAATTGTATACATCCCATATCCTTATCCTGCACCGTTCAATTTTCCAGCTGGTAATGTACCAAGTAAAGTAAATATATCAGATAGAAATATACCAGACGATACAAACAGAATTTGGCCGAACACTCCTAAAGACACCGGTAATGAAGATAATGATGACGGTTCCAGACCTGTTTCATTTAAACCAATCCGGCCCAAGAACGAACATGTTACTCCACCACCATTCGAACACGGATCCACACAGGAAGGGGTAAGATTTATAAGCCATACTCCTCGATACATCCGTGGTGGTAGAATGCAAAAAATACGAAATAATTTTAAATAATTCTATTTAGATTATCTAAAAGAATACTTCAGATCTTACAATAACTTATTTTTTTTTCTATATCAAATATATATTAATATTTATATAGTTAAGTTGTGTCTGTCTGTCTGTTTTGTGTATATTAAAAGTACTACAATATAAAAGTATTGAAAATATACATATACATATTATTAATTGTATATTGCTTTGAAATTTTGTAAAATGCTTCTAACTTCCTTGTTAAGGAGTTTGCCTGTTTGTTTAAAATATGTCAAATGGAGGTTTATCTTAATTTAATGTTTCTTATCTTTTTCAGTATATAATAAACATTATATTTTATAAAATACTATTTTTTATTTCATATCCATTATGGCGAATGCATTCATCACAATGTATTAACAACAAATTCAAGTATAAATTAAATTAAGTAGCTATATAAGTTATCAATAGCAGATAATTATTGTTACAGTTAAAAACAACGACTCCATCGCCATTAAAGAAACCGGGATCGTGTGAAGCTGCAATACTATCCTGTTGTGGAGCAAAAACACAACAAGAACAAGAGAAATGTTTCAATCTGTACAAGTGCTCTAAATCATATGAAACGGGCCTCGCGTGCAGTCCTGATGTTATAAAGATGGTTTTAGACAACTTTTCCAAAATGTACGGACCTATCAACGAGTTTTGAGATCAGTTATAATATAAATAAGACACATCAGTATTCATTCTGTTAGCATTTAGAATATTTTATTGTTGTTAGTTCTATATTTTTTTATTATTCCAGTGTATTCAGTATTGTGGTTGTAATTGCTTGCAGCTCTATTATTATTGAAAGTTGTTATAGCTATTGTAATAAAGTTATTAATCGATTATTTTATATTACTTAAACGATTAAATCATAAGCTGTTTAAGGTTTTTATATCGTTAATCTAATTAACCCAACCAAAATTCAATGTTCCTTTAATTTATTTAGTTGAATCGTGAATGTATCTTATCGATATAGATTGAATCAATTTCAAATTGTATTGTATTAAGAGTTTTGGTAGCTATTGACCAAATGCTCCTTGTTATAAGGACCCCCATTTCCCATAACCCCCATTTATAGTAATTTGGGGGTCATTATCATGTTTGTCGCTACGTTTGTGTGTTTTTATTGGAATTTATATTACCCTGCCATGTAAAGTAGTTAAGCGTTTTGTAGACAAAAAATATGTACTTATCTCTTTTAATATTTACTAATAGATAACATTGTGTTATTAAGATATATGTCAAAGTAAAGCATTTACTTTAATTTTAATACTGTTTATGTTAAACACATTTTTACAACAAATGTATATTTATTAACGATTTTATTGTTTTATTTTTATTATATATAAAAATTTTATTTAACATTTTAAATGTTTATTGTAACAGTATTATAAATTGGGAAATTATCACGTTATTACATTAAATAAAAGATAAAAAAACACGCGTATTGCTGAGAGACCATCATATCAATGGCATATTTAACATCTAAAAACAGTTTAAATTGTGTGGTTTAAAGTATCTACTTAATACCTCGTCTTAAGACACTCTCCTCACACACACTTGTGTTAACGGAGATGCTATAAAAGGAGCACATCTCAGCCGTCTTATTAGAATTTATAATTACACTTAAGTAAATAAAGCTTGGAATGTGTATGTATGTCCTGCTTGCCAATGAACTAGTGATTTTTGTCCCAAAATAGTTATAGTAATAGAAAAGTGGCATGAAGTTACTTTTACATCCAGATAAGAAGCTACAACATATATATATATATATATATATATATATTGTAGCTTCGTATATAATTTGTACTAATATCTTAACTATGAGTTGGATGATACTAAGTCTACTAAGTATAGTTTATACTAATATTTATTTTATCCAAACAATATATATCGTAAAAAATCCAACTACACTCGATTTATTCATGGCTGATCCATTTCCAATCCGTTTTTGGTGTTATCAAACAAACTAATTGGTCTCGAGAGCTTTACTTGTATCAAGGAATAGTATTGTGGCTTCACAAATAAATCATTTTGATTCTATTATTACATTGTCATCAAAATAACACACATCAAACTTTAAATTATACAAATTGGAAAAACTTGTTCAAATATACAGAGCAATATTGATTAAATTAATACGAAAAAGTCTCTCGGAGGTCATCTATATCAGATTTTTATATTTATATAAATAATTGAAAATAAATACTTAATTAATTAGTTACAAATAACACTAGAACTAAAATTTGAGGTAACCCTCTGTCATGGTATGGGCATGTTATGTGAAGAGATGAAGAGATGACTGCTGGGTATGGTAGTGGACAGATGAACAAGTAGAGAACGGCCGAAGAAATGATGGATGGATAGCGTGAAAGACGATATGGAGAAGAACGGAACGTGTACAGAGATGACGAGTAACAGGAGAGTATGGAAGGAAAAAAGATATTACGCCGACCCCAAAAGTGGGATAAAGGCAGGAAGATGACGAACATTAGAAAATCCTGTTATCTTTGTACATAACATAAAAAAACCAATTGCGTAGATAATGACTATTAAAAAAATATAAATGATATTTTTATTAAGTTGTATATTACCCAATTATGAATTACAAATGCCATGTAATTTTATATTATAACTGATTATGTATTATCGTATACTATTGTTTAAAATTTGCCCGATATATAAAAAAATATGTTAACTTAATGACATTCATCCAGGAGTTCGAAACATTTTTTATGAATTCAAACCAATTACAAGAGCCCTAAGTTTTTTGTACCTGCGTATAAATAATAGAAAAATATATAAAGAGGATTTCATTTATCGCTAAATATTATCAAATTAACGTAGCGCTTGTTTCATAGTGGAGCTGTTTTAATTATAAACATTTGGTATTATTTTGTATCAATCTTCTCTATGCTTTACAGTAGACTGGTATTTCAAAATATGCTTGCAACATATCAGACTCTTTTTGACTTTGACTGTGATAAGCTTATCAATTTTGACCTATCGACTACAGCGATTGAAATTTTTGACAGACATAATTCGCTTTTGATAAGATGTAACATGACCTCACGATCTAAGGTTGTGCTACAATGTGGGCTACTTATTTAAATATTTGAACTCTCTAAGATGTTATTTCTCAATAATAATATAAGCTGGATGTTTGAGGAGGAAGGCGACACTTATCCAATTATATCCCAAGTCATGAGTCGTAGGTCGTAAAAAATTACAGCCAAAATGACACTTGCAGGTCCCATTTACATGTGTTTTAAGATAAAATATCTACCAGTATTTTGAAATACAAAATAATATTGTATATTTACTGTATGTCTCAAATTAACAAAAATAGAATTGTCTTTAAAGAAAACGAATTTGTCATATATAAATTTATTATAGCATTTTCGAAACGATCAGTTTTAATTTATATTTCTTTTCATAAATTACCTTGAGTAATTCAGACTTGATTTTAGTGATGAAGATATGCTTATAAAAGCTTTATCATCACAGTTACTAATTTGAGATGAAGCAAGCTATACTAGAAGTATTATTTAGCTTTGGGTTTTTCACTTCATTACAAATGTGAATCGTCATTCAGTTACTTTATTTAATGGATATCATTAAAACAATTAATCCTTGAAAGCTATATTACTTTTTAAAGGTAAGACCATACTGAGCTTTGTCTAAATTTATTTTTATAATAGCTGGCATTATAGTCACGGTAGCAGTATATTGTTCCAAAATAGCTTTTAAGATTGACATTTGTGAAACAGTGATCACAATATAAAAAAAATATATATCCGGCTGAGTTTGTTGTGTGGTTCTTCTCAGACTAGGACGCGTTTGGAACCCTCATAGCTTTAACATTAAGTTGGACAGTGCTTTTACAGAAGGGCTTATTACGATAAATCTGGTATCGAAATAGGCCCTCCTGACACTTCCATTTTGACGTACACAAGTGATCACTGATAATGATTCAAAGTGGAAAAGATATAAATAAATAAATAAATAAATAAAGTATTAAAAGTCCAAAAGCCAGTTGGACTTGCACACTAAAAATTTTGTAGAAAAAAAAAACTATAATTAAAATAAATACTACGATATTTCAAACGCATTTTATTCTGAATTGCATTTGCAACTGAAATGTTAATTTTAGAACATATTAGAGTTAGTAAAACACATGACTTTTCTGCTCTACTTCTTTCCGTTTTTGCCTAAAAACCATAAAAGTTTACGAAAATAGATTCACAAGATATCCATACATATAAATAAAATTGAAGTATCTGTATGTAAATCCAAATTAACAGCTTTATATTTAACGCACATAAAAGTAATATATATATAAATATGGTACTTACAACATAATAATATATTTTTTAATATTTCTGTCTGTTTATGCCAGCTAATTTCTGAAACGACTGGGCCTATTTTAACAGGACTTCCACTGGCAGATGGCTGATGTTATATATGTTATAGTAACTGACTACTTTTATTCTAAAAAACATTCCGAGCGAACGAAGTCGGGGGCAAAGGTAGTATGCAATAAAATATAACACTTGTTTATACACCCAGTCATCACGTTATTAATAATTATCTTTTGGAACATGGACTCGTATGACATCCAAAGGTTATAAAATGTTATATGACACATGTAATGACTAAAGGGTTTAATTATAACACTTGTTAACTCTTTAATTTTATGGTAAATGATAATCAGAAGAGAATACTAGAATAGAGTGGATCACTTTGACAATAACATTGACAACAAAATACTACATTGCTAAATATTTTAATCGTAAATTTTTGTTTGAAATATATTATTTGTTGAAATTATTTGATAATATGGATTAAATCTAAAAGTGTAAGTACAAGATTTTACACAGTTATTAAAACTCTTTAGTAACTGATTAAGTTAAGGCCTGTTCAGTAATTTTTTTACCACTATGTATTATCCCAAGGTTACCTCTATGTATATAAGCTTGTATATATTTATTTAATTTCTATATACTATACTATTTACCCAAATTGTTAGGTAATTGCCAATATATTCGCATGTATTCACAAGTTATCTTATCAGTAGGTCGTGGTATTCAAACATAAAATATTTTTACAGTCGTCTGTGTGTAAATGATTACCTTGTATTCTGTTATCTTTCCGGAAGTGTGTGACCTGTTCCGTTTATATCAATAACAGTGACTCATTGGTAATAAATACTATAGAGTTATTTTTATATATATTGCAAAATTTTTTATTTATTTTTCTGTCTGTTTGTTGTGCATTTTTTTAACCAAAGAATGAATAGGGTCAGTATCGATTTGTAAGATAACTTTATTATTTTAATTTTAATTATATATTACTCGTAAATCGAATGGGAATGTTTTTACATAATGATAAATAATGAGTTATTTGATAATGATACTGGGTTTTCATTATTACCTAATTAAAGATTATAAAATAAATATTGTAACAATACACAAGTCCTGTATGAGTATGAATTTCCGATGCGATAAGAAAAATATTGTGCATCATTCTGAATTTACATTTAGTGCACAAAACATTAATTCATACTCTGCAGATTATTGTATCATTTTCTTAAGCTGAGATTACATTATATTTTATATAACGAATTAATGTTTTTAAACCATTCACCAACTTTACCCCAGTTGCTTAGGATGGACGTAATATGTCTAGCATTTTGCAACGGATTTGGTAAGTTTTTAGGACTATTAGCCTAAAGCCTACATTCTTTGGGAATGCATTTTTAAATCCCACAAACTACCACCACCTTTAGATAATAACAAACTAATTGTTGCCAGCGATGTCGTCTGCTTCCTTACTTCTACATCAATTAAAATTTTATTATAAACACCGCCATCTATAGTAAACTTATAGAAATTAGAAGTAATTACCACTCTATGTTAAAAAAATCTCAAATTCATAATAAAACAAATTGAAAATTATTTAACGGGATAAAATTCTTCTATCTTTTAAGTTGGACCAAACAATAGATCTGTATTCCGGAGAATGGTCTGCAGTGTCCTCTGAGTACCGTTACAACACTGCGATCGCCAACCCGCCGGCCGAGCGTGGGGATTACGGCATATCTCCTCATGGATCTTTTCAGTGGTTTCAAAGGTTAGCGCAAATGAACATCGTATATAAATATTCTATTCAGTACATATTTCCTATTTAGAATAGGTTTCTTTATTTTGGAGTCAGTGGTCACCATACATGCGTTTAATCAAATGGAAGAAAATGATGAAATATTTTATTTACATAGAAATCAGCGTTCATTACGGTAAATATGTATAGTAAATGAAAATGAATAAATGTGAAAAGGAAAGTGTTTCTTATTATGACAATATTTATTAAAGGTGCTATTTATAAAAAAAAAAAAGTTTCCAAAAAAATTAATAAGTCATTAAATATTAAACTTTTTGTATTGTATTTAATATGATACAGAATAACATTTTAACAGAATAGTTGGTAAAGTCGTCTTTACGAAATTTACGTAATGTACCAGTTATAGTAAAATTTTAAGTTGTCTACAAACATATTACATATGCTTATATTTTATTAACATTGAATGAAATATTCTTTAATATGAACGTAACTTAAACCTGCGACCTCTGGAAGTTAAGGATGTTTGTTAAAAAAAATATATATCAAATATGAAGCCAGTTTTTCAGTATAAGCAGGCTATATAGCAGTGAAATGTGTTTCAATTTTTATTTAATCTAATATTTATTAAAGATATTGATAAATTATATTTGATTACCTTTTTATTAATAATATATATATATATATATATATATATATATATATATATATATATATATATATATATATATATATATATATTATCAAAAGCGTCTGCACGTTAAATATGTGCAATATTTTTTGCATTTTTTTAGCATAATGAAAAACATAATACAGATAATGAACTTATTATAGTTTTAAAAATATCAGCACGTATTCAAAAAACATGTCAACATCAGGAAAAGGATTTATTATATGTGGGAATCCACGTAAATACGTAATCCATGTAACACATAGAAACACTAATGCTACCTATTAGTGACCATGTAACCAATATTCAAAAAAACTTTTTATAGTTTCAAAAATGTCAACACGTATTCCAAAAACATGTCAACATATCCACGTAAATACGTGATGATGTTAGTGACCATGTAACGAGAGAGCTTTTTGATGTTACATTTACCATACTGGATAATTGGATGTGGTTAAAATAATTAAATATATTTAACTATTTAAATTTAAGTTTGTTCATTGTCAAGTGTTATTAAGAATATTTATACAATAAATTTGTCTTCAGTCTTATTTCGACATTGGTTGGTAAGTTCAAACTTTATTGGCGACTTATTGTTTATTAAAAAATTTTGTAAAACATTACAGTATTTTGTGAAAAGTTTTTTTATTTTAATTTTTATAAATTATTATTTTATACTTAAAAAATAAAGTGAATGTATTTGAATCACTCGAAGGTAACTAACTTGAAGGACAGTTGGAGGATCCTAACAAAAGAAAACGTGAACACAGTCACGAACCACGAACAAAATAACAATAATAATGTTCACAGTACTTAAAAACATTGCAATACTTCTACAACTCGAGCTTTATACTTTGAAATACTACAATATTTTCTTATAAAATATTTTCCAAGCTACTTTCTAAAGACACAACCTGTTCACAGCTTCGCGACGATGGAAAATATAACAAAACATATGTTATACATATCAAATATATATAATTACATAATAATATTGTACCAAAGGAATTTATATTAAAACAAAAGACGTACATATGCGTGTTCAATCATTTCATACGACACAAGTCACTAAAGACATTTCCATGCTCCACTTAACATGCCAGAGGACAAGAAATGAGATTAAACTTCAAGGCATTATATTATAACATAGCTTACAAATATTATGGTCGGATTTACCTCTGTATTGTAATAAATAACCTTATAAAATTTAGGACCCTTTATACATTAGTTTGTATGAAGTATTTTTACTTTCAAATACAAACATACCAACAAGGAATAATTGCTAAAACGTTAATTTTGTATTTAAATATAATTATAATATAATTTTTCCGTATAAATTGTTTAAGAGGAAGGTAAATTAATAATATAACACACCCTCTAAATGCATTTGTCAATATGCAGTTATGGTTTAACGATATATTATTATATTTATTATTTATATTGTAGATAATAAGCTCTAATGATAACTTTCAATACCTTTCCCACGCTGATTGTCACAGAACATTGACGTCAGTCGTCGACCCCACACTACTGCTATTCATAAAACATAACGGAGTTCATACAGACGACCAAACAATTGAAGTATTTTCAAATAGCAATAGCAAATACTAACTGTTCTTTCTTTATATCTATATCTAAGAGACAAGAGAGAAGTTGTTAGTTTCTTTTGAGTCTTATAATATCTTCTCTCTCTCATTAAGGTGTCTTATTGGTCTATGGTTGTCCGACAGTTATAATATCAAATGCCAAATTAGTTAAGGTATATATTGATTTATAAACACAATTTATGTTTGTGTATTTTTTTCGTTTTCCCTTCGATTTTTAAGATTTTTCCGAACAGTTTTCACCAGGTCATAGGTTCAAGTCATTGATGATGATCAAAATTTTATGTCATGTTACTTATTAAATAATGCTAAATGAGCTTAATATTAGTTTTATTGAAAATACCACAAGCAATATTTTCATACTTTTCTTATTATCGCTTAAGTTTCTTTCGCTTTAGATTAGATCAACCTCGACCACAATTAGAATTCATTGAAATGTAGTTTCATTTCAGTTAATCTTTTGATCGAAGATGCGCGTGCGATACTTTCTATAGTATTAATTTTTTTTTATTTCTTACGTATTATCCAATAAACACTGCTAATATACGGGAAAGTTATATTGAGGTTTGATCTACAAAATATAATGAAATTAATGTTTTAATTTTTGAGATAAACAAAAAATTTAAAACATTTTTCGTCTACTGTTTTTTATTTAATCCACTAATGTGCAGATATTTTATTATTCTGGTTTGTGTACTGATGAAAAAAGTTATAAAATATACGGCAAATTAATATCTTTTAAAGTAGATTTTAAAAAGACTTCATTGTTAACTCTATTAATGAATAAAAAAGTTATAACAAAAGACCACAATTAATAATAAAAAAATACAATGTATTACTGAAAAAGGAGATAGCTTGGAACAACAGTATTCATTTCTATTCTATTCCTCTGTTGAATGTAAGGTAACTATATTAATAATTTTAACTATATTAAAAGAACGGTTGACTCGATTGAAACCTTACTTGCAATAAAACAAAAAAAAAAAGAATTCTAGTCGACAACATATCTGCAAAATTCAAATTGTCGAGTATTTTGTTAAATTCTAATGATGCTGACAGACGAATCGCAGTCGCCATATTGGACTCTAGCGAAACGTTACTGACACCGCCATCTTGAGTTCATTAACGCCGATTCAAACGTAACAGTGAAGCCACAGTTTAAATAAGAATTTTCCTTGAAAACCGATAACTATAAAAATAAAAATTTTATAAGATTATGTATCATGAATCATGAGAGCGAAGCCTGGTTTTCATCTAGTATTTTATAATCCCTCAAATGCCATTTATAAATCCGTCACCTCACGACGTTCCATTAAGTTCTTACTTCTTAATGTCAATATCTAAAAAATATATTTTTAATTTAATATCATTATGATCTGATTTGATTTGATTTGATTCATTTTATTTTGTTAATTAAATGCGGAAGCAATTATAGTTTAAACCCGTCTATAATAGGCCAAGGATTTGTGCATTTACATTAGATATATTGACAAGTTTTACCATTTTGATGTCAAAGTGTTGTCAAAGTTGACAACAAAATTTAAAAACTGTAATTGTTTTATGTATATTTTATACGTTAATAATTACTTTTGTTCTTTTAAAATCGTAGTCTTGAAAGTGTTTTTTTGTTTTGTGTAATTTCGAATTTTTCTAATAAAAAAAATATATTAAAGATTGATTCAAAGAATTTAATTTATTTACAAAATTATTCATATTTTATGGTTAAATGAATCCCAAACCTATATCAATACCGGGTATTATAAGTAATAAACCGCTCGTGTATTAAGTCACGTTTCATAATATTTAACAGATCAAATATTTATTTAACCTCAGCTTCACAAAAATTACACATAAATGTTAATGTTGATACAAAATTTATTCATCATATTTTTTAATACTTTTCTATTATGTACAAAGTATTTATTTTAACAATTTTAGTATTTACTCAAATTAATTCTCACAAACAGACGTTTGTTCTATTATATTTTGACGACAATATTTATAAAATTTTGTTTTTTCTCAATTTCCTTTAAATACATGGCTTTTATTAATATAATATTTGCAGTATAACTTTATGAAACTAGCATAAAATAAAATAAAAAGTAATATATCAAAATAAGTCTTTCTGTTAACACACTCCCCCTTAATATAAGGCTACGACGGTTCCAACGGATCTGAACCAGATTTTTTTTATAGTGATTACTGTTTCACAAACATTAATATATATATATATATATATATGTATATATATATATATATATATATATATATATATATGTATATATATATATATATATATATATATATTGTTAAAGTAAGAATTGTTTAAAAGTAAATCTATTCAAATAATATACATAAAACATGAATTCGCTAGAACAAACGCGAGTCGATTGATAAATTTGGCGGTGACGAAGTTAAAAAATATTTGAATTCTGTTATTTGTATTCCGTTTAAGTTTTAACTTAATCGTAATCAATTGATATCTTTAATGGGAAAACCACTTAAAGTGAGTATACGAATGAGTGTAACACCCGTGGGTGTCCACGATTTCAACGTCATATTTGAGTCATATTTGAGTCATAATCATATCTAATAAATTTTGCGTATGTTGGGATCATGCTTATCAATCTTTATGTATGTTAAAATTCTTCAACAGTTAGTTGGTTATTGATAACAGCATAACTTTATAAGTTTCAAATAGTTCACAAGATTCTAACCAAGATAAGCATTGTTAAAATTTTAACGGAAACTATAACATTGCAAACTATATAACTAGCTGTGAACATGACTATGTTCGCAAGAAATATGTTTTTATAAAACATAAGCAGCCGAGTTACATCTTAACTATCCAGTAAGAGTTCAATTAAATTGGTCCAGCCGTTTCAGAGATAAGCCGGACCATAGATTTTTTTTTTATATAGTACCATATACTTCCATATGCATTAAGTGAATAGTTAATTTGGAATAACAAACAGACACGTCCATTTTATTTATATATACGTACTCGTGTCTTATAGCCGGTTATTTATTTTTTATTGATAACTATAATTAAGAAGATCGTGACACGAAAATCGTGATTCTTTATAGTGTTCATCATACAACAAAGCGCCGTCGACATGTATAGCGATACTAGATATTTTTGAGGTTGGAATATTTTTGATATGAGGTAATTAAACAATAAATTAGTCTTAAAATTATGTATCTCATATATAATAGATATATGATAAAAAAGAGGTTATTTTGTATGTGTGTGTGTTTACGAGAAATAGTCATTGGCTATAAAATCTGATCAACTACGCTATGCACTTTTATTATTGTAATAATTAGTTATATAGTTAGACTTAAGTTGTAGCTATTAAAACAATATTAAATAAATAATTTATATTTTATTAGCTTATGTAGGATACTTATCTTCTATATATATATATATATATAGAAGATATATATATATATATAATATATATATAAACTATATTTATATATATATATATATATATAAATATAGTTCAAAGTACTTTAAACATATTGAAACGTTGTTAAATTTAAAATTAAAATTAATGAGTAAAAATCTTTCATTACTTTGTTAATCTAAATCCGTTCATCTCCTAAACTATACAGAGAAACAGACTAATACAATATGTATTAACAACGATTGATTTTTAATCACATGTCATATAATTACAGTAATACAATACATATTTATGTAATTTCTAGTTCTCAGGAAAACAAAAAGTACAACAGGTAAAATAAAAAAATAATCACATCTAGAGAACAACATTCCTCCATTTTTATTTTACCTAATTACCTAATTATATAGAAATTATACGGATAATTATTCCTTATATAAAGAAGTACATATCAAATATTCTTTTTACACACTAGGGGCGCCAACAGACCCTCAATTTCGACTCCCTGCGCTCGCGAAATCTCGGTTGCCGTTTGCAAATTCAGCAAAGCGAGCCCAGTGTAATGACTCATCGTTTCCCATTGACTTCAATGGAATATCAGTTTTTTGACGATTATTCCTCAACGATATGAAATTTTTTTTTCTAAAACCATCACCTAATGTGTGTGTGTTTGATTGCAAAATTTCATAATTTTTCGTCAAGTAGTTTTCGAGTCTATTCGTAACAAAGAATGTGAAAAAGTCTCCAGTAGAACACTCCGATCCCTACGCTCGCTTCGCTCAATTGAGTTTATTTATTTATATATTTTCCACTTTGATCAGTGATCACTTGTGTATCAAATGTGAGTGTCAGGGCTATTGACACCATACATATCGAAATAAACCCTGTGAAGACAATCCAACTTAAGGTAACAGGGCTTCCAAACACGCCCTGCTCTGATTAAAACCACATAAATACATCCGGGTTTTTCTATTTATTGTAATCAATTTCACAAACGTCAATATATTTATTAAACAATTAACGAGCAATTAGCAATCGCAATCGATCCAATAGGCTACTCTTAGATTAGTTAGAAAGAAATCCGTGTCTTGACCGCTCACCGCAAGCAGCAAGTTAGTTTATGAATATAATAATAAAATTAACATTAAATAAAACATTTTTTACTTTCACATGTTTTTGTGAAACATATATTTCGATATAATTGTTATCATTGTTTCAAAATAGTTTTGATAGTAACTATATAAATAAATAGTATTACAAAATTACTCATTACTTCTTGATATCTTCCGCAATTTTATCTTGAAAACATATGAGAAATAAGTATTTTTAGTATCAATGTTATTTATATAGATAATGTTATTGTGATGTATGTTTGTTGCCCTTAGCTGCATATGATAAGAAATTATATATATACAATTTGTCGTTCGTCTCTATTTTATATCTTTTATACATATAGTATAGTGTTCGTTCTTAGCAATTTTACTAGGCGTACTATAACCGGCTGTTATCAGCAATGCCATTCCAACCCCCCCCCCCCTCCCCTCTCTAATGTGTGCACAGATAAAAAGATAAAAATGTGTAGAACTAGACTCTTTTGCTCGTCTATATTAACAAACAAAATATTTTAAGCATTATATCTGACAGATGTCTACAATATTTGGATAATTTAATTAACTTTTGACCTATACGAGTATAAAAATTATGTTTTTTATGGTAAAGAAAAGATTTTAAAGTATTTTAATGTTGATAACTCCTAAAATACTTGAAACTATAAAATCTTAAAATAGGCAATATAAGATTAATATTACATAATATTTTGAATATAATTATTTATTTTTATATTATATTTGTTTATCTTATTATAATATAACATAAATATTATAAAAGTGTACCGGTCCGTTGTTATTGGAGAAAGTTATCTTCCATTTATAAATATGACACACTTAATCATTACCAAAATTAAATTCCAAGTAACATTAACACCCCATTAACACATTATTAGCACCCGGTTTTTCTCACTTCGTTTTCGCAATATTTTACTTCAAATATATATATATATTTAAACTTGTGATTAATTTGAATGTATATATTGACATAAGCTTATTATTGATATATATTTTATCATTATTAGTAGTGATAGTAACAATAGCAATACATTGATTCGATGTTATCACTAAATCGTAACAGCACTGTGAATCACCCCGCATGTTTTCCCAGCTTGAATAATCCAGTCATCAGGAAGGAAATGATGCGGCATTTCATTAATATAACATGTTCAAGCCAAGCCCAATAAAAATAAGAGCTTGAGTGACTGGGCATATCAAGCTATAGGCTTTCGCAGTATTACATTTTTTTACATTTAATAATTTTAATTTTAATTTAACAAATCAAAGTAGATAAAACTATCAGAAAATTATACATAACATAATATATATGTATCGAAAATAAAATTAAGGATAAGAACTTTATTTTTTATCTTTTACCTTTTATCTTTTATAAATTAAACGTCAAAGTAACACGCCATCCCGTTACAGTTTTATGAGCCTCTTCTCACGTAACAGTTTTTGTAACAATCTCGTTAACAAGAAAAACCTTTATTCGATAGTATTTAATATGATCTACTTTTTAGTTTGTCTTATTTAACTTTTTTGGGATTAACGATAAAATGTCTACCATTCCATTACTAAAAAAGGGATATCACTGACTATCCCAAAAGTCTGGGATTGGTTTGTTACAAATAGGCTTTAGTAATTAAAAATGTAATTAGGATAATTGAAATGTGTAAAAGTTTAACTCCATAGGGTCAATGCTGAAATAAAATGCGTTCAGTTATCTCGTGGAGATAACACTAAAATTTTAAAATATATAGTTTTATGGATATAATATTGTCATTTATTGATTGACCTATAAATTATAAGAATGTCAGTTGACGGAACACTTAGTATTTCTCATTTCCTCCATGTTTCTAATTTCCATGTCATCTTAGCAATAATCTAGATATCCTATTCTACTGTTCCCATTCGTAAATAAGGATGTTTGAACATTTAAATAAAGGTAATTACAGTTTTTTTTTATGGCAATCAATATTAATATAACCGAATTTCATAATTAGTATATTTCAAATAATCCCTAGTATATTAGTATATTTCAAATTATCCGTAGTATATCATGTTTTATTTGTTTGAAACAATATAAAGGCAATCAGATATATTTGAAAAAATATTTAAATAACAATAGCAAATAACTTAAACAATGTATGTACATGTTGATGACATGAGATGAGGGTATAGCATCCAACAAATTACCGTGCAAATGAAATGTAAGGAGAATACAACAATAGTGGGGACACTATGGATAGTCCTGTGGGTCACTAACCTATGAAGAGCGGCAACAGCGCACGTCGAAATACGAAACTAACACTAAGTCCAAAAATTATAAGTACCTATACTAAAACATATCCACTGATTATTTCTTAATTAATATTATAATCTTTGATAACAATAATTAGAAAATTTCACTACAATAACTTATTCTATAATACAATTTTTCGCGTATAATTTTATTAAATTGTTACAAATATGGCTGCCATTATTTATAATTCAAAAGTTTGATCGTTTTATAATGTCTCGTAACTTTTAAAATAAATGACTTTTACATTATTAACATTATTGAAGGTACATATAATTCGATTTTAATATGATTTTTATATCCAACTTGAGTAATGGTGGTGTGAAATCAGTATCAGGACCAAAGTACTGTGGTCAGATATTTGTTATTGGGGATTTGAAGTTTAAGATCAATTAATTGAAGAATAAATTTTTACAAACAAGTAATTATTACACCTAAATACACTGAGAGACGTAATTTTTTCAAATTCTTTACACTGAACCGCCGATTTAGGTAATAAGTACAAACAGTAAAGTGAATACCATCAAAATATATATATCGAAACTAGGGGCGCCAACAAACCCTCAATTGCGACTTGCTGCGCTCGCCAAATCTCGGGTGCCGTTTGCATATTGAGCGAAGCGAGCCCAGTGTGTTCACTGATTGTTTCCCATTGACTTCAATGGGATATCAGTTTTTTGACAGGATAATAAAAAAAAAAAATTACATTTTTCAAAAAAATTTTTTTAAAAACCATCACCTCTTTGTGTCTTTTTGTTTGCAAAGTTGCATAATTTTCCGTCAAGTAGTTTTTGAGCCAATTCGTGACAAAGAATGCAAAAAGTCTCCAGTAAAACGCTTCGCTCACTCCGTTCGCTTCGCTCAATAAATTTAACATTTTTTGATAGATGTAAGATGTGGGTATAAAATTTTATTGAATTGAAAGTTTTAATGATGACTATTTACATTTTATTATTACATATCAATGATTTTTACTTTGATTGATTGATTGATTGAATGATATTTGATTTATTGAACTGTCATTTATACCACTACTTTGATATAAAATAAATTAAAATACAAGTTATGCTATTGACTCGGTGTTTTAAAATTTTACAAGACCATCTCTCAGGGTAACTCCGATAATTGTTAATTTGGACTTTTTTTTTTCAATTTGGTTTTGTATATTTATATACATACATATATTTATCGAAGTCCAGGGGGTTACCGTTTATCTGACCTCATACTCGCGTCTATCATAAATTTATTATGTTATAAATTCCCATTTACTAAAATCTTGAATATTTATACAAATCTAAACATATTTACAATATAATAATTCAACATTTTTTTGCGTTTTCATGTGAAAATGAAAGAATTCACAGGAGTAAAATTATCATTTGTTGAATATGATAATAATCTAAGTTTTTTTTTTCACATCTATTATTAGTTTTGTTGTTATTAATGAAAAAACTCTAACTGAACTAAGGTAAATTTAATCAAAATCGGTTTAATAATTTTTGTATGATGAGAGAAAATATAAAGAAATAAACAAAAAATATATGAATATTGTTTTGAGATGCTTCTCAAAACAATATATATAAGTATTTTTAGAAAAATAATTTAAAATTTATTTTGTGATATATAGGTTTTCTTACTTACAAAATACAGTTTGTAATTACAAATTCTTTTTAAGAATTACACTTTATTATAATTGCTTGCAAATGTTAATAACAAAGAAAAAAATATTATTTTAAATTAAAAAATCTCATGGACTTTAATTTTATTGTAAAACTTTTACCAAAACATCCACTAAGTTCTACAACCATTATAAACAAAAAATCTAACATTTCAATAACAATCACTTGAACCAAATTTATAATTGAGGGGAAAAAGGAACAAAACACTACAATAACAAACTAATGCAATTGCCAGCAAATTTGCACTAGCATTTGATCGCCCAGCTGCGAGTAGAAAACATACATACAGCTATAGTTAAGTACTAAACCGTTGGTGTATAAATGAGTCGGCTGCGCGTGCGCACTCAGTTGTATATCTAATCTCGATACGAACGTGTCTGTGCTATTAAGAAATATATATATATATATGGATTCAAAGTGAAGTTTGGTTATAGTGTGTTATTTGAATTGATTTGCTGTTTGAGAATAATTAATATCAATCAAGGTAAAATTTATTTTTAAATTTTGTTTTGTCCTAATGATAAAGGATGTGCTAGAAAGGATGTGGTATTTAAATTTTATTTGATTTGAATGGAAAATTTCTTCACATTCATTACATTACAAAAATGTTAGTAATTAAATAGTAATTAGCATTAATGGTTTTAAATATTATGATTTTTCTAATGATTTATATTAAAGTAAGTAAAATAAGTAAAAAGTAACAGTAAAATGTGATTATTTGCGAAAAACTTAGTAAATACTCGTATATTATTAGATAGTTAGTTATTTTCTCATCTCTTATATCTAAGTAGGTATAGTGAAATAATTTCTTTCTGTGTTTGATATTTTAACACTAGGGTAGAAAGCAGTCAGACAACAAATATTAGAAAAAACTATGTTTTTTTGTGATAATTTTATATAAAGGTACATACACATACATTGTTAAGAGACAATATTTGTACGTTTATTAACATCAGTGACATAAGGATAACCATCAAAAGGTCAATTTAGAAGGTCGCGTTTGTGTTAGAAACTAAAGTTATGAAATACAAAGAAAAATCTTTCAAATATATAATAACTTCAAAAATAATAAACTTTCATTTAATAATTATTAACTAATTAAAAGTACTTTGAAAGTTCTTTCAATGTTAACCTCCAAATTGAAACTGTCTCTTAATATTTTTTTTGTAAAATTAACAGTATTTTTAACATCCGTGGTGTTGTACAAAGATATACGTTTTTCGTAGACTTTTTGTTCTATTGTTTCATATTCAAATTTTATTTTTTAGAGGCTTTGATATATTACTAACCTATGATAGAACAATGATAAGTTTTTTTGTAATAAAGTGCGTACAAAACCTATTTTAAATAACAAAAACTTTAATCAAACTTCAATCCGAATATAACTCGTATATGGTATATAATATAAATATAACAATAATGGTTAACCTTGTAAATTAATGACAATTCTTATTTACATAATTTGAAATCAAATCAGGAAATAAATTAATTTTAAAGGAAATATATTATTATATACATACAGATACAAACAAAATCGACTTAGAAGATATATCTTATATATATAATGATCTTACATACATAATGACGGGAACTATTGAATAGGCGTGTGATTGTTGGTTTGAAAATAATTGAAGGTTAAGAAATGTTTCATCAAAATCGGATTAGAATCTAAATATACGCATGTTGCAATTTATTTCACAACAGCAGCATATGCATCTGTATAACATACTATGCGTTCTGAAGCAATCAATTTGATTTGTTTATTTCCTTTAACCTTGACGAAACTATGAAATAGGTGTAAAATTACAATTTTATATGACACTTGAACATGTGTACTAAGTTTAAATTTGGGTTTGGCTCTGACTGTCAGTCATAAATTTGAGTCATCATCTCCCTGCCCTTATCCCACTTTTGGGGTCGACACAGTATGTTTTTTCCTTCCATACTCTCCTGTTACTCGTCATCTCTGAACACACTCCCCACTTCTCCATATCGTCTTTCACGCAATCCAACCATCTTTTCTTTGGCCGTTCTCTACCTGTCCATCCCTCCACTACCATACCCAGCACTTTTTGGTCACATGCCTTAAGTCATAAGTTTTGGTCCTCATAAAATGATCAAAATTTTTATAGAAAAAATTGTTATAGGTACACTGGTAAAGTTAAAAAAGAACCCCGAAATATTGGATAGGTTGGGAAGATAAGTTATGGATACAGACAAGTAATATCACTACATTTCACAGAGGTTGCAATTTGATTCCTGTTTGTGTTTGTTTTTCATTTAATATTTACATTAAGGATAGTCGAAATATGATACTAAAATTACCAATTTATTAGACATCTGACGACTTGCAAACCTGTTTGTTACCTTATCTTTGATAGCAATATAAATATATATTCACATATATTTATAAAAAGTACATTTTACCTCAATTAAGATATGTGGCTTTGCATAACACATTGGTATAAAAATATTGCTTCCTAAGTGATCTTTTTGATATTGACAGTGACTAAAACTACTTATTTTATTAAATATATTAATAAGTATATATATATATATATATATATATATTTAATATATGTTTAATATATGCTTCGACTGTTTACTATATCTATATATAAAATATAACGAAGAAAAAGGCGAACGCCCTTAGAATGCATAACATTTTTTAATTAAACATTTTTTCCTATTCTTTTATAAAATTTGCACATTTTTAGCTTTTTTAATGTAAACTATATGATATTGAAATCATTAAGTGTTTATTATTCAAACATTTTAAAAACACCGGTCAGGCTCTTCTCCAAAAACCGGTATGGCGTCTATTTGGAGGTTGTATTAATGAACATCACTATGCCAGTCACCCTGGCGTGCCTCACGTTAGAACATACTTATCTATACATATAAATACAATTGAAGTGTCTGTTTGTAATTGAAAGTAACATTTCATTAAATGCATATGAAAGTATACATTTAAAAACATTTTTTTAATTTTTGTCTGTCTGTTCCAAGTAATTTCTTAAATGCCTGGACTGATTTTAACAATACATTCACTGGTATATAGCTGTCATTATAAGGAGTAACTTAGACTAATTTTATAAAAAAACCTTTCCGTGCGAACGAAGTCGTGGGCACAGCTAGTATAAAACAAAGATAGTTATTTTTTTTTATTATTGCATATATTTTATACATTATTTTTCAATAAACGTAATTAATATAATAATTTAAAAAAATATTTTTTAATTTTTGTTAACATATTCGATAAATAACCCTTTTTAAAAGATCATAATAAAAATAATCTATCGTCAAAAAACTAAAGAATGTCGTTCTTCTTAAACCTGTTACCAAACAAGGCTTGAGTTTTAAACAAATATTTTTTTTTACCAATCATAAACGTTATACCTAAAATATACGTAAAATATATAAAAAAATGTTTGCTAGATTTTTCGTATATGTAAATATATTTAAAGTGATAACAAATTCAGGATTAACCTTTGAAGGTGATCTTGTAACTGCGTGATAAGAATAAAGGTGACCGCCACTTTAACTAAAATGTAAATTGGTTATATCAACTGCGTTGTTTGAAGCCTTCACTCAGAGAGGGCATTCACTCACTCAATATTTCAAAAGGTAATAGATTGGGTTACAATCATACCCAAATAATAGAACACAAAAAATAATGATTTCGAATCGACAACATATATCCGCAAAATTCGGATTATCGAGTATTTTGTTAAATTCTAATGGTGCTGACAGATATCGCAGTCGCCATATTGGACACCGGACTCCATCTTGAGTTTGTTAAGGATGACTGAATTCACAGTTCAAATAATAACAATAAAAATATTCTTGGAAAATCGATAAATACAATATTATTATTATTACTCTCCCGAGCAAAGACGGGTTTTCATCTAGTTAAAAATGAATGCAACAACAATATTTTATATAAATGTATATTTTATTGTCTTCTTGATTAATATAATTTATTATTAACATTATATTTAATGGGTCAAGATGACAATTAAATCTTATGTCTTCAATATTTTTTCTTTGTGCTATGTATAAATCGCCATTGCTATACCGAGATACATCTTTGTAAACTATAAGACTTATAGATATTAAATTTACTCTGCTACTGCTATTATTACATATGAAACAGTCTTATATATTACAAAATATATGAGAAATATCGTTATTATATATAGATATTATAGATATATAATTTGTGATGATGACAGAAACTAAAAATAATTAACCCTAATAATAAACTATTGAGAAATTTGGCAATACCTTGAAAATGTTAACAAATGTGATTGTATCATAATACTACACCGTGAAGTATATATATATATATGAGTGTGTGTGTGTGTGTGTGTGTTTGTTTATTCAAATCATATGGAATTATTCTTGCTTAACTTTTTATATTAATATAGAATGTTGTGTTAAGAAAATTCAGTTAATATTCAAACTATGGTCATGTTTTATAGCTTATCAATATCGGTTTTTTTGTTATTTTAAATTGAAAATAAATTAGGAATGTTCCTAATCTTTTTTCTGATTACTTAATTAGTGTTCATGATAATAACTAGTTTATATAAATCAAAATCAAGTTATGTTTATTATTATTCTTTAAGAAATTAAAAAAAATATTGTTAAAATACATATTTTCATTGGGAAATAATCGATAAAAATTGTTATTACTATGAAGTTAATTACCTTGCAACATTCACTTTTTTACAAGTCATACACACTTTCACTATGTGTGTAATTAGTATTATATATTAACAGATTCCGGATTTTTTTTTCTTCATGAAAACTATGCGTGGTTTTAAATATCCGAAAATCGGAAGTGAATTTCAATTTTGAATTAAAATTACTCTTACTAAATTTAATAGTCGTCATGTTATGGGCATGGTATGAGAAGAGATGAAAGGCATGTAACCAAAAGAGTGCTGGTGTGGTAGTGGAGAGATGGACAGGTAGAGGACGACCGAAGAAAAGATGGATGGATTGCGTGAAAGACAATATGGAGAAGAAGGGAGTGTGTACAGAGATGACGAGTAACTTCAGAGAATTCCGACACCAAAATTGGGGTAAGGGCAGGAAGGTGACGACTGAATATGATAGCCAATTGACATTCGATATTAAAATCGGCTTTCTTATAAATTCAATTCATAATTTAGCTTATTTTATCTGACAACAGGAATTATAGCATCCAGGAAATACGTTAAGTCACAATTGTGAATTTCAAGGGTTAAGGGTTAGGAGCATTTTTAATCAATATTATCAAACATATACAAATCATTTATATAAAATACAAGTCAAATGCCACTTTATTTAATGCATAATGTCAATATATTTATAAGTATAGGTCGAAAATAAAAATAACATCACGACATTGCTCTTTTAGAGGGTTTGATGTTGAGTTTCAATGACTAATCTGTCTGAGTGTTTCTATATATAACAGATTGTATTTATATAAAAAGTATGAGTAAGGTATGACTTGTTGTCTATAATTATATCAAACTATTTGGATGATACGAAAACAGATATTACTATTATATATTAAACGGATTAATTATTAATATATATTTACATTGATATTAAAATAATATGACATTATTATTATACATGTATCTAAATTTATTTTCGATTTAAAATTATGCAGAATTGTTTAATTCTTTTTTATATATATCATATTTTCTATAATAGTTGGTCATAACTTATTTTAAATTAATAAAAATATATATATTATTATTCCTAACAAAATGTCCTAACTTCTGGCTCTTCCTGTGTCCTACTTATGGGGATTGGGAAGAATTGAATATACCAGGATATAGGCTTCAGCATCAAGTCCGTATATGTAAATGAGTTGCAGTAAATGTCTGTGCTGTTTGTTCGTTGTCCTACCATACAAAGTGAATGGTACTACTTACAAGTTATACTTAATTGTTCTAATTATAATGTATTAAAAATAATATATATATAATTTGTCTATCGGTACAAATCATGTCTGATAACTCACTTATTTTGTTATAGAGAACTCTCGTTTAATACTTATTTGTAGAAATATCTTTAATTTTGATATGTCATTAATAAATACTTCGTATATTTATTGTAAATTTAAGGAAAAATATATTATTATATAAGTTAAGAAAATATTCCAATGTCTCGTGAACTTGTTTGAGCAGACGATGATACCGGTCCGGTTTTATGAACCGGTGTGTAACCATGTATATCTCATAATACACTCGTACCGTTGGAGAGATGTTGTTTGTTACTGTTTAATGTTAAAATTCTGATATGTTTTGAAATTATTTATCAAAGTGTACTTTTAAACAATTAAAGGTACGTAAATATTCATTTAAATATTATTATATTCTTAAATATGTTTGTAAAAATCCTGTATTTCTTGTTAATATATATAAAAATTATCAATACTTAATCTAAACTGAATGTTATACGAAATTTTTATTTCAATCACGTGTGAACCGAAGGTCTATTGTAAGTATAAGACAATGTATTCTGTGTCATCATTTGAACAATGGGGTATCACCATTTTGGTTTCAAAGATGGTAAAGCAAGACATGTCTGTGGACATATTTTTAAGGTGTGTATCCACATTGTTCGCAAACCAGAAACACATCGCGTTATTAACAGACATGGTTTATATTATAAGGTAGATGCACACCTATCATATGTTATCACTGTAGAATGTATATGCATTATATTATCAATAGAATACGTATTGTTATCAATTGAATGAAAGTTGAATACGATGACGCATTCGGGGTTCAACGACCTAATGTTGGTGTAACCAAGTTTTTAAACTGATACGAAACTAAAGCAATTACAATTATTATTATAAATTAATTAATTTTTATTACAGATATGGTATATTATAATTACTATATAAATGTAAAATATATCAGGGGTTTTTTTTCAATTATTAAAAAATCTTATTAAAAATAGATAAATTTATAATAAATGACTATTTATTAAATTTGTAAATTTAAACTTAGTTTTGTAGAGTCCTACAAGTATTCCAACATCCAAGTATAGGTAATCAGGTTTTCATAAGGCTTTGACGTAAAAGTAGCTAACGGTACATTTGATTTTTTCTCCTCACGAGTTTTATGGACGAATATATATGGATATACATCCAAAGGAAATCTTTCATGTTTTATGTGTCAAATAGAAAATTATTCAATGGTTTACTGTATTTTAAAGTTTAAGTATTTGTAAGTTTTGCTTCTATAAATCACACGGCTATCAAATATATATTATTTCAAACATATATTTGAATATTGATCAACGTTTTTGTATTGATTAAATACAAATATTTATTTATTTATATCTTTTCCGCTTAAAATCAATAACAATGATCATTTGTCTATCAAATGGTAGTGCCAGAAGGCCTATTTTGATACCATACATATCGAAATAAGCTCTTCTGTGAAGACACTCTCCACCATAAAATAAGGCTACCAGGGTTCCAAATGCAGGGTCTGAGAGGAACCACACAAACTTTTTCTATTATGACCTCTGTTTCACAAAAGTCAATATTCAGTGAGCAATTTATCAATTCTAAATAATGTCAAAAATATTTCCTCGCTATACAATTTTAATGATAAGCTGTCAGTATATATCAAAGCGACAATAAATGGATCGGAAAGGTCTAATCGATCGTATGGCGTAATGACGCTACGTGTGTTAATTACAGCCATCAGAGCCAGGGCGAATTACTAGTATCATTATTACCTTTCTATTGGAGCAATTAAATTATAGCAATTACCAATTAAACCAAATTTTAGGAACTGTTTAACTCTTTTTATTAATTTAATTTAGTATAAAGCTATGTAAATAATTATTATGAGAATTTCTCATATTAACAATGAAGTGATTTATTATTAATTTATAACTTTTCTTAAGAATTAATAAATAATTATGATTGATGTGCTATCACATTATCATGGAAAATAAATAATCAATGAGAAAAATACTACAATTGTTGTATTTCATACATTTATATAAATTTAATCGAGAGTTATAAGAAAGTTAAGTAATGTAGAAACAATGTTATATATTCTTCAGTGTACACCAAGCATATCTATTTTTACTTTATACGAAATGTAAACAACGCTTAATAACCTAAAAGTTCTTTTCAATCGTAGGGTTCCAAACAAGAAACCGTTGCTACGATTGTCTAAAGACAATAGGAATAGGGACCTAGAAAAACTTATACATGTGTATTTTCTGTGTCATACGGTAGCCATTATATCGTCATGTTTGATTATTAAAAATAAATTATTTTTAATTGACAGGATTTACGTTATATCTAAAAAACCAATTACTCTCGGTTCTCAACTAATTTATTGAAACTTGATGCTATGCAATCGTTAGGTCATTCTTTGTTGTAACAATACAGAAAATAATGAAATATTCTTTTGTTTTCAGATGCCGAAATTCCTGTCAATTATAATAGGTGTGATAGCTATCTACGAAACAACAAGAGCCGCCCCAAATCCACAGAGAGATACACTCTTAAATGACAACCTTGAAGATCTCTCTTTATATGAATATCCATATGAATTATCACCAACCAAAAACACCAACAGTGAATCTACATTCAGCGAACGGGAGAAAAGATTTTTTGATTCCATATTTCCTCCATTCGATTTCTTTTCTCGAAGACAAATCTTTTCAAGTTTTAACGGGTACACAGATACAGAATATAATCAGAATAAGGGTGGAGGAGGTGTTGATGTTTCTAGGAATCCTCAAGATTTCTGGCTTAATATCTTATTTAGACGTCGACCTGCGACAATTTATCTTCCAGTTTTTGTACAACCAATAGATTGCGGATGTCCTGAGACGAATCCGCCAGATAATAATGGTTCAACACAACCCTTTGCTGGTGACGTTGTGACACCTAAAGCAAACTCAACGGTAGACTTGCCGAACAGATTTAACGAACCTGCAGACGATGAGGATGATGACGGCCGAAGACCTATTTCATTTAAACCACAAGAGCCCAAACGCCCTCTAAGCCAACAACCACCACCTTTTGAACATGGAAGTGTTCAAGCTGGTATAGAATCATCTTCAACTTCGAATACTGCTCCTGATTTATCACCTTCCTCAGCCCCAGAATCAACTCCTACAACAACGGTGCCTAGTATTTGCGATGGTGCAGTGGTTGCTTGTTGCTTGCAACTTAATATAGGCAACTGCTTTGAGCGTCAAGGCTGTGAAGATCCCTCAATATACGGCGACCCATGTGACCCGCCTGTAGTGTCAAGAGTTTTAGAAAAGTTTCAAAAATATTACAAAGACAGAGGGATTAAAAAGAGTTTCTATCCTTAAATTATCATAATTGTGTTCTGTTTATATATAAATAAGTATATACTGGATACCTTCCTTGTTATGGTAGTTCAATTTATATCAAAAACATTAAACGTTAGTATTAATTATATTTATCTGTAACGTAAGGAAATATTATGTTTATTATTGTCCAATTTAGAACTGTTTTCATTTAATTTTTTTGCTATAACATTTGTGATACTTTGTTCCTAAAAGAAATTACCGAAGTTGCGATGGCAGCTTTAATATTTCTCGCAATAAGCACGTGTCATGACATGTATTCTATACTGTGAGTGTTCATCTATTGAACTTGGTAACTAAATACTTCCTTATAAGTTATTTACTATTGGTAAAACATTGTTTTATAATTGTAAATATGATTTATATAATACTCCAATATTTATAAGAATACGAACAGTTGCATTTAATAATTGTAAAATTGAGGCAACTTTCGGTAATCTTAGTCATATAAATGTAATGAAGTCATTCTTTAATTATATGATACAATGTATAGTACAAATATAGACCTAAATTATTCGGTATTTCTTTTATTTTTTTTCATACATGTATATACAGCTTTATTACTTATTTCTTTTTTATGTCGCGATATGTCAATCTATACTTTTTATTTATTCTTAATAGTAAATTAAGTATTGGTCTTTTTATATGAATAGAATATAGAATAGGCCATGTCCAAATGTCCAAAAAACCTTCTTTTAACTCCATAAAAGTTTACCTAACCACCACCAAATTATATTGTGGATATTATATTTGGAAAAACCTATATAAAACCTTTGATCTTGACCTCACAAGCAAATTATAGTTTCATTCTTAGAAATAATAATATATTTAAATAATAAATGAATAGCTAAACATAAATAAGAGTTCAATGAAGAAGTAAAGACAGAGTACTTACTAGTGAAGATACTCGTAAAAGTTTCATGTTATTCCAATAATTGTGTAATTTATGTATATAAGAATACAAGGAAACTAAATGGGGGTGTGAGCTAGTGTTTAAGTAGTTGCATATTATTTTCCTGTTTACATGTTTAATAAACCGCAGACATAATTATAATAATATTTAATCCAAATATTGATTTTTTTTATACACATATTAACTGGAGACGATCGTTTTGTTTGTTAGTAAATAATAGGACAGATGCTTAAAATAATTTAAGTTTTAAAACTTTTATATCGCTATTATTACTTCTATGATACGCATTTAATAGGAGTTTATACAATTTATTTTAATTATATATTAATAAAGTTTGTCTGTGTGTATGTTTATAACACAATTAAATCTAATCTTCTAGTTTTAAAAAATATTTTATTCCAATACTTACACTATGAAAGACGACGACGACGGACGAAAGAACTGTTAAGATAAAGAGTTTTTTACGAATGTTGCGTCTGATAATAACGGACGGAGCCGTAGGCATTGGCTAGATGGATCAATATATTATGTAGAAAAAAAATCTATATTTAACATAAAATCCTGTCAGTATCATATAGTTTTAAATTAAATTCTTTAGTAAGTTTTAATTTTATAAATGTTTTAATCAGTTAAAATTTGTAAATAGTTTCTTCGATTATATATATATATGAAAACATAAAAAATTATATATAATAAACAAAATTTTTACCTCCAACACACAAAAAAACTCGTTTATACGCAATTGCTATTAGAGTTTTAACATGCAGCGTTCTGCTTCGAGTACCATATGTCTGACGCCCTCTCGGATAACAGCACGTATCAAACGAGTTTCTCTGCCTTTAATATGAAAGTAAACTAAACTATAAACTGTTATAAGTTACATTTTAGTGAAAAAGGATTCCTGGATTTATGTAAGTAATCATATTTTTTATACTTTTACTTTATATCATAGGAATTTAGAATTCATTCAATGTGCTCATTATAATACAGTTATCTTGCTTTAAATGATCCTCACGTTATCTTAAAATTAGATTAGATAAACACATATTTAGTACACAATTATTTGTTAATATTAAATGTTATTTTAATAAAATGTGTTCCAAACCAGCTCCGCAATGCTTGTGGCTTTTGACGTAGGAACGATAAAAAAAATGTGTATTTATATTTTATAATCGCATGAACATTTTTTTAATCCGCTTTGGGAAAACCGATTCCGCATAACTTCTGACGCAGTGTTGTGTCCTTGTGAAAGCTGTTTTATACGTTTAATGTTGTTTGACATCAATTTGTGATCGGTTACTTTGTTTAAAAGAGACATTTGAAACTAAAATTATATATAGATAATAATATTATCAATTGGATCACCCTTTACAGTGAGATAACCGATAATATTGGCGATTGAAGATTTTAAAACTGTATTATTCATTGAAGCATTGACATTGACATATTGACATATTGTTAAAATAAACTATATGTAACATAATAGAGCATTAAATGTAATGTGTGTCATGTTATATACATATGTACTGTAATATTTTATATATATATATATATATATATATATATATATATTCACTATACCAAAACACAAGTTCGTTATCAGTACTAAACTTTACACGTCCTCTTTTATTACGTTTTGAACTGAAAATTTAATTAAATGAAAAACCAATTGATTTTCACATAACTATTAAAAATTAACTTTGAATTTCACGCTTTATATAAACAATATAATATATTTACTGGCAATGGTGTATCAAACACGGGTGTGACATCAATTTTCCGTGTACATGATTGAAAATAAATTGAAATGTTTGATAATTGAAGCTTTATTGACGTCGTTTGCTATCAAAGGATCTAGACTAAACGTTTATTAACTACTTAATGAGTGTCAATGATAATTGACACTGATATTGATGGTCTCATTGACGCATTGATGTGACTGAATATTAATCAATGTTTTAATTAAATTTTAAAGCAATTTAAAGTGAAACTACAATATTATGTATGATCAATACAATAAATATTTTGGTAGAAAATTTATACATTTTTCTTTCTAATAATAATTTATTGACAAATATCAACTCAATTTAACTATAACGGCCATTTTGATTGACCTTGACTTCAGTGGTTGACTAACAAACAGAAAAAACATTCTAAAACCATAAATATTATAAAAAAATAATTAGACAAATTTTAAACGTATAATTACTGAAGTAATAATACTTTTTTAATAGAAAGGAAACGTTTAAATTAAAATCTTTAAACATAAACTTAATTGTATATCAAATTTTTGGATACAAAGTTAGGATAAGCTCTTATTATTTTTTCATATTCCATTTAGTAGCTTTTCTAATTAATAATCAAAAATAATTAATATATCATTTAAACATTGTTTTAATGAATTTAAAATATGAGTATCCTTATCCTAATAATTTGGTGTCCTTCCATGCTCCTCTATGATAAGTCAAGTTATCATTCTTTATCATATAATTTTTCACGCACTATGGAGGGCCATACCTTCTTCCGTCCTCTTCTCTTTTATTAATTCACATTCATACTTAACTCTTCTCATTTTGTTTATGTGTGTTTGATTTGTGGCCATTGATTTCAAATTGATTAAACAATTTTAATGTACAAAATATATTTTTATATCATAATATATGAAAACAATAATTTTATTAAGTAATAAAATAAAAAAAATCATACTCGTCAACAAAATTAACAACTTTGAGACTTCGACAATTTAACGAAAATACTCATTGTTTTTCAAACAACAATTATTAATATTAATAACTGTTACATATTGGTATTTTAATAGTATATTTGTTTTCAGAGATGGCGAAGCACGTGATAATACTGACTGTTATATTATTAACTTCACAAGTTCAAACACGAGGTTTACATCGAAGGGTCTCCAAAACTGACAATGTAAAGAATGTGACATCCATAATAACATATAATGAACTAGTTTATATCTTGGAGACGAGAAACGGGAGTGAAGGTCAGAGGCCGAAGTATTTAACACCATGTGCCCGAGCGATATTAAGCTGCTGTGACAATTCAGTGATGAATGAACAATGCTCTGAATCTCTCAAATGCGGAGCCTACTTCTTCGATGATAACCCATGTGAAGATAAATTTATCATCGACGCCTTGGACGCGGCTAAGCTGTTCTACAATCAATTTTTGGAAACAAAAGTATGAATAACTTTGTTATATAGTCAAATTTTAAATACATTTTTATGTATATACATTTGGACGTCTAAAAACAGGACAGAAAAAATTATATTAATAATATTTCTACTGCCATAATCGTATAATGGAAATAAATAAAAAAATATAAGCTCTTTTTAAGTAAGAATAATATAGCACAATTATATTAAATATTATTTATTAATAGCTTAAGAAGTTAACTAAATAATGACATAAAATTGAGCCCAAGTTATTAAGGTCTGGCGTAAAGCCAGGGCAAGCAACAAGTGAATGAAGTACAATAATACTTTTTATAGACTGAGATTACACTTTATTTGGACATCAAAAGTACATTAAAATAAAACATTTTATATACAACTGTTATAAAATTACAGGAATATTATAAACTTAATTTATTTTACTAGATTTGTAATATTAAAATATAAACTTCGCACAATTCGTTTTATTTATCCGATGTTACAAAACTTTCTTATTATAGATAAATATAAAATTGCATGATGATTGTCACAAGTATTGAAATATATATTGTTTAAAAATTTTCCATTTTAAATAGTTTTAAACACGATTTCTTCAATCTAAATATTTTTATTTCAATGTATAACTCGATTTGAATTTAATTCTGACATTTGTTTATGAATTATCACAATTAATAGGGTCTTATTAATTAACTCTGATCTTAGAATTAAATTAAGTTTAATTTACTAAAATAAAATGGCTGAAGTCTATATTAATATTATATTGAATAATAATTATATTGAACAATATTTAACAAGCAATGAACAAATATTAGCAAATTTTAAATGTAATTTTCACAGGATAATTCTAGAATCCGATGATTTAGAAATTATATCTATTTTATTATTTTACGTTTCCTGTATATAAAAAAATATTTTTGAAATAAAGCAAACGTGAATTTATGTAGGAAATAACATAAATCCTTTGTTACGCTCGTTATTTTAAAGAGTGGGCAAAGGTTACAATTACTGCTATTAACATACAGAGAGGGAATGTGAGATAGATTTAATAGTCACTGACTTTATTCAATTCTAATATACAATCTGAGTACTGACCTGGTTTTTATTTTATAGACATCGTGTGAATATATTTCGATTGTATCTTCAAAGGCTATTTATTGTTACGACTTCCATACTTGTATAGAATAGATTGTAGATAGAAATAAACTAACTAGATATTTCAACTATAGTTGAAAATAGAGTTTATCTCTATTTAAAAGTATTTTTTGATCGATACCAAAAATATTGTGGGTAGAAAATATACTTTCCTATCTTTTATGACACAAGGGATAGATTTAATAGCAACTTGGTAGGATAATACAAAAATGTGTGATTTTGGCAAACAGATAACTTGTTGAAACTTATCAGTAGTTAAGTAGTTAGTTTTAAGGTATTACAAATTCATGTAACAGATTTCGAGCAGTAACTTCAATAGTTCAAGTAGTTATCACCCTTTTGAACATTGAATAGTTTGAGAGTTTGAAATTGATATTTTAGCTTGTGTACCGTTAAGTTTAGAGATATCATATATATTTTTAGTTATTGAGATTGCTTTAAAAACAGTCTGAAATTTGTAATATCAAATCGACAGTTATATTTTTAAATATTGGTGCCATGAACACGGAAACTGTTAAATATTCTTCTATTACATCACTTAATAACTCAGTGGTTTGGCACAACGAGGTACTAGACAAATGTTTTGGTTTTACAACATTAAACGGTTTGAGAAAATAAAATTAAATAAATCAATAATATAATATTAAAAGTTTTTTAATGCAATCCATTGCAAAGCAAGAGTGATTATACTTCTAAGGTATAGATTTCGGATAAAAGACCTCGATTTAAATAACTTTTTCACATAATACAATTCAGAATAAATTGCCAATTCAATTTATATATAACCTAATGATAATTTTATTCGGTGTTACGTTTATTGGATTTTAAAATCGTCCGACCATTTTGTTTTATTTTACACATCTTTTACTTTAAATAGGAAATGATTATATAATGCACAATGTGATATTTTTATATAATATTTTAAAATACATTTTCTAATAAGCAAATATATGAATGACGTACGAGGAAGAATGGAAGGAAGAAGATAGAGAAAAAGGAAGGGGGTTCATCCGGCGTCTTATCGACCTTACGAAACCTATTGTAATAGCCAATTTAAACCCCATCTTCTGCGACAGGATGGCACTACCGCGTATGAGGTAGTACCTACACTAAAGTTAGACTAACGATACTACTATATATATTAGAATTTATTGTCTTATTCCTTCCATTTATGTGTAAAAAGATTTGTTCTTACGGTTTTATAAACTTATAGTCTATATTACTGTGATTAAAAACATATTTTATTACATACACATTCATTATAATGAAGATTCCTTCACTTATTGAGACAGGAACGAAATGAGCTAGTAATTATAAATACAAATAATGAATTTATTATTTTAATTTGGAGATTCTTAACTTACAGAAAATATAACTTTTATAAGATCTTTGTCCGTTTCTCTCTCTCTCTGTCTCACTTAGAAGAGAATAAAAACCTATATGATTTTTTTCAAAATTGCGAAAATTTTATTACCAATTAATGTGTTATGGTACTAGTAAAGGAACTGAAAACCATACATTTTGTATTTACATCACATAAAAATAATAAATGATAAAGAAAACAGCGATAATTTTATATATATATTTTTTTAACTGTCTAAGCATGTACCGGTAAAACTATTTTTATACCTATAATTTTGGAAAAAAACGTTCTCATCTGGTGGTTTTTTGGTTTTTTGGTTTTGGGACATTGAATGTAATTCCCAAAGATACACCTAACCGTAGAAAGCTATCCTAACTTAACATTGCTCACCTGATGTAGAAATATTTACCTACCGCGAATAAGTTTAATGGACATTAAAAATACCAGTAGTTAAACTACCATATATTAGCTAAAAAAATAAGTAGATACAAGTTTAAAACCTGATATCTGAAACTAAATATCCCGAAATATTAAGTTACAAACAGAAACAATTTTTTTTATGTTAACTCGAAATCAAAGTCCTAACTAAAATTGGGTCGACAAATTCAATTTGGCTTTTCAAGACAAAAAACAGGGGTATAGAACCCAAAACAAATACAATCAAATCAATTAATCAATTTGTAATTAAAATACAAAATAACTTTTATAGATTTTTTAAATGTAAATTACAAAAATATATATATATATTTAATATGTGATTGATTGAATGATTCGTAAAATACTATGATTTAAGTACGATAAGGAAAAATAGTATTAACTAATATTATGACGTTTATATATTAATTAAAGGATTTACCCATAGGTATATACTAAACTCGTGCTATACCAATAGGTACAGATACAAAAAATATTACCCACGCACGTCATAAGAAAACCATAAACGCTTACATTTTTATATCATACTAGCTGTGCCCACGACTCTGTTTACTCGGAATATTTTATTTTAACTAAGTCGCCTAACTTCCTCCTTATAACATCACCTATCAGTGAAACTTTTAAAATGGGTCCAACCATTTTAACAGGAACAAAATGTATATTAGTGAAAAGGTGTTTCACAAGAAAATTTGAAATTACAAACATACAATTTATTTATATATATATATATATATTATTAATCTTAGTTGGGTATTATTTCAGTACATATCACGTAATACCTAATATATTATCTATATAGTAATCCAATTTAATTACCATTCGGTCTGATTGTGTTAATGATAAGCAAAAATTAATGCACCGCCAATTAAGTCCATTGTGCTGTTAATTAATAATAGTGTTATATTAAAAGCTCTTAATCTGCTAATCGTAAAATATGTTTGACTGAAATAATTTGATGACGTAATAATTTGATGAAATAATATTAGTTTTCTGGAAAAAGAGAAGTAAAAATTATTAATTTATACCATTTTTGCTTGTCTTTATATTCTAAATTATTTATTCAATCTTTTTAATACTTCTTATAAAAGTATTTTAAATTGTGAATATTTGGATATATTTTTAGTTAACATTAAGGCTGGAAATTACTCAAAGGTTATAGGTTCGAATCCTGTTCGTGTTTATGAATTTTTCATTCAATATTTATATAAAAATTCAATCTTTGCTTTCGAGAAAGAATTTCATTGCATAAATATATCAAGTTATCTAACCTACTAAAAGAAGGCTGCCTCTGCAAGTGTATCTTAGCTTAAAATCTTTGTATTTTCTGGTAATTAATGAAAATAATACGATGTTAAAGGAGAGCAATTATCAGTGTTTTTACCCCTTAGGAGATTTACGACTACGTGTTTTTTTGGTTTTAATTAACAATATTTTAATTGCTAGTGGTCCGCCCACGGTTACGCCCCGTGGAATTTCTAAATGTTTTACACAAACTTCCTTACGAATTTTTGATACGATGATACAAATATACAGTACAAAAAAAAAACAAATTTATTCTTAACGGATCATCCTTAAAACTGTTTAATTTTTTTTTTATAATATTTTAAATTTTCTTAATTTTTTTAAACAAATATTTCGAAGGATTTCCGGATTTTGATTAAGTTACATAATTAAATTTAATACCTATAAAGAATAATGAATTTACTGCTTTTTTTAAATATTTTAAATATAAAATTAATTCTTAACTAACTTAAAACTTAAGTTTCTTGTATTCAAATGTTTAATTAATGATCAGGCTTTCTAGGTAACATGAAATGATTCATGGTTTTGGTTTTGTATTTTTATATTGGTAAACTAAATTTAGGGCACGATCCGATAATTAAATTTGGTGGCATAGGGTCGTTGTTGGCTTACAATGCTCTTTACACCCTGGAAAATCTGATTAAACCCCAAACACGTTAAAAAAATGTTACACAAGTTAAGAGTCTGCAAATGACGGCGCATTAATGAGATCACCTCTTAATTTTACTTTCTAAGCTGAAAAAAAAAACATCATTTTATTAAATATATTTTTTAACATCATTTTTTTTATTTGGATGAGTGTGCAGGTGTTGGATTTTTTTGCTATAAAAATATGTGCAAAATGCTAAATAAAAAATCGAATAATGATTCTTAAAACAGCTTCTTTGAATCTCATATTTATACAAATTTTCAGATAAGTTGTTTATAAATTTTGATATTCAGTTTTTTCTTCTTTTTATTATTTTTACCTTTCATAAAATAGCATCGAGAAAAATTAAACCAAAAGTTAACGATTTCAAAATAAAACAAAATATTATAAACAAAAGATGTATTTAAAAAGTATTTTATGTAGGTCTTTCAGATAATATGTGTCAAAATTAATAAAAAATATCCCTTCCCCCTTTTATTGGTTACTTTTGTAATGTTTTGAAACATCATTCTCCCTTTATCCGTTCTGGGTTCAGTTCACACGACATGTTTGTCTTCTCCATCAGCTTTATTACTTTTCCCTTATGTTATCATTCTATCTAATCTCTTTTTGACCTCTCGCTTGCTAAGTCACGTGGCTTTCGTCCCTCCAAACATAATTAGTTTTTCTTTCAACCACTGAGGAATCTTGACAAACAACCTTTGTTAGTTAGTTCGGTAGTTAGTTACTTTGTCGATAGCTCAATATTTTATATTTTTAAACAAAATAGATACACTTTTTTTGACAATTTTTTTTCATACATCTTTAATTCATTATAAAACGAAACCTTCTTCGAAATAAGATATAAAATATGAGACATACAATTTGGAAAAACCCTCCACTGATGACTAAATTAAGCGATCAATAACAGGTCATAATTTATTTATTTTTAATTTATTTAAAAAAACATGAATATTTCAAAAATAGGAAATTTTCAAAAAATTTTACTTCCCCTTTTTAAACAATAACTGATGATTTAATTTCATCTTAAATGAAATCATTGCACCAATTTACATATATAAACAGGGAAAATACATATAATATACACGAGCCACACATGAAATATATATTATAATATAGCAACGTCATACACATTATTATGTTAATCAAATAGGCGGTAAAGGTTCTATCCCGTTTCGTGAATTCCAAAAATATTTGCTTGTAACCAAGGTCCGAGAACAGTCTCAATGACGTCTGATATCAAATAATTAAAAATAATTAATATTAATAGAAATATCTTTAATAAAATAATATATAAATATCCTAAGCTCGATAGACTGTGTTTTATAAGTTTGAAAACGTATATAGTTTTTAAGCCTCGTTTACACTTACATATATATGCTACCAGACGTGAATTGACTTTATATTAATATAGTTTATCTAATAAATAATATATGTCTAAAGATAAACCACTCGAAGATAATTACTTTTGCCTAACCTGATAAAGGATAACCACAAATTGAATTACTACGTCCTAGAGGTCAGTTTATAGTAAAACCAACACAACAACTACATACAAACCAGATTACAATTTATATTAATATTAATACTTATATTAACCTCATATTTCAAATTAGTAGTGCATAATAAATAATCTTGAAGTACTTATAAATGAAGTATCTAAGTGATTTCAATTTAAATATTAATGTAAAATAACGTGGATTCTTTATATACATAATATACAAAAAATTTCTTTGTTATTATTCTTACAAGATAATATAGTAATTTGATATCTTTTAAGTCTTATTTCTCTGTCTTTAAGTCCGTGTCCAATTTGGTCCTGATTCTACAAGATGCTATCAAGTTTTAGTATGTGTCAACGAATTACTAAACTATTTCTCGGAGAAACAGTAATTGTGGATTTTTTAAATTATAAATGTTTTGGAGGTTTGTATAAATAAATAATTTATCCTGTAAAAAAAACTTTTCGCCACAAAGTTTTTGACGCAAATGGTCTAACCCAATTATATTTATATGAGGGTCATAACGTTCCTAAAGGGAAAACCACACAAATATGTATATTACACACACACACACAAATATATAACAACACACAACACACACAATAACAATTTACACTAAACATTTACTTTTATTTTCAGATGTTACTAAGGTTTTCCTTTTATCTATTCTTTGATATCAAATAAAGAAGTTAATAATACCGCAGAACTTAATAAACTATTATTATTCTTATTAATAACAATGTGATTCCTAAATTATTAATGTTAATAGACAGATAGATTCAAATTGTAGGAAGCAATTTAAGATCAGTCATGGTTCAAAGGTCTGCTAATAATTGCGATGGATAATTATTGAATAATGAATGACAACTACTTCAATAAAAATTCCTTCTTAAAAATAAAAATGTACAGAAAAATAAATCTAATATCATAAAATGACAGAAAAAAATACGAGAAAAACTAAGTAGTAATTATTCTACGGCACACAACTATATGTTTTGCAAATATCAATACGTTCAAGTTGATGTGTATAGAACGATATATTGTTCTTAAAGCAGCAAACAATTTAAGATAAGTCATTATAAATGCAATATTGAATAAATGAGCAAGGTACCGAAATTGGAGCAAACTCTTAAAGTGCCGTTAAGCGCCATTGGCTCTAAATTGTAGATTATCAAAGTTGCAGAATATGTGTTCAGATTTCACGCTGAGCTTGAGATCTATAGATTTTTTCTTATCTGCTCCGAATTTCAAAACCGTTCTCACCGACAAGAACAATGTTGCCAGTAAACAGCATACATCTGACAACCTCTTCCTGTATATCCCATCTGGATTAATTATCAACAGGAAGTTGGAAGGGTTAAATCCGACCCTTGATACACAAAAACTCTCTGTATTACCTAAAGTATTTCTTTGCTTCCGTGAACCGAACTTATAGTATTTAATATAAATTGTACACACACACACGAATATACCAAAGAATAATAAAGCTTTATGATATTGTACATTTTGTCAGCAATAACAAAAATACAATAAAATAGAAGCCTATCGATAATCTATTTCGCATTGATAACTCTCAGATACCTATATTGACGGCAATTTGAGAGATATATTGTGTCAATTACAGCCCTTTTTGCTCCAATTTGATTTGTCTTACAGACGTGACTTTATCTGAATGTTATTTCTCTTTTACGACTCCCTACTCTCAGTTCATTACAGTCTAAATCGCTTTGTTATGTCATAATATATATTGATTTCCTTTGTTATTATATATGTTAAAGATAACATTTATTCACTTTTGTCGTATATAAAATATTAACATATAAAAACTGTTTATACATATATATACTTCACATTTTTAAATAGATTAATTATATTTTTATTTATGAATAGTTCATTAAGGACATATATAATAAAAATTCAAAAAGAAGATCTATCTCAATTATATCTATAATATATCAAATATAATGATCTTAATTTAATAATATACTAAAGGAGGATAGAACATTCTATTTCAAACTTATATTTGTAACAAAATGTTCAACTTTATAAGTTTTGAAATAAAACAAATATAATGCGAAAATCTCCGCTTACAATTTATCTCACCGTGCACTAAATTCTGATGAAGCCAAGTTAGTCTGAAGTTATGAGATTTCTCTTCCACCAGGATTCACTGTTAATTTGAGTTGGTGAGTTTGTCGCTGACAAACAATAACAAGAGCGATAAATCTTTCAAAATAATTAGAAACAAGACGGATAGCCGTCGCTTGCTATAGAACGTTTTTGGTAAAAATATTTTCACAAACTTTAGGCGTGGAGTATGTTTATAAAGTTTTTTGCTACGATCATTTATATATTTTATCATTTTAATAACAACTTTCTCTTTAAAATTTAAAATTATAAATTTGCTTAACCTAAAATTACTGAAGGATAGAAGTATTATCTATATATATAATATATATATTTTGTATTTTTACACAGAAGCAATGTATCGTATACGTAACAAATTGAAAGCTTTTTAAAAGAAGAATGATCAATGTATATTTATCAAAAGTGGGTATATTGAAGGTTATGTAGACATATTGAACCATATTCCTTGCAACGCCCCAGGGATACGAGCCCGGACTCAATTCCCCCCTCGCCTACAAGCAAATTGCGTCAATTGTATCGGCTGACATCTCAATTGCAACAAACTTTGACAAAGCTTAAGTGGAAATTATTCCGAAATCTTTATTGGGACGAAATTTTCTTCAATAAATTAAATGTTGAAATATTTTTGACCCAATACCGAGTTCCATTTAACTTCGATATTAAAATCCCTTTTGAACAGCTGTCTGTCATAATTTTTAAGAATATTAGAGTTTAAAAACTGTAAAGTTATTAATGAACCCTTCAAAGTTAAGTGAAGCAGGAATTTAATTTAGTATAACAATTTAATATGATGTTGACATTCGTCGCTTATTTTTAACCGGTCTTAAATTACAATTTTCTAAACCGTTGTTTTGCAAATACAATCAAAATATTAAATAAAATATTTGTATATTTTTCCAATTCCCAATTTCTCTCTTAACTTTTCCCAAACGGAATACACAACCCACAATTCCCGGAATGATAGTAAACTTTCACTAAACAACTTCTATTTTTCTCGGGCCGATCCAATCGGTTACTGGAATGTGCCAGACGATTGCCTCATTTGGCAACTCAGTTACCTTCTTGCTAGCAATTTCAGAACGAAGGTCTATTATAGACCTAGATTACAATGAATCTAGATGTATATCTACATTGATCCCAAAACGTGTTTTATATAACGTAATTATATCTTCCTGGATTCATTTATTTTTATTTTACATTATTAAACATTAATATCTAATAAATTTTAAACAAAAGTACACAAAAACGTAAAAACAGTTCTCGAAAATTACTTAAATATGATTTTCTTTTCACACTAACAAAGTTATAACGATAGATAATGTAAGTAAAGTACTATGGTTAATTTACTTACATTTCTGTGAGTCAGTCTTGTGGGGCGACTTCTTGTCTCGCACCATGGTGTAGGGTCGCGCGTGCGGTGGGGACGGGGGCCAGCGCGGGCGAGCGGTGTACTATCGCCCACCACGACACCCACTCATCGCCACCGTGTTGTCGTGGTTGTGCCAGACGCCTGTATACATCTTATATTATTATGTTATATATGGATTGTTGCACAGATTTAATATATATATACTACTCGGATAAAGTGTTCGACATAAGAAAGCTCAGAAGTCTGACTCCCCAAGACTTATTTTAAGAGTTCTTATATAGAAAACTATATTTCATTTGGAGTACCTACTAAAATCGAATCTTATAGATTTGTGAGGAGGAATCAGAATGTAGTGTTCATACTTTTAAAAGTTAGTCCATTCTTAAAGAAGAGATATGAGTAGAATATTCAGTGATTTCACATTCATATATTTTAGATACGATCATTGCACCCTCTCTTATATAATGTGCTTTGTTTTGCACCAATATTGGTATTAAATAAACGTTACATTACAATACAGTTCAGTGTAGTACAATACATTACAATATAGTACATTGTAGTACAATACAGTGCAGTAAATTGCGCTATATTATGTACATTTTTATTAAACCTACGAGTTATGTACTAAAAACATGCAGTAGTTTTAGCAACGAGCGATGCAAAATGCGGGTGCCAAGTCTATTATGCATTTGGTTATCAAGATATTTAGCAGAATATATGTTTCATTTTTATTTAATATTGATATCAGAATAGTCACAGTTACATATTAAAATATATATTTAGTTTTACGTATATAATATTAAATATTTTAAATTTATATGTTTAATCGTATCTTTGTAACAAATATTAATTTCCTTTGAGATTATAATTAAAACAGCAACATTCAAAATTAAGAACTATTGAATAAAAAATATATTCCAATCGAAGACAAAATGAAAAATTTTATTGTGTAAATATTTGAATAATATGTAAAATGACTACAAAGTGCATTGGTTGCTGTAGTCACTGCAGGAGTATCACAAACTAAAATAAGACAATACTGTGGTTACAATTGTTTATATTTTTATTGTCCTTTTATTTGCAGCAATATTTGTTAAGTGCTGCAACAAATCCTAGAATGACTCAAACGTGATGTACTTAGTTTTTACCGCACGTATTGCGATATAGAGACGGTTATTTTTATAGCGCCTATCTGATATACAACAATGTAATAAGGAATATATCATAATACTTATTTTATATGAGGCATTTCTAATGTTTAGTATTTATTTGATAACTTTAATAATCAATAAAATAATTATGAAAACAATAATTACAATAAACTAAAATATAATTTCAAACCTAATCAAAATATTGTCAATTTAATATAGGTAACATCACGGCAGTTACAGCTTCCCTCATCATTGAACCGAAATGTTTATTGGAGCGAGTAAATTCATTAACCTTCCGGAAAAACGATCAAAGCAATTTAGTAGCTGTTACGTGGATGTCGCAGTGGCGGCGTGCAGGGAACCGACTAATAGTAGCTGATGCCTGCCACAGAATGAAGATGCCATGATGAAGTCTAACAGATTACTTTCTAAAATTAAAAACACTCCATGACTTAAACAGGTTCGCTGGTAAGAAACTTAATAAAACTTTATCTATGTTAAAACATTCCCCAATGTATAATTAAATTATTATTTAAAGGACAAGTGGTTTAATTTACATACAGTATCTACTCTTATGAATCTGTAAGCGTATTGTTCCAGCGCATCCGAGTATGCCAGCTTGGCGATGCTCCAGAGATCCAGAGAAAGCTTAGATTAAAAGATTATCTAATCGATAAAGGAGAATTTGTTTGTTAAATAGAGTAATATATTCTGGCTTAAAAACTATTTACTTTTTACTATGTACTGAATCTTAATCAAGTATTTTTGAACCGGTAAAAAATATTTAAAATAACGTATGAATTTTTAACAGAATATTACCATTTATACAGTTACTTTCATATTTTTATACACACCACAATGTTTATTCAGAAAAAATATTTATAATTAAAGTTGAAACAAAGTATATAAATTATTAAAAGCAAAAATCGCTTGCACGCCTTTGTCACCCAGTTATCCATTATAACCGTGCATACAAAATGTCTCACCATAATATATACGCAATATATTACAAAACATAAAACATATTTTGTAATTGTAATTTATTTATCACTTATTATTGTTACACAGACAGCTTTAAAATAGTAAAAGTTACACTAGACACACGGATTTTATCACAGACTGAAGACAATAGCGTTCCCTGGAGCAGGTTTCAGAAAAGACATATTAATAATGTATGCACATAAGACTATTTTGTTTCTTTCTTACGAATCGCCGAAACGTGTTAATAGTTTTCTTTCATAACTATAAAATATTATTTAAAATGTACACATTTATTAATAATTAAAAACTATAAAACAAGAGAAATATGATGATATTTCTTCACCTAAACAATATTGTGTAAAATAAGAGGTTTCTCAAGAATCTGTATTTCTAAGTAGCTTTCAGTGGCTTAAGAGTAGAACATCTATCAGTGTTATCTTATCGAGACGGTACAGCATCCTGTCTATTTTGTACGTCGTAATATCTTCCACGAATAACCGATACAGTACTCTCCTGTTACACATTATGAACGACCTTCCATGAAATGAATTTGTTATGTTATGATAAGATTCGTTATTATGTTACGTTATTTAAAAAGGTTATTCGAGAAAAAGGTTACTAAAAATATTATCTTATAAATAAGAAAAGTATCTTAAATAAAGGAAACAAGGATCTGGGATAAGGACCTTTTTCACAGATTTTTAGGAGGTTTTGCAGATCAATATAGAATCTGTTCTTACTTTTTTAAGAAACTAAGAATATTTTGCAGAGTCTAACTATTGTAAATAAGCCGAGGGATATTTGCTAATATATAAAGTTACTTCTGTTTTGTCACTTGAGGAATTGGGAGGGATACAGAGGATTAGGACAGGGAGGAGGGAGGGTATTTGGGCATTCGGCTGTCTTAGATACATTTATAACAGATTGTTGTATTACCCGAGCTAGACCATATTATGTAGTCTCTACCGCCTCTTAAATGAGGGAATTTCAATAGAAAACTAATTATTAGAATAAGAAAAATATTATATTTGTCTAATAATTTAACTTACTCTAGCTAAAATTATTTAGACTTTGAAAGCCGTGATATACAAATAAAAATACACTACAGATATTTCTTTAAGAATATTCCAACTCCTAGATCAGAATAGAATAAAAAGAAATACATAAATTCTTTAAAAAATATAATTTTTATAAATGATATGTATACAGTACATATAATGATTATTTTCTAAAATATATTTTAACAACTTCATTATTGTTGTGTTGAATTGTTAATTGTGTGTATATAACAAAACAAATTCAAAGAGTTCAATTGAATCATCATTAAAGAATATTTTAAACATCCAATCACTCTTAAGATGATAAGTAATCGGCGAAGTCTGAGAATAAAATTGTATATACCAAAATGGTCATACTACAATCTAGATAAAAGTATTTTAAACTTATATATATATATATATATATATATATATATATATATATATATATATATATATATATATATATATATATATATATACCTTCACAATTTATATAAAGATATTCATTGTATATGTATATATAACATTTAAGTGACCGAACTGTAACCAGCAAGTTTATAAACTTCAATCTATTTTTTTTATCTCTAATTTAATTAAATTTACTTGTTTCCCGCGCCACACGCAATGTAGGATTCCGTATTTGCCAATGATGGATAGATCTCTTTTGGATATACAAATCTGTACATGATTTTGTGTCTTCAAAGCCGACATTTGCAATTTAAGCGCACACAGATATATAATAACAAGCAAAGCTTACTTGTGATTGTTTATTTTAAATTTGTACATAGGTACTATTGTGTTTTTTGTGCGGGGGGAAGGATACTTGAATCTGGGAAAAAAAACTTAAAGTTTACTTTTTCACAAACGAATTATTTGGTCGAAAAACGCAAACCCACCATAAGTTCAAAGAACTATTTAACGATACCCCTCCTCATGGGGTACTCAAGAAAAATAACACAAGTCCCCTATACGTGTATAGGAGCTATCCTAAAAAAATATTTCTAGATTGTCATTCTACAACTTTGTCGGCGTGGGTAATATGTATATTCATACCGAATTACAGCTATCTAGTAATAAGACTCTGCTAGACTGTGGACATACGGACAAACGGACAAACCTGACGAAACTGTAAGTAAAATCAATATATGATATTAGTATAGTTTGTATTATAAGATCATAAGAATAAAAAAGCTAAATTATACATACATATATTGATGTGTTTTATTCATGTCAGAACAATTAGTAAATAAACCTCATTAAATACTAAATTAAAATGAACATTACAATATGGAACACTATTTAATAATTGTGTCTCATTACTGATTATTAATTAATGACAATGCAAATGTTCTAAAATTTTATGAACATTAACACTGAACTTCTAACGTTAGCCTAACATTAGTGTCAATTGTAAATTACAAAATTAGTAGTCAGTTTTACTATATTTAATCCATTAAATGTTCAAATACGGATGTCATAGACATATATTGGTATGATTTAAAACATTAATAAAATTTGTGGTATATGAAACGTGAAACAAGTCCGTAATAGACGGGAACAAACTTCACCGGAACAGCAGCCGGCTTATCTTTATTCAACGTGAGACATTTATTGTGCTCTTCGGTTTATCACTTTTCATGTATCACCTTTATACTTTGATGTATAAAATGTATTAATAAATACCGGAGCCCTTTCTACTATTATACTATTTTATCAAAGGATTATTCTTTTACATTTTACCAAACATAATGTTACATATTTTGGTTTTACAAATAACTTTTTATATATATTTAAAAGTGTTTAAATATTTTCGGAATATACGAAAAACTATGTCCAAATTATCACTATTTTTATAACTTCTTTCTTTATTTACTTAATAACATACATACTAATAATTCATTATAAGTTTTAAGATGAAAATTGAACCCGAGTGTATTCGTTACAATTTATTTTAACCCTGTCTCAAAAGCTTTTCATAATATTATTAATGATATAGTTTTGTCGGTCTAAATTAACATGGAATTATAACTGAATGTTTTCGTTACTGTGTTAAAGTGATACAGAAAATATCTGTTGTGCAAAGAGGTCAGCAGTTTAGGTATGAAAAGGTTACAAAAAAACTCCTCCCGGCGATGTGGACGACTCCGCTTTGAGTCAGAGAGGAGAGCTATATGAATATGAAATTAGTTTTAAAATTCGTTTTAAATGTATGTACAGATTAAGCCTTCTTGCGTTTTGGAAGTATATTGTAGGTATCTGTTAGAATATTTACATAATATTTATATTTTTCATTACTAACATATTGTAGACAATATTTTTTTATTATATAATATCGATTTTATTGAAATTCCTGAAAATGTTCTATACTTATAGTTCATATATTTAATTATAATTCAATTATTATATTTTCTAAATAATAGTTTATTTATTTTTATATTCACTATATACCACGGCTATATAAGGATTGATCTAAAACAAAGAAACTTACTTCCTTTTACCTCATTACCTCTAATCTATAGATAAGTCTGATGAAGTCATGTTTTTGTGTATTGTTTAAGCAATTTCGACAATCCTATCCAGGAAACAATTCAGTGTAATAAAAGATTTCGTTTGTTACAGTTAAGGTTAGTAACGGCTTCAACGATCTTATGATGTTAGGAATTATTTAATGTTTGTATAACATTATATTATATAAACAAATTATTTAGAAACGAAAAAGACCTTTTACATTACAATTAAACGCGTAATATATCACATGTAAAATTAATTAAATTAATTGGTCCTGTAAATAATTAGTGCCCCGATCCCGGTCGAGTCCGCGAAACGATAAATAACTAGGCTCAGTCCAAGTCCTGACAAGTTGGTGGTTTTATTCTTGTGATGTGATACATTTCGTGTGTTATAATAATAAATAGTGTTCTAACTCGAAATAAAATAAAGAAATTCTTAGTCTTGTATATATCTGAACAATTTCTCTAAGGATCTAATAGATGTTTAATTTATTGTCGCCACTGAGGTGTCAAGAGGTCACAGGCCTCAAGAAGCAATTCCATTTTACTAATTCTCGTTAGATCATTCCGCCGTAGTAAGGGGATGAGATTTTAAAATGGAGTTAATTTAGTTAAATCTTACACCGTTTACATGTTTTTTATTTTTGCTGAATTGTATGTATATATTATATGAACTATTAATATTTTCAAAGTATTTATTCCACAAGTCTGACCCATATTATGCAAAGTTTCAAATATAATTAAAATACCTGATAACAAATATATTCTTTTTTTTATAAAGGCACTAGAAATATACTTTTATGCTAATAATTAAAAACATCTATTATATGAGGTAGTCTTCATTGATAAAACATATTTGGCCAACAGAAAAAAAAACAAATTGGTAAGAAATATAGCAATAGCTTAAGAAGCAATTAAAACTGAAGAAAATGATCCAGAAATAAAACTATATCTTTTGATAGTCAGCTCAGCATATGTTGATCGACTTACTACTTTTTTAACAAGAAGTTCATATAAAGATTCAGACATTTAATGTTTAAGATAATTCTTAACATTTAATACATTTATAGAATTCCATGGCTTTTGGTAAAAATGTTGAAAAACAATTGTAAGGTGGCTTCGAGTAATACCATTCAACTTGACTTTATACAAATTATATGTATACAAATAAATATATCTTGTGTTCTAAACACTATAATATAATAATTGTAAATATAATGGTACCACCATAATATTTCTTAAAAGCCCTTTATTATTATTACCAAATACTATAATCTATTTACATTTCATTAAAGGGACAATAAAAAAAGAAAACACACTTGACCTTTTACTCTGTTTGGAAACATCTGTGCTAAGCGTTAAGGCTTAAAATGAACATGAGCACTGAACTAAGTATACTCGGTTCAAATAGGTGCAGAGATATAGACTTACAAATTGCATTTATCGTTATTAAAATGCAAACCATTTCCTATCCACTTTTGAGGAGATGAATTTATATCTAAGAAGAGCATTTCGTAACTCCTTGCCTTTTCACAGGACCGTTAAGTTAAATATTTGATAAAATATTTTTTTAACTAACGTAACCTGATCCAAAAATTAATTATAACAAACTTTTACGCTTTGAGGATCTAACTATCGGAAAATAAGGAACCAAGGAGAAATTTTCTTTAACAAACATTTTAGTAGGAAAATTGCGACGCGATATTTTTTAATTAGTAAATCACTTGGATAACTGACGATGACAATGGATACTGATAGGTATATTAATAATATTATGTTATAAATATTACAAAATATAACTTTTGCATTCAATAGCGTTATCCAAGATTTTTTTGTAGTGACCTTAATTCATTTAAATGTTAATTATTCACACATCATTACTGTGTATGATACATGCACCAATCTGGGGCAAGCTGTGAACAAAGCGTGATGCAATGAACTGTAGTGTCAGTTGTGATGCGCAATTACCGAGACGAGCTTCTATTATAGTTTGCACCTGACTATTACACGGAACTTGTAATCTGTTCGTGTAATGGGTTTATGTATATTTCAATCAAATATTATAAAAAATCTTGGGAAGCTCTCCAGAATTATAATTAAATTTTTAAATTATTTTATAAGATTTTTAGAATTCTGAAGTTACTTAATTAGATCATTATTTAAAAACATAAATGAATCTTTAATTATTCTAATTTAATTCTGAGTGTAATGAATATAAAGGTTTTCATATTTAATGAGCCAATAGCGGATTCATTTTTATACTAATTTAAAAAAACTAGGATTCTGTTTTTTTTTCTTTCACTTAAAATCCATAAATTCTGAATAACAGACTGTGACACACAAATCATTACTTTTAATGACCTCCGGAAGGTTGTCTGTCTTTCTGCCATGTAACGACAAAAAAAATGATTTTATGGAATATATGTTAAAAGTTTAGTACTTGTAAAAGCTGAACATAAAATGAATTATTATTAAAATAAAATTGAGTGTAGGACTTCAATAATCAAAATAAAAAAGTCACCCAAATTTAACGATAAGGTATGGACACTGTAAACGTTTAGAAAATTTCTATTTAAATGTTAGCATATTATTTTATTCCACCTTTGTCAGTTTAAATTTTAAGTCCTATAAATTTTCAGTCAGTCAAAAAAAAAGGAATTTCGAAACTTTCTTTAAACATGTTTAGTCTTGTTAAGCTTAGTTTCGTTGTTATAATATAAATGTACCTTTTATTTTTTTTTTTTATGAAAGTTTATAAAATTGTTGACCTCCTACATACCATATACGGATGTCATTCACATATATTCATTTAAATTAAACCTTTACTAAACAATAGGTGGTATTTTAAACGTAAAACAAGTCTGTAATAGACGGGAACAAACTTCACCGGAACAGCAGCTGGCTTATCTTTATTCAACGTGAGACATTTATTGTGCTCTTCGGTTTATCACCCACTTTGATGTATATATGTATCAATACCTTCAATAGAGCACGGTCTTTGTGCACTGTAATATCAAAGGATTATACTTTTTCATTTTATTAAACATTTGCGCATATTTTGATTTAATAAATAACCTTTTTTTATACTACAAACTTTTTAAATATTTTCGGAATATACTAAAACTTTACATAGCATTAATTATAATGTATTCTAGGAGTTTAAGGTGAAGATTTAACTCGCGTTTATTAATTACATTTTTATTTTAACCCTACATTTTAAATACTTTGCATAATATTATAAATAATGTAGTTTTGATGGTCTAAATTAGCATATAATTATAACTAAATGTTTTCAATATAACGTGTTAGTATTCATTTATTTGCCTTCACGCCATATCCCTTGTGGGGTAGCCAGAGACGACGGAGCGCCAAACGCTACGGTCCCTGCATACCTCTTTCGCCTCGGCCACAGACATCAACCTCTTCATGCATGCCCTCCGTTATGTTAGTATTACAGAATATGTCTATTGTCAAAAGAGCCCAATAGTTTAACTATAAAAAGGTTACAAAGAAAGATCTCCTGTAGACGACTCCACGTTGGGTCAGAGAGGAGTTTTAATTATATGTACAGATAAAAAGACCCCCGTCTCCATTTTGTGTTTGTTTATTTGTTATACATTATATTGTTGTTTATTATTGATATTTATTTGTGTACTGCCAAACTATTATATCAATTATGATGTGTATGTAACATGTTAATGATTTTATTTTTATTTCTGAAAATGTCTTCTACCAAATCAACCAAATTAATAATTGTATATTTTATTTAATATTTATTTTTTATCTAATAGTTTATTTTACTTTCATTTTTACTATATCTCTACCAACACGGCAGTTCAAAGATAAATATAAATATAAACATAAATCAAATATTTTATCCAAAACAAAGGAACTTACTTCTTTATTTCTCATTACGTCTAATAGACAAGTCTGATAAAGACGTTTTTTTGTGTATTGTTTGAGCAATTTCGATAATCCTATTCAGAAAACAATTGAGTTTAATAAATATTTGCTTGTTACATTCAAGGTCTTAGAAAGACTTTTACTTTGGAATTCCGTTATCATTATCCTTATATACTTAGAAATCTTTTATATATTTCCATAATATTTTATCATATACAAAAAATCTAAAAGATGTTCTTTTCATTTATAACTAAACTTGTAATGTATCACATGTAAGATTAATTAATTGTTCCTGTTAATATTTAGTACGAAATGGCCACGATCCCTGTCGGGGCCGAGAAACGATAAATAACTAGGCCTCAGTCCCAGTCCTGGCAAGTTGGTGGTTTTAGTCTCGTAATGTGTTACAGTCTGTTTGCTTCATATGGTTTATTTTTATTAGTTTTAGAATGTAATGTTAGAACTAAAGTTAGAAATGAGATAAATAAATTCTTAGAGTGTTTACGTTTTATACACAAAATTGTTTCCAACTGTCTTGTAAATGTCTTAACCATATCTTTTGGGAGCTAATAAATGTTTAATTTATTGACTGTGGTGTCGAGAGAGCACAGGCATCAAGGAGAAATTCAATTTTCCTAAATCCGCCGTAGCAAAATGACGAGGTTTTACCATGGAGCCAATTTAATTGATTTTTACGCCTGTTTTAGATATTTAGGTAGAATTAGATTTTATAAAGTGTAATAATTTGTATATATAATAAAATTATGATCATGTTCACAGTATTTAGTGAAAATAAGTTTTGCTTTACCCATATGAGTGGCAGTTTCATATATAATTAAAATACCCGATAACAAATGTCCAATGAAATAATCTGTTTAACTTTAGGCACTAATAATATGTTATCGTAATAGGTTATCAGTATATTGTAATAGAATTTTTTATTGATTAAATTCTATGATAAAAAAACTGATTTTAAAGTAAAAGTAACAAAGTGTATGGTCCAGAAGTAGTAACACGAAAGTTGGAAATAGTAATTTAAAAACAATCATGTAATAAATGTATTCTGATATGATTTTAATTCAGTGTATGTTATACGAATCACTATATTCATAATTACTTCTTTACTAATTTAAAAGTGTGCGTAAAGTTCAAGACATTAAATGTTTAAAATAACTTTGGTAATTTATGCGAATATAATTTCACCGGCTTTCAGTTCAGTCGTGTGGGGTCGCTATGTCAACGCTAACTACCCTTCTTCTTAACTTACTACAAATTATATGTTTATAAATAAAATATTGTTTGTTACATTATAAATCGTTGGATATTATATCCAACTAATTACACTAATTATTTAATAATATATATATAATAGTACCGGGATGTTATCTCCTAATTGTTCCTTATAATTATATCAAAATATGGCGTTGTATTTACATTTTTTAAACTCATAATACTAAAAGAGTACACTCTTAAGCCTCTTTAATAATTCCTATTTCTTTATTTGAAAACATCTGTGCTAAGCGTTAAGGTTTAAAATGAACATGAGCACTGGACTGGGCTTACTCGATCCAAATTAGAGCGAGATAATGACTTGCAAATTACATTTAAAGTTATTAAAATGCAAACCATTACCTCCACTTTTGAGTAGATAAATTTATATCTCAGAGCATTGCGTAATTTCTTGTTTAAATCTTTCAAAAGTCTGTTGAGTTACACCTTTAAGAAAATATTTTTTTAACTAATCTATCCTAATCTAAAACTTTATTATATAAAAATTTTACGCTATAGTGTTCCAACTATCGGATAAGCGACGAAGAAGAAATTTTATTAGACATAAAATTTTGTAGGAAAGTTGCAAATCAGAATTTTTTTCTTTAGTAATTTACTTGAATTAGTGACGAAGCTCAAAACTGATTAGTTTATTATTAATATCACGTGACAGATATTTCAAAATATAATGTAATTTAAATAGTTATTTCAGGATTATATCAAACTACAAGCAAAAATAAAACTATAAGAATATACGAGTGTATAGACAGTTTTATCACAGGTAAATACAAAAATATTCATGTTCCAAAAAAAGTTTTATAAAAAATATTGCACAATAAATAAAAATACTCGTTAAAGAATAAAAATGGCAAAACCGAACTTGAATTCCCAATTTTGAATTCAATAGTGTCATGTATAAAAATATTTTTGTAGTGACCTTAGTTCATTTAAATGTTAATTATTCACACATCATTAGTCTGGTGTATGGTACATGCACAAATCTGGGGTAAGCTGTGAACAAAGCGTAATGCTTCTAACTTCTACTACAGTTTGCACATTATTACATGGTAAGGTAATCTGTTCGTGTAACGGGTTTATTAAATCATAATGAATGAATCAATTATAAAAATGTATTGGAAAGGTCTCCCAGTATATTGAAATTAATATTTTTTTCCATAAGATTTTCAGGATACTGAATAATTTATTTTACAAATTTTATCTTTAAATTATTAGAAATAAATCTTTTGCAGTCCTTCGGTTTTAATAGTCAAAATTCTTAGTATCAAAATTCTTAATATTTAAGAAGCCTTTGAAAAAGAGGTTATGAAAAATACTAAAACTGGTATTTATATTTTCTTATTTTATTATAATTTCATTTGAAATCTAGATATTCTAAACAGCAAACTGTTGGCTATGTTTTTACCATATAACTATGTGTACCCAAATTTTATGAAAATAAATTTACTACCTTCTATGTAATATTATAATACACTAACTAGAATAATCTGCAAACATAGGAAGAATTATAAATACATATTTAATATGTATCAAGATAGGAAATTATTATTAATAATTACAAAATAGCTGCGACAAATATTCCTTTCCAATCTTTTGTTGTTATTAAATTAGTACTCAGACGTGTCAACGTTAAACGTGAAAGCAGATATTGATGAAAAATAATATTGGATGTCGTAAATAAAAAAAACACGTCTCCTTCCATTTTAAAGCAAACTTTTCAGTGTCTTTGTACACATTTTTCAACTTGAACCCTTATAATAAAAATAAAAATAATCACTATACAATACTTTTAATTGTCCGAGTCTTAAACCAGCAAGCTTATAACATTTTATTTTATTTCTTTTCTTATTTCACAGCTGTTTATTAAATTTTCTTATTTCTAATTAACTGCAACAATGTAGAGAAGAAAGAGAAGCAATCGCACGAAGTATAATTGAACAAAAAGTTAAATTCCTACATGAATAAGCCTCATGAAGTACAAAATTATAATTAAAATTACAATATTTGCTATGAATTGTTAAATAAAAATGCAAATACTTTTAATTTTATAAATATTAGAAACGCTTCCAATGATAACTAATGCAAATGTTTTGAATATTACCATTCTAATATAATAGTATATTATATTTTATTATATATTTCAAAATTGGTTATAAAATTATCAACTCGAATACTTCAAACACGGATTTCGTAAACATATATCGTTGTGAATTTAAGCGGTAATAAACAATAGGTGGTATATGAAACGTGAAACAGGTCTGTAATAGACGAGAACAAACTTCACCGGAACAGCAGCCGGCTTATCTTTATTCAACGTGAGACATTTATTGTGCTCTTCAGTTTATCACTTTTCATGTATCACCTACTTTGATGTATTAAATGTATCTATCTATACCTTCAATACCTGAGCTTTTTGTACACTGTTATATCAAAGGATATTTTTTTTTTATCTTACCATACATAACGTTTTTAACGGTCTGAATTAGCATACAATTATAACTGAATGTTTCGTTACTGTGTTAAAGTAGCACAGAACTTATCTTAGTGCAGTACGTAATTCTTTGTTTAAATCTTTGAAAGGTCTGTTAAGTTAAATATCTGATAAAATATTGTTTAAGTTATATAACCAGACCTAAGACCTAATTTTAATAAACATTTACGCTGATTCAAATAAATGGTAAATAAACGACCAAGGAATAATTTTCGTTCACATAAAATTTTGTTATTTTGTTGTTGTGCTGTAATACATTTTTTAAATTATTAAACTACTTAAATAACTGATAATGCCGGATACTGGTAAATATATTTTTTAAATCATTTCATTATGATATAAAACAAAATATTGATTAAGTTGCCAATTTTATCACAGTTACATGTATTCTTGAATCAAAAGGAGTTTAGCACATAATTATTACACAATATATCATACAAGTTTTCATTCGTTATATAAAAAAGTTAGCAAAATTAACAATGCAGTTTCAAATTGAATCATCCGACTATTGCATCTCTCTCTCTCTCATAGAACCCTCCCATATCTGAATCGAATTTACACATGTATTTTATTACAGAGCTTAATTCATTTAAATGTTAATTACACAGGCACACAAAAAAAAAAAAACGTCATGAACCAGAGGGGAGACCCCATTATTCCTAGGTTTTTGGGATCGCTGAAACCGAATATGACAATAAAAACTAATTTTAAATGCCAGTTTTCCCGCTAGCACCCCCTTACTACCTCTTAAGGGGTGAAAATTGAAATTTTTGTAAAAAATCAAGATAGATGTGTCTTTCTACGTTTTTTGGGATGCTGAAACCGAAAATGATAACTAAAAATAAATTCATGACCACTATCACCCCCTACCATCCCTTACAGGGGGTGAAAATTTCATTTTTTTCTATAAAATCAAGACAGATGTGTATTTCTACGTTTTTTGGTATAATGAAACCGAAAATGACAACCAAAAGTGAATTTGATACCTCTTTTACTCAATACCACCCCCTAACTACCCCTAACGGGGGGGGGAGGGGGTGGGGGTAGTTTCAATTTTGTGTAAAATCAAGATGTATGAAGAAATTTTGACGATTTACAGTAAATGACATGTTTATCAAACTAGTATGAAGTTACTCTTAGCTCTTATATTAGAAATTCAAATGCTTTATCAATCAGAAGTATCTGATATATATTCATGATTTAATTCTATTCTTAGCGTAACCCAGGAACAACGGCGTGGACGTAGTAGATTTCTTTTCCCTTTTGGAGTGCTGGATTAAAGTGAGTCCCCTTGCCTCTCACTATCCGGGGTGCTGAATTAAAGTGAGTCCCCTTGCCTCTCACTATTCAGCGTCTACCTGTTTCTACGATAACGAACTCTCTTGTTGTCAAAAGTTCTTCTAACTGGTTGCCTTTTATTGGTTCTTTTCTGTTCTGGCAAATCTCTTTTTAAATTCCAACAGTAGTCTGCTAACATATTGACATCCCATTTACCCTGATAGCGCTGTTCCATTGTCTTAAGATCCTGTCTGATGGAACCTTTCACCTTGCTCCTCACTATAGTCTCCTAAATTGGCCGAAAAATAGTAACCTTTCTATTTCGGAGGCATAGAATTAGGTTCAGCATCTTTTAAGCGTTTTACAAGACTGCCGGATGGATAACAGTATAAACAGAATTAAGTAGAAAGCAAAAAAAAAACAAAAAATGAAACAACTTGTTAAGAATAGGACAAAAATCATGATTCAGTCTTAGTATCATAATAACAAATATATGCATACAATAAGGTTACCATATACTTTATAATCATTTTTTCTCTCAGCATCTTGAAAAACATAGAAATTCATATATTTTCGGTTCCAGCATCCTAAAAAACGTAGAAATACACATCTATCTTGATTTTATAGAAAAATTGAAATTTTCACCCCCTTTAAGGGGTAGTAAGGGGGTGATAGAGGTCATGAATTTATTTTTAGTTATCATTTTCGGTTCCAGCATCCCAAAAAACGTAGAAATATACATCTATCTTGATTTTATAGAAAAATTGAAATTTTCACCCCCTGTAAGGGGTATTAGGGGGTGATAGTGGTCATAAATTTATTTTTAGATATCATTTTCGGTTTCAGCATCCCAAGAAACGTAGAAATACACATCTGTCTTGATTTTATAGAAAAAAATGAAATTTTCACCCCCTGTAAGGGATGGTAGGGGGTGATAGTGGTCATGAATTTATTTTTAGTTATCATTTTCGGTTTCAGCATCCCAAAAAACGTAGAAAGACACATCTATCTTGATTTTTTACAAAAATTTCAATTTTCACCCCTTAAGAGGTAGTAAGGGGGTGCTAGCGGGAAAACTGGCATTTAAAATTAGTTTTTATTGTCATATTCGGTTTCAGCGATCCCAAAAACCTAGGAATAATGGGGTCTCTCCTCTGGTTCATGACGTTTTTTTTTTTTTGTGTGCCTGTGTTATTAATCATAACATAATTACAGTCTGGTGTGTGGTACATGCACCAATCTGGGGCAAGCTGTGAACAAAGCGTGATGCAATGAACTGTTGTGTCAGTTGTGATGCGCAATTACCGACGAGCTTCTATTACAGTTTCTATTTAATTTTCTTATATTTCTAAAATACATTTTATATGTCAGATACTATAAAAAATCTAAGGAAACTCTCGAAAAGTATATTTAAATTAAGGCATTGCAGCCTATCGGAATGAATTGGATTGTAACTATTTACTAAGAAAAAATAATCCTGCCAATTTAATCCTTACTTTAAGGAATCAAATAAATTATACTAATAAAAAAAAGTTTTGTTTTTTTTACTTTAACTTGAAATCCGAATATTCTGATTAACAAACACACACACACACACACACAAATGTGTGACACACAAATCATAACTTTTAAGTTAGTTACAACAAGGACTTTAACTTTGGAATTGCGTTATCCTTACCCTTATGATGTTAGAAATTATTTAATATGTAGATAATGTTTTATTATACAAACAAAATCTTTAGAAAATAAGAATACCTTTTACATTATAATAAAATACATATTATATCACATGTTTTATTACACAAGACAAGATTAATTAATTGTGTTTGTAAATAATTAGTGTACGCAGTTGCCACGATCCCTGTCGGGTCCGAGAGACGATAAATAACTAGGCCTTAGTCTCAGTCCTGACAAGTTGGTGGTTGTATTCTCGTAATGTCTTACATTCTGTTTGCTTCATAAGGTTTATTTTTAATAGTTTTAGAATGTAATGTTGGAACTAGAGTTCGAAATGAAATAAATAAATTCTTAGAGTTTTTACGTTTTGTTTACAAAATTAATTCCCACGGTCTTGTAAATATCTGAACCATTTCTCTAAGGCTCAAATAAATATTTAATTTATTGACGCCACTGAACTGTCGAGGGCACAGGCTGCAAGAAGAAATTCAATTTTGCAACATCCACAGTAACAAGACTAATTAATTGATTTTTACACCTGTTTTAGATATTTAGGAAGAATTATAAGTACATTTATAGAATGGAATAATATATATATATATATTTATTAAAATTATTGACATGTTCAAAGTATTTAATGCAAATATGGTTTTATTTACTCATATTAGAATCAGTTTCATGTATCATTCCAATATCCGATAACAATCAATCCAATCCAATGAAAAAATATATTGAATTTTAAGCAGTAGTCATATGATATTATCGTAATAAATTATAAGTAAATTGTAAAAGTAATTTTTTATTGTTTAAATTCTATTAATAATAAAATTTCTGATTTTTAAGTAAAAATAACAAATAACACAAAAACAAATAATAAATGTACACAACAGTAATATAAAAAACAAATCATGAAATAAAAGTATATACTTTGATATTATTGTATTAAAATATTATTATTAGTATTCAGCATATGTTATACGAATCACTATTTTCATGGTTTGCTCACTCCTTTGCAAGTTTAAAAGTGTGGGTAAAGTAGACATTTAATGTTTAAAATAACTAACATTTAATAGATTTCCAAGGCCTTTGCTCAAAATGTTAAAGAGTAATTGTAAGGTGGAAGGTTCGAGTAATTTATGCAAAGCTAATTTCACCGGCTTTCAGTTTAGACGTGTGGGATCGCTATGTCAACTATGCTATGTCAATTGACCTGATAAAAGTTGTATAACTATCTACCTTCAACTTAACTTACTATGAATTATATGTATATAAAGAACATATTATATCTTATGTTATAAATCGTAGAATATAATAATTATAGATGTGATATATACGGGATATAATCTCCTAATTGTCCGTTAGAATTATATCGAAATATGTTTCGGTATTCTATTTACATTTCATTAAACTCACAATAATAAAGAAGAATACACTTAAACCTCTTTAATATTTCCTATTTCTTTGTTTGGAACTATCTGTGCTAAGCGTTAAAGCTTAAAATAAACATGAGCACTGGACTGGGCTTACAAATAGGTGCAGAGATAATGACTTACAAATTAGGGTCCAAATAGGTGCAGAGATAATGACTTGCAAATTGCATTTAAAGGTTTTAAAATGCAAAACGGTCCCTCTACTTTTGTATAGATAAATTTATATCTCAGAGCACTACGTAATTTCTTGTCTAAGTCTTTCTAAGGTCCATTAAGTTAAATCTTTAATAAAATATTTTTTTGATTAATCTATTCTAATCTAAAACTTCATTATATAAATATTTTACGCTATGATGTTCCAACTATTGGAAAAGCGACCAAGAAGAAATTTTAATATCATGTAATAGATATTACAAAATATAATATTAATAAAATAGTTATTTAAGAATTATATCAAATTACAAGCAAAAATAAACTACGTACGTACGAATGTATGAGTATAAAGACAATTTACAGTTAAATATAAAAGTATTCGTAAACCAAAAAAGTTTTGTAAAAAATATTTCTTATTAAATAATACAAACATTCGTTACAAAATAAAGTTATCAAAATAAACAAAGCAATCCAAAACTGAACAATTCGAACTTTTGCATCCAATAGGTATCATATACCAAGACATTTTTGTAGTTTATTTAATTTAGTACATTTAGTAGTTTTTTTGTAGTGTGTTTGTGATGACCTTAATACATTTAAATGTTAATTATTCATACATCATTAGTGTGGTGTATGGTACATGCACCAATCTGGGGCAAGCTGTGAACAAAGCGTGATGCAATGAACTGTTGTGTCAGTTGCGATGCGCAATTACCGACGAACTTCGATTATAGTTTGCACCTGACTATTACATAGTAATGTAATCTGTTCGTGTAATGGGCTTATTAAAGTATAATTAATGAACTACATATTATAAAATAATCTTGGAAAGGTCACATATATTTAAATTTATAAATTAATTTATATGATTTTTAGGATACTGGATAATTTATTTAACAGTCCGTAAATATTTAGAAAGACAGCTTCTGCAGTCCTTCGGTTTTAAATGGATTGTAATTGTTCTAGTTTAATCTTAGTATCATAGTCTTAATATTTAATAAGCCAATTACCGATTGAAAAATATGTTATAAAAATACTAAAACTAATAATAAAATAAAAAAATATATATATTTTATTATTATTTTACATAAAATCCAGATATTCTAAATAACAAACGGCGACACAAATTACCACTTTTAATGGCCTCCGGTATGTTGGCTGTGTTTTTACCATTTAACGATACACAAATTTTGAGAAAATAAATTTATTAACTTTTATGTATTATTATAATACACTAAAACTAGAATAAGATGCAAACATAGGTATAATAATAAATGCATATTTAATATTTATCAAGATTGGTAATTATTATTAATTATACTAAATAGCTGCGACAAATATTCCTTATCAATCTTTTGTCTTTATTAAATTAGTGAAAACGTAAACGTGACATCAGATATTACGAAATAATATTGGATGTCGTACTCCAATAGCTGATATAAAATAAATAATCACACCTCCTTCCATTATCAAGCAAACTTTACAGTGTCTTTGCACAGATTTTTTAACTTGATAAAAACAATAAAAATAATCACGATATCCAATACTCTTGGAGTCCGAGTGTCTGAAACCAGCTTTATAAGATTTTATTTAATTTCTTTTATTATTTCACAGCCTTTTTATTAACTGTAAATGTTTCTAATTACCTGAAGTAATGTAAAGAAGAAGGTAATTACTCAAATTATGATATTAATATAACTTGTATCCTAAAATTATAACTAGAGCAAACAAGTTAAATTCTACATAAAGAAATCTAATGAAGTACAAAATACTGGCAATAAATTAATTAATGATAATGCAAATAATCTAAAATTTTATGAACATTACAAAAACTTTTAACCTACCATTAATATAAATGTTTTGAATATTACTATTCTAATATTAATTGTTAAACCTTAGAATTATCAACCCCGATTCTTCTAATACTGATTTCATAGAAATATATCTGGTATTTTAAACGTAAAACAAGTCCGTAATAGACGGGAACAAACTTCACCGGAACAGCAAGCCGGCTTATCTTTATTCAACGTGAGACATTTATTGTGCTCTTCAGTTTATCACTTTTCATGTATCACCTTTATACTTTGATGTATAAAATGTATTAATAACTTCAATAGGTTTTAAGCATATTTTGATTTTAAAAATAACTTGACCAAATCAACTAACTGTTGAAATAATGTTGGAAAATAGTAAAACTTTATCTAAATTATTACTACCATTATTATTCCTTTTGCCAGTTATTAAAAAAAATTACATACAAAGAATTATTAATAACATATTCTGTGATTTTAAAATTAATATTTAACTAATAATGGTTACATTTTAATTTAAGCCCGTCGTTCCAATAGTGTAGTTTTAATGGTTTAAATTAGCATGCAATTATATCTGAATGTTTTCGTTACAGTATTAAATGGTACAGAATATATCTATTGTGCAAAGAGGTCAGTAGTATTGCTATGAAAAGGTTACAAAGAAAGACCACTCAGCGATGTGGACGACCCCGCTTTGAGTCAGAGAGGAGAGCTATATGAATATGAAATAACTTTTAAATTTCGTTTTTATTGCATGTACAGATCAAGCAGTCCCACGTTTTTACCAGTGTTTTTTTATAAAAGGACTATCATTTATATAATATTCTTGCTTATTATGGAACATTATTTTTTTTATTATGTAAATTATCGTATATATCTTTTAACAAATTAAATTAAACAATTTAAGTGTTATTAATTTCTATACTTATCATATATTTTATTTAACTAATAGTTTATTGATTATTTATGTCAAAGAATACTGCACTACTAATATGCTTCAATTAAAGGATATATATACCAAATAAATAAATATATTTTTAATATTTTATCCCTAACAAAGGAACTAACTTCCTTATCCCACATTCCGTCTAATCCGTAGATATTTACGTACACAATTCACAAAAACATGAGTTTTTGTGTATTGTTTGAGCAATTTCGACAATCTTATACAGGAAGCAATTCAGTTTAATAAAAAATGCGTTTGTTACATTCGAGGTGTTAGCGAGGACTTTAACTTTAAAATTGCATTATCCTTACCCTTGTCATGTTAGAAATAATTTAATATGTAAATAATATTTTATTATATTAACAAAATCTTTAGAAAATAAGAATATCTTTTACATAATAATGAAACGCGTAATATATCACATGTAAGATTAATGAATTAATTGTTCTTGTAAATAATTAATATACGAAGTTGCCACGATCCCTGTCGAGTCCGTGAAACGATAAATAACAAGGCTCCAGTCCCAGTCCTAACAAGTTGGTGGTTGTATTCTCGTAATGTGTTACATTGTGTTTGCTTCAGATGGTTTATTTATATTGGTTTTAGAATGTAGTTTTCTAGCTCGAAATGAAATAAATAAATTCTCAGAGTGTTTACGTTTTGTTTACAAAATTATTTCCCACGACCTTGTAAATATCTAAACCACTTCGTTTAGGATCTAATAAATGTTTAATTTATTGACGCCACTAAGCTGTCGAGAGGGCAAAAGCTTCAAGAAAAAAATATTTTTTCTATATCCACAATTACAAGAATAATTTAATATACTTCTGCTTTAGATATTTAGGGAGAATTAGACTTTATAAAATGTAACTAATGTAATAATGTAATATATATATATATATATATATATATATATATATTTAATAAAATTATGGACCTGTGCAAAGTATTTAGTAAACATAAGTTTTGCATTACCCATACTAGAGTCAGTTTCATATATAATTCAAATACCCGATGAAAACAATATATTGAATTTTATTAGCTTATAAGTATATTGTAACAGTAATTAATTTTTTATTGATTAAATTGTATTGATAACAAAAATTCCTGGTTTTTAGGTCACAGTAACCAAGTATATGGTCCAGAAAAAGTAACACGTAAAATAGAAATAGTAATATAAATAACAATCATGTAATAAATGTATTCTGATACGATCGTATTTTAATTCAGTATATCTTATACGAATCACTATTTTCCTAATTACTCCTACGCTAATTTCAAAGTGTGAGTAAAATTTTAGACATTTAATGTTTAAAATAACTCTAACATTTAATAGAATTCCATGGCCTTTTCTCAAAATTATGTAGAGTTATTGTAAGGTGGGAGCTTCGAGTAATTTATGTGAAGAGAATTTCACCGGCACTCAGTTCAGGCGTGTGGGGTCGCTATGTCAACAGGGACTACTAAAAGTGATATAACTAACTACCCTTCATCTTAACTTACTACAAATTATATATATATATATTTATAAATAAGATATTGTTTGTTACATTATAAATCGTAGGATATTATAACTATAAATATAATAGTACCGGGATATTATCTCCTAATTGTCCGTTATGATTATTTAAAAATATGGCGTTATATTAAAAATTTCATTAAAGTCACAATACTAACGAAGAACACACTTAAGCCTCTTTGATAATTACAATTTCTTTCTTTGAGAACATTTAGGCAAAGGTTTAAAATGAACATGAACACTGAACTGGGCTTACTCGGTCCAAATAACGACTTACAAATTGTATTTAAGTTATTAAAATGCAAACCATTTCCCATCCACTTCTGGGTAGATGCATTTATATCTAAGAGTACTTTGTAATTCCCTGCTAAAATCTTTCCAAGGTCTGTTAAGTTCTTTAGTTAAATCTTATTTTAACTTATGTAACCTGATCTAAAACTTTATTATAACTAACTTTTACGCTTTGAGAGTAAAACTATCGGAAAATAAGTGACCAAGGAAAAAATCCTTTGACTTATATTTTTGTTGCAAAATTTGAGATGCAATATTTTCATTAAAATTGGTAAACTACTCGGATAATTGAAGGTTCTTGACACTGATAGATTTATTTTTAATATCATGTGACAGATATTACAAAACATAATATTATATAGTTAGTTATTATAGCATTATATCAAATTGCAATCAAGAATAATCTTCAAGACAAACATGTTTAAAAAAAATTTATGACAGTTACAAATAAAAGTTTTCGTGAACGCGTAAAATTTCGTAATAAATAATACATACATTTGTTACAAAATAGAGTTAGATAATAAACAATGCAATTCAAACCAGAGAATTTGCATCGAATAACGTCATGTTTCAAGATATTTTTGTAGTGACCTTAGTTCATTTAAATGTTAATTATTCACACATCATTAGTCTGGTGTATGGTACATGCACCAATCTGGGTCAAGCTGTGAACAAAGCGTGATGCAATGAACTGTTGTGTCAGTTGTGATGCGCAATTACCGAGACGAGGTTCTGTTACAGTTTCCACCTGACTGTTACATGGAACTTGTAATCTGTTCGTGTAATGGATTTATTTATATACCAAAAACAAAATTTATGAGTCAAATCTTACAAAAAATGTTAGAAAGCTCTCGAAAAGTATATTTAAATTAAATAATTATTTTATAAGATTTTTAGGACGTTCGATAATTTGTTAAACAAATTTAGCCTGTACATAATTAGAAGAAAAGCTTTTGCAGTCCGTCGCATTGAATCGGATTGTAACTTTATATAAAAAATCCTTAATCCTTTTAATTTAATTCTGAGTTTAACGAATTAAAAGGTTTTTAGATTTAAAGAGGCAATAAACTACTTTTATACTAATAAAAAATATTTTTTATTTTTTACTTTAACTTGATATCCAAATATTCTGATTAACAAACTGTGACACATAAATTATAACGTTTAATGGCCTCCGAAGAGTTCTCTGTGTTTCTGTCATGTAACGCTACACAAATTGTAGGAAAATAAATTTACTTACATTTATGTAACATTGTAATATAGAAGCTACAAACGTAGGAATAATGGCAAATACATATTTCATATATATAACACGATTTATGATAATTTTAATTGTTGCAAAAATTTCTGCAACAAACATAACTTTTCATAAAGATAAAATGAATGATTTGAAATTATTTTTCATATAATTCATCTTCATTAGCCAAAATAATAAAATAACTTCAATTGTCAAAAGCTATATGAATATGAAATTACTTTTAAAATTCATTTTTAATGTATGTACAGATTAAGTCCTCGTGCGTTTCAATAACATCACTTGAAAGTGTATGTGTGTGTCTGTTAGAAAATTTTCTTTTTACCAGTGCCTATTACAAAAAGATATTCTTCTTCAGTTTGTGTTTGTTTATTTATATTATTCATTATACGTTCATTATTGATATTTGTTTCTGTACTGCCAAGTTAATATATTTATATTTTTTAAACTTGCATATTATGGTCGATTCCTTTTCTATTATATAAAATACTATCGATTTAATTTGTAATTCTGAAAAATAAGTCTAACTATTTTTTAATATTTTTTTTATTATTAGTATATTTTATTTTCATAATTACTATATATCTATTATAACACGCCAGTTCAATTTGATCAAGAAATATAAATATTTTATCCAAAACAAAAGAATTTACTTCCTTATTCCTCATACCGTTTGATCCGTAGATAAGTCTGATGAAGTCATATGTTTTTGTGTATTGTTTGAGCAATTTCGACAATCCTATCCAGGAAACAATTGAGTTTAATAAAAGATACGTTTGTTACAACCCGGTGTTAGCGAGGACTTTAACTTTGGGATTGCAGTATCCTTACTCTTAGGATGTTAGAATTTTTTTAATATTTAGTTAACATTTTATTATATACACAAAATCTTTAGAAAGAAGACATTACATTATAATTAAACTTGTAACATATCACAATACACGCGCAATATATATCACATGTAAGACTAATTAATTGTTTTTGTAAATAATTAGTATACGAAGTTGCCACGATCCCGGTCGAGTCCGTGAAACGATAAATAACTAGGCCTCAGTCCCAGTCCTGACAAGTTGGTGGTTGTATTCTCGTAATGTGTTACATTTTGTTTGCTTCATATGGTTATTTATTTTAGTTGTATAATATAGTGTTCTAGTTCTAAATAAAATAAATAAATGTTTAGTGTTTAAATTTTATTTATAAAAAGTTTTCTCAAGATTGTATCTTGTATATATAAGAACAATTTCTCCAAGGATCTAATAAATGTTTAATTTATTGACGCCTCTGAGGTATCGAGAGGGTACAGGACTTAAGGAGAAATTCAAAATTGCTAATTCTCGTAAGATCATTCCTCAGTAGCAAGTTGACGAGATTTAATAATGGACCTAATTTAGTTAAAGTTTACTATATTATTAACTTTAGTAAAACAATCTTACACGTATTCCTGAGTTTTGTGTTTTACTATTTTTCATGGTTGGCATTTGAAATAAGTTTTGAATGACCCATGTCAAGCACAAAAAATATAGTTACAATGATGATATCTGTTTAATAAAACAATAAAATATTTTTTTTGTAAGGCAGTAGCAATATTTTTAAATGATAATGAAATATATTCAACAAATAAAAAATATTTAATCTTCATTGATAAAAACATCTAATTATTAAATCCATCAATGATGTAATAGGTAAGTTAAAAAAAATAATAATTCCAAAATAAATATTAAAAATATGTTTTTTTGATAAGCAACTCAATATATGTTAACGAGCGACTAGTTTAAATACCTCTTGCTAATTATAGTTGCAGATATTTTATGTCTAAAATAACTAACATTTAATACATTTATAGAAATCAATGGCCTTTAAACAAAATTTTGCAGAGTAATTGTAAGGTGACCGCCTTAAGTAATTTATGCGACGAGAACTTCACCGGCTTTCAGTTCAGTCGTGTGGGGTCGCTATGTCAACGAGGTCTACTAAAAGTTATATAACTAACTACCTCACAACTTAAATTACTACAAATTATGTGTAAATAAATAATATACTATATCCAATGCTATAAAAGACAGAATATAGCCAAAGCCAGAGATTTCTACCAATGTACTCATCACGGTTTCTCTGAAAGTATAAAACGTATAGGCTTGAAATTTCGTAAGAATATTCTTTTTACCGTGATGATTTCAGATTTAATTTAAAATGAAAAATATAGAAAGTTCGTATAAAACCAGTTCAGAACATTTTTTTGAATGTTAAAAAATACCGAGAACGGTTTTCACGAACGAACTTTGTTTGTTCTGTATTGTTTTCACTTTTCGCGGATGAATGCATGGATGTCTGTGGACAGGAAAAATTTTCATTACTGTCGAGAGATGGCGCTGTTTTTAATTTACTGATTTAGTTTATCAGTACTGTCGAGGGATAGCGCTGTTTATAATATACTGATTTAGTTTATTTTCATATTTAATTATATTACTATTTTGTATTATTATTAATCATACTTTATTGTAATTTTTTAGTCATTATAAATTAACATGTATTTAACTTTTTCTTTTCTTCAATAAATAATAATCATTTTACTTAAAAAGCAATTGTTTTTTTATTAACATTTATAATTTATTACTGAGAACAAGCGAGAACAGCTAGTTACAATAAAATAGTACTAATTGTCCGTTATATTTATATCAAATACGATACAGTGTTATACTTACATTTCATTAAAGTGACAATAATAAAGGAGAACACAGTTAAGCCTCTATAATAATTTCTATTTCTTTGTTTGGAAACTTATATGCTAATAGTTAAGATTTAAAAAGAACACGAGCAGTAGGCTGAGCTTACTCGGTCCAAATAACGACTTGCAAATTGCATTTCAAGTTATTAAAATGCAAACCATTCCCTATCCACTTCTGAGTAGGTGCATTTATATCTAAGAGTAATTTGTAATTCCATGCTAAAATCTTTCCAAGGTCTGTGAAGTTCTTTAGTTAAATCTTATTTTAACTTATGTAACCTGATCTAAAACTTAATTATAACTAACTTTTACGCTTTGAGAGTAAAACTATCGGGAAAATAAGTGACCAAGGAGAAATTTCCTTTGACATATATTTATGTAGTAAAATTTGAGATGCACTATTTTCATTAAAATTGGTAAACTACTCGGATAATTGAAGGTTCTTAACACTGATAGATTTATTTTTAATATCATGTAATAGATATTACAAAACATATAACAATATATCAAATTGCATTCAAAACGTAAACATGTTTAAAAAAATGTTATGTTGGTTACATGTAAAAGTTTTCGTGAACGCGTAAAATTTCGTAATAAATAATACATACATTTGTTACAAAATGGAGTTAGATAATAAACAATGCAATTCAAACCAGAGAATTTGCATCCAATAACGTCATGTTTCAAGATATTTTTGTAAGGTTAGTTCATTTCACTACCTTAGTTCATTTAAATGTAAATTATTCACACATCATTAGTCTAGTGTATGGAACATGCACCAATCTGGGGCAAGCTGTGAACAAAGCGTGATGCAATGAACTGTTGTGTCAGTTGTGATGCGCAATTACCGAGACGAGCTTCTGTTACAGTTTGCACCTGTCTGTTACACGGAACTTGTAATCTGTTCGTGTAATGGGTTTATTTATATATTGAAGCAAATTTAATAAATCAATTATTATAAAAATTTATATGAAAGCTCTCCAAATGTATATTTTGAATTTAGAAAATATTTTTTATATATTTTTAGGACTTTAAATAATTTACTTAATAAATTTACTTTTACATAAGTAAAAAGCTTTTTAAATCAATCAGAAGTAATCGAATAGTAACTTTTTAATAAAAAAAATCTTCATCCGTATATTTTAAACATTAGTATAATGAATTTTGAGTTTAAATGAGCAAATAATCGATTATTTTTAAAATAACAAAAAAAAATAGATTATTTTTTACTTCAACTAGAAAACCAAATATTCTAATTAACAAACTGTCACACAGAAATTATAACTTTTAATGGCCTCCGGAGAGTAGTCTGTGTTTCTGTCATGTAACGCTATATAAGTTGTAGACAAACAAATTTACGAACATTTACGAGTATGTAACATTGTAATATGCAAAAGCTATACATAGTATAGAAACGTAGAAATAATGAAAAATACATATTTAATATTCACCACGATTTATAATTATTTTAATTGTTGCAAAAATTTCTGCAACAAACGTAACTTTTCAACTTTGTCTCATATTTAATATTCCTACGTAGACTCTTAGATATCTACTAACACGCCAGTTCAATTCTATCAATAAATATAAATATTTTATCCACAACAAAAGAATTTACTTCCTCATTCCTTATTCCTAATTCCGTTTCATCTATAGTTAAGTCTGATGAAGTCATATGTTTTTGTGTATTGTTTGAGCAATTTCGACAATCCTATCCAGGAAACAATTGAGTTTAATAAAAAATATGTTTTTTACAACACGGTGTTAGCGAGGACTTTAACTTTGGGATTGCTTTATCCTTACTCTTATGACGTTAGAATTTTTTTAATATTGATAAATTTTATTATATAACCAAAATCTTTAGAAGAGAAGGAGACTTTCTACATTATAATTAAACGTGTAATATATCACATGTAAGATTAATTAATTGTTCTTGTAAATAATTAGTATACGTAGTTGCCACGATCCCGGTCGAGGCCGAGAAACGATAAATAACAAGGCCTCAGTCCCAGTTCTGACAAGTTGGTGGTTGTATTCTCGTAATGTTCTGTTTGCTTCATATATTTATTTATATTGGTCGTAGAATATACTGTTCTCGTTCAAAATAAAATAAACAAATTCTTAATGTTTAAGTTTTATTTATGAATTTGTTTCTCAGAGTTATACCTTGTATATTGTAATATCGGAGCAATTGCTTTTAAGGTCTAATAAATGTTTAATTTATTGACGACACGGAGGTGTCGAGAGGACACAGAGGTAAAGGTGTAATTCAATATTGCTACATCTCCTAAGATCATTCCGAAATTTAGTTGAATTTTACTGTATTATTAACTTTAGTAAAACAATCGTACATGTGTTCGTGGGTTTTTGTTTTAAAATTTTTCATGGTTGGCGTTTAAAGTTAGTGTTGGATGACCCATGTCAGGGCAAAAAGCGAAATTATAACTACAATGAAGATATCTGTTTAATAAAACAATAAATTGTATTTTCTGTAGATATATTTTGTAATAATAATGAAATATATTTAACAAATAAATATTTATTCTTCATTGATAAAAAATATTTAACTGTTAAATCTATCAATGAAGTAACAAGTAAAAATATGTTTTTTTGATAAGCAATTCAGCATATGCTAACGAGTGACTAGTTTAAATACTTCTTTCTTAATGTAAAGTTTCAGACATTAATGTCTAGGATAACTAACATTTAATACATTTATAGAATTCCATGGCCTTTGATCAAAATGTTGAAGAGTAATTGTAAGGCGAGAGCTTTAAGTAATTTATGCGACGAGAATTTCACCGGCTTTCAGTTCAGCCGTGTGGGGTCGCTATGTCAACAGGGACTACTAAAAGTGATATAACATTACTAACTACCCTTCAACATAACTTATTACTAGGGGCGCCAACAAACCCTCAATTTCGACTCGCTGCGCTCGCGAAATCTTGGGTGCCGTTTGCATGTTGAGCGAAGCGAGCCCAGTGTATTCACTCATTGTTTCCCATTGACTTCAATGGGTTATCAGTTTTTTGACATGACATTTAAAAAAATAATAATTTTTTTTCACTTTTTTCACATTTTTTTTTTCTAAAAACCATCACCTAATGTGTGTCTTTTAGTTTGCAAAGTTTCATCATTTTCCGTCAAGTAGTTTTTAAGCCAATTCGTGACAAAGAATGCAAACAGTCTCCAGTAAAACGCTCCGCTCACTTCGTTCGCTTCGCTCAATAAATTATATGTATATAAATAATATAAAATGTCCAATGTTATAAAAGGTCAAGTATAGCCAAAGCCAGAGATTTCTATGAACGTACTCATTACAGTTTCTCTAAAAGTATTAGACGTAGAGGTTTGAAATTTCGTAAAAATTTTGTTTTTGCAAAGTAGATATCGGGTAAGATAATTTCAGAGTTTAAAATGAAAAATATAGATAGTTCGTATAAAACCTGTCCAGAATTTTTTTATTGACATGTTAAAAATACCGAGAACAGCTTTTTATTACTAAAAACAAGCGAGAACAGCTAGTTCGAATAAAATAGGACTAATATCTCCTAAATGTCCGTTATATTTATAAAAATACGATACATTGTTCTACTTACATCTCATTAAAGTGACATTAATAAAGGAAAACACATTTAAGCCTCTTTAACAGTTCCTATTTCTTTGTTTGGGAACATCTGTGTTAAGCGTTAAGGTTTAAAATGAACATGAGCACTAGGCTGAGCTTACTCGATCCAAATAACAGCGGCAAAGAGAGAGATAATGACTTGCAAATTGCATTTAGGGTTATTAAAATGCAAACCATTTCCTATCCACTTCTAAGTAGATGCATTTATATCTAAGAGCAATTCAAATATTTTTCTAAATCTTTCAAAGGTCTATTAAGTTAAACGTTTAAAATTTAAAATTGTGTCACATAATCTAAAACTTAATTATAATAAAGATCTACGCTATGCGGCTCAAAGTCTTGGAAAATAAGTGACTAAGGAGAAATTTTCTTTCGAATACGTTTTTGTAGAAAAGTTGCGATGCCATATTATATACATTTTTTAATTAACAAACTTCTTGAATAACTGACGATGCTGAATACTGATAGGTTTATTTTTATCATGTCATAGATATTTTAAAATATAATATTATTTATATAATTATTTAAGGATGATATCAAATTACAATAAAAAATAATCTATAAAAGGAAAACATTTAACCAATTTTATCACAGTTACATGTAAATATTCGTGAACAAAATATTTCAATATAAGTTATACAACTATCATTCGTTAGCAAAATAAACAATGGAATTCAAAACCGAACAACCTGAACATTTGCATCTAATAACGCGATGTATCACTATCTATATATAATTTGTAGTGACCTTAGTTCATTTAAATGTTAATTATTCACACATCATTAGTGTGGTGTATGGTACATGCACCAATCTGGGGCAAGCTGTGAACAAAGCGTGATGCAATGAACTGTTGTGTCAGTTGTGATGCGCAATTACCGATGAGCTTCTATTACAGTTTGCACCTGACTGTTACACGGAACTTGTAATCTGTTCGTGTAATGGATTTATGTATATGTTATTATTTAAGCTTTCCGAAAGCATTTTTAAGTTAAGTAATTATTTTATAAGCTTTTAGGACTTTCGATAATTTTTTAAACTAATTTAGCTTTTACATAATTAGAAGAAAAGATTTTGCAGTCCTTCAGATTGAATCGGATTGTAACTTTTATATAAAAATTCTTAATCCTTAGTTTAATGAATCAAAAGGTATTAAGATTTAAAATGCCAGAAACTGATTCTTTTTTATATGAATTACAAAAAAAATATATATTAACTTTAAATCCAAAGATTCTAAATAACAATCTGACACACAAACCATCACTTTTAATAGCCTCCGGAAAGTTGGCTGTGTTTCTGCCGCGTAACGATACAAATTTGTGAAAAAGAAATTTACTTTTACGTTATATTATAATATACTAAAGCTACAATAAGCTACAAAACAGGAATAATAATAAATATATATTTAATATTAATTAGGTTTTACAATTATTTTAATTGTTGCAAAAATACTATTACAAAAATAACTTTTAAAAGTTTTCTCTTAATTCAATTATTATTAGGTGTAAACGTTAAACGTGAAATCAATTATTAGAAAAATATTGTGAGATGGCTTTGGAACAACTTTATATTTTAAATAAATAAACATAATATACAATAAATGCAGGGGCGTAGGAACGAAATTTTTACTGGGTGGGCAGGTTTGAAATCGCACCCCCCCCCCCCTAGTTTTTAATAATGTCAAAGAAAAAAATAGAAAAGGTCCATTTTGTCGTGAAAAGCGACCTTTTTGCCTCTAAAATGGTTTTGAACAAATTTCCATTGAAACAATAAATGTTCAATTTCAAAATTGTAATCCTTTGAACAAAAAGTATGGGTGGGCAATGCCCACCCTGGGAAATTTCTGGGTGGGCAGCTGCCCACCCTGCCCACACGGTTCCTACGCCCCTGAATAAATGTATGTGTTTTGTTCATATTTTCTTATATCCTATAATAAAATTAACTTAAAAAATGTATTAATTTTCTTTCAATACCCACATTATGTAGTCATTATGTAGTCATTATGTAAATATGTTTGCTATTTCTAATTCAGATTCCTTAATATTTGCCGATCCAGCACTGTTACTAAATATCTCCAATACGCAGCTAAACGCTAATACAAATTAGAAACTATCTAAATAATGATCAATCAATCCATCAACGATCAATTTTATTATAGAAATAATCCCTTCACATTGATATTATAAAATAAAAATTTGTTCCCTCTCACGTAAGAAATAGACATACAAATATATATATATAAGCACGTTGAAAAGCAATTAAGTCAATCACTACAAATTGCCCGTCCATTCCCCACTTACTCGGACAGACAGACACGCATAGATAATCGATCAGACGCACGGAATGCATGCACTATATATATATATATATATATATAATATTGTAGATTCTAATATTATCATACAATACTACTAAATTACTGTCATTTTATAGAAAAAACTTAGACTTTATATAAAAGTATTCGGTTACATTTGGTTTGATTTAAAACTTTTTTATCTTTATCTTTTATCCGTCACCAAAATTATTTTGAATTAAATTGTCTATAACAATTCTTATAACATAAAAACGGTATTAACTCTAAATTTCATGAATATAAGTATAAAATTTAATTAGATATATTATTTTTAGCTTAAACAAAATTTTCTTTGTTCACATAACAAATTTTCTTCCCTAATCTCCATAAAAGTTGTCCCTAATTAGCCTTTGAAAGGCTTTGTTTACCCACATGCTATGTAAAGGAAAGAAATCCTCAAAAAACCCTTTTAAAAGATATGAAATTAATTGTATCAAGTTATTTAATAAAGATAAGTCGGGATATCAGATGACAATATCTTTTATTAAAAAGACATTTCGTAATTTAATAAATTGCTTTCATATTACGCTCCGCTGGGGTTTTTATTATATTATATGAGATAATTAATTTATGATACAGTCATTTATTTCTATATATATATTCAGGTCTACTATATATATATAATAAAACTAGCTGTGCCTACGGCTCCGTTCGTGTGTAGCGTAACTTATAACATCGGTTATCCATTAGTAAAAGTAGTGTTCAAATTCATCCAGCCGTTTCAGAGATCACACACAAACAGACAGAAAAAAATGTTTTTTTATATAAGTACCATATTTGCTTTCATTGAAATTATTGAAAAGCTGTTAAATTTGAATTACAAACATACACCAATTGTATTTATATGTATAGATATAGAATTTAAAGTTATGTAATCAAAATAAAGTTAATCTTAATAGATGGATCAATGTTCTATAAATAGCATATCGGGAAAGCTTACGTTGGAAATATATTTTTTCATATTGGTATGCAAATCGGGAGAATCGTTTACATGGATTCTCTCTGATTGAATACTTTATTAATTTGGGTAAAATATTAGAGAAATCTCATATTGTAAGCTATTACGAATACTCATATTAGCTTAATCTAATGACGTAGTGATTTGTAACGCTATTAAAATTATTTTAAATGCTTTTTCATAGGAAGTCATATAACCATTTGGTTTGAATTCATATCGGTTTATGTCGACTGGTTCTTACATTATTTCTTGCAGCTATTACAGGTTTTAAATGGGAGTGCTGGATGTTGAAACAGAATTTCTTCCTTTTTCCTACTCCTTTATTAAACCCCATAACCACAAGCTAGCAAAACATTTAATCTTTATCTTTTTAGACATGTTTAAGACTAAAAAGATAGAAGGCATTAGTTAGCTCATTGAATGCATATCCAGAAATCAACTTAAGAAAAAATTAGATTAAATTGTTCTTACCTTTATAATCATAAAACAATGGTTTGAACAGTAATGTATGTTAAAGGTTGTTAGAAAGTTTAAATTTAAGTTGTAAGCTCGGGTGACCATTAAGCCAGGTCGTGGAAGGACAAAGAGTGGATTTTACGGGTTATGTTACTGTCATTTGTATTCTCCACATAATATGTATTTTACAGCGTCATGCTGAAAGTAATGATTTATGCTGCAGTCATATTAATTATTTCATTTTATTGCTCCTGATAAAAATTAATAACAAAATCACTCATTATTGTATTTGCTAATACATAACGTTTGGTTCATGTACATTTATTATTTGTTTATATTATGATATGTTTATTAGTTAATTATTTAATTCAATATATCTCACATATCACAAGGTTCCAATATGTATAAATTAACTCTGAATCTATCGTGAGGGTCGTATATACTTGAAGAGCTCTCGACCAATCAATACCAAAAATAAGAGCATACTATATCAAATGTGTTAAATAATATTGTCATATTTAATTATATGATAAATCAATGATAAATCGTCCCTTAAAATAACAAATCACTTTATATTTTCGACTAAGGTAAATGTCAAAATAAGTATCTCTTCGTAAAAAAGGTCTATTACACTCGTATCACGCTGACAGCTGACTGAATCTTATTATCTCCAGAGAATCGGCATAAGACATCAAAAGAAACGCTGATCAACATGTTATATTAAAAAAATATTTTCCTCAATACGTATTGTAAGTAATGATAATAAAATATTAATTTATTAAACAAGTTTTTATTTATATTTATTAAGTTATATTAATTTACTTATTTGTATTTATTTGTCTTAGTTCAATAAAACACCATTTTCAATATTTTCTTTAAGATTCATTATATCTACTTATTATTAGTTTAATCTTTAGGATACTTATTTCTTTTTTCTGATGTTTCCGACATTGAGGATGGGCTCCTCGAAGCCAGCTTTTCTTAATTAACGTCCGACTTTTGCTCGATGGTTAGTGACATTTGGAAAAAAGTTTATGTATTCTTATTATAATTATCAGATTTTTTGTTAATTACTAATGTAATGTTCAAAAAAAGGTTTTTTTTTCCTTTTAACGTCTTTTCTATTTTTACCGTTGTTTCTAGTTTTCTTTAAATGTGTGATTTTATAAATCTTTAGGGACATTTCTATTGTTTGTATTTCTATTGTTAAATTGGATTTGTCTTTGTAACAATTCTTATTTGTAATTCGTTCGCGTGAAATGTTTTTTTTTTAATAAAAGTAGTCTAAGTTAATTCTGTTAACATTAGCTATCCGTGAAAGTTCTGTTAAAATCGGTCCAGCCGTTTAGAGATTAGCCGGAACAAACAGAAAGACAGACACAGAACAATTTTAAAAATATGGGTTAAGAACCGTATATACTTTCATATACATTTAGTGAAAAACTGTTTGAAATTACAAACAGACACTTAAATATTATTTATATGTATATAGTGTCACCCAAACATACATATATTTGGGGATTCTTTGTTTAATCAAGACCTACTTAACAGGTTTTAATGACATTAAGAAAGCTTTTAAGTTCCTCCAGGAGATCGACTCCTCAGATGTAATATTATTATAATTTAATGTATCAAAATATTCAATAAACCAGAACCTTCAAACCGAAATTTTACATAAAACCTAGTTATATCATATTCTTTTAAAATATTTTAAAAAAGTTTTTGTTATTAACTATCCAACAAAACTTCTAGAATTAAAAGCAATTAAAAAATCAAAAAAGTTTTCACTCACCGATCATTCTTCGAACGACGAAAATCACCCGTTATATAATAGTAAAGTTTCAAACACTTTTCAGTTAAATAAAGTTAAGATGGAATTTCAAAGAGAAGTTGAAAGTTATAGAAAGAGAAAATCTAAATGTTGTCTATAGAGAACAAAGAGATGGGCATGTTCTCTCTCTGAGGAAGTATACAGTGTGGATGTCCCGAAGCGACTGAAGTATCCAGGAAGGGTTTTCCAGTTTTCAATCGGGCATTTTCTCGACTCTCATGGCGCGCATGGTTTTTGTGGAACAGCGCCATCTAGTTCAAAACTGTAGCAACGTTAGTGCAAGTGTTTCATTAGATCATTTTTCGAGAAACGTTGCTTAGAGAAGTAAATGAAAAGAGGGAGCTTTTAAGAACAAGGACAAATATTACCTTCATATTTTATCAGAGGGCGCTTGAGAAAAAAAGACATTCTTCAAACAAAATCATGTATAATGTAAACATGCATATATTCAATTACAATGTAAAATAGGTAGGTAATATAGATACACATTTTTCTGTTAAATATACGTAAACCTATATGGGTAGTCTGTTAGTAAGTAATAGCTATTCACAAAGTCTTACAAACTTGCAAAACGCATGCTCTATTTTTAAAGATTGACTGGATAATCTTTTTTTTCCAATTTAAGAAATATCTAACTTAAAAGAATCAAGCAAATGAAATGCAAAGAGGTATACTTTAAGTAGAACCCTTCGTATCACCGCTCTTTAAGAACGCTATTCTATGTGCTTCGTCAAATATCAATGTTTTGAACAATGTTCAGTTTTGTGGTCATCTAGCAGAAACAACAACTTGCTTTATACAAAGTACAAGTAAGATTTCAAAAGAAGTACTGTTCTCATGTCTGGGCCAGATTTCTCCAGTATCAGCATCTATCATTTGACAGTGAAGAATCATTCGGATAGTCGACGACTCTTACTGTGTAAAGACTAGATCGTTTAGCGTTGTGTAGGGTCGTCACATCTTTGTGTCCTGTACTGCATTTACGAGGGGAGGTCCAAAACTTCGTGGAATGGAGAGGGTGGAGCGGGGGTAGGGGCGCTCGTTTGGTGTTATATGAATCGGAGACTCATCATTCGTATAAATACCGAGTTTAAACCCGATTGCGTCATTCGTTTACGAACGAAAATTGAACACCGCGCTGTGATAAAATTCCTTACCAAGCAAGGAAAGAATGCTCAAACCGTTTTGAATGAAATGGGAGTCGTTTATAGGGAACAGTGCCCTAGTAAATCAATGATTTACAACTGGCATAGTCTTTATAAACATGGTCGAGAGTCAATTGAAGACGACCCCCGCTCAGGAAGGCCAGTTGAGGCCACCACATCGGACATCGTCGAAAAAGTGGAGAAAATTGTACTAGAGGATGCCCGTTTGAAGAAAAAACAATTATCGACATTAGTTGGAGTATCACATATCATCATTTTGTGAATCCTACATGATCATCTGTGTATGACAAAAGTCAGTGCAAGATGGGTATCGAGAATGCTCACGCTATTTCAGAAAGAGCAGCGCGTCGATGTGTCAAAGCATTTTTTGGAGTTGTGTGGAGATAAACCTGCACAGATTTTGGACCGAATTGTTACGGGAGATGAAACATGGGTTCATCACTTTGAGCCTGAGTCCAAACAAGAATCCATGCAATGGCGTAAAGAGGGGACACTTTTGACGGAAAAGATAAAACATATTTTTATAGTGGTTTAGAAAAATTAATTCATAGGTCTAATAAATGTATTGAGCATAAGGGTGATTATATTGTAAAGGAAAAATAGTTTTGTTGTTTTATTTTATTTAGATCCCTTTCATTCCACGATTTTTTGGACCTCCCCTCGTATCATGAGAGTGTTCCGGAGACCTGTACACCACCCACATGCAATACCAATCCTATCACCTGCGTGGCGTTCGTCAATAGAGAGGTCTCAAGGTACGTTTTGACACGTACCGCCAAGATGTGGAACGAACTTCCTTGTGCGGTCCTTCCAGATACATGGGTACCTTCAAAAAGCATGCCCACTCCACCCATATTATATATAATAAAAATTTTAGTATAATCTTTTTTCGTGACACTCTGATTGGAATTCCACGATTACTTTTCTGTCTCTCTTATCTATGTCTCTCTGAATGTCTCTTTTTAACCTTTTGCCCCATATTGATTTTATAATTCTTTTAGAATAATAAACGCAACAATTTTTATCACAGCATGCTTAATTTAATACGTAATATCTTGAAACTTTACTAATGCTTTAAGAAAATCTAATGGGTTTTATAAATACAATATATATATATATCAATTTTTACATTTACTTAATACAAGTAAGAGTCTTACATTTCCAAATTGCTAGAAGAAAATCTCTCCACAATACTACGTCTGATATCATTACAGTGTACTTTCAACAAAATATATTTGTCTTTTAGTTTTAATGAAATTACTGTTTCTTATAGACAAGTTTTGTTGGTGTTTTGAGTTTTTTTACATATATAACATTTCATATTTAAATTCTTTATCACTTTAAATAAATTAAGAAATAAATAAATGAGATTTTCAAAAACAACGTAAAGCAAAATGCAATAATAAATATAAATCTGTGCAAATATAAAATATTCGAAACCACACACATATACTTTGGTTTTCTAAATTATAACTGATAAGTAAAAATTTAAATTTATATATATATTATATTATTCAAACACGTTTTCCACTTTGTAGTTTTTTAATAAAAAGTTTTTTTTTAGTTTAAATGTTTTTTTTTTTTTAATCTTAATTTATTAGATTAAGGTCATTTGGCATTAATAACTTCTAGGGGCGGTTTATCTTTATTTTGGACCTCGTCACCGTACACCCAAAATAATCATAAAAAGAAAGAAAAGGATTTATCTTATTTTTCAACCAGAGCTTCCGTGGCAATTTCCTTTTCCTCAAGAAGGTAACCTAAAACTAGCCCAAGTTTGCAGTCATTTGTCGTCATCATCAGATCAGTTCAATATTGCATTGTCACTGAACTTAGGTAATTGCTAAATTGCAAATCACTTTAAAACCATGCAACATTATTTGCAATTTTTTAAGAACGACGTATTAACGTACGTATTTTCCTTATATTATTTTTATTTTGGGATATTTGTTCTGCTTTATTAAATCAATAAAATTATTATTTATAGAATTATTATATCTTTTTCCGGGATAACCTTTGAAACCACTGAACTAGTTTGGATAAATAGTTACAATAATTATAGGACTATTCAATTTATTAAATTAATTGTATTTTACCACGTTTTACTTAGCTCGTCTTCGTCACGTCTGTTTGTTTGTGGCGATCACATCTTGCAATCGAAATTTCACCCACTTTCCAGCTCGCTAGCGCGCTGAAATTTTCAGGATCGCTCAGAAGTCGATGACAATGCAATATTCAAGCATAAAAAAATCTAAAAGTAGAAAATAATTATTATAATAATTAAAAAAAATTAAAAACCCAAGTTTTACAAATGCACTCAAAAGAAGAAAATAATTTTGCCCCATGGCAGCTCTGAGCTCCACGTCTGCCTCACTCCATCATCCCTCCTGCAGCTGTTACCTTAATTTGTGTTACTCGTAATCTTGTACTAAGCTGAAGACTGAAAACGTGGGGCGCATCATTTGGTGATTTGGCTTATACATGTGTATTGATTAGTTCTAGGTGGTTTTAAATTTTTTGTCAATTAAGAGTGAATTTCTATGTATGCGTTATCAAACGTTAGGCAAGGCAAGGCAAGGCTGTTAGAGTTAGAGAGTAAGTTAAGTTTATGAGATTCATGGGAATCTTCCATCAATGAGTTTGTATGAGATGTGTGGATGTTTAGTCTAGGAGTAAAAGGAAAATTCTTAGATGTAACTGAGTCGAAAGTTATAACAAAATTCTGTTCAAAATAATAATAAAACTTATCTAATTTTTTATTTCATCATTTTGTTGTTTAGCAATGGGAATATTTTTATATCTACCACCAGTTCAAGAAACTATCCTGCTCTGACAAACACTTATTATTTATTTAATTACATATAAATAAAATTGATGCGTCTGTTTGTAATTCCATATTAACATTTCACTAAATGCATATGAAAGTATATACGGTACTTATAAAAAAACAATTTAAAAAATCCTACTTTGTCTGTCTCTCTTGAGCCCCTTTCTTTCGGCCTCAGCCATTGGAAAAAGTCTCAGCATATCGGTGGGAAGGCACAGGCCCCCTTTTTCGGGGGACGGCCGCGGGTTCGTTGCGGGTAGTTTTTGTATCGCAGAGTGGAACTTGGAGTGGCCTCGTTGTAGGGCGTTGGAGACGTTGGAGACGTTAGGTTTCAAAGTTTCTTCCTGTCTAGTTATTCTATGAGGACTGCTTCGGGGGGGAGTTTCTCCAAGCAACAGACGATGCTCGGATTGATCTTCTTTGAGAGTGAAACCACAGTCTTGCTCGATCGTTAGTCGCGGCTTGGAGGGTTCCCTACTAATGCCTCTTTCTTGATGGACTCGGCTGACCAGCGTGACCGGCGGTAGAGACATGTCGGACCCCCTCTTTGAGTAGTTGTCTTGCGTGGCAGTTGTGTATTGGTAGTACATCCCTGCGAACCCGCTGGGTCATGCTAGGGCCAGTTCCAAATAAGGTCCATCTTTTAAAACTTCTCGAACTTAGTATTTATATCAAAACAGACATCATGCAATCCTTCCCCAGTAACCAAACATAAAATTCCACCGAGATTTATTGCTTTTTTATGGCCATTTCGCAGTTGCTCTTTATATAACCTCAAAAGCGATCGAAGAGCGTCAATTTATAATATGTAATTATTGATTTATTTGTTTATTGTTAGTAATAAAAATCGCTTATTATTTAATAATTCTGATATAGTATTGTTGAAAAACTTTCTAAAAGTGCATTGAAACGGTAAGTAATGGAAATTATTGGTTTTTAACTCATTTTTTTAAAATTTCTACGGGACATATCTAATAGCCTCACAAGGTCCATATTGATGGCTCCTAATAAGGTCCGGACCTTGTTAGGGTTACGTTTTAAGAGTACTTTCGAAACAAATTTACCTATTGGTTTTACGTTACTAAGTAATAAAATACATAAATGAGAAGTAAATAAATATATTGAATATTTGTTTATACTTATTTATAGTGTAATCTACAATAATTTTAATTAATGTTTTTAAACACCGAATAAGGTAAATACTACAATTATAGAAGTGTATCCAATAGATATAACACTTCATTACATGTTGTTAGGTAACAAGGTCCAATGATTAAGACGGGAAAAACATGACTGACTATAACTCATATACATTTTCTAAGACTTTATAAGGGCCACGACACTAATTTCTATGAATTTGTTTTCTTATACGAAAGCTATCAACTTAAATAATTTAAAGTCATTGATATGTTTGTTGATATACAATGTCTAAAATTGTGCAGATAATTGTGGACCTTATTAGGAATCCTAGTGCCCAATAAGGACCAGAGACTCCATATTAAAAACTTTTATAAGGAACTGACCACTATGGCTTGTTTATCTGACAATGATGTCTTACATATTAACAAACATCCCAAAATTTATTTATAAGTATTTTCAAAAACCCTGCAGTAACTAGATGGCTCAGTGCGTAATTACGCACAGACGTAAGCAATGGGAAAATAAATAAAATGAATCATATATTATTTTATTTTATCAAATGCACGTCATGTCATCTTTATGACGCGTAACTAACTATTGCGGTATCTAAACACCCGCGTCACTTCTACACTTTAATGATGTAATGTTGTGATTATTCACTACTTGTAAAAGGTTTGTGTGTGTGTGTGTGTGTGTTTGTGTGCGTGTGTGTGTAAATAAAGTTTATAGTCAGGTCAATCAATTTTTTAATGCAATTTATAAGATATCATCCGAAATGACTCACCTCTACAAAATGATTTATTACATTTTTAAGCCTATTTCATAAGCTTTAAAAGGATACCATTGACGCTGCTGACGCTGGAAAGACAGATGACAGCTGGGAAGATAGATGAACGCTGGAAAGACAGCCGAGGGCGACGGCCTAGCAAGCCAAGCTCGGGAATTTCGTTTAAAGCTAAAAGTCCAAATAAGAAAAATACCCCTGGGACAGTCCGAGAGGAGGGGCGGAAGAACTGTCCATCGGTTGATATTAACGGAAAAAACGGCGCGAAAACGGAATTGAAATGCCTTACGTGCGGGAAAATTTACAAAAGACGAGCTTGGTTCATTAAACTTCTCAAAACAGACGATGGTGCTGAAGCGCGGCAATCGCTGGTAATATCTTCAGTTTTCACTTCGGATAGAGTTTACCCTCATATATCCGATGGTGAGCCGTTGAATGCGAATCACCAGGAGTCCATGAGCATCCGGACGCGTCTTAGCATTCCCAATATTAAACAATCGACATGGAAAATACACGACCAAAATATAGCGGACCTGTTAGAGCACCCGGACTCAAACCAGGTACTCGACGCGCAAGTAGAGAAACTACAAAATACTATTTTTGACTACTTCAATGAGCACTGTCCACCTTCGAATCGTTGTGCTCACAAGTATAAAGAAAACGCTTTTAAATTGAAAATGAGAAGGAAAAAAAGAGACATCATAAAGAAACTTCGTAGGGCCAAAGCCATGGGCGACAACCAACTTACTCACCAACTGTCTAGGGCATTAAGGCCAATTCTTAAATTAATACAAGGCATATCACAACAATTAACGAAAAACCATGATAGCTTTGACCGGGCAATACACGAAGTAGACTTTGGTAAAAGTCCTTTTAAGTACTCTAAAAACATTTTCAAAGACAAAAAAGGTAAGCTTCTCTTGACCAACGAGCAAATTTTTGATTACTATAAAAGCACATACGAAGTGTTTAAAAATCAAAGGCTGTATGGGGATCCCAACGAACGAAAACCTGAGAGTCCTTCCATAGATTTTCATGTCAACCCACCAACTTTGGAGGAAATCAATACAATAATTAAAAAGAAACCATCTAAGTCAGCACCAGGTCCGGATGGTATCCCTTATATAGTTTATAAAAAATGTCCGTCGATTCATAAACATCTATTGAATATATTCAGTAAAATCTAGTCAAGAGGAGAAACACCGGTAACATTCGGAAACGCTCTTTTTGTCCTCATTCCCAAAAGCGACAATGTCTCGGATCCTAGGGACACTAGACCGATAGCTCTAACAAATACAATATCTAAATTTTTTTTTTCTTTTTTACAAACAAAAATGACGCAATTCATGATAAATAATAAATATTTCGGGCCTAATCACCAGAAAGGGTTTTTGACTGGCATTTCTGGATGCCTCGAACATAACACATTACTATCGGAAAGCCTTAAAGATGCCAGAACTGGTGAAAGACAAATAACGGTATGTTGGATAGACTTAGAAAACGTTTTCGGGTCGGTACGACATGAACTGATGATGTTCGCGCTAAGGTGATATAACTTTCCAACGTTAGTTAGTAACATGATTGCATCATATTATTCAAAATTAAAATTTTCCATAACCACAAATAAAAAATATTCCAAACCATTAAATTACAACATAGGTTTATTTCAAGGTTGTTGTATTTCTCCAATTATATTTAATATAATCATCAATATTTTAATAGATAAATTAATTAAAAATGAAAAGAAATGTGGTTATTAGTTTAAGTTGTATAATAAATAGACAGAATCGATACTAGCATTTGCAGACAATCTCGCGATACTGACACGTAATCCAAAACAATGTCAGCTACTTTTAAATGTTGTGGAGGATTTAGTTGCTTGGACGGACGGATTGAGGACAAAATCAAATAAATGCTACAGTCTATGTCTGGGCAGGCGGAACACCACCATACCTGTTACGATCCGGGTCTTATAATAGGCGGTAAGTGCGTTACTACGATTACCGTCGCAGCTCCGTTCAAATTCTTAGGTAAAAAAATCGATTACCAAGGGCGCACTCCATCGTTAAATTCAATAATCGATAGCTTTTTGAATGATCTGAAAAAGGTAGAACGTCTAAATTGGCTATTTAGACATTTAGATAGGCCGTCTAAATTGGCCTTTACTTGTTTACGATATCAATAAGACCCTTTTGTTGAAGTTAGATGCAAGCGTCATAAGGACATTGAAGTCATGGCTCGGGTTAGCGCATCCAGCGGACTCTTCTGCCTTATTTAGAGACCGACACAATTTTGGGTTAAAATTAAAGAAACCATCGGAACTCTATAAACACCTAAGAGTGACCAAAAGACATATCATCTCAAAATCGAATGATGATACTATAACGTCTCTCCCAAAAGATAAAATTGCCACAGATCTAGAGTCACGACTTCAATTCTATAAACAATTTATGATAGGTGCTCAAACAAATAAATCAGGGCTAGGATCAAGTAGGAAACAACAAGACTTAGAAATAACAAAATCCTTTATTCGACAAGATGAAAACGATAATTACCGGTTGCGCGCGATGAGTCTAGAATTGCAAAATGAATGGGTGACCATAGGAGATTTTTGTATTCAGCTAGCTTTAAGATGGCGCACCCTGCTTCATGATTGGTCCCCAGCATTATTAAAATTTTATCTAAATGCATTCCAAATGACTCTCCCAGATCAAAGTAACTTAGTAAGATGAGTGGGGGAGGCAGTAGGAACCGCGAGACACTTGCTAGTAGGGTGTAGGGTACTTTTAAATAAAGGTAAAAACTCGCGTTGCCACGATAAAGTATTAGAAATCATACGAGAAGCGGTTAGTCTTTCTGTAGCAAGAGCGCAGAGGGGTATAACAACCACCAAAAATCAGTAGAGTTCGTAAAGGCAGGTTCGTCCAAAAAATCAAAATTAAAACCTTATTCCATCTTGGACGCGTCTCCTGATTGGACTCTCATGATGGACACGTATGAAAGGCAATACAAAATCCCCGGGGATGTTTGTGTTTTGTCATCTAGGCCGGACTTATTCCTGTACTCAATACAACTAAGGCGCGTTATACTTGTGGAGCTTACTGGACCCTGGGAAACAAACATACCCAAAGATCATACATTTAAGCTTAACAAGTATTACGAACTGTGTAACGAACTGATCAGGAATAAATTTATAGTTAATTTGTACGCTGTAGTAGTAGGAGCGAGAGGTATAACAGCAAAATCTCTCTACAATTTACTTAAGGATCTCGGCCTTTCTAGAACGATCATCAGTTCATTTCTGGAACGTATTTCAAAGGCGGCTTCAGTAGGTTCTTACGATATTTGGTTATGTAGGGAGAGGAGCGTAAACAGTGAAGGTGAGCGTGTATGCGCATAGTAAAGGGGCCCCTACACCTGGGTCACAAGTCCCAGGTATTGTTTGCGCTCCTCTTCTTTCAACGCGATGGGCCCGGCACCCGCACGGTAAATCCTTGGAATGCTAAGAAGCTTCTTCTCTCTCTCTCAAAAATCTGGAATCAGCAGATTAGCTCAGATTTAGTCAACGAGCGACTTCTCGCTAGCTAAAGCCCTGTTGTGCCAAAAGGACAACTTGGGCGACTTCTTCTGGTCTTATATCCGAAGTGGCGGCGAATTGGTAATCGTATCTTGCGGAAATGTGTGCAGGTGAACTTCTGATAAGCGACTAATAAGGGTGCGTTGCGTACGGGGGTTTATATAGGGGGTTGCATAGCGCAATTCGTTAGTACTGCAAGGATTAAATTTTACGAACTTACGTTCATATCACAATATTTTCAATAGTGGTGATTGGATTAAAATGATAAATGTGTTAATTTAAAATTAAAATAATAGGCTTTTATAAGAAGATACATTTTATTTATTTTTTAAAATAAAAACACACTTTTGTTTATTTTGTATGGGTGAGTCGATTCGGCTGCACGTTTCAATTTTTAACTATTTTATTTTATATTTAAGATATTTCAGCCGAATTAGAATATATTAGATTATTATTTATTTTATTCTATAAATCTATACACATAAATAAAACTGATGTGTCAGTTTGTAATTCCCAATTAACAGCTTTCACTTTTCGTATGAAAGTATATATGTACGGTATACTTACATTAAAAAAACAATTCTTAAATTTTAGTCTGTCTGTTTGTTACGGCTAATCTCTGAAACGGCTGGACCAATTTTAATAGGACTTTCACTAGCGGATAGCTGATGTTATAAGGTTAGGCTTGGGCTACTTTTAATCTTGTAAAACATAATTCGAAGTCGAGGGCTCAACTAGTAAAAAACAAAATAATATTCAAATAACCAATTTATGTAAAAAAAAAAATTGATCATTCAGTATTGCAGACTGGAAAGTTCGGAAGAAAACTTTTTCTATAATGCAATAAAAAAAGTTAATAACGGGAAATTTTAACATGCTGGTTTTCAAACTGCCGTCTTAAAACTAAAATTTTGTGTGTATCTTTTTGTCAGGTTTAGATAAAGTGAGTGTTGGGTGCAAATAGAACCCAGGATTATTGTAGATAATCCGGGTGCTACTTGCACCCACCTCTACAGACTTATAGATGAAAGTGACAGTGAAAGCTATATGAGTAGCTCAGTTTGAACTCTATTTTAAATAAAAGGCAAAGTATATATAATCTTTTATTTAAACTCTATTGAATTGACAGCTTATTTCATTACAAAAGAGGGTGAAAATCATTGACCACATAGGTCACTCTTCTTCCTACATGACATCTCCGGGGTTCAGATGATACCCCATCCGGACATGACATAACTCCATTTCTTGTTATTTCCAAGTCAAAAGAATGCTTCGTGGGCGAAAATTAAACATTTTTATTTCGATCTACTTCAAGATACCTTTTTGAAATGTTTTAAAAACTCACCAGAAAGCATAAGTCTAGAGGTTAGAACGTAATATTCTTAGCTATAAATATTTTGTTACTTTTTTTCATTTCACTAATATTTTTAGGTACAGCCCTAACAGATAATACGTATCACTGATTATAAAAAGTAATTTTAATTAACAAACAACTCTGTTATTGATACCTTCCATAAATGTAAGAAGTCATTAAATAATAAAAAAATCTTCTAAACTAAATATCCCGGATTTTTGTTCGAAGCCTTGATAACAAGACAGCTTAAATTATTTAAGGTACATACAATATCATACATAGATTTAAATGATCAAAGATGCACAAGATACATTTACATACAGCACAACAGCATACAGCACAGCAGCATACAGCACAGCAGCATACAGCACAGCAGCATACAGCACAGCAGCATGCAGCACAGCAGCATACAGCACAGCAGCATACAGCACAACAGCATACAGCACAGCAGCATACAGCACAAGAAACATTTTGTCTAAGGATTGTTACTACATATGCTTATTATACAAAATATTTTACAAGAAATGACCTCAAAGAAATCCTAAAATCAAACAATAATCAGTTTCGTTATGTAAAGATAAATATATATTTTGACCCTAAAAAGGCACTAGTTTCAACTAAACAGACCGACACTTAAATTTTAATACTACACTGTGATTTAATAGTTGATAATGATATCAGGAATCTCTTTTCATTTCACAATATTGTTAATTTGGTAAATAAATTTAATTTTGCAAATAATTACGAAATTTGTTAATAAATATATATATTTTTCGAAATCTCAACTTGCACGTAGGTCCTAAATATAAATGTCTTAAAACACAAAACAATATAATTACTGTCCAGTGCAAGATATAATAATAATTATCAAATATCTTCTTGATATTTATTACGCCATATAAATCCGAGTTGTAAATGTGGAGTCCCTATCAGGTTATTTAATCGTCAATCAAACTGCGTGTAATAGCGAGGACAGTTGATAGCAATGGCGAGATGGCGACCTGAGCGGTCATATCGCGACGCAACTTCTCTATCAGCGCTCTCCTCCCTCCTTCTCCCTCCTCCCTCCTCCCTCCGCCCGGCCAGCGAGGCGCCCGCGAGCGGAATTCGCACGGCTCGCGTCGTCATTCAGTACACTAGCGACCGTTCCCGCTCGAGGACGACGCAGTTCCACGCGTAACTTAATACGCAGTTACGACTCACAGACCGCGTGCGCTTTTACTAACACCTCCTAAATAATTAGTTAAAACAACCCGCTAGTTAAGACAATTACAACAAAGTGCAAGTGATAACCGTTATCAGTGCAGAAGTTTCCACAAAGTGAAACGAACTTGATTTTTGTTGTTTCTGGATTGTTGATGATATAAGGACGGTTGAGCCACGTTACAAGGTTGCTGTCTTTGGACCGCCAGAGATGAATTGGAAAATCGGCGCGTAGTAGCTCACGTGGTGCTCGCCCCGCCCCCTCTCTTCGCTCCGCACTTATATTTAGCGAAAATCGCCTCTAGGGAGCGGCCCGACGCGCTTTGGCAGAAACATCACGCTCATCTCTGTTTATGAACCACGCCACATGTTATTGGCTTTGTAACAGCGATAAGAAGTTAGATAACCTTTGCGGATCACGGACCGGGCTTGAGAATTTCTGGAAAAAGAAAGAAAATAGCTGCCGGGGGACTGTAATGCTTATAAACAAAGTGGATACGCGGTGAACGCGGCTATCGGCACACCCACATATTTTAGTCCCTAAATAAGATGTCGTTACAAAGAGGTGTTTACCAGAGTCCATGGTCGTCTCAGACGGCCCTGTCAGAACTGGAGGGGATGGGGGAGCTGGAACCTTTAGGGGAACTGGGAGAAGTGGGTTTTGAGCCGCAAACGCGCGCTCGGTCCAACACGTGGCCGCTGCCAAGGCCAGAAAACTATATTGAACCAGACGACGGTGGCTCAAAGAAAAATTCCAACCAGAATCTAACTGGTAAATGTTTTGCTTCCAACACTAATGTTTACTAAACAAACAATTTACATTACTCTTTTGATTACTTTAATATAACACATTATTAAAAAGTAATATTTATGTGCCAACTGGTATACTAGTGATATTTGTCCACAAACCGTAATTATTCAAAAGTTAGCGTAATATAATCTACACATACCAAGTGTAATTTAATATTACAATGCAAACGTAGGTTATGTATCCATTTTGTTTATTAGTTAATTAATTATTTACATAAGATAAGTAGCAAGCAATGTAACATACCTATGTACTTTGATACCGAAATAGAATAGATTATTATATTTTATCTCCTACACTATAATATATTTGTATAAAGATATTTAATCAATGTAAATTCATACTTAAGCTAACTAATTTTCATCTTGTGAACTAATTCCTCTCATAATTAATAATTAATATACATACTTATAATTTAAAAATACGATATTTTGTTATTGATACAATTAAAAGATGTTTATATTATTCTAGGAGCTCCTCCACTGCCGTCCACATCAGGTACGAAGAAGAATTCTTCACGACGCAATGCTTGGGGGAATCTGTCCTACGCTGATCTCATAACACAAGCCATCACCTCATCTCAGGACAAGAGACTAACGTTGTCTCAGATATACGAGTGGATGGTCCAGAACGTGCCATATTTTAAGGATAAGGGGGATAGCAATTCATCTGCGGGATGGAAGGTAAGAAACATGAAATTGTAGGCATTTTTCCGCGAAAACTTCACTTGTTGAAAACTTTTCACAGACCCAATGAATCGCTTGGCGTCGAGCCATTCAGTCTACGAATAATATAATAATAATTGTTGCGTTTTATTTAAAATACTGTGATTTTAAACTCAAAGCTATTTTTGTGTGACGTTATTTGAAGTGTATTTGTCACTTAAAATCAATACAAGTTTAATATCCGACAATTAACTTCTTTATTGACAGAATTAACGTTCAAAATTTCGATGATTTTCCTTCTAGACTAACTGTAGTTTCTTATCTATAGATGTTTATGATAAAAAACAAGGAAGCGTTATAAACACTACCAAATTTTACGTAACTGATAAAAAACGGAATCATTACCGTATTTTCTTAAAACATAGTTTTTTATACATATATTTAATATAATATATATTATGTTATATTATCCTTATATATTTCCGTATATTATTTAATTTAATATTCCTACATTTCACATTAAATATTGACGTTTGTGAAACAGTGATCACCATAAAATGATTCTTCTCATTACGGGTCTAGAACCCTCGTAATTTAAGTCGAATAGTTTACAGAAGGGTTTTTGATAAGAGGTATCATAGTTACTCCTGACACTCCCACTTGATACACAAGTAATAAAAGATATAAATAAATAAATATTCCCTGCCAATAATAATTAACCCATACATTAACTGGCTTCTTTTCAACATCTCAGCTAATGATTTCCTAGTCTTATTTTATAACAACAATATACATATAAACAAAATAAACAATAAATTACATTAATATTAATAAAAAATCACAACTTCATTTTCGTTATAAGAAGGAAAAACCACATCTAGAAATATTGGTGTGAATTCTTGGTATAGTTTTTTGTCAAACTGCGCAGTAGCACCCGTTATCACAAGCCACACGACCGATATAAATGATAATAAAAACACTATTATACACTCAATTCATATGACACGAATCGTCGCGACGGCTAGAGAGGTATCCATTACAGTTATAGCTTAGATAACATTTAAAATTATCATACGAAAACAGCAATGGAACGCTAAAACCAAATAAAGTCATGTATCGTTTATCCTCATCGTGACGTAAGGAGACGTACGAAATGATATATTAAAAACTTGTGCCGGTCTAATTTACACGAAATAAAGTATTCAAAAACTTGTCCCAATATAATTTGCTTACCTTTTTGTGATAAGATTTCGTTACTTATTCAAAATGAATCTTAAAAGATCATCTCTGACTTAAACGACCTTCACTATGAAATCCGTGATTAATATTTATCCATATAATAGCTATTGGGGCGCCATTTTGAGTTAAACGATTCTGATTATTACGCCGTATGAAATAACGTTTACAATCGCATAACTCGAACCGTGTCATTGTATGCTTAAGTAATTAGCGTGTTGTATCGTGTATCACATTCCTACCACGGCTATTTGTGATAGGTGCGAGCGGGACGGAAATACATTTCATCGTAAGGTGAATGAATGGTACAGAAATCGACACGTGCTCCTTTATTTAGAATAAGGAAAAATAAATTTTATGATGCCAATTATTACAATTTGTCACAGGGTAAATTATTTGTCGTTATTCATGAGCGATACAATTGGTATATATTTTCTTACACCTATAATCAAAATAGACTGTGACCTTAAAAAAATACAGGCGTTTCATGATGGCTGCCTAATTATTATTATTTAAAAGAATGTTTTAAATTAATTATAATTATTAAAATATACATTACACAATATATATTTGTTATATAATATAGATATAATATACAGAACATATATATAAAACTAATTATAATACTCAGAAGTTTCCAGTAAAGATCTGAATTTTCCTAAGGGTTGTAGGAGTGAGACTTTTTGCCAAATTTTACGATATTTCACCCCTAATTCAAATAGGGTGTTTGTATAATTTATATAAAAATATGAATATTTTGATTAGAATTTATTACAAATAAAAATCAGTCAGCTGTAAATGTAGTAAAAATTTATTTTATAACAGCGGATGAAGCCATGGGGTAAGATAGTATAATATATTTTGAACACTTAATTTGGATTAAATCTATTATTGATATTAACTGACACGATGGCTCAGTCCGCAGATCACTGTAACAGATATAGTTAGTTCGTATCCTGTTACAAAGAAATGGATATGATAAAATTTAAATTCGATGTTAAAAGAAGTATAAAATTTATTCCCGGATCCTGTTATCGTCCCATTGAATATCAAATGAATTCTTAAGGAAACCGTTAAGATCGTCACAGAAACGAATCCTTTTAAATTCGATTTATATACAAAAAATAATAATTTTGTCTTTTTGTATACGCGGTTTGAAATAGCTATACTAGCTTCGGCTACGACTTCACTCGGAATGTTTTTAAAAATAAAAGTAACCTAAGTTATAACAGCTATTCAACAGTGAAAGTTTTTTAACTCTAAACCTACGAAGTACAGGTCAAATTGACCGTTCTTACACTTTTGTAAAACTTACACAATTTTAAACTTTATAATATCGTTATCAAACTACATGACAATTCTTAGAATATGCGTATAATATTGTCTTCACTCTTTACTTTTAGTTATTTCCATTATTACCTGCGTTATATAATAAAATAACTTTTAATTACCGTTCAATTTGACCGCGTGCGGTAGGACAGGTATACAAGAATTGTCGGTAGGTTTAGTGTTAAATCGGTCCAGCCGTTTCAGAGATCAGAATAAACCGACAGACAGACATTTTTTATGTAACACTTCCATATGCATAGTGAAAAGTTGGTAACATGAAAACACACACACTTTTATTTAATTAACATTATATAGTCATTATCAATTGAATGTTTAATCGTAGGAAAATACCCGCCGAGACCTTTCTTAATAAGTAATTGAGGTTAGATTGATTCGAGAGGCGTCTTCCATCTCGCTCTGATAACAACATTCATAATATAATTAACATTTTAATATCGTGTTGTGTTCGTGTATCGATTTAGACGTCCATGTGATTAAAATGGCCGTGCAATTGTTTATTGTCGCTGAGTGTCCGAAATTCGATCATAATTAACAAATATATTAATATTATTATTTAAAAATATTTATTATCTGTTTTATTTATGTCATTATGTTAGTGACAGTGTACTTTGCGTCAAATTGACATTGACAGTACTGACGTGAACTATTAATATGTGTATTGATATGAGTGGGTGTGTGGGTGTGTGTGTGTGTTTGTGTGTGTATTGTATTATTAATTAATTTTATGTGTTAATTATTTAATGATAGCTTTCTTTTCAATATAAACTATAACTTTACCAAATTTTATACTCAATCCGTATTTTTGTACCCTTTTTACTAAAAGGAGTACAAAAATTGCGACACGTATTATTAATTATTTTAAAAAGGGGTACAAAATTTAGCTAAACGTATTAATACTATGATACTACATATCTAATTCTACATCATGCTATAGTTACGCGATCTGACAATTTTTATATAATTCTTTACAAAATTGATCCCTTTAATATTATTTAAATTAACCTTTGACCTCTTTAATATTAAATTAATATAGAGTATTTATCAATTGACATGATTAGAATAACTGTATCTGTATGGACATGAACTTATATCAGATAAGACAGACATTGACATATATTTGCTATATATATATATATATATATATATATATATATATATATATATATATATATATATATATATATATATATATATATATATATATATATATATATATAATATAATTGAAGTGTCTGTTTGTAACCAAATTAACATTTCACTAAATGCATATGTATATTTTACATAACAATAATTGTTGTCTGTCTGATTATTAGTCCGGCTTATCTCTGCAACGGATGGACCGATTCTAACAGGACTTTCATTGTCGTATAATTGATGTTAGAAGAAGTAACATATTTTAAAAAACATGTCTTGGGCAATGTCGTGGACAAAGCTAGTCTGTTATAAATATATCAAACTATATTATCCTAAAACCTCAGACTCAATAACAACTAAGATTAGCAATATAATAACTATTATATCTTTTATATTGGACCAAACAATACATATCTACAAAGTTTCATTGAAATTGATTCAGTGGACGAAGATTAACACAAACGAACACTGATACAATATATATATACTTTTAAATAGGTATAATAAATAATAAAATACATACAACATGTGTTTTAAAACACGAACTAATTACTGAATTAATTAATTGAATTTCTTCATACATACATACAAACATACATACATATATACATACATATACACACACACATAAATACACATATACAGTTTTCATAAGTTTTCCTTTCTAGTAACTTAGATCAAAAAGTCAAAGTTGGTAACTGCACGTAGTTTGCAATTCTATATATAATAATAAATATTATAATAATTACATTAAATATAACAAAATAAAGCATAATATATACCTATATATAAAATGATTTAATTAAAATGTAATTATAATTCATTAAATGATTAAAGTTAGTCTAAAAATAAATGTATATTATTAAATGACAGATTAATCAGTGCTTTATATATACTACCTGTGCCCACGACTTTGTTTGTGCTGAATGTTTTTTTTAAATAAAAGTTAGTTACTCCTCATAACATCAGCTATCCGCCAGTGAAAGTCCTATTAAAATCGGTCCAGCAATTTTAGAGATTAGCCGGAACAAACATACTCATATATGTTTTTATAGTACAATATATACTTTCATATATATAATGAAAGTATATAATTTGGAATTACACACAGACACTTAAATTTAATTTATATATATATATATATATAATTAAAGGGGGTCATCTTTCTCATCCATATATTAAAATTATCAACATATTATATTATGCAATTCTGGTACTTATTGTTAAATATATAAGGTTGATAATGGCCTGATAATATCACTATCTTATCGTGGTATTGAACGACTGACGTTACTCTGATAGAATACTTCTTTGATTTTATCAATTATTAAGTTTAAAACTTTTCATGGTTTTCATACTTTTCATAGACTTTATATATAAATAATGAAGTCATAGATATGACTTTGTCATGACCTTGAATGGTTCGACTGACCCAATTGAGTCGTACGGAAAGTTTTGGTTATTTTCCATATATATGGAAACCTAAAAATAACTAAACCGGATGATAACTATATATATATATATGTATATATTATAATTTGGAAGCTTTTCACAAAATGCCTATGAAAGAATATACGGTACTAAATAGAAAAAAAAAATCTCTGGTTGTTTGTTTCGGGTAATCTCTAAAAAGTCTGGACCGATTTTAAGAGAACTTCCACTCGCGGATAGCTAATATAAATAATTTAGTCTTTTACTTTTATTTTAAAAAACATGTAACGCGAATGAAGTTGTAGGCACATACTTGTAATATAAGTTAATAGATGGATTTAAAATTAAAAATTGTAGTAAAATTATATATATATATATATATATAAAAGTGATAAATCAATATATATTTATAATCTTATATAAAAAGATAAGATATGTAATACGTACAGACGGAGTGGTAATTAATTTATTACATGTAATAATATCTATATATTATAGCTTAGTATATTTGTATGTAAAGGAAACTTTGAATGACTTTGACGTTCAAGATCCAAAATGGCGGATTTGACAACTGCATGACAATGCAATGATATGAAAAACTAAATAATTAATAATATTTTTATTTATATTGTATTTAAGGGTGTTTCAGTTTTTCTACTGTTTATTTTACATATTGATATTATAATTGCAGTTTAAGGAAAGTATAATACTGTTAATTAACTGCATTTAATATAAATAATTTGGATTTTCATAATTTACTTATTTTTAATAATTAAAATTAACATTTTTGCGGTAATTTTCAGCATGACTTCGCTCACGTAGTCATTTATATATATTTATTTTTATTAAATTAATATTGTATTTATAATAATATATATATCGATATGGGTCATAAAAAAAGATAGTCAAGTCTTCTTTAAAGGAAACGTAATCCTACTCTGGTATATCTTTTAAGAAATACTAATTATAGCTTTAGAAAGTGTGAAAAGTATCTATAGATATAAATATAGATAATTTATTATTATGAAGACAAAAATGAATATAATACTACTAAATTTAATAAAAAATTAACTTTATTGTAATATTTTTAACAATTTAATAAAAAATGTGGAAATTCGTTTCAGTTATTTGAAAAACTTAAACAAAATCTGTAACAATATAAGTTCAGTGACAAATTTACAAATACAAATTTATTTTGATATATTAGAAATTCGGGGACTGCAGTGGTGGTACCACCTTGGCTTGATTGATTTATTCTTGTTTGTCTCAAGATTTATTTGAATTTCTGGCAACCACTGGATTAATATAAGGCAGACCTCCGCCTCCATCCCTACTTTGGGCAATAATTCAATATTTCATCCAGGCCGGGACCTCCGAATTAACATACAAACGTCAATCGTTTCATGAATAAAAAATGTATTGGATTTAGTTAAACGACTAGCTCTCTTACCCTTAGCTCTCTTCGTATTCTGGAAGAAAATCGGGAATATATGAAAATCTCACGCATAAAATGATTTTCAATATAGCACTTTAACTTCGTCGTAAAAAACTGAATGTTTTCTATGTATTTTTAATATCATAACATTGCATCGTTTGATTCTTTATTAAGAGCGCGTGGAACCATCTTAACTTAAGTTGGATAGTTTACAGAAGCTGTTGATAAGTGGTATCATAGTCCTGACACTCATCTGATACACAAGTGGAAAAGATATAAATGAATAGAGAATTATAGATGTACCGTGCTGTTGTAGTACATGCTGAAGTATCTTGACACTTTAACATACAAAAACAAATAATAAAAACGTATAATTTGAGTTCAAATCTATTCAAATGTAAAAAAATGAGGAAAGTCGTAAAATAAAATACACTTGAATTAACATTATTAATATACAATTAATATATATTGTTTATTTATTTTATATGCGTATATTTTTATTAGCCAATACCATGTCTTAATTAGGGCCATTCAACTACAGTCACGTGCAATGAAAAGTATACACGGGCAGATTTTAAAATAAATATTCACTCAGAAAATTTCAAAAACAAGTAGCCACTTAACAATTCATACTATATAACCACCAGACTTTCTCACAATAATGTATACATTTTTGAAAATTTTTTGAAATTTTTAGCGTTAATATTTATTTGAAAATCTCCCGTGTATACATTTCATTGCACGTGACTGTACATAATATATAATGTTTTTAATTGGTACTTATTTTTTACTATCAATATTTTGAGATGCTTTGCACAAAAATTTTGTACTATTTTTAGACTATAGAAATATATTGAGAAATGATAATTAAACAATAATGATTTATATTTCGAAATACGCAAATTTCTTTAAAAATGTTCTAATATGTACAGAGCAGACAAAGTCACGGGAAAATTGAAGTAAATACATCTAAGCTTCAAAAAATTGTCAGATGTCATTTAATCAGATGTCTGATTATCTTATCGTAGACTCATCTTTAAATATCTTTAAAGAGTGTCCTTTAAAGATATCAGTAAGATATCACACATGCATATTTTTATATATATGCAAATTCACTTTTTACGGATAACGATGACAAATTTACATTTAAAATTAATATGTATTTAATTAATAATATATATAACAATATCACCTTGGATAATTTACCTTTAGCTCATACTAAAAAGCCTAGAAATTCCCTAATATCTTTTATAATACCACTAATACATCCCTACTCGTGTAATACTTGTAATTACAGAGACCTGACCCCAATTACAGCGAGCGACAGTAATTACAGTAATCATAAAATTACGATTACAACGATCAATGATTTCCGAGATGAACTCTGATAAATCTAGAAGGTTAATTTCTTATTACCTATATAGATTTAAGACTATAGTCTATAGATATAGATAACATAATTCAAGATTGTCTCAAAATAACATGAACATAACAATATAATTTTATCTTGGGGTTTTTGTTTTTACATTTTACTTATTATGTAAAACTATATACAAGGAATAATTAAAAACAATAATTAAATATATTATTATTGTTAATGATAATGAGATTGCAAATTAATTATAATATACAAAAAAATACCAGGAAAAATGTGTTATCAATAATTATTTAAAAATAACGGATGGGAAATTCTTATTCTTCTTATTACAAATTTGTTTTTCCTTACGATTAATTGTTATTTTTAATCTAAAATTAAACTTGATTTTTTTTAATAATAAGACTAAACAAAAAGTAGTATAAAAAACTTATAAAAAATATTGTGAAAGTAGATCAAGTCGACAAAATATCCATGCCATGCCTTTTACAAAACCTTTTAATCAAGTTTATATACTATTAAACACATTCCCCAAAAAAATATTTTATAATCAACCAATCAATCAATCAATCAACCATTCAATCAATCAATACAATTGAATTTATATCTGAGTCTAAAAATGTTATAGCAAAATTATAACATTATTCTGATGACAATTGTTTGTATTCAAACAAAATCTACAACTAGGAATAGGTATACTGAAATATCTTTATTTATTGTAAAGTAATATAAAAGATAAAGAAAGATATGTAATGAAATTATTTAGGACAACAATCGAAGCAGGCTTGTCGAGTAACTGGATCAAAAACCAGTCGGTACAAACACAGTTACACCGTTTAATAAATAATAAAATTATTAAGATTAACATTATTAATTGATATATTATATTATATTTGATATACGTTTATATATATATATTTTTTATGTCTTTGATAAGTATCAAAAATCCTCACATTTGATCAGTATCGATTTTGTGGAAAATATATAAATTTAATAAGAAAATGTATTCTTTAAATTCCATATAACTTAAGTGAAAGTAAATTCGATATTTATATAATTTAAATTAATGAATCCAATCCAATCCAATCCAATCCATAACGAACGTGTGTACTATGACATCTAAACAGCGTGGTAATGTTTACGTTGGTCTGTTTACAAACAGCAATTTGTTTACCGCAGCGCTGCAGCGTCACTGCGCGTCACTGGCGCGTCACAGCGACGCAATCCTGTTAAATTGCGTCTTAAAACAATTGACACATACCCGTACATATAAACATACATACATTTTTTCTTTTTTTCTTAATAATCTCGTTAAATTCATTAACATTTTATTTAAATCTGATCTTTATTAATTATATTATTTGTTGGATTGAATGTTACAGATTATTCTTATATTTGTGTTAATTTTGTTATGAAAAACAATTGTCAAAAAGTATTAAATTGTAATAATATCGTCACAATAAAGGAAAACTACAGATGGTATGTAGAATAGAATAAAATATTTGTTATAGCTGCGTTATGATAATACGAGTCGAAAGGCTGGCGGCCTTGGAAGGCGCCGCCTGCCTCCGCGATTTCCTTAACTTATTATATATATATATAATTAACAAATTGTCTGTGTATATGAAGTATTTTAACAAATTATTATTTAATAACATGTATCCCTACATGTATACTTATACGTTAACTGTATTATGCGTTAATATATAAACTAATGTTTTTTCTTGATTGTAAAATAAGCATTTTCCAAACTAGGTCTGAAGTGCAAAATCAAATTTATTATGATGTAATCATTATATTGAAAATAATTTCATTGTCAGTTTGTACCGTTTGTGTCAATCACACTGTTATATTGTTTTTTGTATGATTCAATTATATATATATATACTTTTTGTATTACTTTGATTGATATTCCGTTATTAATAAAAGGAAATATTTGATATATTACTACATGAAATCAAAGTCAGTATATTTTGAACGAATAACAAAAGACAATATTCAAGTCCTTAAAATTATATTTATATATACATATAAATATAATTGAAGTATCTGTTTGTAATTCCAAACTAATTTACACTACATATATTAAAATGTGTAAATCAAATAGAATATTTAAGTGATTTGTCTATTATTATTAGAAGTAATTTATTTGAAATGATTGGTTACGTTCGTTACGTAACGTTACGGAATATAATTTAAAGGTTACAATAGTTATAAATTATTGGTATTCCAATAGAGTATTGATAACATTTTCCTCCAAATAATAAAAAATCTTGCGGTTTTCCTCACGCCAAGAACGTTGCTCCTTGATAGCATTGTGGTTTCGGTTTGCGTAAATACTATACTACAAGCACAGACAAATATTAAATTGATAACACTATTATATATATATATTCAAACTAGTTTGATCCGCAAATTTGGTTTCAGTCCTGTAATAATGTTTTATTGCAGACAGCCAAATAAAAGTGAAAACTTTTTTTTTTGTATACGTACCTTACACCTTATATTTAGTGAAAAGCTGTTAATTACAAACAGACACTTTATTTATATGTTATATATATTATTGATAGGTATACATAATTGAGATATATGTATAAATTTCGACGATAATTATACATTTAGTATAATGTATACTCTTGTATTATAAAAAAAATATTGCTTAATGTATTCAGAAAAAAGAAAATAACCCTCCCCTCCCCTAGGGGGGTCTATATAGTCTATCTACCTCTTATCACCAACGACTTTCCATCCCACGATGTGAGTAAATTTTCAAAGCAATATTTTAATATTATTATAATTAAAGACTTGGCATCTCTTAAATTCCCTGCTATATAAAATATCGAATGATCTTAGAATATTCTACTTACAGTCGAAGCGCTAAAACGACCGTGAACCCTGCGCAGGCGCATTCCAATAAACTATGACATTTTACTGACATTGCTCGTCTATTGCGCGTCTGACATTTGTAATAACCTTGTAGCTTGGATCGTTTACACTATATCTATCTTTTGATATCTTTACCTTTATAACGAAGGTGTGGTTTATCTTTGATATATGACCGGTTTCCGATCTATTTAACGTTCGTTAACCGTTACTTGGCTGAGAGCTGGGATGGCATTATTTTCTCGCTTTGCTCTTTATAAAAAGCTAGCTGACGCACAGACGGGGTCAACGAACCGAGCAGCTGCACTCGGGAACTTATGCGTTTACGGATACTATGGCGAATTTTATTATATATATTTATATATGTATATAAAATATGAAAAGAAATGGACTGGCAATAAATAATGAATTCAAATATAATACGTCCAAGTCTGGAACAGTTGTAACGTAACCACGTGAAATCAACAAGTGTCTCCACAACGCATGCGTAACACCCCCCCTCCCCACCCCTCACACTCCCCAGGAATCCAAACAGTACTTTTCCACTACGAAATTCCACAATTCAGATCGAATTTCCCTAATTCTTGCATGACTAACAATTATAACATTTTCCATGAATTTATCCTCTTACAAGAATTATATTATTAATATATATATATTTGTAATGTTTATGTAATGGGAATAGATAAGGTTATGTTGAAATTTATTTTATATAATATATAATAAAATGTTTATTTCTTAGTAAAATTACATTTATTTTCAATTAGCTGTGCCCATGACTACGTTCGCGGGAAATATTTTTTTTAAGAAGTCAAATTATTTTATAACATCAGCTATCCGTCAGTGAAAGTTCTGTTAAAATCAGTTCAGCTTTAGATCAAGACTTAAGATATTTTTTTTATGATAACGTATATACTTTTTTTTATTATAACGTATTTGTATTTTGTGAAAAGTTGATAATTTGGAATAACAAACAGACACTTCAATTTTATTTATATGTGTAAATGTTGTATATATATATATATATATATATTGTATACAAGTAAGTTATAATATAACTATAATTTATACGATAAATTAAGTTTTTATTTATCCTATTAAAAAAGATTAGATATTAATTAATTAATTTGATATTATAACATAAAGGGAAAGAGAATTAATTGTAAATAATTCTTTGATACAAAAGTAAGAAACAGAAAAGTCGTCATTGAAGTAATATATTTTTAAAAGACTCGCCTCCGTCAAGTTGACCTTAAACATTGAATTACATAAAAACATTGCGTCACACCGACCTACAGTTTACGGAATCATTAATATATAGAATATAATATGATACGGCCTTTTAACGTTTTAATGAAAGTTGAAAAAACTTTCAAAACTAAAGGTTATATTTATCTAAAAATCAGCTACAAACAATTCATCCTATCCAAATTTTGTTAATCAAAATTTCAATCTCGATTTAATCTCGAACTAAAGATCGTTTATTGATTTTGACACAACAGATATTAATGCAAAATTAATAATGGCGTTTAATAAAATTAATTTTATGTAAATCATATAATTTTATATAATTTATTCTATTTTTAGTAATTTCTTATCACAACACGACCTTGGACGACTTTACTATTAGATAACCACTTCATAATATTATCCAATTGATAATTACTGATAATCATTTCAAATTACTGTAATATGGGAAAGCTACAATAGAATTTTCCTAGTATTATTATTTGTTTTATTATTAAGTTATTAGAACTCAATACGAACGTGTTTGAACACGCGATGTATACATTACGATCGACGTTTTTATAAAGAAATTATCACTTTTGAATTTATCATTATCATTTATCATTTTAATTAATCGATAATTTAGGATAAATTTATAATGAAATGATTTCTAATGGGGATTATACCGGTGATTGAAGTATATATATGACTTCGTTGTTCAAACAAGCTTAAATTAAATAATGGATTATAATTAATAATTTAATATTTTTATATATAGATGTACCCGATATATATAAATATATCGGGTACATCTATATATAAAAATCCCTTGTCATGATGTCCGTTTGCACCTTTGCACTGATCTTTAACCCACTGAACCAATATATATAAAAGATTTAATTCACATAAGTTCTATAATTTTCCAATAGATGGCGGTGTTAACAATAAAAATGTAATAATTTATGAAGGAGCAGACGAAGTCACTTAATATTAAAATTAATGATTGAAATAATTATTAATTAAAAGTCACTTCTAAAATAACAATAATTAAAGATTAATTTAAATACCAATAAACAATATAAATTAAAATAGCAATATAATAATTCAAAATAATATTACAAGATAACAAAACACAATAACAAACAATTTTCAAGAATATAACATGTTTTTACTATATTAATTCGTTTGATGTTGTATTTAGTCATCCCAAGCACTATGACTGGACGGACGATAAGAAAGAGTAAAATGGAAATAACCAAAAGCCTACAAATAAATAAACAATGCAAATAATATACATTACTATGACTCAAATATTATATAGGTATTTGACAAGGTATTTTGCACTTTAAATGTAATGTCATTAAGCTGACACATAAATGATAATGTCTGACATGGGTATTTAATTTGACATAATGTTATTTAAGTTCTTCTGTTCTCTTTTATTTGATGATTTTAAGATTTCATAATACTTTGATTTTATTTTCACTCTTAAATATGGAAATTTTATTACTAATTAATCTAATAATTATTATTTAGAACTTAATAATATTAAAGTATTGAATTTAAATGACATAAGGGCCATAATGCAAAAAAGAAATGGCCGAAAAGAGTAAGAGAGACAGCGATATCTTCTGATCTTGTCTACTGAAGTTAGTAAGGAAAATTAACACTTATTTCGGGCAAATAAATATAATTTGATTTTTCAGTATTTGATACTTATAGTTATACTAAACAAATGTATTATTATACTTGGTGATCTATTAAGATATTAAATCTCAAAAATGCATTGTTTTTGAAGATTTTGTTATAGTTATAATACCCAGATTTAATCTCTTTTTAATTGAAGTTTACATAATTGTTTCATGTAAATTGAAACAATTATTTAATAGAAAAAAAAATGAAATATTTAATTTATCCCATTAGGTAAATACGATATATTATAGATTTTCTAAACTCAATATTAAAAGTTAACTCTTCTAAGAAACTGTTGATATTTCTGAAGGATTTCTTTTAAACACTTTTCATACTTCATTAAACTGAATAGAACAGAAATTTAAATTCTTAGGTACGGGTTAAAACAAAACAATGTATGTACTTAATAATAAAATATTTTGTTTTGGTTATTCATTTTGTTTATTTATTTGTTTTGTTTATTTATTATTGTTTAGTGTTTGTGTTCAATTTGTTTAAATTTAAATAATAGTATTAAAACTTATTTGTTACGAATATATATAATAACAATAACAAATTAATTCTCAGTTAGATTGTAAGTCTTACTTTAAGTAAAAATTTTATATTTGCTTAATTTGGTATAACACAGAGGTTCCCAAATTTCTAACGTACACTTTGAAAATCAGTGATTTAATAGCTCCCCCCATTTTTTCATCTTTAAAACCTTAATAACATAGACTGGAGTTTAGTTTAGCTTTTTCTTTCGGGAGCAATAATAATACAACTTAAATATTAAGAGTATATATTATTCAAAATTAACAATAATCTACATCACATCAGCACCCCCCAATTTCTAGGCCCCTTACCGCCCCCCTCTAGTCTTGCAGCGCCCACATTCGCCCACTTTGGGAAAGAATGGTCTAACAGATAATCGAATCTGGTGCGGATCGGATCACTGATTTGGTCTGATCTATACTAAAACTGATTACATTAATACAAATTTGTAAATTTGTCACAATTTTAGTATAAATGTGGTCTCTCTCCTATTATACAAAGCTTGATATAAAGAATTAAAACATCCTTGCCGTCTTATCTGTAATAAGTAAATAGATACGCGTTATCACATAAGTGATTTTGTAAACGCTAGAGTTAATGTCAAAGAGTAATCAGGTTGGTCTTATGTCAGATAACACGTAAATAATATTATTATATAATTAAATAATGATAACTTTATTAATTATTTAATTAATTTTTTCATGTGAGTGGTCAGTATTATGTAACCTAAAGCCGTATCATTACAATGAAATCTTCAATTAAATTATCATTCAATATATAAAAATAATGTTTTGAATAAACTAATAAATTGTCATCAATTGTATAATTTTTGAAAATCTTCAAAACTTGTGTTCTAATCACAATTTGAACTGAACATACGCGCGAACGTAAGAGCGGCAACGTCGCAACGACGCAATACTCGATAACGCAAGGACAGAGTAAAAGAGCCGGCAGGCGGGGGACGGCTAGCAACAGGCGCCGCCACGTGCTTCGCGGCCTTGCCACTGTTCGCGCCTTTTTAGATAAACTAATGCCTCACACCAAATAGTTATATAATATTACGTTTGTGTAGTTTAATGTGATCGTTGCAATAAAGTGAATCAAGGTATGCATTATATACGATGTGTCAGGATTTACATTATATTTATCTACAAGGTAAGATTATAAAATCTTTGAAGATAGTACATACTTCATTTTTATTGATAACAGCAAAATACTAACAAGGCTTATAATAGTAATTGTTTTATTGTTGGAAAATTTCATTTGTTAGACGACAATATTTGTTACAGTTCTATATTCAAAACCGTTAGAATACAGACAGATAGCGTTTAAAATTTTTGTATATAATTAATGAAGGTCACTACAAATGCAATCGCAACAGCTACTTAAATATAATATGCATGTTTAAGAATGAATACATATACTCGAGTGATATCTAGAAGCTTCTTATCAATCTTCATATTAATACCAGATAATACTATTAGCCATGAATTATTCAATAGAATAGATAAAATCTACTATAATTAATGTATTTAATATGATATTTTAAATTCACAACGTAGTAAGTTAATTCAATGTCGTATAATTTTCAAGCGAACGTTGTATGTACTTATACATAGTAAAGTAATATTTATATATAAAAATCCCTTGTCACGATGTTCGTTATTATAATAATTAAAACCTCAATCGATATTAATGAAATTTTATATTTTGTTTGATCCGACGTTTAGTGTTTTGTCGCAAATTTCTGTGATTTTGAGTTTTTTGTGCATAAAGGGCAATTCACTTAGTTCTATACGTTTCCAATAGATGGCGTTGTTTACAAAAATGATTTAACTGATATATATATATATATATATATATATATATATATATATATTCAAACTAACTAAATATACTACTGTTTAGTATTGTATATTATGAAATTGGCTCTAAGTATATTACGTGTTTAGCTTGGCACAGTATAATGCATTATGTAGATGGTATTCAATACGGAAGTCATAGTTTTCTGACCTTCGTTCGACAGGACAGTAGTAGTATTAATGCCCTATTTTATAGTTGTTAGACATCATTAATTATCATATAACAAGCTGTGCACACGACTTCGTTCGCGCAATGATTTTTTTTAAATAGAAGTAGCCCAAGTTACTTATAACATCGGCTAAGTATCAGACAGAAAAACATCAATTTTATTTATATGTATGGAAAATTAACTCGTAGCCCCGTAGTCTTAGTCAAAGACAAGAGTGCAGTTATTTTTTTTATAATATAAATTATTTAGGTAATGTTACATAGATTAACAATTTCTTAACTAATATTATATATATATACTCAAAACACCTAACCTTGTGGTGTGCATTTCGTGTTCTTTTTATCCTTTATTCATAAATATTTTTCTGTTCCAGGTAATTTAACAATAAAAGGTGTTATCACAGATCTTGGGTAAGATTTAAAATGCGCATTTTCATCAGACAACGTAATACAATTAAAGTTATACTGCTCAGATATACATATACATATAAATAAATTTTATATGTCTTTGTAATTCCAAATTAACAGATTTTCCTTAAATGCATATGATATACGGTACTTACATAAAATAATATTTCAATTTCTTCTGTCTGTTTGTTTTGGTCCGGCTAATCTCTGAAGATGTTATAAAGTAACTTAGGTTACAACAATCCGCACGAACGAAATCGTGGGCACAGCTTATATATATAAAGAATAGGGTTATCCGTCGTGGGGCTAGTTAAGCTAAGCTCGTTATATCTAACATGGTAATCAATATTACCATTTAAACTAATTACAAAATTATAATTATTTTTATATAAAACTAAATTAATATTAAATTTACATTACACAAATACCTCTATAAGTTAAAAATATTTTTTATTATAACACCGTGGGATATACCGGGTGTATATCAGATATGAAGATATTAAACCGGGTATTGGAGTAATTAATCTCTTATCACAGATAATATTACATACAAACAAAATCCATAATCATTTATTTGAATATGATAAACCGTTCATACATACGGTATTTTAGTTTTTTTAATGAATCCAAACGAGAACACGTTATGCAGGAGCGTGCATCCTAAATGCATTAGTCAAATTAGTGCAGTGAGGGGGTAAATTCAATTTGCCTTCAACGTTGGTCGAAAAAACGATGCGGCTCGGAAAAAATATAACCATTTTTCCCCCATCTCCTCGGTGGATGTAAGCTGGGTTCTAAAAAATCGGATTAACTCGACGGATTATAATTGTTAAATGTTCTAAATTATTTCTTAAGTTATTGTATTATGATTTCTTTTGAATATATAGAGTAGCAGAAAAGATGTAGTGTAATCCGTTCTGTGTGTCTATTAATTATATTATCAATTAGCTGACCCGGCGAACTTTGTTCCGCCTTTCCAGTAAAATTTTTTACCATACATAACCAAAGACAAAATTACGTTTAGCTGTCATTTACGTTTTGGTATTCCACTGTCATTTGCGTTTTGTTATTCCCTGTCAGATGCGTTTTTGTTATACCACGTTTTATAGTGACTTGACGGAAACGTGGTCAAACGGGATAAAAAGTATACTATGTCCGTCTCCTGGTTCTAAGCAACCTCTCCACCAATTTTCAGCCAAATTGGTTAATCTGTTCTTGAGTTATATATAGTGTAACTAACACCACTTTCTTTTATATATATAGATTAAAATATATATATATATATATATAAACGTTCTGTTAGTTTGTTTACAACGTGTTTTGGAGATGGTTTTTCTATCACATATATATTATTTATAATTGTAATCAATTCAATGTCCATTTTCCTGTTAGCGTTTTGAACATTTTTATTGATTTCTTTGTTTTATTTTGGTGTTTGTGAAACAGACCCAATATCTGACGTCAATTTCTCATACATGTAATGTGCTGTGCGTGTTACAGCAAGAATACGTAATTTGTTTATTATAAATTATAAAAATATATATTTAATATTGTATTTTGCATTTTGAGATCAAACGTTTGCAGACAGAGTCACATATTATTTGGATTATTCTACATATGACTAGAGGAAACACACACAAACACACACACACACACACACACAAACACACACACACACCCACACACAGACACACGAACAGCTTCCAGTAGCTAATTTGACAGAGAAATGATGATTTAATGTTGAATCCTGTACACCAAACGATAATAAGCATCACCTGATTAAGTGATTTTTGTTTGGTTTTGAAGGAACCATGGTCTGATGTTAAGTGGTACCATCCTTTGAGGAATAGGTGGTGTATACTAGGAAGAGGGAGTCTTAGGGCTAACACTCAATCATCGTACGTTGTATAAACTCCAGACCGATGTTAAAGATTGAATCATCACTTGAGTCAATTCGTATATGAGCTGTCTTCCTATATATATATATATATATATATATATATATATATATATATATATATATATATATGTATTAATATATAAAAAATAGTAATTACCTTCGCTTAAAGAATGGTATAAGCGGAAACCTTTTGAAGCGGACAAAAACCACAAGGTTAGGTTGGTAGTTAAGGCCCTTCAAACCGGTTCTCATTTACTTCACAGTTATCTAATAAATGCAAAACTCAGGGCTATTTAGAGTATGAGGAAGTCTTGTTACTTAATCATCGTCTGTATTACGGAAAAGGATTAATTTAACTATTAATAATAACTCCTAATACACGTCTATACGTCTATATATATATAAAATTTAATTAAGTGTTCATGTTTTAAATTTTTGTCTGTCTGTCTGTTCCCGCTAAGGCTGGACCGATTTTAACAGACTCACTGAAGAATAGTTATAAGGAGTAACTTAAGCGACTTTACTTTAAAAAAACTTATCCAGGCGAACGAACCCGTGGGCATAGCTTGTATATTGTAAATAAGGAAAAATGTAATCATTATACATACATACATACATTTTTAGGACATTATACGAATAAAACCATAAAAACAATCCTTTTATGTTCAAAGGATTTTCATTGATATCCCAAATGTTAAGGTTGGTCTCCACTTCACAGTGTTTTGGCAAGGATGTGTATGGAAATCCAGTCACGCTTACAGTGAATACCAACCTTTATATAAATTATATTTATGTTAATACGAATCTCTTATAATACAAACGCAACCTGAATGGAAAGTCGTAAATTAATATTAGGAAAAAGTTTTTATTCCTTTTTGTGTATAAACTTTATGACGACACATTTTTAGTAGTTTTGTTAAAAAAAACTTTGTATTATGAGGTAATGGGATTGGGGGGAAGGGAAATTAATATTAAATTAAATTCAGTTATATTGCAATTATATTATATATATGTATATATATATAATAAAATGTCGTCGTGTTGAAAAAAAATTGCATTTTTTTTTGTTAACTTGACTTCTATAATAAATGCATATATATTTTTTTTTTCTTTTACGTATCACGTCCGTCTACTAATACTTTGACAAAAGACCATTGTATATTCGACATTGACAGTGACGTAAACAATTACTTGTTTATTGTATTATCAATATATATATATAAATATGAAGTGTCCGTCTGTAATTCCATATTAACAGCGTTTCATTAAATGCATATTTTTATATATTTACATAAATACAAATATTTATAAATTTTTTAACTTGTCTTTGTGTTCTGGTTAATCTGAACCGCTGGACCGATTTTAACAGTACTTTCAGTAACGGATAGCTCATGTTATGAGGAGTAACTTAGACTTTTTTTTAAAACATTATGCGCGCAGTCGTGAGCAGAGCTAGTTTAAAATATATTGACAATACAAATAATTTTTAACCTTAAGCACTGTGAATACAATTTTTAGCGCACTATTTGAACCAAAGAAATTAAGTTATGCAATCGTAAGCTAATAGCTCACTGATAGTCCTTACATTACACGATCTTAGTGTGCTAACTGACTTAGTGCTTGATAGATTGGATAAGCAAAAGGAATAATTCAAATTTACATCTTACTTATAATAAAGAACTTACCAAATATGAATGTCACCTTGAATCATAGGGTTATTGACCTATTTAAATCCAAAATACAGTAATCCCTATAACACGGTAGATTCGTTACGTGTTATAGGAAAACGCCTTGTATTCTTGTATAACGCGCTCATATGACCGTATAACGCGTTATGTACAAATAATTCGTTTAACTTTTCTCGTTAAAAGAGGTTTAAATGTAATATTAAGAAAAAACTTAATTCATTTTAATTTTTATTTAATTTAAAACAACACTATCCAAAGGTAAGCGAAATTAATTATGAACTGTAAAAAATAATTATAAATTTCATTGTATAGAAATATAACCTGCTAAATCGACGCGTTATATGAGGAAAAACACATGTTATGCGAGGGACTGAAATCGCGTTATAAGAGTACGCGTTATAGGGGGGATTACTACAACCTAAATATATAAATAATGAAATAAATTATATTTCAATTAATAACGATCACATCTATTAAACCTCACCGGTTCTTTAAATAGTTCAATTAGAAGAGAGTTGTCAAACAAGTTTCTTAGCAGCTAAAACTGCTTAGCTATAAAAATATTTTACAGTTATATATAAAATAGCTTTGAAAAGCTTAGCTTTAAACACGACTATAGCTTTATATAAATTTATTAATATTATATTAACAATTTTAAAGTTTTAGAACGTGTTGCAACAATTTTTTCTATTGTAACGAAATTTTTAACTCGATTTTAACCAATTTTACATTTTTTAATTTTTAAAATTTAAAAATTGTATAAATTTCGTAATTATAATTTAGAACAATGACAATAATTTCGTCAATCATTGTTTTGACTTTAATTTTAAAAATATATAATTTATAAAAGTTTGCGTTTTCAAATTATAATGTGGCATCCAAAAATTAAACAAAACATCCGTAGTTTAGGAGATTAAATTGAACAACAATATACACATTCCATTTAAATAACATTGAACTATAATATAAAAAGATACATAAATCAAATTTATTATTTTGAAGGTCCAAAATTAATACAAATTAATAAAATGATTTCTTTTATTATATAAATTTGCTATATGCTAATAGAATACCATGGACATGTAACTGCAAGGTCCAATATATCAAGGTCAATACAAACCGGATTGATAAGTATTGGGCTACCGTTTAATTAAGCAATCTTATATATTGAATATCTTTTATCTTTTCCTTAAAAGACAGTGTACTTTGATATCATATTTATCTATAAGGCTTTCTAAACTAAAACTTTAAGGCTAAGTTCCAAACGCGCCCTAATAAGGACCACACAACGAAATAACGTTATTGTGACCACTGTTTTACAAACGTCAATATATCAATATTCTAGAACCATCTCAATCAATCAATCAATCAATAGTGATAAGTTAGTAATAAAATATTAAATTTATGTATGATGTAATTAAAGTATTAGCGAATTTCTGATAATCGCCGACGAATGAGGATAACTATCTCAAATAATATGAAGATGTTTCCAATAATCTTGTCGTGAATTAAAAATAAAACATTCATATCTATATATATATTTACTACTCACTGACTCATCACGAAATCTCCTAAACTATCTGTCCGATTAACTTATAATTTTATATAGTTACTTCTTTTGTGACGGAGACGTCCACTAATAACGGATTTTACGGAATTTCTATCACAACGGAATTTAACTTTTTACATTTCGCCAAGTTTTAAACCTGTAGGAGCTATACACTTAACGCGGGAGCAAGAGTTACTATAGCAACGGTTACGATGACAACGGATAATATGACAAAGGTTACCATAGCAACCTGAGTTCACATCCAAATTAAAAGTGTACCCAGCGAAGCGGGAGGGAATGGCCAGTATATATATATATATATGTCAAATTTACCACTATTATTAATAAACTGAGTTATAACATGTTAATAAAATTGAAGTGTCCGTTTGTAATTCCAAATTAACTTTTCACTAAACGCATATAGAAGTATTACTTGCATAATATATATTTTTTTTGTCTGTCAGTTTGTTCCATCGAATCTCTGACAAGTTTAACAAGACTTACAGTTTATATGTTAAGACTACTTTTATTTTAAGAAACATTACGCGAAAAATATTCATACTTTGAAATATCTTAACTTCAATAAAATATAACTTTAAATATACAAGTCCTTAATATTTGTTAAATCACAGACCTAGCGTTTTCTTTAAAGTATTTTATATCTTATGTAGTTAGAAGTTTTATGTAACATTTTACAGAGGAGCATTTTCTTCCCAATCACATCGAGTTAATAAGTTCCAGTCCGTGGTCCTGCGTTTTAAACTTTTAGGGTACGAGATAACAAGCTAAGACGTCTATTTGGATAAGTCCACTTTAGGATCCCCCTGGATTATACTTAAGAATTTAAAAGTCCCACTTTTGATACGCCAAATTTACTTTTGATAGGAAAAAATGTATACATTATTTACATAATATATTTAATATAATAATATAGATATATCTTGCTTAAATTGCAATTGCATTTTTTTTTGTCTCAATTTTGACAATTGCAATTAAATCTTGTTTTTTGTTAATTTTGGAATTATCAACATATTATTAATTTTGACAATTGCAATTAAATATTGTTTTTCTTTAATTTTAGAATTATCAACATATTTTCCCTTCTACAACGAGTACAAAAGTAAATGTTACATTAATCCAAAAAATAAGTTAAACCTTATAAATTTGATAAATTAAGTTAATGAAAATCAATAGGATGTACTGGTACCTACTAAGCGAATAAACTCAACCGGGATTCGATCCCCAATTACTCAGCTGTTAGCACCTTGCTTATTTTTTCTTCCACCTAAATTACAGTCGGACCTAATAGTTTTCACCTATTACAGCGGTCCGAATTTATAGCATTCGTCCGTTGATTTATCTCCCAACCGGATTAACTATCGCTAACTTGGAGATAGTTAAGACTTAGAGAGGTTTCCTTTTATCTAAATTGGTGTTCCACCAATAAAGAACCATGTCGTAAACCATACGCTTCATTATAGCAAACTTTTAGATATGATGGTATCATTTTATTGTCCGATCTCGTGAGATCTTATCGATAATGGAGTTCTAGGTTTCAATGTCCGACTGACGCCCGCTAATTGAGCGAGTATTCCACCAGATTCATACTTAAATGTTACCAATTATTACAATAATATGATTATACTTAGTGCACTTATAAATCGAAACTTCGCCATCAAAGGCTTAACTCTGTCTCGCTCTGATACAAGAGACACTCGTAACGCGAGACAGAGACATATAAATCATTCCTAATTGACTTTGTCATAAAAATTGAAAGTTTGTAGCTCCCAGGGCCGCACTCCACAAACTACTTTTAATCCATTCTCAACTGGAAGGAACTTTTAATTTATTGTGAGTGCTAAGTTTTCTAAAGTTATTCTAGATATATGTACCTCAAAGTTTACCCTCCTCCGGTCCATGGTGATGTAATTGTTTGGTGCTATGGGATTTTATGAAAACGCCAGATGCAATATATTATAGAGACTGCGAAATGATTTTAAAACTTCAACGGGATGTTCGGTCAACTCTAAAGTTATTGTGTTATTAAAATATACTTTGTTATTTTTATTAATCTTCATTATAATAATAATATAAATAAAATTTAAGTGTCTATTTGTTTTTAAAATCACAGATTTTCACTAAATGCATATCAAAGTATACACGGCACTTACATAAAAAACAATTAAAATTATTTTCCTCTTTTCGAAATGGCTGGACCGATTTTAACAGGACTTTCCCTGGCGGATATTTGATGTTATAAAGAGTAACTTTTATTTTAAAAAAATCGCGGAAACGAAATCATAGACACATCTTAGGGTGAGAAATAAAATTAATACCTATTTTTAGTATTTTAATTCAATTTACACATATATATATATATATATATATATATATATGTCTAATACCTATATTTTATATCAAAACTATGTCAATTCAACTTTTAAGATTGTCACTACTATTTCTATATTCTAGCTTACCTGTTTAGGATAAGTGCAGATACACACTAAAATATAGCTTCGGGATAGCGTCAAAGATAATATAATATATAAAAGTGCAATACTATTAAATCATTGAATAATATAATATACTATATTTCTATATATAAAGTTTGAGAGAAAGTTTATTAATGTTACCTATATCGCAGCCGGAGCTTCGCTTCGAGTGTAGTGAAGGCTTGAACGTGGCGTCGGTGTGGCGCGTTTTCCCCCGCTACCTAAAAAAGTTGCAAGTCGCCGGAGAACATTCAAATTTATCGATTGTCCCTCATTACAGCATCCCTAAAATTTACCCTAACCTACACTACACTATCGCCATTACTTTTTATCTATCTTTTTTTCATCGGTTATTATTGTCCGTTAAACTTTAAGTGCTCGGCTAACTTTCGTTGTTTACTGATTTACGAGCTCCGAAGTCTTTTATCGAGCGTAAATGTTGTACTTGAGATTGAAGGTCGATCAGTGGGTCAAAGTTTTTTAACGTGTGAATGTAGTTACAGCGTAGTATGGAGGAAGGGGGTATGTCGTCGAACAGTAGTTTCGCATCTGCGACGGGGGGAGGGGGGGCAATGATCCATTAATCTGGCAGAAGCCCATGTGGCGCCAGCGACATACCTGCGACGCGTCGCGCGGACGCCTACCTAACGACACAACTCAACATGTATATATAAAATTATTGTCTATTCTTATAACCAATGCAATATAATTTAAGTCAACTCAGATAGTACAATAGACTAATATTAATAATTTATAAAAGTATTCAAAATCTAAATAAGCGAAATATTTTTTGTCAGCCGGATCTTATATGGCACACGCATCCCGCTAAGATCCGGTGGTCGGAAGTAATTGTAACTAAGGGATTTCGGATTTTTATTAGAGCAAAATTACATGAAAAATATATATTTCGTAATATACTTGTAAATGCGACAACTGGCTTCCGTTAATTGAATTAAAGTGTTCAATTATTATTGTCTTATCTGGTATCTCGTAGCCTTTTCTCAAGTGCTGGTGTGGCGGTATGATAATTATGGTCGTTCGCAGCCGCAATTCACTAAGTGGAATATTTTGCTTATCCTCCGGCCGTCCCTCAAGGCACGGCCACCTTCCAGATATATATATTGAGATACATCACCGACATTCATTATCACAATACCTTTTACCTTATTCCATACTAGATCAAGAGGGATTTAGGGTGAAAACGACCTACTTTCTCGATAAATTGTTCGTTCCAGTTGATGAGTTCGTAAGATATACGAATGTAACGGAACCAACATCACTAAATTTAATAGCTCACGCGATGCATCACTACGGCGATAACGGATACGGCGTCGCCCCCCACCCGCCCCACCGAAATCTGTCCCCATATTTCAATCCCGGAATTGACACATCGCTTTTCGAAACCATAAACTTTCGCTCAAACTTTAACCTAGCATATTTACCTTAGAGTATCTTATTTGACGAGTAAAAACTTATAGATAGGTCATGCTGTGTGGAAGTTTTCACATAAATTGGCGGTCATTCCATGCGAATATGCTGACTGAGGGAGTAACGAATATGCCAAGTTCGGTTGTTATAACAGCGATATGTAACTTTGTGATACTTCGCCATTAAGTTTATGTGAACGACAGTGGAGATTACATCGCACTTTCTGAAAGCTTCGCCTTATTCTTTTATATGGCCGATCGATATTATTTATTCATAGAATAAATTAATCTAATAAATATAATGACGCCGACGAATTTAATGTAATCTATCAAACCTAATTGTAATATAATTATGGAGTTTTCACATAATGACAATAACGCATTAAAATGATTAATTTTTATGAAATCGCCCGAGGTGTCGGCGAATATCACGGACGATTAATCTCTTTCCATCCAAACATTCATTGTGATGGGATCCCGATATTTTTTCTGTCTTACAATACCATTACAACTTAGCTCTAGTTGGCGGTGCTGAGCCCTTTGAGGTATTGAAAAGGTGTTTTCGTAGCGTAAGAAAAATAAATCTCCCCTCTTGTAAAAATTTCGTCATCACTTAGCCTTCGATAGTTATCGCGAATCTTAATTTTCCATCGTCATTCTCTTACAATGAATTTTTAAATATCATAGTCATTCTTTAATCATAAAATATAATATCCCTTTATGCATGCATGCAGCGTTATAACCCAAAAACACATGATCGTTAAAAAAGGTAACGGAAGATCTTATTTGAATCGTAAACGCACGTTGGCACTGCAAGGCATCTTGGGTGGGGTCAAGAGCGACTGTCAGATTTAGATCTGGGAACTAGCCAAGCCGTTTCAGTTCGCTCATATTAGAGTTCTTTTATTATTTGGGCAATTAGTATAACTAATATTACTTATATTAATTATGAAATTAAATTATTAATTTATGATCCTCATGTGACTTCATATTATTACATTATTTAATTATAAAATATATAATTAATAAAGGTTTTCTTTGTATGATATGATTATTAGTATTATTTTAAATATATAAAAATATAATATGATTATTAATATTGTTTTAAATATATATTTAAACTAGCTGTGCCCACGACTCCGTTCGCGCTGTATTTTTTTTTAAATAAAAATAGACCAAATTACTTCTTATAACATCGGCTATATACCAGTGAAAGTCCTGTTATAATCGGTCCATCCATTTCAGAGGTTAGCCAGATCAAACAGACAGACAGAGATAATGTTTAAAATAGATTTTTTATGTTCTACCGTATATACTTTCATATGCATTTTAAGAAAATCTGTGAATTTGAAAAACCAACAAACTTCAATTATATACGACAAGAAACAAAAAAGTATCAAAAATTATATAAATTTGTATATAAATATATATATAAATACTATAAAATAAATATCCGTCGGTCGGTTTATGAATGACATACAAATTGAGATGACGACCTCGGTACAATCGAGTTAGTACAATTTGAATGTAATATTAGGTTAAACTTTGAGGTGTTTAAGTGAATTTATTTATATTTAGTTATAGCTTTTGTAAAACTCATCTCTAACGTTTCGGTGAGGTGAATAATTAAATTTGTCAGTGTCGGTTGACGTGGCGTACATTTTCTTCAGAATTTTCAATGGTGTCACGTCTATAACTCCCTCCCCCCCCTCCCCGTCCCCCTCCCCCCAGTATTGTGTTATCGTGATTCTCAGATTTGAATTATTTATTTGACTTCACACTTCTGATTCCATGAATAGTCAGTCGGTTTAGATACAATTTAAACTAAATCATTAAATTACAAAACAAAATTTGGATCTCGAATAAAATTAATTAATAATATATTTATGGTTCGAAATCAAGTATCCGCAGACAAACCTCTACATTTAATTAACTATATTTTTATATATATTTATATATATATATACATATGTGTACTTAAGAAGTGGAAAATATATATACATAATTCATTCTCATTAAAATTTAATTTCATTTTGGTTTTAAGAAATTATGAACTACCATATACAGTTAAGTCGAACAAAATGGTGCCTTGACATTATTAAAACGTAAAAATTTAAAAGCACATACACACACACACCCATACATAAACATACATACATACAAGCTACTCAATAGTAACCATTTAGGTGTAGATTTGTTCGACATTATACGGAAGAAAGATATAATATAACAGTTATTGTAATGCATCCTGAAGGACCCTGCACTGTTGTCAATGAATTATTCAATACTCCACCGTTTAGATCATTTCGTTTCCGTTCCTAAAATATTCCTTCTCGAAGGTCACAGTAATCTGCGTAGATTGATAATCCGATTTTGAAATGTTTCATATTTTTAAGCATTTATGAGCGGGGTGTCCCACAAAAAAATTGACATTTGTATATATGAAGCCACTCATAACTAGGGTTTTTCATGTAATTAAAATATCCTTGTTGAGACACTAAGGAATCATCATAGAAAGTTCCATTTAGTCTTTGATATAAATAAATAAATTATAAAGACACAATTTTCATGGTATATGAAAATTTTAAGCAATTATTTTTATCTTGTAATTTCGACTTCAATACTATTAATATATAAAATTTCCATTAAATATTACAAGGAATTATATAATCATATCTGATAAGCAATAAAATAGCAGCAATAAAATTTTCTTAATCATAAACCACGGAAATCATAAGCCATTGATTTTGAAGATGTAACACTATTATATGGAAGAGAGAATTTAAGTCGGTGGAGCATTAAAGGGGACGCCGCCTTAGACGGTTAATTCACTCCATAAGGGTCGCTGTGGCGCCAAAGATCCTGCTTCACCAAATTCTAAGTAACATCTCGAACGAATCTTGCTCCAATCTTTCTCAGGAGCTATACCTACTAACGGAAACGTTTATTTTCACGATATTAAAATTCTTTTCAAAACATTATATGTTATATATGTTACATACTATAAAAAATCTGTACTATTTTATTACCTTCCAATTGTAAGAATATTTAGTGGAGCGAATGAAAAATACGACCACATAAAAAATAGTAAATTAAAGAAAATAAAACTACGTAAGCTACGTGATGTTAGAAGACCAGAAAATTAGATTAAGTTAGAGCAACAGTGTAAACGGAACAAAGAATTCGCATTGAATACAACATTATATTTTATATGTGATTCCTATTAATTTGCAGTTAGTATAAAATCACATACAACAATTCCTGCTAAAGGCTCTCGGCGACAAATCCATCAAAGTCGACAGCTCATTCGTTGTTTTCAGGCTTGATAAACGACCAAACTCCACGTTTAGTAGATTTATGCACACCAATACTGCAATAATCGTACATAAAGTATTATAATCAATTAATTAATATCATAATTTGAATACATATTTCCCTAATTGTAATTAATTTTACATATAAAATTGTAAAAAAAATCATATAAATTATATAAAATTTAATATACAATGCCCTATGCATTGTATTGTATAAATTTTATGTAATATCAAATCAATTTAAATAAAATTCAAAAATCTCACCAAAAGCTTCCGACAGATAACATGTTAAATTGCGCGTGAAGGTGATAAAATTCGTCTTGCAGCCAACAGTTTTTACAATTTTCTACGATATAGGTACCTCTACATAAATGATATGAGATAGTGGCTCTTAGGGCACGCTGAAATTATTTATTGTCTATTTTATTGCTAAACTTCATTCGTTGCTGTGGTTGCTTTTATTCCTTCAGCGGAAAAAGTTGAGTTTTATTACCGGTGTGAGATAGGACGCGTTATTGGACTAACTTTCAGTTTGAATTAAAATAGATTTTTTGCGGTCAACTATACTGTTTATTGGAGTTGAACTCGACTTCACTTCAAAGTATTCCACGGACATTTTATTATTTGTGATGTCCAATTATCGAGGTATTTATTTTATTGCACACTCCCAACTAGTTTTTATGGCGAATCAGGTTAACCCGTGATCGTTGGTTGCAGAACTCGATTCGTCACAACCTGTCCCTCCACAACCGGTTCATGCGGGTCCAGAACGAGGGTACTGGAAAGTCATCGTGGTGGAAGATCAATCCGGATGCGAAGCCAGGAAAATCGGTGAGAAGACGAGCTCAATCCATGGAGACATCGAAGACGGAAAAAAAGAGGGGCAGGGTTAAGAAAAAGGTTATTATCATGGTATAATTATAATTATATGTTGGGTTTAATAATAAATATATATATTTTTGTAACAGCCCGACACATTAAGGAATGGAATGACAGCTGATACCACGCCGAGTCCAAGTAGTTCATTATCAGAGAGCGTCGATCTCTTTCCTGATTCTCCAATACACAGGTATTAAAGAAATACTCTTATACTACATTTTAAAAAACTAGATATTAGAAAGGCATATAGTTTATAGATTAGATGCTTTAAATATAATAAATTACCAATTCAAAGACAGTTGTAATGATTTCTTTTTATCTATAGATATAGGTTACAATTATAGATAGGGTCAAAGCAAATATTTTGCGAAATAGTGTATACCACATCGACGGGCCGCATAAAAATACAATTTATTAAAAAAAACTGACGATTGACGTAAATCGGACTTGACCGCGCAATAAAATTGAGTTATACGAAAACTGTAACTATATGATAAAAGATTTTAAATCATTCAGAACATAGATGATGAGTTATGGTGATGCTGAATCTCGTCACTTCAATATTTAACATTTTATTGCCAAATATCTGTCACAATTGTCAATATAATTGACGTTTCTATGGGACGATTTTTTTTGTCCTAAATCGAGCAGCCCTTACCAATGGATAATATTTTTATCATAATTTGCCATAAATTGTGTCTCTTCTGACCATTCCACTCGTTATAATGATCGCTTCACTTGGCATACATGTTAACGGTCCTTAATAGGGACATTAGATTTGCATGATGTTCATTTCATGTTTTATATTGTTAAAATAGATATAGAGGGCAAAGCTCACTTTTATTTCCGCTGATAATTTTGATTATTTGCTGCTGAAATGTCGATAAAAAATTATACCGCCTCTATCCCGTCGCGATCGACATTTGAGAGGATATATTTTTGACGCTTCTTCGCTTTGCGTTAGCAGCAATTTTCAGCCGTCACCGGACTTCCGTACGAGGGCTCCATCCAACGCCTCGTCATGTGGTCGTCTCTCACCGATTCCCTCATTAATACAATCGGAGCCGGATTGGGCCGATTACACACCGGCGGGGGATTTTGCTACCAGTGATTTTAATCAAGCAGATTACGCTCAAGATGAATTAGCGGGGACCCTCGCTGACTCCATGAAGCTCCACGCCGCGGACCCATACCTCAATACGTAAGAATAACGCCTAGTTAGTTTATATTATAAGTCATATAGTTAAGTAGAATGCGTGACGTAGAAAGCTTTTTAGGTTCGTGTCTCATGTAATATTATAAGATATTAAAAAAGAATTATACAAAATGTATGATATAAAGGAGATTTAAATACAAGATTAACAATAAATTGTAGTGAATTCAAATTCAATAAATGATATGATAGGTACGTGCCGACGACATCGTCCTCGTCTAGTAACTTTCGTTACGCGTATCCCTGTGTGCGGCACCCGCATGACGGCTGTGGGTGCAACTCGCTGTACCCGGCGCACCCCGCGCACCCTCACCACGACCACTTCATCAGACCTCCACTACCAGCTGACTCCGCTGACATCATGCAAACAGGTAACCATCCTTGTGAAGTCATCCTTGTGCATTCATCCTTTTGAAGGCATCCTTGTGTAGTCATTCTCGTGCATTCATCTTTGTGCGATCATCCTTGTGCAGCCTTCATTTTCTAATCCAGTCTACTATCATCACAGTTAAAAGTGTTATAGTGAAGATTACGACCTTTTGATTGGTGGAAATTTATCAAATAACTAAAATTGGACAAAAATGTTTCTGAAGGTCTACTATAGGTATCAAATTTGGTTATAGAAAACAGCACGCAAATGGTGACGACGGATGCCGCTCTGATGAACGGAGGCATCATGGTGCAACCAGCCATGGGACCTACCACAGTGATGGGGCAGATCATGGGGGCACTCAACACTGGTTTGGCCGAAGACCTAAACATAGAGACCCTGGAACACAGCTTCGACTGCAACGTGGAAGAGGTGATTATATACAAACAGACATACAAATGATTTCGGTTTATATAACTGTAATTGTATCCTAGGTTATCAACCACGAATTAAGGATGGACGGGAAACTGGACTTCAACTTCGCTCAGAACACGGCGATGCCAGCGGAGGGGGAGAGCCAGTTCGTCGTTCCAGCTCCCCCAGTCCCCACCACTTTATCTGGGGGGGGAGCCCACACGTACTCCGTAGCCCCCTCTTGGGTCCACTGAATTTGTTAGATTTTCCGCCATTTTGTTTCATGTAAATACGACGCAGACATCTGTTCAAGTTAATTTCGTGTATGAGATTTTGTTATAATGTTAACTAATGTTAGAATTTATTTAATATTAAGTTACCGATCGTTGTCAATTGTGTAGGATAGCTTTATTAAGTGGACCGGGGGGGGGCTTTGACGTTCAGAGGTGAGTACATACAACCATCATATATATAAACATAAAATTCGGATTGTCGAGTATTGTTAAACTCTAATCGTGACAAGTGACAGTCGCCATTTTGGATTGGCAAAACGTCAGTCACCGCCATCTTGATGAATTCGTTAAGCGATTCACACGTATCAGTCACGTCAGTGTAAATGAGCTTTTATTGATTGTTTGAAATAAAAATTTTAATTAGTTTCACACAAGCGAAGCCGGGTTACATATAGTATAGTTAACCGTCCATTAACAATACAGATGCAATAAATCCTTGTAATATCAGCGTTAATCCGAATAAAGTTTTCACGTCCAAACTCAAGTATCTTACAACTTTACTGCTACAAACGGACGGACGGCTATCTGACCCGATTCACGAGTATTTAAGAGAAGTTTTGTATTTGCACTATTTATTGTGAAATAACAAAATTGTTGTTAAAATGTGCAATTAATTTACCTAAATATATATATACTAGGGGCGCCAACAAACCCACAATTTCGACTCGCTGCGTTCACGAAATCTCGGGTGCCGTTGGCATATTGAGCGAAGCGAGCCCAGTGTATTGACTCATCGTTTCCCATTGACTTCAATGAGATCAGTTTTATTAAATGACATAAAAAAAAAAAATTTTTTGGAGGATATTTTACAATTTTTTTTTTAAATCATCATCTAATGTGTGTCTTTTTGATTGCAAAGTTTCGTAATTTTCCGTCATGCAGTTTTCGAGCCAATTCGTGACAAAGAAAGTCTCCAGTAAAACGCTCCGCTCACTTCGTTCGCTTCGCTCAATTATTGTAATTCTAATTGATATATCCAGGCAAAGTCGAATGCATCTATTGTATACTATAACAATTCACTGAAAGTAAGATATCTAGGATACAGAAAATATTGTCATTTTCTTTTACGGCACTCCTCTATAACAAGAATATATATATGTATGTTTGTCTTTGTACGTGGATTATGACACGTGATCTCTTATTTATGAAAGAATGTTGACATCAAAAAAGATTGACGGCTCGAATACTAGTATCTTTTAAGATATAAGATAAAAAATAATCATAGTAATACTTTACTTTTCTTTTATACTAGAAAGTTTGTGAGGATGTATGTATTATCTACTACTAAACACATTTCGATAAAACTTTATACTAATATAGTCTTGATACAAAATAACAAATTTGAAACATATAATGGAGAATTTAGCGAACGAAGCCGACGGAAAAAGTTAGTTGATTATATAATTTAGTATTAAAATAATACTTAAATTATATTTAATTGTATAGCAATACACTTGTCTATCCTGACCTTTAGCTCGGGCGTTTGTTTGCAAATTATATTAGGTTATGAATACATAATGGAACGAATAGAAAAAAATACTATATATATATATATATATATGTATAATAATGTGGTGTGTTTGTTAAATGATTATAATTAGATCGGAAAGTGGTAATTCAATTTCACCACTGAATAATCCCCAATAGTCCCCGCTAATGAGGGAGTAATTAATCATATCGTTTAGCGAGTCGTTCGTCTTAGTGTCGAGCGATCGCCTCCAAATAATGGGATATTATGAAAAAATTCACAGAATAAGACGCTAGATTACACCCGCTCCCGCTCCCGTAATGACTTGTTTTTATAACACGTCCCGACCAGGCGGTGATGGCGGTGGGGTTTTTTTGTTAATTTTTTAATCCTTTGTTAACCGTTTAATGAATAGGTACCATTGGTTTAATATTTTTGTGTTTTCTTTTTTTATTACAAATTTGTCGTCGTTTATAGAAATTTTATTTGATTTCCTGTTTTTTTAATCAATTAGGAAATTCTTATCTATGATACCTACTATTTTGGTCATAATAATAAAAATTATTACTATTACTCAAATTGTACGAAAAGTATAACTTCGTATTATACTTTAATCAGCAAAGATGTTAGACTTGACTTTTATATTGACTTTACTTGTATTAACAAGTTGATTTTCATAAAGTCATTTAAATATCCCACCTCATCCCATATTCCGGTCGCTGCCGTAATTAAGGTACCTTTACACACGATTTTACGGCACTTGTTAAAAGTTTTCAATTGCGTTACGAGGGGGACATTCAATTTATTCATTATTTCTTCCCCCCACCACCCCCCCACTTAATAAAACGCTCCTTTCCTATCTTTTTATTTCCCTTAAGTATTTTAAATATTTGACAAATGATGAATTATACATTTGTATGTAAAAAAAGAATTCATTTGATAATTATTTTTATAATATTAAAAAGTTGAGATTATAAAGTTAATTTTAATATTGAGATGAGATGAGATGAGATTTAAATTTACATGATTTTTCTATCGTTTCGCATTCAAGACGGGAACGCGGATGGGAGCTGCATGTACAACGAGATGTCGCTTTTTTGACAGCTCCGTCGGTTTTGACAGGCCTTATGGAACGAGGTTATCTCAATTTATAGGGACTTTACATTTTATACAATCTAGCGTGCTAAGTCGCGTACTAACATGGAAGTAGTGCTGTAATTGCATTTAATATTTTATACATGCTTTCATATTCATTTAAATATAACTATCGAGTCCCGGCTTTTCTCGACACCTTTTTTACACCTTTACATTATTGTAGTTTTAGTGAGTATTTTTTTTTGTAATCAATATATTCTATATCGATCAGTGATAGCATTCAAATGGTGAAAAAAATATGAAATTGTTCCAGTCGTTTTTGAGCCAATACAACAAACTTACATACAAACAAAAATATTTTTTTTTTTTATAATATTAGTTAAACATTATTTTACATTTACATTCCATATTCAAAAAAGATTTTTTTTTGTTCATTATAAATTAGATTTTATACTAACCCGTATTCATAACTTCGTTAGCAAGGAAAATGTTTTTTAAAATAAAAACAGCCAAGTTACTTATAACATCAACTATCACTTCAATTTTATATATATATAATACAAAATATAATTCTTGCGTCGTTTAAATGGCGGTTGCTACTTAGCTAATTTGTTATGAGGGTTCCATTTAAAATACTTCGGCGTTCTTGACGTCGAGCAAATTGGATTACGAGCCTGAACTGGATTTAGAATAATCTTGAGATATAAAATATAACAAAAATTTAATACTTGATTATCTTTGTTTATTGTTATAATCCAATCCAATCCAATGCATGGTGCAGGCCACGTGGCTGGGCGGAGGGCGTAGCCCCGCCCAATGCAACAGGCACTACGCCTACCAACTCAACGTGTCCTTACATGTTACTTCAAACTAAGCTTACATAATTAGTTTAGTTTTTTAATATTTATTAATAAATTATAAATATTTATTTATATATTTTTTTGAATCAGCAATCAGTTTCAACTGAAATCCTATATTGATAGTATACTTATCAAAAGACCGGTAAACTCCAATATAAGACTAGGAAAGTTCCAAACGCGCCTTGCTCTGAGAACACTTTCACATACGTCAATATATTTAGTTAGCAATAGTTATTTTAGTATATAATATTTCATATTTTCTCCAAATATATAATTGGGTATTCCATAGAATATAATTTGTTTAAAGATAAATCTGGTTGACATTTTTGTAAACTTAACTATTTCGTTGAGTTATAGTATAACATTTAGTTTTTTTCTGCTCCATTAAACATACAAGAGTTATAAAGTGTTTATTGTTACGTAAAGACAGGTTCCGTTCTTTGATATAAAGTGTATTCAAGAATAATATATATAAATAAAATTGAAATGTCTGTTTGTTATTCCAAATTAATAGATTTTACTAAATACATATAAAGGTATAATAAATAAAAATTCAATTTTTATAATTTTCTTTGTCTCTAAAACGGCTGGATCGATTTTAATAGGACTTTAACTGGTTAGCTGTTGTTATAAGGAGTAAAGACTACTTTATTTTAAAAACATATTCCGTGAATGAAGTCATGGTACCGCTACTATATATAATTAATTGAAACTTATTAAAATAATTAACAAATATCGTGTTATCAGTTATGTATCTGATAAGAAAATATGGCATTTAAAAGTTTTGGTATAACTTAACATTTATTAGAGTATTAAAATCTTAAAAAATCAACACAGACGAACACATATATATATATATATATATAGACATATATATAAAATCGTCCATTAATCAGGCTAGCAAAACCCAAAACAAAATATAGTAAATCGTAAAAGAAAGGCGCCCTATATACGGATAGGTCGCTACTATGAATAAATTTACGCCTGCCCCGGAATCACTCGCTATGCTTTATAGTCCGTGACATCCGATACTTAATTTATTGTGCAACCCACCAAAAAATGAGAATAAAAGAATATTGTGACGAAATTATATTTTGAATCATTTATTATAAAGTTTTTTTAAAATCAATCCAGCTCGGAAAATTATTTGCTCAAGCTCAACGCTTTTAAGGGCTTACATTTATAAAAATTTAGTAATTTTAAAGATAAGTTAGTTCATATATATTTGTAAAGATATGACAGTTATCTTTACAAATACTGTATAACAGTTGTTGGTTAGTTTTCATTTGTCCTTCATTGCCGATCTTTATAACTATCATACTTCAATGTTATTATATATTTCCATTGAGTAAATTCAGTATTATTATATATTTTTATTCAGTACATTTCACATATACGTGCAAGAAAGTATATTTTTAAGGATATTTAAGTACTTAAGCGGTTGCATAAGTATACAATTTTACATTTATAATTGACTAGCACCCGGTTACCCGTGCTTCGCGACGGGAATAAACAAAAAAAATGACTTTCGTGAGTATTGAACCCATGACCCTACCCTTCACACATACACGTTCTATCCTCCAACCCATCATGACTCGCTATCAGTGCGAGAAAGCCTTGAGTTTCATTCCTATCGGGTACACTTTTGTTTCTCACATCGCAGCGCGTTGAGAATAAACATAGTGACTGGCCAAATAATGTTAATTTCTACTGCAATGCAATGGGAGAAGAGAGGGAGCGGGGGGTAAACTTTGCAGTTTTTTAGCTGTAACTTTGGAACGGTTTGGACCTTTGCAAAATCCTTTCTTATTGCACCTATTCAATATGTCAGGAGTCTTGTTTCCAAATTTCAGCTTTCTAGGTATAACGGTTTGGGCTGTAGAGCGATGAATGAGTCAGTGAGTGTCTTTGTGTTTTATATATTAAGAATGTTAATATTTATAAATAATTCAAATTAAAAATATCTTTATTCAAGTAGGTGTTTACACGCACTTTTGGATAAATTAATTTTTTTTTAATTTTCAGTGTAGTCATTTCGTGTAAGTTACTATTAGAATGCTGCTCTGCTAAGAAGAGTCAAAAATTCAAAAGTAACTTTTTTAATGAAATTTAACAATGTTAATATACATTATAATATGCAAATGAGTCAACTTAAGACCCACACATTTCGATCCACTAAAAATATAATTATATTTATATAATACACTTTTAATACATTACAAACACACACACACACACACACACACACATCACGTCAGTATTATCAATGTCAAATTCATATATTATTAATATATATTTAACACTAAACCTACCAAGTACCGGTCAAAATGACCGTTCTTAAACTTTAGTAAAACTTACACATTTTTAAACGTTATAATATCGTTATCAAACTACATGACAATTAAGAATTGTATGCATATAATATTTTCTACACTCTTTACTTTTAGTTATTTCCATTATTACCTGCGTTATATAATAAAATAACTTTTAATTACCGGTCAATTTGACCGCGTGCGGTAGGAACAGGTACACAAGAATGGTCGGTAGGTTTAGTGTTAAAATAACACCAATTATCCGCTTGTATTTCTGTATCTTAATATAAATATAAAATAATGACAGACAGACAAACAGGACAATCCTACATTCTGTTGTACGATAAATAATACTAAATGTTAAAAATTATTTTCTTTACTTACAGTAACAAAATATATATTATTTTCTAATTCTCAATAACATTTTTATTCAGTCACTATGGAAACCCTATTTTTTATTCGATCCGGATCACACTTAACATTTTTGACACAAAAATCAATTTTTTCACCAAAAACTAATTATACAATTATTGAGCGAAGCGAACGAAGTGAGCGAAGCGTTTTACTGGAGACTTTTAACATTCTTTGTCACGAATTGGCTCAAAAACTACTTGACGGAAAATTATAAAACTTTGCAATCAAAAAGACACACATTAGGTAATGGTTTAAAAAAAAAATTGAAGTAGTCCTCATAAAAAAAAAAATCCTTTTTATATATTATGTCCAAAACTGATATCCCATTGAAGTCAATGGTAAACGATGCGTCAATATACTGGGCTCGCTTCGCTCAATATGCAAACGGCACCCGAGATTTCGCGAGCGTATCGAGTAGAAATTGAGGGTTTGTTGGCGCCCCTAGTATTATATCCCAAATATAAGTTTTATTCATAGGTGGTTTATTTTATTTTGGAGAAAGCCAATTATCTGTTCGCTTTATTCTGAGCAATGAACAGAGAAAGTCCATTGCTCAATATGCGACAGATTTATCGTTATAGTGATGTGCAAACTATTTATCGATAATAATAAAATAATTATATACATTTTATCGATAATTTTAATTCCAAACTCGATTACAATAGTAATATAATTTGATGTTAGATTTGATATTTATTGGTGAATAATAAATTATTTTTATGAGGAAATTACATTAAAAAATATTAAATATAATAAATGATTTTTCCCATTTCACAATTTATTTATATAAAAACTATCGATACACCCTTCGGCTTCACTAGATCCCCCACCTGAGGGGGGTTGGCGTCACTGCGGCGGGCAGGTTAGGATTTACACTCAGCCAGCTCAGCGAAACTACGGAACGATCCACACAAGAGATCCGCAATCCCAGATTACGATGTTAATTATAAAGTTATTTTATTTGTAACTTATAGTTATGAGATATAACATATATATATATATATATATATATATATATATATATATATATATATATATATATATATATATCGTTTAACGTGACGTTTATCTGTATGCTCAATGGCTATATTAAGACTAAAGTACTTACACTGATACTTGACGGAGTCGCGGGTAAAGCTAGTATAGTAAACTAGGTAATGTTTTTAATAATGTATTTTTTTGTTACAGATCAATAAATATAGTAATGGAACCAAACGAGTTGTGAACATAGAAAATTATAGACATGGATTTTAGTTAATGTATGTATGATTAGTTTTACTTTCAGTTAATTTCAGGTCTAATATATACGTAACTCTGTGGTAATTAACAATAATCATTGAAGCCAGGATATTTTTATATACAAAGTAATTTTATTGCACAAAAGCCATTAGTCAGATCTCTAGTCCCTGATATAACATTTCGAATAAGACATCTACTATTTAGCACACTAACATTAAATTAGCGTGCTAATCGAATTAGTGCACTGGATATCGGATGCGAGCTGTTTGTGATTTTATCCGTTAAGTGTTCATAGTGAATTTATAAGTCAATTCCCGTAATATTTGACGTCCATACATATAAACGCACTCGGCTTCATATGTTTTAAAAGCTTATAAATACTAGCTGACATTGGTGCTATATGAGACATTTGCTTTTATTATATTATAACAAATGAACATTTATTTTGCGATAAAACGCGCAACGTCACGGGCTAAATGTAAGTAGAAAAAACGACTTAGTCGATATGAAATTTTACAATGTGTATGTAATTTTCAATTAAATCAATATGTTATAGATATTTAGTTGTATGTTTGTAGTAGTTAATATTAGTGATAGATCACCTGGTTGTATGTATGTCGTCAATTAATAGGACGCTGATCGTAATGTGCTTATAGTCTCGAAATTGCTATTTTGAATTATATATAACCCTTCGCACGCGACCTGTTACATTGTGACCCCGAGTGCGAAGGGTTGATACGAACAAAGTTTCTTTATACGGATAATTATTTAAAATTTCAATGAAATTATATATTTTTCTATATATTTTATTTTATTTGGCTTCATTAAATTTTCAAACGTTATTTATTTTAAGATTTTTGATATAACGCGAGCGGACCCTGTATTTTATGTAGTTAAAAACATCGCTTGTAGAAATACAATATTTTATATTAGACTGTGACATTGTAAAATATAGATTCAGTAATTTATTTTGTAAAATTATATTAAATAATAAAAATGTTTTATTACGTCAAATTTCATTTATTTTATAGTTAAAATAAGACAATGTCAAAGAATTAGTTAAGTTATGGTATAAGTTAGTGAAATTGTGTTATTTGTAAATATAAACATGTATGTAGAATTACATAAATATTATTTATGTATTAAATTTGATATTGTTTTCAAAATTTCATTTCATGTATTATTTTTATTCCTATTCATTGATTTATATTTGGTGTAGTTTGGGAAGCGTCTTCCATTTGGTTGAACATTTCTTAAATCTATATACATATATGCGATTTACCACCCACCGACACATCACGAAGTCTCCGAAACTGTCTGTCCGATTAACTTAAAATATTACATAGTTACTTACTTCTTTTGTGACATAGACGTCCACTAAGAACAGATTTTACGGAATTCCTATCACAACGGATTTCAACAAATTTCAAGTCAACCGGCCTTATAGCTACAGAGGTTTTATAATTTGTGTACATCGATGGAAGTAATGGATGGATGAAAGTTACTATAGCAACGGTTACCATGACAACGGTTACCTGGACAAGTACTAGTAGTATTGTAGTTGTAGTAGCACACTATTGTAGTGTGCGAGAATCAGCCAGTATTTAAATGAAAGTCGTGATCAAAAATATATTTTTTATCAGTTTTGTACAGCAAATAGTTAGAAAATAATATTTTCAGCTTAAAACATTCGTTACGCGAGTCGTTATTTGAAAGATCAAGTATCATGATGGTGTTGAATCATTAAAATAAACATTTATCAAAGTCATCACGAGTCCGAGTCATCGCATTCTTCGACAAAGTCGCTCGGCGGCGATGGGAACGCTGGCGGCGAGAAGTTTAGAAATATACTTTCAGTGTATATTGCCATTCCGAACGAGAACAGCCACCTGCAGAGAAATCAACTTTTCACGATTTTTATAAAATTATAACCTAAAATTAAAAAAAAAAACTTGCTCATTCAAGTTTTTACAACCTAAAATTATGTCAGTAAGATGAGATGTAGTGTTAGTCAAAAATCAACACGATTTTATTTCAATGTAATACCTATCTTATGTAAAACATTAAATTTTCAAGTATTTCATAAATTATTATACGAAATGCAATCTATAGTATTCGCACAAACGTTATGGAATACAGATCATACCAAGCTAATCCGCACAAAAGATGCTTCATAAAGAAGCTCTGTTTCTGTCTGTACCACGGGTCCCAGGGCCCGCAGGGGACAGGCAGTTCGTTCATATGGGGTTGACATCGTACTGAAATAATTATATAATTTACAAATATAATACATATAAAAATATTTAAATCTCATCAAAACATCTACCAATAGATGGCGCTGTTTGAAATTTCAAACGTATTTAACGTATAAATATAATATAGATAGAAAATTAGATTTCCTTGTATTTCATTTAGTATCACAAGATTAAAATTCTACGAGTCGTTAAAGACAAGCACAGTAACTACTCTTGATATAATTTTTGGACTAATTAACAAATATTATTTAAAAATGACAATACATACTCGGTTTCGTAGCTAATTTCCTTTGTGATATATTTGCAAAACCTTTGTGAATTGCTAACAGTCTTGAGCGCATTCTGCAGTTTTCATGACACTTGTCAGCCCCGACGAGATATTTATAAAATTTTGAAGTTTGTTTCTTTTTATTTATACGAGGTTTATTGGTATGCCAGGATTATTTTTATTAAGTCCCCCCAAAATATTGATTTTCAGGAATTGTAATACTCATATTCGGACTATTAATTATATTTCGAATTTCAGTAATCTGCGAAAAGCATATAGTAAATGAATCTACCTTTTCCGCTAAATGTATATAGTAGAATACTTTTGCCAGAACTATCTGTACAGGTAAGTAGATGAAGCACACTACCAGAATAAGTGTACGACGGAAAGTGTACAAAAACTAAAGCTCAATTGTTCAAAATTGTATTAATTATCTTTATCCCAATAACTTGACCCACCTTCAACAACACTTCTAAAATATAATTGATATGGCGAATGCTTTATTAAGCTGAGCGTAAACGAAGCTCTTAACCGTTTGGGAGACCTTTTTTTGTGTTTAGTTGTCTCCAGAATGCCACAATAATTAGCTAAAAATTTTCTCATGTATGTTTGAGCCGAACTCGGATGTTATAGCGAAAACAGATTGAAAAAATGTTTAGCCATTCAAAAGTTATCAAGAAAAGAAGAATGGAGAGGGGCTCAGCTCAACACCCGCCGCGCACGGTTGGCGGATCCTAGTATATTACCTTGCAAGTTTTTGGTGTTAATGTCTGTTGCCCAGCAATATCAATGTCCTATTTTCTAATACACAAGTAGGACCAAAATGAGACGTTGAATAGGTCTTATATCTATTGGTATTTGTGAACGAAAATGAAAAAACTTAAAGATACAAATCCAGGTAGAAATTAAACACTATATAATATAGAAATCACCTAGTGGTTCTAGGTAGGTAGGTTCTACCTAAAATTTAGTCCAGTATACTGATAAGAAAAACACCTTTAATAGACTGAAAAGAGCAAACAGAACTCTATGAACCGAGCAAGCAACATGAAATAAAAGTAGACTTTCATAAATCTTTATTATCTAGTATTTAATAAGTCAAACTTAAACATAATCCTATTGCTACGAAACACGAAGAACAGATTCACGACCTCGCATTATATTGTTTAAAAATACTTTGAATTGTAATGTATCACAGAAATATTAGCGAGACTGAAAACATTAATTGTAAGAATAGTTTATTAAACGAAACATTTTGAAATTAATTAATATTTCCATAGTATTTCGAGAAGAAAAAATCATATAAGTTTCAATTATATACAAATGAAACTATTCTTAACGTACGGATGGACATATTTAAGTTAGTACGCTACCTTAACAGTAAATCATGTTTAAATCTATGAAAACTATATTTTATAAATTATTTAGTAATGGCAGTCAAATTTACTTAAGACATTACATATACAATTTATCGAGAACTAACTCAATTAGTCTCCTAATAGTGAAAAGGCTTGACCTGTCAGTGTTTGAACTTTAACTCGCTTTTGGGGTCAAATAGTACACTAACAATTGTTTAACGAAACGACCCCATGAATTTAGTTTATAGAGAATCGAGAAAAAATATAAAAATATATTCATCCAATATTATTTAATTCAGCTTTTAGAACACCACATCGATTTATTTTATTTCATCTAAATCTATGGTTACTATTCTATAACTAATTTTACAGAAATAGTCATCTATTTAGTAACTTTATATCCCAAATTCAGACCCTAGAGGGAAATATTCAGTTAAGTCTACTTTTATCCAATTTAACAGTTATTTATAAATTACTCTATGGAGGGTTTGAAATTTGGTTATTACTTTATGGAGGGGTTTGAATATACACTGACCCTCGAATCAGCAATAGTTAGATGCGCCGGCGCAAGTAAAGCACTTTTATGTATTTTATATAGAAATAAGTTAGTGTAAAAGTATTGCCGTATATATATATTTAGATTAATAAAAAAAAAACATTTAGATTAATAGTATTTAGTTATTAATTGTATAGTTTTCATAGATTTAAAATCAAAATACTAATCTATTAAGCTATGTCATTAGTTATCTGCTCTCCGGCTTGGGTTTTGGAGGCTTGAAGCCCATTATCTTCTTCTTTTTCTTCTCTTTACCGCTCCCTGATTGAAAACTTTTCCAACTGTCTACTCTATTTTGTCTGGATTCCTGAAAACAAAATGTAAATTAAATACCAAAATGTTTCTTTCTCTGCCTGATTTGGTTTAGCGATAGGTTTACAATTCAATTGCTATTCTCATACTTTCCAGTTCATCCATTTTCCCATTCTCATACATCTATTCATTTAATCCATTTATTTAATTAATATAAAACTTTCCTTATACTACTTCCTTATTTTTTTATGCCGTTTTCTTATCTTTTATAGTATTTATTTATCACACACACATATTTATATACACACAAATACATACACATATACTAATCTTTTATCTTAATAGATATTACTCTTTTATTATGTTACTCTTAACACTAATTTCAACAAATGGTTAGAACAAAGGTACACAATATTTTTATATCAGCATTACTACTAACAAAAATAAATCCTATTCTATAAAAGATTTTGAGTATTTAGTATAACTAAAGATAATGAGTATAAAAAAAAAAATAAGAGCTCATTTCAATAATTATGGTATCATAGTCCTGACACTCCCATTAATTAAGAAATATATATCAATTAATTCCATAGTTTAATCTTATTCATAGCCAACTTTATCCATTGATAATATTCATGTTATACTTAGTCATTTAGAATGTGTGAACATACGGACAAAGTTCCACATTCATTTATTTCATTTAATCTTATACATATATAATGCATACAATGTAACAAACCTCAAAGTTTTTGGCCCATTCCTTCTCTAGAGACATCTGTTCTTCCTGATCTATCTCTGCTTCTCGTTTACGTTTCCTTTCCTCCATGTCCCTTGTCTCAAGATGTTGACGTTTACGCTCCATATCTGCAAATAACTGCAACCAACAATAAAAGATTCAATAAACTGTCATATTTTAGTAATAAAAAGTAATTCTTTATAAGTAAAGTAAGATATTATACTAAATTAAATGTTGTTCAAAGTCAATTGAAAGTAAGTAATGTACTAGTATTGCAAGTATTGATTTGAAGTGCAAAAGATATTAATAACTTGGAACATATAAACATTTGGGACTCTTTATATATATATTATTACATATATTGCCTCTGCAACACTCTTATATTGTATTTAGTTTGTAATTTATAATTAAAGCAATACAAGTTAATATTATATACTAAATAACCCCATCAAATGATTAATCTTCAAAAGAAATCAATAGACATATAGAAAATGCATAAAAACAATACCAGAGACACAAGTTATAATAACTACAAAACGCAAACTGTTCAACAACATGGACAGATCAAAAGAGAAGGGGCCAATGAGAAGATGAGATAAAACAGTAGCAGGAAATACATAGACCAAAACAGACAGACTGACGGGAAGAGAGAGTTGACGGAGGCTTTAAGCACCAAAGGGTAAACAGATGAATAAGAATTAAATAATTAATGGAATGTGAATTAAATAGTTAATTTAATTAATTATCTAATTATTGGATAGTAATGAACAGAAGTGAAATTTGACTACAAAATCGAAAAATATCTAAATATAGGCTATTATTATTAAGAAATACAATAACCTTCATAGTCATAACGTAAACGGCATGTTTAAATTTATCGGGATCATCTTCTGGTATTCCTTCGGCCAAACGTCCATCTTTCTTCTGCTTTTTTCTCTTTTGTTCTATCTGAAAATTAATTAGAATTTTCAATCTATTGCTATCTCAATAAGCAATATGTGATTATATAAGTCTTACCATGTGATCGGTCCGTTCCTTGGCTTCTTGATATATATCAAGGCTCTTTTTTCTAGTATCCTCATTCTCTAGAGTTTTCCAGGCCCGGTTTATAATCTCAAATGCCTGTTGAGCTCTCTCAGAATCATCCTGAAATAATAAAATAAAATTTTCTTTTTTGTGTCAAATAAAAATATAATATTTCAAATGACCCCTCCAAAATTACTATTGTTATATAACTTTTTTAAGCACTTAATTTGCAATAAAATAATAAGTTCGTTGAATAGTATTATATATGTTATTAATGCATTTTAAAGAGGTGTGTAAATAAATGTTTATGTTAAGTTTGATATCTGGGTAGATGCTCGCACATTGTCTTTCCTTTGATCCACCACTCCTTACCTACAAGAGCTGCTCTGGTTGGCCCAATGTCAACGATCCATCTGTGGATAAAAACCAAATATTGACGGCTTTACCGTCTCAGCGGAAATGACTACGAGCTCTTTCACAAGTTTTATAAATCGTCATATACATTAAAGTAATGAATATGTTGTCCTAATTGTTACTGTTACAGTTTACATGGAATCTAGTAATGCTGAATGCATATAAAACGATGGTTTTGTTTTACTTTGCTAACAATTGGCCACTTACGATGTTTTTGTCCGGATGAACGAGTATGGACAATCTCCTGTATTTCTTCTTAATTTCATCAAGCGTAGCCTCTGGGTCAACTTGCAAAACTTCGAATGGGTTTAAATTAAAGTAGGTCGATCCCGGCCTAAGTAATCTTTCTATTTGTTGTTTCGGAGTCAAAACTGAATCTCTTTTTTCAATTTCTTTAACCTAAAAAATATTTTGCAAGTATCAATTTTAGTTTATACATGTAGTTTTAGAAAAACCAAGTAAACCAAATGTTGATAAGTGGTAATTCACCTCCGAATAGAAATCCTCAAACGATTCTTTATTATGAGACGTTGTCGACGACATGACAAAATCTAAATAACCAGTCTGGCATTAAATTTTAATACACAATCAACTTTTTACTTCTAGCGTTTCATTTCAGTGTGAAATAGATCACTTTCTTATAACCACAACGTAAATCGCTATTGTTATTTTCACCAAGTTATATACAATTTAAATTTGTTAATACAGAGAGTACAGACTAAATAAGTGTAATTGACGATAGTATTATCAAAAATTATATATTTAATAATATGAGGTACCAAATGGTAATTGTACTCTGTGCACACTGCAGAGATTGAAAGTTGAGGCTGAAGTTTGGTATAATGAGAATTTAAATGACTAAACTGTAAAACACAAATTATTTGTATTCTGTGATATAGGCTACATACAGAAAAAAAATCTCTATGGTATAGACTATAAAGTCACTAAGTGATAATTTACACATTATTCTCAATTTATACAACGATACACATTAAAAGTTTAGGAGCAAATTGTACTATTGTAAATTAAAAAAAAATGAAAATCAGGGTCACGAACCAAACAAAACAACAAAGCGTTAACGTAAGAGTAAATGATTTCAAGTCACCTCAAAACCTCAATAGAAATCAAGAGTACACCACTGTGAAGTGCAAACTTTTATGACATTTATTATCTTATGTACATATAGTTAAATCTTTTTATATGAGGTAAGTAATAATTATATAGTTCTATTAAATAGTTATTTTTCTTCACCAAAACTTTTCCTCGAAACTTTTGTAGCTTCTTAAACGAATGTTCACAATAGGATTACCAATTAAATCTAGATATTACCAATGATTGTCGATTGTATCGCAAATCTAGTTGATATCGAAAAATTCAGTAATGCAGCGACAAGGCCGCCCGGTAGTTGCCTCACCAGATGGAAAGTAATTGTAATAATTACTTCACTATGAAACCAGTAGAGCCTGCATACTAAAACACTTGATTCTTTGGCGCAGCGGAGGAATATCTCATTTTTGAGTTTTCGTCATTCTTAATTTATCACGGAGAGTGTTCTGATTCCTGCTACCATCGAACATTATCGCACAACTCGTTACTGGTTATAATAAACTGTGTTAAATATATAATAAATAATCAGTGTTTTTTTCATTTCAGATTACGGAAAATGCATATAAGATCTCATTACGGTTAAAATGCAATGGAAGTATTTAGTCTATGTCTAGCGAGGACTTAGTGTACAATCGAGGATATCTAGTTAAAGTTGCTTGATATCAAAAACTATTACAGTTATTATTTTTATTTTTATTGATACTAATAGCCAGCGCAGACATAACATTTATTTTCTAATACACTGCATCAAGTTGTATTGTCAAATTGACTGATGACATTTATAATTTTTGCAACTGAACTGAACACGTGTTGACAGCTCTGTGCTGTCACTTGTCAGGCTGGCTGACTGAGCGTATTATTAAACGTATTAAGGTATTTATTTTATAATTACGATAAACTATAGAGTACTGTCGATAAGGTAGGTCAGGCTGTCTTCATTGATTTTAGTTCAGTCCGTCAACAGACCATTGTTATAGTAGCAGTCCGTTCCCTTCTAACAAGACTCAATAACGAAAAGGTAGAGCATTTTATTAGTAAAGATATATATTTATGTTGATTGTTGTCTTATGTGTGAATTATATTTCTTCAATAATAGTTTTCTTCAGCAATGTAATTCGTGTTTAAGGTTTAAGGTTTAATTACGTACTTATGCTAAGTGTACATACGTATTAGGTAAACATATAATTACTAGTGGAAGATGCATATCCGAATGGGATATATAACGGTAAAACATATATTGTGATGTGACAAGTAACGTTGATATAATTATACATAATTATGAGGCATTCGAGAATTCCTCAATAACAAAAACTGCTATTTTGCGAGTCACTAGATTTCGCGCAGTCAAAAGTCTTTAGTGTTATAATTAGTTACATCGTAATTATTATTTCAGAACTTATCCTAATTGTATTGTTTTTTAATGATCATTATTAAAAGATAAACTGTCTCTTCTATTTACTAAAAGTAATACTGTGTTTAAAAATATCTTAAATATTTTTTGTTTAGTATTAAGTAGACATTATTAAAGTCGTTGTCAAGGTCATATAGTAAGACTATTGTGGTATTTATTTTCGTGAATTATATTATATGCTATTTATAATTAACAAGTTGATAGACAATACTAATTTTATCATTGTTATTTTCTGAAGAGTTGGGTTAATTGCAGAGATATGTTCGCGAATAAAGTTGTTATTGTGACGGGCGCGAGTTCGGGCATAGGAGCAGAAACTGCGGTGGAGTTTTCAAAACTAGGAGCAAAAGTTGTTATAACAGGAAGAAACGAGGACAAATTGAAAGATGTTGTCAAACGATGTGAAGATATTTCTCCTTCCAATTCTAAACCTCTGATGATCATTGCCGATTTGACTAATGAACGTGACGTGGAGAATGTAATCAATGATACAATTAATCATTTCAAACAAATCGATATATTAGTCAATAATGCTGGAGTTTTGGAAGCTGGTACAATTGAAAATACATCTCTAGAACAATACGATAGAGTTATGAATACAAATGTTCGTAGTCCATATCATTTAACGATGCTAGCTGTTCCTCATCTTATTAAAACAAAAGGAAACATAGTAAATGTTTCCAGCGTAACTGGTATGAGATCATTCCCTAATGTTCTTGCCTACTGTACTTCTAAAGCAGCCTTGGATCAATTTACTAGATGCATTGCTCTTGAGCTTGCTCCTAAAGGAGTACGGGTTAATGCTGTTAATCCTGGAGTGATAAAAACTGGCTTGCATAAAAAAGGAGGAATGAACGATGTGGAATACGAGGCATTTTTAAAGAAATGTGCAGAAACTCACGCACTTGGTAGACCAGGGGAGGCAAGTGAAGTTTCATCAGTCATTGCATTTCTGGCTAGTGATGGAGCCAGTAATATCACTGGTGCCAGTTTGCCAGTCGATGGCGGTCGTCATGCCATGTGCCCAAGATAAACTTAATTCTCAATAGCATTCATGTAATTGTATTACTATTTGAAGATTATATAATAAAGTTAATACAATTTATTTTTGCTTGATATCATTTTTCCTTTATTGCTAGATAAGTTAGATATAATTTCTAATGATAATATTATTAGCATTGTGTGTGATATGCATAAGATATAGAAATTATTTAGATATGTAAGTAACAATACTTTTACTAATATTATCACAATCAAAATGAATTTCAGTATTTTCTAGAAATCTTTATTTATTTCGTGGTTAGAGGCCGATAAAACGATAAATTTTACTTTATTTAAAATAATTATTTGTTCACTTTGTTAAACAGGACAATGTTTTCCGGAAAGGTAGTTCTTATAACTGGAGCTAGTTCAGGCATTGGTGCTGAAACCGCACTAGAATTTTCTAAACTAAATGCAAATCTTGTTATTACCGGAAGAAATCAAGAAAATTTGACAAAAGTTGGACAAGATTGTGAAGATGTCTCTCCGAATAAATTGAAACCGTTGAAAATAGTCGCTGATATTACCAAAGAAAAGGATATTGAGAACATAGTCAATAGTACGATCAATCATTTCAAAAAGCTTGATGTCTTAGTGAATAATGCTGGAATTTTAGCAACTGGTTCCATAGAAACAACATCCTTAGATCAGTATGATTCCATTATGAACACCAATGTTAGGGGTCCATATTATTTGACTATGCTGGCCACTCCATACTTAATCAAGAGCAAGGGAAATATTGTAAACGTTTCAAGTGTCGCTGGAATACGATCTTTTCCAAATGTCCTTGCATATTGCACTTCAAAGGCCGCTTTGGATCAGTTTACAAGATGCGTGTCTCTTGAATTGGGTCCGAAGGGTGTAAGAGTTAATGCTGTTAATCCTGGAGTTATAGAAACCGGAATTCATTTAAAGGGATCCTTGACTGAACAAGAGTATGAAACTTACCTTCAAAAATGTAAAGAAACCCACGCTTTGGGTAGAACTGGTAATGTCAAAGAGGTATCTTCTGTAATAGTATTCTTGGCCAGCGATGCAGCCAGTAATATTACTGGGGCAACTTTGCCTATTGATGGTGGTCGCCACGCTATGTGCCCACGTTAAAATTCCGACGAATAACACTATATACATTTTATTATATACGAACTGTGTATTATTATAATGTGTTTATAAATATAATAAATAAATACTGCATTATAATATCGAGTGGTTCTTAATTTATTAAAGTAAAAAAAGATTTTCTCATTACCAATGACCAGAACATCCTTTGATCGAGAAATGTTCGTCTAGGCCTCCTTTAGAATTTTCGATCCACACATCCCTTATATGTCCGACTTGTCAATCTCGTTTCGTTCATCCACACTAAATAATAACCGTCTAAGCATTCCGTTCTCAATACTAATTATTACAGATCATCTTCTTTCACATCACAACGCTGTCTTAGATCACTATTATTTTATCACCTAATTTCACACCTGTCATATTCCTTAGAGCTCCACGGTCTCATAAGAATAGCATTTATCTTACTTTCATCCTTCTACCGTGCCTGAGTTTAATTTTCATACATTAATGTTGGTACCAACACTCCCCCTATGTACAGCTATACGAGCCTTTTTAAGACCTTTTACCTATTCATAAAGATGCACAGTTCCATGTACCATATTCTGCATTCTCTCTTCTTTCTGTATCATTCTCAAATCTTTCAACTTTTGTAAACCCAAAACCCAGATATATAAACTCTTTCACTTGTTCAATGGATTCTATTAATTATTATAATTATTGTAATTCAGTAAAATTTTCATCTCTTTCGTAAACCAAGACATTCGTCTTATATTTGCTTTCAGTAACTTCTCGGTTAATGCACAATATTTACCATCTGCTGCAGCTCATCAGCTAATGATACAAGTATTACTTGGTCATCTGCGTAGAGAAGATATTTGATTAGCAAACTTGTTATTTGTAAAAACGAAATTGTACAAAATTCTGTAACTCGCACGGTCCTTTGCTCTCCTCTAACATAAAAAAAGTTTTTCTTTCCTGCCGTGACTCTTTTCGACATAACGGTACTACAACGATGGTAATAACGACTTTGAATCTCTAACCTTCTGGTACTCGACTGGTCCTCCAAAACAAGTTCAATAGCAGAGTAACAACCACAGCGTCACCGACCTTTAGCATTTCCACCGACACTCTATCGTATACAGCAGCCTTGCCTAATTTAATGCTTTTTTATTGTTTTAACAATCTCGTCAATGCTTATCTCACTTTCACTATTTTCATCCACTTCCAAAAAAAAAAAAAAGATAGCGTATCTTTGGAAGTGGCCAAAGATACGCTATCTTTTTTTTTTAAACTTTCCTCTCTTTCCAATATACTCTCAAAATATTCTTTTCATTTCTCTACTCACATTCTACATATTTTATAATATTTCCGTCATGGCTTGTGCTCTTGGTCAGTTCAGAGGAAGCCGTACATCAGGTAGAAATCAGGGTCTATATACTACTAACCATCCAAGCTTTCTTTTTCGTTTCTCCTTTTCTTTTTTTAGCAATACCACACGCTTGACTAATTGACTAACTTTCATGGTTTCTTTGAAAGACCTCTAAACATTCAATCAATTTCACCAAACTCTAGCATATCCATTTCTAAGCATTTTTCTTATATTTACTTCAAAATGCCTACTTAATTACTATTGCCATAAGAATAAAGCTAATTTAATGAGATAAAAGTAATTCACAATAACTATTTACAAACAATACGTTTACGTTTACGTTAAGTTCAAATACTGCATTCTGCTAATATTATCACAATCAAATGATTTTTGTTATTTTCAAGAAATTCTCATTTATTTAGAGGTTCCGTTCCGAACAAACCGAACATACTATTTCATTTAAAATAACTATTTATTTATTATGTTCAACAGGACAATGTTTTCCGGAAAGGTAGTTCTTATAACTGGGGCTAGTTCAGGCATTGGTGCTGAAACCGCACTAGAATTTTCTAAACTAAATGCAAATCTTGTTATTACCGGAAGAAATAAAGAAAATTTGACAAAAGTTGGACAAGATTGTGAAAATGTCTCTCCAAATAAATTGAAACCGTTGGAAGTTGTTGCTGATATTACCAAAGAAAAGGATATTGAGAACATAGTCAATAGTACGATCAATCATTTCAAAAAGCTTGATGTGTTAGTGAATAATGCAGGAATTTTAGCATATGGCTCCATAGAAACAACATCTTTAGATCAGTATGATTCCATTATGAACACCAATGTTAGGGGTCCATATTATTTGACTATGCTGGCCACTCCATACTTAATCAAGAGCAAAGGAAATATTGTCAACGTTTCAAGTGTCGCTGGAATACGATCCTTTCAAAATACCCTAGCATATTGTACTTCAAAGGCCGCTTTGGATCAGCTTACAAGATGCGTGTCTCTTGAATTGGGTCCGAAGGGTGTAAGAGTTAATGCTGTTAATCCTGGAGTTATAGAAACCGGAATTCATTTAAAGGGATCCTTGACTGAACAAGAGTATGAGGTTTACCTTCAGAGATGTAAAGAAACCCACGCTTTGGGCAGAACTGGTAATGTCAAAGAGGTATCTTCTGTAATAGTATTCTTGGCCAGCGATGCAGCCAGTAATATAACTGGGGCAACTTTGCCTATTGATGGTGGTCGCCACGCTATGTGCCCACGTTAAAATTGAGACGAACAAACCGTAAACATTTTGTTATATATGAATTATGTGTTATCATAATGTGTTTATAAATATAATAAATAAATACTGCATTATAATATCGAGTGGTTCTTATTGGGATATTTTTAGATACATAAGATGAAGGATGTTCTTCAAAATTATCTATGTACTTATCGCACTGTATTACTTACATTTAGCATCCGAGCACAATATGTTATTATATTTAACAAAGTAATGTAAATTGATGTTTTAAATTGTATGTTTTAGCTCTTTTTACGTCATGCGTTAAAATAACCCGTGCGTAAAAATTACTTAATCACGTTATAGACAAAACCAGATTTTACATCGGTTTTTTTATCATTTATTAGTTGAATAACTATTATTACTTGTTACAAATTTACTGATTAACATAGGTGTGTCTATCTAATTTTGTTTCCTAATAGAACAACAACAGCTGAACAACTGCAATATCTATGACAGTTCTACCTACTACTGAACATTTGAGCTCTTCAATAATATTAGCAGCAGAAAATAAAAAACATAAAAAATATAGGTTGATTTCCGCAATTTGAAAGCATCATACAATATTTCGATCAAATTTTAGCGCAATCACGACAGTATTAAATATTGTTTAGTTTGTTTTGAAAAAAGTGGAAAACATCAAGATTAAGATTATTTAAACAAAATTCATGAAATAAATAATTGATATAAACACCTTAAGAAATGATTTCTCATTTTATCTAAAAACACTTTGAGCTTTGAATACTGTTCCGTTCACTTAAGTTCTAATGTTACATAGAGACATTATCACGCCCCTTTCGCGGAAGTGTAGGCAAAGACCAAAGTCTGCATTTGCTACGATCCTGACACACTTCTTTCACTTCTTCGACTGTCATATGTATCTTCTAGTCGCTCGTCGTTTCCGGGTACTTTTTCCCTATCTTTTTTCAGAACATCCTTTGATCGAGAAATGTTCGTCTAGGCATTCTCCTTCAGACTTTTCGATCCACACATCCCTTATATATCCTACTTGTCAATCTCGTTTCGTTCATACACAGTAAATCACAACCATCTAAGCATTCCGTTCTCAATACTAATTACTACAGATCATCTTCTTTCACATCACAACGCTCTCTTAGATCACTATTATTTTATCACCTAATTTCACACCTGTCATACTCCTTAGAATGTCATTGTCTCATATGATTAGCATTTATCTTACTTTCATCATTCTACCGTGCCTGTATTTAACTTTTATACATTGATATTGGAACCAACAACCCCCTATGTACAGCCATAAGAGCCTTTTTAGAGACCTTTTGCTTATTCATAAAGACGCACAGTATTCCATTTACTATATTCTGCATTCTCTCTTCTTTCTATATCCTTCATAACTCTTCCATCTCTAGTAAACAGAACCCAAATATACAAACTCTTTCTCTTATTCAATGGACTCTATTAGTTATTATAAGTATTGCATCCAATAAAATTTTCATCTCTTTCGAAAACCTTATCTTATATTTGCTTTCATTACTTTCTCGGTTAATACAGTATGCATAATATTTACCATCTGCTGTAACTCATGAGCTGATGACGCAAGTATTACTTGGTCTGCGTTCTGCGTAGATAAGACATTTGATTAGCAAACCGGTTATTCGCAATTCAAAATTCTACTAAATTCATCTGTGACCCGCACGCTCGTTTGCTTTCCTCTAATATAAAAAAAGTTTATGCATCCTTGCTGTGACCCTTTTCGGCACAACGGCATTACAAAGATCGTGATAACGGCCCTGAACAAGTCTTCTGACACTCAACCGTTCCTCCAAAGCAAGTAAAATAGCTGAGCAACAACCACGTCATATACAGCATTCTTGCCTGATGTAATGCTTTATATTGTTTTAACAATCTCCTCCATGCTTAACTCGCTTTCCATATTTTCATCCACTTCCAAAGATACGTTAACTTTTTCTTCAAACTTTCCTCTCTTTCAAATATACTCTCAAAATATTTTTTCCACTTTTCTACTCACTTTCGTCATATTTATATCATATTTTCGTCATGGCTTGTGCTCTTGTTCAGTTCAGAGGAAGCCGTACCTCTGTCAGAACTTAGGGTCTGTATACTCTTAACCATCCAAGCGTTCTTTTTTGTCCCTCCTTTTATTCTTTTAGCAATACTGCACACTTGACTAATTGACTAACTTTCACGGTTTCTTTGAAGGACCTCCAAGCATTAATTCAATTTCATCATCCTCTTGCATATCCATTTCTAAGCATTATATTTACTCCGAATCGCGTATTAACGTACTATTGCCTTAAGAATAATTAATGAATAAAATAATAGTTAATTTAATTAGGTAAAAGTAAATCAAAATAATTATGTACGAGTACAAACAGTATAAGTTAAAATACTGTTATTCAGCTATTCTCACAATCAAATTACTTTTGTTGTTTTCAAGGAATGCTCATTTATTTGGAGGTCCAATCCGAACAAACTGAAAATACTATTTCATTTAAAATAACTTTTTGTTTGTTATGTTCAACAGGACAATGTTTTCTGGAAAGGTCGTTCTTATAACTGGAGCTAGTTCAGGCATTGGTGCTGAAACCGCACTAGAATTTTCTAAACTAAATGCAAATCTTGTAATTACTGGAAGAAATAAAGAAAATTTGACAAAAGTTGGTCAAGATTGTGAGAATATATCTCCAAATAAATTAAAACCTTTGGAAATAGTCGCTGATATTACCAAAGAAAAGGATATTGAGAACATAGTCAATAGTACGATCAACCATTTCAAAAAGCTTGATGTCTTAGTGAATAATGCTGGAATTTTAGCAACTGGTTCCATAGAAACAACATCCTTAGATCAGTATGATTCCATTATGAACACCAATGTTAGGGGTCCATATTATTTGACTATGCTGGCTACTCCATACTTAATCAAGAGCAAAGGAAATATTGTCAACGTTTCAAGTGTCGCTGGAATACGATCTTTTCCTAGTGTTCTTGCATATTGTACTTCAAAGGCCGCTTTGGATCAGTTTACAAGATGCGTGTCACTTGAATTGGGTCTGAAGGGTGTAAGAATTAATGCTGTCAATCCTGGAGTTATAGACACCCCAATTCACGTGAAAGGGTACGTTTCTGAACAAGATTATGAAGCTTACCTTCAGAAGTCTAAAGAAAGCAAACCTTTGGGTAAGACTGGTAATGTTAAGGAGGTATCTTCTGTAATAGCATTCTTGGCCAGCGATGCAGCCAGTAATATTACTGGAGCAACTCTGCCTGTTGATGGTGGTCAGCACGCTGCTTGTCCTCGTTAACATTGAGACGAATTAATGACATACAATTTATTATGAATTTAAATAATTAACTTAAAATTTGTATGTATTATTATTTTTCTTATGTTATATTATATATTATTATTATTATATTTGTGTATAATTTTAATTATAAAATATTTAATAACACTTGTCTCTTAATATATTGTTATGTTTTTGTTTTTTCTTTTTATCTCACTTTATTTATGTATCTCTTATCTTTATGTGTTATTTATTATACAAGTAAAATGTTATTATATTTATCATATATTTACTTAAATTAATTTTAAATTGTACGCTTCTACTGTTTTTACGCCTGATATAAAGCTATGGGCAAAAATAAGTAAGGACTTTATTTCTCAGTATGAACAAAGGTTCACTTACATGAGAAATTTAAAAATATTATTCCTAGTTATAATTCGTAACTTAAGTAAGATCATTGATTTAATATTATTGACTACCATATAGTATCTCTTTTTTTAACATTATTTTTTGGAAATCATTAGTCTGGATGGAACAAGGATTTTAACAATTTTTTTGAGATATTTAAAGTTAGTTTTACTTGCCAGTAAGGTTATGCCAAGGAGTTATAAATACTAGTACGCACTTTATACAGTACCTCGCGCTGACCTCTCACCAGGTTGATTTAGAATCTAACATTAGGCCAAAGATTATTTTTTTCTTGACTTATATTTGTGCTGTCAAATTATATGTGTCGTCAGAATACAAAGGTATTAAGAATAAGAATGGGCCCAGAATGGACCCTTGAGGTATCACATAGTGCGCTTATAAACTAAAATTTAATAGCTTATAGCTAAAATTTTTTGGAGAGTGATGTAGCTAGTAATAATACTGCGGTGGGTGCTACTTTGCCTGATGATGGTGGAGATAACCCGTGTCCTCGTTAAATTTGAGATGTAAACAGCGATCTTATTATGAATCTTATTTGGTTATTATATTTTTATTACATTAATTATGTAAATTTATTATATTATATTATTTGTTTAAGGTGTAATCAATAAATGTTATTTTATAATAACTAGTGATTTAAATTACGGAGATCTTTATTTTTTCAAAATGGCCCCCCAAAAATAACCTATCTACGTATATATAACTGAGTATATGAATAAAATGTACGTTTGTTATTATATTTAACAAAGTATTGCAAATTGTTTATTTTATGCTTTTGCTATTTTTACGCATGACATCATATTAAAAAGAAACAATATTTTACTTCAATTTATTTATTGCATATTAGTTAAATAACTGTAACAAATTATAAGTAGCAAAAAGTAGCATTTTAATAATCCAGTTTATTGTAGTAGTAGTTATTGGATATAATTGTTAATCTGTTTTGTTTCCCGACAAAGAAGAATACGCAGACGACACTGAACATTTTCCAACCTCAATGATAACCTTGGCGGCACCTATTCCAGCTTCAACGATACTGCTACCAGCACAAACCTCAAGAGCAGATGGTAACGATGCCAAGGACAGGTTGATTCTCACAATCTGAAAGCATGATTCAATTGTAGATAAATCAGATCAGTTTGCTGTAAAAAATTATAATTATTTTTTATAGTTACCAATAAACCACTTTGTGCTATGAAGACGGCTCCCTTGATTTCCGTTCTGATAGCAATACCTCCGAGACAGGCTCCGGTGCTCAAAATTCCTCCATCGCCTTTCGTGCAATTATGCATCTCTTCTAAGGAGTGATTAACATATTTTGTTGCATTTACAGTTAAATCTTTAAGACGGATAATCATTTGTGCTATCTCCTTAATGCGATCGTCAGCACACGATTTTGCGTTAGTTATGATACCAGTAAATACTTGTTCAGCCTCCTTGCGATGTTCCTGTAAACAAATTTAGGTGTAGAAAAGATTTTTCTCTTTTAATTTCTGCTTTCCAAATGTTAATTAATAATAATAATAATATGTGTATCTCCAATATAATAGAAATGTGATCAGTACTGACCTATATTTAATAATTTATAAACTATAACTTTGTTTGTTACTAAAATTTTTTTTTGGCTCTTTTTTAAAATGGCTGACATATGTAGTATTTGATTAAAGGTACTTACTGCAATACATTCACGAACTCCAGACCCAAGAGAAGTGAATCTGCCTGTAGCATTGTCAATAGCTTCTCTTACACGATCTCTGTATGTCGCAACATCATCCTCTAATTTAAGACGAAACTGCGCCCCCAAATCTTGAAGACCTGATGAGAAAATTGTGATGGAATTCACGGCCTGTGCGATCGCGTTCCTCAGGTTTGCGATTAATTCTTGAATAATTAATCTGTAAAAATAAAAAATAATAAAATGATAATATTTTAATGATCATTATTGTTATATTCTAGTTGTATTGATAACGTACCGTGTATTTGCGTATAAGTCAATATCACGTCGTTGGCGTACCAGTACGGAGGTGTCTGCTGGAGACCCAAGACATAGAGACACCTTGAAAACATAAAATAATAACACGTAGATACTCGTATATTGAGAAAGAGGATTATTTTTTATATAATATATTTCATAAAACTGTGGTCACAACGATAAAGTTTAGAGATTTTTTTAAAGAATATACATATATACACAAAATGTATACAAGGGTGAATGTTGTTGTGGAAAATTTCGTGAAAAATATTAATTATTACTCAAGGCTCAGCAATTAATTAGTAGACATTTTTAGGAACAACATTTTTACTACATTTTTTTTAAATAATTGGTTTTACTTACCGAAAAAATGAAAGTTAAAATCAAAATCAACTTCATTTTGAGTATACACTATAACGAGTACTGTGTAAGTATGAGAAGCCATGGAAAACTATGATTTTATAGAATATTGTTGCAAAATACATTTACTTTGTTGTCTCAAAACAACTCTGCGTTATCTTATCTTTTTATGGGATTTCAGGTAAGACAGATGAGACAGACGAGGGCGTGAAATCACAATAATAAATAATTCAGAGTAATTACGTAATTAGGATTTTTCTAATATGATACTTTTATTCAACACAGATCGTTATTTGAAAAAAATTTGTGATAGAATTGAAAATTATATTTGAAATAAATTAAAACTGATATATCATGTATAAAGTTATTTTAAGTTAGTAAATAATTGAAAAATACGTTTTTTTCATAAAATTTTAATAAGAATATGTTTTAAGAAAATTGGTTATTTTTTGTTTATTCTACAAAATATTTTTAACTTTAAATTTATTTAATTACCTAATTGTTAAATAATTTAAATTTCAGAAAATTCATATTATCTTGCTATTATCATTAGATGTAAACAAATTAACAAACGTTATTTAATTAGTCTAAAATGACCTCAAAACCTATTTTTATATAGTGACAATTATTTACCAACGAATTATAATTTGATAAAAAATATCTTAGTGGGCAATACTTTATGGTTTTATGGAAATAACTAATCTTGTTTTTCGGCTGAGTTTGTGTTAAACTCTGTAACGGACTGTTAGAGTTTGTACCTCGCTGACAAAATAACAAAATTCATTTGACAACAGATATCCTAAACCAAGTGATCTTTATTATTCAGTATTCGAAGCTACGGAGACTGTACTAGAATAGTCCCTTTTTACACAAGATTGAATTAACCATATATAACGTTTCCTATGGTAAGTAAGGCCCAAATTCGTGTTGACTCCCTGGTCTCTCGAAACCCTCTCTTCAAGCATACAATTTTTTATATTTGCAGATCTCTCTGAGATCGTTTACTAGTTAACTGTCTGCCTGTTTATCACTCAAAAGAACGAACACATCATCAATTCAGTTCTTTGATGGATGTATAAAAAAGTGTCTTAACCAAATGGTTAATTAGTATTTAGTTATAGAAATTCTATATGTTAATTAATGTTCGTATCTGAATTGAGTATTATCTCATAATTTTCGTTCTCAGTCCAGAATAATTAAGTTTCAGACATTTTTTATTCTACTGATTTTGGGGTAACAAACTATGTATTTTTCTCTAATATGTCCCTTTTTCTTATCATTTGAAACATTTTGTCACAACTGGTAATCGAATCCGGAATGAAACACATAAATTTATTTTTACCGTATATGTATACCATTATACGTTAATGCAAAAATAATATTATTTCGGTATTAGTTGTATTATCTATTCCGAAGTAATCCCAAAATCACGTATTTCTGTAACACTAAATTTTTATATAAATATATGTAGGAAATTCCAATACGCTTTCTCAATGTTTTTAGGGCTTAAGAAGTTTTTATTAGAATTGTCTAAAAATTATATAATTAAGGTGCTGATCTAGGTCAAAACGTATTATTAACATATATTACATATCCGTATTATATATAAGAATATTTTATGTTAATATAAATTACTTCTCATGTTTTATATGTTACGAGAATTACTGAACATGTCGTCAAATATACTTTCCGTTTGAAAATCAGTTATACCTAATTAGCAGAATGAACAATATTGCATATAAACCTTTTTAAACCTGTTGTAGCGTTCACTAATTTTCTATAGGTTGTATAACGCTCTTCCCCCTAAATAGCAAAAAAGTATTCTTGAATTTATTTTACAAACATTTGTAAATGTAGTTGTATAATATGGTGTAGTGCGGATTGTTAAAACAGAAAGTTGAATATTTATAATTCTTTTGTAAATCGTCTATATTTACAAGAGTCGCTCTTATACTGTATATGATTAGATTTAGGGTTTGGGGGGTTATAACTCCCATGAACCCTTTCTGAACCGCGCCTGTGCAAGTCAGTCTAACCGTCTAAAATAGTGCTCTCACTGTTTTTGGTTTAAAGAGATGAAGCTTCTTAACATTCCATGGATTCACCGTGTGGGTGCCGGGCCGGGGCGGGTTGCAAGAAGAGGAGCGGATACAATGCCTGGGACTTGTGACCTAGTTGTAGGTTCAAGGGGCCCCTTTTACTAGGCGCATACACGCACACCTTCACAGTTCACGCTTCTGTCCCTACTTAACCACATATCATAAGAACTTACTAAAGCCGCCTTTGAAATACGTTCCAAAAATGAACCGATGATCGAACTAGAAAAGCCGAGATCCTTAAGTAAATTGTAGAGAGATTTTGCTGTTATACCTCTCGCTCCTATTTCTACAGCATACAAATTAACTATAAATATATTCCGGATCAGTTCGTTACGTAGTTCGTAATACTTGTTAAGCTTAAATGTATGATCTTTGGGTATGTTTGTTTCCCAGGGTACAGGGAGCTCCACAAGTATAACTCGCCTTAGTTATTTTGAGTACAGGAATAAGTCCGGCCTAGATTACGAAACACAAATGTCCCCGGGGATTGTGAATTGCTTTTCATAGGTGTCCATTATAAGAGTCCAATCAGGTGACGCGTCCAAGATGGAATAAGGTTTTTATTTTGGTAAAATATTCGTATTATTTAAGAATTTAGATACTTACTATTTAATTATATTTATAATTTATTAAATGCAATCATTACCCGTCCTATGTCAGATAGCTATACTTAAAAAAATAAAATATATAGGATATTTTAAACGCCTGCTAAAAATGAAGAGCAATACTGATTTAGTGCATATCTGGTACACATTATCAGGCGCACCAAATTAATAAAAGAATAAATCTGAAAACGTAAGATTATACTGAACTTAAATAATTTGCTAAATTCATAAAGATGACTACACGATATTATTGATTGTTATATTAAATAACAAATTTTGTTGCATAAAAAAACGGATATTCCAAAGAGAAAGTATTGGACAAGAAGTAATTTTAACCAATTTCACATTTAACTTCTACAAGCCAACACCGTGCTTTGAGATCTCTTATCCATAATGATTGACGTATATAAAGCTATTTTATACTACGTGCGCCGACAGACCCTCAATTTCGACTTGCTGCGCTCGCGAAATCTCGGGTGCCGTTTACATATTGAGCGAAGCGAGTCCAGTGTAATGACTCATTGTTTCCCATTGACTTCAATGGAATATCAGTTTTTTACAATTATTCCTCAACGACATGACATTTTTTCAAATATTTTTTTCTTAAAACCGTCACCTAATGTGTGTTTTTGATTGCAAAATTTCATAATTTTCCGTCGTAGAGCGCTCCGCTCGCTTCGCTCAATAATATCTACAAAGGAAGACAATTCTTATGACACGATATAAATACAAATTCCCACACAAATTCTTTTAGTTTACAGTTTCTTCATTTGATAAAATACCCATCATGTATTTTTATATGTAGGTCTTATTGTTATTTCAATATAATCTTAGCATTTGGTGAAATGCAACACTGAAGCAACTCTATACGCTTATAAGTCACGCATTACATGTTTAAAATGCCCATGTGAAGTTTCACAACATGGTGGCATAAAAATATATATTTAGGTAATGTGTGTTTTTGGAAGTCGGTCGTTTATCTTTTATTTTATGGTTGCATGTGTGCATAAACATATTATAAACAACTGAATTATTGCTGTACCATATATAAAAACCCCGTGTCACGAAGCTCGTTTGCGCTAATCTTTGATACCTTAACCGATTTTATATTGTAGATAATTTATTTTCCAACTGTAAAGATGGGATTGTTTTTGTCGCAATTAATCGTCATTTTTTGTTTGCAAATTTGACGATTAAATACATAGGGGTCTAATTCACTTCTAAGTTCTATAAATTTCCAATAGATGGCAGTGTTCGTAAAAAAATAATTGAGGTTAAATATTAATATATAATATGAATGAAAGATTTTTGACATCTTAATAATTTTGATACCTAATTTCATTTCGGAATAAAAAAAAAGAGTAGAACATTCTTTCTCATACAGTATTATTAATAGAATAAAAACCGAAAACTTTTTAATAATATTATATAGAAAATTCATTATTTTCAAATATATTATATATTTTAATTTTATAATAGATATTTATTCAAACTTAAACTAACAATCCATATTGTTTTTAAGTATCTTAATAACAACTCTATGTAGTTTTTTAATATCAATTACAGCTAAAATGTATTTTTTTTTCTGTAGTCATAGTTATCCTTTTATCACGTCCTCAACCGAAGTCAGGGTTAGAAATATGTATAAGGACACAAAGATCGTATTTTCGTCTCTTTATTAGAGCATGACAGTAATTGGAACGAAACAATATACATACATATATATTATATTAATTATAATTATCAATACGTTAATTTTATATAAGATCACCCAAATGCTTCCAAAAGAGATATCATTTTAAAATGCAACTAAATCAATTACTTACACTTAATTTTATTATTTGATTCACTAATCAATGGCAGAACTAAAGCTAATTGATTTACTTTCAAATATCTGAAATTACATCAAAATATATAAAGGTGTTGGTAGATACTTATAAAGAAATTCACCATTTTGATTTTAAGATTCGCTTTTTTGTCAATTTTGTACCTAAAAATAATTAATTTTTTAGTAAACAGATATCCTATAAAATATTTATAAAAAGTGTGTTGGTTCTGGTAACGAAAATCAATAGATTATTTTTGTCAATATTGTTAACCTTAAAATAATTTTGTTAATAAATTAATAATGATATTAAATAAAAATAATAATTAAACTAATAATAATAAGTAAAGAGTGCATCAATTGGTATGATTATACCAAATAATAGAATTTAATTATTAAATGTCACGCAACATTATGGCGTACCAAATCGATGTGGTTGGAGAAAAATATTAAAAATGTTACATAATAGAGGCTTTAGCGATAGAAACTTGATAGAACCTAACTTATCTTTCCTTGGACTAATCCAATCCTTACTATCTCTCCGTTTTCCAATTATTACCTATCGATGAGTAACAATTAACAGTGCTCTTTGATAAAACAAAATATAATTTACATTAAGGTTTTTTTTAATTGTTACTCTGTGTAACAAATATTGTACATATCAAAATATCTTAAATAAATATCTGTACAGACGAAAGGTCCCATCGCCAACGCCCCGCCTTCTTACTTTTCGTTATTTCTTTCTAATAGATAAAATATATATTTTTTTTCTATCTAGATACACAATTTGTGGTTTATTAAAGTATACTAACCTGTAACTTCTTCAAATTTATGATATCAAATTTTTTATTGTATTGTAAAGAATAAGTTAATTCACTTTTTCACAAATCCCTTTCTACCATTTATTAAATTTATATTATATTTCATTCAAAGTGTAGTCGTATAAATACAACGCAGTCCAAAGATGTAGTTGAAAACAACGTCAGAAAAACATCACTTAAACAATATTGGTTCCATTTAGCAATTTAGCAATAAGACGGCCATTCTGTACATCCTTTGTCAACGATAAAAAGGGGTTGGGAGGTCATTGGAGAGTCATTATCGAGTCACATAACCGATAGCCACATGACATGGCGGTTTGAGTTTACGTCTTACGTAAATACAAATGTTAGTGCAACCTCGCTGCAAGGTTCGCGTTTATTTATTAATATTAAATTCCTGTTACATATAAAATTAAATAAAATATCTAGTGTTTATATATATATATATATATATATATAAATATACAATATTTAACTAAATGTTGTAGATTTACTGATATATCATACATTTTGCTGGTAAAGGTACTTAACCGTTTTCCTTAACAGCTGTTATGACCCACTTATGTAAGTCTTTTACGGTTTGAAATATTAAGTCATAATAAGTAACATAAATCGATTATATGGACATTTTAAATATCATTCTTATAACATAAAATATAAGTACCCTTTTATATATTTTCAAATAAGTACCCACTTCTTTTCGGTCGAGTAAACTGCACACGTAATAACACAGCTTATGCAATCGGCACTTATTTAAATTGATTACGATTAAAATTGTCAAAACCCTTAAGAGTGTAATAAAATTTGAGTTTCAAAAGAGCAATGTTAACAAGACACTTAATTAGATAGTAAATTTGATAGTCGAGGCAATCCACTACCGACCTAGGCTTCAATGAATGCATTGTTTGAGATCGTTATTACCCGTGGGTGTTTTTAGGGTACCGCGGGGTATTTAAAAGGTTTTTTATATCAAAAGACATTATAATGGTTACCGGAACCAATAGAATAAAGACTGTATTAAGATATAAATAGTTTTGTTTAAATTTTATTGTTATTGATTTATTAAATTTCAATTGATTTTAATTTATATTACATCATACTAACAAATATTTATTTATTTAATATTAGTCTTTAATTTTACACTTTGAAAACTATGTAATGGATGCTTTTTTAATTCATTTAACTGTATACAATACAATGTATAATTCTCATAATTATCAAGACTAGAACATTCTAATCCAAAAAAGGTCATTCACCTTTAATTGAAGATGCTTTACGAAGACCTGCGCTTATATGAACCGGAATGATATCGTGCACTCCTACGAGTATGTTTAAGATAGTATATTTACTTAGTAAATGTCAAAAGGTCATTGAGCTAATCTAGAGTTTGTTGTCATTTATTATCAATTGAGTATAAGTTGGAGCGGGATGGATATATTATAATATACTTGTTTCTGTCTTATTTTTATCAATCAAGATGATAAAACGTTGAAGTGGTTTTACGTGCTTTGACTTGTTGATATCTCGAGATGTTTCAAGATTAAATTCATACGCTGTGACCATCACGTCATGTAGATAACAATATACAAATCAATTAATAATAGAACAACAATGTTAAAGAGAAAGTCCGATAAATATATAATGAAATTCTCAAAAACATATCCAAACAAAACAGTGTAAAACTTTCGAAATTCTTTTGAAATTGACAAATATTTACATACTTTTTTTTTAAAGATAAAATATTTGTGGATATTTTCACCAATTTTATATAATCATTAATCAATATATATGAAGTTTAATCATTATTAATAACATGCAATCTGTGTATGATCTTTGAGATATTTAACTAAAAATATAAGTATATGAGTACGAGTCTTGCGTTATTTCTAAGTAATGACATTTTATTTCTCAACCCAGTGACATGTTGTTTAAAACTATAAATGTAGACATACTATTGTATGTTGTGTTGAACAAGCTATAAATAACTCAAATTTTTACCAAATTAAACTGTTATTGGTCTAAAATAATAAAAAATTAGATATCTGGTATAAAGTATTTATTTTTATGCAAATATCTTGTAATTAATATTACGAATGTTGCTGCTATCTATACTATCTATAAGAAACTGATTAATTACGTGTAGGCGAAGACTATTGACATTTACATGTACGCAATCATTGCAGAATATCATTGCAATTAAAAAGATTGCTATATCAAATACACTTATACTTTCTTCTATCCTTATAAGAAAATATATGCAATAGTTTTTCGTAACCTGTTATCGACATGTTCTAAAGGTATGCGAAAAACGACCGGAGCAAAGAAGTGGGATAAAAAATTGTAAGAAAAAGGGGGGACAAAAAATGAGAGGGAATTTCCAAATCGATCACGACTCTTGCAAATATAATTTCGTAATACATGCATTAGCAATCCGATGCATTTACGAAACATTATTTTGAAGGTTAAAAGGATTTTATCTAATAAGATACACCGACTTTTCTTTACTTACCTTTTGAAATGCCATACGTTCTCAGTGACAGTAAATCCATTACTTTCTCTAGAAAGTAAATGCTTGCACAGCTGTTCTAAAACGAACGCGTGAATCAATTAGTTATCTTGGTGCAATTTACTATTATAACCCATTCCAGGTGTGAGTGCAGGTTCCATTGTACAAAGAAAGAAATTAATTAACAATATACTTCTGCAACCATGTAGAAGTTAAATATTAACTTAAGATTTATTTTTATTGCATTAGAATAACCTGTATGTATACTTTTGTATGTGTGTGTGTAAAAAATAAGCTATTTACTCGTATTTGTGGTGTAGGATACCTATAACTTAGTTTCTATGCCAAGGCCTGTCCGAGCTTACATGGTAAGCTTCGCAATATATTTCTTTTAACTATTATATTACTAGATAAATTAAACTGGAACGAGGCTGTAAATTTTAATGGAAAATATTTATATTTTTCCTTACTATTTTAATTGAAAAAATAATTATAATAATTGCATGTTATTTTATATTATTATATATAAAAATATTGTATATTTTTCTTATACAGGATAGAATACTAGTAAGTATTGGCAATATTTTTTTTTATTATATCTGTTGCTAGGGTTAGTTTTGAGAGCAGAATTCAATACAAGCATTTTTTTTGTTTTTTGTATTTTTTTTACAAAGAGACAATCAGTTTCTTCAATTTCTATGTTTATTATACATATTCTTCTTATAAATATTTTATACCAAATTCCAATTACAAGCTGCTTCAAAAATAATACAAGCATGTTTCCCTGACTCGTCTCAGGGATCGATTTCCCTGCTACAGCGGCTGTAAGTATTAATTTATTGGGCAAAAAGTTTTTGAATTATGATTTCTCCCACGGCTACGCTTGGAGCAGTCGCTCCGCTGTTTATATGGGCTGGACCTGATTACACTTTAAAAGACCTGTATTTTTTAACAACACATATATATAACTTAAGTTAAGTAAGATATTAGTATATTTCTTTCATTTAATAATTATATATATTTTATTTTTAAATGTATTTAATCATCACGGTTCCTTTGCAAGGACTTGGGTAAGGAAGGAAAGTTTAAAATGACAAATGAAATCGTTTCTTGGTAAATCCATAATTAGAACAAAATATATAATTGTATAGTGATATTGAAAATTGTATGTATGTATATCGTTACAAGTTTACTGTATTTGATTGAATTACTTAAAATTTAATCAGCTGTAATTGTTTTTAATTTAAGCTCAGTTTTTAATAAAAATTTTATTAATGTTTAAGCGAAGGTGTTAATATGAAATGAGAATAAAAAATCATATAACTCTTTTCTGTACAATACTTATATGACAAATTTTGGAAAGTAAGATATTTTCTAAGTAATAAATGGAAATTTTGTATTACGTTGTTTTGCGTAATTCTGACCTTTATTTAACTCGAGAGATGACACATTTGTCTATCCTAACCTTATGTAACATGTATTAGTTTAAATATATAAAGTCGTTGAAGTGTTCAGTTGTTCATTTTGATTATATAATGAGACATGACATAATTGTAGAAAACATTTTTTTTCTCAACACACACATACATACATTTATAGTAGTGTATCTTTTGTCAAATTAATGAAATGAAGAATTGTTTTTTATATAATAAATATATTAGGAATGTAAAAATAAATCTATCATTTCACAATACTTTCTATTTGTCTTAAAATTCAGCAAAACATTCCGCCAGTTAGCACGAATTTTAGTGAAACTCAGTACATTCTGTGTCTCTTAGGCGTGACTGTTCTCAGTAATTATATAACTGCATCCTAATTGAATTAAATTGGATTTAATTTAAGATATCTTAGGATTTATCTTTGAATACCCTAATGGTTTATATCCATAAATGTAAGATGAATTGATCTGATACATTATAAAAATATATATTAAATTCTTTCATAATAAAATTTATATATATATATTTTATTTATTTTTAGTATTTATTTTATTTATTTTAATGTATTTTGTCAACAAGATGTATTAAACCAATATATGTATATATATATATATATATAAATATATAGATGTTCTCTATAAGTAAAAGGTAATTCCGTAATAAAATGTAATTCTGTCAGTTCGTGTCAAACAGATCGAAGAATCCCGACCTGTGGTCATTGTACCTTCGAATGTGGAATTCAAGAGGTCTCAGCAATTTGATGGATTTTGCGTCGGCTTTCACAAAGGGTAGTAAAAAGTTGTAGAGTCAGTTGCACAGACGTACAACCACACAAAGAATATCATATAGACGTGACATTTATAAAAATAAAACTATATTTGTAAATAAATATTTAATGAAATAAAATTATTTTTTCATTTTACCGTAAAGTTAATTTGATTAAAGTTTCTCGTTTCCATAATTTTATATGTAACTTGATTAACTCGTTTCTCGCTTGAAAATTTGCTTACCGGTAAATTACTGGTTAAAAATATGAGTTTGTTGTAAGACAAGCTATGAAATTATATTTATTAATATTATTAAATAAATAGTACACATAAGGTGCGATGGCTGCGGCCTGTGTTAACTTTATAGACGTCATTACATGAATTGTTTGTTGCATTTTCTTTGGATTGTAACAGCGGTAAAGCATTGCTTTGCGATTCGCTGCGGCTATTAAAGTATGACTGATAAAATTATTGTTGTTTCATTTCCAAGACTCGTATCGCCTACTAAAAGAGTTTAGTAAATATTAAATTAGTTTTAAATACTGGAAGAGTTATTAATTATTATATTACAAAATATCATGATTATTTTTTAATTCTATTCTAGTTATGTACATCTGTGTTGAGTTTAACGACCGCCTACTTCGGTCAAAAGCGATTTAATCGAAACACCATACACGGGCTCCGCACCTGTCTGATGAGAGGCTCCATGAGTTATTTAATGACAACCTCTCAGTTGCAATTCCCAAACAGATTGTATATCTGACCACACATAATGGAGATGGTTTTGATTGGATTGTTCTATTTGCCAATCTCCTTATGCTTTAACGGTCGAGCTGCCCCGCATACGAGCTGCTGATTGCTCCAAGAAAACTCAGCTTTAGACCATATCGTATATACTATCAAGATAATAAATGTTCATGTAATCAAAGTGAATGTTTTCGTTTGAAACTATTAAATCAAAGTCAAGGTCATCTTTTTTATATCAAACAGGCATACATACATTGTACAAACTTAAAATATATTGCTATTATTGATATTGTTTATATGAAAAATCCGTCGTACGTACGATTCCAGAGAACAGGTATTTTATAACATTTCAATTAAATTATTAATAAAATGATACTGTACTGTATAAAATAGAGTGTTTAGTAACTGGAGTGAAAGACAAATAAAAATGTGCACATATCTTATACACAAGGTCAGAAATAAAGATGAAAAAATACGTTCAAAAAACTTCAATGTTATAACACTACTTTTCCAATGTTAATTATATAAATTTACATAAATGATAGTTCAAATTAATATTTAACATTACGTTTCATTAATACGTCTTTTAATTGGTATTTAAGTCTTTGTGAAAGAGAAAGCAAACCTGAATGTTATCGTTAGTAGATCAATCTTGTTTTTGACATTCAGGCATTGTTTTAATAACACGATATCACGACATCGGGGACCGAGCCAATACTTTACGTTTTAATAATCAATATAGAATGACTTCACTTTAGTTATATTAATGATGGTTATCTGTAGGTTAGTGTAAGGAACAGAATCGTATACGGCTTATCGAATTGATTGAGAAGGTTCTAGTTGTTTGTACATTTCTCACTAAATATATTGACGTTTGTCAAACAGTGATCACAATAAAGAGAAAAACCCGGCTGAGTTTGTTGTGTGGTTCTTCTCAGACCAGGGCGCGTTTGAAATCCTCGTAGGCTTATTTTAAGTTGGAGAGTGTGTTTATAGAAGCGCTTATTTTGATACATACGATATCAAAATAGGCCCTCCTGTCACTTCCATTTGACATAAATAAGTGATCACTGGTATGGGATTTATAGTGGAAAATTTATAAATAAATAAATAAATCGGGAAGCTGGTTTGAATGATGGACCAAGCCTCTTCGTTATAACACTCTTGTCATTAATAAAGAAAGATATAATAAATTTTGTATGACATCGTGGAATAATGAGCTTCCTTACAGAAAAAATGGTCAACTCTTTATACACCTCTTAGTTCTTTGTTTCGCAAAGAAACGACTCGCCATTTTAAGTTATATACGTATTAAATTTCAAGTTGTTTTTATGTTTATTATTTTTAAGTAAAATCGATGCTTAATTTAAAATATCACTTAATTCACAGTCATATAATAAAATTGCAGACTATTTTACATAATACTAATACCCTAGATACAGGTGTTTTATTAAGATTGCTATATCTATTGCAAAAAGTTACGATATATCTAACAATTATTGCAGATAGTATATGACACAAGTAGATTAAACTCAACATGAAGAAATTAGGTTAAGGTACCACGTACTCGATGTACGTACTTACTCGTATCTTGTTCTATTGTAAGGATTTTGTCATTTACACTTCTTATAAAAATCCTATTAACGTATCGTTAGTTGTTTCCGTAAACACTAATAATAATGGTTACATGTAAGGTTAAGGATAAAATAACGGAATTGTGTGAATTTTTTAAGGTCACATTATAAAGTTTGTGCCGGCAACCTTTTAGTTAAATTTGACCACAATTTCCTTGTTTTTAATAATGCATTTTATCATATGTTTATTGATTACATCCATAAATCATAGTCGAATATATTAAAGCGGTATGAGCTTTGACAATAAGTTGAATGGGGATACGTAAAACATTAACACTTGTATCTTCTCAATAAATGAATATACGAGTTGATACGTTCGCTCGAAAGTTCGTCTACAGGCAGCAGCGTCAGGGCAATCAGGTCCCTTGACCTTGGGACTTGCAGTATGGATTGCGGATTTATTTTTCCATTTTTCCGCAAATTAACTTTAACATATAACAAATATATGAAAACTATTTTGACACTATATTATCAATTATAATTATATTCAATAATAACCTCAATTGGGTACAACGTTATCTCGTCGTTGGTGCAATTTAGACGCAAGGCGTTATTTGTTGAAGCAACCGTATTTATAATATTATTCTAGGTCATGCTGATTAGGAGGTTTGAATTTGGCAATATCCATTTCAATGTTATGATGATAATGAGTCTCGGGCATTGAACGCCGTATCCTTAGGGCAATTGGTGGCGTGATATGGAAGCCAGGTCTCCGTCAAGTGCGTGCGAGGTCGGGAGTCCGGGAGTGGTGGTGGCAATTCGCACGCCGCATTCAGTATAATACCGCGCCTCACGAGTGCTGCGCGCGCGCATCTCTCAGTGGTCGCCTGCGTTCGCGCACTTATCAAAACACCTTCCGCCTCATCGATTCTCACACTGAATATAGAGATGATACTTTCACGGGCTAATCTTAGTTGATGTTACCTAAAAGTTTAAAATTTGTACAATGCGACAATAGTGTAGGTGTAATAGACTGCTCGGCTCCGTCTAACAGACGCGGTCCATGTTCGTCAGTCCGGTATTGGTGTCCAAGGAGATAACGTGATGTGACAACGATACGTATTAAAGTGGCAGTGGAATAGTTTTGTGAAAGTGTGCAGCGAGCGTGAGCGAGCAGACGGTTGCCGGCGCGGCCGGCGACGAGGACCGCCACAATGTTGAATTGCACAGATCTTGAATGTATTCTTCACCACCATCACTACTATGCTCACCTCCACCACATTCACCACCTGCAAAATGCGCAGGATTCAGGTATAATATACACAATTAACGACATATATGTAATTGTAAATAATTAGCCTTTTTCTACAGTCATACGTATGAAAAACAATGGTGATGACTGATGAGAGACAATGACTTTGTTTGTTTAAGATGGAACAGCGAATGCTATTGATAACAATAAGAGACGCTATTTTCTTACAGATGCTTTAATGGAATTTAGGTTTCAATGTAAATTGAATAACACTAATTGAAGATACTTATCAAAGTATCTTTGACACAAACCTAATCGTAAACGGCGCAGGTGTTTGAGTTAAACTAGGAGCGAGTCAATATCAGTCGTTTTCTCTATCGAACTTGAATATAATTAGAAAAAACCGGCTTCGCTAACGAAAAAAATTACTATTTGGTTAAGCTATTATCATTATTTTATCTTTACACATATAATATATCAAAAATACGTCATTATCATAATATAATAATGATATAATCTAAATATAATTTTAACTTAAATCGCCTTGAAAATAAGGTATTGTTGCGACATTTCATCAAAATAAATGATTATTATTTCTCGTAACCGAGGGAGCTAGTGTTGTAACTACATAATTGTAGCGGCGATGTGATATTTGGTTAAGATATTAACGATCCAAATAATAAAATATTAATTTCAACCACTTGTATAAACAACTATACTAATATTTCGTTATTGCCTTGAATATTTGTATTTATTCTTTCATTATGCAAATCTTTTAATATTTCGTGTTAAAAATCTTTAAATATTATTTTACTATTTACTAGGTTTCTTTAATAGACAAAGTATTTTAAGATAATTAATTAGTTGTTTACCTACTGTTTAAAGACAATATTTAGTGTTTTTATTTATACTTATTTTGCATATAATTTTATATAAAAGTATAGTTAACAATGGTATTGCTAAGATTTATTAATTACTATTCGTGTAATTAATAACAAGCTAATTACAACATTATTTAATAGATTTATAAGGGGATAACTAGTTCAAAGTGCATTGTATTGATAATTACATAACGTTATGTTACGTTGTTACTGAGATTACTGTATTACCTAATTCATTAGTTGGTAATTAACTAGTTTTTATATAGTGGGTATGTTTTATGTTATTGTTATTGATATCCCAATATAATAGTCCAAATCAAAAGTATATTAAAACAGGTGAATACTAGTTAAATACTCTGACTATATCCATATTATTTCTTATTTAAGCTACTAATTTTAATATTAGTCTTTTCAAAATCATTTATTAAAAACTAATAAAATCTAACATGTGTTTGCTTCTAACGTAATAAGTGTATACATATACTTATAACAAAAAATAATAATTAATACTTTATAAAACATATTATAATTGCAATTTATTTATATTTTCATGGTTATATTTATTATTCTTTATAGCGCAGGGCGTTCTAACTCTACTAGAATTTTATTCTGCATTTGACAATTTATTGAATAGAAATAATTATTCCCAGTCTACAATTGTGTAACAATAAAATATATTTTGAAATTTTCTTTTAAAAATCTATTAACATTAACTTAAAGATGTCCTCAGATGTCTCCACATTATACATATTGTTTGGATTTACAAATTTCGTGAATCTAGACCGAAAGTTTCATCATTGTTTACATAGATGATGACCTTAACATATTTTTCTATCCTTTTTTTTTATTTTATCTACTATAGCATCATTTCACAATATATATCGTGGTATTCTGTATAGTCATTGCATCTAACTATTGTAGTGTGTGTGTGTGTCTGTGTGTGAGTATATATATATAAATAAAAGACAAATAATATATTTTTTTTAATAAAAGTGGAAAAACAGCTTTATAAACGGCTTTGTGTGATCTTATTGCAAAAAACTATAAGCGGACCGTTGTTGACACACCATCCTGTTTAGAGTACTCAAAATAATATTTACTTCGCCTTTATTGATTTTACAATAATGTATTAATGGTATTTGTATAAAAATATGACCTTCAGCTGACATTCAAAAACTAAATACATAAAAAATAAAATATATAACTTGCGTCAAGACTTTCGAATGTTTAATGAATTGGTATGACATATAAATTAATACTTTATCGGATAATATAAATAAAACTAAAATATTTTTAATGTAAACACAGATTTTTGATAACAATCTTGATAGACATCGTGTCGTGGTCGTGTCGTTGTCGTGTCGTGGTCGTGTCGTGTGTTATGTAATCTATTTAAATTGCTAGCACGAGGGACCGTGCATGTGATTTATTTGTTAAAAACACTGTGACCATACTAAGTAAGATAATAGAGTTGAAATGTATTTAATATAACACTCTTTATTTAACAAACAAAGGCTTTAACTGAAGTCATGCACATTAAATGATGTCATATGTGTTAAAAATAAATGTACTTTTTTAATGCAAAAATATGTTTGTCTTTAAGTATAGCCAAGTTGCGATTTAACTTTAAGAGATGGTTCTCGTTTAAAAATAATATGTATGTTTATGAGAAAATAATTTACATTGTACATTATCTGTCCAGCTGTTGTCAAATTCGATTATCTACAAATCAAAATCAATGTAACATCTTCAAAAGTTATAAAAAATCTTGAAAATGGCGAATGCAACAAAAACAAAATGGACGCGCTGTTCTCAAGATTTTTAGCATACAACATATATATATATATATATTACTTAATTTAATTGACATAATTCTTTTAACTTTATATTAATTTGATTAATATTTATATGATATTCATTGCACGTTAGAAATACGTACATTATACTTAGCGAATAATATATCACTTGTACACTTAGCAAATAATATATTATATTTCTAGCTTAAATTTAACCTCTAATATAACTAATAAAATAGATGGTTTCTATTGATATTCATAGTACGCTTTAAAATAATTTATTCTACATATGTACCAGTTATTTATACCTTTTAAATTCAGTTTTAATTTCAAATAATTCAATACATTTTTTTTTCTGTATAATAAAGATTTATAAAATACTTTTGACTGCTAGTAGATCAAGCAGTCGTATATATTTGTCAATATAATATGAGACATGTTTTTAAATTTTAATTGATGATTGAGAATTTGTGAATATTTCTTATAATGAAATTCAATTGTAATACAAAACAAAACCGTACAATGTTTAAATGAGTAACTTCTATAAAGTCTTGTCTTTATTGGACTTTATTTTATGGACGGAAAAACTTTAAGAATCTATATATTGTAAATATCTTTCCCTGTTATGACAAATCAGATTTGTTTCTATATTATTTGTTATTAAAAGTTTCTAAATCGTTTGTATGCTAGTACAAATTTATCGAGAGTTCTTCTTTGGACAATACCGCCAAGGATTTTAACACTAAATCTACCGACAATTCTTGTATACCTGTTCCTACCGCACGCCGTCAAATTGACCGATAATTAAAAGTTATTTTATTATATAACGCAGGTAATAATGGATATAACTAAAAGTAAAGAGTGAAGAAAATATTATATGCATATTCTAAGAATTGTCATGTAGTTTGATAACGATATTATAACGTTTAAAAATGTGTAAATTTTACAAAAGTTCAAGAACGGTCAGTTTGACCGGTACTTGGTAGGTTTAGTGTTAATTAGTTAAACCATTTTACAATGACCTACGTGATTTTAGGAATAAAGGGATAAGTTATATTACAACGCATACTCAGTAACATATTAAGTTTGTATTTAATATATATCAGAGATCATTTTAATTAGAAAATGTAAGAGGAATAATTGAGCACATCGTTTAGTATTGAGGTCTCATTAAATGAACTTCCTTATTGAAATAGTTTAATGAAACATTCCCGTTTAATGATCATTGTCTCATTACGGACGAATACCACATTATACGAAACATTACTCCAGTGACATGGTACTTAAATATCTTGCAATTAAATCATTATTATTAAAAATTGAAAATTTTACAAGAAATATTGACAAAAAATAACGGTTCATAGATGTTTTTTTATATTTAAAATTTAAATACCTTATGACTTTTATATGATATTAGCAAAAATCAATATTTGATGTATATCTCTCAAGACTCACATCTGCTTTGTAGTATCACAAATTTAGTCTGTTTTTTTAATAAAATTGTAGTATTTTCATTTATTTGTTAGATTAATAAGTATATTAAAATAATATTACAAAATTTGACGTGATAAACGTGTTCGCGACATCTCGTCCTGCAAATCCTTTGAGACGTCGGATTAAAATTAAATTGTAACCAATATAAGCCTCAAATTCTTGAAATATTATTATTTCAATATGTACTTATCGCAAATAGTAAATAAAATATAAAAAATATATATTCAAAATAAATAATATAATATATACAACGATGTCAATACAGCTCGCTACTGTTTCATATTTCATCTGAAAATATACTTTACACTACAACTCTATCTTTATAGATAGGTAGAGTTTTAGAATAGAGCTTCAAATTTAGCTTCTCCTTTGAGAAAAGTTGCAAAATTTTACAACACTTTATTGATAATTAATACCTCATTTAAGAACTATAGTTGTAACAAATAAAAATTGTATTAAAATATATATTATATTTAAGGCTTTTACTATAATCTTTATTCAGATGAAAAATAAGAAAGGAAAATATTATTAATAAACCATTATCATTAATTGTCAGACCTTATTTAAAATACAGTGACACGTTTAGATTTGTATTCGAAGAATCAATAGTTATATTTATAAATATTTGATGGCATGTTTTAAATTGGTTTTGCATAATTCTGTTATTACTTTACCTATTTAATAAAATTTAAATGTCTAATTGACGGGGAAATTAATGATTACATTGGATTAAATTGTTATCATGAAGACGAAGGCATTTAGCAAGAATCTAGAAACATAAACAATAGTTTAATAAAACACGCTTTCAGAAAATTCAAAATAAAAGATAAATTTTTATTCAGAATAGTGCTTTTTAAGTCATCCATTGATACCATGCACCCCACCCTTTTTTTACATTGCAATACCTGTTTTTCTTATTTACACAATTCATTAAACTTATCTTTTGAGTTTGGATTTCATTAAAGCTATTTTTTTAGATATTTTTTCATATTATGGCATTGTCATCGGTCCTTGATAAGTATGCAAAGTATCAAATTAATCCGACTTTGAAAACTTCAAAATGTGAATTTTATATTTAGCCTTTTATTGCCGTAAAGTTTGGAAGTATTTTGTTTGACTACTCAAGCCATCAATATAAGACAGAAAATCTAAGGGACCTAAGATACACCCTTGAGTACTTTCTCTTTTTACCCTGTTGGTTTCTAAATGTTGTAGATTTTGAAGTCTATAAAAAAACAAAGTAGTGAGCTGGTTAAGTCTATTGATAAACACACCTGTAGTGTTATCAGTTAATAACTATTCACTTCTCAAAAGCCATAAAATGATCTGTACAGTTAATGATAACGGTTCATTACAAATGATTGTATACTTTGATATGTATCATAATTACATGTTAGATGAATTTAGTATCTGTCAAAATAGTACTGATGGATGATCCAATAAACTATTATAGTTTATAGACCGCATTGTACATTAATCATTTCGAAGATGAATTAATTAAAGAATCTGGTATATTCAAAGTCTGCTGAGTTAATATTAGTGAAGAGATGCTAAATTCAGTTTGTACTAGACTAATAACTATGATATGTCCCGAGGAAGTGTGTTCAAATTGGATTCAACTGGTGTGTCAATTGTAACAGCATCAAATTACAGTTCATGATCTTGACCCTGCCCCAGACCAGATCAACTGAATGTAGGCGGTATATTAGTAGAATAATTTTTGCAATGTCTTATTATATTTTCTATTATAGTTTATTGTCTTGAGTTAAGACTTTGAAGATTATGTTATATCACTAAGAATGCACATAGCAGATGACTATGTTTTTATTATAGAATATATAAATTTAAGTAAACTTTATGGTTTATTAGTTACATATGTAGCCTATATAGAACCATAGACTATAGTATATCACTATCACAGTTTCATAATATACTGAATATTAGAGAATTCTGTATTCTGTCTTTTAATAACGGTTAATATTTTCCAACAAGAGTGTGTTCAATTTTCAGAGAAATGCTAGTAAAGATAAAAAATGATTTATGTACTGAAAGTTTGTTTACCAGAGAGACGATAATTTGTAATATAAACTCGAGGATTGCCATTTTTGAAACCGATACCGTAAGCTGTGCCTCTTTTGTACTATTTACGTATTCTAGTTGTGTTAAGTGGCTTTACGGTATTTTTATTACTAAATTTGGAGTATAGGTGTTTCAAAAATTCAACATATATTTCATATATACAAAGAATTACCTACTTTTTTAAAATTTCATATATAATTTTTTTTGTTTTACATTAGTTCTCTTTCCCTTTTAACTACTGGTTTGAACTAAACATTAAGATTTATTTTGCTTTGATTTATTAATAAGGCATCTATAATTAAAACCACGTTTGAAGAAATTTTATAGACGCAATGTCATGATATATTTTTATTAAATTTTTAACAAAGTTTGAAATAATAGTCAGAAGGTCTATTACTGTCTTCATTTAAAAGTGTAGAAAGTATATAGGAGTATATAGTTTTAGTTAATTTGCATTTAAAGATTCATAAAAATATATCTATATAATAGTAATTTTCGTTACAATAATAAAATAACATATTTTATTACAAAGTATAATATTAATATAATCGTTCGCGTATCTTTACATCACGATCAATGATGAACTGCCCATAATTTAATAATATTTACGATAATTTTTATGTGAAATTGTGGTTAAAATTATACGTTATCTACACTTTAAGACAATAGGTCTTATATAAGATGTAAGTTTCAATATTTAATGATTTTCACAATAACTGAGTCTTATTACTCATTATAATCAATATCATTAAGGGGTCATGTGTTTGATCTTATGATGACCTTGTAAAATGCGTACCAAAACACTGTAGGTACTTGTTGATTTTGACGCCTGTCTAATGTGAGCCATAGTTATCTGTCAATCTGGGTCATGGAGAGACGTGATTCGATTGACTTTAAAATAAGACATTAATTGCCTGTTAATTTTGTGGACCTTGGCAGTTCAGAGACCCGGTATAATTTATGGGTATCGATTCTTTGTTATTTTGTTGTGAACTTGTTCTCCGTACCTTGGTTTTAATTATATTAAAAGAAAAAAGTATAGCTGCTAAAGCTTATTTATATACGGTGACAATATATACAATATTATACATTAAATATATATAAGATTATACCCAAAAAGAATCTTTGAAATATGCAGAAATAACAGACTTTAAAAATCAACTGAATTTGGAATTTTATTTCAACACTATCCAAAAACAAACATGAAATATTGAACTCTAAAAATAGTCTTGAACCATATGAGATGTAGTGTTGTAATATGATTAATAGTATCAAATATGTTAATGTTATAGAAAAAATGTTACACAAATTAATAATTTTATGTAATTGGTGGAATTGACATAATCGTTGCTAATTTCGTCCCTCGTGTTTCTTTCTTATTTCGTAATTCAAACGTTTTCAAACGTTATAAGGTTAAGTGACGAAACTCGTTTGATAACTTCTTTAATATTCTGATAATCAATTAGTGTGAAATTCGAAAAATAATATGCAGATATACGCTAAATATTTTTGTATTCACTTTGTTTTATACGACCTTCTTTCTGTGTTTGGTTGGCGGGACTAATCTTTGCCTTTGTATTTACGGGTCCCAGATTCGATTCGCATATGAGATAAATATTATATGTTTATTCTGAATTCGAATGGTAAAATAGAAAATTTGTCCCCATCAGATTGTGGCGTGGCTTGCAATATTTTGGCCACACTTCGCCACAATCGTGCTTTAGCTTTGCAACATTTCTATTTGTACCATGTATGTGTACAGTGGGGCATTTAATTACTTTAAAGGTTCACAAACAATTACAGTCTATTTCACATTTACTGGTATATGAATATTTTTTGCGCTGAGTAACAATAAAACATATAAGTTAATCAATTCCAACAAAAACGTTCAGTTTGTTTTGTTTTTCCGATACACCAGCCGGTTACAGAACGTGACCTACAGAACTCTATATAAATATCGAGTCGGTTGCTACTCAATTGTAATTAAAAATTTGTTGTTTTGAGATAACAATATATATATAGCAATTACATTTGCATAGCAATATTAATGATAAATATTATATGTTATATATATTTTTAAATCTTGTAAACATTATATTTTTGTCGGTTTGTATGTGGTGATTGTTTGAATCTGTGATGAAATTTGGGGTAGGTTACTGCAGCCTTCAAAACATATTTTTACATCAGCGTAAAATGATTCGATCTATTATAATAGTACAATAAAATAAAGTTGAATAAAAATGTGGTGGGATAAATTATTTAACATATTTTTTCTTATTTTTCTCATTTATAAAGAGTGTGGGAGAGGGTGTGTGTAGATAACAACATCTAATTTGTAACAAAAAAACAACTTTTAATAACAAAAAACAGAGTTTATAGTATCTTAAGAAATGTATGATAATCAGCACATTGCTCAATGACAGCCATGCTGGATATATGAGAAGACATGTCCGCTATCAATTTGACTGTTACTTGCTTATAATAAAATATAATATACATATATTCTCTTCCCTTATTATTTATATAACATATATACATGAAACTCCAATAAATATATAAAAATTGTGACTTTCTCACTTTAAGTAACAAATACTTTGTGAAACTTGTGAACACTACCTTTAATATTGAAGTTGACATTATAATAAGTGTCTCAACAACCTTGTTTGCTTGCTTTTAACACAAAATGCAATTATGTTGTTTCATTTTCACTATACACAGTTTATATTCATCCATACTAATGATAATCGTAATAATTTGAGTATCCCTCCATTCACCGCTGACCTCCAGCAGCCGGTTCCATGACGCTATTTATTATATTTTTAATTATCTTTAGTAATTTGAATTGGTGTGTAAGATATAACTTACATATTAACATATACATATAGTATTTAAAATATAATTTAACACAAACTTTAAATATTTTGAATATCTTCATGTTATCAGCTATCTGAAAGTATTTTTATTATAACAATATTCGCCAAGTAACAATGAAATATAAACTATAAATAGAAGATTTCAAATTTAATTTGAATAATTATATCAAAAAACCTTCGTTAAACGAAATTTAAAATTTCAAGAATAAAAATATGGTGAATTCTTTACTTTAACGAATTATTAATAATTATACGTCCGATATTAGCTAAGTACATATATAAATACATATTATATAATTAATAATTAATAAATTAAATTCCGAGAAATATATTGTATTATAAATTAATTATTTTCAGTTATAGATATTAAATAATTATTAGAATTGAGTAATTAAATAAAGACATGAACTATAATGAAAAATAGCAATATAATAAATGATTTAAAAAACCTTGACTCATGTTATAAACAATAAAAGTAAGTGGTGGTCTAAATAAGTACAAATGTATGGTTTAGTACCAATTGAATGTTTTGAAGTAAATGTTAAAAATACATTATTTTTTTATATATTATATTATTTTGAAATCAGTTTTAAAGTATTTTATTTGTTACTATGGCTTTTGGGTTAAATTAGTTCGACAGATCATTTAATAATCAAATAAAATGTTCATTTTCTGTTTTAAAAATATTATATTATATATTTAATTATAATAAAAAAATCTCTTCAATCTAAATAATTTGAGGCTTTTTTTGCAATTTTATCATTAGTCTCTTCGCGTGTATGTTATATCCTAAGTCTTGATATTTTGCTGTTTGAATATATTTTGATAATTTATAGTTCCAGTTATGAAACTTGTTATCTCTTTAAAACTTGAATATCATCAAGACCTGGTCCTCTTTTTTCTTAAATTTTGCTTTTTATTAAGGTACTGAAGATAATATATTTTTTTTGCTTTGTTTTTACGTCGTAAAATAAAACAAGTTTCATGGTAAACATCCCATAACCAAACATTCAGGTTAAATACTTTATTTATATATTAAAATTGTAGCATAAGAAGAAAAAAAAGTATCCTTAGCCTCAATATCATATAATATATCTTTCTCCAGTTATTTGAGTTTTTATTTGTATTCTGTTTTCTCTACCCACTTTGACAGCGTCACTGGGGGTTGAAGGAACCCTTAGGAAAATACGAGTCGAAGGTGTCTGTAATCCTCAAGAGCAACACAATATAACGATATTCTAACTGTTACTAAATTACAGTATTATATTATTTATTTATATCCATTTTGAATTAATACCAGTGATCACTTGTGTATCAAATGGGAGTTGGAGGAGGGCGTATATATACCATCTTATCAAGATAAGAGTGAAGACACTCTCCACCTTAAATGAAGGCTACGAGGATATTAGGTTCAGAGAATAGCTATTTAACTTTAAACAGAGATTCCAGTGACAGTATGTAATCTATTACATAAAATGTAAAAATAACTACGATCCGCCAAACGTGCGCGGCGGGTCTTGAGCTGAGCCTCTCCTTTTTACTTTTCTTGATAGCTTTTGAATGGCTAAAAATTTTATCAATCTGTTTGCGCTATAACATCCGCGTTCGGCTCAAATATACATGAGAAAATTTTTAGCTAATTATCTCGTCGCATTCTGGAGACAACTAAACACAAAAAAGATCTCTCAAACGGTTAAGAGCTTCGCTAACACTCAGCTCAACTATATATGAAATGTGTAATATTGATAACCGGATTATTAATAGTATATAATTATATATATCTTACGATCTGTTACGAAAGATACAAGTAATTCTAATAAAGAAATGCCAAGTAGTAAATTGTAAGATGGCTAAGTTAATTTCATTTCTGCCAGTCACGTATACACCATTTCATTTGCCAATAGCAGCTATTGAATTAAATTTGAGTTAATTTTACAACAAAGTAACAGTTATGTGGAAGAATGTATGTATGTATGATCATCTCATCGATTGCATATTATAAATAAAATTATTGAATAGCTTACAAGTTTTTATATTAAACATTTTTTTGTTTGACTCTATTAACTTTTTTATTATTTTTTATTATAATAGTTAAAATGGTTTAACCATCTGTTATTGTTTGAGTAACTATTGCTTAGTTGAAATGAAACAAAATTTTATATTAAAAGAGATAATAATTATAATAATACATATAAATATTTTGTTAGTATGTAACCAAAGCTGTGAAACATTTGACCATACATCTTTTGTAACATAAAAATAGTATGTATTTCCCAGTAATGTCGCCTGTAGTGTTGTTTCCTTCAGTATAATGTTTATAGAAGAACGTGGGAAATACAATGTGGACAAAGACATCGTCTCCCATAATATTATAATAATTTCCACATAACGTTAGAGGTTTTTTTATAACATGTTCTTTAAGAACTTCTAGGTTCCTAGCTGTTACATTGAGTTAATGATATAATTGAGGCAAATATTTTAGTTAACTATAAATATTTATATATATATATATATAATTAATAGTGTCTGTTTGTAATTTCAATGTAACTATAACTATTACTAAGTGCATATGAAGGTATATACGGTACTTACTTAAAAAAACAATTTTTAATTTTTTTGTCTGTTTGTGTCTGTGTTTATCCCGGCTAATCTCTGAAACGGCTGGACCGATTTTAACAGGACTTTCACTGGCGGATAACTTATGTTATAAGGTAACTTAGACTATTAAAAATTTCGAAACGAAATACAGAGCACAACTAGTCTTTATTAGTTTCATTAAAAGTTTAATGACATCAAATATTATATCAAAATGATTTTAAATAAATCGAACAAATTATTTACATTGATCGAATATCACGGAACGGAATTATAAAAGTTTTGCAACAAAAAACGTAAACATTGTAGAGACTGACGTCACAGCCTAAAGAAACCAGGGGACTGACTTCCGACACTCCGAGACGAGTTTGATCACGCCTAAATATATTTAGATGTTTGAAACTTTTTTTGTTTATGATTTGATGTTCTCATTTTGTTAAAAACAAACAATACCTAAACTTTATAGAAAATTAAAAATTTTTGTTTATTTTATACTAAGAAAAAAAAATGATCTTTTTATATAAAAAAAAATTCTTTATTATCAGAATTAATTATAAATATATTTGTGCTCCAATAAAACAAAATAGATGATATCTTTTAATAATGGAGCTCGAGTTACGTCAATACACAATACCTGTGAAAGTATATTAGAAAGTAAATCCGAGTTGGGTCAACACGTCCACCTTATGTCATACTTACGTCATTACATTATGGGTAATCAGAGCGGTATGGGTATGGGTATCATTGACAAGGTCATTCTGTTTCCTAACTGTGGGTAATACCTTAAACGCTGGTAGTTCTATATCGTGTTTGAACTTAATTGAGCGAAGCGAGCGTAGCGAGTGGAGCGTTCTACTGAAGACTTTTTCACATTCTTTGTCACGAATAGGCTCGAAAACTACTTGACGAAAAATTATGAAATTTTGAAATTCGCTCAATATGCAAACGGCAACCGAGACTTCGCGAGCGCAGCGAGTCGAAATTGAGGGTCTGTTGGCGCCCCTAGTATGTTAATGGCCGCGTTTTTCAGACAGTATTTTATTGATTTTGTTATATCTTCAAATTCAAATTATACTAGCTGAATTATATTTATTAAAAGTTAATAATTATTAAGTATAATCGATCATGACTATAATAAAGATATCAAACACTCTTCCTTATTGGTTTATGTGAAAAAAGATAAAAGATAAAAGACAATGTTACCACAGTTAGCGTGGGACTCGGAGTTCACTCGCACGCATACAAATTTGTAACTTCATATAAATAAAACAGAATAATTTTGTTTCATTTTTTTGTCAGAAACTTCTCGAGCGTCATTTAAATGTAAATTACAATGTATTTGACTTATCTTAGTTGTTGTTTATGAGAAATAGTAGTCTGTAATTAACACAAGTGGTTTTACATTCCGTTGGTATGAAGTTAATTAATATTTGGTTAATTTATATATAAAAAAGTATTTACGCAATATTGTGTTAGGATTAATATAATATGAGTAAACTGGAGATTATACTCGGAATTTCAATAAGTAGGTTCCTATGACAAATCTTACAGAGTTTTCCGATTATTCAAAGAAAATCATCATGACGTAGTCTAATAAATTGATATTAACACTAAACCTACCGACAATTCTTGTGTACCTGTTCTACAGCACGCTGTCAAATTGACCGGTAATTAAAAGTTATTTTATTATATAACGCAGGTAATAATAGAAATAACTAAAAGTAAAGAGTGAAGAAAATATTATATGCATATACTAAGAATTGTGATGTAATTTGATAACGATATTATAACGTTTAAAAATGTGTAAGTTTTACAAAAGTTTAAGAACGGTCAATTTGACCGGTACTTGGTAGGTTTAGTGTTAAGATATAAAAACACTTGTAAACATCATAATAGATTTATATGCAAGTTAATTTGTTTATTCTTACGTTCAAGGCGGTGGTGTTAATGTGTCAAGGTGGGTCTGTGCTTGAGGAGAGGTAAATAATATGGTTTAGACAATATAATATGTTTTAATGAGTAAGATAACACGATAGCAGTAAACATGTCGGAGCGAGGAGATATTGTATTGTTTTTATGGATATTATAATCGATTTTGTAATTGTTCAACAACTTCTAGAATAATACTAACATAAAAAAGTATTGTTTGTGTGTTTGAGGTGATTAAATTTCATTGTATTTCATATTTATTATCGATTATTAAAAAAATATCTTAGGGCTTTCTGAGGAGAGCAATTTACCGATTTAATTTATTAAGGCTACACACATAGCCGAGGGTAACAACTAGTGTGAAATGAGTAACAATGACTTGCAGTATTACTAATGAAGTGAATCCGAGTACAAATAAAATAATATTCCGTCAATAAACGCAATCATTACGCCATAATTTGATGCGAATGCTATCAGAGTTATATTTCGTTGTAATTCTTAAAATTCCATTCCATTATGGTCGTTCTGATAACAGTGAAACGCGACTAAACGCTCGTCGTTCCAATTCATAATATAGTTTAATTGTTTTTTTATCTTATTACACCGAATGAAGAACACCTTTAGCGCTAAATACTTCGTTATCTTTTCATTGACGTCAGTAATGATACATATGACACAAGAAATGAAACTACATATAATGTTAACTACATATAAATAAAATTCAAGTGTCTGTTTGTAACAAATTAACAGCTTTTCACTAAATGCATATAAAAGTAAATAGAGTATTTATATCTGTCTGTTTGGTCCGTCTTATCTCTGAAACGGCTGGACCGATTTTCACAGGACTTTCACTGACATATATCTGATGTTATAAGGTAACTTAGGCTATTATAAAAAAAAAAACATTCCAAACGGAGTCGTATGCACAGCTAGTATATATTGAGGTCGTCAAATCTTTATTCTGCTGATCGAAAATTAATTTAAAGAAGATAATGTATTTAGTTTTACGTCTCTTGCATGACGTATACCTAATATATTATATTTTTATGAATACACATTACATGTAATTATAAAAGTTATTTATAGCCATTAATAAAAGTCGACAATAATTGATTATTATTTTAATATTTTTACTTGTTTTTATATACAATGCAAGTGAAAGATTACAACTTTACTATAAATGAATATATTTTCAACTAACTGTGAGAATGACTCGGACTTTTTTGTGAAGATACAGGATTGGTAAAGACGCAAATCAATAAAACAGTTTCTTAATTATATTTTATCGTATATTATTTTATTTGTCGTCAATACATTTGTGAAAACCGCATTAGGATAAGCTGTTTCGGAGATTAGCGTGCACTGATAAACAGATAGACAAAAAATCTAAAAATAAATATGGTAACATTCGTTACTAGAATAACTCCCAATATCCCGAATAATGATTTATCTCAACTTTTTTGTATGTACAGCTAGCAATCTGATACAGATTTATTATATATATAAATTATATATATATACTTGGAATTTAAATCTGTCTTTTGGTTTCAGGTAAACCTCTTCGTATTTATCAGTTGAGGTCAGGAGAGAGCTTTCTTTGATACAATGCGTAAATCTTGCAGACAACACTACAATTAGTGGTTACCTGACTCTTGCTTGCTTTTTATGTTACTTTTAACAAAAAATAAATGTATGGGTGTAGCAGACGAAGTAGCGGTATAATATATAATGATTATATAGAATAATCTATATTAAACATTCCAATATTAACAACGCGGTGTCGTTAAAAATGGCGTATCTCTAAGAGATATATAAAATTACAGTCAAATAATAATATTTTCACTTTGAACATGTAGCTTTCTCTCAAATTGAACATTTACATAAATTTTTATAAAATACATAAATACATACTGTCAGTTTAAAAAAGGAAACATGTTTTTTTATTTTTCAACGTATTATGGTGTCAAAATAACGGTGTTTCAAGAATAACGGTATATTTAATTTAAATTTATTTTACAATTTAATTTGAGTATTTTTGTTTAGTTATTTGTAAATTTAGCTGCTGTAAAGCTCTTTAAATATTGCTTGAATGTTAGACACTAGAAATTTATATATTTCAGAGGTGTGTTTACAATTAAAGTGGGATATTAACTGTTATTTTAATTGTGATTAAAGATCTGTAAAGGTTAGTTCTGGAATTTAAAGTCATAAATCCCTAAAGTGGAGATTTAATAAAACTTTGTTTACAGGATAATAACTATAAGTTAGAAAATAATACACCAAAATATTAACTTTTTCTGTCAGATGTCATGTGACTTATATTTATTGCGTAGAATATATTTTTAAAAATAAAAACAGCAAATATTACTTCTTATAAAATCAGCTATCCCTCAGTGAAAATCCTATTAAAATAGGTCAAGCCATTTTAGAGATTACCTTGACAAAACAGAAAGAATAGAAAAATTTTACAAATAAATTTTTGGTACTATACTTTCATATTCATTTAGGAAAATACTGTTAATTTGGAACAAACAGACAGTTAAATTCTATTTATACTATATAACTTGAACTAAATGTCAAGAAAGTGAGAACAGAAGACATAAAAACAATATTGAGTAGCACAACATAATTATGATATCATAGTTACGTCAGAATCTTAAAAAATATATGATATAATTTATATGCAAGTTTCCGCGTCTAACATCTATTATAGTGATCTAAGATTGACATGAGAATAGCGGACAATAGGTGTTGATTATAACTTAATTAGATACTTCGATAATAAACCTATAAGATACAAAACATGTGAAAATTAACATTCATAAGTCAATTCAGGTAATTTTTGCAAGCTCTTAATCAAGGGATGTTAATATAAATATATTTTTTATATACATACTAGCTTGTTCCCTCCCGTTTTGCTGGGGACACTATTATTTTGAATGTGAACTTAGGTTGCTATGGTAACCTTTGTCATATTATCCGTTGTCATCGTAACCGTTGCTATAGTAACTCTTACCACCGCGTTAAGTGTATAGCTCCCACATGTTTAAAACTTAGCAAAATGTAAAAAGTTGAAATCCGTTGGGAAAGGAATTTCGTAAAATCCGTTCTTAGTGGACGTCTCCGTCACGAAAAAAGTAACTATGTAAAATTTTTAGTTAATCAGACAGATAGTTGTAATGTACAAAATTATTTAAGAGTTGTTAAGTTATTGTTAAGTTACATTAATAACTAACTTGAGTTCTAAAACCTTTATTTGTATAAGTATATAAGGCTTTATATACTTCAATAGGTTCTGTACTTGAGTACGTGCATCACTGAGGTCACAGCAAGGTAAGCGGAGTGTCAGGAAGATATTAAAACCTGTTAAATACGAGTATCATAGAATTCATCAACTCGATACAACTTATATTGTCATGAATTCAAATTATTTCACGTTACATTAATTATCTAAATGATTGAAATTAATTTCCATATCTAAGTAATCAAATGTCAATATTTCTTATAGAAACACATTTTTTCTTTCGTCTTTTAATAATATATTTCTATGAAAATGTTTCCATTTTGTGACTAAAAAATAAAATTTCTCTATCTTAGAAGTGAATGTACGGAGCACTAATCAGATATTAAACATGACATATTGATGTTAGAACAACCTGTAACTGGCTTTAAGACAAGGTTTTTTATGTTAGAAGAGGGCAAACGAGCTTGCGGGTCACCACCACCGCCCACAAATTCTTGTAACATCCGGGGAATCGCATAGCGTTGCCACTCTTTCAGGTGGGGTACACGCCTTACTTGCAGGTATACATGTCGTATCAATCCGGAAATATCGCCGAAGGAAGTGCGTTCGTTCGGAAGTAAGGTATGTGGAAGAAAGGTACATCAAAGCCGCACAGTAGAGGATCGCCACGCATCCAGGTGGTACGGATTTTATTGCAGGTGATGACGTGCTGTGCGGTGATGAAATTCGGTGGCAGGCATCAGATTAAATAGCTCTTCGGAACACTCCCCGTTGTAAATGCGTAAGAAGACGCACAAAGAAGCTACGTCTTTACGCAATGCTAGAGAGTCCAGCCGTTCACAGACAACCGTGTCCCCAGCAATCTGAACAGCTCTACGTTGTACGTGGTCAAAAAGTAGGAGCTGATATTGGGGTGATCCGGAACAGAGAGGAAAACAGTATTCCATGTGTGGCCGGGCTTGTACCTTCTAGCGTAAGTCTTTGGCCAGACCTGAAATACTACCTCGGTCTATAGATCCCTTCAATCACTCCCAATTTCATAGAGGCCCACTTGGCCTTGCTCTCCAGGTGACCACGAAACAGTCTTTCGAGGTGTCGAGGCCCAGTATTCTAATATTTGGCGAGGTACAGAGAGGAGTGCACTCGAAGAGCGGACATACAATTGGGTTTTTTTAAGTTACGAGTTGCTAAGATTTTCATATCACAATAAGGTAACATCTTTCTACGATAAACACTGAATTTTTTATCTGAGAATTCACTTATCGTGTCTCATTACATAAGAACTTTCTCCGTTTACATTAAACAAATTGGTTGCTTCAGTTTGTAACAGGTTTGTATCGAAAAATATGTACAAATGTCGGTCAAGAAGTGCAGAGAAATTCAAGTCCTAGTAATCCACATGTCTTTCATGGTTCAATTGGCTTAGTTATTTGACCGACTTCAACGTAACTGGAGATTTATTTTATACTTATAAAGGTATAGGTTAATTTCTACTAACACAATGCGATTTCATTTAATCGTTAATTAATTAACGGTTAAAGAAGTTTTAATGAAATTGTTATATTTTTTATTTATGCAGTTTAGTTAATTAGTTAATAATTGAAGTTAAATGAAACGCCTGTTTCATTTAACTAGCAAAATTATGACATTTTTCAACAGATTGATTTTGAGATAAGGATTCTAGTAAGTAACTTTTATATTTGAGAGACAAAACATTTTTAAATATTTATACGCGTGGGTCATTTAAAACAATATATGTATATACTCACTTTTACTGTTCTTAACTCTAATTCTAATTTTATTTTCATTTACACCAAATTTCTAATTACGCAACACATTAAGACAGAAGTAGATTCTGTATTAAGATACCAAAATGGATTTTAATAATATTCTTTCTAACATTTTATCATATCATATAGTCTAGGGAGGAGAGTATGGAATTTGGCGCAGTTAAAATTAAATAAATTTATTAAATTAACATTTGACATATACAAATAAATAAATAAAAATTACTGTCAATGTCATTTTTGATACAAAGACAAGATTCCTGACGTAATGAAATAAAAGTTAAATGCAATGGTTATAGAGGTTTGCTTTTTGTGCAATCGGTTAAAAACATTAAAAATGAATTATTGTCGTATTTCGGTAACTTTTCGACCACAAATTCTGACACTTCTTGTATTGAAACTGTATAAATTTATATATAACAAAAATATATAACAATTGACTAGGATATTAAAGTTATATATATATATATATATATATATATATATATACTAAACTGAATACTTTGACCATTTAACAGTTATTGGAAAGTATTACAAAGAAAATGTTAGATAATGTATGTAATGTCGTTATATACATATATGTGTGTGTGTGTGTGTGTGTGTGTGTGTGTGTGTGTGTGTGTGTGTGTGTGTGTGTGTGTGTCCCTCATCAATGCTATATATATTTACGTAATATGTCAAATACTTTTAACTATAATATGCGGGAAGGAATGTTTTAATTGATACGTGATTACAATTATAATTCGAAGGGTTCCGTAATCATTTGACAATTATTTAACTTATTTTATTATTATACTTTTTATATAAGAACAAAGTAATTAAAGGACAAAACAACATTATTTAAGTATTAAATATATTATACTAAAAATATTATATTATAATCTAAGTGTTAAATATTTAAACAATCAGTTGTGGCCTGATTTGTAATATAAACAAAATAATTCGAAGAATTCACATTAACGGTATTTAGTCCATTTCGCATATTAATATCTATATTATATATATGTATATATATATACGTATAATACAAGCTCTACTTATTACTTATTCTTCTAAAATAGGAAGATAATTATTCTATAAAATAGGAAGACAATCAAGACTTTACAATGAGTTAGTTGTTTAAGAAATATTTTGTACGTCTCTCTTAATTAAATGTCTTTTATATAGTATGAAATTAATTCATGTTTGACCTACCCTATTGCTTAATTCAACGCACCACGCCTCTCATTACCAATGCAAATACTGTGAAACAGCAAAAACAGCAAGCGATTGGTCTCGTACACGTATTGCTAAAGATACATATATATATATATATATATATATAGTTGTTGCTTGTTGGTTTGCTGCTTCATAAACTATTTTACATATTAAAATTTTTTTGGTCGACACCGCCATCTATTGGAAGCTTGTTGAACTTAAAAGTTAATTATCCCTTTATGTATAAAAAATTGATTAAAAATCGAAATAAAAACTATCCTATCTTTTAAGTAGGATCAAACAATGGATATTTACAAAATCTCATTGAAATCGGCTTAGTGATTTCAAAGATTAACTCAAACGAAAATCGTGACACAGAATTTTTATTTATATATTTTTTAGCTTATTTGAATAGATTGTAAATTTTTTTTCTTAAATCAAATATATTACTTAACAAAGCACTTAAGAATCTCAAACATTTATTGTTTTTAAATCAGATTAACTGTTTATATCAATAAAATAACTTCAATTTATTTAATAACGGTTATTAAGTTGCAATAGTGTTAGTGCAATACCAAGGTATTTCCATGTCAAGATGGCAGCCCTGTTATGCGCGTGCGCAGCGGAATGACAATAGAATCAGGCGTATCCCTGTGATATATTTGTGGTTTTACCTAAAACATGAAAATATTGACTCAACAATTTAACTTGCTTGTCGTGTTCGCATCATCGTAATGGTACTAATTGGTTTGAGTTGAGTGTTTCATTGTTTTATTATGATATTGTGAAACGAATAACTTAACGCCAAAAAACTTTGACCTTTACTTACTGTATTTATGGTGTATTTTAAAGTTTTTTAAAATTTGTCCCAAATATACATCCACTTCTTAATTACATATAATTTTCTTAATTTTAGATTTCATACTGTATAGAGTATAGCTTCATTTTTTAATAATATTACTGATTCGGAGTGAATAATAATGTAGTGGTGATATTTAATTGCATCCTTTAGTTTAGTAATTTTACTTTTCAACTACCACTATCCCGGTATTTTCAGGGCCTGATAATAAGTTTAATCTATCCGGATTAGGCGATATTAACTTTTGTACGAAGGTAGGGGTTTCCCGATTTCAAAATTAATTTTCTACTTCCAGACCTATTTCCTAGAACGAGAAAGAGAGAGAGAAATAGAGAAAGAGAATTGACTGGTAGATGTACTCCACTATTTTTCCACCAATAAAATTCCTTCCTTCCTATCGCCATGTTTTAAATCTTTATTTTTGGTTTCAATGAGATATTTTTTACAATATTTTCGAATTGATCTATGGATTCACAAGTTAAGACATCTTTAAGGAATAGGAAATGAGAGAAAGAGTATATACTTAAAGGAAATCTCAGAACTACTTACATTACAAAATATTTTACTACTTCAAATCTAAAGATTAAATCACGTGGACAAGCAACAATTAACCGCAGACAGGTTCTGAAAGGTTAATACATTAATGCATGCACTGCTTTTGATTAGGCTTTTGCGTAATTCACCGTTTATAAATTTTATTTCCTTCGTTTATTTTCTCGTTTGCAAGTTAAATAGTAACCGGGTTCAGCGAAATCTCCGGATGGTAATTCCATCCTCGTTTATTAGGACATCCTTCAATATTAAGTCGGTAAATCTAATTAACTTTGGCGGCACTTAAAACAGTATAAACTGGAATACTATTACTGCTATTTAAAGTAGATAAGTATTAGTTATAGGCTTCTAAATGATTTAATATTCTTAGCCTCAATTTGCCTTGGGTGCGGCCGACGACGCTCCGCCTCGAACGTTCGAAAGGTTCAAGGTTTATTAGAAGTGTCTCAGATACTTCAAGCAATACTATTATTTATATAAATATATATAATATCATATATGTATAATAATAATACTAACAAATAAAATACTCCTTACAATGAAGTATAAATAGAAATTTAAAAGTACGTTTCCCTTGCAATTAGAACCCAACCAATACCAATATTTTGCATTTGATTAAAATGCAAATCAAATTAGAAATAAATAAACCAGTTATGCAAATAACAAAGAAAGACAAATCCGGAAGCGTTACAAGGTTGTTCCGATCCAAAGCACTTGTGACATCTTGTGGGTTCAAAATTTTATATTTATTTTTTGAAACATTAATTAATAGGAATTTAGTAATATTTATTTACTGAATAGGTAATAAATTATTTTATTATTTATTACTGAGAACAAATTTTATTACTTGGAAATTATCTATGAACATGTTTAACCATGTTTGGTCATATAAATAAATCTTAAATAAATCAAGGGCAGGAATCGAACCTGCGATCTAGAATACGGTCCAATACCAATAGCAACCGTGACCGATAACATTTCAATTAAAAATATAAACTGTTTTGATTCAATATAGTTTTAAATCATTTTCAAATATATATATTTAACATTCTATCTACATGTACGTCTGTTCGTAAATATCGAGTGCCTTCTACGAGTAAGAGGAAAATAACAGACAATCGTCCACTTCCGAACTGTTATCCTAGGTCAATCTCGTTAAGTCTTACACGGAACACTTTGTACATATGTCATATTTCACTCCTATCTCTAATATGATCTTATATACATATATCATATATATATTTATTGGCGTTAAATTGCTTTTAACGGACAGTTCTAGTTACAACACTTATTAAAGCGATATATATATGTTACATATTAGTTTCATATGAAAGATGATACATATATATGTAAAATATATAATTAGTATACTATGTTCCATAGTAAGACTCGTACGTGTTCACGTAATGATTGAGTTACGCGTCACGACTGCGTTTCTGTCTGAGCAGTTAACTGTTAATGACAAGTTGCACAACCATAACAAGTTAACTAATGCAATGTGTGCCTCGGTGATGATAAAAATGCAATTTATATTGTTTGTAAATGTAAAAATGTAAATAGCTAATGACGTAAATCTAAATTATAACTTTGTGGTTTTTATTTATAAATAAATCATTTAATTTTTTATGTTTTTAGTAAAAGAATAAGTATTAAAATATATATGTCAATGAAAAATAATATATGTAACGTATTTGAATAGTAAAATAATCATATAAAATTAATTTTGTATGTCAGTGAATAAAGAAACTTTGTTATATAGTTATAGATATAACACTATATCTAAATTATGGTGAATAGATTACGTAGCTAGAATTTCTACCGGAAGAACACCAGTGACTGAGATCTTTAACAATGTTTTGTGCAGCTACGAAAAAAGCGAGCGTACCGCCTCTTATCAAAAAAATATTTTTTTTCCTATTAGTTTATACGTGATATGCTAACACTGAACAAAAGAGGAACTAATAATTCTGTTACATACGAATACAGATTTTTTATAAAAAATAACATATATACGACAAAGTAGGTACTTTGTTATCCAGTGCAAAAAATCTTATATATTTGCAAATACTTTGATATATTATAAATCGGAATTTAGCGTACAACTCATTCATACATTCCAACCCACATACATACATACATATATAATTATGTAACCTCACTGCTCCATCGCGCTGCAATCAGAATTTTGCTGATATATACAGTGATAAATATTTTATTATAATCTTTATATATTTTACTAGGAACTAATTCAAGTATAGGTATTGCTGGTAAGGGTTAATTTAATTATTTATGTATAAGATTCTATATAGTAATACGAGATCCAATCTAAATAATTTAATTCTATGATAAGTGTTTAAATAACTTTATTTATTATATATATCTGGACTACTTTTAAGAGGTTTGTTGAGGGATATAATATATACATATATGTATATACTATATATAAAATGTGACTTCAGTATTTCATTTATAAATGTAACCATTTAAAATCAATTAAACAAGGTGAAATTATTTTTCTAATGTAATAAATAATATTTTGATCTTTATTCAATCACAATATTTTATTTGTTATTATCGCTGTTTTCATGGCCCTACCGCAAGATCAAGTAAACACATACAAAACCAATTTTAAACATTGTTATACAAATCTGTACTTATACCAGAGAATTATTACCTTAATGTGGTTAGATTTAAACAATGGAAAATAACTAAATAATTTTATTAAAAATTGCATATACATTCATATATAACACGTGTTTGATGTTAATAATATAATTATATATATTATTCTTAGAAATTCTTCATTATATTTAATTAAATTTAATTGTTATTTTATATTAATATTGACTTATGGCTTAGAGTTAACAAATGGGTACAATTAAATTTTTATATAGGAAATTGGAATCGAAAAACATTTATATGAACTGTGAAGATAATATTTAATGATGGGTTAATATATTACTCAGTATTTTAACTTAATATTGTGATTATAACAAAAAAACTAAAGTCCAAGGTTGTTTTACACAAAAATAATAAATGTGAATGATGTAGAGAGAAAAAAAATATATAATCTTAATTTTTTTTGTTAGTATTAACTAAAACTAACATTTAAGTTAACACATTTTAAATTTTAATGGGATCTAATATATATAAGCGATTAACCACTCACTGCCTATCACGAAATCTCCGAAACTATATGTCCGATTAACTTAAAATTTTACATAGTTACTTCTTTTGTGACGTAGACGTACACTAAGAATGGATTTTACGGAGTTCCTATCCTAACGGATTTCAACTTCTTGCATTTCGCCAAATTTTAAACCTCTAAGAGCTTAACTTAACTTAACACGGAGGTAAGAGTTACTATATCAACGGTTACCATAACAACGAAAAATATGACAAAGGTTACCATAGCAACCAAAGTTCACATCCAAATTAATAGTGTGCCAAGCGAAGCGGGAGGAAATAAGCTAGTATATAAATAAACACAAAACAAAAGTATAAAAATATTTCTCAGATTATCGTTAATTGAAATATGATTCACTATTCAATACAATGTGATAATTTAAAGAATAATGTTTAATAACCTGACGAATGTTGTTATTGAAAGACTGTGTATCGGATCTAAGATATTAAATTGTCTTTTGTTAAAATACATACATTGAATTTAAATATAATTATTATATATATTATATTATATTATATTTATGTATTTATCTTCACGCCATATCCCTTGCGGGGTAGCCAGAGACGACGGAGCGCCAAACGCTACGGTGCCTGCATACCTCTTTGCCTCGGCCACAGACATCAACCTCTTCATACATGCCCTCCGGGGGGTCCTCGTGCTTTTTACGTAGCCTTCCTCCAGTATCATAGATACTGTGTTTTCGAAGATCACTTATATATTTATATTTAAATAAAATTAAACTTTGATATATTATTTTATCTCACGTTATTGTGAAGCCTTGTATTCTGTTTGCAAGTTAGTTAACAAAATATAAAGTTATCCAGAAATCTAGAATTAAGTTAACACACAAAGATGCACACACAATACTTTTTAAAACTTAGAGCGATAATCATAAGAATATTGAAAATTGGTTTAAATAAAAAATACATCCTCTTCTTAGGAACAAAAAACATTTTTAACATGAAACTCCATTTCCGTCCAATTTTGTAGACATTTTTGTACAAAGACAAGTTGATATTTAATCGGTTTAAGTTTATTATTGTATTATTAAGTTATTTTAAAAATATATCTATAAAATTTGTAATATTATCTGTGTATGTACATTTATATGATCTTTTATGATTAAATGAAACTAAAAAGTAAATGGGAAAGTATATTTTTAGTGCTGATAATTAGTACCAATCCATAAAAGAAGCAATCCTTAGTTTTCTCTGACAATGCATTTGTTAAAATTCAGGCAAGAGTTAAAGGTTTAATATAATGAAACTAAAAAATGCAATACAATATTTCAAACATACATGTACAATAATGTATTAAATATTATATTTTTTGCATATTTTTTTTCTTTAAGTTGCGTGTACATTACCATTACTTATTTATATATTTATATATAAAAGAACCGACCAGTCATTGAAAAATAGTGTAAAGTTATGTCTTGTAACTTATCTTAAAAATTGAAATTGGTAACAAGATAAAGATATTTTTTAAAGATAATCTATTTATATAAATTGTATTATAAAGGCTTTATGTATAAATAGTTGTGTTAAACGATTTATTATATTTATTTTAAATGTTATTTGCACGAATACGTAAAGTTATATAATTATTATAACAATGGGATGCGTGACTGTATCGTCAGTACATAGCCGGGCCACGTACGTCATGTTGAGGAAAATTCGTGATTTTGTACTTAGGATTTATCTAAGAACTAAAGTAGCTTGATATTGATTTGTAATTTATCTAACTATAGTTATGTTATTATAAAAATATGATTTTGTTATTGTATACATAATATTATTTTTTCAAACTGACTTCCTTCTTTAACAATCTTCTTCTCGACAATCCTTGACAACCTTTTTCATCAACAATCTTCACCAGCCTTCTTCATTAACATTTTTCATCTTCTCTACAATCCCAAAGAACTTCTTCCTCAACAATCTTTTTCATCAATTATCCTCAACAGCCTTCTTCATCAATATTCCTCATCTTCTCTACAATCCCAACAAACTTCTTCATCAACAATCCTCAACAACCTTCTTCATCAACAATCTCCTTCTTCAAAAATCATAGCACATGATAAGGTTTTATTAAGTAACCACATAGTTTCTGTTATTCATATATTACATACATACATCCATTTACCACATATGTAACTTCGAGTAATCCTAAAAAATGGAAGACATGTTGAATAAGATCAATGCAAATAAAACGACTCGCCTGTAACAGCAAACTATATTTTTCTTGCGTAAAACAAAATAAATAATATGTTAATGATACTAAGAATATACCTTTAAAGTGACAGCACATGGCGTAAGAGGAAAAACATGTGGATCCAAGTACTCGATACTTATTATATATCGCACAATAGACTGACACATTTAGACAGCAATTTTCCACGTGTTCGATTTATAATAATATGCTTTATTATATATATACATATTTATATATATATATATATATATATATATATACTAGCTGTGCCCATGAATTCACTCATGACTTCAGTCCTAGTAAGATCAGATATCAACAAGTTAATGTCCTTTTAAAATTAGTTCACACGTTTCAGAGGTTAGTCGGAACAAACAGAGAGACAGACAGACAGAAACATTAAAAAATATATATATATATTTTAGCACCTCATATCATATGCATTTAATGACAAGATGTTAATATTGAATTACAAACAGACACTTCAATTTTATTTATATGAATACATATATACATATATATCGCATTCCAAGAGTACCAGATTCATATCCCATTCATGTTGATTTTTAATTAAACATATAATACAATAAATTCCACAAATCATTTGTTTACCAAAGTTGTGGTTTTTGTTTAAATATTATTTAGACTTAACCATTACGTGGGTTTTTACTTAATAAGTACGTTTTAGTTGGTAATATAATATAATGTGTTTTTGACATTTTTAAATGTTCGCTCACTTTTGTTTTTATAATTAAGAGCTATTAAGCTGTTCGGACGTGTTTAGAGTTACAATTGTACTGACAAGCGGGAATTACCTAAAGAACAAATTGGCTTCATTTATATATTTATATTTTTTCAAATGGAAGTGACGGGAGGGCCTATTTTGATATCGTACATTGACATGAGCCCTTCTGTAAAGACACTCTCCAACTTAAAATAAGGCTACGAGGGTTCCAAACGCATGCTCTAAGAACCACACATCAAACTCAGCCGAGTTTTTATATTTTTTTATGGTGATTACTGTTTCACAAACGTCAATATATTTAGTGAGCAATGTACGAACAACTTCAGTCATATTTATAAACTTTGACAGTGTTCTATTGTTTTGACAGTAAGTATAAATATATAAAAAAATATAATATTCTAATTGTAAATTATTTTTTATAATATTAAAGAAAAAAAATTGAGAATATGACCATAAATGAATGGCGAAAAGAATATATTATCTAGCAGCAAGGGCTTTAAATCGAAGGGTCTCGAGTTCGAAGCTCGGCTAGACCAAAATTACAGCAGTTTTTTACTATACCTATAACCAAATGTGCTCTATGAAGGAAACCTTAATATTATAAACGAACTAAATTTTATCATGAATGAATTTTATCATGCCTCTATAGATAAGAATCTATATCAAAACTTTAATAAGTATAACAAATTTAATTATTTCTTTCTTCTCTCAGTCAATTAATCTTATCAATAATATTATAAAATATTGTGGAGAATATGTAAAATATTTTTAAAATTATTATTATTATTTAGCTGTATTCATAATATGATAATATAAGACATTGTATTACTTCTTTCATTATTAGGTTGTCATTTATCAGGAACAAAAGCTATGTAACAAAATAACAAAATATATGTAACAAAAATAACATGAAGTTTAATTTATAAACAATGCTTCAATCATTAGAACAGATATTAATTATTATAATTAATTATCCTACTGTTCCTATCCCACTCTCGGGAGAGTCGGTACATTGTATTTCAAGTTTTTTCATATTATATATCCATCTCTTTCTAACTTTACCTCTCACTAGCTACATATATATATAGTTGAAATGTCTGTTTGTAATTTTCACTATATCCATATAAAAGTAAATTCATATTTATGTTTGTGCCGGTTAATTTCCAAAATAGCTGAACCGATTATAACAAGACTTTATAAACATATTCCAATAGACAAAGTCGAGGACACAACTAGTTATAATATAACAATCTCTTTGTATCATCTCGTGATTTAACATTTAATACAGCATCCTTAAATATAATAACACGATCTGTTTAACACGCAATATCTAACTTTGATCCCATTATTCATCTGAGCGTAAGCGAAGCTCCTAACCGTTTGGGAGACCTTTTTTTGTGTTTAGTTGTCTCCAGAATGAGACGAGATAATTAGCTAAAAATTTTCTCATGTATGTTTGAGCCGAACGCGGATGTTATAGCGAAAACAGATTGGTAAAATGTTTAGCCATTCAAAAGTTATCAAGAAAATAAGATAGGAGAGGGGCTCAGCTCAACACCCGCCGCGCACGGGTGGCGGATCCTAGTATTTATATTGTTTTAAAACTAATTTAAGGTAAAATATAAAATTAAGCAAATTTAAATAAGCTCTTTCTTGTCTCTGAGTTAAAGAAAATATAATAAGTGTTAATTTGAAAGACGTCTCCTTTGTGATTTTAGTATTCCATTATAAGTGATTCGTTTCGTTGAATCAGTTTGCTGTCTGTATATAAATAGTTTAAGATCTTCGTTTTGCATTTTACGTTTTAGCTGAGTATCGAGTGAGTGAGTCAGTGCCGTTTAGAGATCTTCGTCACTAGCTAATGAATCAAATGAATAATATTTTTATTATTTTAGTATTTATATTTAAATAATTTAATCAAAACTATCTTCTTGTTATATACATGTTAGGGTAGTTTCTTTGAAATTTTTTTTAGTTAATGTTAATTTTTAAGTATAATATTTTATATAAGTATAATAATAATAATATTATATGATTAATTAGTTATTTAGTAGTTTTGGGTAAGATTTGTGTTTAGGGGCATGTTATATTGTAAAGTTGACATTTAATAAACAGAAATAAATAAAATATATATATATGATATAAAAATTCTATGTATGCTTTCTCCAGCAATGATTTTATTGTAAAAAGGTTATACGGCTTAGTATTTTGATCACTTCAATATGACGTTAAAGTTTTCTTGTGTGTGATTTTAAGCATCTCAATAGGGTAGCCATTCTTGTTATCGAAACAAGGTTTTTTTGAAAGTTCATTGACCTGCCGCTCAGTTATGTACTATGGTATCCACAAAGCATTTCCCGACGATAAAAAATATGAATTTGACATTAAGAAACTAACATTTAACCTTATGATTAATAGATTAATAATTAAAATTAATTTAGTATTAATCTATATTGTTTAAAACTAAGTTTAAGTTTCTAATATTTAATTTAAAATAACATAAACGTGTACTTGTAAATAAGTTTGTTTAGTTTCAATTTGACAGATAACTATAAACATACTGATTTAGAGATCACGATCGATTATATATATATAGATAATTATAATGAAAATATTTGTGTATCGTTTTTGAGGATCACAAGGATACATTATAGTTAGAAGGTAAAGATATCTTTAAGAGTCATATATAATTAACTCAAAAGTAATTATAAATATATTAATTCAGTTTTAAAAAAAGAAGTGTTTTTGTTAATTAAAGTTAAGATAGGTGAGGTTTGATAAATATATAAAAAAAGTCTGTGTGTCATGACAAATAATGACAGCCCGGAAATGTACCAAAAGGCATGTGACTGCCGTAAGCCAGATTTTCCACCAGAGCCTATACAGTCAAGTCGATCGAAAATGTAATTAGCGTTGTAAACAATGGCGGAGCGGCGGCATTCGTGTGACGGTCGCCGGTCTCACCGCACGCGCTGTACCTTCAGGTACCTCACCGTACCTTTGGCAATCTTATCGTTCATATACTTTTTACATTCAACTGTAATAAGTCATTGTTATACCAATGGAGTGATAAACCGCGATCGCAGCTCGTTTGAGATAAATTTGAGAAAAAAAATGTCAATTTTCTTGTTTTGAATCTCTTTTCGTTACTGAGATTTCGGTGTTTAAACGTATTTCTATGAATATTCATTTAGATACGGAAACTGTATTTGCAGTAAGAGTATTGTTATGCAAATCGTGTTAAGTGCTAAGTCTTAAAACTTAAGATAAAATATTAATTTGTGTAAATACATATTGGTAGTACAGTAAATGTAACATTATAGGGTAAGTACCCTTGTTTTAACAATTATATATATATATATATATATAAATATGTCAGTTTCTCCGTCATCCAAATAGACTGGCAATGATATCTCTAGTCACGTGCTTCGGTTGTTCTCGGCTCGCTGCATTATTTATTGATGATATGAACTTGAACGTAATAAGCCGTTAAGTAATATTTTTTGTATTTAAATGTATTACTTACTGTTTTCAAAAATATATTATATAAAATCATGAAAATTTAATATTAATTTTATTCAAATTAAATGCACTTATCTGTTAACATAAATTTCCATTTATAATATTATAGATATGTGGGTTTTTTCTTTTATTACGGATAACGGGAAAATTTATTTTGATATTTCATCTGAAGTGGTGATGATTAGGTACTCGTACTTCAGTACATAAAGTGTAATCTTCAACAAAAATAGCTGAAGTAAATTATATGAGAATTATTGTATATTTTTGGGTAATAAATTTATGTAACTCGTGTAAATTAATATTTGAGGTAAATTTTTATTTAATTTAAACACTTTAAAGCAAGTTTAAGTGGAACAAAGGATTATTTTTTATTTTTTAGTGATATACGTAATAAAACAAAGTTCTTAAGATAGATAATCAGTCGAGTGTCGGTGACAGTGGGAAACAACGTATAAAGGTTTATTTTTTTAAATCAGTATTAAAAAGATTAACATTGATGTGACTATGGTGGGCCTGTGAGATCTGTGACACCTCAAAGTTAAGGAAAACTGGAGGTCGACGCATATGAAGTGTCAGTTGTCGTCCAGCTGACAACAGATGTCACTCCGATTGAAGGCGGTGAGTTGGTTAACATTTTTATTGACCTAAAATCTAGACTACAATATCTAGTCTTAAAAACGAGAAAATGGCCCCCTTGGAGTTATTATAGCATCTTATTATATGGAAAATATTCTTATAATAAGTTATCTCCAGAAGTACTCAAACTCCATGTCTGTAAAATCAGGGACAAAGCTAATATAATAATATTTAATAAGAATATTTTGACTTAATAAAATTTAGTTACCAGTGTGTATCAAATATCTATACTAAGTGTATTTTTTGTTGTACCTCTACTCCGTCCATTGACATAAGTAAGACTTCGAAAGAACCTCTTTTTTATACTTATGAAAACCTTTTATTTGGACAGGATAATTTCCTGTAATTTTTAATCTGACCTATATAGTTTATATTCCCGTTGGTCCCAATCCCTTGAAAATATATCTTATATTATGAAAGATTTTCGTCATTCGTTTAGTAGTTTAGTGTATTTATTACAAACATACAAATCTTTATAATATAAATATATAAATTAAATGAATCTCCGATCAAAGAACCGAGGAACAATATATATTACGTAAGTGTCCAATACATAGGATATCTGAATATATTACTTAGCAATCATATTTGTGATAAAAATACTGCAATTACAAAATTTATAATATTTGACATTGTCTACAAACATGTCCAGTGATGTTCAGTTTTATAAATGAATGCGATGATTGTTCAGAGGTCGCAGTTTCGAGTCCTGTATCTTTTATTCCTTCTTATCTTTAATATAGATATTTATATAACTTATATATATATATAGTGGTATATAATTATATATATAGTTAAATTAAAAATATAATATAAAATTCATCAAGACTTGATTAAAGTGCAAAATCTGTAGGTGGTACAAAAAATATAATTTTTACATTTACTAACATACAATCATAGTTGTAAAAATATATATTATTATGTAAACAATAATAAAACAAGTGTATAGTTAATATATCGTGAGTGATTTGAGAATTTTCTATTGCTTGTAAGATAACGTATTAAGATAGCAGTGAAGAACCACTTAACAAGTGCGAATCTGTACATACACACATACCTTGTTTATTTCTTATATATATATATATATATATATATATATATATATATATATATAATTGTGATTTCAGTATCTAATGTGATGATTGTATTAATCACCTATTGATTTGTCTTCGTACTCCTTCACTCTAGTAAGGCGCAGTAGTTTTTCCTTATTCGTTGAAAGAGGCTTTGCTATAAACACTTATAGACTTAGCCTTGTACGAATTAAAATGAGAGCACTTCAGTGACCTCGTCAATACATCTCAGTTGAGATAAACACTGAAATAATGTATGCCTTATCTTTTTTTTAATTTTTTATATTATATCTATATATAGAGACAGATAACGTGTTTACTTAAACTCTATCTGTTCGAGAGATGTTTAAAATTGTAATACAATTTAGAACTCTATTTTAATTAATTTAAGAATGATTATTGTTTGTCTTTTACCTATATAATATGTTATTTATTTGTCCCATTTTCACACCCTAAATGCCTGTCAAATTGATCACACCCCAGGTCGAAAGGTTCGCCTTGATTCATGACGTCAAAGCCTCTCCCATTTACGATTTGACCTCATAAAATTAATGAAGATTTAACGTTTAGATTTCTTTTTATTATCATAAAATGAGCCCCAAAAATTTGATAAGTTATATATGATTTTTTCAATTACTTTTGTTCATTTGTTTCAGAATCTTTTTGTTCTATTTCTGAAATTATGATTTCAATAGTAATAAAGTTGAAAATGTCATGTTTAGTATATATATTATTTATAAGAAATAAGCATTATTTAATAAAGTTTTAATAATAATTATAAAAATATTTGTATACAAGATGTATGCAATTACTTAAGTTCTTCCTGTTTAAATAATATTCCTGTTTCAAGTTGACTGTAAGTGACGGGAGATGAACGTTGTATATAGTAGAGGTACAAACCCTTTTTGCAACAGTGTGATTATTTCAAAACCCCTATAACTATTATACAGTAACTAGTATAGAAATATCCACATTTTAATGAATGAAACAGTGCTGAATTTAAAATATAATATTGTATTTTTTGTTTTATTCAAAATATATATATTTGTGTGTTATCAATAAAAACTAAGTAAATAATTTTAATTTTATCTTTGAAATTATAAAAAATATCATAAGTATAATATTTCTAACATATATTAGTTTAATAGCTATAATTATTTGGATCATTATCCCATTGGTATTATCCAGGGTCTGCTGTTAATATAACCTTTGGAGGTATTACAAGTTTTTTCCAAGGGATCGCCACGCGACCTCTAAAACCTGTTAAGGGCGGACCAGTAATTTAGTTTAAATCTTCACATGTATTTCATACTTTTATATACATCGAGACATATTTATAAAATAATTATCTATATATATAACCAATCAATCTTATTTATATATATACATTCATAGATAAGAAACATTCAATATATATATATATATATATATATATTGATTGAAGTGTCTGTTTGTAATTCAAAATTAACAACTTATCACTAAATGCATATGTAAGTATGTTCGGAATTTACAAAAAAAAAAAAAATTTTTTTTTGTTTCTTTTTTTATTTGTTTCAACTAATGTCAGAAACGGCTGGACCGATTTTAACAAGACTCTCTTATCTTACAAGATGTTATAAGGAGTAACTTAGGCTACTAATATTTTAAAAACATACTTCGCAAATCAAGTCGTGGGCCAGCTATTTATGTATATGACACTCATGTATTAAAAACAATTTAATATAACGATATATTTATTATGTATAAATTAATAAATCAAGTTATTAAATATTTTATATAACTATTAAATTATATAATTGCTTAAGTTTCTGATAATTCACATTAACTTGACAGGCGTAAGAAATAAAATTTATTTTTATTTTAAAATTATATATGTATATTTTTCTTATCATATCATAATTAATTATGATAAGAGATGAGTGATGTGATGACCATTTATTCATAAATGATAATTTATCATCGTTATGATTCTTAACACAAATGAAACGAATTTAAAGTCCTTTCCTCAAGGAAGTGTCATTGTGTTTGTATTTTTCCGTATAACAATACCATAAAACTAATATAGAGTATTGAGAATACAAAGCAGATAAATATATAAAAAATCATGAAATGTGTTCTAATAAACATATTTCAAGGTACAATGTCCCATTAATCCAAAGCGCAATAAACAAACAAACTATTCAACTAATATATAATTATGGGGCAGATCAAATCAGCCATGGTCACACGACCGTGACAGTGAAACAAAGTAGTGTCAACAAAACAATATCACCAAACCAGTGTGCACTATGCTTTATACATAACATTCATACTCACCATTATCATGAATTTACTTTCATGATGGATGTGTTATGCAAAAATGATAGGGAAAATTCCTATCGTTATCAGTAACAATACTCTTCCGCACTTGAGCCTTGTTTGTATCAACTTTCCTTCCTTGATTTCGTGTCTTGAGATTAGGCACTTCCGTCGTACGTTTCATTTAATTTATTATTTATAATTATATTATTATATTTAATATATTATTTATTGAACGAATGAATAAATTGTTAAATTGGCTGATATAATATAAGCATCGGAAGTATCGGCTTAAAGAATGATTTGATGGGATTTCTACCTTTATATCATTTGGAATAGGAGTGTGTTTTGTTTGTATATATATTGGTATTAGTTGGATACTCCCGTTTTCGTCCCTGTAAATAAACAGGAAGGAGTCATTTATTAGTTGAACTTGAACCGTTATGATTCATACAGGTGTAAAGATGTCTAGAACGTGACTTTGTCTCATGAGTAGTGATCTGTATTAATAATAATAATTCACATTATAGCAACTAAATGATTACACACAAAATGCAATGCAATTTAACATAAATTAATACAGAATATTCTTATTATTATAATTTAATATTACATGTTTTTGTAACAAAATATTATATTCTATAATCATTGTATATTTAATCTGTTACATTACTGATAATCTGCGTCAAATTGTATTTGACATTGACAGCTCTAACGTAAACAATAAATTTTTAAATTGGTGTGTGAAACGTATGTGTGTGTTATTTTGTTTTATTAATTATTTTATTATTATTTAGAGGTTAAAATATATTTTCTTTCTAAGTGTCCATTTATTACTAGAAGCTTCATAGTGTGAAACTTTTAAAAAAGTTTTTACAGTTGCCTCTGTCTTCAAAGCTCTACTAATTTTTAATAAATTTTTTATGTTACAATAAAATATTTCTTCAAACTAAAAACTTTTGTCACAATTTACTTACTAACAGACAGAAAACAGATATTTTTAGCTATTGTTACGTACATGGAACATTACAATTATTTTCCAATATACAAATAGATTGTCTTCCTAATATTTTAATATATATACGTATAATATTAACAAAACAGAATATCTGAGCGCAGGTATTACATAATACTATTCATTAAAGTTTTCCTTATCAAATAAAAACTAGCTCTTGCCAGCGGGTTTGTCCGCTGTCTATATAAAGCCAATATTGGTTATCCTTTGATAGCTAATTGCAATTAAGATCAAGAGGTTTTTGAGTTATAGGAGGACATATTTGTAACATATTTTTGGTAATTTTTATGAATATGTTATTTTTTCGACGTTCTAAATGTTAGTTAACATTACTCTTAATTGTATTTTTATATAGTTTGTCATATTTACTTTCAATTTTTATGCCTACCTATAGATTCTTATTTTCTATTCTCCATTCAAGAGCTGGAAAAAAATATGAAATACGCAGTGCTTTTGTACAAATCTATTTAAATATATTGGTTTTGTATATTTTTTGACATAAATATTAAATAAACAAATAATTTTACAAACAAAAAGTAATATAATCCAAAAATCTATAAAGGAGAGTCTACATTACTTCATGTTATATTATATATATATATATATATATACATATAAGATATAAATATTTGTACATTAATATATTCACTTTAATTGGATAACATGTAAAACCTTTTAGGATATACATTTTTAATATGATATCAAAGTGGAGCTGCACCCAAATTGATAAAGTCCCTTAATTAAATAACTTACGGTACTTTGCGATAAAATATAAAATACTTTTAATAAAAAAAACAAAAAAAAATGTTTATTTGCAACTTAGTAATATAAAGTTTAAGTTGCAAATATGACTTTAATACTGAAATGTATTCTAATGTTGAGATGTAAGACCGGTGGGATGGAACTAATTACAAAGTCAATGACACAAAGGATATTTTGACAAAGAATTTTAGTAAATAATTTTGTAATATTTTAACTGTAATTTTAACCTTGAATACATCCCAAAACATTTTCACCGGTGACTTTGATAACGCTTTCCTAAAACGCAGTTTTTCAGTGATTCACACCGATAAGGTTTAATTGCACTGTTGGTACATTTTTAAATATTTTTAATGGCGCACAAAGCACTATTTGAAAAATCAACAAACAATTAAATTAAATAGTCATTTAAAATGTAAAAGAAATATAATTGCAAATGAGTCATGGTTTAAATCGCGTCGCGTCCCGTCGTGTCGTGTCGGTCTTGTCTTGTCTTGTCTTGTCTTGTCTTGTCTTGTCTTGTCTTGTCTTGTCTTGTCTTGTCTTGTCTTGTCTTGTCTTGTCTTGTCTTGTCTTGTCTTGTCTTGTCTTGTCTTGTCTTGTCTTGTCTTGTCTTGTCTTGTCTTGTCTTGTCTTGTCGTGTCGTGTCGTGTTGTGTCGTGTCGTGTCGCGTCATGTCAAATGTTATAAAAACTATGTAATAAATAATATTAATAGTCATTTACCAGAAAAAATGCACCAACACTTTATATACAAATATACTAGCATTGATCACAATCACATTTCTTTGCTAATGTATACCTTTGAAACTTACTTTTGGGAACTTAACTAAAATGTTCACATGTGTCCATACATTCGACTTCTTTATTTACGTACAGACAATCATACATTGTCACCTATAACGTCACTCCCGAACAATGAAAGTTCAGAGGGAACGTTTTTGAAATATTAATTTTATTTTTTCTTTGGCAACGCTCCTTCATACAACTTTAAATGGATCAATGTTTTTTGTATGAATTTTATGTTAATATGAAATTTTATTATTTTTTAAGAAATTTTGTAATTTTACAATTGTTATAACTCCAAGTTGCTTTATAAAGATTTTTATTTAAAATATTGTCAGAAAAATTTGTTAATATTATTTTTGATATTATTAAGTATATACCAATCATTCGCAATTTATCTTTTATATATATATATATATGTATATATATATTTGCAGCATATATATATACAACAATATAGTAGCAACAAAAGTAGTAGTAACAAAAAAATAAGACAATAAATAAAGTTTTTTTTTTTCGTCTATACTACACTTATAATAAGAATCCAGCATGATCCCAAAGGTGAACGGGAAAGAAAATTAATGGACACTTAACTTTTCTTCTAATAATATCAATACAGCCATTATCAATACTTTTTTTTATTTTCAATAATAAATAGTAAAAATTATATAATATATTTTACTTTATACATTTGAACAGAATACGAACCCGTTACTATTTATTTACAAATATATCTACTGAGCCATCAGCTTCATGAATTCAGTATACAACATTGTACTGTAAGAATATAATAAAAATAAGTATTCTTATCATAATAAAAATGTATCCTTTATTCTTTCAAGTAAAAACACCGAATTTATCTTTCATACAATACTGTATGTAAACCAGTAATCATTATATAACAATACATAAATGGTTTTGGTATTCATGTTGTAATAAATCATTCATGTATTCTATTTGCTCCTTGAAATGAATACAAATATAAATTTGTATTCATTCAAGCAGTACTCTGTACTAATAATATAAAGTAATTACGTTTGGTGGCAGCGAAGGATGCAAAGAAAAACAATTATTTTATAAAATTATATTAAAGAGTTACAATTAAAACTTATAATTAATTAATACTAAAAAAAGGTGATTCCAGGTCAGCGATTGACCCAAGAATGAATATATTTTATCCTCGATTCCCATCGATGGTGAGAACGCAAGCCGTATGGTGTCGTCTTCAGGATACTCGAAGCGTGGTGTCAGCATTTAATCGTGTGAAACCAAGTTGGTTCTTACTATAACAATTGCCCTTGGCTATGCTTGCGTAACACCTCCCCCCGTAGAACAGCGACTATTGAAGACCTTCGTTGTAAATTGCGCTGGAAGTTCTGATTCATCCCTTTGAGTTTTTTGGATGGTGTGTTTCGTATGTTTAAGTCGGTATTTCCGGTATGCAAGGCCGCTAATTAGTACACATGCACCGAATAGTAACGTATATAAAGGTATTGTTGTATGGTAGACGCTTATATCGTTGGTCTTGCTTAAGTTTACTGGTGACTGTAGAATAACCTCTCTATTGGTAGCGTGAAGGTTAGTCAAATTAATGGAGTTTAATTTGAATATCAGATGTGCTGCTGAACTGAGTGTATTTTCATTAGGGACATCTATTATCTTCAAGGCTTGACCTTTTAGTCGATCGTTGAGGTTCGAGATGATGAATTCTGTTGTTTGAATGAAACAATCATATGGAATTATAGCGAGATAACTTCCTTGCAACATCTTGTAGATATCTTGATCGCAGGATACTTTAGTAAGAGTTGGAAAGCTGATGGTGTAGTGGCGATCGTCGAGTTTCTCGAGTAAGTAGGGATACGGTGACTGGTTTACATTCGGGGAGTTTTTGCTGCGTAGTAACGAGGGCTGTTACACAATCCGGCGATGTAGGATTATGTATGTTGTGTATCTCTTCACATAGATACCTTTTAGTGACCTTCGGGCATTCTGCCTCTGTGTACTTGAAATCTTTCAGATGGATTGCAGGGTATTGGAAGTGAGGGACAGGAATCTCATGATTTTCGTTAGTTACTATGGATATCTTATATAAATCATGTGTGGAATAGAAAAATTAGGAATTGATATACTATGATTATTTCTTTAACTGTATCATATCTTAATATTCTCTCGCTCGTATATTTAATACTTTATTACTGCCATATATACTACGTTACTTATTAATTATAGTTCTATCAGAGTTTAAATTAAAAACTTCATAGTCAGCTGTAAATGTTGTTTACAAAAGCTAAAAAATTCTGTAGCTTAGATATCTCTTATGATAACCGATCAACGTTATCGCTAGTTATGAGAATAGTTAGTCTTAAATCAACAAATTGAAATAATTCCTGGTTTTTTTTTAGATTTTGACTTATATTTTTTTACTAATGCTGCTAGGTCTATTTCTACAAACTACAGCTACTCGATTCTTTTGAATAGAAAATCTAAAACTAATTTAAAACACTACAAATAGACAAATAAAAAAATAATTCACTCAGAATATATCGATGTATGTTTTAAAGTTCTAAGTAACTTCAAAAAATACTTTTAATAGTAATTTACTTGAAATAAAAAAAAATACTTAGATTAGGTTAAGGATTAAGGTTAAAAATTAGGAAAGGTAAGGACTTGAAAGATTCAGAGTACTTACATGAACATGATTTTCTTTGCCGAATCGATTTTCGGATTCACCTCCGCTGGCCTCCACGATGTATGTAGATTCGGATACTCGAAATCGGTTAGTCACGCGGGATCTCGCACCGATATTAGGGGAAATCTTGACGCGACGCGTACCGAATATATCTCGAATATCCTACCGACTGCGCCAATTACGTTTGGTGGCAGCGAAGGATGCAAAGAAAAACAATTATTTTATAAAATTATATTAAAGAGTTACAATTAAAACTTATAATTAATTAATACTAAAAAAAGGTGATTCCAGGTCAGCGATTGACCCAAGAATGAATATATTTTATCCTCGATTCCCATCGATGGTGAGAACGCAAGCCGTATGGTGTCGTCTTCAGGATACTCGAAGCGTGGTGTCAGCATTTAATCGTGTGAAACCAAGTTGGTTCTTACTATAACAATTGCCCTTGGCTATGCTTGCGTAACAAAGTATTCGAAAAACAAACACTACATGTATTTGTTTGTAAACATTACATATCTAAATAAACAGTGGCACCTGAAAACCTAACAATTTTCGAGGTTAATAACCTTTAACAGACTGTATGCATGTGTGCGTATCAATTAAATAATTTAAAAAAACGACATACATGGAACAATTAAAATATAAATTTAGATATATAAGAATATAATTATATATATATATATATATATATATATATATATATATATATATATATATATATATATATATATTGATGCGATGATTCAGTGGATATTTAAAAATGATCTAGATACAGGTTCATAAATGTATCTAAATTTTAATATAGAAGAATCATTTTTAATTTTATTTCTATATACATATATATATATATATATATATATATATATATATATATATATATACTTAATTATACCAACGTCTTAAAAGTGATCCGGTAAGAAACTACATACTTGTGTAAATGTAAAAATTACTATTCATGATAATTAATAATTAATGAGTCTGATTAGCATGCGACGGTGGTAGTGATAATGAAGTATGCAGGTGTATCATCATTTTAATATAATTAGCCGTTAATCTCTCGATAGGATACCTGTATTCCGAGTTAGTAGAATATGAGAAAATTAATCAGGATGCTACTACTACTTACTGTAATAAAGGCCATAGATTTTATTTCTTATAAATAATATAAGATAGTTTAGAAGTTAGGAATGTTTAAAGTCTTCGCCATCTTTTCCAGGTGTTAAAATAAAAGAGAAAAGGGACTTGAGTTTAAAAACTTAATAAAAGCTGGAGTTAAACATTATATTTTTGCGTTATTTCAGAAGATTTTTTAAATATTTATATTAAATTGTTGTGTACAAACAGTTTGTTAGTAGATTTAGTATTAATACTAAAAGTATGAGTGTGTATGTAACGGTAACTGGTCTTACGAGTGAAGTCGGAAAACATTAATCAGTTAATATATTTATAACATCTTTATATCTCGTTATTTTTATATACAATTTTTTATTGTGTATAATTTTCATTTATTATACATTATATAAATAATAATACAAAGAACTATATAATTTATTATTTTTATAATCAAATATTATTATCTAAATGAAATCTTTAATCTTTCGTATACAATATTTATATAATTTATTTCTCTTATTAAATATTTTTTATGAAGATTTTATAAACAATTTTGTAGTTTATTAAATAAATTAAATTTTTAGTGTATACCTATAATCGCATTATATATTAAAATTGATTTAGTTATCTCCCGTGACTTTACACAACTCCGCCTCATACAAGATAAGGCATCTGTGTAATAAATTAGGCCTTTTTAATTTTATTGTAATTTATAAATATTTTCGGGTATTTCGCTAAATGGACGCTTTTAATTAAAACCATTCTACATAATATGTGTAATTGTATTTAATATATGTATTAGTTTCATTGTACTGTAAGTATAAATTCAACCATTTGTGATGTGGGGACCCCACAAAAAATACAAAGTATCAAAATTTTTACAGGTCAGTCACATTTTTACTTACAGATTTTATTATATATTATTCACTAAGAATACGTTCACAAACAGTATTCTTATAGATCATCAGAAAATCCTAATTGCAAATTATAATTTAGTATCAATTTCTGATTTGATTCTTATAGCATTTTGTAGTCAGGGAGAAATAAAATAATTAATAAAGTCGGAAAAGCGTTTTTTTTTGGAAAATGATTAATACTTAGAACCATTCCTTCGTTGCCCCCTCCAAATTTTATGAGTATTATTGTTAAAACAATCACAACAAAACACAAAATCACGCAGTAATGATAACAATATAATATTAAATATACAAAAATGGCCACGGTTTTTCTATAAACAGATTATAAAACCAAATAGTTTACGATGGCATTTAATACAGATTCATTATTTTACACAATATTCGTGTTCAACACTAAAAATATTCATAAAATGCCCTAAAATGATATGTTTATGCAAAATACTTAAACATTAACCCACATACAGTAATATTATTATTAATCTTAATATATATATATTATTGAATATATTTTATCGAAAATTATCAATTGGAAGACTTCATTACGGTATGAAGTGTTGCCGAGAGAAATATTTATACGAGTTCTTTCACTTTATGAGGTTACTATATATATATATTATATTATATATATATATATATATGTACATGTATATATATATATATATACATACATATACCTATGGTTGAAGTATCTGTTTATTTACAAATTAACAGTATTTCATTAAATGCATAAAAAATACATGCGTACTTATGAAAACAATTTTTTTATTCTGTTTGTTTGTTAGATTCATTTAATCTCTGAAAGGACTGGACAGATTTTAACAGAACTTTCACTTGCAGATAGTTGATGTTATAAAGACTTAGGTAACTTTGATTTAAAAAACACTTTATGTGCAACGAAGTCGTGGGAATAGCTAGTATATATATTATATGTATATATATATAAATATAACTTAACTTAACTTAACTTATCTTCACGCCATATCCCTTGCAGGGTAGCCAGAGACGACGGAGCGCCAAACGCTACGGTCCCTGCATACCTCTTTCGCCCCGACCACAGACATTAACCTCTTCATACATGCCCTCCGGGGGATCCTCATGCTTTTTACGTGACCTTCCTCCAGTATCGTAGCTACCGTGTTTTCGAAGGTCACTCGAGGCCTCCCCCTGTCTCTTTTACCGCTCACTTTTCCTTTATAAATCTTTTTTACCATTCTTTCATCACTCATTCGTTCGACCTGCCCAAACCACCTGAGCACGGTCTTCTATATATATTAAATAAATATTAAAATATGTATACAATAATAGAGATTTGAATATAATTGTGGTTGTCCGTCTGTTTTGAATGAATCGATTGAGGTCGCTGTGTATGTGTATATGTTTTATCAAACAGTTATAATAATCTATATCTATAAAATAATTTGAATAGATGGCGCTGTGGTCAATTTATTAACAAAATATTCGTTTATTAACAAAAGGAAAATTACCGAATACAATTTGTGAATTATCAATTGCTTGTGGTGGTGTTATATTGCAAACCAAACCAAATGGGTGTGTTATATTGCAAACAAAACCAAATGGGTGTTTTATATTGGATTTTTTACTGTTTTTCATCGAAAATCTTCAATATTAAAGATATTTCTACAAAAATTGTCTTCTGTTGGTTTTCATTTATTTATTTATTTATTTCGTTTTAAAGTAAACAGAAAAAGGGATATAAGGATCCGATCTATCTACTTTACAATATATATATATGGTATGTCTCTTTAAATAAATAAATCCTACCAAGATTCATTGAGAGAGTATTTAAATATGAGGCAATAGTTAAAAAAGTTGTTACCATTGACCTTTAGGAGCCGCGGAGTTACTCACAGCAAGACACTTATGATTGCTAACAATATAAAAATATTTATTTACAGCTATTTTACATAAAACAAAACACATTTGTTATTTAATATATACTTTGTTATAACTAACTTATGTTTGAAGCAAACCTTTTTAATGATCCTATTTAAGAACATACCAAGGTTTTGTATTAAAAGTTAGTTAGTAAGTTAATATTATTTTCAATACGTGCGTTCTCTTGTTTTATGTAGAAGCTGCAAATCCAGTTTCTTTTATATATATATATATATATATATATATATATATATATATATATATATATATATATATATATATATATATATATATATATTATTTAATAATTATTGTTAGATTATATATTTGCAACCTATATACTTATCGATTTATATAGAAATAGATAGAAATGATGATAGATGTTTTTTTACACTCTTTATATACAATATATATATATATATATATATATATATATATATATATATCTCATCTCCCCTCCCATAAAACTTTTCAAGTACATCGTATTTCAGATATACATATATCTGAATAGTATGTGTCTATGTTAACCTAAGAAACGTCAGTTATTTAAATCTACAAAACAACATACATGTCAAATTATAGAAAAAAATGTCTTTTCTCTAAGAAAAAGATCAAAATGATTTTTTTTCGCAATCCAAGGCTGAAAGTTCATCTTATACTGGTTTCGGTTAAACAAATGTTGTTTCTATATATTAATAGACTATATCTAATTACTGGTATTCTATTAACAAGTTATAAATACAAGTTATACTGAGAGTGACCTTTGTACTTTGATCTAACATTATCATGACCTTTACTTTAATATATCATAACATTTCTATTCTTTTATGAAAGTAGTTTAATTCTAAACTAGGGGCGCCAACAGACCCTGAATTTAGACTCGCTGTACTCTGGAAATCTTGGGTGCCGTTTGCATGTTGAGCGAAGCGAGCCCAGTGTAATGACTCATCGTTTGTCATTGACTTCAATGTGATATCAGTTTTTTGACGATTTTTTCTCAACGACATGACATTTTACAAAAAAAAATTTTTAAACCGTCACCTAATGTGTGTCTTTTTGATTGCAAAATTTCTTAATTTTCCGTCAAGTAGTTTTCGAGCCTATTCGCCACAAAGAATGTGAAAAAGTCTCCATTAGAATGCTCCGCTCGCTACGCTCAATAACCTGACTACGTTTGTTTATTTCTTTAATCCTTGTTATATTGCCAGCTGTTTGACGTAGATTAGTATAGATAATTTTTATATTAAATAAATTACATTTTAATTAATTTAATTGTTAAGTAATGACGTGGTAATTGATTTATAATATAGTAGATAATATTTTCATATATGTTTTCTTAATGTTCCATTAACACAAATTGAATTTGATATAAAATGTGTGTACTGTAATATATATATATATTATAAAACGTCTTTCCGTTTGTCGTTTTTTGTTGTCACTAAAGAGATTTTAGGAGATTTAAAATTACTCTTTTTACAATGGAAATACGTCATTTAACCAGGTTTGAGTATAGAAAAAAATATTATATACTATACTATATAGTATGTAAAAGTAAAAATAAAGTTAACATCGTGCAAAATTTATAGCGTATATGCATGCAATGTCTTCATGATCAATGACTCGATTTTATCTATACATATAAATAAAATTGAAGTGTCTGTTTGTAACTCCTCATTAAAACATACATACGGTACTTTTATAAACAAACATATTTTAAAGGTTTTCTCTGTCTGTCTGTCTTGGTCAGGCTGACCTCTGAAACGGTTAAATCAATTTTACCAGGACTTTCACTATCCGATAGATTATGTTATAAGGAATATCTTAGGCTACTTTTATAAAAAAAAAAAATTCTCGCGAACGAAATAGGGGGCACAACTAGCAACAAATATAGTTAACATAAGACTTCTTTGATATAATTTTTCGTCCATCCATGTCCTCTTCAAACACTTCTTTTAAACAAACCATCTACTCTTTGCAAGCTTCCTTCCCGTATTGTGATTACACCAGAAATTATATATCATCTTTTATATAAGTATAAATATTTTAATAAAGCTAATATTATGTAATGATAACTAGGATGACCTTATGACATTTTGAAATTAAATATGCCAATACCCTAGCCTGTATGAGATAGAAGCTTTTTACTCGTCATGATGATTTTTACTTGGGCAAATTAGAAATCATTCTGTCATTGTGTGTAAACTCTGATATTTTTTTATTTATTTGCCTAGCAAAGTGACTCTACTCAGGCTGGTATTAACAAATATTCAAGCAAAATAGAATGAGAAAAGCTGCTCTCCATTCTGACCTATGAGATGCCTTTACACGCACCGCTTAAAAGACCGAGGATAGTAGTAGGAAACATGATGGTAGTAGTAGGAAAGTTGATGGATGGACCTAAATATAAAGTCTTGAACCATTTGGTTCGAGATGACACAGATTCCACTGCGAAGGAATAGCACTTCTGTCCTGCACATGTTGTTTTGGATCGGAAGGAAGAGGGTGGGATAAGTTGATAGAGTTTGTCGGAGCCTGGCAACGTGTATCATATTGTAAAGAATCCAGGAACTCCACGGCCTCTGGGCTTCCAATAATACGAACCGCTCGCCGCTGTAACCGGTCGAGTTTCAAGCAAGTACTGCGCTGAGCCTTCCCATAGATGAGAACAGTACTCCTCGCAGGAGCGAACCTGCGTCCTATATAAAAGACACACCTGCTGCGGGGTAAAGAACTCTTTCGATGTAAGCCTTTGGGTTGATCCTGTGGCATCCTAATAACTGTCATCATCATAACTAATCATATCATAACTAATTTTTATAATAAACAAAATATTATCTGTGAAGTTTTTATATAAATATATATTTAAAAGCACTATGTGTGTATGTTTATTGTAAATTAACGTCTATCGTATGACCTTACCGAAAGACGAATTTATGTACTTTATATAAACGTTAAAGGTGGAGCTACATTTGGCTAACAAATAGGCAATTTGCCAAAAAGCACACGAAGGTCAAGAGGTCATGCCATTGAAACTGACCACGCGACGGCTCAATGGGTGGGTGGTAGCGATTTTTTTAAATTTTGACTTCATATACCTTAACAATATCACCCAAATATTATTATTCTGCTAATATACTAACAGAAAATAACAAAATCTGAATACTTTAGTATGGTATAGTATATAGAATCATTATTTTACACAATAACCGTGTTTTATCACAAAAAATATAAATTCATAAAATATCCTAAAATGATATCTTTATGTGAAAATAATTTAAACATTAACCCACATACAGTAATATTAATAAATTACGATTATTGAATATTCATTTTGAAGGCTTGAATTTAAGGCTTCTATCCGATGATAAGGGTTTAAAGATTTTTCATAATGCCTTCAAATTTGTCAAAAAAAATGTTGGTTTATCGTAAATATCTTGAAAATTAACAATGCTAAGTAAAACAATGCGATTCCATCACGAAAGCCAAAACACGCTATCACGTTAAGAAAACAATTATAATAGCAAAAATATTATGACAAATTATTATTTATTACATTTTATATGTATAAATAAAATTGCTTTAACATTTTTGATAAAATTTAACTAAGATAATAAGAGTACATATAAAAATTTATTTATTACTATATATTTATCTATACAATTGTTATTACTATAACAATAGTTCTAAATGTAATTAAATCTACAAAATACCGGTTCAAACTGGATATATCCCGATATTAGTAGAAAGTTTCTTTGTCTTATTGATAGACAATGATAAATATGATAAGAAAGTCACAATACATTATATACTTTATCATATAGCTATGAATTTTTGTTTTTTAATTGACAAATTAATAAATATTTTAAATACCAATGTATTTCATATTAAATTATTTTATTTACGTGTGACCCCCCTATACAAAATAGAAAAAAAACACAAAAACAGTAAGTATCGTAAAAGATATAACACAAAAATCAACAGAAATAGTTTAAATTACAGCTAAGAATAAAAAAGAGTAATAATAAAAAAAATAAGAGTTAAAAAATATTGCAAAATAAAATGTTTTCAACATCTGCAATGCAATTTCCTCACCCCCTGTCTGGTACAACCCTTCAATTATTAAAACCCCGCGCTGAAGTGCTGTGAAAACTATTCTTCAACCAAGAAAAAGGTTTTACCTTCGAAATTATCTTTATTATTAACTATTTTTACTATTTACTATATTCCAGTAAAATATTTATTAATTATTAAGTAATTATAATATATTATATTTAATTTATTATAATAATTGTGACTTGCAAAAATATTGTGTTTTCGTGGCGCGTCATAGGATAGAATTAGTCATTAAGACTCGTATAATCTGGTTAATACAATAATATTTTAAGACTAGTTCTCAATTACGGCTCTGTCTGTTAAATAACTCGTGTCATTGACGTAATAATGATTAATAATTAACATTCAATTATGTTTAAAGTGCTCTTCATCCAAGCACTCATATCAGAACCAAGCACCAAGCTATTGTTTTGTTATCGATATCACTTTCTTATCATGTCCCTGACAAATCCGGCTTCTTACAAGGTCGAATAGAAAATTAAATTAATACTAAAATACTTATTATAAACAGCTTATCCTAAATTATTATTATGTTGTCAAAATTAGGTGTATTATTGTATGGTATAGTTATATTTTCAATACATATCCTAGTTGTATTCAACTTAATAGAAAATATTTTTTGTACGTATTAAATACAAGGAATGACTTGCAAATTGCAATGAATATTACTCTATATATATATATATATATATATATATATATATATATATATATATTTGATGAAATGGTATTGAAGTGTTCGAAATTCGAGTGTCCTTTTCATCGAAGCATCATGGCTAATTTTGTACAAAATTTACTACAAAAGCAGCATCATGAACTCGACTGAGGTCCTTATAATGAAATGTATTGAAAACTACTTCAAGACCCGTGTGCTAAAATATAAAATCCATACAAAATTTAATTATATAATATATAATGTGTCAGACACCATGAAACTGTATAGCAAATTACACTTTCTGATAAGTAAATGTGTTTAAAATTATAGATAATAAAAGATAATTAAAGGAAAGAGGGATATAACGACTCTACCAAGTCGTTATGAGATCGTTACTTGTAATCTTTTAACGCTTGCTATCTTATAAAATTACTATCGTAAAATATACCACATGATGGTGAGATATCTTTATTATTATTTATCTTAAATACTCTCTTTTAGGATACATTAGTATATCATATACTATATTCTGAATATTGTATAACAATAATATAAGAAGGGGAAAATGATAATAGATTAATATTATAACATATATAGTTACTAATATTCATAACATTCATAATAATTTTCATACTCAGTACAGACAGACTCAGTTATATTATTTTTATATATAGAAATGTTTGTATATTTGAGTACGCTTCAAAAACTCAAAAATTACTTTGGTCGAGCTCCAATTTGATACAATCCGTTTTGGAGATGATTTGATGAGATCTCTTATATATTTTTTGCTTTGTTTCTTATCTTTTTAGTGTATAATATATAATATTATTATCTTATTTTATCTTATCTATATCTATTTTTATAATGTATTCAATGAACATTTCTCTCTTACGAGGCGTTCAGAGGTAGAATTTAAAAATGTAATGTATTTGCAATTAGGGAATAATTTTGATATTCTATCGTTTTTAACACATTGATTTTGGTGTTTCTGATACAGACGCTATACTGGCTAACGATAATTTCTCACCATACTACCAGAATGTACTATGAGAAACATCGCGGGGCACAGCTAGCTATATTATATTTGTAATACTATGTAGGTAATGTTATTTGTCTCATCATTTCATCAAAAAATTGCGAAATTACAGATTCTTTTCTAACCACAGTATATGTTAAATAAATTAAAACTTTTGCTTTAAATATATATACGATAGTTATTACATAATATATTTTGAAGTGTGTTCGTAAAACAGACTTATTGTTTTCTCTTATCTTTAATTACAATAATGTCTTATCTTCAACGGAAAGTTAATTTAATAGACTCATTGTACTGACATACATAACATCCATTCATTTAAGCCTTAAAATGTATTATATTGATATTGTAAAAAATAGAAAATATATCAAATTATCATTATTATTTAATAATTTAGATTTAATCAATCAATCATCTATTAGATTATTGTATATGTATTGTAAGATCGGGTTATAGTTTTATTAATTTATAACAATAAGTTAAGTACAAATAAATGAGTAAAAAGGAAGAGAGCAATTCCTTTAATTATGTGAATTAATGTCATGTTACGTAAATTTTAATGTTAATACTATTAGTCGTTAGCTAATTTTGCGTCTGTTCCAAAAACATCAAAACAAAATCAATAAAAACGTTCAAAATTATCGAATTTTAAAATGTACACATAAATTACAGTTTTAAAATCTTCGTTTGTGTGAGAGAAATGTGTATAGAATAAATTACAATTATATTAATAGATAAAGATAAGATAATACAAGATAAGATAATAACCATCTCTGAAATTTGTTGTCAAAATTTGAGCTCAATCGGTGTTATTAACCAATATTTTTATATAGATAGAAAGTGTGTAGCTAAAGGGCTCCATGATTAACAGCAGTTAATGAAATGTCAGTTCCGGAGTTTGAACCTAGATATTTCTTATATTTTATAAATAGATTGCATTATCTTATATCAAATAAACCTATTTCCTTTGTACATCATGTCAATGTGATTGTTCATCAGGGTTCATCTTGATAAGACAAAAGGCAAGGTTCAAAAAAAGTTAATTCAAAATGTTATAAACCTCTGCCCTTTAAAAACTTGGGTAAACATACGGAAATTAAGATGGAATCTGTTATATGATATTTTATTGATTTTAATTCAGAAATAACTTGATTTTTTTTTTTATAAAATATGTTAAACCTTTTTTTTTTATTACAATACTAGCTGCGCCCATGACTCCGTACGAATATATATTTTAAATTAAAAGTTACTCCTTATATCAGTGAGTTCTGATAAAATTCAGTTTCAGAGATTAGTAGGAACAAACAGACAGACAGAAAAAATTGTTAATATAACGTATATACTTTCATATGCATATAGTGTAAAGCTGTTAATTTGGATACAAACAGACACGTTAATTTCATTATATGTGTAAATTAAGTACATTTATTCTGTAATCTCATGTAATTACAGTAATGAAGTATTATTTACTATTACATTAATACTAATGTATAAATAATAAGAGTAAAAGATAATCTTAAATCATTAATAATAAAGATATCTCACCATCACGTAATATATTTTACGATAGCACTTTTAAAAGATAGCAAGCGTTAAAAGATTACAAGTAACGATCTTACAACGACTTGGGATATACATTATTCCTTTTACCTTTGATTATCTTTTATAGTCCATAATTTAACACATATTCTTATCTCAATGTATAATCTGCTAAATATAGATTTATCTATCACACTTGTTTAAGATATTTCTATAATTTTACTTCAATTAAATTGTTTTTATCAACACCGCCATCTATTGGTAAGATATGGAACTTAGAAGTGAATTTAAGAATATTAGTTGCGACAAAAACTATCCTATCTTTTAAGTTATATTAAACAATAACAACAATTTCATTGAAATCGGTTCAGTGGTTTCAAAGAACATCGTGTTTTTTTATAAAGATATGATATGAATTTAATTATTATATCTTTACTCTTTTATTCTTTAATTTTACGCATGACCCATTTGAGCACAAATGTTGAGCTTATTAAGAATATAATGCAGAATATTAAGCCTAACTATTCTTAATGACATGATGAGAATCATTTCAGTTATGTTATGTTATAAGGTTTTATCTGTTAGCATTATGTCCGTTTTTGGAATTTTTCAATTATTATCAGTTCAAATGTTACTTATCTTAGTATTATTGTAATTAAAACATGCTCAAATTATTATATTTATTTAAAAATATCCAAAAGCTAACCTTACCTACTCGGATTATTGTGGATTAACTCGATTAATATTAATTAACTTAATATTCTCCTGACAAGGTCCAGTTAATATGTTAAGGAAAGAAAAGTTATAACAAAGAATTATTTTATTATATTTTTCCTTCCTCATTATTTATATTTATTTTAGTGTTTTAAACATTGCAATAATAATTATTATTTTAAATGAAAATAAGATAAATTATATACAATTTGCGATATTATTATTATAAATAAGTTGGAAAAAAAACCGAACATGTCAAAGTAATTATATAAAATGAACCAAAATTTCCTCCTTATTTCCTTGGGACTAACCAAATGTATAACACAATGGAAATAGCGTTAGGATTTTTATTTCTTATGAATTCTAGTTTTCCTTAAATTAACCTTACCTATAAAAAATATTTCTTATCTTAAATTTCTGTTATATTTCTTGGAACATAAACTTGTCAAATTTTGAGAATTATTGTCAAATTTACACCAAATATAAAATTAAAATCATTAATATATTTTTTATCAATAATAATGTATGTAATATAATTAATGTCTAGAAACACTTTCAAAACACTTAACTTAAGCAAAAAGTATCCTTAAATCTGCGATTAAATTAACTGGGGCTTAACTAATCCAGCCACATCGAGGTGCGAATTTTAATGATTTATATATATCATTATATAACATGGAATACAATAGAGTACAGGATATAATGACACTTCTCAGTTTGGTAACAGTTCAGTGGTCAGAATATAAAGTCGTGTTTGACCTCTCCGTTTTATTTGTTTTACTTCCGATCTATTTTTCCCCAACGTTCTCTTGTAGAATGGTGAGCCATTTTTATATTTTTCTTAGTGTCGCTTCGCTTCGCTCGTAAAACAGACTGGACCAAGTCATGTAATCAAATATGTTGTAAATATAATTTAGATTAGTCTGAGACAAAAGTTTTATAGTTGTCGATACAATTTTAACTGCGATCTACGATCGAATTGAAAAAACACGCACACACACACGTATAATATATATCATATTTCATAATATCACTAATACAAACATAAAATAATAATAATAAAACATAAAAATATACATTAATAATATTAAAATATAATAGTTATTCGGCCTACGGTGCGTAACAAAATAATGGTGCCACACGTATGAATAGCCACAAAGCCTACATAGGCTTTTGTGGTACGAAGTTCAATGTCACTGAACGATGGTATAACAATTGCTATTGATAAATTACTTTAAACAGTAATTAAATTGTGATTCACAACACTTAATGTGAGTTCTAGATAAATTAATATAATATTTTTATAGCTTTAGTAATAAATATCAAACTAGGCCAAAGTCCAGTAAGCGTTGGACCTTGAGCTTATTAACTAGAAGCCTCCTTTTCAATAAGTCGACGCTTATCTGCTTATAAGCGTCAACTTATTACATACAATAAGTTGATGCTTATAAGCTATGAGTTAAGATTTATTTACAGTTTGTTTATTTTTATATCATAATAATGTGTTTTAAACTGATATTTATTATCATGGCGGTTAACCGCCGCATTGTCTCAAGTAATTAAATACGATAAAATAATATTAGTTTTATTGCATTTTTGATAAGATGATATACTTGCTGACACTTCATACCATATATATATATATATATATATATATATATATATATATATATATATATATATATATATACAAATTAAATGTTGTTAATTATATTCAGTACTTTAGCTTTAAAAACATATATACTAGCCCTTGCCCGTGACTCTATCTGCAGAAGTTTGTTAGTTAACAATTATAGATCAAATATGAGAAGAAGATCGTTTCTTTCTTACACAGCCTTCAACCCTGTCTTATTAAATTGACGAGGAACAAACACAGAGGCATCTTTATTATAATATAATTATCTTAAAGTAATTAAGTTATAAAGAACTTCTATAAACCAGTAGCGGAAGTCATATTAAGTTTCCCTGCTTAGGTAACACGAGCAACTTTACTTATTATATAAAGCCTTTATACAGGTTATAACTATGATATACCAAATGTATATACACTATTATAGAGGGAGATAATGGGAGAGAGAGAGAGAAAAGAGATTACTTTAAAACTCCTTTTTATATACATTTCAATAGTGGTTTTGAGGTTTTTGGGGGAATTATAGTATTGTCTCCAGAATTGTGATATCAAATTCAAAACAGCATTGCCTTATATTAATTATTTTTTTTATTTAAAAACAATAGGCAGAAATAATGATCTTCAAATTGTCTGTACTAATTAATTATTATACTTCTAAAGCTATAACCTATATATATATTTAAAATAAACACTTATTATAAAAAAACTAAACTACCAAGTTAGCAAGAATGGTTACGAAATTGTGGGTTTAACAACCAGTTAGTGGTATTACGAAAAGAATACCAACCACTAACGCAATCCAGAGATAGACAAGTTAAAACATGTCACATACAACATGTCAAATATAACACGCATTTTGAAATATATATATATATATATATATATATATATATATATATATATATATATATATATATATATATAAATTGTGCAAATATATAAGTATATATTTTGGTAGCTTTATATTTTTTTCAATATCTATTGTTGCTTTGAATAGTTATTATGTCTAGTTTAATATGCTTATATTATTTGCATAAAAAAATATTTTATATTTTAAAATTATGATACTATATAATATAACATGTTATTAACAACTAAATAACTAATTAATATTATATTAAAATCAGTAAAGATTTATTCAAATTAGTCAGATTGACACAAGATTTCATCGAGAGGTTGGAAAGGCAGGTCGAGAAGGGAGACATAGATAGTATGATTTTAGATATTTTAATACAATAAATTTTAAATCAGTTAAATAATGCGATAAATAATAAATAATACATCCAAAAACAAAAGCTAAATCCCTTTGGATATAAGACAATAAACATTCAGAAAATTCTAATAAAACTGTCTACAAAATAATGTTTTGATATATATCTATTAATTCAATCCGTCACAAACATATATTGTTACAATTTCTGTATATTATTATAACTAATCTGATATGTTCTGAACAACAGATAACTAAAAATATCATAAAAATATCAATTTTAAACCAACAGAAGTAACCAAAAATAGCAGAAAAATATCAATTTTAAAAAAGTGCTCTTACTTCAATCTAATAAATACTTTTATAAAGTAGAATAATACTATGTATATATATATATATATATATATATAGTCAATTAAATACGTACAACAAGTCAGAAGCTAATCTAAACAATCATGAATAAAATACAATTATACATTACAAAGTGACACCCACACGAAACTTCATAATACTTAAGACAAATTTGTAACGAGTATTACGAGTGACTTTGACAGTGACAGATGACTTGATAACAAAACGTTTTATTATCGCGACCTTCGTAATTTCACTTGTTTATGCAAAAAATGTGTATAATCTTAATAAATGAATGCGGTCCACGAAGACTTACCATCGTGTCAACGTTGGACACGCTCAGTTTGCGATGGCCTTCGCTATCCAACCGCAGTTATGACGGAATTGACTATTATATAACGGAAAGACAAACTCACGCGTAATTGTAACTCAACACTGTTTTGCTGTAGATATTATCTTGTGTATAAGATGTTCTGTTTTTTGCTCTCACGCTATTACAGGCTGTATAATGCTCGTAAAACATAAAACCGTCGAAATTCTTATCTATATCAACAGAGTACAATATTATATGATTCCCGCCGTAATTACTATAATAACGCATTAGTCAACCTGTCCTCTTATTGCTCTGTTAAAGTCTAATATGAAATTGTTGGAAAAAACAAGTAAGATAAAAAATATGCCTATGGTTCAAAATATACCTTACAAAAGAGATTTGAAAAGTATAAGTATTCATAAAACTAATGTATCCTAACTTAATTGCTAAAAAAGTTTCTGCTTGAGAGATTAATAGCAAAACAACCTTATATTTTTTCTTTTTGTTACAGCCATGTCGGCCGATGGGTCGACAACGGATATTCATGGTCTACTCAACGAAACTGGTAAGTAAACAATAATAGTCTTCTATTTGTTACCTAACTTTTTTATATCTCAAGACATTATACCATTGTATTTTATATTTAAGCGCCATCTAGTTTTAACCTTATGTACTACGTGTACTCACTACCAGCGTTTTTATCAACGCCATCTGTGTAAATAATTTGATACTTGTTAAGCGAAATATTTATGCAGTTTCTAACTTTTGCCGTGAGATGGCGAGACCTGTTAAATTATTTATGACAAGAATTTTAAAATGGCGTCAATCATATTTAGTCTTAATACCAAAATTATAGAAGAGATGTCACTGACATTAATTTATAATTATTATTCTATTGCAATTTCAAAGGGAAAAACGATTATCAAATCGGGATTCTACTTTTAACCCGCGGGGTTATAAGATCAACTTAACATTTATTTCCACGTGGAAATTCCCTGACATTCACGTCATGATAGCGAATGGGTTTATATTATGTAATGTCTGCATAATAAATGCCCAGCTAATGGGAATTAATTGATATACCTTACAATAGGTTAATTAACATTAAAGAGGGTCACTCATGACGTGTCATTACTCAAGTTTTGACGTAACATTCGTCATTTTTTACAATTAAAATCAAGATTAAAAAATGCAAATACAAAAACTAAAATTATTTATTTTTGTTGTATTTATTGTATGTTAAGAAATATTTAAAAAAAGTTATATTATGTAACAAATTTGAGTAGAATTTTAAAATGGATAATTATGTAGCATTAATATTTATATGTAGGTATTATATCCAGACTTTAAACCAACAGTTTTTGTACTTATAGAGGTAAATGAACATTAAAATGATTATACAGATTTATATCTAACCACAAGTAAATAATAGTGTATAAGAATATAATTATTATATATCTAGGTATGTATATGTAAGTATACCTTTCAAGTAACGGTCATATTGCAAAGTGGTACTAACTAATGCCTTGAAAATTGATATTTCTTTCACAGTAAGGCTTCAGATTTAGCTTCAGTGAGGTCTTTTGATAGGACAATACTTACAGTAAATTTAATAAAACCATAGTAATTTATTCCATCCAGTTCTTTCCGGTTATATCTGGTTTAAAATTAGATTGTACAATGGTATACAGTGGTACAAGATAAGATGTTATATAGATATAAATAGTCTTCTATCTAAATCTAGTGCTAATTATTCTAATCTAATTATAAAGAAGTTAACTTAAGAATTAAATTCAGAATTCTTCTTAAGAATGAAACGTATTTATTAATTAAAACTATTTTATATTATAATTTCACAATATTTTTTATGATTATGTAATATAGGTTCCATAATTTGCAAGAAAATATACAAAAAACTCAATTTAAATGTTTAAATCAAAGCAAATAATATAATAATGGTATAATTATATCGTTATATACATCTCTTGGAGTGCAGACACGTGCACTCTGTTATGGCAACAAATATCGATTTCCCATTAGTGATGTTATTGTTATGATTAATATCACATATTCCAGACACGTGAATGTTATACCATTATATATATATATATATAATTAGTGTGTTTGTGATCACAGTAAAGATACCCGGTTGTGTTTTTTAAGTTCGTTTGGAGTTATTTATTTGAATTTGGACAGTTTACATAAGTTATTCTGTTAAGTTTTCTGGACATTGTAAAAAGGAGTAAACGGTGTAAAAAGGAGTAAAAATGTGTCATTGAAATAGAAGGGGTGTTAAAAACAGTCTTATTACCAAAGCGATTTCTTACAGACAACCTTTTAGTTATCACTTATTATTATAAGGGAACATCTTTAATTACAAAATAATTAAAATTATCTTCATACAATGTAATATAATAATGCATCACCAATTAGCACATTGTTGTTAAATTGTTAACTAACTGTATATATATATATATACACATATATATATATATATATATATATATATATATATGTGTATATATATATATATATATATATATATATATATATATATATATATATATATATAAATGCGGTGTCACAATGTTCGTTTGCGCAAATTATACCACTGTATTTATTTCAATGAAATTTAGTACATACCTAGTAGGTCCCACTTAAAAGATAGGTTTCCAATAGATGTTTGTTAATATTATATATAGTTTCTATTAATTATATAGATGGGAAGTAATATTAAATTCTTCCTTATTGTCTATAATAAATATTATATACATAATTTATTCATTTTTATTACAAGATATTTTAATCATATCATTTTATTTTATTAGAAATTTTATTATAGATGTAAATAGATTTTTTTATAAATTCATGTGTATTATATAGATACATTTGTGGTTTTTGTTCCGAAATTTTAACTTTATAAAAAAAATGAAATCGACGCAATTTGTAAAATCTCGACGAAAATTCAGAATCTCGACGCACGTCATAAAATCTCGACGCATTTCATAAAATTTCGACGCAATCTATAAAATTTAATATATGGTGATCATAAAATAATTTTACAGTTTCCGGCTTCAGATGCCAACAAGAGAGTCATAATAAATACATACTCGTATACTTCAATGACAGTTTAAGTTAAACCAAGGTTTAAATATAAATAGATTATCGCTTATTCTAATTAAAATTGTAATTATATAAATAAATACGGATATAAAGTACGCAAATGGTCCGCGGGAGGCCAGATAACAATGATTTATATAACCTTTGACATAATAAACAAGATAAAGAGTGGAAAGCTTCAATGAAACAATTATATCAACACGGAAAGTGGGACGTGCAATTCTTTGCAATATTGCATTATAGAAAAATTAATCTTCTTAACAACGTCACAGATATTGTGCTTGTGGCTAATTTCGCCATATCAAGTGATTTTTTGTGGCTTGGTAAATCATGTGCTTGGTTATATAATGAAGTGTCTGGTTAGAATAAATATATTGTTTATAGAATTATCAAATAAATCTTAAAAATCAACAAAAAAAAAAACATAAAATTTATTTTAAAAAAGTCATTAAATTTCGAAAAGTAACACAGAAATTGAATCGACAAATATGATACAAAAAATATCGAAAAAACAATTTCCTTTTAGCAAACTGAATGATCAATTTATAAGGGGTGAAAAACAATTTATTTCCGACCATATATATTATCAGATATTATTCAAAACAATTTTGTTATCACTCAGTGCGTCGACAAGGCTGGGACTGCACGTCATTGCCGGCCTTTCCCGGTGCCAATTGTGTCTGATCCAACCAATTGGTCTTGAATCCAGACGCCAGATTTATTTGACGTCATGTGACCCTCCCTTTTTACGTCACACACACACACACACACATATACGTGTTATACTTCATAGGTATTTCCTTTAAGATAATGAAGGTTTTACATTAATACCATATAAATCTTCATTTCCTATAATCATGGCTTCCGTATTTTCTTTGTTACATCCGTCGATATATCAATTTATTTGTGTTTGATTTTTTATATATTTTGCTAGGATCTGCCGCCGTGTGCTTCAGGAGTTGAGCTGGCTCCGATTAGTTTTTGACCATCATTAAAATCAAAATACATAAAAATAATAAATTTATTTATATAATAACAGTATCATTTCGTGGTTTTTGATTTAATAAGCTCAACATAACCCGGTATCATTTTAATGTTACTAATATTCACTAAACAACTTTAAAAACTACTACTAAAGTAGTAAGTAGTTGATTCTGATGATTTCTGTAGATATAAAAAAGCAAAATAAAAGAAAAACCCTGACCTTATATTCTTATTTAACTCGAGGGCACTCCAGGAGTGAATCTTTGACAATCCAGGAGTGTGTTTTTCAAACTCCTGGACTGCATCTTTCACACTCCTGGAATGCATCTGTCACAATCCTGAAGTGTATCTTTCACATTCCAGGAGTATATTTTCCACTCCTGGAGTGTCAACAACATTATAATCTAGATAAACTATAACTATATAATTATTTGTTTAATTACAATATGTTACTTTATATCATTAACATTATATTTGGGCACGCGTTCATTATATTCACACATATATTTTTATTTACAGAATCCGATCTCACCGGCCTCTCACACGTTGGTAAGTAACATCTCACTTTCATACATATTAATCACGGTGGAAGTATAAGCTTTTCATTGGTTAATTTGTTTTTTTTATTTGATTCAAGGCTTCTGATTGGTTAATAAAAGAAACTGACTTATATTTTAGGAACGATTATTTTTGTAATCATTTTAGGACTTTACTACGTTATTAACCATTTTACCGTTTTATCTTTAAACTATACAGATTATTTCTATTGCCTGAGTCATGAGATTACATGATTGTACGATACTCCTGTAACATTATAAGTGAATGACTCATGATTATACTAAAATAAACATGATTTTCAATACCTAATTAAATAGAAGGTTATTTAATAGGCTGTAGTAACTAATGTATAAGTGCAAATGACTAAATATTACACTAAAAGTCACATTGATCATGAAAAATATACATTATAATAAAAGTATTATACCTATTTTAATATAGGTTATATGTAAATTTAATCTGACATTTCAAATGCGTTCAGAAACAAACAAGATAAAGATATCTGTCAGTTAATTTGTCATAGTTTAAAATTAATGTGAGTTAAATGCTTAAAATATTTGTTAGTTCTCAATTTATTTACTATTTGCTAATTTTAATCGAAATACTTGGAAATAAGTTAACATATCTTAAATTTGTCCTGTTCCAATAATATTAATATAAAGCACTAAAGCGCTTTTTGATTGAAAACTGTTTATGAAAGAAAAAGAAAATAATATTTCATTTATACTTCAATCTAATTGAAACAATTGTTCCAGATTATTTGGATAAAAGATAAAACCAATTCAATTTATCTTTCTTTTTATGAAAGAGATTTAAAAACATTTCTTTGTTTTTGTCTTATTCAAGATTGAATACAAAATTACTTTGAATTTTTTATTAAAAAACACACGTTTCTTTACCAACTGTTATTTTAAAGTTTTTACGATTTGTTATATAACTGTTATAAAATAACAAATTAATAATGAATTCTTTTGAAATATTTTATTATAATAAAAAAAAATATTTTGACATTCGTCAAATTTTCATAGAAATTCAATTCTACAATACTCAGAACAGAGCTCGTTTGGAACTCGGATTACAAATACATAAGGGTTTGGTATCAAAATACCCGCCACTCCCATTCGACGTAAACAGATATAAATATAAATTACGTTTACGTCAAATGTAACGTAACGTAAACAATACAACATTGAACAGAAACAAACAATACATCTTCCGTGATAATATTATTAAACCCGCCAATCATGTAATATCATTTCCTGGTTTTGTGTTTATAAAAAGTCAAGGTGCAAACAGAATTTGATGTCAGCTTCATATAATATAAATATTTGCCGATTGTTTAATTAATTCGATTATTTAACGATTTTTCTTATGAAATATATAATTCGCATGAGTTTTCTTATATTATACAGTTTTTCTCTGATATATGATTATAGATATATCTCCTCCAATACATAATATTACGGTTAAAAATATTTTAAAGCAAAGTTTACTCAAAAAATATATATGCAAGATTTATAAAGGTAGTAATAAAAAAAACAAGTGAAGATGCAAATACCCAGAGTATTTCCCGAACGAACTTTGACGAAATTATAAATGTTAATAAAAAAAACAATTGATTTTTAAGTAATATTATTATTATTTATTGAAGAAAAGAAAATATTACATACATGTTTATTTATAATTACTAAAAAATTACAAAAAAAGTTAAGTATAATGATTAATATTTATTGAAGAAAAGAAAATGTTAGATACATTATTTATAATGACAAAAAAATTACAATAAAGTGTGATTAATAATAATACAAAATAGTAATATAATTAAATATGAAAATAAACTTAATCAGTAAATTATAAACAGCGCCATCTCTCGACAGTATTGAAAATTTTACCTGTCGACAAACATCCATCCATCCGACAAAAGTGAAAACAATACAGAACGAACAAAGTTCGTTCGTGAAAATTATTATTATTATAATTAAACAAAATTTTAATATTATGTAAAAGATATTATAATTATTTTACATAAATACGTACCTATATTTAACAAATGAGTCATTAATATTATTTTAATGACTTCTTATTAGAAAATATTAATATTAAACAAATTTATTCCTTTCTTAATTATAACCGTGAAACAGTGTTGCTAATTTTATAAATTAGTAGAACAAAAGCTAAAAACAGCTGCGAACAGACAGACATTTTAATGAGTGTAAAATGAATTGTCCGGATGTCATGTGGTCATACACCCTGGGTACATCACTACAAATCTTTTAAAATAATAATAATATAAATAATCATTCATTTATACTTAGATAAAAGGTTCATAACCTCAAATTAAGATATCCTTGAGATTTGCGACGTTATAAAACAAAAATAGTTCGCCTTGAATAGTAACAGATATACACTATTTAATAAGATATAGGATTACGGTTCTTGATTTATGTATATATAACATTAATGTGATGTTGGTTTGTTTGTGATATCAAATTTAGGGTATAACACGAGCAGAGCCGCGGGTATGAACTACTTAATTACGGTTATTACATGTAACAAGATATTATTACTAGCAAGCGTTTCAATTAAGGTCCATGAGGGTAATTGGGTGGTAACCTCTGTGATCGGAATACGCAAAATGACAAACATATATATATATATATATATATATAACTATTATGAAAACTATAACTGTTAGTATAAAAGTTGTCTGTGATTTTTGGCTTCGTAATTCAATATATCCACATTAAAATTTTACTTTCATTAGTAATAAAGGATATATTATTATCTTTGGCTCTAAATAACTATTAAATTTATATATATTTCTCTTGGCCATTATCTAATATAACTAATTAGTTATTTCACAAAATACATTTGCTTTAATGAATATGTTATAAGTAATATTGGCTTCCATCCAAATACATGTCACTTTAAAGACACAATGAAAATCATACACACGAAGTTTCTGGATACAAATGTAAGTATATTAATCACGTGTTGAAATCTCGTGGCCGCATCTCGTGATCGAAGAAAAACAACAAATTAGAATATCAATAGTATTGAATGAAACACAACTACGCTTTAATGTAAATCTTTCAGACATTTATTTACATTTCAAATGATTTACACGTTTCTTGAAGGCTGATTAGTAAAATAAAATTTGAGCTGTCAAACCTTGTGCTAATTTGATTGGTTGATAGACAACCAATCGCAAGTCTTGAAAATGAAATGTCATTTTAACTGTCATGTCAAAACGGTCATTGTTATAAAATTTGGATACTTTTAAATGAAATTATATTTAATTTTTAAAATAATTTAATTCAAATTTGTAATATTATTTTAATATTAGTATAGTGTTTTTTTATCAGTTGTTTAGTACAAGTTTATTATAAGTTAAAATGTCTATAAAATGACAAAGACGTAACTGAATATTAATAAAAAATTAAAAAAAAGAACAACATTACGCCAAATGTATGCACCGTGGGTATGAAGCGATCGCTGCCAGGCTGCTTCAAGACTATTTATTTAGTATTGTGTAATGTATTTATGTAATTTAGAATTTAAGAACTAATTTAAAAAAAAAATCATGACAATCCCGCTGAGTTTCTGTCGCCAGCTCTTCTCAGGTTTGTGGAAATAATTTTCTGAGCTGGTGGTAGCTGTGACAATGAAAAAATGTTTTGTATGAAACTTATTTTCAATAAAAATTTTTGATTTGATTTTGATTTGATTTGTACAGAGTATAATTCGCGTTATAATGATATAGTTCCAAAAAGTCTAAAATAACATTACGCTAAATTTACAATACAGAGTTTAATACTCGTAATTAAATAGTTCCAAAAATTCACAATTGATTAATCGTAAGACTGAATCTAGGTTGAAATTGTAATTTAGTCTCTATTTCTAGTGTTTTAGGTACAATTTAGTCTAAATTTGAAAATACAAACGATTATTTTCGTTGTTTGCGACGCAAATTGTTTTCTCGTGAAGCTGGAACGTATAAACAAAAAATATGTCATTGACTGCTTAATATTTTTTGTTTATTACAAGATAATATAAAATAAATTTCCATAAAGTATATTTCCATCAATAAAATAACATGTTTATATAAATAAATATGTTTTGATATTGTGTTCAAATTAATTGTTTATTACGTATTATGATGTATTTTGTGGGAATAATTTTATTACTTTGATCGGTATACGCAAGATGCAATATTCGGGTGTGTGTAATCGAATTTCTTTTTAAAAACAAACCAATGTATTCAGTTTGATTATTTTTAAAACGAAAAAAGAACAACTGCGCAGAACAAGACAAGCACAAACAAACAAACGGTAAAATTTGTAGTATTTATCGAACATTTTATTACATGTTACAAATTGCTTTTTTGTCGGTCGGTTATTTGTAGACCTGTTAAATTCTAGATATTTTACTATTGTAGTTTTTTAGCATTTAAATGAAATAAAAATAATATTTCTTCTTATAGTAGTTATTTTTCTGCGTCACTAAATGACTAAAATACAAATTTCATAGAAAATCTTATCATGGTGTAATAATGTACGGTTAGTATTTCGAATACATGAAAAACGTCACCGATAACGGAGTATTTGAAATTAAATTGTAAGTTAAAATTAATTTGCTTTCATACAATCACTATGTGGTTTAAAGATATTAAATTCAAAGACAGACTGAATTGAATATAAATCTTTATAAGAGACATTATTAGGTACACTTTGTACCCCTTTTATAGAAATAGGAGTATAATATAATACGGCAAAGTTTGCAAAGGAGTGCATAAGTAATATTTTATAACAAATATAGTAAATTATTATAAGAGAATATTAAACTCTTACGTGAAGTGTCAATGTCAGTCAGTGTCAAATAGTCGCAGAGTTTAATGTCAGCTCATATCTTAATCTACATATACATGTAAACATATATACAAAATAGTGTCTGTTTGTAATTGTAAATTAAAAGGTTTTCACAGCGCATGTGAAAGTTAATACTTAAATATATTTTTTTTTCTGTCTGTCTGTTTGTTCCGGTTAATCTCTAAATTTAGGCTACTTTTATTTTAAAAAGCATATTCCGAGCGAAGTTGTGTGCACGGCTAGTGATAGTATAATAATAAATATTTATATATATGTAAACATTGGAGGCGTATTCTTGTACTCTCATGAACATTGAAGTTAAAATGGCGGTCGAATTTTGGCCGCTGGGCGACAACTAATTCAATAAGCCAACAAACTCAAGTGTCTCAAAGATCACACGATACATATTAATTAAGCTCATTGCGGCTGGTTCTCAAGGTCCTTTTATAATTCTACCAGGAAGATAACCAGCATTGAACAGGGTATTAATAATCTTGTTACGTACGTATCTGCGCAATTATCTTAAATCTATGGCGTATACATTTTACGAACAATATCTTTAGTGTTGTCAAAATATTTCTAATCTATCATTAGAGGTGTAGATGTACGTCTGTTAACAAATGCACACGCACACACACACACACACACACACACACACACACACACATATATATATATATATATACACATGCTCAGAATTTCCCATTTCATAATTTGCATTTATTAAAACTTATTTTACCGCATTTACATATTATTTTCCGCTGATTTCAGTACTGTATGTTCCAAAAACGTTACAAAAAACTTTCATTCTTAGAAGATATCTTCCCAATATTTCTTTTCCTACTAAAATTCAAAGTCAAACTCACCTAAATCGTGTTTTTGGGAAATGCTACAATTTTTTTTCCATCTCTAACTAATAGACACTTCATATTATTAAAATACTACGTAAATTACGGATTTTCTTACAAAAATTTGTCTAAATTTATCATTTAAGATATAGTTCTCAAATAACTTCTTAATAGATGCTTGAATAATTGATAACTATGAATCAGTTATGACAACTAAAGTATTGACGTCTTCAATTTTATTATACAATTTGATTTAATGTTTCCTTTGTCACTTAATACAAAAATATCACTAACATATAATAATTACAAAGATGTATTGAACCGTTCGAGTGTATCGAATCGTTTAGCTGATTGTAAGACAAATCTTTGAAGTAAATTAGCTAGCGTATAACAAACTATTCATATGCTAAATACCAATGAAAGCTGTACTCTTAATGATTTCCATGACGAATGTGCTCGTAAAGGAAGGAGCGGTCGTGACATTATTACGTAAGCATTTACGTAAATAGAAATCGTTTTTTTACAAACTCCTTCCATTTTGTGGAGGGTTTTAACTGTCAATGTCAAAAGGCATAATTTTCCTTGGTTCTAGCAAAAAACGACACTGTCTAGGAGAAATTGGAACACACCCAACACACAATACTAGTGATGCAACATGTACTTTTTTTACATGTTTTCACTGTCTGTACCTACATCAACAATTTATTTTTAACATCATATAACATTTAAAAACAAGTAATTGTTTTTACGACTTTCATGTCACGTTTTTGACCCGATATATATGACGTAGAAGAAAGATAAAACAATATTGATCTCTTGAATAAGTGAGTAGCAAAATAATGAATTATTTCAACCTAATACCTAAGTTAACTTAGATCGATCGCATGACCTAGAAGTCTATTGTTTTGGCTGAGTTCTACCGCCCTTGACCTTTGAATTTCATTACTTTGGCGTAACTTTTAAACTCAAATCACTATAAGCAATATTACAAAATAAATAAATTAACTAATGCGTAAGAAATTATGACAATATCAAAACAAATTGTTGCAATGAATGCTATTGATAGCGATATAGATAAAATGGAAAAACATGTTTTTAATTTTATCAGATATGACTTTTAATATTTTAGAATTAACGCATTTGATAAAATTATTGAATTATACAATAATAAATTTGATAATACAATAATAACAAAAAATAAAAGAGCTATTATCAATTTATCATCATTATCAAACATTGTATTATATTTAGAAATGATGACACGGGGATTACCTGAAAATATAAATAATATAATAAGAATATTGAAAACATTCTAAAACAAAAATAATTCAATTATTTTAACCAATTAATTTAATTAATACTGAACGTGAAATTATTTCAATTGCGCATTATTTCAACTTTTCAGACATTTCACAGACATCGGTTTCTCTGAACCAGATACACATTATTCTTCAAAATCATTAAACATCTATACTTTATATCAGATCCAAAGAGATTTAAACCTTCCTCCAAAGAGTTTGGAGTCTAAACGATGGTTTAATTAAGTTTGTGATGAAAGTAATCAAAAACAAACTGACGGTTTGATATATTGTGGCGTTCTTCCAAAAATCATGAATGTTTTTAAAAATCGATATATTTTTTATATTATAAAATTAAATTGAATTTTATATAAGGTTGCAAAATTACACCATTGCATTATTTAGAATATTTTTCAGACTATAATATATTTGATTCAGAATATAGAACAGTTTAGATGACCCACAAATTTTATTAGTTCAAAGATCTGTTAGATTTGAGATAAAAGTACTGTGTTTAGAACAATAATACACAAAGTCATTTATAGATTTAGATATGTTATAACTAAATTTAATAAAAAAATGTTAATAGAGTTATAAATGTAGATAAAATAATTTTCATACAACATGCAACCGAATTGCGAACATTAGTACTAAAAACTGGCATCAATCTACGAGGTTAGGTTATAATGTAACCAGGTCACACGTGTGCTGAAGGGCTCCAGCTATCGCTATCCAATCTATCGTACGCTAAATTAGCACACTAACATTGCAAGCAAGCTTGGTTATAACACTAACTCGATCCGTCAAATAGTGCGCTTACGATTGAGTAAAGTAAAACTAATGCTAAAGACTATTTCTGGTTTAACTTCTTGCATACCTATATTTTCAAATTTTGTATTACAACCTTTTTATTTAATAAACAGAATATATTATACCTTTGACAGTTTGTGTCTTCTAATATGATTTTTAGTTTTCCCGTTACAATATAGATTTTAAAACCTTCGTTATAATAATAAACCGCCAGTCGGTCCGTTTATTTATAGTCCTCTGACGTCAATGCTGACATTTGGGTTCTATATTACAGTTAATAGGTTTAAATACGAACGCGGTTACCGGTCACGGCACTAGTCTTAATATCAAATATTGTATAATTAATCACGACTCATATACCATAGATGGATTATGTAAGATAATTTGTATTAGATGTTTTTTGGTATTTGGAGCATATATATATATGCTTCATCATATATTTTACAGGATTTTATGTACATATTACCTGTATATATATAGGTAATATGTACATAAAATCCTGTAAAATGCACTTTATAAGAGGAAGCGATATAGGAAGCGAAATTAGATGTCCCAGACGATCCAAATGCGTCGAGACAAAATAAACGTGTCGCTTTATTATAAGTCATTCAACCTGGAACTTACAGACGGACAGGTGAATAAACCCAATCGACTTATAAAATAATACATTGGGTGTTGTTTGGATCCCATTTAGTGACCTCTAAATCCAAATAAAACTATACGTAAATAATTTTGTCTACTTTGATCTGGTTTCAATCATTATTAATTGTTGAATGTATTCTTAAACTCCATTAGATTAGTTAGTTCGTTTTTGTAAATAGTTCTATAAAAATGTTATTTATCTCCCCATCTGCGGATTATCGTCTTACAATTAAATTTATATCTGTTTGAAGTTTGTTATAAATATCCAGATTGTTTTAGAATATATACATATATACATATATACATATATATATACAATTGAAGTGTCTGTTTGTAATTCCAAATTAACAGGTGTTCACTATATCCATATGAAAGTACATACTGTTCTATCTGTCGGTTTGTTCTGACTAATCTCTAAAACGGCTGGATCGATTTTAATAGGACTTTTACTGACATAGCTGATGTCATAAGGATTAAAGTAGGTGGTTTTAGTACAAAATAAAGATCATTGCCAATATATCATTCCTTAATCATCATCATCCTGCCCTTATCCCACTTTTAGGGTCGACGCAGTAAGTTTTTTCCTTCCATACTCTCCTGTTACTCGTCATCTCTGTACACACTCCCTTCTTTATATCGTCTTCCACGCCATCCATCCATCTTTTCTTCGGCCGTCCTCTACCTGTCCATCCTTCCAGTACCATACCCAACACTCTTTAGTACATGCCTTTCATCTCTCATACCATGACCATCCCATGACAGACATCTATATATATTAATATTGAATGGAAAAGAAATGTAAGTAGATAATTTAAGTTTATCGTTACTGTTAACTTTACTTTACTAGTTAGCGATTACTGTAAACCATTTTGGTTTTTCCAACCATTAATGATATGTTATATTCATATAAATAAAATGTAAGTGTCTGTTTGTAATTCGAAATTAATAGCATTTCACGAATCACATATGAAAGTATGTAGGTACGGTACTTACATAGAAATTATTTTTTTTTAATATTTTCTTTGTGTCTGGCTCTTTGTTCTTGCTGATGTCTGTAACACCTGGACCGATTTTAACTGTCCTTAGACAACTTATGTTTTAAAAAACATATTTCGCACGGGCCGTTAGTTTTAAATAAAATATCATAATAATATTCTTAAATTGTATTTATTACCTACATTTACCTGTTTAGTCCTTTACCGACCATATATATTTGGTAAATGGTAATTTATGGTAAATTTCAATACCTACTAACTTCAATGTTCATAAGATATTCATTTTCCCTATACGAATTAAAAAATAATAATTTAAATTTAAATTTAATGGTTTTTACTGTAATAATTATAGGTATATATATTATATATATATATATATATATATATATATATATATGATCAAACAGACAGACTGTCATGCGATTAATAAAAATAAAATAAATGTGTCTCTCTACATATATCTATTTTAATATTCGGTCAGTAATACTAATAAAATTGTCCTTCTCTATCATTTGAGAAATAAAAGAAAAGGATAGAAAAAGATTGACGTCATAACTTCATAAGTATTTTTATATAAACGTTCTAACCCAGTATTGTATTAGTTTTCAATATTACAAAATATTAGGTTATTTACAGATATTATACTAAGGAAATATATTATCACCTAATAAAAAGAAATTATTGTTTTATATTATGTGAAAATAACGAGTTATAAGTGAAAGTAGATATAAAAAAGTTGCTTTCATTAATAGATAGATTAGATGAGAAGTATTTCCTGTTGAGGTATTGAGAGTTATGAGGAGGAGAGTCGTCAATATGTGTGGATTGGAAAAGAGAAGAAGAAACAGTGATCACAATAAAAAAACATATTGAAACAGCGTCTGGAAGTTGGAGTTGTTGAAGGGCTTATTTCGACATGTATATAGTACTGACACTCCATTTGATACACAACTGTTGTTAATTCAAAGTGGAAAAGATATAAATAAATAAAGATGAGATGGAGGGAGTACGTGAATGATAAAGAAGAAACATGTCTCCAGTAATTGAGCGAAGCGAACGAAGTGAGCGGAGCGTTTTACTGAAGACTTTTTACACTCTTTGTCACGAATTGGCTCGAAAGCTACTTGACGGAAAATTATGAAACTTTGCAATCAAAAAGACACAAATTAATTAGGTGATGCTTTTAAAAAAATATTTTTGAAAAATGTCCTCAAAAAAGATTTTTTTTTTAATATCATGTCAAAAAACTGACATCCCATTGAAGTCAATGGGAAACAATGAGTCAATACACAGGGCTCGCTTCGCTCAATATGCTAACGGCACCCGAGATTTCGCGAGCGCAGTGAGTCGAAATTAAGGGTTTGTTGGCGCCCCTAGTATATGATTGAGGATAAACGAATATTGGGATCCAATCCCATAAGTGGGATGGGGATAGATGTGTGAGTTTCAGAAACAACGGATATGCAGAAAAAACATATTAATATTTATAATGAAATCTATATAAACGTCACACATATCTTTCCGATTGCTTTATGATTATTAATTAATTGTTACAGACAGATAATAAATTTTATTGTTCTTATAATGACTTAAACGTGTATCTATTAAAATAATATATTTCCTTTGAAAACTATTTCCATTTTGTGACGTTAGTGCATACCATCTAGTCGTCAGGCGATAATATGTTAGCTATCAAAATAACTATTGAATAACACAAATATATAGAAAAATATGGACCTCATCTCAAATTCAAATTATTTTTGTTCAAGTAGGCATTTACACGCACTTTTGAATCAATTTTGTGGCGTATTGCCACTATTATTATTATTATTATTAGTACTAAAGTAATAAATTTTTATTACAGGATTACATTTTAGTTTATTTCTTAGTATACTTAAATAGTTTTTAGTTAAGTTGAAATCTTATTACTTTACAACTATAACTATCGGCTAGTCGTTTATTGTTATGGCTGGAGACGGGCGCACCTGTGTCGACCAGCTGGCCGTGTATTGTTTCCGCTGGATGCGGGTGCACATCAGTCGACCGGCTGGCTGCCTATTGTGTCGCCTGTCTCCCCTCCAGCTACGGTTCTTCCGCGAGTTAGTTAGTTCTTAAAGTTCGTGAGTCAGGGTTCACTAATCACTTTTATTTCTCATCTACCTAATACTATTACTCTTCCGCTCACTCCTTACCACCTACCTCACAACCTAAGGTAGGGCACAACAACAACCAACAACCACCTTGGTGACCCACATACTTTACAATTACATTAAAAGGATCAGTTTAGTCAATCCATGAATAAGCTACCACCGGAATGCTCTGCTGAGAAGAGCCGCCCAAAAACTCAACAGTTGCAGTTGCTAAGTTGCTAATAGCTGGAAGATGCCTTCCTCATAACGATTTAGTAGATGATATCTCGTGGTGTTAAAAAACAGAAGAACATGTGAGGCACGTGCAGGCAAGATATAACTGTACTGATAGCCACACGTAGCGATTTACTTGTACAAGTCCAAACTTACTTAATTTCACGAACGATGGAGGTGACTACATATAGGCACGTTAAACTTAACTTCCGGATGCACAATTTGAGAAAGAAAATTAGAACTTTTTTAATACTTGTACACGTCAGAAATATGCACAAGTATATTGCAACACCTTAAAAATTTACATGTGCATTTTTGTACTTGAAAATTAAAGTTATAGCTATAGCTATCATAAATAACACCAAGTATAAATTAATGTTCAATCGATTTACGATAGAAATTAATAATGTATCTACAGTTCAAGATAGTCTTAGAAGGCTTCCTACAAAACCCATAAAGGTTGGTTATTGGCATTGACAACTCAAGGAGTCATACAGTAATATAATCTTTTGTAAAATTGGATCAAAATTGATTATTAATTTCAGTGGTTAAACAATTTAAAATGTATTATATATGGTAGAGAATGCAAAACAAAACCTTATCACTGAAGTGATCTTTTCCAGGTATTACAGCAAAAATTCCCGTCTATCAAACCCTAAATTAATATGTAAGATAAGTTTATATTATATTGCACTAATATATATGTACAAACATACACACAAACAGTGTTATTAATGAGGAATCAATTGGTAATATCTGTCCATCTTAATGATTGCATCAAACTTTTGAGACGAGATTAAATGATGATTCAGATTTTAAACTATTTGTATAAAGGTAAGTTTTTTTAAACTAATTACGCAGGACTAGCAAAACTACTGATTGTAACCTCTTAAATTTAAGCAGATTCACAAAATACTTCTTGGATTGGATTGGAATGGATTTAGCGAAGTATCGGAATATAATATCGATTATATATATTTCTGTATATTATAAAAGTAGTAAGTATTATATAAATATTCAAATTATTTTCCGGCGTGCAATTGAAAGTTGATGTAACAAAACAAAATGCCACATTTAACAATCTTGTTTAGTTATGTTATAGTTCACTAGATGGCAGTGGTTTACAAAATGTATTGCGTTTTAATTTCTTATTTATTCGAGAAACAGTCAATTAAGGGTTTAGTCCAGTCTTGTCTCTGTAATCTTTAATTATTTTCCATGTTGTACATTCTAGTAATGTTAATTAAATGTAACTTTAATACTAACACTAACACTTACATTTACACTAACACTAACACTAACAATGACACTGACACTGACACTGACACAATAACTGTCAGTGTTACTGACAGTTATTGTATACCTAACTCGATTTTGATGTTACTCTAACAGAATAAAAAATATTCTCAAGAAACATCGTATTATTGTTATATTCATTACAATACTTATCTTTAAAAATTATTAAAACAATTTTATTTTCCTCATTTTTTATATTTTAATTATAACCTTGTTAGTAGTAACAATATATATTGATTAGTTTGTACAGTTGTTCGCATAAACACTTAGATATACAACACTTCCCAGATCTTAAAAGATTTAAAATCCGATTTGCCTCACTATAAGCAGTTTCTAACTCAGATAATTTGAGTTAACCTTGAGTGTATTTTAAAACAGCTGTTCAATTCAGAGATAACGTCATTCTTTGTTAAGTTAAAATGCGAATTATATTACAATATTTACACTAATTAAGCGAGTATTGATGTACACTGAATAATACTTCAATTGGATTGGATTGGATGTTAATGTACTTTGCGATAAATTTATCAAATAAAAAATAGGTATTTATAATCAGTTTTACGTAAAATGTGTCTGTAACTAACTAAACTACAAGATAATATTAATTAATATATTAAAATCTTAAGAAGGTCGACTTGTGGGTTGAACACGTTGCTTTAAAATGTCAACAATTAGATAATAATTTTAATAAAATGTTAAATTACATAATATCATATTATTAAGTTTCATATTTGATAAAAATTGTCATAATATTGAATATTTATTCAGAGTAATAACTTTTTCATTATTTTATAGATAGTGACAAAAACAGTATGAGTAACAAAATATTTGTAATCTAATCTATCTAATCTAAGATATAGTCTATAGATATAGATATGTCAGTGTGTCAAGATTATAAAGAGACAGATTACAAGAGATAATAATAATCTATGTAGACCACACCGAAGCATCATAAAATTATATGAACCCCATTCGCTTCTGAGAACTTCATGAGGCGTCTCCAGTTTCTTTGAACGGGGTCACCTACAAAAAATAACACTCATCTCATTAATAATATCTAAATTTAACTAAATGATTAAATAAAGTTTAATATATTAAATAGTTATCCCATATAATATATCATTTGTAAGCGAATGCCCCAGTGGTCCAATTCTTTTGAGGTTGATGTCTGACGTCAATGAGTTACATACATATGTTATGGGATAATGAAGGTGATATTACGCAATGAAAATAACCCATGACATGAATATGAATTCATAGATTGGATTAATAAAACATTTACACCTAATGTTTATATATATATATATATATATATATATATATATATATATATATATATATATATATATATATATATATATATATATATATATATATATATAAGCGATTTAGCACTCACTGAAACATTATGAAATCTCCGAAACTATTATTATATACTGATTAACTTAGAATTTTATATAGTTACCTCTTTTATGACGTAGACGTCCACTAAGAACGGATTTTACGGAATTCCTATCCCACTTTTAGACTTTAGCATTTCGCCAAGTTTTAAACCTGTAGGAGCTATACACTTAACGCAGGGTAAGATTTACTTTAGCAACGGTTACCATAGCAACGGTTACGACGACAACGAATAATATGACGAAGGTTACCATAGCAACCTAAGTTCACATCTAAATTAATAGTGTGCCCAGCGAAGCGGGAGGGAATAAGCTAGTATATATATAAGATAATGCCTCGTCTGTTTTTGTTTTTAGAGTTTGATGATATTGAAATGTAATATGAATTGGGAATTTGGTTTTTGACAACTTTCCAGTGTTATTTAGACACAGGCACCTCACCTCACCCAGTTATATAACTGGGTTATAATTACACCCATTTGCAAAATGTGCATTGGCGTTAGTTCAAATTTAGTCTATTATTTGGCCACAACGTTAGAAACGAACTAACTCACTTTGAAAAGTTTCGTTTTCATTTTATCTTATAAATTATTATGTACATATAATATTTTAACTTTTATTTTCATCACTTATTGACTAGTTATACCCATGACTTTGTTCGGAATATGTTTTTTAAATTAAAAGTATCGTACTCTTTACAAAATTAGCTATCCGCCAGTGAAAGTCCTGTTAAAATCGGTCCAGCCGTTTCAGAGATTACCCGGGGCAAACAGACAGACAGACACAGAAATAAAACTAAATTTTTATGTTCCGTATATACGTTTATATGCATTTAGTGAAAAGCTGTCAATTTGGAATTACAAACAGACAATTCAATTTTATATAGATATAGATATATAGATATCTAAAAAATATATTAAAATAGCTAGATATTCTCACAATCAAGTGGATAATAAAAATACGTGTACATAATTCCCAGAACACATTAGAACGAACTGGTTGGGGTCAAGACTCGGATCCCAGACTGTTGCCCTTGGAGTTTTTGTTCTTATGACCAAGACGAACTACTATTATAACATACATACAAACACACACACACACATACATCGTGCAAGGTATTAATGGGATTGTAAAAGCCGACGATAACTGTAGTATAATAACTTTATTTACATTTTGAATGTAATTAAATATTAAAATATTAATCAAAATATAATAATAATAATAAAAGAACCGTTGATTTTGAAGTAAAAGATTCTCATCTTCCACTTTTCTATAACTCAAATATTAAAATAAAAAACACATTAAAAATACTCAGAAATAATATATTTTAAGATACCTGTATTTTCTTATACGTTAAAAGAAAGATAAGATATTTCTTAATAATTATTTGTTAAAAAAACATAATATATATTGTGTAATGTAAGTTTATATTTTTTATCTTTTGTTATTATGATAACAAATTTGATTTATGATTGTATTAATTCTGGAAAAGTTTTTAGAGATATTAGAATTACACTTTATTACTCAATTCATTTCTAAATCCAGTTATAAAGGTTATACTGTTTAAGCTAGTTTATATCAACTCCACATTACTGGTCTGTACTATGTATGTATGGCAATTTTATATAATATGCTATAGTTATTTGGTGTTCACTCCATCTCTCTCTATCTCTCTCATAATCAAGAGATAGAAGTAGGCTCTGCTACATAGATGATTATCACGCGCGCCCTCGTGGTGGAATTTTACAAATTAATTTTCTTTTTACACATCACACTCTTATATTTTTATGATGTGTTTGTTTTCACAATCTAGACAGTGTGAGTGGACTGCTGTATCTCATAAACCTTTTTTAATGGTTTTTCCATACATGTACGAGTATGTTATCAGAGTTTTTTTTATGGAAAAACCTTTCTTGACAAGATTTTGACTTTTTGTTGTCTGATATTATTTGTTTATTATGCTATCAGAACAATTGATTTTTTGAAACATTTTTTTAAATTTAATATTATAAACAAACTGTTTTCAAAGTTAAATAATATTTTAAGTGACAAATAACGCCAAAGTAGATTTAAAATTTCACTGCGTAGTTGATATATTCGAAAAAATATTTGTTATGGATTAATCAATCAGATTTGATATGTTGTTTTGTTTATATCAAATCAAAACAAAAATATTATATCTAATCTAACAAAAAAAATATACAGTTATTTTCCATCCGTCCGTCACCTCGTGGTCGTTGTTTGTATCAGATCTGAATTAATAAAGATATTTTTAATACCGCTTAAATAAAGAAAGATAACAAAAAATATTAAACAAAAAGATACCTCTTTAAAAGTATTTTTTGTCTTTCCCAAATGATATATTAAAAAGTAAGTAATTTTTCTTTTTTTCAAATCATTACGCTCTTGTGAATCCTCGGATGTTGCAAGAGTTCATGGGCGGCGGTGATCATAAAAAAAAAGATAATTTAGCGAAGCGAGCCTAGCGAGCGGAGTGTTCTACTAGAGATTTTTTTACATTCTTTGTCACGAATAGGCTTGAAAATTACTTGACGGAAAATTATGAAATTTGGCTATCAAAAAGAAACACATTAGGTGATAGTTTAAAAAAAAATTAAAAATGTCATGTCGTTGAGGAATAATCGTCAAAAAACTGATATCCCATTGAAGTCAATGGAAAATGATGAGTCATTACAAACGGCACCCGAGATTTCGTGAGCGCAGCGAGTAGAAATTGAGGGTCTGTTGGCGCTCCTAGTTTATTTTATGGGAATTGAATTTAGGACCTTAGTTCAATAGTAGACTAACAAACCCTTACGGTATGTAGCGATAATTAATTTGTAATTAATTACTTTATGTTTTGTAAGCCATTAATCTTTTAATCCTTTAAGATATAAGCACTTGGTGCAAGAATAGAATCATGATAAAAGGTAGTACTTAAAATTACAATGGTTATCTTTACAAGTGTTCTTTCTTTTGTGACAAAGTTGGTAACATTTCTTATGAATTATATTATAAACTACTTGATACCTGTGACTCCGTCCGACATTTGGTTTGACATTTGTCGCCATGCTTTTATTTCAACGATACAGTCCGTTTCCACAGAATTTTTAATTGGATGAGTCGTTTTGAAAATTACATCCTACGTACAAATCCACAAACATATCAATATTATTATATATATTATACTATACTAAAATTATATATACTAGTGCCAGCTACAGACTTCTTCTCAATTAGAATAATTAGTATGTACCTATTTATTTCTAAAATACTGATCAGAAAGATATTTTCAGACACGTTCAAGCAACAATTTAAAATGAAAAGGAAACGAAATAATATGAAAAATGTATTTGAGGAAAATGTGAGTTTGTTTTTCCTCGTTACATAAACAGATAGACAGTTTGATAAAATGATATTATATAATATGTCGAGTTACGTAAAACAAGATATTTTTTACCAAATCCATCATTTTAGTTACATATTTTTCAATCTTATCACACTCAAATCAACTATCTAAAGTGGGATAAATACTAGCTTAGCGCACGATTTCGTTCGGGGTATGATTTTAAAAAGTAGCCTTTACTTCTTATAAAATCAGTTCAAAATCTTGTCAAAATCTGTCCAGCCGTTTCAAAGATTATTACAACAGACACACAGTTAAGAAATCGTTTTTATGTTAGTACAATTTACTACTTACTTTCACATGCAGTAAAAAGTTAATTTGGAATTACAAACAGATTTCAATTTTATTTATATATATACATGTCATGATATAACATCCTTAAATTAAGGATTTGAAGGAATAAGGAGTGAAAATTGGGAATTAGGAGATTATTCTTATAGTATGAAATAGATCGAAAAAAATGTTTTAAGTAAATTAATTATGAAATTTTGCAAACAAAAAGACACACATTATTAGGTGATGATTTTAAAAACAAAATTTTTTTGAAAAATGACAAAAATAATCGTCAAAAACTGATATCCCATTGAAGTCAATGGGAAACGATGAGTCATTACACTGGGCTCGCTTCGCTCAATATGCAAACGGAACCCGAGAATTCGCGAGAGCGACGAGTCGAAATTGAGGGTCTGTTGGCGCTCCTAATATAATAAATATTGCTAACTAATTATTGCATTACTGCTAATTTAATTTTGACACAAACGCCATCTTTTAAACCAAGACTAATCTATCATCTAATCTTTTATCATATTAATATTATATGTGTAAATTTCGAATATGATGTCACCTACTGTGATATGGATTTCACCATATTTTACGTAACACAGATGCACAGACTGACTCACAAATTTTCACTGAACATGATAAATCTGTATCGTCATATCCGTAATTTTGTATATATATAAATAAAATTGAAGTGTCTGTTTGTATCCAAATTAACAGCTTTCACTGTATCCATATGAAAGTACGGTACTTACATAAAAAATATATATATATATTTTTTTGGTCTGTTTCTGTTTGTTTGTAATCTCTGAAACGGATAGACCGATTTTAACAGAACTTTCACTGGCGGATAGAAGTTAGAAGGAGTAACTTAGACTGCTTTTATTAAAAAAAAAGAAATGATATTAATGATTTTCTATAATTAAAAAATATAAGTTAGAACGAGTAACTTAGACTGATTTATTAAAAAAAAAATAAAAAAAAAATGATTTTCTATAATATTATAAAAAAAATATATATGTATTTATCTATCTATGTGTGTGTTTAAAAAGAACACACACTTACACATATTATTTTAATAAAAAAAACTAAGAACTTAGAAAAAGAAACTGAAGTGACATTCATATTTTTTGTATAAAATCTGTCACTGAAAAGTTCAAGTTTTTACCGCAATATTGTATGACTTTTTATTGTAATATTGTATGAGTTTTTATTGTAATATTGTATGAGTTTTATCGCAGTATTGTAAATATATATATTTCCGTAATTTTATTATTATATATAATTTACGTATGATGTTTCCGTATCATATTGTTTTTAAAACACAGTTTATATATTTATATACATTATATTCTCAAACTTTATATACAATTTGGCGCGTCGGAATATTTTAGTCAAGATAATTAGTTTACATAGAAAAATGATATCACAACATAACAACAGACCATGTTTTTTTTTTGAGTTCAAGCATTTTTTTTTATTGTTACTGTAATTTTTTTGTATTCCATAAATAAATGTCGATATTGACCTGTCTCTGATAACATACTTGAACAACACTGAAAGATATAACTGAAGTGGTTACCAGAAGTCTTAATCTCCATAGATTATTGCAGCTATTACTGGAATACGGAAGCAATTGTAAATTTAGTACAATATGATAACAAAATTTCCCCTTACGAGATCTTATCTTTATCAATTGTAACAAAATTATCTTTAGATTATTTCAATAATATTTTATAGGACTAAGAACTAAGAACGAATTTTACGGAATTCCTATCCCGGATTGAAACTTTTTGCATTTTGCCAAATTTTAAACCTGTAGGAGCTAAACAATTAACGCGGGGGTACGAGTTACTATAGCGACGGTTACCATAGCAACGGATAATATGACAAAGGTTACCATAGCAACATAAGTTCCCACCCATTTAATAGTGTGCCCAACGAAGCGGGAGGGAATAAGCCAGTAATTTAATACCTTAATTACATTCAAAATAATTGCCAATTATTATATTATAATTAAATAATTATATTAGGAATTTCTAATTATCTTTAAATCTCTATGGTTTTAAATATCTTAAGATATCACGTATAATAATAGATGTACTTGAAAATCTACTAGAAATGATATAAGTTTAGGTATGTTTTATATACATATATAAATATATTGACTAGTTGTCTGTTTGTTAATCAATGAAATTCTTAAACATACAGTAGGTACTGCTATTAATATAGACTACTATAAAGTAGCCAGCATTATTCAATTTTAAGTGCACTGTTTCACCCAGAGTCCAATAACAAGCACGCTTACTGCTGTCAAACAGTGCAATGTTAGTATGCTATATGATATAGTGCTTGGTGTTGGTTAGTCTTGTGCTTGTATCTTTAACACTAAACCTACCGACAATTCTTGTATACCTGTTCCTACCGCACACCGTCAAATTGACCGGTAATTAAAAGTTTTTTTATTATATAACGCAGGTAATAATGTAAATAACTAAAAGTAAAGAGTGCAGAAAATATTATATGTATATGCTAAGAATTGTCATGTAGTTTGATAACGATATTATAACGTTTGAAAATGTGTAAGTTTTACAAAAGTTTAAGAACGGTCAATTTGACCGGTTCTTGGTAGGTTTAGTGTTAAAACGTGTTTCAATATTCATTTTAATACTTTATACCTATATATAATATATAAGATTATTATTATTAATATTATATTTATAGCCATAAATGTTATGTAATAATATATGTTAGTTTTCCGCATTTTATGTTAATAAAAGTGTAAAATATATGCAAAAAAGTATATATGAAAATGTATCCTCTTTGCATATTATAACATAAATATTATTTTTTATTTTTTACTTTCAATTGTTTGGAGTTCTCAGAAAAGTTTAAAATATTTCCCAAAGACAAAATTTTATACGTGATTTTTTCCTTGAATATAAATTTAATTTGAAAACCAACATTATTGATTTGTCTATATAATATATTAGGAAATCAATTTTAGTTCTTATTAATATAGAGATAAAGTTTAAAATTATAATCATTTGATGACGCAGCTCTGCCTTGGCACACTTGATTTATGTAATGCAGCTAACAACAGCGCTTTATTTTTTGATAGTTAAAATTTATTGAATTTTAAAGAGCGCTGTGTCGCTGTTTTATGTATGGTCCATCCAAGTCGGTTATCTTACAGCTGTTTCTTATTACCATTGTTTGAGAAATAAGAGACATTGTTAAGAAAATATATCAGAACGGTACATGTACATGTATTTATGATACAAAGGTACAGAAGGTACATGAGTACAGAGGTACAGAGGTACAGATTATAAGTAATATTTCTAATACAATACTTTCTTGAATATCTATTCTATGCAAGAGTTCGGAATGCATAACCATAGCGTTTTTTGAACTGGCTGCACTGAGAATACTTCCATCATCTTCCTGCCCTTATCCCACTTTTGGGGTCAGCGCTGTATGTTGTTTCCTTCCATACTTTCCTGTTACTCGTCATCTCTGTACACACTCCCTTCTTCTCCATATCGTCACGCAATCCATCCGTCTCTTCTTCGGTCGTCCTCTACCTGTCCTCCACTAGCATACCCACTCTTTTGGTTACATGCCTTTCATCTTTCCTCAATTTCTGTCTATCGGTCCTTATTTATATATAATGAAAGTCCGTTTATACATATATATATATATACAGGAAGGATGCTTTGTCTGAATCAATTGTCTGTATGAGTAAGCGGTATTTTGCTAATGCATAATTTGCAAAGTCACATTGTTTTAAATGCATCTATTGTTTTGCTAAATAGCATTACTAACTGGTTTCCTAAAACTAATTAAAATCTTAAAAATACGAGTCATCATTCGACAGCAAATATTTCACTTAACATCAGTTAATTTAACCATACTTTTAATACGAAATTACGAATAAATATTGTAAAATTTGTAAGTCCAGGGCCGTATTCTGTTCGAGGCTAATACTGTAAAGGTATATTCTATCTAAAGGTTACATTTTATTACATGTATGTATGTCTTGTATAAATCCTTCGATGTATTTCCGTAAACGCGGCCATCATTGTTTACATTTTCTTTGTAATTTATTATTGTTATCTTAAAATTTAATTTTTTGTAATAGCTATGATATCTGGTATGAAATAAAATAGATCAGGACTCAATTAAAGAGATCAGGACTCAAGACCCTTTTAGAAATTGAGTCTTGAGTCTTAATTTGATTCTCTAAGATATATATTTAAGCTTATTCTGATATATATAAAATAGATCAGGACTCAACTTTTAAAAGGGTATTATTTTTAAAACTTGACGCATGTTTTAGTTTCAACATCCGTTGTAGTGGCCTCATTATGTGTCTGTGGCGCCAGGCCCTTGGCTATAACGGAAACGAGTAACTCATTATATATAAGGTAAAACATACATACATACATTAACTATTGATTTGTCCTTCAATCTTTAAGGCTTTAATATTCAGTGACGTAAATATTATAGGGCTAACTTGACATTGGATCAAGGCCGGTATAATCTGCCTTAACTATTCAAAAGTCTATGTGATCGATACACGGACATGCGATTGTATATATATATAATATCAAGTATTTATTTGTCCGTCTGTTTTTTAACCTTAAAATTAGGCGTAATTATTAAAAACTTTATCCACTTTATTATAAATATTATTTATTACTTTGGATTATTGATATAATTTTTATACTTTACTAATTCATTATCGTTTATTAATCCAAATATCAGCCAATTATCTTTGATATTTAATATTAAGTGCGTAAATGGATATTTAGTATAACAAACTTATATAATATTTAGCTAAATATCATTTCTGCTTAATCATTGTTTTGTTTCAATTAATAATATTAATATAAAACTATGTTAATTCATAAATGGATAAATATTTCAAAGATTACTTTAGCTACATTTTATACGAAAAGGAATCGTTTTTCAGGAAACAAAAGAACATATATATAATAAATCAAAATGATAAACTTACATACAAAATGACATCTTCACTTGAACAAGATAAAAAGTACTTAATTAAAAGAAATACGGTATATATGTATGAAATGAAGTAAATACAAACAATATAAAAATTCATTAATATTCAACATTCCTGTAGGACTCAGCCCTAAATGGATATTCCAATCTATTTTAAGGGATACGTGCTTCGCCGATCATTCCTCCCTTGGTTACTTTATTTAGAAAGCTATTCAAGAAACAAAAGTTAAGATATACATACTATAGTCAGTTTTAATACTCCGGGATTGATATTAATATTGCAAAAACAATGTCAAATATCAAATAATTGTTTTCATAGATTGGAAACAGTTTAATTTGAGTGTTCGTGTTTTGTTTATTTTTTTCTGAAGTAAAATAAAAGAAAGATTTTAAACATCTGTTTTATACGTAAGATTTTTTGACGGTAGTTATTTTTGGGTTTAAAAACAAATATTTTAAGTAATAGTAATTTAGGTAGCGAGAACAATGTTTTACTTGATAACCTGTTTTGTTAAAACCAGGTTTTTGATATTAGACTGATAATACATTCATTTTGAGTCAATGACCTGTAATCGTTCCTTTGACAGGAGATTAAAAATTAACAAGGCTATTAATTAAATATACGTTTTAAGGTAATTTTCGCTAATTATAATAATAGTTTCTCTTTAATTAGTTTATCTTACCGGCCTAGAAAAAAATGAAAGGGAGTCGTGAGACTTCAATAATCATGTCGTTGTCGTATCGGAGTAGTAAATAAAAATAGTTTCTCTTAGTTTATAAGGGGTATTACGGTCTGTAACCCCCCCTCGTTTAATCAACAATTATCCTGGGCTAACCCTTTTTTAGGCTCACCCTAGTTAATGGATAGCGACATGCAATATGTACAAAAATAAACTGTTTCACATTTCTGACAGTATTTTTAGTTGTTATATTATATGTAAAATAAAAATCGAATAACATTTATATAAAATACTAATAATACTGTTCTGTACTGAGAAAAAAATGGAATTACATCATTTCTTCATAGTAATCTCTATTTAAACCTAACATGAGTAATCTTTAGGTATTTAGAGTAGAATGAACAGACGAACAGGAGTGTACAGAAATCTTTACTATATTACTATTAATTTACTAATAAATCGATCATAGATTAACAACATTAGGCACTAACTATAACTGATATGCCATAAATGTCATAAATCATATAAGTAATGCATCCGGTCTGACCTTTGGTATATTAACAACATATAATTTTATTACCTATTAAATGAACTGATTTTAATATAACAATTTAGTACTTAAGGAAAACAAAACATATTATACCAAGTAATTCATATTTTTAACATCAGTTTTTCTATTTAAAATAAATAATTCAATTATCTTTTATATATTTAATTATAAGTTGTCGAAATGACATTTAACAACTAATCAGTTGTTGATCAAAGACTTATAATTAAAATGTTGATTACACCAGACATTATTTTATGCATTTATTATAATATATGCATCTAAAATATTTTTCAGGGGTGTAAAACTATTTAAACCTGCTTAAGGATTTATACTATAAATATATACATATTTTTTATTATCAAGTTTTTATGTTATAAACATGTTAATTATAAGGATAAATTCAATAAATAACTTCTCGGATGGATTTTGCATATATATATATATATATATATATTAACAAAAAACCATGATTTGTAATTTGTTAAGGAACTTGTGTGTTTGTCGATTTTCTTGCGTTTTTTAAATAAAAACAAGTAAATAATTTATACCTCAATATATATAAATGTATTTTTTTACACGTTCGTGTTTGAATAGAGTACGTGCTATGAAAATGATTTCTTTGCTTCGTTTTATAAAAATGTGATGCAAAGTCACGGTTAAATATTAAAATTGATAAGTGTTTTATTATGATTATATATTTTATGTTATTGTAAAGGTTTGGACATATTGACATTATCAAATCATTTGTACCTAAACAAACAAATTTCAATTCTCATATTAAATAAAAGTTATGGTTTTAGATCCTGGATTGTCTCGTGAGATTACAATTTGAAACTAACTCAACATTTTATTTGAATACTAGCTGAGCCTACGACTTCGTCTGGAATATGTTTCTTAAATAAAAATACTTCTAATATCATCTATCCGCCAGTGGAACTCCTGTTAAAATCGGTCCAGCTTCAGGAATTAGTCGAAACAGACAGACAGACCAATATTTTAAAATATTTTTTTTGTAAATACCGCATATACCTTCATATGGATATAGTGTAAAGCTGTAAATTTGGAAATACAAACAGACACTTAAATTATATATATATATATATATATATATATTGGTATATATTACTAAGAGTTATCGCTTTTATCGATATTATACATCCATTAGGTTACTTATATAATAAAAGAGAAAGGTTATACTAAAGCGCTTTAATAAACCTACGTTACGCTCTAGCGTTTTGTGGTAATAAGTTACACGTGGAGTGATAAATTGTCAATCAAGCATATGAAGACCAATTAATACACTCGAAGTGGAAAACGCAGCGTTTTTATATAAAAGTAAACATACTGTATATGAAGTGACTTTATTTTGTATTAATAAAGTTATAAACTTATATACATCATGTATTTATTTTGATTTATTATTATTTTAATCTAAAACAGCTGCGTTTTAAATTATAGTATGTGGTTATCTTGTAAGTGTAATGTAATATTGTTACACAAGTCTGAGGTTTTGGATTTATTTGTTATATATATTAATAGTTTTGTAACCATTATTATTTTATTATTATTACATACAAGCTCTATACATGACTTCGTTCAAGGGATACGTTTTTTTAAATAAGTTTAAGCTAGCTTATAATAATTATAGTCAGTGAAACAGGCAGACAGAGAAAAAAGATGTAACTAACGTATTCTACATGCATATAATCAAAATCTATTAATTTGGAATTACAGACACTTCAATTTTATTTATATGTATAGATTTAATGTAGGACGATCAGTTTGTTTTAGATCTGAATAGAGTATTCAAATTCCGGGTATGATTACTGATAACTGATATCTTATCTTATCTTTAAATTAATATTTAGATCATGTATCAGTAGGGTATTTTTTATATTTGTTCACATTTCGCGAGCATTTTATCTTTACTACGATTAAGAACAATTACCGGTAATTACATTTTTTAGGTAAACAAGGATTTTAGTATAAAATATTATAAATAAAAAACCCACCACACAATCACAATACAATGTAATATTATGTGTCTTGTGATCATAATAATTGCGGCCATTTTGTAATTATTATGAACACGTAAAATTATACTTTGTAAAATCTTTTTACACAGACAATTATTGGATTTTGTGTATAAAAATTGTGTGTTATTAACGGGTGCATTGACCCCATATATATCTTTCTACACTTGATACTAGATATTTAATTACACTTACTGACAGACTTCCTTTAGTTTAGAATGTATATATAATGCTATTCTAATCTTTTTGGATTATATACTAATATAATAAAGAGGAAAATTGTATTTCTGTACGTTTGTAATGAGTAAACTCAAAATCACTTTCGCTATTAGAATATTGAGCTATTCTTCATCCCGATAATTTCACAGGATTAGGACGGGAATGAAACCGATTTATTAAAAAAACGCTATAGAGTGTATAGAAATTGAACAGGATTTATCTAAATAAAGAGACTTTTCAAAGATACAAAAAAAATCCTTACGTCAAACAAACTCTCACCGACACCGACGGAGTCGCGAGCAACAACTAGTGTTATATAAAACATGGTCAATAATTGTATTAATTATCCCCATTTATTCAACTTTCCGTTACTTGTTTCTACATATAAACATCCAATTAATTTTAACGGAAAATCCTCGTAATATGTCCTGTTCATGGAATTGGGAATTCCATTACTTAACAAATTTATTCACATTTATCTCGTTTATATAATACAGGTTATATCCTTGGTATTTACAGGAAATCAGATGTTATATATATATATATCATTTGATGTCTTATTATTGTCTGAAAGAAAAGGTTAATTAACTTAAAATATATATTGTTTAATACAATATATTTTGTTAAATAAATTCCTCGTCGAAACTACAATTATTCATGAGTTGTTTATTTTTTTCATATTTAACAATATTATTCAGCAGTTGTTACATCGTATTTTTGTATTTTTTGTGTTTACTATTTGTTACAAATGTTATTAACATCAAATAACAATAAATAAGTAAATATTGACACAGCATCAAAACATATTGTTAAATTGCATAGCGTGCTTGTATCATTGACAGTATTTCCTTCGTTTGTAAGGACGCAGTACAATTGGTTCAAACTGGCACGCGTAATCACCAGAATAAAGCGGTTGTGTAGTATTGTGGAACGACCGTGTAACTAATATACACACATACATACACACATATATACATACATACATTAATTATAAAATATAATCCAGTTAATTGAATTACACTGAAACGATTAAATTGTCAATTATAAATAATTTAATAGACTTATAAAATTTATATTAAAAAAATATTTTTTTTTGCACGCGAACTGAGCGTGATAAAAATTTTGAACTAAAAAAATATGCTTCTCACGTTCTTAGCATATTAATTGATAACAAGTTTTATGACACGAAAATAGTTTTATTTTATACTAGCAAGCCTTTTTTTCTTTTCTTTTGGATTAATCCGTTACGGATATCCGCCGGCCAAGGTGATGACCGGAGGGTTATGTGGGACTACCCGGCAGCATAGAGGACGCTGCCATTTTTAAGGTTACCCACTAAAAAACTAACGGTTGCCCTCAACGCCTTGATGGGACGCCATGGGATCACTTGCGCACTCGCCGTGACAAAGCTAGTCTTTGCCCAACTTCGTTTTCGAGGAACATTTTTTTAATAGTTTAAGTTACTTATAACACCACCTATCCGCCAGTTAAAGTCCTGTTAAAGTCGGTTCAGCCGTTTCAAATTACCCGGGCAAGACAGAATGTTTTTTTTACATATATTTCTTATGTAATGTATATACTATCATATATATACAAACGGACACTTCAATTTAATATGATATATATAAATATATATACGTATATATATTATATGATATATTATATATATTAATATTATTTATCTTTTCAGATGCCCCGAATGATGCGAATTACATGATCGGAGGTGTTGTGATAGCCATGGCCTTAGTCGGGCTAATTATAGTGTTGCTGGCTCTAACTATCAAGTAAGTATGGCTAAATCGTATAGCAAGTGTGGCTACACCAAACTGAACACATGGGCTGGTTAAAACGGGTTTTTTATACAATCTATAACCATTTAAAACTATAATATCGGCTATCAAAGAATTTAGTGTTATAAAATAGTTTATATAAAAACGAAGCACCACTTCACTTTACGAGATAACACTCGAAGTGGTCCAGACGTATAACGTTATAACGTATAACGGCTATAAACCAAAAAGCTTTTGATTTTAGTTTGATTAAAGTAAAATCATATATTTATTGGGTCACAATCGATTTAGATCTTGTTATAGTGATATTTAACTATAGATTATATTAAGCTATCTGTGATATAACTTCGTTTGCGTGGAATGTTTTTAAAATGAATAAATTATTCCTTATTACAAGAGCTATTTACCAGTGAAAGTCCTGTTCAAATTAGTCCAGCCGTTTCAGAGATTAACAGAAACAAAGAAAGATTTTTTTTTTAATGTGCAATTTAGCTAAAAGCTCTTAATATGGAAACAAACGGACACTTCTATTTTATATATGTATAAATGTGAGGTTAAACACATATTATCAATTTTGAAGGTTGGTAAAAATAATGATTTGCATCAAAATAAATAGTAATGATATCTTAATGCGTCGCGGTGTTATGATCTTGGCTCGTTGACAACACTCTGCATTCCCAGTCGCTCAGTAATAGTGTCTGACTTCAAAATTATATTACTAATTGCTTTCACTTACTAATATTACTCTGTCCTTTGTAGTGTAGACGTAGTTTAGTTTAGTTTTTTGTTTAGTTTAAAAGTAGTTTAGTTGAAAACAACAACAAACTAAAAAGTTTAGTATAGAAGTAGTTTAGGTTTTTTTGGTTAGTATAGAAATAGTTGTATTTTTTTTAGTAAAGAAATAGTTTAGTGTAAAATTAGTTTAGTTTTTTTGTTTAGTTAGTTAGTGGAACACGTTTAGTCTTATTACCCAATGGATGATGTAATAAGTACAAGCCGACTGGTAATATCCAACTAGTCGTGAACCCAAGGTGATAGAACGGTCGATAGATGCACGCATGTCCAAGGATTTCAATAACTCATAACTACCTTTCAAATTTTATTTATTTCCAATAAACAAATTATTTTTCAACAAAATTTATACTGACATTTTATTTCATACGAATTTATTAGTTACAAAATTTTATTTATTTTGAGGGTAGATAAAAATATGCTCTCTAGTTTTACTGTTACTCGTTTTAGTTTCCAGTTTCATATTGTGAAGTGACAATGAAGCTGATAAGTGCAATAAAAAGTTCCTTTCATAGAGTACTAAAGTAAGTAATCCTTAATTACTGGAAACTTTATTACCGGTTACCCTTTAAAGGCAGTTCTAAAAAATAGATCCTATTCTAATATTTTAACAGATATATATATATATTTTTTTTGTTTAAATTAAAAATTTGTGACAACGCATAAGGAAATTATTATATGTGTTAATAATACCAAATATATAAAATTTGCTTTATAAGGTTTCTCTAATGTCATATTTTTAGTTTGTTTGTTTTGAAATATGTAGGCTTTTTTGTTTGTTCGTCAAATTTATGTGTCTTTGTTTGTAGACGATAAAGAATAGCTTTTAAAATGTATATATATAAAATATTTGATGCTGTGTCTGTTAACCTCGCCTTTGTGAATAGTTTAGATCGTTGCTCTGTCTGTGTTTATTCCAATTATATTACATATAGAATTACAGTGAAGGATTGTCTGTCATTGTATTTATATAATGTTTTAATGCTTAACAAGGGCAAACGTTACCCACGATTAAAGGCCATTAAAAATTAAGCTTAGTTTACACGGATGTGTAATTAAAGTATTACACAATACCACCACCACCAAGGTCTCCCGTCAATTTTGGATGGGATCCAACTCCTCAGTCTGGTATCGCAGATCTATAATGGCGGTGTTTATGTTTTTTTTTGTTTAAATCACAATCTTGTGGTAAATCTAAAATAGATTCAGCTTATATTACATATATCTTTGAAATTGATTATCAATTGAGGTTACAGATAATTTAAGTGGATCGATTTATTAATAAAATCGCATTATCCATACGTACATCTAAATATAGGAAGTGTTTTATGTTTATTGAAAATTTTAATTCAAGAGACGAGAATTATTTATGGTTATTGTTTCTTGTACCTACTCGTGGATAACGAAACTTGATGCTGATTGGGGTTCCAATATAGTTTGATATAATTTTAGGTTAGCAACAGTAACTGTTATAACTCAGACGTGGTATTACATTATTTATCAAACTGTGAAGGTTATAAGAATATTAAATAAAATATATAATATCATTTATATAGAAAACGTTTGTGTGAATGTCACGTTTTAATAATAAAACTAAATGTTTAATTTCATAAGTAGTATTGTAAAAAGTATGCGGAAATATTAGTTAAATTTGGATTTCGTATAAGCCCCCATAACATGGCAATGAGGTAACGGGAGAGGTTCGAAAGCGAGGCGTGGTGCTGGCGGCAAGCGAGCACGGTTACACTACCGGAGTACCGGCAGTCTGCGGTCTGCGCCAAATCGCGCCGGGCGCCCCACGCCCCATTCCGCCCAAACGCTGTGTCAAGTGCTTTCGATGCTCTTCACTCCAATCGCCTCGGAGGCGATGAAGTGTAAAGAAGAGAACTTCGAGGTCGGTGTGGTGTTGGAACACAACTCCCTCATAGTGTTGTCGGTTAACAAGACCATTGTGTGCCTCTGCGGAAGGGACGCACACACACGCGAGCGTGGGTAATGATTTCAAGCTTTATATAGATATATATTTTAAATAGTTTTAGTTAATTGATAAAATCGATTCATTATTCATGGAATATGTAGTGGATACGCAGTGAAACTCGTTCTGTCATCAAGGCTGACATCTGGTCAAGGTAAATTCTTTGCGGTACGCATATTTCTTGTAAATGTTCGTGTTTAAAAGTTAACTAAACCTATTTTAGGTTTGTTCATTGTTCAGAGGCTATTTAAGACATCGCATGAATCAAATACGGACAAAAAAATCACCGATATCAGGAACTGTATCAAAAGAACTGACAAGGTCGTGAACGCAAGTACAATGCCTTCTGAAAGGACGATGGACGTCTAAAGTAGGAACTATTAAATTACAAGAGCTCCCAAATAATAATATTATATTATCTGATAGATCTTGATTATCTTTCTAATAGTGGATATCTATACGAACAGTATCATGTATATGTAATTTTTTATTACATTTCTCTTAAGAATTGATCGTTCGGTTGTAAACTTTCAATATTTAAAACTTTCTGTAAATTCACATTAAAATTTGTATACATAACATATATCTTTATCTTCAAATCTTTTGCTTCATAGGCTTGGCTTCAATCGAGCGTCGATAAGTAGTCCTACATTGCGTATTGCATACATTTCATATTCAAAAACAAACGTGTCCAGATGACTTGACGACTTTCTGTTTATATAACCACTTGTCCATTCAGATGCAGATAGTCATTCTATAAACAGAACATAGAATAGATTAACCTTTGCAAATATAAACTTAGAAATAAAGTATTAACTTTAGAATAAACTTAGTATACACTTTTTGTTACAATAATTTCATTCTCAATAAAGCGATCCCTTTAATCATTCAGTCTATTTAGATCATATAAATTGTCTTATTCATTCCCCTCAACGTTTGACGTCAATAATCGGAATCGATTTCTTTCGATATATATTACTATATTTGAAATATTTGTTAACGTATCCATTATCAGTATTATGTAAGATATTGTCCAGGAAATAGTTATTTTATTTGTAATAACAAAAAAAAAGATAACTTCTTATCAAACGTATCTGTTGTCCTTAGACACGTGAGTTTTTAAAATGTTAAAGATTAAAATATGTATGATATTAGAATATTTTTTACGATAAGCATTTGATAAAAATTGTTTTAGCATTTTATGTTGTTAGAATTAGTTGCTAGGCGACTATATTTGTGGATATCCTCTAGACTGGTCTCAAGGGTAACGTAATATAATGGCTCACTACCTGTATTTTTTCTCCCATTTTCGAGTCAAAGCCCGAAGGCTTACTTGTGTTAGGCTGGAAGGGCATTGCACCTTCCCTTTCTCCCTTGCCCTGTAGCCCTACTTTGTCTTTTGAAGTTGCAAGTATAAAATCTGCACCTTCCCTTTTGTACATGTGTTAGCAAGGTGATAGAAAGAGACGCACAGTTATCGGTTGTTGCGTTTAAGTTATCCACAGACCCAGCTGTGTTATAGTAAACTGTGCATTTGTATTTGGACTTTGAACTCGGTTATGGTGAAATAGCTCCCCCGGATTAACTATCACTGGAATCAATACGGGACTGTTATCTTCGTCAAATCTCCCTCAGTGTTGGAGGCGTGTTCGTTGTTCACTTATATTGTCATAACCTACCTAATACATCGTTATCTCGTGGCCTCACTATCTGGTTTACTTTATTTTGATATATATTAACATTAACTATGGTATATTAATTAATATATATTCTTAAAACTTAATTTACCGCAACTGATCTTTATACGCACGATTTCTACTCACAGCCGTCGAATAATACGAAACGAACGATGGAACGACGATTATCAAATATATAAAAAAGCGGGACAGACCGACGTTCCCCCGCATGGGTGCGTCAGTACCATTACGATAATATGACAGCCAACACTCGTCACAATTCGTAGTTTTTCACGGAAAATGGCCACATAGTTTGATTCCCTTCCCCCCTCCCCCCTCACCACTCCCTCCACCGCACTGGCGCCGCGTCGGATGCGAGTATATAAAAGCCGCGAGCGCCCCTCCACTTCAACTCAGACGCATGGAGTACTCCGTAGAGGTCGTTTGGCACGAGCGAGCGCTTTGCTAGGCACCTGCCGGCCACACTTAACGATAACATTCTAGTCACCGCGCAGCTGAAGCTCGCTTCCTACGAGCAGTGATATGTGCAATAGCTCTTACAAATAATACTTGTGATAATTTATTTAAATTAGTTATTAGATACCCGTAATTAGACAATTCGGCTGTGAGTGATATTGTGAATATGTTGTGACTGCCCGATTGGAACTTGTTGCCTGTGATCCAACCCAGTGTGTTCAGTCTCTCTTGCGTCGAGAACCCTTTCGTTACAATGGTTGGGAATAACGGAACTATGATGGCGATTCGTATCGTCCACAGCAAGCTGCGCAAGCGCGAAGAGCACTCAGCTTCTGTACATCCAGCTGAAGCTGTGCTGCAGGCCGCGCCGCAGCCGCCCTCCGAGCCTCTTGCCTTCCGTCAGCAGCCACTGTGGCAGTTCCCACCCCCGCTGCCTCCGCCTTACGTCTATTCTCATGATCAGGTTAGTTATTACTCAATACATCTGGAACAATTCGTACAATCTAAATGGTTACAATAACGTTAGTTAACCTACCTACTTTCACTTATTAAATGTTAGATTAAAAGAAAACGTGACTAGCCAATGTCCCCACCACGCGAGAGAGAGTTGGTTATACGGCATGACGATATCTAAGTGCAAAATAAATTTAAATGTCGGGACACGCTTACAAGTAGAAAGCTGTGCAAGGCGAACATGTTGTAACCACTCGACCTTCTTTCTCAAAAGAACAAAGGCTAGCAGACATTCGTGCTTAAAATGCAGTGTTGCAAATGTCTTAACCTTAATATCACGGTCTAATAACAGATTTTCGAAATATAAAACTTAAGATCTAACTGTAGTACATACCAAGATGCCACCAGGAAGTAATGCTAATGTCTGACTTCAAGGTCTATCATTCGTCACTACAACGTTCATTTTACAATAACCTCCACATATACAATTCGAGACATGTTGAACGTGTCCGTGGCTTGTTATAAGATTTTATTTTCAAAATGTATGAACATGTTGATGCAAACAAAGGAGTCGTTTGAAATGCCATCGGCACGTTAAGTGAAACGACAGTTACAAAAGTTCCCGCGTTCTTAGTAATAATAATATTTAATGTTTGGCCGACCTTCTTTCAACGTTTGGATGGCAACTGGCTTTAAATAACTCGAGTGTAAATGTAAATTAAAACGGTGTTGCAAATGCACTGATGCATCTTGTTCTTAAAACAGTTAGGGTTCGGGTCAATGTGATATAAAAGTTAATGAACTTGGATAATAAAAAAAAAGATATTTTCCCCTTATTTATAATGCAAGTCACTAATTAGTATTATTTTCCTTTCCCAGGACAACTTGATGCAGCCAATCGGTAACGAGCGGGCTAGTTTTCGCAGTTTACGCAAGAATATTGGCGGTAGATGGAAACGTCTCGTCAAAAAGAAGCCTGAACAGGAAGTGTACACGATCCCTCCCGAGCTCAAGCCTCAACTCAAGCAGATATACGTGTATTAACATCCTAGCAAACGCGGGCATGGAAGCAGGAACCTTCGATGCGAGCTACGGAGTTCAGAAACTCCACATTTATTTATATAACACCGAAACAAGCATATCTGTAAAAGCATATGAAACTTTAACAAGGGTCCACGTCTTAGACCCACTTTCTTTAAACATATCTTCTAGACCAATATTTAACTTTCATTCACTACTTCATTGTGATTTTATGCCTAGATGTATTAATAATAATAAGTATTAGAACATTGAAGTTTTGAGTATTGAGTATTGTCCCGATATGATATTTAAATGTTGAATCATGTGTGATAGTCAAATGAATTAGTTTATTAATTTAAAGTTACGAATGAAATTAAGAAGATGCGGTCGCGCATAATAGTGACGAAAATCCAATAATAATGTTAGGGGAGCCTTGCATGTAATTGTAATTAGGGCATTTCGTAGTTCATTAACTTATTATAGACGTGGTCGAGTCTGAGTGATGATGCCGATCAAATACACGAAGCTATACATGAAAGTAAGCTCTAACCTATGAATGTACGAAGTATTTTATATGAAGCATTTGTCTGCGAGTGAGACTGAAATATTGTTCAAATTATTTAATATAACACCTTACTTTGATGTCTTTGTATCCGATCATATTAAATTATATATGTATATTATATTATTGAGAATTATGAATGACCTAGTTATAAAGTTATGTTATTAGCATGCTTTGGTAGTATAATTTTCTGGTTTTCGCCCGGTCTTTTCCTACTGTGATATAAAAGTTAAATAAAGAAAAATGTACGATGATTTTTGTTTTTTAAATTCGCCTTGACCTTGTCAATTATCAGTAGGACGGACCACGGTCGAGAATTGTGATAGCTCATATTGAGCCAGATATTCTGATGAAATAAGATTGTAGCTGTAATAGGTACAACAACTCAGCCATATATATTTTTCGTTAAATTCTATCTGTTGCAAAGGATACAATACAATGTTATAATTATAAAATGTATTTAACTGTGTGCGGTTACTTTGTCTAGAAACTGTAATGTATCATTGACATAGAAGAAAATAAATTCCATCACGACAATGGTTACGTAACTTTGTATTCTTTTACCCTAAAAACCCTCTTATTTGAATCTCTTCTCCTATACCAATACTTATTTAATATTTACATCATTTACTATAAATATTGTCATCATATATAATATTAAATAACAGATTTAAAAGAGAATTAAGTATAATTAACATATATTAAACATTAATAAAAATGACCATATTATATGATACCTATTTGCAACTATTATGGCATTATGTAAGATATAATTATAATAAAAGCGTTGAGATCGTTTTATTTTTATAAAAAGGAAACGTGGATCTGGAAGGTATGTACGTTATCCGATAGATGGCGTTGATGTTGGATGGTGTTGCCATCTAGTTACAATTATTCGAACTAACTAGCAGTTTATTCAGATTTCAATAGATGGCGGTAACAAGGAAAAAGGTGGTGCCATCTAGTAACTTAAGGATAAACTGCTAAGTCATGTTATACATTGAATTTAGATTTTAAATCACTATTTATTGGTAGATGGCGCTGTTTAAAATATATATTCATTATTTTTATATATTTTATGTAAATACTATACACTATCTAGTAATATAAATAGATTAACAAAACCAACACCTAAGGTTATATTGTAAATGTCAGATGCTATGCAAACTTACATCCTTCACCCACAGCATAGCCTTAACCGCAACCCACCCTTCATAACTCGTCACCCTTCGAGTTATAAAATACTTGTAAGCCTTTGAACTGGATTTTGTGTTTTAAATACTTATGTGGTAACTTCCTTATATTCTGTTGTTTGTTTTTTTATAATAAATACATAATTTATAAGCTTGAAATGTATAAATCATTCAACCTTTTTTGTAAAATAACGTATGGCTGGCTGTACACGCATTTTTTTTAAATGACTTTTTATGTATCTTTAGAATACATAATATAAATCAGAATTAAAAAATTGAGACGGAAGATCTTGACTTTTCGAATGCTTTTCGATGCACATGCAATAAAAGAAATTATTGGTTGATTAAAAAAATATTTTAAGACTAAAATATTTCGCTTAAAATTATCCTCTTAAAAATATTTTAAAATTTTTTTAAGAGGATAATTTTAAGCGAATTATTAATCGAGCGTTGAAACTATTCCGCTTTTAAGCGTAAATGGATGAAATGGAGTCATTTCATTATCCAATTACAAGCGTACTACTTTACCCCAAAAATAACGAGTATAAGGTCCACCAATTACTACCACTAATAGCTTACTAACAGCCTTTTCACAATGCGATATTGGTATGCTAGTTCATCTAGCGCCCTGTAAATTGGACAATTTCTTTAGTGTAGTGTGTGTGTGTGTGTGTTTGTGTGTGTTTGTGTGTGTGTGTGTGTGTGTGTGTGTGTGTGTGTGTGTGTGGCATTTATATATAATTGTTCGATTTAAATGTTATTGATAAGTATCCGATAACGCCTATAACTAGTTTCCTTGTGATTGACACGTTTGCAGGCAGTAATGACCCGATAATGAGGGTTTCTTGGATACAATGAGGCTTTTCCTTAACAATAAAGCAAGCCACGTTTCACCCTAAGGGCTCCGGCTATCATTAGAAGTCTTCGAGATAAACTTTCCAACTAAGATTCCGGATCTCAGTTAGTGATTTAAATTTTTAAAATATTCCTACTTGAATTCCTTTACATGTACGTACCAGTCTTAGTGAATTTAAATGAAGATGTCAGCAAGGGTTACGTTATGAATGAAGTAAAATGAATTATGAATGAAGTAAAATACTTTTTAAAAGCAAGCTTTTATTTAATTTCCTCAAAAAGAAGAAAAAAAAGTTTAAACTAAATCATAAGGTGATATTGTAACAGTTTTTTTTCTCTTTAGCAAGCCCCGTCAATTGATACCCATATTGTGGTAGCGCAGAAAAAAATAACTTGTCCGCCATCTTGCATTATTCGCCATATTGGAGTTGGAATGACGTCACATAGTTAAACATGTATTGTCATAGAAAATAACACTATACCTTTTAGGTTACTCAGTTAAAGACAAACAAATATTGCAAGTAAAATAAAAACTTGTAAAAATATCTTGGTACAATTATAATGTAATCAAAAAATGCATTGTAACATTTTTAGTATGGAGTAATTATAGTTTAATAGTAAAATATTAAATAGTTTGTTTCTATTCAGCTTATAACAGATCGAGTTCTATTATGATTGCTATATGAAGCACGAAATGACGGTACTAAATATACTAATAGGACTGGCATTATTGTATTTTAGAACAAATATAATACTAATATTATTGTCATTCAGTTTTAAATCTTTCCAAGTTCTTTAGTGTACATTTTTTTTGCATTATTTTGAGGTTTTATCTTATAATTCGTACTTGTAATTATAACTATTTATTATTTCATCCGATTATGAACCTTATTGATTAAAGTACATTATGTAATATGTGGTCAATATACTATAACTTTATTTGTTTGTTATCGACCTATGCTGGCGCCGTTACACCTCGCTTCTTAAATATTAATCTCAAGTAGTTTACATATCCTATTAGTCTGTTCAGTTTGTTGGCATTTTGTATTTACCGATACATATTGATTCAGCTTTGAGTGTTTTAGTGTTGTTACTTTCGGGATAAAGATATACCATCATACTTTCCCTATTCAGTATCACATATATTCTTCAGGCATCGATAACTGCCCCTATTTGAACTCTTACTACCAGGTGGAGTGTTGGTATCCACCCTTAATATTTAAAAAAAACTTATACGAGTGTTATCTTCCTATCTTTCGAATATAAGAAGTATTTGATCGATCGTGATTATAGATAGTAATTCTGCTAATAACTACTTGCCAGCAATAAATAATATATTTTTTTATTATTTTCCTAATTATAATTTAATATATTTTATCGATAATTGACTATTAAGTCTAATGTCACTGTACCTATTATATCATATACTAGTGCACTCAGTCGACATTGCCTGCTGTCAAAATATACAAAATTATAAAATCTGATCATAGCACAACCTACTTGAATTGAGATGATTTTTTAAATCTAAAACATCCACTTCAAATACGCGAAACATATAGTATATTAATAAAAATCACAAGCGATTAATCAATAAACAAAATAACTGTTTTTATTAAAAATATGCATATTTGAATCAAAATATAATTCAATTTGCAATTTTGTCAATGTTTTAACAATAAAATAAATTTCAATCAAATAAATTTATTTTATTATGACGACGATCATATTTGAATACAAATTAAATTATACAAAAAATGTTTTTTTTTCTGTAAATTATTGAAAATTATTAATATAATTGCCGGGTTGTCATTTTGATAACCCTAACAATAATTGAATTGATAAAAGATATTATTTAGATAAATGAAATTGTTTTAATGGAATGACCGAGGTGCAATTACGTTATTCCATTTATTTGCTAATTTCTAAAAAACATACGTACAAATTGTGAGTGTTTCCAATTACTTTAATATATGGTATCATTTTGAGAGTATGAAACACTTTTTCGTTATATATTTAGGTCCCAATTATAACAAAAACTGGCAAAGTGTTTGTCACGCGCAACGTTATATATATATATATATATATATACACCTTTCTCACCTCTCGATTTAAAGTTTAACATTTTACAAAAAGATCTCAATCGATAAGTGGTTATTTCAAAACCCATCATATTTTAAAAGATTAATAAGCCATATCATATGATATTCGATTTTTTTTCCTTACTATACGTGTAAACAATATTAACAATAGATTTGTTGCACCACTTTGTTGCGTTTGTAATATGTATGTTTATCTCCATCAGCTTTCTAGTAAACCTCTGAGCTAGCCTGTGACAGATGGACGGACATGACATAAATTATAGAACCTTAAGTTTTTTTAAAAAGAATTTTATAAATACATATACTAATTATCTAATACCGTTAAAATAGTAGTGCTATAAATCGAAAATCGGTTTAAAAGTTAGAAATACTATGAAAAGTGATTAGTTGAACAAGAAATATTAGTCGTTTCTAGGAATATCTTGAATGGTCTTTGTTGTAACTAGGAAATTAGAGGGGAGTCCTTTGTTACTGTAAAGGAGGGAGGGAGGTAATTACGTACAGGTACGTAGTCAAGACTTACTTACTCCATTTATGATACTCTACTCTAAGATAAGATCAAAATATAGCAAGATATAAAAAATAAATAAATTATTATATAATTAAATGAATTATTAAAAATTACTAGTAATTTAAAATAAACTTCACATGAGTTTGGATATTTTTGTACATATTTTTACATAATACATATATAATTACAAAATTACATTTATTAAGAAATGTAATCATTACATAAAAGCAGAAAACTTTATACATGTGAGTTTACCGTACTAACATTTTATTTACAAGTCCCAGAGCACTGTTAGTTCTTTTCCGCATTCTGTACCAACTCCCAGAAGACTGAGACAGCGTGGCTTACAAAACTTTATAGCTCTCTGTACGACTATTGTTCCTGTTTCGTATACCTTGCAAAACTAAACAATTATTACCTTTTTAATGACACAACATCCTCATTGAACTTCTCAGTATTTTAATTCAATACAATGGTTATATAAGATTTTATAATATCTATTATTTTGTCTTAAGATGTAGTCCGTGTAGACGTAAAAGTCTCGTAAAGAAACGCATTAGTGAAGAAAACGTATCAAAACTTTTCGAATCCGAAACGTAAGCTGTGTTCAAATAATATATAATGTAATCAGAATATATAACACTAAGAAGATTTTAGGTAAACATAATTATATGACATCTAGAAATATAAAATCCTATGGTTAAATAATTTTTCTGTTGCAAGCAGAGCCGCATCATTTTGTATGTAAAAGAGGCTGATTATAAAATATAGTTAATTAATTATGATTTTAAACTTAATAATTATCAAATAGAATCTTTTAATTAACCTTTAAATATTGTCTTTATAGTTAATTTGTTTAGTAAATCCAAATACTTGGTACAGCAGATGTACCACCAATCTTCTCGCCAAGTGGAGCGCAAAAATAATATTCTTATCTCGATGTTAACAAAAGATATTATTCCAACTGACTTACCAATATTCAACCAGGCTAGGGGCGTTTGATGCGCTTCTTGGTATTCCTCCATTTTCGTCTACACACGATATATTATTACAATTATCTTCCCCCAAATTGGTATTGAGAATGTTATTTAATTTCAAAATTTATAAGTTAAATTCAAACACTTACGATCTGAAAATATGTTGATCTTAAACAAGAAGTAATCAAAACGCTATCTATAATCTTAAAAATAATTCAATTAAATTTGTAAATCGAATTAATAATAAAACAGAAGACCGTAAGAAACAATTAATTTATTCGACGATGAATAAAAAACGAAATAAATGTAATAATAAAAGATAAAATCCAAAAAGCTCGCTTCGGTTTGGGAGAATCTTAAAAACACTTCAATATCTTCAATTACTTAAAACATTCCCCAATTGAGACTTTTCATTTGCGATGTTTAACCAAGGGTTCGATCGACTTTTCGATTGACTTGAGCAGTTCAAAGGAGGGGTAGGAATTAACGGAACAGGGCCTGCACTGGAAGAGACATCAAAGAAGGAAATCATTTTTCCATTTTGCCAAAATCGCATTCGACACTTGAAATAACAATTTGCACAATTTGAGGGAAAGTACAATTGTGATTGTTTTTGCTACAGGGGTTGCTTTTGGAATATTTTTTTTTATATTACAATCCAGATTAATGTTTGATAAATTATTAATTGTTATATTATATCAATTTTAATTTAGAATTATATTTGGTATAAATAAATTTTCTTAACATCCAGTGTAATCTGTCTCTGTCTGTCAAAAGCTATCGTTGTTTCATGGAAGGTTTAACAAACATATAATTAAAAATTCAAAGAACATTAAAATAATCTGTGGATCTCAAAGAGATATCCGTATTGGGAATCGAAGCCACGACCTTTCCTTCGTCAGTACTACTAACCACTACACCACCAAACCCTGTTATAACAGTATTAATAAACGTGGAGACGAATAACAATATATACAATTTATTTTATTACCAGATACTTTTACGATAGATATAGTTTATTATAGATAATTAAGTATTAATTAAAAGTAATATTAATTACTAGTTATATATATTACTAGAAATATCCCTTAGTTCTCCTAGTTATTCTTATGATATTGGATGCCTTCCCAAATCAAAAATGTACTCATCAGTACAGACGGATTCATTAAGAAAGTGTATAATTGAATAACAATTGAATTTTAATAAACAATAGGAAGCGCCAATTACTTAGCACTTAACATTTGCTAATTGAAGACATCACAATGCAGTCCTCCAATGACGCCTCCACTCCGACGGATTGAATCACTGAATATATAAATAGCCTGCCTCTGCCTCTGCCTCCGCCTCTCAGACACCTTCACTTATTGATAGATTTCATTTTTTTAATTTTTATGACCATTATACAACATTCTATATATAGATATAAATGAAACTGAAGTGTCTGTTTGTAATTCCAAAATATTACATATATTTACCACATGGTAGTTATAGAAAAAACCTTTTTTTTTTTATGTCTGTTTGTTTGTTTCAGCTGATGTCTGAAACAGGTGGACGAGTTTTAAGGATTTTCAGTTGCGGATAGCTAGAGTTATAAGGAGTAACTTGACTACTTTTATTGAAATATTGAGTAAAGCCGGGGGCATAGCTAGTTAATAATAATTTTTAAGACATTTTAATATAAATATTAAGTAATTATAGTAATAGGATCTCTAGAATAAGTATATTTTTAGATATACTACTATACATTATCCAAATATGTCTTATAGTAACGTATAACAAATATTCGATCACTTTAATCTTTATTATTAAGATATATTTATTGAAAATAAATAAATACTTTAATTAATATCTAGTTTTTAAATCGTACAATAATAATGCGATAGTTCAGTGAGTCGTAAGCGCGAGAGCAGTCAGTTAAAAGTTAAAAACTCAGTAACTGGAAGGGAAATAGGTAGAATAAATATTATATTCAAATCACCCTTGCGAAAAATATTTGATAGTAGAAAATGTATAACTGGTAATGATAGTACGAAAAAGACTCAAGATTAGTTGAAAGTTTGGAAGTAAATTTATTGTAACTTTTTATCCGAAATTCATGAAGTGACAAAAGTTACTGTTTTTACGTGCATATTAAAATAATTGAAATATTGTAGTAGCGGCCACAGGAAAAATCTAAGGAAGAGAAAAAACATATTTAGTATTAAATTATCTGTGATTTCGATGGAAGCTGAGCCAGCGAGAGCGAAGCGTTTTTATTGAGGATTTAATAATGTACTTTCGTATGTTCATGTCCAGCTATATTCCCACAGGTCGAATTTCCAAAATCTATTATTATGAACTTTTGAAAAGAGAAAAGAGATTGAATTATGATTTTTCTAGTTATTGTAAAAATATGAGGATTGACAACGTAAGAAAACATTTCAGCTATTTTGAAGCCCATAAAATTTTTCGATACTCTTATTAAAATTTTATTCTTAGTTTTGTCAGTTTTTTACTCTATAGATATAAATGCTTGTAGGCAAAAATAAAAACAACAATTTTTCCATGTCACATCAAATTAGGCTCTTAAAGCTATTACATACATATTGACATGTTTAAAAAATTTAAATATATATTATATACCACTTAATTTATTAATTGATTTAATTAACAAAATATAATCGGATAAATTAAATGTATACAGTCTAAGTTTTCGATTGGTTTCCATTTAACTCCGAGGCCCACTTCGCGGCTTGCCAAATGGTTTCAATTTCGTTTACAGAGATTTAGTTAGTTTACAGAGATTTATTGCGAGATTTACTTTTAATGAACCGTTATTACTAGTACTATATCACCTTCAGAATATTATTGTAAGTATTATAAATGTAATTATTTTACACAAAAATATGTAACCATCTCTTGTGAATAGATTTCAATAAATAATAAAGAATATATTTGTAGATACGCGAAAATTTATGAAAACGAAAATTAAGTGTTGATAATAACTTGATAATAACCAATTATTAAGAATAATTTTATAATTATACAAAAATTATCATTATAAATGATTATGATTTATAAATTGTTGTGCAAAACCTAAATTTCACGTTTGATTAACTCAATTATCGAAATATGTTTGATATTAACTAAAACACGAAGTGAATTTAAATGTCTCTTGCAATTAATTTAAAATCTAATTTTCATTTAATTGGATAATGTAATTGCTTAATATTAGCTTAGCTTAATATTAAATTATATGATATATATTTTTTTATTACATTTTATTACATCGAGAAGCTTTTTAGTAATGATAGCACTAAACCCGTTTTATGGGTTTTACTATAAAAATGTTATGACTTCCATCATTACGTAAACAGTGAGCGGTTTGTCAAGTACAAATCCCGCAATGTGGATCGCGAAATTTATGCAAATACACGGTTTTGGTATCCAAGTATTGATTTAGTTAGACGATACCGTGCAAGCGTTACACTTATAGGGATTCTCGACGCACAATTCCTTTGAAATACAGGGAAAGTTAAGTCTAGAAAGCTAAGCGATCTGAATAATATATATCGTTCTAGTTCCCACTGTAATTGTTGCGAGGCCTCAAGTTTAGTGGCCTATTTTACGTGAGTTTCTAGTATTCATTATATAAATTAACCATTGCATTTTATACATTTATAAATTAATTTTAATTTAATTATTTGCCGTGACAAAGCTCTTAAATACCAGAACGTGAATAATTGTCACGTTCTCAAGAGAACGAAAGAAAAAAAAAAATTATCTAAAGTTTTTCTCTGTTGTAATTTTTAATACATAAATTACAAAATGGAAAAAAAATTGTAACATCGTGATCCCATTTAATGAAACTAATTTATATATATAATAATTTTTCTTTGATCATATATACGTATGACGTATTGTGTGTTTGTTTATCACATTATTTTTACATATTAGAATGTACACATGTATTAACGTCACTAACTAAAAATATCTTTGAAATTCACATAACCCTTTGTTATTTGTGATTCATCAAACACTTTATATCGTCTCGTTCCCATTTATCGTCAATAAAAGAACTTGGTTAGACAATTAAGTACAATATGTTATTAAGCAATAGCTTTAATACAGAAGCTATAACAATTGGTGTTCAATGCTTGCCAAACCTATATCCATAAGTCGAGTGCTAGTCTTAACATCGTATATTTCAGTATAATCGCTAACCTTCACCAAACGTGACGAATCCTATCAGACATTACAAATAAATTAGGTATATATATATATAATATATATTTTATTAGTTAGACTTAGATTTTAGATATTGTTCAATGTTTTCAGAAATAACGAGCGTTTGTAACAAATAAAAATATCGTATCGTATAAATAAAGCTGTGCCGGACCATGATATAAATATTTCAGAGGAGAATTATGTTTCAGCCGATACCATTCTGGAGCGGAAAAGCGATCTTCGGTTTGAAGTTGGATACCACTGAGGGAAGAGATTGTTATTGGCTATTATACTGTTATTAACTGTTTTTTTATTAAACACTATTTTAATTATAAAATTGTATGTTTGTCTTTGCTGTTTAATACACAATATTAATTATTAAATGAAAGAATATTACTATAAATTAAAAATTTAATTCCGTTGTCTTTTATAGAATAGGAGTTTCATGTCATTAGTAATTATTATTATTACTATTATGAAATATTAATATTAAAACTAGTAAAGGATTGTAGCTTTGCTCACATGAATAGTAAATAATGTTGGTGTTTAAAAATAGATAACAATTAAGGCGTGTTACGGAATGCGTTGTTACATTACGTATTTATGATACGCTGATGCGGAAATTGCAGTTTTGTAATATTCAGAATGTACGCAGGATTAATATTGGTCACAATTTATACACTGAAAGCGATAATATATTAAATATATATATATATATATATATATATAATATATATTTATATTACAATATATATTAATATAGCAAAGGTATTTATATATTTCTTCAATGTTTGAAAATATTGTTAAATTTTAATGTATTGATTAATAAATGTATATAAGTAAAGATAGAAAGTTAAATGTTTGTATGCGTACATAATAAAATAATTTTGAAAATAAAATTAAAAGAAGTATGGAAAAAATAATTAATAAATGGGGTAACGCCATAAAAGTTTGCTAGCACTGAATAGGGGACTCCCAGTGGTCGTAAGTTTGAGTCTTGATGAATTTAAAATTCTATATTTATTTCTAAATTATAAATAATAGCACAGCTAAAGACAATTTTAAATATTAATTTTGATTATGTTTTTTCAATATGAAATACCAAAAAATAACATATCCAGGTTCATACATTAATATACTACCTGATAATAGTTCATATTAATAATAGCAACTATATGAATCACATTATTTGGAGGCTTTAATGTTCAAACGTTTAAACGTTCCTTATCATACTCTTACTCATTTTCCGTGTTCCTGTTCTCTCTTGTTCCTGTTCTCTTGTGTTCCCGTTTATGTGTTCATCTTTGTTATAATACTCAATATGTACACTAAAATTGTATTAACGACAATATAATTTATACTATTTATTATATTAGAATCAAAATTAATTGATCACATCTTTTCGCTATCCATCTATATACAAAAAGTATAAAAAGTGAGTAACTTGCGCCATATATTTAACAAGTGCATAAAACTCTAGGGAGAGTGTTAGTACGTTCGTTTGATTCGACACCTCCCTTGAGGTTTGAACCCTTTCAACCCCCTCCGAGGGGTTCAATATGGAATAATTTGTAGCTATACGTATTAGTGCTTTAGAAAAACATATATAGGGTTAAAATACATTGTGTTAAGTAAATGAATATTGTTTTAACTTTCTTCGAATATAATGAAATAATCTATCAGTATCCAACTAGTAATATTAGTAGTAGCAGTTGCAGTAATAACAGTAGCAGTAGCAGTAGTAGTAAATATACTTATGTACATTTATTTAAGACTTAAGATGTATTCAATTAGACATCTTACAGCCACACTACCTCATTTAATTTCTTTTGTTCAGACAAGTGGATTAATAGATTTTCTTAGATAAAAGAAATAGAAAGGACTATAAATTATATTGTAGTATTTCTATCGTATCTTTAACATGTTTCATATATAAACTTTTAAATAATGTTTAAGTTTAAACTGAAAACAAAAAGAAGTATTTATCAAAGGAAAGAAAACATTTGGAACAAGAGGAATGTTTTCTAAGACTTTGTAAAGGTTCCATGTTCTTATATAACTGGAGTATACAAAGTCTGACTTAAGGCTGTACATGGCGGGTCAATCAAGACGACCATTAACTATTAATATCTCGTTACTATAATGAATCGTATCAGATTTAAGCGTCTCACACTTCACACTTTCAAAGCTTTTCGTCTTAACTTTACATAGAACCTTTCGGTATGAAGGTTTTTAGCTCACGGCTAAGGTAAGGTTTTCTTAATCTTTTTCAATTTTTAATTTTAATTTTTTACTTCATTGTCTATTTATATAATGGAGTATAGGACCAATGTATATCAAGATACAAACATTTTAAAATCTGTTGCATGACAATATTATGGGATTTGAAATGATATATTTTCAGCTTATTATATATTCTTCAGAATACACCCGTTCCATTCATCATTCGTGCGTTATCCGTAATAAGGTTCGACTTTGTGAGTCTCGTCCCTTTATCTTTTGTCCCGTCATCTACCAACCTTAACCCATATTCAGACATTTTAGATTCTCTGATCTCTCTGACCTCTTTATTATATGAATACATGATGTTTTATTATTTCAGAACCTCTTTGTAAGGACAATGTATGATAATTTTTATGGACATCAAATGTTTTTTTTTTACTTTGATAATTTTAAGGTTCTGTGTACTTTATATATGTAGGTAAATATGCTTATATATATTTTGTATATTTAAATAAATTTACATTTTTTGTATATTTAAGTAAATATGTTTATATATATTGTGTATATTTTTATAATTATGTATTAGAAGCGTTTTCTGCTTGAAAATCATCCCATTTTTTTTTATTATCTTGAAGAGTACATTTCTAATTGAAAGCGTCGTAATTAAATTTTAGTGGTGTTTATATAACATACTAGTATTCATTAGCGTGTATCCTTCTTGCTTTACTGGTATTTGTATCAGTATTTAATAATCACCTCCACATAGCATTATAATTTTCAGCATCAGCTGCTCAAAGGAGAACTTAAACACAATTTCCTCAAATGTCAATTCACAAATGTATCCTATTCGTGTTTATCCTTAAAAATAAACAAATACAAGCTACAATAAGCTAAATAAGCCCGTGGTTTACATTTAGCTCAGTTTCTTATTTGTATTACTCAATTTTCAATATAGACAAAGGACCAAAGTATATATATATATATATATATATATATATATATATATATATATATATATATATATATATATATATATATATATAAGGAAAAGTGAGTGGTAAGAGAGAAAGTGACCGAGTGACCTTCGAAAACACTGTATCTATGATACTGGAGGAAGGTCACGTAAAAAGCATGAGGACCCCCCGGAGGGCATGTATGAAGAGGTTGATGTCTGTGGCCGAGGCGAACGAGGTATGCAGGGACCGTAGCGTTTGGCGCTTCGTCGTCTCTGGCTACCCCGCAAGGGATATGGCGTGAAGGTAAATAAATAAATAAATACAAAAGTATGTATACCAGATGTACAATTATCTGTTTTAAGTCTATTGATTTGAGTAGTTATACTTATCCCAATATAAATTTTGGTTCTAATAATTCATAAAATTGAAGTGTTTGTTTGTTGCCGGATAGCTAATGTTATAAGAAGCCACTTAGGCTATATTGGCGAAGCCAGTTTAATTTCTACTTAAATTATCTGTATCTTACAAATATATCTATAAAAAACTATAAAATAAAAACGTCAATTAAATATTTGAAATACTTTTATATAAAAGTTTATTTCACAGTCTTTTTAAAAGAAAGTACTTGAAACGAATATTCTCCTTGTTATCAATGTTTCAAAATGTAACACTCCTAGTATATTTTCCACACTTACGACTTTGCAGTATAACATTGTTTAAGTTATAATACAAGTTATACAAAGTTTGGAAAGGTTTACACGTACGGAATGACTTATCTCACTTACACAGGCCAACCTGCTTATATTGTTATAGAAACTCAATCTTTTTCACAAAAAATATGATCTTTATATAAAATATAATTAATAATTCACTGAGAATGTTATAATTTTAAATTGTATTCTACCTAAAGGTGTTATTTGGTTCTTTTTCTAAATCACAATTATTTAAGGATATATTTGTCGAAATATATAGAGTTATTACTTCTTAAAATGCAAATGCAGGGACAGGGACAGGGACAGGGACAGGGATAGGGATCAGAATTAAGAATTAACAAGCAAAATTTTATCATAATATTTTATAGCATTGACATCTTAATATAAAAATTATGTAATGTAAGATAATTAAATTATGTTAATGTAATGTAATGTAAGATCGGAAACAAAAAACAAAAAAATATAACAAAGTTTTTACTTTGTCAGTAAATAACAGTATACTAAGTAGCATTGAAGATGTACTCTCTCTCGATTGCAACGCAACGTTTATGAGATACACAACCGACCAACTTGAGTTTCAAACCGATTGATTCAGAATACGAAGCCTCATCGGGTTGATGACTTGAAGCGTAAAATGAGTTACACGCATCACCGCCCCGGCCCTCTGCCAACAGCACGGACAAACCCCTCTTGTCTTGCTCGTAAAACGTATTGAGACTTCCTTCTAAAGGCAAACTTCTTAGGTACCTTCACTGTAAACTTGTTTTCATTACCCGAACTTATTGGAAGATTTCCAATATTTTTCGTCTCGTTGCATTTTGGGTGCATAGAGCCAAGTGTTTTTATTGCTATCGACAGGAATATTTTCCGCTCACAATTCTCTAATACATTTGAGTTTAAGTCAATATTACTTTGAAACGTAATATCGTAACGGATTTTTCTAATAAAATATGATTTGATTTTGTACATAGACAATACTGTCTACAAAAGTATTGCCACACTAAAATACCAATTTGACGAACACCTTTTATGTCCATACGTTTATTAACCCACAAAAGTCCCATAACAAATAAAGGAAGCTAACAAATCAACCCGATAATGGACAGTGGAGGTATTATATAAAGACAGACGATTTCCGTATCCATTTCAAAATTTCCTTAACGGTAGTTTTTTTGCTCGGATAAAAGGAAAATTTATTACCACATTGTTATGGACGGGGGAAACAATAGTTGACGATTCAATGCCGTAAAAATACACTGACATTTTACTGGGCCTTCCTTATCATCTAACTTTGTGGTCTAAATCCCCCATTTTACAACCCTTTTAGTAAAATTATATTCTTACAACGGTGCATTATATCCAGCGTTAAAGTGGAATCAAAATAGATACACAGCTTTGTTCATAATGTATTATTTAGTATGGTCCTTTACAAAATTGCATCATAATACCGAACGTTAGTATCGAGAATGATATTAGCATATGAGCTTAAACAAGCACTGATATAATTTTCAATGTTTTCGATGACAGAACTAACAGATTGTCTTTTAGAGTGCTTCATTTAACAATGAATGGATTCTACAAGCTGTAATGCAGAATTAAAAGGGACACTTGTTGGTTCTAATATAGTCTCTTGGCTTATACTCGTAATTTGCATTCCGTTCAAAGGATAGGCGTTGCTACTTCGTTAGGTGATTTGTTTTACTTGTGTTAATAATTCAGAAAGTGTAATTTTCTACATAGCACAATTTCATTCATAAATAATACAACAAAACAAAACTTTAATGCAATAACTCGTTTTGATATTTCTAAATCATGTTTATTACTTGGCGTTTCTTTATAATCAAGCAAGTAGAAAATTAACAGCGAAAACAAAGTTGGCAGTATTTTGTGCTGTTGCTTCCGTGCTAACAATAACTAATGTTAAAGCTTCAGCGAAACCAGTATTAAATTGAACTTTCCAAAGAAAACAGTTAAACTGTAATATATTTGAAACAAAGTTACCATTGCTTAATATAATGTACACATTTCAGCACAATACGTTGTGGAAGTTTATACATATACCTACATTCGAAAACTAAATCATTTTTAAAATGAACAAAATTTAATGAATATATAAATAAACATGAACAATTTATTTATTTCTTTCTCTAAAGATGTTAGTAAATCATTTAAAAGTCGAAGATTTACCTTAAGCGAAATAAAATTGCCACCATTACGGTAAGAAATAGTACATTTTCGTGGCTTTCAATGTTGACTCGAGGTGTTTGCGTCGCTTAAACTACATTGAAAAAATAGGTCAGTGAAATAAATTTCATTGATATATTTTATGAAACGATCAAATAGAAAATCGCTGGAATGCATAATGATGTTCCGTGCGGAGGATGTTTCGAAGCATTGACTGTATTTTACTCTTGATGCGTTCGTTCATTGAAACCACCCTCATAGGATGATCTTCCAACAATGGAAGTTCGCTGTCGACGCGGATTCTAAGCAGCACAATAGCATGAGCGAATGAAGTCTTGTTGTTACTAATTAATTTGCTTTTTCATCGCAAGCGAGTGAACAGTGAAAATAACTGAATGCCTTACGAAAGCGGTAATTGCATTGGATGTATTTTCGAAAGGACATCCTTGGCTTAGAAAAATCCTTTCGACGTAAAACGCTATTTCTTTTTACGTTTTATTGAGTGATAGGTGCTCTAAAAGATAAGAAGTTTAGAACTTTTCTCGTTTTTATCGGAAAAACTATTGAAAACGAGCACTTAGTCTTCCTATAATGGTAACTTCTTCTTGATAAGGTTCTTTGGTTATCTATGTCGAATAGATTGTATTAAAAGCAAACATATCTTTCTAAGTTTTATAACAATAAAAAGTAATTTCAGCAACGAAATAAATATTTTTTGTTACATTATACTATATAAGTAATTAAATATTTTAACTTATAATAATAGTTTATAAAGTTAACCGACGTAATCGTTTTAAATATAAAGTGCTCGGTTCCTGGTTCGTGAATGAAATAATTATCCATTGTACGAGAGATTTAATGTTCAAAATCTTTAGATAGACTTTAGGGTTTTTAATTTAATGTGAACCATTAGTATTTGTCGTAATGCAGCAGAATGGAAATGAAATAATGCAATGTCTTAAAGCATTGGGCTGTAACTATCTTTCTGTAATAAAGGAAATGTATTTTTAAGTCGACGCCGTCTCGTCTTCGCCCGAGTTCGCTCAATTAAGTGTGAATCTGATGACGCACTACAAAAACTAATTAATAAGTTGAGTGCTTATAAGAGCAGTGTGTTTATGCTCAGTTGTGAATTAGTAGTTTCAATTTATTGAGAACCAATTAGATAAGAGGTACATTGTGAGGGTATGCGACTGTTTTTATTCAAGCTCTTCGCTAATTAAAACGAGACAGACAGACATTCAAAGCGATTACTATATTCCCATTTGTATACACTTGTATATATTTCCAGGTGATATAAATATTGTCTAGGTATTCATGTTGTGTTTGTAATTTTAATGGTGATGAACTATAGAATATAAACGATAATTTTGTACTCTTCGTGTGTAATTTATTTTAAAAGATTGTTATGTACAAATTATGTCAAATATCATATCATATGTTTATGTATAGAGAATGTTAATTAAGTTGGAAGCAAATACAGACTGTCAAAGAGCAAATACGTTTAATTAATAGCAAGACCGTGTCTTAGAATTAACAGGATCTTGTCATTTGCAAATAGAGATGCTTCAGGGCTATTTAACAGGCGGCTGTAAACGACCCACTTTTGACACTAATTCAAAATATTAAAATATTTAATTTTGACATAATTATATGTTTATTTATATCTACAATTTTATGTTATAATATTAATATTATTTAGAAATAGTTAAAGCAGATTAAAAGTCGTACAAATTGGTATGTCGTTCTTCTACTTCACGATATTGTCTTATAGCGTGACTTTGCTTGTTTTCATGTAACAAATAACGTACTTATTATAGTTACTTCGCCAATATTCTTTGAAAGGTAATGGCAAGGTACCGGCACAGTTAAAAGAAGGATTTCGATTAGAATCTAAAACCTTCTCAGTAATTTGTATTATTATATTGTTTTTGTTGTATTTTATAGAGAAATAAATATATAATATATATGATTATATTATAATTAACAGATGTATTACAAAAACATTATCTAGTAAGTGTTCTTTTGAAGGTGTATCATATCATGCCCTTACTCGTGTTTAATTTGTTCAACGAAAAAGCTTTAGAGAAATGTTTCAGTTGCTCAAATTCTCGGGAATTCCATTACAAAGCTGCTTCGACATAAACGCCGTTTAGTCTACACGGTCAAAGACTTTAAAAGTCGAAGTATTGGTTGCTTTTCAGGGAATCGTCATGAGCACGAATAGTTGCCGGTTCATAATGATTTGCGGAATAGAGACTGTCCATGATATTGCAGAGTCCCTACTCTTTATATATATATACGGACAATTGTTTTAGTTTTGAGTTTATTATAATATATACAGGAACTCCGTCTTTCGTGTAGGAGGAAATTTCGTTCCATTAAGTGTGCAATTCACATTTTACGCCAATAAATAAATGCTAAATAAAATTAACGTCTAGGCAAAATATTTTTATTTAATCGTTGTTTATCTAAACATAATGTCACGAATTGATTTTTAAAACTACGAGATGACAATCAGTGTATTTTGAAAGTCAAGTTGAAGATTCTATACTAGATAGGAAGATTTTTTTATGCAACTTCCGATTGGAAGGCCGTCTAGAGGTCTTATAGTTGCCAAGAGTAAAATTGCAGATAGCACTCAAAGATTGTGGTCATGCTTAAAATGGTAATCGCTTGCGCTAGAATTTGGATTTTGTAATTTTAAAGTATCATTTATTTTTTATTTTTTCTACTTCTAATATAAATAATTGTAATTTAAATCAAATTAATGAATACTTTATCAAGATAAAAAGGTAACATGCCTAGTTTAGCAAATCAATAACCTGTTCCATAACTTTATACAAAACATAAATTCTTTTTCCTAATTATAAATCGATAGAATTAATGTGTTGTTGGAACTTAACAGATTTTTTAACTATTTTAAATCAGATATTGAAAAACTCGATACCTGATATACTGCATTTGAAGTACCGATACGAATTGAACATCAAATAGGTAACATTTGCAAAAAGTACTTTTTGTAGTAATATACAATACTATCTTAATTTATACCTCTAAAAAAATGACTTTTTAATTTTGCAACCTTAAATACCGCACCTGCTTAAAACTCAGACATTAGTATCCAAATCTGGTTTGTACCATTCTATATTCTGCTCTAATAAGAAGTACCAAGAAGGCAGACAGGTAGACGGTAGTTCTGACTTGGAGCCAATAAATCACGCAACTACTCGGTATTGCGGAACCGTCCGATACTCTGATTAATGTACCAGATTTGACCGCATTGAAAGGATTTATTGTTACTAAATACTACAGGCACTATTATCTAAGGATATATATTTTTATATCCCAATATAAATTTCTTATCACTCCAAACTTTTAATATGCGTAATATTAAAAAAATTCAAAAAAAACATTCATACAGAGCTCCCCCTTTTCTAATACGACAAAGGAAAACTTTTTCAACTCTAGCGACTGAAAAATATAACCCACTTATGTTTAATCTCTTGAAAATGCTGAAGGAAACATTTGTAAATAAAATTCTTTGCTTAAACAAATTTGTTTTGAATGAATATAGAAATATTAAGATGAAGGTGGAAACTTCGAATGCCTTTATATAATTTCTTAAAACAATTCAATTAAATTACTTGTATTTTTTCTCATCTGAGATTGAAATGACATAAATAATTTATTACTAATATTGTTTAAAAATAAACAATAAATTAATTGTTTATGTAACAATTACAAAATAATAATATACTTCTAAGTAATAGAAATATATTTTTGACAATTTGATGTCATATTTGTGACAATCATGCACTTTTAACATCCACAAAAATAAATTAATAAAACAGAATATAATTTTCACAAATTCATTGATTAAACATTAAAAGATTTATTATCACAAGATATCGTAGTTTCATAAAATTATTTTTTCTGTAATGAAAAGTACTTACTGTTATACAAATTAATTATTTGTATGAACAGTCAGTAGGTTAATAAATAACTGCTAGTGAAAGTATGTTAACTCTTAAATAACATACATACGGTTATCGTTAATTGTTATTAACATCAATTAAAACAAAACCAAAATCCATAAATTATTTTATATTTTTATTCCCATGCGTATTTTAATGTATGCTATGAACATGGCTTCGTTCGCTGAAAATATGTTTTTTAAAATAAAAATTGTCCCTTATAACTTAGTTATTAATCAGTAAAAGTCCTATTACAATAGTTGTTTCATAGATTAGATGCCTCGAACAGACAGACTGGACGGTAGTACTACACTAGTAGTACACTTTCATATGCATTTAGAATTAAAAACAGACACTTCAATTATATCTATAGATATTGTTCAAACGTGCTTCACTTCAATGTGGAGTTCTTACAATTCAAGTTCGTTAAAAAAATGATTATTCTTTTATATTTTATGTCAGTTTAATTTTATATTAGTTTTCACGTCAGTGGGATGAGTCTGACACAAATTGACTATAAGTATAAATAATATAATATATGTACTTTTCTTTTAACTCTGTTCCTTTCGATTTATTTATATGAATCTAACCAAATTCTTTAACATATGATTGAAAAAATCCCCAAATTGTCTTACAATTATTATAAAAGTCTTTTTTACGTCAATAATTTAAACTTTATTATAGTGACAGCACAATGAGTGTACGAAAGGTCAGTGCTTTGAGTGTCACAATATAATTGCTCTAATTAAGACTCGTTAAACCGTCACACTTGTTTGCCATCTGCTGAAGTGAACATAAAACTTCTATTAGGGCCATTCACGACCACTGATTAATTGAAATAAATTTCCTAATGATAAATATCTGCTAGATGAGCTCGGTGGATAACTTATATGGAATTTCTACGAACTCTTGGTCATTATATAGATTACATTAATGTGACTTCATATGATAAATTGTCTTATATATTTATATATTATTATTTTTTATAAAAAAACAATAAGCTACTTTATATTCTAAGAAACGCTCAACCTTATCTCACTTATTTGTATAATAAAATAATGATTAAATAATATTTAAAATTAAACGCTAGATGGAGCTTGGTTTGAATGAGAGTTCCGCCATTTTTAGACGATGGCTTAGGAAAGTTTCGTCTTTGTCATGCAAGAAGTAAGACTGGGTCTTTCCTCTCCTTGAGAAAGAATAACGCTTTGATCTCAGTACAACAATACTGCTTATTTCCTTTTATTTTGTTATTCTTTAGGACTTAAGATAGATTGAAATGTCATATATAAGAAAGATATACTTTAAGGATTAAGAGTTTGTTATTTTAAATATATATATATATATATATATATATATATATATATATATATATATATATATATATATATATATAATAACAAAAAAAAAATCTTCAATAATTATTTTTTGTATTATAATTCTTTCATACAGTTCAGTTTTTTTTTTAAATAGTGCATTTAACATCGTCATTCTGATTGGATTATGGCAAATGCATTTTTGATTTAAATATTCTTATCAAATTGGAGCACATACAATAAAATTCAGCACAATTTTTTATTAATTGAAATGTGTATAATCAAATTAATTATGTACACACATGTCAAGGCTTTATGAAAGACAAAGCATAATATTATACGTTGTTGGAATTCTTAAAAATTGTAATGATAATTTCACCCCTGCATCGGGACGGACGGTATGCTTTGAACGTTATACAACAGACGTTTTAAATAACAGAGTGGTTAAGGATTGTTTAAATTTACTATACAATAATATTCCTTTAATCCTGACACGAGAAGTTCGCTGAAGCGAATGTATGAATGCGCTCTGAAAATTTAGAATTGAAGAATCCTTTCTGTATTTGATAGCAAATTTATTGAGGAAGGTGAAAAGATAGGTAACCTCATTACTATCCTTGAAAGAAATATTAGAAAATACCTTTTAAAAAGATATATCAAAGTATTTCAAGAGCTTTCTAAAATAAAGTGATGTTTCCTTAACGCATTTTATCAGTAAATCTGTATAAAACATAATTCATAATAGATAAAGAACTGATCACCCATTTATATATTCAATGCGGACAAAGTCACGGGAATATATTAGTGTCTTTTGCGTAATATTAATAAATTACCTCCAACTAATAAAATTTTTACATAATTATAAAGTTGAACATAAAAAAATAAAAGTAATTACATAGCAAAATGGTTTTTCTTAATATGATTGAAGAATACACTTATAATTGTTGGAAGTATGATATGATTATGATAAGAGTTTCAAAATAACAAAAGGTCACCAAGGGTTATAATAATAATATATAATAATACAGTATGTTATTATTATATATTTAAATGGAAAAATATATGAGTAATGTTAGCAGATATATAATAGGCCAGTAGGTAATTAGATCGCAAGTGGTTCTGCCTTTTGTTTGTACGTTACAAAATTCATTGTTTAAATATGACTAATTGATGTAATAGTAACCGGATTAATATATTATATTTTTATGTTAGATAATACAATATGTGACCTTAATTAGCAACTGAAAACTTTTTCTTATAAAAACTGTTCAGTGAGCGATCGTCGCAATTGATATCGTGGAAGCGAAGAGTTGTGATAAAAAATTAAACACACTGTATAATTTTGCGTTGACTTGATAATATTTAATTGTGAATATTAGTTATAATCAAATTGTCTTAGAGTTATTTTGGTGTATTTGTTAAAAATTGTGACAATGAAATCTATTTGTTTAGTTCTATCTTTATGTGTTTTGGGTGTTAGTTCAATGGCACTCAATGGACCGATTGTAACATGGTATCGCCCGTGTGGGATTGGTGTAGTTATTTTTGAAAAATTTACGTCGAATATTTGGCAGACGACTGTAAATCTTGATTTATATCATCATTTAGATCAAGTGAACATATATATCAATTTTGATCAGGAAATTCAGATTTTGGCGGTAAATATATATTTTTTTTACTTTTAAAGTGATCGTGGGACATCTTGTTATTGTTATGTATTGTTATGTTATGTTATATTGTTATTAATTTTTTTTATGTAAACTATTTTAATTAGATTTATGAACATATCTAATCAAAGATATGTTAGAAATAAAAATACTATAATATGATGCTTAGAAAAAAAAAACGGACCAGTATTTTAAAAAAAACTATTAAAGATTATAAGTGATTTAAGGCTGATTATAAGTGATAATGAGGCTTTGAAGCCCAACATTGACACCCCATAGTCCACGATCCAGGGTCAATTTTTACCATTTACTACTATGAAGTAAATTGAATAGTAATTTTAGCATCTTCATTTCCATAAGACTCCGAAATTTTTGATTGGCACAATTTTCGATTTTAACTAAAGGTAGCAGGTTTAAAATATTTTGATTTGACAATTCACCAAAAAATACTAGCAACTAGTTTTTTTTCGTTAAACCTCAATATAATCTCTAATTTATGCGAAAAAATATTTGTCCTACAATATGTATAGTTTAGTCAAAAAAATTCCTCCTTTTGATATGTTGATAATGAAATGAATCTGGATCTTGAACTATAAACCTGTCTCTACTGATTACAAAAACTACTATAAATTTTAAAATATTGCTCAACTATTTTTGCTTTACAGGTTTCAAAAAATACTACAGGCAATATAAGTAGAATTGGAAACGATTACACTTTTAATCTCTTTGGAACAATTCCTAGCCAATATACAATATATTTAAAAATAGTTAACGGGTCGAGCTCGGACATACCGAGGGTCTCAAAATTCCAGTTGAACAATATAGTGATGTGTGACGACATTATTAAGGTATTTAAATTTTTTTGCTTATTTAACAATTAGAAAAAAATCTTTAAAGTTAACACATTTACTGCCATGCGAAAGAAAGCTCACTTTCCCCAAACTCTGCCGTTTCACTGACTATTACCAAACACACGCTCGAGTCCGAGTGGAAGGCACAGCTATTATGGTTCTTACCTACTGGGATCCGAGTGATGAGCAGTGAATGTGCTCCTGGATGAAAGTTTTAAATTTCAGGATATTAGCAGTCGTTTTTATAAGACAGGGTTCGATATTGATATTTTTAAACGGTAGAAGAAATTTTAAAAAGCATTGCATGTTTATAATATAAATATTTTTTTCTTTTCCAGGATTCCGTTACAGTAGAATCCTTCAACATGACCAAAGAGAACGATGTCACCCATAATTATATGTGCGGACAGCGTTCTTTAGAAAGTGCTGAAATAAATGAAATTATGACAAACGCCAAGGCCGGTGATTGGCCGTGGCATGTCGCTATTCTTATAAGACGACCAAGAACAAATCTAGCCAATTATCAGTGTGGAGGAAGCGTAATTTCCAGAACTGCGATTCTCACAGGTAAGGACTTCCTTAATCAAGTATTTAATGAAGAATACAACGAGAAAATATACATTTCAAGTGAAAATCTTATGTGCATCTTTTATTCTTCCAGCTGGGCATTGTGTATTTAAAAGTGACAAATTAATTGAGACTAAACGACTCGTAGTTGAAGCTGGCTTAGTCGATCTTAGAAGTAAAAATGTAACAGGAAAGCAGATACGTAATGTATGTTTGTTTGTATTATTTTAAGAGTTTCTCATCTTATACAAACATTTCTAAAGTAAATGGTCCATGGATTTAATGTTAAAATCTAAACAGATGAACTCAATAGTCACTTTCAAAAGTATTTTTGTATTTTGCTATTTTGTAGTTAGTTGCATTCCTATATTTGTGCCAAGTTTTAACTTTAAATGTACTTATTCACTGTTTTTAAAATACATGTATGAAAATAGGACAAAAGTTTAATTTGTTTTAAGAACTGTTTGAACACGGGAAAGAAACAGTATTATATGAAATATAAGTACTTTTGTATAACCACTACCAAAGCTCTTACTGACATAATAAGTACTTATTAGAATAATTTTTGAATAAACAAACTTTCAAATAGGTGCAGTGGTAACACTAATAACTTTCAACATTTGAATTACAGGTTGAAAGAGTTATTTTGCATCCGGATTATAATATACTACGCGCTACCTCAGATCTTGCTGTTCTTATAGTTAAGAAACTAACGTATACTGAATATGTCCAACCAATTTGTCTTTGGGGTCCAATTTATGATAAGTCTACGCTCTTTGGACGGAGAGCAGTTGTAAGCATATATTATTACTTTTATTTTGATATAATATTTTCGAATTGATTTTAATTTTATCTTCTCCATATAGATGACAGGATTTGGAACAACAGAAAACGATGTACTTTCGAGTACTCTTAGATCCGTGTACACTTTGGTCCAGAATGACACAACTTGTCTCTCGTTTAACCCAAATTTATATACAAGTTTGCTTAATGAATTTACATTTTGTGCTGGTTTGGGTCCCCAATTTGGTACGTTTTCAAATCTTAACAAATATATTGTTTAATTTAATAACAAGTCCAAAGATCAAAACTGTTTGACGATCACATATTAAAGGCAATCTATAAAATTATTAATTATTAATTATAATTATTAATCTGGCAATTCCATATTAAATGTTTATGATTATTAAATTTTATTCAATTAATTATAATATCTAAACAATCATACCAAATTCTTAATATACTTGTTTTCCCACTCCTAAATTCTTACTCTTAACTGTTCCAGGTGTAAATCCACGAAACGGTGACAGCGGGGGTGGTCTAGCGTTATCCCAAGTCAGTGTTGATAATAGGGTTGTCTGGTTCCTAAGGGGTGTTTTGTCTAAATGTGGTCAACTGAGAGGTCAAAAATTCTGTGACCCCAAATTCTACGTCGTTTACACAGACGTCGCACCACACTATGGCTGGATCTATCATAATGCGGGATTTTTGCAATTATAATACTTAATCATTAATGATCCATTACTGAGTCATTAATGAATAAGAGAAGGGGTGATCACGAGTTAATGTAACATAAATCTTTAAATTTTAAATTTACAAACAATATTGTCACAATAGTTTAAGTTTCATTATCAAATAGTATTAAAATCTTGTCAAATATATTTTTTAGCAATAAATGTATATTATTTATCTCATTAACACACAAAATAATGTGTATTTTAATATAATATGGCATATGGTTTAGTTATCAATAAATTGACTTATATTAAACTTATATTATCTATATATAATTTGTATTAAAAACTATTTCGTAATATCCACAAATGAGAACGAGGATTTATTTTATGGCGTAGAAGGTTTCAGATTAAAAATTACTCCGGAGATCTTGTATTTTTTATTTTACTCTTATTTTAAATAAAATAAAAATAAAGTTTAGTCTAAAAGATAAAAGAATATGTATTAAATTACATATTCTTATGTTGTCTATCACAATACGGAACCCAAAATTCAATTTCATATTCATTTAAAACAGTCCGCAAGTTATTAGAAAAAATAATGTGTCTTCTTTATTTATTCTCTTGATTAAATTTCCATGTAGGTAACAGCGTAGGGCACAACGGTAAAGGGAACGTTTTTTATTTCAAAGAGTATATACACAGTGTAATCTTAACACAGAGTCCCTTATGCCTCGGGCGACCGATTATTACGAAAATTATTTCCATTTTCTGAACTCATTCAAAGGTTTTACAAAGTAATTTGTGTTTTACCCTCTTTAATCGAGATACTTTAAACTGCACGTGTCATTTTTAATTAGTTATAATAAATGATTAGAATTAAATGTCCACTTGGCTATGCTATTTTTGGTAATATTTTTAAGAATTTTTAAGTAAATAAGGCTTTTTATTAAAGTTATGTAACATAAAAATTAAGAAGATTTTCGATGTGAATAGAATAATAAATTAAAATAGTATATATTTTTTTAATTTAATGTTAAAAGTTATTATTTTTTTTAATTATATTATTTTCTTTCACCAAAAATTACTCTTGATAGGATATTATATATATATATATATATATATATATATATATATATATATATATATATATATATATATATATATATATATATATATATATATATTCCTGTGGGTACACCAGTGTCACAGGTGTAAACCGACTGTAATATTTTTATGAATATATTAACTGTTGTCCGTAACATTGTTTGTATAATTACGGGACACGTTTGAACGACCATAACTACTGATCGAATCCGAGCGAAAAAGCATTATTCAAATTTTTATTCATTTTTTAAGGCTCGCTGTAATACTGGTTGTATAAGTGTATGGTTTTATAGGTTATAAATAAAATAAAGAAAGATTTTCTGATCATATCAGACTCGTACCTACGTTATGCGAAAAGGAATTAAAAAGTAAGGAAAGGAATTAGTAGAAATGTGCGCGATCAAAAAGTAGGAACGCCATTTTTAAGTTACGAGGTAACTAACAAATTCACCAACGAAATATATTAAGAGATAATTTCTATAATAAGCTGTTTTATACAGTACACTGATCGGATTAACAAATTAAAATTATTTAAAGTTAATACTGTTCGAGGACACTTTTATTAAAATTTTACGTAATTATGCAGACCCGGGGTGACATGGCGCTCCTGTAATAACCCTCACAGCTCGCCGTCTTCTTTATTATAGAAATATTCAATAACTTAAGATTTTCATTATTAAAATATTATTCTATGACTCGATCAATATAAAATTTATTAAATATTTAACAGTGCTTCTTAAACTATAAAATAAAGGACAATTTTATATTAAGACACATTTCTGAGATTTATGTTGTCATAATGTACAAGAGACAATATTAAAGATAATGTTATCTTTGTTAAAAAGTATTTTAGTCTATTTAGAACTTATTCTAAGTAAGTGTAGATTAAAATTTCATTTATAAATTTCTCAAAAACTACATTGGATATTGGTTAAACATACATACATAGGTACCATACAGAACGTGTGGTATCATAAACCAAGCAATTGTAAGCTAACGAAGCGTAGTATTGTCATAGTGCGTGACCGTGCATTTAATTTGTTCCACAAACGATTTAACATTTCATTTGACACCTTTCATTTGTGCACTTGACTTAGACTAACAATGATTCCTATAGATTGTTACAATTATCTACTTAGATTTTTTTAGTAACAATTTTAAGATATCACTATTCTGTAGTTGTAATGATAATAACTCATTCAAACGCTCCTGTTTCAATTCCCAATTTTGTTAATTGTTCGTGAGTCCTGACGTTAGTGTTGCCTGAAACCTCTTATTAAGTATATATTTATATATAAATAATGTGTATTATAATTCTTGTTTGTATTACTTTATAATATCAATTTTTCTTTGGTTCAAATTAAATTCTATACTGAAACAAAGGTCACAGAAACAAAGGTCACAAATATACGTATCAATAAAATTTAAATGTCTGTTTGTATTTCCAAATTAACAGCTTTTCACTACATGCATATGAAAGTATTACATAAAAAAACGGCTGGGCCAATTATAATAGGACTTCCAGTGGCGGATAGCTCATATTATAAGGAATAACTTAGGATACTTTTATAATAAAAAACATATTCAGCACGAATGAAATCGTAAAATAAAATAAGTATATATTGTATTTTATTTATTCTAGCAATCAACTGAAATGATCACTTACACTCCTTCAGAAATGAATCAACAGACTGTTCTCTGTAAATTTAGTGTATGATCACATTTATCGAAGAGAAAATTACTTTTATTGTCTCCCTCACCATATATGTTTCAAACAAAATAGGAACTTATGTTTTAACACCTAAAGCCTTCATTTAATAAAATTTCAAACGGCAATTTATTTAAGGGCTAACGTAAAAATAAGGATATTCTGTAATAGAAAAGCGATTGATTTTAGAATAATGACTATCAGTTAATCGAACGGTGTAATTTCGCAGGGCGCTGAAGTATTTCACAATTCTTTCTCGAACAATATGGCTTCTTAAAAGATATTTAGTAACGTCTGGGCGAACATTACAGTCTAGAAAATATTAAATAAAATATTTGAAATATATTCTTATTCTTATATGATACTAAAATGGTATATTATATCTATACATATAAATAAAATTGAAGTGTATGTTTGTAATTTCTTATGTTATAAGGAGTAACTTAGGCTGATGTTATTTAAAAAAATATATTCCGCAATCGAAGTCGTGGGCACAGCTAGTGTTATATATATATATATAATGTTCAATGTTGCGTAAATTATTTACCTCTAGAGTTTATCAATTTATTTTAACATATTAAAGTTATATAGTTAATTTTATATTAAAAATATTTTTCTATAATCTATCCGATTAACTTAAATTTTACATAGCTACTTCTTTTGTGATGTAGACGTTCACTAAGAACGGATTTGACGGAATTCCTATCACAACGGATTTCAACTTTTTGCATTTTGCCAAGTTTTAAACCTGTAGGAGCTATACACTTAACGCGGGGGTAAGAGTTACTATAGCAACGGTTACGATGACAACGGATAATATGACAAAGGTTACCATATCAACTTAAGTTCACATGCAAATTAATAGTGTGCCCAGCGAAGCGGGAGGCAATAATCTAGTAACTTATGCTAAACAAGTTATAGGAATTAGAAAATTGAAATATAAATAATGATTTAGTTATCGACAACAATCCATCATGTGTGGAATAGAAATTATAATTTTTATATTTATAAATTTAAAGTTATTTAACGTGTCATGTATTTATCAAATAAACTAGATGGCGTGACATTTTTAAATGTTATCATGATGTCACGCTTGAACAAGCAACACCTGGCGTATACATTAATGTCACAGCTGAAATAGATAATCAACAAGTAAATATATATATATATATATAATTATATATGTATGTGTGTGTTAACATTAATAATACATTACAATGTGTGTGTATCTCTATTTTAGTGTAATTGTATCAACTTCTTGAAAGAGATTCGATCAATATTGTGTCATTATTATTTTTTGTATCAATGTGAGTTTCTTTTACGTTGGATAAAGGTTATCTGTTTATTATTATATCAAAATTAAGGATTTAATTTATATTATTGTCCAAATATAATCACTTTTAGGGTTTGCATTTTTGTTTAGTTATGTGCATTCTCTTTTTATTGTAGATATTGATGTCAAAATGTTTATGTTTATTATTTTATGTTGTATAATACAACATAAAACATACGTGATTTATATGTATATATGTCTGATTGCACATATATATATATATGTGCAATCATATAATATAATTATATATATATATATATATATATATATATATATAATTAAGGGGGAAGACAAGTGACCAGCAAATAAACCTTGATTTATTGTTATTGTTCTTACTTATTAATTTACTTATGCATTCAAATATTTTCTTAACAATATATTTAAACGCATGTTTATATTTATATTTTATTCATTTTGCCATGAACCATATTTATTAAAATAATGGATTTTACTTTAAACATGTGAATGCAGCGCTTCTTTTAATTAGTTAAGATTGAAACTAATATAAATTTAAATTTATATAATTTTATAATACAACAATAATTTTAAAATCTTCTCCAATACTCTGTATTGTGCTTATAAAACAACACTTTTGGTACAAAAATTGAGAAAAATAATCTTAAAATCATTTTTTTTTATCTTCCAATTAACGTATGTTATTAAAAAAAATAAAAAAAATGCCAAATCAAAATCTAAAAAACGAATCAAAGACATTTTATTCAGACACATGAAATATAGCGTTAACAAGAGAACATTTTATTATTGTCAAAGTATTTGTACCCGTTTGTTTGATGTGCCAGCGTTCTGGAGGCATTCTGGGCACGTACACTTATAATCATGTTCAAGTCTCCCAATGTTTGATAAAGCATCGTGTTCCGCGAAAAATACTGCTTTCTCACCAACTAATACAGTTCGTTGTTTTAGTGAAGTATTCGTTATATATGTATGATTATAATGTTAGTTAAACAATAGCTTATTTAAATTCGTTAAATTAATTATACAAATTAGTCATGGCACCTCTTAATAATGAATTATTTTCCAGTCCGTCGGTCACGGAAGTCTACCGTATGAAATCAAATTAATTGTTCCATACAAAATTTCGTTACTCAAGGAAGTGTTTAGTGTTTGAAGCATGATTTCTTATTGTTTTATTTTTTATCTTTGTTATATTATATGTAAATATCACAATATCTATTAAAACTATTTTATTAATCTGTACCAATGCCGCTAAGCAACGTACTCTTGGGTAAGCCTTTTGAAGTCAAATATTTGTTCTAGCACGGACTAGTTAGACAACGAAGCGTGCGATTTGCTAGGATTTAGTCGAAAATTGCCCAAATGAAAGCTCAATGAACGTGTCACGGCGAGTCGCTGGGCACATTTCTCTACATCCCGGATTGTCCGCATTGCCGTACGTACTAGTGACGTGTTCATACAATATCGATAAAGATCACTGATATCTCGAAACATTCGTAACATTTACTTAAAACTTACCTAACTTACATCTTAATATAAAGTTAACATAATGATACATTATCAATCAATAGTCAATACTTCTTAAGAAAAAGTTTAAATTTCAAATATTCTATTAATATTATTTCTATTAAAACATAATCTTACTTAGTTATTATTTCTAAATAATATCTTATCTTAACATATAAGTATTATTGCCCTTCCAGGCCATCACTACTCTGACCCCTGGGTTCACCTGTCACGTCATTGAGGATACAATCCAATTCGTGATTATGACACAGAAAAGTGACACTCCATGCATAAAAGTCTAACGTTGGCTTCGTGGAAACATTCCGTGGTTATTATTATACCAACGTTGTTTTCCTTTAGAATTTCTAGAATATAGATTTTGGATTACTATATGTAGGACTCTGTTCAAGATTGTGTAAGATGTTATGGGAAACAAGATCGTATTGAGACATATATGTATATATATAATATTTATTTATATATACTTATTTTGTGTCAAATTTAATTTAATTCGTTTATCTTCAATTCTCATTGTTAAAAATCTTATTACGTACAACGTTACATTAGTCTTAATTTTTTATACGTATCTAAATAAATTTTAATACTGTCATGCGTTAGTTTATTTTCTATCAAATATAAATTATTGTGTTCGAGCTGATTAATAATAATTATTTCTTTAATTTAATTATATGTGACCATTTCTTATTTTTATTTGTATAATCTATCAAAGATAGTTCGAATAGTAATTATTATTTTGAATATAATTTCTTAGTCATAATATGTTTTGTGATAACCACTTCGATATTTTATGAATTCATATTAAGTAATATAATGTAATATTTATATTATTATTATACGTGATGAGGTCTCGTATATATTACGTTGAGGATTACTACAATAAAATGATACATGAAATTAATATAGAGATAAGATCCAGCTTAAATAATATACTTACTCTACGTCGTACACTTTGTGCTATAAAAGGGGTACGAAGCAGGGGTTTTTTTTGTATGCATTAACGATTAGTAGTAATGTTAATTTGACATATTGATAAATAATATTGACTATAGTGAAAGCGCTCTTCAAAAAAGTATATGAGTATACAATAGTTGTTTACATATATTACAGTTTTCTACTAAACAAAATAGGATAATGACAATAGAAGTTTATTATAACTACTGCCATCTACCTGACAATGGGGGAACCGAAAGTTGGAAAGAAAAAAGCTTTTAACCGTTAAGTGGAATCGCATAAAGCCTACGAGGTCCAATCGACCCAAATAGACACAAAAATAGTGAAAAGGCCCAGTAGGTCATTATTAGTTTGGTACCCCAACGAAAGTGTCAGCACGCTAGACGACGGACATTTGTCCACATCCTTAGGGTACCAGTGATTTTGGGAGGAATATATTATCTTCATTCCCGAGAAATCAAGTAGACAAATTGTTTCATTCTGATTCAGGGAATGTAGGCAGTGAACAAAGATGTGAAGGAATGGGTGGGATATATTACAATTAAAAATTTATAAAACATTTATTTTAATAATATAATAGCAATTATTTATGAGAAGATTAATGATAATACTAATACATAGGCTACGCTCCGCTATCTCTTATTTAAACGTTATATAAGTATTATATAAAATACCTGTAAAAATATAGAATAAAAATAAAATTTCTTGATATCAGGCCTAAGAGGTGGTTTAGGAGAGTTTAAAAATCTTCTCGGCGGCCGACTCGACGCAATCTTTTGGGCCATTTAATCCTTCACGCTCACCGCGTATGGAAATTGGACGTAAAACGAAATATCGTAGTCCGGAATAGTTCCTTTATAAGATTTGTTGTGTCATTTGAGAAGCGCTGGAACGGTTACGACACGTCGTGCGAAACTCACTGACCCTACTTTACGTACTTATTTTGCATTTTTGTATCGTGTTCTATATATTTTATATATATATATATATATATATATATATATATATATATATATATATATATATATATGTATATTTAATTTTCCCAAAAGATAGTTTTTGTATAAATATATATTGCTTTGTTATTGTATTAATTGAGCTGTAAATTAATTTATCGTGTTTTTTACCAAATCACTAATTTTAGGAACTTGAATACTTGTATTTAAAGTAATCTCTGTAATCATTTCTATTTAATCTTCATGAGATATTTATAAGTCATCAATTCAAAATTGATCTGTTTATCAGAAAAAACAAAATCTGATGCTGATAATAAATTAAACTGCTATTGCAGTTAGTATTAAAATAACTCGACAACCACTAAAACAGTATTTACTGCAAAACCCGGACAGTCCTCTGTTTTGGTTGTCAGTTACTATTTGACATAAATCTTTTTTTATTTTCGTTTCAGCAAATATTTAAATGTATATGTGTATATAAATTAAACTTTTTGTTTTAATATTATTTTATTTACTTTAATAAAATGAAGGCTTAATTTCAACTTTGATCTGACAGTTATTTACACAAATTTGATAATTATTACTGACACAATTTCTTGATAATTAGTATGTCATATTAAAATTATGTATTATGCGGAAATTGCATAAAAAAATATTTCAAATGTCTTATTTAATATTCATATTAAACAAATGTATCAGATAACAGCTAGGTTTCTTATATCATATATGGGACCTTCAAACCGTAAAAAATATAAGGTACTGTCGCATACGAAATGACAATAAAACACATTTAATATGGTTGTATTTTAGTTTGTCACCTGTTACATTTTAAAATGATTTAATGGTACAAATTATTCGTAAAAGCGTCAATTCATGAATTGTTGCATTAAGCTCTTAATGGACAAAATTCAATGCGGTAAATTTCAGCAGTACATAATTAACGAAACAATATTTTGCGGACACAATGCGATTTTGGAATTTCGTTTCTAATATAATTTCATGGATCGTGCCATCAATATATTAATATTATGTATATAAATCTATATATATATAAATAAAATTAAATTGTCTGTTTGTAATTCAAAATTAACATCTTTTTACTAAATTCATACGAAACTATAAACAGTAATTATATAAAAAAAACAATTTCAACATATTTCTCTGTCTGTTTGTGTATTCCGGCTAATCTCTGAATTCTAAACTGAATTTGACAGAATCTTCAATGGCGGATAGATGTAATAATGAGTAACGTAGGATACTTTTATTTTAAAAACATTCCCTAAGCGACCAAAGTCATGGGCACAGCTAGTATAAAATATAAATATAAATTAAATTTCACTCGTGGAAGTTGTTATTCAAAGAGCTTTTGCTTCTTATGTGTATTGATCGAAATTAAAGGGAATGTTGTACATGAATGTGAAAGACTTGAAACATGTTAATATATTTAATTAGGATAACTTTATTGTCTGTAGATCCGTTTAAAGACACACGGGTGTATGTGTAGAAAATAATATTTTTATTTCTTCACTACAAGAATATCTTGAGAGTTTAATAAAACTAAGTTTTTAAGTAAAATTAATTTGCTTATTAATAAACTTGTTTTGAAGTTATGATTTATTTATTTATTTGTAACTTTTCACTTTAAGTCAGTAGGTACCAGTGCCTCGTGTACGTCAAATGGAAATGTCAGGAGGACCTAATTTCATACCATACTTATCGATATACACCCGCCTGTAAAAACCTTTTTAGAATTAGGCCTACGAGGGTCCCAAGTCCCGAGAAGAACCACACATCAAACTCAAACGAGTATTAACACATTAATGTTAGGTTAGGTTTACTTTAATTACCAGTTTAATTTTTAATAATTTTATTTCAATGCCAAAACTGCGACACAGTATACTATCAGAATGAAGTATTTTAAATAATATGCAAAACTATGTTCAATATTGCCGAATAAAAAAATATATTGCAATATTCTGCTTCCACGGGTGAGTGATAAAAACAATGGTTGGTCAAATAAAGTGTTGTGTTGATACACCAACATGTATTGTAAAATTTAATACATATCTATCGAATGTATAATTTTCCTGCATAAATAATATATTTGTTAGTACCTTGACTAAATTTATTTAACTTATTTTTCTTTTTGTTTTCAAACTTTTAATTTCTATAATAATAGTAATAGTTAAATAATAAATACATTTAAATAATATTTATATTGTAAAAAAACTACACGGACAGAACTCGACTCTGCGACCTCTAGAAAATCTCTTATGCAATTGAGCAAGAATGTCGCTACACATCTATATATAATCTTTCACATCGTCTTTCCGTGCTGATAAATTGTTCATTCTATATTCATTTAAAATTTTAATATGTTAACATTGTTTAATTTCATTCTTTATAACAATTACAATGAATCAAATAATCTTATAATCAACCCATTAAGAAAATGCATATGAAAATTCAGGTTAGATGATAGATTTAGCTGAAAATCTCACAAAGTAACCTAAAAGGAGCTTGAAGTGTCAGTGTTAGTTTGCGATGCGGAGGATTCTTTCCAAGAGGACTTGAAACGTGACCAGCCATATCTCTCCTCTAGCTAACTATGTATGAGGACTCTACCTCTGAGTTTTCTTCCATTTTTACATTGTATTTTATGTTTTAGGATTATATTTGAATTTAAAATTGGTAATGTTGATTTAAAATAGTTTATTTTTGTTAAATTTACTTTTCATTGTATAAATATTTATTTATTTGTGTCTGATGTAAAGGTATAAAAGAGAGCTTCCATTTCAAAGGTCCAAAGTTAATACAGATATTCTTTCTAACAGCATTTCGTTTATCTCGTCCTTATTTAATAAAAAGAAAACAATACTTTTTTGGGGAAAAATGGATTTATGTAACTCACTAGACGCGTTGTACAAGTTTGATGAAATTTAGTATTAATGTTAAAAAATATTTTAATAAAAGTTTCAAGTTTTCATAATCTTTTAAATAAAGTGAAATGTTTTCAGGGAAGTTTGTGCTTCATATAGAACCAGTTGCTCTAGTTCTACTGTCCCAAATAAGTTGGGTCTTGTTCAAGTAGTTTAAATAGGAAGCAGTAAATAAAAGTATAGTAAATAATATTTAACTATAACCTAGTTTGTAAAACTTAAAATTGCGTTGTGAAGTGTACAAAAGGTGTAACTTCTTATAATGGGTTTCAAGTACATATAAAACTTTTATAATTCACATTAAGCTGACCGACAAAACTTTTAGTGTTTTATATTATTTAAAATATTTGTTAAATTTCTCTAATATGTCAAAATGTTTATGTAATTTAACAACACTGTTATAAGTTCCAGTTTTTCGATCCGTTTGATTTATTATATAAATGGTAGATAAAAAACTTCTATTATAAATCTTCGATATATTTTTAAGACTAGTGTATTGACAAAACTGTTCTTTATATTTATATAATGTTGGTATCAACTGATAATAAAACGATTGTGCTACAAAATGTCAAAAAGCAAAAGCACGTAGTCAGGGACGGGGTCCGCGGCTTGTGAAGGAAGGAGGGAGAGAGGGGTAAAAGGGGAGCTTGGTCGCCAGTTTCTCGCCGACAGCCGCGCCGCGAGCACGCCTTGTGATGCGACTCGCGTTTTGACGCGACATGGCCTCGTCGACGACCGGCAACATCGTAGTCGAGTGGTTGCGTTCGCTCCACCTGGGCCAATACGCGGAGAGTTTCTTAGATAACGGATATGATGATTTGGAAATATGCAAACAGGTCGGGGAACCAGACCTGGATGCTATCGGTGTCCTTAATCCAACACACCGCCAAAGACTGCTGCACTCTGTAAGAATTCTTAGAGAAGAAGGTGCAGCGGCTGTTTACTTTACTTTAGAGGAAGCTGCTGCTGCTCGAGATTCTTGTAGATGTGAGGAAGAAACTCGAAAAGAACAAGCAACAGTTTCCATAGAGCCTGCGAAGTATGTTGACGAATATGAGGAAGGCAAAGCTGAGTTGGTTAAAATACCGCGAATTCAACTGAAGCGTCTGCTTCGTGAACGCCTGGCACAGGACGGGATCCGTCTCAGCCTGCAGCCATATTCAACAACGGTCAGTGTTTATTATTAGTGGCAAAGGCATTGCTTCTTAGCGGTTAAAGCCTGTGATATGTGAAAGTGATAAAAAATATTCACAGTGAAACATGTGCAATATAGTAAAAGTTTTATCTATGATGAGAGGCAACCGCGTAGAGGCATTGCCGGCGTCTTATTTCTTTTGATTGGTCTGTGTGTGGCATGGCATCTTGGCCGCTCCGGGCGGATCACTTCTCGGACGTGTTGCTATAAAGTTTCTTGCGTGCGTGATTTCCCTGGAGATGAGAAGTTTGCGCGCCTTCTCTGTCGTGAGAAGATTGTAATCGCATGCCTCCCGGCTCTAAATTGGGTTTTGCGATAAATCGAATAGCTTGTTTCAGTTTCTCAAAGTGGTAATTATAATTAGCAAGCATAAATGTTATCGGAAACTTTTTTTTTTATAAGGATATGCAAATTGTACCTAATAAAATTATTAGGTCCTGTATAAAGTCTTGATTCGCTTATTTCTTACATATTTATGAATTATTTGTATGTTACTTTAAAATAAATATAGGTAACTGCTCAACCAATATCCAACTTGCAAATACCAATAAATAAAAATATATATTTTGTAATACTTCTGTAGATTCATATCCCATATATCTATAAAATTCGAGTGAAATATTTCATATCTACGTTTGTTTTGATGTATTGCAAAAAACAAGAAAACATTCAAAATTAGACACTTGACAAGTTTTTTTAATTGTATTTTAATTTATTTATTTAATATTAATTTGTTCTAAAGTACAAGATCGCATATACATGTATTATACCACATCGAGCGAAGCAGAACGTCGTGCGATAAAAATTTTTAAACTGCAAAACTTATAATGAAACAAAAATAAATAAATTTTAAAATAATCTTATAACTTTTCGCATTTAAAAGAATGAACATTGCAGTGGGAGCCGTTATTATGAAGAGTAATATTTTAATTAATTCACTAATAACATAAGAATTCGAAGCGAGGAGAATAATTAGATAATATTTAATTGAAATACTCACGCTGAATATGACTCAACTTCGAAGCGGTTTAGAAAATGCAAAAAATTAAAAATTCTTTTAATATTAAATCAGAATAATATAGAAATTATAAGTCATATTTACTTTGAAGCTTATCGTTTCATGTTATCGTTAATCAAATAAATGCTATGTATACACGCCACGTGTGTGTGTTCATAAGAATGTGACACAGCACTTCAAATGATAACAAATATTTTTATGTTATTAACAATATTAAAATATGAGAGGTTTTGCCTGCGGCTTTGCCTATAGGTAAGTGACATTGATGTCCTTTACAAACCAAAAAATTTGGAATTAACCAATTAATTTGGTTTGTAAATTCATAATAGAAGATCTATTTCTTTTAATATTTATTTTTATAGTAATGAATTATGTTAAGTTTAAATCATAAACTTTAAATATGTATTCAATTGTATAAAGGATATAAAAAAATCCATTTTAAAAGTGTAACCATTTGTTTAGAGTACCAGAAAACTAATTTTGCAGCAATTAGAAGTCAAGAGCATGAAAAAAAGTCTGTTATTATCCTATAGCCGGGACCCATTACTTCGTGGGTAACATGCAAAGCACTCAAGCAATCCCCCGCGTACTTCTTACTTTTTACTAGCGAACTTCTTTGTTTTGAGTTCAACACAATGCGCTGTTTCTAATAATTTTGCTCACTAGAACATGCTAATAGCGTACCGGAAAGTGGTGCGCATTTTACGTAACATAGATTTTGCAAGAAACTTCACATGGTCAGTTTAATAAACAAAAATTATATTTAAAAAGTAAAAACTGACTATAAATATGGAAGTCAAAGTTTCTAATTGAGCTCGATGTACAAGCAAACAAAAATGTTGGTAATAACGTTAATTGTAAAAACACCCACGTTATTAGAAAACATGTTGTCGTTAAATTTTAAGATTGCGTTTTAATCGCATGATACTAATTTGAAATGGAATTTCCTTTTTCAATTATGCGTTTTTATCATATACTATATCAAATCGTAAAGCGATGGGTCTACCGTAATTACCTTGATGATTTTTTACCGGTTTCAAGCTTCGTGTTTCGAAACCTGTTCAGAGCTTAAGGTTGAACACACAAGGTGTGTGGTGCATTGAAATGTGGTTTATTTTATAGGTATTTACGTCCTTCTATTTATTAGACGACTAATAATCTACAAGAATCTTATCTCGTAATCTGATATACAAAATGATTATAGATGATTACAATTTATTTAGATTCCATTTTTTATAAAAGTGATGATATTAATTAAAAACTTTTCCCTCCTTTCTTAATGTTTGATAATTGAGAAAGTTGGTTTCGTCACGCTATCCATATAAAATGCTCCATCCATCCATCGATCCATTAAAGTGTTTGTTTATTATATTCCATAAAAATCTTAAAAAACCCGGTTACCATACTCTTTCCGTATACCAAGCCAGAGCTTACCTGAGCATAATCCCTTACCGTTGGATGAAAATCAAACAATGGTCACTTTTAACAATTCATTCATAGTTTACCGGAACTGTTAACAAAAGCTCTGACAAATTCCATCGGCGTATCAATATCAGTTCCGACTATCAGTCCAATATTTATGTCCTGTTGAAGCCAATTGTATCCAGCATCTGTTCCTTTATTGGAAAATCATTTTACAATCGCACTTTCGCAATTAAATTTGGTGCAGTAACTGGTTGGGTATTATTTCATGCGATCGGATGCTATTATTTTAAAAATAGACAAATCATACGACAACAATTTTTTTTTTAACCAGAAGCATCATACTCCAAATTAATTGATATTATCACCGATACAATCCCTAGTTATGAATGATTTAAATTAAATAAATGATCAAATGAAATGGTAAATCTAACCCTTATATATTAGCATGATATTCATAACATAAAAGTATTTCCGCTGGTAATTTGTCTTATCATCTGTCATGTTAGATCTATTGTTCGGAATACGCGTACCAAGACGAATCGATTACCTCTCATTTGTCAAAATCTGTGTTATAGTTAGTCATTTTGAGATACGTGTACGAAAATAATATAAAAAAGACAAAATAAAGTGTAATGAAATAATGTATTATCATTATTAATTGTAATTATTTTTTTACTGTTGTCATTTAATGATATATTTTATAATGCGTTATCTCAAATATCGCATTATGATCTATCACTTCCTCCGTTGCTAATTCTGTAATAGAGGGGTTTGTGCGGATGTCACGGATTATATCTACGTTAACACCTCCTAATGGATGGAATTTCTATTTGACTGCACAAAATGATTGATAGTTTGGCGTTATAAATTGGGAAGGACAGTGAATCTATCAAACGTATTAAAAATCTTGAGGTATTGGTTAAATTTCAATTTAAATAAATCGCTAACATGTATCTTCTGATACAAATGGTATCCTAAAAGAACAAAACAATAATATATTCAACGCTTGGCTCGTTTCAATAAAGTTGTATGCAAATCAATGATTTCTTTGTGTATATGTTACAGTCGGACTGCAGGCTTCGATCAATAGCTATTTTTATTGAATTTACACACGCAGACTAGTTAAATGAATTCTGATTAGGTTTGGTGTTAGGTTAGGTTCTTGCGGTATGCGGGAGCGAGCCCGTGACGCCTTATCATGACGATGAGGGTAACTTTGGGGTTTTGTGGGTAAAAGTTCACGTAACCTCCCACGCCTTCTACGGACCTGGAAGAGCGGAGAGTATTGGAGTTTCAATGAGTGAAAGAAACAATAAAACTGTCAATATCTGTCTATATCGACTTTTCATTGGGTTTGTTTTTATTATTAAGGATTCCTTTCTTTAAAAGTAGTCGATACTTAACTATAACTTTTACTATACATGAGCAACCTGTTTGGTTTAAAGCATTCTTAACTAGAAGCCTTCTATAACGTAGACGTAGAAGTCATTGATGCAATACAATAAACTCCATAAAGGTCATTCAATGAATTAAATCCAAATGGACAAGTTTATGTTATTAGGTTAAGGTGTTCGTGAGCGTTTTCATTTCCCTCTTGATATTTACAGTTACACGCAAACTTAATAATTACTTAAGGGGAACAAATTTTGTATTCACCAAAAATACACCAACTAAGTATTTAAATATCCTCCAAAATTGTAAATTTATTTTGATCATTGTGTTTCATATAGATTTGTTTCTGGTCAAAGATTGCCATTCTCATTTCCTTTTGTTCTTCAACACATTTCGTTTGGTTACTTAAACCTTTTGGTAATATATTAAGTAACATGTAATATTGACAATCTAGTTAAGATTCAATTAATTTATTTCGTTTCGCATTTTAATATCTTCTTCATCATTGTGTAATTTTTGTAATAAAAATAAACAGTAAATCAATATTGAAGTGAAATTTATACACATTAATTACAGTAATTACAATTTTCCACGTTTTAAATGAGGATGGAACTTGGTATTCTTTTTTCTTAATTAAACCGCTTACTTCAAATTGAAATTTATTAAACCAATCGGTTATATAACTAAGAAAGTCGGTAAATAAAATATTTAATATATTAAATATGTATAAATTTCAACTCTCACAGCGTCCATTGCATAGTTGAGTACAATTTGAAGTTTGTCAGGTGAAAGACGGTAAAGTTTGCTCGAACAGTTTGAATATTTGTTCTGAAAATATACACCAGACCTAAAGCCAGCAAACTTGAGATTCACTCTGCCCGTAGGGAAGATTAGCATTGGTGATAGAAAGGTTAAGAATACCTAAATATTTTCAAATACCAAGAATTTATCATTTCATTTCATGAGTCGAGTTACTTGTAATTACTTGCAATGCAACTGACTGAGAATGGTTTTAAATTTCAAGCAGCTATTTCATTAGTATAGTTATCTTAAGGAACATAATACAAATATTTATTTATAAAACAACTTTAGAAGAAGTTTAAAAAATATAAATAAAAAAATATATATAATAAAGAAGAGACAGCTCTTCAACAATATAAGACGGATGAATCTTTTTCTCATTATTAAAGAGAGAAATTTTAATATAATTAGTTATGGTTTGTAATAAAATAAAGATTAGCTTAACATTTAAATTAGCTAAAGATAATATCAGTGATTACAATTTTTTAATAATGATAACCAAATTCACCTCAAATATGACCAACAGCGTCATAAACACGTTTTCCCAAACAAATAAATTTCATTCATGTTTTATTCATACCGAATTTACCAGTTAAGACGTGCCACCAAAAGATTTATTTGTAAGAGTTCTCAATCAAGCATACAAGGGTCTTCCAAGAAAGCTTCAATAAACCTATAGGGACTTTGTTTTGGCTTCTTAGGTGGCGACTTGTTAAAGTTATACTGTCGGCTTTGTATTCAAATACTGCAATGCAATCAGAGACATGTCTTATCTTTTTGTCTTAAAACTATTTTTCAATTACGTTTTTATATACAAAAAAAAGGTTTGGTACATACAACACAGTCGTAAAACTCTGGAGCTATCAGAAAAAACAGAAAAACGAAATAGCACAGCGGCCGTTACAAATTGGTAACAAAAGCGAAATTAATAAACGTTCTGGAAATTTTTCATTTGTACAGCGTTTCACACTTGGTGTTAGCTTAACATTTTGGTGTCGATTCGACAGTTCAAACATTGAACTGTGGCTAACATCACATAGATTATGAAGTGGACCGTTTAGCAAATTTGTCGTTTATAAACATTCATTTAGTTATACCAACTGATCATTTTTTAAAGTTTCATAAGTTATTGGTATATCTTTTGAAATATAATATATATAATAATAATATATTTGAAAGATATATTTTTTGCACATCTTAAAACTCTGGTTCTAGTAAAAACTAATTTGTATTGTAGTTTTCAACCTTAACATTAATACCTTCAGACAAACAGGTTTAGATACAAACAAAAACAGACTGGATTCTACCTTGAGCTTTATACTTTTTTTACCCTTTATCTTTTTGCAGATCTAGAAATGGCAAATAAAAAATATAATTATAGTAAATGATCCATATAATTCAGGATACATTATTTTAGTTAGATCACCAATTATTTCTATGTAATCCGTTTTCGCGTACATAAATATTGACTCCAACAAAAAAAACAACTCTAGTTTTATAAATTTTAACGTAATATACAAGTCCTATTTCCGTAACTATTTTAATCATGGAACTTCTAATTGCTCCTCATTTGGTACTCCATTAATTTCCGTTCAGTGATTGCAGTGACCTACTCCAATTTAGCATTTAAGCGCATCCAAATTACATTTCCGTCTGTAATAAGCGACAAACGAACTCGATTATTTTCATATTAAGTCTATATTGGTCCAGACCACTAAAATAAGTGGAACGATAAATAATGACGGGGTTCCGATCACGTACAGCCTACCTGTTTAAATTACTTTCGAGACCCGTATGTAATTTGTATCAGTCATTAATGAGTGATACTCATTATAGAACTTTGACAGCTCTGAAGCTGTCTGATACTTGATGTGGTTCTGTCAGATTACCTTCCTCGAACCAATCATCGCAAGGATATTTAAATACGAAAACAGAGTAAGACTGACAAATACAAGATTTATTAGCCACCCCCCTTTTTATTCTAGACGATATGGCAAGAGAACAGAAGAGAAGAAGAAAAATATTTCTGCTAATAGCGACATACAGACAATATTAATATAACTAACCAAATCATTTAATCCTATTTCGAAACTTAATTGACTACTCAGCGAATAGAGATTTCTCCGAAACTTAACTCGAGATTGTAAAGTGTCTCACTTTATATTACAGCTACTAAAGGTTATGGCCAAGTATGGCATTCTAATATGAATGAGGCGATAAAGAATCGAAATTAATGGTATCTAAACGTGGGCTGCCTACGCACGGTCAGACAGGTTTTTTTTATATTTGTATCCGTCAAGCGAGGCGCCTAACGCACGATGCTTCTCCCAGCGGGTGACAAGGCTATATAAGGTCCAAGATTCATTTAATTTATGACTTACCTGTAAATTGTTTGCCTTTTATGTCCCGGTCACTTTCCAATTTGTTTGTTTTGATAAGAATTTTAATCAAGTATTTAAGTTATATTGACCGTTATTGACTCTATCACAATTGATTTTTAAAATGTTTTAGTAATGTAATAAATGTATAATACAAATTCACAAATTCTAATAACAACTCAATATCATCTAAGGAAATTGAAATTATCAAGCTAAAATGTCAATGTTACACGGAAATTCATTGCAAAATTTTCTATACATTTTTCAATAATTTTTCTAATTAACGTTAAATTAATAGTTTAAGAAAAAAATATATTTGAATTAATACTAATTTAGAGATTTCCTAAAAATGTTTAATTAAAAAATAAACATTTAAAAATGTTGTCTGCACTAAAAGAAAATTCATAACCAAATTGAAACTAACTCGACGAGTACACCGTAGTTGCTTCGAAATTGATTAAAATCAAATTGAAAAAAACTTCCGTCCTAAAACTGTTCAGTTCCTAGTTCCAAAGAAAGAAAACTCTTTTCAAATAAACAAGTTAACGAGTTTACTTATTTTAACTCTTATTTATATTCAACTAGGTTATTTATTTATTACTGTACTCCATCTTCCTGTCGTACTGTTACTGTATAATGTTATAATCCAAGGCGAAACTTACGCTGACTTTATTCAATCGATTAATTATGATTTTGTGATGGTAATTTAAGAAAAAATATAGATTCAAGCGTTTTGTAAATTTTATTAAATATTCACAGAAAGATATGGTAAAAACACGACACTGGCAAAACAAATATATTGACAACATCCACAAAAAAATAATCTTTTTTATGCACAAATTAAAATTAAATTAGAACGATGATATTGTAATTTGTCAGATGTTACTATTTTAGAGGAATGATAGTTATGATGTATTTATTGTCACACAATGTCACAAACTGTCAATTACACACACACTAGCAAAAAAAATTAGTATGAACTTTACCAATATGTATGTGTGTATAAATAAAGTCATACAACAGATTAATATTGATAAATTTATATAAAATATCCGAATAAAATAATTGTATTCAAAGAGAATATGTAACTAATTGGGTATAATAAAATTATGTACAAAGGATAACATATTACTTTTCTATTATTGAAGTCGTTGTGAGACGGGTATTATCATTATTATTACGGTCTTAAGTTTTTGAATGATAAAGACCCAATTAACTGAATAAAATATTATTTGTATAAAACCTCGCATTTACTTATAATTCTTTTTACCTCTTGATTATAAGGATACCAGGTCTACTAATAGTAGAGATCCTCTGAGGTCCAGTTAGGACGTAGCTCTAACATTTTGTCGCAGTTGAATATAAATTCAAATAAAATGAAGCAACAGCCTCAGTTATAATAATAATTTGAACCGAGTTAATACAATCGCCATTATTATAACATGTCTTTTCAGTTTCATTTTATTAAATTCTTTATATCTGAGTCATAATAAGGTAAAGATATTTTAAGTGACAGCAATGAAGTCGGTGAGTCAGATCTCGTGGACATCTAAAATATAGTCTTTTTTACAGTATACGAACAATGCATTCCTGTGTCGTTACGTTCGGTCAACAAAAAGCCTCAACACAACTAAGGTTTTTTTCGACAACCCCCGCTAAATTAAACAGGGAAGCTGATTTTGTTTTAGTTTTTATTTCGCACACCACAAATGCCAAGCTCCGGCGGAATGAAAATAGGTGCAGATGCTTTTAGAAAAGTGGCTAAATGTGCAGTTTTTAAACAAGACGCTACCTTTTTCACGATTTAAACGACTGGTACGTCCACGTGAGTGGAATTTCAACTTTTCGCATTAACATTTTATGTTAATGTTCCTAATGTTATTTGTTTTTTTTTACTAGCTGTATTGTTTTGGAATGTGTAACGTGCTAAAGTTTTTCGCTCTGCGGGCGTTAAGTTAATAAAACATGAGACAATAAAAAAAAATAAAGTAGCCTAACTTACTTCTTATCACATCAACTATCCGCCGATGGAGGAACTGTTAAAACATGGTCTAGCTGTTTCATAGATTTGCCGGAATAAAAGACAGTTAAATTTTAATGCTTACTTTTTATGTAAAAACCATTATCATGTCTGTCTATACCGTATATCATATGCGTTTAGTGAATAGTTTTTAATTTGGAATTACAATTTACAATTAAAATTCAATTTAATTTATATGTAAATATTGACATCAATAATCTAAATCATTTATCTTATATTGTTGTAGTGCAGTTGAGTTTAATAAGTAAATAAATACTAATGTATTATCAATCGAATCAGTATCAAGATAGTGTTAAGTAATTGCATAGTTAGTGAACAAAGGGAAACGTTTACTAATGATACACACGACACCATAGTCGTTTAACCACTCGTCTAAACGACCATCAATGGTACCAACATCTTAAGTCTGGTTGGGTTCCCGAAGATTCAATTAACATTCCTATCGTTGGAAACGAACCAATTTGTCTGAGTCTCGGTTAATTGTTTGCGAATATGGTTATAACAGAAAATTCAGCTTTTTGATTATCGATTTTAATATCAGACGGTAGAAACAATGGAATTAAGAATTTCTTGCATATTTGGAAAGAAACTTTATAATTGGGTTATGGAGGAACCTTCCAATCGGCCGGATTTAAACGTGTTTGTCTTGTGTTTATGTTTAATGTACTATAATAAATTATAATACGATATAACCCATTAATTTACAATTGTTTTATTACTGGAGAGAAATACCAAACAGAACTCCATTTTCACAAGTTGAACTATTTCAGCCACAATGAATTTAACACTAACTCTGACATATGGTATATAGTGCTCCTTAATCCTGTGTCCATTAGACAACAAAACTCGTATAGCTATACCTGAGTGTAAAACCTAACTACCCAGTTTCCTGTAAAGCATTAGTGTGTGGTCCAATTCAAAGTTACTTAGTTCATCCTGAATAAATTAAATGTTTATTTTCTTTTTCTCATTTCAACTTTTAAATTATTGATGTTAGTTCATAAATTAAAATCTTACATCCAAATGGGCTGACATATTTTTATATTTCTCTGTTTTAGCAAAGTTAGATATATTTATGTACATATTTTTCTGCAGTTAATGCAGTAATTGAAAACTGATTTTAATTTCATTAACTAAGTGATAAATAAATGTATTTCTTGGGCCATATTACTAAGCTTACGAGTTCATCTAATGAGTTCAATATTTAACCTACAATATGGAGAGTCCGTCCACTAAATCCAACAAACTTCCTTGGCCGGGGGATTTTTAATTATGTCATTAAACTAGACCGCGTGCAACCAACTGATTAACTAGTTTTATCGCTGTAAGGGCACGCTTTGTTGTTATTTATAAGGTAAGGCTTATACCGCATGAAACTTGTGTAATATGTGTGAGTTAAGTCTTTGAAACAACTGCTTTTGGGGAAACATTTTGATGTTGTTTTAGTATTCGTTGTTATAGTTTATTACACGGCGGGAGTTTCTATTATCAAAATTATAATGGGCATTTATAACAACCTGATTTGATATTAACCGGCGTAAAGGTTTAATGCAAAAAACATCAATTTATTTAACAAAAAGTCAAAACTAATTTATAAACGTATTTTCCTCAGCTCTTTTAACCGCTATCAAAGCTTTCCGTTATGATTCGTTTAATAGAGTTTTAATTAGTAACGGCTCGCCAAATATTCATAAACAACGGATTAATATTGCTTTTACAACGAATAAATTACCTTCCGATCGCCTTTCATCGGAAGCGCTTATAATCGGATTTATTCTGGTTTAATCTTTCTTACGAAATGCCGATAAATCTTAATAGCTAATAATTCTCTTGTCTTAACAATCGTATGTTTTTTATCGATATCCACTTCCTTGAGTGTTTATAATTATTTTTAATGTCTTTTTATAATTGTTTTTTATTATTATTTTTAATGGTTAAACTAAAAATAAAATACTTCTTGAGCGGTGGTATGAGCAATTGTGCATCGAAATGAATTTACAAGTACCTTTATGGAATAATTAGCTTGTTTATGACATATGTGTACCAGGTGAACCAGCACCTGCTGCGTCTTTGCGAAATATAATATGGTAAGCTAATTCTGAATCCTTTATTTCATAAAAAATAGCAACCTGAGAACTCATGTGACCGCGGAAGACAGATGAGCCACTTACTTCACAGTCTATTGAGTCTGGATTAAGGTTGTAGTACAAAGGGTATAAAAGAAAGTTCCATGTCCCAATCGCTCCAACTATACAAACTTAGGAATAATTGCACTAATTGAAATTCCGTGCAGAATTGAATGACGCTAATTTTCCTTTGTTAATATTCGAAGGTTTAAATTTTTTGCTATATCGAAGTTTTTGGGAGCAATTTACTATGCGAATTTTTATTTATAAATGTTTTTAAATAAGCTTCTTAAGCTTTGTTAATATAGACAAATAATTATATTACAATTTTCTTTCTAAGTTTTGACTTTCGTGTCAAAGGTACTGTTAATACTGAACCTATGTGAAATATTTCTTTGAATAAATATTTGCATAGAAAAGAAAAATAAAATCGCCGACTAAGTGTGAATAGAGCTGTTCCGGAAAGTTCTTATTATGTACTAATTATCTCGATGTAGTAGTTGTCTTATACATGAATGAACTTTGAATAAATATATTCAACATTGTTTAATACATTAGAAGGCCGTATGTGGTGGTAAAGAAAAGAAAACTTTCTTTTTTTTTCGCCGTCTAACGGATTCAATATCGAAGCGGCTTGAATGAGTTCGAGGGTGGAAAATCGTTAATCATCCCTTTGTTGGATTTTTGTTACAGCCTAACTGGTTGCTCGCTTGTTTGCCATTTTTCCTTTTGGATGAAAGTGGGGCCGCTTTAGTCTTGACGAATTGTTTTCATAGGAAACTTCTATCCTATTAGAGGGTTAAATAACGACTCAATATAACAGTCCCAACGTCTTTTCTATACGTAGTGTATATTTTGGGCGTAAATATCCATAAGAAAGCAATTAGAAAAGTAATATACTTTACGGTTTATAAGTAATAGCTATTTAGGTACTTACGAAATCAATTCTGAGCATTCATTTTTGTTTGTTTCGTTGCTAACAGTTTTAAATAACCTGTTAGTATTTTATTATGTATATATGTTTTTTGTGGATATGAGTTTAATGTACCAGATAATAGAGGCCACAAATAGCAATTAGCTGACAAATCATTGACTCGCGGTCATAGGTTATCGCCGTCCTCAGTTCACAGCGTTGGATACCAAAATCGGAGTTGAACAAATACTATGACACTTTATACACCCACTCACAGATTCAAGTTGGGAGAGTAGCGTAATAAACAACAGGAAATATAAAAGAAAATCACTTCCCTGTTATGCTACAAAGGATAGAGGGAAAAGGTGTCAAATATATAATATCAAAGTTCCAATTACTTGACAAATGGGATAGCATTAGACTAATTCTTTTATTATTTCAAATGGAGACATATTTTATTGATTTTTATATACATTATAAAACATCTATCTAGTAAATACGTAATCTTGTTGAAAGATGCAAAGTATAATGTATTTTATTAGCTATTACATCTTGGAGGCGTATCAAAATCCATATTATATTTGTAAAATAAATAAATGCATCCTCGCTATAGGCTTAATCCTTATCAGGATAACTGGTATTTGAGCAGATAATTGGAATACTACGAGTGTTTCTTATCTGTCGCGGTCGGCTTCTTTGATCAACTTATAATGAACAGCGTTTGATCGGGACACACAGCTGATAAGTTTAATTAATCCGGCAAATATTAAGAAAATGATTATAAATGTTACAAATGCAGAATGATTCTAATATTTATTTTGTCTTCTGGTCTTTATAATTTAAGATTAATAATAATACAATACCACCAACTCTGAAGTAAATAGACGCAAATGAAGTGTATTGTGGTTCCTTAATCGAAGTTGCCGTACACGTTCCCTGAACGTAACAAGGTTTAAATCATCTTATACGTGTAGATGATTCAGATTGATGCATCATACAATATTATTTTGCCAAGTAAAATTTTTAATATATCTCAAATCTTGCTTAAAAAATGTTCAAACGTTCATGTATGTAAGATTCCGCAAGTGAATTATTGTATAATATAAGCCTATATTATATGGAATACAACCTTTATAACCTCTAATATTGCTATCATGCAAACATCTGTGTCTACGAGCAATTATACTTTTGTTTGCGTATATCTGGTGACTACACAAACGGTTTCTATTTTCTTAGTCTTAATTAAAGTTAGTGTATTGTTACAATATTTGAAATTAGTATTAAAGGCGAAATAAATAATGTCTTTAAAAGATGAAAGAATTGATATCATTTACGTAAGATAAGAAATAAAAAGGTTCAATAACAGATCCTTGTAGAATACCATTTGTGAACAATAATGGTTTGATTTTATGGGATATTTCTAATAGTTATGTCCGCTTGCTATACTATTTAATACAATGTCAGCCTCTGCTCTATTTACTTTATTCAGTTACGTTATGGAGAATACAACAGACGTGAGAACGTTGCTTAGTCTGGAAACACGATATAATATCTTAGTATATGCTTAGTATAGGGAACCCGGACAAGTGTGGATAACTGAAGATTTTTTGACAATGTGGTTCTGATTCAATTTCTAGTTATCAGTAACTCCACAACGTAAATCAATTTGATATAATTACTTGTGTTATAATATAAATTATAATAAAAGATATTAGATATACATATCATCTTCAAAGTATTTTACAAAACATTCTTGTTACTGATGCTCAAACCCCAATATGCAACACCAGTTTCTTGTTTCAAAACTTGTCAAATATAAATATTGTTATTTTGATTAACCTTCCATACATACATATTAATATTCATTACATACATAATAATTTTGCGACCTCTTAATGTCACAATGATGAGTAAATATAAATTATATTTAAAAAAACTGCCTTTTTATTAATTTTTTATCTAATTATTCTACAACAATCTCTCTAGTAATTTTATTCTTTATAACAAAACATTAATATAAAAAATAAGAACAAACCACATAGACACATGATGGTATCAAATGTTACCACAGCACAAAGATCATCTATAATGCATCATTACGTGTATGTTCAAAACCAGTGATCTATGAAAGGTCAACAGCCTCTTGAGGCCAAGTTCAAAGCGTCGCCGCGTGCAGTACAGCCTCCTATCGACGAACGGAGGGCAAGGTCTTGAATGCGTATTTTGTAACATTTTATTTGCACATGCGCTGTAAAAAGCGTCTCTTGTTTACCAGACGTCACAGTTATGTAAATTTTTCCATGAATGTCTAATATTATATATTATTTTATACTTATAACCGAGCTTTTTTAAAGAAATATTTTTTTTTATATCTTATTACATAATAAGTCTTATATTCAAAGGTTACATTGTATTAATTATTATTATAAGAAAAAAATAAATTTTAATTTTAATAGTATATAGAAATTTTATTAAAACGAAATACTACAAAGATTATTTTGGTATCTTTTAGATTTTTTGTCTACGAAATCGATTTTAGATACAGCTTAATACCCTGTTTTTAGTTTCCGACCGCTCAGCGTGAATATTTTTCGTTATTTTTTTCACATAACCGCAGGCTATCCCACGTATATCGTTCTATCCTGAAATAGGATTCTGTGCGTATATTGTGTGCACTAACTGGTTTAGATACGTTTGATTGGCGTTTGCATTTATTATCTATGCGATTGTGTGCAATGAAGATAAGATTACTCAAGTTCCAGCGGAATTAAATATTATTTTATGTCAATCAATTTTAAGACCATTTATTTAGGATATTAATGTCATTCAAATCAATATTTTAGAGTCATTACTTTTAATATCTATGAAATATAAGACATCTATAAAGATGTAAAAATATAAAATTTCGTCTATGTGGGTTATTCTGAAGCATACCTATATTATTATAACTCGGTGATTGCCTTTATAAAAAAAATAGAACCTACATAAAAACATAATTCAAATCTATGTAAGGCATAACGGTTAGTTATGGTAGTGTAATACAATATTACGTTTATAGTAATTTCGTCTTTATTTTTATTATAGTAAAGATTGTTTTGGCTGAAACCCCAAAGGGTGCAGGGCAGGTAAGAAGCATCCCACTCACGCGATAGGAATATAAACATGCCACTGAATGCCGAGCCTCGAAACTCAACAATATTTCCTAATAGATGAACGCGTATATTCTGTTAACGGTCAAAGTTTCGCTTAAGTATAGTTGTGAACTTGTCCAAACTCTAAACTCTTCCTTATTTTTATTGCCAATATATTTAATAGTAAAATACTTTTTAACAATTTAATTATAAGAATCATTTTTTAAAAAAGAATTTAATTTTTTTGAATATAAAAAAAACTTATATCATTTTCCATTTTATCTTTTGCAAATAAAAGTAATAATGCGATGACTCACCGTTAACTTATTTATAAGTAATGTATTTTTATAATGAACTCTCACCGGCTAAAAATAAAAGATAATAATAAAATAGCACTTTAAATAATTCAGATACGCTAAAATAACAAGTCTAAATCGAAAAACTCATTTGATACGTCAGTCACGTACCGTGCGAATAAATTATATTAAAGCGACCGAGCCGTGTTCAGTAAGAACTTCATTTTAAATAAATAAACAATACAAACATAAAATTTATTTGAATAAAATAAAAACAAAGAATTCTACACGTATTAATTCATACGTTATATAATTGTTATATCATAAAAGAAAGCTTGGGTAATACTCGTAGTTTTGTCTTTGAATTAGAGACCGTGCAAAATCTCGCTTCATTCTATATTGTGGTACTTTAATAATTATGAGAATTGTACTACTTCTGATGATATACTAATGTGTTAATTATTTATTTATTGTAGTATAAACGTTAAATTCAGGTGTTAAAACTCATTCGCGTAGTACAAGCTATTTACAAATGATACGTGGATTCTCCTTTGAGTCTAGTAAGGGGTTCGTTAAAAGGGTGGAGCGGTCGTCACATTGTTTATTCAGTCGGGTCGGACACAAGCCTAATCCAAATCGATCGTCCTGCGGAATGTTTCGTACTGAGTTTTCGCGGTAACACCACGTTTACTGGAAGCTTGATTTCAAAGACTTTGGGATTAATGATTTTGTTTCGTGATGATGAGTCGGCAGCTCGAGAAATGATTAGTGGTTAGAAGTTTCTCTCGTCATGGTTTTTTATTGTTATCCCAATAATACATATTTGTCAGCCTCATGTCGTGTTGGCGTTTATGTTATTTATAATCATTAATGAAAGAATATTAATAAGTTCCAATGCAATATAGTTTTATGGCATTGGAATTAAGTTATAAACATATTTTGACGATCAAGTTATTTAGACCATAAACCGCACCTGTATGTTAGGTACAGCTTAATATGGAATAAATTTAATCAAAAATTTGTTTATATCTTAACATAATTGGATATTCTTAATAAGTCTCAAGACTTATAAATTCATTAGTGAAATCAAATAAAAAGAAACAAAAGTATACGCTCTATATATTAAGATTAAATCTTGTCCTTGGTTTGTATTTCAAAGGACAATTTAATATTGTTTGAATAATGTTTGCTTTATAATTAATTTCTTAGTTAAGAGGACCATGTACTTTGTTTCAACATTTGGTCCCAAAACAAGCTTCATTAAATACAAATAAGAAATAACTGCCTAAGGACGGTTCGAAGATGGGTTTACTTACTATAAGTTAAGTTAAAGTTATGCTAGACCTTAGATATAGATTAGTTTATATAAATGTTTTATGATTAAAATTAACTGTTCTTATTTTAGCACTTATATTATCATTAAAATAAATTACAGTCAAGATAACAATACTAATGATTTTGAAACTAACATCTTATTAATAATGTTCACTGGAAATAATGATGTAAGGTCATTAAATACACGAAGAATATTTGGAATCACAGTAATTCTTTTAGATTTGCTCACAATAATTTGACTACTAAAATATTGTCGTCAGAAAGGCGCTTCGTTTTTCTTATTACATAAAGATATTTAACATAAACTCAAGTTGGATTTTTGTTTAAATATAAAAGTGAAACATTTATTTACAAAATATTATTTTACACGCCACAACCTTTAACATTTTCTGAACAGCCAAGTAAAAAACCTTCAAAACGACGCGGTCCCAAGCGTTCGTGGTTAAATTTGCTGAAAGTTAAGAGAATTAGGGGACGCTCTTGCCTGTGTTTAAAGCGCTGGGTTACTACAACTCTTTATAATTTAAACGTAAATTCAAATTACATTTAACAATAGGAATTTATTAATTGAACAAAAATATTTTACATATTAATATATACAAATATGTTCCGGAACAACTATCTTTCATCTTAATAAAGTAAATAGTAGAAATATACATTTTTTTTGCATTACTTTCTATATTTCGTTATGAAAATATGTCATTATTAAAATTCATTAATATATGAAATTCGTCTTAGTATGCAAATCCTTTATATCAGCATACATAATCCACCCCTCGTGAGTGTAGAAAACATCCCTTTGATCTTCTATTGTTTCCTTGACCGCAGTGGAATAAAATGTTTGAATTATTTCACCCTCGGGCGAAAAATTAATAATGAGCCAGAGGATTTTTCGATTATTTAAAATTTATTATTATCGGTACATCCGTTGTTTATTAAATGTAAAATAAAAATACTCTATGAGCAAGGAAACGATATTCTATAAAGAAGTTCTACTTTAAGAATATACTTGTAAACTTAAAAATCTGGAAATGCAAGAGGATATAAAAGTTAGACTTTGGTCACCTCAGTCAGCAGTCCTTTAAAGATTAAGACTTCTAATCGTATTCTCGTCTCACGATAAAAGGGGAGCTTGTGGTAAGATAAAGTACCTTAGAAGGACTTCTTCAAAACTCGCTCCCCTCTATTGTGAGGTGCATATTAAAGCGAAGCGGCTTTCTTACAAATACTTTCCTTGATTGAAGCTTTCTTTGAAAGGCAATTCGTGGGTAGCGTAATTTGGACTAATTTTTAAGTCCAATTGTTTTGTTGTGTGTTCCATTCATACACAAAGTATAATATGTATGTATAACTAAACGTACCAAGAAAATTGTACGATAATATTCAATACTAAATAATAAAAAAAACAGCAATTGATTTTCTATTTGGTATATATAGCTTAGAAGTTGCTAGTTTAAAATCGTATCAAAGAAACAGATTAGTTATAAAATAAAAAGCAAGAGTACATTCAATTCTTGCGAAACGTTTCGCAAGATAGAATCCGATACACGAGAGCCACCTATTTCGAACGTTTGTTTTTTATTTTATTCTTCCAGCGCAGACAAAAAACCAATCTATGAATCGGAAACCACAAACTCTTTTACCGTCTGGACAAAAAATACAGCACGTATTACGACGCCAAAGGGTTTAGAATGTCCATGTTTTATTTAAAGCATTCATAAGGCATGTAATGTGATATTTGCGTCCATGAAACGTAGTGTCGATAAGCTTCGTGTATAAGATTACCAACTCTTTGCGGTTTTTGAAGACGCCACGAGCTCTGTGGTCAGCGGATACAAAGCTTCTCACGCTGTTACTAGTTCTATTTACTATATTTAACTTAAAATTCCCATTTGTTTTTTTAACAACATATTTTTCTCACAATTAAAATACAAAAGATGTTATAATACAGTAAAATATCTATTCTATTTAAATACTCAAACATCGAAAATATAAGTAAGATTTAAAAAATAAACGTTTTCTTTATATCCATTCCAGTTATTAAAATCTTCCAACGTTTCCAGTCCTGTAGAATTTGGCAACTATCCGAAAACACGGGACGATTTAACGTGGTAGCTTATATTATTTCTCAATATATATTTTAATTTCAGTTACGTTAGTTTTGGTTCAGTGTAATCTTATGTCTATCTAAAACATTGAGGTTTAATGAAAGTTATGAATATAAAGAACGCATATTTTTCTAAGTCTAAAGGTTTCGTACTATTTTATGAGCGTAAATTGTGCAATATTCCAGTTATACGCTCCGTCTGGACGTTCATTATTCCGCAGGGTGTTTTAAATCAACCGTCTATAGAGATACACAAAGATTGTATGCACTTCTCTTGCAGTCTTGGCCGTCTTTAAATTTATTCGTACCCCAAAGCACTGCATCACCAAAGAGTTTTCAGTTCAGTCCGCGAAGTGGGCGGAACCCACCATTGTGACAAAATAATGTCTCCAGACTATAGTCTTATTCTTTCTGTCACAGGCGAAAAACAACTTTATATTTAAGATGAGAAGACCATAAATTGCACCACCAACCCGACCAGATGGTACGTAGTGATACCGCTGAATAATCAACGCTTAAAATGTCTGGAAAAGAAAGATACGGTAATGTTATATGAATAACAAACGACAGAGATATATTCCCATTTAATTCTTATTTCTCGCGACCCACAATGCTTATGCATAATTATTTATGTCATTGTGGTCGCGTTTTATTCCGACTTTATAGCATCTTGGTAAAAAAGATTCAAGCTATTTATGGCGCAAACATTATTAAATTTCTGTTCCTTTTATTATGTCAACCGCAAAAATGACCCAAGCAAATTCGTTTAAAACGTTTATTCGTATTTCAGTAATTATAGTATACAAGTAATTGAAACCAAGCGTTAGACAACGCACCATATTTCGCCCCGAATGAACGGGCTTTAGTTATTTCGCGGCGCGTTACCATTGCAATTTTCCACTAGAGCGACTGCCTGGCTGATACAGTCAGACGTGGTGACAGACACCCGGCTCGATTAATTACTTTCACTAACTCACTCTTGTAGGGCTTCTTTCAACTGTCGCTCGCGGTTTGTGTTACAGGTTTTTGCATGCAAAACTTTTAACGGAACGTGACAAATTAAAGGTTCACCCGTAGTGCTCACTCGATCCGTTGTCTGCGTAATTGTCACAGTTTTGAAGTTGGACAGAGGGTCCGATATAACTGGGATATTATTTCTGAAAGCAATAATGAAACTTCGTTCTCGAGTTTTTGATAAATTTAACTTACTTTCAAAATTTAGTTGCTTTAGGGTCGTTAGTCTTGGCCTCTCATAAAAAGTGTTAAATTAAATTATGTTTTAACTCGGGCGTAAATTCTTAAATGAGTTTACAGAAATTATTGCATAGTGCAGACTATTTTATTATTATTGTTATTAAAATTACCTTATTTGGTTCTTGGGTCGTTATATATAATGTAAAAAGGTAATTGCGAAAAAATTTAAAATCATTTTTATTAAGATTTTGAAGTTAAGCGAGGCAGATAATTTAAACAACATTTGAGTAAAAAAAAATTAAGTATAATGGACCTAAAGAAAAGAAAGGTTTATGTGTCAGGTTTTCGAAGGTAATCAATACATATAAATAAAATTGAAGTGTCTGTTTATAATTCCAATTTAAGATATTTTCACTAAATGCTTACGAAGGTATGCGATATTTACATGAAAAAATATATATTTACAATTTTTCTCTGTCGGTTCATTTGTTCTGGTTTATCTCTAAAGCGGATGGACCGATTTTAACAGGACTTTCATTGGTGAATAGCTGATATTATAAAGAGTAACTTAGATTACTTTAAAAACATATTCCATAAACGAAGCCGTGTTCACAGTTAGTATAATTAATAATATTGGACATTTTTATTGAAGTATAAAGTTCAATTGATTAAATCCAAGGGTAGATGAAACGTTACCTTCTGGTTCGCCGTCAAACTTTTAATTAAACAACAGCGAGCCCTAAAAATGTGAAAATTGCGTTTGTTTATTCGACCATTAAAAATATTTTCGCGACAAGGTGAAAATAACAAAACCTTCAAAAAACTTCTATTATAAGTTAAGGAAGCGAATATTTCATAATTATATTTTATTAAAGTCAAAGATGGTTCATATTCTCCATCTTTTTTCAAATGTTTTATGCTTGATAAGTAAAAACGTAAATATATAATTAAATGATGTGTATCTATAACTAATGCATGCAACGCATATTTGTCTGGAACCAAAAATATACTGAACACGCTGAGTATAACATAGCTGGATAATTTACATAGTGTGTGGCGTTTTGCCAACATTGTGGTTTTCACCTCGTTGCCTTCGCCGGCCTCTGCTTACATACATTCTGATTTAAAGCAAAAGTAATCAAAGAAACGTTTTTATTGCATTTTGTTATTATGCTATTACGTTGTCTTTACTTTAGTACTGAAACGATATAAAAATTTACTGAACTTTCAATATTATTTAATAGCAATGAAGTGACGAGTACTGACAACAATTATTGCAAAACATTTTATCTTAACTTATAAGTAATATATTCAAAGGCAGACTTCAAATTAACAGCTTTTCACTAAATACATATAAAAGTATATACAGTACTTATATATAAAATCATTCTTTAATATTTTTCTCTCTCTGTGTCTGTTGCTTTCGGAAAATCTCTAAAACGGCTGAACAGATTTTAACATAATTTTAACTAGCGAATAGCTGATTTATAAGGAGTAACTTGGTCTATTTTTATTAAAAAACACATATTTCGCGCAAACGAAGTCGTGGGTACAGCTAGTTTACTAATAAAACAAATTATGCTTGTTTAATTGGTTCAGTGTTAGTCAAACGTTTAAAGAGTAGAACACACAACATAATTATGGGCTAGACTCTGCTTTGAGATGCAAATGATTGTGGACAAGCAACACATGAGGTGAGACTGTACTCTACAAAACAATATTAAGCTCAGTTACACATTATTGTATATGCAAATATGTATTCCAGGGGTATTAGTGAAGACGCAATTTGTAAATATCATACTGGACCAAAATGCTTATAACAAATAAAGTTGAAGTTCCAAATATTATCTACAAACAATCAAAATGACAGGTGCTTGTAAAAAAACTTCATCAAAATGAAACAGTAAACAGGGTTCGATCAAACACCGTTATTGGGTCAACGTAAATATCATTATATTCTCACCTTGCACGCAACAGACATATTAAAAGTTGTGATCAATCAAGTAATAATATCACTGCAATATAATCATCTACTTCTTAATGTAAATCGTTCGTCGCTAATAGTTTTAGAGTGCCGTTTCAAGGAACTGTTAATTTTCGTACAAACCCTTTCAAACAGCTGGTGTTCGTTTAGATATTATTTACGGAGTTGCCTGAGTTTGAGGATCTCAAGTATCTTTTAAATAGTCATTACAAATGAAGCTCTTATGATATAGTTTAGGGAAATAATGGCTTTGAAGAGTAGAGTGCGTCAAAGAATCTTAATAATTTGGACAGAAATAAATATTCTCTGAATTCATTTAAAATTTTGTTCTTTAACTTGTTCAAAAAGTATATATACCTTTTTAAAGTAGTTTTTTATACTTTTGACTAATAAAAAATACGGATGAGCTTATATAACATGATATGATTGTTTCTGCTTTGAGTGACTGTGCGTGAAGGACAAAGTACTCACGCATTTCCGATTAAACCTTCTATATTACCCCCTTACCCCGGGTACTGTCGCCCCCTCCTCGATTTTTCATACACAACGCTCTTTCCATCCGCACTTCAACGCACTTGATTTGCCGAGCACGTACGGTCGACCAGGTTATTATATTATAAGATGAAGTAATTTCAACTTTATTCCCAAAGCAATAAACACCATTAGAACTGAAATAAAAAATTGCTACCTTCACGTACTACATACATACATACATACTAGGGGTGATGTTATGCTTTGTGGCGACAACATTCCTTTCACCTTATTGGGAGAGTAAATCGAATAGTTAGCTGTGAGGCTGTGATCCTTCATCGTTATTTGTAAGAATGGTTGGTTTCGTCTGGTCTAGATGATACCAAGTGGTTTCCCGTTCAGTTAACGACTTGCTTGTATTATAGATATAAAACAGTTTATTATTCTAATAAATAATTATAAACCAAGCTGCAGTGTGTATTTTTATAACATTGCATATACAATTATACAGGTAATAACTTACTGTATTAACAATTATCATGATAGTAAAATATAATATATATTTTTGTTTTACGAAGAAATTGTATATCTATTTTCATTATCTTATCTTGATGAAAACAAGTTTATTTACTTAAATTAAATTCTATCGTCTTGATCTTTGTCATCTCATTTTTAGTCATAAAGATTAATACCCTTAATAATACAAAACGTCATTTTATAAAATCTATTAATTGTACAAAAGCAAACAATTTAATATGATATAAAGTTAATTATCCGACCATTAAGTTTGACCGAATAGTATTAGTGGTGTAATTAAATAATAAAAAACAATAAACTTTATACCTACCATATTACACCGACCACAATCCAGAATAAAATATAACGTGTGGTCTGGGATAATTGTTTGATATTTTAATTTCATATTATATTTAAAATATTGAAATTTAAAAATACATACATAAAATTGGGATTATTGTTAATGTTGTTCGTTGTAGAAAAATATATTCATATTTTGAAATATTTTTTTATCTTTATCATTTGATGTTTCAATGTGAATATTGTATTTAATAATTTCTCTTTCAACATATGTATGTATGTGTGTTCTAGATTTTTAGTGAGTGTTATTTGCATCTACCGCCCGCACACTGCAGCCTAAGGGCCCTTTCAAGGCTCGTCCTTTGTACACGCAGACATGTTTCACCATCATGCTTGTATTAATTGTAGTCACGACAAAACACATGTTATATTTCATTCCCCAATATTTATTTAGTAGCGAAATTTTTATATAACAGAAACTAATATTAAAAATGTATCAACATACCATCAAATAGTGTTTGTGATGACAAGAAAACGGAAATGTATATTAGTTAATAACCGATTTATAATTAAATACAAATATTGGATACATTGTTTGTATTACGAGTCCCAAGACATTTGTACCAACTAATATTTGATCAATTAATTGAATAATTCGATACGACAATTATTGAAACAATGTAAATAAAATATATACATAAATGTAAATGTAATGTAATTAAACTTTTATGTCAATAATTTTAAATATATATAATAAGTTAAATTTACTAAACGCATGATCATTTGTGGCAGTAGTCTATAGCAGCCCAGTCCACAACAAACGTGTGGCCAACTATAACAAATAAATCATAACTCGCTAACCCGTCAGAGTTAAACTTCCGAGATAAGCTCGAGGTGTTCATTATGTGGATAAAATAACTTTGTTTTGACTAATGACCCCGCTGGAGTAATTTTGAAACAGACGATTATATATTTGATAGTTTGAGTTTCTTGCTATCAAATTAGAATTATAAGACATAATCGAACTGAAAGAAGTTTTATTGTGATATCGCAATAGCATAGTTCGTGGTGTATATTTTTATTATTGTACTATTCCTTTATGTAGCTCATATGCTTTAACGAGAGTCAGACAAAGCCTTATAACGCGTAGTCGGGTATGAAGTCTGTCAACTATTTCAAAAAGACGCGTCCGAGGAGAATAACGGGATGAAGCCTATATCATTGTAATGGCCATATTGAATAATGAATAAAGATGGCCACTGAGTTGCTTGTTTTAATGATAATATATTACTGTGCAATAATTTAATACTATTTATGATATGACTGTTTGAAGATACAGATTCATGATAATTTGCTGACCCAAAAAAAAGCTACTTAAATTAGTATTACCGAAATAACTTAAAAAAACCATAGATTAGAATTAGAATTTAGGAAAAAAGTGACAAATTAATAACTTTAAGATATAAATAAAAGATGTATGTATTAAAAAATAATTTAAAACATAATTCTTGTTCTCAATCGTGTGCAAAAAAGAAATTTCCAACACTTCTTAAGATAATAAATCAAAGAAATGTATAATAAATTAAAATTAAATATTATTTTAAAAGTCGGTCATCATACGATTCTTAATTCACTATAACATAAGTAACACACGTCACTGACACATCATACATCAACGCGAATATGAGCTGCATCCATTCCACCATTACTTATTTGGTAATAATAATCATTTCATACAAAAACGTGGGTGGAACAAATGACAAACGAACAGCGATTTAACATATATAAAATAAATTAGTAACAATGTTTAAATCATTCTTTAAATTAATATTAATTGCCTTGAATCAAGGTGAATGAAGTGAAAACTAAACATGAATAAGTATATATGAAATCTAAAAACGAATATTAAGGTTTCTTTAAATGTCATTTAATAGTTAATATCTTATTAAGTGATATTAAGTCACACTTGCACTCATTCCCTAAGTGACGAGTCCGATTACATCGGAGCGCTGTTCGTTACCATAATTTGGCTGAGATCCCGGTAATATTTTATTTGTAATATTCCTGCTCATATTTCCCTTGGCTTTGATAGATTATTTTGTATTGTTTTGCTACGTTTTGTTACGTTTCCGCTCGTTACACAATCAAATTACATTTACTAATGAAAAAAAGACATTTATTGTTTTAGATAAAATTAAAAATTAATTGTAATTAATAAAATGTATTATTATATCAATTGTAATTAATATGAAATGTTTGTTTCATGGTTATTTTACATTTACATATTAATAATAGTACATATAGTACACATTGTATATATATATATATATATATATATATATATATATATAAATAAAATTGCATTGTCTCTTTGTAATTCAATTAACAGCGTTTCACTAAATGCAAATGAAAGTATATACGATTTGATACTTGCATAAAAAAAACCTTTTTTTCTAATTGTCTGTCTGTTTGTTCCGGTTCATCTCTGAAACGTCTGGACTGATTTTAACCGAACTTTCACTGCCGGATAGATGTTATAAGAAGTAACTTAGGCTACTGTCATTAAAAAATATATTCCGAGCGAACGAAATCTTGTACTGAGTTAGTTTTGAAAATAAAATGAAAATAACTTCTAAACTATGACATATACTTAGCAGTAAATTTATTTCAAAATGAAAAAAATCGATAAACATCATAAAATTTAATTAATAAAATTAAACATGTTATTTAATTTATAAATGGATGGGATTATGCAAATAGACCTACAGCTGTTGATTAACTTGTGTATTAATTAAAATACAAACAATATTATTATCATACTCTTCACTATTATTAAATCCCTATTGTTCGCTCGTATTAATATGTATGTGATTTTATACTTTTAAAATACGTTTTTTTAAATCGAATTTGATTGCATGACACCATTTTTTTTACGGTTTTATTTGATTTTATTTTGTTTTTTTATCAAAATCTTTATATTTCAATTAAGATTAAATCATATGTGTAATTAGTTTACAGTATTAGCGTATTGGTTGTCTCAAAGCGCATAAATCCGACCTCCCATTAACATTTAAACAAGTTTTATGTAAATTAAAAAACGGGCATAAATTTGTATATTGGATTGAAAGAAAATATTAATCTTTCGAGTCCCGATATTAGAAATGAAATGAAAATATTGTCTTACCGAAGTTGTTAAGATGAAAATTACAGCGTCTCTTAGAGGACTGCTTTGTATAAATTATATTAATTAAAGTCAAGCTTCGAGTTTAAAATAAATCACGATTGATATTATATTATTTGTGTGGAAAGTTAAATAATTATATATTAAAATGAAAACAAAGGAAATATGTTTTATTTTTACAAGAGAATAAATCGATCATTCATTTCTATAACAATGCGTATGAAGGGCTTTCTTATATATGCTATAGGTTTGCAGTATTGGGGCATACAGCCAATTAGAGTTCAATGCAGGCAAGGTTCAACCCTTTTTAATTGAAACGCCTTCTACTATTAATAAAACATTTTATGTAATTCTATAATAAGTGCCTATTTTATCGATCTAAATTATCAAGAAAATATATTTATATGTTTTGAGTCTAGATTTTACATATTCCTGCAAACACTAGTAAAACGCTGACGAAACTGAAACTTCCCATTTCCTTCGGAGTAGTGGGACCGAATTGAATCGGAAAGACATTTTCAGACAGTTCGTTTACTACATCCGAGCCATCACCTTAACTGATTGGATTCATCCTTACATTGCCGTCGTGTGAAATAACATGTCACTCAAAAACAACCGATAATAAATTCAATTTTCTTTTTCCGCGCCATCGAAACGAGACCGGACAGATTAAACACGTCCCATTCGCCTTTTGTTTCTCACAATTCCGCATTCTCCGGGTGCCTTTTTCATCTGCTCTCTGTTTTATCAGGCGAGATTTAGTTAAGCCATGATATAAGGCCTCGTTCAATTTTAAGTTACGTTCTATACTTGAACTCACTTCTATACTCTATATCTGTTTTATAAGAACATTCCATGATAATGAAAATATATTTTAATACGTTTTAGTAATTCAAAAGTATATAAGATGCATCAGATAGCTGTATACATATGAATATAAATGAACACTATGAATGCTAAAATAAGCACCGGTAACATCGTGCAACAGAGAAAATGTTTGTTTTACAAAAACTATTGACAACGCCGCCTCTTTAATGCATTCACCTGAGTTATTTATTGAAAATAAAATCTTAGAAAACAATAAATAATACATGTTAGTGCTTTACTTCATTTAATATTCAAACGGTATAAAATTATCTATTCTTAAACAACACAAAATATTTAACATTCTGTTTAAAAATACTTAGTTAAATCTATGTTAGTAAAAGAATGAATATGATTTTTCTGTATGTTTCTAACCCTAAAGCAAGGGTGCAAAATATACTATTAAAAATTTTATGTGACTCCAAATATTACATAAATGCATAAAATATTCAATATATACGAGGATACTTATTCAAGTCATAAAGTTGAAGAGTATTCGAAACGTAATCAATTTCAGGATATTACCAAATTCCCTCAAAATCCGGGAGCGAGAGCTGTGAGTCTGCAAGGATATAATTTCAAAATCAAATCAACGTACCGACTTAGATCGTACGATATCAAGTGCATTTACAATGTAGATTTAGGTCGGTACTATATCCAAAGATTACGTTTACAATGTCTATTACTTTATGATACTGTTGCAAATATTGTGTCCTCAAACGAATATTTGATTTATTCTCAATATATCTTTACGGATTAAAAATATTTACAACGATTACAGATGATAATTAATAAATATTGTGTACAGAAACGAATATTTATTATTAATTATCGATATAATTTTTACAATATGAAAATATTTATACATTTGTAGTATATATTAATTTAAAGTATTCATATAAATATTGTATACTCAAACGAATATATCTGATTAATTCTTAATATAATTTATGAAGGATAAAAAATATTTATACATTTGTAGTATTTATTAATTTAAAGTACTGATATAAATATTGTGTACTCAAACGAATATTTTCGATTAATTTTTAATAAAAGATAAAAATATTTATTTAATCCTGATTGTCTTGGATAACACGGTATGAAAAAAGAAGCCTTATTTGTTATCTTATTTGATATTCAACCGTTGTGACCGTGAAGCAATTTTATGATTCATTTCAATACCTCTCGCTTGTCTGCTCAATAATACCAGCATCTCATGTGATAATTATCGGTTATTCGCTTCAGTGACACTGTACGATCTCTTTAAATAACTTGTATTTATAATCTTTATTTAATATTGAAATTAATAAATAATCAAGTCAAGGTTAAAAATTTACAATTAAAATATTGAATGGAGGTATCAAATTTGTTTTTTTTATTCTTAGTATTTAGAATGTAACTTTCATTTTAGAGTATTAACAAAATGATATAAATGTAAATAGAATAGGTCCTAGAAATCTAAGATAATAATTGATGTATAAAATATATAAGAATGCTGTTTACTTAAGCATATTTAGACGTATATTTTATTCAATAAACTATTAAAAAATTATTGATATTAATAAAATTGCTTTACATAAATTATTTTCAGGACATCCGACTAAAGTTTTTTTTTCACTCTCATTAGCTCCCAAAGATCGCAGGTTCGAGTCTGGCCCGTGTCGGTAAATTGTAGATTCTATATTTATTTAAAATTAATATAAATTTAACATAGATAAACATGTTTATAGACAAATAAAATTGTATACAGACAGTCAAGTAAAATTTATTTTGTAAATACTTCAGGAATTTTGGTAATAACTTTATATTTGTTGTGTAAATGTACCTTAAGTCGTTAATTTGCATTCGTAACAGGTAAAAGCATAGTTTTGACCTAAATAATTTCGAATATCAGCTGTAAACATTTTATTCGGTTATATTAAGGCACGCACATACTAATACTTCCGTTGGATATCACGATTTTTTGTACTTTAATGGTTCTGGAATTATATTGTATTTAGAATTATTATTTTATTGGTTCTACTACAAAAAATAGCAGACCTCTATATGAAATTCGATCTCAGATTTATGCAAAGCGTTTTCTCAGACATAAATTCCTCGATACCCATAAAATGGGTACTTTACGATTTAATAACTTTAGTCTTAATTGACTATAAAATTGTAACGAATATAATATCGTTTCCATTTTCTATATTTGGTTGACTAAATTAAGTTGGCTTGCGAAAAAAGGGAGCCGGAGACAGTATTAAATATGAACGCCTTAAATGGAACACCGGCAACTCGTTTGATATCTAGTTGGTTCAGTCCATTCCTGGCCACATCTTGATACCAGTGACAATTCAATACAAACTTTAAAGATAAGGTCTATTACAAATATCACCTGACAGTATGAACGACAAGCCACATAAAAATCTATGTGGGGAGTCTGGGACCGGAATGTGACCGAATCCAATACTGAGCATTATAAAGTTCAATATTGAATATTGACCACGTTTAGTAGCTACGTGGGTTTACAGCGTGTTTGTGATAGTGAAGCGTTATGAACGTTTGTCACCCGCTTAGAAATACATAAAATGTGACTCATTTGTGCTATTGTCGTAAATTTTTAATGTTATTTATGTATGTATGCCTTGAGTTATACCTTGAGGCTTGGTATTTATTAAAATAACTGAATATTATAATGTTTTGTAAGATATATTTTTTGTTCGCAGGTAAGGACACTTGTTTTAAAGGACATACATTTTCTGAATGTGAGTGCAACTCTAAAATAGACGTCCCTTTGATGGTCGAGGATAATGAGTGAGTACTGTCAAGATATAAATGAAATGCCTGGAGGATAATGCGTTAGATGCGACAATTGTGATATAATTATAGATGGTTGAACTGGAGTCTGTAAACCACAACTGAAAGCAGAAGGAAGACTCGTATTTATAGAATTCACTAGACGTGCCTTACTATTTCTTTAACAAATATGAAATATATTTTTATTTTACACATACACATACACACACATATACAGCGCATTAACATTAATATGCAATCAATATTTTATTTTAAACGGAATGTTTAAATCGTTCAGTCCGCCCGTATACCATAGTATAACAAACTAATACTGAATTCCTTTATAATCTTAATATTTTTTACTTACTATAAAAATCTTATGACTTTGACTAATGATATTTAGATCTTAAGGCAATCCGTTCTAGCATCAATATTCCGTTGGTCACGTTGATTATAGAGTACGAGGTGTGTAGGGGAAATTTAGCTTTGAAGTCGACCGCCTTAGTCGGTGGTCTACCGGCGCTCCTTTTATTTTGTACGACACTTTACATATGGCTTCCAACCTACTCAATGGTTACCGTTATAGCAATGTACAAATATTTATATATCTTATCTAATTTTGATATTTGTGTCAAATTTCTATAATTAAACATTCATCTATCACTATTTGTTCCACGGTGGACACATTTCTATAATAAATGGTTATTATACGAATAAGGATGCATTTTCAATATTTTATAATTAATGCATATATTCCTTACATACTAATAAATGCCCAAGCAACTTTTTATATTTACATTATTCCATTATTTTACCTGTTTCGTAAAAAATAGTTTTTGAAATCCCTGCTAACTGCCCTATTAGCGTATTTGGAGCTCTGCCAGTCTAGAATTTCTGCCAAGATTCTTTTTAATTCGGCAAAAATTGAGATCGATCTTCTAAGTAAATGGAAACTTTAAGTTACAAATAACTTTTGTCTATGCGACAAACAGTTGTGCAATACATTTTACTCGACTAGTTGTTGTAGTTAAATTGATGTATCTTTTCAATAAAGCCACTGAAGTCCCCGTTGGGACTGGCGTTGTTTTTGTCTGTACATAGATGGAATGATGATCAAAAGATAATAACTTTATATCAAATAATAAAAATCATATGCTAAAATATTATTCGATCGGCGTTACAAACAAACATTATACAATAAATTATTTGTATTAATATATATTTTTTCTACTTTGTGAACTATGCGTATCAACGTTATAATGTTAAAAATAGAAATTTTTAAATAAATTTCTGTGTATATAACTAAAAATATTTAAAATTCCAACTCTACTCACAGATGACAAGATGTAGAGCCACCAACAATCCTGAAGCTAGATTTGTTTGTAAATGCCGTTAAAAGGATTTCGCTGCATCGAGATGCTTAGAAGCAGTGTAACAATGTTATTCTTCACGTTGACAAGCCCGAGGGAAGGAGACGATCAATCATCTAAAGGGATGTTCTATAAGTGCATTTATCGATATTTAAAAATACACGAAGATTATTTATTTATCAATAATAATAAATTATTTGTTTTTACGTCACAATTCTTTTTTGGTAAACTACACTATAATAAATTATCGTTGAACGTTGAATAAATAATCTATTTTATGATATTAATAAAATAACCTCAGGTATCTCCTGAGGGTTGTCATAGACATCACTATATTTAAGCTCCTCTTTCGGAGGGGATTTAATCGGGATAATACATATGTCGCATCTTATTACCGATCCTAGATTGTGGCAAGAATAAACAGATTGGGGGATCTCGATGTGAGTCAACACGATATCACTTACTAGACCTTTATTCACAAAGTGTATTTGTATTGACATATTCTTATGTATCGTTGTCATATATTCGATACTTTTCCTGAGATTTTTATTTATATTTGTTGCTTTTTATGTGAAATCTGTTGAATAAAGTCTTGGATATCTTTTATTATCTCGTCTCTTATATTTCAAATTAATTCAGAATACTTACATTACTTTTTTGTAAAAATGTTTGGTTGTAGAAATTATATATATATATATATATATATATATATATAAGTTAATTATATAACTTAAATATTAAACAGATATTTACTTGCTGTTTTAATTTTAGCATATTTTGTTCCAAGATTTTAATATGTATAAGATTATCAGACATTAAAATTAATATGCAACTCAAATTCAAATTGTGCTATTTTTATAATGAATACAAAAAGGCGTTAAAAGATCCATCGGAATCAATTGAAGTTCTGACTTTGTCGCATTCAATAAACATGTCCATTTTACAACCTCATGTGAAATAAGTCCACGAGAGAACATAAAAAGTGAACTGAGTGTGTGTCGACAGTGATTTTGTGATTTTAAATAAATAGCTGAGGAAATCTTCCTTGTGGCCGTTACTTTTTATTTGCTGACAGTCTTTGAGGGTAATTAATATAGTTTATATCATTTACATTTATTATAATTGTTTCTTAATGATGGTTATTTTAAATATATGAAGTATTCCGAATAGAATTGATGTTTTGTTGGTAAAAAAAATTATAAAGACATGGAAAGAAAGGAAAAAAGAGTATTTTCTTCCGAATTGTCACCTTTATTTAAAAATAAATAAAAATCAGTTGAAAAATAAAAAAAAGGAAATTAAAAAATAATTAATAGAGCGAAATATATAAAACAAAAAATATCAAAATTTACATTTTGTTAACATTTCGAGTTTATATTTAGATATCAGTTTTATTTACTAATTTTATGTGGTAGCCATTTTAGATAACATACCTACATAACCGGTAATAATCATTAATTTCAAAATGTGTGAATTTTTTTATTGATACAATAAAATTCTCAGATTATGTTTATGATGGTGCTGTGATATTTTTATATCATTAGTTATCTTATCTATACCAATTAAGATTTAAATAAATGTCCTGATACCAAATCCTTACTGTACTTGTTTCATCACACATAAAAAATCAATTATAGGATTACTGAAATGTTTTTTATTACAATATAAATTTTATTATGGTTGTGAGATTTGCCGTCATCCGTCACAAATGTTACGGAAGCTGTTTTATATTTAGTTCATTTGTATAATGAGAAACAATAAATTAATATTTCACAACCGAATTTATATAATTTTTTAATATTAATATTAATTATATGTTATTTTTGTTCACTACTATATATGTGGCGTCAAATTTTTTATATTGTTTTCACATTTTTTTCCTCCCAGTACTTACCCTCTGAGATAAAATCCGTATAAGTCAAAGATAAAAGAAATAAATCACTTGTCAGAGGATTGTCTTACGTCGCACGAATCCGGAATCCGTTCAAGAAAATAAACTTTCCATAATATGTGTATTATATCTTACCTGGCATTTTGATTCAATATTTTCCTTACTTACTTTTTATACGAATTTTATTCACCCATACGCTTTATTAAAGATCTTTGATAAGCATTTTTATGTTAAAAGTATATATTTAAGAAACGGCATAATCACAGCCTTTAAAAAAATAAGATAAACAAAATAACCAAGTTTTTGTTTAACAACAGTTAACATAAAAAGTGATTTTTGCTTAAAATTTTATAAAAAATGTATACACATTAAACATTAATAATTTATGTTTGTTATATTTGGAATTCTGTATATCCCTTCAGACGATTTCGAGATTACTTTTATGATATTATTTATTTATTATAATTAAAGCAGACAGTATCTCAGCGTTGACGCGCTGCTTAAATCTTTAAGGTTTTCTTAAGATTACCTCGCGTCCATCCAAGATGTGGTCCAAGTGATATGTTACTCATGTTATATATATATTTAATACTCTTATATTCTTTCATGTAAATTTATTTTAATATTAACTTGATATTATAACCACGTGCATATTTTTAAGGAATCTATTGTTTAAGTATAACAATACCAGCTGGCTAATATTTAAGAACTAAGCAGCTTTTCTTTTGTTCCAAGAATCCCATTGTTGCACTTCCTCGCTTCTTCTTATCACTTGGGATATTATCCAAACTACCTCAAGACAGCCCGTTTATAGCCAAGCTAATCCCAGACGTCAGAGGTAACCTGGTTGATCCTTGAATAGATGTACGTTTTTAGATTAACCACCCCTGTCTTAATTAGGGTTGCTCGTAAAGTTCCTTTGTCCTTAACCATAGTAAATCTGTAAAACTAAATAATGGTTATTATATTAAACATTTCGGTATATCTATTATCGTTTTCTTGCTCAAACGTTCAGACAAGTTTATTGGTGGTAGTGTCTATTGAATTCATTATTTTTATAATGAAGTCGTCCGCCCTTTGGAAGTAGTATTGGGTAATTAGTGGAATAACACTTGGAGGCGATAAGATAAGCTAAAATTTCGGTCCCTTTGTCCTTATCGCCACGTCAAAATATTTTATGTCCGCAATTACTGGGGTAAACAAAAACGGGTGAGTTGTTGGGACTAATTGTTTTCTGTGGATAATTTGTTGAAGGCCTATATTATTGAAAAAAGTTTTGCGTTTTATAATAATTTGTAACATATGTCAGATGTTTCTTAACAGATATACAATTAAAGTAAATAATGTAATTGGTTCTTCAACACCAATTTAGTTTATGTTAAACAACCTTTTACGAACATGAAAAAATATCAAGAAATCGTTAACAAAAAGAAAGTTGCTACTGAATCACAAACAAGAAAGAAACCGCGTATCATGTCACCTGTCAATTTATCGTGCAAAATACACCAGTTCTTATTTTTCTTGTAAATTTAACCGCAGAATCCTTGTTCCTTCTCTGGTACAGGAATTACACGTCATGGTTAAGTCATAACGTTGATGGACAGATGGACATGTCAGGAATTAAGTTTTATTGTAATTTAAGTTGTATTAACTGGTTCGAAAAGTAGAATTTATTTTACGAAACTTTTAAAATATAATATTTCAATATTTGACATAATTGGTTCAGAGTTACATATATATGTATATTCACATTATGTAATACAAGTTTACTAATTATAATCTGTCAATTTGACACTCAAATTTAGTGACGTTAACATACTTGGATAATATAAACATTATGTATCAGTAAATAATGCTTGAATATACCAAGAACTTGCGAAATGCAGAAATTAATTTCGACATTTAACAGTATTATGTTATAAAATATAATTAACATACATTTATTAATTATGTGATATATTTGTTATGTTATTTCTTGAATTAACTCGTTTCTTGGTCTTTTATGTCGAAGTAATAGTTAGAGTTGTTCAATAGCTCTTCGGGCCATTCATTGTCATTGCTCTGATGTCGCATTGATCCCTCCATAGTCACGTAGGTGATTGTTATGCATGTGCTTCCAGTAATAGATGGAGATAATATAAAACGAAGTACGCCCTTATCATAAATTGACCTACATTTCGTGCAAGCTGCTGCTTTATTATGTGGCATTACTTCAGATATCTGATATGTATCTTTATAATTATTCAACATTATATGAAATTAATATTTTCACATGTTTGAAAAATATTAATTTGCAATTATTCGATTTATTATTACCACGCGATAAATATTATTATAAAATGAACGGGTAATTTTATAAAAACAGTTGTAGCTTTAATTACAAAATATATTTTAGTAGCAGACTTTCAATTAACAGAAATAATAACATTTTATCCATATATATATAATAAGTGGTATAAAGCTTGAATTGTATAAATATTAAATATTTTTGATATAAATAATTGTTAGCAATAAGGAATGCTGGATGCTGTTAAACAAACGTTTCGGTAATATTTATCTGTAAAGAATTTGTATGGAAAAATGACTGAAATGGGGGGAAAAAATCGCAAATTAAGTCGCTAGCAGAAACTAGTATATAATATAGTATATAACAGGTTTATTTTGGTTACTTAAAATTAAGTACATGCTAATAAAGTTGAACTATCTGTAACAACTGTTCACAATTTGCCAAGTCACGTCGGACCCTCCTCAGAGATCGACACTTGTTACTGTCATGAGGTTCCGGTGCATCTTTGTTGATCACGCGATTCCTTCCCTCCTTAATGAGCCAATCATGGCTTTGTTTGATTTCTGAGAAACATTTTTCGAGATTGTTTACGTATACCGTTATATTTATGTATCTTTATATATTGTATTTTTGTGTTAGGTATTTTACATGTAAATATATTGTGCAGTCTTTATTATTGCAACCAAATTTCTATTTATAAAAAAAGATCCAGCAATTAATGTTATAAAACATATACAAGTACATATACCAACCATTTCAAGTCTTCTTTTTCATTATGAGAACCAGTTTCTCTGAGTATTATTCTTCATTGAAAATCAATTTCAAATCAATATAGAATAATTTAAGTTTTTAATCTAACAAAGAACCACTTTATATTACCATATAAATATTCGTATATAAAGTTTCTATTAACAACATTAGCGACGTATCAGAAATCACAATGAGTCACAATGTAGAGTCTAATACCCTACTTTTAGTTAACGAAGTGGTAAATTTTATTTGCCTAACGCAAGGAAATTATGAATCAATATAGGATTTTCTCTATGAGTAATACATGTTTAATGTGTTTGAAAAAATGTTCTGTATATTTACAGCGCATATATTGACATAGGCATTCCATTCCATTACAAAAAGAACAAAACACGGCTAAACCATAATTTTTGTTTTTGTGAAACATTTTTAAATTATTTAAAACCATTCAGACCCAAAGGACTTCAAAACACGCTCAGGTACCATTTACACCTACAATAAACACGAAATATCCGCACAAAATAACCATAAACACATTAAAAACGAAAATAACAAAACTGCAAAATCATAAAATATTTAGATCGAATTTTACTTTAACAGAGAATAATAAATTTAAGTGATCGTTTCATAAATACGTTTTATTCCGTGTCAAACATTTAATTAACCACCTGGCTGTAAACAGACGAACGGGAAATACCGTCCCTTGTAAGTGAAAGGTTATTGAAGGAGTTGAAACTTAGCGGAAATGGCAATCGTCCGTGAGTCCGTTATAATTATTTATTAGTCTCCGTTCTTGTCAATTAAATGTTTTATTTGGGTATTCTAATTTCTGTAATTTAGGCAATATATATATATATATATACGTTTTGTTTCGTTTCGTTTATTTATTACGTGGCTGGGTGGTACCGTAAACGATGCGTAAAGGAACGAAGCAATTTGGCAACATGGTACATTCAGAAAATATTATTTGGATAAGCTAGATTAAACAGCGTTTGTTGTTTTGAAAGAATCATGATCGAATTAAATTTATCGTGATATATATAAAGATAATATATTGTATTGAAATAAGTATGATTCTACTTCTAATCCTAATCTAATGTTTAGTGGTTTCATATTGTACATTACAAAAGCTGATTATTGATTTATTAGGTTTATTTTATGGCTCTAAATAACTTTATTTTTCTTTATCAGTCAATTATGGCAATATAATTCTAAATTACCACTCGAAACTTCGATTCCGCAAGAAAATTGGCTTAATAAAACTATAACCACAAAGTTTATCCATTGTCATATATCCTGGGTTAAGTTGGTGACTGGATTCTGTACTTGCAAAACAACTCAAGGAGATTTGGCATGGCTTACGCTGACTTCGGTTTGGCGGTACATCTAAGGACGTAAGAACATTGAAGGCTGCCAAGTTATTCTTGCGAATTTGGTAAGAGCCGAATTAGGTTACACTGTCCATATATGACATGTTAATAACTTCCAGGAGATATTATGTAAGTATTATGTGAAGATTTTGATGTCTTATATAATCTACCTACAGGAATAGTAACGAATAATATTAAAATAGTTTCAATAGTTAACAGAAGTGCTCCTGAGGTCCTTGTTGTAAATAAGTAATGTTGAAATTCTCAAGTCCACTGAGTAACAAGTTCGCCTTGAATAGTGAATATTGTATTAATAAAACAATGAACTCAAATTTAAATTAATTAACATTCAGGGACTTTGCCTTTTATATAAAATAATATCACTAATATCAATAATTATATTTTGTAACTTTAATAATCTCTGGTTAACTTTTTTGAGTATTTCAAAAACCACCAAGCCAATAAATACAACACATGTTTTAGTTTATATTGAAGAATGAATATAAATGTATTAATATTCTAAGTGTATATACTTTTAATATTAGACTTTATGAAACATTTTTATTAAATTTTAATAAATTTTCCCTAACAACTTAAAATTATCGCACTAACACATTTAGTTTTAATAATTTTTTCTATCATTTGTATTGATAATACAAGTTGTGCTTAAAAACATTATACCAAGAAGATTAATTTAATATTATTATTATATCTATTGAATATTTTCTCTTCATACTAGTATAATTTCTCACTGATAGCTATCTCTCTGTGGTGAGGTAAGTGAAGTTTGCACACTGATTTCAAATCTTATCGTATTTCCCAATACAACTGTCACAGTAAATAATGTTAGTTCATGCGTTATTTGAATATTTTACTGTTCAATATAATTTATATACCATTTTATATGATATATTATCTTTAGTTTTAGAATTATATTTAATATTACTGTATCAATATAACATATATTTCTTAATTTATTTTTATTTTGATCTATGATTGAGACAATGTTAGTTCATAACTATTAATATTTGATTCATATTACAGTATAGTTCTTATAAATCTCAATAGACGTTTAATGATATATTTTAATTAAATTATGAGTTTGTATTTATATAAATTAATAGATCGATATTAATTTCAATTACCGGTACCATTACGCCAAGTTATTTAAACTCTATATAACGCAATGGCCGATATCCAATCGTAAATTTCATAATATAAATTGTGTAATATAAATCGTGTCTAATTATATTTTATAGTAATAATATAAATTAATTATTTGATTATTACTATTATACAGTTTAAGTTAAATTTATAACTAGTAGGTAGCGTCATTAAAATAATGAATTATATATTTCTCTGGATACAACACTCTCCTGATGGTATTTCCAATATGTTAATTTTAATATAATAATGATTGAATATGAAATTAAAAAGTAATAAGTTTCACGATAATTAAGATATACAATGTTTAGATTCGAGGACAATAGCAATAATTTCTCATAATAATTTCAATTGCTAGATTATTACATACGATACCACGCGGTAATTATTGGTTGCATTACAAAACTACATTTATATTTTCCATTTCTTTGTTTATACAGTTTGTGAGTAATAATTTTAAAAGCCTATTTATTTCCTTCAGAAATAATATTTTACTGTTATCTTTTCACTTTTATTTTATACCTTCCTTTTTACTTCTTAAGAGATATTATTAATATAATATTTTTTATGACTCACAGAATAGTAAAGTCTAAAAGGAGCTTATCATAAATTGTTACTTTAATGTATTTTAAGATAAGAAAGATTCAAGCAACTGCCACTTGAAAAATCATATTGCATCAACTTCAAGTATGTAACCACAAAACTCATAAAGGGACTTCAAAGAGAAACTCATGAATAATTTAATTGTATATATCTTAAGAACTCTTCAAACTACATCCGCAATTTAACCGAAAACGAACTAACAAATTATTATGAACATTATAATACAATGTAATTGAATTTCAAATGACACATCGCTGATCGTTATGTCTCGTCATAAAGTTTACTTCCCGTTAAGTTGGGAAGTGTCATGTGTCATTAAGTCATAGAAAGTGGAGTTAATATTCTCATATAACTTACCACACAGTTCAGATTTATTATATTATAGATTTAAGTTCAATGAGAGCCCGAGAGTTCAGGGTCGACGTAATACGGAGTAATATGCACGTTTCGTAAATTTCGCGAGCGGTCCCGTAAATAGTATAAGCGACGGACATAAATCTTTTGAGTGGTCGTAAAGAGTAACCGCATTGTGTACGTCAAAGTATTGATTGCATTATGTCGTCTGAAATGTGACCGCACTGCGCTCAAAGCCAAATTCAATCATTCAATTCACATAATGGTTTTTTAATGAATATACTTAAAAATAAATCAGGTTAAAAAGAGAAAGATCACCAAGAATTTCACCCCTAAAATAACGTTTGACGTCTCTGTCTCAGCAGTTAAAACGGTAATTATTCGTCAAACGTTACCCCGGGGTATTATAATAAACATTATTTACGCCACGAAATTCGAGGGGTGTCTACAAAAAAGAATCAGTATATACATGTCGCTGCATTCGACGACGCGACTCATTTCTGAGAAGACAAATTACGGAATCCGTGGCAGTCGGGCACGGAAAAAATTCGGCAATTAACTACCATAGTCGGTGATACAGAAATAACATCATCTATTTTAGTTTGGAGATCATTTACGTGTTGATTTTTATTACTATTTGAATATTCTGTTACAAATCATACTGACATAGTATACCATAGAGATTAATAGATGTATAAATATAGTTAAAGAATTTTACTCATTAGGAATGCGCGTTCAATTCTCAACAGTAACAAATGATTCCCACATAATATAAATGTAGTAGCTTCCTCAAGCTCCAATGCTCGATCGTTTAAAGTCCACGGAATTTATTACCATGAAACCGGTCGAAAAGTAAACTATAAAAAAAAGAAAGGCACTTTGCGCATTTCAAATAAAAATCATGAAATAATAAGGGAATAAAATAAAGTACAGGCCTGCGGGGTGTATGTGGAAAGTATTGGATTATGTTTCATTTGTTTGTTCGATCCGCCGCCGACCATATTTCATAATGAACGGAAGACGTTTATTTTACGAGTTGCAATTAAAATCTGTCGAGGATCTAATTGCATATAGATAACAATTTTCAATTAATTATGAAGGCAAAATGGCGTGTAACATAATCAGTTATTTATCATTGCTGTGACAGAAAGAGTCGTTTGTCACTGGCTGCGCCCACGACATCTTTCTTGAATATTCGTCACATTCGGAGCTTCCCCTTCATTTATTTTAAACCCAATTTTATTACACTTAAGATTTAAATTCGCATTGAGACACCCTATTAGTTAATGCGTTGACAGTTGCAATCGCCGGTTATCTGATTTCATCTTCTCAGAGGGATTATTTAAGGCAGTCTCAAACAAACATTATCGAATTTTCAATCTGTCGCCGATTTTAGTCTTAAAAAACATTTAAATTTGGAACGAATTTAAAAAAAGAATTTAAAAAGAGAATAAATGAAGAATGAAGCAATAAACGAGAGTAGAATTATATTATTGTATTTATACATTGTACCGCGGTTAATAAATACATCAAAGTTCCGATGCTTATTTAAAACACCGACATCAATGCAGCGTTCTTACGCGAGTAAATGCAATCCATGCAACGTCACACAATCGAGCGGTAACCACCGAAATAAAGGAAAGAAATCGTACAACAGCTTTTTGATTCTATGCAGCATTCAAATTAGCTTAATGGCTGAGAGGACAAAGCGCACGATAAGGTAGGATCGCAGGAAGCAGCGCTCTATTTTTTTTTATCGCAATTGAATTCAGAAAATTGTTGTCATATTATTACATTTACAGCAGCTTCGAAATTTAAAACATTTGACATTTTTTGTTTTCGTTTCTTTTTTCTTTATATTTTGAGTGTTGCGTTGTTTTGGGCTTTGTTAAAGGATTGTATTGTTCTTAAACTCTTTTGATTGCTTTTCTTCAGAGTATTGTTATTTTTCTTAACTAGAAATTCCGTTTACACGGAATGTAATTCTATTTTATAATTTTCAGTTACATTAAGATGGTAAATAGCGTGTAGTTGTTAGAACTGATTTAATGAAGTACCTTGATTAACTAATTAACTATGCCGTTCGTGTTTAGCAAACGTTGTGTGGTGGTGTGGTGGATTTTAGGGTTGTTTGTCATTTAAAAAACCCTTACAATATTTTGTGTCAATTATGTCTCTTCGATTTGGTTTATTTTCACTATAACGTTCAGCTGATGATTTTTCGAAAAAAAAAAACGATTTTTGTTATTTTAAAATAAAAAATAAAATGTGGTTTTTTGAGCATCATTAATAATCTTTCTTTGATATATTATTGACACTTAAAACATTATATAATAATTTTATTTTTATTCATAAAACTCGAGAGACGGAAGTGTAACTCAGACTTTATAAATATATAGTTTTTGATCTGTATCGATCGACGTTCCAGTTCATCAAAAGAATTTATAAATAAAAAAGGGGTTTCCTGCAATTTCCTGTGTAGACAATCGTCTTAACAGTGACAAATCTCAAAATAGATAACAGATGTGGGTATCGTTTGCAACCATTCGTTCACAACACGCGCTATACTGTTGACAGATTGGAGATTTTAAATTTAGAACGCGTCACTTTTATTTAAATTTTTGAATGAATTATTGAATGAACCGAGACCTACAATTCATTCGGTCTATACAAATTAGTCGGTCTTGACACTTATGTAAGTGTTGAAAAATTTATAGTAACTAATTTGTTAGGGTTACACATTACTGTATTTTTATATTATGACAGTCCCAGTTTATTAAATACGATGCGAATGAATTTATTACGAAATATATAGTTCGTTACTATTCAAATTCAATACGTTTTCAAGTAAAGCGTATAACTTCAAGGGAACAATTCGTCATTGTCAATCCGTTCGTTTGTTCAATTAAACTAGACAGGTCCACGATTTAAAAAAATACGTACAACTTTCCTAGAATTTTATTGTTTAAAAACAATGAATAGAAGGACATTTTATAATTTTGTTGTTTTGAAACTATTTTATATATTGCATCAGTTTTTGCAATTTAGTTTCACTAATCATTTTCTGACTTCACTCTCTAAACTTTAACTCGGGGTTTAACGCTATCAGAAGTTTCATAAACTTTTGAGACTTTTATATAAAATACTAGTTGAAAACCACAAAGTTTATGCTATTCAATATATGGATCTTTGTTTAATATATTTAATATTTTACCCCTAATGGATCCTGGCGGTAGCATCAATTATTCGTGTAAAAACTGTTAGTTTATTAACCCTTAGAGTGATTCGACCCTTTATACATATTATTTTTACCTTCCTTATGTATTATAAATATTACAGTTTATGTGAATTCGAGTTTGCTTTATAAATTATGACTCTTTGATTTGAATTCATTAAATAGCAAGATTTCATGTTGCTTACATGATACTTTTGAAAGTTCAAAAGTTATATAGTATATGTTAGTATCTATAAAGTTATATTGCCCATACATGGTTATAACAATTCACTGTCTTATCGCCGAATACGAGATATGGGATGAACATATAATTTTATTATCGTGAACACACACTCATATGATATAGAAATTCAAAACTCAATTTCCTCCGATACATTAGATATAGATTTTAAATTTCCTCTCCGAAAGATATTTACAATGCGATTCTGTTGAATATTATTTGAAATAGATCTCAAGACGACAATATTTGCGGTACTTTAGTACATGATTGCTATTATTTTAGTTTTATTGGTTTTATTATGTACAATACCTCGTCGTCTTCGTCGACTGTTTTTATTGTTATAACATTCGTCTTTGAATATAAAAGACGAAGTCAAAAGTATATTCCATATAGTTTATACGAGATATTTTTACATTTATTTTTGAAATCATTGAATAAATTCGTCTCTTAATTTATATGAATGAAAATTATTAAATTATTAGCAATATTAAAATGGCTCAATAGTTAAAAAAGTCCGAAAGTCCGTTCAAAATATAACAGAAAACTAAGTCAACACAATAAAAGCAAACAGTAAATTGACCATCGGGATATCGGAAAGCACGGTGAAGCTATTGAATTTAAATAGGACGTTTAAAACACAAACATAAAAACCATTTGGCAGACCAAGAAAATATTTACGAAAAACCAAACTAAACTAAACCGCAAACGTTACAGCGACATAGAAATAGAAATAGGCAGAGATAGATAGATTTAGTTAACTAATCTTTCTAGATAATGTTAAATAATGATTGATGTTAAACTGTATCATTAGGTTATGTATATATAATTGTAGGTACGTACGGTGTTCTGGAGATAGTTTCAACAAGTTTAATTGAAGACCTCGTCCGGTACATAAATTTAAACTTTTAGTGTGCATTTTAATCCCTTTACAATGTTACTAACGCTAAATGAGTTTAGTAGTTCTCTAAGCGTTCTAACTATTTACATACCAGAGATAAATAAGGATAAGTTATAATATTGTATAATATAATAGGGATTGTTTGTGTATAATATTATTAAATCTTAGAATACAAATATAAGGACTAATACATATATATATATATATATATATATATTACTTCTTATAAGTAATTAAAGTTAGGTCAAAAAAGTTATGAGTGTCCGACAAAAATTTTATATATCTATACATATAAATGTCTGTCTGCCTGTCTGTTTGTTTGTTCCATTCCAAAATTTTCTGTCTATCTGTTTGTTCCGGATAATCTCTGAAACGACTGGACTAATTTTAAAAAGACTTTCAATGTCGAATATAAGGAGTAATTTAGGCGACTTTTATTTAAAAAAATATATCCCTCACTAACGAAGTTGCGGGTACAGGTACTCTATGACACTTAATAATATATACACTTATAATATAGTAACTGTGCATATAAATATCCAAATTATTTTAGAGAAGATTTTACGAAATTAGTTTTTGGGTATCATAATCATAATAACGTTAGAGACCAAGAAAATCGTGGTAGCAAAATTTGTTAGAAAATAACATCAGAGAATTTCGTACTTATATAATCCACGGTTCATGTCGACACTCTAAATGTTAATACAGAGCTTGCAGGTATGGGATAAGAGCTTAAATGACATTATACAATTATAACTCACAGCACTATAAAAAAAACCTTCTACTATTGTTTCCTCGTTTTCATATCTAAGTAATTATAATAAATTTACGGGATCATTAAATATTTCAATATAATTACCGTTAACTTATAACGATCTTACATTCTTTATACCTGAGTCATTGAGACTTCACTTGTGAAAGTTTAATTTGGCAATCGACATTATAATATATAAATAAACAAATGAAACTTATAAATAACCTGAGGGTCAATGACCTGAAAGATGTATATTTATGTCGTTTATTGTTGTCCGTGTGTACATATATATAAGTTGTATAATTAAATACAATAATTTGTGTGTCTTAATGTAACCTATAGGTATAATAAAAATAATGAAAACTATCAGAACTTTACCAATGTTTTATTATATATTTATTTAAGGATATGTTTGTTAAATTACTTTACATAAAAAAAATATTTCATCCATTTTAAATTCTCGTTTAAATGAAACTAGGTTTTTTAAAAACATCTCTTTACTTTTTCTAAGTGACTTGAGTTAAAAACTTCTCAGCATTGCACTTTAAGATAACATCAGGTAATTAGTTCGCATGCAATGGTAGCTTGGTTTGAAGATGGTTTTAAGAGTGGTATTATTTACTTTATAAAATAACTTTCTTTACCATAAAAAAATATATAATGAAAAATTCATCAACACGAGCAGTACTTGAACTTGTGACCTCATGGGATACCGTCCCTGTTCGCCCCAGAGGTCACAAGTTCAAGTTATGTCTGTTTTGATAAATTTTTCATTTTATATATTTGATAAAATAATAAGGTTTAACATTGTTGACATGTTTTGATAATTATTAAGGATATACCATATTTCTTGCAGTGTTTAAAAAAATATTTATCTTTAAAAATATTAAACTTCCGGCGCTACGATTTTAAAAATACCGATGCATATAACTCATACATCAACATACGCATAGATATTCAACCGTAAAATGAATAGGTCGGTGAATTGAATATTGCCGTGGATTACTGAGCACAGTTAAGCCAAGTAAAATTAATTTATAGCCCATACTAATCATGCGGCAGCACTAAAAGTCGTTCCTCCCAACATTGTGAGGCCGGTTTATTTAGCAGTTGAATCGAAATTGCGAGCACTATTAAGAGATCACGACGCTAAAATAGATCTGCACGCCGTCAGGCACGAACAAAACACGAAAGCCAAGAATACAATAGAATATGGAACTGCTTGATTTAGAAAATGAAGAGTGGACACTGACTGAAAATATTTAGAAGTATCAAAGTTTAGGCATCAGTTCAATTTTAGCACTATTATTTATGTTATTGTTACATTTTGACAAAACATAAATCTGGATTAGTATTATATTAAGTACCCAACTATACCCCCAAGCCGTAGTGATTTATATACTTTAAACCTGGATCCTAATAAAGATCTAATCTAGATAAATAACAATTTCAGAATGAATTAAAGGTCTGCCAGTATTAGGACCGAATGCAATAAGATAGGACGATTAAATCGGAGGAGCGGTTGAATTGGTACTATAAAGAGATCGCAAAACCGAAATAACGCAGTCGACGAACAAAACAAGAGGTAGCACAATAAGACAATGTTCCGCGTACCGGGTAGAGGCGACGTCCTAAGAGGATTTATGTGCGGTATCACCTGCACCCTTATTCTGCTAAATCTAACTGTTTCATTCATGTGCACTGCCCACAAATAGATACCTACTTTCAAGTCATTGTACTCTTTTATTTATTATGTATAATATGATATATTACGTCTTAAATTCTATTGTGTGTAGTTTCACAAGTAAACAACGACCATACTCTTCTTCGTTGATAAAATATTAAATGTAAAAATGAAGTTCATAGTTTCACGTCATATAAATTTACTTCTGTATTAATAGTTAATAATAAGCTACAGAATCATTTATTTCGTTTGATATGAGGGTACTTCTAAAAAACAGCTGCTTTAAAGTATAATAAGTAATTTTACTCTGAAGTAGTCCGCTGCAAGTGCAATGGAATTGTTATAAATACAATTAAAGGAAAATAACATCTCCCTTAAGATCAGACAAGTCGTTAATCCTAAAAGAGCTTCATTGGGGAGATAGCGTTAATGAATTTCTTTCATTGAGTATTCACAAAGCAACGGTAGTCCGCTTAGATGTGAATCGGCCGCGATTCCACAGAGAAAAAAAATAAACAAATCAAATTGCACAGAGTAAGTGCGAAGCGAGGCCCCGCGAGCACTTTCTCATGCAAAAGTCGAACAGTTACTTGAATTCTTAGCTGAACCACTTGTCGGTTTTACGAGCGTAGAGCGATTTAATCCACTTAAAACGCGAAGCACAAACTCCGAGCCGACAAAGCTCTCAGGCGCTCTCATTTAAAAATGGAAATAAACTCCCGGCCATCTTTGACTCGACGCGCGACTGGTTGAATTCTAAGTACGCTTCTCCAGTGGCTAGCTAATGATTCTTTTTGGTTTGATGGATGGCATCCTGTTTGTACTAAGTTACAACTTGGAGGTAACTTCACTTCACTATTTCATAATCATATTGATCTTTCAAGATTCTTATCTTCTGTGTGAAATTCCTTAATAATTTAATGTTATGAATTAAAGTTTTTTAAGTTATTTCATTACAGTTTTTTTTAATAAATGTAGCTCTGAATTTTGCGATATTATTAAAGCGAAAAAAAATAAAATTATCTGAAGTATTTCATCTTAAGTAAAGACCTTGATTACAAAATTAACTCAGAAACATTTAAATTTTATCAGACATCTTAATATATTTGTATTACAAATTGCACTCTTATTTCATTTGATGTGCAAGAGTTGAATGTTTTAAAGAAAAATATTTTCTAAATATTAATATTTTGGCTTTACTTAAAACAAAAGCATTTAAATGATAACATTATTTTGATTATGAGCTTTATTTTTTATTTATTGGCAATTAATTTTTAGGAAACAAAATTAATTACCCCATTAAAGAAACCCTGTTAGCATGGGTAATTTCAAACTCCCTCTATATTTTAGACCCACAGTATTTAATTGTCCGGTATCACTCTCCTGTTTTTTTCTTTTTTTCGGGGTTCGGCGGAAATTGCGTGGAAGGAAGCGACCTCCAAGCAAATAGGTCTCCAGGCGCCAGATAATTACGGTTTTTTGTACTTTGTTGAAGTTGAGGCTTTAATAGGCAATGTAATTAGCAAAATGTAACTTTTTCAACCAGCACCAGTTTCAGTATTTAAATTTTTATTTGCTTAACATGACATTACCACGTTTTTATTTTTTAAAAGGTTGGTAATGTTGGTAATTTATAAATGGATTTCATTTATATTTTATACAAAACCACAAATATTGTATATTCCTAATGCGTTATGTCACTGTAATATCTGTTAGTAGAGGTTAATTAATTTTGTTTTCCTTCCAGGACGGAGATCGCGGATACTTAGAAGGCCTCGCGTCGCGATACGCAGATTTATTCTCCACACATTATGGTGACGTTTTGGATCATCTGGAAGAACTTAGAAGACATGAATGGGATGAAATGTCTCCACGGATGAGAGTCCTCGGAGGCACTGGGACACCTCAAACACCACCTTCGGCAAGTCCTGGTTCTCTCGCTTTGAATAATTTGACAACGTCCCATTCTCAACCTATTTATGTTCCGGGCAAATATTCGGTAAGAATACAATTTTAAACATTTTATTGATCGTAGGCAATGGTTTAGAGTAAATTAATTAAGTTTAAAATCTTACATTTTTCAATAATACGATTTCCTAAACAACCTTTCTAATAATAATTATTCTACTTTGGGTTATAATTGCAATGAATAATCGAATATTGACACTATGATTTTTAGATTTATTGCACGATTGGTGATAACCTATTACATTGGATTTTACCGTAGAGTATCTAGATCTATAATTAGCTGTCTAGCTTTCAACTTCCCCAATTACATAATACTGTTACTAAAGCATTATACAACAATAAGTGACAAGCACACAAATCTTTAACTTGTTGAATATTGTATAGCTTTGAGTGTAATGAACCATTTACATCCGCAGCCGTCAAGCTGTCTCACCGACAAGGAAGAAGACGATATTTACGGATTCGGATATGGCGTGTTTGGAAAGCAAATGTTGCAGAGACAACAGCAACAAAAACAACTACTGCTCGCTCAGCCCACGCAGCCTTTGATGCACAACCAACAACACAATTATCAGAGGTATGTTTTATATATATATATGTTTTTTATATATTTTTATATATTACAACAACTTAAACTTAAAATTATTTTATATAATTATTTTGTTACCTTATATAATTACTACACTTTATTATATTGAAGTTTAACTTAAATATGGTTACTACTTGAACGATGTTTTATGGTATTTTTTTATTGATTCTCAGGATTTTAAATCTTTTTTTGTTATTTTAATGTCAACTCCGTGCTGATACATTACCTTTCATTTAAAAGGAATAATAGCTAATGATAATTTCTGTTCCAAAATGGTCAGTAAATTCAATAAAAGTAGTATATATTATAAATTACATAAACTGTACAGGTGTACTTGTAGATAAGCTTTACTGTGCATGTTAAAAGTCTAATCTAAATTGAAATCAGACGTTCGATTGGCGACAGGAGGTAAGAACGAGAATTGTAGTGTACTCAGCCGTGAGATTGTGAAATGCTCTTATTGAAATTCCATTTAAATTAACCTATTTTATGCCTTTATTCTCACTATCAACACTTATCATATCATTATCGCCAATTACATTTACATCTTACTAGAAACGAAAGTTTGGTATAAAAAATAATAATAAAGCCTAGTCTAGACTCTGGAGAATTATAGTTTCTTTTATAACTCCATAAACTTTTGTCATGTTATTTATATATTTTTGTTTTTAGTTTAATGCCCACCGGCCTCGCTTCTTCGAATACATAAAAGATAAATGTATAAAGTTTAATACTGAACACTAAGTGGTATTATATTTTGGTTACTTAATGTTGTGGTGTAACCAGATAAATATCTTTCAGTGCAAAAATATCTGTTATTTGCAACACAACAAAACGAAATGAACTCGTTGTCTTTTAATTACCTTATTGTGAGCAGTAAAATAAATTTAAATTAACGAACCAAGAAATGCGTTGGCTTTTACATTTCGAGGAAGCGTATTCGCCGTAATTATTTTAACAGATACTTAGCATCTGCGTCAACTCTCCATCTCGAGACAAAAGTAGGGCCAATTTTAGCCTACGTACTATTGTTAAACAATTGTAGATTCATTTGGTATAACAAATATTATGCTACTCGGTTTGTACTCTAATAAATTAGACGTTACGGAGATATCTCGCTATCTAGGGCAAGATAAACTTACTTTTAAATAAAATTATGTAATATTTTAATGTCCTTTTAATGCACTGGGAAATGCAGCTGTAACGTTATGGAGATTTTTTATTTTATTTTAAGAGAGAATTAAATTTTAATTAATTAGAAAGTTTTTAATTTAATTTTTTTTTTAATTTGTCTTGTGTTCGTAATGTAAATATTTTAATATTAATAGTCATTATTATTTGATTTTTTTACAAGTAATCTAACAGATTTATGATTTAACACACATTTTGATAAGTATTAAAATCATATCTTTGTTTATTATTATGGACAGTATAATTTTATAGTTATATTTCAATATATTCTACCGCTAAAATCTCATAAACACCAGGATATCGGGGACCTCGTCCCTTCTCATCACCCACGCGCCCTCTGGTTGTTAGATGCTAATTAGGTCTTCTACAAGTTAGTTAATGAATTACCTCGTAAACCTTCATCGCGTGTTTCGATTTTGTATTATTTAATACATATTCGTGTTAGGTGCGCTGTTGCATTTCATTTGTAACAAAATGTCCACATTTCAATGTGATTTAATATTTTAATTAACGTATTAATTAATTCATTTATGGGAGGAATAATTTAGTTTGTGAGTATTCCAATAGAAACGTTTTATATAGATATTATTTATTTGAGTTTTTGAGTAATCTTTTTTTAGACTAAAGAGTATGCTTATGGTGGCTTAAAGTATTGATACTTGCAGAATTTAGTTTGTAGGTGTAAAAATACACCAAGTTTACTAAAGTAAATACTACATCAATGGTACTTCATCTCAACATGTCCTCGAATAGTGAGTGAAACACGCGACGAGCACCAACGAAACACTTTTATTCATTGTGGGCAAATATGTTTTGTATCAACAAAATTTCCATAATATCTCCATAACAAAAATAATAAGTGTATGTTTTGTTAATCCCATACATTTAAGCATATTCAATTACAATAGAAAAAAAATACTAAGGTGAATGTATATGACGAATAAATTTGCATTCGTAGTAACATAAACGAGCAGATGTAATTTAATATGAAATTGTAATCTTATGTTCCCTGTGTATTAAGTTTAACATATCTTTGTCAATTAACACTAAGTCAGACTAGAATCCGACTAACAAGCTGGCGGAGATAGAAATTGAACGGCGAGAAACGTCTTGTAGATATTACATTTAGAACTTTATATTCACGACCGGCTCTGTAGATATTGCGTCTTCTTGTTTGAGTAAAGGCATATTCAGAATTAATACGAATCACCGCTCACTTATGTAGTATACTTGATTTTATGAAGATTATGCAAAATGTTTCGAAATATAATTAAAGTTCTTGCTTGAATAAATTTACATGTAAAATGTGTTTTGGTCGGTTGATTGAAACTATAACTTTTAACAAAATTAGCGATACGTTTGAAAAGCTTCAAGTTTGGACAGTGTTTGTTGTGAAATTGTTTAATACTAACACTGTCATTTTTATAAGAAACGAGAATTTTATATATTAGATTTAATTTCATTATGACATATTTGTAAATTTATTTAATAACTATACTTGCTTAATAAGTGTATATATAGTATTATAAAATATTTAACTAAATATTAATACATTAAAATTAACTATAAAAAATTATTACTGTTACTGTAAATTTAGATTGAAGCCTAGTTACATATCTTAATAAGTGGTGACAAGTTTGGATTAAATTAAATTGTACTATGGATTTTTTAAAATTCACTCACTATATATAGTAGATATATGGATATGGATGGATATGGGTGTGGTGGATGTGTAGAAAATATTTAATGGTATCGACATGAAACACTCCTAACTCCTATATATCTCAGTATGTGCACAAATGCGCAGTAGTTCGTTTCATTCGTGTTGCTATCTGCCTCTCCTTACGTTTAGTTCGTCGGGTTTAAATTGGGACCGGTTATCGTTACTTGCTTGTTTTAAAAGCAATTACCCAACCGCAGCCATGTTAAAGAGGTTAACACGTTTCTTATATGGGTGGGATAAAAATGTTATGTGTTTTATAGTAAAATTATATTGTTTACACTATACCGGTGTTGATGCAGAGAGAGCAGATAATTATTGTTTATTTTTAATATTCTGTTATTTTATGGATAGTTATTAAAATAATCTCTTAACAGTGAAAATGTAATTAAAAGAAAAATATAATCTACTTTGTTGTTATAAAATGGATTATTAATTTAAATTTTGTTAAAGTTGCTAAATTGACAAAATATTTGGTTTGCAACTTAGTTCAAGTTTAACTTTATGTAGACCTTCAAAGCAATATAATAACATAGCGACTGATGAAAAGGTCTCTGGCACTTGTACAATAAATGTGCTCTGAGAGTTAGTACGTTCTCATTTCTAAAACTAACGAATATTAATATAATAAAAAAATCCCTAGCATTAATTACGTGATGAATTTCATATATGAAACAAATCAATAATTCCATATCTGTTTTTATATTCAACTGATCGTTATCTGATAATCGTATGCACTGATTCCGTAAATGTGATTGCTCACATAAATTTATATTCGGCGAACTCAATTGAACCGAAAATCAATATTCATTGCGTCGTTTAATACTACCGCTTCTCATGATTTATTATCCTTTGTGAGTTTATTTGTGGGAATTAAATAAGACTCGATAACCTGAATCTTAATTATAGTACAGGAGGCGTAATTAAAAATGTTGTACCATTTTCGTGTTTTATTTTTTGTCGTTTATTGATGACAGATTTTTATCTTTATAAATATTTAATTGACCTTTATATTGTATATATGTGGTTATCTATTTCTTTTACTTATTATAATTATAAGTTTATCAAAGTATGAAAAAAATTACAAACTAAATATTAGTTATAATTTAGTTAATATACATTGTAAATTCCATAAGAAAACAATGTTACATTATAATAATAAATCCGATATAATTTATTAGACAAATAAAGAAATTGTTTAAAATCTGCTACCCTTTGTACTTACAAGTGTTCCCACAAGACTTGTGTCACCAAAGGATGCCACGAGTGTCTCTAAGTCCTCTTACTGACATTCATATTCTTAGAACACTAGGAAATTCTGAATGAACTTTACAGTACTGTTCTGAGATTTAAATTAAAAAGAATTAAATATGATTTGGTATTTTAGTGTTACTTTAATTTTTCAAGTAATACTAATAATAATTGATATTAAATATGAATTAATATAATAATTAGACTTTATTTTGTTTTAGTTGTCTGAGTCCACGATCGGCTTACTTTTACGAGTTCCCTCCAAGTGGTAAGTTTAAAAATAAAATTATTCCAATATTGAAATTATTTATGATACAATTATAAAATCATATAATAATTAAATTATTTAGATAATTGTCTCGGTACGGCCAAGAAGAAGGTAACTACGTTTTCTAGACTGCTTCGCGGTTTGAAGTCTCATAGAAAAGAAAAACATGGCTCCTGTTCGCCGAAGCACTCTCACAGTCCACGACAAGGGCTACCTCCTCAGAGGGTAACTACTTATTTATCTATAATTAATACTTATACAATACATACTCAGATGATACTAAAATACTTCATATGTACCATGTACAGGCATGTTGTGTTTTAGGTCAAAAAACTATAATTATAATATAGATCATCATAATTCATTATAGATTTTAAATAATAATAAACGTAATACAAAATTGTATTTATATAATATTTACCTAAATTTTGTTTTAACAAATGTTTAAAATAAATTTTGTTTTACGTTCATTAAGAATCATAATAATATTAATGTTAAGAAGATTTTCTTTTTTAATAAATTTCAAGGTCTTATCGGATCGAACTTTAAATCAGGTAAAATGTGTGTCAAATATAATTAAGAGTGACATAGATGCACCTAACAGCGCATGGACCACGTGTGAAATAGCATGCGGTTTTAGACCAAGACGAGATCGGACCCTAAATCGTGTGCTAAAACTAGTTGTGTGTGCTCCTTTAGCTGACTCACAATATTGTTCGTTAATGGTGACTGGGTTAATTTGCATATTATAATAGTAAAGTAAGTTTTAAGATGTATCATACAATTATAGATTATTATAGTTTAATATTGTCTTAACAATGTAAATATAGTGATCTATTTAGTGATAAAACATATGATTTATAGTTACGTCTGTTAGTGGCGTTAGTAATCAACTAACAATTAAATAACTCAACGGGATTGCAGTGGGAACTAGCATGAACAGGAGACATCCCAATACAACAACGTGAAACCAAATCTTAGCGAAAGTATGGCGTCTGCCGTCCTTTTTTTTTCATACATTCTACCTCCATCCGCCATTATGTTGATCCGGAGCGACGCCGGTGCGGCTTTGACATGCACTCGCAGCAATTAGTATGACGCGTATTTGTATGAATACATGACCAGTTTTTTTAGGCTGGAACATGTTCCCTAACGACTGCTTCATTCATAGCCAAGGTTGTATTGTTTACTATAAGTGAGGTTTCAAGTACTTTTTGTCTTAGTTTTGTCATATTTATTTATTGTAGTAAATTATGAAATATATTTTAAATAATTGTATACGTTTTAGGCGACATGTGAAAACTTGTTACTACACTACAAAATGTGTAATTAAAGTTGCAAAACAATAGAAATACAGTTCAACAATTACAATAAAGTAACGTTTAATTCATGTAGATAATAACATTAATAATTTTGTACGTTTATTTTTATATACATATATATTTTTAATATAAAGTGCGTCTTCTCATATATAATGGGTACCTATTACATAAAAGGTAGCTTCATGAACTTGGACTGAATACGCAACTCATCCCGACCGAATTAAGTGCTACATTTTTCCACGTATATTTATTAATCTCTAGACGTTGGGGTACGTCACCGTATGCCGTTGAGAAATGACGGCTGCCAAAGTTAAGTCGGTTGAGCCAAGACGGCGCCTGAATTATGGGCGTTTGTTGAGAGAAGGGATGAAGGCCATTAGGGCGCAAGTATAATCCTTATCGGGCAAGTTGCACTTAGGATTAGCCCTGTCAGAAGTTGCTTTTTTCGAGTTCGAGGGGCTTTGTCCAGCTGTGATTAGAGGATTAGAGATATACTTTATAGATCGCTTGTGGACTTTACTCGCGGATTACAAACGAGCGCTTAATAATTAATGGTAGGTGTATCCTTAACTGATTGAAATATCAGATTAACAATCTCTATTACTCAATTTTCTTATTATTATTGATATTTATTTAAACTGCTTCATTTACTTTCAAAGATGGCGTTAAAATTAACTCTATACCAATTAAACTTCTATCTGCGTCTTTTGTAATATCAGTTTGAGTACATTATTACAGTAATATCTCTTTGTACATTCTTGATATAAGTAATAAAACTTTGTGTTTCCACAATGTTGCGGCTTTCACAAACATTCTATGCATCGTGAACATCTAACATCTGTCTTTGATGATGTGCTTTTGAAAGCTAACTTCATGTGATCAATATTTGACTTTAAGGTTTAAGGCATTTGAGACGTGGACAATATGTTTAATTATTTCATGCAATAAACCTTTATACGTTTTTTATATAATCAATAATAGATTTGCAAAGTATTCAAAATGTTGTTACAATAAAATATAATCAAAATTTTGTCTTTGATTTGATAATAGTACAAAAATTCGACAAAGGATAGCTGGACAAAGTGAAGACTTTAAAGTTTCGAACGTGCAAAAGTTATTCCTCAGAGCGAATTTATCACGTTTACTGTGGTAATATTTTCACAGCTATGCTTCTGGCAAAGATTATTTTCTTTGTACGTGAGGGTTGATTTGTCTTACATTCATATTAAAAATTATTAATTTGAAACTATTTTTATTTAATTTAAATACAATTAGCTTATTAATAAAATACATTTTATAATGTGATTGATATAGATAAATAAATTGGTTAAAAAATTGTTTAAATTATAATCTAATGTGTGTGTATTTTGTATCTTTTAGATCTATATATGTTTTGTTTATAAGCAATATCAGTAACAATGTGCCATGGGTCAAAGGCACGACCAAAAATTAGTTATAAATCCACAATTAGGTGTACCTTTAAATACTGTTTATTGAACACCAAGAAATTCTTTTACAGAAATATAAACAAATCTCTAAGTCCTTCCCTCTTACATTAATATAGAAACTTAACTGAATATTTAAAAAGAAAAGCAAAAAAAGTATAATTAATCACTTAAACATAATTAATAATTAATTTCTATGAAACAAAAAGTCTTTGTTTTAACAAATAATGTAAGACGGTACCTGAAAGTTCATTAATCATTTGCACTTAACATAAATTCAAGGGATATCTGCATTACAATGAGGTTTTATAGGCTCGAATCAATTAATCATATGCTGTACAAAGCTCGCCCATTAACTTCGTACTTGATAAGGGAATAATGTGAATCAACGACAATGGACACTTCTAACGCGAACCCGGAAACTGGACCGATCGAAATTTCGCATATCGCTTTAACATACAACCTTTTTCAAGTCTAATATATATTTTTTAATATCTACAGATAATTAAACTTATGAAGAACGTTAAAGGTGTGCTATTGTGTCCTTATTCCCTTAGATGTATCGGTCATAGATTTTGTATTTAATAAATATTGAAAATCATCAACGTGATAAGGGCTTGAACCTGATAACTGGAGACTGTCTTCGTCTACTAAATGACCTAAATTTAAGCAGTTTTTATAATATTATATTATTTTTAATTGTTAGCATACACATATCTGAATGTTTATAGGAAATTTCAAAATTATTATGTTTTTAAATTTTAAAGTGCCGTGAACAAAACTTTACTTGACCGCTTCCGAAAATGCCGTAATAAATATCGTAAAAACATAATTAATGATAATTATATTTACTTGCAACCATCATGCTATTTAAAATATTTATTTTATAACATTTAGGTATCATATCCAAATATTAATAACTTTCAGTAGTAATAGTAAATTTATATAAGAATTTTAAGCTTTCCTACTTAACTTTACGCAACAAAGATTTGTGACAAAGTTTCGTCGAAAAATCTCAATTAAGTATATTTTCGAGGAACCTTATAAAGAAAAATGTCTCGCAGCTTTTGACAAATGACCTGCTTCAATATAATGTCGAATAATTTAGTGTAAGTAGCTTTATTTTAGAATAAGAGTTTTGTCATTAAATTTAGTATATATCATTTAATTGTCTTAGTGTAGAACATTAATTTTATATAATTAAAATATAATTGATTATTAACTGTGTGAATAGATGTGTTGAGTTTTTAGTAGAATATAAGTTAGAAATAAAATGTATTGGTATTCACTTGGGTAAAGTCACATGGTCATATAAATTATATCTACGGGTCGTCCCGTGGAGGATTATAGTTGTAATGTATAAACTTTCCTCAGGTTGACACTCCAGACAGCGTGCTCCAAAGTGGCTTGGGTTTAGGCCCCGGCCCTGATACGGCTTTGAGGTCTATGGTAGATCCAAGAGACTATGACCGCCTCCGCTTCTTTCAAATGAGTGCCGCCCAACCAAACACCTTTGAAGAAACTATACATAGGGTGAGCTGGCGTTTTCCTGCAATGACACGACTTTAAGAGACTCTGTTTTGATCATATCTTTATTACTAACATCTCAATTATTAACCACGGCTGATGAAATAGGTTTAAACAATGTTTAAATTAGGTTTTAAATCTTATTTGTATTATTCAAAATAGTTGAACAAAATAGTGTTACATATTTTTTATTTATTAATTATACTATTCCTACTAACAAAAAGACTGGGGTCTCTTAAATCGTCAAAGCAGGAAAATTTTCTGTTATGCCCTGGACGCAAAACGCATAAACATATACCATTTCATTTTTATTATCATATTAATATCATTGTTTCGCTTCTTCTATATAAGTAAATCATTAAATTTCTTTTGAAATTTTTATACGAGTAAATTCAGTTTATGGAATGGATAATTTCGTTCGTGTAATAAATTTTGCCAACAGAGGTATAACAGAATTCAAAATTCAAAATTTTTCATTGCATACCTTGTTTTGGTTTACATTTGGTATGGTCAAAGAGCAGGAGGTGGATCTTTCATAACTATTTAATCATTCTCATCGTTACTATTATGAAATAAAAAATTGTAAATTGAGTTAACGCATCATAGCACTGTGTAGAATTTAAAACGCACGAAACTGCACGAAATTAAAAAAGAAACTGCACGATTTATCGGGCGCATGTCGGCATGATTTTTGTGTTTTATTTCCTTCTGTGTTGTAGAAAATTTGTTTAATATTAGTATTTCGTTGATTGTTATCTTTTTTTAGCGTTTTTAATATAATTTGTGTTGTATTAAAGCTTTTAAATAAGTCTAAACTATAAATAATTATGTATAATTAATTTGTAATTAAAGATAGTATGTAATTTTATATTAATAATGGAATAAAATTTTATTATATAATATTATAGTAACAAAAAGTGTACACTGTTTCAATAGAACAATATTTAACCTTCAAAAACAAAGTAGATGATTAATAGCTTTATGTTTGTTGCAGTTAAAAGTTCAGGAAGCAATGAAGAAAAAAGATAAATTGGCGAGAGAACAAGAAGAGGTAAATTCTTATTATTTGTTTTACAAACTTTCTTTAACTTTAAACGATTTATGGTTTTGTGAATATAATATATTAATGTTATAAATGTGTTTATTTTTATGTGTAAATAATATTAATCTGTTATAATTACTCGTTCGTAATAATACTTAAAATCAATTACATTTATTGACATACAGCGCAGTGTTCTGATTAAAATATTGAGTACCTGATATTGCTCAAATAATAATTGTATAATATGAACCTTTAATCTTAGACTGGGTCGGGCGTACGATCTGAGCTTTGGCTAATCATGCCCTAATCTCCAGCTAAGCCTATTAGAAGGCAGTTGTATAGCTTCTCTACGAAACTTTGGAAGCCCTTCGCCGAGTATTTCATTCGCCCGTAAATCTAAAGGATTTGAATAACAAATAGTCTTACAACTCATTACACTTCCTTGAATAATAAACTTTATGTCAAGGTAGTAAAATTGATTATCGATGGAACGTTTTCGGAATAAGAATGTTACTCATCTTTGGAATCGATCATTGAAATTTTACAGCGGCAATAAACAATTTTCCGATATTACCGTGACCTCAATAATGAGAAAGTTTAACCCTAAATCAATATCGAAGTCGGTTATATTGATAATTTCCGCAATTTGGCAAAAAAATTTAATTTTGTAATAAATTTGTTCGAAATAATATAAGATTTCATTAAAAATATTCCATGATAAGTAAGTATGGTTTCTTCGTAGTAATAAAAAATGGGATTTTATTAAATATTCTCCCTTGCATTCTATATCTCTGCAATAATTTAAAAAATCATAAAAGTATCCTAGATTGGTTTAGTTAATTTAAATATTACATTCGTTACAATATCAACATTTATTGTACAATTCAACCAACAGAACTATATAAACCTCACAGTTTATACTTGATAATTAGCAGAATCCTATTCTGTACCACGACACGAAATCTCATTTGCTCGCAGACTCCCAAATCCCTGCCATTTACTTCTCGTGTCGCCTCAGTAACAAAACGGGCATAAATTAACTTTACGTTCGATACTTTTCTACTTACGGAAATAATAGCTTCTGAATTTATCGTCGTGTTTACAAATCTTATACCTAATATTGTTTGAAATAATTTTTAATCAATATCTTTGAAAAATGTTTATATTTAATTTAAAAAAAAGTTTGATAATTTATTTTACCTGGTCTTGCTAATAAAATTACTTGAAAAAGTAATATAAAATAAACGTAAGCAGTAACCTTTTTTTGGTTTTTATCCGTCGAATAAAGCCAGTGATTTCTGAAGCTTCGGCTTTGAATGATTATGCAAATTAGATACCTTTCGTTGGCCCTAAATTATAAGATCATTACTAAAGAATTTTATTGAACTTAGCGCCGAAAAGTAATATTGGAAGAGCCATTTTTAAGTTCCGCTTAAATGAGGAGTTAAAAAATTTATGATAAAAATTTTATCAAACATTCTATTCCTAATTGCTTTTTAACGTATTATGTAAAGTACTATTATTGATAAATTAGTTAGATTAGAATTAAAGTGAATAAATTGTAAAAAAAATCTAACTTTGAATAAACCGGAATGATGCTAGGAAAAACATTTATGGCGTTAAAGTTTAAAAAATAATTTTGTTACAGATCTTACGAGATATTAGACATGGTCTCATGAATATGGGAAGAGATGGTGTCCGAGGTCCTTTTGGAGGTATGTTTTAATAATCCTCAAATAAATTTTAATTTTAGCGATTGTAATTTAATGTTCCCTACATATATTATAATTTAAAACTTATTTCTAACCACAATTAAAAACTAACTTCAAGGATCCTACAGTAACGTAATTAAATTTGGTATGGTCTATCATTGGGCTAAATCTATCTTGAAATAATTACCAATAATACGTAATAATTGTAAACATTGTATAATGGTAAGGGTAAGGGTTAAATATTATAATTAAATATAACACAAGCTAACCTTGTTAATATTAATTTAATAAAACGCTGTCAACCCTTACCAATCTATATATTTATAAATAATAATCAATAATAATGTTTATGTGTAACGTGGCTTTGTGATATTTTGACAATATTTTTTTAATGATTTTTCGTTACAATTACTCTTTGGTTCGCTTCGAAAATTATGTTTTATTGAGAATATTTGTGAAAGTCAAAATATTCGAGCTTCTACAGAGAAATTATGATTTATTCTGAAGCATGTTGCCTGCACGATGTTTTGACATTTAATTTATTGGTCAATGTTGCGGAATGCTTATTCTTGAAGATGTTTATTGATTTATGGTCCGGTATCACATTCATTCGGTACGCTTTCGATGTGCATTTTTCATCAATCATTTTATAATTGTTTTTACTAATGAAAATAATAAAAAAACTTGAAATGAGAAAGGATAAATATTTTATTTATAACGGTCAATGTTAGTGATCATTTCCATTCATCGAAAAAAGTATAATATTATTTGCGGCAAGTGCTGTTTGCATGTTGTTTTTATGAATATTTTGCATCAACCACGCACGGCTTTCCGATGTTCGTAAACAGCTTAATGCAGTGTTGTCAGTGAAAGCGCCACTTTGTTGTAGGAGGGACTTTAACGGTAAATTTTTTGCAATTATGTTAGCACGTATATTTTTATTTGCATTTTTGAAAGTTTCGCCATACAAGCCTAATTGAAGACCCATTTACAGACGATACATATATGTATGATGATGAAGCAAGAGGGCTTTCGGGAAGAGGGCACTGGTACGATGAACCACCCTATGAAAGCGATCCTGAAGATTTCTTAATGGGCGGTGGAGCCCCAGCAGCTTCATTTCAAAATGGACGTGTTTGTTTCACACTTAATTTACGAAATGAATCCAGAGGTGAGGGTGTCATATCTCTACGAACCGCCGGAGATATAAGTTTAGCAAGAACCCCTCGAAGAGGATTAATAATTCCGCAGAGCGGCCCCTACCCGACCACTGTGATACCCTTGCGAACAGCGAGAGATAGGGAAAGCGGGGATTACGCGGCATCCGATATCCAATCTATAGGTTCGAGGTTGTCCGGCATATCGCTAGAATCTAGCCGATCGGAACGAGACTGTAGAAGAGGTTATAGGCAAATGTCAGGATATCGGATAGGTATCGACCCCTTATCGCCGGCATCCTCGGATTACGAAGATCAAGAAAGTGAAACAGATTCACAACATATAGCAACTGTACATAAGGTAATTATAATTTTAAAGCCTCGCTTTTTATTTAATGTAAGCATGCCATATTATGAATAAAATTACGTTATAAATGGATTTGTATTTAATTTATATATTCCCAATAAATGTCATTAATTTGTTATTCCAGTCTGCTGAAGAGTGTGATGGGGTGTCAAATTTAGCTGGCAAAGTTAGGGGTCTTAGACAAGATGTTCAAAGAAAAATATCAAGGTTACGTCAAGAAAGAGGACCGGATGTATCTTCAGATCGAAGGACAAGTGGCGACCAAGCCTTTCCATGTTCTAATAGTTCTTTTGAAAGTCTTCCCAGCGGCTCAGGCAGTAGTGAGTGGATTTATTAAGTTCTTGTCTGTGTTAATATAAAATATTTGTAAATACGTTTGTCTTTCTTTTCTTTGTACCATAATGCCCACGACGTAGCTTACACATGACCTTGTACATATTATCCTCTAAATGCTAATTTTATATTTTCTTACTAATAAAATGTGGAAGTAAAAAATAACAGCAATCTTAAAATATAATGTATGTGTGTGACTACAGGTACTTTACTACATTGGCAGAAATACTTACTGTTGCCTACTTAGGCCTCTAAGCAAAATTATATTTATATACAGGCACCCAGGCATTGGTTCGTGCCGGTAGTAATCATTCGTCTCTCTCGGCAGAAGAAAACATAGAATTAAGTCCAGCTGGGCGGAGTCTGCTTGTACCGCAAATGCTGTGCCGCGCTCGAGCACTCATCGATTATGTCCCCAACATTTACGAGAAAGACGCCTTAAGATTTAAGGTAAGGTTTTTATGTTATATATGTATTAAATGTACTATAATTTATGTATCTAAAAATAGTAATTGATTAATTTGAATGTGTTTATGATGATGTGTAATTTTTAATTATACTTAATCAACAGAAAGGAGATATCATAGAAGTCATTAATATGAATGCTTCTGGCATCTGGCGGGGTGTTTTGAATAATAAAGTTGGTAACTTTAAATTCGGAAATGTTGAAGTACTATCTGAACGAGATACCATGAGGTCAAGGTCTTCAAAATGGTGCAAAAGTCGTGAAAGACTTTGGGAAACAAGACCACGAACTGTTGAAGAATTACTGAGGCGAATAGATTTACCAGAATACATGGTTGCTTTTTCAAGAAACGGTTATGAAGACATAGAACTATTTAAAGAGATTGAGCCATCTGATCTTGACTATTTAGGTATAATGACTCCTGACCATCGCACACGCATCCTCGCCGCCGTGCAACTGCTGCACCAGCTAGAATGTGAGTTGTAATAGATGATAATAAGAAAAATATTTTATTACATCCAGCCTTCTGTGGTAGACAGATTTTTCTACGTGTTACTTATTATTAAATAAAGTAGTGTAATTTAATAATAGGTGGCGAAGGTGAGGGTGAGGGTGAAGGAGGCGGTTCCAGTTCCGAAGGGGGTGATTCTCCTTTTGGGCGGCGACAATTTCCCAGAGATTCAGGCTGTTACGAAGCTGGAGTTGGAGTAGGCGGTGTAAGAGTACGTACATCTCCCCTCGTTCATAGAACAGATGAACCATCACACAGACCTCCAGAGCCAGCTCCACAGGCCAAACGTTCTATTCGTCGTCGACAACCGGATGACGCTGAATGTGACAGAATTGAAAAATACCCTGGCACTATTGGAGAGAAGACCAATGTACGTAGTGGGGGTCTACCTGGAGGTGCCAGAGATGATACGTGTGAGTCTGATCATAAATTGAATGTTGTGAAGTTTGTAGCCGGGGGGGAACCATGTGCATCAGAAAAGAGTAGTGATTCGGGTGTCAGCAGCTCTTCATTAAGCTCAGCACATCCTCATCGTCCCTGAGCTAGGCCTACCGCGCCTGCGCTGGCCTAAACGTTGGCGCGGGCGCGAGCGCCCGTCGCGCTGCTGCTCGCATCACCCCCTGACTTGGAACCTGTTCTACACCAAGACTAAAAAATATTTTACAGTGTCTCACCCTTTACCTTTCTTATTCCGTTCAAATTATTTACCTCTTTAATTAAAACTTTTTGTGTTACATTCACTATTTTGAATAATTAAATATTTCAATTTAGATCAAAGACAAAATACACATATTGTTTGCTAGTATAAATATTTTAAAAATCAAATAGTGTTTAAATATCTAAGATTTTTTACTTTTAAACATATTAAGACTGATATAGACGTCTCATTCAGCTTTATACTTATTTACAAAATCTTGTTTATTTTGTGAATGCTGGTGTTATAAAAAATGTATAATATTTCATCGTATATTCAACATGACTGACAATCACATTACGAATCATTGGATTAATTACAATTTTATCGTGTAAATTAGTAATCTCAACGCGTTTAAATAATCATAGTAGCGTTTTTGCTACATAGGAGGTGTCCTATGTTTATTTAAGAATAGATAATTAAGTCTTAATAGGTATATCATAAATGTTTCCAACGACTGCCAGCGATAGTATACTTAAAGTATCAAAGCTTGTTAAATCATGTTCTTTCAATCAACTTAAATGTACACTGAGGCCTAAATATTTTTGAAATTTAGAAGCGTAATTATTCTGAAAAATCTTTCATGTGAATTGTAATAAATTCACTGTAAGTGTATAATGTATTATATTATTTTCTCAATTTTTCTAATTAAATTACTTGAATAGCTTTGTAGATTCATTCCTTTAATAACTTTAAAGCATATCATGATCTAAGCCTAATTTTTGTAGTTTTAGTTGCTATTTTAAAACGATTTATACTTTGTTGTAATATTTAAAGTTAAAGGCATTTATTTTTTGTCTTGCTAATAATTTTGTATGTAATGTTTGATGTTATGAATAACCAATATGATCCAGTTTAGAACAGAGTATAAATTGTCTGATTGCATTTAATTTATATTAAGTAATTGTCGGCAATAAGTTGATGGTGAAATTTGAGGCGTTCTAAGCGCATTTTTTCATAGCAATATTTGTATATAACATAGATAGGTTAATTATTATATGTTAAAAATTTTTGTAACTTTTTAAGAGAGCTTTATGCGGTGTGACGCATGTACATAAATGTTAGAGAGTAGATGACAATGGTTATTTAGTGAAATTTTAAATTTCACATATGCAATTATTGGATATAAAAGTGAACCCCATGCATTCGCAATCCATAAATAGTTTTAGTTCAATATAATTATTTTTAATTGTACATAATTTTGTATTTATATTTATTGCAATTTTATATTTGTTTGGTCATAATACAGCAATACCTCGAAACATTACTGCCAATTTTCTTACTGCCAATTAAATCAATATTGATGAAATTTCCGTTATATTTCCGATATAGTTAACTGCATATTTGCAAAACTATTTTATTAATGATTATTCAGCTATTTACTGAATGATTGTTCGCGTTAAACGTTGTTCGTTTTATTAATGATTATTCAACTATTTACCGAATTATTGTTTGCGATAAACGGTGTTCACTTTTTTAAGATTTGTAAAATACACTTTTCGATTACAACCGTGAACTAGTCCGAAATATAAAGTGTACATAGATAGATGTTTGTTACCTGTATATTGTAGATAGAATATTATTCTTTTGACAATTATTGTATATTAGCATTTCATTCTTTCTAAAATTTAATGTTAATGCTATTATTTATAGTGAAATTATGTTAAAACGCTCAGTAGTTTTATTAAAATATCAGATGAATTTGTAAGTTTTGAACGCGATACATAATTTGTATTGTACAATTATTTGTTTTTTTTTTAGCCATAACTTGCAGGATTAATTTTGTAGCCATATTTATATTTTTTTAAAACGAAAATTATGTGTAAGTTCCCAATTCTACAAACGTGGGTTCTAAATAAATAAATTCAACATTAATGTGAGCGGGTTGTTTTATTTATAAACACATTGATTATGTTATAAACATTCTATTTATATGTGGATAAACCTACCTAAATATGGTAATAGTAGTAAGAAATAAACCTTTTATTAAAATAATTGCATATTTATTAAGTAAAGAATGTTTTGTCCACAAAATAATATTTTAATACCATTCAACTATTCTTTAAAGTTTTCAAAAGATAATTATACATTGAAATAACTGTAATTTGTATTTCTCGAATTTATTTTTAAAATTGAAATCGTGTCGAGAGATATTTTAAAATATTAACACAAAATCATTTTTAAACACATCGTTGAAACTTGTTAATGTTAAAAATAACACTCAATCCGTGACAATCCACTTAACATTGTGCAAATAAAATTACTAATATATTTACCATAATATTGAATGGAAACAGAAATGGTATGTGAAATTTAATATTCAATAAAAACTTTAATATATATACAAATACGTCTTATTATTAAATTTACTTATTATTTTTTTCAAAATTATCTTATTCTATCCATATCCATATTATATTGAAAAATTATTCACCATAACAATGTAATTCAATTGTTGCTAATTTATTTATTATCAATAAAAAATTAAAACTCCAGTATCTTTAAATGTTACAAACAGATTACTTTTTCTTCAACAGTTATATGTTCCACCTGGTGTGTAAGTAACATAATGTATTGATAAGAGCTTGCGCAGTCGTATTAAAAGGTAATTATGATCGCAACTTGTGGACCGAGGACCGAATTCAGCAATATAAGTACGCTTAGCAGATGTTTTACGTATAATGACTCCCCAAATACAAAGTATAAGAATATGCTACAAATGTCCTCAAAAAAATATATTTTTTAATTTGAAAACTAGCTCTACTAAGAAAAAATATTTTAGGAACATATTTGCTTGCCTCTGTCAAAAAGATCTATCTAAAACAGGTTGTACTGTTTCTATTTATTTTAAATGACTATAATTTTAAACCAATTTAATATTACTTGAATTATTACCATTATATATATTGTAAATTAATATCCATTCCTCAATGTCTCGTAGTTATTACACGCGGAGATCCCAGCACTAAATAAACGTAGAAATAGTCTGCAGTCAGTTTGTTTTCTTGTTTACTGCGGTGTAATTAACTTTTTATTTTCATACGACGCGGTCGCCGTTTTCCCACAGATTTGATGTTTTAGTTAGTGTAAATAAAATCTTTATTTATTTAAGACATCGTAAACAGAATATCGTTTTATACCAACAGAATGTAAAGCAAAGAATACATTAAAACAAATACAATTTTCTTAGTAAATATAGAAATACTTTTTTTTTTTTAAATTTATGGAATGAAAATTGATAAAAAAATTAATATTTTTAGTTTTATTTTTAATGAGATTACAATAATAGTTAAACGAAAAAAGATCAACAAAACTATTATGGAACAGTGTCAACCGTATTGAGAAACATTGTCTACATTGGTGAAGTTAAGCATGTACTCGTATAAAAAGAACAAAATAATTCTGTACACAGTGTTTTATTTATTTTACTTCACTTTAACGTACCATTGAACTAAACTTTAATGCAAATTGTGTACCGTAAAGTCGTTCAAATTACGACGTACTTTTCTCTATATTGTTTTGAGACAAAGGAATAGAATATTTTGTAGCCACTTCCTTTATGTAAACAGCAATAGTCTTTAACGGGAGACGTAGTTAAGGAGATATTATCGTTTTACTAGGTATTTTGTTCTGAAACGGTGAAAGCTTTAAATTAATGATAACAGTCCAAAAGATTTACGCTTCGAAGAATTTTATAAACTTGAACGGAATAATTTTCACTAATTTTCAACTCTATAATTGATAAAAGGTGTCAGTTAATTTGAATAGAAAATTTTCTTGGTTCTTGCTATTTTGTTTTAATTTTCTAAAGGATATTATGGAACAATTAAGAAAAAACATATCAAAATAGATATAAGAGTTTTGTAAATATAATAATAATATAACTTACATAATATATAGCCCCAAAGGAACTTATGATTAACTATTTAAAACAAACTGAAATGGTATTGAACAAATATAAAACCCGTATTTTTATATTAGACAACAACAAAGTTTTTCGAACTGCAGTTTATTACGAGCGATATTGGCTTGAAATTTTCCTGTACTCGTTCCATTTTATTATGATTATAGAATGTTCTGATACAGCCGTTTACTTAAATATTTTTGGGATTACGTTTTTAATTAAATGTCTGTAATTTAATATAAATTAAATATGTGACTTATTATTATTATTTCTGAGTATCATATAAATTACTTTTATTTTTAAATAATAACGTAAAATTGTATTACGTATTTTCAAAATTATGAGTTACATTTGAATTACGACACAAATTAACAATAAACTATAATAGCATTGATTGATTAATCTGACAAATAAATAAAACATTAAAATGATCCAATAAAACCATGTTGTTGAATTGGGTCAAGCTAAAATTTAAATGTGCTTCTGGATAATCGTACATTTATTGAAATTAAAAATTAATTACATAAAAATAATTATACAACAATTAAATAATTTGAAATCGCGCAGGTGGGTTTAATGTACGGACAGTGAGTCACAAATTAAAGTCGTCTCTGTGAAGGTAATTGCGTATTCCTGGCGTATTCTCGAAGGCGGTCTTAAGGAATTTTACTCTAGCGAGTGCCATAATTTTAGTTCAAGATCTTAATAACCAATGTTTTAGAGAGCTGAAATTGTTTCCAGTCACAGCAAAGCGATAAAGTGTTCCTTGAAACAATAGCACTCTTAACGGTAACCCTTATGTTTCTTCAGGGAATAATCTAAGACAAGATTTTAAATTAATATATCTGTATTCTTATCAAATTTAATAAATGTAACAGTTTTAATTATTTCATTGGTGTACATTTATCTTTATATCCAGATAAGGAATGTACAAAATAGAATAAACGAAAACCTAGCGATGAACATTTTTAAAAAGAATCCCATAAAAAAAATCGAGCAGGCAAACAAAATTTCGTTAACAAAGAATAGTATTAGATCCAGCGACGGATAAACATCTAAAACGCTGTGAACATCTGTGTCCCGGGAAACTAAAGGATTACGAGACTTCACGTACGAGACGATAACAATGGTGCTCCTCTTTTTACCCTGAATACCGAAGAGTTGTGAAAAAATACAAACAATAAAAGACCGGCGAAAGATAGGGAGGGAGACGGACGTTTCGCGCCGCCCTGGTCATAAAATTAAATGAAAAAGGCCTTCCAAACGGTAAGCCGAGCGGGTCACGTTGATCTAGCGATATGAAAAATCGCGAAAGTGTCCGGTCAGGTTTACTCAATTTTTGTTTGTGTAAATTATAATTTACATAAAAGATGTTCCTTATTGTATAACGGATATTAGTATCATCGATTAAATGGAAGATAATATTAAGATTAATATTGAAATTTAATTAAGAGCACCATGTATAAATATCATCTCAGGAGAATCGATTTTCACTCAACATCGAGTGGCCGGAAACCTATCAAATAGTGACAGTGCCACGGATATTAACCACTCGATGGCTAATTGTTCCCAGTTCAATTATCGAACAACTGTCAACGGGGCATTGAAGAGTTGACGCCTGAATCGAGTCTAGCCGACGTTCAATTAACAATTTAATTTGATGATTGTAGCACTGGACCTCAGTGAACATTTTACGAATGAGCAGAAACAATCACAGATTTAGCTTTAGCGATAATATGCCGTTGTCAAATAGATTAAATCTAAAGCGCTTTATGATTGATTTGCAAAAATGTGGAATTAATCAGATCTGTATGGATTATGGTAGGGTTATAAGCGCGTGGGATGAATGTAATGTTGCAAATTGTGGTACTATTTAGGTGCCAAATAGTAAAGCTGCCAAACCAATGTAAAAACACCGTCACCGCTTAACGCTCATATGTCTATATTATCGTAAAAGTTTGTGTAAAATTACGTTACTTGGTAAACGGATATGTAAATAAAATAATACCATTTCTTCCATCACCTAAGATATAGTAATATATTTTCCTGTCGGTTGTCTACACGATAATTCGTACATATTGGTCTAAATTTATGATTTGTAATTTTAAAGTAGGTATATGTAAAATTTACTATAATTAAGCTTTTATAAGCCAGCGAGAAAAAAAAGATGTAATTCAAATGAACTCATCTTGAATAATTGATATCTGCGCTTTTAAGTTCATCTTCGCAAAAGCTTTCTTAAAAATAATAAAGTTTTTCTTAAAAAATAATCTATTATATATAATGTTAGAATTCTCTAACATTATATGACTTACATCACCAATAAAGAAGCAATGATCTGTACCTCTTTTTATCCTATAGAATACAAAAGAAATCTGTACAAAAATATGACATCACAAAATTGACTGTTTTAATAAAGTAATATATCTAAAAACTTTCTGACTGAATTAAATGAAGAATTAATTTAAAAACGATTTCATTCAAACGAAACGAATTTATCATAATTTATTTCACGTTATCATAACTATTTAAAGATTTATTGTTGTCATCCACACTTGTCTAGTCTTTGTTAAGAATAGCGCTTTGTGAGTCGTCTTTGAATTCGCTAATTGGATCAAGACCCCTTGTTTAAGAAAAATCTCCCGTTATCTACAGTGTAAACTTTACTTTGCTAAGCTGTAATTTCATTAATTTCATTTGGAACTCTCTATAGATCACTTTGTTAAATCAAAATCAACCATTCGAAATGTTATTTTCCTTTAAACAGTGGCTTTGTGTAATTTATTTTAGCTTCCGATCGGTAATTAGAGAATGGGAGTGATTATTTACAATTTGCCACTTTGTATTAAAATTTGATTGATTTATTATTGAAGTTTAGATTCGTGTTATTTGTATTTACAATTAAATGAATAATTTTATTATACACACATTTTATTGTTTTATTTTCTGTATTTGTTATAGTAAACAGATAAACCTTGAACTATAAGAAGTAAGTATAATTCCATATGTATAAATGTTTAAGTAAAGTGTAACAAACTGTTTTAGAAAATAAAAATATTATTATATGAAGTGTACTGACATAGAATACGTACGTTTATGGACCTATAAATTACATAAACGTATCCGATGCATTTATTAGGTTTTCTGTTAGTATGTTGCTAGGTTATTTTACAAGCTATAATTTCGTCAGCGGGAATCGAGTGAATACCCTTATTAATGTCATCGTCAAGTGAGGGACGATTTATTTCTCTGCAACACGATATTGATTTCTTTATTTTTATTCCAATGCGCAACTTTATCGACCATATTGTTTACATGAACCGGTTATTTTGAAAACAGCTGATGACGTCAAATATTTCTAACGATATTTAAATCAAAGTTTAATTTTGTTTTTAGTTAGAATAAGCTATTTTGTTTATATTTTAGATGGAAACATAAATTCTGATTGAAATAAAAATGAAATCGTGTTGATTAGTTTGTTTGTGAATCTTGCATTTCGCAACGGTTATGCATAACTCTTTTTTTCAGCTAGTTAGCAGGTCGGGAAGCGAGATAGTCTACTTTTTGTATACCCGGAAACATTTCTATTTCATCGGACACACACTAGATCTTTTGTAAATTATGTGCCTATTACTACTTAACTACTACACCTTGTTTTAACAGAAGATTTATAACCTTCATGTTAATTTGTATTATACAATTCAACACTATTCCAGACGTGATATTTGAAATGTTTCAGTATAATTTAAAAGTTACAAAACCCTTATCTATCTCGATGAATTCCTCAATTCCGTAATATATTCAAGAGTGTATTTTTTTCGTCCATTCCATTCCAATTTATCAATATTGATCCTTTAGAACACAGTAAGTAACTTTAAATTTGGAGTTGTACCGTCGGGACATTTAAAGGGTTTTATCAAAGAGGCACTCAACAATATGTCTGTCACGCTACCATGACGTCACATGTACACACAGCTTTTAAAAATTTAACACGAAAGCTTCAACAGATATTTCATAAATTAATTTAATACTTGTTCACAGTTCAATTATCGAATAACTGTCCACGGGTAATAAAGAGTTTACAGCTGAAACGAATTTAAAATAGACTAGTAAAATTTATATTGTATTTTGAACTATTCATAAATTTAGGGCAATGTTTGAGGTTTTTCTGGTTAATAAAATATAAAACGAATTTTTATAGAAAACTAAAGCACTTTAGAACATAATAAGTGGAGATTGGCTGTAGAAGAAAACATAAAATTTAGATAAGCAGTATACGATATTCCTATAACATGGATTATTAAAAAAAAAACAGATCTAGCAATTATTAGATGAGGGGGCCGAAGGTTAATTGTTTTGCTTTGCCTTTTATAGTGGACGTTTATCTGATAATTTTATTTTAAGTTCTTGGTGTAACGATTATTAATTTAAACTAATTATTAAATATACTAAACTGACACAAAATGTGATATACATTTTTTTTGGAATAATCTTTGCTGTTAGCCCTACTGACCAGGATAGTATCAACGGTGGTCTGTAATATATATGTATATATATATATATATACCAAAACAAAATAAAAAATCTTGTGTATTAAATAAATTATCTAATAAAACATACTATTATATCTGATGTGTGTTATTATACATGTTACTTCCCATACAATGTTTGTGTCCGTGTGTCACGAAGTTTGAAAAATAGTAAAGCATCACGAACACTGCACATCACACACGAAATGTGTATTATTTATTCCACTCATTATAAGATAATTACCATTTAATGCGTCCATTGCATTATTCATAAAGCCCTAACGTTTTAAGGAACAGTTAAGAATACAAGTATCGGTATTAAATAATAATGATGTAAGTTTATTTAAGGCGTAGAATAATTAAGGATGTCATTGTAAATATTTGAATATCTCTTCAAAGTTAGTTTGGTTTCGACGTTTAAATTAACGGAGAGGACAATATGGTTGATAAACTAAGACTTACTATTTCTATATATATATATATATATATATATGTATAAGCAATTTACCACTCACTGACTCATCAAGAAATCTCCGAAACTATCTGTCCGATTAACTTAAAATTTTACACAGTTACTTCTTTTGTGACGTAGACGTCCACTAAGAACGGATTTGACGGAATTCCTATCACAACGGATTTCAACTTTTTGCATTTCGCCATGTTTTAAACCTGTAGGAGCTATACATTTAACGCAGGGTTAAGAGTTACTATAGCAACGGTTATCATGGCAACGGTCGTAACCGTGACGTGTTACGATGACAACGGATAATATGACAAAGGTTGCCATAGCAACCTAAGTTAGCATTTAAATTAATAGCGTGCCCAGCAAAAAAGGAGAGAATAAATCTCAATTACTGTGTTTAAAAAATTTTTTTAAAAATATATTATTACGATGTTAAATTAAAAAAAAAATGAACAGAGTTCCTCGGTTTTATTTCTGACTTATTTTACACATATTATGTAAAACAAAAAGTACACATAATACGCCAGTTTTCATTAAAATAAGGTTTTATACTAAAAGTACACATTATAAATTAGTTTCGAGTTCTGTGAATAAAATATTTGTAATGCATTTCGTAAAGCATCTCTTTGTAACACAATTTTAATAGTAGCTTTTGAACTCTTGTAACTTTTGTAAACTATGGCCTTTTAGAAAAGTTTCTATCGAGCGAGTTCAAGAAATTTTAATGTGCTATTCCTTTGCTCGCAGGAACTTTTGGGTCAAACTAAAAACTAAGAAAACTGTCTGACCGCAGGCGATAAGCAATTGAGTTTTATCGTAAATGCACCAAGTTTGCCTTTACACTTTGTACGTATGTGTTTTTACTCACATTTCATTCCTATTGTTTTAATATCTGATTGTCTTTGTTAACGTGTTGCGGGTTATAAAGAGCTGAATAGACCTCATCCATCATCGTTTGTCTGTATTTTAGCAAGTTGAATATACATAGTTAATTACATTCACACATTCACACATTCACACACTCACATTTCACCATTTTATGACGTACGACTCATTTCGTTACAGGTTTTTATTAATTGTTTTAATGATAAACAGTAAATATAAATAAATTATAGAAACATAAACAAAATTAATAAATGAAACAAGTGGTTAGTTTCTAAACATCCAGTCTACAACGCTAGAAAAGTTGTGATTCACAAAGCATTACTGGCCTTTGATAAAACATTTGTATCAGTTAATAATAAATAAAATCAAATTCACTTTGACTCTAAATGTTTATAGTCTATTATAACAATCGCATTATATATTTAATATTATCACTCACAATACGACCTAAGCCTTATTGTATAAACAAGCAAACAAGCTTTCAAACTGTAATGAGACTGAGAGTGCAATATCTTGTTCCTGCTGTGAAGTAGATACAACACATGACAGATGCGGACGTTCAACTGTTTATATTAAAATATAAATAACAAGATATATATATATTAAAGGTATATATTTAATTATCACAAGAGCTTTATAAATAATGTCACTTCCACCCTCTGTTAGCTAGATAGGAGATAACGCTATCATTTGTTGTGGGTGTTGTCCATATATTAAAAAAACATATATAGAACTATTTATTAACAAGTATATAAACACTGAAATAATATTATTAAAAAGTAAATAACAAAAGTCATAGAACAAACAAACATTAATTGTTTTAAAGTCTACTAAATTATGTTACTACATATTATTAAAACAAAATCTCAAATATTTAATTAGACAATGATTAAAATATAATATTAATAATAAAAAGTGCACCAGGTTAACCAGAGTAACCCTAAAAATATCGTGTTACACCATCGGGTCGCCATAACGCATTGGTTGGCTTACCTCGATCCCTGACTGATTTATGGCAAGAGGAAAGCTCCAATTTACACGACAACGTGTTATCTAATCTGTGATAAGGTGTTACTCGCAATTAGTGCTCCAACTAGGTTGTCAATCAGCTGTATAATAAACCTGTATAAGCTTAATGAGGATTAAACACTATGTACTAAACAAGTATATAATATGGTGAGTAACTATGTTGTAGGCACGTTAGTGTTGAAAATAGGTGATAATTTTACAAACTTTTAAAACCATGAACAAAAAAATAATCGACAACACATTTGAATAATAAAAAATAAAGGCTTAAATGCTTGCATATTGAATTGCATTTAAAATTGTAATTTAAATCCAACGTTACGAATGTTTTGCAGCAATTGTATTCACGGAAACACGAGATGTAGGTGTCTGTCAATGACTCAGTTAATTAGTCACCCACAGTCAAAGGTTTCTCATTTGCCGGTCATAAAGTTCAAGATGCACACAGAACTAACAGTATCTTGACGACTCTTAGTGCGGTCAGAGAAATGGGATTTAAATATTTAATGGTAGGCTGATAAGTCTAGGCTCTGCCTATTAAAATTTATTTGAATACTCTATCAATTTTACCTGTAGTTTTTGTTTTGGCAGTATTTGTATTGTATTTTATTTTGGAAAATGGTAGGATCATAAAACAATAAAATTTCTATTATTTTTGCTGTATCAAAGATTTAGGCTTACCCTTTTGAAAGCTGATAACATAAACAATAGTATTATAATAAACATTTATTGCCTAAATATGAATGTCGGTTCTTATGATGGAGAAACTATATTATTTACGATAAAGCAGACCAAATTGTAAAAATATTTTTAGTTTGTAAGTTTTCTTATAATGAACGACTTTGTATGGAATTTACCAAGGACAAAAAATATACTAAGTGTGTTATAACTCGCGTTATTTAATCAAATCGATTTGTTACCGCCGCATAGTTATAAACACATTACCGCAACTCATATGAGTATAGTCCTGCGAGCTGACACATTTTATTCGACGTGGGAAATCAGCCTAATCCCTATCGATTCGTCTGCCGGTTCCGATAGGATTATTTTACTCTCTGTGACTCACAATACGAATTGATTCCATGATTGGTATTATGTAATATATTTTATAATATTTTTGTAAAAAAATTATGACTTTCATTTCTATAAAAATATTTCTATTTGTGTTTTGACAAATATTAAAAGATTTTTCGGTGTTTAGTCATCATAAAAAAATGTATTACTTTTAACATTTTTCTGTCTGTCTGAATTATAATCTGAAAATGGCTTGACCGCACATTTGATAGGTTGTTCATAATAATATAATATTAGTAAACACTAATACGGGCAAATCTGCTAAAATAAATAATATTTTGTCGCATGGTAAACATTTATTTCCATTATCAAGACCAGAAACATTTATCACACTGAAAGTCAACTATTTTAACAGAAGGAAGGGTAGAGTATTACTGTTCTAGTAATATTTTTATCCTCTTTACCGGACAACTATTTTAATGACTCTAAAGGGTTGTTAAGTAATTTCTTAGTAATACCAACAACAATGAAATTACCATTGTTGTTATTTATTTACCTTCATTCGTACAACGTACTTATTATAATTGCGAAATTATTTCTTATGGGAACTGCGGTATTCGTAAGAAACAAGTAAAATAGTAGCATATGTATTATTAACTTGAAATAAACATATGATAAATATAATTTATCCTGTTTGTCCATTTCATTTCCCAACTTTGTGTAAACTAATTTATATATAACTTTTCTAACATTAGTCCAAAAGAATGGTATTACTATAAAAAGAGACAAAAAAAGTTAATATTTTGTTTTTATAAAAATTTTAATATAAGTTGTAAAAAGATATTATTATATTTTATAGATATTTGTAAATGAGACCAAGTGCAATGATTAGTATATTTATCCAAATTGTTTTTATTTTATTTGAAGTTATTTTAAATTATATTTTTTGACGCCTCGCTACAACTTTTTTACAGAAGACTTAAACATATTAAAGTTATAATTTGTATTAAAACATAGTTTTATGAAGAACAAGGGATAAAATGTCAAGTTATTTTCCTTTAAAATTTTTCAGAAATACCAAGTTGAACATGAATGGGGAAGATTATAATAAATACAAAGATCTCCCCTCGTTCCTCTATCCTCTTAATAAATTTCAGATAGTAAACCAGTGTAAGGCCTCCTCTCCCCTCTCCCCGACGAACAGATTACGACGGATAAAGGGGTGATTGAAGGGATAATCATAGCTCCACTTTACTTGGATAAGTTTACCTGAAATGCTTGTAAATCATATTTCGTGTTTAGATGTAGTATTACTGGAAGTGTTCGAGATAACATTTCAATTTGTTATTTATAACATACACATATATAAATTAGTGCAAAATATTAAACGGGCAGGTAACTTTATTTAACTGCTCCATCAAATAAAATATAAACGCGGAGCACGGTTGTGGATTCCAAACTAGTTGATTGCTTTATGAGGAGCATTTTATAAATGTAGTTTCAAAATAAAGTTAGGACGATGTTATTTTAATGAAATGTCGTATCTGTTATGATGATGTGTTTGTTTTATTTGCATTCAAGAGACGGGAGCTGTCACCGGGCACAGTTTATGCAGGACTGACCCGTGTTTATAATAACTATGCAAATTATTCCGATATCGCCCCCAATCGGCCTCTGTCTACCTAAATTGAATTTGTACCTCTGATTAAAGACACCCTTTCATATGCCGATTTCGTTGGAACGGGTGACGAGCGCTTTTAAAAAAAGGTTCATTAGGAACTTTGATAGAAATTTTATTGATGTTTTGGGTTGTATTCTAATGAAAGTTTCGAGGGATTTTTATGAGTATTGATTGAAGCTAACCCAAATATTATTTATAAAAAATATCTTCTTACAAGAAAAGTATATTATAAATATCATTGATAACAATAATATCAAAGTTAAATGAATATATTGGTTATATTAAAAATAAACCTATTATTGCATTACTTTCAGAGAATAACCATAAAGCTTAGGGTGCATCGACGCAGGAATTTGTTACGATACACCATAGACGTGATACACACTGTTTATTATATAACAATATCATATTGTTAGACACTTTTTATAAGATTTTTTTATTTTCACAATTTTTTTACCTACTGATAATTATCAAACAGATTTAACACGTTTATTTTATATTTATACATTTATATGTAAAAGGTACAAGTGTGTGTAGTAAAATTAAAAACCGGAATAATAATGATTTAATTTAAATAGTAATAATTATATATTAGACTGGTTCAAAAAAAGTGACTATTTTTTTTTTTTGAAACAATTTCATTTATACCTTCGAGGAGGTGTAGAAAGATGCCTGTTAAAAGGAGAGCTCTTAATATTAATATTTAGAGGTCGCTCATCGCAGATTTCTATTTCCCATTGAAATAACATTGGAAAAAAAATTTTTAAACTTTGGAATTTTATATTTCGGTCTAGAAGCAAAATGCCGAGATGAGCGATATGTATTTTTATAGAAAATTTGTTGCTCTACAATAAAGGTTTCTTATCATTTTTCGACAAATTCACTCCTTCAAAAGTTATTCAAGGTTAAAGTTTAATTTAAAGTAAATTCAAGTTTTTTTTCTTGATTTCTGACAAAATGTTAAAACTTATCACTTAAAATCATAAAATCATTCATGAAAATTTAATGAATGATTATCTAAAGAAAAGTAGAGCCAGTTTAAAATTCTAGATTTAGAAATCTCTAGTTAAAATCATAAATAACCCCAATTGAAGTTTAGTTCCATGTTAATTCATATTAATTCCACTTTCAATGGTAAAATTTTTTTGAAACAGTTACCAACAGTAGTTTATGGAGAATATCGGTCACTTTCTTATCGGTGGACCAAAAATGAAGCATGTTATTACTTTGTTCGTTATCGTTTTAAGTTGCTGAGAAGTTTTCTTTTAAATTCCGACTCGTATGTTATTGTTTAAGATTTCAATTAATAGAAATTTATAATTTTCGTTTTGAGTAGTTTAAAATTTTACTATTAATATTATGGAAAAGAAAGTATATTTAATTGGTGAATTGAGTGATAATTTCTGGACTGGACGTAAACTTCCGACCAATGGAGAAGTTATGTCTGTGTTCTTGTATCAGCATAACCAACTCAAGTTGACATTAAAACATAGTGCTGTTGTTACTGTAAAAAAAGTGAAAGAGTAGGTGATTTCTAAATCTAGAATTTTAAACTGGCTCTACTTTTCTTTAGATAATCATTCATTAAATTTTCATGAATGATTTTATGATTTTAAGTGATAAGTTTTAACATTTTGTCAGAAATCAAGAAAAAAAACTTGAATTTACTTTAAATTAAACTTTAACCTTGAATAACTTTTGAAGGAGTGAATTTGTCGAAAAATGATAAGAAACCTTTATTGTAGAGCAATAAATTTTCTATAAAAATACATATCGCTCATCTCGGCATTTTGCTTCTAGACCGAAATATAAAATTCCAAAGTTTAAAATTTTTTTTTCCAATGTTATTTCAATGGGAAATAGAAATCTGCGATGAGCGACCTCTAAATATTAATATTAAGAGCTCTCCTTTTAACAGGCATCTTTCTACACCTCCTCGAAGGTATAAATGAAATTGTTTCAAAAAAAAAAAAATAGTCACTTTTTTTGAACCAGTCTATTATATATATATAATATAATTTCACTGTGTTTGCTCGTGTGTCAGATAGACGTCACGCGCATTCCTCACGATTATAGTAATACCACTTTAATTAAATGCACTGCACTCCCTTCTTTAATATTGAATTTTAGTCTTTGATACCGTGAAACAAATGGATTCCATCGTTTGATGATATTAATGTTATTTAGTTGCGGATAAGTCGATATATTCATATAAATGTATATAAAGACTTAAAAAATCAACCTTTTTTCATTAATTTTGGGTATATGGGAGTTTTCGAGGTCTCTGGTCACGAATTTAAGACGAAAAACTTAAGACGGTGGCGGACAGATTTGTAAAATTCATGATTAATTCGCCGCTTGTCACGTGACTTTGGCAGCCATATTGGTCTTACACCATGGGTTTGAAGAAGACTTCAATACCTTTCCTCAATTACCTATAAGTTTCTAATAGACTAATCCAATTGTGGTAGGTATACGGATTAATCTTGTATAGTTTTTTACATTTAACTAACTAACGAACTAACTTTATCAAAATCTGTTAAGTATTTTTTGCCTTAAAAAGTAACAAACATACATTTATCATAACAATTTTGTGTTTTATAATGTAAGTAGGATAGTAATCAAAGCACCGTCCTGTTTGTTTATCGAATCGATTGTTAATATCTTGTTCCAATGCACTGATCATTGGTTTTTGTATCGTTTCGAATCAAAGATAACATCTAAACTGCTTTGTACCCAAGTTTGAGTGACGCACACCGTGATAGTGTCAAGCCTCGGTCTACCGGAACAGAATAATGAGGGACTACAAACGACCTGACTTACCAACCATTAATAGTTAAATGCGACTTACAAAAGTGTTTTAACAGTTATCAAAGGACTGTCTTTGAAATCTTTGTTAGATATTCCTTAAATATATTGTATACAAAAGTTTTAGCAAAGGCATTTCATTGTTTAATATTTATACACAAAATGATTCAACCATTTTTGGGAGTAAAATGATTATTTATAATAGCTTAAAATATAAACGAATATTTTAATGAAACATCTATCTTCTTTGGCGTTAATTCGCTGTAGCGAAAAATGAATAACAAAACATGCAGACATCTGGTCTTGTGAGAGCGAGGAAAGCAAAATTTAATATTAAATTAAGGTGTTACGTGAAAATCGAGAAAGGAGCAAAGGTGGAAATAAATCCCCATGATATATGAGACTCGGATCGGGAAACGTTGACATTTTTGAGGCAACATTTTTAGGTTTTCGCCTCACTTACCCGTGTATAAATACGTTTGCTGCAATGTATTGTGTTCTGCAGCTTTTCCCTGCCGGTTTTACAGACATAAGCTCCACTTTATGATTATTGAATGGGTAAGCTAGACTATTTGATGTCAAATATTAAAAAATGAATTTTATAGAATCATATTTTCACAGGAGACAACTCGGTCTCTATAAAATTGTGAGACAACTTGCTACATAAAACGTTTTATGGCACTCTAGTTACATCAATTTTGATAGTTAAATTATTGTATCAATATATATTATAGAGCAATTAACAAATTTTGAGCGTTGATTTAATAATATAAAAAATGATAGTAACATATGACATGGATATGCCATATGAATAAACTATGTATTCGCCAGTTCAATTTTCCGTCGGTCCACTCCGGGCTCTTAATGTCTTCCTATGTGATATCCAATTTTGAAACTATACAGTATTCATTTTAGACAGCTTTACACTCTGTAGTGAAATCGCAATCCGTACGGTGAATATTTTAACAAAAATACCTTTCAGTCTCGGTGTATATCAATTTTTAGATTCCACTCCGTTATGCATATATTTTATCATATACCAAAATATACTAAAATTGATATTTTTTTATAATAAAATTAATGATTACCAATTATTTATTAGTTCATATTGTATTCCTTTTATTGTATGTTTTTCTATTTATAATTAAGAGTCGAGTGTAACAATTTTATTTTCTCTTTTATTAACGATATTCTAAAAATGAGAAATAATATGTGTCTAATTGGATTTATTCGTACAAATATATAAATATGTATATTTTATTATTGCTTCATTTCAATTCTATTTAAATTTAAAATAACGAAGTCTTCAGAACATGAGCTTGTTTATTTTCACCTCAGTAAAGATCATTTTATCGTTAAAGAAAACAGCTATTTCCTTGGACTGTATAAAAATACATTGAAGCGTCGTGTGCGATTGCTTCATAGAAAAATAAATTATATAACTTACAAGAAAATTTTTAGTGATAAAGTTATTATTTCTTCCGATCAATATAAATAGAATTGAACATTTTGGACCAACAATGTTATATTTTATAATTCGAACTATTAAGTTAATAATTGTATTAAAATATTTACAGAGTGTATTTTGTATCAAATATTTTTACAATGTTATAAAAAGAATATATTATTGTAATTGAACAGGCTAAAATAAAAATGGCGAATTAAAAAAAAAACGAACTGACATTGACAGGTTGTGTTTACGATGCCAGCTAAGCGAATTGTAATAAATTTATTTTCGCGTTTACGAGACGCGGACGGCTTGCTCGCGTTTCTACACAATTAAATTTAATTAATTCGAATAGTTCGCGCGTCGTACCGGCTAATGGCTTGAATACGTCTGCCTTTACAAAGGGTTATAAATATACCAACGTTGTGTTTAAGTATTTGAAGGCAGACTTATTACAAGGACCACTTTAATATGCAAATCCTGTACATAATACTAATAAACTTCAGGTCATGTTTATTACAAAACATTTTTTATAGGTACAAAAAAAATCAATGACAAACTAACAAAAAATACAAAAAATCCGAATAGCAACTATTAGTTGATGTGTTGGTACAACAAAAAATCCTTTTTTTCGCTTGTAACAATAAACTGCGATAGTACATTTACCCCTGTTGCGGTTTAACATCGAAAATAAAGCCTCCATTCCCGGATACACATTTTAAAAGCTGGCTACACTGTTATATATATATGACATGTTATTTCTACCTACTCGTAGTGTTACTGGCAACACTCATTATGATTTGTCACTTCCAAAATATAATTGTTTATCTGTTTCACTAATTAACGAGTAATTTTTAAGTCATTAAAGTTTAATATATATTTCGCGTATTGTCGTATAATGAGTAGAAGACTACATTGTATTTATTTAAAGAGGGTGGCATGCACGCATACCGAAATTTTACTAAATGCTAAATGTTTCATAGCATTATAGGGTTTAGGTTACTGTTATAAAGGCGAAATTTGTTTGAAGATATTTTTAAAATAGTTATCTAGTGTAATGTTAGTGCACTGATTGCCTCCGCGAGATCGCTGTGCTGTTAATATTTTACACATAACGCAGCACTTTGGATGATTTACCTTTGTGCATTATTAGTTTGCACCTAAAATACAGCTACAAGTTAATTTGTATAGGTATTGTTATTTTCTGGGAAACTAAAACCACTAATATCTGGTATTACTAATATTGTGTTCAGAAATGCGTGGCAAATATAAACAAACAAAGATTATTTTCATTCTATATTTATAAGAAAAAGCTTAACATATCTAGATATGTTTATAAAAAAAACTAAATTATTATAAGATTTATGATAAATAATGAAAAAGACAAAAAAGATCAACTACTGCAATAAAAAAATAATTAAAACATTGTCTACGGACAAAATAATAATTTATAATGTTTATTTAATATGATCGTTTACCCCATCTATTTGTTACCTTCTAGATAATTAATCTAGAATTTTTCGCATCCAACCACCATGAAAAAACACGGCCATATTGTTTAACATAAACGGAACAGTATGGAATTTATTGCTTCAGATATGTTATATTTAACACTAAACCTACCGACAATTCTTGTATACCTGTTCCTACCGCACGCCGTCAACTTGACCGGTAATTAGAAGTTATTTTATTGTATAACTAACGCAGGTAATAATGGAAATAACTAAAAGTAAAGAGTGTAGAAAATATTATATGCATATTCTAAGAATTGTCATGTAGTTTGATAACGATATTACAACGTTTAAAAATGTGTAATTTTTAGAAAAGTTTAAGAACGGTCAATTTGACCGGTACTTGGTAGGTTTAGTGTTAAAGATATCTGTACCACAAATGTTGTCCAGGTTTTTAGGTTTGACATTCATTAATCACCTTTGAGAATCGAACTTAAAGCTAATTTAAGCATAGACGATGAAGTTGCTGTTATATTGGTCAAAGCTAACACATACACAGACATGCACATGTGTTTGTGTTGTGTCTGTGAATAAACTTCATGGCAAACTCCAACGTCTAATAAAAACATGGTCTATCTCTTTGACATGAATAGGATATATGGTGACAGAAGCAACTATTGTTTATTATTATTATATATTACAATACTTTTATAAGCTTATGTTAATTATAAATTAATTTTTATTTAAAATTAAAGTTAAACAATATTGACTGTAATAATTATTATTGATGTTCAGTTTAAAAAAATTAGTCAATTGGATGTGTACAGATATTTATCTTTATCTTTATACTGCTTATATTTTTAGGTTTGTGTATTAAAACGATACATAAAAAAATAATAGTCCCAAAAACCTTTTTAAGATTTTTTACAATCCTATACCATTTGTAACTACTCACATTCCATGCGAGAATTATGAAACTAGCAAAATATAACCATCCAATAAAATCTAGGCACTTTGTAAATGAAATTGTTATATTGGTTATCGTCTAAATTTGACAAGTAATTAAATATGTTATAGCTATCATCCTGTCAATATAACGTTTTAATCCGCCATTTTTAAAATTCAAAATGGTGGTTATAGAGAAACAGTTTTTATTATTGAGCCAATGATCCAGGTTCTGGTGTGTGGCCACGGAACAGGTCGTGTCATCGTGGGCTTATCACGCCGCGCCTGTCACTGCCCGCCCCTCGTGAGGGATACGATATGAATTTAAAAAGAATAATTGTTTTTTAAACTATTGCCAGCCAGTTTCAAATGTTTTGTTTTGTTTGTTTCGAGTGGATTTTAATCTGTTCGTTATCAGATTATTGCGTTTTAATTGTTTTTCATTTCCTTTTAAAAATATTTTTCTAACTTCCATTTATTACTTGTGTTATATTAAAGTTTAGTTTTTGTTTATTTTTAAGTGATATGCGTAATGGTGCGAATATTTTTTTTGGCATATGCATAATCATGCTTTAATGATATTTGATTAATTATAAGTAAGTATAAATAATTATAAAAGTTAAATATAGATTTTAACATTTATAACAATACTTACTAACAAAAAAATTATATCTTAAATATTGGTTAGGTTAGAACTATCAGTTTTGACATTTCAGATACGTGAATATTTTTGAAAATATTTTCTTAGTAAACAATTCTCAATACTAGTTACATTTTTCTTCTTTCAATTCCATTAAAGAAACGATAATTCAAAATATTTATTTCCTATATTTATCTTCAATAACAAAGTATCTAAAGAACTAAAAGTAAAATAAAGAAAGAGAACTTAGTTTCTACCGTTAGTGGTTTATTTATTTAACTTATTTCAAATTTAAATTAAACTTTATAACAAGACTTCTTAATGCTGCTCAAGACACTGTTCATTCTCTTAGCAATTTAAACTTTTCTAGATATGTATATGAAGTTAGAATGTCGCTTTCAACAGAGTTATGGAACAAATTAAATATTGTTTCAGTTTTATATAATTATATAAAACTTTAAGTAAACATATGAATTTATTTATTAAATTGCTTGGATGCAGGTTTCTTTTCGGAGGCTTTGACTAGGACAAATATACAAATACACACATACACACACGAGCTCACGCACATGCACATACACACGTTTATACACACACATACATCGGTTCGAACTCAAACTTAAAATTAATCTTTAGCAGTTCCTTTAGCTTTAAACAAAGTAGTATAATTTTATATTTTCTCAACATAGGCGTTACCTAAACTATCAATATTACTAAATAAAATAGTAATCATTCTGGAATATCATTTTGTTGTTAAATCTTTTAGCCCGTATTTATTTTTTTGATATATATATATATATATATATATATATATATATATATATATATATATATATATATATATATATATATATATATATATAAGCTATGACGATAAGTCCAAACTAATCATACTATTTCTCTCATACAAGCATAAGAAAAACAATCCAGTTAAAACACATACAAAACGAAACACACAAAACCCCGAATACAAAGCAGTACAAAAATATAAAGCTCTTAGAGAATTAAATGAAAAACTTTATTCTTTCGGATTCATTCGTAATTTACAGTTCAACGAGCCGGGTCAAATGTCAGGTTGAAATTTTTAAAACGGATTTTAAAGGATCAGTGAAAAGCCACTCCATAAATAACGGTTAGTGAAGTCATCAAAAGGGTGGCGGAGTCGTTCAGGAGTGTCATGTGAGCCCACCATCAATCTTGGCTACGGTCATGGGGATATTTAAATTAAGATAGCGCAAAGCGGTGACAGATCTAACGAGATCGGAAATAAATATTTTGACTTAACATATTTTAATGAAACTTTTAGTATTACAATTAAAAGTTTAAAGTCTGTTATAAAAGTTACATAATTAATAAAGATAATTACATAATTGATAAATACGTATATTCCATATTTAATAAATATAAAAATTATAACTTTTTCGTTATAAATACAAAAATACAAACCACAATCGAAATAATATATTTACACTTAAAAAATACAGCATTAAATTTTAACTATTAAATATGTGACTTTATTTGCAAAATAGTGTTAAAAGTAACAAATAGTGTGTTATTCGCTTTATTTGCCGCAAGTCGTCTCAAAGTGAAGGCTTGAACGGCTTTGTCTCGCCTTGACTTGCAATCCATTACAAGTCGACTTCAACCCAGGAAGTGGGGACGTACACTCAATACTTAGCATATTTACACAACTGATAAATGTCTGTCTTTTTTCTTTCTATCGCGCCGTGACGTGAACGAAACTGTTGCATTTTTCTTTAAAGATTAAAAAGATAAAGACCGAAGGTCCTTTATAAAACTCCGCTCTGAAATATTCAAGTATTTTTAACTACGCGATTAACTTGTAGATTAATGAATACTTTATTCTCTTTATTATTAATTTATCGAAATAATGGGTATATCATTTGTTAAAAATCTCTGAAAAAGTTATTAAAAAAATCATTAAATATCAATTATTTTTGTAACAAAATATTAATGCTAAGCTAATATTAATCCAATTCCCGATATTGCGCTTCAATGAAAATTAGAATGGAAATTTAAAATAATCGAGAGGGTGTTTTATATGGGGTGATATTTCAATGGACTTTTTATGGGGTAATAATACAGGGACTTGTTTCTCTTAAGCCACCATTAGTTTGTCTAATAAGATTTTGATCACTAAATGGGGGCAAGATCTGTTATGGTAGTATAAACTATAAAAAATATTATATAAAAACATATATTATTTGTGTATATAAAAAACATATAATATACATATCGTTATGCTGTCCGACCAATTTAGTACAATTTCCTAAATAGGCGTAGTAGTCATTCGATATGAGTTGAAATAGAGACAATATTTACTTTTTGCTTTAGAATAACTTCAATAATAATAAGTTGATTTTAATCTTTAAAATCGTTGTGATTTGAAACTTGATGTAACGAAAAATGCGTCACGACAGGGAAACAAATACTTAAATATATAAGAGGGAATGAGATAGAGGACATATTGCCCATTGCTTTTATGGTGCCATCTACAAATTAATTCTTAAAATAAAGTGTTATTAGAACATTTTCTGATAAATTGTATATGGACTGGTATAGCGATTTCCTTGAGACTTGTTTCGGTAATAAAATATATTAGCAAAATATATACAATTATGTCGATCGAGAACAATATCCATTAGACCAATTTCTGTTAACGTACAATCAATTAGGGACCCCCCACTTTAAAAAGTTCCACCTCCCTCTTGAGAGCTATATTTATACAAATGGCATTACAACATAAAGACAACTTCGGGCGGTAATAACCAAAGATAAGAAGGATAATTTGATCAGATGATCACATCGAGGGTTAGATTATTGTGGGTATAACAAATATACGACTGTAAGAATTACTTTCTACCACACTGCGAATTTTTATTTATATACTAGTTGTGTTTCACGACTTCGTTTGCACGGATTTTTTTTTTCTAAAACTTATGTTAAGTTATTCCTTATAATATCAGCTATCTGCCAGTGAAAGTTATGTCAAAATCGGTCCAGCCATTCCAAAGATTAGAGGGAACAAACAAACAAAGACAGAGTATTAAAAATAAATGTTTCTTATGTAAGTACCGTATATATTCATATGCATAGTAAAAAGCTCTTAATACGAAATTACAAACAGACATCTAAATTTTATTTATATGTATAGATTATGACGGGTCCACCACATGGTATTTATTTTGAATATAATATTTTCAGCACTATCTTTTATATAAGAAGAGAGACGAATTCGTACTGTGACAGAAGTAATAGACATAACATTACTTTTCTTTTCCGACCTGCAATGTGAAGAAACAATTTATTTCCAGCAGCATGACACGTAAGACCTCTTAATAATAACAATGTGAATGATACTCACGTTCTTAGCTAATATAATACTATGTCAGTTCTTCTCACTACCCCTGAGTAATAGAGAACAATTTTATAACAAATTTATTATTCTGAAAGGGGAGAGTCAGAAATTTGCTTACACAAATGTAGTTTATAGAAATGTTTGATTCAGTGCACGTCACAAATATTTAACCGTATAAAAGATTTTATGTACCACGTATTGTTGAAATTTACTCATGCTAAAAATACCTATTACGCTTTTGGGAATTAACGCTAATTTTGATTGTCAGATTTATATATTAATCATATTATTCCGATCATATTTATAAATGCAAAATGAAAGAATATATACTGATGTTTAAGTAATGTAGCCTAATTTCTGATGTATAAGTAATGTTACTGTATCGTTGAAACTTTATAGGAATATAGCTTAAAAGTCACAATAACATGTGTAATAAAATGTAAAATAAAATGTAAAATCTAGGGTCTGTGAAGCCGTTGGCAAAAGCTAGTAAATTAAGCTAGGATATTAATTTTATACTCAAATTCCTCTTGAAGCGGTGATTGCTAATAAATGTGCGTGCAATGTGCTCAGTCATGACCGTTTTAATGAACTAGCATCACCTCGGAAAGAATCGCAAGTCCGAACACGTAGACTAGGGAAGACTCCCTTTGGCACCAGTGCATTAAAATGAAACATTACTGATCGATATTGCCACAACATGTAGACAGTTCATTATGTGCTACATAATTTACTAAGCTCAATATACTTTTGTGATGATCATGTATCTTGAGTAATTAATCCAGTTAAATTTGGAAACATATGCCATGAGGTAGTTTGGTTTCTAAAAGCATGTTTTCGAATATTATAACAAATTAAAGTACAAAAATAAATAGATACTTACATTTATAACGTTATCATGAAATAAATTCTTTAAGTGATAATTTTAAAATAAATTTTGTTGTATTTTTGTTACTTCTTGTGCAAAATATGTGTCTGTTAATTTAAACTTGTTAAAGATTAATAATTATCCACATTTTAACGTTAAGTGACATTTTAGGCGTCCCGAATCTCGTCACAATTAACTATAAGTATTAATACTCTTCCCCCAATGTTTCCGCGCTATTTCGCCTTTGCTTATTGCTTGGGGTGTTGGTCGCACAGTTTTATTGCCTCCAATTGTATCTTGTATACACTGCGACACTTTCCCTCTATGAATGTCATACTTTATTATGCCTTCCCCCAATTTAAGAGTTTCTAGTACAAACACTTGCTTACTGACTCACTTAATTTGAATGTATTGAAATTTAGATCTTAAAACATTTGGTATAGGGAGGAAAATTAGGCTAGCATCTCATTGCTACTGTAACGGTTCTTGAACAATATATTGTTTGTAAATAGAGATTTATTTTTTTCATAATACCACAATTGAAATAGGCACTTTTATTTCGTTGGCTGAATATTGTAATTAAATTAAATAAACATATTTATTTTTCAGTTAATCAAGGTTTACTTTAAATATGAATAAAACTGTAATATTTCGCATATTCGGTGAATAATTAATTATATGTATACAAAATCATTCGTTAAGGGTTAAATATTTGTTAAGAATGTAATTGAATTCGTTAAATAACGTAGTTTATTTTGAAGGCATCATCAAATTAATTATATTTTAAATTCTTTGTTAACATTTACGTAACCTTAATAAAATAATATTTGTACGTGTATACATTATTAGTGAAGTAATTACAGAATATGTTCTATATTTGACTGCAAATAAGACTATAAAGTAAACTCAAAACTGTCGTTCAAAGTTATCCAGAGACCTTTCAAGACTCGGCTATTCTGCTGTTAATGCAATATCAACACTTCTCATTATAATAATGAGTGTATTTCTTATTATAATTATACAAAAAATGTAGTTAAAATATATGTTTGCAAAATACTTAAAAGCTAAGAGAATAGAAATATTTCAAAATCTGTTTATTTCAAAGTGTATATTATTGTAATTAATATTTTGATTATAATAATTCTATTATAATTTCTGTCTGCAAAATATCAGGAACTAAAAAAACATAAACCATCCCTTTTCATCCCTTTTGAGATTGAATTATAAAACAATTATAGATATTATACACATTTATAGCTATCAACGAGTAATCTCTTCTAAACTCAAATCCAAGGGTAATATGTAAAGTTATTTGTCAGTTAGGCAATACTTAACCTTTTGAGATACCTTTTTTTGTGTTTAGTTGTCTCCAGAATGCGACGAGATAATTAGCTAAAATTTTCTCATGTATGTTTGAGCCGAACGCGGATGTTATAGCGAAAACAGATTGAAAAAATGTTTAGCCATTCAAAAGTTATCAAGAAAAGATGAAAGGAGAGGTGCTCAGCTCAACACCCACCGCGCACGGTTGTGGCTCCTAGTTAATTTATAATATCTAGATATAAATTGTCATCCATATAAATTACAAGAGGGCCTGACCCGATAGCAAAATATACGCGCTGTACTCAAAACAAATAATGGACCAAAATATATCACCATTTGAAACTAATACGAGCAATTATGTTATTTCCGATAATGTAACCCAGATGGGTCTGTCTGATTGCAGGACAAGGAAATGTAAAATTTATTTGACACTACTAATTCAAAATAATTGTATGTTTCCCTTACAATTGGAATGGTGATTTGATATCAGATATTGATACTTCGAACTTTGAGAAGTTTAGACGAACATCAGAGTTGTTGGAAAAGATTCAGCATGATTGATCCCGTGGTAAAGTTTTTGAAGATTAAAAACACGGTACTTTCAGAATATATTGAATATTGAAAATTAACATACTAAAACAACAATAGATATAAGTATAAATAATGTGTCAAGACGGCCGTTGTTAAGAGTTGATTAAATTATATATATTTTTTATCTGAACTTTATTGAAAATAATTTTATTGTAATGTATTAATATGAGGGTTTTCACAATTACATAATACATCAAATTTATTATCCAATATCTGTAGTACCTACCTACAGTACAGCATATAGAACATAAGTTACGTTTTATCTTAAAAAACTGAAGGTGGTTGTAGGCTTTAGTTTGAATTGGAAAACCATCGCTCAAAGTTTTTAGGCTCAAGAATAAAGACTGATTTATTTTGTCGTTCTTACAAAAACATTTCTCAAAAATTAGAATTGGAAATGATTTAAAATTTCTTAATATATTTAAATTATACTTTAGCGTGTCAAAGGCTGCACAATCACGTAAATTGTGCACATGATTTTCAAATGGCAATGACCATGACATATTATCTGAATCTGATAGCTGACTGTGATCAAATCGGAATCATTTGAACTAAGCTGCTGGAACAACTGGCTACTTTAACGTGAATATTGCAATATTTTGATATAAAAATTTGTACCTAAAAGTGAATATTATTTGTTGAAAAAATACGAATGTAACGTAAACGTGGCTTACAGGTTATGAAATATTATTTACGAAGCAAACAATAGTATTGCGGGGTTTTGTATTTTGTGCAAACAGACCGATAAGCGAGAGTGGCGTGACCCCGTGATAAATTATTTTTGTAGAAATCCTACCTGCGTATAACGATAACCATTATTGTATGTTATTTGGTTTCGGATTTGTATTTCTTTTTTAGGTGTTTATTGATTTTGATAATCTATATTATATAACCTTTTGTGGGAGAGCTTATCCCTGAGCGAACTCCTAAATGAGCTAAACTCAATTGGTTATAGGATCTCCAATGTATCGGAATAGACGTAATTGTTAAGCACTAGTCATTTAATTGCGGTCTGATGTAGTACTGTGGTAACACGTAACATACATTTTCGTTATATTACTCCTACATTTAATAAATTAATTAGATTAAAATCGAACTGTTTTAATCTTTTAACAAGTTAAATTTTTATCTGGAATAAAGAGGGCATTGGAATCGATCTAGTACATTGGAATATATACTAAATGCGGACTTTGATAGCTATGCATATACGTAGGCCACTCAGAAAGTTTTGCGAAAAAAGTTTTATGTGTGGAACGCCAGTGAGCTATAATTAATTTTGAAAATTGGATTACTTTAGAGTAAAAAACATATTTATTCCAATTTAACATTTCCTGGTATTATTTTTACTTACACGATGAAACTATCATGTGTTATTAAAAATGTATCTTTCGGAAACATGTTTAAATAATGATTGTTTACGACCCCCTATTTGAAACCTGATGAATTTGAAGCATGGAGCAAGCAGAAGTTGCCTTTTGGATGGTGTGATAGAAGAAAAAGTGCTGAATGTGAAAAATTTGTTTTAAGACTATCAGAATAATACATAATCGGAGATTAACTACAATCTGCATATTAGATCAGGCAGTGTTTAATATATTCTTTACACCCTTGTGTTAAAAACAAAGGTTTAACAAAAAAAATATCTATAAAACATTAAAATTTTTGTCCTCAAAACTTTTTGAGTGTCCTAATCTATTATATCTAGAATAAATTGAATTCTTGTAATGTTGAAAATCGAATGCTATAGTATTCATATCTTGTTAGTATCCAGACTCAATATACGACTGATATCCTCACTCCGTAGCCGCGGGCAAAACCTTGTGCAGCCGACTCTATCAGAGCTATTCAATCTACGTAAATGTTTACTTGCTGATAACAGATGGTATAAAATTTACAGTTTACTGTTAACAAGATGAACGGGAGCCTTTATCTATGTAAATAACGATCTTTATGGCAGCTATTATAAGTTGAGAGCGATAGTTTTGTTATGGTTGATCATTTTGATTTATTCTTAAAATTGTTAAGTAATTGGGTAATTCATAGTATAGCTTTCTAGCTATAACTGTTTATTGTTATTTAATTCGGTTTATCGGTTTTGTTGGTATTTAAAATCCAAGTAAATTAACTATCTTCATTGATTGCATCTTACAAGAGGTCTTATATGGCCCACATTTTTTGTAAAATATGCCATAATCATAATTTTTGTTTTTTTTTGCATAATAGTGTAAAATAGTTTATGTTCAAAATCAACATCAAGTGTATGTTATTTATCTTGATTTGTGTTCTGATTTAATTCTTATAAATTTATAGAAATTTAATCAGATATTTTAATATACCCCTCTCTCTCTCTCTCTCTCTTTTAACATACCTATAACAGTTGACAAACACTTCGTCAATTTGTAATGGTTTGTATTCGATTAACGATGAGCAGATTTGAAAAACGATATAGTATATTTTATAATCATATTCACAATACGGATGCGAAAGAAATACACGAAGTGCATGCGACTGAAATGCAAATATGGAGATAGATAGTATGACGAGAATTGATAAAGTGAAAAATCAGTATGTAAGAGGTAGATTGATAGTAGCACCGGTAATAGAAAAAAAGTATTTTGCTATGATATGATCACGTATTGCGGAGGAATATGTATGTATTCAGATATTTAGGTTTGGATTGAGAAGAGGATGACCTGGGTTATGATAGAACGCGGAAGGGAACACATGGCTCCCATCCGAGAATTTAGATAAGGATAGATCAATAAGAATCTTTTAAAATTGAGCTTCGGATTTCAGGATTATTACGTTCCTAACAAATCATTTTATTTAAACCACTGAGACAATAACAAGAAGCTACCAATCTATTTACAATTATTAAATATATATATTTTTAATAAAACAACTTATATACATAAATTATTATTTAATAAACTTCATAATTTATTAATAATATTTAATCAAAAAGTCATAACATTTCGACAGGCAATTGTTCGATTATCAATACATATAAATAAAATTTAAGAGTTTGTTTTTAATTCCAAAATAACAGTTTTCATCAATTTTTTAAATTTTAAATTTTTTTTATCTCTTTCTCCGAAATTTCTGTAACGGCTGGAACGATTTTAGCAGGCTTTCACTGACGGATAGCAGGTTTTATAAGGAGTAACTTAGACGAATTTATTTAAAAAAACATATTCCATTTGAACGAAGTCGTGGGCACAGCTAGTCGTAAATATAATAGCAGTAATATTATTCATTATTTGTTACTTTTAGATTAGTTAATGCAAGCGTAAAATAATTTCCCTCTTAAATAATTCTACCGCTGCCATATCTAAGATAAAGTGTAACTTTACATTATTTGAGATACATACATGTTAGATTAAAAGAAAGAATCTGAAGTAAAAATAAGGTTGTAATGTTGATGAGAGTAATATTTTCTTAAAAAATCAATAATGTCAAGAGATGTAAAGTCAGGTCATCATCTCGTGACCATATTAATATATATAAACAACAAAAAATAAATTTTATCCAGAAATATTTTCTGGATTTTAATTTCAAAAACAAAAATATCGACTATTTTATGTATAACATATGTTTAAATACATAAAATGTTAGAATAATAATAAATTATTTACATTATTAGAATAATCCACTTTATTTACTCAAATGCTATATTTTTTATAAAGTAATTTTTTACATATATTATATTTCACAACTTACCTATACTTACAAGTAACATAATAAGGCCAAACAGGAAATACTTACAGAATTTCATTTCTTTCTTAAATTATTTTTTATTCTTAAGATAAAAATTATAATAAATAGTAGAATAACATTTGGTTTTATAATTGTGACATTCATGTATTATATAATATATATTAGTCAATGTGTTATAGATTATCAAGATAGTTAACAGTATCAACAATTATGTTCTCACTTTGTTGGTTATGCGAGTTCAATTGTCTCCAGCGCTAGTCAAGTTCGGGATCATTAGTTTAATTGAATTGCTGATGTTATCATTGCGATAGAAGCTCAATGGATATCTGACAGAGATCAATCGGACTCATTACTGTGTTTATGTACTCTATCAGTATAGGAGATCTGTCATTCATCTTGAGCTGTACAATTTCTTGTACCTCTTAAAATATAATATTTATATTTACATTAATAAATGTTTTTATATATTTATATAATAATAATGTTTAAAAAAGTAATTGTTAATAGTTTTTAAAATAATATATCAATTCCAATATTAATTAAATAGATAGACAAATAAAAATAATTATATTGTTACTATATTTATATATAATTATATGATAACTCGATCAAAACTTGAATTGTTAGAATTTGAATTGATTTCGATATCAGAATCGATTCTGAAAGTCAAATATTCAAACATCTTTCCTAATTTTATGAATAGCCACATTTACTATATGCACATAGTCGAATGAACCTGATATTTCAGCGGTCATATCAAATCCTTTAGTAGGGTTCTCAAAGGCAATACCTTCGTCAAGTAGAACCTCACTTGACGTACGGAACCTTTTCAATTTCGTTGATATAGATGATCAGGCGATATTAAGTCTGGAGCTTTCTGATTTGCATGAAACTTATTAAAAAATACTGGCTTACGAGGATAACTCGCGGGCGTGCCCGATATGAAAGTGGAATAAATTATCCAGCTCTAGATAAATTAAAATATTTAATCAATGAAAACGTTACCTTTGAATATAAATGATATTAAAATTTATATTTGTAATATTTGTTTGTATATTTCAAATATATTGTTGTATATATACTAGTCTTGTCTGTTGGTTTTCGTGGAATATAGAAGGGCGTCGAATGTTTAGAACGTAGTAGAACTACGCGTGACATCCGAAAAAATATTAATATTATTCAAATTTGATTTATATTTATAATTTAATATTCAATTTGAACTGTATTTGAGAAAATACGATTTTGAAAGTTATTCTTAAAGCGACCTTTAATTTAATATATTACAATCAAATTAAAACAGAAAAAGTCTACAAATATAAGTTCCAGACTGAAAAATATTTAATTCGTTTCAGTTATTTGCGTCATATTTTGCAAGCTGGCACTCGATGTGAGTGGTGCCTTAAATTGTCGTCATGCTGATCCACCTATTCCTGTATGTATAAACTTCATTAAAAGTTGTCCTTGTACAGCAATGTACACAGACATTAGCCCTACTGCAGTGTTTAAACACAAACCATAAACCTCACTCATCATGCCTAAACCGTAAATTTAAAAGCCTTCGCTACTCATGAGTCTGGAGGGAACCCCTCCATTATCATAAAATAACGTGCTTTCAGTTTCTTTTGATGTGTCGTTAAATATGAAAATATTTAGAGTGAATAACAAAATGTTTGACATAATTTTTTGCTATAAAATAGTCATAGGTTAAATAATATATGAGTATGTATTGATACAAACCGATATGACATCGTTACGGTTAAAGTAATAAATTATTTAACAATAATACTTATTATAAACATAAGTGGCAGTATGATAAAGGTTAAACACAAATAATACTCACAAATTACATTTTTATTTTTATTACGGAAATTCTATGTTAAATTTAATTTTTATATATCTAAGCATTGAGTACCATGGCATCTCAATATACAGAGCAGTGTAGAGACAGGTTGAGATCACAGGTGCAAGGTGTACTCGTGTTGATCGTTATTCATTCTGCATACTTAGATTTTAATGAAGCAAACATAGCTTACATGATTATGTCATAATTTATTGTGTTATTTTAGATGAAGATGAATAAATTTAATTCCGCTCTCCTTACAAAACTTACAGACATTGTTTAATATACAGCGTAACTTAATTTAAACTTTAATTAAAACTTATTAAAAGAATATTGCAATTTATTTGTAATATACACAAAATATATAGGATAATATCTGTATCATCCACAATGGAAACAAAATTAATTCTACGTCATATTTCACGCGGTGTGTTACTGTAAGTTAAGTAAAATAAACGACCAACTACAACATAGTAGGTAGGAGTGGTAAATAGAAAAATTGCTGTAACCTAGCATCATTAGTTGAACCTGTCGCCCTCCGAGTGGCGGCAACCCCTTGGGACCGCGGGCCTGATAACGTCCTTCGCAGAAGACGCGGTGAAACGTGGATTTCACTGTGCGGCTCCCAAAAGTGCGATACTCATCTTGATTCTACCATTCATATAAGTATCAACTACAATAGGTTTAAAAATAACCGGTATTTAAATAAAAACTTTGTTTTTTTTTTTAAATCAAATGAGGTTTTCTATGTTACACCCTACATACTTGTAGATAAATTAATTTAATAAAAAAAATTTAATACAAGTTTTGGAAATGAAATGAAAGATATTATTAAAAGATAGAAAGATAGAAATGAAAGATATAAATTTATTCAATTTAAAGTTTTTTCTTATTTCTGACTGTAAAAATTACTTTTCATACAAAAAAAGTTTGATTGTAAGATATTTGTCATTCTTTACTAATATTACCACCGCGATATACATATAAAATAGATATTAATGGTTTTCATTATGTTGTTTTGCCATTGTTTAAAAATATCACCACACACACGCTCACACCCAAACACATTTTAACTTTATTACCTTAATTACTAAATAGAGTAGTAATTTTTATGTTAATAAAATTAAATATAGTGAGTCTAGTGGCCGTACAAAATATCTTTATTGTAAAGGTAAATTATATTAAATATCCGGATTGACCCGAGCGACCCACAGAATATCGCATTAATATATAATAAAAAAAGATCACATTGTGAGGAATTGTGACAAATAATATTTATTTTTGACACTTAAATTATACTAATGCTAGCTTCACCCGCACTGTGTAGGTAAAAACAATGTATGTATGTCGGGCTACCAAAAGTTATTTATTTATCTCCCGGGAATAGAACTTATTTTGGGGATACAAGGTAAAACTTTACGATGATCAGTTCTGGAGTAAAAACGTTACAAAAACCAAATACCTTCGTATATATAAGTTAGGATTTAAAGAAATACAACTTTAGATTAATATTATCGATTGCCACTCGCCTACCAACCTACATGTAAACCTACATACAAAAGGTTGTAGGTATTTCCTGCTTGAAGGTGTCAGATATAAGATAAAGTGAACTTAGTTTCTAAACGACTCCTACGTCCAAGATAATACAGAAATAATAAAACTACACATCTATTATATCTTTGATGTCTTTAAACGACTTAAAGGCAGAAACTTTCTAAACTTAAACTCAATTTAAACTAAGAACGATAACAAAAGTTTATACCTAAACAAAAAGGTTTCTGTAAATCGTGATGGATAAGGCCGAAGGTTTCTGAGTAATAAGATTAAAGATTAATAAAGCTGCAATGAATTCTGGGGTATGCGGGTGGCGTCACGACGTTCTTACCGCGAAGTTTGATATAAATTACAACTAATTATGGACTTAACAAACAGAAATGATAACGGAGATGCTGTGGCTTTTTAGAAATTGCGGTCTATATTAAAGTGCTTGAGTAATATTGTATACAAAGATTAAAAATGTTATACTAAAGATGTTAAGAAAAATGTATCGTTTATAATTATAATAAAAATTCTTACAACCTTATCAAATATGCAAACACATTCTTTACTCGTATTTAAGTTCATTATTTTGTAATGTTAATGCCCAAGTTATTTATTACTGAACTACTTTTACGACTTTAATACATTTATTATGCACTTCGTTACTTTAAGTTTATTACTCACAAAATAAATGTTTGTTGTTTGATAGTAATGTAAGTTACATTTACTATAAAAGTCGGGATATTTTTTCTTTACTATAATAATGTAGTGAATAAAGTTCATAGTTTCAACATTACCTACACAATACATTTTTATACAAAGAAAATTCTACCCAAACAGAACATTATAAATTTTCTAAATATGTTTTTTTATAGGAACCGAATTAAAACAAAATTTGTTACAAGCGAAAAAGAGTTAATTCCAAATTATTTTAAACGAAGAACTTCCTAAAATTTGATGATTACTTTGACAGAGTTTAAAGTTTATCATTCAAAGCTCATCTCAAAGTGTAAAATGGGATCCATTTTGGGTATGTAGATTTTCGATTATATCTGCTGGTCACACCTCCGGTCCCTAAGGACAGGGGAAGGACTCTCCCCTTACAACAAAAACTCTATTTATGACCTGACAATATTGTTAATTTTCGCCCTCTGCAACCCCTGGATCGGGATGATGTCTTAAATATTACTTGCTTTCTGGAATAAAGCATTATTTTAGTATAGAATTTTAGTGTAATAAATATAGTATATATTAATAAATCTAGGCGGAAGGTTTATAGTACATACTTTTCCACTACGAATAATTCATCAGTTTGAAAACCACGCACATAGTGTATGCATTAACATTGTGGTTAGACTAATATATACTAAACTAGTTAAACCAGTATCAGACGTCAGGAGGGATAACCGGAACGGATGGTGAACTTAACATGCTTGCCATAACACAAGGGTAAATGCTGTTTACTTCCACTGAAATTAATTATTATATACCGTCTTGGTATACGATATATCTAATTACAATAATTTATATACATTCTTTATAATATGTATTTACTCGGATAAAAGGTTGATCAAGAATTTTAGACATTCATGAGTTTCAAAAAAAATTGTCTGCTTTCATAATATTAATTTGAGATGCCGGTAGCACTTTTATAAAAACATCCATTCTTAATCTTGTTTTGTCTTGTTTAGAAGATAAAAATATTTTGTATTCTGGGTGGTAAATAAATATTCCAAGTGACTCCTAAGTTCGGTGTAAAGCGTTTCTTATAAGCCGCCATGTCGAGAATTTCAATTTAATTCACTTCGAGTGACCTCTTTTTATGAGAGGTTGGACCTGACTTGTTTAAATTCATTTGATTCTAAAGTACTCGCTTATAAAATATCCACGGATAGTTTTCATATACTTTTTTTGCTTTTAAATACGCTCTGACACTATTGGATTTCTTTTATATTACGTGACAGTGGGGAAATATAATGAAACAGACAATGAACATTTTATTAAAACAGAGAGCTTATTTGACGTTAAGCTTGACATATTTAATAATTGTAGCTAGAGACTCCATTTCACTTTAAATAATAAAACATCTAACATATTAATAAAGAAAATTAATTATTATAATACATTTTTAATTTTATCGTTTAACGACCATTTTTATAATGGGCGAACAAACAAAGAAAACATTTTTACTAATTACTTATATTTCTTTGTAAATTATGTTTCCCAAAACAAATTCGTTAATTATTTATTTAAAATATGTTACGTGAAAAAACAGCTTAAAGTTAATGAAAAATCACAAAAATTTCAAGTATAATCTAGTCAGAAATTTTTGTTTTCTTTGTCAGTACAATTTCTCCCAGCTTCCGAGCTTAACACAAGCTACGAGGATCGTATGCGATAGTTTGACTCAGGTTTCCCTTTATACTTTTAACCGCTAAAATATTGTTTCTGGCAAACACGATACCAGCAAGTCAGTATATGTCTGAGAATGTTACGATCTTGTTGACTAGATAAGACCTTACATCGTAGTTCCGTAATATATATACATATATGATGTATATGTATATATATATATATGTATATATAGATATATTTAGTAGACTTTCATTTCGAGTATTTATATAAATATATCCTTAAATTAATATATTTATACAAAATCCGAAAATGTATTAAATTATTTTTTCTTTCAAATAATAAATCAGTTTTATTTTTGTTTTCAGAATACCAGTCGTTTTTATTAGATCTATATCCATGATTTCCTAACAGAGAATAGGTATAATCCGATGCCTTGTATATTCGACTATCCAATATCAAGTTAGTGCAACAAACCAGCGTTTGCTTGAACGTTACATATTGTGTAGGTTCTATTTCTTTATAAACAAACACATATCATGTACACAATCATAATATAAATTAACAATAAATATAAGCATCTTGAAATCTATTTTTGTATATAAACATAAAATTATTATATCAGACCATCAAAATCATATCGATATATACTTCTGAAATTTAAAACAATATTGATTTTTCGTAATACGCAAACGGCATCATAACGGTAGCATCAATTTAAATTTGTCTTATGATTCTTTTTAACATAAGGTACAGATCCTTTATTAGATTTAAAACAAAATTTATGGTTTTACTAAGCTGAAACAGCTCGTATTTTATACGCCGTCTGTTGGTAACATTACTCTCTTTTCGTTATCAACATTATTCAATTAGGATTTTACCATTTATTAAAATGTCGCTGTCTTTAAATAAATCTTTTAAGATAGTTTAATAATATTCAGGGTATATATATATCGAAGATATATCTAAAGTATACAATAATAATATCAATTTAACTTGTAATTGGTGTTTTATTTTAACAAATGATAAATATATTTCCGTGTTTGTATCAAATAAATTAATTATATTAGGTTTTAGTGAAACGCACATATTGCTTTGTGGTTTAATCTACCTATATAATTATTACGCTTTTTGCAATAATATCAGTTGAAACGAATTTATTTAATTGATTAATTCGATATTCTTACATGATTAATTGGTTTAAAAATAATCAAAATTCAAATAAAAATGTTATAGACCATTACATGCATTTTCCATTAGGTAAAGAGGAAATGCTTTTCATAAAGGTGGTCAGTCAGGTCTAACTCAAATTGGCAGGTTAAAATAGTTATATAAGGTTTTCTCATAATGTTAAACTCTTATAATACTTTTTTATCAGTAATCGAACCCTTGACCTTTTAAACTAAAGGCATGGAAACCTTATATAACTGTCAGAACAGATAAATGTCTGTTTCATGTTGTCAACGAATAGATACAAAATATGTAGTTTTATGATATTTTTCATGAAGTCTATTTATACTAGCACATAAAAAATATACTAAATTAGTAACCTTCGAATTGTCTATAAACATTGGAGCTAATAAATACGCCTTCGTGCCGATAAAAACATATATCGAAGGATAGATCTACCAGGCGAGTAGTGACACAGTAGCTCAATTGGCAGAGGGAACGGACGGTTCTCCAGAGATCACAGGTTCGAATCTTGCTTAAATGCAATGTTCATGCTATATTTATTTTTAATTCATTTAGCACATTCATTTTGTTGTCAATTACATAACCGAGAGTCATGTTTCAGTAAAATTTAAATAATAATACAGATTTGGATACAGGAAAAACATGATCCAATATTCTATATATTAAATATTGATTGGTCCTTTTTGTATCTTAATTGACACAATATTTAATGTTTTAAAACCATAAAATATTATATAGCCTTAACAGATGAGTGCTACCTAAGCGAAATTAACGGGTTGAAAATTTATTGACGACGGACGGTCAGCAAAATTTACTACCGAGAATAAAAATTTTACAATCGAAATTTACATGCAAGTATTTAAATATCCTCTTCAATACACAAAGGATTTGATATCACACTGTGTGTTCTGATTTTACGTAATTTAAGCTTTATGAGATACAAGATACATATAATGTACATTTTAAGTTATATTTTTGTTAGAAATGATCGAAGTCATTGTATTATTTATTTCATCTCAAGTTATTATTAAAGAAATATTCGTCGACTAATATTTTTCATAAATAATATTATAATTCTTGTATTTTAATCTTCATAATTTATAATAAAAATTATATTTATTTTCCTTTTATACAGTTTATAGCTTAGAGAAAATTCCTCGAGGATTAGCAAGGTCTTTATAAATATGAATACAAGAAAGAATTACTATTTAAAACTTAATTTATTTAGTTGCTTTTATTTTTATGTTTTGTTTTTTTTTTAAATAAGCCTATGTGTGTGTGCTATACAACATAATTAGAAATAAAAAAAAATCCTTTCATTTTTATTGTACCGTTATTTTAGCTCAAATTAATTTTTGTTCTTATCCCATTAAAAGGATAGATTTGCAAGACTAATCAGCACACTGAGTTGACCGGGACATTACGTAAAACCATTCCGAATTTCAACAGAATCTAGTCACAATTTGTGGTTTTGAAATTAATCGTGAATAAACAAAGGGAAACACGAACAAGATGTTATTAAATTATTGTTTTGGAGTTTCTGTCGTCTATTTACTGAATAATACAATAGGTTTCTTTTTATATTATGTACAGATTTTGCAGCACTTTTTATTATACGCATAAAATACTACACTCATTCACAAAAACAATAGCATTAAATACACAAATATGTACCTATTCACATTTCCACTTCAGCAAGTATGTTTTTTTAAAGAAAAGTGGAAAAAAAAGTTCTTAACACTAAACCTACCGAGAATTCTTGTATACCTGTTCCTACCGCACGCCGTCAAATTGACTGGTAATTAAAAGTTTTTTTATTGTATAACGCAGGTAATAATGGAAATAACTAAAAGTAAAGAGTGTAGAAGATATTATATGCATGTTCTAAGAATTGTCATGTAATTTGATAACGATATTATAACGTTTGCAAATGTGTAAGTTTTACAAAACTTTAAGAACGGTCAATTTGACCGGTACTTGGTAGGTTTAGTGTTAAATAACCTTATCGCTAAAGTATACTTAGATTAAATCCTCGTGTCCACAGCCATTGAATGAAACTGCCACAATAGGACGTGTGTAGAATAATCGGTGTCATGATATCTAAAAAAAATAGTCATGTTTTAATAAACCTATATATAAACTCGATTATAAATAAACTATATATTAAGAGCTTACAGCCACATACTTTATTTAAATTCGGTCTTCATTAATTTTTCATTTACTTACAATACGATTTAATAAAACATCGAAAATCTTTTATCTTTTGATTTTTATCAACTTTCTTTGTTTATTGTCTTAATATTATTCCATTGTTCTAAGTATAAATAAATTTCTTAGGAACCATCACGTTTTCGGAATTTGAGTAGCAATGAGAGTCCTTAAAAAGTAGATTCAAACAAAATACGTGTAGAACATTTTAATACAACATTTAACATTCATAACTTATTTCGTAAAGATGAAAATTAATATTCAGTGACAAACAACAACTTCATTTATTGTATCCAAATTATATATTCAACATATTTAGATAAATGAAGATGAAATCAAGCATGACTACTTTAACGAAGTTGCCATTAAATACTAACTTGCTGCATCTAAAGTTTTGCAGCAAATTAAAATTTAGTTAGTTCTCACAGAATTCACAATGCTGTGTTCCATCCGATTAAGAAGTCGCCTGCAAAAGTTTCATATATTAATTTTAGTATTAATCCCTTTAGATGTAGATGTTCGATAGTATGTATTATGTATGTTATAGTTTTTAATCGTATTATGAAGACTATTACGATACTTTTATAACTACTGCATGTAGTTATAAAAAGTCATAGTTAAATTAATGTATGTATTGCACTTATGAAATATCAGAGCCTAGTTCCATATTTTTAAGGAGGAAAGATATGATAAAAAGGAAAATATTTATATATCTTATTATTTTAAATGTATATAAATTAAATATAAGCAGACTTATACTAATAATATTATTAAATAAACTCTCCCTGTAATATCCTCAGTACGCGCAATGAATAATCACAAAACTATTACTTATACCTTGAACAAATCCATTATAAACTGAAAGACAAATATAATCACGTTCCTAATTCACTACACAAGTATCAACATAACTAAATAAATTGTTTAAACAAAAACGCATCTACATTTCATTGTTTTAATGACCCAATTCCTATGAACCCCGCGTCGCAGTGTACTCGTACAGGGTTACGGGGGTTAATCAATCAAGTAGCTGTCTAAACTCCGAATACAATTATGAACTTAGTCTATGTCGCCTGTATACGTACTATCATGTTGTGTCCCTGAAGTGATTAATTAATATCAACAATATATAAAGCAAGTCTGTATTTTTTAAAATTCAAGTGTTCAAAGGACTTAGGAAATAACTTTTCCATTTACATCGTTAAGATAAAATCACTGAATGTTATTTTCTCGTTGTCTATAACATATTTTTAGTTAGTATTTTATAAGTTGAAATGGTCAAACGTGGCAGTGAATTATTTTATTATATATCAATAAAATAAAAAGCCTATAAAACCATTTTAAGTTGCAAATATGCACCATTTCATAAAATTTATTTGAAGTCTATCGCGGTCAAACAGTTACAGAATATTTTTGTATGTACATACATAAGTTTTTTATATATACGTTTATATAAAATACTTTGAGAACGTTTAAAACAAATCTCAAAATCGCGTGTTCTAATTTGACATATACATTTATAGCCGTTGCGAATCGTAACATCAAAGCAAAATTCGATTTATAACCGAAGATATTAACAAATAACAGACCGAACTATTTACGATTGTTACCGTCAACTAACTCACGCACAGGAAATGCTATCCTATACGATTTCATTACAATAAATCTCTAGACCTGAGTTATAAAGTTTGCGCCGATCGAAACTAAAATAAGGAGATAATGCTTGTGGTCAGGCCATTCTTTACATCATGTCCCACACAATTAATAATGAACCTAATTATTATCAACATAGAATTGACTTTTCCTTTAATATTTGTTTTGTTTAAGAGTTGTCGAAGCATTTGATAAACTCAGAACGATACCTGCAATGATAATTGACCCATTACTTTAAGAGCGAAATAACTTTACATTAAGGTTAATTTTAGCTCCGAGATTGTTAATGTTCTTTATCAACATGAAGCAAAATATATTTATATACAATATATAATTATGCAATGTGTATAACTGTTTGTGAGTATAATAATATTAATGTAACTCTCAAGTTCTTATTATATTTAAAAATGTTTTTTAATTTAATCTCACTTTATTATTTAACTATTTCTTCACTATTTTTATCATTATATACTTTTATTATTGTATATATTTCGTACCATTTCACTAAATTCATATTCAAATACTAATGACCACTAAAAAAATAGGTCAGACTGAAGCTTTGATGCTGGAAATATAATAGCAAAGAAAAATTTAAAAGAAATATTATTATAATACTATTTGGTTAAGCTCCAAATACTGTCCCAAGTATATAAAGCTAAATCTAGGTAATAAATACAGACTTTTTTATTTTATACAATTACAAAACAAAAAGTATGTAATTGTCTTTATCATATCACTTAAAACTTAACATGATATGAAGTAGATCCATTATTTTTAGACATTTGTGGAAAATTGTGTATTTTCTAGTTATGCTTTGCTTACTGTTGGGACTACATTGTGTGTAAATAGCCTAATTAGAATATATTTATTCACATGCATGTGTGTTAAATAACTACATACATAAACATATATATATTTTTATGTACATTAAATTCAAGCATTTATTTTAATGAAATAAAAAGTAGAGGCCTCTTAAATACGTGCTTCCATACAAACTGACATACTTATAAAAACCTAGGATAGTTCTAGTTGACCTAGAATATTATTATTTACAAAAGAGAGTATAAAATTAATAAAAGTCATGTAGTTTTAATACTAAAAATAATTTATATCACAAATTATTCTAAATAGTTTGGGAAAAAACTTATATTAAAAATAAAACCAGCCAAGTGTGAGTTGGATCCTCCTGCATAGGATTCCTTAGCTCCAAATAATATTAATTATAATTTACCCAATGGTTGCAATGTTTAATATTACTAATTTTTTATAAGTTTTTTGAGAATTACTATTAAATTCGTGGTCGATCGATGTTTTAAATAATTTTAGTTAATATTATGTAACTGCTACAATTATCGTAAATCTTTTTAGAATATAATTAGTTTAAATATATTCTAATATAATTATTAATTTTATTTTAGAAGCGGATATTCTGTTAAATATTCGTTCAAATGATTTGTACAAGCTAATTGTATATTTAATATGTTTTTTCTACATTTATAGTTGTGCCTACGACTTCGTTTGGGCTGAATTTGTTTTTTAAAAGTAGCCTAAGTTAACATCTTAGGCAAATTTAACATTAGGGACAAATTTTAAAAATAGATTTTTATACCTTATATACTACGCATTTAGTGAATTTGGATTTACAAACAGACGGCCCATTTTTATTTATATGTATATACTATATGTATACATTTAAATGTAATTTTGAGATAAGTATAATATGATATCCCGTATGAAATCTCTAGCTTATGGAACTCCTTGCTTTGGTTGCATTGGTTGGGTTTTAACTTAAAAGTTTAGCTAAGAGTGATTTTATATTTATGTCTTCAAACCATCTTTATATCCAACTTATATATAAAGAGATCAATAAAGACTGGACTTAATATAAAGCTGGTACAACAATAAAGTATACAATACAATTTTACAAACTTAATCCAATGGTAAATTTTTGATAGCAAAAATTTTTCCCCGAAATAAAATTTTAACATTCGCACTCATTTTATTGTATTAATTATAAGTTATGGTCCTGTTATATATTTTTGTTTTATTTTAAAGTTATAGCCACGAAAACAACGGATTTCTTCGCTCTAACAACGTATTTATAGAATCGTTAAACTGTTTTTACGACCCATCGTAATCCGAACATAAAAAAACATTTTCGCATAGAACACACAGACATTTATACATTTATAATTTTTTTTGTGCGTTTTCATAATTTTATTTTTTTTACGTAACCACGAAAACTACGAAGAAGTTATGTCTTTTTTATGATAAACATTTCAAGCTTTAAATATTTCGCATTGTTTTATTTTGTACCTATATCCATTAGTTATGTGTTGGTATATATGTATTATATATATAACTCGAGAGGGTAGTCCGTTTGATCATTATATTACTTTTGCACTTTGATGTAGCGGAACGTGCTTTTTATTTATATCAGGTATTAAAGTATTAGCACTTATTAGAGACGCGTGGGTTACAATGAGCGGTTAGTTGTATTGTTGACGTCACGGAACCATTCATCAATAATGGCGGGTGCATTACCGAGATGCATCTGCCTTTATATTGCTGATACTATAGATTTATTATATTTTATATAAATGTTGCTTAAATATAAGAATGGTAATTAAAATAAATGTTAGAGAAATAATAAAATCAAGAGGTGACCTAGTAGACGGTGTTTTATAGAGTTTTTTGATTATATATGTCATCTAGTAATGGTTATAAAGAAGATTATATTATATATAATGGCTTTTTAAGGAGGGTAGCGATAGTTTGACAGAGTAGAAGCACGGTTTCAGAGAGGTAACAGATTCGATTCTTGTCTCTTTCGATAAATTTTTCCTTAGATATGATAAATATATATATATAAGATATTATTTTAATTTTTTTAATCTCCTCTTTAATTTATTAATCAAACTTCTCATCAAATCTTATCATTTAATGTCATTAATATCATTACTCGTAATATCCCAATTCCTATATATATGTTGATTCAAAAGCCATATCACTGAATCAATGTATTTAATCACAGATATTGAGTGCACATTGTCATATATTAATACAGTATTTAATTGATTGTGCAATTAGTCATGATATTAATATATAATATTGATTTTAGTATCTAAGCTATATTAAGATTTAATGGACCAGGACATATTTAAATTATGCTTGTATACTTATGGCAGTACCATAACTTAGTACTACTATAAGTAACTAATTAATTAAATTTAGTAACTGATGGCAACTATATTATTCAATGATTTAAAGAAATAAATACTTTAGTGTTATTAAATTCAAATAATATATAACAATAAAATGATTTAGAGAATAAAGAATAAAGATATAGAAGAAATTCCTTTAACAGTGATAATATAAGATTTTTAAAGTCCAAAATGTAAAAAGAAAGACTTTTATACTATTATTCTATACAAAATTTGTCTCTTTGACATTGATATTCTAAAAATAAAGTCAAAGACGCTATAAATTACCCGAACGCAAAGATGGTGGTAATGAATTTGCTATTCAATATCACGGTACATTCTCTTTTAATCTCTTAAACGACGACAAATTTACTGTTACAGATTTAAAATTTATTCACTGAATGCTTTTTGTTATATGCAGTGCTGACGTATTTGTGTGTCTCCTTAGATATTATTTACAACTCATCTTTTCTTTCATACATATGATTTATTTGCTGAGTTCTTTGAACATTTATAATTATGACTACAAAATTGTTTATTTATAGTTAAACATGTGGTAAATGTTTGATGTATTTATATAATATTAAAAAGCTTTTATAAAATCAAACATTTTAAACAAAACCACATTTTAGGGTAATCTAATCCAAACGTATTTACCTTCCCACGGTAACCCTGGCCGGACTTGGCGTAGTGACGACTAATTCACGGCGACGGTGTAATGAACTTCTCATTACCACCTTCCACTATTTCAATTAAGGTCAGAGCGACCACACACGATAATTATCATAATGCTTGCTTAGCATAACAGGTCATGTTCGTATCTAGAATAGCTATCAAATTCCTAATTTCATTCCTTCAGGATATGAGTTTACATTGAAATAACAACGTGTGCACTAGAATATTATTTCTATACCCAAAACAAACCTTTCCATTATTTATAAAAGAAAATCCGTAGATCAATCTATAGATTACAAAGATTTGTCTCTTGTGGGAATTGAATGCAGGACCTTCGACCTTCGACTCAGCAATCAAGGTCAGTAACCGCTGAACCAAAAGGCCATCCTGTTCTGTTTAAAATTATTGGCATTATCGATAATTAACTATTCAGAATCAATTGAATTACTTAACATACTCGTAAAAAATTCTCATGTCCACTAGTGATTGAAGAGTTAAGCATAACAATATATTTTGACACGGTCTGATTGGTCACCCGTATAATCGCTCGTCAAGTCAATATTGACTCGGTTATGTTAAGCATTTCAATAGCTTTCTATCATTGCTTATGTAAGTGACAGACCCGCATCTTATTTAATGTTATTTAACAGAATTCAAGGTAATATTTCTGTAGATTTAAATTAAAGGTCTCTTAAAATTTTGTTTTTCTAGTCCTTGCTTAAACCAAAACAATGTATCAAACAATGATTGAAAGTTATAGACATTTTTTATCAATTAAGACGACGATTGCTTTTTTGATTTCTAATAAAATTATTTATATTTATTAATTTTATTCTTGTAATCAACTACTAAATCCTAATACAATATAAGTTCTTAGAATGTAGGTTTTTCCAAAAGTTTATAGTCAGTGTCCTTATCTAGAACTGTGACCATTGCCTAAGCAAGCTCGATTAAATTTTAATTATTCTGACTGCACTCGGCAAAATGTAGCAGCATTATTTTAATTATATGAAAGTATTGTATTAAGCGTTACTTCTAGAAGACTTTAGTTTTAATATAATTTGCTTAGTTTTAGTTTTAACATTTAGATTTAAGTTTAATTTTTTTTCTTTAATTTTAATATTATTAAATTAATAAACATAACGAAAATACTGAACTTCACTTGTATATTATAAAATTTAGTAGGTTAAATAATAATTGTAACATTTCAAAATACTATAACTTGAACAATTTTATATTGAAAAAACATTAGAATTATGAACGTCAAACAATATTTAATAAATACTATGCATTCTGTTATACGTGTATAAAATAATATATCGACGTCCTTTAATTCCCATTGATTGCTGGATGAAAATGAAGTACACAAGCAATCAATCATTTTCAAACAAAATTAAACGTCACACGCGCTATGCTCTCCGGACGCGAATACAGACCACTAAATTGGAGAGCTTTTGTTTTGAATTACTATATACTATATACTATAAATAAAGTCAATATATTTTAAAATTACTTAATAAATAGTTAATGTTATCTTTAATCTGTGTTCTATTAATAATTTTAAATACATGTAATGTTACAGGATAATATAAATTTTAATCCTTAATGTTCATATTGGCACGAATAAAATCTTTCTTTTTTGCGGTATGTCAACGTTATTCTACACACGCTTCACTGGACGATGTAATCATTAATACATTTGTCGACAACAGACAGCATTCCTTGCTTAGCGTTATTAATAATGTATTAACGTAATTATCATTGCATCCCCTTGAATAAACCCGTCTGGATATATAACTGTTTTTAAGATCTAAAAGATACTCGTATAAGACGGCATAAAATATTACACTTGGAACTAGGTGTGAGAAAATTTATTCATGTAGTCATTGGATAGTAGTTTATTTATTACAAGGTATATAACATTCATACATTTGTATATAATTTAATAAAGTTTACATACCTGTATATGTTTTAGTTTTTTTAAATACTCTTTTGAAAAATGCTCCATTCGTCCATGTTTATATAACTAAGGAATAATATTATAATAATTGTATACTCAGTACGATCAAAGTGGTAATAGTAATGGTATTATGATTGCTTAGCAAATTTTTTGTGTTAGTTAGGTATCTAACTTCTCTAATTCCCCTTTTAATGAGACTCCATCATTAGCTCTGTGTTTATATACAAATAGTTATCATGTTACTACTTGAAGCCCGAAGACAAGCTCTTATGGTAAATGATTTGTTTTTCTGGTGCGCTACGTAACCTTCGGGATATGTATGTATTAAGATACATATCCGGAAGGATACACTTCAAATATGTTATACATATAAATTCGAATTACGATTTCTTAAAAATCACTATGTTTTTACGTATTTATCTATAATAATATAGTGATCTTCAGAATCATTGCTTTCATTTCTGAAATAATTATATATGACTCTTTTTCTATTTAATATAATGATTATTGAGAAATATAAACATAGTATTAGAAAGTGTCTAGTAATCTAGTCTAGTAGTCAAGTAAACTTAATAAATTACACAAATCTCATAAATTACCTTAATTAACTAATATTCATAAAATATTATGTGTCTTCAGTCCAAGCGGACGGAGTCGCAGCCCATAAGTAGTTTTAAATAAAATTATACTATACTGTCACATCCCATTAAATATAACCAATATAAGTTCACAATTTTACAATGGACGGCTGCGCGTGCGCATGACAGATATCGGTGACATAAATCAGAAGGGAGGCGATATTGAGGCAAATGGGGCAGAATTAACTTTCAATACTTAACAGCTGGTTATTGTGAATACACTAATTGATTTCATGGATTAGGTGTCGACATTTTAACAGTATCCCTCGGTTACTTTTATGAGCAGTTAAATGATTTTTATTTGTTTATTAGTATGTAGCTGTAAGGATTTTATAGTTTTCAATATTGTTCAACATAATATTGGTACGGTATACATAAAAATATAAATATAGTAATGTCCTTTATTTAGGTATTGTCAGTATAATAAAATTTGGTCACTAAGATTTAATTTAAAACTTTTTGTAAAGTATTATCTAATTATATTTGAGGTTAAATTTTTACTCTAAGTTTCGATTATTTGAAAAATTATATGGTAATGAAGTCTATCAATGCATCAAGTCAAATGTGTTTATTAAAATTTAAATATTACACTTATATTAGTAGTTCAAAAGCATGAGCAAACGAAAAAAAGCGATGATAATTATTTTAGTCCATTTACATTTTAGATTTTCAAAAGTAGCTAAATAAATGAAGCTATTTAAATATTTGAAAAGGTAATAAACTTTTTAATTTTTAAAGTTCATTGAAAGTTGATCTCATCATCAACAGAGATTCCATTTCTATTTATTTTAAAACTTAAATTTATTAGGTCAAATCTTCAACCTATCACAGATTTGGGGTAAAAAGGCTTAAAAAACTTGGGTTAGATATATTTTGGGATCAACATAGTTCAGCCTAAAAATATTTGAGAACGTGATCTGAAACAGAAAAGCCGCTTTTCACTCAAGTTTACCATTCCTAGGCATGAATACTCAAATCGCATTGCTATTTTGATGCATGACGTCTTTGTCTGAATGTTGTTCAAAGGGTGAAAATGTTTTTGTTTTATATTGAACATTTTATAAATAATATTAGGTTCAAATAAACGCTGTAATGTAGTAGACCAGAAATGTTTCTTGTATCTTGCCATCACATAAAAATGGTGATACTAAAATTTAATTCTACCTATCTTATTTATATATATACCTTATATAATACCAAAAAGAACATAAAACGATTTAGTGCTCTTCGCTTTTGTATGACACATAGACAATATGAATATTTAAATATATAATAAAAAAAATGAAACGGATTAAGTTCCTATATTATATATATATATATATATATATATATATATATATATATATATATAGTATTCCTATTATCTAAATATAGTTAAATTAGATAAAATATTCAGTCGAAAGTAACTAACTGATTCACAGTAAAATAGTTTGTGAGTTTACAATCTAATGTTGTAAAACTTATTTATTTTATATATCTTACTCTACGGTTAGAATAAACTGAAACGAATATTTCAATTGAAATAAACAATACCTATATCCGTAATATATATTCATAAAAGGCGTAATATTTCTTAAAACAATCCATTTCGGTTTCATATCAAATCTAAGCGCCTATCAAATATTTTATAGCAAACGTATTCAGACGCGAGAGTGCAGTGCCTTGAAGACATCTGGTGGAACATGGAATTCAATTATACTACAGAATATAATATCACTAGACTATTTCTAAAGCAATTTCAACTGAATGTGTATGCTGTGGTTGTACTTTCAATAGATTTTATTCACGGAATGTCATAACTAAGCTAAGAACGTACTTTTATATCAGTTTTTTTACAATTCACGTTTTTTTATCTATATTTAGAAATATATTTCTTATCTGTATAATTATTTTCGATATTTATCTTGTCGGTAAAAAAAGCTGAAACCGGAAATCCGGGACTATTTTGGGATGACTTGTAATTGTATTCTAAAGTTTTTCAAATAAAAACAGGCCTCCTTTAAAATAGTAACAATAGACGCTGCAGCGCTTTAAAAGTCATTGTAAAAACGCTGCAAAATTGTCGCATCCATTTCAACAACAACCTAGATATCGCTTACATTGGAATTAAAACAAACAGACAGTAATAACGCTTTATGCTGGCATTTTACATCTGGATGCTCAAAGATAAAATCGTTTAGACCTTTCTCCATCATTGTATTTATATTAAATTAGTTTTTCTTCTTCCTAAGTACAAAACAAATCAATATCTGTGTGAACTTTTCATTATATTCAATGAATCATTAAAATATTGTAATAAGTTTATCATGTCCTAAACATCTATATAATTAAATCATTAGTTTTAGTTTCCTTTTTACAACTTTGATTATATTTTGAAATGCTATCCAAATTTCTATTTACCTCATGGAAAATGAATGACACTATTTCAAATAACTAACGTATACATAAAATTAAATAAAATTTATAGCACAATTGTATAAAATAAATAGTTTTCTTGAAATATTGAAAAATAAACATTCTTATAAGAAAATAAAAAAATGGCGATTTTTTTATTCTTATAAGAAAGAAGAATCTTTTATTGTATATTATATAACATAATGATGCAAGTCTTGTCACAATAAATGTACTAAAGTAAGACCCATTCAAAGGCCATAAAAGATTTACTGGAGACCAGAGCATTACTTTGATCAATTTAATTTAAATTGGTTGCAAAAGTGATACAATTATTATAAGTATTGTATTTCTCAGCAAGTATTATTTCCAAAATATTAGCTCGCTTAATTAGGGGTCTGGTAGACTGCGAAGTTGATGATGTACATTACATGCCGACGTCATCATCAATTGCCATCATTCATGATGAAGAAAAATGAATAAATCTTCCTTTTTTTATTATATGTCTTACATGAGCAGAACGCATGTAATCAGTTATTTCCTAGACCAGCTGGTGCAATGTTTTTTATCTAAATAAGGCCACGTCTTCACGTCAGGCAATGTTCTTATTTTCCTTAACACGACGCCGTATTATAAGATGTTTTGGTCCTTACAATGTGAAGTAAAACTCGTAATATACCATAAATGGAGAAATGACAGGAGCATTAAGTACTAATAGTAATCGATTTTTTTATAGTTTTCTTATAAAAGGAGAATGGCTAAACTATTCCCCTAATAAACGACGTAATAAAACGCCAATACAAGGTTAATCGTTCGTGAAGCATCGATAAACGAATCGATTTAAGTTGGCTTCGCAGGTGACTCAGCGATGGAGTCTCCAACTTTAAATTGCTAGGGATATCGAGTTATATTCATTTAAGTGATGAAGGAATGAAGTTAGAAGTTGAGTTTTACTCTACCTACTACGACAAAATTAATTTTATGCAATAAATTGTTAGTACCGCAAGGTATTACGGAATATCATAAAATTACTAGTTTTTTCTTTGGTATTTTTCATCGTAATTCGAAAATACATTTCAAAATGTAAAAATCGTTTCCAAAGTATCTATATAAATAACAAATCACTTGAACGCTAGAACCTCACTAATATAGACACAATGGTAATATAGTCTGTTTTGGTTCCTGTCGGCCATTGATACTGCTTTTAGTATATGTAACAAAATATGTATCCTCCAACATGGTATATTTCGTATCCATTGGTTCCGCGTTACGCTTTCATTCCGCGAGCGAATTTATGGTTAGCTTCCCCGTTTGAAACACATTGACGAAAAAACACGGACAATTTTTATAAAATATTATTTGAATAGAAAATTGTTAATATACACTTACCTATTTAGAGTTTGGTTAAGTGGTCATTTATATAACTCACTTCTTATGTGTACTACCTAATATATATATATATATATATACATCTTATAAATAAATTACATATAAATAAAATTAAAATGTAAAATAATAGCGGGTAACAAAATTCATATGAATTCTAATGTTTGTCCATCCGTCTGTTTGTTCCAGCTTATTTCTGAAACGGCGAGACCGATTTTAACATGACGGTCCCTGACGGATAGCTGATGTTATAAAAAGTAAATTTGACACTTTTATTTGAAAAATATTTTAGCCCGAAGTCGTGGGCTTAACTAGTATATAATATCGTTGACTCTCAATTTTAAAGATAATTTTGATTAAATATAATACAAAGTAGAACTTTATAAGTGATTTGATAAGTTTCGTTTATTGGTATGATATTCGTGGTTTAGTATCTCCGTATGTATCACAAGTCTACAAGTCTGGCATCAAGCCACGAGGCTCTTTTATATATCACAGTGTTTTGACGCTCCGAGCCCGACGACGGCGAAATGCCGACAAAAAGTAGGAAGACACCATCAATTTATGATGACTCAAATTCTGATACTGATTTTAGATTTACAATGCATATTTTAAACATAAATTCTGTATTGAATAACAGAGTTTGTGTCGATAAATGTCATGTTCATGAAAGAGATAAAAATGATGTTATATTCCAATTTTATATAAATTATTTTATAACCAACAAAGTACTTGAAATTTAAAACACGTGGAATAAATTAAAGCGTATAAATGATCCGATCGTTAAATGTTAGCGTTAGGAGGCATCCGTTTGAAGAGCTGCTACTAAATTCACCGGTGTCCTAATGATACGCGTGTAGGTACATGGCATGTTGTGCTAAAAGCTATGTTGCAATTAACACGCCAACTTTACCGGTCACGAGGTTAAATTATACTAAAATGTTTGAAATTATTTAACTAATATTTTTATATACATTTAAATGGATAAAAATATTGACTAAGTGGGATTTTTTATTTAAAAGCAGTGGTTTAATAAAGATTTTCTAAAGAAGATACTGTGTTAGTATGGTATATTTCATACACAATATCAATTTCGAAACTTCCACCACCGCAACTTTCACCGTTCTCATAGCAAGTATTAAAAAATAATAATAGAGAGAAATCTGAACAACATATTTCAGACATATTAGATTTAAATCCACGTCGCAAAGGAATCCTCAATGGAATGTCCAATAACATTGGAGGAAACTTATTCAATTTGACTGAACAGACAACTGTACGGTTTGAAAGCATTGTGTTCTCTCACTCACCTCTTTCAGTTACTTTTTATTTTATTTGTACCTAAACAATACTTTAATTCAATCGCGTGTCTCCGAGATGCAAGGCACGTTCAGACGCGACTGCGGCGAGGCGTCGAGGTTTATATATTAGACAGACGCGAGTTCAAATCCAGTTATATTTACATTTTAAAGACTTCCTAAAAATATTTTATAAAAAGTCTATACCTACATATAAAAAAAAAATACTACTTTGAGTAGAATTCGTAAATCCAGACCGTCAAACTCCTGGTTAATTAATTTTATTTAATTTTAGTTAATCATTATATTGTTATTACTTTTTCTCTTAGATATATTTTATTAATCTCTCTTAGATATATTTTAATATGCGAATTGAATAAACTTTCAGTAACTCATATTTAAACACTAAATTTTCTATCGAATATTCAGTGCCATCCTGCAAATGAACATCGTCGAATATTTGTTCATACTTTGACGCTCATACATTATTGATGACCGAACTCTAACTCCCGCTTGTCATCGTCTACACGATCCTTTGATTACATCAGAAGAAACAGACAATTTGTAGGATTACGATCATCCATACGAGTACAATATTGCTGACTTATCGCATATTGATGAGCCTTTATATTACTTCTTTCATTCTTAAGCTATAGATTGTTTTAACAATAGAATCTTCTGTTATAAAATAATATTTCTGTTCCTTAATACTTCATTAATGATAATACATATGGAGTTGGTATTTTTATTTATTATCTAGTATTAAACCTTTTATTCACTTATAACTATGTCGTGTGTCTCAACAAATTCATGACCACTGTTAATTCTATAAAGAATACGTAACTGGTTATTAAATTAATTCGGCTATTTGTGAAGCCGCGCCCTCCTCGATCACGCACTCTCCATGTCAGTAGGATTGGCACTGATTTAGGGTACTTCAAGCCAAAATTTTATTTGTTTTGTTTGAAATCTGTCGCGTTATAACGCGTTATTAAGGTTTTAAATAACAAAATATGTGTCAATTTGATGTATATTGATGAATTCAATTTCAATATACCCAAAGTTAGCGTTCATTTAATAATGATACGATTTATTTTTTTGTAATTTTTTAGTTTGTGAAATAGACAATGTTATTTTCCAAATAGATAAAGTTGTTGAAAAATGATAAAATAGAATTTTAATTTTTTAAATATTGCACGTCTTCCATTTTATCCAGAAGCAGCAGCTGTCAGTACAACGGAGAATTCGAATTATGAATCTAAAAGTCATGTTTGAATCTCTCCGTCTTTATTTATATAATGAAAACGTTTATTTCTCAGTTTTATTTGTAAAGTATATTTCAACTTCCATCACCCCCTTTCCAATGTTTCATTTTGAATGATACCGTTTTAAAAGAAATCGCAAATTGGAAATTGGAAAATGTAAGAATGAGAATAAAAGTTTTTTATGCGAATGAAAGATTCGTTTCAACCCAGAGACTTATAATTTGTTTTAATTACTAAATAAAAAATAACGAAATAATGACCTCTTCATTATTTTGTTATTTTAGTAGGTAAATCTATTTTAATGATATGTAAAACCTACTGAACTATTCAAGAATTATAACAAATTAAGACAGAGGGATCCATCACCATTGCTATTATTTGACGGGATACTATCTTCGGAATTCAATTCGAGTTTGCGCGTCACCTGGCTGTAAGAGATACGCCCCCGCAGTCTTTAAACCTTAGAGAAATGGGTGATGAGTTAGAACTTCTTGAGTAGAAAGCGGGAACTGATTAAATTTTTTGGAAATTTAATAATAGTAAACTTTGAATGATTTACATTAAAAAAAAATCTTGTTCTAATAAAGATAAATAAATAACAAAGTATAATTCTTAATCTCCATTTGGAACGAAAAACACACGTTAACAAAATCGAATACGGCAAACCTAAGCGTATGTTTTATTCATACCCGCAAATGGCAATTGCAGCAACAAAGTCCTCGGGTCGGAAGGAAACATTGTATAAAAAAGCATTGGCGCCCGTTAACCAAGGGACGTTATGTTGTTAGGCCGCGAAATTATGCGGATAATGTTACGTCATGCCATTTCCTTTTGACCTTAATATTTGACCGAAAAGTTTTTCTCTTTAATTGTTATGCCAGTATTACTCGTTTGTTCTTGTCCTGTATGGTGATCGGAAGTATGCGAGGGATGTTTTTATAAAAGAAAAACCGTACAAATATTTTTTTATCATCTTTGTATGACTGTCAGGAGAAATAAATAACATTATATGTGGTATTAAAATCTTTCGGATTCAAACAGAGACTAAGTTACTATTAGATATAAATAATGATATTTGTGATTATTTTATGATATCTTACCAGATAAGAGGTATGTTTATAGAAAATTGCCCTCATTATAATATCTGCTATTATGTACTACATAAAGAAATTATAGAATATTGTGGCTTTGTATTGAATTGTATAGTAACTAATCACAGATTTAATAAACATAAAAATAACATTGCATACACAATCACCTAAACCACCAGTCGCCATAATTCACTAGAAGCTCAATGTAAGTGGCCATAAAAGTGATAAAATATCTATTTAACTTTTTCTTCCAAGCGGTTTTGCCGCTTTTACCCTAAGGAATGTTCGTTTCCTTCCCCGGAACATTCAGTGGCGGGTAATTGCTATTTATGTTAACTCTAATAAACGTGATAAGTTTTGTGTATTTTTAAATAAAATTATATCGTTTATTCTATATTAATTATTATTCAATTAAATCATCAGTAAATAAACAAAGATTATTTTCGATTATTCAAGGGTTGTTAGTTAATTAAAAATTATCTGTATATAGAACCGGACAAGCTGTCTATCAAAAAGCACTTTTGCGGTACTGACGCCATGTGGCAGGGATTCACCGCTCGCGGCATTTCCATATTGACCGCATTGAAATTGTGGATTGATATATTTGCTAGATGCGCTTTCAAATTAATTTGTCTTAAATTAATATATATTTGTACTGCTATAGTATATTGGTAATATAATATTCTAATACTCTTTTAATATCACAAATTGCTTGAATTTGTTCTTACATATTAAAGGAGTTTCTTGCCGGTTCTTCTCCATGGAATCTCTTTCTTCCATTTGTTTTCAGCTAGTCCAAAATTTTATGCATGTTGACTCTGATTTATACTCATCAATAAATATTAATTATTTTTTAGAAAAGATATTTGAAGATACATGTCAAAATATGTCTATTCTAATTACAATTTAGTCAAAAGTGTTAGGTATTTAACTAGTATTTATTAACTTTTACATCGACATGTCTCATTTAGTGTTTATAGAGCTAGGATGTTAAATATTTTCGCTGATCTGACAAATGGAAACTTCAATTAATCCTGACATTTCGCTATACTCACTATATTTTAAATGAACTTTACTTGAAAATACATCTTTATTCATGATAACAAAAATAATTAATTCAGTGGTTTATATCAGTAATATTAAGCAGTTTTAAAATAAACATATATTATTGTTTCTATATAATATATTTGAATAATGAATAGAGTGACTCAATCATTCGTCTATGTATAATAATGTAAACGTTTATTAAATGCCGTTATCAAATTTAAATTGCCTCTTAACTTAGCTTCGTAATACTATTAAAACGTTAGAGCTAAGTGGAACTATGACAAATTAATAAATTTGCACAATAATGTCTCCACAGGAGAACACGGACAAAGTTATATGATTAAATAATTTTGCTTTGAATACTTGGTCTAGATAATTTAGTTTAATTCAATTTCCGAATTCCTTCCATTAAATTACATAATATTTTAGAATATGGTACGAGATTATATTATTATTAATTTGCTATAAATGTTGAGGGTTGTAAACTAAATGATCAATCATTTTGAATTATTGTTGTAGGTCAAGCGAACTTTCCAGTGGAAGGTTGGACCAAAACAAATTAATATTGCTAACACATAATACAAATATAATTACTGTGATTTTTTTAACAATATGAGTTACTTCATAATTATAAAAAAAAATATTAAGATATGACGATGTTTTTAAAAAAGCATAAGAAATAAAAAAGTCAAAAAGGAAAAAAAAACAATACTTCTTGATCTTTGACATTTAATATAAGAAATCCTGAGCAAGGAAATTAATGGCACTAAAAGAAGAAAGAGTTGTATATTAAGACAGACTTTTGGCACTCAAGCCTCTTTGCCTGGTCCGTAAGGGGGAGCATAAGATTATAAATATAATATTATATAAAAAATATTACGATGAAATCTAGGAAAGCAATTAATTTATCCTTGCCAATCAAAAAGGGAGGGGGAGAGGTCATGGGTTTATGACCGTCCCTTCCTCCTAAAATCACTCACGTCAAATTGGAAAACCTTGCAAATATAAATAATGTACAAGAAGATATTACATTTTTTATTCATATACATAAATGTATTGAAATATTTAAAATCAATCACTTATTAATAAGTTTAAAATAAACTGTTAATAACAATTACAATTCAAATAAAAATCTATAAATTCACTTGTAATATAATATTTAACAAACTAATATTTATCAGAGTGTTAATTGGCAAATTCCGGCAGAGCACCAACTAATTAAATGAACTGTCGCTTTAAATTTTATGTACATTAATCTGAAGTACAAAGTGTTGCATCAATTTTATTGCACATAATAAGGCATTTTAATGAAAATATCATTAACGTTGTAAGTCATTTTAATAGAGAAGGCCGCTTACCAAGTCATTAAATCAGTCGAAAGTTCCAATTATGTACTCTGCATTCGTTTATCCAATTAAAAGTGTATTGACTGGAGCTACGTGCTATTTGCTATCAATTAATACACAATTTTCCTCTTTTATAACGGTGCTTATTTTACGACAATTTCTCAAAATAATTAAAGTGCAAAATGTTATTTGATAACACGAACACCGGAGGCGGCATTGGAACAGAAAGATTGTGTAATTTTGTCTGAAATTACGTTTGTGATTTTTCTGTTGCTATTCTTTTATAGATGCATGGTAAATACTTATTTGAAGACTAATATAATTACTTATATCTCTATCCATTAAACGGATAAATTATATACTTTGGTAGTTCTACTTTAAATATAAAAAATTAAAACAGGAATTTATATTAATTACAAAAGCTAAACATATTTTAATATCTGCTAGCTATAAAAATATGTAATAAAAACAATGTGTTTTCATATTTCTATTTCGTTTAATGGAACAATAATTGTATAAATTATATTAATTCCAAAAAAATATTTTATATATTACTTAATTTTTATGTATTACTCGTATTTTGTTACAATAATTTTATGCAGTAATTACACTCATAAAACGAATTATTAACTCTACCTTCAGTAACATTTACTATTACTTTCGGAAAATTTTAGTTTCTAAATCTAGTTAAAAAATTTTAGGAACAATTTCCATTATAATTCAGATTACTCGGATAAAAAGTCTCATACACTAAAAATATAGATCTTACAAAATGAAAATTTTATTCCTCGCTAGAGGCAAAAACATTCTCCCCCAGCATTGCACAAGGTAATTTAGATCGTATCCAAGCTGCCTCTAGATCAACATTGTACAGCGCCTAATAACATTCAACAAACACACCGACAGCAAAGCCATGATTGTTCAGAGGTAGGTATCGAATTAAATGCAAAAGTTTAAATTTAAAACATATTGTAACGAAAACATAAAAATTAATGAAGAATTAATGAAATCATTTGTCTTTTAATACACTGCCAAGAATGAAGATAAAAATTAAGTAGAAAAATTCGACGTATTTGATAATGGTGTGTAGATAAAAACTTCATTACAATATGCCATCACTTTATATAGAATATGCATTAATCTTTTTAAGGTACGAAATAAACTTGGGTTATTTTCCTCTACTCAAAGTTTTCAACGTCATTGATCATCCATGCATGCGTGGAGATGGATTATTTGTAACACACATACATACACATAGATACACATACTACATTTCATACCCTTGCCGATAGCCTTTGTTTGCTAAATTGAGATTAATAGTTATTGTTATGCCACGTTAAAATAACTTTAGCGTCGACTGAATTAATGTACATATAGCAAAAGGATATACCAAAAGAGTCGGAAAATTTAATATCATTTTATTTATAACTAAAACTCATTAATATACGACATTTATTAATATTACTTAGTATTCATGTGTTCAATGTATTGACCTAATACGTTATCATGCATATTCAGTACCATCGTTCTACTTAACCTGTAACCTCGCCCTCAGGATATAGGTCAGAGAGAAACCTACGGTCGCCCAAAATTGAATTCAATGGATGACACCCAAACGAACAAAGAGGACTTTTTGTATTAAATGCGTTAATATTTATACAATGGATTTGGTTTATATCGAATCGTGGTATACTATTTTTATTCATTATTGTGAGATTGAAATCCTTCTTGACTATACCGAATAAGAGCCTAATTTGGATTTTATTCGTGTCAGATGTATGTAAATTTCATTTTTATTTGTAAGACGTTGATTGCCGTACAATGCTGTACAACTCAATCCCCTACTCTGAATGCGAGGCAATACAGAGAAATGTCTCATAAAACACACATCGTAACCGGCGCCTGCAAAACATTGGAATTGAATTTTTAGCACCCTCCCGGGTATCGCATGAATGGTAATTTTTGGATACTTTGTTCATAAAAATTTAGAGACACTTTATGAAACGGAGTCGGACGTTTAGAAGAATACACACTCCTTGAGAAAGTTAAGCAGTTAATTAATATTTTTGATATCATTGTTATATTAGTGACAATAAAGCAATATCTTATCTAATAAGTGCACTAACAAAAACACTTAAATTTATCTTACAACCAACGAAATGTCAAAAGTGAAAAATAGAATTGGAAATTGGGAATGGTTTTTTAATTTTGCACTTACTAGCCTCAACCAAAAAAGAAGGAACACCATTCATAAAAGATGTTATTAGAGGACTCGAGTTGATAAACGTTCTTTCACACGGTGTTAACACGATGATTTATACTGCACAATTTTCTTCACTGGCACAATGGATTTATGGCGTTGCAGGGTTTTCCGAGCACATAATGTTTTAACGCGATTCATGACATTGGCTCACGGTTGACACGCAAACGCAAACGCGCTAAAGCTTCTGTATCCTATGTGCAGTGATGTATGCGGCAAGTAATCGAATGGAGATTGGTAGGAGTTGCCTTTGGAAAATAGTGATGTGTTGTCTAGATTTATTTTTGTTATGTTTTTATGTCGGTTCATAATAATCTTTGTTTATTTATTGTATCTTTAATTTAATATAACACCAAACGCAGGTCAGTCATTCAAGGAAAATGAGAAAAGCTTCCAAAATATCAAACATATTTCATTGCATCACGTTCCAACCTAATATCGCCGACAATCATAAAATGAAACATCATAAGGGAAATAAAAACTGAAAAGAGGTCGTAACGACCAGACCGGGGTCTTTACAAATCGGTGGTCATCACTCAGAGCGGGAACCTCTGGGCTTCGGCAGATAAGTCGTGGCATTGTGTCAGTATTGAATACTTTGTGGTAGATTTGTTATATTTCGTAAATTGGGGAGAAGGTGTAAGAGTAATATAAATCAATACATATATACTAATGATCTTACAATAACACGAGCTGCTATCGGTAATATTAAATGTTGAAATATAAATACACAGCTATAGGGAGATTGACAAGCCAATTTTTTATTTAATCTCTCCTGGACTTTAATCACTGATCCAAAAGCAAAGCTTGATCAATTTATATAACAAATATTAACGCAGATTGTGGATAGAATTCATAAAAATACATCAGGATTTAAGAGCGATGTTTATAAATACGAATTGTAAATCCAGTAAAGCACGTTTACTGGTTTTATTGCGAGATTCGTTCATGCGATTATGACCGTTATACGCGACATGGAGTGACCAAGCAATTTGCATTTTTATTATTATGTCGAGTGGTTGCATTTGTATTAAATTTGACATAAATTTATGCATCTATTTTGTTAACTTGTATGCGTTAAAAATTACTTTTGCATAATAAAAGTCAGTAGGACTAAAAATACTACCTCTGAAATACCGTTCCATTGCCTAACAAAAACCACCAATTTATTATGTTGGTAATCTTCACGACGAGTGTATTTATCTTCTATTTACTTAAAATAGCACGATAAATTATGAAAAATCTTATAAAAATATAAATCAATTTACATTATTAAGAGAATTTCTAATTAGATATTCTCAAATTGACCTTTAAAGGTTTTCTCTTTAGCTCGCCGCATCGTTAGCGGAGTCTATTATGTAAGTATCTTATGATAAAAGCGTAAACAGTATTTCATGAGTTATCTTGTCGTTAGATTGAAAACGATTACCATTATTATATATATATTCAAATGATTCATTAAATATCTAATTAAGAGTGTTAGTTTGGGACGTTTTTGATGTAATTAAAATAGATATTATAAATAAGTAATAGACGTCTAAATGAGATAAATTAGACCTATTTATATTAATTATTATCTTCATAATTTAAATCAGATAATGCCAAACAACTTATTTTAATACTACCATAATTCCAGGTTGTTTGATATTAAATTATTTATGAATAAACGGTTTGAAAAACATATACAAGTTGCAACTAGTAAAGTTTTTGTTGTAATTATAAGATATATCTTTTATAATAGTACCGTCAGTATCAGTTACTTCATTGTGTTTTCACACTATTAAGTTTTCATATATGAAACTCTGAAACTGTTGTACATAAATTTGAAGGTAGTTAATAAACAAAGAATACCTACAAAGAGCAAGTGTTTTAACATGATGTAGTAAGAGTGAAGAATTGTTAATTTATTCTAACAAATAGTTCGTCGGTGAAGTTGGTGCGAGTCTCACGTTCTATGACTCTCGCTTGGGTACCGCGCCGCAGCCGGATAAGTGAATTGTAGAGAGCTCTTCATACGTGACGCACCAACCTTATAGGCCTTGTTCACACGTGCCAAGGCGTTTGAATTTACAAGATTGTATGTATGTGAAAAGTTATATAACAAGGTATCTCAGTGAGTTAATGTAAACGCGGATTTAAAGATCCGACTAGATTTTTTTTATGTACAATATTTAATACAATACTCTTTTCTAATTATTCAATAACAAAATGAAATTTGATCTAAAAAATAAAACATTAATTATAGTTGAACAAAATTCTGAACAAAAAAATAAAATAATAGAATTCCATACCAGGAGCTATAAACAGTTTCTATGAGTCTTAACTTTGCTGAATAGAAGTTTACTCCAAACTTCCGGACCAACTTAACCAACATGTCTTTTATTACTACGGTCGTTAACTTAACTTGTCTTAGTAAAATAAGGTTACTTTAGTTAAAGTAATTAACATTTATAAATAAAATAAAATGTACATTCGAAGAAGTACATGTAATATATATATATATATTATAAGATAACTCCGTAAATCAATATTTCATAGTTCTATTTGAAGTTATAACAGCCTGCGGCGTGAACTGTACTCTGTAAAAGTAGTAAAGCACATATTTTGATGAAAATTTAAATCACGGCAAAACTTTGACGTCATGTCTAAAATCAGAATTCAAATTTTGGTTTGTACTCAAACTTTTAGTGCCGTTTACTTCTAACGACGAATCGGCAGTTTCGGAAAATCGGAATCCGTTTACCGGCAATCCAAAACCGATTTAATCACAGGAAACATGCCAAGTTCCTAACAAAGTTTGTTTAAACTTTGGTATTCGAACAAATTGCAGTAACGTGGCCCGCGGCTAGATATTAATGGTGGAATCATAAACTGAGTCAAAGTTATTATTTTTCAGTGTATCGCTAACGATTTTCAATGTTTGAAAAATAGATTAAAACGTTTCCGAAATTGATAACGAAGCAGAATCAACGAATGTTCTTTTTATATCAATTGAAACATGTTTTTATATAAATTGAAACATTTTTGTCACAACTAATCAGATTTTTATAAAACAGCGAATAAAATTGTTGATAACATAATATAATTAATAATATACCATTATTTTTTATTAAATCCATCCCACTGAATCTCTTTTAAGTAAGTAACTAACAACTAACTAACTACCTTAAACGATATCAGCTGGCGGGATATAAAACTTATTCTATGTATTTTTTTTTATTTTACAAAAGAATAAAGTTTGCTATCTGAATGCAGAACACTCTCTGGCAATTTGTGAGATAATTTGCATAAAAACTTTCAAAGTAAATGACTCTACCTTTCTCTTACCTTAAATTTAAAGCATTACATTTTATTTAACTAGTATTCGTTAATGTGCAGGTGCATCCAAGGAGATTTAAATTAAAGCCAACTGCTATTACATTTACACCTTTTGAAAGTAAATTTATAAGACGTATTTTCACTACAAATCTTGTCTTATTTCTATTTCATTAGCTCGTGGTTCTGTCTGTGATTCGAAATACTACACTACACTTATATTATATTTCTTAATTCTTTCCGTTGTATATATTTCTATAACTCAATAACCGTCTGATCGATCTCGATAAAAATTGTATATACCTATGGCATCGGTAAACCTTATATTATAGGTATTATAAAATAGTATTGTGTTTTTAAATTTACATTACATATATTTTTAATAATAATTCCTAGATATTATACGCATGACACAGAACTCAAAACAATAGTTATTATAGTTATATGTATGTTGAATGTTCGCGCATCAAAAAAAAACTACAGGGGTCGCAGGCGAAGATGCCGGCAACAATTAATACCAATCCCAACCGACTTTATCCTATCTAAATAATGAACTAAAATAGATTCACTATAGACAACATCATAATTGAAACAAAATCTTCAATAAAATAGACACATGCCGTAATTAATTAGCTTCTTCGTCACGCTTCAGCAAATAATTTGGATGTCGAATGACACGCCCATTATAAAGTTATCATCATACTGTCAGTGAGCATGACAGTAAACAGCTTAATCAAATGTTGCTCAAACTAAGCGGACAAGAATTAAAGCGACAGGTGGATTTAAGGAGATTTATTGTGTTTAGTGTCGGATATGCCTAGTTGTTTATTCTAGACCGAATTTAGGACATTAATTTTGAAACAGTTCGGGATTTGGAGTGACTGATTGTTCACAAATGTAACCTAGGCTTATATTGAATTATCTTTACCCGATGTTAGGTTAGGTAATTTATTAAAGTACTGAATGAGAGACGGTTTTCTGTTTTATCCATTTAATCTTATAAAGAAAAATATTTTCTGTTAGAATGGTTATACATTAAACCATACACTCTTATATTGAAAATGTTCTAACGTGGGATGAAGGTTCTGTAAAAATCCGAGCTAAGTTAAGTCTTATACACTTGGTCACATTTATCCTTATAAAGCTCCCATTCACGTACGGCCTAACTAAGAGGGACAGATTTCATTAAATGTTACCTAACCAGATTCAAACTTAAATTCGGTTACCTTGGCTCGGCAATTAGTCGGGGCAGGTGAGGACACGGCAAATAAGGCAGGCCAAGCGTTATACACTGTTGTTTCAGTTAATTAGGTTCCGTGGTTTCTAAGGAAATGACTTTCGTAAACAGACATGTATCTCCAAACTACAAGTACAGAGTTATACTTGGCGGTAACTTTGATGCTACTAGTTGAGACAGATTCTACTAGCTGGTATATAGCATAAGGTACAGTTACTAACAATATACTAAATATTTCATTATTTTATTATTATAAAAATAAATGCATGTTTATTTTTACGGTTTTACTTCGAGTTATAAACATTTTTTCTTTAATTTATTGGTACAGACGTTCCAATAAATCTCTTATTAATTAGTTGTGTAAGGAATAGCTTTATTCTCTACAATTAAGAAATAAAAATAACAATTTCAAATATTAAATATTTGGTTTAGGAAAATAGACTCTTCAAATATATTTCATAATTTAACGTTCTCCATTATCATTATTCGTCTCTTAGATTACTGTGAGAACGGAATATATATTTAAATAATAAAATATCCATATTTTTTTATAAACAAAATATCGTAGACTTCTTTTCGGCTTTAGAAACCTTAATAAGTAATCTGTAAAATGTGTAATCTGTAACACGATTACACAAAAACCAGCAAATAACGTTAAGGTATTACCGGATCAAACGGACATTATTAGGGTCAAATCACAGCGCATTGCATATTGATATTAGAATGACAATTAAATGATTCGAGACATTATTAATATAATCCACTTAACCTCCACAATATCTGAATTAATGACTGCCTTTGGTATGCAATGCTTCGTAACGATTGGTTTTAAAAAATGAATTTAATATAAATAATGGTATAAAAATATGTTTAAATTTCTTTGTAGTACATTTCATATCAAATATATATTATTATATTTGTTGAGTTTGTAGTAAATAGACAGCAAAAATGTCCACAAGGATTATGTTTTTAAGTCTTAATAAGTAAACCACTTCAATTAACTTTATATTTTCAGAAATAATAAGTATCTCACACAGACATGAATTTAAACCTCTCTGTGTGAGATAACCACATTTGTTCAACTAAAATCTCTTTTGTCTCTATTACAGGAGCTACCTTTACGAGCGTTATTATAAAATATACTTACTTATATGAATAACATAAGCTATAGAATGGACGAATACTATTTTTTAAATTTATACTAAAAATATTTATATCGGCACATTTATCAGACACTTAACATTTATTGGAAATATGTCTTTCAAAGACATGTATATCAAAATATCATCTTAACAATTCAATTTCATCAGTAAATTGATTATTTAACCTTAATTAATTAGTTGTTGGAAAACGAGGGCGCTGTTTCATCAAGCGTGCTATTGATATTAAATTTAATATAGACTGAGCTGAAATGAACTGTCCCTGAAAATGTTATCATATGAAGGCGTAGAGTTTCTGTCTTTAAAGGAATTAGAAAATCAATAATAACGTAATTAATTCCTTTGTCGTTTGTAACTTTATTATTATGATAAATAAATTATTGAACACAGAACATAGTAATGGAGAGAAGAAGGAAAGAATAGTATAAAAAACAAGTATGTTTATAGGCTAAAATTGCTAAATCTTGTGATTTCGTCTTTTTCTATAAATATTTGTTTTACTTTTGTGCGACAGATTACAATTACATTTATAAAAAAAATATGTTATTAGTTCTATTATTTCCTGTAAATGTAAATCCACTTGTAAAATTGATAAAAAATATTATTATCATTTCGATATGTTTTTTTGAGGTACTTCAAGTAACCTATATTAATAGTATGGTAGACTCGATTAAAACCTTATCTCAATAATAAAAAGACAGTGACCAGTGAATATACCCAGGGTATTTCCCGAACGAACTTTGACGAAATTATAAATGTTAATAAAAAAACAATTGATTTTTAAGTAAAATGATTATTATTTATTGAAGAAAAGAAAATGTTAAATACATGTTTATTTATAATTACTAAAAAATTACAAATAAGTGTGATTAATAATAATACAAAATACTAATATAATTAATTATGAAAATAAACTAAATGAGTAAATTATAAACAGCGCCACCTCTCGACAGTAATGAAAATTTTTCCTGTCAACAGACATCTATACATCCATCCGGGAAAAGTGAAAACAATACAGAATAAACAATCAGAATAGAAACATAAACATAAACAGAATAATCACTGCTGACTCACATATTCCAGTTATGGCGACTTAGCCACTCTCTAGCAAAACGTCACTGACACCGGATGATATCTTGAATTCGTTAAGGCCAATTCACGTATCAGTGAAGTTAGAGTCCGGTTCGGCATACTGCCATATTTTCTATGAACTCATCCCTGTCAGTCAGTGTCAGTGACGACACAGTGTACTCAGTGAGTAAATGAGCTCTATTAATTGAGAGTTAGAACAGTTTTCAAATATTTTTAAATATTTTTTTATATGTTTTTTATAAACAATTGTGTATGATTTCACGTTTCACACGAGCAAAGCTGGGTTTTCATCTAGTAGAGAATAAATATAATCACTTAATTACAGCTATGCTAAATGAGATAGCTTTTTGCATTCTCTATCCTTTTTATATTCTGGAGGTCGCGCATAACTAAGTAGCAAAAAAAAATTCTTTATTCTTAAAAACATAGTACTACGAGTATAAACCAATAATTAATTGAGTTGTGTTAAATTTTAACAAAAACAATATTACTTATATTTTTTAACTTTCAGATAGTCTCTTGTGTACAAGTTTCATGTACATGTTGTCATTTTACATTTTCTATTCCAGACTAAAGAGGGTTCCGTAGAGATCTCATCAATATAACAATGTTCACTGTCTAGGATATAACATATTCAAGTAAGCTAGTGGCTTACCCAGAGAATACAAAACTTATAAGACACTCTTCGTTTATAAGCAATAATATTAAAATCGAAATATTAAATTCAAATCTAGTTTCTTATCTTTTCAATAACATGCAAAACAGATATTACAATAAAAGTTTCAAAAGCAATGTAATTCTGGCAAGATAAACTCTCGGTAAACCGAAGTTAAATATTTGAGAAAGTTTAAGAACTTTAGCTAAACACAAAGCTTCCGCACTTCAGACTGTGGCTTCAGCTTATCATTCTTATTACAATAATGGATGATCATATAAAATCAATGCTTATATTTGAACTTACTTTAATATATTGTAACGTTACACATACTATTCATAAATATTTATTATTTTGCGAATCGAATTTTACATTAATTCGATCGATTCACCCAATGTCAATAAGTATTTGTTTCAAATAATCAATTATTTTTATCGATGACCATAAAAAAGTAAATACTTATATCAAGTTTTACAATTTTATCGACTTACTTTTCTAAATCCGTATTACATACATTTTATGCAGTTTCCATTTTCCAAGACTTAGTTGAAATAATCAAACATCATTCACAAATCACAAATAGAAAATGTCTTTTCATAATTTTAACCATAAATAAGCCCTGTGGTTATGTGATAAAATAGACAGGGACATAGACAGTAAAAGATACACTCACACACACAGCATACGGCATTTCGTTACGTAACGATTTCTACTAAATCGCACTACGCGTAAGCCGAGTTAAGGAACTTTGATCTAAAAAAAATCTAAAGAACTAATCATTTATTGCTACGAATTAGACAATCCATATATATATATATATATATATATATATATATATATATATATATATATATATATATATATATATATAAGTATATATATATATATATATATATATATATACTCGTATGTATATCCTGGTTTATTCCAGCTATATAAATAATAAAGAAAGATCTTCATATTATATAATACAAAAACAGAATTAATTCTATAACTTTTGAAAGTCCAAATTAACTTATTTCGCAATAATAAATAAATTTCATAAAAATAAGCATTTAATTTTTTTTATTACCAATTGTTTTATAGTAAAAAAAAGGATATATTTAACGTCAATGTGTATCCCGAACTACACTCAGTTACCAATAAAACATTAAAGGCACATGAAAAATTTGCACAATTAACCTATATTTAGTTTCTATATAATATTGATGCCAGGCATTCAAGCATTAAACTGTCTACTCATTTAGATATTTTGAGTTGTTTTTATTTAAAACTTCACGTAGTAAGAAACGACGGTTCTATATGATTTACTTATAAATTATGTTATTTTCGATTCGATACAAATTTTTAGTTTAGAAAATCAATAAGTACAAAAGTTATATTATCTGTTTTAAAAAAGCTTTTTAAGTAATTCATTTGTCTTTTTATCTTATAATTAATCGTAACCAATACACAACTTTTTTATTGATATTATTATTTTTGGTAGCTCGTATTTTAATAGCTTTTAGATGTGGCTTCCCTTTTGAATAAATGATGTAATATAGTTGACCACACCGCCATCTATCGGGTGTACATTATACTATTTTCATTTTTATAACATTTCTTATTCAATTTATGACCATAAATAAAGTGTTTAATAATAACTAAATTTTGAAATTATTTTAAGTATGATTTTCCGTATTTTTAGTTAAAAAAAATTGAGATTTGATATATAGTTAAAACTTAGTATTTAACAACTTCTCTTCCCATCGGTTTTTTGTTGATATAATGTAGTTTATTTCCCAGGACACAGTGACAAGTTTGGACTTTATGTTATGTGCAAAGTGATAAATTTATCGAATTCTATTAAGTGGTTTAGCCGAAGATAAAAAACAGACACAGCTCTATAATTTAAAATCCGTAAATAATAAAAGGTGAACGTGTAACATACTAAATGCTCCCAATGTTTAAAGATCACTCCACTTTTAAAGTTTCTTGTAAAAATTTTAAGTCGTTCCATGTTGCTAGTTACCTCTATAAAAACTCTAAAAGTGCGGTACGTGACTTCATCAAACTAAAGCATATTACGCTATGAGCTGACGGTCGTGAATTTTTCTCCTGGCGAGGTTTTACGTTCAAACTTAAATTACACATGCCAGAGGTGACAGTTTAGATAAAAAATTATCGTTATTTTCTTAAATAATTTATTTCATAGTTATCATATTACACTATTTAGACAGAATAGGTAACATAGAAATAAATATTAGCTTTTGCCTGTGACATTATTTATATTAAATATTAATATTATAATAATCTTTATTTTGACTATTTTAAATTATCATTTCGTTGACTACTTTTTTAAATAAAATATCTTGTTCGCAATCCTATTTGCGTAAATTTAGTAAAAACCAGTGAAGATGCAAATACCCAGGGTATTTCCCGAACGAACTTTGACAAAATTATAAATGTTAATAAAAAAACAATAGATTTTTAAGCAAAATGATTATTATTTATTGAAGAAGAGAAAATGTTAAATACATATATATTTATAATTACTAAAAAATTACAAAAAGTGTGATTAATAATAAAACAAAATAGTAATATAATTAAATATGAAAATAAACTAAATCAGTAAATTATAAACAGCGCCATCTCTCGACGATAGTAATGAAAATTTTTCCTGTCCACAGACATCCATACATCCATCCGAGAAAAGTGAAAACAATACAGAACGAACACAGTTCGTTCGTGAAAATAATTCACAAAACCGCGAGCATATCATGCAAATAAATTTTTATTAATAACAAACGTCTCAACTGAAATATAGACACATAACCACAGAAATCTTGTTTTCTATGCGATCGAAAATCAGATTTATATTTTTACAATATTATTGTCAGAGAGTAGGATAAGCCTGCTACTATCTAAGATTTTTCCTTTTCCTTTTCCTTTACTCCTCTATTTAAGATTTTTCCAAACTACTCTTTACCGTATTAAACTCCCCCAGACTATCCGCAGTGACTTTTAGTTTCATAGGTTTTGAGATGTGGGGTCAGATTATTAATGGTTTATTAATTATGTAAAGAAGTTCCGCGTGTAACCTAAATATACAGACATTTGTATACCATTTTTATTGTTAATTACCCATTTTCCCGATTTTTTAGGTTGGAATATAATATAAGTGGGAATTTACTTCTTTGTTACTGATGGCCTGTCGATTTAGTGGTTAGTATTCCTGCTTGCAGATTCATAGATCGTGGGTTTGATTTCCTTGAGGGGCAGTATGGTGTTTGTAAACCCCATTGCCGTATAGAGATTATTTCTTTAATATGGAAGAAGTGTTTATCAAGACAAAAAAAAATATCTCACTACACTATTATATTATTTAAATGGAAACTCAAATGCAAAATACGGCAACATTTATTTGTATAAAATTATTGCAACATTTTCAAAGATAATATTAGTTAACACCACTGATAAAAACAACGCGTTTTCCTTAATAACAAACCAACCAATTCATGCATTCGCTCGGTATTATTTTAAATAAGATTTATCTCATTTATATTGTGTTTAAGATATATCCTCGCTCTGTTTTAACAAATAGCTATACAGAGAATGAAATATTTAAGCAAGACTGGATTAAGTATTGCTCTGAGGCTCGTAAATAATAACAAAATTAGTACTGCAAATTTTAAGAATTATAGCAAGCTAGCAATTTAGACGTTAAGTCCAGGGAGACCTTAATTTCGTATTCTTTATAGCATAATGCTTTTTCATGAGAATTAATATTTTTTGCAACAATCATAAAATTTTGCCGAAAATTGTTATTACAAAAAAGAAAGTTATTTAAAAATGTTATACAACAAAGAAATAAAATATTTTTTTAATATGTTATTTGGTTTTACAATCTTCCACTGATTATAAAATATTTAAACTAAGGATTGGTTAGAAAAAAAAATATGTATCATTCTAATAATGTTATGTCAAATTTGAGGATAAAACATTTTCAATAATGCTTGTATAATAAAATACGCTTATTAAACAAAATACTTCTAACCACTCCACATTTGACCGCTGTCTTGAATAATTATAATATATAATATAATTTACAATATCACTTATAACATTTCCTAATACGCACGTCCTGACCCGACGTACGTACGTCTTGAAGGGTCGGTCTCTACCAATTTTAGCGACAATTAAACGTAAGCATTAATTAAATTGACCTCACCCCTCGTACCCTAGAGTTCCTTCTGCCTTATTTCCCTTTTGCTTATTCAGCGGGGTACACTCACGGATATAGTTAACTTTGATTACTAGATATGTCGTTTTATATATAATTTGAAAAAATACCCTTAATTTCAATTTGAGACTCCTTTACTCATGAATTTGAAATGAATTCATGAATTTGAAACATGCATCAATTGAAACTAAATTTCACATTAACCTTTAGTTCTAGAGTATAAAATGCTTAAGTAATTTCTCAGCAAAAAACATATCTAGTAAACATAATTCTTTGTAATATTACGATTTTATTGTAGGCAATTTACGCTGCAATATACGGTCCTTTTAACACCGACCCTTGTATAATTTGGATTGTGGGACCGCGAAAGAAACAATGCTAATTAAATAGCGGTTAGTAATGTGGCTACCCAATAATTTTCAAACAAAACATTATTGGCATTATCTATTATATTTGATATCTCTCAAACTATATTAACCTATTTTATGAAAATTTTAATATTTTGTTGTCATTTATTCTTATAAGAAATTTTGACTTTAAAAACTTTAAGTGAAACTAATTAAAATTTTAGAATACTTAACTAAAGACTTAATTTTTTTTTCGGTGGTTGACTTTTAAAGATTTTTATAAAAAATATCATATATACATTTTTTCTCCCATTTAGGTTTTTATTTCAAGTTTTTAAATATAGATATTTACCCAAAGTCCCTTAGAAAAGGATTAAAAATTATCTTTTTACCACTCTTATTGTAAAAAAAATTATTGATAATAATTATAGAGACTTTTTGCGTTTCTAAAACATTTCTTGAACTTGAATTTTCAATATATAAAATATTTTAGCTCAAAAAATGTTATCAACCGTCTGTCTGTGGCTGTCTAATGAATATAAAAAGCTATTTGCATGGAATGAATATTTTATGAGCATGATTACTCTTACAACTTTATTTCAAAGCTGCGAAAACGACTTCATAATGTTTTAACAGTAGGTATATTAATCTTACAGGAGTTTGTTAATTTCAAATTAACATGTTATAAACACATATTAAGAGAAATCGAGTTTTCGAAGGCCTAAAATATTTCAAATGCAATACAAATATTTAAAATTTTGAGATAAGTTAAATACATTCCTCAACGACATATAACGAATAACTTGCTATTATAAATTTCTTAATTAATAATCTTTTACAATTAATGCTACTTTAATTCATAGAATTGGTAATAGCTAATTATTCTTGAATAATTTCGAAAAGTTTAATAATCCTCACCGTTTAACATAAATAAATAAAGACAATGCTACTTTAGAGTGATAATAAGTAACTTTACCTTGGGATTGCGAATACAGATGCTAATGCCGTGATCCATAATTTCAATTGCAGCTTCGTCTTTGAGAGATTATTATAATTTCAAAATCCTTTCTGACAAAGTTAGAGTCTAAGACTTTCTTAAACAAATATTAATGCGTAATGAAAGATTTACAGTTTTAAATTGTTTAATATTACAAAAGTGTTTTAGGTATATTAAAATTATACATTTGTATACATTTTATAGATGATTATGAAGACAAAATTACCTTTATTCCTTAATAACTTACAAGTATTTCGTGCACATCAACCGTCAATGTCTTAACAATACAAATTTAGAGTTAAATCTAAGTGTTTTGAAAAGAAATGACTCGTTTTAGTGAATTATATTCAACTCCCTTTTGTACCTTATTTCAAATCCTCCGTCTTCTTGACAAATAGTTCTTTTTCCGAGCAGACAAGTCAGCGATAACGGCTTAAATAAAGATCAGACAAGCGACGAGACATTTTAAAATTTAACATCTATGTCAATAAACAATCTTATCATAACTTTTATGTTATAAAGTTTATAAAAGGTAATTATTATTTAAATTTAATTTATTATGCATAATTTAAATGTTAATAAAGTATATATAAAATATCAATAAATAATATCAATGCATTATAAAAGTGAGTTACGTTTTTTATAGTATAAAAGAAAAAATAACCTAAATAGTTATATCAATCGAATAGAATACAATGGAAGTAAAATCTTTTAAACGACCGTCTACACTCGCCCTTAAAGAAGTGACGTGTGAGTAATACCCTACGTGTGATCGAGCTGAAATGGATAAGAAAAAATATAAATGAACCAAGTGTCACCAAAAAGAGATTCGAAAAAGCTCGTTATTCTGATAAATTGCGCATCTCACTTTATTTGGTTTGAAACATTTTGAGTTTAATCTCGCTTGAGACAAATGTTCTTAATAAAATTTAAAGTTACAAATGACTGACGATATCGTATATTTTTCCTTTGATTAATAAATTGTCAGATCGTTTTACTCTGTCCGTAAGGAAAGGCAAATTTTTACGCAGCACTTTAATATTTCTGTCCAAAAGTCCCTTTCAAATTGACTTAGTTTTACAAATACTATAACAACAACAACCGCAATTTTCCAACACATTAAATTTTATATCGGTTGTTATTCTGCTCTCATATGATACTATATATTAGATATTAAAGTAAAGTAATATTACAATTTATTGAATCAAGTCTTCAATATTCGCTTCTAAAGATGACAATGTAGAAACCACTGAATAAGAATCTTCTTGCTATTGTCATTTTAATATTAAACTTCAATGAACTTAGCTGACTTCAGCAGAAAAAATGATGTATAAAATATTTTATTCCATCAAATCCGGAACAAAAGTATGAAGTAGTATATTTTTCTTTAAACATCTCATTATTTATTTCAATTGTAAGATGAGATTATGTTTATGGAATAATGAAGGCATCTGTTTAAGTAAATAGAGTTCATATTGGTTTCATCCATCTATGGAGTTTTATTACAATTTAAGCGATGTTACAAATTGTTAAACGCGCCGACATGAATTCTGCACACGTATCTACTTTGTTTGGTACCTTCTTTCATCCTTTCGGAAACTCTCATTTGACAAGATACCCTTCTAGCTAAAATTGGTACGGTACAAAATTACGTTTCCACTGAGAGTTTGTTTTATTGCCTTTGCATACCGGAACATGTTAAGTGAATTGAGAGAAATTTGAGAACCGCTTATGACATTAGAAGTTTTGAGTTAACTCCATCTGGGTACGTTTATTTATATTATGTAAATTTGTTATATAGGAAAATGGAATTATTATAAGATAATAATAACATAATTATTTTAATTTATTATGCATGCTTTCTTCCTTTAACATAATGATTGCATACATGATCGCGCTAATAAGAAGTTCCTTATTCAATAGGACTTTATAGTTACTTCTCTGTTCAATGATTTATATTAGAATCTTACCAATAAAGCGATATTGTATTATTAATGATAGAAGCCCAGCGGTAATCAACAAATTCTTAAAAAAAGTATTCACACACCTCATAAGTAAGTCTTTATTTTATTTGCGGTTTAAAAGTTATGCCCATTGTAGAAAATGTAAAACTCCACTGAAACAAGGTTTGGTAAATACGATGGGTGACGGAGAATTTCTAGTGTACTCTCCTCTAATTTTCAGAGTCTGCTGTGGACGAACGTAGTCATGTAGAAGAAGTGAAGTGGAGCAATTGACAAGTCTGGCTTGTTTGATAGCGATCTTGCCACCTGTGCAACATTGCTGCCACTTGATTTGCATTCGAAAGTTACAAGAATTGTGCATTTTATTATAGTCACAAAAAGTTTATATATATTAAAAAAAAACTTCTAGAAAATAGGTAATCAAATTAATATGAAGACCCGGTCAAGGTTGAACTGTTGAGAATACTATATTAAAAAACTTTAAAAGTGAGGGTTTGAGTCGTGTTAGTAATAAAAAAAAAAAGATTTATATTGTCTAAAATGAAATGCTAAAACAGTTACCTATTCAGAAGGGTTTAGCTAACAAAAGCCCTAACTAAATTTTGATTACACGGCGGTTCAATTAAACCCAGCGCCCTCTTTAAGGATGAAAGAAAACCTCGTTATTCTCGGGGCCGTAATAAACGTTTAATATTCCATCACAAAACTCACTCAACCGTTGTGAGGCATCCAAGATGCAAAGTCCTTTGGGAAAAGTATTAGAAAAATATAAGAGACTGATAAAGCTCATCGTTAGAAAATCCTGAGCGAGTCTCTTGGGTGTCCGACGTTGCGAAATATTTTCACGGTATTTTAGCAATTTTAACGAGCTACCATATTTACTTCACTGCACGACTTTAAGGATGCGTGTTCATATATTTTTATAATGTTGTCATGAAGGCTTGTTTTATTTCTTTTGTTACTTATGCATGCTGTTCATCGGATTGAATCTACGCCGCCTTCGGCTTCGGATAAATACCGACGCTTTGAAGCCTTGAAGACGACGATATAAATGTCGTTCTTTATTAAATGAAAGGCTGTATAAATCTGCAGGTTCTATCTTTTTATTTATTTTCTTTGTCAAATTTTGTGATAAATTTTCAGTTCAAGGCTCACTGACCCAAATTTTACACCTTTTTTATTGTTTTCTTTCAGACGAACTCTATGCCACTCTTTTTGTTTATTTATATTTCTACTCCTGTAACTGAAATATTTTGAGAACATGTTATTGCGAGTGTGTATAGTATCAATTAAAATTGTACAATACGGCCAGAGGAGCCACTGGTCAAAGCTATTATTATAAAATGTATATTTTAAAAATAATAAAAAGTAATTTATTAAAAGACAAAAAAATACTATTACTTTTTTAATTTCTCTAAAATTTAAATATAAAAATGCGAATATCGTGAAGTAAAGATTTACAGTTCCATTAGGGTTCAAGAAAAATGCTCAGTGACCATTCACCGCCAGATGGCGCTGCTACTGTTGGTTACTTCGATATTAGTTTGAGCTTTCTTCCATATGGGTTGCATGAGTCGCATAGCTTCTGAAATATATAATCAACCAAATAAATATTTAAAGAGTATTTTTAAAGATAATTTTGCTTTTAATAAAAATATATTAGAAGATATTAATTTGTATTCAAACTAACATTTCACAGAAATTTAATTTTATAGAAAATATTCAGTTCATTTGCTAAATGAAGTCTTTTCAAAAAAGACACCCAGGTACGAGTATACAGTTTCGACACTCTACCAAATTACTTTGCATCTTACATCTTAATTTATGTAGTGATTAAAACCATGTCTACAAAACTAAAAAAGCTTTAGAAAATACCAGCGCCGAAATTTTCGTAAAATGTTTCATAGTTTTAAAACTTACTGTTAGATTTCCCTTGTGTAATGATTTTCATCATACCTTCAGGCGTAATGTAACTGTTACTTTTTTAAGAAAAAAAGTTATTGTGATGATACGAGCCATTCTACTTTATTACGTAATCTTTTAAGACTTTTTGGTTAACATAAGTACGGATATAAAATTAAATTATCACTCTAAAAGCAAACATTAATTCGTAAGGTAACAAAATATACTTATAACTTTTCAAATGTATGAACCAATAATAGTAATATTTCCGAAGCAATTTATTCCTTCACCTGGGGCCAATTTTTGATCATCAATCTTAAGCCCTTGAGGCTAGTTTTCGTTACGGTATAGACTAAGTCAATAAGTTCCACTACCTTTATTGTACAACCGAGTACAATTCGTTAGCTTTAGGGCTTTTTAGCATGGGATTGTTGACACGAACGCTAAGCGGTTTTTCTATTTCATGTTCCGTTATTTATTATAAGTTTGACATGTAATGATAATCAAGACACTAGCTAGGATGTAAATACACTTGGGATACACCACCTTTGCAGATAAAAGAGCAATTAATATAGAAGCAAGATGCCTTTATTCATAAAGTGACATTTTTGGTATTTTTATTTCATGAAAAAGAAATGACATAGCTTCCGCTGATTAATTATAGTAAGTATATATTAAATTTATTACCAGATTAAAATTACGGCTCGCCATTAAACGGTTTTTATTTTCAGAGCTTCTAAGTTATTACCTAATTATTCAAAGAATTTTCTAAATTTATGATATTTAGAGCACCTAAAATATACAAATTGTTCATTCTTATAAATATATTCTAAAAATACAACAGAAGATTTTCTATATTAATTTTACTGTATATTTATCAGTAATAAGTATAAATCATATTTTCCAATAATATATATTCATTAGTCCCAATTTGAACAAAAAGAAAACTATTATAAACTTATATAATATATTCCCAAAAACTCGTTCAAAGTGTCCATTTAGTATAAAATGTTTACATTAAATATGAACTGCGTAATAAAATACAAAATTACTCAAATGTGTCACAACCAGTAAAAATTGCATATTTGGTTGCAGGCAACAGAACTTATAAATTCGAATGTTTTAAATCTTATTTTAATGCAGTGCGAATGACAGTCATATGTAAAAAAAGTGTTATGGTAAATGTCCGATATCATTCTGTCAACAGCACGTTTTAAAATGTATTCGTTGTAACATTCCTTTAAATAATGGCTGCAGCTTGTTGCACTAGGAATATTCTCTGGTGTATTCAATTTTATTTGAAAGTTTTTAAATTTATTTTCTTTACTTTTGGCATCGTTCTTAACTTAACTCATTTTTTTTGTTAAAAACAATGTTACAAAAGTAATATTTTTTAACCTAAACTTAATGACATAAGATTCGGAACTTTAAGAGTTATTTGTGTGTTTTAACATATTTTTTTGTAGTTTATAGTATATCAGATTATTAATTAGCATTAGTTATACATTTCTGGAGCATGTTTCATTAATTAATTGAACTCATCAAAACATAATAGAATAAATATTACATTAATATAATAAAAGTATAATTAAATCGATTTCTTAACTTAAAAAGCATTGCTATGTCAATTGTAATTCATAAACAATATAGTCAAATAATAAAAATTCTATTCCAACTTACAAACCTAAAACAATAAATGTTATCCCATAAAACATCGTTTACTGTCCAATGGATGTCCTGTAAAGTCTCTTCATACAATATTTATGCCACACGACGGGGACTCACAATATTCACGTCTTTTTTCTTTTTACTGCCTTTAAATTATTTACGCTTTCGCAAAAGAACAGTTGAAATATTAAATTGGTATCCGTAAAGAAAAATATTTTGATTTATGTTTATAGTATGTGTATTGAGTATCGAATTCTGACCTTCTTTGTTTTGAAGCTACAAAAGTAATATATAATTGTATACTCTTTGTAATGCTTAAAATAAATACTAATAATAACTTACAAATTAATGTCTTAAAATCTTCAATTTCCAGAAAGCTATCAGTGAATAAATGGTTCAATAATTTTCGTCCTAAATTTACTCCTTGTCTAAGCACGCCACAATTTATTTGTTTTATCTCCATCCCTTTGTTGTGCTCTAACTGTGCAAATAAGAAATAAAACAGTTACAATTTAACCAAATGGACCATAACCGCCTTTAAGGAGGTCGCTTCAAACATTAAATCTTGCAAAGAAAAGTTATCTTCATTACTTACTTCTTACTTTTGAAAGATTTTAATTACTCTGTAATATATTTAGGTTAACGCAAATGTATGTAAGAGACACGTGCTTTTCACGGTTTACCGTTTATTATTAGAACGTGCTTCTTAGTATATAGTATATTATTCTACTAATACCGTAAAAGTTAAGCTTTGGGTTATACTATCAACGACAAAAGGGTAGCTGCATTCTGATATGCATTATGTGAAAGTGAATTTGATTATGTATTCCTTTTATAAAACGCAATGAAAATGTCGAGAAACATCTAAAATCAAACGAAGCTGCGGGGGAAAACAAATTGAGTTAGAGTGTGGACTGAGAGATCATAGTTATAAGAAGTGACATCGGTCTAAAAGAACAGATTCTATATTATAGTGAATATGAATCAAAATCAAAACTGAAAATAAAAATTATATTTGCAAGTTACTTAACTTTCAATAAATTTCCCTATTTCTTAAGAAAGTAAATCATGTATTAGGGAGACTTTATGTTTAATAAGAATAACTTGTGCATACACGAGTTTCGTTAAAATTATAACCCAGATAACTATTACTTTGATGGCTTTACTTTCAATACACGAATTAAGAATAGTTATGGGAGAACCTCACAAAACAAACCAAATGTTTATTCTAAACAAAAAGGATAGCAAACGTTCCATTTCCAATTCCCTCAGTTAGAACTTTTAAAACATTATGCATAAATAACTTATTTACAATATTTCACATAAATAAAAATGGATATTTCAAATAAACTTTTGAAATATATTTCAATTATCATCGAATAAAACGAATAATTTGTTATATTTATCTAAAAATATTTATAAAATATTAATTTTTTGCATTTGAATTTGGGACATTTTTATAAAATAACATTTAGTATTAAATAATATTGTTGAAAAGAAGGAAGGGTACATTTTTACCGAAAAGAATTGGTATAAAGAACAGCTTTGTATAATTTGAACAATAGCAAACCGGGTCGTAGACAGTCCATGAAATATTATTATATTTATTTAAGGTACTTTATATATTTTATCTGAGTTGATGTGACCTAAGCAAACAAGTAAATTATATTTTCCAAAATACTCCTTTTTCACAGATATATAAAGAGATGTAAAGATGTAAGATTTAAATAAAGTTTTAAGTGAGTGATGTACTAACCAATGCAATGACTTCTATTAGAAATATTATGTGTAAGTAAATTTTGGGACACGGCATTCAAAATAATTTAATTTATATAAGAGTATTGAAAATATCGTCGTTTACTAATAGTATTTAAAGTGTTCACTGAAAGATTGAATAGAAGTCAGCAAATTCCATTTATTACATATATATTTTTTTTTCAAATCTAACTATATATAATCTTCTTTGGGAGTTATATAAAAAGATGAAGATATGAAATGCTTAGCTACATTCAAGGCGCATTAAATATATATAAGTCGTTGTGGGAAACGACAATGCAAGTTTTATAGTTTGCTGGAAGTTTTTTAAATACTATAATGAATAAAGTTACGTAGAACTAAAGGTATTTAATACTAGCACTTTTCTAACAAAAAATACAGATACTTTCAAAATACACCCAATAAATATTGCAGTTACAGACGCTCTTACCGAAACTAGATTATCTCGGAACGCTTGCTTTAAACAAAGCGAGATTAACAGTCTAGTGAATTTATTTTTATCTTTTCTCAACTATATTCGATGCAATTGTGCAAACGACGAACGACGATGGCTAGCAGTGTTCTTTTTAATTTTAACGGCCCCAAAATGCATGGCAATTAGGCAATGTTCAATGTCTTCTTGTTGGGATGTCGAAAAATCTCGGCAATTTGCGACCACATGGTGATTATATGACGCCGTGCTGATGTGAAAAGAAATAATGCTCCCCGCTACCTACCACTGAAAGGACAGCTTTATGCAGCATTCAATGAAAGTCTTTAGATTAAAAAAGGTATAATAAGAAGATATTACGGTTTTAATAAATTTATAGAGTTATTAATAACTACAACTTTGTCTTATTTTTAAATGCGAGTAAACTCATGTATGAATTACTTATTAGTGTTGTGCAAATTTATGTAATATAGCTGGTAAAAACATAATAAAAAGAGGTTAAACTAACATTGTCAATGCAGATTTTACTATGACGTAGAAAATTATTAAAAAATAAGGCGAACAACTTTAATATTTTTTTAATAAAAATAGATTTTACTAGTAATGAAAAAGGGCAGACGAAAAAGGAAACTTGGGAGTTAGTTAATTTTTATATCGTAGGAGTATAAACTATGTTGAGAATATAAAAATATATGAAGTTTGTGATGACGTTTGAATTATATTTTTTATATGTATTTCTTTATAGATAAAAAAATATTAACAGGACACGAAATCATTCATAATAGTATAGCATATTAACTAATTGTCTTAATCGTTATACCATATTACATTAGTCAATAAAACATAACAAAAATGTTATATAAAGTATTATGATATATTCTTAGTAATGATGTACGTTTCAATTATGTCAAGAGGGGATTATATATCACAGACAGTGTTTTGCCTCCTTTGTCAGACAATAAACATTGTACTTTTTAATTTGTATTTTTTCAGCTGTTCTCAAAATTTACGTTTGTAATATTTTTGCCTCAAATAATGTAATATAAAAACAATCCTTTTTTATCAATCCTTAATTATTTTGTTTGTTTTTTTGTTTTCCTTATTGTTTTCTATATGCATACCTAAGTATAATATAATCTTGCAACAAATGATTTTTATGATTGCTTTTTAACAAATAAGATTTCCACTGGACTTCATCTTGTGTTCACTTTAACTTAGTATTTAATTTGTGATGTTTTATATAAAACACTTATATTATAAAGGTTAAAATTTACGTATTTAAAGAATTTTGAAAAAGAATGTTTCCGACTTGCTATTTACCTTATTTCAGGCATACCTCCAGTGCAACCTGCATAATGCGTTTTCTTTACACTAATATGTGTTCTGGAATGCAATACATTTATCAGGTTGCATCCTTAAACTTTTTATATAAAAAGGTTTACTATTGTTCTATTTATTCTTATTTTTATCTTTAAAATTGTAATATTCGAATATAATACAAAATATTATATTAAAATTGTTTCTCATAATTATTTCAAAATAATGTCATTCTAGTCAGTGAATTTTTATTTCCCGGAAATTATATTTCTACTAATTTTGTTAAATATAAAAATTATTAACGAACTCTTTACCTAATTATGTGCTGTAAAACATGATGTCCTTATATTTTTAATATTATGTGAGACTGCATACGTGAAAATTTTACGCATGCATAAAAATATTCTCAATATTAATTCAGTTATACTTATATAAAGCTTAGATCTTTTTACATATGTATACGTTTTTAGGCCTGACTACCTTAACTATTTGTTGCCGGTGACTCTACGTTGACATAATGCACCATCCGTAAGGAAAAGTTTATAAATTCATCTCCTTAAAAAGCTTTTTATTTAGTTATTAAGTCCACTTTGTATACATTGGTGGTCCCGATTCTATTAGAATATCGGAATAAAATAGTCTACGTATTCGCTAATAATGTAGTTTTAAATCAGTGAAAGGAATTAAAATATATATATATAATTTTTGAGCCTATTCTTTACAAATAAACAAGTTTTCCATTTTTTATATTAGTATAATTTATACTTTGTATATTTATAATCTTTAAAACGTAAATAGGGTAAAACGTGAAAAAACATATAAATTAAAATTTTAATGAATGTCTCTTGTTTTAATTCCTGATTCCTAACAACTATGCTCAACACCTAACCCTATTTTAATTATAAGTTTAAACTTTAAATTAAAAAACTTCAGATCAATTTATAACGAAGTTTACCGAAAACAGCTGTTTAATCAAGATTTAATCATCTCTGACCTCATTTATTAACTATTCTTATCTTTTATATTTTTATATCGTTTATTAATAATTAAAAATCTATTTATTTAGTTAATATTTATATTAATATGCAAAATGCATTTGTGCCATAACAAGTAATTGAAGGTTATACTTACTATTATATATGTACTTAGTTATGCGATGTTTTAGTTTATATATACACATTTTAAATAAAAATATTTATTTTTATAGCATACTAGTTGTTGCCAGCAATTTCGTCTACTGATTTATAAACTATTATACATAAATTTAAATGTTATTATGAACATCGCCATCTATCGGAAACTTGGTATAGTGATTTTAAAGATTAAAACAAACGAACATGACACGGGGTAGAGGATTTATATACATGTATACAAATATTAAGTAACTTAGTAGTAGTAACCGTGTTTATGTCTAGCGACTCAATATATGTTAAATATATATGATAATTTAATATAATGATTATCTTTAAAGTACACAGTAACATTTTAACAAAATTTTAATGCCAAAAAAATGTGATTCACAATAAAAAAGTAATAAAAATAGAGTAAAAAATGTAATGTAATTTTTTAGGATTAAATGTTGCACACAAAAGCTTTAAGGTTTCTTGTGTTTCAGGTGTTTTTTATAATACAAAAAACGAGGGAGACATTTATTATACTCATTTGGAAGATGGACGGGATGGTATCCCAAAGGTCACAGGTTCAAATACTGCCCGTGTTTATTAATTTTTCATTCTATATTTATTTAAAAATTATAATAGTTTGTTATATGTCAAAATATCTGCTACTTCTAAAACTACGTTTTTTGTATCCGAAACCATAGATTTGTTTAAAAGTTTTGTTCCTCTAATGTTTACCTCAAAATATTAATATTATTATTTGTAAATTAGTATGTTGTTTATTATAAAATATATGAAATCGGAAAAGCATTTAAAATAATCCACAATATATTGAATAATTCGACTTAAGAAAACAACTTATACAATAAATTATTGATAAATGTATTACAAATTCATCGGTAAATAAAACAAATATTAACATACTAATTGGTTAAATTTAAATAAAATATAAGTATATAGATTAAAAAATAAATAATACAACATGAACGTGTAATATTAATACAGTAAAGTCATAGATAAAGCCGCATTCAGATAAGCCGGGCAAACATTTTCTGTTACGTAAGTCGTAAGACGAATAAGTCTGGGAGGGAGTTTGTACAATCAATCGCAAGTTCCACGATGGATTGTATGCTTCGCTTCAAGTTTGTAGGACTTAAGTTTGTTACGGTTCGGATCAGCAATTTTAGAAGCCAATTGAACTTAAAATTACCTAAATGTATTTCAACATGCAATTGTACATTTATGGATAATTCAAGTTGATATTTTACATAGATATGTATGCTTATTTAAGCAGACACACATGCTATAAGCAAACATACTAGCAATGTTCGATTTTATATCTATATCTACATTTTTTTTTCTTTAAAAGAGGGGCTTCTAGATGGATATACAAAACATATATGTGATAGATATATCAGTTGAAGGCTATATAATATGATATATACGACCATTACAAACTGATATACCAAAGTGTTAAAAGCGCGTTTGCTGTTGCTGTTTTCACTGTTTCTGCTGTTATTTGGTTTTTATTTGTAATTATAAGCTAATGATTCTTTTTGAAATCGTGTAACACTTTTCTGTAGTAACGAAGGTGAAGTCAGGCAAAACATCTAGTATAATAAGGTCCTTACTTATTTTTGTCTGTTTTAATTTGTAATACTCGTATATCATTAATATTAGAAGTGCCGAAAGATTGACTGCTATAAATAAATAATGCCTAAAATTATTAAAATTTACCAAAAGTATTAGAACTAATAAATTATTAATATATAATAAATAAGAATTGCACTTTTAAATGTAAGAGATAATCTTTGATACTGCTTATTTTTCTCTGTACTTTTTACATTTTGAATAAGAAGTTATCTATACATACATGTAAATAAGAATGAATGAATGAATGAATGTTTATAATTCTAAATTAATAGCTTTTTACTAAATTCATTTTATATGCATATTTAACGATTCTTCTATATTTTAATTTTCTCTGTTTCTCTGTCTGTTTGAAACTTATCTCTGAAACGGATGGACCTGATTTAACAGGACTTTCACTGTCGGATAGCTGATATTATAACGAGTAACTTTTATTTAAAAACATATCCCTCGCAAACAAAGTCGTGGGCACAGCTAGTTATTTAATAAAATGTAATTGTATATTTTTGTATATATATATACAAAGATAAATATAAATAAGAAAAAGCCTTAACATTTTTAACAACGTCGTTATCCAATTTGAAGTACAAAATAAAAATGTAATCCGTTTAATGGAACTGCGTTCGTTCAATTCACGTCCACAGATTTTATTTATTAAATATATAAAATTATTTAAAACAAAAAACTTTTATTCGCTTATATAATAATATTTTGAATTGTTTGCGTACGTCGTTAATTTATAAAATAACTGTTCTGTCGAAAAGAAAATAATGTATTTTTTTTTGTTTATGAAATCTTAAGGGAATATAAAACCGAATAAAATTTTTATTAAATTCTTGTTTGCTTTAAAAGCCTCAAAACATGAAAAAAATTTATAGTATTAGTAACAATATAATTCAACTAATCTCAACTACTTTGCAATAGGTACATAAGTTTCGTCTTTTGCAATATTAATCATATATTTGGTCTAAAATTTATCGATTAAAAGATATATATAATCTGGTAAATACCATCACTTGTCTAAAAGACCATAAAATTCTTTCCTCTTACAGTCAAGAACGGTGGAATCATAAATATGTATAGAGAAAATCAAGCATGAGTCGTATATAAAACGACGCCGAAAATGCGATCTCTTGGGAAAGGTCTGGTTATACGATATAAAGTAAAACTGGAAATGACCCGAAAGAATATAAAAATAACAGTAACATTACTATTTAATATATCTATTACAGTTTTTTTATCACAGATAATATTAAGATTTATTTGCACGTGTTATTTTAGTTTATTCTATCTCCATTTTTGAAGAGTCTTTTCAATTAATAAAAGTACAACTTACTTTTACTTTTTGGTATTAAAATTATCATGTTATAACATTATAAGATATTAAACATTTATAAGGATTTATATAATTATTCTTATTTCCCTCAACTTTTATATAACAAGAGAATTTGTCATTATAGACTATTCTAGTACATATATTTCCTTGTAGAGTCGTCTCCTACCCAGTTTATTTGCCCATATTTGCATAGAAACGTTTTTTGTGGGTGTGTCTGTTTGTTTTGTGGATAGGTGAGGAAAGCTTTCCTCAATCTCTCCAGGATACGAAACCTCACCTCTGAGGTATTTGTTTCAATTGAATCTACCTGCATATCGTCTATCTTTTTTATTACCAACGTAAATAAGGAGTGCCGGAATATGCATACGCATTTTACATATTCAATTCTCTTTTATTGTACCAGATTAATGTTTATTACTTTTGGTTTTTAAGTAAATTTTACAAACTAAGAAATATTAATCTTGTTTTCCTATATGTATAAACGAAATAATAATAATCTAAGTTATATCGCGTTTAAAAAATATAAAATGTACTGTAAACAATTACATAAAAAATGAGACAATTTCGAATTAATTACAAGAAAACCATTGCGCTGTTTAATTTGTCCCATTTAATTCTCGTCGCCACTGTCGCTGTGTCCCTTTATCCCGGTATTTGTTCGGTAATCCCTTGAAAATTAATTACAGCTTCAGGTGGTACAAGGCTTGTGTCTAAAAACAAGTATTAAGTCCTTGGGCCCTTAGTATAAAGACTTTTAAGTTAACAAAACAAATATCCATATAGTACATGTACTTTATATATAAATATTATCTCCATTTTCCTTGTTCGTTATTAATAGCTGCTTGTTGGTGGATGTTATTAAATTGAAAGTTTTTGATAAGAAATTCGAAACTGATTTGTCTTCAACAATTCGAAAAGTTAGTTTCAAATTTCGGTAATATAATAATTTGGTTAATTAAATGTTTTTTGTTTTGTAAAAAAAAGGTTTTTGTTACGTTATTAAATTTCCAACTTATTTCATAAATGATGTACAATTTTGTATCATTTAAAAGATAATAATTATAGATATAGTAATAAGTCATATTCAAGTATATACTTTACGTAGAACTTTAATGTATATATGTATTAAAACTACTTACCGAGAATATTTAGTGGCCCTTTAATAAAGTTACATACACTTATATGAGGAGGATTGCTAAGCATCCGCTGGTGAGAGGGTATGTGGTCAAACGTAAGAGCGGTAAACTTACCTTGGGAATCAATTTGATAAATATTTACCACTCCCAGGAGTACCAGAACTTGAGTGGGTAATGGTTTCAACTATAAGATGCTTTTAATGTTCGTAACGATGCCGACCGCCCGATAAAGTCTCTCGACCATTAATATTTAATCACAAATCTCTACGAGTCAGTACTATGGATTCCCAGACCCATGTTAGAGGAACAATGTAACTACAAATTAAATTTAGTGCAATGAGTGAACTTTGGTATTAATTTAACGTTTATTTAAATCTTAAAACAAATTTTTAACTTTTAATATCATAACAGAACCTTCGTAAAAAGAATATAACGCACGAATGAGATGAGACATTTACGGTATTTTTTTAATAAAAAAGTAAACTACATATTGTTATTTCAACAAGCCCAGCTAAAGCCAACTAACGAGGCCCTGAATGACATAAGAGCCTAAATTTCTCTTTCCACCTGCTGCTGAAAGAAAAGCGTTCTCCAAAAAAAAGTTAATTAATTACGTATGCAAATTGTCGAAAAAGTCGTACTGAAACGAGTACTGCGAAACGAGATAATGAGATTGTGCGCAGCACGTAGAACATTCGTGATTAAATCATTGCGATGGAAAAATATTTAAATTAGGTCATTTTGATGAAAAACCTCAATTCTTTTTATTGAGGAATTTATAATGAGTTTTTTTTTATTATTCAAAACGAATTTATTGAATTTATTTATTTTAAATATTGAAAATTAACATAAATGCCTCCCACATTTAAACTTTATTAATAATTTTAAGATATTTTTTAACAACTTGGAATACAAAGTGTATACAGATATTAAATATCAAGAATGTTAAAGGAAGCTTATTATTTAAAGTCCTACTTAAAACCTCCCAAATATGGAGTATTAAAATTACAATGCAATAAACACGTGCTCGCCTGGTTCACACTCACAGCTATGGACGTAGCTATCGCTTTCAAGCCTATCCGAATCATATACATTTGTTCCTTTTTTAACATTGGTACGTCGTCTCGTTTTTCATGTATGCAACTATGATGCGGAGACCGCGCTCGTTACACGTCATTAAGCGATACTTTACAGCAGACGGCCCTTGAGACCGCCTACTCCCCTCCCGCCTCCGGTATCGGATCAATAGCTCCTCTAGATTTGGCATCGACACCAGATCTTATGATTATTTTCACGATTACTGAACCAAGAAATAGAAACAGAATTTGTTAGGCTGTGAACATTTTTACATATTTTTTGACAATGTTATATATATGATATTTAATTTTAAAATATAATATTAGTAATACAAAATACATATGTATAATTAAAGGGTGCAACTTTAATTTCAACTACAAAATACTAAAATAACTTTAACTCCAATTCGTAACAAAAAATAGCCAATATTAACATTATTATGTTTAATTTATTTATTGTCATATCCACTATATGATTATACTATTTACCAAAAAATTTATTTACATAAAGTTGTCAATAATGTTACAATTTGGCAGTTTCGTTTCTCACAGCCTATCCAGTACTCATTGATCTTTGACACGGACCAGACGTAACGCGATTTTTGTGAGACTACCAAACGTATGGCACATTAAATAAAATTTCGCTCCAAGCTCAATTTCAGCAAACGAAGTGTCCCCACTAATTAATTAAGCTCGGCTTTGAAACGGAAAAGTAAATGCAAAAATAATTAACGCGTATGAAACATTTAAATTCATTTTTATTGATGATAATGAGGATTACAATAAAATAAACATATTATGAAAATATTACGAAAGTATTTTTAATTCAGTATACATTGGATTAATTACTTTAACAAGATATTACATCTCAAACCATATCAAATTCAGAATTAAATAGAAATAAAACAAATATGAAAAAGTAGTAAAAATTAAATAATATATTTTTGGAAGTATTTTGTAAAATTTATTAGTGTAAGCAAGACTCGCATTTTGAACAAAGCTAACCAACACTTTCAATGCAGTCAATTGTAAAAACAAGCTGCATTAAGTTTGTTTTGAGAAACAATGTGCATGATTAAGACAATTTCACTGACATTGTTATAGCATCAATCTTCTAGATGCTACATTTTCTACAATTTTATTAAATATTTAAATGTTCGCTAAAACGGAAAACTTACATTATTTTATGAATATTTAAACTTTAATATGCTTTAGATGTTATTAATTACTGCATTAAGTAGTTTATTGCATTTATATTGATATGAAGAAAGATAGTAGAGTAGTTAAGGAAAATAAAACTTGATAATAGTTGAAATTTCCGTAATTTATCAAACATATTTAATTAAATATAAATTGCTTCATACAATTATATCTTAAAGATAATATCTGTTAAATTTAAAGACTGTAAAAAATAATTGAATTTATATACATACATATATATAACTATAAGGTTCTACTTTATTCTACATTATTCATTCCGATAGTTATAACATATACCTGGTACAGTAAAGAATAGTAACTTATATACTCTGAAATGATAATAATTTCACCAAATTACTTAATGTTGCTATCAAATTATATATTAACTGTATGTTGCTTAAAGTATTAATAAATGCATTGCACGCAATTTATTAGCTGTTGGTAATAACCCTTATAAATCCAACAAGGTTTTTGCCACCTGCTATAATATTCACAAAGTTTCAGTAACAGTTCTTACTGCGATATCAAGAACGTTCAACTTGTCATCTTAGCAGCCACCGCAAAACCTTGTCACTGTTAAATTAATATGAATTCCTAATTTAACCATCCCACGTGTTGCGAACTCACAACTTTCCAGACTACGCCAAATTGGATAAACATGTGCGGAGCTTGCTTTTTGTATACACGGGTCAGTATAACAACCGCTATCGATACGTTTTAAATAAGTTAAAATGTTAATTTTATTTTAAAAAAACGCTTGTAAATAATACACTAGGGTTGCGAACCGGATCTCGATTTTGACTCGCTGCGCTCGCAAAATCTCTGTAGAGTTAAGTGAATTGAGCGAAGCAAGTAACTTATCTTTAATTCAGCATTCAAAGCTGAAACCAGCAGGCAATAATATAGAATAATCAAAAATCTATGAAGTCTATGAAAAATGTATATAATGAGAAGTCTATGACTGTAATTTTTGGTGATTATTCCTCAACGACATGAGTATTTTTTTCACTTTTTTTATAAACCATCGCAATAACCATCGCTATAAATGTGCAAAATTTCATGAAGATCGGTAAAGCCGTTATCATGCTAACCCCGGACATGGGATGCAAAAAATATCACATAGAGCGCTTCGCTCAGTTACATTTCGTAACGGTTTTAGTATCTACTAACACTATAATTATAGTTCAATATTTTTTTTAAACGTAGTACAATTGCATCGAATATACGTTTGTATGTTTCACGAAGAGCGCTGTTCATTTGCAAGAACACGACATTATGATAATGATAAAGATTGCGTATATTGCAGTAGCATGAAACAAAAGTTTAATTAAATAACAATAATTGCTAGACAACAGTCTGGAATTATTTCCAATTAAGTGTGTATAGACATTAACCTTTAAAATAAAAGCTAAATAATCTTCAATTTAAGTCTCTCTTTTCAAATAATATTGTAAATTTTGTATCATGTAACAAAGAAATAAAAAGAATAAATTATTTTTTAATACATAATTAGAATAACTATACATCTTCCACCATTTTATTGCAGTACATGAACTAACTTAGAATAAATATATTTATATAATAAAATAAAACTTAACAAATATTACTTAGGTTTTATATTCTATTTTATTAAGACGTATTCCTGAACTTTCCAGCTTAAATCAATTTGAAAACGCAATAAAACTGTTTAAAGAGAAGATAAATAGCGTTAAGGAGAGGAGTGAAAAATTCACTAATTCCGGTGTAATGCTGGCTTGGAGCAAGCCTGGACGCGGACTGCAATTTATTCTCATTAGCCTAGCTTTCTCATAACCCAATGATATAGTGGGATTACGGAAACAAAAGTTATATAATACAACTATTTTACCAAATACGTTTATAAACTGCTTAGATGTTTAGAATAATAACGATGCAATTTGTTAGAAAATGTATATAACAATTTATTGAAGCGGACGTTCAAAATCCTTATAAATGTACTTATTTGCTCAAAAACTAATAACGCAATAGCGTTTTTAGTTTTTTTAATTTATATATATATTAAAATATTTAACCAATTAATATACAATACAATATAAACGGATAAATTATATTTAATGCATAACAGAAAAGTAATGTTAAGTAAAATTTCTATCCCAATCATTTACTACTTAAGAGATAAATAAATAGATTATACAAACTTTGTTTATTCCTACTTCTTTTCAAGATTCAAGCATTAAGGACACGTGACGTGTCATAAAAACTAGTTTTAAGAATAGTTTCTAAAGTCCCGGAACACACAACTCTGTATTCAGTCACAAGCGAGCTCTTTAAATTTTTATAAAGATACTCCAACATTAGGAGTATGTAAATGAAGTTGTTTATGAGAAAACATATTATAGTAGTCTTTTATATTTCAAACGAGCTATCTAAAACAGTACATAATTCATGAATACAAACCTTTTGACTTACAAAGTGTGACCCAGAATTTGGAATCGCATAAAAGCGAGTATTCCACTTTTCAACTTATTCGAAGCAAGAAAAAAATTAACACGAACATTGCAATACTCTCTGAAAGTGAAAAATTCTAGACTTTACGTTTTAAAACAGGCGTTTATCCAGGAGACATTTCCCAGGGGACAGTTCATACAATATTCATGTGCAGAAGGCAGTAAAGGTATTAGCAGACAATTCAGAACATACTCCTAAGTAAATGAAATTGAGAATTGAAAACTATAATATAGATAATAGAACATATCTAATTAATGCTATTAATTTTTAACATTACCATAGACAGTTACATTTTTTTAGTTAGTTAGTAGACAGTTACATTTAGTGTTATTTTTCTAAAAACGGTATATTATTGTTGATAAAATTAATTTATTAGTAATGAATTCACGAATATCATATATATTTTGTAGAAATAAAAAAAAACAAAGCTGGTTATTATATAATCAGATCAAAATATAGAACAATATTAATTACTAAATTAATTTAAATGTTAGGTTATGTCTAAGACAGCTACGTCAGATTCTCGTGCACAAAACTGGCGCGTGAGATCATTTCTGAATAACCAATAGCCAACAGACACATGACATGACATAAAACACATGAATATTTATTTGGCGTCAGTTTTAGTTGTTTAAGTCTTTTTCTCTACGCTTTCTGTCTCTGTTCCATGCGTCCCTGTATGGCATCGACAAATATCAGTTTGTATTTTCCTTTAGTTCCAAAAATGATATTTGTATAAATTGATTCTTTCATACACAAACTGAGACAAAAGCCCAAACATAGTATTGATATGCGATTGTTGTGCGATTTTTATAGAAACAATCGAGCGAGTTCAAAAATGTAATAGTTGCAAAAATCGAAAGACAAGAGTTTTTACACAAAATATGCTTTATTGCTTTCATAGATTTTACTATTAATTTTTTCTAATAGATTAATATTACTATTTAATAAATTATATATTTTTAAATAATTTTAGTATGTACTTGCGATGTAGAGTATCAGGGGTAGACTCAGAAACTTAGGATAGTTTATTCTCTTTAAAAAAATACTATTGTTAAATTTGACTTGTGTTTACAATTTGGAAAATGTTACTGATTTTTAAAAATTGTGTGAGTACTAAAGCCTCAGGTCATATTATCATTTCAACAACATTCATTTAATATGTCACTAATATTCAACAATTGAAACTATCTTTTTTACGGTATATAAATAAAAAATATTTTTATTTTATAAAACTATTATAATTTAAATATGTATAAAAGTATTACAATAATAACAAAATATAATATAAGTATTAAAAGGAAAGTTTCGGTTTTGCCATCGCATTGGTGGAAATTTTCAACAAACTATTCCCGACAAATTAAAGTCGGCGAATGTAACTGCGATAACACTATCTCCATCGAGCAGGCCAACTCCATGGACTACAAGTTATATGTTTGCTAGTAATAAGTTGAGTTGCCGGTTGGTCTTACGAGTTACAAACTTCATGCCTCTTCAACTCTTAACTGCGATCTCGAGACAAGAAGCTCTCAAAGCAATTACTGCAACACAGCTTACAGATGGCTTTTAGTTTATCACTTTAGTATATAAAATAAAGATACGCACTTAAGTGCATAAGAAAATTAGTGTTAATTATAATTTAAACTAATAGTATCTGTTCTAAGATAAACGGTTAACATGCTATCACACTATATATTACCTAGCTAACTAACTACTTCATTCTCTTTGTTTATTATCAAGACTATTTCAAAATTAATAATAGTGTATGAAACTAACTAAACTAGACATATTCATTAAAAATTTAACGTGGTGTATCTTTCATACCGTCTGCGACATTGTTCATGTACCCCAACACGTGCTTAGGGCTCCAGACACCCTTTTAATCTCAAAAGTATATTGTTGCGTAGTAATTTAGATCCCATCTGAGGGACGCATTAAGATCACAGCTAGGTGAAAGGGCGGGAGAGACGTGCTAAATCTGTATCCAAACCATAAATAACTCCTGTTTGTAATGGCTTTAATAAAAAAACATGTTTAATATTTCCAAATCTTAATAACGGTTTGTCCGTTCAATGAAAATATAAATCTTTCAAAAGATAAAGTTTTTAATTCAAGTAGCTTAATAAATAAAAGTCACGTATTTGTGAACAATTGAAGAAAAGTCTAGAGAAAATTCTCACGCATCAAATCTTGCGTCCAAAACGCGATACAAGAGAAACAATTTTTTCTATTTTTCGAGAACATTCCGTTACCGTAAATAAAAAAGGGACTCATCAATGCGGAGACAAACGAGCGAGCGACGTTGTAACGGATCAAATTCAATTTGCGAGGTGAGGATTGAAAAGGTCCGAAATGACGGATGAAAACGGAACGGGACGGAAGGGTACACTTGGATGACTGCGCTTCGTAAACTCGGATTGCATCGTCGCACTGGAGCCTGCAACTGACGTGTAACTGACTGGGGATAGACTTAATATTAAACTATTATTCCATTTTTGATGTCTTTATACGCTATATATATTTATTAGCTTGTCGTCGGTATTTTTTGTTCAATGAATGACTGTAATATAAAAATATTAGATTTTGAAAAGGAGAATAACTGAATATGGAATAAATGTAAGAAACAAATTGTTTTATATAGTTCTATTTCTAAATCAATGCCTCACCAAAATTTTAAAATTTCTTTGTATGAATACCCAAGCAAAAAACCAACATTTTTTTTTTGTAAAGTGTATTCTTAAATAAATTTCACTAAAATCATTTAAGATTAATACTTTTGTAAAATAGTTTACGAAATATATTGCTTACTGTACAAAATAAACAATTCCTTAATATTATTTTAAATCTTTATTATTTATTTTCTAAGTATTATTTAACAAATTGGATTTAATTGAAGTACAAAATACAATCATTTGATATTTTTACAAACTCGGTTTTGTATCTTAAAATTGACGTAGGTAGCCAAAGAAAAATGTGCTCCTTAGTTCGTCAATAATTCAATATTCTTCTTATACGTTATATTTTCGATTGTGAAATAAATAAACTTTAAATTATTAAATAACTATTGAATATCTAAAAACGAAATAACAAATAGTTTTTATAATAATAATGACCTTATACATGCCATATATATTTTGGAAATAGATGGGATCAGGCAGCAATACCTGAAATCTATATCTAAGATTTTTAAATACAACCCGTATCAGATATATATTTTTATATACATGTTAAATAAATATTATATCAAAACTTTCACTTGTTTTCTCATTTTATAACTCTCACGTCTCGTTTCTCTGTACATTATAAATTCTTTAAACGTCACCTATAAGTAAAGAATTTTTAATTTACGGCATCTTTGCACTCCGTAATAGCATTCTCTATAAGAAACTAAATATGGTTTATATTTACAGGACTATAAATCTTTAAAGAAGGGTTTATTTCGATAAGTGTGGTATCAAAATAGGTGCTCCTGACATTCCCATTTATGATACAGAAGTGATCACAAATGTTGATTCAAAGTGGAAAAGATATAAATAAATAAATAAATAGATTTATTATACACGATAGTTGGGATATGAAGAAATAATTTATTTTTATGTTAAATAATACATATATCTTACCTTATCTAATAAAATAATTAAAACCTAATAGAAATAAGCAGTTACTTTTAATCATAATATAAAATATGATGGTTATCGTAATGGAGGAAACGAAACAACGTAATAAACGAGATAATTTTAAACTAAATGCACAAACGCGTAACCGGAAATTCCAATTTTCTACTCTCCTGTTTCTCAGTAAATAGGTCTGTTACAAATAGGATTTTTTATTTTATCGCAGATTTATTTCACACCATGCCATAAATGATACAGGGTAAAATAATAAGGAAATGTTAATGTTAACTTATTCACGACAATTCTTATGGTTTTCGAAACTAATACAATTTATGAATATATTGTGTATTTTATTGGATTTCATAACACTAGCCAACCAAATAAAAATACGATTTCAGTAAATATAAAAGAGAACACAAAGTTAAAAGTTAAGTTAAAACAAATAGGAGTATAAAGGTCATTATCGCATGAAAGCAACAGAATTAAGCTGTTATTATTAACGTATTTTGTCCCTCAACTGTAACACAAAATGTCTACTATGTACGTTATAGTCAATTATTTTGTAGTGATGCACTATACTTGCTAATATTTCAGCTAAGAACATTTGTAGAACGGAGTACAGGCTGAGAGGAAATTCTAATTAAGTTAACTAAGTAGTACTGGCCTTAGCAGTCGAGCTTAGACAATAATGTAACAGAATTTCATAGCTTCATTTGCCTTTACTGCTACTACGCTGTACATATATCGCAAGATTATATTTCAGCTATAATTAAATTATTCACAAAATAAATCTATATAATGTAAAGAAAACATTACATTTAAGATTCATTTTTGGATAAAGGTACTTCCATTTTCTATTAAAAGTACTAAGTTCTTAAAGTTAAGAAAAGAAAAAGGAAAATCTTATTTTTTTGAAAAATTATGATCCTCTTACTATTAAATGTAACCATTTGTAAAAAATATAAAAAAAGGATTGTTTGTAAAATGTTTTCCAAATGGGACTTAATAAAAAGTCATCGAATAAAAAATGAAATATCAAAGTACCACATGAATTTAGTAAACAAACTCAATGTCCAGTCGTTAGGGAGAATTTTTGAGACCAATTGACGATGATTGAGTGGAGAAATAAGTGATTGAGATACGAAATTCGGAAAAGGTAGATTTTCGATCAATCTAGTTAGGCAATCCAAATCGTTTTAAAATCATAAATCTAAAAAGGCTTTCCCAATCAATAGCTCGTCTAGGTAGGGGTGAGGTTATTCTAAGTTGAGAGAAGTTTGAATTATTGAATCTTATAAGGTATTTTATAGTTATTAGTACCTACTTCATAATAGTATAGCTCTATATTATATTATATTATATCAAATCTTATTCAATTTGGAGATAAATAAAATCAATCTGAAGATGAATATAATATTTATAAATCCCGTATTTTATAGCATAAAACAAAAGTAATGTTTTATTATGAATAACAATACAATCAACTCTCAGCCCCATACTAACGAGTAGCAATAAAACATGTCTTCATATGAAGGTATTATTTCTTTATCTCGGCTTCCCAGCTCCGTTGGCATTTGTGCCTCTCATCATAAAGTAGGGGAGACGATATAAATTATTATTGCGAAGCGTGAGCCGCTGAAAAGTTTCTCAGCGAAATGAATGCCACTTGTGTATATATAAAATCTTCTAAGCTAAAAAATCTTTTGAATATGCAGGTAATAGTTTTAAGAAGTTTACGCTTTCTAGTAGAACGAATAATGTTTTAAGTGATTGTAAGTTGATGGTCTTTTTCTATGAGTTTCTTTTGAATTTTTATAAAAGAATTTAGTGTATAAGAAATCTTTATAATGAAGCAACATTTAAGAAAATTTAAATTTCTATGGAATCGTTAATTAGGATTTACTCGCAATATATACATATGTATATGTTTTATTAACGTTATATCAAAGTTTTGATAAAGGACTAAAAATATATTTACCTACAAATTTCCCTTTATTCATTTCGTATAATATCTTTTCTTTTTAATTATTTGTAATGATCATTATATAAAATATTTTTAATGGAATACTCCACTTTGAATTCACAGAAACAAAAACGAAAAACAAAAAAGCTTGGGTGGCAAGAAATCAGTAAAATAATTTCTCCAAAAAATTAAGGATGGCAGACAGAAAAAAGGGAATCTTAGAAGATACGAGTTCTACGTCTTTCCAAAGTATAAAAGCTAAAGAAAAAGACTGCATTTAGTGAATGCCCTTTCACAGTTGGCGAATTCAAACCGTTACCGCGAGTTCTGAGCACTTCACGAATGCAACTCTCTTTGAAGAAAATCCTACTTTTTTTGACAATCAGACTTTTTAAAATTCTCTATAAGACCGCCTTCGCTACATAGATTTATACTTTAATCTTTAGAAAGGATTTAGAGATTTTGTATTTTAACATCTTAATATTATTTTCTGTCTTTGTTGCAAGCTCTCAAGACTTTTATAGTAGCTTTTTGAGAAATAAATCTTTTATTTGGGCATTTGCTTATTAGTTTAAAGTTTTTAATATCTCTTGCTACTCATACAGACCTTAAAGAATAATCGTCTTATCACCATTGACAATACAGCATTGTATTAAATTATTTTTATATTGATAATATATTGAACTGGTTTTAGTTCAATAATTTAAGTTATTTAAACCATGTCCTAATATAGTTACCTGATTTCATTTTTTTAAACAAGAAGTAATAAAATCTTTTTTATTTATAATTATTTTCAACTTCACAGCAACCACTTCAAGGTTAGTTGGAAAAAAATTCTTCACGAATAAGTCTGACTTTATGTACTTTCATTAGCACTTAAATAAGTTTTTCTATATAATGAAGAGTATAAAACAGTTATTTAATATTGTATACATGTATGTTGTTATTGATATAAAACTATATTTACTAAATTGACAAGCTGATTTCTCAACCTATGGTTGAGATGGTCTTATTTCTCGGAGTCTTTGGTGTATTTTTCTTTAATCCTTTCCAAATTTTATTTTAAATTATGACATAATAGGTTTTTATATTTCACAAATAAAAAATAAAATAAAGTTACAAGTAGACTAGGCTTGACTTCCATAAGATAAGACCTTTAAAAAAAATAAAATAATAATTCCTAAATTGTGTACACGGTGTCTATATATATTACATTATTATTCAAATAAAATACTCTTGTTATGTAATAAGTTCAATCAAAACTAATGAATTGACCAACCACAGCACTCAATTCAAAGCATAGTGGATACATTTAGATTAACACCGACCTTGCCTCAAAGAGAATGCGCAGTAATTACTGGAGATTACGCACGTAGCACAAATCTCAGCAAAGCGTTGCACACGTGCTAAGATTAACATAATTGGATCAGGTGTTAATTTACCAAAATCCTCCTACAGTTTATCTTTGCTGGAGATCTGCCATAGCCTGAATATATTCTTAAGTTCCACGCTTGATTTTGTATGAGTATTTCAAATGTTTAACTTCGCATTTTAATGTTTTAAGATGAAGGAATGTGAATAACGTTTAGCTATTTGAAGAAAATTATTATGATTACAATACCTCTTAATTGAATAATTTAAAATATTTATTATTTACAACTTATTTATGTATTTAATATTGTAAATGTTACCAATAAGGATTAATAGGGCTTCATTTTTCTCTCCTTATCTCTAAACGTAAACTCATCTGTATTTCTTAAGCTCTCAGCAAGGAAGGCACGTTTCAGTTTCACAAATCTAATTTTTGTGTCCGGAGAATTCCTTTTGGAGAACTATCGGAATCCCGTTCAGCCAGTATTGCCAATTCCGCTGAATGTACCTATCCGTTACAAACTTTTTGTGCTCAGCCATGTATCGGACATGTCGTTGACGTCACAATATTCTAGATGATTTGTTATATTTATTTCCGAAACACTAGACAATTTTGAAATCTATGTATTCACTGGATTCTTTATATTATAACGGATTCAATTTTAAACAGTCCCTTTCAGGAATTTGAAATAACAATTACTTGTATAATCTCCTCATTTTATGGCCTCTTAAAACGGAAATTATTAGCGAAGTGTTTATGAGGACTTGGATTTAATACAGATAATGGTCTTTGTCTTAAAGACTGAGCACAACACTGTCAGACTTTCTAACAAATGCCAATAAAAATAATAGAAACCCGGAACGGTTGAAAACAATACAGTTTACAGGCGCTTTAATTTTTAACGGAGAATACGCTTAAAAAAGTTTCCATTTATACAAAATTCGTTTTAAAGTATTTTAATACTTGATAGTTATAGAATAAATGTTTTCAGATTTAACTAATTTAACTTTTTAATCTAATAATGTATTGCACAGATCAAAGAATTTACTATAAAGGGTCCACAATACAACCAGGTGAGAATATGAACATTAAATTCGCTAACACCATACGGTTCCAAAAAATATGGACCCATAATTTAATCTAAAAGAGGGTAGATGTCTATTTTCCGGGCAGACGCCTACCAAAGACGACCCTTATTGAATGGGAGGTCTCCATTATTCACACATTATATTTTCAGCGATAATATAACGACATAATAGTATTGTCTGTGTTATCATTTCAAAGCCTTTCTAAATACGGACAATGGTCGCGACATATTTTCCAAAGAAAACAGTATTATGTTAAAAGCTTTGTATTTTGTTGTTATTGTCATCGTGTACAAATAAAATAAAATCTGTTATTTGGTAATGGTTGCATTTTTGTTTTCGCAGTTAAAAATACTTAATATATTTATTGTGTCAGCTGTGATTAATGTGACGAAAGCCAAATATTGTAACAATATTAAGAAGAAGTTAAGGTTGTGACCACATAAATACATTATTTTGTGAATATCATAAATTCATTAGAATGAAAGTTAGAATCAGATAAATGTACAGATACTATATCTATATTTTATTTATTATTACAAGGCATTATACCATATATTATATATAGAATATATATTATTATATATAGAATAATAATTGTTCAGAGTATTTTAAAGAAATTTTAACCAAAAAATAGAACTGGATAACCGAAAACAATTTTACGTATGTACGTACTTGACCTCGAAGCTGAATGGCTTGTTGTGGGATCCTAGTTGAAAAAATAAATTCATACGTCCCATCTGACAAATTATAACAATCGTATCCTGTTATAGCACGACTTAAATTAATTTATTATGGAAATCATAATAAGGATACCGTCACATAGTGAACATAGTCCAATTACTACATGCATATTTATTTACTTTCAAAATAATATTACTACTACTACTACTAAACTACTAAATTTTATTTCTTGTCACTAAAGTCAATTTACCAAAACACTATTATGATTAAACACTTTACCGTCCTATTGTTTATAGATGACTAGCAGGTTACCCGTGCTTCGCGGCGGACGGCGAAAGTGAAGAAGAAGGGAGCGGGTGGTAAACTTTGCAGTTTTTTAGCGGTAACTTTGGAACGGTTTGGACCTTTGCAAAATCCTTTCTTATTATACCTATTCAATATGTCAGGAGTCTTGTGTCCAAATTTCAGCTCTCTAGGTATTACGGTTTGGGCTGTAGAGCGATGAATGAGTCAGTGAGTGAGTGTGTTTGTGTTTTATATAGTAAAATAAAACTAATGTTGTAAGTGTAGTATGTCCGAACCCTTACAAAAACTTTGCTATAATATTAACCGTCCACAATTACCACAGCGGAGATAATTACGAAAGCTCGCATTAAATTTCACACGTAACTACTGAAATTTCCACTCGCGTATATTCATTAATGAAATGAACTGTTTTAAAGTAATGTATCTAATTTTAATGTTTATTTTTAATGTAATTTCGAGGTGGAGTTAGCCACAAAGCGTTGAAGAGATGTATCGAGTAATTAATCACTGCAGTACTTAATTATATAATGCGGATATTATTAATTCGCTATATTAAATGGTTTATATATCAATAAATAAAATTTATAAGTAGAAGTAAAAATATTTTTGTACAAATCAGTCTATTAGAAGTTGTTAGTAAACATAACAAAAGCAAATTATGTATATAATATGGGTCTTTGTGTATGTATGTATTTATTTGTTAAAATAGCTACTAGGAAGCAATAATACATGTAAATCGCACAACATACAAATTATAAAAATAACTAAGTATAAATATTTTAATAGCAGTATTGTTAACAAAATGTATAATTTTGAATATTTTTGAAGGTAATATAATATTTAAAAGTAAATAATTTGATTGTTAGGTAAATACTTTATAAATATATTAATTAATTTAAATCTCTTTATTTAAGACTACAATAAGATTATAATTATCCTTTTAATTTATATTATATAATTTTAATTAAAAATGTATTTTTATAATAAAAAACAGAACAATGATAGTAGTTTTAAAGTGTACAATTATTTGTTCGTACTAAGAAAGCAATTGATATATTAAAAATAAAATATGGAACAATACTTATACTAATTAAAAAAATATTACTAGTGTTGAATAAATACTTTGGTATAATATGTGAGCAAAAATAGTTTCAATTAAATAATAGTTTAATAAATTCATCTAAGTGATAAATTGTGCCTGAAATTGTTATTTACAAATTTGCTATATTCAAAATCATTTTGTGGTGTATAAAAATAAAATAAGTATGGAATTTTAAAAATTATTCCCAACTAATCTATATTTTTCAAAAATATATTTTATAAATCTAAAAAGTTTTTCAATCTAGGTCACTGTATTTGTATGCAACCGTGTTGTGAACTATCAATCAAAAACAATTTAGGTAAACCTTTCAGGGTTCGACCGATAGATGGATTCGTCCATTACAACTATGGGTTCTGCAGGTGTCGTCTAACTGATGTCAAAGGGCCCATTTTTTAGTCATTCAAATGTTTCATGTTTCTATTTTTCGATATTCGCTGACGTGTTTGATGACATCTCCAAAAATGTTACATACCAACACATTTTTTTACAACATAAAATTGTATTAAGAATTATTATATATAATTTATTTTATTAACTAATATTTTAAAAAATTCTGTCAAGGGAAGTGTTTAAAAATGAGGAAAAACAAAACATTATATATTTTAAAAGTCTATTAAGATAAAACGTTTCTTATTTCCAAGGCGAAGTTTTATGGTTTGTAAAATATTGAGGACATAAATAAAGCAGCTGTCGTGTATAGCACGTCCCACGCCTCTACCTAAAGTCGTATTTTATCTCGGATTGTCTTATTTGAAAATAAAAAATGGACGCCAAAATGGCGAATATACAGTTTTTATAAAGCATCTTTCATGTTATGGTGCATTGTAATTGGAGTGCAACGAACCGTCGAGTAGTCGTGTCATGGATATTGCCTATATCCTGACATATTTGCTGGAACACAGAAATGGTATATCAAATTAATCATTTCTATGAAAAAGTAGTAAAAATATTTTGAACATGTTTTTATAAATTGAATTGTGTTAATAATTCTTCACATAAATTTATATAAACTTAATAAAAACCGTAATAAACATTAGAAACTGTTTGTTTATTTTTTGTGACTAATCTTCACAATGACTGAGCCGATTTTGACGGGACTTTCACAGACTTCCCAAGTATCAAGCAAGATTATAAAGGCTTTGTACAGATTGAATTATGTATTATAGCTGTTCAATGGTTACTGTTATTCTTAAGCGGTTTACCAGCTTATTATTATAGGGCTTCCTTTAAAGAACTTATATTTTTAACAGAAACAAAAGGGATAAAAGATAGATAATATTCAGTAGTTCCGCTTTAAAACTTCAATATGTTTGGTAAAAATTTTTTGATGTTATAAGACCGTATTTAAAGACTTCGAATTTATTATTTTACTTTATAGCTTTAAGATTACATATTAACTAAAGCCAACCTGCAAATTTTAGTATTTTTGAGTGCAAAAATATTAAACAGACGGTAGAGAAAGAGACCGTAAAAGAAAGTAAAAGCTTTTACAAAATATGAAAAGAAAGTTGAATATATATATATATATATATATTTAAGTTGAAATTAAGTAGGGTGCAGTTATAATATTCTATTATTAAAATAAACGTAATTCTATAATTTAATATTAAAACAAGGAACTTGAGTACGTAATAGTCCTACATAAAAGAGAAACCAATTTAATAAAAATAATAGTCAAGAAATATAAGACACGGCAGAGGGGAAGTTTTATTATATAATAACCTAAAAATAACTTCAAACCCCTAAAAATAACTTCAACCCCTATTCAACTTCAATTTTATCAAAACTTTTCAGAAAATATATATTGTTCGGAAAACAAATATATTTTGAGGATTGTCTGCAAAGATCTAAAACAATTATAAATAAACTATTCTCATTAATCTAAGTTAAAGTTATTTACTTATGAACATATTTCCTTTAAGTCACTTTATATTGCAGACTTCCCATATATATATAATCAAAATACAAATCCTATAAGTACGGTAAAAGCCGATGATCCAATTTAATAAAAATATCATATAAACTCATATATCTATATAAACTCGGACAGTTGCATATTCTCTTTATTAAAACATATATTTTCTTCCCTACTATGTGAATGTTAGTAAACTACAATTAATATAAAGATCTAATCGAAATATACAGCCGAGTGGAAATAGAAATATATTGTTGAAATCGAGTGGGAATAGTTGTACTGGTTATATATGTAAAGCTGAGCTCTCCAACTAGCTTCTATGCTTCGATAGAGTGTGCCACATATATTTTACGGAATTAGTTTTTATATTTAAAAAATATAGTAAATAATAAAATTACGTATTTTGCGCCTACAAAGTAAAATCAAACACTAGTTTTTTGTTTTTTTTATGTCAGAGGAGGGCAAACGAGCTGGCGGGTCAAAGATGATTTGTGATCACTGCCGCTCATGATCTCTTGCAACATCCTAGGCCTTGGAGGTGTGAGTAAACACCTTTTGAAGGTACTCATGTCGTACCGAACTGAGGAAGAAAGGTCCATTCTTATTAAATTAATACTTTATTTCAAATCTAATAGATCTCCTACATTATCTCTAGTTTAATCTGTAATAGATTTGTGATTCCTGATCAGTCATTTGCAGAAAACAATTTTGGACGCTTAAATGAAAATGGTAAAATAATAAGCCTTCATTAATTTGAAATCATTAAAAAGTAATTTATTTTGAATGAAAATAATTTAACAAATTTAAATAAATAATATAGTGTATTTATAACAGATATGCATATAAAAATTACGTAATGAAAATAATTATCACTTTATATTCCTTCCTTCCCAAATTATTCAAATGATTCATATAAATTCATAAAAGTAATTAATATTTTGATATTGCCGAGGTCCAAATCGAGATTACAATTAATATCTTCTTAATGTTCAATTTCGTTTTCATAGCATCATTCGCGAATACGAGCTCGTAAAGTTAATTGACTACAAACAAAAACACCCCCAAATGAAATGGGATGAGTAGTTAGCACCGGAGTTATCGCGTTTTCATTATCCCATAAAAGTTTTCTATAAACTTATCTCCTCGAGTTTGTCTTATCTTTTATTGTACTGAATTAATACACCATTTCACTGATTAACATCTATAATAACATCTATAATTCATATAAAAATAAAAAGATTATCCAACTGCGACACCTTTAAAAGAAAAATAAAAGATAATTTCAAATATCCCGACCCAAACTCACATAATAAATTCGGGCAAATGACATTGTCTTAAAAAGTATTTTAATTCGATGAAAGAGCAAGTCCCGCAAAGTTGAGACGTCGACCGACAGCAATACGTCGTAGGGCGATTTGCATTTTTATGAAAACGTTTTACGGCACTGGGTCGGTTTAGGAGCCTTTAGATGGGACGGATGAGGTCACCTTGCTGTCTGATCCGACTAAGAATGTCCGATTCTCGGAAAATATATAACAAAACATTGTATTCTGAAAACCAAATCGGTAATAATATGACATTATTCGATAGGGATACATGCTAATAAAAAAAATAGTTAAATTTTTTAATATTATTAAATTTTTATGTTAAATTTAATTAAAAATCACAACAAAACCAGAACGTGTTAATGTTCTAATCCAATTTAAGCGAGAACAAGACGTACCACAATCTACGGAATGGAGATCGTATATAAAGATCCCGCAAACGTGAAATAAGGAAACCGGGCTGCGCATAAAATGTTAAACATCTGGACCGTTACGCTTCTAGGACACGCGCCTTTCATTCCTGCACCCTTTCTACTCGTATTTTTTCACGCTTTACATCTCTACTTGGATGCTGGATGCGTTGAGATTCGCTCAAAAGCAATTTATAAATGAAAACATTTTTCTTTTATTATTTTGTGATTGTTTTAAATTTTACGCGCATTTCTTCAATTTGTATCATACAGTATGGGTTGCCTAATATAAATAGTATTTTCTTTCCTATTTCTTCATATTTATAGTCGTTTGATTAGCTGCCGCTAAAATTTATTACGGTTCTAGATAAAGCCAACAAAATAGAAATGAAATGTCAGTTAATTTTAAACATTATGAAAATAAATTAGTGCTTGCTTTTAATTCTAAAATTGTATTTCGAATGGAGATAGGTAATCGATAATTACCAAATAAAATATTTGGATGAAGTAACATTCTTAAAGTTTTAATAATAATAATACATTTTAACATATTTCACATTATTCAAATGAACATTGAATTTAAAACCTCAAGTAAACAAATCCCTAAAAAGTTTGACGAAACCCATTTTATTTATTTCCATTATATAAGAGTTAAAACCAACTGAGCAATACCTAAAGTGGTAGAAGTTTAAAACAGTCTCAAGCAATTTTTACTTTAAAGATACTTGGACATTTAGCCGTGAAGCCAAAAGATCCTAGAACTTAAGCAATTAGTGAGCGATAGTCAGACAGTAATTAAGGAGAAAATATTATTTGAACGCTGAAGCAGGAAGGATATTTTGAGTTTTGAGAGGGAGAAGCATTTCGTTATCTCAAGTGTGTATGAGTTCATTATTAATTTTAAAATAATATATTATACATTTTATTTAGTTTCATGAAAATATAATTTCCGAAAGTTTTAAAATAAATAAATTGTTTAGTTCAATCTTATTGATGTGCGAATTATAAATAATTAATATATCATATTATTACGTAAGGATATCTTTAATTATTTTCTCTTAACTGTAGGTAGCGGAAAACTTTATAGAAATTTAGCAGCGAAATATATGAGATACTAAATTATTGCTTAATACATTATCTCAATATTAAGACAAGAACCACTTTAACAACGCAACTGAGCCCATTCCAGTATTAATCTTTAAGGCGTCAGTAAACCGTTTATTTAACTGCTGGCGGAATCATCCCTTCGAGGCTTAGCGCTATCTCTTGGAAAATATGTACAAAAGCGGTACAGAAACGATACTTAAGGATCATCGTGATTTATTTAGGGCTCCTTCGAGTTTCGCGGCCCATGTCACGCCTGATTCTAAGAGTTTTGGCCATTAATATTCATTAGAACGCCCGCCTGTTCCGCTATATTTAATTTAAAGGAACAAAACACTAAAGCGCTCACATTCCTACATAATACTGAATAGATTTTTGCTAATTAGTAATATAGTATTGTAGTAATATTAATACAATTTTGTATTTGATAGTAAATGTTTAAAATTATCATTACTGGTTATATTTTAGTTGAAATTTAAAATATTTATGATTTTAGACTCTTTTTACAATTTTGAGTGCCATAATGGTTTATATTTATCACTATATTTAACTTTTTTCTCACTTCGCCAGGAAAATACATAATAAAGATACTGTATTGTAATACAGAATAATCGATTAAAATTTACAAAATACCATAGGGTACCGATCCCTTATGTGTCATTTGCCCCATTAGCATATACTATCTGTATCAAGAACAAACAAACGATTCTTGAGTAATAGAAATACATCCGGACAGACAGACAAAAATGTTTATAAATAAAACGATTGCTTATCACAAAAAGTTTATCACAAAAAGAATATACAGTGAAATCAATATATTTCTGAACTGACTGAACTTATATGATTAGAGTAACGCAAGAGTATTTCTAATATTTTTAGAGTACATACCGAAATATCAGATTAAATTAAATACATGGAGTATATTTTAGAGATATATTAAGAAAATTATTTATTTCGCAAAAATGTTATACAGACAATTTCTTTCACAGTACCGAGGTAAGACGTCTCGCTTTGCGATTATCCAATATTAAATAAGACTTCAATCTTACGATGAATCGGCATTCGTTTTCTGAAGTCCGCATTGGAAATGGTTTTCTTTGATTGAAATCTTTCAGTTGCATTTATTGCAATTATTTTTATAGATATCATATACAAATAATTACCCCGAGAAAGAAGTTCAAACTTCCTTTGATGTTATATTTATTTACTTTTATTTAAAATATAACGTTCGTCAAAAAAAGTTTATAATAAATAAATTTTAATAAATTTTGTAATAAATCAATATTTTATTTATAAAATGTTGTGTTAATAAACAGGCAAACTTAAATTAACTATAACTCTTGCATTTGTTTTTTACATTTAAAATGATATATTTTATTCTGAGTCGGTTCTTGTACAAGTTCTTTGGTCTATGAATCTTTTATATATATATATATATATATACAGATGTGTTAAAATTGAAAATGAAGTTCTTTCATGTTGCGCCATTTTAAAACCTGAAGCCAACCCTGAATATTAACCTGAGTTTAAACAGCAATAAAACAGCGTTAGTTTGTTAAATCTAATTCACAAATAAAATAGTTTACAAAGTCAATTCGCGGACGGCCAGTACATTTGCATTTTTATTGAAAGTGTTTAAAGAAACAGTGGATGTAGCTGGTGGGGAAGCCATCGGGGAATTTTACGGTTTTCTTACATTTCACTGTCGTGTTTTGCGACTCATTTATTTTAAATTTCTAGGCAATGAAATGTAAGCTACCATTTTAATGTTGACAACTTTTACATTTTATGTAAATAATTTTATCGTCTAGATATATTTTAATATTAAACATGTACTACATTAAAAAACTTTGTAACAACTCAAAAAGTAATTATGATAAAAATTACAGAGCGTAGTAAAATACAGAAACTTATTACAATATTTACTTTATATTTCTGAGTGAATAATGAAAAAATGTTTTATACTTACGTTATAATTCGTCATACATTTTAGTATATTTTAAAAGCAGACTACTTGAGAATAGGAGGTACTTAAACGAAATATGAATGTCGTAAACAACAATATAAAGCAGGTAACATGGAGTGTCATCGTCTACTCTTTTCGGCTGCACAATCCTTCAAAGCCTCTCTTCTTAATATTCATGTTTTAGTCTTATTCCACGTGACATTAGCGGATTCTCGAATACCTAAAGGCGAGGGGCTATTCTGAAATGTCTTTATAAATAGAATTAGATTAAAATTCTATATATAAATAAACAATATAAATAAACACATGTTTTTAACACATTTTTTTTACTTTACACTTCTGATTTGATAATATAACTTCTTATTATTACTAATTACATATTAACTTGTAATTGCATTAATATGCAATTACAAGTTAATATGTGTAATTGTGCTCATAACTTTTAAATAAACGTACTGATACAAAAAAAAAATTTTTTACGTTTTGGTCTGTCTGTCTGCTTATTCCGACTAATCACCGAAACAACTAGGCCGATTTTGACACGACTTTCACGTGCAAATAGCAAATGTTATAAGGAGTAATTTAGACTATTTTAAAACAATATTCCGCGCAAACGAAGTCGTAGGCACATCTAGTATGTAAATAAAATTACTTTAGTTTTTTATAAAATATGGTTTTATAACCGACCTAAAATTTCTTTCGCACTAAATTGTAACAATGAAAATGATTGTAAAAAAATAATTAAAAATCTGATTTACCAGAATAGGCCTCCTAAATTTAGGATAGCGCATCTGGAGGAAGGATTCTAGACAGTTGTGTAACGTGATACGTTGTGTATCAAAGGACACAATGGGTTTACTCTCATGCACTGCTATTACGTCATTCTCATATGCTGTAAGTGAAATTGTTTTTTTTTTTTGGACTGTCTACGATTTTTAGTCTACCCGTTTCTTTGTTCACCAGTGAATTGCTCAAGAAAGTCCAGTGCTTTTAAAAAAGTTTAGAATTTGAATAGTCAGTCAGCTCATTCTACTGGAACGATTATAAAAGTGACTTTAAAGTCTAGAGCTATGAATATTGTAGGAACTTTCTAAAGCTGAATGTCAGAATTAAATGTACATTTTAATTACATACTATTGTAGTAATGTATTTAAATTGAAATTCATTTTAACTATATATATATATATATATTAAAATATAAAAAAAATAATATATCGTATGATTAAGCTATCCAATGTAAATGATCATAAGTTTGATCTTTGTTCTTAAGTTCTTTATTCTAATTAAATAAATAATTTGGTATAAACAAATAATTTTAAATAAATTTAAAGTATAATTATATTATTCAAAATACCTAACCGCACAATTCAATTATGATTAACTAAATTTTAAATTAAAGTCCACAAAACTCTTCGAGTTACTGTTTTTCACCAGTTGTTAATGAATATCAAGACAACTAAGGAGCCGCCAATTTGCGGTGTCTTGTAAACATCAATTAGTGGTTTCTTGCAAGTTCTTGCTTCGAGAACTAGAACTTACAAGAACATTCTAAATTTGTGTACACGTAATCTGTAAACTGCATAATTAATAATGTAAACTTACTAATCGGGTTACTAAGGGTTGCTATATAAACAAAGAAACCTCTAACTCTCGAAAGATTTAATATTCACGGCCTATTTAAATAATCTTATACGAATTCAAGACATGTTTGCGATATTGTGTTCAACCACATAGTGTTACTGTTAATAAGAATACTTAAAATAGAAAATAGTTTTATATTACCATATTAGTTTCATAGCTAGTCAGTAATTATAAATGCTAGCTATGTAATTATTTATAATCACTTGCTACCTAACTATCATATGTATAAAACTTGAAAATATGAAGTATATTTGTATCTTTATACATATTCTATTATTGTACCTTTCTAGATATGCATAGCCACCACTTAAACCACCACGCTCGTCCACAGCAGGGTGGCGGATTCTGTACAATAGTATTTCTTCTCAGGATTATTCACGATGTTTACCGTAACCAAATCAATCAAATAAATGTTCATATCGCAAATATTTTTATTCTATTATAACACGTATCAAATATATATATTGCATTATCAATCATTACTTTAATATTATTTCTAATGTAACATTTATAAAAGTAGCTTGGCTTATACCCAAGAGAGATTTCAACTTCACTCATTTTCGTATCAGATGACTTTGCCTTCACATATTACCCTTTTATTTTTGGGGTGTCTTAGCATTAAGTTGTATTTTAATCTAAGGGTTATAATTGTTGGATTTATTTTATTTCAAAGTTTTGTAGAGAATCGTATCATAGCCTCTTTCTACAACCTAAAACGAATTACTACATAAAATATTCAAGTTTATGCTCTTGTAATTATGAGATTTCGTGATTAGTCATCAGTGGTTTTGAATTTAATAAAATATGTAATATATATATAATATACAAATAATATTATGTGCCAACTTCAGGCCTAAAGCGTTTTCATATTCCAGTTAATTTCGCAGTTAACCCTGTAATTAATTTCACGTGGCTTTATAGATAAACATAAACAGAGATTATAATGAAAGGAGTAACCTTGTTCTGTTTGTCTTAGCTTTGTATTAAATTGGATGTAACAGATTGCTTCTGATGTTTGTCTTTCACATTTAAAACAGATTCAGACTGAATGTTTCATATTTCATAATTTCATTTACAATATGTCTTCCTTTCTATTATTGTTTATTTCTTGTACAATTATTAATATCACAATTTTTTAAGCTATTTATTACTTGATAAATTGACCAGTTAATCTTGCTCTGTTAAATAATTTGGTTGCATGTATGTTGTAATATTATGAGCTAAGTGAATTTTTCTATTTTCTTTCTACCACTATATATACTATACTATACTTCTATATCTTATGAATTTACGATTCCCAAAAGGTTTACTTTGGAATGTTTTTTCTCTCATCACAATTTAATGATCAAATGATATCATCAACTACCTATAAATAGAAGTAGACAATATCATTTATAATTAATATAATTAATACAAAAACATTATTCACTTACAGTATGAAGTAATACAATTGTACGATAGAATATACCTATGTACTTCTACAATCACAATTTCAAATCATCCGAATATGGAGACTCAAAGAAATGTCAAAAAAACTGAAGCATCTTGTATTATGTGAAAACACGTCGTCTGTCTGGTTCATTATCTGTGCAACGCCGATTCCTTTTCTAAAAAAAAGCTTCTAGTAGTTCTCGGCACACGTCGTGAAGGCCTCTCAAAAATTCATCGCCCGTCTGCAAGCCTTGAATGGGTTTGGGCGTACACCGCTCCCTGACTTTCTTTCATTTAATCTCCTTAATAAGTAATCTTATAGGTGCTTAGAACATATTACACTTCTTTTGTATTAGAATAAGGCTGCCTTCATACGATAGGTACTTAAGATACTTGAGATTTTGTTGGGTTGTCAAGTTGTCTGACCTGTTTTTATTATACAGTTTAAGAATACTCGAACAAGTTAATAAGTTACAATATGTATCTTAACTACAATTTTCTCAATAGTTAGATAAATAGACAACATACTAAAACAATATAATGAATCCCAGAGACGTGCATAAAATATGCGGCGAGGTGCAAGAGCGTTGGCATCAAACCTTGTCGAATATAAATGACTTTCTTTTTCTGCTTACGACACCACAGATTTTCATCCGAAAATACGCCCAGACTTACATGAGGTACTCAAAAATTCAACGACATGAGAACGCGAACCCTATTCCGTATACAGACGCCTCCAAAATTGGGAATGATTCTATTTAATGGGAATATATTAATATTTAATTAAAAATACAAGATTACAAAATTTATTAATATTACAAGAAGAAAAATGTTTAAACCATGAAATAATCTATTGGAAAAAGATATTACTTTTACCAATCCGAATTTTGTATTACTTTTGTAACATACTAGGTATGCCCTCGACTTCATTCGCACGGAATATGTTTTTTTTAAAATATAACATCAAATGTTAAATCCAGCTCAACGGGTTTAGACATTAGCATTAATAAATGGACAGACAGAAGGAGAGACAAAATTTAAAAAAATTTATGTTCTTATGTAAGTATTTACTTTTATATGCATTTAATAACTGTTTGTTAATTTGGAATATTTTAATCTTTAAGTTTGTGTATACGATTTATAAACATGTACCGTTACCCCACATATGGAAATTAACAGTAGATAGCTACACCCAGAGGCATTTTCAAACGGTCCTTGCCTTCAGACGTCACTTGATGAATATTTTATTTCATTACAGTCTGCTCCACGTTCATTATATAATATTCAAAAACGACTCAACCAAAGAGACTAGAAAACATACACTGCGGTGTGTGAACAAGAAATTTAAATATCTTTCTTTTGTTAAATGCAATGTGTCATATATAAGAATTTTGTACTATTTAACGGTTTTTTACCTTTTATTATATGAAATATGAATCGTAAAAATACGTTAAAGTTTTTGTTATATTTTTTAAGACCCTCCAGGTCTTCCGAGTAATTTTGACACAAAGGGTTGCATTATTCTAAAACGGAGGAAAGGAATTATAATTTTTTGGTGAACTAAAGATTATTAATATAATTGAACCGAGTCAGCGTCTCCGGTACCCTTTTTTCTTACGTTTGAGACTAAAAGCCTTTAATTCCGTCCAAGGTATAAACTACATATTTGTTTTTATCTTAGTTAATATTAAGAAAATAAATTTTATGTGGGTTTTTACGGCGACTGTATCAAATAATAATTACTCTAACGATACTTTCTATGTTTATGAGTTTTTCACAATATTTTTAATTAAGATGATAAATAAGTATATGCTAACATGTTTATAATATGTAATTGAATAATAATAATAATCATCAAACAAAATGATCACAGACAAAAATTCATAAAATATTTATAACTATTTTATATGCCGTAAGGTTAAGTGAAATTTAATGAAAACCGATGTGGTTAAAATGGTTGGATTATATACTATACGAAATCGCGGAAGCTTTTGTCTTGAACGAAAACCTTGAGGTTCTTTCGGAAGGTAGAGACGTACGTAAATTTCATTTACCACAGGAAAGTGCCGAGCGAGAAGCTCCAACGTAAACTCCACTTAATTACGAACACAAATTGAAGAGCTTCTTCAATATAAGTAAAAAATATCGGCTTTTACACATAAATGTTTTTTTGCTGTACACCGTAATGTGAAGACAAATGATATCCGCATTTTTTTTTTTGGAAATCTTATATACAATAATTTAAACAATAATCGCTGTGGTCATGATAATGTCATAATATAGATTAGTTATATTTAGATTTATGTGTTCCCTATAATGGTCTGGTGGATAAATCAGTTCTCTCGTCCTTCTAATGTTTGCAGATCTGGTGTAAGACATTTTATTTATTAAGTATTTTGTATATATTTCAATACTTATTTAGCAAAACCTAAAACATCTCATATTCCTTATTCATTCTTTATTCTTTATTCTTTGTTCATAATATTAGTATTTATTAAAGTTTCTTGCTAAAGTTTAAAATAACTATGCGCAAAAGAAAAGAAGTGAGATGCAAATCAAATCATGCTTTTTTATTTGGTGTCCATTGAGATTTTGTAATTTTACACGAAAGAAATCATAAGTTCTTAAATTTTTAGAGTAATGTAAATAATAATGTTAATAATTAATTAATACTATTTCAAGGCAATATAGTTCAAGTCATCAAAATATATAGGCTTAAAATATAATTGTCTTATATTTCAGTAACCTTTAAATAACTTAAGATGAAATAAATAAATAACTGTAATTAAATTGTTGGTTATCTATATTTGTGAATCTATATCTTAGGTTCTCTTACAACAGGCTTTATCCTATTACCAAGATGGATTTGACGAAGATGTAATTTATCAGACAACCAATATAATGTTCAATATCGGTAAAAGAGATCAATTTTGATATTTTTTAATGTTCCCTAACATAAAATTTAATTAAATTTTATAATTTTGCAGCTAATATAATGTATGACCCTGATTTTATATATACTCTCATATGTTCTGGTGTCAATATATTTAATATCGACCGTACTTTATATGATAATGATTTTGCTCAAAAAATTAAAGACATTATTGTTAAATCTGAGAACCTACCAATAATGTATCCTCCACTGTACTACAGAGCAACAACTATAGCTGTTACGATGTCTATAAAAGAAGTTATCGACATTGATGCGAGAGTTAGTATGAAAGTAATATTATATTCTTTTAAAATTTGATGTAAAAATACTATCATTTAAAATTCGTAACTTGTAATTAAAGGTTGACATTATAATACTGAAAGACATTGGAACAGCTGCTGAATTTCTAACTTTTAAAAAACAAAATCCACAGTTTAATGACAAGTTAATTATGGTGTGGTTGACGGAATGGAGTGATGAAGAGTCTATTTATATTGTTAAAGTTTGTTTAGTAATTATCTAAAGTTTTTTATTAAAAACGTATCGTAATTAAAAATGTATTTTTTAGTTTTCAGATGGCGTTGTGTTAGACCTTGATAATGAAAATCGATTATTTGATGATTTTTGTTCCTGTCCTATAGACTTATGTAGACAGGTAATGTATCAGACATAGCTAATATAAGAGACATCAACTAAATCTGTAAATAAGTAATTTATTCGAAATCTATTTATTTTACAGTAATATCTAACTTTAATGTATTACAGAATACAAAGCCTGTTTTTTATATGAAAAGTAAGATATTAAAGGAATATTATCAGTTGAAAGACAGAGATCGATTATTGAGCGTGTTGGCTTATCAAGTTGTTAAAAATCAATTAGACGGAATTGTTGTAGTGGATAGTCATGTTGACGAATTTCCACCAAAAGAAATGATTCGTTTTCTTTTAAGGGCAATTAATTTTGCAGAAAATGAAATAGACTTATCTAAAAATTATTTTAGCAACAGTTTTAAGGTATAAATTAATGCTATAATTATTAGTCTTTAATTATATTTTTAGGTTTTCTTGTGAACTGTTTCTTAATGGCACCAATTTTCATGACCTCTTGATATATGCGTTAAGAGGTACCATGATGTAAATTCATATTCGGTCACAGTAGGTGGGGATGCGATTAGATTTCAAAATTTTATTATATTAATTCCAAAATCATATCTTCCACAACCATTAGTATTATAAAAAAACTACACTAACACTATTGCTTAGTTATTAACTTTCTTTTGGTTTTTTAGGCGAAGATGCCAGTGCTTCCACCACTGTCTACAGCGTTAGGTGCCTCTCTCGCTGCTCTGAAATGTGAAGCGAAGGTGATACTCGTATTATCGTTGACCGGTGTATCATCACGATTAGTATCTTTTACTTCACCACCGTGTCATGTTGTTTGTATTACAACTAGAAAACGGACAGCGCGTCGGCTACATTTGTATCGCAAAGTCATTCCTTTGTTTTATAAAAGTAAGTATACAAGAAAAAATATTTATATTATACCGTACACTAATGTGTCTAAACATTTATACTGTAGTTTAAAGCGAAGTATAAGTCATAATAAAGGTTATAAGTTAGGAATAAATCATATATTTAGCGCGACACTTTCTGCCATGGTTAGATTAAATTTAATATATAATATTTACTATAAAACGAGTTTCAGATTGTTTATTTAATAAAATTTAAAACATTAGCATTTGTGTTTTACATTTAATGATGCATTTGCATTTAATGATGCATGATTAAATTTACCTTTCTAGATATAAACATAAATTTTTAAAGAACTAGTAATTTTAAAATACCATATGTACAAATGCAAAATTTTCACAACGTATTTAGCAATTACTCTGCTTCGGTATAAACAACGCAACAAATAGAGAGACACATTAGCATAATGTGGGGTAATTACAGCGAGTCGCTCCACGAACTGGCATCAAGAGTGTCGGAGTCGTATACATTTTGGCACGACATTCGCTTTGAAGATCGGTTTGTTGGAGTCTGGAGCCAAATTAGTGGTGGTAGCCGCCTCTGAAGAAGGGAAAGGGTATTGTAATTTTTTCAAATATTGACAATTCCGTTACCCTGCGAAGAATAAGTCATATAACACGCGCGATACTTGCTGTCGTGGATAGTTTAAATTCAATACATATTATTTACTATGAAAAGAGTTTCATATTACTTATTTAATAAAATATAAATCATTAGCATTTGTGTTTTACATTTACTGTTTTATTTTTTTTTTCATTTTCGGTAACAGATTTCCTATTATTTTCCACGTGGTCAGATCAATTGTAATGCAATATGAATGCTTCTTTTCAATCATTCGCCTGCCCGCACTTATTTGCACTGGCGAGTGTCGACCCGTATCAAATTTACGCGTGGATACATTTCCAATAAAAAATATCCCAGTTAACCGTAGCATTCTAGAAAGACATATTTATTTTCACAGACCTTATTTGCTTAAATACTGCCCATTTGTTGTTAAAAGAAATTTCAAATTGCTTTTTACTGTTTCTTAATTTAAACTAAAAATTCAACATTCAGTACCAAAAACAATAAGTTTGTGAAGTCTTTTGACGAAAGCTTAGTGTGAAAAAAAAATCTCAACTTATGCTTTTTTTAGGTTTCAATACAAAGAATGGAAAATCCCGCCTTATACTTATAATTTCAATATTAACTATAAGCAAATTATAATGTTTTCTTTTTTGCTGTAATATGTATTAAATTTTGGATAACAAAGGAGGTTGAAATATCATCTCAAGCTATAATTTTTTAAGAAGCTGGTACATAAAACTTCATAATGTGATGGAACGTCAGCCGAAATTTTTAATTTATTTCGTCACATGCACCACTGCATAATTATAAACCTTTGTTCTGGAGCCTGTTGTTTGACAAAGCAGACGCGTCCGGCCCTCAGCTCAAGTTTGGCAAGAGGTCTTCGTCAGCAGATGTCAGTTACGTACATAGATGACCAACTTATATTGGAGTTTACTCCTGACTCAAAATAGTATATATTTTGTACTGCAAAGTCTCCTATGATAGAGGCAAAATTATTTTGTCCTCTTAATAATTCCGCAATTTCTTTAATACGTTCATTACGTTTCTAAAATTATTGTTGTTGTACCTTTATTGTCCTACTTTTGGCATATTTATATAATATAAAACACATGTGTTCTCGAATAAATCATTTTAAATCTATAAGTATACCATAAATTTCTTAATGGTAAATTTATTATATCAGTTAGTATGACAGGAACATAATAATATATACATATGATCAAGAATTTATAAGGTAGAGGCACTCAAACGTACCTTAAAAACCAAGTGTCCAGGTATGTACATGTCGTTCCTTCGTCCGCATAAGAGCCTTACATTGTAGGGTCCTCGACCTTTCCCAATATAAAGGAAAGTCTGTTTTAACTTCATCTCTACTATACTTACACCTTCATTGATCAACAACTCGAAAAGTTACCAATACAGCTATTTAAAATGCCTTTTACGGAAATATTTATTACTTTTATTCCAATTTAATGAATGTCAAATATAAAGCTGTTATTTTTTTTTAACTAAACATTTGCTACTAGGGATTACTTTGGCTAAATTTATGTACGAGATGGTTATAATAAATTTCCAAGAATTTTCTGAGGATTTCATGCGTACCATAAAGGAACAAAATTAAGGCGATGAATCTGGAATCTCTTTATAAGATATGATAAAGTTTAAGACAATATTTTTTTATTATTAAGAGCTTAGGTGGTTTATTTTTATATATCAAGAAAAATAATAATGATAACAAAATATTGGGATGTATTTAATTATATTTAATTAAGATTCTTTGAATGAATATACTAACAAGAATTATTTTATACCGCCACCACTGCGAGAGCCATTTCTATCAAGATCCTGGTCCGCCCTTTTCTAATACAATACTTAACTACCATATACTTCTCCCAAAGTACCTACTTATAAATGTACAGGATATTCCTGAAGCTCATCCCTTTGGGAATAGCTTCCAGTGTTTTCTTTTCCACAAAGGAACTCAATTCCTCTCGATCATAACTATTCTGAATTTCAAGTATATATAGTCCTACTATTAAAATAACATTTCCTTTGTAAGTGGAAGAAAGAATTTATGTGCCAAAACTGTTAGTATTTATTTACAAATCAGAATGAACAAACTGAATGTTATTATAATAGTTTAATTTTATTATTGCTTTATCGCAGATGTATTCACTAGAAAATTAATAACTTCTAAAAAAAATATCGATTGAAATATAAATTAAGTTATATTTCTAACAATATGTATAATAATAAACTAGTAATTGCCCTGCATTTCGTTCGTTAAACATGTACAGAACGCTAATAAACTAATTCTGATAGATTCCGTGCTTCTGTAATCTGAAGAAAAAGAAACGACATTAAACTCTATGAACTTAGTTACGTATTGTGATGTTATACAAGCCTGTGCCATCTGAAATAATATTTATTTAGTAGCAAAAAAAAGTTGCAATCGACTGCACATAAGCCTCACATAAGAGCCACTCGCCGATTTAATTTCGCTGTAATATAATATTAGTTTATATAAAACACCAACAATGATTTCAATATTACTACAAATATTATATTTATTGGCACGAAATTTTAAAATAAATATTTTTAATTAACTTTTCCCAGTGTGTTGATTTATTTTATTATAATTTAAACACCATGGAAGTAAATGTAATTTAAATTTGTAAATAACAGTTTATAAAACTTTTATAAAATATGATATTTATATTCTATTCAATTTAAAAGTTGTATTGAATAGATATGTCGATCAAAAACCAGAAACACTATCTGCTAGCTCGAGCTCTCGTCTTGAGTTAAGGAATTTTGTTCATTACTCGTACTCGGATAAGGAAAATTCAAAATGTCTCGAGCAGAACACTGCATTTTACTTAAACAAAATTTACAGTTGAATTTCTCTCGTGCTATGCATTGCACGCCTGAATTGTCAGATATTTGAATTTCTAGAAATATATTAAACGAACATAGTTTTATTCGTCATAAATGTTTTTAAAAATATCCTTTAGTGTAATGATAAAAAAAATAAATTATAAACAACTGATTTTATATTTAGTTTTAAACCGAAACAATTTTTTGATATTTTTTTTTAATATATACGTTAGTAATTAATAACAAGATATAAAGATATTCCTATCTTCTAGAAAGTATTAAAATTACCTAAAATGTATCATAAAATTAATGTATTGTTTAATTTAATTTATGTTACCAAGAACCTTATCTCTATAGCGTTTTATTGTGGAAGCGTCACCCTTTTAAGGAATAATGAAATTAATTATCAAGTCGCTACATAGAAAATGTTCTTAGAGCAATCCTTTTTACTTCACAATAGTTTTCATTACGTGACTTATTTACTACAAACAAGGTAAATAAAAATGCAGTAACAAATATAAATACACTTGAAATCTCACTACAATCACGAAATAAATAAATAAGATATGGGTATCATAAAATTATCGTTCAAATTCATATTTTAACTATTGATATTATAAATAATATTATAATTAGTGCTTTTAATTGATTAATGTTTCCAATTCGCTTGTTATATAAGTGTTTTTGGAAGGATGTTTCAGTCACGTTCGCACCCATCGGTGTAGTCAGGCGAGGCAGCCAGGTCACGATTTCAACTTGTAACTCATAGCTTCACAGGGTTTTCTTTAATTACTAAGTAACAAAAGTTAATTAATTTTCTAAGTATAATAAAATATTATTTCAGCTTATATTATTAACAAAAGACTTCCTTTTGTAAACTATTTTGAAAAGGATAATTTCCATTCTTATTTATATTTGAAGTGCCGAAAACCCTTATCGAGATAAAGTAAGGCCATCAGGCATTTATAGAATAAAATAAACGTAACAAAAATTATTTGAGTCGAAAAAGGTTGAAGCATACGTTTTTATTTCTATCATAGCTGTTAAGATAGATTTGGTTAAGAAGGCCCGAGGGTAAGGCCGCAGTGGGTGACGTCTCCAAATATTACCATTTAAACAAGTTTTATGTAAATCTCTGCGAGCTTGGGGAAACTTATTTTCGGTCCAAAATTTTAAGTCACGTTATTCTTTTGAACCTTAAATGTATAAAGTTATATGATTACAAAATTTTGATAATCTTCAATATATTTAGAATTCACTATAATTACTATAAAAACGTTATATTTTGTATGTTTATTTTACACTAATAAAGTAATTAATTTTTATATTTCACCTAATTAACAACTCAAAAGTATAAAGTGAAAATTTGAATAAGATAAACCGAAAGGTGAAAATTTAAATGATGTTATAATTTAACGGTGAAATAAAGTTTCGTAATACGTCTTTGTAACTTGTAAAGACGTGATAATAGATAACGCTTTCTAAGTTACAACAATATAACAACGAAGTACTCTTCTGTAACGAATTAAATAAAAAGAATAATATTGTTAATTCAATTACAAAATGTGCTTTTTTTATTATGTTTTGTAAAACGAGGTTGCCTAAAGTGTTGTATTATTTTGAAGAGCTACAGATTGAAGAAAAAAGATTTATATCTACCAGTCCTGCATATAGGAGACACGACCAAACATAAACAAAAAATGTAAAAATATAACTTTATAATAATTTGTATTTGTTCTCTATGGATTTGGTATCTATGTAATCTTATTTTGAAAATAAATTATATATTATATATACGAGTAGGTAATTATTATTTTAAATATAGATTCCTATATGTATGTAACACGCACTGGTTATATATGTTTATAAGATATCAATACCTCTTTATCCGTATCTGAGGAATGTAGTTTTGGAATTTTCAGTATCTTACACTGATAATAAAAAAGATACCCATATTTGAGGCCCCAGTTAACAAATTCTTGATTAACATATTTAAGACTTCCTCATTTCTTTGAGTATCATATTATTCAGCTAACAACTATTATTTCTATTTATTCGCTACTTGTTTATGTTCATATTATAATTAAATTATTTCATCAAATACCCAATCATAATTATGTCTTGTATAATTTTAGTTACTATCTTGCAAAAGGAACTCATCAAAAAACTACACCAAAGGTCCACATAAACCACTAAAGCTATCAAACTTTCCTGGAATGATTATAGGCTTTGACATTACTATTCCCGTCGCATTACTTTACGTAAACTCGTAGAAGCAATAAAAACTTTAGGCGTAAAACAGGAAAGTTTAACGAGTAAAGCAAAAAGTTTAAGTGTGGATGTAAATCTCAAATTCTCATTGTTAATTTTAATTTAATACATAAAACGCTACAACCTTCATATACGAAATAAAACCTCAACCGATATGATTTAGCAATTTTACCTAATTTATTTGTGGCATACCATAAACACAAAAAGAAGTTACTACCTCATAAAGCAGTAACAGTTTTGAGAAGTGGTAATAGTCATAATAATGTCTCGATTCTCTAAAAATTTACAAAAATTCAACACATTTTTTTTCGAAATTGTCAATTGGTTTATGGAGTTATTTTATCTAAAATCTAAAGTGTCATTGAATAAGAGAGCTGTTCCAATAATACATTCTTTTGTATGTAAACATATAAGTATTTTCTAAGAAGTAACTTGTGATGTTGTGTATACCCAAATATCACATATAGAGATATTAAATTTATTTAACTTAATAAATCACCACTAAAGTTTTTAATTAGTTTTAATGATAACAAAATAGGAATAAATTTATTAAATGAAACTAATTAAATAATTTATCAAATTTATAAGAGTCAAGGACCAATCCTTATCAATAGTCTATGCATAAATATAGAACACCAGAATGTCTCCTGATGAGCTAGTAGAAACATTTATCGGTCCTAACACTGAAAAATAACAGACACAGAAATACTAAGTTGCATACAATTTCCTTCTGATCATAGGTTATTAAGACCTACAGTACTCCCAAGCTATCTACCAAAAAGTAGACAGAATTTTGTAACACCACTTAAAATCCCAAAATCAGAAATTGAAATCACAGAATACAGAAAAAGTTTACAACTATGCTTGAGAACGAAATATTCAGAGCTATATGATGCACAAGCTTACTAAATCAATAATTACAACCCAAGTAGAACATAAAGTATTTAGCAAAGACACACTTCAACTGATAAAAAGACGTACTGAACTAATACATACTAAACATAAAAGTAAAGAAATGAAAACTGAACTTAGTAAAATATATAAAGAAACCAAGAGATCCACTAAGAAGGATTACAATAACCACAGAAAAGACGTTATTACAATAAATATTAAGAATATTAGAAGCACAAAAAGAGCTTATAAAGAACTTTCCGCACACAAAACATGGGTACATCAAATAGAGCATAAGTCTGAGACAATTAACTCAAGGAAAGATGTTATACAACACTGCACAAACTTCTACAAAGATCTATACCGAAAAAGGAATTATAATGAAATTGAACAAATCACTAATTGTATTGTACCTATAAATGACATAAGGCCAATCGAAGTTTTAGAAGTATATGAGCATATTAAACGATTAAAAGATGAGAAGAGCCCCGGGCCAGATGGAATATGCAATGAAGCTCTTAAAATAAGCGCACCTATATTAATCCACCACCTAACAAGATTACTTAATACGGTAATTGAAACTGAAAGTGTACCGGAGCAATGGCGAAAATCTGATATAATTTTCCTCTTTAAAAAAGGAGATTCTTTAGATATAAGAAACTATAGACACATAAGTTTATTACCAAGTATGTACAAGCTGTTTCCATCTATACTTCTAAAGAAATTAACACCTGAGACTGATAATATGCAACCAAAAGAGAAAGCAGGGTTCTGATCTGGTTTTTGCACAATGGACCACATACAGACATTAGAGCAAGTTATAGAAAAATACCTAGAATTCAATAGATGTATGTGGCCTTCATAGATTAAAGCAAAGCCTTCGACAGCATCAGCCATTGCTTAATTTGGAATGCATTGCAATGTGCAAATAGTCACTAAAAGCACATCAACATTTTAATAAATTTTTATTCAAATAGCACAAGCCGTATAAAATTAGAAACAAGAGGAGATGAAATAAAAATAGAAAGAGGTATCAGACAGGGAGATTCTTTATCATCAAAGTTTTTTATTGCAGTTTTGGAAAATATATTTCGGAATTTATATTGGTCAAACAAAGGATTGCTAATAAATGGGAACTACCTAAACCATTTGAGATTTGCTGACGACATAGCTATCATAGATGAAACACCAAAAGACATAGAGGAAATAATGAGAACACTCGACCACGAAAGCTCAAAAATAGGACTAAAAATTACCTTAAATAAATCTAAGTTAATGACAAATAGGAGCAAGAGACCCATTGTAATTAAAGGAAATAATATAGAATACGTCCAGGAGTACATATACTTACGAAAACAAATATCATTTAGTAAATCTAATAATGAAGACTAAATAGCAAGGAGAATCAACGGGTCTTGGAGAAAGTTTAGGGCTCAAAAAGAAATTCTGAAGGGAAACTATGACTTACACCTGAAAAAAATAGTTTTTGACACATGCCTCTTACCATGTTTACTATATGGTTGTCAAAGCTGTATTCACAAATAAAATAAAACAAAAAATCAAATGCACAGAAACTGCAATGGAGAGGAGTATGTTATAAAATACCCAAGACGGGGTCCATATTCCAAATAAAAAAGACTAACATACTAACAATCAATCTAAGAAACTTACTAACCTTACTAACTAGGTTTGAAATGTAACATAAGGCATATGGAATAAATGGGTTGTTATTATTTATTATTACATTATAACACTGAAAAAGCTTCTATGCTAACTTTAATAAATAATAGGTATACTTTCATAACAATATTATGTAACTACATTTTATGTTGGAACATAATATAAACTATACAGAAGAATATCTATCACGAAATCTATGAAAGGAATCTATTACGAACTTGAAGTAGGTATGCTATGCAATATAATATTAAATTGTTTGTAAGAAATATTTCACTTTAAATCTTAAACATTAAAATTATAAAGACCAATATTTATATATTAATTAATGTATGATAAGTTCGTCTAAGGTATATATAAAACAGAATTCATACCTACTCAGTATTTTTTAATTACTATCTGAGTATAATTAAATATTCTATTTAGTTTTAAGGTTACTTGCCGCAGCTTCTTAGATACGCGAGAAGTGCACACATAAATTTCAAGATGCGAACTGAAGCCAGCTGTTCCCTTGTTTTGGGTATAAATACGGCTTAGACGCAACACAGCAGGGGAATAAACGTTGAGTATTTAAATTGCTACATTTCTGTACGGCTTTGCTTCATATTTTATTTTAATAGGATAGAAAATGTGCATTAAATGATATTAAAAAACACATATTTCAAATGTAATGAATGTTACATTTCTTATTTCATTTATAGTGTAAGTAATAAGTCGAGAAAATCATTAAAGATTTATTACACTAAGCAATAAAGTTAGTGAAGAAGAAAATAAATATCTACTTGGAAAACGCTAATACTCTGCAACTAGATTTATTACTACGCCGCTTCGCTTAGTCGAACATCTAATTGATAAAATTAACTCACATTTCCAGTGTTACTTTTTGTAAATAGACTATATTATTCTCTACTAATGAAACATAAATATCATTTATATTTAAGCTTTAGATATATAATATTTATGAGTTGAAAAAAGGTTTAGATAAAGATAAATAAATAAATAAAGTACACATTATTACATTTAAATAGTAATAACATACTTATTACAATTTTGACACAATATATTATGTCAAAATTGTAATTTAAGATGAATTACTTCATAAAAATTCAGCGTTAGTTATCAAAAGGATGCTTTCTAGAATGTTTATAAGAATTTTATAAAATTAGTATTCAAAGTAGTCAGCTAATTTAGAACGTTCTACCCTTTCAGTGAAATGCATATTAAATAATTTTCAACCCTTATCAGAATATATTAAAGGACAATGTTGTTAGAACACACATTATACTCATAACTAATAGATAAATTTACTAATTTTAACACTAGTAATTTAAAATTTAACAAAATATTTACTAAAAAAATGCAAAAAATTATTTATTACATAAATAATTTTTTTGAACATAAACAAAACGCCTGTAATGAATTCGAGATATATTGCGTTTTAAGAGCAATAAATGAAATAATGTTTGTTAGTAAATTTTAGGATATGTTTAAAATTTGTATATTATATTTATTATTCTAAGGAGTAATCTTTGAATCAAATCATCTTCCAGATATCGTGCTTCGAGGATTAACTGAGAAATTGCTGGCTTGGAAGGGATAGCATTCTGAAACTGAATTACATTATAGGTAATTTGATTGTTACTCAGTTCACTACAATACTATTTCTCTATTAAAATCTAAGAGATATAACGATACAAGGACCATCAATAAACTAAAAATTATATAAGTATACAATGAATGCTGAGTCTGTACCACAGTACACAAACACCACAATATATGCTGTTTATTAGATTTTTATACTGTCTTTAATCAACTTTATTTAATATTAAAATTAGAACACTTCATGTCAAATAATAAACCGGTATCTTTTAAATTTGAATGTATAAAAAAAAAAAATATTCTTTAGAACAAAAAATATATAATTATATTACATTTTAGATTAGATCAAACAATATTTTAGCAAACCCCATTCCACATTCTAACTATTACAATTGTATATAATATGTAAATATGTTTGCACGTAATTAATTAACACGTACCCGCATGGTCTACTACGAACTTCATATTTACTTCTCTTTGATAAGTGATGTAACTAAAATATTTGCTCCGCTTAACAATGGTTTTAAGCACTCTCATTGAATCCTTTTAATTAATGGAATAACTTGTAGTATTTTTATTATAATGGTCCACGAAGCTTAGTTTACAATTACATCAAATACTGACTGTACTAAATAATAAGTCAAAATGTTTATTTTATTTAGCATTGATGGGACATACAAGGTATATATGTATTTTGTTTTAAGACATTGTTATTGTGTTCATAAACCATAAATTCTCTTGGCAAAGTAAACAAGTATCTTATATATTTCAACTCAAATTTTAGACAAAGGGATGATAAAGATGAAGGGATTAAAGATTGTTGAACCTCTGTTTGATGTTAGTAAATTTGATTAACTGTGTAAACTATGTGAACATTCACCCTTTTTAAGTTAAATCAAAGGTCTAACTGCAAACTTGTTAATTGGAGTGCAAAGTTTTATACAGGCAATTAAGAGATAGAGTGAACTTTTAATTAGATTTAAAAATACCGCTAAGTGCGACGCGGGATCAATCATGGTCAAGACCACGTTTGTACTATACTACTAACTAACTATAAAAATAATTGATTGTTCACTGTACTGTCTCTGTTATTACTTATATAACTACTGGAGTATCTGACGTTAGTTCTACTCAAGTTTACGTCATTCACAAGGCTAGGTAAGTTGCTAGCAATTTGTGGCTTCTAACTCAATGGACGTCTGCCTTGACAAAGTGCACTTCGGTACACACTCGTGGTATTAACTAACAGAAACGTAAATATGACTAAACTTTGCTTGCAAGTTCAATAAATGTTGTCTTTGAAATAAATATTCTAATGATATTATTAATATGAAATAATTTTTAAAATAAGATATTTAGAAACAGTATTAACTGTTATGATATAAGAATTACGTATACAAAGTTAGAATATCTAGTAATAAATTGAGAGCACGTTTTATATTGGCTGCAAGCAAGCCGAGGTAGCTCGAAAATTCTATTCGTGTCACTTAGGATACAGCTCTCTAGAAATAGGTGCTAAGAATAGTTTAAATTAAGTATTTATTATTTGATGTACCTACCACTAGCGTGAATTTTACAACTATCTCTAATTCTCTCTCTCTCTCTAATTCTAAATATATTTAATCATATAGTTGTGTACATAAATTGTATTGGCTTTCTTTATCAATGAAGATGTATTAAACATAAACTTATCTTCAGCTAAGACATTACACAAAGTATTTATAACTTTAAAATGGTGTATATATCACTATTAAATATCAAATAGTTGGTGAGAAGTTACCTCTTTGAGTTAGTTTGGATAAACTTTTACCATTGTCCGCTAAAACTTCACAAATAGTGATTTGCAGAACTTTATATCACGCCCCAGAGAAATAAGTTGACTCGTACTTTCTTAACGAAATCATTGTCTACGTGTACATCTTTAGATGTTGGGCCATTTGTTTGGGGATTTTATTTACTCTCTCCCAACGGATAATTCACTTTATAAGCATTGTATCGACCTATTGGGAGTCATAAAATATTTTTCGCTTTTAGCGGAGATAAGGGATGTTATGTTGAAACAAATTCAGGTCAGAGTAAAAATTTCTATAAATGTATTTTATTTTTCGTAGACTAAATTGATGGGTGGCTTTCATAAGGAAGAATTATCTGAGACAAAGCATAACGAAGGAATGTTTTAGCTCGAAATAAACTTAAGACCGGTAAGATTTATCTTGGTAAGTATTATTTTTCTAAATTAAAACTTTATAAAATTTATTTTATATTTTGCTCAAATAATATTTTAAGCAGTAACCAGAAAAAGACTGGTCCTTCTTAGAAAATAAAATAAAATTAAGTAAGTACAATTTCTGAACAAAAATGCCTACTTAGAAGAAAACCACTTTAACTAATTCGCCTTCATAGAAAGTTTGTAAGAAATTCTGTTTGGTATTTAACTCTTACGGGCATTTTTTGCTAAATATAAAGTACACTTAAGTTATTGCTTGTTAACACAAAAAATCTACGTTGAGTTTCAGAAAAAAAAATCACTAACTTCTTCGAAAATATTTCGAGAAGGTATTCTTTTAATTTTATATATTTTTAATTCAAACTTGAGAATTGCATTAACTGCCACAGCTTTTCTTAATTTTATGTTGAATGCATTTTACGAGTATATTGCTAATTTAATTTTTACTTTAACCAGATTAAGGAATGAGTTTATATTTTTCTGTGAATTAGTTTTTTTTATACCTACGAAAAATGGAGAAAAAATATGTTCCTTTGTATTAATTATTTTGTATCATATTTAACTGACAAATGCTGTGTCATATTATCGTACTGTATTTTGTTACTGTACTGTATTAAGTTTTGGGGTACATCCAAAACCAAAAAAATCCGTGCCCGCAGGGGGACACGCGTGGGTAGACCTCGTGTGTAACTCGTTTAAAATATAACTCACTACCTAAGAATAACACATGATGCCGTTGTTTACATCAAAAATTTTCAAGCAAAAAGCGGTTTTTATTTTTTTTCTCGGAAAAGGTATCTTTTTTGGAAATACTTTTGGTACTTAAATTTAGAGTAAAATATAACCTTTCTATTAAAAATATTTGAGAGGAGGGAATGTTTACCAGAAAAAAGTTGCCTTGGTTTTTACCTACCCTAATTTTTCAAGCTAGAAGTGGTATTTATTTTTTTCTCGGAAACGGTATCTTTTACGGCAAAACATTTAGTACCTAAATTTAGAGTAAGAAATAACCTTTCTATTAAAAATACTTGTAAGAATGTTTACCAGAAAAAAGTTATGATTTTTTTTCCAAAAATTTTCGTTTTTCTTACCCCCACCCCTAAGTTATTGAAGTTAGGTTTTCGGTTTATCTACATTAGTTATAGGTATTCATCAAAGACATCATATGATATGAACGCAAATGATCTTCTTTGTATAGGGAAAAAGTTATGGTCGAAAAACTGATATCAGAAAAAGTGAGGCCCTAGCGCCCCCTATGGCCGGATTTCTCTTTGGATGGTTGATTTTTGTGCAAAGTTTGAAAGCGATCCGAGCGAAACTGCGCCCGCTATCGTGCTGACAAAAGTCGAATCTGGACGCACGCATATATATATAAGTTAATAAAGTTTATATATATATATATATATATATATATATATATATATATATATATATATATATATAAACTTTTTGACCAATTTTCATTTCGGACTCAGGGGGTCATAAGAAAACCTCTTGTGAAGAAATTTTTCCAAAATTCGAAAGTCGGGTACAAATGAATGGGTAGACCGAATTCTTCGAGGTCTACCCGAAAATCCAAATTATGATTATCATTATCATTATAAATCCAAATCAGAGTAAGGATGCTGGATATGCAAAACATGACGTAGCAATTTATGTCTGTGATATCACGTGTTTTACATTGTGGCAAATGCGACCACTCGTATTTTAAAAAAAGTAAGTGGCATTATTCTTTGATTAATTTTTAACCCATAATTTAGGTAATTAATTAAAATCTACCTTAATATTCAGGCTATCGAAAACTATAGTGATAATTACAAATTACGTAATCTAAATTATCTTTTCTTACTTCGTAATTTTATTATTTTATTCATTAAATTTCATTAATTTATTGTATTATGATATAGCTTTCATTAACAAATTACTTAAAAAAATATACGTATACAAAAAGAGTAGAGTAAAGAGAGTACATAAAAAAATGGAGCAATTATTATTATTTTTATTATTTAACTTCACGCCACATCCCTTTCGCGGTAGCCAGAGACGACGGAGTGCCAAACGCTACGGTCCCTGCATACCTCTTTCGCGTCAGCCAGAGACATCAACCTCTTCATACATGCCCACTGGGGGGTCCTCATGCTTTTTACGTGACCTTCCTCCAGTATCATAGATACTGTGTTTTCAAAGGTCACTCGAGGCCTGCCCCTGTCTCTCTTACCGCTCACTTTTCCTGTATAAAACTTTTTTTACCATTCTTTCATCACTCATTCGTTAGTCGTGCCCAAACCACCTGAGCACGTTCTTCTTCATTCTCACCGTTACATCTTCGAATACTTACATATTATATAAGTTATACTTATATTTATATATTTTAATATAAGTTCTTAATAAGTGTGTCCCTATCGCTAGTTTGGACGTTATGCAAAAAAGTATTTCAATAGGTTTTTTTTTAATTCACAAATTAATAATCAAAGCCCTTGTTTTTATATATTTAACTAAGAACTACATTGTCATATCAATTTTATCACAAAGGACTGATGTTGTACATAGAAAGTTGCATTTCTAAACTACTTTACTCCCGTAAATGCTCGCACCACGTGTGTTGAATATCCATAAGACGTTATTACCTGCATGATAACTGTTATCTTCAACAGATGCTCTTTATGTTTCATACCCATTGATTTTTATTAGTCAAATGTAATCACACTATTTTGGACAGTTATTGTTTCACATTAAATACGTGTATTTTTATTAATTCTTTTATAATCCTGTCATCTGTTTGTTTAGGGTTCTTCTTAATTAAAACTTAGATATTTTTCACCATCATCTAAATAAAGCTAATTACGAACATAAAACCTTGTGCTCCGAATAAATGATTATAAAGTTGATTTAATTCGTTTTTCTTAATGAACGTGACATATAATTAAATTTTTAAGTTCATTGAACTTATAAAAGACATTACTTTAATGGTTCTTCATAAAACATTGTTGATAGTGCTATTGCACTCACCAAGTTCATTACAGATACCGGACCCAATTTTATCACTTTTAGATAATTTTTAATTATTTTTCATATAAATAAAACGTGCTTACGGTTTCATGCAGATATTGTCTGACTATTTTTATAATAAATGTATTTCCATATCCAAAAATGTGTATATATATTTTAAAGTTTTATTGTACGTGGCACGAAACTAAATTATAATAATATTAAGTTTAATAAACAATTTTAGATCGTCACAGATTTATAAGCAAAGTATATCCATAGATAGCAAATAAAGCGTCGGCGTTAGATCAGGGATTGTGGACATAGCACTCGACTTCTTCCATCGGATATCCACAGATCGTGCCTCTGGATACTGAAGTATCAGGTAATATTGACTCACCAAGTATTGGCCGCTGATTTCACTGTAATGCAGACACGGAATAAAAATAGATAACTTGGGAATAAGGTACACTTTGTACTATTCGTTTTGAACTCCAACTTAAAAATAAAAGGTATGAGGTTTACATAATTATGAGTAAATTTTTTATTCTAAACTATGGATAAACTTTTATATAATGACATTTTTAAATATAAAAACTAACAAAATTTAATTTACACTCCGGTCAAAACTTATCTGGGGGTTAAAATTTAATCCTTTAATATTTTAATTGCGTTGTAACCTGTTGTACGTTATAGTTAATTTTCTAACTATTTTCTAGCTTAAATTAGTTAAATAAAACTTTTTACTATCGGGGCAATACTTTTAAAACGAATTTACGTAGCTCCGTTTAATTGTCCATTACTCAACGAAACGACCAATTACGCGTCCATTAGCGTAGAAACATTCGGGATTATAATACTTATTTTAACGCTGCGTTTGACTACAAGATGAAATAATATTTAAAGTATTGAACAAATGAAGTCGTGGGCACAGTTTTCCCCACGACTTCAGTTGCGAGGAGTAAGTTTTTTTTAAAATAAAAGTAGTATAGTTATTCTTTATAACATCAACTCATTGCATTGTTAAAATCGGTCCAGTAATTTCAGGGATTACCCTTACCAAACAGACAGGCAGAGCGACAAGGAAAAAAAAATAGTTTTTTTAAGTAACGTGCATACTTTTATAAACATTTAGTGCAACGCTATTAATTTGGAATTTGAAACAGACACTTGGATTTATTTAAATGTACAGATTAGAGAAACATAAGACGTAAGAGTGAAAAAAAAACTATAATAATTTAAAATTCTTAATTAATTAACAATTATACTAATGTGATGCAAATTGTTTACAAAACTTTATATACTTTTGATCAAATATTTAATTTATAAATCAGTGATATCCCATGACTTTTAGAATTATTATGTTCTGTACACGTTGTTCAAAAGTGGGTAATATTACAACGTATGTATCCGCCTAGGCGTGAAACTCTCTAATAGCAATTTCGACAGTAAATAGGACGTCGCGCTTGGAACCTACTTTACAAGAATTCCAATAATGTAATAAGCAACAGCCTCCTTCTTAACATATTTCAAAGATGACACTTTAATGCACTTTGTAACTTCATTTGTACTTTTTATAGAATCAACTCATACATGAAGAGATGTTATAACAATTGTTTATTTCTCGTATATACTTCTATAATAACTAAAATTGTTTGCATTGTTAAAATAAACATACCTCGCAGTTTAATCTGAAACCCACAACATGATAAATAGCAGTAATACAAAGAAAATATTATTATAATTTTGAAGTCTGGCATGAGAACGATGCAAGTTACGAAAACATTTTGTCGCTGGCGCCATGTTGTTTCTAACTCCCCTAGACCATTTGTTTTACCCTGCATGCAGTTAGACATTGTTTTCGTCGAGATTTCACGTATCATACAACAAATATATTTAACTGATAGATAGACGGCATCAATATTTGTTTACTTTCAAAGTTATTATTTTATATATAATAGATTATGATTGCTATGACAGAATACTAAATTTAATATTTTGTTTATATATGTAATATTGTATTCTCTAACGTGCAAGGCTGGCTACAATTTCAACTAATTAAATTTTACATTACCATATATATGATATGTATAGGGTAACTAAAAAAACACATCAGTAGGAAAATAAGGCTTGTGCTATCATCAAAAACCAAGGCGTAAACGCTTAAGGCTTCTTTACATGTCATGAGACTCTTTAGAATGTCAGACACATTAACACACGGTACTTGAATTGGCATAAGAAAAACATACAGTGTTATCATATATACAATGATATATAATACTATTTTCACAGTTATTTGTTCCTAGAATAATAGATTATGACCACTTAAAAGTTTTCTTAATCTCAAAGCGAAAAATATTGATAAATTTATCAAAAAAGAATTTCAAGACGGTTTGTTGTATTGAAATAATGAAATTGTTATAATTAAAAAAGTTCATTTAATAACTAAATAAATAAATAAATAGACAAATAATATTATAGTATTCAATAATAATAATAATAACCTTCAATCCCAGATATTTGAATATAAATTTAATAATTTGATCAAATCGTTTATCCCCAATTGTTAAACAATAAATTATAATAATATAATATACCTAAAGATTCATAACCAAAATTATAGTTAAATAGTTTCATCAATACCTATTCAACCTATTCTTTTCTGATATCAAATAATTAATGATGTCTTAGTCAAACTTTAATTATGATTAATGCTCTTAATGTCTCTCAGTCTAATGAAGATCTATATGAATGACAGCTTGATCCATTCATCAATATCAGTATGTATTGATTGACTTTATTAAATTTATATAAATTGATGTCGTATTTTTATTATTGTAGCTAACTATAATAAAAATGTGCGAAAGTTGTATTAGAAATAGCTATAATAATTATTATTTTTATAGCAATTGGATAATATTGTTTTAAGGTTTTAATTATAACATTAGGTTAACAGGATTCAAATAAAACAAGATAAGGTTATACGAACAAAATTTCCGAGTACATCCTATGTTATTACATTGAGGAGATTTTCCAACTTCTCACTTTGGGCAACATGTCAACATTACTGTTAAAGTTCTCAAGTTATATAATATATACGCTCATTTGCGGCTTTACCACGTAAGTTTTATCCCTCATAATATATTTAGGTCACCGAAGGGATTTCGGAGTAACTCAATTTATTTATTTTGACTTAAAACTTTATATATATATTAATATATATTATAATATTATATTTTTGAGGCATATAAAAAAGGATTACACACATACATACATACACATACATACATACATACACATACATACGCCCAGTTTCTGAAATTACGATGATTGCTTAACTGACTTCACAACACTGTGATTTGTGAATATTAGTGAGTTCTGATTGGCTAATGGTAATTTTAATATTAACCAACGTTCGAATGTAGTAATTCAACAAAATACTAGGTGGATATTTTGTGAATTTGTTACAAAATATAAATGGAAATTTTCAATATGAGTTAATTAGATCAGAGTTCTATTGAGCATAAAATGTACCTAATTAGATATTAATTAAACTGCCATTGCAATTACTAAGGCTTAACGACTACCCGCTTAGCACAGCCTTAGAGAAAATAACCCTGAGAAATAACCCCTACTACGAAAAGTAACGAATATAACTTGAAAGTTTAAAATTGTTTATAAAGTGAAGCCAAATTGCAATGTTTTTTTGTATTTATTTAACTTCTACTCGGTTTGTCAAATCATTTTAAATTGAGATTAGCTTAGCCAAGCACTTCCGATGACTATAAAACTAAACATCACTTGAAATATTGAAGCTCAGCATCCTGATACTTGGTGAAACACGTAGAAGAGAAATATCAAGGAGCGGCGATATGACCAATAGAGTGTTTTAGTAGTAGTTTATAGTAGTAAACGCGCAAATCTGTGTCTTCTTGGAATTTAACGACATTCAATTTATCCCATTTAGAAACGTTCCCTAGGGAGGTCTTAATATAAGACAAGTTTCTTTCGGCACTCGTCGACATCTTCCCGAGAGAGTTCTCCACGGCCGGAATATACTTCATCCCCATTGCTGTATAACAGTAAATAATCAACATATTATTTATATATGTATTCAAAAGAAACAGTGATGGGGATAGCACACAATCTCAGGGAACACCAGCATTCAAAGGCTTGAGGTGTAAAGCATTATTTGCGATAGCAGCTAAAAACTACTCAAGCTATGAAAAAAAACAAAAAACTTTTATGAAAATGTTAAAGATGTTTTTCTTAAGATACAGCCGCCCAATACTTTATTCATACTGTCCCCAAAAAGGAGAGAGGAGGCTCGAGGCTGATCGTCATCTACAATATGTATTATTCAATATTAGTAACTTCACTGATCGGTATGGGCAATTTGACTAAAATAAATAATTAACATATTAATAACAAAATGCCTACCCTATTCTAAGCTAGCTGATATCTATATGGTCATGGCCTACCTATTCCCTAGTTTTAAGCACAAATAATAAGACTTTTCATCGGTGCCATCTCTGAATTGTATGAAACTGTATGACACAACATGATATGAAAATCTACAAGAGAAAAAAAAGGAAAAAAAAATAAGTGTAAATAGTTAACACCGTATTAACCGTGTTCGAATTTTCTATCGAAATTATTGATCTCTTTGATTTATTTTTATAATAAAAGCAAGTTCGTAGTACAGGTAATCGAAACTAATTATTTGTTATACAGTAAGTGTACATCAGTTGACATATTTTATAAACATCTTTCAAATTATGCCAAAAACCAACACTGAAGATAAGTAAATATAATTTCTTAGTTGACAGTCTACTCCTATATGCAGGTCTGAGAACTTTGATATTATTAATATAATATTGTAGAGTTCCATTGATTTTAAACTACACTGTTCTACACTAAACTACACCGCAGTAATATAAAATAACTTTTAACTAAATGAATACTGACTGAAATTAATTTAATGCTAATAAAGATTTCCTTTAAAAATATTAAAAGATGTCTATTGATCTAACTGATATTAGATACTGAATTAGGGGATTCAAATATATATTATTTAATGGAATTAAATGTTTTTGTTTTTTTATTAATTAAAATAAAATAACGTGTTTTTCTTCTCTTGAAGGTAATTAAAGTCTGCTTCCACAGCTTCTTAATATTTCAATTTGCTTCAACCTAAACAAAAAATATATACATATATATAAAATATTGAAATAAATCGAAGAGTTAAGTTAGAAAAATATTTTAACATACTTATCTTTTCTTCAGGAATCAAGAACGAATACACCCGGGTAATCAAAAAGACAGCCGGAAAGCCGGATAACAGTTTTAGAGATCCCGACTTTATCCATAATTCAGGAAATTCTCCTTTAGGAATACATAGTTTGTTGTCGTTAAGATCACCAAAGGAACTTTCTGAATTTGAATAGAATTTTTAAAAATGGTCAAACCCAGACACTTTTAGCTATTCAAAACTTGCACTAGTCACCACTGCTAAAGAATCACTAATACATCAGTATTCCTTTTTTATGTTAATATACTGAAAATAACATTGCATTGTCAACATTATTAATTTTAGTTTAAAAAACTTTTTTAAGAACTTACATACATACATAGTTTTCAAAAAAATCAAGTCTTGGCTTAGAACAACAGTAATATAAAATATGTATAATAATTGTTATTCTGAAATATACCAATAATAATAACTAATGTCAAAATAAATCTGGAAAGACACAAGGAAACGTGCACGGTAACTGAAAATCAACATTGCCACAGCTACCCTTGTTTGTCCATTAGCTTGGGAAAGAACAAACACAAAGCGATTCGTTGCCAGATTCCATTGTTACGTTTTGTCACTTTTTTTCAGCTTCTTGATTATAGGAAAAATTTATTGGGAGAAATTGTGTACAATAACCATAATTGAAATGACAACGTAAAAACCATTTAATCCATTGTTGGTTTTGCTTTTATTGTGACTTATTATAAGAGAAATGTGTCAGATTAAAATTGAGCTCACCATTTCTGCAGTAATACGATTTACCATGTCGTCAGATAGTGAAAGATAAAGTATCCTTATATTTCTAAAACAGACAAATGATTTGAGGAGTACGAAGTGTCCGTTTGACTTAAGGCCACGTCAATTGTGTAACTATATTACTCCAATCCTGGTCGTTTAAAAATAAAAATATTGGAGTTTTGATAGTTTAAATAATGATTGTTTATATAAAACCGAGAGACAAAAAGGTTAAGTAAAAGCAATGAAAAGTCCAGATAGTTCATTTAAGAGACGAAAGAATATACAAATTTTAAACTTATAATTATTTTAATAAAAAATTGTAAGTAGTTATACAAGTAATTATAAAATACATAAAATATCATATTTTATATAGACTATAATATTTTTACTTAAATAAAGAGGTATTTTAGAAATTACAGAGAGATATAAGTGAATTACATGAATCACAAGTTCTGAGTGTGATTACACGATATTTGTGACGGTCACTCTGAAAGCAAGAAATTGATTCGAGGACATGTACTCTTACCTAATGTTTAAATGTGGCAGATTGACTTGAAACTGGATTAGTCATTATTACTGTGAGGCTATTATTTTAGACTAATATTTATATATTTTATTTATATATTACACATACATTTATGTTATTGCTATTTTAAACAAGTACTTTAATGTTTTTTTTAATGAAATTTCAAACATTGACATCATAAATATAACAATGTTATTTTTAATATAATAACATGAAATATAAAATACTGATGTAATTATAATTTTATTCAGTATAACGATGATGGCCAGGTAAAGTTTAGGATCCCTAGAAGTATCTTGGGTTGACCACAACAGATTATTTCTAATTGCAAAAAAATCTTCTAGAGGTTTCAACGACATCAAAGTATTTATTTTTATTCCCTAAATTATGGATAAGGTGGAGATGCAAAAAACCGTTATCCGACCATCTTACTGTGTCTTTTTGATTGCCCGAGTGTCTTTCAAAAGACAAGATATGTACTAGGTGTTAAAATATTTTTTGCAACTTAATTCTTTTATTTATTCTAGAATTTTCTTCAATATATTTTTAGTATCTAATTTATGTTTACTAGAAAGCTGTGGATGCAGACGTTAACTTATATCAAAATAGGTGAGACATTATGTTTAATTTTATATCAATAAAGAATTTAAACTTAAAATATATTTTAATATAATAGTTTTTTTTAAGGCAATAAATGATGTTTATCTTAGACTTTTTTTATACAATGAATTTTGTTCCATTTTTAAAGTAATCTACAAACAAAGTATAAGCTAATATGTTAAGCGTCCCAAAATCAAGATCATTTCTATTATTCTCATAGTACAATAAGAAAATAATTTGGAAAACATTTAGAAGAATGTTTTCTATTATTAATTTCAACCTAAAATTCACCCAATACCTATCTATTTTCTTGGTGTAATCCTCGCCCGCAGTCAATTAGACTTTATTAAGCGATTGGCCATTGTTTAACAAACGGACTTGGTATATTTTAGATCTTTTCTCCCCTAATCCGATGCTAGTATAGTTATTGTTTCTCTTATTAGCGCGGCAAAATTGAATTTGTTCACAATCGGGACTGCAGTGCCACTGAAAATCTAAACCAAAACAAACATTAATTTTTCCAATTCAGATTCAGACTGTCTTTGTTACGAATACGATAGCAATGGGTGTAAACTGCCATCCGCCATTTACCAACATATATATTTAGATTTTAAAATATTTCAGACCGTTTAGTATTCATTAGTAACAAAATTCAATTAATTTTCACAGGCACTTCTATCGGTTCAAGAGCAGTCATTATATTTATAGTTTATGTATATCCTAAGAATATTATGCTATTTTCTGTTTGTAAGAGATCGTTCTTACGTATCATTACACTCAAGCTATAGTTCTGACTAAGGGAACTAGTCGTGCTGTTCCAAAACTTTATACAAATGTATTGTTATACGGCTCATCCTTATCTTATGTATCGATCAGATGTTTTTCTTTGGCCATAATATGTTTGAACACATTAATGTAATAGAAAATATGTAACATTATTACTTTAATATAAAACTTCAACTGAAATATTTTGGTTCACAAATATTTTTTTTGAAATTATAATTTAAATTTAAAGAGTTTTATAGCCCCCGATAATATAAAACTATGCTGACGCCTGGATTACAGGAGTATTGTGCTCTTTATAGCTCGCGACATGGACTGAACCACTACTAGAGTTGAAAGGCTAAGCGAAATTATTCTTCTAAAGTGCATGAATCTTGAATGTATTACGGATATTCCAATGAATTAGCATTCATTGGAATATCCGGAATTTTATTGTTAAGGTTTTTTGCATATTGTTGTTTTTTGGTTAAACATTATTATTTTACTTCTTAGTGTTTGTTAACATAAATGCAAATACAGGTAATATAATACATATGTATATATAAATACGGAAAGAAATGCAACATTTAAGCCGAGATTAATGGGTAGGTTAAAAATGTAAGAAACAACTTATTTTTCATTTTTATGTCACAAACATTATAGACGCGGTAAACAATTTTCATAATCTTCTTTCTTCTTCTTTCATTTCTCATCTCGACTTAAAAGAATAGCTTTTTTTGCAACGTAAATAGTGCGTTTTGTAAATAAGATTAAATAGCGTATTTTTTATTTTTTATTTGTAAACAACAGATTAGAAATTAAAGAATACAACATAATGACTTCTATATGTATGTAATATGTATATTCAATAGATAACCCTCTTAAATATAATATAAATACAGATAAATGGTGTGTAGTACCATGGTGGTTATACCATCAGTAGGTTCTGAATGCTACAGGCATCTAGTACCAGTAAAGAGACAAAGCTTCTTAGCATTCCATGGAATCATCGTGCGAGTGCCAGGCCCATCGCGTTACAAGAAGAGGAGCGCAAACAACGGCTGGGACTTGCGACCCAGGTGTAGGTTTAAGGGGCCCCTTTACTATGCGCATACACGCTCACCTTCACTGTTCACGCTCCTCTCCCTACCTAACCAAATATCGTAAGAACCTACTAAAGCCGCCTTTGAAATACGTTCCAGAAATGAACTGATGATCGTTCTAGAAAGGCCGAGATCCTTAAATAAATTGTAGAGAGATTTTGCTGTTATACCTCTCACTTCTACTTCTACAGCGTACAAATTAACTATAAATTTATTCCTGATCAGTTCGTTACATATTCGTAATACTTGTTAAGCTTGTAAATGTATGATCTTTGGATATGTTTGTTTCCCAGGGTACAGTAAGCTCCACAAGTATAACGCGCCTTAGTTGTTTTAAGTACAGGAATAAGTCCGGCCTAGATGACGAAACACAAACATCCCCGGGGATTTTGTATTGCCTTTCATACGTGTCCATCATGAGGGTCCAATCAGGAGACGCGTCCAAGATGGAATGAGGTTTTAGTTTAGAGTTTTTGTACGAACCTGCCTTTACGAACTCTGCTAATATTTTGGTGGTTGTTATACCCCTCAACGCTCTTGCTAAAGAAAGCCTAACCGCTTCTCGTATGATTTCTAATACTTTATCGTGGCGACGCGAGTATTTACCTCTATTTAAAAATAACAAACATAAAAAATATCAAACTTCGTAAAAAGGGTGTTTGCTTATTTGTTTACCTACTGAATACAAACGGATTTGCCAGTTGTAAGTGTATCTAATAGATGGCGCTATGGATCAATTAAAAAAAAATTGAAGACAGAATTTTACCCATCATATAAATGCAATATAATCAACATCAGTGTTCAGGTTTTGTGGAGAAATAATTAGAAATAATAGAAGGAATATGATTTGAGCGGGAAGATCGGTGGGGACAGACGAATTCACCGGCAACATCTAGTTTATTTATAAAGTTTTACATAGAAAAAAATCCGGGTACAATAAGGTATTCTATAAGGTATAGTTAATTAAAAAAAAATCTTTGTTATATTATGCGAGTTAATCTGTAAACAGGACAATTTAAACCTTACAACTGCGCTGGTTTCTCTTATTTTTAAAGTTTCTTTACTCTTTCATTATTGTTACATTATCAGGGTTCGTGTTATTAGAATACAAGAATGATGTGTCTACTTTATGAAAATTACTGTTATAAAATAAGTGAAGCGTCAATTCACAAAGAGTTTGTTTCATCTCAAACTTTCGTTTGTTGAAATGTTTAATAAACATGTTGTTTGTTGTTTCTATTGTTCAAACATATCATACCGGTATGTGTGTAAGTTGGGAGTACTATTCATTTAAAATGGATATTAATATGATATGTGCTACGTGATGTGGTGGTGAAAATTATGTTGCTCAAACAAATTATTGTGATTTAATTGTGGGTTAACGGTAGTAGATAATATAAAAGTGTGCTTCCAGCTTCCTACTGTTTTAACTTTCATTATTTTTAAATGATTATACTTGGAGTCATTCAAAATAACAGTTTAGTTTTACTTTAAAGAACTATGTATTGTGTTTATAAAACTAGGACTTAAAGAGTTGTTGTCTTTGTAAAGTCTTTTTGTGTTTTATGCAGCTTAAGCAACGCCTAAATTTATTAAAGAATGCATTACATCATTTTAATAATTATGGACTGAAATAACAGTAATATATAGAAGTTTTATTTTTTTATATAAAATAATCCAAATCTACTTTAAGATCCTTATATGATATTATATTAGTATAGTTAAGTGTATTTTACTGACTTCTCGTATCATTTTATTTATCTAAAAAAATTCAGACAAAATACCTCAATGAAGAGTAATATTTCAGTTAAATTTTGGAGAAAAAATGTGAAAAAAGTAACGAAGAAGGAAATACTTTGAATAAAATTAGAATTAACCTACCTCATCCTCAGGTTAATACCTCATCTGACATATTTGTAACAAACCTCAATATTCAAGTTATAATGTGTCTTAAATATTTTATCTCATTAAGATCAGTGTAACAACTTCTAACAAACCATACTGTACAACTTAGTTAACAATAAAAATCACAGATGGCGGTATTTGCTAACTTTAGCTACATTGAACTTCGTGCGTAACTAAAAGTGACAAGTTTTAACTGTGCCTACACTTGAATATCATAAAAAATATAAAAATTTGTAAAAACGTTTTGTTATCATCGAAACCTATAAGTCACTAATTTAGTTCATTTAGTGTTAACAGTGCATACAATTTTAATTAAATTTAAATACGAACTTGTTGTGATGTCGAGAAACTATTTAATTTTGTTTCAAAATGGCGTCTCACTGGGGGATAGTGAGAGATACAATATAATGCTTCAAAAGGATAAGAAAACATAGATAAAAAAAACAGATTTTCTACCATTACCAATAAATTTTGAATCTTCTTCTGATCTTGAACGACATAGTAGAATTTATATGGATTCAATAATTGAACCTGAAAAATAATAAGCTGGCCCCTTGTTAACAAACCCTGGACAAAAAAATAGGCAATGAAAAGAAATTTCGACTAAAAAGGGGAATTCACAATGAGAAAAAAACCTTGTTCTAAATAACTATCAGCTACGTTTTAGGGGAAATAGTCCTATACCAGCTAATTAACTTGAGTTCGACACATCTATTCAATTTTTTATTCTCTTTCTTCAAACAATTTTATTACTGAGCAAACAAATATATTTAACGAAAAAAATAACCGATTCTTTAAACTAACTAATATCGATATAAACCCGTTTATTGAAGTTACTAATATGATCTCAGTGATAGAATTACCAAGAGTAACCAGTTATTAAAGTTTTTCAAGTAATAATGCCAATGCAAAAGTTAGAAAAAATAAGACAATGCATTGTTAGGATTTGTTTTAAAATAATACACAGTACTTGCACTTCAATTTTATAATCCGTGAAAAGCACTTATAATTCGTTTTATAACAACGCTACAACATACAAGTGAGGGTAAGTTATAATATCATACTCACAGATGGCGCCAGTTTTATGTTTTAAGAATTGCCAAGAGTAATAAAAGATTATATATTATAATAATATAATATTTGAATATTATGTTAAATATATTTCGAATCTCACTTTTATAAAATTTAAAATTAATAACAATCTGAAATTGTAAAATAAATTATAGTAGGTGGCGCCAATGTAGATAGTATATCTAGAAACTGAACTACTTATTCATATAAATTCTTACTTATTTGACGGAGTTATTACTACTCTAAACATATATTACTAACAATATCCAATTTAATAGCAATTCTAATTTAGCCACAACTAAATGTGACAGGCTTCTCAAAATAAGACCGTAGAAAAACTAAATGAGACTTATAGGTGTTTTCTTGGCAGAATATCTTTGTGTACATGAGCAGATTTGCTCCACCAAGGCAAGAAGTAATTAAAGAGATAAAATAAAAATTATAGTTGGGAATGTCGCAAGGCATACCCAGACATCAGCATTAACAACTTTACTTTCATAATTTATTTACTTCCTTGCCATTAGAGTACTTAGTTAAAGAAGATATAGTGAGTTTGTGAAAAGTACGCCTTAATCGATTCCCCAATTACAAACTACTCGCCGACTAGAATGTAATGAAAAAAAAAAAGGCAGATTCTCTATTAAATATGTGGCGAATAAGGACGGAGCCGATGTGTCAAACAAAGCAAAGTTCTAATGATTGTATCATCGTTTGCTGATGAATTACCAAGGCGAAAGCTAACGGAATATTAAGGACAATAAGTACATCAACATTGATCGCCCTCATATTGTATGGAGTACAGTCGGCACATGGCAGTTTTGTATGTACTCCATTGGTAGTAAAGCAAGATGAAGTTGCCAGTGGCCGCATTGGTAGAAAAAAGGATTCCTGGCAAAAATTTCCAAGTGTACAAGTGTATCACAAATGATTTGCGAAAAATGCGAAGTAACTTTTTACTATAACAAACAATATACTTGTTTCAGATCGTTCCATACATTTTAAGTACATTTTTCTTCATATTCAATGTTACTCCCTAAAATACTAAATTAATAATAAATTAAAAAAATGATTTATAAAAATGTGTGTATTTTATTTATTTAATTACTATCTTTTCTCAAAGTGTTATTATTTTTATGATCTTAGGCTACAAAGAGACAACTTGCTAAGAAATTCCGTGAATAGGTCACCGTCAAAGCTAACTTTAAAATTGGACTGAATCTCGAATTTCGAATTTCGTAAATTAATAAGTCCTTTCAAAGCGCAGGGTTGATGTGACCAGTGTAATTGGGATGGGGACTGACCAAATCAATAAAACTGACTAATTTGATCAGATAATTTTGATTTTAATAACAGCGAGATATATGGAGATAGTAACAATTAATGTGGGATATTAATAACATTTATAAGACAGTCAAATATAAAATGTACGTAGTCCCAATTTAAATGCTAGGGGCGCCAACAGACTATCAATTTCAACTCGCTGCGCTCCCGAAATCTCGGGTGCCGTTTGCATATTGAGCAAAGCGAGCTTAGTGTAATTTCTGATCTCACTGTTGTGGACAATGACATGCGATTTTTTTTCTTAGTATTTTCTCCAGTATTTTGCAATATGACATTTTCAAATTTTCAAATTCATTCAAAAATTTTTGTTTTAAAACCATCACCTAATGTGTGTCTTTTGCTGCGCTAGCTTCGCTCAATTAAGTTATCTAGCCAGCAACTGGATCGTAGGCATATAACTTCTTAATCCAGTGAAGACACAAAACAATCACGAAGAGTGAAAGGTAAAAAGTTAAATCGATGCTGTTTTGTTAATCTTCCGATATCACTTGTATCACTTTTTAGTATTGAAAATAAAGTATTTTATTCATTATTTACTATTATCTAACTTATACTGACCACATTGGTAATGGTATTAGTTAATTAATTTTACTTGTTAGGGCTACAAAAAGTATTTTTAGTTGTTATCTTAATATATAAAGCACAAAGACACTCACTCACTGACTCATTCATCGCTCTACAGTCCAAACCGTGATATTTAGAAAGCTGAAATTTTGACACAAGACTCCTGACATATTAAATAGGTGCAATAAGAAAGGATTTTGCAAAGGTCCAAACCGTTCCAAAGTTATAGCTAAAAAACTGCAAAAAATATAACGCGCCTGTTTGATACCTCCTAGGTGGTGTGGAAATTCAAACAAAATGTTTGATCACTTTCTCCGTCCATCGCGAAGCACAGGCAACCTGCTAGTTTGTAATAAAACTGAAGTCAACTGTCATTTTTGACACATTAACTGACGTTGCCTAATTTTAAAATATTATTCTCTCACAATGAGGCAAATTAAAACTCCATACAGCCATATACATCTAACGTTTCTATATTTCGTTCTTTATTTTGTTTCCTATTATAACTTTATATTTTTTTAAATAATTAACTGTTAAGATTTTGATTTGTGAACGAGTCGATTTATGGAAATTTATGTGCTAGAAGTGTGACAATTTGGATTTAGTTTGATTAACTTATAAAATTTTTATTGTGGTACTATAATTTGACCTTTTAATTATTTATTATATATTTTAATACTATATTTTAATACATTATGTCAGATAGTGAAACATATTAACTCTACGATTGATTCTGACTCATTCTCAATCTCTTGCGACGATAATGAAAGCATACAGTAATTCAAGATTTTGCTGAGATTTTTCATATTACTAAAAAATATTTTAACGTCAGCCCTATTAATGCTTAAACTGTGGAAAGAATATAATAGCAATTACCCCAAAGACAGTTTGGTAGGGATGAAGTGAGTAGTTAATAAAAATTTTAGATTATTACCTTCCAGCAAAAACTCATTGTCAATTTTCTTTGGCTTCGGGCTATCCAGGTCATGATATCCTTCTATCCACATTTTCATATTACTGCTCTATACAACCTGAAATGGTTTTTATCTTATCTTCGGGGCCGTTAGTAATCAGATCGACTTGGTAACAAAGTGGGTAAACTTAATAATTGGCATGTCTCAGAGCACTATACTCTTCCTTATAATATTTTATTTATTAATAAATTCCATTAACTTTTCCAAACCGTTCATACCGCCGACGACTTGCAACTTTATCTTTATAGCAAAATAGAAAATGTCTGTAATACACTCTCAAGACTGAATACTAATTCGAGAACTATTAGTAAGTGGTCATCGGAATATGGTATTTCAGTTAATGCAGCTAAATGTCAGACAATATTGACTGGCAGTTCGAAAATGCTGTCAAGCATTTTTGGTTTCTATTTTCCTCCTATTAAAGATTATGGTCGTTTTAGAGCGGACCTGGATTATGGCTATCATTGATTACGTGGATGTTTGCTAGACTGACCTTACTTTTTTAAAAGCTTCTTAATAAGCAAGAGCGCCCTCTTAACCACTGCATCAGATATATTTTCGGTCTAAAGAAATATGATCACATTTCTCAATAATTCGACTTCTCTTTCTTATTTATTGTAAAACTTTCAGTAGCCCTCAATACGACAGAGTACTACGCTCATCTATTAGTACTAGCATATTCATTCAGGATACATTTACTACTTTGTAACTCCTTGTCTTTAGATAGCTCAAAATCGCGGTTGAAGTTGTCATTTAAGCGACAGGTCCGACAACACCATCCGACACAGCTCACTTAGTATGTATAAACTTATATGATCTCTTAAATTATTGATCTCATTATGATTATTAAATTATTCATTTTTATTTAACTATAAATATAGTTATTATTAAATAATAATTATTAAGTTAGTAAACTGCTACTAACGACTATTGTGGGCATCTACTACACCCTCTTTCTTACCAACACCACGGGTCGACTAATAGAGAATACCAATTAGCATTATGTAATAAATATATAAATGCTACTTCAGAAATATATCATAAATGCCAGATTTGTATTTTTTATTCCTTTTAGGGTTTTTAGGGTATAATAATGTTATTTACCAAATTTGATATTTACACTACTATTATATATGTTACAAAATAATATCCAATTGAAATTGAAAACTTATTTTAAAATGATATAAAAAAACGATTTGTCTGTATATGGTTGGTTTGAGAGCGAGGTAACATCAATTCCATTTGAGCACCTCAGAGTCTGCAAATTGTCTCAGCAAGCACAGTTAACCCTAGATACCGATCACCGCTATTCTGTCACCTGACCATTCCGTGAGGTCATTCCAAATCATATTATTTGGATTCAGTAAGTATCAATGGTTTAAAATGCATTTTGGAAATATTGAAATCAAATTCTGTAACATAACTTTAATCAAACCTTTAAATATAATCAAGATATGTGGGAGACATGTCTTGTAAGAATTGGAATATAAGGAATTACAACTGAAGAGTTGTTGTGATTAATGTTTGCTCTTGCGAGTTATGATGTAAATACAGCAGTGAATATGATATTTTCTTATGGATATTTGTTTTCAAACTACACTAAGAACTGCAAAGAAATTTAACTTACTATATTTATAACAATTTTAAACATTATGACACAGTAAATAATATTCAACAAACTTAAAATACTTAACAAAAGAAATTAGAATTACAAATATAAATATAAAATTAAGAATAAGAAAAGCATAGTAATATGTATTCTAAAATTATTAGTTGCCAATATCTGCAGTGGCATAAATAATTCTCATAGTATTAGTAAAACCAGAGCCTTGCCTCCAACCAGAAACAACGATAATCGGATCTCCAATTCTTAGAACTCCTCGTTCCATGGCCCATTTAATGCAGAACTGTACACGGTTTTCTGAATCTGTTGGCCATTCTGTAGCGACCCCGGCTGAAACATATAAAAGTCAAAAATATTTCAGCAGAGCAGCAGAGCAAGGTTCAGGTGTGAAAGTTAAAATCCTAATTTGTGCATAAAATAAAACAAATAAAATAACCACCAAGTTTTACAATAATATTTTTACATTACATTAATAGTTTTACAGTATTGTATTTATAAAAAAAAACAATATATAATAAAGATAAATTACTTCAAAATACATAGTTTAAACTTAAGAACACATTTTTGTTATGACACTGTATATAGTAAATATGAGAATCATGAGCTACCTTCATATACTAAAGGTATAATTCCCATCCATAAGTGCAGTTGTCTAGCGATGGCAGCATACCTAGTAACTGCTATAATAGGACATCGTGGTCTGTACTTTGATACTATTTGGGCGGATTTGCCAGATGTGGTGACTACTATTATCGCAGCAGCGAGACAACGTTGTGCTGCCAATACTGCGGATAGTGCAGTGCCGGTTGCTTGATCACACGGCTGCATTGTCTGTGAGACAATGAATATTTACTATACGAGCATATTGACATTAGTTTTTGTACGTATTAATTTACCTTCACTTATTTAATGTATGTAATTTATTTATAGCATTTTAATGTTGCAGCTGCGCGGCATATAACGAATACTAAAAGATCAGTATCACGTTATTATATTTTTTTAAATGAATACCTTGTCCATCATGTCATGGTAAACTTGTTTGGTCCAAATGCAAGCCTCAGCTTCTTTGCACGTAGAAGCCATGCAAGATACAGTATCAACTGGATATTCTCCTACCGCCGTCTCAGCAGAAAGTACCAACGCATCAGCGCCATCTATTATACAGTTCGCAATATCCAGGAGTTCGGCTCTAAGCGGTATTCTGTTGTGACGCATGCTGCTCAATAGTTGTGCACTGACGCAAATAGGAACATTAGCCTGTAATTTTATAAACATTTAGATTAGTAGGCTACAAGAAAGACCAAAGACAATTTTAATCCTTTTACACGGTCCAATTATTACACTAGTAATTGAAAACTTGCACTATTGTCGTCCATAAGGGCATATATACTATAAAGGCAATTTATTCTCACCTGGAAAACTTCTACAAAGAAATGCGTGTAAACTTAATAAAATAGTAGTACAAAAAAAGATAAAATAATTACCACGTTAGCTCGAGCTATCATGTTTTTCTGTGCTATTACTAGCTTTTTTGGGCGTATATCGGACCCTAATTCTTGTCGTGTAAGCATAATACCATTGGCGATCTGGGTAAGCAAATAGCTTTTAAACATTTTCGTTTGGATATAAAAATATGTTTGGTCAGATTTTTTGCTATTTCAGAAAGGATTGTTTTATAAAATATTGCATATGACTACTAGGAAACTTTTTTACCATCTACCTCACAGCACTTACCGATAGAATGTCATCAAAGTTGTGATAACCTTCAGTAGTTTGGATGTTGGCGACAATAGCTATTTTCTTTCCTTTCTCTCCCATTAAGTGCCTCAGCTCAGTAATATCATTAGCCGAGTTTACGAAAGAAGCGACAAGAATGTCCAACTAAAAGGAATGGACACTTTATTTTTTATACTTTATTACCACAATTTTTCTATAAAATTTTTCTGTTCTTTATTTATAAAATGTCGTTTTGAAATTTTAATAATTTAATAAATTGGCTGTTTAATTTTTTTTTCATTTCCCCACTTCTGACATCGCACTCATATCGATAGATGTTTGAGAAATATACTTAGTGTCTAAGTACAACTCTAGAATTCCGATTTCGAGTACTTGGAATAATACTGAAGTCGGAATCGCTATAAAAATCTATAAGTTAACTTAATATGGACACTTTGATAGTGAAATGCTTTCACTATCCCTAGATTTAATAAATACAACAATAAAATTCAGTCCAAGTGTTTGCAAAATAATTCTGAGTAATTATTGCTGGAACGATTAGTTGTTAGACTAATAGTTGTAGATCTTTTTTATTTATTTAAAAGTAAATTATAAATACATTATGTAGATTTTATAATTTTGATTATATTTTAGCTGTTGCGATATAGACACTCTGATACTAAAATGTAAGTCGGTTGTTACGATGGACGCGTTAGTTGTCAAATTATAGCTATATTTTTTACAATTGATAAAAATAATACTCACTTGCATATTAACTGCCATTTCAATATAAATTTTATCCATTTCAGTATAATTTGGCATATCAAATGTAACGTTTGGTATAAAAATATCTTTATATGATCCTAGAAATCCACCTCTTAAGATTTTGCACGTTAACGTCGTAGCTGATATCATTTCAACTTTAAGCATAATAGTCTCATTGTCTAGCAGAACGATATTGCCTTTGTCCATTTGTTCAGCAAAGTACATGAAGTCAATGTAAACGGTATAGGTCGAACATCTGTCTTTATAGGTTTCGTCTGTTGTTAGACGGACCGTTTCCCCAGTTATAAGTTCGACGGATTCGCCATAAGTCTAAAAATGCGTAAATTATAAGGTATTTATTACAGTTATAATATTTTGTTATGTTTGTTAATATATCTTATCTTTCATTTCTTGTTTTGTTAATAATTAGTTTAATTTTGAGCTTCCTGTGTAAAAATGTTTTCCTCATTTATCATAAAATCTTTATTAGTACAAATAAACTAAATGTGTATCTTTTTTATCAATATTAATATTTCTACAAATTAAAATTACATCTACAAATGAAAATATATGTAATTCATTACATCAGCAATACAACCAGTTCTGATTTTTCTTCCGGGAAGTCGGGCTCCAATAGCTAATGAGTATTTTTTACCCATTTTTATACTATAATTAGAAGATGCTTCACGGAGGTTCTTTATTGTTTCTATATGTTCATCTTTATGGTCGAATGATAGGTTAAGAAGCGCAATATTCATACCGGCGGATATCATATTCTCCATCACCTCTATATTATATGTTGATTTGCCTATGCATAGAATAAATATTAAAGCTGTATGTATTTCCGTTTATGTTTAAGTTCAATACTTCAGAAGCTAGACGAATGGCTAATTGCAGAATACATAATTTACATCTCTATTTGAAAAAGATACAATAAAATGTTTCAATAAATAGCAGTAACTATTTCTTTCTTTTAACAATATTTTAAATTTTTACCCATAGTAGCAATAATGCCAGTGAGACGCTGACAAGCAGCTGGGGCTTTGATATTAAGATTTAATATGTGGTCTAAAGTTGTAGCAGCTTGAGCAGCTGGTAGCTGCTGTCCTGGTAAATCCATGGCATCGTACTGGATGTGTTATAATAAATTAATAATTGAAAATTAAATAAGTATTAAGTGATTATAATCATTCATGTTGCAATTTATAAAATTCTTACCTCGTCTAGTTTTACATGAAATTCTGTAGGCCATACCATGATTGTTCTTATTTAATAAATCTAAACTCTCTAAAACATAGATTGACAATATATGTCATAGGCGACTGATGACAGCAAAGGAGAAAAAAGAAGAAATTTAAAATCAAACTATAATTCTTATAAAATTTGTCGAAAAATGATGACAATATTTTAATTTAATTTAAGGAGTCTATTATTGATAAATTAGTCAATCTAAGAATTTACTTCTTATAATGATATATAGTTTGTTAAAAATAAGATTGGATGTCATTTCCTCTTTCGTAAAATATATATATCATTTTACTTTGTCATTCAAAATAAATACATCTCAGACAATTTATCATCTTCGCCATCATGACATCTGAAAAAAAAATGGAATTATTACTGTCTTATTAACATGCACCCAGTATTATTTGAGAAATTAAATAAATTAATATAATTATAAATATCAAACATTTTTAATTTACAATATGCTTACATTATATTAATATATATTAAATAAAGTCAGTCGTAAATCTTAATACCATATTAAGTATTTACAAATTGATATAGGTTATCGAATATATGCATTATAATTGTTACTTAGTCTTGGTATGTATTCTTATGTTTCTATGGTAGCTATAACTCACTCAACCAAGGCCTTCTTGCTAATGCTAACTTTCCAAATCCTGACGGTATCGCAGAATGAACTTGTTTCCGAACCCCTTTCAAGAGTTACGTAAGTGTCGCCATACAATAGCCAACTTCTTTCCACAGCGTAGTTTATGGCAAAGAAAATACGTGCTTCCACAGCTTCGTGCCATTTGTTTTGTTGTTCTCCTTTCGGAATAATAATTTACAGTTTTAATGTACTGAGGTAAAACTCACTTTTCCCCACTAATGAATACGATACTATGTTCACATAAAATAATAAAATCAACTAGAAAAAAACAAAAAACTCACCAGTATACAAAAGCGGCATAACACTGCGATACGTCCGTAGGAGACGCGTGGTCCGGATCTCCGGACTCACTGTGATAATGAGACAGCATGGCCGCATCCAGTGTAGGTACTTCATTGTGGTACCGCTTACAGTTGGAATTACAATGACATGGGCGTCACTATGATTGGCGAGTGTAGCACATGAAATTACTGCAGCTTCTGCTGCGTTTACTGGCATTTTCACCTTTGTATAACAATACTTATAAAATTATGAATTTCGAAATAAATATAAGAACATCTTGAAATTAACTGAAAAAAAAGTAACAAAGTTTCTTATATAGTAGGGGCGCCAACAGACCCTCCATTTGGACTAGCTGCGTTCGCGAAATCTCGGGTGCCGTTTGCATATTGAGAGAAGCGAACCTAGTGTAATGACTCATCGGTTCTCATTGACTTCAATGAGATATCAGTTTTTAGACGATTATTCCTAAACGACATAATATTTTTCAATATTTTCAAAATTTCATAATTTTCCGTCAAGTAGTTTTCGAGTCTATTCGTGATAATGAATGTGAAAATGTCTCCAGTAGAACGCTTCGCTCGCTTCGCTTAATTATATATTTTTAATTTTAAAACGATCTAGCGTCTTCTATTCTATCATCTTCTATCTTATTCGACTATTATAAAATAAAAACTTAATTAAGTCACAACGATTATAATACACACTTCATCAATAATCCTCATGAACTTAGATTTGCTTGTAAGAAAAGGTTCAACAGTGTAGCATAACTCATTCATTCCTTTTAATACTTCCACTATTGAAGCAGCATCATTGCAATCCTTAAGAATAAATCCACTGACGTCATCCATGAGAGAGTTTGTTACATCTGATATTTCGCAGTCAATAAATTCACCAGTATTTAAAGCCACGTCAAACACACCACCAGATATGAATATAGGCTTTCCAGCCTAAAATAAATCAATAGGAATAATTATTTTGAATATTTTTATTGTCGAAAATAGCATTTTTACCTGTAGACATTTTCCAGTTAACGATTTTTGAATATGTGGAAGGCGGTATATATATGATGCATTCGTTTCATATGGCAAATATTCTCTTGACAGTATGATTCCGTCACTTTCCTAGAACGAGACAGTATACGAAATAAATAAAATATTATTGTAAACTTACGTAATAATTTTATAATTTATGAAATTTGGAGTTGGATGACTTTAAACCTTTATTAGATCATCAATGTTATCTAAGCATTGTTCAGTGCATATTCCACTTAGTATTACTGGCCTTTTAATTTTTTTTGACTTAATAAAGCTTTTGATTTGTCTTATAGTATCCGGATGACGAACATAGTTTATCATTATAATATCTACCTGCAACAAAGTCATAAAATTAATTAAATGTTTTAATACAAATTACTATACAATATTCCACCTTACCTGATATTCTAAAGCAAATTTTAATATTTGATAATCTTCTTTAGTCATTAAAGGTCTTGAGTGGTTTATTTCTCTAGCACACACCTTACTGACGTTAACCACTTTACCGCCTTTTATTACAACACATTTGAGTGATTTTTCATCAATTACGATTTTACACTTTAATATTACTTCATCACCAATGAAAATTTCTGTACCTACTTTAACATCCACTATTAAGTAAGGATCATCAACAAAAATTGTATTTGAATTACATTTATTTGTGTTCGTTGAATCATAATTAACAAAAACTTCAGATTGTTCTGTGACAGTTATAAATTGTTTGCCCTAAGGAAATACGTAGCATTTTGAAATATTAATAAATATGCATCTTTATAAAATTAATATGTAAAGCAACATACATCTTCCAAGGCACTGGTGTTTACTAAACACGTCTTTAATTCAACGCACGTTGCAACTGGCCAGTTTGTGACACCATATTTATTACAACAAGCGAGCGTTGCTTTGTCGATTTTACCAAGTAACCTTAATTTTTCCCCTTTAGTAGTTCGAGACATTCTGAATTTCGCTATATTCATTCCAGATTCAAGCAATGTTTGTATTTCGACTATAGTAATTTGAGAATCGGCTAAAAAATAAATGCGTTAAAGTTACTCTAAAACTGTCTATGAATAAGTTTCTTATCCAGTCTTTTATAACATGATAGTGCTTATATAGTAACGGTATGACAATTTTAGGTAAGAAAGTTTAACAAAAAAAACATGAATATGAAGTAGTAATTGTTGTTATGTAAAGTACAAACAATTCCATGATTCAATTTCGACTATTGATTGACCTCAAGGAAAGAATAAAATTGTTGTTAGGTAGCTTAGGAGAAAATCATTCATCCAAAATGTCGCTGCTGTGGTTTCAAACATCTAATAGTATAATAAGACAAAAATGATGCTTTACTTTACCTAATGTTACGATTACAGGACATCTTCTAAATCTGTTGGGTGGTCGTTCTAAAATCGAAGGCACTTTTATATCAATATCAGTGTAACTGATTTTTTCTGGTAACTTCTCTACCATTTTACCAAGTGTTATGAATTTATCAACAACTATAAGTTACTCGTTTCATGTAAATTGTTAAACAATTTTTTTTATATTCTTTTATTATATTTGAGATAATCTTGTAAAGCGTCATAAACGTCAAGTAATGAAAGTCAGTAGACATGAGTATTTTTCTTTTTTGATACGAAACTCACAACTAAACAGTTGACAGTACACGTAAAATATATATTAGGGGCGCCAACAGACCTTCAATTTCGACTCGCTGCGCTCGCGAAATCTCGATTGCCATTTGCATATGGAGCCCAACGAGCCCAGTGTAATGACTCATCCTTGTGGACAATCATGTCGTTGTGGACAATCGTCAAAAACTGATATAATTTTTTTTAAAACCATCCATCACCTAATGTGTGTATTTTTTATTGCAAAATTTCGTAATTTTCCGTCAAGTAGATTTCGACCCTATTCGCGACAAAGAATGTGTAAAAGTCTCCAGTAGAGCGCTCCGTTCGCTTCGCTCAAATAACATACTTTTATAACTCTCCTTTATATTAACTGTATATGTGTAATTTTGTTTTATTTCTGATGCCCCGTAATAAAGTTCTGGCTATATTATCGTGATATGAAGTTGTTGTATAAATTTTTATTATTTTTGTTCTGAGGCAAATGACTAAGAAACTGGTAAGTGTGTAAAAATAAAAATATTGTATTTATTTATTTTCTAACATAGTTATGTTTAGGTAGTTACTACACGTGGTTTAGATGAACTATTAATCTGAAGGTAACACATTTTTTCCTATGTAGATTCTTACAAAATTAACATCCTAGTTGGATGTTGATCGACTTTTCTGGGGGTCTTTCTTTTATATAAACCCTTCGATGATAAAATGTTATTTATTATGTTAATGACATATTGAGTAAATTAATTTGTTTATGAAATGAAATTGGTTTCTCAATAATAATGTTACGATAATACTTGTTACTTTGATATAAGATAACACAATAATAAAATTTGGTTAATTACAATATTCTGCATTAAGTAAAATTTAATATATAAAATCAATATTTAATTATACTTTAAGATGACTTGAGGAAAGAAAGAGAAGAGAAAAATTTGAGTCTAGAACTGGAACACATACTTAGATTTTAAGCACTTCTTTTTTTTTAATTATTAATTAATAAATAACTAGATCTGACATCTATTAGACCTTTAACAATAATAGGTTATGAGTTAGAAATTACTTTTCTTATAGAAATATATAATATATATGTCGGCGGGTAGCCGTACTTTGAATATGAACATCACGCTATTTGATTTAGATTATTATTATGATTGTTTATTTTTAGATTAAAAACATTTCTTTGATGTAAGGAATAGTTTTAGTTGACAAGGTGGGTGCTTTATTCGAACGAATGACACACCCAGTCTTTCTATAAAAGGCCGAGCGGACACCGGCTCGAGACATTCTATCTCGGACCGGCGTAGCGTACGGAGCTCTTGGAAAGTAAAAGTAAAGAAATTATCTACGCTGTTTCTATTCTACACCAAGTATGGGAGATAGCCCTGCTCATGAAGGTCGTGACGTCAGCAATGCTGACGTTACACTTTTTAAAAATAATCGTAGCGAGGCTACTTCGTCATATATATTACTTTTAATTTAACGTAATCTTTATCATTATTGTAAGATTATTAGAATGGCTACATATTATTAAGTATTTCGTTTGAACTTTAATATCAAACACAATATTGAATATGAAATTTAATTTGCTATCCGAGAGATTATAGTGTATTAATATGGAACTATTTATCCATTTTTAAGACTGATAACATATAACAGTATGCATAGATATAGCTTATTTTTGTAAAGAGAATCAGGCTCTCTGAGTAACTCAGTCGAGTGAACATACTTAACGTGGTTAGTATATTTTGCATGATTATAATAAGACTAATGAGAAATTTCCATTAAGAATCTACTTTTTCTATAAAATTTTTACTATTTGGAGTTTGTCTTGCTTATTTTGCCTATCGTATACAGTTGATAATAGTAAAATTAGTCACTCTAAATATAATATAATCGATACCTACACTTTATGAAAACACACTTCATTTCGCAAAACGCATTAGATGCATTTCCAAACATGGTATACTTTGTATTTCGATTTTTGAGATCGCAGACGAATAACCTCAGCAATACACACCTGGGAAATTAGGAATTATTTTCAACTGCTATCGCGATATATGCGCCCAAAACTGAAAAAGAACTGTCAATGCAATAATATGCGATATTGAAATATACATATTTTATTCGTAGAAACCGTTGATGTTCCAAAACAAATCTGTAGCTGTATGAAATACACGAAAATTCACCTTTTTTATATTTTTGTTGTGAAATAAGTACTGAGTGTTGAGTTGAAATAGAAAGAACACATAGTCGCTTCACTGCTCTCTCACTATCATCATGTTAACAAAAAAAATTGGTCAGGTCATTTAAGACATTCGGGGTATCATACAAGAATTTGATAACACAAACTGTCTCAGGGACAGTCAATATGAAATGATATAAAAGGGCAAGTGGTTTTATGTGCTACAAATACGCGAGTGTAAAATTGAAGTACTTCTTCTTGAAATAGTAATTTTATAAAAAGGTTTCATCCTAGCGTTATTTGATACCAATACTAGTCACCTATATACATTATAATAAACTTTTATTGTTCAAGTTTCATCATGGGTATTGGGTGTTCGAACTGAAATTATACACAAACTAGTATCGGTGGTCATACAGAGTCAGATAAACTTTTAATAGTGTTTATAGACATAGGCTGAAATGTGGAGTCAAAGTACATCAACTGTGCTCCGATTATCTTAAAAACTATTACACAAATACTATCGTCAACGCAATGAAAAAAACCTCAACACAGGTTTATACAACCAACAAAAATAATAATGACCTCGTGAAAATTGCCTTCTTGTATATTGTATGTTGCTACAAAATGTAAAAATAAAAATAAGTTATTTAAAAAGTAATTATTTTTTATTTACTATATGTTTAATAAACTGTTCCAAAATATTTTTTTAATTTGATTTATGTTTTGTATAAGTAGAGTAGAGTAAAAAACTTAAAGACAAAATAAACTTTTTTAAACATTTCAAAGAAAATAACAATACCAGTGATCAAGTAAATTAGTGAGACAGTTAATTGGCTACTAATTGCACATTGTGACCGAAATCTTTCACAGAGCACAAATGTCAAAGAAGCGTGAATTATCAGTACATAGCTACAATATGTAACATATTACTTCCACATCTCTAAAACCTCTAATCCCAGAACTTTTCTGTATTTCCGGCCTATCTCCATTCTTTCTTTCAGTAAACAACTCAGTATTTTCGATACATCTTTCCAATGAGGCTTTCGATCAGGACGACAATGATACTGATCAGAGTATGCGATGACATCCGACAAAACTTGTTTAAGAGTTCAGTCACTGTTCTTATTCTCCTTGACTTCAGAAACACCTTCAATAACGTCGACATTGATTTTCTTCTCGCGGTTCTAAGTCCTCTAAAGGTATCGAAAGGAGTAGTAGGCTGGTTCGGGTATTAACAACATGGCAGTGTTGACGGTAATTGTACTGCGTTCTATCCTTACTTGTTTATCTGTTTCTCTTGTGTGCTGATGACTTACCAATCTATATATCAGATTCCGTTGATAGAAATTCTAACGCTATCTGCAAAATAAATTTAAATTTACACAAAACTATTGAAAGGTGCAAACCATTTAGACTTCCAATAAATATTTTAAAATTATCAGCTATCATCAAGTGTAATCCCAAAGTAATGCCTAAGATAGAAAATTTACCCACAGTCCGATTTAATGATGTTGTTATACATTTTAGGAAGTTTGTCGAAAACTTTGGTCTAACTAAAGATAAATTCTTTGGAAGGGAACCACAAGTGACCGAGGTGGGAATAAGAATCATTGCTACTCTTGGCTACATACGGCGATGAAAGAATTTTCTACCAATAAAAACTAAAATAATGTTAACCAATTCTGTACTATTGCCAATATTAGACTATGGTGATTCTTATTAGGCAGATGTCATGCAAGAACTTAAAACCAGCTTGAAAGATTGCAAATTATGTGCATCAAGTTTATTTTTCACCTCAAAAAGTTCGATCACGTATCAAAGTACCGCGTACAGTTAAAATGACTGCCAGTCAGTCACCGAAGAGACATGCATATTCAATCCCTCAGCTACCGGATATTTTTTTTTCTGTTGTCCAAAATACCTAAAAGAAAGATTACCTTCCTTGACAATGCTAGTCTATTTTTTCTTCGATCCTGTAATAATAATAAGTTGCAGGCGACATGCTACCGCAAGAAATTCTGTGGTAATTCGTCCACGACAAAGTGTGTCACGGTATGGAACTCTCTCCCTGCCGAAATACGAACGTCGTGCTGTTCTCATCTTTCCACAAATGTATTGTAACGCGGCTCATTAAGTTTATTTTAAGTACCGAGAAGAAAATGTTTTTCATTGTCCATAACATATTTCAATACTTTAATGTTATATAAAGACCGTCACATTATTAATTCATTATAAAACTTTAATAAGAAATTTAACCAACCAAATTAATTTAATTGAATTATAAGAATTAAATTTAAAGAGACTCATAATCTGATATAAAAAATCCAAAGTATTGTGATTCCATATTCCATATTGAGATACTGCGCAATCCTTTGGTATTTTTATTTCTTTGGTTATGAAAATAAAACCATTTATAAATATGATATAATAAAAATTTTATAAAAACCAGTGAAGATGCAAATACCCAGGGTATTTCCCTAACGAACTTTGACGAAATTATAAATGTTAATAAAAATTAATAAGTAAAATGATTATTATTTTTTGAAGAAAAGAAAATGTTAAATACATGTTTATTTATAAGTACAAATAATTAAAAAAAAGGTGATTAATAATAATACAAAATAGTAATATAATTAAATATGAAAATAAACTAAATCAGTAAATTAAAAACAGTGCCATCTCTCGACAATAATGATAAACTAAATCAGTAAACTATAAACAGGGCCATCTCTCGACAGTAATGATAAACTAAATCAGTAAATTAAAAACAGCGCCATCTCTCGACACTAATGAAAAATTTCCTGTACACAGACATTAATACGTCCATCCATATGAGACAAGTAAAAAAAAATACAGAACGAAGAAAGTTTGTTCGTGAAAACACTCTTTACAGAACCATTGGTCATAAAAATGAAAGATGTAAATTTTTTCATTACATTCTTTTTGTTGGTTAAAAAACATATTGTAATGAATTTTACTATGTGTATTTGGTATGTAATATATTGGTAGCTCTCCAATGTAATATAATATACAATAAACCCTATAACCAATACTTCTTAATGGGACAGGCATTTGAAGTACTAGTAAAATTATATAAAAATTACGAAATGTATATATATTCTTACACGTTTGTGTTTTCGAATGGGTGGAGATTAAAAAAAGACAATTACAAATATTTAGGTGGAGATCAAAAAATAAATGTAAAGAAGCAAAATACATACTGTGTTATATAAACAAAATACCTTCGTTTTAAACTTTATTGATAGAAATTAATTAGGGAAATTTAGATAGCATTATTGTTGAAATTAGGGAACATTTATATGAATACTAAGATTTCTGTGTGCTGTGTGTACTGTAAGTGAACCTTACCTATATTACCAATAAATATTATTAATTTCATCAAGGGGTAAAGTAAACTTCATTGAAACCTTGCTTGAATAATAAAGCATAAAAAATTATGATTACGAGTCAACAACATATATCCGCCAAATTCGGAATGTCAAGTATTTAGTTCTCATGCGCTGACTGCAAATTTCAATCGCCATATTGGCCAGTCAAGCGAAATGTCACTGACACCGGATGTCATTTTGAGTTCGTTACAGCCGATTCACAAGCATCAGTGAAGTCACAATTCCGTCCAGTTCGGCATAGTAACGCCATATTTTCTGTAAACGCATCCCTGTAAGTCAGTGTCATCAGTAAGTCACAGTTCTAATAATAATGAATAACAATAACATTCCATGAAAACCAATAACCACAAAAATATCTACCTGCATTTTGTAAAAGATTGTCTATCAAGAGTCACATTTCACCCGAGCTAAGCCGTTTCTTTACTTTGGTCCCCTTAATCCTTTTTTAGGTTGTGTATATATTCAATAGATGGCGCTCTGCTTTCATCTCAAATATTTTACTGTGCCAAAATTTTGTCTATATGGATCACAAATGCAACATAATCAACTTTAGTGTAAATTTTTTTGTAATGATATATTTAATATCTTTATATAAATTAAAAGTTATGATACATGGATAATGATTTAAGCAGGTATATCGTTAGGTGCAGACAAAGTCACCGGCATAAATTAATTTATTTATTAAGTTTTAAAAAATACCCGATAACATAGGCTATAGCTAACAAAGATAACATAGATAAAGCTAATTTAAAAAAAGCTTTACGTTACTTTATCTAATTTAATTTGTAAACAATTTAGACCTTACAATGGCGCTGGTTTCTCTTATAATTTACATTTTTTTTATTATCTTTATTAAATGTTTAATAAACATGTTGTTTGTTGTTTCTACTGTTCAATCATATCATACCGGTTATGTAAGTTGGGACTATTATTCATTTAAAATAGAAATTAATATCATATGTGCTTTTTGATTTGGTGGTGACAATTATGTTGCTCAAACAAAATATAGTGATTTTATAGTGAGTTAAAAGTTATGCGTTAGTGGTAGATAATCTCTGGAAGTGTGCTTCCAGCTTCTTATTGTTTTAAGGTCTTGATTATTTTTGCATTATTATTTACATATATTCTTGCATTCACTAAGAAGTAATGAAGTAAGGGATGCTAATAAAAATATTTTACTAAAAAGAAAAGTGATAAAACTAAAAAAATGGTTATAAGATTTTATTAACAACATTAATATCAATATAACCTTCAAACGAAGCTGAAGTTTCTAAATTTTAAAAGAGAGTTCCGAATAGTTATGAAAACATGAAAATATTTTTTAATTTTTTCTTATTAATTTGTCAGAAAAAGTCTGAGAGTGTCGTTATATCAGAAAGATCGTATCTATAAATTTAAAATATACGATAGCACCAGCAATAAAATTATTCAAGAAACAATTCCTTTTAATCTGGAAAGAAAAATCTGTTTTCAAGATATGATGTAATTACGTGAACCTTTTTTCAAGGATTTTCATTTGATCAAATTAAATTTATAGATATATTATGTAAACAAGTATATATTTTATAAATGTATGTATTACAAAAAGGTATATAGTTAAATAATGGGCTCTCATAATAAAAAATAATATTATTTAATTCGTATTTTTATCGATTTAATTAAAAATTGTGGATGTTAGTATATTTAAAGTTACTACGAAATTTAGATCGCGAAAATTAATTAAAGTACTTAAATAGTTGTTGTCTCCACAAAGTAGTGCTGTGCTTAATGAAGTTTGAGCGACAGCGAAGTTTATTTACTTTGTACTTGAAGTATTTATGAAGGTATACATTACACCAACAGTTTTTTATTATTATGGACAGAATATTAATATAAATAATTGTAACATGTAAATTATACGTAATAACCTGTCGAAGTTTTAATTTTTTTTGTATAAAATAATCCAAATCGTCTACTATTTACCTACCTACTTAATATGGTAGTACATGTAGGGTAGTTATTATTGCTGTTTAACTTACTTTTTCAATAAAATTAATAAGTTTAGGAAATATATGTCTTCAACAACCGACCTACTTATACTGTCATAATTATTGTATGTGGGGGATTTTTTTAAATATTTTAACGTATATAACATTAAATTATACCATAATAAGATACTAGCTTATTCCCTCCCGCTTCGCTGGGCATACTATTAATTTGGATATAAACCTAGGTTGCTATGGTAATGTTTCATATTATCCGTTGTCAACGTAACCGTTGCTATGTTAACCGTTGCCATAGTAACTCTTACCTCCACGTTAAGTGTATAGCTCCTACAGGTTTAAAACTTGGCGAAATGCAAAAAGTTTAAATTCGTTGGGATAGGAATTCCGTAAAATCCGTTCTTAGCGGACGTCTACGTCACAAAAGAAGTAACTACGAGTATGTAAAAATTTAAGCCAATCAGACAGAAAGTTTCAGAAATTTCAGGATGAGTCAGTGAGTGGTAAAGCGCTTATATATATATATATATATATATATTAGGTAACTTTAAAACTAATTTGTTTAAATTATAATATGAGGGTAGTTTTATGAAACATCAATCGCTTTACACGTGCCTCTGGCGTCAGCGGCCTTTAAACAGGCTAAGGGCCTGTCGATAGATCAGACGTTGTCAGGACTCATACAGAGCACGACCTATCTCTGAAGGTCAGGTGTGTCATTACTTTATTATTAAGGTATATTGTGTATTAGGAAGGTATAATGCAATTGTAATATGTATTTGAATTGTATTGAGGTTATCTTGCTGCAATAACTTTATTATAAATATACTCATGTAATTTCATTGTGTTATTACTTATTATTGTAAATACTTGTCGTGTTAATGTAAATACTTGGATTTATTACGTTACATAAAATATATAATTGTTGTCTTAATATTTTCTTAACCCTTATGTCACATGTACATCGTATACTGTTAGGAAAAAAGAAGTTAAATTAGTCACTTCAATGTAAATTGATATCTACATTTCGCAAAACATTCAATTGCATTAGACGCATGACCAAACATGGTTTGCTATGATGTCGCTGAAGAATAGTCTCGGCAATATACACCTGGGAAATTAGGATGTAAATTTCACTTCACCGCCCTCGTGAATCTATATTCTGGGATTCTTTGTTTTTATCGGCAATTTAAGGATAGCAAATCGCTAGGGACCTAGATATATGCGACCAAAACTGAAAAGGAACTGCCAAAGTAATAACATGTGATATTTCAATATATTTATTTACCTACTATAGCGCCGCTGTTCGAAAACAAATCCCAGAGCTGTATGAAGAGACAAGATATATATGTGTTGGAAACATTCACATTGTAACTTGTTTTTGATTTTTAGGTTGAATAATTAGTTACGAACGAAGAAGAATAAATAGAAAAAAACACCTAGTCGCTACAATGCTCAATTACATTATGTTAACAAGAAAAAGTAGATCAAATCATCTAAAACATTCGGGGTTCAATAAAAAAATTTAGTGGCTTACATCAGACACTCAATATATACTTTAAAAGATAATATAAAAACAAAAAAGACAAGTAATTTATTTATTGCAAATAAGCAAGTGTGCAATTTAAAATCAAATTTGTATAAAAGAAAACTATGAAAAATACAATATATTTATTAAATGATCATTATTATCGTTGCATTTTTTGACACCAATATTAATCAGTTACATACATTGTTATAATCATTTAATGTTCAAGTCTCAACAAGGGCATTTGGTGTTGATATTTAAACTATGAATAAACTAGAAGCGTCGGTGCTCTCACAGAGTTAGGCTAACTTTCAATAGTCTTTATGTCCCCAAAGAGCCTGAAACGTGCCGTCGAAGTACATCAAATGCACACCGGTTATCCTGGAAGTTATTACACAAACACTATCGCCAGACGCCTGGAAGAAACATCAACAGCTCTTTAAATAACTTTGAGTCACTTTGTTTTATAAATATGGCGAGAAATTACATCTTGTGTTGAAGAATTTATTTTATTACATTTATTATAATCTTTAACGAAATCAACAAATAAAATAGACGCACATATGATAGGGTTCATAAAATCAAGGTAATTTTAATTATTACCATAAAACAATCAATGAATAATTTGGAAGACTTGAGGGAAGACTATTATTAATTTCGTTTTAAAATGCACCCATTACTTATCTATTCTCTTAGTATTTATACTAATTGACTCAGGAGAGAATTACCTCTTCGCAGTCAATAAGACTTTATGTAACGATTATCTATTGTTTAATAAAAGAAATTAGTATATCTTTAATTTCTTCTCTCCTAATCTACGATCAGTCGTGCAGTTATTGGCGCTAAAAAATTGAATTTGTGCACAGTCTTTTCGATTGCAGTGCGACTGACATTAAAAACTAAAACAAACATTCCATTTTCCAGTCCAGCTTTAGACAGACAGCCATTGCTGCGGGCACGGTTGCAACAGTTGAAGGTGTAAACTGCAATCCGCCAATCACTGGTGTGTATTTATAGATCATAAAATGTTTTCACAGGATTTAGTTTCGTTTTTAGTGTAGTATTAGTTCTGACAATTTTATTTTCATTGACCTAATTTTCATTTTAATAAAAAAAGATTATTATAATATTAAATAGATTATAAATCATATATCATACAATTATATTGTAAATCATACAGTACCGTGGTATTAATAAAATTATTATAAATAAAATTATCTTGCTAACCATTTAAAAAGTCTATGCGTAGTTATATACATTTCAAAAGGTAATGATAGTTTTTTTATCTTTTCTTTATTTTATACTATTTCCATTTCTTTAAGCTCTCTATGACAGCTCCATGTAAAAAACTTGACCGATCGTCTTTTTTAAATTATGTATGCATTATTTTATAAAAATATAAAGTTTATACACGAACAAGGTTGTACCGTAGTCAAAAAAATCTGATAGGGACTGAATCTTATCGATAAACGTTACACTATAACAGACCCGATTATTTTTTACAAAATGTAAGAAACTAAACTACTGTCGGATGTTTTTGTACAAATTTATTAACTAATATTATATTTTTATATCAAGATGTTGATGCACGTATTAATTATTGATTGATAATGCCAACATCTTTAAAATTTTCGAAGCTGTTGTAAAATAAGTAGTTATAGATAGGTAGATAGGTCATCGACAATGAAACGAAATAATTATAACGACAGGTAATCTTTATTTATTTATTTTAATCAAAATATGATGAATCACTGTTATTAATATATGCGATAGATATCATTACTTATTTGGTCATAACATTGCAACTTTCAAATTAGAACTCTCATCGAGAGCTTAAAGAAGTACATCAAAGTACAAGAAATGGAAATAGTATAGCAGTAGTAACGTTTCTACAAATACTTTTCTTTATATATATTTTATATTTGGCGTTATAATATATTTTTTTATATATCATTCTCTTACTATTTATAATAAAAAATTATTACTATGTGTAATAAATTTGCATGTATGTGTTACAAGTATGCTATTAATAATATATAAGTTTTGTGTATTTTGTTTGATTGTTCTCTATTGTATAATCTGGTTTGTGCTTCTTTGCTAAATTTAACAGTTATGGTATGTTATGGTTATGGTTAGACAGTTCTTTAACATTAAGTCCATTTGTTTTATATTTTTATAGAATAAATATTTAGTAAATAAAAAACTAAGTCTACGTAAACTCACTACATATATTAGTTGCATAATGAAGATATATAAACAAAAAAAAATACAAGTAATGGATAAACAATTTATAGAAAAAAATATTAAATGAAATAAAATGTTCGAAAATAATTAAGTTTCTAAAAAAGGATTTTCTAAAAATCATTTTTATTGTATAAACAAAACAAAGTATAAATTTAAAGACAAAGTAACCTTTTTTTCAAACTTTTTAATGAGAATAGAAGAACGAATGTAAATAGCGTCTGGAATAAATAAAGTGATCAAGTTAATTAGTGAGTCAGTTCATTGGCTATTAATTACATAATTTTTGTGACCGAAGGCTTTTACGGATCACAAAGGTCAAAGAAACGTGAATCATGACACTGGAATTATCATACGAGAAGTACCAGTATATAAATTCATAAGTATTACTAAAATATATAACATAATATCATATTAGTAATATTGCCCACAGGTATTTTTGTTGTTTCAAGACAAACTTTATATTTAGTTTGTATAGATCTTATTGCCCAGATAAATATTACTAACTGTTTATGTTACTTCCTGCCCGAGAGATCGTTCTTACGTATCATTGCACTCAAGCTATAGTGCTGACTAAGACAACTAGTCGTGCTGTTCCAAAACTTTCCACAAATGTATTGTAACCTTGCTTATTATCTTTATGTGCCGGAAAGAAAATATAATCATTGACTTTAACATATTTCAACACTTTAATATAATACAAATAATGTTGCAATATTTTATAATTACCACTTTACGATTTAATATTACACGTGAGACCAATTAAGATTAAGCACCTCCCTGCACCGTGGTTATCAGATGAACTAAAGAAGCTTATGCAAAAAAAAACGCCGCTAAACATAAATTTAAATTGAGCGATACTGATACCAATCGCGCTAATTACAACCGAGCCCGAAATCGCTGCAATACATCGTGTAGAGATGCACTACGACGCCACATCCACAAGTCTATCGAAAACGGCAACACTGCAAGAACTTGGAAATTTCTTGAATCGCTAGGAGTTGGTAAATCACCCCATACATCTTATATCAATTTTGATATTGACCTTCTAAACAAACATTTTTCATCATCAGAAGCAATTGACAACTATGATAAAGATTGCACACTTAAGTCCCTTTCATCTCTTCCAACTCCTGATTTTCCGCCGTTCACATTCTGTCCTTTCACTGAATGTGATGTTAAGAAGAACGTACTGTCCATTTCGTCGAATTCTATTGGGGCAGACAGCGTCAGCCGGAATATGATCGTTCCTATCCTAGATGTCATTTCCCCCATATTAACCCATATCCTAAATCATTCCATCTCTGTTAATAAATTTCCTGAAGCTTGGAAACAGGCCCAAATAACTCCCATTCCTAAAAAAACCAAACCCGTAATGTTCAGCGACTTTCGTCCTATCTCCATTCTACCCTTCTTCTCTAAAATCCTTGAAAAATTAGTTTACGAACAGTTAAACCTATTCCTTAATAAAAATCTCCTTCTTAACCCCTTTCAATCTGGATTTCGTCCTGGTCATAGTACGGTTACTGCGCTGGTCAAAGTCACTGATGACATACGTTTAGCAATGGATAATAAACAGTTGACAGTATTAACATTGCTAGACTTTAGCAATGCCTTTAATACTGTCAATTATGACATCTTACTAGCATTGCTGCGTTCTATTAACATATCTCCATCAGTGACAGACTGGTTTCGGAGTTACCTCACTGGCCGTCGACAGCGCACTCGGAATGGTACGACCCTCTCGTCCTGGTGTGATGTCTCGGCAGGGGTGCCCCAAGGCGGCGTGTTATCTCCTCTACTATTCGCAATTTTCATTAATTCTATCTCTGAGCATATCACTTCTTTCTATCACATGTATGCAGATGATATACAAATATATCGCCATTCACACCTCGAAAATCTATCTTCCGTTGTTTCACTAATGAATAAGGACCTGAGCGCTATTTATAAATGGAGTAGGCAGTACGGCTTGAACGTTAATCCTGCAAAATCTCAGGCTATCATTATTGGTAGCCCACGAATGATTGCAAGGGTTGATTGGCAAAACGTACCTCCTATTGTATACAACAATATTGCTATACCATATTGCTCTAATGTTAAAAATCTTGGCATCTATTTGAATCAGAACCTATCTTGGAATACGCAAACCAAAGAACTCAGTAAAAAAACGTTTGCGGCCATGAGTGCTCTATTACGATTACGGTATTTTCTTCCAATTCCTACCAAAATTATGTTAGCCCACTCCCTTCTTCTCTCTATTTTAGATTATGCTGATGCAAGTTATCTAAATTTAACTGAGGACCATTTAAATAAGCTTGAGCGACTCCAAAACAATGCTATACGGTTTATATTTGGTTTACGCAAATATGACCATATTTCCGAATTTCGACAAAAACTCAAGTGGCTCCCTATACGCTATCGCCGGGATTCACATGCTCTTTCCCTCCTGTACTGTGTACTATTTCACCCAAAAACTCCTACATACTTGAAGGAAAACTTTAAGTTTTTAGGAGCACCATCTGAAGTACGATCATCACAATCTTTACTTATCAGAATGCCTGTACATAGCACCAAATTCTATAAACAGTCTTTTACGGTACATTCCATTAAATTGTGGAATGACTTACCACTCAATATTCGGAAATCAAAATCATTATTAGTTTTTAAAAAATCTGTTAAGGACTACTTTTTATCCAAGGATATCTAGGACGACAATTATCGTGTATGTATATTATAGATATTGTTTAGTTTATATCTTAATATATATTGTTAATAATTTTATTTATGTAACACGTCTATGTATTCGTGTGTAGTTATTTTTAAGTAGGTTTATTTATTTTTGTACATTTACGCCACCTACTGCTTCATTGGATCATAAGGGTATTTCAACATTAATATTGGTTGTCTGGAAGAAATCGCCTATAGGCGATAAGACCGCCTTTTGTATCTCCATCGTTTTCTATTTTTTTTTTATTGTTATATATATTTTTTACTTGTTTTTATGATATGTATGGTGTGCAATAAAGAATATAAATAAATAAATAAATAATTTTACTTATTTTATATTTAAAATTCCTAATAATATATTAGCATGCTGACGCTTGGATCATAGAGATATTGTGCCCTATCATCCTCGGAGCTCGTCTCAAGGACTCAACCACCACTAGAGGTGAAAGACTAAGCGAAATTGTTATCCCAAAGTGCATGAACGTTTTAAATCTTGACGTGTTTCACAGATTTTCTAATAAGCGGTAAAGCAGTGTATTATTCATTTTCGTTATTGTTTAAAGTTTTTAAAATACTTATAAAAATAGAATGCAGATTTAGGCTATATAAGTGAGGCAAGATTTAAATGAATGGATTTTCAGATTTTATATTATCTAAATACTTAGCCACATAAACGATACTACCTACTTCGTGTGATGAAAAATATACAACCAGCAAGCAATCTATAAAAACAAATTTAAAAATAGGTTTAAAATTAAAAAAATAATTACATTTAATTAAAAGAAAACATGTGACAATTATTATGACATTTATTTTTTATTTGATTATTATCTTTTTGTTTCTACACAGATAAGCAAGTACACAACAAAATGATTTTATGTGTATGTGATGTGTGGTTTTGATAGGAAGCCTTGTGTAATGTAATATAACTAAATACAGCACACTATCAGAAGATACTTTTAATTAATATAGGGATTCAAAGTAGTACTTAAAAAATAACCTTATAAAACCTTATAGTTTTTGATACCAATGAATACACAAACGAATATGCCACAACAAAAATTGTTAGAAAATAAATAATCTGTGTGTATAAAGAATCAAAGACTACATAGCATCTTTACAAAAATTAAGTAACATATATATATATACAATGTGCCGCTATGCATGCTAGAATTTCTAAGGTGCAATGATTGAAGCTTATCTTACATGCATCTGTATTAAGAGCCGCTCACCTAACTAAGTGAATTCTGGAAGCTTCTTGGAGCTATGATAAGCAATATAGCCTACATAATCTGGTTAAACGTACGTGACGCTTACTATTGCTTCAAAGGCATCACTAATGATTACATACGTAACACAATTAACATTGCAATGCAGATGTGATTATAATATCATTTCATTGCGGAATCTATTACCAACACGCCAACCAAAGTATTCTAATTCCTACAATAACATATGATTTTTTTTTTTTTAATTTAAAAGTTTTTATTATTCAATAAAAAGTGGGTAACATTAGGTATTGAGACACAATGAACAAATAATTTAACTTGTAATCAGTACAATTTAAACATTTCAATTGCACTGGTTACTTTATCATGGCTTTATTCTTTACTTTTTACTTTTTTTCTTTCCTTTTCAGTGGTCGTGTTGTTGCAACTTTAAATAACACATGAATGATGTCTATTTTATAAAAAATAGTATTGAAATAATTGAAGCGTGTATAGAAAGAGTTCCTTTTATCTCCATCTAGCGTTTGTTGAAATGTTTAATAAACACGTTGTTTGTATTTTATTTTGTTCAATCGTATTGTATCTTTTGGCAAATTCATATAATATGTATGACATGATCTGAAGAATTACGTTGCTGAAAACTAAATATCGCAATCTATATAATTAAAGTTTGTACGTTGTAAGAAGATGATCTCTGGAAACAAAGCATTTTAAAGGAGACAGGCGATCAAAATTATAATTAACAGTTGCTTTAAATAAATATTAAATATAAATGTGTCGTGGTTATGTAATAAATTATAATATAAGCACTTTAAAAAGCTGAGGTAAAATTTGGCAAATTTTTAATGAGTTGTTGAATGTTTCAGTTAGATTTTTTCCCTGTTTTTACTCTTTTATTTCAAGCTAAATATATAATTTGTGTAGGATCTGAAAAAAAATAATTTGATAGTATTGCGATATCGGAATTATTCATGGGACGATTCGTTTAAATTAAAGATGACTGGAATATAAAATTATTCGTACTTACGCGAACATTGCACAGGATTTATATTTGTATGTACATTGAATAAAATTTTAAATACAATACACATATTTTATTAATAATAATAATCAATAATCGTATAATATGTTTGTATATGTTTCAAATAAATACATAAATAAATAATGCAATGGCTTTTATTATAAATAATATTATTTTTATCGATTTCGATTTAACATTCAGAATTTAATAAAGCCACCACAAATTATAGTTGGCGATAACTTTGAAAACAAGGAACAACTAATTAAAGTACTTTAATAGATGTTGTCTTTACGAAGTTGTTTTGTGTCTTATAGAGTTTAATCAACTTCAAAAGAGAAGTCTATTTATTTACTACTTGAAGTCTTAATTAAGACATGTACTACACAATGGCTGAAATTATTGACAAAGTATCAATGGAAATTACTATAGGATATAATAACCTTTGTAGTCGAAGCCTTAATTTTTATTACATAATTGCAAAATTATTTAGCAATTCCATATATCTATACTCAGATTAAATTAGCACAGCTTGAAAACTAAAACGATCTGTTTTTGTTATTTGTAGTACATTTTTTTATTTTTTTATCACCCAGAAAATACTCAGAATCATCAGAAAATCAGGAAAGTGCCAAAATTTGCAGAGTACAAGTAGTACTTCTTCATTTTAAATTAAAAACTTATGAATTGTACAAAATAAATGACATATATTTTAAAATATCTACATGAGACAGTTATATTTATATATTATATATTATATTATATATAAATATAAATATAATTATATTATATTATTATATTATACCTCACTTGAACTAGAAGCTTCAGTTTTAAATTTCGATCCTAATTCGATAAGGCCTATAAGGAATAAATACCTTTCATTACTTAATGACAAATGTATAGTTGTGAGGTCTATGATCAGATGGACATACAAACAACGAAGTGATTATATGAGGTTAATAGCTTTTTACATGTTAAGATGTGCACAACAATTTTCAAAATTTTAGTAGTATTTTGTGAATAAGAATGCGAACAAAAATAGCAAAAAAGGGAAAGTTTTAATATTATTGGAATTTTCCAAGAAATAACGTAAATGGGTCACAGCCAAAGTGAACTTTAAAATTGGACTGAATCACGGAGTAAATTGATTAGCTCTTTCAAAGCGAGGCGTTGATGTGCACGACGGTGTAATGGGAATGAAACTGTCCAAATCGATCAAACCTTCATATGACCAAAGAATAAAATAACAAATTATTTTAATAACCTAAAGCTATCATTGATAAATATTAACGACATTTATTGAATAGGGATTAAGTTATGTTTTTTAATAACTTAAATATAGTAAGTATCTAGTAAGAGTTATTAACAGGCAAATGGAGCCCCTTGTGCGCATTTTTGACGATAGCTGCATTTGTCGAGTACAGTAACTGGCGTAATTGCATCCGTTCCAGATGATCTATTCCCTATGTTCGTTCCCTATGTTCCACCTTTGTCACACACACTAGACATGAACAGCTATTACTTCGTGTATCTTCCTTTTCGAATGGGTGTCAAAATAACAGATTGACGCTATTATGATCGTGCAGTCAATTTAAAGTTTTCTTAGCTGTTTTATTAGGCTAGTAAAAAAAAAAATTTAACATTTGACTAAAATTTTATTTTTATTTTTATGTAGAGCTCTGTTTCACTATTCTTAAAATGTTAATGTTCTAGTATACAAATTTACTGACAATTTCAGATAAAATGTATGACGTGAAGGGGTAATTTGACATAGTATCAAAACTATGAGCATGAGAGGGTTTCCATACAAAGTTTTAAGTCATCTATCTTGTAACCGCAATGACGATACCTCTTGGCTCAGACCGGCGCAGCTCGGAAGCTTATGTGCGCCTATCATTATTGGTTTCATTATTGACATACAGACGATTGTTTTTGAAAATTATCGTTTAAAATAATATAAATAATTTAATATTTTAATTAGTTTATAATATTATTTGTAATATTCAATATTTACAATAAACTTATAGAATATAAAATTCGATAAAACTTGAAGAAATTATTTATGATGATGAAATGAAATGAAATGATATAATAAAACGATTTGTCTGTATGAGGTTGGTGTGAAAGCGTGGTTATATAAATTCAATTTGAGCACCTCAGACAGCAAATTACCTCGTCGCCCAGCAAGCACAGTTAGCCCTTTGATACCGATCACCGCTATTCCGTTATCCGGCTATTCCGTCATCTGGCCATTCCATGAGATCATTCCGAATCCGAATAAAATAAATTAGAATACAAAAATATAAAATTACCAATTAGAAAAGCATAGTAATATGTATTCTAAAATTATTAGTTCCGATATATGATAGACATATTATGTAAGAAATGAAATAAAAGGAATTGCAACTGAAGATTTGTTATGAATATTGTTTTTCACCTACGAGTTATGACGTAAATCCAGAAGGGAATATGATATTTTTTTCAACAAATAAACGAACTTTTAAATTTTTTTAACTATTATACATTAAGAATTGCAAAGAAATTTAACTTATACATCTTACACTTGTTAACACTATGACATAGTATACAATATCCAACAAAATTAAAATACTAAACAAAATAAATTAGAATAAAAAATATAAAATTAACAATAAGAAAAGTATAGTAATGTGTATTATAAAATTATTGGTTCTAGTCTCTGCAGTGACATAAATAATTCTTGCAGTATTAGTGAAACCAGAGCCTTGCCTCCAACCAGGAACAGAAATAGCGGAATCTCCAATTCTTAGAAATCCTCGTTGCATGTCCCATTTAATGCACAATTTTACGTGATTTTCTTAATCTTTTTGCCAATGTGAAGCGAGCCCTTCTGAATCATATAAAATTAAATAAACTGACTCGAAAATATCTTGCAAGGCAACAGAGCAAGGTTAAGGTGTAAAAGTTAAAATCCTGTTTACTGAAACGTTATTACTTAAACTGTCTATTAAATAATACAAATAAAATAACCACCTAAACTAAAGTTAACCAAGTTTATATTCGTTTATACAGAATATTTTATTGTATTAAACATAGTAGTATAAAGTCTTAATATAAACTTTATTTCTTTATATTTTTATACTACCAAAATTAACTCTGAACTACCATACAAACTTTCATCTTAATGCTCTTAAGTTAAGAAATTTAGTATTTTTTTATGTTAGCGACCTACATTGTAATAACAGTCAGTGTAGGTTGTCGTATTATAGCATCTTTAAGTAACACATCAATGATGTATGTATGTACTTTATAAATATAACTGTTATAAAATAAGTGAAGCGTTAATTTACAAACAGTTCGTTTCATTTCGAATTTTCGTTTGTTGGAATGTTGAATAAACATGTTGTTTAATGTTTCTATTGTTAAATCATATCATTATGTGTGTAAATTCATTAAATGGAGTTTTAATATAATAAATACTGCTATGTTATTATATTTAAAGTTACTACAAAATGTAAGTAACTAACTGAAGTTCTGAAATAGTTGTTGTCTCTACAAAGTTTTCTTTGGTTAATGAAGTTTGAGCGAGAGTGATTCACTTTATACTTGAAGTATTTATTAAGGTATTCATAATACCAATAGTTTTTTATAATTATGGACAGAATATTAATAGAAATAACTTTAACATGTAAAATTTACGTGAAAACTTGTCATAGTAATAATAATTAATTATCTGTATAAAATAATTCAAATCATCAACCATTAAAATTCCTATATGATATGGTAAAATAGTTTTTATTGCTGTTCCAGATATTTTTTCTATAAAATTTTAACTCAGAGTATGTATTGTTTATTGATATAATTATTAATAATTTTAGGAAAAAAGATTTATCCAAATTCCTACCTACTCATACTGTTATAATTATTTCCCATCCATATTGTTAAAAAATAGAAATAAAAGTGGTCAGTTCGATATAAGTGGATATCTGTATTTCGTAAAATATCCCATTGCATTAGACGCGTGACCAAATATGGCTTGTAATGTATTTCGATTCATGATATAGCTGAAGAATAGCCTTGGCAATATTCACCTGGGAGATTAGGATGTAAATTTCACTTGAACGCCCGCATGATATTCTCGAATTCTTTGTTTTTATCGGAAATTTTAGGATAGCAAATCATTAGACACCGAAATATATGAGGCCAAACCGCAAAAAGAACTACCAAAGCAACAATATGTGATATTTCAATATATTTAATTACCTCGTGTGCTACTCATCGCTGTTCGAAAATCGCAGAGTTGTATGAAAAGAATAGAAGTAATTTATTCATATATATATTGAAACACTTACGTTCTACCTATTTTTCTATCATTTAAACTGAATAAGAAGTTAGTAATGAAAAGAAATAAAAAAAACACCTAGTCGCTTCAATGCTCTCGTACATCATGTTGACAAGAATAAGTAGGTCAGGTCATTTAAGACATTCGGGGTTTGATAAAAAAAATTATTGACATAAGAGAAAATAAGCCTTGAAGAACCTGAACAGATCTTTTTCTGTCATTTTGTTTTATGACGGCGGCAAGAAATTACGTCTTGTGTTGAAAAAATTAATTAACTACATTTATTATAACCTTTAACGCAATCAACAAACAAAATATAAGTCAATATTAAATAAAAATACTAATTGGCTCATGAGAGAATTACCTCTCCGGATTCATAAATTAATTTATAAATAAATTTTAAAGTTCCCGATGATATATTGGCGTATAGGGGCATTGTGCCCTACCATCCTCGGAGCTCACGCCAAGGACTCAACCACCACTAGAGTTGAAAGACTAAGCGAAATTGTTATCTCAAAGTGCATGAACTTCTTGACTTGTTTTATGAATTTTCCAATGAGCGGTTAAAGTTGGATTGTATTATCTATATTCTTTATTATTTATTGTTTTTAAAATACTTATCCTATATTAGCATGGATGGAAATAGGAATACAGCATTTCAGGCTCGATAAGTGAGGCAAGGTTTTAATGAAATAGAAATACAAAAGTGATATTCTGATTTTAGATTATCTTTATACAAGTACACAAATGATATTACTTATTTGATGTCATGCAAAATAAGCCATCCACCGATCTGTAAAAACAAATTTAAAAACAGATTTAAGTTAAACAATAATTAAATTTAATTAAAAGGAAACAAGGTAATTTTTATATTTAGCATCTTTTAATAGTTATTATTTTGTTTCTCCTCTCGACTTGGGAAGAATACTCCTCTTTTTACCCTATTGTAAAACATGTATGGTTTTTAATTATTTTTTTTTGTTTGTTACCATCATTTTGTTATTCTGTAACGAATTATTGCCCGTATAGAATCTATAAAAATGTTTTAATTAAAATAGGCCAAAAAGCTTTTATAAACTATCTCTTTACAAAAATAAATATTAATTTAAGTACCTATCAGGCCCCGCGCAATCTTGGGTTCCATGATGGATAGGTAGAAAGAACGCTGACTTTTTATATTTTTTAAGGTATTCAAATCTATATTAAATTATTTACACTCATCTTCTAAAATTTAACCAGTGGTTTTCAATACAATAACACCAAATATTCAGTATTATAAAAAAGAATAATATAAGCTGTCAGGTGGGAGGAGAACAGTCGAGTCTAACAAAAATTTGCATTTAATGCTTAATATTTCACAAACGAATCACTTAATCGAAAAAATATTTTTGAAAGCCCCTCATATATTTTTTTAATGTATTTAGATAATCTGTTAGCGATTTCCCACGTCATAGGTAACTCAAGAAAAAAATATATAATCCCGCAATACATTTAAACACGTACCTTTAAAAGCTATTTATATTATTTTCAACCACAATGTGGACGTTGCTAATATTCGTGTCAATTATTTCGAAAAATTCGAATTACAGCTCTCTAGTCTCCAAGTGTTGCTAAACTGGGTTGCGAAAGACGATTAACGCACGTTCATGACGAAACTATAAGAGTTTCCCAGCGAAGTAAGGAGCCGTATCCCGGCGTTTATTGTTATTTTAGTATTTTTTATTTAAAGGACACTAATAATGATTTTCATGTAAATATGACGTGTGATTTTAATAGGGAGCCTTGTTTAACGTGATATACTCGTACAGTTTAGTATTAATAGGTACTTCTGACGCCACATGGATATGAAGTACCAAACAAGAGATATCAAAATAAGACACTTCGTAAAAAGGTTTTTTCAATTTATGAGACCAATAAATATACCAAAATAATTTATACGAACGAATATGCCATAAATAATGTTAGAATGAAAGGTTTTTAATTTATTAATAACGTCTAAATAGCTTTATTGTCCGAACTACGTTAGAAATAAAAATAAATACCATGTGCCGCTATGAATACTAAAACCTCTGAGGTGGTTGTGATTGAAGCTCATCCTTTATGTATCTCTATTAAGAGCGGCACACCTATCTAAAATGCATTCTGGAAGCTTCTTGGAGCTATGATAAGCAATATAGCCGACATAATCTTGTTAAACGTACGTGACGCCATCCATCATCATACTACCTACGTAATGCAAATAACATTGCAATGCAACTTTGATTATAATATCATTTCATTGCAGAATCTATTACCAACACGCAAACCGTATACCATATTCTAATTCTTATAATGTGATTCATTTCAATTAATTTTAAAAGTTTTTGTTTATTTAGCAAACAGTGGTTAACGAAGAAATAACTTTCACGTTATTTCATCTAATTTTACTTATAATTAGTACAATTTAAACATTTTTCTTTTCAGTGTTTTCTCATTCATTATTTCCTTTCTAAGTAGGTACGTGTTATTGCAACTTTACACAAATAATTATAGCTTGTATTCACAAGAAGATCATTTTATTTTCAAATTGCATTTGTTGAAATGTTTAATAAACATGCGGTTTGTACTTTATTTTGTTCAATCATCAACATCTTTTGGAATTTTCATATAATATGTATTACATGATATTGGTGTTGGCTGTTGGTGAGAATTGTTATGTTATTTATGTAGTTAAAGTTTTTACGTTGCCTGATAATCTCTGGAAATACAACAGTTTTATGCACGGAGTTAGTCAACATTAAAGTTTACAACTGTAAACTGTAAGCAACTGCTTTAAATGAGTTAGTAAGTTTAAATTTATTATGGTTATTTAATTATTAGGAGTCATTTTGACCATTCCAATATGAAACAAAAGGGATTTGGGGATGCCAACAAAAATATGTTACTAAAAAAATTTTAGGAAATATTTTATAATAAAAGATACTATCAATTATTTTAATATAAGCACTCTAAAGAAGCTTAGGTAGAAATTGATAACATATAAGGAATTCTGAAAAAGGTTTAGTGGTAAATTTTTTCCCTCTTTTTTACTCTTTTATTTCAAACGAAAACTACACCAAATAAAAATGTAGGATCTTGAAGAATATAATTGAATAAAAAAAGATATAGGAATTATACAAGTACTATCTGATTCCCGCTCGCTTCGTTAGGCACATTATTAATTTGGATGTGAACTTAGACTTCTGGTATTGACAAAACGTTTAATTTCTATTTTATATTTAGTGTAAATTTTTTAAATTTTAAATAGAGAAATAAAATGATAGTCAGTCAATACACAGATTTCCACATCACCTATGAGGTACTGTGTATTGGTATGCGTTCCCGTTATGTAATGTGGCAGAATCCCCAGTAGGACTACACTAAGAAAAAATTGCCAGCATATAACTAAGGAGAAATTATGATTTTTTTGTAAGTAATATTTATTTATTTTTCAAAGATATCAAATTCATATTCGTAATCAAATAAATTTTTACGTCCTTCATTTTTTATTTATGACATTTTTTAATTTTCAAATTTCAAATTTTCACAACCCAACCAACCCCCTAAGCTCATCTAAACTATGTTTGCTATGGAAGCTGTAGACATCGTAACCGTTGCTTCTTTTTTTTTTTGCGTCTGTAACCCATCATGGGTACACACCGCATTCCTGGGGAGGAAGGCGGTGGTTATGTGAGACTCCTACTCACTAAACTATGATCGCCATCGCCGTCATGATGGGACACCGCGGGAACGCTTGCACATACAACCGCGGCGCCCCGACGGACACCACGGACAGGGCACCCCACAACGAGAGGCCCCTTCTATAGTCGGCAGGCTTGATAGATCTCGGGGGGAGTCAAAGCCCACCTTAAGAAGAAGACCGAAGCCCTCTTCTAGCCAGGCTCGGTCCGGAACCCAAACGTCGGCGGGAGTCTAGGCTCAACACCAGAACGCCTGAAGACCTCGTCCAGGCCCAGCGCCCTCGGCGGTGATCTTTCCAAAGGAAGACCACTGTTTGGACCCCACATAAGCAGATAGCCAAGCACGGCTCGGCTGGCTGGCAGGGAGGACTACCAACGCACCGCAGCCGCGCAAGACCACCACTCAAAAAGGGAGCCCAACCTCGAACCCGACAGGCCTCTACCGCCGAACACGGTGGTCAACCGTATCCAGCAAGAAAGAGGCATAAGTTGGGAACCCACCAAGCCGGGACTAACGATCGCCGAGCAAGACCGTGATGTCACGCTCCACGAAGGCCACCCCAAGGTCAACTCTGCAATCAGAGAAGTACCCGGAATGACCCCGCGGCTGTCCCCCCGGAAAAGAGAAGAAAGGGGCCCAAGCCCGCCGCCGCAGACGGACCACCCCTAAGGGCAGACAGCCGCGAGAGCCCCCCTTGTCAACCAAGAGCCAGACTCGGGTACCTCATGGTTGACAACCCCGCGCTGGGCATTAGCAGACGGCTAACGCAATCCCAAAAGACCGCATTAACCGTCCCTCAGGGAGCACCGGCCCGTACCGCTTCCAATCCCACCGGACGAATCCGAGCAACATTGGTAGCGGACGAGCAGGTTTCCAGCATTGCCACCCATCGTTGCTATCGTAACCATTGTCAAGGTTGTCATGGTTGTCATGGTAACTGCGGCTACAGTACACATTGATATAGCATTTGTTGCTATGGTAACCTTTGCTATTGTAACCGTTGCTATAGTAACTCTTATTTCCATCTATGTACACACTTATCATGAAACTTCTGTAGCTATAAGGCCGATTGACTTGAAATTTGTTGAAATCCGTTGAGATAAGAATTCCGCAAAAACCGGTTTTAGTGAACATCTACGTCACAATAGAAGTAACGATGTAAAAATTTAAGTTAATCGGACAGATAGTTTCGGAGATTTCGTGATGAATCAGTGAGTAGTAAATCGCTTATATATATATAGGGTGGGCCAAAAATTTTTGCACTTTTGAAACATGTCTAGAAATAAAAATACAAATGTTATTTTGTTTATGATTTATTTAACGTAATTATCATTTATTAAAATTTATTTTTTAAAAATGACATCGTCGAGATGTGCTCCGTCTCGTCGTTGGCACTCCTGCAATCGACTACGTAAACTTTGGAAAACTCGTTGACACATGCTGCGAGGAATCGCGGCCATCTCCTCGTGGATGTTTTCTTTTAATTGGGATATGGTCGTCGGTTTATTAAGGTATACTCGACTCTTCAGATATCCCCACAAGAAAAAATCGCAAGGTGTAAGGTCCGTTCTTCTGGGAGGCCATGGCATATCACCTCTGCGAGAAATCAATTTGTTAGGAAACATTTCTTTGACCACCGGTAAAGTCACGTTTGATGTATGGCATGTTGCTCCATCTTATTGCATCCAAATCCGGCTATTGTATCCTTCAAATTCATGCAACTGTGGTGTCAAAAACTCTCGAAACATTTTCACGTATTCCACTGAGTTCACAGTTACGTTATTTCCTTGATTATTTTCAAAGAAGTATGGACCGATTATGCCCTTTGCGGATATAGCAGCCCACACTGTCGTTTTTGGTGAATGAAGAGGCTTTTGGTGTTTATAGTGAGGGTTTTCCGTGCTCCAATATCGACAATTATGTTTATTTACGTGACCATTAATGTGAAAATGGGCCTCGTCCGTAAACAATACATTCTCAAGGCTAGAGAATCGCTCCAGTAAAGTGTCAGCAAATAACTTGCGTTGAATGTAATCATTTGGTTTCATCTCCTGTACAATTTGAAGCTTATATGGGTGCAGTTTAAGGTCCAAATGCAAGATTCGCCGCAGACTAGTTCTTGGTATAGCAAGAGCCGCAGACGGCTTACGCGTAGATGATTCTGGATCGTCCCTTACAGAAATTTCAACCTCCCGAATGTTCTTTTCGCTTCTTGTTGAACGTGGTCGCCCTGTTTGTTTAATATTCGTTGTCGATCCCGTTTGTTCAAACTTTTTAACCCAAGCTTTAATTAAATTAACACTTGGACACTCACTTACACGTTGTAATCCGTATTCAACTCTAAAGAGGCGTCGTACAGTAACGTAGGAATCGTTGTTTTTGTAAAATTGTTTTACGCAAAAAGCACGCTGATGTCCCGTGAAGCGCTCCATCGTGACTAAAATTGCATTAAACAACCCACAATTCCCCGCCACCCGCGCGCCCCTTGCTCTCACGGTTTTGGAGAAATCAAGGGTTGCTATTTGCAAAAATTTTTGGCCAAAAAAAATTTGCAAATATATATATATATATTTTACTTAAATTCTTTTATTTAGATTAAATAACGGGAAATACAAAATTAAAAACTTTGATTCCCTTAAGAGGGCTGAAATATGCGTATCTTATATTAAGTAAATTGAGAAGTTCTATTCAGTCAGCTTCAGAAGGCTGTAGATCTTAATATGTGGTTTTATTTTCAAGTCGATATTTCTACCGTTCAAAAAATTAGGAGTCATGACAAACAGACGAACGAGCGGACTTACATCCAACATAGTAATCCTATGAGGGTAAACGTAGGGTTTATACATGTTTGTATGTTACTTGACAAATAATTTTAAGATATTGTGGACAAGATTCGAAGAGAAGTAAAAAAAAATAGAAGTTTCAATAATATTAGAACTTCCAAAACAATTAAATTTATGAAATTTATTTAATAGGTCAAATTCAAAGTGAATTTTAAAATTGAATCACGGAGTAAATTGATTAGCTCTTTCAAAGCGAGGCGTTGAGGTGGAGGCCGATGTAATTGCAATGAAACTGTCTAAATCGATCAAACTGGAATAGTTTTTATAATGACCAGATTTTTTTTCATTTTAATGACCTAAACCTATTACTGAGGGATATCAAGGGCTTTTATGTGGAAATCACGTAATCATATTCAATAGTATACAGATTAAGTTAAGTTTTGTTTCATAACTTAAAAATATAGTATCACAGGTAACAACTTTAAATAAAATAGGATTTTGCGAACAGTGCCTAAATGACTCCCTTTCACCGACTTTTGACAATAGCCCTCTACATTTGTCGAGTTTAGTAACTAGTGTAATTGCATAAGTTCCACATGATCCATTTCATACGATCCATCTTTGTCACAGCAATGTAACTGCATGATATGAAAGGTTATTACTTCGTGAATCTTTCTTGAAGGGGTGTTAAATTATAGATTGACGTTGTTATGATTATGATCGTGCAGTCAAAATAATTTTTTCTTGGCTGTTTTAACAGACTAAGTTATATAAATTCAATTTGAGCACCTCAGGGAGCTCTGCAAATTACCTAGTCGACCAGCAAGCACAGTTAATCCTTTGATACCGATCACCCGCTATTCCGTCACCCGACCATTGCATAAGGTCATTAAAAATCACACTTTTTCAATCCAGTAAGTACCGGTGACTTAAAGTGCATTTTGGAAATATTGGGATTAAATTCTACAAAATGACTTTAATTAGACATTTTCATATAATATGTGTTCTGTAAGAGAGATGTGTTGTGTAAAAATTGGAATAAAAGCAATTACAACTGAAGATTTGTTTTTCACCAACAAGTTATCACGTAAATCCAGAAGTGAATATGATATTTTCTTATAAACTTCTTTTACTTTAAGAATTGCAAAGAAATTCGACTTTATGACATAGTATACAATATCCAACAAATTTAAAATACTAAACATAATAAATTAGAATAAGAAATATAAAATTAACGATTAGAAAAGCATAGTAATGTGTATTATAAAATTGTTGGTACTAGTCTCTGCAGTGACATAAATAATTCTCGTAGTATTAGTGAAACCAGAGACTTGCATCCAACCAGAAATATCAATAGCGGAATCTCCAATTCTTAGAACTCCTCGTTCTATGGCCCATTTAGTGCAGAATTGTACGCAATATTCCGAATCTATTTTCCAATGTACAGCGAGCTCGACTGAATCATATAAAGTAAATAAGCTGACTCAAAAATATCTCGCAAGATTAAGATGCAAAAGTTAAAGTTCTGTTTGGTGAAGCGCTAGTACTTACAACTGTCTATCACTATTAAATAATACAAATAAAATAAAAAAAACTATGTTTTAAATTACTATTAAGTATTGCGTTTATAAATGAAAACAATAAGACTAAGGTTAGCCAAGCCTATACTCGCTCATATAGCATTTTTTTGTATTTAAAACTACTACAGTTTTTACCACTACCTTTAAATATAAACTTTATTTCTTTTTTTTTACTACCAAAATGAACTTTGAACTTCCATCTTTATTTCCTTAAGTTATGGAATATTGTATTTTTTTATGTTAGCGATCTACTTTGTAAAAACAGTCAGTGTAGTTTCTTTGTTTTGCTGTAGGTCAAGCAAGCATAATACGAGCTACAGTCAAACAAGCTAAAAACAGTAATTAAAATAATAAATGAATGCTTAGAAACGCCAAATTGAATAGGACAGTGCAAGCCTCAACTTCCTTGCACGTAGAAACCATACAAGATACAGTATCAATTCAATATTCTCCTACCGCCGTCTCAGCAAAGAGTATAAGCGCATCACCGCGATCTTTTCGTAATATCCACTTTTTATCTAAGCAGTTATCTGTTATAACGCATGATGTTCAATAGTAATTGTGTACTGATGCAAATAGAAACATTAGCCTGTAACTTTACTAACATTTCTGATAATGAGCCTACAAGAAAGACTTAAGGCAGTTTTAATATTATTACATTGTGCAATTATTACTCCAGTAAATAGAAATTGGAACTATTGTCGTCCATAAGTGCGTAAAATAGTAATACAAAATAAGATACACTTTATACATTACCACGTTAGCTCATTATCATATTTTTCTGTGCTATCCCTAGTTTTTTTATGCTTATATCAGATCGTGTAATCATAATAACGTTGACGATCTGGCCTATCAAAAAGCTTTTAAACTATTTCTTTAGAATATAAAAATATGTTTGATATGATTCCTTCTGTTGCTTAAAAGAGTAATTAATAAAATATTACATATGGGCAAAGAGAAACTTATTTATTAACTATCTCACAGCACTTACCGATAGAATGTCGTCAAAATTGTGAAAACCTTCAATACTTTGGACGTTGGCGACAATATCTATTTTCTTTCTTTTCTCTCCCATTAAGTGCCTCAGCTCAGTAATAGCATTAGCCGAGTTTACGAAAGACGCGACGAGAATGTCCAACTAAAAAGAATGGACACTTTATTACATTCTCACAATTTTTCTAACTACATTTTCTGCACTTTATTTATAAAATGTCATTTATTAAAAATTAAGTTAACGAGTAAATGCACACTTCATCAATAATCCTTATGAACTTGGTACAAATGTCACCGTTAAAGGAGACACATATATACTCCCTAGGAAGAAACCCAGCCTAAAATAAAACGCTAAAATAAATATATTGATTATTTTTATTTCAAAATGTGTTTTTATTTCTTGCAGCTGTTTGTATTTTTCAGCAACTATTTTGTTAATATGTTGAGGGCAGTATATATATGACGATTCGTTTCATATGGCAAATATTCTCTTGAGAGTATAATCTGTCACTTTCCTTGTCTAAGATGTATAGCCGATAAATAAAATATTATTGGTAACTTACGTAATACTGTTATAAGATAAATTAAACCCTTATAAGTTCTTCGGTAATATCTAAGCATTATTCAGTGCATATTCCACATAGTTTTATTAGATTTTCTTATCTTTTTTGACTTAATAAAACTTTTTTTTTGTATCTCTGCTGTAAGCTGTGGTCATGGCAGCGTCACCGGTGGATTGCGATTTGTCTTATAGTATCCGGATGCCGAACATAGTTTATGACTATTACATGTACCTTCAAAAACATCCTAAAATAAATAAATACCCTTATGTAAAATACTATATCATATTTCGCCTTACCTGATATTCTAAATCACATTTCAAAATTTGATAATCTTCTTTAGTCAGCACAGCAGCAGTAGTTAGTTTTGAGTGGTTAATTTCTGTTGCACATATTATTGAAGTTAGTCACTTTACTAACTTATATTTTAATAAATTTGTGATTTTGCATTAACAATCGGTTCACACTTCAATATTGCCTCATAACCAATGAACATTTCTGTACCTACTTTAACACCCACTATTAAATAACAATAGGAAACAAAAATTTTCTTTGAATTTCGTTCGTTTATGTTCGTTATAACATAATTAACAAAAAGTCAGATTTTTCCAAAAGATTTATACAAATGTGGATCCTAAGGAAATATGTGGCACTAAATATTAATAAAATATACATCTTATAAAATTAATATGTAAAGCAACATACATCTACCAAAGCACTCGTGTTTTCTAAACACATCTTTAATTAAATACACGTTGCAACTGGCCAGTTTGTACAACACACACTGTATTTATTAAAAAAAGCGAACTTTGTCTTATCGATCTTACCAAGTATTTTTAGTTTTTTCCTTTATTTGTTCGGGATATTCTGAATTTGCTATATTCATTACAAATTCTAACAATATTTGTATTTTGACTATAGTGATTTAGGATTCACCCGAAAAAAAAAATAAACGCTGCCTTAAGACTATTGAGAAATTGATAAGTTTCTTATAGATAAGACTAGTCTTTGATAACTTGACAGTGCTTAAAAGTATAGTATAAATATCATAATTGTATACTGAATTTTTTTTATAAAAAAACAACAATTTTCCAAGAATATGAAGTAGCAACTGATAGTTGCGTATGAAGTATACAAACATTTCCACGATTCAATTTCAACTATTGATTCGCCTTAACGGAAGAAGAAAATTGTTAGTAGGTAGCTTTTAGGATAATCATTCAACAATAATGTCGCTTCAAATATCTAATAGTACAACAATAAGTTATAAATAATGCTTTACTGTACAATGTTACAGTAAGAGGACATCTTCTAAATGTGTTGGGCGGTCGTTCCAAAAACGCCATTTCGTATCCATATATATATTTTCTACTATTTTAAGAAATATGAGTATTATAAATTTATCCAAAAGTATAAGTTTCTCGATATATGTAAATTCGTTTTAATACTCGTATATCTCAATATCTGAGATAATCTTGTAAAGCTTAATAAAGGTCAAGTAATGAAAATTAGTAGACTACAAAGTTGAAAAAATCAGAAAATATATCTTAAAACCTTACTAAGACCGATATCTGTAAAATATATTGTTTTTTTTCTAACGTCTATGACGTCTAATATTTTATAAGTTTGTACCGCAGCGGATTAGATGAAGTATTAATTAGTGTGTTAAACATTTTTATTTTGATTCATACAATAAAACCATCCAATTTCTTTTTATATAAACCTTTTCCTGACATTAAGGGACTTAATAAAATAAGAAGCAGACCTGTCAAACCCTTCGAGCATCTAACCACTCTCAAGTGATTATCTTTCATATTTAGGATAACTGATTATGTCTTCAATCATATACATATTAGAGACACCATTGCGTGTATTCAAACTTTGTCATTGGTACCATAGCTTTGAAACCAACATTGTTTTTGGTTGTCTGAATGTGACATCACAGTTCAAGCAAAAAGAGGGGAATACATGTTTTATAATATGGTAAATGATTTACTCTGTTATTAATAAAATAGAAGTTTATACCTACTGTTTGAAATATTAATATGCAAAGATCTTAATTTATTGTGTTTATTTGTTTTTGTAATTTTCTCACATTAATTTATAATAAACATGAAATTTTTAATGAATTATTGTTAAATGAAATAGTCATACTTTTACCAAAATAATTTAAGCATATGTTAGTTAAATTACCATAAAAGTTACAAGTTCACGTTTTAATATACGAACAGAATATCGTTCGACTGTTTAACTGAATGTGACGTCAGAAACGTCATTTATTATTAATATTTACATAGGAAAGACCCGGTGGAATTCCTTTTATTTCTCGCGGCATATCAAATACAAATCAGGACTCTTGGAGGCACGTACACGAAGGAAAAAATCCTTTTCAAACGAAGTGGTTTTACCGGTATCTTGGTCAATTCGTGAATCTGGCTAGAGTCATTCAACTAGGCTTAGTTTAATTATGATATAAATATATAATGAACTAATAGTTATTGCTTTATTTTCAGAATACTTTGTAATGAAACTTCTTTAACTTTGTTTGCTAATTAGGAGTTACATACAATATAATTATTTCTTGGTTAGTTGATAACTATCGGCCGAGAGGACAACAGCATTGTCGAATTATCCTACATTTAAAAGTGAGATGTACATACAAATAAGTTTTATTGTTATGGCGGAGTGAGCATTAATATGTTGTAGTAATATAGAAGTATACCTGTCTGTAGAGTCACTATTGTCACTAGATTAATGGTTTTAGGATTAGTACGAAATGTATAATATAATTACTATTTGTTATTTAATATAAACTAACAATTTAAATATTTTATCAAAATTACTGCAACAAATAATAATTTAACAAATTAACAATATTTTAATTCTAATAAACTTATGTGATCACAATAAGATGTTTAACCAGTAGGCTGCTTTCATCAATGAGTCTAGAATTCTAAATTCAAGCTTCTATATAGGCCGTCTTTTTGCACACAATCTGAGTCATTGATTGGCGTGACATAATTTTTAGTTGTTTACTTTATTTTTAATAATAAGAGACTCCCTGGTTGACTATTCATGATATGTCAGGTGTATTATGTTAGTTATTTTTTTAATAATTGAGTGGATCGATTAGGTAAAACGAAGACCAGGTGGTTAGATTTTATTCAAAAGGATATGAGTTCTTGCTACGTGACTGAGGAAGATACGTCCAACAGAGCGAAGTGGAGAGAGAAGACGAGAAAGGCAGACCCCACCATCAGATGGGAATAATAATTAGGAATAATAAAGAAGAGACAGAGAGAGAGAGAGAAAGTGGATCGATTATTACAAGAAAATGCTTTCTCCGTATTAATGATGTTTTTATTAAATTATACTTAAAAAATTGGTAGTTAAAGCTAATATGGTACGTTAATATACTTGTTACTTTGATATAAGGTAACACAAAAACAAAAGTTGGTTTATTATAAAATTCTGCTTGAAAAAAAAAATTGTATATAAAATTAATAATAATACTTTAAGCTTAGTTAAGAAACGATTTTTAAGTATTTAAAAAAAATTTATTTTCGAAAAGAGCTAAAACACTAGTTTTTCTTAATATTAGTCATAGGTCTAATGGATGCCTTCACCTATTTTGAATGAGTTTTATTTCTTTCGTTGTTAATAATTTAGTATTATTTTTCTAATTTTAATACAAGGTTATAATTATCATTGTATTAAGATTATTAGAATGGCTACTGACGAATAACTTAATAATATTAGCCATATTATTACGCTATTCGTTTCAACTTTAGTATTAAGACCCAATATTGAATATGAAATTTATTTTATTTTCCGAGAGATTATAGGATTAATCAAATTGAATTGGAACTGTCATTCATCCATTTTGAAATATAAAATGTTCATTCTAATCCCACGACGCATTCTTCTGTATATTAACTGGTGGTAATAATTTAAATTTCTAAATATTATAATCGTATATATAAATATCATATAAAAAAAATATTTGAATGAAATATCATTATGTTAAAAAAAATTACAGACATTAATAATCGTTATGAACAAATATAGCTTAGTCATGAAAAGAGTATCGAGCTCTCAGAGTGACTCAGTCGAATAAACATACTAAATGTGTCTACAAAACTGTGTTCGGGAATATTAAAGCTTAAAGCTGAAATTTTACTTAAAATTCCGTCTGGTATTTTTGCATTGCCACTAAGTGGTTAATACAGGGACTGCTGTTAACTACAGCACCTGATTTTTGTTTCAGTAGAGATGTTTTGCCTAATTATTTTTCAGCAGGTGACGAATTTCCGTCTCGAGTGCCACTAAACGACGTAGCGGCAATCAAAAAATGAAGTTATAGGTATTGTTTGCAATTACTGAATTTTACGAACTATGTTGTTATACTATTGACTACACATGATTCATGGATCAATTGGATATATGCTTATATGATATAATAGTATAATTTTTGTTTAATTTAACAAACGTTTAACAGTGCTTATTTCCCAGAGAACCTGAAACGTGACGTTGCAGTACATCAACTGTGCACCGGTTATCTTAAAAGCTATTACAAAAATACTATCGCCAGGCGTCTTAAAGAAATCTCGCCAGAGCGTTATCTCAAAACTTTTTAAATAACTTTTTTTTTGTGTTATAATATTATCAGAATAAGACCTAAGTTATTTTGTCGTATAATTGTAACAATAAATTAAATCTTTTGTCGAATCGTTTATTCAAGATAATTTCCTATATTAACGTAGAACAAAAAAAAATGAAACATGGAGAACACCATTTTCTATTATTAATTTTGATCTAGATCGCACACAATTCTCGTTGTGTAATTCTCTCTTTGAGTCAATTAGAGTTATTGTTGCGTTGGACTACAGTTTAACCAACGAAGTTTATTTACAATTTCTTCTCTCCTAATCCGCCGCCAGTCGTCCTGTTATTGTTTCTGTTATTGGTGCTGGAAAATTGAATTTATCCACAATTCACGGGATTGCAGTGCGACTGAGAATGCAAACCAAAACAAACATTCAATTTTCCAATCCAGATTGAGACAGCCATTGTTGCGGGCACGATCGCAACTATGAAAGGTGTAGACTACAATTACCAGGGTTTAGATTTTAAAATATTTTCAAACGGTTTTGTTTTTGTTATTGGATCTGATGTTTCAATTTTTAAGTTAAAATAATTATGTTATTTGAATAAGAAATATATTTTTTATTCCATTTTTATTATTCCATGAAATAACAAAATTGACATATATCAATATTCATAGAGAAAAAGAAAACTCGTCCAAACAACGTGATGGAAACTCATTTATATCTCAAGAAATTACAAGTCGAAAAACCAAGTTTTAGTGCTGAAAGAATTTAATGAAATTTAATATTACTTAAGATTAAATAAGGATGACCTTGTCAAAGAAAATTACCTTATAAGTTTATTACATGATGCTACAAAATATGATCTAAAGTAAAAAAAGTAAATAATATATCTTTAAAGTAATATTTGTTTTTAATTATATATTTTGTTTTGAACCTTGAATCATTAGGAATGGAATAATTACATAGTTATATAACTAAAATATATAGCATATTACTAACATTGTTTTTGTTTGTTTAAGAGCAAACATTATATTTAGTTATCTATCTATTTGTTTATTTTATTATACATGAAATGTTTTTTCTTGCCCATATTATATTTAAACACATTCATATAATACAAAAACTGTCTAAGATTTAAAGATTTCTTATAATCCCTGAGTATGGTACATAAAAAATGCCCATTGGTCCAGGCATCTTATTGTTCATAGAAGTATCATGCTTGGTACTCGGGTCAAGGACTCAACCATCACTATAGTTGACAGGCTAAGGTAAATTGTTCTCCCAAATTGCATGAACGTGTGAAATCTTAAAATGTATTACGGATTATATTCTTGTTTTTTGGTTAAATAATACTAATTTATATCTTATTGAGTTATTTATGATATGTATGTATGTATGTGTAGTTATTTATGGTATGGATAGGAATTAGGAATGCAGGAAGTCAGGCCAGATTAGTGACTATGTTAAGCATGGTTCACATTACATAGAAATCGTTAAAGATATCCACTTTAAAATTTTTAGAATATCAAATTATAAATACCCCGACACAAAAATTATATACATATATATATATATATATATATATTTAATGTAATGAACAACCAAAACAAACAACAAATTTCGCTTTTTAAAAACACTATGGTTTTCAAAATAAAAGTAATAATAAGTCATAAAAATTAAGCGATACAACATAATTATTAAAAGTATTTTTAATAGATAGCCCTCTTCAACATAATATAATATAAAATTTACCCTTAGTAGGACCTTATTACTACATGCATTTGAAGTACCAATAAAGAGATATAAAAAATAACAAATTGTTGGGAGTATATTAGGATATAGAATATATTCAATATAATATCAATAACATGGTGTGGTAAGAGTTATGTTGGTAAAAACCAAATATTATGATTATATTGTGAGTTAAGGTTTGTAGTAGATAATCTCTGAAAGTGTGCTTCCAGCTTTTTACTATGCCAAGAAATATTCACATATATTTGCATATTCGCATTCCCAAAACATTAGTAGAATTTTTACAATCGAACAATAATTGTGCATAGAGATATTGATATTTTAAATCTTAATATATTGATTACCTTTATTTTCATCTCATTTTACTAAGGAGAAAACACTTTTTAGAATTATTTTTTTAGGCCGATTTATTTTCTGTGTTTTTTTTTTATTTCTTAGTTTGTAGTGAGTTCTACTTTAGATTACTAACTAATTTATTTGTTAAATGCGAAAAACTACTAAAAGCGTTGCTCATACGAGACACCGTCACGACTTGATCAACCCTCTTCTATCAAATGAGAAGAAGCAATATGCCACTTGATTCAGCGTGATCTACAATCGTTTATCCCAAGAGACGGAGGAGCAACATACCCACCGCCTTAGTATAAGCAACGAATGTGTGTCTAATGAGACGGAGGAGCAACGCACCCAATGTCTCGGATTGTTTCATGATCACTTACCAAACGAAACAACTGAAACTTGAAATTTCCCTTATATATTTTCTTAATTTGTTTATAATAGATTTATAATATCCAGTAATTATGAAATCGAATACGAAATATATTTGTTCAACGATATTTATCTTTAAACAATCAATTAAAAATCTCATATTTTTAAATTGTTATTTTTAAATTGTTATTTTTAATTTAAAAAATACAATCAAATATGAAATTTATTAATTAATATAGATTTTACTACTATTATCGTCTTTATATAAAATGTGTGAATATTCGCAAATGTGACTATTAATTCTTTAAATTTTATTCTTATAATTCTAGGAAATTAATTTGTTTGATAAATTAATTAATTTTAAAGTATTGTATTAAAGTAATTGTGTGACAGTATTTGATATATATTACATTGATGTATTCAAATTTATTATGGACAATGAAAATCAATTTTCTTCTCGCGACTTAAAAAAAGATAATGATCCGCGTGACAATACATTTGTAGAAACTTTGGAACAACACGACGTTATATTAGTCAGCACTATAGCTTGAGTGTAATGATACGTAAGAATGATATCTTGCAGACAGAAAATATCATTAAGCACCTTGTAATGTTTATTTGGGTGATAAGAGCATTAAATATAATGTTTACTCTTGAACAAACAAAAATGCTCATGTCCGTAATATATTATACAACTTAGTCATATGTATTATAAATTGATATAAATATATGTCTTATATAACTATTCCGGTGCTAATGATTTTCGCCTGTTTGACATTTATGCTCAGTAAAATACTTCGGTCACACTGTGCTTTTAGTAGCCAAGGACCTGTCTCACTAATTAATTTGATCACTTTATTTATTTTTAGTATAGAGTTAAAATTATGCAATTTACATTTCGTAGCATTATGCAATTTACAAATAACCACTTTATTTCATTTTTTTTTATTAATTATTCCTTGAAATATAATTGAGTTTCTAGTGCGTCATTATTATTTTTTCTTTAAAGTGAATAAATAACAAAAGAAACATTAACATATACACAATAAAATTTTGTTTATTTAATTTACCATTAAAATGAAAACTATCAGAACAAAGAACTAAAAACAAAACTAAACTGTTGTAAAATATTTTACAATCTAAAACTATACGCCAGTAATTGACGGATTGTAGTTTACACCTTCCATTGTGGCGATCGTGCCCGCAGCAATGACAGTGTAAATCTGGATTGGAAAATTGAATGTTTGTTTTGGTTTGGATTTTCAGCCGCACTGCAATCCCATGGATTGTGGACAAATTCAATTTTACCGCGCCAATAACAGAAACAATAACAGGACGACTGACGGAGGATTAGGAGAGAGGAAATCACAAATAAAACAACTTTGTTTGTTAAATAATAGTCAGTTGTAGAATAAAGCCCAACTGACTCTAGGAGAGGATTACAGAAAAGTAATAGATAAGTATAGGGTGCTATTTAGACCTACATTAATAATAGGAAAGAGTGGTCCCGATGTTTTCCAAATTATTTTCTTAATATTCAATGGCAAATAATACCAATTTTTTTTTTTTTCGGATACTTTAACATATTTGCTTAAACTTTGTTTGATTACTTTAAAAGTAGTTTAAATTCCTGAATATAAGATTCAATTTGTTGCCACAATTGACAGCAGTTGCTAGCTTTGACAATAAAAAAATGTTTTGTATGAAACTTATTTTCAATAAAGATTTAGATTTTTGTGATTTTTTTTTTAATACAAAACCTAATGAGTCAAGTTTTCATTATTCCACTCACAATAAGTCGAAGTTATTTTTAAAGTTTTGAGATAAAGCTGTGTTGAGATTTTTTCATGTCGTTGCCGATAGTAATTGTGTTATAGTTTTCAAGATAACCGGACAACAGTTGATGTACTTCGACTGCACGTCATATCATTAATGTGTTACCTACTTAAAGTTGCAATAATACGATCACTGAAAAGGTTATTGTTATTTACAAGTGAGAAACCTTTAGTAAGAATGATGCCATATTAAAAGTAACCAGTGCTACTGAAATCTTTAAATTGTACTAATTGAAACAACGTAACGTTATGTCTTAATACCCAATGTTACCCGATATTTAGGATAAAATACTTTTAAAATTATTAAAACTGTTACTAAAGGAATTAGAATATGGTATACGGTTGGAGTATTAGTAAAAGATTTTGCAATGAAATGATATTATAATAACAGCGCCATGGCAATGTTAATTGAGTCCTTTGAAGTTTAACAAGATTATGTCGGCCATATTGCTTATCATAGCTCCGAGTAGCTTCTCGAATGCACATTCACAGATACATGTAAGATAAGCCTCAATCATTGCATCTTAGAGATTCTAGCATTCATAGCGGCTAATAGTATATATATCGGCGCATCAGTTATCGCAGTCATTTGTGAACAATTAGTTGATTTAAAATAACACTATTATTAACGGAGGGTAGATTGCTCTGATCTCACTGTATAAAAAGACGTGCCAACCGCTCCAAGATTCAGAAGCGAGTCAGTCGTTGGACTAAGCGCTACTCCTGTGTTTGTAAAATAACACTCTGAATCGCTGCTGGGATATTGGCATTGGACGAAACACTGCTCCAGTGCTATCATAAAGAAGATACCGAATCGCTGCCGGAATATTGGAAAGTGTTTTCATCTTGTTATCATTATTTTAAATGATTAGTTTTTATATTAATTAGTCTTTTGTTTTAAAATAAATTATTGCTTTATATTAAGTTTAAATAACTTATAATATTGTATAAATTTAATTTTCTAATAAATGTTTTAAATTAGCAAATTGATATCATAATTGTATTACTGTTTTATTAGATTTATTTATTGGCATTTTAATTAAGTTCACAGTTTATGATTGTAATTGTAATAAATTATTGATTCATATAGTGTCTACTCCTTTATATATGTGTTACCTAATTTGGATAATAATGCTATTCAGATGTTATTGATATAATACAAGTCTTTCATGCTTTTAACATTATTTGTTTATTAAAATTATTTGTTGTAGTATTAATAATGAATATTCTTTTGTGTATTCATTGGTCTCAAAAATTATAAGATCTTTTTAAGAAGATATTTTTTTTATATGTCATGTCACATACATCATATCCCTGTAGCATTAAGATATACCATGCGATGACTGTTTTCCTTATATTACATTAAACAAAGCTACGAATAAATATCAAAACAACACGATCTAAACGTCTTTTTTTTTGTTATGTCCTTTACTTACTTATCTGTGTAGAAATAATAAAATAATAATTAAATAAATAAAATATATTTTTTTACTTTTATGATAAATCGCGCTATCAAGCTTATTCTTTAATGTAATTTTCATTTTTAGAGTTCCGTCCGTCCCTCTGTCCTCCGTAGCCTTTACTTACTTAAGAGACCCTTACTAGAAGGTTGTAATTCGAAATGAACATGCATATTACCAACTCCGACAAAGTGATGGAAAAAAATATTTCAAATATTATTTTAAGGTACTTCTTCTAAACGTGCAAAGGCATTTTTTTCGCGAGTAACATGATATGGGATATCGTTAATGGATCTATCTAAATAGATCTTTAAACAAATTAAGTTTGCACCTTTTTCCATTAAGTCCTTCGTTTGTGAAATATTAAGCTTTAAAGTGCAAATTTTTGTTAGAATCAAGTGTCCTCCCTCCTCCCTACCAGCCACAACCTGTTGCCTACGTTGAAACCGTGCCCGCAACAATGACAATCTAAATCTAAAATGGAAAATTGAATATTCATTTTGAGTTTGATTCTCAGCCACACTGCACACTCCACACATCCCGTGGATTGGGGACAAATTCAATTTTTCCGACGCCAATAACAATAACTGGAATATTGACTGCAGATTAGGGGAAAAGAAATAAAAAATAAAACATAAATCATATGAAAAATAAAAATATTATTTATTGTTTTCTGGTAATAAATAAAATTATGTTAATTTTGTATTTTGCTTGTAGATTGTAGCTACAATATAATAAATGTAGTTTAAATAATTATCTACTAAAAGATGTAATTTATTCCCTAACACAAGTAGAAGTTTTTTTACGAAGTTTTGAGATAAAGCTATGTCGAGATTTTCTCAAGGTGTCTGGCGATAGTATTTGTGTAATAGCTTTTAAGATAACCGCTGCACAGTTGATGTAGTTCGACCGCAGGTTCAGGCTATCTGGGGACGTAAGCACTATTAAAAGTTTGCCTAACTCAGTGACAGCACCGGCACTACTAGTTAGTGTATAGTTTCAATTCCAACACCAAATGCGCTTGATGAGATGATTTGAACATTAAAGGATTATAATAATGTATATAATTGGATAATATTGATAATAAACAATGCATGGATGAAAATAATCCTTGAATAAAAGGACTATTAATCATTATTTTCTTCATAGTTATCTGTGAATCAATGTTGATTTTTAATTAGACACTCGCTTATTTTCAACGAATGAAACGAACGAATTTTATTATAGATTTCAAACAGACCTTATCTTCGAAAATACCGCTATTAAAAAAGACCGGGGCATTAACCGAGTGACCAAGGAGACCATACGATGGGACGAAGTCGCCTTACTCATAGCTCTGGATACTTTTGGTTTAGGTATTTACGTACTGGATGGTATAATTTTGAAACCAAATTATCCTTATTTACTTATTTAGATAAATCTCAATTTACGTATTTACGTTGATTTCTCACTTTTTGGAGATATTAATGTGAAGATACATTAGTTAAATTATACCACCTCAAAGAGCTCTGAAATGACCTCGTCGACCAATGATAACAGTTAACCCTTTGATACCAATTACCGCTTTTTCATCATTCGACCATTCTTTCAGGTCTTTAAGAATCACACTATTTGGATTCAGTAAGTACTGATGATTTAAAGCGCATTTAAGAAAGGATCGAATCAAATTTTATAAAATAACTTTATTCAAAGATCTCGATATAATCTGGATATGTGATAAACATGTTTTGGAAAAATTGGAATAAAATGATTTACAACTGCAGTATGTTAAAGTTATTCAATCGTTCAAAAAGTAATAATCGAACAAACTAAGATTTAATAATAAAGAAAGGTAATGTTGGATGAAACAAAATTATTTTGGAAAATTATAAAATTTTATCTAAAAAATAAAGAAAGAAATTTCTCATTAAAGACTTAATATACTCATCCATAAAAGCGCACGATTATATAAAGGCTTCAATGCGAAATTTATAATTGGATGGATGGACACATGGATAATTTAACTACAGTTAATTATAGTAACAGATTTTTTGTATTTGAAGGGATTTTTTTTACATCATCATTTACCAATAAGTAACAAATACCCATCTCGAATGCCACTACAAAGACGTAGCGAAAATCCAAATGTAAGGATTCAATTATCGTTTGTAATTTTACGATTGAATCCAGGATTGAGGATGCTTGTTGTCACGTAAATTTAATTGCTGTTCTGATTACTTTTTCTATAAAATTTTAAGAAGTGTCTAAAAAAAATATGACTGGTTTATTCATATCAGTATTAATAAGTAGCTACTCGATATCTATACTTCATATAAACACTCTTCATTTCGCAGAACATTCAATTACATTAGACTCATTACCAAACATAAAATGTATGAAGCTTGATATGTGTTTCTATTTGTGATATCAGTGCCGAATAGTCTCGGTAATATACACCTGGGAAATTGAGATGTAAATTTCACTTCGCCGCTCTTGTGAATCTATATTGTGGCGTTTTTGTTTTTAATGGAAATTTAAGTACAGAAAATCACTAGCGATATACATATGGCCAAAAAAACTAAACCAAAGAAACTGTCAAAGTAGTAATATGCGATTTTTCTGTATATATTATTAGCAGAAATTGTAGAGCTGTATGAAAAGACTAGACACTTAAAAAATCAGACAGACTCGGACAGTTAAAAAATAATTTTAAACTTGATTAAAAAAGAAAAACAAAAAATGCTGCGTAATTTTATTCCTCGAAAATAAACGAGTGTGCAATTAAAAACAATATTGTCTCAGAGAAAACTATGACCCAAACAGTAATAGTAAAATAAGGAGTTATATTTTTTTTATTCAAGAATTATTATCATTCATGCATTATTTAATATTAATCAATTATATACACTATTATAATCCTTTAATGTTCAAATCTCATCGATGGCATTTGGTGGTGGAATTGAAACTATACACAAACTAGTAGTGTCGGTGCTGTCATAGAGTTTGAGTAGAGGCAAACTTTTAATAGTGTTTATGTCCCCAGAGATCCTGAAGCGTGCGGTCGAACTACATGAACTGTGCAGCGGTTATCTTGAAAGCTATTACACAAATACTATCTGAAGACGCCTTAAGGAAATCTGGACAGAGCTTTTTCTCAAAACTTCTTAAATAACTTTTACTTAATATTAACGAAATAAATTATATATTTTATTGGAGAATTATTTAAACTGCATTTATTATAGTCATTAAACCAATGTACAAGCAAAACCCAAGCAATTTGTTAGACTTTACAAAATTAACATAATTTTATTTATTACCAGAGAACAATAAATAGTATATTTATTTTTTATTTCTTTTCCCCCTAATCTGTAGTCAATCGTTCAGTTTGTGTTTCTGTTATTGAAGCGGGAAAAATTGAATTTGTCCCTATTCCACGGAATGTGTGGAGTGTGCAAAGTGGCTGAGAATCCAACACAAAAAAAATATTCAATTTTCAATTTCAGATTTAAACTGTCATTGTTGCAGGTACGGTATCAGCACAGGCAACAGGTTGTGGCTGGTAGAGAGGAGGGAAAACACTTGAGTCTAACAAAAATTTGCACTTTAAAGCTTAATATTTCACAAAATAATGACTTGAAAAAAGGTTTTCGCAAACTTAAATGGTTTTAAAGACCTATACAGGTAGATCTTTTAGCGATATCCCATATCCTGTTACTCGCGAAAAAAACCCTACTTTAAAAGAGCTAACCTTAAAAAATTAAGTACTAGATTTTTTTCCATAATTTCGTCGGTGTTGGTAATATGCATGTTCTTTCAAATTACAGTTTTCTAATAAGGGTCTCTGGACTAGGCTACGGAGGACAAACAGACGGAAGAACATGACACAAATATAAAGGTTTTTGCGTGGACTACGGAACCCTAAAATTGAAATATTATTTTTTTTTTCATTATAATTTCTTTCGTTTCTTCACAGATAAGAAAGTAAAGGATACGACAAAAAAATATGTTTATCTCACGTGTGATTTGATAATATAATATAACGAAATACAGCACATCATCGCATGGTATTTTTTAATGCGACAGGGATATGAAGTGCGAGATATGACATATAAAAAAAATCCTGAAAGGGATCTCATAATTTTAAAGACCAATGCAAAAACGAATATATTATAATAAAAAACGTTAAAACCATGGAAGACTGGTATTATATCAATAAGATCTGGATAGCATTATTATCCAAAAGTAAGTAACATATATTTACAATGTGCATATACGAGTATATACTGTAACAGATACTAACATACAACATAACATACTATAAATGTTAGAATCTCAAGATTGCATTGCAATGATTGAAGTTTATCTTACACTTACTCTATTAAAAGCGGCTCACCTATCTAATGTGCATTCTTCATTTCTCTTCATCTTACTTTTATTTAGCATAAATAGGTACTATTCACTTTTTTCTCACCCATTTTTTTCAGTGATCATGTTTTTGCCACTTTAAGTAACACATTACTGATATGTCTATTTTACGAAAATTTACATTTTAAAAGAAGTAAAGCTTCTATTCAAGAAGAGTTCATTTTATCTCTCATTGCGATGGTCGAAATGTTCAATAGATTTGTTGTTTGTAATTAATTTTATTTGTTGTAATTAATTAATCTGCTGCTTGCGGTGACTGGTTGTGTAGCAGGCCGATTTTTATTTTTTATTGTTATTATCATTATTATTTTTTTGCTATTATTATTATTTTTTTATTTTTTTTATTTTATTGCGACGGTTCTAGTTGTTCCAAAATAGCTTTTAAGATTGACATTCGTGAAACAGTGATCATAATATAAAAAAAAAATATCCGGCTGAGTTTGTTGTGTGGTTCTTCTCAGACCAGGACGCGTTTGGAACGCTCATAGCTTTAACATTAAGTTGGAAAGTGCTTTTACAGAAGGGCTTATTACGATAATTTTTTTATCGAAATAGGCCCTCCTGACACTTCCATTTTGACGTACACAAGTGATCACTGATAATGATTGAAAGTGGAAAAGAAATAAATAAATAAATCCTATAATACCTTTTGAAGTTACTTTTAAAATGTGTTAGATGATCTGAAACACATAATTTTTATGCACAAAGTAAGAAAATGAAAACAAAAACAAAAAACAAACAGTTCATAGTTACTTTAAATACGCATGTATTGTTTTACTTAATATCTATAGTTTATTGTAAAAAGTACTTTTAATAATATAAGCACTCTAAAGAAGCTGAGTTTAAATTTTTATCTCAGCTTCTAAGCTAAGCTAATTAATAACAAGTTCAACGAAATTTTTATTATACATTTTTCCCTTTTTTACCCTTTTATTTCATTTACATTAAATTTTGAAAATCTTCTATCAAAAAGACCTGGAAAATTAAATTACCCGTAGTTACGCGCCTATTTCAATATAGTTATATATTATATATTGAATTATAATATGATTAACGATAAACAAGAAACGTATCATATGAAATGTGTATGTTTGCAATGCAATTATATATAATAAATTGTCGAATATAATAAATTCAGTACAAGATATAGTTTGCTAAAACCTTTAAAACAAGGAAAACCTAATTAAAACTCTTTAAAAGATGTTGTCTTTACACAGTCGTTCTGTGTTTTGTTCAGTTTAAGCAACTTCAACAGCGAAGTTTATTTATTTTCTACTCGAAATATTCAATCAGGTATGCATTACACGTTTCTCCAGTAATACGTTCGACGTTCGAGTTCGCCATAAGTATAAATAAGCAAAATATAAAGAATATATCACAGCATTAATATTGTTTATTATATTTGTTATATCTGCTCTTTTTTGGTTTTATTGTTGTGTCTATTTAATTTAATATACTAAAGGTATCCTTTTATTTAAAATATACATTTCAACAAATTAAAATAACTTTGTAATTCATTACATCAGTAATACAACCAGTTCTGATAAAAGACAGTAAGGGAAGAGAAGGCTTAAATAACTGATGAGTAATTTTACCCATTTTTATAATATAATTAGTAGATGCTTCACGAAGGTTCCTTATTGTTTCTATGTTCATATATATTATGTTCTGGTAAATGCATGGCATTGTAATATATCTATTACATATCTGTAATGATATTATAATTATGAAGATTAAAATAATATTAAGAAATAATAATTATTAATTTTTGGAATTAAAAAATATCTTACTTCATAGAGTTTAATATCGAATTCTGTAGGCCATAACTACCATGATTGTAATAATGTAATATATCTAAAAATTTCTAAAAGTCAGACAACACGTATCAAAGACGACTAATAATCAATCGATAATCAACAATCAATGTGTAATATAGTTGACAACATGGCCATTAATATGAACACCGTAGAAGTGTAAATTAAAATATTTTAATTCAATTTAAAGAGGCTGTTTATTCATAAATTTGTCTATTTTAAAATTTCAACATAATTTAAGCCTACTTCTAATAATGATAAATAGTTTAATAAAAATAATAATGGCTCTCATTAACTTGCGCTATCGTAAGAAATATGTGTTACAGTTTACTTTTGTCCTTCTAAGTTAAATACATCTCAGACCATTTATCATCTTCAACATCGTGACATCGAAAAACAAAGTTATTATTATTATATATTATTTTCTCAAAATCTTGTAAACATTCATTGAATAGTAAAATATTTTAATATATTTATAAATATTAATTTAAAAAATGAAGGTTAGGTTATGTTATGTTATAAAAAATAATATACTTAAATTATATGTTAAATAAAGTGAATTATAAATTTTATGGTTATGGATTGATATGGGTTAAATTATATATATATATATATATATATATATATATATATATATATATATATATATATATATATATATATATATATATATATATATATTATATTTATTACTTAGTTTTATATATATCCATATTTGATAGCTATCTCTTACTCAACCAAGGCCTTCCTGCTAATGCAAATGCTGACGGTATCGCAGAATGTGCTGGATTCCGAACCCCTTTCAAGAGTTACGTAAGTGTCGCCATACAACAGCCAACTTCTGCTCACGGCGTAACTTATGGCAAAGAAAATACGTGCTTCCACAGCATCGTGCCATTTGTTTTGTCGTTCCCCTTTCGAAATGATTATATTTACTGTTTTTATGTACTGAGGTTAAACTTGGTTTTCTCAGTAATAGACACCATACAAAAAGTTTCATTTAAAATAATAAAATCATCAAGGAAAACAAAAAAAACTCACCAGTACACAAAAGCGGTACAATACTGCGATGCGTCCGTAGGAGACGCGTGGTCCGGATATCCGGACTCAGTGTGACAATGGGACAGCATGGCCAGTGTAGGTACTTCAGTGTAGTACTGATTACGGTTGGAATTCAATGATATGGGCGTGACTATGATGGGCGAGTGTAGTGAAAATATTGCAGCTTTTATTGCCTTTACGTGCATTTTTACCTTCATATAACAATATTTATACAGGTTATACATTCCGAATTAAACATAAGAACATCTGGAGTAAAACTGGAAAATAAATTGCAACAGTTTATATCCTTATAAATTTCATATATTTTTTATTTTATGATATTAAAAAAATATCTAGCACTTACTTATTATAAAATAAAAAAAATAAGTTACAACGATTAAATTACACACTTCATTAATAATTCTCATGAATTTAGATTTTCTTATAAGGAATGTTCTTAAACTAAACCGTTAGGAATAACTATTTCAAATATATTTTTGAAATAAGGATCATCAATAAAAATTGTGTTTAAATTACATTTATTTGTGTACGTTCAATCAATCAATCATAATTAACAAAAAGTTCAGATTTTTCCGTGAGAATTATAATATATTGTTTATCACAAGGAAATCAAAATTGAGGTTGTAGGTCTAATGGATGTTAGATCTTAGAACACAATTCCAAAATGTTTTGAATGAGTTATGTTCAAATGTTAATCATGTTAAATAACATTGTGTTTATAAGACTGACAATACATAATCGTATACACAAAATACATTTATTTCATTGTTATTACTGTAATATTTTTTAATATATAATTTTAATACAACGTAATCATTATATTAAGGTTATTAGAATGACTACAAATTATGAAGCAATTAGTTTGAACTTTGGCATTGATTTTATAAGACTGATCATACATCATCGTATGTACAAATCGTCCTTCGTTTCGTTTAACTATGAAAAATCAATCTCGAGGCGACTCAGTCGAATGAATTTACTTTATGTGGCTAGTACCTATTACGCCTCAAATGCAAAATGTACATTAAAATTCCGTCTGCTTTTTTCGACTTGCCACTAAGTGGTTAATACAGAGACGGCTGTTAACTGCAGCACCTGATTTTTGTTTTAGTAGAGACTTTTTTTTGCCTAATTATTTTCCAGCAGGTGACGAATATCCGTCTCGAGTGCCACTACAACGACGTAGCGGCAATCAACATTTAAAAATATAGCTATCGTTTGCAATTAGTGCATTTTACGAACTATTCTCTTATACTAGTGACTCCACATGATTCGGATCGATAGGGTGTAAGCTTGTTTTCATGACATAATAGTGTATTTTTTATTGTTTTTTTAAATTATTCGATTTTATAAAATTTAAAGTAATGAGTAGTCGGATTATGTCTTATTTAATTAACCAATCATAAGCTGTTACTTAATAGTAGTAAACTTAGTCCCTTCAATATAAGTCGATATCTACACTTTATAAAAACCGTTTTCATTGCGCAAAACATTCAATTGCATTAGATTCAGGCCCAAACTCTTGATATATACTCGTTTTTCGAATTTTGATATCGCTGACGAATAGTCTCGGAATATACACCTGGGAAATTAGGATGTAAATTTCACTTCATCGCTCTCGTAAACCTATATTCTGGTATTCTTTGTTTTCAATAGAAATTTAAGGATAAAAAATCGATAGGGACCACGATATGATAATATAATATATTGAATATTACTATGGCCGTTGTCAAAGTAAAAATATGCGATATGATATTTGTAGATATCAACGTCGCTTAGTAACAAATCTCAGATCTGTATGAAAAGATTAGACGCAGTTTATATATATACATAACATTCACATTGCACTTTTTTATATTTTTGAAGTTGAATAAATAGTTAGTGTTCAAAGGAAATAAAAAGAATACTTTGTCGCATCACTAGTCTTGGACATCATGTTGTCAAAAAGAAATAGGTCAGGTTACTCGTATTTAAGACATTCTGGGTATCATACAAGAATTTGACAACCCAAACTCCTCACACAATCAATAAAAAAATACAAAATATGGAACTATTATTTGCAACAAAAATTTAAGTTATTAAATACTGACGATAGTTTTTTTTATAAATGGGTTATCATCCTAGCGTTATTTGATATCAATATTAATTACTTATATACATTATTATAACCCTTTACTCTTCAAGTCTCATCAAGGGTATTTGATGTTCCGATTTAAACTATACACAAACTAGAAGTGTCGGAGCTCTCACAGAGTTAGACAAACTTTTAATAGTGTTTATGTCCCCAGAGATCCTGAGACGAGCCGTTGAAGATCATCAACTGCGCATCAGTTATCTTGGAAGCTATTACACAAAATAAATCTCAGCAGAGGTTAATCTAAAATCTTTGTAAACAATTTTCTGAACCAGATTTAGAATGTCTGAGTAATTATTGCGATCGCAACAATGGAAGGTATAAACTGAAATCAATATACATTGAAATATTTTCAAACCGCTTAGATTCGTTTTTCAGTTGGTTTTGATAGTTTTTATTATGATGACTATATTATTTAAATAAACAATGTTTTGTTTGGTACATGTACAAGCGACCTACTTTATTAAATTCAAAGAAAAAGATAACGTTCTAGAAGCTCAATTATGTGTCTAGAAATAATATATATTATTTTATTTAAAAATCTTGTGAAATAGAATATTTATGACCAAATAATAATAACCTCATCTTAATTACCTAATTTTATATTCCTGAATGCTACGAAATATGAAAAAATTCAAAAAGATCTAAAGAACAAGCCATACAACATGAAATCCTGATTTATATGTTTATCAACTGTTTTCTTCACGTTAAATAATATTTCAAAAAATTATTTATATATTTATTTATTTATTTATTTTGGAAAACATACAGCTTACAATATTTCATTTATAACATTTTTTTTTAAATATACACAAAAAGTTTTCACTACTAATTAATACATAGCGAATGTCAATTAAAAATGTTTGCTAAAAGCATGTTTACAAAATGGATGGAAAAAAAATACAACAAATTAAAAAGAGAGAAAAAAACATTTAAATATTAATACACAAACTATAAAAAACTTTATCGATAATAATCGAAACTAAATTTTACATAAAAACATAAAAAAACTTAATTCTGAACAACTTTTCTTACCAAAGATACCAACCATACATAGTCAATTTAGAACAAAATATATCAATATCATAATAATGTTCGTTGTGTGCATTACAGGGTCTTATCACGAAACGATTACGGACGTATTTGGTTCTGCAAACTGGAATATGAAATACGAATCTAGTGCGAGCACTCAATCTCGGACAATTAAAATAAATACGTGTAAGAAGATAAGGAGAATCTATAATATTGTTAATTAATTTATATAGAAAAATTTGGTCTTTATGTTCACAACGTAGCTCTAATGACATACGAGTAGGACCTGATATAACTTCACTGCCAAAGATATAGTTGATCCTCCGAAGGAATTTGTTCTAAATAGCTTCTATTTGATTCTTATAAACACAGTACATTGGATTCCAAATTGTAGATGCGTATTCCAAAATAGGTCTTACATACGAATTATATAAGATAAAATATGTTTTTACATTCTTAAAATCTCTACACTGTCGAAAAACAAACCCTAACATTCGGTATGCTTTTGCTTTGATTGCGGTAATGTGAGACGAGAAAGAAAGTCCACTGTCTAGAATTACCCCTAAGTCTCTCACCTCAGTCGTTATTTTAAGACTCTTATTGTTTAATCTATAATTAAATTTTATTTTATTGACTTTACGAGAAAATGTTATAGAAAAACATTTGTCAATATTTAATTTTAAACCATTATTCAAACAGTAACAATGAAGCCTATTTAGATCGTTTTGAAATAATTTGCAATCCTCGAAAGATTTTATTAAAGAAAAATTTTTGGTGTCGTCTGCATAAAGAATTATTTTCGAATTTTTAAAACAATCTGTTATAGAATTAACAAAAATATTAAAGAGCAATGGACCGAGGTGGGATCCCTGGGGGACTCCAGAAGTTATGGGTATAAAGCTCGACGTATAACCTTTAACTGCCACTGCCTGTGATCTATCACGTAAATAAGATTTCATCCACCTCAGAAGTTCGCCGTGTATACCAATGTTTTCTAGTTTCTTTACAAGTAAACCATGATTAATTTTATCAAAAGCCTTTGAAAAATCAGTATACACGGCGTCCACCTGTTGACCTCCATCCATAGCGTTCAAAACAAAATCTAAAAATTCACATAAGTTCGACTCTGTGGAACGGCCGCTTACAAAACCATGCTGATTGCCAGTGATAAATGGTCTAATTACAGGGAATAATGAATCATAAACAATTTTTTCAAAAAGTTTCGGTATGACTGAAAGTTTCGAAATACCACGATAGTTGATTATGTTGTGTTTATCGCCACTTTTAAAAATAGGGACAATAATAGATTTCTTCCACATTATAGGCACCGTACCAGTCTTCAGAGAGAGATTAAATAAAACAGAAAGTGGTTTAGCCAATTGCTACACTGCTTTAAAAAGATAGGATGAATCCCGTCTGGCCCCGCTCCCTTATCCGTTTTAATTGATTTGAGATACCTCTCAACAATTATTTCATTTATAATTATTCTATCAATGACACAATCATTATTGTCTTTACTATTTTCAGTGAGTACATTATTATTAAGACTTGGTTCAAATACCGAAAAAAAGAATGAGTTAAAAAGGTCGGCAATATTCTGACCGTGCGTAACATGAGTGTTACCTAAGTAAAGTTCATCGGGTATTTCATTAAAATTTCGAATAGATTTATTATATGTCCAAAAATGTTTAGAATTTAATGATATATTTTTCTCACTTCGATCAATAAAAGATTTATAGCATGTTTTTTCAAGTTCTTTTGCTTGACTTCGTAAAACCGAATACTCAAAATAATCCTTAATTCTACCATAACATTTTCCATTTTTTATGCTTTTTTTGTTTATAATTTTTATTAATTTTTTGTTGAACCAAGTTGGATATCTATCATTTCTAGAAATAAACCCAGTTATATTAAGCTCAATTATTTCATTAGTAATATCATAAAAAGTACTCACTGCTGATTCAACGTCCTCTAAAGCTAAACGCTCTTCCCAGTCGATTCTGGCCATCATATCATTAATTCTGGTATAATCTGCAGCTCCAAAACAACGTATCAAACGCGTTGCTGGCCGTAGGCACCGTAGATCAAGTTGGGTAGTAACATCGATGCATAAAGAAAGGTGATGAGCGTCCTCTGGTAATGATAAAGGACTAACACGATATACCGAACATGAAATGTCAGACGTTATTAAATCAAGTTGTCTATTATTGATATTTTTCACAGAATTAAATTGAGCAAAACCATTAAAACACATAAAATCATACAGCTGTGAAGTTAAACAATCTTCATGGGTATTTACTAATAGCAACGAGTTATTTATTTATTTATTATATAAAAAAGCAGAGTATAAATTTAAAGACTAAATAAACCTTTTTGAAACTTTTAAACAAAAATAGCAGAACGAATGCAAATGGCATCTGCAATAAATAAAAGTAATGAAGTTAATTAGCGAGATAGTTCATTGGCTACTAATTGCAAATGTTTTGTGACCGAATTATTTTCCAGAGCATAAAGATCAAAGAAACGCGATTCCTCAACACTGAAATAGTCTTTTGTAACGTATTTTATATCAATTTAATATTAATAAAATATTACTACTATCGAATATTTGTTGTTACAAGAGCAGACACTATATTTAGTTTATATATATAAATCTGGATGAGATGAGAGTGCTGACTAAGGATACTAGCCGTGCTGTTCCATAACTTTATACAAGTGTATTTCAACGCGGCTTACCTTTGTATGTACCGAGAAGAAAATTGCTACTCATCGACTATAACAAATTTGATACTACGTTAATGTAATAAGTGAATACTGTTAAATTATATTTTAATATAAAACATTAACTTAAATATTTTACAAAACAAATAGTTTTCCTTTAATTATAATTAAACTTTAAAGAAAATAAAAAGGTTCTGACGCCTGGATCATAGGAGTATTGTGCGCTATCATCCTAAACTTCACTACCACTAGAGTTGAAAGACCTTGACTTGTGATACAGATTTTCTAGTGAACGGTAAAAGGGTGTTTTATTGTCTATATTTTTGGGTAGACGTCGAAGAATTCGGTCTACCCATTCATTTGTACCCAACTTTCGAATTTTGGAAAAATTTCTTCACAGAAGGTCTTCTTATGACCCCCTGAGTCCGAAATGACCATTGGTCAAAAAGTTTATATATACATATATGCGTGCGTGCGTCCAGATTCGACTTTTGTCAGCACGATAGCGGCCGCAGTTTCGCTCGGATCTCTTTCAAACTTTGCACAAAAATCAACCATCCAAAAATGAAGGTCAAGTTCGTTAACCAGAGAAATCCGGCCACAGGGGCCGCTAGGACCTCACTTTTTCTGATTTCAGTTTTACGACCATAACTTTTTCCCTATTCAAAGTAGATCAATCGCTTTCATATTATATGATGTCTTTGATGAATACCTATAACTAATGTAGATAAACCGAAAACCTAACTTCATTAATTTAGGGCTGGGGGTAAAAAAACCGAAAATTTTTGGAAAAAAATTCATAACTTTTTTCTGGTAAACATTCTTGCATCACAAGTATTTTTAATAGAAAGGTTATTTTTTACTCTAAATTTTGGTACCTAAAGTTTTTCCGTAAAAGGTAACGTTTCCGAGAAAAAAAATAAAAACCACTTTTAGATTAAAAATTTAAGATAGGTAAAACCACGGCAACTTTTTTCTGGTAAACATTCCCTCCTCGCAAATATTTTTAATAGAAAGGTTATTTTTTACTCTAAATTTAAGTACCAAAAGTATTTCCAAAAAAGATACCTTTTCCGAGAAAAAAAATAAAAACCGCTTTTTGCTTGAAAATTTTTGATGTAAACAACGGCATCATGTGTTATTCTTAGGTAGTGAATTATATTTTAAACGAGTTACACACGAAGTCTACCCACGCGTGTCCCCCTGCGGGCACGGATTTTTATATATATAATAATATAACTTAACCATAAAAAAGAATATAATTCGTATTTGCAAAAGAAAATCTTTTTTATGGTTAAGTTATATTATTATATATATTATTAAAGTATTCATCTTATATTAGAACGCATATGGTTGCAAATGTAGAAATTCAGCCCAGTTAGGTAAGTTTATGGTTTAAATTACATAGAAAGCTTTACAGATATCAACAGTCATTTAAGATCATCGAATAATAAATAGCTCGTCACAGAAGTGATATTTTTCTTGTTATTTGATGTAAAACAAACAACCCGTCTCCCTAATTAAAAAAAAAACAAATATTTTTTAGTTAAAACAATAAATTAATTTAATTAAAAGAAAACATTTACTAGTATTGGAAATATTGTAGACGCGGTAAGCAAGGTTGATATTAAATTTAATTTTAAATTTCTTATTTCGACTTAACGAAAATGGTTCTCTCTGATGGTCGTTTCATATTTTTATTATTTTTTGTGTGTTATTATTATTGGTTTTCTTTAAAGAATCGTAGCTTCTAGAGACTTTATGAAAATAAATTAATTCAAATAAGAAAAATTGTTTTTTATTTCACACTGGAAATCATTTCATATTTTAATTATATTTAAAACAATTAACTATAATAGCGCGATTTATTTATGGAAATAAATAAATCGCAAATATATATTAACATGAAACAGGGAAATTTAATCTGATTTGAATTTTAATAATAAAATATATTATTTGCGATGTGTTTTTAATAAACAGTTTTCTTTAATATATTATACAACATAAACCGGGAAATCAGATAGGCCAGTGTGAAGGTTCTTGTGGCCTTCACATAAATAATACCATATTTTCTTAAAAATAGAATTTTCAATTTTCGAGACTGTTCACGATCAGGAAAAGATCAGAAAGAAACCTACCATGTCAGACAAAAAATGATCCGTCTATTTTAAAATTTCATGATTGATATTATGTCAATTAAATCTAAATAGCGTTTTTGTTCAAATTATATATATATTCAGAGTGCTACTTTAATTACTATGGTTTATATTATTATTACTATAATATAATTGAAGTTTATCGTATTTGTAATACTATTAAGAGCGGCTAACCCATCTAATGCGTTTTCTGGAAGTTTCTTGGAGCTATGATAAGCAATATGGCTGACATAACCTTGTTAAACGTACGCTACGCCTACCACCGCTTCAAACGAATCACTAATGATTGCATACGTAATACAATTAACATTGCCATGCAGCCGTGATTATAATATCATTTCATTGCGGAATCTAATATGAAAACTACATTTGTATTCCACATACGAGTATTTCGTGTTTAACAAATGACATAGTTTTTTTTAAAGTTTTATATATATAATATATAGCGGTTAGTAAATAGATATAACAAAGAAATAACTTTGACGTTAATTCATGTTATTTATCTTGTAAATAGAACAATTTAACTGTTAGAACCACGGCGCTTCTCTTCTCTCTATCAATATTTCTTCTCAGTGGTAGTGTCGTTGCGTATACACATCATCTCTGTGTTACTTAAAGTTTATAAATATTATATTATTTGTATTGTCTGTTGATTAATCGTATTATATCTGCGTTATTTGTTTAAAATGAAGTTTTCATATAATATATATTACATGATCTGCTTGTGAAAATGATTTTTCTGGAAGTTATATAATAATTTGAATGTAGTTAAAGTTTTTATGTTAGTAGTAGATAAATTCTGGATTTGGATAATAGGACCTCGATTTTTTTGAATTTCAAACATAATATGCCTTGATTTTTTAATATTTGAACTCGAGGATTAATCAAATTTATTTTTCCCTTAAATTAGCACATTTTTTTGTTTATAAAACTACAGTTAATTTTGCTATGAATCCAAGGATATACAACCATATTAGAAATCGTATTAAAATTTATAACTAACTAACAAAAAGACTACAAATAATAATACTAATAGTATCTTAAACTTGCGGATTCGGAGATAAAGCTAAAAGTTTGAACATCATATTTTATTTATTTGCCGAAAAAGTGGAAAAAATTACAATAAGAACAATATGAAATTTAACTATGTTAATGATTGTTCCGAACTATTATCATATATATTTATTATAGATTGGATATGTACCGAGTATATGTTTAACTATAAATTGACTTTTACCTTCTTCAGTTCTAATTGATACAAAATTTTACTATCACATATCAAGTATCAAATATAAAATTTTACACTATTAATTCCAAAGCGCGATTGAAATCAGCAGTAGTTACAGAATTCAAATTGATTCGGAATGGTCGGTGACGGAATAGCGGTGATCGGCATCAAAGGGTTAACTGTGCTTGCTGGTAGACGAGGCAATTTGCAGAGCTCTCTGAGGTGCTCAAATTGAATTTATGTAACCTCGCCTTCACACCAACCACATACAGATAAATCGTTTTATTATACCATATTTAAATTAGTTCTCAAAATTTTAAGAAAACTGTAATTATTGTGTAAATATCAAATATGGAAAATAACATGATAACCCAAATAATATAAAGTTATGAAATTATCTGAAAGGGACAAAAGACTCAAGTCTATCGTTTATGACATATTCTTTAAATTACTATTTAATATATTTTTTAAATAATATTTAACAATAATCGTCTGTATGTCAGGGGAACAAATATTGTTCGGCGCATGTAAGCAACCGTGCCAAGCCGGTAAAAGGTACCATCATAGCCATTGAGCTCTACGATACATGACTTAAAGCTTTAGTTGAAAATATGTCCAATTTTCGATAGTATTTATTACCCTTTTGTGTCATACATTTATTGACAATTTTTTTTTGAGCAGCTCTGGATATTATAAAAGGATAACTAAATATACTTTGAATCAAACAAAGATATGATCAAATAAAGATATAGCTAAAATTTATTTGCATTACTGTTAAAAAGCACAAAGAATAAAAAATGCTCAATATAATATAATATAGTATTTGGTCACAGCAGGTTATATACACAGAAAAACTAGAGAATATTCAAAAGTTTAATTAAGTTAAATTAAGTTCTTAAGCTTTTTAGATCTAAGATCTTTTCCTTCGTATTCTATCGCATGCAATTATTAGAAGATTGATCCTCTTTCTGTTTGTCACCGTCAATGCGATGTATTGTTGTTGCATGCTATATTGTCCGGAGATACCGATTGCACTGAGTTATTATCTGCATAGAGTTTTGGAGTACCTAACCACCGTACAAGGCACACCGAATTATTCGATATACCATGCGTCAATACAGGTTATGCCCAAAATTCGCTTGTCCATTGTATGACCTCTATGTACAATAAATTTTATTCATATCAGCCTTAAGAAAAAACATAAAACAAACTAAATATTAAATTAGATTATATCAGATACACATACATTCACATCAACACAAACAAACACCTATCAACACTTCCACACATACACACTTTCACTCACTCCCTTAGGTAGCTCTTATCCCCGAAACTTTGTAATTTTTTCCCTTAGCTTTTCCAATTTAATTTCCCCTCAAGTTTTCCAATTGCTTAAATTAAACACTGTTTTTATTTTTCTTTTCATAGTATTCTAACTAGTAGTCCTTTTTTGGTCCCATTTTATGCAAATATTATTTATTGTGTTACGCAAGCATAGCCAAGGGCAATTGTTATAGTAAGAACCAACTTGGTTTCACACGGTTAAATGCTGACACCACGCTTCGAGTATCCTGAAGACGACACCATACGGCTTGCGTTCTCACCATCGATGGGAATCGAGGATAAAATATATTCATTCTTGGGTCAATCGCTGACCTGGAATCACCTTTTTTTAGTATTAATTAATTATAAGTTTTAATTGTAACTCTTTAATATAATTTTATAAAATAATTGTTTTTCTTTGCATCCTTCGCTGCCACCAAACTTAATTGGCGCAGTCGGTAGGATATTCGAGATATATTCGGTACGCGTCGCGTCAAGATTTCCCCTAATATCGGTGCGAGATCCCGCGTGACTAACCGATTTCGAGTATCCGAATCTACATACATCGTGGAGGCCAGCGGAGGTGAATCCGAAAATCGATTCGGCAAAGAAAATCATGTTCATGTAAGTACTCTGAATCTTTCAGGTCCTTACCTTTCCTAATTTTTAACCTTAATCCTTAACCTAATCTAAGTATTTTTTTTATTTCAAGTAAATTACTATTAAAAGTATTTTTTGAAGTTACTTAGAACTTTAAAACATACATCGATATATTCTGAGTGAATTACTTTTTTATTTGTCTATTTATAGTGTTTTAAATTAGTTTTAGATTTTCTATTCAAAAGAATCGAGTAGCTGTAGTTTGTAGAAGTAGACCTAGCAGCAGCAGCAGCAGCATTAGTAAAAAAAATATAAGTCAAAATCTAAAAAAAAACCAGGAATTATTTCAATTTGTTGATTTAAGACTAACTATTCTCATAACTAGCGATAACGTTGATAGGTTATCATAAGAGATATCTAAGCTACAGAATTTTTTAGCTTTTGTAAACAACATTTACAGCTGACTATGAAGTTTTTAATTTAAACTCTGATAGAACTATAATTAATAAGTAACGTAGTATATATGGTAGTAATAAAGTATTAAATATACGAGCGAGAGAATATTAAGATATGATACCGTTAAAGAAATAATCATAGTATATCAATTCCTAATTTTTCTATTCCACACATGATTTATATAAGATATCCATAGTAACTAACGAAAATCATGAGATTCCTGTCCCTCACTTCCAATACCCTGCAATCCATCTGAAAGATTTCAAGTACACAGAGGCAGAATGCCCGAAGGTCACTAAAGGGTATCTATGTGAAGAGATACACAACATACATAGTCCTACATCGCCGGATTGTGTAACAGCCCTCGTTACGACGCAGCAAAAACTCCCCGAATGTAAACCAGTCACCGTATCCCTACTTACTCGAGAAACTCGACGATCGCCACTACACCATCAGCTTTCCAACTCTTACTAAAGTATCCTGCGATCAAGATATCTACAAGATGTTGCAAGGAAGTTATCTCGCTATAATTCCATATGATTGTTTCATTCAAACAACAGAATTCATCATCTCGAACTTCAACGATCGACTAAAAGGTCAAGCCTTGAAGATAATAGATGTCCCTATTGAAAATACACTCAGTTCAGCAGTACATCTGATATTCAAATTTAACTCCATTAATTTGACTAATCTTCACGCTACCAATAGAGAGGTTATTCTACAGTCACCAGTAAACTTAAGCAAGAACAACGATATAAGCGTCTACCATACAACAATACCTTTATATGCGTTACTATTCGGTGCATGTGTACTAATTAGCGGCCTTGCATACCGGAAATACCGACTTAAACATACGAAACACACCATCCAAAAAACTCAAAGGGATGAATCAGAACTTCCAGCGCAATTTACAACGAAGGTCTTCAATAGTCGCTGTTCTACGGGGGGAGGTGTTACGCAAGCATAGCCAAGGGCGATTGTTATAGTAAGAACCAACTTGGTTTCACACGGTTAAATGCTGACACCACGCTTCGAGTATCCTGAAGACGACACCATACGGCTTGCGTTCTCACCATCGATGGGAATCGAGGATAAAATATATTCATTCTTGGGTCAATCGCTGACCTGGAATCACCTTTTTTTAGTATTAATTAATTATAAGTTTTAATTGTAACTCTTTAATATAATTTTATAAAATAATTGTTTTTCTTTGCATCCTTCGCTGCCACCAAACTTAATTATTGTACCTTTAAAATTAGATATTTACTATTAGATTACCCATTAAAATAAATAAATAAATAACGTTCATCACTAGTAAAAAAAAAGAAAAAGAAAACATTAAAATACTACACGGTCATAATAGCGTCAGTTTGAAATTTCACACAAATTCTAGAAGAAAGTACATGAAGTAATATTCTTTCGTGTTCTACCGTTATTTTGCTGTGACAAAGGTGGAACCCAGGCAACAGGCCGTCTGGAACGGATGCAATTACATCAGTTACTGTGCTGGACAAATGCAGGCGGCTATTGTCAAAAGTCGGAAAGGCGAACCATTTAAGGAGTACCTATCGGTAAAATTCAATTTTATTAACATCTACTTTATGATATCTGCAATTGTAATAACTCTTATTATATGTTGAATACTTATATTCAATTCGTCACGAGAAACAAACCTAATACTTAAATTTGGATTTAACTAAATTCTTAAAGTTTTGATCGATTGGTGTCGCCCCCATCCCAATTACACCGGCGTCCACATCAACGCCTCTCTTTGAAAGGGCTAATCAATTTACTTCGTGATGCAGTCCAATTTAAAAACTCGCTTTGACTCTGACCCATTTACCTTATCTCTTGGGAAGTTCCAATATTATTAAAACTTTTCCTTTTTCTGCTACTTTTGTTCTCATTATTATATACACACTATTACAAAAAAGTTGTAAATTATTGTATACATCTTAATAGTTAAAAAAACTATTAACCTCTTAGGATCACTTTTTCGTTCGTATGTCTGCCCATTCGTTTGTTTGTCTGTCATGATCCCAAATTTTTTGAACGGTGGAAATATCGAGTTGAAATTAAAACCACATACTAAGCCTTTAGAAGCTGTGAATGAATAAAACTTCTAAGTTTACGTAAAATAAGATACGCGTGTTTCAACCCTTTCAAGGGAATCCAAGTTGATTGTGTACTTTTCGTTGATATAAAACTAATGAAGTTGATAATTCAGAATGAACATGAATAACAGCAAAGTCATCTTAATGATGGATAAAAATTGTAAATCCTTTTTTTACGGTAGATCTTTAAGCGTATATGGTACCAGGATTATATTTTTTTCTCGAGTAATCCATAAAGTGGGATATCGATACTATTATCGATAGATCTTTATCTAATATAATAGATTTTTCAAATATATGATGGGTTTGCGAAAACTTTTCTCGAGCAAAAACCTTATTTATTAAGCTTTAAATTGTAACTTTGTTGTCAGAGTCAAGTATCACTTCCTGCCAGACAAATTGTAAATTTTTGAAGTGTAAAATGGAATGGTATATCTTAAAAAATACAAAACGTTAACGATCCATCTCTCTATACATCATGCATCCCAAGCGGGAAGCCAGACACGTACTTGGCACCTTTTTTGAATTATTATTTACTTTTTGTAAAGAAATAAAAATTATGTCAAAGAGTTTTAAAGTATCCACCTATGTTTATAGAAGCTATTTCCCATATTTTAATTAAATCATTTTTATAAATTCTATACTTTATTTATTTTATTTATTTATATATTTTCCACTTTAAATCCATACCAGTGATCACTTGTGTATGTCAAATGGAAGTGACAGGAGGGTCTATTTTGATATAATATGTATTAAAATAAGCCCTTCTGTAAAAAGTCAATAATTCATTATAGAATAATAAAATAATGGTAACAACGTTTAAGGTGCTAAGGCCTAGCTGTAGTTATTTGACTGCAGCTCGTATTGGGCTGGCTCGACCGGGAAAGGAACACCCTCTCACAGAAGACTGACGTGTAGTAATCAAATTCATTTGGTTATGTTTCGTCGGTGAGTGAGAGAATCCGAACGTTCGGCTAGCACAAGACCTGCGACTCGACGCGATTGGCACTACAAGTTAGCGGACTGGGATGGAATGCGGTCCTTTTTTGCATCCTACCCGGGGGGGCCGATTTGTTTCCCTTCCAATGATCCTAGTAACTGCGCTGCGGCTGTAGCTGATGTGATACTTCAGGGCATGGAACTATTTGTACCAAGCTCTGTGGTACCACTTGGTGGCAGATCGCGGCCTTGGTTTGCTGCGTCTGTCAGGGCTGCAGCGGCTGACAAACGATAGGCTTATCAAGCTGGGGCTAATGCGTTAGCCACTAAGGATCCGAACTCTAGAGTTCTGAAGAGAAAATATAATTGTGCGTCCAGATCCTTCAAACGGAAAATTGCTAGAGAAAAGTTCAAGCATGTCGTCAAAATTGGGAATCAGCTGGCAAAGTACCCGCCTGGCACGCGCAAATTCTAGGCGCTTTCCAAGGCCACTCTGGGCAACTTTAGTTGCCAGCCGTCCCTACCGCCGTTGCACGTGGAGAATGACTCTCTAGCCCACACGGCAAAAGAGAAAGCCGATCTCTTGGGCATTCTTTTCGCCTCCAACTCGACTTTGGACGACCAAGGGAAGACACCGCCTGTTATCCCGCGGTGTCAGAGCTCAATGCCGGAAAAGATTTTTCGGCAAAAAACTATCAGGCAGTTCTATTTTCCTTGGACGTTCATAAGTCGAGTGGGCCGGATGGCATTTCTCCATTGGTGCTACGAATGTGCGCCCCTGAGTTGACTTGGCATTGCGTAGAGACGCATCTATCTATTGCATCTCTGTGCGTCTTCTACCGCATTCACCACGGGGAGTGTTTCGAAGAGCTATTCGATCTGATGCCTACCGCTGAATTTCATCACCGCACAACGCGCCATCGCCTCCAATACCATTCGTACCACCTCGATGCGTAGCGATCCTCTACTGTGCGGTTCTCAAGTACATTTTTTCCACGTACCACTCGAATGTGGAACGAGCTCCCTTCGGCGGTATTTCCAGATTACTCCCACCTACTAGACCGGCAACGCTCCTGCAAATCCTCGGATGTTGCTACAGTTCATGGGCCGCGGTGATTACAAATCATCTGTGACCCGCCCGCTCGATTGCCCTCCTCGTCCATAAAAAAAGACAAACAACAAAACTATAAATAATTAAAAATGATACATGATTTACAATATGGTATCAAAGATGAGTATTCTTTCTTTGTCGAGAGAAGAAACAAAAGAAAAAAGGTTAAAGGAAAGTATCAAAATTGTTTATTGCATCCATAACTTTTGCGACATGTTCCTTTTAATTAAATTTAATTATTGTTTTACTTAAAACCTGTTCTTAAATTTGTCTTTATAGATTGGTTGGTGGTTCTTTATTTTGCATCACACAAAATTAGTAAAATCTTTTATGTGACGAAGTTTTTAGATAATCTAAATATCACTTTTTTGTATTTCCATTTCATTAAAAACTTGTCTCACTTATCGATCCTGAATTTGCATGTGCTGTCATCCGCATAACAATGTATGTTGGAAATATCCAAAATATCATTGATGTGCAGGAGGAACAGAGTTGGGGATAGCACGCAGCCTCGGGGTACACCAGCGTTCACGGGCTTGGGGTCCGAGCATAAACCGTCGAGAACGACCTGTATGCTCTGCCCAGTGAGAAAACTGGTGATCCACTTGCATAAACTCTCGGTAAGCCCATAGGAAGGTAGCTTCGAAAGAAGCCCCTTGTGCCATACACGATCAAAGACTTTTGCCATATCCAGACTAACTGCCAGACCCTCTCCCTTGCTTTCAGTAACCGCTGCCCAACGGTGCGTAAGATATAACAGAAGATCACCAGCTGATCGACCATGGCGAAAGCCATACTGCCGGTCATTGATCACCTGGTGATCCTCGAGGTACGTTAGGAGCTGTCGGTTGATAATAATCTCCATTATTTTGGAGATAAGGGAGGTAATGGCGAGAGGTCTGTAGTTAACTGGGTCCGAGCTATCACCTTTTTTAGGGATCGGATGGACAAGGGCACACTTCCAAGAGACCGGGACTACGCCTTTAAGGTAGGAGTACCGAAATAGACGCGTTAGCACTGGAGTCAACTCAGGGGCACACGTTCGTAGCACCAATGGAGAAATGCCATCCGGCCCACTCGACTTATGAACGTCCAAGGAAAATAGAGGCTGCCTGATAGTTTTTTGCCGAAAAACTATTTTCAGCATTGAAATTTCACTTCGCCGCCGTCGTAAACCTATATTCTGAAATTCTTTGTTTTTATCGGAAATTTAAGGATAGCAAATCGCTAGCGACCGCGATATATGCCGCTAAAACTAAAAAGCAACTGCCAAAGTGATAACATGCGATATTTCAATATATTTACCTACCATACCGCCGCCGTTCGAAAACAAATCCCAGAGCTGTAGGAAAAGACTAGACGTAACTTATTAATAATAATAATTATTAATACTAATATAATATGTTGGAAACATTCACATTGTACTTTTTTTGGATCTTTTAAGTTGATTAAGTAATTAGTAACGAAGAAGAAAAAAACACCTTGTCGCTTTAATGCTCTAGTACTTCATGTTAACAATAAAAAGTATATCAGGTCATCTAAGACATTCGGGGTTTGATAAAAGAATTTAGTGACTTACTCTCAGACAATCAAAATATACTTTAAAAGCTTAACATAAAAACAAAAAAGGCAAACAATTTATTTGTTTCAAATAAGCAAGTGTGCAATTTAAAATCTAATTTATATAAAAGAAAACTATGAACAATACAGTACAGTACATTAAACGATTATTATCATCGTAGCATTGCTTGACACCAATGTTAATCAATTACATACATGTATTTAATGTTCAAGTCTCAACTTGAACATTAAATTTGGTGTTGATATTGAAACTATGAATAAACTAGTAGCGTAGGTACTCTCACAGAGTTAGCCTAACTTTCAATAGTCTTTATGTCCCGAGAGAGCCTGAAACGTGACGTCGAAGTACATCAAATGCACACCGGTTATCCTGGAAGTTATTACACAAACTTGTATTGATAATATTTTCACAGACTTTATACCGAAGAATAAGAAAATAATTGATAGATTAAATTCTGATCACTGTGGGCAATTAATATCTTTTAATTACAAATTCAGCAAAGAAAAACAAAAAATTGTGTTTGTTCCTATAACTGTAAGGCGCATGGATAAGTTTAAAAATAATATTTTGGCCAAATGTTCATATCTGGAATATAATAAAAATCCTTCACAACTGTTTGATAAATTTTTCAAAATTATTAATAATGAATTCAAATCGACATTCTCCTCTAAAACTTGCACTTTGAGAAATCACCTTTCACCTTTTAATGAGTGGGCGACCTCAGGAATTCATAAGAGTAGACAAAAACTGTTTGAACTCTACAATGAGAGGGAGCTCAATCGCAGTGACTCGTTTGCTCAACATATTAGAAATTATTCTAAATTATTTAATAAAGTTTGTTCACAAGCCAGGTCATTACATATTAGAAACTTAATTAGTAATTCTTTAAATAAAATTAAAATGACCTGGAATATTATAAAGTGCGAAGCTGGTAAAAGCAAAGCTCGCAACTCCAAATTTTCTCTTCAAATGGATAATCAAGTAATAAAATCAGATAAGGAAGTTGCCTCTGCTTTTGAAAATTATTTTTAAAAAATTCCAGCTTCTACCACTTCTTCTTTAATTTCTTCTCCTGTAGTCGCCGAGTCATTACTACAAAAAAATGTAAAAAATGTAACATTCCTTTTAAATTTAAGAAAATTGAATCCAATGATATAATTAAATGTTTTAGGACCTTAAATATTAAGAATACTCCTGACTTATGGGGAATATCTGTTAAGGTGATTGGCTCAATAGTGGACCTCGTTGCGCCTTACTTAGCGACCATTTTTAATGACTGTATTTCTTGTGGAGTATTTCCTGACCTAATGAAACACAGCAAAGTAATACCACTCTTAAAATCAGGCAATAATTCAGATCCGTCTAATTACAGACCAATATCAGTATTGCCTTCGTTTAGTAAAATATTTGAAAAAAATCATGCTTAATCAGCTGATAGACCATTTTAATAAATATAAATTGCTTCACCATAAACAGTTCGGTTTTACTAGAGGTCGCTCTACTACGGACGCCGGCGTCTTTCTTATAAAACATATATATGAGGCCTGGGATCAGTCACAGGATGTTCTTGGAGTATTCTGTGATTTATCTGAGGCTTTCGATTGTGTTCAGCATGAAACATTGGTCAGGAAATTGTACCACTATGGCATTAAGAATATTGATCTCAAACTCTTGATTTCTTACTTGTCTAATAGAATTCAGAGGGTAGAGGTGAATGGAAAAAGATCGGCTGGGGCTCCGATTGATATGGGGGTCCCTCAAGGTTCAATTTTAGGTCCATTTCTCTTCCTGGTTTATATAAATGACCTGCCTACTTTTGTAGACAAACATAATGAGATAGTATTGTTTGCTGATGACACTTCTTTAATATTTAAAGTAAAACGGCATCAGGTAATGTATGACGATGTAAACAAGGCTCTCTCTCGAATAGTGCATTGGTTTAGTGTTAACAACCTGTTGCTTAATAATAAGAAGACTAAACTTCTTAGATTTTCAACTTCTAATATTAAACAGGTGCAAACTAATGTACTTTTAAATGAGGAAGCGATGGAAGTGGTGGAATCCACAGTTTTTCTAGGAATCACTGTTGATGCTAAGCTACAATGGGGCCCTCATATAGCTGGATTGGCTAGTAAACTTAGCTCTGCAGCGTACGCTGTTAAAAAAATTAGATCCCTAACTAACGAGACTACTGCTAAGTTAGTGTATTATAGTTATTTTCATAGCATAATGCCTTATGGTATCCTACTGTGGGGTAGTGCTACTGATATAAATACCATTTTCGTTATACAAAAAAGAGCTGTCCGTGCAATTTACAATCTGGGCCCTAGAGATTCTTTAAGAAATAAGTTTAAGCAAATTAATGTACTTACGGTCGCCAGTCAGTATATTTTTGAAAATCTTAAATATGTACATAAAAATACTGACAATTTTATTAAGCATAGTGATATACACACTATAAATACCAGGAACAAACACAAGCTCGCGCTACCTGTTACTCGACTTAAAAAAGTGAGTAAATCTTTCATGGGGCAATGTATACAGTTTTACAACAAAGTCCCAGCAAACGTTCAAGTATTACCATTTAACAAATTTAAGAGAATAGCTAAGGAACGTTTGTGTGCAAAAGGATATTACAATGTATCTGAATACTTAGAGGATAATGCACCGTGGGTATGAAGCGATCGCTGCCAGGCTGCTTCAAGATTATTTATTTAATATTGTGTAATGTATTTATGTTATTTGGAATTTAAGGAAAAAGAAAAAAAAAAAAAAAAAAAACGACAAACCCGCTGAGTTTCTGTCGCCAGCTCTTCTCAGGTCTGTGGAAATAATTTTCCGAGCTGGTGGTAGCTTTGACAATGAAAAAATGTTTTGTATGAAACTTATTTTCAATAAAGATTTTTGATTTGATTTTGATTTGAAACACTATCGCCAGACGCCTTGAAGAAACAGCTCAATCAATCTTATAGCAGGTAACATTAGGTATTGAGACATAAAAAACAAATAACTATCACTTTATTTTATCTAATTTAACTTGTAATCAGTACAATTTAAACATTTGAATTGCGCTGTTACTTTATCTTGGCATTATTTTTTACTTTTCACTTTTCTTATTCATTATTTCTTTTTCAGTGGTCGTGTTATTGCAACTTTAAATAACACATGAATGATGTCTATTTTATAAAAAAAAGTATTGAAATAATTGAAGCGTGTATAGAAAGAGTTCCTTTTATCTCCATCTTGCGTTTGTTGAAATGTTTAATAAACACGTTGTTTGTACTTTATTTTGTTCAATCGTATTGTGTCTTTTGGCAAATTCGTATAATATGTATGACATGATTTGTTGGTAAGAATTACGTTGATGAAAACTGAATATCGTAATCTATATAATTAAAGTTTGTTCTTTGTAAGAAGATAATCTCTGGAAACGAAGCATTTTAAAGGAGAGAGGCAATCAAAATTATAGTTTACAGTTATTTATATTTATTTATTTAGCTTCACGCCATATCCCTTACGGGGTATCCAGAGACGACGGAGCGCCAAACACTACGAATACAGTACGCTAGTTTACAGTTGCTTTAAATAAATATTAAATGTAAATGTGTTGTGGTTATGAAATTAATTAATAATATAAGCACTTTAAAGAAGCTGAGATGAAATTTGGCAAATTTTTAATGAGTTGTTGAAAGTTTCAGTTAGATTTTTTCCCTGTTTTTACTCTTTTATTTCAAGTTAAATATATAATTTATGTAGGATCTGAAGAAAAATAATTTGATAGTATTGCGATATCGGAATTATTCATGGGACGATTCGTTTAAATTTAAGATGACTGGAATATAAAATTATTGCACAGGGTTTATATATTGTATGTAAATTGAATGAAATTTTAAATACATTACACATACTTTATTAATAATAATAATCAATAGTTGTATTATATGTTTCAAATAAATACATAGATAAATAATGCAATGGTTTTTATTATATATAATATTATTTTTATCGATTTCGATTAAACATTCGGAATTTAATAAAACCATCACAAATTATAGTTTGCGATAACTTTGAAAACAAGGAACAACTAATTAAAGTACTTTAATAGATGTTGTCTTTATGAAGTTGTTTTGTGTCTTATAGAGTTTAATCAACTTCAAAAGAGAAGTCTATTTATTTACTACTTGAAGTTTTGATTAAGACATATACTACACAATGGCTGAAATTATTGACAAAGTATCAATAGAAATTACTATAAGATATAAGATATAATAATCTTTGTAGTCGAAGCCTTAATTTTTATTACATAATCGCAAAATTATTTAGCAATTCAATACATCTATACTCAGATTAAATTAGTACAGTTTGAAAACTAAAACGATCTGTTTTTGTTATTTGTGGTACATTTTTATATTTTTTTATCATCTGGAAAATACTCAGAATCATCCGAAAATCAGGCAAATGCGAAAGTTTGCAGGTTACAAGTAGTACTTTTTCATTTTATATAAAAACTTATGAATTGTACAAAATAAATGACATATATTTTAAAATATCTACACGAGACAGTTATATTATATATTATATTATATATAAATATAATTATATTTTATTATTATATTATATCTCACTTGAACTAGAAGCTTCAGTTTTAAATTTCGATCCTAATTCGATAAGGCCTATAAGGAATAAATACCTTTCATTACTTAATGACAAATGTATAGTTGTGAGGTCTATGATCGGATGGACATTGTATTACAACGAAGTGATTATATAAGGTTAATAGCTTTTTACATGTTAAGATGTGCACAGCAATTTTCAAAATTTTTGTAATATTTTGTGAATAAGAATGCGAACAAAACTAGCAAAAAAGGGAAAGTTTTAATATTATTGGAATTTCCCAAGAAGTAACGTTAATGGGTCACAGCCAAAGTGAACTTTAAAATTGGACTGAATCACGGAGTAAATTGATTAGCTCTTTCAAAGCGAGGCGTTGATGTGGACATCGATGTAATGGGAATTAAACTGTCCAAATCGATCAAACCTTTATATGACCAGAGATTTGTTATTTTAATAACCAAAAGCTATCATTGACAAATATTAACGACATTTATTGAATAGGGATTAAGTTATGTTTTTTAATAACTTAAATATAGTACGTATCTAGTAAGAGTTATTAACAGGCAAATAAAAAACAGGCAAATAAAAGGGGGTCCCCTAATATTGTATTTTTTTATGGTAGCGACCTACATTGTAATAACAGTCAGTGTAGTTTCTTTGTTTTGCTGTAGTTTAAGCAAACATAATACGAGCTACAGTAAAACAAGCTAAAAACAGTAATTAAAATAATAAATGAATGCTTAGAAACGCCAAATTAAATAGGATCGTGCAAGTCTAAACTTCCTTTCACTTAGAAACCATACAAGAAACAGTATCAATTCAATATTCTCCTACCGCCGTCTCAGCAAAGAGTATAAGCGCATCAGCGCCATCTTTTCGTAATATCCACTTTTTATCTAAGCGGTATTCTGTTATAACGCATGATGTTCAATAGTAATTGTGTACTGATGCAAATAGAAACATTAGCCTGTAACTTTACTAACATTTCTGATAATGAGCCTACAAGAAAGACTTAAGGCAGTTTTAATATTATTACATTGTGCAATTATTACTCCAGTAAAAAGAAATTGGAACTATTGTCGTCCATAAGTGCGTAAAATAGTAATACAAAATAAGATACACTTTATACATTACCACGTTAGCTCGAGCGATCATATTTTTCTGTGCTATCCCTAGTTTTTTTATGCTTATTTCAGATCGTGTAATCATAATAACGTTGACGATCTGGACTATCAAAGAGCTTTTAAACTATTTTGTTTGAATATAAAAATAAGTGATATGATTCCTTCTGTTGCTTAAAAGAGTAATTTATAAAATATTATATATGAGCAAAGAGAAATTTATTTATTAACTATCTCACAACACTTACCGATAGAATGTCGTCAAAATTATGAAGCCTTCAATAGTTTGGATGTTGGCATCAATATCTATTTTCTTTCTTTTCTCTCCCATTAAGTGCCTCAGCTCAGTAATAGCATTAGCCGAGTTTACGAAAGACGCGACGAGAATGTCCAACTAAAAAAAATGGACACTTTATTACATTCTTACAATTTTTCTAACTACATTTTCTGCACTTTATTTATAAAATGTCCTTTATTAAAAATTAAGTTAACGATTAAATACACACTAGATCAATAATCCTTATGAACTTGGTACAAATGCCACCATTAAAGGAGACACATATTTATTCCCTAGGAAGAAATTCAGCCTTAAATAAAACGTTAATATAAAAATATTGATTATTTTTATTTAAAAAAAGTGTTTTTATTTCTTGCAGGTGTTTGTATTTTCCAGCTACCATTTTGTTAATATGTTGAGGGCAGTATATATATGACGATTCGTTTCATATGGCAAATATTCTCTTGAGAGTATAATCTGTCACTTTCCTTGTCTAATATGTATAGCCGATAGATAAAATATTATTGGTAACTTACGTAATAATTTTATAAGATAAATTAAACCTAGTTCTAAACTTATAGATAAATTAACCCTACTTCTTCGATAATATCTAAGCATTGTTCAGTGCAAATTCCACTTAGTATTATTAGATTTTTTGACTTAATAAAACTCTTTTTTTGTGTGTCTCTGCTGTAAACTGGGGTCATGGCAGCGTCACCGGAGGAATGCGATTTGTCTTACAGTATCCGGATGGCGAACATAGTTTATGACTAATATCTACCTGCAAAAACATCCTAAAATAAATAAAAAACCTTATATTATAGACAATATAATACTTCACCTTACTTGTTATTCTAAACCACATTTTAAAATTTGATAATCTTCTTTAGTCAGCAAAGGTTTTGAAGTGGTTAATTTTTGTTGCACACTTTATTGAAGTTAGTCACGCTACTAACTTATATTCTAATAAATTTATGATTTTTCATCAATAATCGGCTCACACTTCAATATTGCTTCATCACCAATGAACATTTCTGTACCTACTGTATCACCCACTATTAACTAAGAATCAGAAACAAAAATTTTCTTTGAATTCCGTTTATTTACGTTCGTTAAAACATAATTAACAAAAAATGCAGATTTTTCCAAAAGATTTACATAAATGTTGATCCTAAGGAAATATGTAGCACTAAATATTAATAAAATATACAATTTTATAAAATTTATATGTAAAGCAACATACATCTACCAAAGCACTCGTATTTTCTAAACACATCTATAATTCAATACACGTTGCAGCTGGCCAGTTTGTACAACACACACTGTATTTATTACAAAAAGCGAACTTTGTCTTATCGATTTGACCAAGTATTTTTAGTTTTTCCCTTTATTTGTTTGGGATATTCTGAATTTGCTATATTCATTCCAGATTCTAACAATGTTTGTATTACGATTATAGTGATTTAAGAATCGTCTGAAAAAAAATTAAACGCTGGCTAAAGATTATTTAGAATTCTAGTTTTTGATAACTTGACAGTGCTTATATACATATTATAATTGTAAAGTTAAAATGTTTAATAAAAAACAAACAAAAAAAGGAAAGAAAAAAATTGTCAGTAGGTAGTTTTTGGGACAATCATTCAACAATAGTATCGTTGTTCAAGTTCAATTGTCTAACAGTACTATAATAAGTACTAGATAATGCTTTACTGTACAGTGCTACAATAACAAGACATCTTCGAAGTGTGTTGGCGGTCGTTCCAAAATCATCATTTTTATATTAATGTCTATATAATTGATTGTTTTTGGGAACTTTTCTACTATTTTCAGTCAACAAGAAAGTTATGATAGACTTCGATTGACTTTTCACGATGAAGCCCCATCTCGTGCCACAGTTTACAACTGGTTTAATGAATTCAAACGTGGTCGAACTAATCTCACCGATGATTTGCGTGAGGGACGGCCTTCTACAGCGACGACTGAAGATAACATCAGTGTTGTGCGGCGTATGATAGAGACTGACAAAAGAGTGACCTATCAGCAGATTCGGACAAGTCTAGGCATAGGTATGAGTCAAGTGCACAAAATCCTCCATGAACATTTAGCGGTCAGGAAGCTTTGTGCCCGCTGGATACCGCATAATTTGACCGAGGCTCAAAAACTCCGCCGTGTTGATTGGTGCCGAGAAATGATCCAAAAATTTAACGGAGGTGACTCAAATGCTGTGTTCGACATACTAACGGGTGACGAAAGCTGGATTTACTGTTATGATCCGCAAAACAAAAGACAGTCTGCTCAGTGGGTGTTTCCTTCCGAAGAGTTGCCAACTAAAGTGAAGAGAGGTCGAAGTGTTGGAAAAAAAATGGTGGCCTCGTTCTTCGGAAAGACAGGTCATTACGCGACAGTAGTCTTAGAGGATCAGAAAACGGTTAATGCAGAGTGGTATACTAATAATTGTTTGCCACTTGTCTTGGAAAAAGTTCGAGAGAAACGACCTCGCAGCAGGATCCTCATCACGACAATGCCTCGTCGCACACCGCCAGGCAAACGATCGACTATTTGGTGACCTCAGACGTGGAATTACTGGGTCACCCGCCGTATAGCCCCGACCTCGCACCCTGCGATTTTTATTTATTTCCGAAAATAAAAGAAAAACTTCGAGGAAAACGTTTTATAGACGCCGAAGAAGCAGTGGCTGCGTTTCAAAACGCCGTCGAAGAGACCCCTAAGGCCGAGTGGGCAACGTCGTTTTCTCAATGGTTCCATCGAATGCAGCGATGTATTGATGTAAATGGACGCTATTTTGAAAAGTTACAATAAAACTAATAACTTGCTAGAATGCTTAGTTTTTGATTTTCTAAGAACTTTCAGTTTGACCCTCGTAGCAAAGACCCAGTGGAATTGTTTTCATTTCTCGTGGCATATCTAATTCAAATCAAGACTCTTGGGGGCACGCACATGAAGGAAAACATCTTTCCCAAACGGAGTGCTTTTAAGCGGTATCTTGCTCAATTCGTGAATCTGGCTAAATTCATTCAACTAGTTAGTAACTAGTTGGCTTAGTTGAATAATGATGATGATGAAATATATACTGAACCAATATTTATTGTTTTATTTCCAAAATACTTTGTTTGGAACTTTTGTAACTAGGATTAATAATTAAGAGTTAAATACAATATAATTATTTCTTTGTTAGTTGATAACTATCGGCCGAGAGGACAACAGCATTGTCGAATTATCCTACATTTAAAAGTGAGATATACATACAAATAAGTTTTATTTTTATGTCGGAGTGAGCATTGATATGTTGTAGTAATATAAAAGTATGCCTGTAGGGTCACTATTGTCACTAGAACTAAAGGTTTCACGATTAGTACTAAATGTATAATATAATTAATAATTATTATTTAATAAAAACTAACAATTTAAATATTTTATCAAAATTACTGCAACAAATAATAATTTAACAAATTAACAATATTTTAATTCTAATAAATTTATGTCATCATATTAAGATGTGGGACCAGGACGGCTGCTTTCATCGAAGAGTATTGAATTCTAAATTCAAGCTTCTATATAGGCCATATTTTTGTACACAATCTGAGTCACTGATTCGCGTGACGTCATTTTCAGTTGTTTACTTTATTTTTAATAATTAAAAGACTCCCTGGTTGACTATTGATGATATATCAGGTATATTATGTTAGTTATTTTTTTTTTAATAATTGAGTGGATCGATTATTACAAGAACAACTTATTAATGATGTTTTTATTAAATTATACATCAAAAATTGGTAGTTAAAGCTAATATGATACGTTAATATACTTGTTACTTTGATATAAGATAACCCAAAAACGAAAGTTGGTTTATTATAAAATTCTGCTTGAAACAAAAATTAGTATATAAAATTAATAACTTTAACTAAAACTTTTACTTTAGTTAAGAAACGATTTTTAAGTATTAACAAAAATTGTATTTTCGAAAATAGCTAAAACACAAATTTTTCTTAATATTAGTCATAGGTCTAATAGATGCCTTCACCTATTTTGAAAGAGTTTTATTTCTTTCGTTGTTATTAATTTAGTATTATTTTTCTAATTTTAATACAACGTTATAATTATCATTGTATTAAGATTATTAGAATGGCTACTGACGAATAACTTAATAATTATAGTAATATTATTACGTTATTCGTTTGAACTTTATGTATTATAGGATTAATAAAATTACTCTGGATCTGTCATTCATCTATGTTGAAATAAAAAATATTCATTGAAATCCCATGACGCATTCTTCTTTATATTAACTGGTGGTAATGATTTAAATTTCTAAATATTATAATCGTATACATAAATATCATATAATAAAAAAAAATTGTGAATGAAATATCATTATGAAAAAAAAAATTACAGACCTATCAATAATCGTAATGCACAAATATAGTTTAGCCATGAAAAGAGAATCGAGCTCTCAGAGTGACTCAGTCGAATAAACATACTTAATATATATACAAAACTGTGTTCGGGAATATTAAAGCTTAAAGCAGAAATTTTCGTTAAAATTCCGTCTGGTATTTTTGCATTGCCACTAAGTAGTTAATACAGGGACTGCTGTTAACTACAGCACCTGATTTTTGTTTTAGTAGAGATTTTTTGCCTAATTATTTTTCAGCAGGTGACGAATTCCCGTCTCGAGTGCCACTAAACGACGTAGCGGCAATCAAAAAATTAAGTTATAGGTATCGTTTGCAATTAGTGAATTTTACGAACTATGCTGTTATACTATTGACTACACATGATTCATGGATCAATTGGATATATGCTTGTTGATATAATAGTGTAATTTTTATTCCTTTTTCATTTATTTATCCTAATTCTATAAAATTTAAACTAGTATCTAGACTGAGTATGTCGTGTTTTTTTACCCATCATATACTTACTTACTAATAAGTTAGTAGGCATACAATTCATTAATATAAGTCGATACATACACTTTATAAAAAAACTCTTAATTTCATCAAATTTCACGTGCATTAGAAGAAGTTAACAAAAAGAAATAGGTCGCGTCATTATGACATTCGGGGTGTCACACAAGTATTTGATAACACAAGCCCCTCAAACAGTCTATAAGTAATTACAAGAAAAGGTAAATATTTTTATTCACTATATATATATATAACCATAACCAAGTGTGAAATTGAAGTAACAAAATGTTGACAATATTTCTTTTTTATAAGGGTTATCGCCTTGCGTTGTGTTATAACCTCTGTTAAAACTACTCAAACCTCATCGAGGGTAATTGGGGTTCGAATTGAAACTATACACAAACTAATAGCGTCGGTGCTTTTAGAGATTAAAACTTTTAATAGTGCTCATTTCCCAGAGAACCTTAAACGTGCCGTCGCAGTACATCAACTGTGCACCGGTTATCGTAAAAGCTATTACACAAATACTATCGCCAGACGTCTTAAAGAAATCTCGCCAGAGCTTTATCTCAAAACTTTTTAAATAACTTTTACTTAGTGTTATAATACTACTAGAATAAGACCTAAGTCATTTTGTCATATAATTGTAGCAATAAATTAAATCTCTTGTCGAATCGTTTATTCAAGATAATTTCCTATATTAACGTAGAACAACAAAAAATGAAGAACACCATTTTCTATTATTAATTTTGATCTAGAATGCACACAATACTTATCTATTCTCGTTGTCTAATTCTCTCTTTAAGTCAATTACAGTTATTGTTGCGCTGGACTACAGTTTCACTAACGAAGTTTATTTACAATTTCTTCTCCCCTAATCCGCCGCCAGTCGTCCTGTTATTGTTTCTTTTATTGGAGTGGGAAAATTGAATTTATCCACAATCCACGGGATTGCAGTGCGACTGAGAATCCAAACCAAAACAAACATTCAATTTTCCAGTCTAGATTAAGACTGCCATTGTTGCGGGCACGATCGCAACTATAAAAGGTGTAGACTACAATTACCAGAGTGTAGGTTTAGATTGTAAAATATTTTTAAACGGTTTTGTTTTTGTTATAGGTTCTGATGTTTAAATTTTAATGTTTATGTTATTTGAATAAGAAATATTTTTTTATTCCACTTTTATTATTCCATGAAATAACAAAATTGAGATATATCATTATTCATAGAGAAAAAGAAAATGCGTTCACTCAATGTGACGGAAACTCATTTATATCTCAAGAAATGAAAACCAATTTAATTTATTATTAGTTATGATCCAATAATGATGACCTTGTCAAAGAAAATTATAAGTTTATTACATGATGCTACAAAATATGATCAAAAGTTAAAAAAAGTAAATAATAAATCTTTAAATTATATGCTTAAAACATTTTGTTTTGTCAATATTTTCTATTTTTTTGTTGTCAAAGCTTCTTACGGGGCACATATGTCAAAGAACCTTGAATCATTAGCAATGGATAATTACATAGTTATATAACTAAAATATATAGCATATTACTAACATAGACGGTTTTTGTTCGTTTAAGATCAAATATGTTATTTAGTTATGTATCAATTTGTTTATTTTATTATATATGAAATGTTTTTTCTTGCCCATAATATATTTTAACACATTCATATAACTCAAAAACTGTCTAAGATTTAAAGATTTCTTATAATCCCTGAGTATGGTACTTAAAAAATACCCAATGCTTGGAACTCTGGTGAAGGACTCAGCCATCATTATAGTTGAAAGGCTATGGTAAATTGTTCTTCCAAAATGCATGAACGTGTCAAATCTTAAAATGTATTACAGATTATATTCTTGTTTTTTGGTTAAATAATACTAATTTATATCTTATTAAGTTATTTATGATATATTAGCATGGATAGGAATTAGGAATGCAAGAAGTCAGGCCAGATTAGTGACTAGGTTAAGCATGGTTCACATTACATAGAAATCATTAAAGATATCAACTTTTAAATTTTTTGAATATCAAATTATAAATACCCCGTCACAAAAGTTATATATATTTTTTTAATGTAATAATGTAATAATACAAACAATAAATTTTGCATTTTAAAAACACTATGGTTTTCAAAATGAAAATAATAATAAGTCATAAAAATTAAGAGATACAACATAACTATTAAATGTATTTTTAATAGATAGCCCTCTTCAATATAATATGATATAAAATATATCCTTAGTAGGACCTTATTACTACATGCATTTGAAGTACCGGTAAAGAGATGTAAAAAATAACAAATTGTTGGGAGTAGATTAAAATATAGAATATATTTCATATAATATCAATTACATGTGGTAAGAGTTATGTTGGTAAAATCCAAATATTATGATTATATTGTGAGTTAAGGTTTGTAGTAGATAATCTCTGAATGTGTCTCCAGCTTTTTACTATGGTAAGAAATACTCTCATATATTTGCTTATTCGCGTTCCCAAAACATTCGTAGAATTTTTACAATCGAACAATAATTGTGCATAGAGATATTGTTATTTTGAATCGTAATTAATATATTGATGAACTTTATTTTCATCTCATTTTACTAAGGAGAAAATACTTTTAAGAAATATTTTTTTAAAGCTGATTTTTTTTTTTGATTTTTTTTTATTTCTTAGTTTGTAGTGAGTTCTACTTTAGATTACTAACTAATTTATTTGTCAAATGCGAAAAACTACTAAAAGCGTTGCTCATACGAGACAACGTCGTTTATTTGAAATTTACCAAGTCAGGGAAAAAACTGCAATCTCAACTGAGTAAATTTATCTCAAGAACCACTTCAAACGAAACTTTCCAAAGCGCGTATAAGGAGAGTTTCAAAAAGGCAGCTTTACATGAAGGCAGGCTGGCAGGTTTTGAACAGAGAAAATATATAAAAAAAGTAGTCACCGTCTCGGCTTGATCAACCCTCTTCTATCAAATGAGATGAAGAAGCAATATGCCACCCGATTCAGCGTGATCTACAATCGTTTATCCCAAGAGACGGAGTAGCAACATACCCACCGTTTCAGTTTAAGCCACGAATGTGTATCTAATGAGATGGAGAAGCAACGCACCCAACGTCTCGGATTGTTTCATGATCACTTATCAAACGAAACAACTGAAACTTGAAATTTCCCTTATTTATTTTCTTAATTTATTTATAATCGGATTTATAATATCCAGTAATTATGAAATCGAATACGAAATATATTTGTTCAACGATATTTATCTTTAAACAATCAATTAAAAATCTCATATTTTTAAATTGTTATTTTTAATTTAAAAAATACAAACAAATATGAAAGTTATTAATTAATATTTATTTTACTACTATTATCATCTTAATATAAAATATGTGAATATTTGCATATGTGACTATAAACTCTTTAATTTTTATTTTTATAATTCAAGGAAATTAATTTGTTTGATAAATTAATTAATTTTAAATTATTGTATTAAAGTAATTGTGTGACAGTATTTGATATATATTACATTGATGTATTGAAATTTATTACGGAAAATGAAAATCAATTTTCTTCACGAGGCTTAAAAAATAGATAATGAGCAGCGTAACAATACATTTGTAGGAACTTTGGAACAACACGACGTTATATTAGTCAGCACTATAACTTGAGTGTAATGATATGTAAGAATGATCTCTTGCAGACAGAAAATATCATTAAGCACCTTGTAATGTTTATTTGGGTGATAAGAGCATTTAATATAATGTTTGCTCTAGAACAAACAAAAATGCTCATGTCAGTAATATTTTATACAATTAGTTATAATATGTATTATCAATTGCTATAAATATATGTCTTATATAACTATTCCGGTGCTAATGATTTATGCCTCTTTGACATTTATGCTCAGTAAAAGACTTCGGTCACAAAGTGCAATTAGTAGCCAAGGAACTGTCTCGCTAATTAACTTGATCAATTTATATATTTTTAGTACAGAGTTTAAAAAAAAAGTTTTTACATTTTTACTTTGCTTTGTTTAAACAACTCATAAATCTAATTAAATAAGATAAAATTATTTTGGAAGAACAGTATATGAAACTTTTATTAAATTAAAATTTTATGCTCATATTTAAATACTTTTTTTTATTTACATTTCGTAGCATTATGCAATTTACAAATAAGGCAATTTTCAAAAGGTAATTTCTATTTGGTTGTAAATAATAATCACTTTATTTTATTTTGTTAATCATACTTTGTTTTATGATATATTATTCCTTGAAATGTAATTGGGTTTATAGTACGTCATTATTATTTTTTCTTTAAATTGAATAACAAAAGAAACATTTACATGTACACAATAATTTTTTATTTATTTAAATAACGTTACCATTAAAATTAAAACTATCTTACACCTTCCACTGTTTACAAGCGTAGTTTACACCTTCTATTGTTGCAATCGGGCCCGCAGTAATGACCGTCTAAATCTGGACCGGAAAATCGAATGTTTGTTTTGATTTGGATTGTCAACCGCACTGCAATCCCGTGGATTGTGGACCAATTCAATTTTATCGCGCCAATAACAGAAACAATAACAGGACGACTGGCGGAGGATTAGGAGATAGGAAATCACAAATAAAACAACTCTGTTTGTTAAATAATAGTCAGTTGTATCATAAAGAATAACGGACTCTAGGTGTGGATTACAGAAAGGTAATAGATAAGTATTGGGTGGTATTTGGACCGAGATTAAAAATAGGAAAGAGTGGTCCCGATGTTTTCCAAATTATTTTGTTAATATTCTATGGCAAATAATATAAATTAATTTGTTTTTCGGAAACTTTAACATATTTGCTTATACTTTGTTTGCAGATTATTTTAAAAGTTGGTCAAAATTTATTATTAAATGAAAGCTTGATAGTGATAAATTGCACTATCAAGCCTATTTTTAATGTATTTTAAATTTTAGAGTTTCGTAATCAACCGAGAAACCTTTATAGTTCAGTCATGGTTTTCTGTTTGTCTGTCCTCCGCAGCCTAGTTCAGAGTCCCATACTATAATTCGGAATGAATATGCATGGTACCAAAATCGAAGAAATAGTGGCAAAAAAAATTGTAAATAATTTTTTAAGCCGAAAAAAAATCCCTCTGCACTTTTGGAGAAGCTATCATCGGGATTTTTTTTCGTGAGTAACACGATATGGGAAATCGCTAATGGATCTATCTAAATAGATCTTTAAATAATTTAATAATTTTTGCTCTAAAGTGCAAATTTTTGTTAGATTCAAGTGTTCTCCCTCGTCCCTACCAGCCACAACCTGTTGTCTGTGTTAAAACTTTGCCCGCAACAACAACAAATTGAATATTTGTTTTGAGTTGGACTCTCAGCCACACTGCACACTCCACACATCTCGTGGATTGGGGACAAATTCAATTTTTCCCACGCCAATAACAGAAACAATAACTGGACTATTGGACTCAGATTACGGTAATAAAATAAATAAAAATAAAACAATAGTCATATGAAAAATAAAAATATTATTTATTGTTCACTGGTAATAAATAAAATTATGTTAATTTTGTAAAGTCTAACATATGGACTTGTATTTTGTTGTAGATTGATTTAATGATTATAATAAATGCAGTTTAAATAATTCTCCACTAAAAGATATAATTTATTGAAATTTATTCCTCTAAGAGAAGTAAGAAGTTTTGATATTAAGCTATGTCGAGATTTTCATAAGGCGTCTGGCGATAGTATTTGTGTAATAGCTTTTAAGATAACCGCTGCACAGTTGATGTAGTTCGACCGCACGCTTCAGGCTATCTGGGGACGTAAGCACTATTAAAAGTTTGCCTACCTCAGTGACAGCATCGACACTACTACTACTAGTTACTACTAGTTAGGGTGTAGTTTCAATACCAGCACCAAGTGCCCTGGATGAGATTTGAACATTAAAGGATTATAATAATGTCTAATAATGTATATAATAGGATAATATTGATAATAAACAATGCATGGATAATAATAATCCTTAAATAAAAGGACTATTAATAATTATTTTGGGTAGACCTCGAAGAATTCGGTCTGCCCATTCATTTGTACCCGACTTTCGAATTTTGGAAAAATTTCTTCACAGGAGGTCTTCTTATGACCCCCTGAGTCCAAAATGACCATTGGTCAAAAAGTTTATATATATATATATATATATATATTTATATATATATATATATATATATATATATATATATATGCGTGCGTGCGTCCAGATTCGACTTTTGTCAGCACGATAGCGGCCGCAGTTTCGCTCAGAGCGCTTTCAAACTTTGCACAAAAATCAACCATCCAAAAATAAAGGTCAAGTTCGTTAACCAGAGAAATCCGGCCACAGAGGGCGCTAGGGCCTCACTTTTTCTGATTTGAGTTTTTCGACCATAACTTTTTCTCTATACAAAGAAGATCAATCGCGTTCATATTATATGATGTCTTTGATAAATACCTATAACTATTATAAATAAACCGAAAACCTAACTTCAATAACTTAGGGGTGGGGGTAAAAAAAACGAAAATTTTTGGAAAAAAATTCATAACTTTTTTCTAGTAAACATTCTTACATCACAAGTATTTTTAATAGAAAGGTTATTTTTTACTTTAAATTTAGGTACCAAAAGTTTTACCGTAAATGTACCGTTTCCGAGAAAAAAAATAAAAACCACTTTTAGCTTGAAAATTTAAGGTAGGTAAAACCACGGCAACTTTTTTCTGGTAAACATTCCCTCCTCGCTAATATTTTTAATAAAAAGGTTATTTTTTACTCTAAATTTAAATACCAAAGGTATTTTTTAAAAAAGGTACCGTTTCCGAGAAAAAAAATAAAAACCGTTTTTTGCTTGAAAATTTTCAAGCATCATGTGTTATTCTTAGGTAGTGAGTTATATTTTAAACGAGTTACACACGAGGTCTACCCACGCGTGTCCCCCTGCGGGCACGGATTTTTTTTCATAGTTATCTCTAAAACAACATTGTTTTTTAATTGTACACTCGCTTATTTTCAACCAATGAAACGAACGAATTTTATTACAGATTTACAATAGACCTTGTCTTCGATAATACCGCTATTAAAAAAGACTGGGGCATTAACCGAGTGACCAAGGAGACCATACGATATTACAAAGTCGTCTTACTCATAGCCCTGGATACTTTTGGTTTAGGTATTTACGTACTGGACGGTATAATTTTGAAACCAAATTATCCTTATTTACTTATTTAGATAAATCTTAATTTACGTATTTACGTTGATTTCTCACTCTTTGGAGATATTAATGTGAAGATACATTAGTTAAATTATACCACCTCAGAGAGCTCTGAAATGACCTCGTCGACCAATGATAACAGTTAACCCTTTGATACCAATTACCGCTTTTTCATCATTCGACCATTCCGTCAGGTCTTTACGAATCACACTATTGGGATTCAGTAAGTACTGATGATTTAAAGCGCATTTAAGAAAGGATCGAATCAAATTTTATAAAATAACTTTATTCAAAGATCTCGATATAATCTCGATATGTGATAAACATGTTTTGGAAAAATTGGAATAAAATGATTTACAACTGCAGTATGTTAAAGTTATTCAATCGTTAAAAAAGTAACAATCGAACAAACTAAGATTTAATAATAGAGAAAGGTAATGTTGGATGAAACAAAATTATTTTGGAAAATTATAAAATTTTATCTAAAAAATAAAGAAAGAAATTTCTCATTTAAAACTTAATATACTCATCCATAAAAGCGCACGATTATATTAAGGCTTCAATGCGAAATTTATAATTGGTTAACACATGGATAATTTAACTACAGTTAATTATAGTAACAGATTTTTTGTATTTGTAGGGATTTTTTTTGCATCATCATTTACCAATAAGTAACAAATACCCATCTTGAATGCCACTACAAAGACGTAGCAAAAATCCAAATGTAAGGATTCAATTATCGTTTGTAATTTTACGATTGAATCCAGGATTGAGGATGCTTGTTGTCACGTAAATTTAATTGCTGTTCTGATTACTTTTTCTATAAAATTTTAAGAAGTGTCTAAAAAAATATGACTGTTTTATTCATATCAGTATTAATAAGTAGCTACTCGATATCTACACTTCATATAAACACTCTTCATTTCGCAGAACATTCCAATACGTTAGACGCATGACCAAACAGGGCTTGATATGTATTTCTATTTGTGATATCGGTGCCGAATAGTCTCGATAATATACACCTGGGAAATTAAGATGTAAATTTCACTTCGCCGCTCTTGTGAATCTATATTGTGGCGTTTTTTGTTTTCAATGGAAATTTAAGTACAGAAAATCGCTAGCGATATACATACGGCCAAAACTGGAAAAAAACTATCAAAGCACTAATTTGCGTTTTTTCTGTATATTTTATTAGCAGAAATGAAATTGTAGTGCTGTATGAAAAGACTAGACGTCATTTACAGATACATATTTAACATTTTGATGACTAAATACTCTAAGACAGTTAAAAAATAATTTTAAACTTGATTTAAAAAAAACGAAAAATGCTGCGTAATTTTATTCCTTGAAAATAAGCGAGTGTACAATTAAAAAATAATGTTGTCTCAGAGAAAACTATGAACCAAACAGTAATAGTAAAATAAGGAGTTATAGTTATTTTATTCAAGGATTATTATCATTCATGCATTGTTTAATATTAATCAATTATATACATTATTATATATAGTGTTGGAATTGAAACTATACACAAACTAGTAGTGTCGGTGCTGTCATAGAGTTAGGCAAACTTTAATAGTGTTTATGTCCCCAGAGATCCTGAAATGTGCGATCAAACTAAATCAACTGTGCAGCGGTTATCTTCAAAGCTATTACACAAATACTATCTGAAGAAGCCTTAAGGAAATCTGGACAGAGCTTTTTCTCAAAACTTCTTAAATAACTTTGACTTAATATTAACAAAATAAATTACACATTTTATTGGAGAATTATTTAAACTGCATTTATTATGATCATTAAACCAATTTACACGCAAAACCAAGCCAATATGTTCGACTTTACAAAATTAACATAATTTTATTTATTACCAGAGAACAAAAAATAATATGTTTATTTTGTTTTTCTTTTCCCCTAATCTGCAGCCAATCATCCAGTTAGTTTTTCTGTTATTGGCGCGAGAATAATAGAATTTGTCCCCAATCCACCGGATGTGTGGAGTGTGCAGAGTGGCTGAGAATCCAACTTCAAAAAATATCCAAATTTCAATTTCAGATTTAAACTCTCATAGTTGTGGGCATGGTATCAACACAGGCAACGGGTTGTGGCTGGTAGGGAGGAGGGAGGACACTTGAATCTAACAAAAAATGCACTTTAAATGTTAATATTGTACAAAGGAATGACTTACTTGAAAAAAGGTTTTCGCAAACTTAAATTATTTAAAGACCTATTTAGATAAATCTTTTAGCAATGTCCCACATGTTACTCGCAAAAAAAACCTCTGCCCGTTTAAAGGAGCTACTTAAAAAATTAATTACTAAATTTTTTTCCACAATTTCGTCGGTGTTGGTAATATGCATGTTCATTCCAAATTACAGTTTTCTAATGAGGGTCTCTGGATAAGGCTACGGAGGACAGATGGATGGAAAAACATGACGCAACTATAAAGGTTTTTGAGTGGACTACGGAACCCTAAAAATGTAAATTACATTAAAAAATAAGTTTGATAGCGCGATTTATTATAAAAATTAAAAAAATATATTTTTTTCCTTATAATTTCTTTTTGTTTCTTCACAGGTAAGTAAGTAAAGGATACAAAAAAAAATATGTTTATATCATGTGTTTCATGTCATTTTGATAATATAACTTAATATAGCACATCATCGGTAGGTATTGCTTAATGCGACGGGGATACGAAGTATAAAGATGAAGTATGACTTATAAAAAAAAAATTATAATTTTTAAGACAAATGCACCAACGAATATATTATAATAAATAATGCCAAAAAATAAGTAATGTTTAAAGCATAAAAAACTGGTCTTATAGCAAAAAGATCTGAATAGCATTATTATCCAAATTAGCTAACGTATATATATAAGCATGAATGTTAGAATCTCAAGATTGCATTGCAATGCTTGAAGTTTATCTTACACTTACCTCTATTAAAAGCGGCTCTTTTATCTAATGCATTCTTCATTTCTCTTCATCTTACTTTTATTTACCATAATTATGTACTATTCACTTTTTACTAACTCATTATTTTCTTTTCAGTGATCATGTTTTTGTTACTTTAGGTAACACATTACGGATATATCTATTTAATGAAAATTTACATTTCAAAATAAGTGAAGCGTGTATTCAAGAAGAGTTCATTTTATCTCTCATTGACGTTGTCAAAATGTTTAATAGACATGTTTATTGTAATTAATTTTATTCGTTGTAATTAATTAATCGCATATCGTTTGGAGTTTTCATTTAATATGTATATTACATGATATGAAACACAACATTTTTATGCACAAAGTAAGTTCATAATTACTTTAAATAAGCATGTATTGTTCTACTTAATATTTATAGTTTATTGTAAAAAGTACTTTTAATTATAGACACACTAAAAAGAAGCTGAATAAATTTTAACTCAGCTTCTAAGCTAACCTAATTAATAATAAGTTTTAAGAAAGTTTTATTATAGATTTCACCCTTTTTTACCCTTTTATTTCATTTACATAAAATTTTGAATATCTCTCAATATGCCTTGAAAATTAAATTACCCGTAGTTACGCGCCTATTTCAATATAGTTATATATTATATATTGAATTAAATTTGAAATGCAAAACACATATAATTTGACTGACAATAAACAAGAAACCTATTATATGAATTTATATGTTTACAATGCTATATAATAAATTGTCGAATATAATAAATTCAGTACAAGATATAGTTTGCTAAAACCTTCAAAACAAGGAAAAACTAATTAAAACACTTTAATAGATATTGTCTTTACGAAGTCGTTCTGTGTTTTGTTCAGTTTAAGTAACTTCAACAGCGAAGTTTATTTATTTTCTACTCGAAGTATTGATTAAGGTATGCATTACACGTTTCCCCAGTAATACGATCGACGTTCGAGTTCGCCATAAGTATAAATAGGTAAATTATAAAGTTACATCTGCTCTTTTTTTGTTTTTGTTAATTTTATTAATAAACTAAAGGTATATCCTTTTATTTAAAATATACATTTCAACAAATTAAAATAACTTTGTTATTCATTGCATCAGTAATACAACCAGTTGTGATAAAAATCAGTAAGGGAAGAGAAGGCTTTAATAACTAATGAGTATTTTTACCCATTTTTATACTATAATTAGTAGATGCTTCACGGAGGTTCCTTATTGTTTCCATGTTCATACGTATTATATCCTGGTAAATGCATGGCATCGTAGTATATATCTATTACATATCTGTAATGATATTTATAATAAGTGAAGATTAAAATGATATTAAGATGTAAAGATTATTCAAATGTGAAATTAAAAAATATTTTACTTCTTAGAGTTTTTCTCGGAATCTGTAGGCCACGCCATGATTGAACTAATGTAACATATCTAAAAATGTTTAAAAATCAGATTAACAACACGTATCGAAGACTACTAATCAATCTATAATCTATATATCTATAATATATGATTTTGAGATTTTGTGAAACAAAATCTTATAAGCATTCATCGTGTATTATTTGAATAATAAAATGAATTAATATATTTATAAATATTACACTTCTCATAAACATTTCATAAAAATGTTTATGAAAGATTATGTTATGTTATATAAAATTATATGTTAAATAAAGTGAATTATAAATCTTATGGTTTTAGATTGATTGGGTAAAAAATAAAAAATAATATATGTATTATATTTATTACTTAATTTTTATATATATCCATATTTGGTAGCTTTCACTTACTCAACCAAGGCCTTCTTGCTAATGCGAATCCTGACGGTATCGCAGAATGAGCTGGATTCCAAACCCTTTTCAAGAGTTATGTAAGTGTCACCATACAATAGCCAACTTCTGTTCACAGCGTAGTTTATGGCAAAGAAAATACGTATTTCCACAGCTTCGTGCTATTTGTTTTGTCTTTCCCTTTTCGAAATAATTACATTTGCAGTTTTAATGTACTGAGGTAAAACTTGTTTTTTTAAGTAATAGACACTATACAAAAAGTTTCATTTAAAATAATAAAATCATCAAGCAAAACAAAAAAAAAATCACTAGTACACAAGAGCGGTACAATACTGCGATGCGTCCGTAGGAGACGCGAGGTCGGATCTCCGGACTCACTGTGATAATGAGACAGCATGGCCAGTGTACTTCATTGTAGTACTGATTACGGTTGGAATTCAATGATATGGGCTTTACTATGAAAGGCGAGTGTAGTGAAAATATTGCGGCTTTTGTTGCTTTCATTGGCATTTCCACCTTTGTATAACAATACACAGGTTATAAATTCCGAAATAAACATAAGAACAACTGGAATAAAACTGGAAAATAAATTGCAACAATATATCCTTATATATTTTATACATTTTTTAGTTAGAATAGTACGATTCGGTCATTCCATTTAATATTTTTTCTATTGCAGCAGCATCATAGCATTCTTGAAGAAGAATCCATTGACGCCATCCATAAGAGCTTTATTATATCTGATATATCGCAGTCAATAAATTCAACCGTATTTAAAGTCACGTCAAAAGACTACCAGATATGAATAAAGTGCTTAAACTAAAACGTTAGGAATAACTATTTCAAATATATCTATGTAATAAGATTCATCAATAAAAATTGTGTTTAAATTACATTTATTTGTGTTTGTTCAATCAATCAATCATAATTAACAAAAAAACCAACTTTTTCCGTGAGAATTATAATATATTGTTTATCATAAGGAAATCAAAATTGAGGTTGTAGGTCTAATGGATGTCAGATCTGAGAACACAATTCCAAAATGTTTTGAATGAGTTATATTTCATTGTTATTACTGTAGTATTTTTTATATATAATTTTAATACAACATAATCATTATCATTATATTAAGGTTATTAGAAATTATGAAGCAAATAGTTTGAAATTTGGTAATAAAGAACATTATTAATAGAACATGAAGTTAATCTTCATGTAAGAGGGATTACAAGATTTATCCGGAATATCCTTCCAATTCGAAATGTAAAATGTTCATTCTAATGCTATGATGCTTTCTTCCATATAGTAACAGGTGGTAATAACTGAATTATCCAAATATTATATGATATAAATTATTTAATAAAACTAAATATAAAAATAATAAATCTATATATTAAAAAAATACTGTAAATTGTTATGGTGAAAAGTATTTAGGTACAAATAATCATGTCCAATAGCATTGATTTTATAAGACTGATCATACGTCATCGTATGCACAAATGTCGTTTAACGTACTTTATGTGGCTAGTACCTATTACGCCTCAAATGCAAAATGTACATTAAAATCCGTCTATTTTTTTCGACTTGCCACTAAGTGGTTAATACAGAGACGGCTGTTAACTGCAGCACCTGATTTTTGTTTTAGTAGAGACTTTTTTTTGCCTAATTATTTTCCAGCAGGTGACGAATTTCCGTCTCGAGTGCCACTACAACGACGTAGCGGCAATCAACATTTAAAAATATAGCTATCGTTTGCAATTAGTGCATTTTACGAACTATTCTCTTATACTAGTGACTCCACATGATTCGGATCGATAAGCTAAGGGTGTAGGCTTGTTTTCATGACATAATAGTGTATTTTTTATTGTTTTTTTAAATTACTCGATTTTATAAAATTTAAAATAATGAGTAGTCGGATTATGTCTTATTTAATTAACCAATCATAAGCTGTTACTCAATAGTAGTAAACTTAGTCCCTTCATTATAAGTCGATATCTACACTTTATAAAAACCGTTTTCATTGCGCAAAACATTCAATTGCATTAGATTCAGGCCCAAATGCTTGATATATACTCGTTTTTCGAATTTTGATATCGCTGACGAGTAGTCTCGGAATATACACCTGGGAAATTAGGATGTAAATTTCACTTCATCGCTCTCGTAAACCTATATTCTGGTATTCTTTGTTTTCAACAGAAATTTAAGGATAATAAATCGATAGGGACCACGATATGATAATATAATATATTGAATATTACTATGGCCGTTGTCAAAGTAACAATATGCGATATGATATTTGTAGATATCAACGTTGCTTAGCAACAAATCTCAGATCTGTATGAAAAGATTAGACGCATTTTATACATATACTAACATTCACATTGCACTTTTTTTATATTTTTGAAGTTGAATAAATAGTGAGTGTTCAAAGGAAATAGAAAGAATACTTTGTCGCATCACCAGTCTTGGACATCATGTTGTCAAAAAGAAATAGGTCAGGTTATTTAAGACATTCTGGGTATCATACAAGAATTTGACAACCCAAACTCCTCACACAATTAATAAAAAAATACAAATTATGGAACTATTATTTGCAACAAAAATTTAAGTTATTAAATACCGACGATAGTAGTGTGTATTCGGGGGTTCTGCCTCATTGGTATTGGGGGATGTTCTGGCTCAGCGGGGGTCTCGCTCAAGTTTGGGTCTGATTCAGACTAAAAAAAAAAAAAAAAAAAAAAAAAAAAAAAAAAAGGTTTTGCTATCATCTAAATCGTTTGCTGTTAATTGTTAACTTGATTAAATTATCAATTATTACATCCTAACCAAATAATCTATTTTATATAGATTTTTGTTTTATGCAATAATTATTACATCATTGTACAGGGTTTCATCTTCATCGAATATCCTAAACATAATCTATACAACCTAACATAACCTAACCAAATATAATCTATACAACCTAACATAACCTAACCAAATAATCTATTTTATATAGATTTTTGTTTTATGAAATAATACCACAAATTAAAATTTTACATTGTATTTAAAATAATACTTGATTAAATTATCAATTATTACATCATTGCACAGGGTTTCATCTTCATCGAATACCCTAAACATAATCTATACAACCTAACATAACCTAACCAAATATAATTAAAATTTTACATTTTATTTAAAATAACACTTGAATAAATTATCAACTATTATATCATTGCACAGGGTTTCATCTTCATCGAATATCCTCACGAAGTTCTGCATGCTCTGACCGTAGAACATATGATGTAGGTATACCAAGCAGTATTCACCACACACCGAAGTCCACTCGTTTTGTATTTTCTTACTATTAAAATACCATATTTTACAGTTTCTATTAAGAAATGCTTTATGGAAGCCTTTCGGTGCTCGGCCAAATGAATCAAAATATTGGCCGATTTTGTTTTTGTCTACATGTATGGCTACCCAGTGAGAACCTGGCTGAGTATCATAATCTAGATTGCTTACTAAAAATGTAGGGGCTTCAATATGTATCGGCAATCTGTTTGCAGGAAATACATTCATTTGTAACAATGGATTAATCCTATTTAAGCATTCCTGAATTTGTAGGGTATTCATATTTTAGAATAGATATGTGTACACGTGCTCTATCATGCATAGACATGTAGTGAATAGTTAGGCATCTTAAAACATGTCTTTATAGTAAGGAGATTATGCACAGCAAGCAATGCATACGCTAAATCGTTGGAATTTATAAACTAGTGACTAACGTTGAAATACCAAAGAAATAGTTTTAAAGAATTTTGAATAGACAAACCATTACTTATCAGGTTTTACTCATAAGTCAACAATGTAAATGTTTCGTTTAGAGTTATCGTTTTACGATAATAGTAAGCACTTACTATCGCTATATAAGTCCAAAACGAAAGAGGACCACCACATAACAATATTCGTCTACGTGCAGTACAGTGTATCCAAGTTACAAGTTATTGTGTGGTTACATTAAATTTCTTTGGGGTCACCATGGAGGTAAGCTAACTATTTTTAAATATTTATTCGTGTTTTATTTCTTTCAATATGTCTTACATGGATCTAATCACTTTTAATGTAGTGCGTGTGCTATGTTTGTGCTTAAAATGAATGTTATTGTTACAGAATACATTTGAAAAAAATACCTTCAAAGATTATTATTACAAAAACCAATCGGATGATAGCAACGATAGTCTTATGATTGCCAGAGATTCGTCAAAACTTAAAGCGAAACGTGGAGAAGAAGACCGGCTTGACGACTTGTTCAAGTTAGCTACTAACAAAAGGAAAAAGCAGTGCTCGTCTGTATCGCGAGCGCAAGCAAATGGAGGCGTAGCATTCATATCAACAAACAGAGAAGATGCGGCCTCATCATCTCACTTGATAAAAATAGAAGTGTATGATATGAAGAAACTTGCCAACGTGCCACAAGAACAACATTGGAAGAATGCAAATATTAGATTGAAATATTTTACCAACGATACTAACCAACACATGGAATCTATCAATAAGATAATTTACAGTATAACGAAAGAAATAACACAGTCAGATATTGAGAGGTATGTACTTAGTGAAATCAGTGACTAATCGGTTTAGTAGTGTAAATAATGTATTTTGGTGTATTAAAAGTAATCAATATAGTTCATCCACAGTCAGCCACCATTATTACTATGTCAGACGGGTTGTGGAGCAAAAAAATTAATGGATGACTCCGGACAAAGCAGCAGTCAAGACAAGAGACCACGACACCAGGAACCGTCAACTTCAACCGAAGATGGGAATAAGGTACTCTGTGAAACTTGTAACACTTACGTTAATAGAAGATATTTCGTAAATCATACCAAGAGTAATTTACACAAAAATAATGTTTTAAAATCACACTGCTCCCTTGCCAATGTGTCTGTTGTAGGTTCCGCTTTTGGACAGCGCATAATATCTTTTAAAATTGAAAGTAAAAAAGAATCTGACATAACATTCCAAACACCAGAATTATTTTTGCAATCTATCAAAAGTGATATTATTTTTTTAATCAATGAAGTCATCAAACAACATAGATCTTTAAAGATTAACTTTGTTCTACATGCTGATTTTGTGCATGAAACAAAACAAATAAATAACTCCTTTGATTTTCAAACAAGTAATTTTATAATAACTGAAGCTGACGATTTAAACATTTTTATGATATCGTTGAAAGATATGCTGTCAAATAAAATTAGTTCTTTTGAAAGAAAAGATAGTGGTTGGAGTTTAAAACATATAAATTACATAGAATTAAATATAAACAAATTTACCCCATTTCGTAGTGGTTCTTACATTGACTTACCAAAAGATATAAAACTTAAAAAAGCTGTTATAAATGTTAAAAACTCAGATCAGTTATGCTTAAAGTGGTCTATACTTTCGGCTTTATACCCCGTGAACAAAAATTCCGATCGACCATCATCTTACACTTTAAATTCTCATAGAATTAAACTTAATGGGATATCCTTCCCGGTCAAATTGAATGATATACCTAAAGTAGAAAAACAAAATAATATTAGTATAAATGTCTTTGGTTTAGAATGGGATATCAAGACGAAAAAGCATTCCGTAGTTGGACCACTTTATTTTAGTAAATGTCGTAAAACTAATCATATTAATTTATTACTCTTGCAAAATGGTAGTAATTATCACTACCGTTATATTAAAAACTTATCTCGTTTAGTAAGCGCACAATTAATAAAGAAAAAAGTAGCTGTACATATATGTGATGGGTGTTTAGTACATTTTACTACCAAAGAAAAATTATGTAACCACCAACTTCACGATTGCTCTCATGTCACTGCTAATTTACCTAGCAGTGATAAGTTAACTAAAAATTGGTTCGGAAAGTTTGTACCTAGTGATTATTTAGAATTTGATAAATTTCACAAGAAAATTAAAGTCCCGTTCGTAGTTTATGCTGATTTTGAAGCATTCTTATACCCAATACAAACATGTGCTAATGATCCATCAAAACCATTTACAAATAACATACAAAAACATGAACCTTACAGTTTTGGTTATTATATAAAATGTTCCTTTGATAATACTTTGAGTAAATATGAGTCATACAGTGGTCCAAATTGTTCAGAAGTGTTTATGAAACGATTATACGATGATGTAAAATTAATATATGAAAAGAATAATTTTCGACGTTCTCCAAAACCATTGTCAGAAGTAGATAATTATTAAATAAGTAACGCCAAACTTTGTCACATTTGTGAAACAGATTTGAATAACAAAAACTTCTTAGATTTTGACTGGCAAACTGGTGATTTTAAAGGTGTTGTACATGAAATCTGTATAAATAAATGTCATGTCCCGCGATACATCCCTATTTTTTTACATAATTTGAGCAATTACGATGCTCATTTCATTGTTCATGCTCTTAATTTTGTAGAAGGTGGAATAGACTTAATACCACAAAATAAAGAAAAATATATTTCATTTTCTAAAAGCATTTGCATTAACAATCAAAAAGTTAGTTTGAGATTTGTGGATTCGTTTAGATTTTTGTCATGTAGTCTTGATAAATTAGCTCAAAATTTAAAAGATGAAGAATTTCATGATCTTAAAAAAAACTTTCCAAAGATAGAAGATTTCAATCGCCTACGAAAGAAAGGAGTCTATCCTTATGAGTTCATGAAATCATTTGACTTATTAAACTGTACACAATTACCAAGTAAAGATGAATTTTATGACTCATTGAATGATACAAACATAACGGCAGACGATTACCATCGAGCTCAAGACGTTTGGCAACATTTTGGTTGTCGCAATATGTTAGACTATTCAAACTTATATTTAAAGACAGATGTTTTATTGTTAGTCGATATATTTGAAAATTTCAGAAATCTTTGTCTCAAAACGTATGATTTAGATGCTGCTCACTATTATACAGCACCAGGACTTAGTTGGGATGCGATGTTAAAATTAACAAAAGTTAGATTAGAGTTATTGACGGACATAGATCAAATATCATTCATTAAATCAGGGATTCGAGGAGATGTATCTCAATGTAGTAATCGTCATGCAAAAGCTAATAATAAGTACTTAAACGATTTTAATAAAAACGAACCCTCATCTTACATAACTTACTTTGATGCTAATAACCTTTATGGATGGGCTATGTCACAATACCTTCCTCTGGATAAATTTGAGTGGACTAGTCCAGAGACCAATTTTGAAGTTGAAGACACATCTGAGTTTGGTTTCATTTTAGAAGTTGATTTGGAATATCCTTCATGATTTGCATTCAGATTTACCATTATGTCCAGAAAATATATCCATAGGTAGATCGGAGGACAAAAAACTCATCCCAAATTTAAACAACAAAGAAAAATATAAAATTCACTATAGAAATTTAAAACAATATTTAAAATTAGGTCTTAAATTAACAAAAGTACATAGAGTTTTAAAATTTAGACAGAGTCCATGGCTAAAAAAATATATTGATTTAAATACAGATTTAAGAAAAAAAGCAGAATCTAACTTCGAAAAAGATTTCTTTAAATTAATGAATAATTCTGTATTCGGTAAAACCATGGAAAATGTTGAAAAAAGAGTAAATGTTAAGTTAATAACTCATTGGGAAAATGTAGGAAAGAGTCTAGGTGTCCAAGATTTAATAGCTAAACCTGAATTTAAAACTTTATCGATATTTTCAGAAAATTTAGTAGCTGTTCAGTTACAAAAGACTAAAATCAGTTATGACAAACCAATATACTTAGGATTTTCCATTTTAGATATGTCGAAAACCCTCATGTACGAATTTCATTATGATTACATGTTACCAAAATTTGAAAACAAAACTAAATTATTATATACCGATACTGATAGCTTAATATATCAAATTTTTACTGAGGATTTTTATGATGATATAAAACCTGATCTTGCTTTGCGATTTGATACATCCGATTATCCCTTAAATAATTTATTTGATTATCCGCTAATAAATAAAAAACAGTTAGGATTTTTTAAAGATGAAAACAACGGAAATATTGTTAAGGAATTCGTTGGTTTAAGATCAAAAATGTATGCAATAGAAACGAATACAAAATTAACAACTAAAGCAAAAGGTGTTAACAAAAGCGTTACAAAAAGAATGACGATGGAGAGTTATAAATCTTGTCTTTATAATAAAAATATTAAATATGATTATATGATTAAATATGTTAAGATTCAGATCAATTAAACACGCCATTTTTACACAGCAAGTTAATAAAGTATGTTTATCCTATAATGATACGAAAAGGCACATTTTACCAAATAACGTGGACACATTGGCTTGGGGTCACTATAAATTGAAATAGCGATGTTTATGTAAGCGAAGCTTTAATATTTTTTATTGATTGTCAATTATTATCATTGTTATTCAGACATGTATTATCTTTAAATTGTAAGGTTGTTAATATTAAGATATAAAAAATGTTATGTTCTAGACTAAATGTAATAAAATAAAATTATTATATGTATAGTATGTTAAGTTCTTTATGAAATAAAATAAAATGGTTGTTATCCAATAAAAGTCTTCACTTCTAATTTACTCTTTTAATAATTCACACGTGTTACAAAATGTTTCATTTTGTACATCCATTCACTGCAATAGTAGCGGGGCCAAGTGGCTGTGGAAAATCGAATTTTGTAAAAAACTTCTTAAAGTCTACAAATGATATTTGTAATACTTCATTTGCTCAGATAATGTGGTGTTTTGATGAAATGCAACCTTTGTACAATAATTTACAGAATGTAAATTTTTATCAGGGCATTCCAGATCTAAATATGTTTGATGGTAAAAAACCAAATCTTATCATAATTGATGATCTCATGAGGGAATCCGATGGTCGAATTGTCGATATATTCACTAAGGGTAGTCATCATAGAAACTTAAGCGTATTTTACATAACACAAAATCTCTTTCATCAAGGGAAGGGACAAAGAGATATTTCTTTAAACTCTAGTTATATGATTTATTTCAAAAATCCTCGAGACAAAACTCAAATCCGACATTTGGCACGACAAATATTACCAGAAAATACAAAATTCCTTGAAGATGCTTACAGAGATGCAACAAAAGAAGCTCATGGATACTTAATGATCGATTTAAAGCAAGGTACAAGCGATATATGTCGTATAAAAACAAATATTTTTCCTTCGGATGGTTACTGTCAAGTATACGTACCTACAAAGGGTTTTAAATACGCTGATAACCAACAAATTCCAATCATTTATAAATAATGTCCCGAAGTGTCAACACGCATAAAGACTTATTGTTAGCATTGCATAAGCTCAAACCAAAATATAGAGCAGCTTTGTTAAAATCTTGTGATGAAGATGAGATAAACTGTATTTGTGAGTGTATTCATAACGTTTTGCAAGGGAAAGTACCCCTCGAAGATAAACATAAGAAAAAGTTACAAAAATATAAATCTGTTCTACGCAAGTTAGTCAAAAAAGGCGCAAATAAATTAAGGAAGAGGATAATTATTCAAAAAGGTGGTGCATTTTTACCAATAATATTAGGTTCAATTTTGAGTGTAATTGTTCAATCGCTTCTGTAAACTAAAAGATTGTAAAATGCAACATGCTAAGAAAATGATACTAATTGAACCAAGTGTTATTGAAAAGTTAAATAACCATAATAATGATGATAATCCAACATCTAGATTAGATGGTGAGATGAAAACTATTTTAAATAGCAATATGGATGACAGAAAGAAATGTATTCTTTACTTACAAATTTTACAAAGATATTTACATTTCAATGAAGAAAATCGACGACCTATTGAATTACCAATAATGGCTAATAATGAAATAAACATGGAAACGAATATAAATGATGGAATTGATACTAAAGATTCAGTCTCGAACCAAGCATTGAAGGATGAAAAGCTTGAATTTAAACCAGCATCGGAAATTGATCCTCTTTATTCAACAAATCAAATACTGAGTCATATACCAAAAACGTATGTGAAAAAAGGTGAAACTCTGTTACGTTTAATATCTTTAAGTAAAAATAAAATTCGTTGGAATGAGAATGGTACGATTATCATAGATAACAAGAGTATTCCGGGAAGCAATATTGTAGACTTGGTTAATGATTTACTAAGACCACTTAAAAGAGATGATCCAATAGGTTGGGAACACTTTGCAAAGGCGTTACATGAAATAAAAATCCCACTCACATACTTAGGCAATCCAAAGAGAGTTGAATTTATAAACAAATTGAAATTAAGACACCTTGGCGATCTCTCACCGGATGAAGAATATTCTACTCCTTCAAACAAACTTGTGAATAAAAAAATCCATAAAAAACTTGACTGGGAAAAATGGACTCCCTACTAGATAATGATAGAATCAATCCACTACAACGGATTAACGAAATTTATTATAATCCATCGCACCCTGCTAGTTATAGTAGCATTGAAAAATTAACTAAAGCTATGAATAAATATATGAATAAAAATGAAGTAAGAAATTGGTTGCAGTCTCAAGAAACATATACGCTCCATAGACCTGTTAATAGAAAATTTCCTAGAAATAAGTATGTTTTATCAAATTTTAACGAACTCTGGCAAGTTGATTTAAGTGATATGAGAACTTATGTGAAATATAATGACAACTATAATTACATACTTTGTGTTATTGATGTTTTTTCTAAGTATGCTTATGCTAGACCAATAAAAAATAAAAATTCTCAAACTATAAAAAAATCTTTTGAAAGTATATTTGAAGAAGCGAACAGTACCCCTACTCATATACAGTCCGACAAAGGTACGGAGTTCGTTTCCAAAGATTTACAACGTTACTTTAAAACCAAGAATATTAATTATTATACTACAAACAACCCTGACATTAAGGCTAGTGTTGTTGAGAGATTTCAAAGGACTTTAAAAATGAAAATGTGGCGATATTTTACTCACAGGAACACTTACAGGTACATAGATGTTTTACAAGATTTAATTTATGCATATAATCATAGTCGTCACTCTAGTATAAAAATGAGTCCTAGCGATGTTAGCTCAGGGAATATAATGACAGTTTGGAGAAATTTATATGATAGGAAAACAAAAGATACAAAAACTTCATACCTTTCACAGCCAAAATTTAATGTAGGAGATTATGTCAGAATAACTAAATTTAAACATATGTTTCAAAAGGGATATGAATCTAATTGGAGTGATGAAATATTCATTATTTCATCAATTGTAGATCGTTCTCCATGGGTGGTCTACACACTGACAGATTTAGTAAAAGAGCCGATAGTAGGAACGTTTTATGAAAGAGAATTACAAAAGGTAACATATGACACCACTTTAAATTATAAAATAGATAAAATAATTCGTTCACGCTTCTCTGGAAACAGAAAGGAAGTGTTAGTCAAGTGGAAAGGTTATCCAGATAAATTTAACAGTTGGGTTTTAGCCTCAAATTTAAAACAAATATGACGAAAATAAGTTTTTATTTAACTTTACTCAGTAACAGTTCAATGGAGTACTTTCCTAACAATACGACAACACGCTTTTCAACAAAGTTACCGAAACCAATAGTACTTGAAGGAACGTGGGATGTTGGTATCGTTGAGTTTCAATATCCGTGTACAATGTTTACTGTGCAAGAACAAGAAAGTATGGTATATGTGACTAAAACAATGGAAATGCCCAATGAAATAGGTACTTCAACCGTTTACTACAAAAAACATATTCCAGCAACAAACTATGATAATATTAACCATATATTGACGGCCTTAAACAATATAAATGAACAAGTAAAATTTCGATATGATGAATTATCAAAGTATGTTCATGTTGTCGTAATGGACAAAAATATAAAATCATTATCCTTATCAACTCAGCTATCGCTTCAACTTGGGTTCGAACCAAATAAGAATCTAGTAGAAAAAGGACTAGGAAAATGTCCAGCTAATCTTCATTTGGGGTTGCCACCACAGTTGTTTATTTACTGCGATATTATTGAACCACAAATAGTTGGAGATGTTATGACACCCTTATTAAGAATAATACCATTAGACCCATCTAAGTATATTTACGGAGCCAACAAAATGCATGTATTTTCACCACCTCACTACTTGCCAGTAATGCGAAGAGAGTTTGATACAATTGAGATAGATATAAGAACAAGCACCGGTCAAAAAATACCATTTCAGTTTGGAACAGTGTGTATTAAACTCCATTTTAGAAAATTATAATCATGTATTCTCACAGTAATAAAATTATTTGTCCTTATGAACATTATTATTCTCACCAAGCCGGATCTGGTATTGGAGTTATTTATAAGGGAGTCCCGTATCAACGAGGTCACGGAATTGGTAGCTTTTTAGGAGGGTTGTTTCGATGTGTTTTTCCATTGCTGTCTAGTGGTGCTCGAGCTATCGGTAAAGAAGCTTTAAACGCTGGTGTAGGACTTTTATCTGATATGGTGGCCTCTAGATCTATGGAAGAAGCTGTTAAATCACGGTTAAAGGAAGCAGGCTCCAATTTGAAAAGAAAGGCAGATGCTAAAATCGACCGCATTAATATGTCCGGTTCAGGATATATAACGAAGAGAAAACGTCTGACTTCATTCAGTTCATCGCCTACCGCCAACGGGAAAGTTAATAAGAGCAAGAAATTTACTAAAAAAGTAACTAAAGACATTTTTTCTTAAATAATAAAATGTCATTTTTACATAACCATTCCTGTGAATGTATTAAGTCCGAATTAGATTTGTTTGCCTTGCCCTCTACTCAAACTAGTATAGAAAATGGGTCATGGATACATTACAAACCAATTTCTTCACTTGCTGATGATGGACCTATAGAGTTCCAAGTACCGGGAGCTGGTGATGATTACATGGATTTATCTCACACGCTGATACACATAAAAGCAAAAGTTATAAATCAAGACTCTACAAAACTTAATTCATCAGCAGTTGTGGCTCCAGTTAATAATTGGTTGCATTCACTTTTCAGTCAGCTTGATATCTATTTAAATCAAAAACTTATTTCACCTCCTAATAACACATATGCTTACCGTTCATATATAGAGACATTACTTAATTATGCCCCGGCCGCTAAAACGTCTCACCTGACTTGCGGTCTCTGGTATGAAGATACTTCTGAAAAGATGGAATCAACCGACGAAGCCAACAAAGGATTTACAAAACGTCAAGAGCTTATAGCCGAAAGCAAAGAAGTTGAAATGATTGGACATTTACATGGTGATTTATTCAATCAAGAAAAATTTTTGATAAATGGGGTTGATATGTCTGTTAAATTAGTAAGATCTAGAGAAACCTTTAATTTGATGGCATCTTCAAGTGATTTAAAGTTAAAAGTATGTATTTCGGATGCTACTCTCATAATTCGTAGAGCCAGAATTAATCCAAGTGTATTACTTGCACATCAAAAAGTTTTAGCCTCTACAACAGCAAAGTATCCTATTACCCGTGCTGAAGTTAAAGTTTTAACTATACCTTCAGGTGTTCAAGGAAAAACTCTGGATAATATCTTTCTTGGCCAAATTCCAAAAAGATGTATTGTTGGATTTATCAATAATGCAGCGTTCAATGGTACTCTTGTTAAAAATCCTTTTAATTTCAAGAACTATCAGATGAGTTCATTTTGTTTATACGTTGACGGTCAGCAAATACCTTCTAAAGCATTGCAGCCATCATTTGAAAGTAACATGTTCACTTCAGCTTACCATTCGTTATTCTCTGGAACAGGAATACATTTTTTAAATGAGGGCAATGGAATATCTAGAGAACAATATGCGAATGGTTATTGTCTTTTAGCTTTTGACTTAACACCTGATTTATCAGCTAACTCCTCAAGTCATTGGAATTTGATAAGGAATGGTAGTGTAAGATTAGAAGTTCGTTTTGAATCTTCTCTAACGCAAACTATAAACTGTATTGTTTATGCTGAATTCGATAATGTTATTGAAATAGATAAGAATCGCAATGTAATCGTAGATTATAGTAGTTAAGATTTTCTATTGTATTTTAGGTTAAGTTGTCCCTATTGTTTATAAATAAAATGATAAAATGAATTTAAAGCCTTTATTTTTTATAATACCTTATTACATTGAAACAGTATATTCAAGTAACAGTTTTTGTGTTGTAAAAAAATCTAAACATTCATATCGTTAATTGTTATTATTGAAACACATTTTTTTACAATTATCTATTTGTGTTATTTCTTTCGTTATACTGTAAATTATCTTATTGATAGATTCCATGTGTTGGTTAGTATCGTTGGTAAAATATTTCAATCTAATATTTGCATTCTTCCAATGTTGTTCTTGTGGCACGTTGGCAAGTTTCTTCATATCATACACTTCTATTTTTATCAAGTGAGATGATGAGGCCGCATCTTCTCTGTTTGTTGATATGAATGCTACGCCTCCATTTGCTTGCGCTCGCGATACAGACGAGCACTGCTTTTTCCTTTTGTTAGTAGCTAACTTGAACAAGTCGTCAAGCCGGTCTTCTTCTCCACGTTTCGCTTTAAGTTTTGACGAATCTCTGGCAATCATAAGACTATCGTTGCTATCATCCGATTGGTTTTTGTAATAATAATCTTTGAAGGTATTTTTTTCAAATGTATTCTGTAACAATAACATTCATTTTAAGCACAAACATAGCACACGCACTACATTAAAAGTGATTAGATCCATGTAAGACATATTGAAAGAAATAAAACACGAATAAATATTTAAAAATAGTTAGCTTACCTCCATGGTGACCCCAAAGAAATTTAATGTAACCACACAATAACTTGTAACTTGGATACACTGTACTGCACGTAGACGAATATTGTTATGTGGTGGTCCTCTTTCGTTTTGGACTTATATAGCGATAGTAAGTGCTTACTATTATCGTAAAACGATAACTCTAAACGAAACATTTACATTGTTGACTTATGAGTAAAACCTGATAAGTAATGGTTTGTCTATTCAAAATTCTTTAAAACTATTTCTTTGGTATTTCAACGTTAGTCACTAGTTTATAAATTCCAACGATTTAGCGTATGCATTGCTTGCTGTGCATAATCTCCTTACTATAAAGACATGTTTTAAGATGCCTAACTATTCACTACATGTCTATGCATGATAGAGCACGTGTACACATATCTATTCTAAAATATGAATACCCTACAAATTCAGGAATGCTTAAATAGGATTAATCCATTGTTACAAATGAATGTATTTCCTGCAAACAGATTGCCGATACATATTGAAGCCCCTACATTTTTAGTAAGCAATCTAGATTATGATACTCAGCCAGGTTCTCACTGGGTAGCCATACATGTAGACAAAAACAAAATCGGCCAATATTTTGATTCATTTGGCCGAGCACCGAAAGGCTTCCATAAAGCATTTCTTAATAGAAACTGTAAAATATGGTATTTTAATAGTAAGAAAATACAAAACGAGTGGACTTCGGTGTGTGGTGAATACTGCTTGGTATACCTACATCATATGTTCTACGGTCAGAGCATGCAGAACTTCGTGAGGATATTCGATGAAGATGAAACCCTGTGCAATGATATAATAGTTGATAATTTATTCAAGTGTTATTTTAAATAAAATGTAAAATTTTAATTATATTTGGTTAGGTTATGTTAGGTTGTATAGATTATGTTTAGGGTATTCGATGAAGATGAAACCCTGTGCAATGATGTAATAATTGATAATTTAATCAAGTATTATTTTAAATACAATGTAAAATTTTAATTTGTGGTATTATTTCATAAAACAAAAATCTATATAAAATAGATTATTTGGTTAGGTTATGTTAGGTTGTATAGATTATATTTGGTTAGGTTATGTTAGGTTGTATAGATTATGTTTAGGATATTCGATGAAGATGAAACCCTGTACAATGATGTAATAATTATTGCATAAAACAAAAATCTATATAAAATAGATTATTTGGTTAGGATGTAATAATTGATAATTTAATCAAGTTAACAATTAACAGCAAACGATTTAGATGATAGCAAAACCTTTTTTTTTTTTTTTTTTTTTTTTTTTTTTTTTTTTTTTTAGTCTGAATCAGACCCAAACTTGAGCGAGACCCCCGCTGAGCCAGAACATCCCCCAATACCAATGAGGCAGAACCCCCGAATACACACTACTGACGACAGTTTCTTTTATAAATGGGTTATCATCCTAGCGTTATTTGATACCAATATTAAATACTTATATACATTATTATAACTCTTTACTCTTCAAGTCTCATCAAGGGTATTTGATTTTCCGAAATAAACTATACACAAACTAGAAGTGTCGAAGCTCTCACAGAGTTAGACAAACTTTTAATAGTGTTTATGTCCCCAGAGATCCTGAGACGAGTCGTCGAAGATCATCAACTGCGCATCAGTTATCTTGGAAGCTACTACACAAAAGAAATCTCAGCAGAGGTTAATCTAAAATCTTTGTAAACAATTTTCTGAACCAGATTTAGAATGTCTGAGTAATTATTGCAATCGCAACAATGGAAGGTATAAACTGAAATCAATATACATTGAAATATTTTCAAACCGCTTAGATTCGTTTTTCTGTTGGTTTTGATAGTTTTTATTATGATGACTATATTATTTAAATAAACAATGTTTTGTTTGTGTACATGTACAAGCGACCTACTGTATTAAATTCAAAGAAAAAGATAACGTTCTAGAAGCTCAATTATGTGCCTAGAAATAATATATTTATTATTTTATTTTAAAAATATTCTGAAATAGAATATATATGACCAAATAATAATGACCTCATCTTAATTACCTTTTTTATATTACTTAATGCTACGAAATATGAACAAATTCAAAAAGATCTAAAGAATAAGCCAAACAACATGAAATTCTGATTTATAATATACATATTTATAAACTGTTTTTTTCACAAAAATTATTTATATATTATATAAACAAAGCAGAGTATAAATTTAAAGACTAAACAAACCTTTTTAAAACTTTCAAACAAGAATAGCAGAACGAATGCAAATCGCATCTGCAATAAATAAAAGTAATGAAGTCAATTAGCGAGATAATTCATTGGCTACTAATTGCAAATGTTTTGTGACCGAATTAATTTCCGGAGCATAAAGATCAAAGAAACGCGATTCCTTAACACTGAAATGGTCTTTGGAGACGTAATTTATATCAATTTAATATTAATAAAATATTACTACTATCGAATATTTGTTGTTACAAGAGCAGACACTTTATTTAGTTTATATATATCTGTATGAGATCATGCTAAGGAATTATTACATTAAAGCTATAGTGCTGACTAAGGGAACTAGCCGTGCTGTTCCAAAACTTAATACAAGTGTATTGTAACGCGGCTTACCTTTATATGTACCGCGAAGTAAATTGCTACATCGACTATAACATATTTGATACTGCGTTAATGTAATACTCTCGGTGGTAGACCATAACATCGAGTCGCCGGCAAGGTTACCACCCATCGGGCAAAGTCGTGCCGCAAAGCGACCTAGTCGTGTTCCGGCACGTTGTTCGATGAAGCCGTATATATGGGAAATGGGTCTGAACAGTTGCGTTGCGTTGGCGAACCGGTTTGGCGTTGAGTTGGTGCTTATTGTGTCGGGTGTCTAGTCGAGGAGGGTAGCGGGATCCGAAGCGACGGCTTTCCGCTGGCCGCCCGCAGATAGTTGGGGGCCCAATTAGTGGGCCAGCCACCCACGAAAGGCTGCCCCGCCAGCTGCGTAAAATCCCAGGGTGGCTCCATCGTGCTGGTTGGCGACCAGATGAGGAGGCCCGATGGCGATCCCTGGGGGGGTTCGGGCGTCCCCGCAGTCTCCAGACTAGTCTCCCAGTGGCATGACATCACCAATTTCGGCGCCGGGTTTGATACGTACCGCCTCGTTCAACTGCCATTTCTCATCCTATTCACTCTTTTATTTTATTTTTATTATGAAAAAGTCCAATAAAAAGAAGAAGTTTTTACAGCGGTTGCACTCCTCCTCATTTAAAGTGCACCTCACTCACATCAGGGGCTTGCACTCTAATCTCTTACCTGTCCACCACCACCTGGAGACAGAGCAACCGCACTTGCTCTTTTTGACGGAGACACAGATACAATGTCCTCTAAGCGCTGCGTACCTGGATCATCCCGGTTACTCGTTAGAGTACAACTTTCGCTCACGTGCCGGGGTCTGTGTATACGCACGGAACGACCTCTGTATCCTGCGTCTCCGTCATCTTGAAGACCCTACTTTTTCTTCCTTATGGATTTTAGTAGACACAGGAAACGAAAGAATCCTGTATTGCTGTGTCTACCGTTCGCACAGCGGTGATCAGGAGACAACTAAATTATTTGAGTATCTCGGTGAGGCTGCTGATATGGCTCTGCATCAGTACCCTTCTGTGCAGCTCGTCTTTCTGGGGGACTTTAATGCCTGTCATCAGGACTGGCTGTTCCCGTACCAGAAGACCGACCATGCTGGAAGAGAAGCGCGGAATTTTGCGTTATCTTTTGACCTCTTTCAGCTGGTGAGGCAAGCGACAAGGGTACCAGATGTAGTTGGCCATACAGCCAATTGCCTGGACCTTTTGCTGACAACTGATCCGGACAGGTATCGTGTTGAGGTGACCTCCCCCTTGGGAACCTCCGATCACTGTTTGGTGAAATCTGTATTTACGTATTCCCCACCAGCTTTCGAACCACCTGGTGTTAGGCGAGTATGGAAATACAAGTCAGCAGATTGGGATGAGATGCGGCACTTCTTTGCGTCTTATCCTTGGCGGCAGGTCTGCTTCTCTTCTTTGGATCCGTCGAGTTGCGCGGATGCTATAACCGATGTGGTACATCAGGCAATGGAGTACTTCATTCCTTTTGCTGACGTACCCATCGGTGGCAAGGCTCGCCCATGGTTTAATGCCGAATGTGGTCATGCTGAAGACCGAAAACATTCGGCATACCTAATTTGGGCTGATGCTAGAAGCTGCAAAGCTCCGGATGTAAGTTTAAAGAAGAGAGCCTTTAACCAAGCTGCCAAGTCCTATAAAAAGGCATTACGGAAGGCTCGTCGCGATCGTATCGCTAAGAATGGCGAAAAGCTCTCTGTCAGACCTACTGGCAGTCGAGCTTTCTGGTCTCTTGCCAAAGCGATCGAGTCGAACTTCTGCCAACCCTCACTACCTGCTCTGCTGAAGCCGGATGGATCTCTGGCCCATACAGCGACAGAGAAAGCGAATGTATTTGCTTCTCTGTTCGCTGATAATTCATATCTAGACACTGGCAATGCTTCTCCAGCGCATCTTCCTCACTGCGGTATTTCGATGCCTGAAATCCGCATCACTAACAAAGAGGTATGGAGAGCATTGTGTCGTCTTGATGTGAATAAAGCCAGTGGCCCTGATGGTATTCCAGCCATTCTGCTCAAGACATGCGCAGCTGAGTTGTCTCCTGTATTGACACGTCTGTATCGTCTCTCTTTCAAGTCTGGAATAGTGCCGAAATCTTGGAAGCTTGCTAACGTGCAACCAGTGCCCAAAAAAGGCAGTCGTGCCGATCCTGCCAATTATAGACCGATTTCAATCACCTCCATACTCTGCAAGATTATGGAGCGTGTATTGAACTCGCGCCTTTTAGCGTACCTTGAAGGTAACGATCTCCTCAGTGACCGACAGTACGGGTTTCGCCGAAATAGGTCCACTGGGGACCTTCTAGTGTACGCTACGCACATTTTAGGTGAGGCCATCGAGAAGAACGGAGAAGCGGTCGCCGTCTCTCTTGACGTCTCGAAGGCATTTGACAGGGTCTGGCATGCGAGCCTTATAAGCAAGCTTTCAACATACGGTATATCTCCTGGTCTGATCGGTTGGGTAACGGACTTTCTGAACCAAAGATCTCTCCGAGTAGTTGTCGACGGGTGTTCCTCGGAACCTTTGACAATAAATGCCGGAGTGCCTCAGGGGTCCGTTCTTTCTGCAACTCTATTTCTGCTGCACATTAACGATCTGCTGGAGCCCGGTATCTATGGGTATGCAGACGACAGCACAGTTGTAGAAAGATACCTGCCGTGTAGTCGGGCTAGTAGAGATCAAGTACAGTCTGAAAGAGAAGCCATGGTGCAACGTTTGAATGACAAACTTCAGGCAGTCTCCGCATGGGGCAAAGCCAATCTTGTCAAATTCAACGCCATCAAAACGCAGACGTGTCTGTTCACCGCCAAAAGGAGCCCTTTCACCTTGGCTCCTACTTTCCAGAGTGTATCTTTGGAATACAGTGACCGGCTTCAGTTGTTAGGCTTAGAGATTTCCTCGAACCTCAACTTTGGTCGGTGTATTGAGTCCAGAGCAAGAGCAGCTGCAGGAAAGCTTGCCATTCTTGCGAAGGTCCGTCAGTACTTTACACCGGGACAGCTACTTGTATTATACAAAGCACAAATCCGGTCGTGTGTAGAGTACTGTGGGCATATATTCGCTGGTGCCGCTAAGTCTCATCTTGCGGTTCTGGACTCAATTGAGAGGCGAGCAAAGAGGCTTATAGGCGACCCTGAATTGGTTGAAGCCAACCTCCACAGCCTTGAACACAGGCGTAGAATTGCTAGCCTCTCAGTTTTCTATAGGATACATTTTGGTGAGTGTGCGCAGGAATTACATGATTTAATTCCTCCATCCCCCTTCCATCACAGGACGTTCCGACGCACGGCAGATATCCATCCTTACGTTGTGGACATTCCCCCTGTCCGAACAAAGCGCTTTGCTTCGTCTTTCTTAGTTCGTACAGCGAAGGACTGGAACAGCTTGCCTGCGTCGGTATTTCCGTCCCAATACGATGTAGGTGTCTTCAAGAAAAGGGTGAATAGGTTACTGGGTTAATGCGCCTTACCATCTATGACTACATTTCCACTTTCCATCAGGTGGAATGTAGTCAAGCACTAACCCAGAGAGTATAAAAAAAAAAAAATAAAAAAAAATAAATAAATAAATGAATACAGTTAAATTATATTTTAATATAAAACATTAACTTAAATATTTTACAAAACAAATAGGAAATAGAAAATAGGAAAAGGAAAACTCCTTTAATTATAATTAAAATTTAAAGAAAAATTTCTGTCGCCTGGGTCATAGGAGTATCGTGTTCTATTATCCTAGACTTTTCTTCCACTGGAGTTAAAAGACCATGATTTGTATTAAGAAAAAACCTTGACTTCTATTACGAATTTTCCAATGAGCGGAAAAAGGGTGTTTTATTGTCTATATTTTTGGGTAGACCTCGAAGAATTCGGTCTGCCCATTTGGTCTGCCCATTTGTCCCCTACTTTCGAATTTTGGAAAAATTTCTTCACAGGACGTCTTCTTATGACCTCCTGAGTCCGAAATGACCATTCAAAAAGTTTATATATATATATATATATGCGTGCGTGAGTCCAGATTCGACTTTTGTCAGCACGATAGCGGCAGCAGTTTCGCTCGGATCACTTTCAAACTTTGCACAAAAATCAACCATCCAAAAATGAAGGTCAAGTTCGTTAACCAGAGAAATCCGGACACAGGGAGCGCTAGGGCCTCACTTTTTCTGATTTCAGTTTTTCGACCATAACTTTTTCCCTATGCAAAGAAGATCCATCGCGTTCATATTATATGATGTATTTGATGAATACCTATAACTAATGTAGATAAACTGAAAACCTAACTTCAATAACTTAGGGGTGAGGGTAAAAAAACCGAAAATTTTTGGAAAAAAAATCATAACTTTTTTCCGGTAAACATTCTTACATCACAAGTATTTTTAATAGAAAGGTTATTTTTTACTTTAAATTTAAATATCAGAAGTTTTTCCTTTAAAAGGTACCGTTTCCGAGAAAAAAAATAAAAACCACTTTGAGCTTGAAAATTTAAGGTAGGTAAAACCACGTCAACTTTTTTCTGGTAACATTCCCTCGTCTCAAATATTTTTAATAGAAAGGTTATTTTTTACTCTAAATTTAAGTACCAAAAGTATTTCCAAAACAGATACCTTTTCCGAGAAAAAAAAATTAAACTGCTTTTTGCTTGAAAATGTTTGATGTAAACAACGGCATCATGTATTATTCTTAGGTAGTGAGTTATATTTTAAACGAGTTACACACGAGGTCTACCCACGCGTGTCCCCCTGCAGGCACGGATTTTTTATTATTTTTTGTTTGTTATCATTATTTGTTTCTCCTTACAAAATCGTAGCTTGTAGAGACTATAAAAATATATTAATTACAATAGAAAAAATTGTTTTATATTTCGATTTTGAAAAATCTAGTAAGGAACACTGGAAAACATGTGATATTTTAATTATTTATAAAACAATTAACTATAATAGCGAGTATAGAATATATATTAACATGAAATAGGGAAATTTAATCTGATTTGAATTTTAATAAAAAATATATTATTTGTGATGTGTTTTTAATAAATAGTCTTCTTTAATATATTATACAACATAAACCGAGAAATCAGATAGGTCAGTGTGAAGGTTCTTGTGGCCTTCACATAAAGAATACCAAATTTTCTTAAAAATTGAATTTGAATTTTCAAGACCGTACACGATCAGGAAAAGATCAGAATGAAACCTACCACGTCAGACAAAAAATGATCCGTCTATTTTGAAATTTTATGATTAATATTATGTCGATTAAATCTAAATAGCGTTTTTGTTCAAATTAGAGATATATTCAGAGTGCCACTTTATTACTAGGGTTTATTATATATTATTACTATAATTAAAATTTATCGTATATGTAATACTATAAAGAGCGGCTCACCCATCTAATGCGTTTTCTGGAAGTTTCTTGGAGCTATGATAAACAATATGGCCGACATAACCTTGTTAAACGTACGCTACGCCTACCACCGCTTCAAAGGCATCACTAATGATTGCATACGTAATACAATTAACATTGCAATGCAGCTGTGATTATAATATCATTTCATTGCGGAATCTAATATGAAAACTATATTTGTATTCCACATATTTCGTGTTATAACAAATGACATAGTTTTTTTTTAAGTTTTTTATATACAATATGTAGCGGGTAATAAATAGATATAACAAAGAAATAACTTTGACGTTCTTTTATCTTATTTATCTTGTAAACAGTACAATTTAGCTGGTAGAGCAATGACGCTTCTCTTCTCTCATTATTTCTTCTCAGTGGTAGTGTCGTTGCGTATATATTTCTTACTGTCTATTGATTAATCGTATTATATCTGCGTTATTTGTGTAAGCGACATTTATTTAAAATGAAGAATTCATATATAATATATAACATGATCTGCTTGTGAAAATGATTTTTCTGGAAATTAAATCATAATTTAAATGTAGTTAAACTTTGTATGTTAGTAGTAGATAATATCTGGAAGCATAATAGGACCTCGATTTTTTTTGGCATTTCAATGCAAGGAGTAAATCAAATTTATTTTTACCTTAAATTAGCACATATTGTGTTTGTAAAGCTACAGTTATTATTGCTATGAATATAGAACCATATAAGAAATCAAATTAAAAATTTAACTAACTAACAGAAAGACTACAAATAATAGTACTAATAGACCATTAAACTTGCGGATTCCGAGATAAAACTAAAAGTTTTAACATCATATTATATTTAAATGCCGAAAAAATGGAAAAAAATTACAATAAGAACAATGTAAAATTTAACTATGTTTATGATTGGTTCGATCTATTATCATATATATTTATTATAGATTGGATATGTACCGAGTATATGTTTAATTATAAATTAACTTTTACCTTCTTCAGTTATAATTGCTTTTATTATAATTCGTACAAAATTTTACTATCACATATCAAGTGTCAAATATTAAATTTAACACTATTATTTCCAAAGCGCGAATGAAATCAGCGGTAGTTACAGAATCCAAATACTATGATTCGGAATGGTCGGTGACGGAATAGCGGTGATCGGCATCAAAAGGTTAACTATGCTTGCTGGTAGACGAGGCAATTTGCAGAGCTCTCTGAGGTGCTCAAATTGAATTTATGTAACCTCGCCTTCACACCAACCACATACAGACAAATCATTTTATTGAACCATATTTAAATTAGTTCTAAAAATTTTAAGAAAACTGTAATTATTATGTAAATATTAAATATGGAAAATAACATGATAACCCAAATAATACATAAAGTTATGAAATTATCTGAAAGGGACAAAAGACTCAAGTCTATCGTTTATGACATATTCTTTAAATTATTAATACTATTTAATATACTTTTTAAATAATATATAAAAATAATCGTCTGTATGTCAGGGGAACAAATATTGTTCGGCGCATGTAAGCAACCGGGCCAAGCCGGTAAAAGGTACCGTCATAGCCATTGAGCTCTACGATAGATGACTTAAAGCTTTACTTGATAATATGTCCAATTTTCGATAGTATTTATTACCCTTTTGTGTCATACATTTATTGATTTTTTTTCTGAGCAATTCTGGATATTATAAAAAGATAACTAAATATACTTTGAATCAAACAAAGATATGATCAAATAAAGATATAGCTAAAATTTATTTGCATTACTGTTAAAAAGCACAAAGAATAAAAAATGCTCAATATAATATAATATAGTATTTGGTCACAGCAGGTTATATACACAGAAAAACTAGAGAATATTCAAAAGAAATTTATTAAGTTCTTAAGCTTTTTAGATCTAAGATCTTTTCCTTCGTATTCTATCGCATGCAATTATTAGAAGATTGATCCTTTTTCTGTTTGTCACCGTCAATGCGATGTATTGTTGTTGCATGCTATATTGTCCGGAGATACCGATTGCACTGAGTTATTATCTGCATAGAGTTTTGGAGTACCTAGCCACCGTACAAGGCACACCGAATTATTCGATATACCATGCGTCAATACAGGTTATGCCCAAAATTCGCTTGTCCATTGTATGACCTCTATGTACAATAAATTTTATTCATATCAGCCTTAAGAAAAAACATAAAACAAACTAAATATTAAATTAGATTATATCAGATACACATACATTCACATCAACACAAACAAACACCTATCAACACTTCCACACATACACACTTTCACTCACTCCCTTAGGTAGCTCTTATCCCCGAAATTTTGTAATTTTTTCCCTTAGCTTTTCCAATTTAATTTCCCCTCAAGTTTTCCAATTGCTTAAATTAAACACTGTTTTTATTTTTCTTTTCATAGTATTGTTAACTAGTAGTCCTTTTTTGGTCCCATTTTATGCAAATATTTTTTATTGTACCTTTAAAATTAGATATTTACTATTAGATTACCCATTAAAATAAATAAATAAATAACGTTCATCACTAGTAAAAAAAAAGAAAAAGAAAACATTAAAATACTACACGGTCATAATAGCGTCAGTTTGAAATTTCACACAAATTCTAGAAGAAAGTACATGAAGTAATATTCTTTCGTGTTCTACCGTTATTTTGCTGTGACAAAGGTGGAACCCAGGCAACAGGTCGTCTGGAACGGATGCAATTACATCAGTTACTGTGCTGGACAAATGCAGGCGGCTATTGTCAAAAGTCGGAAAGGCGAACCATTTAAGGAGTACCTATCGGTAAAATTCAATTTTATTAACATCTACTTTATGATATCTGCAATTGTAATAACTCTTATTATATGTTGAATACTTATATTCAGTTCGTCACGAGAAACAAACCTAATACTTAAATTTGGATTTAACTAAATTCTTAAAGTTTTGATCGATTGGTGTCGCCCCCATCCCAATTACACCGGCGTCCACATCAACGCCTCTCTTTGAAAGGGCTAATCAATTTACTTCGTGATGCAGTCCAATTTAAAAACTCGCTTTGACTCTGACCCATTTACCTTATCTCTTGGGAAGTTCCAATATTATTAAAACTTTTCCTTTTTCTGCTACTTTTGTTCTCATTATTATATACACACTATTACAAAAAAGTTGTAAATTATTGTATACATCTTAATAGTTAAAAAAACTATTAACCTCTTAGGATCACTTTTTCGTTCGTATGTCTGCCCATTCGTTTGTTTGTCTGTCATGATCCCAAATTTTTTGAACGGTGGAAATATCGAGTTGAAATTAAAACCACATACTAAGCCTTTAGAAGCTGTGAATGAATAAAACTTCTAAGTTTACGTAAAATAAGATACGGGTGTTTCAACCCTTTCAAGGGAATCCAAGTTGATTGTGTACTTTTCGTTGATATAAAACTAATGAAGTTGATAATTCAGAATGAACATGAATAACAGCAAAGTCATCTTAATGATGGATAAAAATTGTAAATCCTTTTTTTACGGTAGATCTTTAAGCGTATATGGTACCAGGATTATATTTTTTTCTCGAGTAATCCATAAAGTGGGATATCGATACTATTATCGATAGATCTTTATCTAATATAATAGATTTTTCAAATATATGATGGGTTTGCGAAAACTTTTCTCGAGCAAAAACCTTATTTATTAAGCTTTAAATTGTAACTTTGTTGTCAGAGTCAAGTATCACTTCCTGCCAGACAAATTGTAAATTTTTGAAGTGTAAAATGGAATGGTATATCTTAAAAAATACAAAACGTTAACGATCCATCTCTCTATACATCATGCATCCCAAGCGGGAAGCCAGACACGTACTTGGCACCTTTTTTGAATTATTATTTACTTTTTGTAAAGAAATAAAAATTATGTCAAAGAGTTTTAAAGTATCCACCTATGTTTATAGAAGCTATTTCCCATATTTTAATTAAATCATTTTTATAAATTCTATACTTTATTTATTTTATTTATTTATATATTTTCCACTTTAAATCCATACCAGTGATCACTTGTGTATGTCAAATGGAAGTGACAGGAGGGTCTATTTTGATATAATATGTATTAAAATAAGCCCTTCTGTAAAAAGTCAATAATTCATTATAGAATAATAAAATAATGGTAACAACGTTTAAGGTGCTAAGGCCTAGCTGTAGTTATTTGACTGCAGCTCGTATTGGGCTGGCTCGACCGGGAAAGGAACACCCTCTCACAGAAGACTGACGTGTAGTAATCAAATTCATTTGGTTATGTTTCGTCGGTGAGTGAGAGAATCCGAACGTTCGGCTAGCACAAGACCTGCGACTCGACGCGATTGGCACTACAAGTTAGCAGACTGGGATGGAATGCGGTCCTTTTTTGCATCCTACCCGGGGGGGCCGATTTGTTTCCCTTCCAATGATCCTAGTAACTGCGCTGCGGCTGTAGCTGATGTGATACTTCAGGGCATGGAACTATTTGTACCAAGCTCTGTGGTACCACTTGGTGGCAGATCGCGGCCTTGGTTTGCTGCGTCTGTCAGGGCTGCAGCGGCTGACAAACGATAGGCTTATCAAGCTGGGGCTAATGCGTTAGCCACTAAGGATCCGAACTCTAGAGTTCTGAAGAGAAAATATAATTGTGCGTCCAGATCCTTCAAACGGAAAATTGCTAGAGAAAAGTTCAAGCATGTCGTCAAAATTGGGAATCAGCTGGCAAAGTACCCGCCTGGCACGCGCAAATTCTAGGCGCTTTCCAAGGCCACTCTGGGCAACTTTAGTTGCCAGCCGTCCCTACCGCCGTTGCACGTGGAGAATGACTCTCTAGCCCACACGGCAAAAGAGAAAGCCGATCTCTTGGGCATTCTTTTCGCCTCCAACTCGACTTTGGACGACCAAGGGAAGACACCGCCTGTTATCCCGCGGTGTCAGAGCTCAATGCCGGAAAAGATTTTTCGGCAAAAAACTATCAGGCAGTTCTATTTTCCTTGGACGTTCATAAGTCGAGTGGGCCGGATGGCATTTCTCCATTGGTGCTACGAATGTGCGCCCCTGAGTTGACTTGGCATTGCGTAGAGACGCATCTATCTATTGCATCTCTGTGCGTCTTCTACCGCATTCACCACGGGGAGTGTTTCGAAGAGCTATTCGATCTGATGCCTACCGCTGAATTTCATCACCGCACAACGCGCCATCGCCTCCAATACCATTCGTACCACCTCGATGCGTAGCGATCCTCTACTGTGCGGTTCTCAAGTACATTTTTTCCACGTACCACTCGAATGTGGAACGAGCTCCCTTCGGCGGTATTTCCAGATTACTCCCACCTACTAGACCGGCAACGCTCCTGCAAATCCTCGGATGTTGCTACAGTTCATGGGCCGCGGTGATTACAAATCATCTGTGACCCGCCCGCTCGATTGCCCTCCTCGTCCATAAAAAAAGACAAACAACAAAACTATAAATAATTAAAAATGATACATGATTTACAATATGGTATCAAAGATGAGTATTCTTTCTTTGTCGAGAGAAGAAACAAAAGAAAAAAGGTTAAAGGAAAGTATCAAAATTGTTTATTGCATCCATAACTTTTGCGACATGTTCCTTTTAATTAAATTTAATTATTGTTTTACTTAAAACCTGTTCTTAAATTTGTCTTTATAGATTGGTTGGTGGTTCTTTATTTTGCATCACACAAAATTAGTAAAATCTTCTATGTGACGAAGTTTTTAGATAATCTAAATATCACTTTTTTGTATTTCCATTTCATTAAAAACTTGTCTCACTTATCGATCCTGAATTTGCATGTGCTGTCATCCGCATAACAATGTATGTTGGAAATATCCAAAATATCATTGATGTGCAGGAGAAACAGAGTTGGGGATAGCACGCAGCCTCGGGGTACACCAGCGTTCACGGGCTTGGGGTCCGAGCATAAACCGTCGAGAACGACCTGTATGCTCTGCCCAGTGAGAAAACTGGTGATCCACTTGCATAAACTCTCGGTAAGCCCATAGGAAGGTAGCTTCGAAAGAAGCCCCTTGTGCCATACACGATCAAAGACTTTTGCCATATCCAGACTAACTGCCAGACCCTCTCCCTTGCTTTCAGTAACCGCTGCCCAACGGTGCGTAAGATATAACAGAAGATCACCAGCTGATCGACCATGGCGAAAGCCATACTGCCGGTCATTGATCACCTGGTGATCCTCGAGGTACGTTAGGAGCTGTCGGCTGATAATAATCTCCATTATTTTGGAGATAAGGGAGGTAATGGAGAGAGGTCTGTAGTTAACTGGGTCCGAGCTATCACCTTTTTTAGGGATCGGATGGACAAGGGCACACTTCCAAGAGACCGGGACTACGCCTTTAAGGTAGGAGTACCGAAATAGACGCGTTAGCACTGGAGTCAACTCAGGGGCACACGTTCGTAGCACCAATGGAGAAATGCCATCCGGCCCACTCGACTTATGAACGTCCAAGGAAAATAGAGACTGCCTGATAGTTTTTTGCCGAAAAACTATTTTCAGCATTGAAATTTCACTTCGCCGCCGTCGTAAACCTATATTCTGGGATTCTTTGTTTTTATCGGAAATTTAAGGATAGCAAATCGCTAGCGACCGCGATATATGCCGCTAAAACTAAAAAGCAACTGCCAAAGTGATAACATGCGATATTTCAATATATTTACCTACCATACCGCCGCCGTTCGAAAACAAATCCCAGAGCTGTAGGAAAAGACTAGACGTAACTTATTAATAATAATAATTATTAATACTAATATAATATGTTGGAAACATTCACATTGTACTTTTTTTGGATCTTTTAAGTTGATTAAGTAATTAGTAACGAAGAAGAACAAAACACCTTGTCGCTTTAATGCTCTAGTACTTCATGTTAACAATAAAAAGTATATCAGGTCATCTAAGACATTCGGGGTTTGATAAAAGAACTTAGTGACTTACTCTCAGACAATCAAAATATACTTTAAAAGCTTAACATAAAAACAAAAAAGGCAAACAATTTATTTGTTTCAAATAAGCAAGTGTGCAATTTAAAATCTAATTTATATAAAAGAAAACTATGAACAATACAGTACAGTACATTAAACGATTATTATCATCGTAGCATTGCTTGACACCAATGTTAATCAATTACATACATGTATTTAATGTTCAAGTCTCAACTTGAACATTAAATTTGGTGTTGATATTGAAACTATGAATAAACTAGTAGCGTAGGTACTCTCAAAGAGTTAGCCTAACTTTCAATAGTCTTTATGTCCCGAGAGAGCCTGAAACGTGACGTCGAAGTACATCAAATGCACACCGGTTATCCTGGAAGTTATTACACAAACTTGTATTGATAATATTTTCACAGACTTTATACCGAAGAATAAGAAAATAATTGATAGATTAAATTCTGATCACTGTGGGCAATTAATATCTTTTAATTACAAATTCAGCAAAGAAAAACAAAAAATTGTGTTTGTTCCTATAACTGTAAGGCGCATGGATAAGTTTAAAAATAATATTTTGGCCAAATGTTCATATCTGGAATATAATAAAATTCCTTCACAACTGTTTGATAAATTTTTCAAAATTATTAATAATGAATTTAAATCGACATTCTCCTCTAAAACTTGCACTTTGAGAAATCACCTTTCACCTTTTAATGAGTGGGCAACCCCAGGAATTCATAAGAGTAGACAAAAACTGTTTGAACTCTACAATGAGAGGGAGCTCAATCGCAGTGACTCGTTTGCTCAACATATTAGAAATTATTCTAAATTATTTAATAAAGTTTGTTCACAAGCCAGGTCATTACATATTAGAAACTTAATTAGTAATTCTTTAAATAAAATTAAAATGACCTGGAATATTATAAAGTGCGAAGCTGGTAAAAGCAAAGCTCGCAACTCCAAATTTTGTCTTCAAATGGATAATCAAGTAATAAAATCAGATAAGGAAGTTGCCTCTGCTTTTGAAAATTATTTTTAAAAAATTCCAGCTTCTACCACTTCTTCTTTAATTTCTTCTCCTGTAGTCGCCGAGTCATTACTACAAAAAAATGTAAAAAAATGTAACATTCCTTTTAAATTTAAGAAAATTGAATCCAATGATATAATTAAATGTTTTAGGACCTTAAATATTAAGAATACTCCTGACTTATGGGGAATATCTGTTAAGGTGATTGGCTCAATAGTGGACCTCGTTGCGCCTTACTTAGCGACCATTTTTAATGACTGTATTTCTTGTGGAGTATTTCCTGACCTAATGAAACACAGCAAAGTAATACCACTCTTAAAATCAGGCAATAATTCAGATCCGTCTAATTACAGACCAATATCAGTATTGCCTTCGTTTAGTAAAATATTTGAAAAAAATCATGCTTAATCAGCTGATAGACCATTTTAATAAATATAAATTGCTTCACCATAAACAGTTCAGTTTTACTAGAGGTCGCTCTACTACGGACGCCGGCGTCTTTCTTATAAAACATATATATGAGGCCTGGGATCAGTCACAGGATGCTCTTGGAGTATTCTGTGATTTATCTAAGGCTTTCGATTGTGTTCAGCATGAAACATTGGTCAGGAAATTGTACCACTATGGCATTAAGAATATTGATCTCAAACTCTTGATTTCTTACTTGTCTAATAGAATTCAGAGGGTAGAGGTGAATGGAAAAAGATCGGCTGGGGCTCCGATTGATATGGGGGTCCCTCAAGGTTCAATTTTAGGTCCATTTCTCTTCCTGGTTTATATAAATGACCTGCCTACTTTTGTAGACAAACATAATGAGATAGTATTGTTTGCTGATGACACTTCTTTAATATTTAAAGTAAAACGGCATCAGGTAATATATGACGATGTAAACAAGGCTCTCTCTCGAATAGTGCATTGGTTTAGTGTTAACAACCTGTTGCTTAATAATAAGAAGAATAAACTTCTTAGATTTTCAACTTCTAATATTAAACAGGTGCAAACTAATGTACTTTTAAATGAGGAAGCGATGGAAGTGGTGGAATCCACAGTTTTTCTAGGAATCACTGTTGATGCTAAGCTACAATGGGGCCCTCATATAGCTGGATTGGCTAGTAAACTTAGCTCTGCCGCGTACGCTGTTAAAAAAATTAGATCCCTAACTGACGAGACTACTGCTAAGTTAGTGTATTATAGTTATTTTCATAGCATAATGTCTTATGGTATCCTACTGTGGGGTAGTGCTACTGATATAAATACCATTTTAGTTATACAAAAAAGAGCTGTCCGTGCAATTTACAATCTGGGCCCTAGAGATTCTTTAAGAAATAAGTTTAAGCAAATTAATGTACTTACGGTCGCCAGTCAGTATATTTTTGAAAATCTTAAATATGTACATAAAAATACTGACAATTTTATTAAGCATAGTGATATACACACTATAAATACCAGGAACAAACACAAGCTCGCGCTACCTGTTACTAGACTTAAAAAAGTGAGTAAATCTTTCATGGGGCAATGTATACAGTTTTACAACAAAGTCCCAGCAAACGTTCAAGTATTACTATTTAACAAATTTAAGAGAATAGCTAAGGAACGTTTGTGTGCAAAAGGATATTACAATGTATCTGAATACTTAGAGGATAATGCACCGTGGGTATGAAGCGATCGCTGCCAGGCTGCTTCAAGATTATTTATTTAATATTGTGTAATGTATTTATGTTATTTTGAATTTAAGGAAAAAAAAAAAAAAAAAAAAAAAAAAACGACAATCCCGCTGAGTTTCTGTCGCCAGCTCTTCTCAGGTCTGTGGAAATAATTTTCCGAGCTGGTGGTAGCTTTGACAATGAAAAAATGTTTTGTATGAAACTTATTTTCAATAAAGATTTTTGATTTGATTTTGATTTGAAACACTATCGCCAGACGCCTTGAAGAAACAGCTCAATCAATCTTATAGCAGGTAACATTAGGTATTGAGACATAAAAAACAAATAACTATCACTTTATTTTATCTAATTTAACTTGTAATCAGTACAATTTAAACATTTGAATTGCGTTGTTACTTTATCTTGGCATTATTTTTTACTTTTCACTTTTCTTATTCATTATTTCTTTTTCAGTGGTCGTATTATTGCAACTTTAAATAACACATGAATGATGTCTATTTTATAAAAAAAAGTATTGAAATAATTGAAGCGTGTATAGAAAGAGTTCCTTTTATCTCCATCTTGCGTTTGTTGAAATGTTTAATAAACACGTTGTTTGTACTTTATTTTGTTCAATCGTATTGTGTCTTTTGGCAAATTCGTATAATATGTATGACATGATTTGTTGGTAAGAATTACGTTGATGAAAACTGAATATCGTAATCTATATAATTAAAGTTTGTTCTTTGTAAGAAGATAATCTCTGGAAACGAAGCATTTTAAAGGAGAGAGGCAATCAAAATTATAGTTTACAGTTATTTATATTTATTTATTTATTTAGCTTCACGCCATATCCCTTACGGGGTATCCAGAGACGACGGAGCGCCAAACACTACGAATACAGTACGCTAGTTTACAGTTGCTTTAAATAAATATTAAATGTAAATGTGTTGTGGTTATGTAATTAATTAATAATATAAGCACTTTAAAGAAGCTGAGATGAAATTTGGCAAATTTTTAATGAGTTGTTGAAAGTTTCAGTTAGATTTTTTCCCTGTTTTTACTCCTTTATTTCAAGTTAAATATATAATTTATGTAGGATCTGAAGAAAAATAATTTGATAGTATTGCGATATCGGAATTATTCATGGGACGATTCGTTTAAATTTAAGATGACTGGAATATAAAATTATTGCACAGGGTTTATATATTGTATGTAAATTGAATGAAATTTTAAATACATTACACATACTTTATTAATAATAATAATCAATAGTTGTATTATATGTTTCAAATAAATACATAGATAAATAATGCAATGGCTTTTATTATATATAATATTATTTTTATCGATTTCGATTAAACATTCGGAATTTAATAAAGCCACCACAAATTATAGTTTGCGATAACTTTGAAAACAAGGAACAACTAATTAAAGTACTTTAATAGATGTTGTCTTTACGAAGTTGTTTTGTGTCTTATAGAGTTTAATCAACTTCAAAAGAGAAGTCTATTTATTTACTACTTGAAGTTTTGATTAAGACATGTACTACACAATGGCTGAAATTATTGACAAAGTATCAATAGAAATTACTATAAGATATAAGATATAATAATCTTTGTAGTCGAAGCCTTAATTTTTATTACATAATCGCAAAATTATTTAGCAATTCAATACATCTATACTCAGATTAAATTAGTACAGTTTGAAAACTAAAACGATCTGTTTTTGTTATTTGTGGTACATTTTTATATTTTTTTATCATCTGGAAAATACTCAGAATCATCCGAAAATCAGGCAAATGCGAAAGTTTGCAGGTAACAAGTAGTACTTTTTCATTTTATATAAAAACTTATGAATTGTACAAAGTAAATGACATATATTTTAAAATATCTACACGAGACAGTTATATTATATATTATATTATATATAAATATAATTATATTTTATTATTATATTATATCTCACTTGAACTAGAAGCTTCAGTTTTAAATTTCGATCCTAATTCGATAAGGCCTATAAGGAATAAATACCTTTCATTACTTAATCACAAATGTATAGTTGTGAGGTCTATGATCGGATGGACATTGTATTACAACGAAGTGATTATATAAGGTTAATAGCTTTTTACATGTTAAGATGTGCACAGCAATTTTCAAAATTTTTGTAATATTTTGTGAATAAGAATGCGAACAAAAATAGCAAAAAAGGGAAAGTTTTAATATTATTGGAATTTCCCAAGAAGTAACGTTAATGGGTCACAGCCAAAGTGAACTTTAAAATTGGACTGAATCACGGAGTAAATTGATTAGCTCTTTCAAAGCGAGGCGTTGATGTGGACATCGATGTAATGGGAATTAAACTGTCCAAATCGATCAAACCTTTATATGACCAGAGATTTGTTATTTTAATAACCAAAAGCTATCATTGACAAATATTAACGACATTTATTGAATAGGGATTAAGTTATGTTCTTTAATAACTTAAATATAGTACGTATCTAGTAAGAGTTATTAACTGGCAAATGGACCCCCTTGTGCGGATTTTTGACGATAGCTCTCTGCATTTGTCGAGTACAGTAACTGGCGTAATTGCATCCGTTCCAGATGATCTGTTCCCTATGTTCTACCTTTGTCACAGAAATATAACTGGACATGAACAGCTATTACTTCGTGAATCTTCCTTTTCGAATGGGTGTAAAATGACTAATTGACGCTATCATGATCGTGCAGTCAATTTAATGTTTTCTTAGCTGTTTTATTAGGCTAGTGAGAAAAAAAACAATTGACAAAACATTTGACAAAAATTAGATTTAAAGTGCATTTTGGAAATATTGGGATTAAATTCTACAAAATTACTTTAATTAGACATTTTCATATAATATGTGTTCTGTAAGAGAGATGTGTTCTGTAAAAATTGGAATAAAAGCAATTTCAACTGAAGATTTGTTCACCAACAAGTTATGACGTAAATCCAGAAGTGAATATGATATTTTGTTATAAACTTCTCAATTTTTTTTAACTACTTTAAGAATTGCAAAGAAATTCGACTTTATGACAATATACAATATCCAACAAATTTGAAATACTAAACAAAATAAATTAGAATAAGAAATATAAAATTAACGATTAGAAAAGCATAGTAATGTGTATTATAAAATTGTTGGTACTAGTCTCTGCAGTGACATAAATAATTCTCGTAGTATTAGTGATACCAGAGACTTGCATCCAACCAGAAATATCAATAGCGGAATCTCCAATTCTTAGAACTCCTCGTTCTATGGCCCATTTAGTGCAGAATTGTACGCAATATTCCGAATCTATTTTCCAATGTACAGCGAGCTCGACTGAATCATATAAAGTAAATAAGCTGACTCAAAAATATCTCGCAAGGCAACAGCAAGGTTAAGATGCAAAAGTTAAAGTTCTGTTTGCTGAAGCGCTAGTACTTACAACTGTCTATCACTATTAAATAATACAAATAAAATAAAAAACTAAGTTTTAAATTACTATTAAGTATTGCGTTTATAAATGAAAACAATAAGACTAAGGTCAGCCAAGCCTAAACTCGCTCATATAGCATTTTGTTTTGTATTTAAAAGTAGTAGTTTTTACCACTACCTTTAAATATAAACTTTATTTCTTTGTTTTTTTTTACTACCAAAAACTTTGAACTTCCATCTTTATTTCCTTAAGTTATGGAATATTGTATTTTTTTATGGTAGCGACCTACATTGTAATAACAGTCAGTGTAGTTTCTTTGTTTTGCTGTAGTTTAAGCAAACATAATACGAGCTACAGTAAAACAAACTAAAAACAGTAATTAAAATAATAAATGAATGCTTAGAAACGCCAAATTGAATAGGACATTGCAAGCCTCAACTTCCTTGCACGTAGAAACCATACAAGATACAGTATCAATTCAATATTCTCCTTCCTCCGTCTCAGCAAAGAGTATAAGCGCATCAGCGCCATCTTTTCGTAATATCCACTTTTTATCTAAGCGGTATTCTGTTATAACGCATGATCTTCAATAGTAATTGTGTACTGATGCAAATAGAAACATTAGCCTGTAACTTTACTAACATTTGTGATAATAAGCCTACAAGAAAGACTTAAGGCAGTTTAAATATTATTATATTGTGCAATTATTACTTCAGTAAACAGAAATTGGAACTATTGACGTCCATAAGTGCGTAGAATAGTAATACAAAATAAAATACACTTTATACATTACCACGTTAGCTCGAGCGATCATTAGCTTTTTTATGCTTATATCAGAATGTGTAATCATCATAACGTTGACGATCTGGGCTATCAAAAACCTTTTAAACTATTTCGTTTGAATATAAAAATATGTTTGATATGATTCCTTCTGTTGCTTAAAAGAGTAATTTATAAAATATTACATATGAGCAAAGAGAAACTTATTTATTAACTATCTCACAACTCTTACCGATAGAATGTCGTCAAAATTATGAAACCTTCAATAGTTTGGATGTTGGCATCAATATCTATTGTCTTTCTTTTCTCTCCCATTAAGTGCCTCAGCTCAGTAATAGCATTAGCCGAGTTTACGAAAGACGCGACGAGAATGTCCAACTAAAAAGAAAGGACACTTTATTACATTCTCACAATTTTTCTAACTACATTTTCTGCACTTTATTTATAAAATGTCGTTTATTAAAAATTAAGTTAACGATTAAATGCACACTTCATCAATAATCCTTATGAACTTACATAAGGAACAAATGACCCCATTAAAGGGGATACATATTTACTCCCTAGGAAGAAATCCAGCCTTAAATAAAACGTTAATATAAACATATTGATTATTTTTATTTCAAAAAACTGTTTTTATTTCTTGCAGGTCTTTGTATTTTCCAGCTACCATTTTGTTAATATGTTGAGGGCAGTATATATATGACGATTCGTTTCATATGGCAAATATTCTCTTGAGACTATAATCTGTCACTTTCCTTGTATAAGATGTATAGCCGATAAATAAAATATTATTCGTATGTATGTATGTCTCTGCTATTAGCCCTATTGGCCATGGCAGCGTCACCGGTGGAATGCGATTTGTCTTATAGTATACGGATGGATTTGTCTTATAGTAAAACATCCTAAAATAAATAAATGTCCTTATGTAAAATACTATATAATATTTCACCTTACCTGATATTCTAAATCACATTTTAAAATTTGATAATCTCCTTTAGCCAGCAAAGGTGTTGAGTGGTTTATTTCTGTTGCACATTTTATTCAAGTTAGTCACTTACAAACTTATATTGCAATAAATTTGTGATTTTTCATCAATAATCGGCTCACACTTCAATATTGCTTCATCACCAATGAACATTTCTGTTCCTACTTTAACACCCACTATTATATAAGAATCAGAAACAAAAATTTTCTTTGAATTCCGTTTATTTATGTTCGTTAAAACATAATTAACAAAAAGCGCAGATTTTTCCAAAAGATTTATATAAATGTTGATCCTAAGGAAATATGTAGCACTAAATATTAATAAAATATACAACCTTATAAAATTAGTATGTAAAGCAAAATACATCTACCAAAGCACTCGTGTTTTCTAAACACATCTTTAATTCAATACACGTTGCAACTGGCCAGTTTGTACAACACACACTGTATTATTACAAAAAGCAAACTTTGTCTTATCGATTTTACCGAGTATTTTTCCCTTTATTTGTTCGGGATATTCTGAATTTGCTATATTCATTAACAATGTTCGTATTTTGACCATAGTGATTTAGGATTCACCCGAAAAAAAATAAATAAACGCTGCCTTAAGACTATTGAGAAATTGATAAGTTTCTTATAGATAAGACTAGAGTCTTTGATAACTTGACAGTGCTTAAAAGTATAGTATAAATATTATAATTGTATACTGAAATTTTTTATAATAAAACAACAATTTTCCAAGAATGTGAAGTAGCAACTGATAGTTGCGTATGAAGTATACAAACATTTCCACGATTCAATTTCGACTAATGATTCGCCTCAACGAAAGAAGAAAATTGTTAATAGGTAGCTTTTAGGATAATCATTCAACAACAATGTCGCTTCAAATATCTAATAGTACAACAATAAGTCACAAATAATGCTTTACTGTACAATGTTACAGTAAGAGGACATCTTCGAAATGTGTTGGGCGGTCGTTCCAAAAACACCATTTTGTATTCATATCTGTATTTTCTACTATTTTAAGAAATACGAGTATTACAAATTTATCCAAAACTATAAGTTTCTCGATATATGTAAATTCGTTTTAATACTCGTATATCTGAATATCTGAGATAATCTTGTAAATCTTAATAAAGGTCAAGTAATGAAAATCAGTGGACTACAAAGTTGAAAAAATAAGAAAATATACCTTAAAACTTTACTTAGACCGATATCTGTAAAATACATTGTGTTTTTTCTCTAACGTCTATGACGTCTAATATTTTATAAGTTTGTACCGCAGCGGATTAGATGAAGTATTAATCCGAGTGTTAAACATTTTTATTTTGATTCATACAATAAAACCATCCAATTTCTTTTTATATAAACCTTTTCCTGACAGTAAGGGACTTAATAAAATAAGAAGCAGACCTGTCAAACCCTTCGAGCGTCTAACCACTCTGAAGTGATTATCTTTCATATTTATGATAACTGATTATGTCTTCAATCATATACATATTAGAGACACCATTGCGTGTATTGAAACTTTGTCATTGGTAGCTTGGAAACCAACATTGTTTTTGGATGTCTGAATGTGACATCACAGTTCAAGCAAAAAGAGGGGAATACATAATTTATAATATGGTAAATGATTTACTCTGTAATTAATAAAATAGAAGTTTATCGAAAAATACCTACTGTTTGAAATATTAACATGCAAAGATCTTAATTTATTGTGTTTATTTGTTTTTGTAATTTTGTCACATTAATTTATAATAAACATGAAATTTTTAATGAATTATTGTTAAATGAAATAGTCGTACTTTTACCAAAATAATTTAAGTATATAGCAGTTATTTTACCATAAAAATTACAAGTTCCCATTTTAGTATACGAACTGAATATCGTTTCGGCTGTTTAACTGAATGTGACATCAAAAACGTCTTTTATTATTAATATTTACATAGGAAAGACTCGGTGGAATTATTTTTATTTCTCACGGCATATCAAATACAAATCAGGACTCTTGGGGGCACGTACACGAAGGAAAAAATCCTTCTCAAACGAAGTGGTTTTACCGGTACCTTGGTCAATACGTGAATCTGGCTAGAGTCATTCAACTAGGCTTAGTTGAATTATGATATATATATGTAATGCACTACTAGTTATTGTTTTATTTTCAGAATACTTTGTTATGAAACTTCTTTAACTTTGTTTGCTAATTAAGAGCTACATACTATATATTTATTTCTTGGTTAGTTGATAACTATCGGCCGAGAGGACAACAGCATTGTCGAATTATCCGACATTTAAAAGTGAGATGTACATACAAATAAGTTTTATTTTTACGTCGGAGTGAGCATTAATATGTTGTAGTAATATAGAAGTATACCTGTCTGTAGAGTCACTATTGTCACTAAAATTAATGGTTTTAGGATTAGTACGAAATGCATAATATAATTACTAATTATTATTTAATATAAATTAATAATTTAAACATGTTATCAAAATTACTGGAACAATTAATAATTTAACAATAATAAGATACAAACACACAGAATATATAAAATATACACATGTTTCGTTGCATAAATAACAGTTGTAAAAATTGAGGACAAATAAAACAGAGTAAATCAATTTTACTAACATTATAAATTTTATTGTACATAACAGTAAAATTAAAGCTAACACAGAAAAGTATATTGCTTTTAAAGAGACTCCAAAGTATGAGAAATCAGGATTATAGTTGAATTTTAATGATTTCTGTTAATAATTAAAATAGAGGAGCAAATCAAAGGATTGAAAAAGCATCATCAATAAATTATAAAATATATCAATACATCAAAGAAATATTGAATTTGTATTATGATATAACTTTACTACTTAATTTAAATAATGTCCATAAATACTTCCAGTATAAAACAAATAAACTTCGCTGTTGAATTTGCTCGAACTTCATATTACAAAGAAAAAACTTTTTAATCGTTAAAAATACGGTTTGAAAATTTTTTTTATGTATTATAAGAGGCATGGCAATATTTAACTGTACATCTCTTGTAACATATACATTTATATAATATATATGTACTAATAGTACATATAACGAATATTCGCAGTCACATTGGCGAATATTTACATTTTTATATTAAGAAGATAGTACGTTGAACTTGATGAAATACAAAATAAAATAACATTCCTTATTTGATCATAAGTAATATTAAATTTCATTACATGTTTTCAGTACTAAAACTTGGTTGTCATTTCTTGAGATATGAATGAGTTTCCGTCACGTTGAGTGTACAAATTTTCTTTTTCTCTATGGATATTGATATATGTCAATTTTGTTATTTCATGGAATAATAAAAGTGGAATAAAAAAAGATTGCTTATTCAAATAATATATAATATATAAATACATAAATATTTCTTATTGAAATTAAAACATCAGAATCAATAAAAAAAAAGAAAACCGTTTGAAAATATTTTACAATCTAAACCTACACCTTTCATAGTTGCGATCGTGCCCGCAACAATGGCAGTCTCAATCTAGATTGGAAAATTGAATGTTTGTTTTGGTTTGGATTCTCAGTCGTACTGCAATCCCGTGGATTGTGGATAAATTGAATAAAAGGACTATTTAATCATTATTTTGTTCATAGTTATCTCTAAAACAACATTGTTTTTTAATTGTACACTCGCTTATTTTCAGCCAATGAAACGAACACCCGAGAGAGTTCTGAAATTTCCTCGTCGACCAATGATAACAGTTAACCCTTTGATACCGATTACCGCTTTTTCATCATTCAACCATTCCGTCAGGTCTTTACGAATCACACTATTTGGATTCAGTAAGTACTGATGATTTAAAGTTTTACTTAAGAAAGATTCGAATAAAATTTTATAAAATAACTTTATTAAAAGATCTCGATATAATCTCGATATGGGATAAACATGTTTTGGAATAATTGGAATAAAATGATTTACAGCTGCAGTATGTTAGAGTTATTCAATCGTTAAAAAAGAATCAATCGAACAAATTAAGATTTAATAATAGAGAAAGGTAATGTTGGATGAAACGAAATTATTTTGGAAAATTATAGAACTTTATCAAAGAAATAGAGAAAGAAATTTCTCAAACTTTATAATTCGTTAACACATGGATAACTTAACGACAGTTAATTATAGCAACAGATTCTTTGTATTAGTAGGGATTTTTTTGCATTATCACATTTCAACAAGTAACATATATCCATCTCGAAAGCCACTACAACGAAAATCCAAATGTAAAGATTCAGTTATCGTTTGTAATTTTACGAATTGCAATTTTATACTATTGAATCCACGATTCAAAGAAGCTTGTTGTAATGTAGATTTAATTGCTGTTCTGATGACTTTTTCTATAAAATTTTAAGAAAGGTGTAAAAAAATATAACTGGTTTATTCATATCAGTGTTAATAGCTAGCTACTCGATATCTACACTTCATATAAACACTCTTCTTCTTAGTAATAATATGCGATGTTTCAGTATATTTTATTAGCAAAAATCAAATTACAGAGATGTGTGAAAAGTCTAGACGTAATTTATAGATATATATTTAACATTTTGGTGACTAAATACTCTAAGACAGTTAAAATGTACTTTGAAATTCATGTAAAAAAAAAACAAAAAAATGCTATTTAATTATGTTCCTTAAAAATAAGCGAGTGTGCAATTAAAAAACAATGTTGTCCAGAGAAAACCACGAACAAAACTGTAATAGTTAAATAATTAAATAATGAGTGATTGTTCTTTTATTCAAGGGTTATTATCATCCATGCATTGTTTAATACCAATATTAATCAACTATATACATTATTATAATTCTTTAACGTTCAAATATCACATCACAAGGTCATTTGGTGTTGGGATTGAAATTATACACAAACTAGTGATGTCGGTCCTGTCACAGAGTAAAACAAACGTTTAATAGTGTTTACGTCCCCAGATAGCCTGAAACGTGCGGTCAAACTACATCAACTGTGCAGCGGTTATCTTAAAAGCCATTTACACAAATACTATTGCCAGACGTCTTGAGGAAATCTCGATATAGCTTTATCTCAAAAATTCTTAAATAAACTTTACTTAATATTAGCGGAATAAATTACATATTTTATTGGAGAATTATTTAAACTGCATTTATTATAATCATTAAACTAATCTAACAAGGCAAAACCAAGCCAATATGTTTAGAACCTTAACATAATAAGACTTTACAAAATCAATATAATTTCATTTAGTACCAGAGAACAATAAACAATATGTTTATTTTTTATTTCTTTTCCTCTAATCTGCAGCCAATCGTCAGGTTAGTGTTTCTGTTATTGGCGCTGGAAAAATTTAATTTGTTCCCAATCCACAGAATGTGCAGTGCTGCTGAGAATCCAACTCAATTCAAACTATCAATTTTCCATTTCAGATTCAGACTATCATTGATACGGGCACGGTTTCAAGACAGGCAACAGGTTGTAGCTGGTAGGGAGGAGGGAGTACGCTTGAGTCTAACAAAAATTTGCACTTTAAAGCTTAATATTTCACAAAGGCTGAATGACTGAATCGATAAAAGGTTTTCGCAAACTTAAATTGTTTTAAGATCTTTTAGTTAGATTCATTAACGATAACCCTTATCACGTTACTCGCGAAAAGAAACCCTCTGCACGTTTAGAGAAGCTATCGTAAAGAAATATTTACAATATTTTTTTGATTGTTAACATGCATGTTCATTCAGAATTACAGCCTTCTAGAAAGGGTCTCTGGACTATGCTGCGGAGGACAGAGGGACGGACAAACATGACGCAACTATAAAGGTTTCCAAGTAGACTACGGAACCCTAAAAAATAAAATTACATTAAAAAATAAGCTTGATAGCGCGATTTATCATAAAGTTTTGTTTCTACACAGATAAGTAAGTAAAGGACATAAAACCAAAAAAAAAATCCATGCCCGCAGGGGGACACGCGTGGGTAGACCTCATGTGTAACTCGTTTAAAATATAACTCACTACCTAAGAATAACACCATGATGATTTTGATGTTTACATCAAAAATTTTCAAGCAAAAAGCGGATTTTTTTTTTTTTTCTCGGAAAAGGTATCTTTTTTGGAAATACTTTTGGAACTTAAATTTAGAGTAAAAAATAAGCTTTCTATTAAAAATATTTGCGAGGAGGAAATGTTTACCAGAAAAAAGTTGCCGTGGTTTTACCAACCTTAAATTTTCAAGCTAAAAGTGGTTTTTATTTTTTTTCTCGGAAACGGTACCTTTTACGGACAAACTTTTGGTATTTAAATTTAGAGTAAAAAATTAACTTTCTATTAAAAATACTTGTGATGTAAGAATGTTTACCAGAAAAAAGTTATGAATTTTTTTCAAAAAATTTTCGGTTTTTTTACCCCCACCCCTAAGTTATTGAAGTTAGGATTTTTTTTTTTTTTTATATGTATCTGCCTACCAAAATGACTCCACCCTGCCTGATGTTAAGCAGTCAGTGAGGTCAAAAAATGGATGCCACCAATCTCATTCAAACAACACAGAATGACGAATGGTGGCCTCCACTATGGCGGCCTTATGAGATGCTTTTTCACGCCCCGCTTAAAAGACCCAGGATCGTAGTGGGAAGGAAACACGTGCCGTGGTAATGAATTCCACATTTTGATGGACCGACATAAATAAGATCTGCTGAACCTTTTGGTTCGTGAAGATACCGAATCCACCGTGAAGGGATGGCACTTCTGTCCCGCACGTGTTGTTCTGGATCGGAAAGGAGAGGATGGGATAAGTTGGAAAAGTTCGTCGGAGCACTCGCCGTGGTGTAAGCGATAAAAGACTGCCATAATAGCAACGTCTCTACGTAATTGGAGAGGCTCCAGGATCTTTACGGCCTCTGGGCTTCCAATAATGCGAACTGCTCGCCGCTGCAACCGGTCGAGAGTGTCAAGCAAGTACTGAGCTGAGCCATCCCAAAGATGAGAACAGTACTCCACGCAGAAGCGAACCTGCGTCCTATATAAAAGACATAGCTGCTCCGGCGTGAAGAACCGTTGCACCTTGTTCAACACTCCGAGCTTACGTGAGGCTGTTTTAATGACACTCTCGATGTAGACCTTTTGGTTGAGGTCCCGGCTGAGGTCTATGCCCAAGATGTTGAGGCTGTCCTGGAGCACTAACTACGTGCCCCGAAACGAAGGAAGAGAAGGGAACGGAGACTTTTTGGTGGAAAACGCGCATACCTGTGTTTTCTTATCATTGAACTCAACCAGATTCTCATGACCCCATCGTGAGACAAGGTTGAGGACCCGGTTCATTTCAACAACAAGATCCTTTCGTTTCCCCTCAATGTCAGTCTGCTTTGCCGCAGGGTGTCCGAAATATCTCCCGTGTACCGTAGAATCATCCGCATAGCAATGAATGTTGTCTATGTTCAACATATCATTGATATGCAAAAGAAACAAGGTGGGCGATAGAACGGAGCCCTGAGGTACACCCGCATTTACCTGCCGAAAACTGGAGGCCGATCCGTCGCAAAGGACTCGGATTTGACGTCCATGCAGGAAAGCGGCAACCCAATTGCACAAACGGGGTGGCAGACCGTAAGCAGGAAGCTTCGACAGAAGCGAACGATGCCAGACTCGATCGAAGGCTTTGGAAATATCGAGGCTAATAGCCAGAGATTCGCCATGCCGATCCATAGCCTCACCCCAGAGATGCGTGATATACGTAAGAAGATTTGGACCCGTGGATCGATTTGGTTTATTGACGATCATTGAGAGTGATCTTCTAGGTATTGGATCTGTTGTTTATTGATGATTCGGTCGAGCACTTTAGAGAGAATTGAGGTGATGGCTATTGGACGATAATTTGCTGGATCAGACCGATCCCCTTTTTTAGGGATCGGTTGGATATTCACCTGTCTCCAAACCTCCGGCACTGTTCCTGTGGAGTAAGATTGGCGGTAGAGGCGCGTTAGTGCCGGGGACAACTCCGCTGCACATTTTTTGAGTACCACCGCGGGAATACCATCCGGTCCGCTGGCTTTCCGCACATCGAGTGACCGTAGTTCTGCTCGGACATCACATTGCCTGATACGAATATCCGGCATAGCGACGTCACAGGTTGAGATATTGGATGGCTGTCTACCATGGTCATCAATGAGGGAATTAGCCGCAAAGATATTTACCAGCAAATTTGCCTTCTCTTGCGGCTCATGAGCAAGCGATCCATCCGATTATTTCCGCGGGGGCAACGAAGGCTGGCAGAAGTTAGATTGCACGGCTTTGGAAAGTCGCCAGTAGCTACGGCTGCCCGTAGGGTGCGATAAAAGTTCTTGTCCAAAGCGTGCAATACGCTGGGCATCCGCTCTGATGTAAGCCCTCCTGCATTCCTTAGTGGCTTTGTTGAACGCTGCTTTTAGGCGATCAATATCTGGATCGTGGATAGCCCGTGCCTTGATCCAAGCGCGGTACGCTAACTGTTTTTTTACAATCAGATTAGCACATTCACGATTGAACCAGGGACGAGCTTTGCTCGGTTTGGTGACCTCAGTGTACAGAATATAATACTCCATACCTAAACTGATTTCACCAACCACGGCAGAAACACTTTCCGACAGATCCCTGTTTTCAAAGCAGCGTGAGGCCCATGGGATGGATGCGAAATAGTCTCTCATACCATCCCAGTCTGCTGACGAATAGTGCCAGAGTCGTCGCTTCACCTCTACGGGTCGTGGAGGGGCCAGACAGGACACGGAACACATACCAAACAATGATCGGAGGTACCCAGGGGGGCGCGCACATACACTATACTGGGCTGGCTGATTCGTCAGCAGTAGGTCCAGCAAAGAGGACGCTTGATCTGAAACGTCGGGTGTCCTGGTGGGCTGGAGTACCAATTGGGTCAGGTCGTGCGTGAGAGCGAATGCATGGGCAGTTCGTCCCGCATGGTCCGATCTGGGAGATCCCAGCCAGGTCTCATGGTGGGCATTGAAGTCGTTCTTTAAGCTTGTTGTTCTTAATTATATTATATTTTAAATAGTTTTACTTTCGTAATCAAAGAAATTAAAATATCAAAGAATTTTGCAATAACTTATTTTATTTTCATTAAAATGTTTTGCAATTTGTTGAAGAATAACAAATAATAATAAAAAGAAACAAAATAATGTTAATAAAAACGACGCACGATAAAGGCATCGGAGACGAACATCTTTTTCGAGTCCGAGCTTCGACATGAATAAAGAAAAAACTCAAAATAAATATTGAGTATCAAAATTGTTTACTGCCTCTATAATGTTTCTTTTAATAAAATTTCCTTATTGTCTTAACTAAAAATATTTAGTTTACAATATTAACTGTGGATTGTTTGTTTTACAAAATATAACATAAAATAATAATATCAGTTTTGTAACAAAATATTTACTGTATTTAAACCAATATCTAAATGTTGATATCTTTAATGCTTCTTAAATAATTTAAACCATGCTTAACCCACTCAATAATCTGAATTATTGCATTTATATTTTCTCTCACAGGAATGTAAAAAATAAAATACAATTTCTATCGCTTATTAGAAAATCCGCACCTTGAGAGAATAATGTACCTTAGCATTTCAAATCAAGTGGTGGTTGAATCCTTGACATGAGCTCCGAGAATGATAGGGCACAATACTCCTATGATGCAGACGTCAGCGCCTTTTCATATTATCGGAAACTACAAGACTCTTTAAACTTTTCTAAAGGAAAATAAGTAAATTATATTACAAATAAAAAAAATGTAATATACGAGTATTTTGTAATATTATATATAATATATATAAACTAAATATAATATTTGCGCTTCAACCAACAGAAATGCCAATAAGTAATATTTGTAATATGAAATTAGGTAATTAATTAATAATACTGATAAAGAGACATAAAAATATGTGGCGTATGACTATTCCAATTTCAAGTTTCACGTTTCTTTGACTTCGGTCACAATTTACAATTAGTAGTGAATGTAGAAATTGCTTGATTACTTTTATTTATTGCAGTTTGAGGGCTTAAAAAAATCATTGTCCCTTTAAATTAAAGCAACGCTTTCTTATTATAATACTCTATTTTAGAAAACCAGTATAGCAAATATATAATAAATTATAATTAAATAGATTTTTAATTAATTATTCCTTACGTATTATTATTCTAGTTCTAATCATGTCATAAACAAATAAAGTAATTTTCAAGAGGTCATTAATATATAAGAATCAATAAAAAAACAGAACTAAACCGTTTAAAAATATTTTATAATCTAAATTCGCCAATTACACGCTGGTAATTGGCGGATTGTAGTCTACACCTTCCATTGTAGCGATCGTGTCCGCAACAATGGCAGTCTAAACCTAGATTGGAAAATTGAATGTTTGCTTTGGTTTAGATACTCAAACGCGTTGCAATCCCGTGGATTGTGGACAAATTCCATTTTTCCGCGCCAATAACAGAAACAATAAATGGACTACTGGCGGCGGATTAGGAAAGAAAAAATCGACTAATTCCGTTTGTGAAATAATGGTTAATCGACATGTAAAGTCTATAAGACTTTTAAATTTAAGCTCTGCTTTTTTATACAACATATATTTTTTTTATACAAAACGCAATTCAGGAACAACAGTGTAGTAAACATATAATAAATGATTATTCTTATTACATTACCTATTTTTATTCTACTTTATATTCCATAGCATTATGTGATACACAAATGAGGTAGTTTTTATAATGTCATTATCTTTTTTTGTAATTACTGTATGTATTTACTAATTAGTAAAAACTTCATTTGATTTCATTCTGTTAATAATAACATTTATAATAAATATACCTTATTTATTTTTGATGATACAATTAATTTTAAGAACATAATCTTTGTGTTTTCTTTTTTAATTAAACACAAAAGTTACATGTACATAAACAAAACAAAATATTGTTTATTTAAATAATATCATGAAGACTGGCGGCGAATTAGGATGGCTCATCGCTACATTAAGTCTAAAAGACTGTAGGATAGGATTACACAAAGAGAATAGATAAGTATTGGGTGAATTTTAGACAGAAAATAGTAATAGGAAAGATGAATCCGATGTTTTCCAAATTATTTTCTTATTGTTCTAGGGTAATAATATAAAAATATCTTGATTATCAAACCCTTAACATATTGGCTTGTATGTAGTTTTGTATATTACTTTAAAAGTTGAACAAAGCTCATTATGTATACATAAGATGTATTTCATTGTCATAGTAATAAAATATAATAACTTTTTTTTATTCCGCTAACACTAAGTAAAAGTTAATTTAATAATTTCGAGATAAAGCTCTGTTGAGCGTTCTAAGAGGTGTCTGTGTGATGGTATTTTTGTGCTTCTGTTTAAGATAATTAAGAGCACTGGTGCACAGTTGATGTACTTCAATTGCACGCTTCAGGCTCTCTGGAAACACTATTAAGAGTTTGGCCAATTCCCGAGAGCACCGACGCTACTAGTTCGTGTATAGTTTCAATTCGAACACCCAATATCGTTGATGAGACTTGGACAGTAAAGGAATATAAAAATGTATATAAGTGATTAACATTAGTCTAAAAAAAGGCAAGGATGATATAGAAGAAGAATTTAATATTAAATATTTATTACTTTATCATTGTTCCTGGTTTTTTCTTACACAAAATTAATTATCTATTTTACAATTGCTTATATATAAATATATATAATAATATGTAAGTTAAACATTTTTATATTCTGTTTTCTTTGAAATTTTGTTTTGTTTTTTTGTCTATTAAGTTTATTCAAAGCAACTGACGGATTTTGAGAATGTTATTCTTGCACTAGCGCAACATGTCTTAAATGATTTCTTACTTTTTTTGTGGTTATATGAAATTTAAGCAAATATATATTTTTTTATTTCTATTCACTCCTAAATACTTATTAATTTTTTTTTATTATAATGGGAAGGATTTTATATATGTACAAACCACATATAATGTTTTGATACAGCTCTGGGATTTTAGTTCGAACAGCGGTGGTTTCTACAAATAAAATATATTGCATAAAATTATTACTTTGGCAGTTCGTTTTCACTTTTGGTCGTATGTCCTCATATGACAGTCCCTAGCCATTTTCTATTCTTAGATTTTAGAAGAAAACAAAGAATCTCAGAATATGCGTTCTCCAGAGCGGCGAAGTGAAATTTACATCCTAATTTCCCAGATGGACATTGCTGAAACTATTCATCAGCGATATCAAAAATCGAAACACATATCAAGCTATGTTTGATCATGCGTCCCATGCAATTGAAAGTTTTGCGAAATGAAGAATGTTTATATTAATGTCCTGATTTAAATTGAAGAGACTAATTTTTACTATAACATAATATATACGCTTGGCCTTAATCATGACAACATTAGTAGGTACGTAGTCAAAAATTCTCTAATTGCAAACGCTTATTTTAACTAAACGCCAACTCTGTTTTTTGATTGCTGGTAAGTCTTTGTCTTTGAGATCATCAGAAGAACTATCGCAATTGGGTATAATTCGATGTGATCAAACCAAGATACTTTTACTGATCCAAAACGTTCACTAGCCACTATAAGGCTTACTATTTTACAAGTATTTTCTTTTCACATATACTACTTAACTACATTGATAATAAAATAATAATATTAATTATACCAATATTTTTAGTTACAAAAAATATTAAAGTTTTTATTTAGAATGATAATATCATAATATATTGTCATGATGAAATATATCAATATAAAAATAAAATAATAGCTTAATATAGTAATAATGACTAATGTAAAAATAAATCTCTGAAGACAGAAGGAAACGTGCACGGTAACTGAAAATCAACATTGCCACAGCTACCCTTGTTTGTCCATTGGCTTGGGAAAGAACAAACACAAAGCGATTCGTTGCCAGATTCCATTGTTACGCTTGAGCTTTTTTTTCAGCTTCTTGATTATAGGAAAAGTCTATTGGGAGAGATTGTGAACAACAACTGTAATCGAAACGATAATGTAAAAACAATGTAATCGGGTATTGGCTTTACCTTTATTGTGACCAATTATGGGATAAAAATGTGTCATTAAAATTGAGCTCAATATTTCTGCAGTAATGCGATTTACTGTGTCGTCGGATAGTATAAAATAAAATATCCGTATCTTTCATATCAATTGAGTAACTGTGTAATATTACCTCGAAACTCTGGTTTTATAATAATATAAAATATCAATAGATCAATATATTCCATTTTGCGGTGACGCTCACAGCGAACGTAAGAAAATGATTCGAGGAAATGTACTGTTTAAATGTGGCAGATTGGCTTGAAAGTGATTTACCCTTTGCCTGTTGCTATTTCATTCATAATTTATGTGTGTTTTGTTATTCAACTGAACGATTACTGTATTAATTAGTAACATAAAAAGAGGAAATTATTTTATTATAACAAATAAGTATTAAAAGAACATTTTAAAAATTTATTGTTTGATATAGGATATATCGTAACGTCATATAGTATTATCCGAGATCGTATTCACCAGTGGATTTACGGAATAACTCGCAGGTGCAATACTCGAGTTTAAATTATCTCATACTTTTTACATTAAAGTAATTTTAGAACAAAACTGAATAAAAAATCATACAATTTTAATTACTTGTATTATAAAATATTTCCTTTTAATTACCGGCAATTTGCTGAAAGCAAATAGTGTGATTCGGAATGACCTCAATGATCGGTATCAAAGGGTTAACTGTACTTGTTGGTCGACGAGGCAATTTGCAAAGCTCTGTGAGGTGCTTAAATTGAATTTATGTAACCTCGTCTTCACACCAACCACATATAGACAAATCGTTATATCATACCATTTTTAGCTCAGCTCTCAACTGTTATAACATTTTATAATATTTATAATCGTAGTGCTAATATCAAATATGGCAAATAATAATATATACTAATTAAAATATTATTAAATTATCTGATAGGATAAAAACTCAATTCTACCATTTAGGAGATATTCCTAAAGTGTTTAATAATATATTTGGTGAAATTTGTTAACAGTAATATAAAATAACAATCGTCCTAATATCAGAGGAACCAGTATCGGTTGGAAATCTAAAATTAAAAGCTACCGTCATAGCCATTGCGGTTATACGACAGATGACTTAAAACTTTGCTTGGAAAACTCTTTTGCTTATGTTTTGGATACGATATAGAATTTTTGAGAGAATTTATTACCCCTCCGTGTCAAACGTTTGTTTGGAATTATTTTCCTAATTTGGTCAGCTTTAGACGTTACAACTAGGTAATAAGATAAAATTATACTCATAATCATACAAAGATTTAAGGCTCAAATTATTTACATTATAGATAAAATGCGAAAAGAATAGAATGCTAAGTCATACCAGCTCAATATAAGTTACTTTACTTGTAAAAGAGCAAAAACAACATTAAATTAACTACACGGTCATAATAGTCCAATTTGTAATCTCATACCAATTCTAAAAGAATGTAATAATAACGTTTCGCTTTATGTAGTTATTTTGCTGAAATAAATATAGTAGGATGAGAACAGATCATTTGGAACGGATGTAATTATACGACTTACTGTTCTGAACAAATGCAGATTGTTGTTGTCAAAAATCGGAATAGGTGATCCATTTACGAAGTGGTCCGTAAAATATAATATCATTGACACTATTATCTGATCTCTGCTATTTTAATAACTCTTATTGTACGCCGATTAATGAACATATTTAATTCCTCTCATTAAAATCTTCAATAACTTAGAAGTAAACTTCATAATTAAATTGAAATTTAAATAAATACCTTAGTTCTGTAAGAATAATATAACTTCTCTTATAACTGTAATTAATATTTCAAAGTAATTGCTTTTGGTTGTTAAAATCACAAATCTCTGGTCATACAAAGGTAAATTTGATTTGATAAATTTCGACAGTCTCCATCCCAATTAGACCGCGTGCACATCAACGTCCCGCTTTGAAAGAGCTAATCAATTTACTTCATGATTCAGTCCAATTTTAAAGTACATTTTGCCTGCGACTTATTTATGTAATTAAAAAAAAAAAGTTAAATTTTATTGAATCTGTTCCCTTTTTTATACTTCTTTTTGAATTCTTCATTACAAAGTATTACAAAAATATAATTGAAACTTTTTGTTTTTAAATGATACCGTTGATTTTTGTCAGATGTTTACAATGTTTAAATATGATATGAGTTATAAAAAAAATATATATTTGTAACTATACTAATATAATGTGACATAAGGATATTCAAATGGTGGTAATTAAATTATAAATATATAAATGATTGTAATTAGTAATTAATAAGTACAGAATTAAAAAATCGAGAAGTTATCACGTATTTTATAAATGTTACAGTTATTTTAATATTATTTTAATATTTTATCTACAAAAATGATAGTGTAATGCATACATTACACCCTCAGTTTTATTACTATTGGTACCGAAGTATTGATTAAGTTGTACCTTAAGGAATACCTTCATCAATACTTCGCCGTTGAAGTTGCTCAAAGTTATAAAACACAAAACGACTTTGTAGAGACAAGTATTTAATTACTTTAAGTAGTTTTTCCTTGTTCTTAAGGTTTTCTCAAACTACATTTTGTAGTAAATTTTTTGCAAAATTTTATTCAATAGATAAATATAAGGTCTGATTATTGTTATTCAGTTTCTATTTTATTATTTATAATAAGAGCCGTTGCATTATTTTACTATGTATTCTTTGTAATATATGGGTGTATTTGATTTCAATATAAATCCTTAAACAAATGTTAGCGCAACTACGAGTAATTTTATTGTCAGTCATCTCGAAAGCATTTTTCTCTTTTCAACTTGAATTTAAACTAATTGTTCCTTGAATTAAAATTCCATTGCCGATTCTAGCGTATATTTTCAATTAATAGATACTATCTTTCTGATATCTCGATACTGTTAGATTATTTTCTTACAGATACTCTACATAGATTAGGTGTCGTCGTTAACTTAAAATAAAAGAGTAAAAAATTCAATCTAAGTTAGAAACTTTAAACTTCAGCTTCGTTTGAGTTACTGTATTGATATTTAAGAGATTAATAGTGTCATATATCATAACTTTTTTCTAGTTCTAAGACTATTCTATTAACATATTAGCAAAGTATTCTTATTATTATCCATAGAACCGTAAAACTAACTGTAAGTGTAAAAGCACAGTACATGCCTATTTCAAGTAAAAAAAATGCAAAACTCAATAAAAAAGGAGTTGTAACTAATTTCTCCCGTTTACAAGCGAACAGACTTTAACTATACAATGTGTTTTATGCAGTTTCCGGCTACAAAATCCTCACGACCACTTCATGTAATACATATTATATTGAAACTCAATTTAAAATGAAGAGTACTTCTAACTCAACTATAGCCGGTATAATAGGATTGAACAACACAAAAAACAATCAACATGCTTACCAAATAAAAAACGTAAGTATGAGCTAAAATTAACTCTCTCGGAATACTAATTTCAAAATAGTCATTTTCATAATGATGACACATAAGTATATAATACTTAAAATTTAAAAAACACGATTTTTGGAAATATTATAACAAAAGAGAAAAGAGATAATGAATAGTTAAAATTATGTTAAATAAGAGAAACCGTATAATGTTACGTTAAATTACATGAAATATCGAAATAATCAGAGTTATATTCCTTTGATGCGGTTTTAAACGTCGCGTTCGTTTAACAAGGTTAAGTCGGCCATATTGCTTATCATACCTCCAAGGAGCTTCCAGAATGCACATTATATAGGTGAGCCGCTCTTAATAGTGTTACAAATAGGATAAGCTTCAATTACAGTACCATAGACATCCTAGTACATAGGGAACTGCATATAAGTGTTCTCTAATTTGAACAAATTATAATTATAGTTTTACACAAAGATATTTTGTAACACAGTTTATATGTTCTCTTCTTATTTTTTTAGTCTACGCCTAAATATTAATTGTGACAAATTAGTAGTCTCAAAAAATGAAGCCTATTTACGAAGTTAGTTATCTATTATATCTCTTTCTTGGTTCTTCAAATACTTGTGATTATTAATATAAGGACCTCCTAAGAGTATGTTGTATATTATATTATATGGAAGAATGCTATTATATAGAAACACATATCCCATATATGTAAAAAAATAATGTTGTTAATATTTCTTTCATTTAATAACCAAAGAAAATTTTAAAAAAATCCCTCTTTCTTTTAATTACGCTGTAAAGTGTGTTGTTCTTTAAACTTGTTGTTCTTAATTATATTACATTTTAAATAGTTTTACTTTTGTAATCAAAGAAATTAAAATATCAAAGAATTTCGCAATAACTTATTTTATTTTCATTAAAATATTTTGCAATTTGTTGAAGAATATCAAATAATAATAACAAGAAACAAAATAATGTTAATAAAAACGACACACGATATAGGCATCGGAGACGAACATCTTTTTCAAGTCCGAGATTCGAGATGAATAAAGAAAAAACTCAAAATAAATATTGAGTATCAAAATTGTTTACCGCCTCTATAATGTTTCTTTTAATAAAATTTCCTTATTGTCTTAACTAAAAATATTTAGTTTACAATATTAGAAGTGGATTGTTTGTTTTACAAAACATAACATAAAATTAATTATATCAGTTTCGTAACAAAATATTTACTGTATATAAACCAATATATAAATGTTGATATCTTTAATGCTTCTTATATAATTTAAACCATGCTTAACCTTAATAATCTGAATTATTGCATTTATATTTGCTCTCATAGAAATGTAAAAAATAAAACACCATTTCTATCGCTTATTAGAAAATCCATACCTTGGAAGAATTGCTAAACTACTTTTAGCATTTCAAGTCTAGTGGTGGTTGAATCCTTGACATGAGCTCCGAGAATGATAGGGCACAATACTCCTATGATGCAGACGTCAGCGCCTTTTTATATTATCGGAAACTACAAGACTCTTTAAACTTTTCTAAAGGAAAATAAGTAAATTATATTAAAAAAGATATATATAATATACGAGTATTTTGTTTTATATTAATGTATACAAATATATTATGGCAGATAAGAAGCATTTTCTTCTCGCTACATAAAATAAAGGTATTGAGTCACATTACAATACATCTGTACATAGTTTTAGAATAGCACGACTAGTTCCCTTAGTCAGCAGCTATAAGCTATATAAGCAGCTATAAGCTATAGCTTGAGTGTAATGATACGAAAGAACGATCTCTTACACAGACAAATTAGTATAAAACACTTAGTAATGTTCATTTCGACAATATAAATATGTCGTATGACTATTCCAGTTTAAAGTTTCACATTTCTTTGACTTCGGTCACAAAAATTTACAATTTGTAGATGTACAATTTACAAATGTAGAAATTACTTGATCACTTTTATTAATTGTAGTTGAGGGCTTAAAAAAAGTGCATTGTCTCTTTAAATTAAAGCAATGTCTTCTTATAAATACATATTATAATACTTTATTTTAGAAAACCAGTATAACAAATATATTACAATAAATTATAATTTAATAGATTTTTAATTCATTATTCCTTACGTATTATTATTTTAGTTAAAATCATGCAATAATCAAATAGGGTAGTTTTCAAGAAGTCATTAATATATTAGAATCAATAAAAAACAGAACTAAATTGTTTAAAAATATTTTATAATCTAAATTCGCCAGTCACACGCTGGTAATTGGCGGATTGTAGTCTACACCTTCCATTGTAGCGCTCGTGCCCGCAACAATGGCAGACTAAACCTAGATTGGAAAATTGAATGTTTGCTTTGGTTTAGATACTCAAACGCGTTGCAATCCCGTGGATTGTGGACAAATTCCATTTTTCCGCGCCAATAACAGATACAATATATGGACTACTGGTGGCGGATTAGGAAAGAAGAAATCGAAAATAAACTAATTCCGTTTGTTAAATAATGGTTAATCGATATATAAAGTCTATTAGACTCTAGGAAAGGATCACACAAAAAATAAAATCAGCATTACGTGTATTTTAGATCGAAATAAAACGAAACAGTTAACTCCATGTTACAAAATTATTTCCTTTTATTCTATGCTTATAATATAAATTAGATTTCATTTTGAAAATATTGACATATTGGTTAGTATTTTGTTTGTATTTTATTTCTATGTTATAATAAATGCAGTTTAATAAATTCCTCAATATAAGATGTAATTTGTTACTACAATTATGAAACAAGACATCACATGACTCAGATGTAATTCCGCTAACACCAAGTAAAAAATATTTAAGAAGTTTTGAGATAGAGCGCTGTTGAAATTTCTTCAAGACGCCTTACGACAGTATTTGTGTAATAGCTTTCATTACAGCCTATGCACAGCTGATGTACTTTGACTCGTTTCAGGCTCTCTAGGGACATAAACACAATTAAAAGTTTTTCTAACTCTGTAAGAGCTCGGACGGTATAATTTGTGTATAGTATCAATCCGAACATCAAATACCCTTGATGAGACTTAAACAGTAAAGGGCTTTAATAATATATATAAGTTATTAGAATTGGTATCAAACACCTCAAGAAAGATAACCGTAGAACAAAAGAAATATTGACAACATTTAACTATTACTATATCATAAATTCACAGTATTTTCTTACAGAATTGTAAATTGAAATTGCGCACTCGTCATTCACAGCAATTATTGTTGTTATTGCTTTTTATTATTTTGATTTATATCTTTCTTCTTGAATTTATTTTTATTACCTGAGGGTTATTGGTCATTAAGCTCAACTTTTGAAATACAGTAAAGGTACAGTGGGAATGTTTGTTGGGAAAGCTCAGCCATTTAATTTCGGTCAGCGGTGGTTTCTACAAATAACATATGTTATATTTAAATGTCGCATATTATTACTTTCAGTTCATTTCAGTATTGGTCGCATATAACGCGGTCCCTAGCGATTTTTCTACCTTAAATTCCCGATAAAAAGATAGAGTCCCATAATATAGGAGACTATTTATCAGCGATATCAAAAATCTAAATACGTATCATGTCATGTCTGGTCATGTTTCTAATGCAATAATATGTTTTGCAAAATGAAGCGTGTTTGTATGAAATGTAGGTAGTAACTTACATAGAAGTGACATTGTTACAAGTGACAAGTGTTATTTACATAACTCTTAATAATAATAGTATTAGTAGGTACGTAGTCAAAAATTCACTAATTGCAAACGATAACTAAAACTTTATTTTTTGGATGCCGGTACATTGTTAGTCATTCTCGAAACGAGAATTCGTCACCTGTTAAAAATAATGAGGGAAAAAAAATTAACACAACAATTCAGGTTATGTACTTAACAGCAGTCTTTATTTAACCACTAGGAGTCAACTCAAGAAAAAACAGATTTATTTTAAATTTTATTTTCGTAATTAAGTCCAAATATAGACGGGCATAGATACTGTGCATCTTAAGTGGGTCTATTTGACTAAGTACATTTTAGAGATAGATTCTACTATATTATGTCATATGTATGATCAGCCCGACAAAATCAATGCTATTTAATACAATCAAGAAAGTATTTATTTATCGCATATATACTTTTTATTATACATTTTAATATACAACTTAAACTATACCTACATATATTAAGTTATACTATGATATAAATGGATTTTTAAACTATTACTACTGTTTATAAGATATGGAATTATAATGAAAATTTTCCATTTAAAAATTACAATGATAGTTCCAGATTATTCCTATAATCTCTCTGAGAGAACATATTAAATATTGTACTTTAATATTAAAATTCAAAAGAAAAACGTAACATTGTTAGCAGATTTGGTACTAGGTAATATGAAAAATCGTTACGTAATATTTAAACCTATTTAAAATCAACCAAATAGACGGTAGACGTAGATAAATGTAGGCACGTCTAAAATCAATCGTCAGGCAAGATTTCACAGCTCGGTGGCTTAGGTAGCTGACAGATCCGTCATTAGTAGTTAGTCCGGACAAAAATAAATATATGAATATAATTTATTTGTATGTATAGCTAACATTTACCATAAATCTGTTTATAATTTGACAACGCTGTTGTCGTCTTGGCCGATGAGTATTCACTTTTAGAAATAGGCTCCTTAAAAGGTTTTCTAGCCAAGAAATAATAATAATACTAATATAATAATAATGACTAATATGAAAGTAAATCTGAAATGCAAAAAGGAAACGATAACTGAAAACCAACTTTGCCACAGTTACCCTTGTTTGTCCATTAGGTTGGTTAAGAACAAACAAAGCAATTCGAAGCCAGGAATTCTACTTTTACGCTTTGTCACTTTTTTCAGCTTCTTGATTGCAGGAAAAAAATATTGAGAGAGATTGTGTACAATAACTATAATTGAAATGACAACATAAAATCAATTCAAACCATTGTTGGTTATGCTTTTGTTGCCACTTACAAGAGAATAAAATGTGTCAGATTAAAATTACTTTCTGCAGAAATACGATTAATCAAAATATCCAAAGATTACTAAAATTGTCAAACGGTGTTAGAAATATGAAGTGTTCACTTGGCTGGTAGCCATATCCAATGTCATATTATCCCAAGTCCTGATATTATATAAATAAAGAATATATTGCATTTTGTGCAAGTTTTATATAACAGTGTTATTAAAAGTGTTAAAACGAAAACAATGAGCCCAGATCAAACAGTCTATTTAATAGACAAAAAGTTTTAAATGTACATTATTAAAAAAATGTATGTTGCCGTTAAATAAAAATCAAATATCTAAAAGACTAACATATATTTTTTATTAAAATGATAATGTATTATATAATTTACTATAGGTATAGAAGTGAACTTCATGAATCACAAAGCCTCTGAATATGATTATTCCGTAACATTTGTGATATCCATAATGAAAACAAGAAATTAATTTGAAGAAATATATTGTATTATTGTGGCTGATTGGCTTGAAACTGAATGTATCCTTTGTCTCTTGGTATCTGGTACATAACTTGTGTGATTTGCGTGGTTATACTGAACTATTACTTATGAATATTATTATATAATGAGTGAGTATTAAAAGATAATTTAAAAACTCAATTGTTTTTTTGGAATTATTTTTTGTGCTCTCTTGTTCCAACTGGTGTTTAAAAAGGGAACAGTTGTGTATCGCAGAATTTTGGAAATATGATAGCATCTTCATGCATCTGCCATATACATTTTGGTATTGAATGCATGCAAAGACACGTTGTTTCCATACAAAGCTCCATGGAACACCAAAAATTGTGTCAAAATTAATTTCAGTACAGGCAATAAAATTATTTGTCTATCTAATCACATGATAATGTACTAAAAAAACTATAGATATAATTAGTTACCATATGCATGGAAGAGAATCACTTGAGTATAATTGGACGAATTTCCTTTTATTTTTTTTGTTTATCAGAAAATCCACCGGATAAATCAGATTTTGTATGACCATTTGAATAATAATGTGTTATTTCTAAATTAATAATTCTTCTATGGCACTAGAGGTAGAAAAATTAGAGAATAAACATATAAAATAATGTGGTCTTAACGCTTTGCTTCCTTAATAAGCATATTGCACCGGCACAGAAAATAATAGAAAATTTATAGTAAAAAAAAATCTTTATAAAATAGCAAGAAATTATTTCGTTACGGGACTTCAGAAATAAAACAAAGTATATTGTACAGATACAGTTTGTACTAAAGAAAATTTTAAAAACATATTATATATTTTATTTGCAATTTTGTAACTCTTTAGTTGAAAGATTGACCCAAAAAAGAAAAGATATCATTGACACGAGACTAACTGACTTTTGTTACTTGACGTTTCGAAGTTTTACGAATGTTTTTTAAATATATTAAAACGGTTTTACAATTTATATAAAACGAGTAATTTATAATTTTTGATGAATTTATAATTTTTATTAAAATGGTAGAGAAATTTCCAGAAACTATCAATTATACAGATATTGATATGAAAATGCCATCGATTTTAGGAAGACCGCCTAACAGATTTAGAAGATGTCCTGTTATCGTAACATTAGGTACAGAAAAACATTATTTCTAACTTATGAATGTACTGTTAGATATTTGCCACAGCAGCTACACTTTTGTTCAATGATTGTCTGACAAACTACCTACTAACAATTTCCTTTTTTTTTCCCGATCTAAGTCGAAACCGAATCATCGAAGGATTACGTAGTTCATACTCAACACTCTCTTTTTGTTACATATTATCAAAGACGGGATAAGAAACTTCTCAATAATCATAAAGCATTTTTTTTAGCACATTCTCATATCACTATAGTCGAAATACAAACACTGTTAGAATCTGGAATGAATATAGCGAAATTCAGAATGTCCCAAACTAGTAAAGGGGAAAAACTAAGGCTACTTGGAAAAATCGACAAAGCAACAATCGCTTGTTGTAATAAATATGGTGTCACAAACTGGCCAGTTGCAACGTGTGTTGAATTAAAGACGTGTTTAGTAAACACCAGTGCCTTGGAAGACGTAGGTTGCTTTACATATTAATTTTATAAAGATGTATATTTATTAATATTTCAAAATGCTACGTATTTCCTTAGGGCAAACAATTTATAACTCTCTCGGAAAAAACAGAAGTTTTTGTTAATTATGATTCAACGAACACAAATAAATGTAATTCAAACACAATTTTTATCGATGATCCTTATTTGATAGTGGATGTTAAAGTAGGTACAGAAATTTTCATTGGTGATGAAGTAATATTAAAGTGTATAATGGTACTTGGTGAAAAATCACTCAAATGTGTTGTAATAAAAGGCGGTGAAGTAACTAACTTCAGTAGGGTGTGTGCGAGAGAAAAAAAACATTCAAGACCTTTGTTGACTAAAGAAGATTATCAAATTTTAAAATTTGCTTTAGAATATCAGGTAAGATAAAATATTGTACAGTAATTTGTATTGAAGAATTTAGGTAATTGTATGAATTTGTTGCAGGTAGATATTATAATGATAAACTATGTTCGTCATCCGGATACTATAAGACAAATTAAAAGCTTTATTAAGTCAAAAAAAGTTAAAAGGCCAGTAATATTAAGTGGAATATGCACTGAACAATGCTTAGACAACATCGATGATCTATTAAAGGTTTTAATTTATCAAACTTCAAATTTCATAGATTAGAAAACTATTAAATAAGTTAACGGCAATATTTTATTTATCTCTTATACAACTCGTTCTAGGAAAGTGACGGAATTATACTTTCACGAGAATATTTAACGTACGAAACGAATGCGTCAAATTCATACCGCCTTCCACATATTCAAAAATTATTAGCCGGAAAATGTATACAGGTAATAATACCACTTTTGATGAAAATATACAAAATAAATATTCCTAACTTTATATTTTAGGCCGGAAAGCCTTTATTTATATCTGGTGGTGTTTTTGACGTGGCTTTAAATACTGGAAAATTTATTGACTGCGAAATATCAGATGTAACAAACGCTCTTATGGATGACGTCAGTGGATTTCTTCTTAAGGAGTGCTATGATGCTCCTTCGATAGTGGAAGTATTAAATCAAATGAACGAGTTGTGCTACACCGTTGAACCTTATCTTACAAGCAAATCTAAGTTCATGAGAATTGTTGATGAAGTGTGTATCAAAGTCAATGTAACTTAATTAAGTTTTTATGTTATTTAATTAACGTTTTTCTTAATATTGTGTAACACAAAGGTGAAAATGCCAGTAAACGCAGCAGAAGCGGCTGTAATTTCATGTGCTACACTCGCCAATCATAGTGACGCCCATGTCATTGTAATTCCAACTGTAAGCGGTGCAACAATGAAGTACCTACACTGGATGAGGCCATGTTGCCTCATTATCACAGTGAGTCCGGCGATTCGGACTACGCGCCTCCTACGGACGTATCGCAGTGTTATGCCGCTTTTGTATTCTGGTGACTTGTTTTCATAATTGGCTAATAGATTTTATTATTTTAAGCGAATATATATCGTATCAATTAGTGCGACAAACTAAGCCTTATCTCAGTCATTAATATTGATAATTTTTATTACGAAAGGAGAAGGACCAAATCAATGGCACGAAGCTGTGGAAGCACGTATTTTCTTTGCAATAAACTACGCTGTGAACAGAAGTTGGCTTTTTTATGGCGACACTTACGTAACTCTTGAAAGGGGTTCAGAATCCAGCTCATTCTGCGATACCGTCAGAATTTGGAAAGTTAGCATTAGCAAGAAGGCCTTGATGGAGTAAGTGATAGCAATCACACAAACATGTCATAATTATATTCACCTAAACTAAGTAACAATTATAATGCATTATTCATATATTACATAACTTATGTTAATCTGTAACAGCTTGTAACAGCTGTATTATATTATATAAGCATATTATAAATTAAAATGTGTATGAAATGTTTGAATACTTATAAGATTATGAAAAAGTAATCATTCAAACATTTTTATTTTTTCAGATGTCACTATGGTGAAGATACTAAATTGTCTGAGATGTATTTATTTTAGAATGACAACAACGTTGCACATTTGTTACAATAACGCAAATGAGACCTAATCTTACTTTTAACAAACATTGTTAGAAGTTTTAACTTAAGTTTGAAATTCTCAGATTGATAAATTTATCTATAAACAGTCGTCAAGGTCCGTATTTAAAATTAAAATATTGTCATTAATACTATGATCGTGTGCCTATTAAAGACCATGCTATTTAGAATATTACAGATTTTTAATTTTGACGTCATCAGTCATCTATGACGTGTGTTGTCAATCTATCTTAGTGATTTTTATATTTATTATATTTGCTACAATCATGGCATGGCCTACAGACTTCGATGTAAAACTCAATAAGGTAAGAATTTTATAAATTGCAAACATAAAAGATTATGGTCTCTTAATACTATTTTAATCCACACTTATTATTATATCATTACACATCTAGTACGATGGCACGGATTTACCAGGACAGCAGCTACCAGTTGCTCAGGCGGCTACAACTTTAGACCCAGTTGCTTATCAGCGTTTTACTGGCAATATTGCTACCATGGTTAAAACATTAAAATAATATTCATTATTAAGGTTTCCACCTTGTAACAGAATGTATATTTTTCAATTTATTACTATTCATTGATTCAAATGTAAATGTTCCGCTATTGTATTCTTTCAATTGACCTATCTATTATCTGTTTAATTGAAATTATACATATATGAAAATTCTTACATTGGGTTATAAGATTTATCAAATACGTTTTATAATTCAAGAGAGGTAAATGTACTTTGAAAAATAGTGGTAATGAAATAAAGTGTCCATTCCTTTTAGTTGGACATTCTTGTCGTTTCTTTCGTAAACTTTGCTAATACTATTACTGAGCTGAGGCACTTAATGGGAGAGAAAAGAAAGAAAATAGCTATTATCGTCAACATCCAATCTATTGAAGGTTTTCACAACTTTGATGACATTGTGTCGGTAAGTGCTGTGAGTTAGTTAATTAATAAGTATTATTAGTGCGAAATTTCGTTTTGGTCCTATGCAACATTTTATAAAAAATCTTCCTTACAAATAAAAAAATGTGAAACATATCTTTATATCCAAACAAAAATATTTAAAAGTTTTCTGCTTACCCAGATCGCCAACGGCATTATGATTACACGACCGGAATTAAGGTATAAGCATAAAAAGCTAGCGATGGCACAGAAAAACATGATCGCTGGAGCTAACGTGGTAAGTAATGTGTTTATCATATTAAGTACTAATTCTTTATTCTGGACGAGATTAAATTACCTTTATATTATCTACGAACTGATGAACGACAAGAGTGTACATTTTTACTTACTGGAGTAATAATTGGACAGTGTTTTAATTTAAATTATGGTATTAAAATTTACCTTTGGTATTAAAATTCCCTTAAGCCCTTCTTGTAGACTTGTTATCATTAATTTTAATAAAATTACAAGCTAATGTTCCAATTTCCATCAGTGCACAACAATTCAGTAGCATGCCTCATGCCTGGATATTGCAAATTGTAAATTGATAACGTTGATGGTAAAATAAGTGGAGATAAACGATATGTACTGTAACAAAAATTTGTGCCAAAATGTTGGTGAAGTAAATATTGTTTCTCAAAGACCAGCCATGTGTTCACGCAACTGGTACTGCACTATCCGCCGTATTCGCAGCACAATGTTGTCTTGCTGCTGCGATGATAGTAGTCACCCCGTCTAGCAAAACGGCCAAATAGCAACCAAATACCGAAATATGCTGCCAATGCTAGACAATTGCATTTGTGGAGGGGAGTTATACCTTTGTCATAAACAAGTGGTACAGGAATCTCATAAACGTGTTTGCTGTATATTAGAAATAGATAATTAAAAATATATAATTAAAAATTAAGTATTTTCATACTTGTGATCAAGGCCGCTACTTGTCTTTTTGAAACGAAAATACTTGGACATTATTTAGGTCCATATTTTTATTTTGTGCCTATAATTAATTCTACAATTGACACTGTCGCATTCAATCTGAATTTTCTAAGCATTCAGTTGTTATCTTAATTGTTGTTTTTAATTTATTATAAAGTAATGGATATTTTTACTATAAAGATAAAAATAATAAGTATGAATACATGTATGGTAGTTCAAAGTTTATCAACGTCAAAATGATAAGAAACATCAACTTTATATTCAAACTTTTTATCACTATACAATTACAAATAAAAATTAACTATATGAACCAAGCTTTTATCTTGGCTAACGCTAGCTTAATTGTGATTTTATTAAAATAAAAGCAATAATCATCAGTAATGTTAAACTTGATGTTTTTAATGTTTAGTTTACTTAATAATGATAAACAGTTGTATATATAATAATAACGCTTCTTAACATTTACACCTGATCATTGCTCTGCCGTAATATATCTCAGTAATTTTAGTTCCTTTTATATATTTCAGGTCGGCCCGCAACAGATTGGCAAAAGTAGAAAGGTAGAAAATAGTGAAAACTTCTGCACTATAAGAGACATGGAACGAAGGTTTTTAAGAATTGGAGATCTGGTAATTGTTGGTTCTGGTTGGAGGCAAGGCTCTGGTTTTACTAATACTTTGAGAATTATTTATATTGGCAATTAATAATTTTAGATTATATTTTACTATGCTTTTGTTATCGTTATTTTTATATGTCCTATTTTAATCTGTTTTGTTTAATGTATTGAGTTTGTTAATTATTATTTATTATTTCATAATGTTTAGATTTTTTATAAATATAATTTTACTTATAATAATGTCTTTGCAATTATTAATTTAGTTAAAAATAAGAGAAGTTGTAAGAAAGTGTTACCCAAACCATATTCACTTCTGGATTTACGTGATAAGTTGCAGGTACAAATCTCCAATAAGTGAGAAGTCAAACCTAAGAGTAAATGTGTATTTTTTAAACAATATAATTAAATCTTTACTCAATACGTGGTTGTCTCATAAGTGTTATCAATATATCACAAATATCTGGTCACATAAAGGTAAAGTTTGATCGATTTGGACAGTCGCCATCCCAATTACACCAGCGTGCACATCAACGCCTTGCTTTAAAGGGTTAATCCATTTACTTCGTGGTTCAAACCAGTTTTAAAGTTCGCTTTGGCTGTGACCTATTTATGCAATTGCTTAGAAAGTTAAAGCCCAATTTTATTGAATCTGTTTCCTTTTTCTGGTGCATTCTTTTTCGCATTCTCTGTAAAATGTTATAGAATTGTTTCTCGTTATTGAGGTTATTTGTTTTTCAGATAAATACAATTTTCAATAATGGCACGAGTAATAAGAAAAATTTTTTTTTTTATTATATTGATATAATCTCATATTCTTAAATTAAAATAGTGGTGTTGATTTGAATTATTTTAAAATTGAGAGTTAAAAGTTTGAGAGGTTGTCACGTATATTTTATATGGTACAATTAATTTTATTTATATTGTGTCTAAGATTACACCTGATGGTGTAATACATAGTGTAACCAATGCTTCAAGTATAAATTAAATAAACTTCACTGAAGTTGCTCAAACTTTAGAAAACACAAAACGACTTTGTAAAGAAAACAAATATCGAAGTAGTTTAATTAGTTTTATTTGTTCTTTAGGTTTTCGCAAAATAATATTTTGTGATTACACTTTTAATTCTGGATATTTAAATCAATCGATGAAAATAAGGTCTTATTATTATTACTATTATTGTTAACAATAAGAGCTGTTACATTATTTGACTATATTTATTTCGACAATATACATACATATATTTATATAATATATATATATAAATATAACACGTAAACATTGAATTAAATTTTAAAATTTATCTTTTAAAAAATATTCGTGTTAATTCTATTTTCCTGTCCTCTTGAAAACAGATCTTTCTATCCAAATCGATTTCAAAGGAATTTAACCTTGAATAATTCCATGCTGATGCTATCGTATATTTTCAATTTATCGATACGATCTTTTCAATATCGCGATACGCTCAGATTATAATCTTACAGATACTCCACATAGATTAGGTACCGTCTTTAGCTTGAAATAAAGGAATAAAAAGCAAGCCAACAATATATAATTAAAACTTTTATAAACTTATGATAAGTTAGCCATTTTTTACTTTAGCTTTTTTAACTGATTATATCGATTATTATGTGATTAATAGTATCTATTATCATCAACTATTTTCCAGTCTCACGACTATTAACATATTTACTTTTAACATATTTAGCAAAGTATTCTTACGAGTATCAATGGTATAATAAAACTAACTCTAATTGTATAAGCACAGTATTTGCGTACATAATTATCACTACCAGTGCAGGTTAAAACTCCATTTGAAGTGAATAGTACTCTAAACTCACGCATATAACCGGTATAACACAATTGCACAATAGAACCTATTTTAAAATAGTAATTTTCATAAAATAGACACATCATTAATGTGTTACTTCATTGTAGTTTTCACATCACATCATTCATGTGTTACTTCACTGTAGTTTTAGTTGAAAGAAAATAACGAGAGAAAAAAGTGAAAAGTTATGCCGAATAAAGGTAACCAGTGCCTTTGAAATTCTACAGAATATAAGTTAAATAGCATGGAATAACCTAAAAGTTATTACTTCATTATATCTTATTACCTAATGTTTTATCTGTTATAAATATATCACAGAGGAATCCCATTGAAATTACACGGAATATTATATACATTCATAGTATTCATAATAGAATCTAAAAAACTTAAATAAAATCATAATCAAGCGGCATTTAATGCTAACGGCGTTACGTATGTACGTTAGTGATTTATTTGAAGCGAAGATTCGCCTGCCCGCGAAAAGGGGGCCTCCTGTGAGGCTCGGACCACGGCTCAGGATGCTGTTAGTTGGGAAGCGAAAGTTGGATTTGGATTAGGATTTCGCGTTTCCTAACCTGATAGCGTCGTCGGAGTTAAGGTGTATCGACTTGAGTCTTCACTTTCTGACTTTAGTAGTCTTACGCGGCACGTATCCTAGGGTATCTATCAACCACCAGTGGATTTGGATGTCCCACAGAATTCTCAAAGTAGCTTTTGGAAAGCCCCCGGAAATACTGTGCTATCGTTGGAAGGTCGTTTCTGCTCTAGTTGATATTCAACATGAACCCAGTGGCGAGTCGCATGAATTTGTTGCCACGCGAATCTAAAGCACCTGAAAGTCCTTCAGGTTTGCGTGGCGAAGACGACACTTACTTATGCAAGCATCGTCATCGCTCATATGCAGGCTTTGTAAAGTGTGACCTTATTTTTAAGGGATGCCCGTCATGCCCTGCAGAATTTTTTATAGTCTTTAACCTGTTAACCGGGCAACCTGTTAACCGGACGGTACATGTTGCGTAATTTGAACGGGAATTCCCCGGTTAACAGGTTAACAAAGAAAAAATGGGGGGAGGGAGGGTCGCACTGTAAAAATGGAGGGAATTTATAATGTGCCTGGCAACTTGTACAACAAAGCCGTTATATACAAAACAAAACGTTGTTTTATTTCTATTTTTAATAAAAACAAAACTAACCCGTTTTATAATATTTAACAATCTAAAGCTATGGTCTATCTGGTAATTGGCGGATCATTGTTGACACCTTCTATTGTTGTGATCATGCCGGCAACAATTGGAATCGGAATTGTAAAATGGAATGTTTCTTTTGATTTAGGTTCTTAACCGAACTGCGTTCCCGTGGATTGTGGACAAATTCAATTTTCCCACGCCAATAACAGGATGACTGGTAACGGATTAGGGGAGAAGAAATCGAAAATAAACCCTTTGTTAAACATTGGTCAATCGCTACATAAAGTGTTATTGACTCTAGGAGAACATTACATAAAGAAAATATATAAGTATTTAATGAATATTAGATCGAAATAAATAATAAGAAAAGTTTACTGTATGTTTTAAAATTATTTTCTTTTTCAGTAATCTATGTCTATTATATATTGCTATTGAAATATAAGTACTATGGTAATATAGCTTCATACAATAATGTAAATATAAATTTGGAAAGACACAAGGAAACGTACACGGTAACTGAAAATCAACATTGCCGCAGCTACCTATGTTTGTCCATTAGCTTGGGAAAGAACAAACACAATGTGATTTGATGCCGGGAATTCTATTGTTACGCTTTGTCACTTTCTTCTCAGCTTCTTGATTATATGAAAAACCTATACAGTAAAAAAAAATAATTTGTTGTGGATTTTATTGTGACATGTGTAAAGGAAAAATGTGTCAGGTAAAATTGAGCTGATTTTCTGCAGTATTACAATTTATTGTGTTGTCGGATAGTATAAAAAGTGAGATGTACAAAAGATCCAATAGGCTGGTACCCATAATAATTGAGTAACTGTATAATATTACCCCAAAACTCAATATTATATTAAAACTTGATATTAATCATTTAATATAATGAACTTCGGGAGGTATATGGAACTGTACTATTAAAAGTCTTCAAACGATCGACAAAAAGTAACAGCAATGAAGAGTTAAAGTTAAAGTAAGTTAACTTTAAAGGTGGTAGAGCCTAGCTGTAGTTATTTGACTGCAGATCGTATTGGGCTGGCTCGACTGGGGAAGGACCACCCTCTCACGGAAAATCGACGTATAGTAACCAAATTCATTTGATTATGTTTCGGCGGTGAGTGAAAGAAACCAGAAGCCCAAACCCCACTCCGCCAAACATGAAAGCGATGCCTCAAAAAAATATACCCCAGGAAGGTACGGCTTTAATGAAGCCGGGGAACCCCTACCCGAGCAAAAGCGGGGGAATAATTCTCGGATTTGCTAGGGCTGCCCGTCGTATCTGGGGCGGGTAAAGTATCGCCTTTTTGTATTTTTTGAGGGCAAACGACGATTAAACGCAGCGGCAGCCCGACCCACTCTAAATGTAGACTTTTGCAATGTCCGGAGACTTCAATCCAACTTGAACGCAGTCCACTTTTATCTAGAGACGGCGCAGCCGGCCTTGTTTTTTCTGACGGAGACGCAGATATCTCAACCTAGCGACACAGCGTGTTTATTTCGATAACTTATCTTCTGATTTACTGTGTAAATAAATCTTATTTTGTAAACTTATATCTTCTTAATCCTACAACATGGGAACTAAAACATCATTTTATACCACACGTCGGGGTATCTGTGTTCGTAAGGGAGGGTATCTGCTACCGTCACCTTCAGTTATTTAAAGGTCGTGACCGGTCTATACTCTGGCTGTGCGTAGACATAGACGACTAAGGTCAGAGTCTACGCGTGCTTCTACAGGTCCCATAGTGGTAATGCAGAAACGGATCAACTCTTGGGCCATGTTCAGACGAAGATTGACGATTTGCTTTCACAGACCCCCTCCGCTGAAGTAGCAGTCCTCAGGGACTTCAATGCGCACAATGCCGATTGGCTAGGGTCACGTGCCACCGACTGCGCGGAGAGATCTGTGTTTGACTTTGCTCTGGCAAATGGTCTGTCCCAGTTGGTCAAGATGCACACTCTACGTTAGTTACTAAGGATCTGAACTCTAGAGTTCTGAAGAGGAAATATAACCGTGTCTCCAGATTCTTCAAACGGAAAATTGCTAGAGCAAAGTTCAAGCCTGTCTTCAAAATTGGGGATCAGCTGGCAAAGTACCCACCTGGCGCGCGTAAATAATGGGAGCTTCCAAAGCCACTCTGGGAAACTTTCGTCAGCCATCCCTACCGCCATTGCACACTGGAAACAATTCTCTGGCCCCTGATGTGCCCCTGAGTTGACACCAGTGCTAACGCGTCTATTTCGGTACTCCTACCTTATAGGCGTAGTCTCGGTCTCATGGAAGCGTGCCCTTGTCCATCCGATCCTTAAAAAGGGTGATAGCTCGGACCCAGCTAACTACAGACCTATCGCTATTACCTCTCTTTTCTCCAAAGTTATGGAGAGCATTATCAATAAACAGCTTCTAACCTACCTCGAGGATTACCAGTTGGTCAATTACAGGCAATAGGGTTTTCGCCATGGTCGATCAGCTGGTGATCTTCTGTTATATCTTACGCACCGTTAGGCAGCTGTTATTGAAGCAAGGGAGAGGGTCTGGCAGTTAGTCTGGATATAGCGAAAGCTTTCGATCGTGTAAGGCACAACGAGGGGTATTTTTCAAAGCTACCATCCTATGGGTTTCCCGAGAGTTTATGCAAGTGGATCACCAGCTTCCTCACTGGGCGGAGCATACAGGTCGTTCTCGACGGTTTTTATTCGAACCCCAAGCCCATGAACGCTGGTGTACCCCAAGGCTGCGTGCTATCCCCAACTCTGTTCCTCCTGCATATCAATAATATGTTGAAAATTTCCAACATACATTGTTCTGCAGATGACAGCACTGGGGATGCGGTATTTTTCGGCCATGCAGGTCTCTTTCGTGAAAACGTCGACGAGTGCCGAAACAAACTAATGTCTTCCATAGAGACTTTCTTGGGGATACTCTGAGTGGGGTGAACTGAACCACGTTCAGTTCAATCCCCAGAAAATACAAGTTTGCGCATTTACCACATAGAAAACCTCATTTGTCGTATCACCGCTCTTGAGATTGAGATTGAGATTGTCAGTTTCGTGATCATCTGGAGAGCAAGGCCAAGTTGGCAGCGATGAAATTGGGGGATCAATAGAATAAGGCAGAATTTCAAACCTGGCCAAAGACTTGCGCTTTGCAAAGCGCATTTATTTATTACGTTATAAATATAAAATATTTAAAAGATAACCATATCTTTTTTATGAAAACCTATTATATAATTAACTATACAGTATAAAATTTCATGAATCACAAAGCCTCTCTATGTGATTACTCAATAATCTTTGTAACGGTCAGAAAGGAAAAAATTTATTCGAGGACATGTACATAAATGTGGATTGGATTGAAATTGAATGTATCTTTTGCTTTCTGCTATCTTTTATATAAACTATAATAAAATTGTAAGACGGTGGAGGAAGACGCGGTAGTGGTGATGGTGCAGATGGACGAGAAGAAGGCAACGGTGCACGAGAAGGCACATCTGACAAAAGTTACTGAAATGTTAAACAACTACTGCTCTATTGACTGGTACATCAATGGGCATCTGCCTCATGTATCTGATTGCAACTTATTTTACCAATGTACAATCAATTTATCACTTCATTAATGCCTCAAAATGGACTGCATGGATGTCAAAAAATATTGATCCATTACCATAAGAACTGCACATAATTAGTCTTTAGCTTTGTTTTTCTTCTTCCAATTACTTATTATATTGTTTAATGTCTATTACATATCAAAATAATAATTAATAATGGTTAAGAACATTATTGAAAAAAGAAATCCTAGATATAATTTATTTCTAAGAATTAGTGATCCGGTACTTAACGTCTCTGATTGAAACCAAAGGTTTCACTAATACTATGAGAGTTATTTATGTCACTGCAAATACTTCTAACTAATAATTCTAGATGACGATTTACTACGATTTTCTTATTATTATTTTTAATCTATTTAAAAAATAATAGATGTTTTTAGAAAATGTTATCCTAATCATATTTACAGTGGGATTTACGTCATAACTCGCAGGTGCAAACATTAATCATAGCACAAGTTGACCTTAAATTATCTTTGACTTTATTCTATTAAAGTAATTTAAGTAATGCAGTGCAGAACTCACTTCATACATTTTAATCATTTCATTCATTTAATTAAATTAATTAAAATTATTAAAATTACAATATAATATCGATTCATCAAATACGGACTTTCTTTATTTATAAGCTTTTGTTTAATTATAGATTAATTTTAACCCACTTCAATTGTAATTGTTTGTCTTCTAATTCTTACAAAATTTTACATTCAAACCAAATGTAACATAAAGATTTGTCTATGTGATTCGGAATGACCTTACGAAATAGTCGGGTGACGGAATAGCGGTAACGGTAGCAAAGGGTTAACCGTGCTTGCTGATCGACGAGGCAATTTGCAGAGCTCTTTGAGGTGCTCAAATTGAATTTATGTAACCCCGCCTTCGCACCAACCACATAAAGACCAATTATTTTATTAGAAGAAAATCTTTCTTTTTCCTAAGTTAAATACGTATATAAATACGTGTGGTAGTTTTTTCAACAATAATATTTTAAAACAAACCATCATTTGTTTTAAGCCTACCTATCGGTCAGAGGAACAAATATTACTGGGCCAAAGTAAGGCGCCGGAACGAGATAAAAGTATCGTCATAGCCACTGCGGCTTTACGATTGATAAGACTTTTGTTCATGTTTTGGAAACATTCTCAAAATTTTAAAAGAACTTATTACTCTTTCATGTAATTAAATATTATACTATTAATCAAATAAAGGTGTAAAGCTTAAAATATTCACATTACAGTTGAAATACAATAAGAATAAGATAGTGATAGACCAACCCAATATAAATTACTTATTAATTACTTTACTTGTAAAAGAGGAAAGAAAACACTATGAACTGTACTTCCATATTAGCATCAATTTGTCATTTCATACCAATTCAAATTCAAATAAAAAATATCTTAATTCAAGTAGGCAGTTACACATAATTTTGAATCGTCAATTATTACAATAACAAATTACATTATTGTCAGTCTGTGTATACATTATATCAACCCTACAAATGAGTCAGCAACTTAAGTTCCACTCATTTCGATCTACTAAAAAACTCTTGAACGTTATAATAAAAATTATTTAACAATACACTTTTGATTTAAGATTTACAACTAAAAGAAGGAATGTCTAAGATATCTGGTACATATTATACATGCGTACACTAAAGCCCATTAAGCATTTGCATTTAACTTTTTGAAGACGAATTTTAGGCGTTATGAGTTTATTTTTAGTTCTTGTATTTATCGCGTGTCTGTCACTGTTTTTATAACTATCTAAATTATGGCGTACAAAGAATATGTTATTAAATATGTATTGAGAAACGTCTGTAAAAATACGTATTTCTTTAAAACATCTCTCAGAAAATCTCTCGCTGTTAAGATATAAATAGCCCGCACAGCTCTTTTTTGTAAAATAAATATAGATTTCATTTGGGCAAGCCTGCCCCATAATAAAATACCGTAAGATAAAATACTATAAAAATAACTAAATTAAACAAGTCAAGCCGTATTAACGTCTGTTAATTGTCTAACTTTTCTAATTGCAAAGACGGTCGGGCTGAGTTTGCTTGCGCGTGTTGCGAGATGGAGGTTCCACTGGAGCTTTTTTTCGAAAGTTATACTTAATGATTTTTTGAGTAATTCAGTTCTAATACTTCATTATTAAGATGCAAGCAATGTTTACTTTTTACAATAGGAAGTGTAAACTCTTTCTATTTAGTTTTCTTGGCATTTAAGACTAAGTTAGTCCTATCATGCTCTATTTTAAAAAGTGCCATCAGCAAAAAGTACAATGTCACATGGACCTTTTAAAAAAATATAGAAAGATACACTAAGTACTAATCTTTCGTGTTATGCACTTATATTGTTGTGACAAAGGCAGAGAACAGAGTGTCTTAACGGATGCAATTACACTAGTTACCATGCTGTGCTGTCAAAAGCCGGAAGACGCGAGTCATTTACGGTGTATCCGTATAATACCATTTTATTTACCCTATTATCTGATATCTGCTATTGTAATAATTATTATTCTATGCTAATATTAATTAATATATTTAATTTCTCACATTAACATCTGTAAAAAAGTGAGAAGTCCAACTTTATACTTAAAAAGAGATTTAACTAAATATGTAAATTTTATATAGGTTTATTTTAATTTATATTCACTATATAATTGTCTCATAATTGTTAATAGTATCTTGCGGTAACTGCTTTCGGTCATTAAAAGTACAAATTTCTGGTCACATAAAGGTAAAGTTTGATCGATTTGTACAGTCACCGTCCCAATTACACCGGCGTACATATCAACGCCTCACTTTGAAAAGGGTAATCAAGTTACTTTATGATTTAGTCCAATTTTAAAGTTCGCTTTGACTGTGATCAATTTATGTAATTTCTTAGACAGTTAGAGTTAATTTTTCTTTAATCTGTGGGAGCAGATCACCAAAAAAGGGATTTTTTGTTTCTTTTTTCGAATTCTCCTCTAAAACATGTTACAAAATATCATTAGTTATTGCTATTATATGGCTATTTGTTTTTAAGATAAATAAAATGTCCAAATATAATGTGAGAAATAAGAAAAATAAATATATGTAACTTTGCTGATATAATGTCATATACATTAAAATGGTTATGATTGAATTATTTTATAATACAAAATTAAAACGTATATTTAAAATGTTACAATTATTTATATTTATACTCTTCCCATTATTTTTGAAACTGTGAACTGTGATTTTATTAACATTATTTTGTGTGATAACAAAATAATGTTAATAAAATCGACGCATGATATAGGCATCTGAGATGAGCATCCTTATCAAGTCCGAGATCCGTGATGAGAAAAGAAGAAATTCAAAATAAATATTGAGTATCAAAATTATTAAACGCTTCTATAATATTCCTAATATTGTGAAATGTTTTCTTTTAATTATTTTTTTTAATAATGGGTCGTTTGTTTAAGGAATCCATCACATAGAAGAAATAATATCACTTTTGTGACGAGCTATAATTTAATATTTGAATGTTGATATTTGTAATGCTATGTATTTTAAACCATGCTTAACCTACCCACCAATCTGGCCTGAATTTCTGCATTTTCGCTTAGTCGTTCAACTCTAGTAGTGGGTTAGTCCTTGACACGAACTCCGAGGATGATAGGGCTTAATACTCCTATGATCCAGGCCTTTTATATTCTCGGGGGCTATAAGATTCTTTATATTTTAATTATAAATAAAAAATAAATAATTTGTTATGTAATAGAATTTGTATTATATTAATAAGTTCATATATATTATGATCGATGAAGAAGAATGTTCTTCTCGGTATATAAAATAAAGTTAAGGAACATTAGAATACATTAGTATAAAGTTTTGAAGCAGCACGACTAGTTCCCTTAGTCAGCACTATAGCTCGAGTGTAATGATACGTAAGAACGAACGCCAACATTGCGTAGTAATTTCGTTTTTCAACTCGGTCGAGTGAAGTTCGATGTAAAAATGTTTTGGACAATATAGTTTGACAAAAAAAAAATCTTATTTTATGAGAAGGTAAGGTGGCATTAGAGATCTTTGAAAGTGGTAGAGTGAATAGAATACATTCCATCACAAATACGGATAAGTATTTGACGAAAAGGAAAAGTTAATTATTGTGGAAATACGAATGAGTGAACCGATAACAAATGTTCTCATAGTACAATTCATTCTGTCACAACTAGTAGCCTTTGTTAAGTAATGTTCAAAAGGTGCTACTTAACCTCGGCTTCCTTAACAGAAGAAGAGCTCTCCAAATGTTCAGATTGGCTAATACATAAAATATGACGGCGTTTGAGTTTACGCAAAATTGGTTACACCTATTTCTGGCAGTCTTATTCAGTTAAGTTGCGATCGGTCTTTATTAATTTTTCGAAAGGCTCGGTCCCTCTTCAGCGTGGCTTTTTTCACGTCATCGTGGAACCATGAGGCGGAACGGTAACTTACTTTTATTTTACGAAGAGAGACACGTCGCTCGAAGGGATCTAAAATTAATGTTTTTAAGAGTTGAACTTTGTGTTACCGAGAAGATAATAAGGTTCAATAAAGTTGACGAGGAGCTAGTGTAGTTTGCTCGGGGCACCCTTGCTCGGGGGGTAACCGCCGGGGCGGCACGGTGAGTGCTAACGCGATCCCGTGTCGTCCCATTAAGGCGTTGAGGGCAACCGTTGGTTTTTTAGTGGGTAGCCTTAAAAATGGCGGCGTCCTCTATGCCGCCGGGTAGTCCCACATAACCCTCCGGCCATCACCTTCCTGGTCGGCGGGTATCCGTAACGGATTTTTCCAACGCAAAAAAAAAAAAAAAAAAAAAAAAAAAAAGGAGCTAGTGTAGTAGTGCTAGAACAACGAGTGCTAAAATTTCCAACTTGAATAAATAAATCCATTATTAACTTACTTATTAAACTAACTGACTCAGTTAGTTTAATAAGTAAGTTAATAATGGATTTATTGAATCTTGCCTGGACAAACAAGTGTTAAAATGACACATACTTATGTGTGATGTGTGTTGTTAAAAAACAAACCTTTAAGGCTGTCATCGGGTACAGAGAAGTTGGTTATTTTGGGAGGGTGTAGACAGTAGGTATATTATTTCTTGGGACATAATTGACTTTCTAGTACGTCATTATTATTAATTTAAACAACATAATCATTCAAATTATAACTATCAGAAGTAATAAAATTACAAAACTAAACCGTTTAAAAATAAAACTAAACCGTTTAAAAACTAAAACTCTGGTAGTTTGAGGATTGTAGTTTACACCTTCCATTGTTGCGATCATGCCCGCACAATGATGATGAATGATGAATGAGTCTAAATTGGGTTTGAAAAATTGAATGTTTGTTTTGATTTTTATTTTCAGTGGCACTGCAATCCCATGGATTGTGGTTTAATTTTTATTTTCTGGCACCAATAACAAAAACAATAACTGGACTACTGATGGCGGATTAAGGGAGAAGAAATCGAAAATAATCCAAATTCGTTGGTTATACAATGGCCACAATGCACATAAATGGCAGCCACAGAATACTACCCTTCAGAATATTCTATTCTCAACATATGCTGAGGGTTCAACCAATTCGGATGTTATAGAAAATAATTTATTTTAAGTAAATTTTATTTATATTTTATTTCTTATATGGGATATATACCTAAAAATCTATGTGATCAGAATAAAGTGTTTTGTTTTGATTTGATTTGAAATAAATAATACGAAAGAGTTCACTCCATCTTTTGAAATTATTTTCTTTTTTTCTATGTTAATAATATAAATTATCTTGATTTTAAAAGGCTTGGTATATTGACTTGTGTTTGTTGTAAGATTACTTTTAAGTTATAATAAATGCAGTTGAATATTTTTTTTTTAAATGTTATGATTTATTGTCACAATTACTCAGATTTAACAACACAAAATTACTCACGTTTTATTCCGCCAACACTAAGTAAAAAATTATTATTATAGTTATTCAAAAATTTTCCCGATAAAGCTCTGTTGAGATTTCTTCAAGGCGTTGGCAATAAATAGTATTTGTCTAATAGATTCCAAGATAATCGATACACACTTGATTTACTTCGGCGGCACGTTTCAGGCTCTCCGGGGACTTAAACATTATTAAAAGTTATATTAACATTGGTGTCAAACAACGCAAGAATGATAACCGTTGAACAAAAGAACTATCATCAATATTTATCTGTTGCTGTACAATTAATGTTCACAGTTTCTTTTTACGAATTGTAAACTGCAATTACTCACTATCTACTAACAGCAATTATTGTTGTTATTTTTTATTATTTTGATTAGTTTCTTTCTTTTTGAATTTATTTTTATTATATGAGAGCTTTTGGTCATCAAGTTCTTACGTCACATTGCAAATATCTTGAGACTTGACCTCTTTTCTTTTGTAACAAGATGTACAAAGGCGTTGAATAGAATATCTTTTTTTTTTGTTTCGTTTCACATTTCATTTCATTTCGTACAATGTTTGTATCTGTATAAAGTGCATCTAGTTACTTTATACATCTGGGATTTGATTTGGAAGAGGTGGGTTTTTACAAATGACATATATTGAATTATCACACACAACTATATTATTACTTCGCCAGTTCTTTTTCAGGTTTAGCCGCAAATATCGCAATCCCTAGCAATTTTGTATCCTTAAATTTCTGATAAAAATAAAGAATCTCAGAATATATTTACGAGAGCGGTGAAGTGAAATTTACATCCTAATTTCCCAGGTGTATATTGTCGAGACTATTCGTCAGCGATATCAAAACTCGAATTACATATAAAGCCACGTTTGATCATGCTTTTAATGCAATTGAATGTTTAGCGAAATAGTGTTTATATGACGTGTAGGTAGTGACTTATATTGAAAAGGCAAATTTTTACTGTTATACTGTGTCAAAAATCATGACAGTATTAGTAGGTACATAGTTAAAAAACCACTAATTGCAAAACGATAATCAAAACTAAAATTTTTTGATTGCCGCTACGTCGTTGATGGTACTCGAGGCGGAAATTCGACACCTGTTGAATAATAACACAGGCACACAAAAAAAAAAGTCATGAACCAGAGGGGAGACCCCATTATGCTTAGGTTTTTGGGATCGCTGAAACCGAATATGACAATAAAAACTAATTTTAAATGCCCGTTTTCCCGCTATCACTCCCTTACTACCTCTTAAGGGGTGAAAATTGAAATTTTTGTATAAAATTAAGATAGATGTGTATTTCTATGTTTTTTGGGATGCTAAAACCGAAAATGATAGCTAAAAATAAATTCATGACCACTATCACCCCCTACCATCCCTTACAGGGGGTGAAAATTTCAATTTCTTGTATAAAATCAAGACATGTGTATTTCTACATTTTTTGTGATGCTGAAACCGAAAATGATAACTAAACATAAATTCATTACCACTATCACCCCCTACCACCCCTTACAGGGGGTGAAAATATCAACTTTTCTATAAAATCAAGATAGATGTGTATTTCTACGTTTTTTAGGATGCTGGAACCGAAAATGATTACTAAAAATAAATTTAAGACCTCTATCACCCATTAACATCCCTCACCAACCCTTACGGTGGGTGAACATTTCAATTTTTATATAAAATCAAGATGGATGTGAATTTCTATGTTTTTCAAGATGCTGAGAGAAAAAATGATTATAAAGTATATGGTAACCTTATTGTATACATATATTTGTTATTATGATGCTAAGACTGAATCATGATTTTTGTCCTATTCTTAACAAGTTTTTTCATTTTTTGTTTTTTTTTTGTTTTCTATTTAATTCTACTTATACTGTTATCCATCCGGCAGTCTTGTAAAACGCTTAAAAGATGCTGAACCTAATTCTATGCCCCGAAAATAGAAGGAACTATTTTCCTGACAAGGGGACTCACTTTAATCCAGCACCCCAAAAGGGAACAGAAATCTACTACGTCCACGCCGTTGTTCCTGGGTTATGCTAAGAGTAGAATTAAATCATAAATATATATCAGATACTTCTGATCGATAAAGCATTTGAATTTCTAATATAAGAGCTAAGAGTAGTCTCAAACTAGTTTGATAAACATGTCATTTACTGTAAATCGTTAAAATTTCTACATACATTTTGATTTTATACAAAATTGAAACTACCCCCACCCCCCCGTTAGGGGTGGTTAGGGGGTGGTATTGAGTAAAAGAGGTATCAAATTCACTTTTGGTTGTCATTTTCGGTTTCATCATACCAAAAAACATAGAAATACACATTCATCTTTATTTTATACAAAAATGGAAAACTTCACTCCCCATAAGGTTAGGTAAGAAAGTGTTAATGGGTTATGGAGGTCTTGAATTAATTTTTAGTTATCATTTTCGGTTTCAGCATCACAAAAAACGTAGAAATACACATCTGTCTTAATTTTATAGAAAAAATTGAAATTTTCACCCCCTGTAAGGAATGGTAGGGGGTGATAGTGGTCATGAATTTATTTTTAGTTATCATTTTCGGTTTCAGCATCTCAAAAAACATTGAAATACACATCTATCTTGATTTTATAAAAAAAAAAAAATTCACCCCTTAAGAGGTAGTAAGGGGGTGCTAGCGGGAAAACGGGCATTTAAAATTAGTTTTTATTGTCATATTCGATTTCAGCGATCCCAAAAACCTAAGGATAATGGGGTCTGCCCTCTGGTTCATGACTCTTTTTTTTTTGTGTGCCTGTGTAATTAGCCAAAAAAATTATCTTTCCAAGTGAAAAATCAGGTGCTAATTAATAGCAGCAACTCGGGTAAAACAACCTGACGGATTTTTGGCGAAAATTTATTTATTTATTTATTTATATCTTTTCCACTTTGAATCATTATCAGTGATCACTTGTGTACGTCAAAATGGAAGTGTCAGGAGGGCCTATTTCGATACCAGATTTATCGTAATAAGCCCTTCTGTAAAAGCACTGTCCAACTTAACGTTAAAGCTATGAGGGTTCCAAACGCGTCCTAGTCTGAGAAGAACCACACAACAAACTCAGCCGGATATATATTTTTTTATATTGTGATCACTGTTTCACAAATGTCAATCTTAAAAGCTATTTTGGAACAACTAGAACCGTCGCAATATAATGAAAATAATAATAATAATAATAATTATAATAATAGCAAAAAAATTATAATAATAATGATAATAATAATAAAAAATAAAAACAGGCCTGCTACACAACCAGTCACCGCAAGCAGCACCCGTTCACGAGCATAACGCAAGAGTCAGCCATCACCCCCTTCGCACATATTTGAGGGACGAGCGCAACCCGACTCCCAACGCTACCGCAAGTAATGACTTCTAAGGAATCGGTGTGATGTAACAGGTCGATAAAACGAAATTAATCTACAACAAAAAACAAATTGCGGAGATTACTAGTTACTCGCAATATAATACAATTCATTCCCAGGCCATACCGTCGTTGATGTAATCCTGTACACTATAGTAGGATTTTTTTATCAAATTTATTTTTATATATAATTTAAATTTATTTAACGATAAACTTAAGGCTTCATTTGGGAGCTTATTATAAAAACGTATACAATTAACCTTAAAGGATTTACCTATTTTATGGAGCCTAGTGTTGAGCATAGCGAGTTTATTTTTATTTCTCGTATTAATTTTATGAAAATCACAATTTTTTTTGAACTTAGAAATATTTTTATGAACGTAAATTAAATTTTCATAAATATATTGATTATAAACAGTCATTATTTTAAATTCTTTAAATTTGTTTCTTAAGGATTCTCTAGGTCTCATATTATATATTGCTCGAACAGCCCTCTTCTGCAGTGTGAATATGGTATCGATGTCGGCTGCATTACCCCATAACTTCCACCGGTGAAGCTGTCATGGCCAGTAGGGCCAACAGTAGAGACACACAAAAAAAAACCCATAAGAGTATACCGTAAGACATTATACTATGAAAGTAACTAAAGTAAACTAATCGAGCAGTTTCCATATTTGTCAATCGACGTATTTTTTTAACCGCGTATATAGCAGAACTAAGTCTACTTGATAAATCAAATATATGAGGACCCTATTGCAATTTTTCATCTAAGGTAATGCCCAAAAAAGTAGTAGATTTGACCAAGTCCAATTCCTCATTGTTTAATTGTACATTGGTTTTAACATTTTTAACATTTGGTAAAGTAAATTTAAGAAATTTCGTCTTTTTTTTATTGAGCAACAAATTATTGGCGTTAAACCATTGTACAACATCTGAGAGAGCATTATTTACATCGTCAATAACAGATTCCCTTCTGCTAACTTTAAAAGTAAGAGAAGTATCATCAGCAAACAACACTATCCCATGTTTTTCCCTCACTAGGTGAGGTAATTCATGTAAATGTAAATGAGGAACAAGAAAGGCCCTAAAATAGAGCCCTGTGGCACACCTATTTTTACCAAAGAACCGGGGGAACGTATTCCATTTACGTATACTTTTTGAATTCTACCATTAAGATATGAACTGATCAAATCTAGGGACTTATTCTTAACTCCATAATGTTCTAATTTTTTTATAAGGATTTCGTGTTGAACGCAGTCAAACGCCTTAGATAGATCACAGAAAATGCCAAGTGCATCCTGCGATCCTTCCCAGGCTTCAAATATATTGAGTAATAGCTCAACCCCAGCATCTGTTGTAGAGCGACCGGCAGTGAAACCAAACTGGTTTTTGTGCAAGAGATTGTTTTTACTGAAAAAATCAACAAGTTGATTAAGAATTATTTTTTCAAAAATCTTGCTAAATGTAGGTAAGACTGAAATTGGTCTATAATTACTAGGATCTAATGAACTGCCAGATTTAAATAATGGAGTTATTTTACTTTGTTTCATTAGATCAGGAAATATACCACATTCTAAACAATTATTAAATATCAATGCTAAGTTTGGCGCTACAATGTCAATTATGGACTTGAGTACGTCAACAGATATTCCCCAAAGATCATTAGTCTTTTTAACGCTAATTAATTTAAATACTTTGATTACTTCTTGAGCATTCACTTTTTTTAAATTAAAAATGCTAACACATCGATCTACATTATCTCTAAGTAATCCTATAGCTGCAGCGGGAGAAGAATTTGAAGATAACGTTTGTAGTCACTGGAATATTAGTAAAAAAGGTTTCAAAAGCAGTAGCAACCTCGAGGCCAGACGTAACGTATTTATTATCTATATTTAATTTAAAGTCGATCCTCTGGGATTTAGCTCTTCCAGTTTCCTCATTAATTATTTTCCAAGTTGTTTTTATTTTATTACTGTTACTTCCTATTTTTTATTGATATGTTGAGATTTAGCTATTTTACATTATTTTTTTTTAAAAGATTTGGAAAATAATTTTACCTCATCCCTAAACTCATTACTAGTATTATACATCAATTCATTATATATATTGTATAATTTTTCTCTATTTTTGTGTAACTCAGCAGATGCCCACTCACTAAATACTAATTTATCATTAACAACCACTGTTTTTGTGGTAAATACAAAGTTAAATAATTTAATGAAAGTATTGAAAAACTCATTATATATAATATTGGGATTTGATTTTTTCAACGAGGGCAAATAGTGTATTAAATCATTTTTAATTTGACTAATACGTTCTACAGTCACTGGTATAAAACTTACTTTCTGTTTTGATTTTTCTATCTTGTTACAACTGAATTTAATAAATTGGCCATAGTGGTCAGAATCTAATGTATTGAATAAACATTTAAAATTTGGAATAGCACTTGTAAAAATATTATCAATACAAGTGGCACTAGTAGTTGTGAGTCTAGTAGGCTCCATAAACATGTGAAAGCATTAGCATTATAGACTCGTGTCTATACACTACACTATTGTAGACACATTAAGTATGTTCCTTCGACTGAGTCACGTTGATAGCCCGATTCTCTTTTCATGGATAAACCATATTTGTGCATATAATTATGTATAATCTGTAAATTATACATGATCAATACAAATGTAAATTTCTTTTAATTAAATTTATTTGTATGTATGTACATTTAACGTAAATCTATGTATCATTCGACAATGCTGCCGTCTTTTCGATCAATAGATATCCACTGTTAAAAAAACTTCCATGTACCCGAATAGCATGACAATCCATTATTAAAAAAAAAGTCAACAATATATTTAAAGCTTAATACAATATTTCCCCATAAGGACGTACTCAGGTAAAAGTAGAACCTTATTATCTTTATTTATAGACATTTTTAAGTATTTTTTAAAATGATTTCGTTTATAGTATTAAAAAAAAGTTGATGGGCTGTCAAAAGTCTTAACGCCTCCAATCAATCAGAAAGATTAAAAAATATTAAAGATTTAGTGAAAATTGGATTATTATTGTCGGTTGTACTATTTCGTTGTTTCGAAGATAAATTATTATTCAAACGTTCAAAATAGTTTATTACATATTTAATGTTACTTTCTATTGATTATATCACTGTCGTATACAATAAATAATACACACACTTACACACACAATCTTGTATAAAATATTCCAATGTGAACATTAACATCATCATAACTTTTAACAGTATTTTCCGTTTATAATGGATATTTAAATTTATTCAATGCACTTCATTGCTTTCTTCACTGCATCATATTAATTAAATACCAGTTTAATTAACCAGTTTAATTCTACATAATTTTGAAGAAAATAGTATTATAAACTATAACAATGCGTTGTTTTGGATAGAGTCTTTTATCAAATGAAGGAAGAGAAGAAACAAAGTTTTTAGAAAAAGTTTAAGTGTGTTTATTTAAAACACTATACGGCCCGGCAAACACTTTGTTCATAATGGAAACAGCCACTGGTTGAACGTCGTCCATGATTTGTATTATTCAATCAAAATTGTAGTGACATTTATTACTGACGATTTGCGTAAAATAAATAGGTAATTATAAATAACGTTACTATTATAACTTCTAAGTGGAATTGACATTGAAATTTAATACTTACTGTAAAACTGAATAAAGTAAGTGTTTCATCGTATAGCAGTAGACATATGTATTAGCAGTTTTGTTGATGGCGATAGTAAAAATACCATAAAAAGTCAAACACACCACTGGCACATGTTAGAAATTAAAACCACACGGGACAATAAGCTGACCGGAAGATTCATATTATTTTACTTTACTCTAAATTGTCTGACACAAAAAAGTATTTCTATTTATAAATAATATTAATAATTTTCGGATAATCATAGGAACAAAGAAAGCTACAAAGTTAGCAGCTTAGCTGATTATGTTAACTCTTTCAAAAATTACTCTCGAAATGTGTCACTTTGGTTTTTTTTTTACTCTATTTTTATAAAAACGACTTCTTTGTACGGCTTAACGAAGCTTATTGTGTGTTCTACCATAAATATTTAACAGGTGTACTAAATTAAAATCATATTTCAATCGATGTCAATAATAAAGTTTATGAACACTGAAGATAAATTAATATAGTTTCTTACTTCACAGTCTAGTCTTTTGTAGTCGTCTTATAACTCCTAAGATATTAATATTATTTTGTAGTTCCATTGAAATCCAACTACGCCGCAATAATACAGATCTAACTGAAATAATACTGACTCAAATTGAAATCTATTATTAGTAAAGATCTCTTTTAAAGAAATTAGATTAAAATATTTTTAAATAAAATTAGAGTTATTAGATTAAAATATTTTTTACCTGTTCCTGTTTTTAATAGATATAAATTTAAACAGAACGTATTTTCTATTTCTATGGCATGAAAATTTGCAATCACAGGTTCATAGTACTTCAATTTACTTTATATTTACCTAAATTCCTGAATAAATATATATTGGAAAAATACCGAAATAATTCAAAGAATAGTGTTACTAAATATGTAAAAAATGTTGGTTCTTCACAATTCAACTACATGCTTTGTATATTATTTTATAATATAGCTATATAAAAACTTCATACAATAATAATGACTAATGTGGAAAGACAGAAGGATACGTGCCCGTTAACTGAATATTAACATTGCCAGAGCTTTCCTTATTTGTCCATTATCTTGAAAAAGAACAAACACAAGGCGATTCGTTGCCAAGAATTCTATAGTTCCGTTTTGTTACTTTTTCCACAGCTTCTTGATTATAGAAAATATCAATTGAGACAAATTTGGTGCAATAACCAAAGTTGAAATGACAGCGTAAAAACAATTTAATCCATTGGTGATTTTATTGTCACATTATAAAGGAAAATGTGTCAGATTAAAATTGAGTTCAGAATTTCAGTATAATATTATTTACCGTGCCGTCGGATATTGTAAAATAATAGGTCCGCATATTTCAAAATCTATCAAATGGTGAGAGAAGTTCGAAGTATTTCTCTTGGCTAGTAGCCATATCAATTGAGTGACTGTAATATAACCTCAAATCTCGATGTTATATTAACACAGAATATAATGAAATAAATATGAAGTATCTAAAAATTTACCCTATTTTTTAATTAAATAAAAACATATTATACTCGTAATTGGCTATAAATATAGAAGTGAAATTCGTGAATCACAAAGCCTCTGAATGTGTTTACTCGGTAACGTTTGTGGCGGTCACAGTGGAAACAAGAAATTGATTCGAGGAAATGTAGTGTATAAATGTGGCAGATTGGCTTGAAACTGAACGCATCCTTTGTCTCTTGATATCTGGTATATAACGTGTGTTATTTATGTTGTTCAAATGAACTATTAGTGAACAAATTAGTATCACAAAAAGAATAAATTTATATTATTATTATGAATGAGTGTTAAAAACTCAATTGTTTAAAGTACGACATTATATAGTAAATTTTTTTTTTCATTTCTGACAATTATTTTACTTATTTAATACGGAAAAAGTAATGTATCGTAGAATTAATGTAACATGAAAGCATCTTTATAATAAAATAAGCTTCAAGAAAAGCATTGAAGGTAAAAATATTTACCCAACTCATACGGTCAAACAAAAATTGTTGGTCCATTACCAACAAACAAACAAACAGCAGTTTTCTTTATTTTTAAGCCAGATATCTTTTTTTATTAAATAATTACTTAAAAACCTACTTACTACATTTGTAATTGTTTTTATATCAATTCCTACGAAATTTTACCATCACATATCGAGTGTCACATATAGATAGATATATCTAGTAAAAGTTATTTTATAAAATGTACACTAATATTTCCAAAGCTTGCTCACTGAATCCAAATAGTGTGATTTGGAATTACCTCACGGATTGGTCGGTGACGGAGTAGCGGTGATCGGTATCAAAGGGTTAACTGTGCTTGCTGGTCGACGAAGCAATTTGCAGAGCTCTCTGAGGTGCTAGAATTGAATTTATGTAACCTCGCCTTCACAAAATCGACGTACAGAGAAGCCTTCACAAAATCGACATACATTTTATTATATCATTTTTAAACCATTTTTCATTATTTTATACCACTTTATAATATCTTTAATTATGGTGCTAATTGCAAATATGGCAAATAGCATTAAAGACTAATTGAATTATAAAGTTATTTAATTATTTGAAAGAAAAAGTCCCAAATCTTGTAATATTAATGTAACTGATGCTTTTTTAAATAATAATATTTTAAAACAATCGTATGTCAAAAGAAATAATATTACTGGGCATGTAAGCGAGCGAGTCAAAAGGTATCGTCATAGCCATTGCGGCTATACGATAGATGTCATAAAGCTTTCCTTACGATAGATGATATAAAGCTTTTTTTTCAGGTCATGTTTTGGATTCTATGTCAATTTTTCAAGAGAATTTATTACTCCTTCATGTCATACGTTCCGATTTTTTTTATTTCGTCACCACTTCAAACAGTTAAAACTGTTAAGAAAACATAGTATTAACAGCACTGTCATAACAGCGTCAAAGTGTAATTTTACGCCATTTCTCTAAAGGAAGTACAAGTAGTAACCTTTCCTGTTATGCAGTTATATTGGTGCGACAAAGGAGAACATATCGTCTGGAACGGATGTTATTACACCAGCTATAGTGCTGGACAAATACAGAAAGCCATTGTCATAAATTGGAAAAGGGGGCCATTTACGGTGTGCCCGTAAATTTCCATTTTATTTACACCATTATCTACTAATTTAATAAATGTTATTAAACGCTGAATAAATAACATTTTCAATTCCTCACATTAATATCTTTATTAAATGAGAATACAAACCAAATACTCAAATTGGGATTTGACTAAATTAGTTACATGTAATTTATTCACTAATATCCCACAATTCTAATGATTATTAAAATCACTGGTCATATAAAACTAAAGTTTGGTCGATTTGAAAAGTTTCATCCCAATAACACTAGCGTCCACATCAACACCTCACCTTGAAAGTGCTAATATATTTACTTCGCAATCAGTCCAATTAAAAAAAATCGTTTAGGCTGTAACCTATTTACGAAATTTCTTTGGAAGTTTAGGTCCTATTTTATTGAATCTCTTCCCTGTTTTAATACTTTGTTCGCATTCTTCTCCACAATATGTCACGAAAATATTAAGAAAATAGCATAAAAAGGTGCTGACAGTCAGTATCAGTAACGACACAGTGTTCTCAGTGTGTAAATGAGCCTTTATTGGCTGAGCTGTCAGACAAACAAATTCAGTCTTCAATTTTTTTTTATATCTTATAAAACACAACATGACTGTGTGAGGACAACAACTATTAAACTACTTTAATTAGTTGTTACATAAACCTTTTGTACATTATGTAATAATTTTTAATTATTGATGTTTAATCCAATCTATATTCTTATATTTTCCACTTTGAATCCATACCAGTGATCACTAGTGTACGTTAAATGGAAGTGACAGGATGGCCTATTTTGATATCGTATGTATCAAAATAAGCCCTTCTGTAAAGACATTTTCCAACTTAAAATAAGGCTACGAGGGTTCCAAACGCGCACTGGTCTGAAAAGAACCACACAACAAACTCAGCCGGGTTTTCTTTTATTGTGATCAATAAATATAAATATAAACATAAGGTTTAAATATTATTATTTATTATTAAAAAAAATCTATTGTATAATTTATCTATATATTTTTTTGAAACATACTTTTATATAATAAATAATATAATACCTTTCCATATTAAATTAATTTAGAAAATAACTCCTTAAAAAAATCGTTAATTAATTTTATTTTCCAGTTATCTTGAAAGCAATTTTTTCTTTGCTAAATTACTTTCAAGGGACAAACTGGAATAATTTCAATGCTGGTGCTATCGTATATTTTCAATTTACAGATCTTTCCGATATCGCGATACTGTCTGATTATTTTCTTTCAGATGACCTACATAGATTGGGTGACGTTTTTAGCTTGAAATAATAGGGTAAAAAAAGAAAAAACATTTTATTTTGGAATTCATTATAAACGTTAAGCACGTTTAGAGTAAAATAATAATTTGTTATTTTTACTTACTCCGTGCATAAAAATGCAAAAAAATCAACAACACTTTAACTGTATGAATTACGATATCTAATTTGCAGCTTCATAATTCCAACCGTCAGTTCATGTACCACATAGTATATGAAAACTCAATTTTAAATAAACAGTACGCACACATAACGCAGGTATATACATATATTAGTAAACCTCACAAAACGAAAGTTTGAGACAAAATTAACTCTTTGTGAGTAAATGTTTTACTTATTTTAAAACAGTAATTTTCATAAAATAGACACTCCTGTGTTATTTAAAGTTGTAATAACATGTAAACTAAAACGGAAATAAAAAGAGAAAAGAAAAGAGATAATGTAAAGTTAAAAATTATTATAAATAAGAGAAACCAGCGTCATTGTGAGGTCTAAATTATACTGTTTAGAAGTTAAATTAGATGAAACAACATCAAATTTATTTCTTACTTATATCTTATTACTCGCTATCTTTTATTTATTTAAAACCTTTTAAATTAATAAAGATGAATCATGAATGACATGTCATTATAGGAAATAAAAAAGTGGTATACAGTTGTAGTATTCATAATAGATTCTGCAATAAAATGATATTATTATTACAGTTGCATTGCAATGTTAATTGCATTACATTACGTATGCAGTCATTAGTGATTCCTTTGAACCGATAGGCATCGCGTATAAGGTTTTGTCGGCCGTATTGCTTATCATAGCTTCAAGAAGCTTCATAAATGCACAATAGATAGGGAAGCCCCTCTTAATATTATACGCAACCTAGTATCCATAGTGACGCACTGGATATAGATGTTCTTCAACTTTAACAATAAAGCTGTTTAGTATATTTTATTCGATAACAAAATAATTCTCTCTCTCTCTTCCTGGCTATGTGTCCCATATGGTGATGGGGTCAGCCTTCCTAGTTTTTCTCCTCCACTTCGCTCTGTCTTTGACGTCGTCATCGGAGATCTTGCACTCTGCCATATCCTTCAACACTACATCTCTCCATCTTGTTTTGGGTCTGCCTCTCGATCTTTGACCAGGGATGGATAGTTGTAGCGCCTGGTTTCCCACGTAGTCTGATGGTCTCCTCTTGACGTGGCCATACCATCTCAGCCTATTCTCCTGCAGCTTATCGGCGATGTCGCGGACGCCCAGACTGCCTCGCACGTACTCGTTGCGGATTTTGTCGAGCCTTGTGACGCCGCACATCCATCTCAGCATCTTCATCTCGGCGACTTGGATGGTATGAACGTTCTTTCTAGTGATCGCCCACGTCTCACTGCCATACATCAATACTGGCCTGATAATGCTCTTATAAATGAGACCTTTTAATTTGACCGGCATCTTTTTGTCGCATATAACCCCAGTTACTTCTCGCCATTTTAGCCACGCTGCAGCTATACGGTGTTGAATGTTGTTTTCGACATTTCCAGAATTATGCATCATAGTACCCAGGTACTTATATTCATCGCACCTGGTGACTCTTTGTCCATCAATGGAAATCGGACTATCGTTACTGGGGTCTGGGTCTTTGATAACCATAAACTGGGTTTTTGCAACGCTCAACACTAGGCCACCTGCATGTAACTGCTGTTTCCACGACAGTAGTGCTTCTTGTAACTCCATGCGGCTTTCCGAGCAAATGGCTACATCGTCAGCATAAATAAATGTCCATGCTGCTATGTTTTGCGCTTCCTCAGTGAGCGAGTCCAAAACCAAGCAAAACAAGAAGGGGCTTAGGACGGAACCTTGATGCACGCCTTCTGTGACCGCTATAGATTTTGTTTCACCGACTACCGTACGAATCATAGATCTGGCCCTTTTATACATGTCGGCAATGATAGTAATATAGTGCTCGGGGATATTCTTCTTGCGAAGGCTCCACCATATCGTTTCCCTTGGAACACGATCGAATGCCTTTTCCATGTCTAGAAAAGCGACGTGCAGTGGTCGGTTTTTAGCGCGATACTCCTCAGCAATGGTGTTCAGAGCGAACATCGGATCCGTGGTTGATAAACCCGGTATGAAGCCATAATGATTCCTTGAGAGAGAACACTCGGACCTTAATCGATTGTCGATTACTCGCTCATAAAGTTTCATAGTATGGCTTAAGAGTTTGATTCCGCGGTAGCTATTGCATTCGTATTTGCTTCCCTTCCCCTTATAGATTGGTACAATAGTGCTCAGTCTCCACGCGTCTGGCATTTTGGAGGTAAGCAGCATCCGGTTAAAGAAGTTGGTAAGAAGTGCGATGCCATCCTCGCTCAAACATTTCCAGGCTTCTATTGGAATACCGTCTGGACCTATGGCTTTCTTATTGGACATTTTCTGTAATGCTGTTTTTATTTCTATTGGGTGGATTGGTGAAATAAGGCCCATGTTGACTTTCATTTCTGGAAGCTGTGTGGTTGATTGATGAGGATTCAAAAGTTCAGAATAATACTGATGCCAGGTTTTTATTACATCTTTGTCTTTATACAATAATTTGCCATTAGAATCTTTGATGGTTTTACATCGAGCAGGATCTTTAGTGCTCCGGTTTCGCTGTTTTGCCAGCTTGTAAATCTGCTTTTGTCCTACTTTGGTGTGTAAATTTGTGTAAAGGTCTTTTTGGGAGTTGGCACATTCTATGGCTACTACTTTCTTGGTCTTTTTCTTTATTTTTCTGTATTTCTCTTTATCCTCTGTAGTTCGGGTAGTCTGCCAAGTTTTAAAAGCTATTTTCTTTTGCTTAACTGCATTTTGCACCTGTTTCGTCCACCACCATGCTTCTCTGTCAGTCCGCTTACCGCCTTTAGTACGCCCAAGAACATTGTTTGCAGCTGTTGTGATAGGCTTGCGTAGGTTCTCCCAAATAGTATCGACGTCTGAATCAAAATCTATATCTATATTAGCTAAATGTTCACGGAACTTGGAGATGTTCTCGCCTTTTAAATTCCACCATTTAGTGAGTTCCGGTATTTGAGTTAGTTTTTCCTTGGCTATTTTCTTAAATTTCATGTCCATCACAACAATGCGGTGTTGGGGGCCTACACTTTCTCCTGGAATGACCTTACAATTTGTTATCCGACCAATATGAGCTCTATTTACAAGGATGTAGTCAATTTGGGTATTAGTAGTGCCACTTTTGTACGTGATCTTATGTTCTGCAGTCTTAGTAAAAAATGAATTAGCTAAAGCCAGATCAAAGGCTGCAGCGGTTGAGAGGATGACTTTGCCTGCATCGTTGAGAGTGCCATATGCGTGACCTCCGTGCACTCTTTGGAAAGCGATGTTTGCCTCACCGATATGGCCGTTAAGGTCACCTCCCAGCACTGCAGTTTCTTTAATAGGTATTGACTGTAATGTTGTTTCTAATATGTTCCAGAAGTTATCTTTCTCAATTTGGTTGCAGCTTACTTGGGGTGCATAAGCAGAAACTACGTTCACGATTTCTCCTTCTACTAATACTTTAAGAATAGTGAGTCTGTCATTTATGCGGTTTACTTCCAAAATGTTGTCTAAGTGGTCTTGTTTAACTGCAATTGCTACGCCATTTCTGCCATGTTTTGCACCTACGTACATGAGTTTATAGCCCTCTCCGATGTTACGGGCTTTAGATCCGGTCCAACGAGTCTCTTGTAGGTAGATGAAGTCCACTCTTCTACGTTTACAGAGTGAGGCAAGCTCCTTTGTCTTCCCTGTTAGTGTTCCGATGTTTAAAGTAGCGAAGCGGACCTTACGGTTACAATTGGGGACTAACTTCGTTAACCGAGCCCGTCCATAACTCGGTAGCCCTTGCCCACTTGTCGCAGATGTAGGGCGATGTGTCTGCGCGTCGTTTCGCGGCGACGCCCTATCCGTTATCCTCAACCTGTTGTGTAACCGTTTCTCCATTCTTTTCAAAATAAATTTGGCTTTTGGGTTTTTCAGACCTGTGCCGATTGCCATCTGACGCACAAAAAACCTTTTCAATTTGAAATAGGAAAACCCATGGATGTTCGGTGTTGAAATCCATTTTTTGCCTGGGTATACCGCCAGAGTCCCGGTTTGGTATGGTTATGTATAGTGCATGTGCATGTGTGTATGTTTGTGTGCAATAAAGTGTGTCGCAGTGTATGTTCTGTAGTGTAATAATGTGTGTTGAGTACCCTGTCCCACCCTGGCCTTAGTCGCCTTTTACGACACCCTGGGCCCTGGGAAGGTGCTATTCTAAGCCGACACCTCACGGCAACGATAACAAAATAATTAAAACTTAAATTTAGTGATTGGGCAACCGAGAAAATATTTCGAAATAAACAAAATATGTATTTTTAGATCCCTACATATGAAATTGGCGTTTTGTCGTACTTACTACTTTAATCACAATTTTTTCTCCTTGGTTAGGATTTTTTCTATAATTGTATAAATTTACACATGTATTTGTGTTTCTTTGTTTTTTATCTTCTGTTTTTTCTGGTTGCGTCACTCAGTTTACAAAATGGAAATATTGAAGTATCGCGTTATTAACGAGAACGAGTTCCTCCGGGGCACCAATGTTGCGGAAACGGCTCGAAAGGTTTAATGACGTTTATGATTTAACTATTTTAATTGACTTAAAGCAAATTGCGCAACGAATTGAGTGAAACAAACCAAAGGCAAACTCAAGTCGACTGCTGCGTTACTTTACTTAACCGGCAAAATAATAAAGTGTTTTTAAATCTGTGATTACCTGTGATGAAAAGTGAATTCTCCGCGATAATCGGAAGCGCTCGTCACAATATCTGGGTTGAATATATTATTTATACATCAAAATTTAAATACTTCTTTCAAAAACAGTGACAGACGAAAGATAAATACAAAAAATAAAAACAAACTCGTAACACCTAAATTTCTTCTTCAAAAGTTAACAAATCTTTCATGGGATTCAATGTACGTGTATATAATAAAATTCGTCAAGATATTAAGGTCTAAGAATTGGAAAGGAATTGGAATTTCATTTAAAAAGAGCAACTGTTTAGCTTATGGCTCTTCTCAGCAGAACAGCATTACAAGTTTGTGGTTACTCACAGACTGACGGTTAAAATTTGTGTAAATGCCTAATGAGTAATTAATATCTATCATTAAAATTATAGAAGAAGGGATTTTCTTCTAATACAATATGTATGTTTTCTTATAATTTTCTTAGTTTACATTCAGATATTGGTCATAAAAAATAGTACTTGAATTTCTTATTTATTTACAAACTAAAAATTATAAAAAGTAAATTAGTAAAGTTAAATAAAAAATAACCCCTTCAATTTTTATTTTATTATATTGGTATATGTTCTTTTAAATTAATAAAATTATAGTTCTAACTAAAAATATTTATTTGTATTAAGAAATATGTTGTTTGTTTTGAAACAAATAATAAACTTTTTGTAGTGAGGTATTAACTATTTTATAAGTATATCTTAAATGATGATATCTGTAAGAAATTCTATGCAGAATTTGTTATTTATTAACCTCGCCAGAATTATGTTTCACATTCTTATTCCTGCTAAATAATAAAATATATACTTTGATAAGAAGTAAAAGAACATGTTTAAGAAAAAAAAAACATAATACATATAAAAATATATTTATTATTTGGAAAATTTATAACACAAGTCAAGATTTGAAATGATCATGCACTTTGGGAGAACAATTTCGCTTAGCCTTTTAACTTTAGTGGTGGTTGAGTCCTTGACGCCAGTTCTGAGGATGATAGGGCGCAATATTCTTATGATCAGCACTTTTTTTATACTCTCGGGGACTACAAGATTCTTTAAATTTTAATTTTAATTTAAGAAAACTTATTCGGTTTGTGAAATATGTTATCTAAACATTTTATATTAAATTATAATGTAATAAAAACAGTTTTTGTACTTATTACATTTTCTTCTCGGTACAAAAAGTAAAAGTAAACCCGCTTTAAAATTCATTTTTGAAAAGTTTTAGAACGGCACGACTTGTATCCTTAATCAGTACTAAAATTTGAGTGTAATGTGTAAGTGTAAGATATAATGTTTATTGTATTATAGTATAACACTTATGGAGCAGTAAGATATATACATATATAAACTAAATACAAAATCAGCGTTTGAACAAACCAAAATACCTATGGACAATATTTGTATTATGTTATATATTTTAGTTATTATTATAAATTATAAATATATGACCGTTCTAGTACTAATGATCTACGTTTCTTTGACTTTTGTGCTCCGTAAAAGACTTTGGTAACAAAAAATGCAATTAGTGACTAATGAACGGTTTCGATAATTAACTTGATCACTTTAATATATTGTAGATGCTATTTGCATTCGTTTTTCCTATTTTATTTTTAAATTTTTAAAAAGGTTTATTTTGTTTAGCAAAAGTTTTTTTAGGAAAAACCATGTTATTTTGTTAAAAATATAATATTAAATATATTTTTAATTACTTATTCATTACTTATTTTTGATTTTGTTTATTTCATAGCACGAAGCAATATACAAAGTAGGTAATTTTTATGAGATTATTATTATTTCGTTGTAAGTATTTTTCATTCACTTTATTTAATTTTGTTAATAATAAAGCTTTGCCTATTATTTCTATTATATCACTATAATTTTTTCTCTAAATTGAATAACAACTACTTTATTAGTATCATTCGGCAGACTCTTATGGGGTAATACATCAGATATGGATACTATTTTTGTACTGCAGAAGAAGGCTGTTTGAGCAATCTACAACATGAGGCTTCGAAAGTCATTCAAAATAAATACAAACATTTGAAAATGATGATTGTGTACAATCAATATATTTATGATAATTTAATTAATGTGCACAAAAATGGTTTAAAATTCAATAAAATTTTTGGTGTATTCTAAATTAATACTAGAAATAAAAATAGACTCGCTGTGCCCATCACGAGGCCCCATAAAATAGGTAATTTAGAGTTAATCGTATATGTTTTTACGTTTGTTTCGTTTTTAAAAGGACCTTGATAAAAAAAGATATTATAGTGTAGTGGTTTACATCAAACACGGTACGGCCTGGGAATGAATTGTATTTTAGCGAATGCCTTGTAACCTACGCAATTCTTTCTGATGATGTTTGTTACTCTTGTTATATCTACTGGCTGCCTAACCCCGTACCCTTAGAAGTCATTACCAGCGGTAGCGGTGGGGTTGCTAGCCATGGATTTATTTTTTCTTATTATTTACTAATCAATAGGGCAGCTTATCCAATGGGTTGCGATGGCTCTAGTTGTTATTGATATTGAGACATATTTAAATGTACAATTATCATATGATTTAATTAAAATATAATTTTCAAAATTTTTATAAATATCTCAACTACGCTTACGGGCCTACTGCGATACAGAATCTCGATTGCTATAAACTCTAGGATAAGAAATTTTAAAAGGAATTAAGATTAGGTTAGAAACAACACCATAATGGTTCAAATGTACACACATAATAATTCATTTCTGGTTTCTTCCCGTGAATTGCAGTTTGGACTCTTCTTCAAGTGCTACAGGTGATCCGTAGGTTCAGGATACTAGCGATGACCTACCTGTCACTATTCTAGTTTCCTACAGACTGCGCAAATTACGTTAGCTACAGCCGAGAGAGGAGAGTCGAAGAAAAACCAAAATTACTTTAAACTAATTTTAATTAAAAAGAATAACAATTATAAACCTACCTATTGATGTAAGTTCAAACAATAATTAATTAAAAATAATATTTATAGCTTATAAAATAAATAAATATTAAAATGCAACTATGTATTCCATCCCAATGACACAATATACATTTTGTTCCCATGGAGGGATTTCGAAGATCAGCAGTCTTCTTGAAGTATGTGTGCGTAACTAAGGTCTAAATATATAAACTAAAGTAATATCTACATATTTATTATTATGTTAATAATGAAAACAAAATTACACAGTTCAAAAATTTTATAATCTATGGCTATATGCTGATAATTAGCGGAGTGTGTGTGTGTGTAGTTTACACCTTCCATTATTGCGATCATACCCGCAACAATGGCTATCTAAATCTGGATTGGAAAATTGAATGTTAGTTTTGGATTGGATTTCCAGCCGCACTGCAATCCCATGGATTGTGGAAAAATTCAGTTTTACCTCGCCAATAACAGAAACAATAACGGGACGGCTGGCGCCGGATTAGGGGAAATTAGGGGAGATGAAATCGAATATAAAACAACTCCTTTGGTTAAATAATGGTTAATCGCTAAATAAAGTTTAAATGACTCTAGGATAAGATTTACTAACGGATAAGTATTTGTTGAAGTTTGTATTGATTGGGTTTCAAAATAAAAACAGTATTTCCGATGTTTTCCACATTGTTTTCTTTTATTTGTTGATTACTATAAAGGTTATAATTAATGAAACAGTTCATCTTCTCTTCAATATTAGATGTAATTTTTTGAATCTTACAGCAAAATGATGCAGGTTATATTTCGTCTCTATATTTATAGGTTATAAGGCTTCTTTCGGTAGTATTTGTGAAATAGCTTGGTTTATTTCTTTCCTATTAAGTTTATTTTAAACTACAGAAGATTTTACATCATGATAATTTTGTATTAGACCCATATTTAATAAGAATTTTTTATTAAAAAAAAATACGAAGTGAATAATATACTACAAGTCTTGATACTGCTCTGGGATTTGAGTTCGAACAGAAATGGTTTCTAAAAGGAACATATATTGTCACATTATTATTATTATTATTATTGTCACATATTACTATTTTAGCAGTTCCTTTTCAGTTTTTGCCGCATATATCGCGGTCCCTAGCGGTTACTATCCTTAAAATTCAGATGAAAACAAAGAATCCCGGAATATAAATTCACGAGAGCGATGAAGTGAAATATATATCCCAATTTCCCAGGTGTATATTGCCGAAACTATTCGTCAGCGATATAAAAATCTAAGTAAATATCAAGCTTTGTTTGATCATCAGTCTAATGCAATTAAATGTATTGCGAATTGAAAAGTATTTTTAAGAAATTTAGTTACTGACTTATATTGAAGAGACAAATTTTTACTATTATCTAAATAATGTATACGGTACGCAATAATCATAAGAATTTCAGTAGATACGTAGTCGAAAATTCCTTAATTACAAATGATAACTATAATTTTTCATTTTGATTGCCGCTCCGTCATGGTATTTATTTATTTATTTATTTCTGTACCAGGAAAAAATACAATTTACAATCTAAATAAAATAAAATGTACACAAAAAGGATAACTAATCTCTTAAAAGAGATCTCTACCAGCAACCCTTTATTATAGGAGAAAATATTTATATAGTTGCGGTATAGGTACAATAAAAATAAATATAAATACAAATATATATATAAATGATAAAAGTATAAAAAGATATTTATAAATATATTAAATACATAAAGATTACATACATACACATTTATAAATGAAAATATAAACACACATATTACTTAAATGTACATAAATATAAACATAATACATACTTACATAAATTTAATATATATACCGAGAACATTTTACAGGGAGAGGTAGTAATTCTTCAGTCTAAACTTAAAGGAAATAATAGTGGGGCAATCTTTGTACAAGTGAGGAGGTAATGAGTTCCAAAGTTGAGCGGCGCGAACAGAGAAGGATTTGCGGTATTGGGCAGTGTTATAATGCGGCACCTCAAGAAACTTTAAAGAAATACAAGAGCGCTCTGGCAATTGTCTAGGTGGACATAGTTGTAAGAGATCTTGCAAGTAAGAAGGAGAAGATTTTTGTAGAACTTTATAGAGAAGTGTTAGTACATGCACATTCCGGCGAAAGCGGATAGGGAGCCACTTTAACTCACGGCGGTATTCCGAAATGTGATCAAATTTACGCAAGCCGTAGATAAAGCAAATGCATAAATTCTGAAGTCGTTCGAATTTATCAAGCAGCTCCTCAGTCGCATCTAAATAACAAATGTCAGCGTAGTCAAGGAGAGGAAGAAGAAGAGATTGGGCTAGAATAATTTTAGTTTTAAAGGGAAGAAAATTTTGAAGACGTTTAAGTGAATGTAACGATCGATATAAGCGCTTGCTTATGTCGCTGAATTGAGCCACCCAAGAAGATTATTACGGTGAAGGAATTGTGAGAGTTGCTTCTGTACAGCATCTTCGAGAATTTTTGAAAGGAAAGGGAGTATAGATATGGGTCGATAGTGCGAAGGCAAGGTAGGATTACTTATTTTAGGTAAGGGAATTATATGTAGTGTAGTGTGGTAGTGTTGATTTATACGAGAATTCGTCACCTATTGAAAAATAATTACGCAAAAAATCTGTACCGAAACAAAAATCAGGAGCCATAGTTAACAGCAGTTCCAGGGCTTAAGAACTAAGCGTCAACTCGAAAAAAAACTAGACGGATTTGTCATGGAAATTTCGTATTTAAGCCTTAATATATTCGTGCATAGGTACTAGCCACATGTTCATTCGACTGAGTCACTCTGAGCTCCATTTCATGGATTTATGGATTTGGATGGATTTATGGAAACTATATTTGTGCATACGATTATGTATTATTAATCTGATAAATTAATGCTATATTATACATATTATATAAATTTTCACAAGTATGTATGTGGAAGTTTTAGGATATTTTTTTTAAACTGTTACTACCGATCATATACTGTTTTAAAATAGAGGGATGCGACATGGAATTATAATGAAAGTTTTCTATTTCAAAATTGAATATGACAGTTCCAGATTATTCCTAAACTGTCTCGGAGAGCAAACTTTAATATTCAATATTGTGCTTTTTTACTAATTAAGTTCAAACGAATAACATAATAATGTAAGCAGATTTAACAAAAATACAACCTAATTAAATAAAGATAGTTACATACATCACAAAATTTACTTTAAAATAAGTTACCCTAAATTAAAATTTATTTATATTTTTATGATTAATTTTGTTAGATTGTACACAGGTAAATTATTAAGGGATACAACATATAAATATGACATGCGTTTATAATACGAGAGAGGTAGGCATGTGTGAAGGCCACAGGGACATGAAGTAGAGTAGAGTAGTAAAAAGATATAAGTAATACCAAATTATGTAAAAATATATTTTTAAGAGTCAAGGAAAAAAAATTAAAAACGGATAACATAGCAATGGCCTGACAATAAAATTTAATTATTAACTATTGTGGGTAGAGGAAAAGATCAAAAGGAAACCTACAAATAATGTCAGACAAAAATAAATCCATCTATTTAAATGTTTGATAGTGTCTTAAATAAAAATAGCATTCTTGTTCAAATTAGATAAATATTCTGAGTCCCACTATAATTAATAGGATCTATATGGTACTGTAATTGAAGTTTATCGTATAATATTATTAAGAGCGGCTCATCTATCTAATGTACATTCTAGAAGCTTCTTGGAGCTATGATAAGCAATATAGCCGACATAATCTTGTTAAACGTATGCGACGCCTACCACCGCTGCAAAGTAATCTAATGATTGCATACGTAATGCAATTAACATTGCAGCTGTCATTATAATATCATTTCATTGCAGATTTTTTATGAATACTACATTTGTATTCTATATTCTATTTCATGTTATAACACATCACGGTTTATTATTTTAAAAAGTTTTATATATATGTAGCGGGTAACATTGCGTAATAAGATATAACCTTGACGTAATTTCATCTTTTTTAATTTGTGTACTGTAAAATGTAGACCTAGCAATGGTTAGTTTTATTTGGCATTTTTTACTTCTCATTTTCTCTTTCATGTGTATACTTTATGAATATTACTGTTTCAAAATAAGTAGATTCATTTTCAGAATAAGTAGATTTTGTCTCAGTTTCGTTTATAAATATGTTGTTTGTAGTTTCTATCGTTCAATCATATAATACCGGAATTGTGTGTGTGCGTTGGGAGTACTATTCATTTAAAATGTAGTTTTAATATAAAATATATTACATGAGCTGGTAGTAAGAATTATGCTGCTCAAAACTAAGTAAAACTCTTAAAGTTTCAATAGATATTTTCTGGAAAATATACGACAAATCATATTTTTTTAATTTTTTTGTTAACGAAATTTTTGTATTTTTTCGTAAACGAAGAACGTTAAATTTGCAGTTTTTTTTCACTTTATTTAAAGAAAGTAGTTGATGAAAGCATTAATTTCATATCAATTAATATAACCACTCAAATGAAGTTGAAGTATAAAATTTCTAACTTATTTAAAATACTTTCTTTTTACTTATTTTACTCTTTTATTTTAAGCTAAAGACGACACCTAATCTATGTAGGGTATCTGTAAGAAAGTAATCTGATAGTATCGCGACATCAGAAAGATGGTATCTATAAATTGAAAATATACGATACCACCGGCAATGGAATTATTCAACGGATAATATGTTTAATCTAAATTTGGAAAGAAGAATCTGATTCATAGATGTTTGGAAAAAAAAAATACTCCTAGACTCAATTGAGAATTTATAATTATAAATTCTTAGGAATAACAAAATACAGACCACTGAAAAAAAAACCCATTTTAATTTATAAAATTTATTTAATTTCATCAAATCAATAACAACTAATTTAAAACAATCAAAGTTTTCTAATATACTCCTTATATCACTCACAATAAATTAAATATAAACTTAACTTAGGAATAATTCTAATGTTTAATTTAAAGTAACCGAAGTTCTCTAATTCACCCACTTTTTATAATCACTTACAATAAATTAAAACTTAACTAAACCTAATATTTCATTATGAAAAAATCAAATAATTAATCACTAAAAGTTAAGAAACTTAACTTATCTTCACGCCATATCCCTTGCGGTGTAGCCAGAGACCGCGACGGAGCGCCAAATGCTACGGTCCCTGCATACCTCTTTCGCCTCGACCACAGACATTAACCTCTTCATACATGCCCTCCGGGGGGTCCTCATGCTTTTTACGTGACCTTCCTCCAGTATCGTAGCTACTGTGTTTTCAAAGGTGAAGTTTCTTATAGATTAAGTAAACATTTACAATTACTCACAGTACAACACCAATATGTTCTTATCACTGTCCAATTCGAGCACCAGGCAGAAAGGGAGGTGTTGAAGCAAATTGTCCTCTATTTATACAATTCTCAAATAAGTTGATCGTTTGACTCGATTCCGGAAAACTGTCAATATAGCACGATCACGTGACAGCTTAGAAATTAATGAATTCAAACATTCATTACATTATTTCTTAAATGTTATTTATTTTGACCTAATTTATTTTATTTTTGTAACGTAATTAACAAATGCTATTTAAGCAACAAATTATTATTTAAACACAATATTTATCAAAATACTATCCATATATAAAAATAAAAGAACAGTGAGGTTTCTACCTTATATTTTACAAACAATTTGTAAATATGTAACAAATGGTTAACATAATAATTAGGCCTTTAAGGCTCAGCGGCGACATTAACATAAAATGTTATTATAAAAGGAAAAAGTAAATAAATTAATTAAAGTACTTTAATAGTTGTTCTCCACAAAGTCATTGTGTTTTATGAAGTTTAAGTAACTTCAACAGTGAAGTTTATTTTTTATTGTAAAATAATAACATTATATGACACCATATTGATATTATTAATAAAATGTATTTTTCTTGTTTCGAATATAATTTATGGACATTGTACTTCTTTAATATTTTGTTGAGAAGAATCCGAAAAGAATGGAAGGGTTTTAATAAAATTTGAGTTAAACTTTCTAAAAAATTAGGTAATTAAGTCACAGGCAAAGCGAACTGTAAAATTGGACTGAATCACGAAGTATATTGATGTGTACACTGATGTAATTGGGATGGTGATTGTACAAATCGACCAAACTTTACCTTTATGTGACCAGAGGCTATAAGATATTATAATTTATAAAGCAATCATGAATTAAATACAGATTAAATCATATTATTCTTAAAAAAATTCACTTCTCACTTAATGGAGATATTAATGTGAGGAATTACATATGTTCCGTATTCAGCATATATATATTAATATAGTAGATATCAGAAAAAGTGTAAATAAAATTGGATTTTATTAACACTCCCTACAAGATTCGTCTTTCCGGCTTTTGACAATAGCTATCTGTATTTCTCCAGCACAGTAACTGATGTAATTGCATCCGTATTATACCTTTTTATAGCAATATAACTGCATAACGCAAAACGTCAATACTTCATGTACCTTGTATGTTTAGAATTGGTGTGAAATTACAAATTGAGGTATTATGATCGTGCAGCTAATTTAATGGTTTCATTGCTCTTTTATACAAGTATAGTAACTTATATTGAGCTAAGCTTCAGACACTTAGCAGTATTTATTCTTTTTGCATTTTAACTGTAATGTAAATAATTTGAGCACTACATCTTAGCATGATTATAAGTATAATGTTATATTATTACCTAGTTGTAACATCCAAAACGACTGACAATATTTTGGTGCGGTTCGGTCTCCAACATCGCCCAGATTCCTCTAACATCCAGATCATTGTTTTTTTTTTGTTAAAAAATATAATTAATAGTAACACTTTGCTGCCACCAGATTTTCCGAAATTGAACCCTGTGTGCTGTTTCAATTTTTCATATAAACGTTTGCATAAAGGCATTTAAATAAACGGAAAAATAGTAAAAAAAATGTTGAGCCAATTAAATACTATAAATATTGACTTTTAATTGCTCCGTACATACTACGGCCCTGGGGTGAAACACGGGGTGAAACTTGCGTCTCCATACACGCTACGGAGCTGGCAGTGAAAGTGTTAAATACTATCTTAAAGACAAAAATGTCACAAATGCCAGATTTGAGTTTTTTCCTGTCAGATAATGTAATAACTTTATATTTCAATTAGTGTATAATGTATTCGCCATATTTGATATTTAAACTACAATTATAAATGTTATATAATGATATAAAATTTTGAGAACTGATAAATAAATTTGTCTGTATGTGGTTGGTGTGAAGGCGAGGTGACTTAAATTCAATTTGAGCACCTCAGAGAGCTCTGCAAATTGCCTCGTCGACTAGCAAGCACAGTTAACCCTTTGATACCGATCACCGCTATTCCGCCACCCGACCAATCCGTTATGTCATTCCAAATCACACTATTCGGATTCAGTGTGTGCGCTGTTGAAATATTAGTGTAAAATTTTATGAAATAATTTATATAGGACATATCTATGTGTGTAAAATTTTATAAGAATTGTTATAATAGTTAGTGAACTATATTAAGATTAGTCTATTATTAAATAAAGGGTTATAAATAAAGGGAGACGCTATTTGATATGAAGAAATAGTCACAATAATAAATAGCTTGTACTCCGCACTTCCTCTACCTGTAAGGAAATCAATAGCTTAAAATATAAAAAAAAGAAACTGTCAGAGAACTTCCTATCAAATCTTTACTGAGACTTTACATAACCTGGTCTTATGTGATGGGTAATTTATATATATATATAAATATATAAATTATATATATATATATATATATATATATATAAATATATATATATATATATATATATATATATATATATAGGTATACATAACTTATTGCGTCATATTTATTCTATATAAATATCTATGTATTTGATAAATATATGTGTATTAGTGTGTAGCTATATTTATTTATGTTTATTATTATAATTTTACATTTACCTGTATTTATTATTTAACAACCTTTCTGACCCTAAGGTTGTCTGGAAGAAATTGTTGTTCAGCGATACGATCGCCTTTTGTAGGTTCCTGTTTGTTTTTTTTTAAATTTTTATAAATTTACTCTCTTGTGGTGTGCAATAAAGTATATATATATAAATAAATAGTAAATAAGATTCAACAAACTCAATATACCGAACAAAACAAATAAAATAGAAATATAAAAATAACAATAACAAAAGAAAACAAATAAAAGATCTATTGTGATCGCCACTGCCTACAGTTCACTGCCTAGGTCTGCCACTCTGAGGTATTGCAGAATTTCCTTTGCAGTGAGGTGTCGGACATCCACTGGGTCCAGGATGTGTCTCCCCAGGGTGTCACTGCGTTTACGCATCAGTGGACCGCACTCGCATAGGAGATCGAGCGGGGTTTCATCCGCCTCGTGGCAATACCTGCACACTTTTCCGTTCACTAATTTGAGGGTCGCTAGATGCTTATTCAGGCAACAGTGCCCTGTAAGCGCTGTAGTTATGATGCGTAGATTATTCTATCTCCGGCCCGGGATCTCCTCCCAACACCTCATAGCCTCACACCTAGTGAGGTTATTCAGGGGCATACGAGCTAGGCTGTTTGGAACACCACATGTTGGTTCTGGACCATGTAAATCATATACTGTTAGGAAAAAAAGAGTAAAATTAGTCACTTCAAAGTAAATTGATATCTATAGTTCGCAAAATATTCAATTGCATTAGACGCACGACCAAACATAGTTTGATATGATGTCGCTGAAGAATAGTCTCGGCAACATACACCTGGGAAATTAGGATGTAAATTTCACTTCGCCGCCCTCATTAATCTATATTCTGGGATTCTTTGTTTTTATCGGAAATTTGAAGATAGCAAATGGCTAGAGACCGCGATATATGCGACCAAAACTAAAAAGGAACTGCCGAAGTAATAACATGCGATATTTCAATATATTTACCTACCATACCGCCGCTGTTCGATAACAAATCAAAGAGCTGTATGAATAGACTAAATGTAATTTATTAATATGTATTTTTAAGCATTCACAGAGTACATTTTTTTTCAATCTTTTTAGTTGAATAAGTATTTAGTAACGAAGAAGAAAAAAACTTCTTGTCGCTTTAATGCTCTAGTACTTCATGTAAACAATAAAAAGTAGATCAGGTCATCTAAGACATTCGGGGTTTGATAAAAGAATTTAGTGACTTACTCTCAGACAGTTAAAATATACTTTAAAAGCTCAATATAAAAACAAAAAAGGCAAGTAATTTATTTGTTTCAAATAAGCAAGTGTGCAATTTTAAATCAAATTTATATAAAAGAAAACTATGAACAATACAGTATATTTATTAAATGATTATTATTATCGTTGCATTGTTTGACACCAATATTAATCAATTACATACATTATTCTAATCATTTAATGTTCAATTCTCGACAACCCTTGTTGAGACTTGAACATTAAATTTGGTGTTGATATTGAAACTATGAATAAACTAGTAGCGTCGGTGCTCTCACAGAGTTAGCCTAACTTTCAATAGTCTTTATGTCCCCAGAGAGCCTGAAACGTGCCGTCGAAGTACATCAAAGGCACACCGGTTATCCTGGAAGTTATTACACAAACACTATCGCCAGACGCCTGGAAGAAACATCAACAGCTCTTTAACTTAAAACTTCTTAAATAACTTTGAGTCATTTTATTTTATAAATGTGGCAAGAAATTAAATCTTGTATTAAAGAATTTTTTAATTACATTTATTATAACCTTTAATGAAATCAACAAATAAAATAAAAGCCAATATGGTACGGTTTATAAAATCAAGATAATCCTTATTATTACCGTTAAACAATAAGCAAATAATTTGGAAAACATTGGGAAGACTATTATTAATATTGATTTAAAAAGCACCCATTACTTATCAATTTACAATTAGATTATTTGTTACGATTACTTATTGTTTAACAAAAGGAATTAGTAAATTCTCTTTCCTAATCCGTCATCAGTCGTCCAGTTATTGGCGTGGAAAAATTGAATTTGTCCACAATCCATTTTATTGCATTGCGGCTGACAATCCAAACTAAAACAAAAATTTAATTTTCCAGTCCAGATTTAGACAGCCATTGCTACGGGCACGGTTGCAACAATTGAAGGTGTAAACTGCAATCCGCCAATCGCTGGCGTCTATTTTTAGATTATAAAATAGATATAATTATAAATCATACAGTATCTTGATATTAATAAAATTAATATAAATATAATGATCGTGCAGCCCATTTAAAGTCTATGCGTAGTCATCTACACTACAAAATGTCATAATAGTTTTTCTAACTTTTTCTTTATTAACAGTAGTAACATTTCAGAATTTTTTTTTCTACCTATATATTTGGCGTTATAATATACATTTTTTATACATCCTTCTCTTACTTTTTGTAATAAATACTTAATATATATAATAAATTTTAATGTATTTATAATAATATAATATGTGTATCTATTTACTTATGCTATTTACGTAAGTTTTGTATATTTTGTGAGTTCTTTACCATTAAGTCCGCCACTTGTGTGATATTTTTTGTAGAAAAAAGATTTAATAAATAAAAAGTTATAGAGCGTAAAATCAGTGTTTTTTGCATGATAAAGAAATATAAACAAAAAATACAAGTCATAAGTAAACAATTCAAATTAAAAAAATATTTAATGAACTAAAATATTATAAAATAATTAAATTTCTAAAAAAGGATTTAATATAGTTGTTTTTTTGTTGTATAAACAAAACAAAGTATAAATTTAAAGAGAAAGTAAACCTTTTTTTCAAACTTTTCAGTTAGAACAGTAGAACGAATGTAAATAGCATCTGGAATAAATAAAAATGATCAAATTAATTAGTAGGACAGTTCATTATCTATTAATTAAACAATTTTGTGACGGAAGGCTTTTACGGTTCACAAAGGCCAAAGAAACGTGATTCATTAGCACTGCAATTAATTATTACTAAAATATATAACATAATATCATATTACTAATCTGGCCCACAGATATTTTTGTTTGTACAAGAGTGACTTTATATTTAGTTTGTATATATCTTATTGCCCAAATAAATATTACTAACTGTTTATGTTGTTTCCTGCCCGAGAGATCGTTCTTACGTATCATTACACTCAAGCTATAGTGCTGACTAAGACAACTAGTCGTGCTGGTCTAAAACTTTCCACAAATGTATTGTAACCCGGCTTGTTATCTTTATTTTATTTATAAATATTCTTTATTGTACACCATACATATCATAAAAACAAGTAAAAAAATATAGCAATAAAAAGAAAACGATGGAAATACAAAAGGCGGTCTTATCGCCTATAGGCGATTTCTTTCAGACAACCAATATTAATGTTGAAATACCCTTATGATTCAATGAAGCAGTAGGTGGCGTAAATGTACAAAAAATAAATAAACCTACTTAAAAATAACTACACACGAATACATAGACATGTTACATAAATAATTATTAACAATATATATTAAGGTATAAACTAAACAATATCTATAATATACATACAAGATAATTGTCGTCCTAGATATCCTTAGAGAGAAAGTAGTCTTTAACAGATTTTCTAAAAACTAATAGTGATTTCGATTTCCGAATATTGAGTGGAAGGTCATTTCACAATTTAATGGAATGAACCGTAAAAGACTGTTTATAGAATTTGGTGCTATGTACAGGAATTCTGATAAGTATAGACTGTGATGATCGTACTTCAGCTGGCGCTCATAAAAAGTTAAAGTTTTCCTTCAAGTATGTAGGAGTTTTTGGGTGAAATAGTACACAGTACAGGAGAGAATGAACATGTGAATCCCGGTGATAGCGTATAAGGAGCTACTTGAGTCTTTGTCGAAATTCGGAAATATAGTCATATTTGCGTGGACCAAATCTAAACCGTATAGCATTGTTTTGCAGTCGCTCAAGCTTATTTAAATGGTCCTCGGTTAAATTTAGATAACTTGCATCAGCATAATCTAAAATAGACAGAAGAATGGAGTGGACTAACATAATTTTGGTAGGAATTGGAAGAAAATACCGTAATCGTATTAGAGGACTCATGGCCGCAAACGTTTCTTTTGTGCCGAAAAGAAAATATATTCATTGGCTATAATATTTGAACACTTTAATATAATAGAAATTATGTTGCAATAATTTATTAGTAAAACTAAGATTTAAATATTACATGTAACAAACTATTTTACTTAATTTATATTTTTAATTGAAAATGCCTGATGATATATCAACCACTACTAGAGTTGAAAGACTAAGTTAAATTGTTATCCTAAAATGCATGAACGTTTCAAACTTGTTTAACGAATTTTCCAATACCAGGTAAAAGTTGGAGTATTATCTTTTTTATTCTTTTTAGTTTTTCAGATTTTAGATTATCTAAATACTTAGCCCCGGAAATCATATCATTTATTTTATATAATGCAAAATATACAACCAACGAGCAATCTATGAGAATCAATTTAAAAACACGATTTGAGTTAAAGCAACAATAAAATTAATTAAAAGTAAATATATTGCAAACAATTTTGATACTTAGCATCTCTTTTACAATTTTTGTTTTGTATCTCCTCTCGATTAAGAACGAATACTTCTTTTTGATACCATATTGTAAATGAATTTAGTTTTTAATTGTTTTTTTTTGTTTATTACCATTTTTTTGTGATTCTGTTATTAAAAGTAAGGTTTTCGCTTACACGACAAAAGGTTTTAGCAAACCGAACATTTAAAAAAATATATATATTTAGATAGATCTGTTTGCAGTATCCCACATCATGGATTACTCGAGAAAAAAATAAACATAATTCCGATATACATTCAAAGATCTACCATAAAAAAAGGATTTACAGTTTTTATTCACCACTATGTTGACTTTGCGTATACATTCCGAATTACAGCTTGCTAATACTATAAGTTTTTTTACTCGGCTACGAAAGACAGACGGACTGATGAACATGAACATGAACAATACAAGACATAAAAATAAAAAACTTTGTAAGAAGGATCTTAGAATTTTTTATACCAAAGAATAGACAAACGAATATGCCATAACAAATAATCTTAGAAAATAAATCATCGATCTGTTTAAAGAATCAAAGACTACATAGCATCATTATCCAAATTAGGTAACATATACATACAATCTGCCGCTATGAATGTAAGAATATCTAAGGTATAATTATTTAAGCTTATCTTACTTGTATCTCTATTAAGAGCTGCTCACCTATCTAAAGTGCATTCTGGAAGCTTCTCACAGCTATGATAAGCAATATAGTCTACATAATCTTGTTAAACGTACGTGAAGCCTACAACCGCTTCAAAGGAATCACTAATGATTGCATACGTAATGTAATTAACATTGCAATGCAGTTGTGATTATAATATCATTTCATTGCAGAATCTACTCGTATTACCAATACGCCAACCATGTACCCTTTTCTAATTTCTAGAAGAACATGTGATTAATTATTATTAAATTTTACATGTGATTAATTATTATTTTAAAAGTCTTTTACATTAAATAAAAAGCGGGTAACATTAGGTATTGAGACATAAAGAACAAATAACTATCACTTTATTTTATCTAATTTAACTTGTAATCAGTACAATTTAAACATTTGAATTGCGTTGTTACTTTATCTTGGCATTATTTTTTACTTTTAACTTTTCTCATTCATTATTTACTTTTCAGTGGTCGTGTTATTGCAACTTTAAATAACACATGAGTGATGTCTATTTTTTTTTAATAGTATTGAAAATTTAATTAAAGCGTGTACAGAAAGAGTTCCTTTTATCTCCATCTTGCGTTTGTTGAAATGTTAAATAAACACATTGTTTGTACTTTATTTTGTCCAATCGTATTGTATCTTTTGGCAAATTCGTATAATATGTATGACATGAAGAAAGCTGTTGGTAAGAATTACTTTGCTGAAAACTGAATATCGTAAACTATATAATTAAAGTTTGTAGGTTGTAAGAAGATAATCTCTAGAAACGAAGCATTTTAAAGGACAAAGACAACCAAAATTAAAGTTTACATTTGCTTTAAATGTGTTGTGGTTATGTAATTAATTAATAATATAAGCACTTTAAAGAAGCTGAGGTAGGTAGTTGCAAATTTTTAATGAGTTGTTGAAAGTTTCAGTTAGATTTTTTCCATGCTTTTACTCTTTTATTTCAAGCCAAATTCATAATTTATGAAGGATCTGAAAAAAACTATTTGATAGTATTACGATATCGGAAGGGTCAAGACGTTTAAATTTTAGATGACTGGAATATAAAATTTTTCGTACTTACGCGAACATTGCACAGGGTTTATATATTGTATGTACATTGAATGAAATTTGAAATAATAATAATATTAATAAATAATAATAATTGTATTATATGAATGTATGTTTCAAATAAATCAATAATGCAATGGCTTTTATAGTAAATAATGTTATTTTTATCGAGTCCGATTAAACATTCATTCAATTTAATAAAGCCACCACAAATTATAGTTGGCGATAACTTTGAAAACAAGGAATAACTAATTAAAGTACTTTAATAGATGTTGTCTTTACGAAGTTGATTTGTGTCTTATAGAGTTTAATCAACTTCAAAAGAGAAGTCTACTTATTTACTACTTGAAGTAAATATAATATTATTATATTATACCTCACTTGAACTAGAGGCTTCGATTTTAAATTTCGATCCTAATTCGATAAGGCCTATAAGGAATACCTTTCATTACTTAATGACAAATATATAGTTGTGAGGTCTATGATCGGGTGGACATACGAACAACGAAGTTAATAGTGTTAATAGCTTTATACCTGTTAAGATGTGCACAACAATTTTCAACAATGTATTTATTTAGTGAATAAGAATGCGAACAAAAGTAGCAAAAAAGGGAAAAGCTTTAATAATATTGGAATTTCCCAAGAAATAACGTAAATAGGTCACAGCCAAAGTGAGCTTTAAAATTGGACTGAATCACGGAGTAAATTGATTCTCTAATCGGAATGAAACTGTCCAAATCGATCAAACCTTTATATGACCAGAGATTTGTTATTTTAATATCCCAAAGTTATCATTGAGGGATATTAAAGACATTTATGAGACAATCAGTTTTGAACAGGAATTAAGTTGTGTTTTTTTATAACTTAAAAATAATAAGTATCTAGTAAGATTTATTAAAATAGCAAATGACGATAGCTCTCTGCATTTGTCGAGTACAGTAATTTGCGTAATTGCATCCGTTCCAGATGATTTGTTCCTATGTTCCACCTTTGTCACAGCAATATAACATGAAAAGTTATTACTTCTGAATCTTCCTTTTCGAATGGGTGTAAAATTACCGATTGAAACTATCATGATCATGCAGTTAATTTAATGTTTTCTTAGCTGTTTTATTAGGCTAGTGAGAAAAAAAAAACATCTGACGAAAATTTTATTTTTATTTTTATGTTAATCTCTGTTTCATTATTCTTAAAATGTTAATGTTATAAGTTATATTATACAAATTTACTTTTTCTAATAACAAATTAGATATAGTATCAAAACTATGAACATAAGAGGGTTTCCAAGCAAAGTTTTAAGTCATCTATCGTATAACCGCAATGATAATACCTCTTGGCTCTGACCGGCGCATTTCAGTCGCATACGCACGCTTAGCACTGTTGGTTTCATTACATACAAACGATTGTTTTTAAAAATTATCGTTAAATTAGTATAAATAATTTAATATTTTAATTAGTCTATAATATTATTTGCAATATTCAATACTTATAACAAACTTTTAGATTAAAAAATTATATAATACTTGAAGAAATAATAAAAAAATGATATAATAAAACGATTCGTCTGTATGTGGTTAGTGTGACAGCGTGGTTACATAAATTCAACTGAGCACCTCAGACAGCAAATTGCCTCGTCGTCCAACAAGCACAGTTAGCCCTTTGATACCGATCACTCGCTATTCCCTCGTTCAGCTATTCTGTCATCTGGCCATTCCATGGTGTCATTCCGAATCACAATATTTAGATTCATTAAAAAATGGTGATTTAAAGTGCATTTTGGAAATATTGAGATCAAATTCTATAAAGTAACTTTAATCAGATATTTTGATATAATAGCGATATGATAGACATGTTTTGTAAGTTTAATATTTTGCACCAGAGGGTTATGACGTAAACCAGCAGTGAATATGACATTTTCTTACAACTTCTCATTTTTTAACTACAGTAAGAATTGCAAAGAAGTTTTACTTCTGATATTTAAAACAGTTTTAAACATAGTGACACAATAAATGATATTAAACAAATTTAATTTTTTTTAACTACTCTAAGAATTGCTAAGAAATCTGACTTATACATCTAACACTTGTTAACATTATGACATAGTATACAATATCCAACAAAATTAAATACTAAACAAAATAAATTAGAATAAGAAATATAAAATTAACAATTAGAAAAGTATAGTAACCTGTATTATAAAATTATTGGTTCTAGTCTCTGCAATGACATAAATAATTCTCGTAGTATTAGTGAAACCAGAGCTTTGCGTCCAACCAGAAACAGAAATAGCGGAATCTCCAATTCTTAGACATCCTCGTTGCATGTCCCATGTAGTGCAGAATTTTACGTGATTTCTTTAATCTATTTGCCAATGTGAAGCGAGCCCGGCTGAATCATATAAAATTAAATAAACTGACTCGAAAATATCTCGCAAGGCAATAGAGCAAGGTTAAGGTGTAAAATTAAAATCTTGTTTACTTAAGCGTTATTACTTACAACTTTTTTTTTATGGAAGAGGAGGGCAAACGAGCTGGCGGGTCACAGATGACTTGTGATCACCGCCGCCTATGAACTCTTGCAACATCCGAGGATTTACAAGAGTGTTGTCGGCCTTTTAGGTAGGAGTAGACGCCTGACGCTTTGAAGGTACCCATGTCGCACCGATCTGGAAATACCGCCGAAGGGAGTTCGTTCCACAAGCGAGTGGAACGTGGAAAAAAGGTCCTTGAGAACCGCACAGTGGAGGATCGCCTATGTCTATTAAATAATACAAATAAAACAAATAAAATAACCACCTAAACTAAAGTTAACCAAGTTTATATTCGTTTATATAGAATATTTTATTGTATTAAAATATTGTAGTGTAAAATCTTAATATAAACCTTATTTTTTATATTTTTGTACTACCAAAATGAACTCTGAACTACCATACAAACTTTCATCTTAATTCTCTTAAGTTATGAAATTTAGTATTTTTTTATGTTAGCGACCTACATTGTAATAACTGTCAGTGTAGGTTGTCGTATTATAGCATCTTTAAGTAACACAGCAATGATGTATGTGTCTACTTTATGAATATTACTGTTATGAAATAAATGAAGCCTCAATTCACAAATAGTTCGTCTCATTTCAAACTTTCGTTTATTGGAATGTTGAATAAACAAACATGTTGTTCGTTGTTTCTGTTGTTAAATCATATTATTATGTGTGTAAATTAATTAAATGGATGGAATATTTTAATATAATATATACTGCGATGTTATTATATTTAAAGTTACTACAAAATGTAACTGACTGAAGTTCTGAAATGGTTGTTGTCTCTACAAAGTCATTGTAAAATTGTAAACACAGTTTAATGAAGTTTGAGCGAGAGTGATTCACTTTATACTTGAAGTATTTACTAAGATATTCATAACACCAACTGTTTTTTTATTTATGAACAGAATATTAATAGAAATAACTTTAACATGTAAAAGATATCTGAAAACTTGTCAAAGTAATAATAATTAATTATTTGTATAAAATAATTCAAATCATCAACCATTAAAATTTCTATATGACATGATAAAGTAGTTCTTATTGCTGTTTCAGATATTTTTTTCATAAAATTTTAACTCAGAGTATGTATTGTTTATTTATATAATTATTAATAAGTTTAGGAAAAAAGACTTCTTCAAATATCTACCTACTCATACTGTAATAATTATTTCCCATCCATACTGTTAAGAAATGGAAATAAAATTAGCCACTTCAATATAAGTGGATATCTATATTTCGTAAAATATTCCATTGCATTAGACGCGTAACCAGATATTGCTTGTAATGTATTTCAATTCATGATATAGCTGAATAAATAGTCTTAGCAATATACACCTGGGAAATTAGAAAGTAAATTTCATTTCAACACCCTCATGATTCTTTGTTTTAATTGGAAATTTAAGGAAAGCAATGTGGACTAAACTGAAAAGGAATTGCTAAAGTAATAATATGTCATATTTCAATATATTTACTTACCTGGTGTGGTTATTAGAAATAAAAAATAAGGCACTTCGTAAAAAGGATTTTTGTTTTTTTTTAAGCAATGAATACACCATAATAATTTATACGAACGAATATGCCATAAAGAATGTTAGAAAAAAGTAATCAGACTGTTTGAAGCATGAAAGACTGTTATTTTATTAATAACATCTAAATAGCATTATTGTGCAAACTAGGAATAAAAATATATACCATATGCCGCTATGAATACAAGAATCTCTAAGATACTGTGACTGAAGCTTATCCGATATGTATCTCTATTAAGAGCGGCTCACCTATCTAATCTAATCTTGAAGCTACTCAGAGCTATGATAAGCATTATAGCCGACATAACCTTGTTAAACGTACGTGAAGCCTACCGCTTTAAAGGTATCACTAATGACTGCATACGTAATGTAATTAACATTGCAATGCAGTTGCGATTATAATATAATTTCATTGCAGAATCTATTACTAATAAACCAACCGTATACCATATTCTAATTCCTATAATGTGATTCATTCTAATTAATTTTAAAAGTTTTTCAAAATTAAATAAATAGCGATTAACTAAGAAACGTTATTTAACCTCATTTCACTTTGATCATTTCAATGGCGTCATCATCATTCAAAAATTATGCCAAATAAAAGTAACCGATATTATTATTATTCAATCGTATTATATCTTTTGGAGTTTTCACATAATAATTATAAAGTGACATTAGTGTTGGCTGTTGGTAAGAATTATGTTATGTCAAAGTTAAAGTTTGTACGTTGCAGGATAATCTCTGGAAATACAACAGTTTTATGCACAAACTGTAAGCAACTGCTTTAAATAAGTTAGTAAGTTTAAATGTATTATAGTTATGTAATTATTAGGAGTTAATTTGGCGATTCCAATATGAAGTAATAGGGATTTGGGGATTGCCAACAAAAATATGTTACTAATAAATTGTTGTAGGAAATAATTTATAATAAAAGATACTATCAATTATTTTAATATAAGCACTCTAAAGAAGCCGAGTTAGAAATTCCTAACATATAATGAATTCTGAAAAAGGTTTAGTAGTAATTTTTTTCCCTCTTTTCTACTCTTTTCCTTCAAACAAAAGAAGACATCTAATATATGTAGATCTAGAAGGAAAGAATGTAATAAAAAAGATGTCGGAATTATTCAAGAATTATTTAAATTTAAGATGACTGGATAATAAAATTACTTGTAGTGATGCGAACATTTCCTTAGGGGTTATATATTATATATTGAATTAATTTAAAATACAATAAACATACTATATGAATTGTTATTCATAACATAACGATAAACCTATTATATGAATATATATATTTCAAATAAATAGATGGATAGATAATGGTAATAACTTTTATTGAAAACAATATTATTTTTATCGATTGAATTCGATATTCAGAATTTATTAAAGTCATTACAAAATAATGTTTACGAAAACTTAAAAAAAAAATAAAAAAACAAGAAAAAACTAAACTACTCTAATAGACGTTGTTTTATAAAGTCTTGTGTTTGAAACAGTTTAAGCAACTTCATCAGCATAGTTTATTATAGTAAATAGGTAAAGTGTTGGTTAAAGTATACATTACACCATCAGTTTTAATAATAATAAACAAAATATCAATACAAATTATTATAACATATAAGATGTAATAAGTCCTAGAAGTCAATGTATTTTTGTTATTTGTCATACAATTTTAGATTTATTTATAATCTGCAAAATACACAATACCACCTAAAGGGTAAATCAGACTCGCCCGCCGCGGGTTCCGTACAAGTTTGCAGGTAAACTTATACGTTGTACAAAATAAAAAATATATATTTAAAAATAGTATATAGTATATAGTATATATAGTATAAGTAAATTAAGAAGTTTTATTCAGTCAACTTCAAAAGGATGTAGATCTTAATATGTGGTTTTATTTTCAAGTCGATATTTCCACCATTCAAAAAATTAGGAGTCATGATAGAATAGTCATGGCAAATAGACAAACGGGTGGACAAACGTTCAACAAAGTAATCCTATGAGAGAGAAAAGTAGGGTTTTACATATTAGGGTACGGACAAATAATTTTATAGTTTTGTGGACAAGATGCGAACAAAAGTAACAAAATATTGAAAGTTTCAATAATATTTGAACTTCCAAAACAATTAAATAAGTAAATTGGATCACGGAGTAAATTGATTAGCACCTTCAAAGCGAGACGTTGATGTGGATGCCGATGTAATTGCAATTAACCTGTCCAAATCGATCAAACTATTCCTATATATGACCGTTTTTTTTTTATATTTTATGACCTAAAGCTATCACTGAGAGATATTAAGGGCTTTTATGAGAAAATCACGTTATCATATTCAATAGTATATAAATTAAGTTATGTTTTGTTTTATAATTTAAATATTCTGTATCACAGATAACAACTTTATAAAAAATAGGACTTTACGAACAGTGCCTAAATGACTCCCTTTTACCAACTTTTGACAGTTTGACAATGCAGAGGGCATTTTTCGAATACAAAAACTAGTGTAATTGCATCCGTTCCACATGATCCTTTTCATACGATCCTTATAGTTATAGTTATACTGCATGATATGAAAGGTTATTACTTCGTGAATCTTTCTTTAAGGTGTATGAAGTTATAGATTGACGCTATTATGATTATTATCGTGCAGTCAATTTAATGTTTTCTCGGCTGTTTTAACAGACTAGGTTATATAAATTCAATTTGAGCACCTCAGAGAGCTCTGCAAATTGCGTCGTCGACCAGCAAGCACAGTTAACCCTTTGATACCGATCGCCGCTATTTCGTCACCCAACCATTGCGTGAGGTCATTCCAAATCACACTATTTGAATCCTGTAAGTACCAATAACAACCAACAACCAGAAATATCAATAGCGGAATGTCCAATTATTAGAACTCCTCGTTCTATGGTCCATTTAGTGCAGTATTGTACGCAATTTTCTGAGTCTATTTTCCAATGTACAGCGTGCTCGACTGAATCATATAAAAGTAAATAAGTTGACTCAAAAATATCTCGCAAGGCAACAAGCAAGGTTAAGATGCAAAAGTAAAAGTTCTGTTTGGTGAAGCGCTAGTACTTACAAATATCTATCACTATTAAATAATACAAATAAAATAAATAACTAAGTTTTAAATTACCATTGAGTATTGCGTTTATAAATGAAAACAATAAGACTAAGGTAAGCCAAGCCTATATTCGCTCATATAGCATTTTTTTGTATTTAAAAGTAGTGGTTTTTACATATATATATTTTTCTTTATATATTTTTTTGCTACCAAAATGAATTTTGAACGACCTTACAAACTTCCATCTTTATTTCCTTAAGTTATGGAATATTTTTTTTTATGTTAGCGACCTACATTGTATTAACAGTCAGTGTAGATTCTTTATTTTGCTGTAGGTCAAGGAAGCATAATACGAGCTACAGTCAAACAAGCTAAAAACTCTAATTAAAATAATAAATGAATGCTTAGAAACGCCAAATTGAATAGGACAGTGCAAGCATCAACTTTCTTGAAACCATACAAGATACATACAGATATCAGTTTGCAATATCCAGGAGTTTTTATCTAAGCCGTATTCTATTATAACGCACGATGTTCAATAGTAATTGTGCACTGATGCAAATAGAATCATTAGCCTGTAACTTTATCAACATTTGTGATAATAAGCCTACAAGAAAGACTTAAGGTAGTTTTAATATTATTACATTGTGAAATTATTAACTCCAGTAAATATTAAATAAAAGGATTTTTATGTATTTAAAAAAAATGTAATTCAAAATGCTAAAATACTAGTTTTTTCTAGTATTGTATTATATTGTGTTGTAGTCGTAGGTCTAATGGATGTCTACACCTATTTTGAATGAGTTATACATTTCTTTCATTGTTATTAATTTAGTATTATTTTTTTAATTATAATCCAAGGTTATAATTATCATTGTATTAAGATTATTGGAATGGGTACTGACGAATAACCTAATAATATTGGCCATACTATTACGTTATTCATTTGAACTTTAATATTAAAACTCAATAATGAACATGAAATCAAATTAATCTGGAACTGTCATTCATCCATTTTGAAATATAAAATGTTCATTATAATCCCATGAAGCATTCTTCTATATATTGACTGGGGGTAATAATTTAAATTTTTACATATTATAATCGTATACAAAAATATCATATAATAAAAAAAATTATTGTGAATTAAATATCATTATTCTAAAAAAAAATTACAGAATATATCAATAATCGTAATGCACAAATATAGTTTAGCCATGAAAAGAGAATCGAGCTCTCAGAGTGACTCAGTCGAATAAACATACTTAATGTGTCTAACTGTGTTCGGGAATATTAAAGCTTAAAGCTGAAATTTTCGTTAAAATTCCGTCTGGTATTTTTGCATTGCCACTAAGTGGTTAATACAGGGACTGCTGTTAACTACAGCACCTGATTTTTGTTTTAGTAGAGATTTTTTGCCTAATTATTTTTCAACAGGTGACAAATTTCCGTCTCGAGTGCCACTAAACGACGTAGCGGCAATCAAAAAATGAAGTTATAGGTATCGTTTGCAATTAGTGAATTTTACGAACTATTCCGTTATACTATTGACTACATATGATTCATGGATCAATTGGATATATGCTTATATGATATAATAGTATATTTTTTATTTAATTTAACAAACTTTTAACGGTGCTTATTTCCCAGAGAACCTGAAACGTGCCGTCGCAGTACATCAACTGTGCACCGGTTATCTTAAAAGCTATTACACAAATACTATCGCCAGACTTCTTAAAGAAATCTCGCCAGAGTTTTATCTCAAAACTTTTTAAATAGCTTTTACTTAGTGTTATAATATTACTAGAAAAACACCTCAGTTATTTTGTCGTATAATTGTAGCAATAAATTAAATCTCTTGTCGAATCGTTTATTCAAGATAATATCCTATATTAACGTAGAACAAAAAAAAATGAAACATGGAGAACACCATTTTCTATTACTAATTTTGATCTAGAATGCACACAATACTTATCTACTCTCGTTGTCTAATTCTCTCTCTAAGTCAATTAGAGTTATTGTTGCGCTGGACTACAGTTTAACCAACGAAGTTTATTTACAATTTCTTCTTCCCTAATCCACCGCCAGTCGTCCTGTTATTGTTTCTGTTATTGGTGCGGGAAAATTGAATTTATCCACAATCCACGGGATTGCAGTGCGACTGAGAATCCAAACCAAAACAAACATTCAATTTTCCAATCTAGATTGAGACTGCCATTGTCGCGGGCACGATCGCAACTATGAAAGGTGTAGACTACAATTACCAGAGTGTAGGTTTAGATTGTAAAATATTTTCAAACGGTTTTGTTTTTGTTATTGGTTCTGATGTTTCAATTTTAATGGTTATGTTGTTTGAATAAGAAATATTTTTTTATTCCACTTTTATTATTCTATGAAATACCAAAATGGACATATATCAATTTTCATAGAGAAAAAGAAAATTCGTCCAAAAAACGTGACGGAAACTCATTTATAACTCAAGAAATGACATGTCGAAAAACCAAGTTTTAGTACTGAAAAAATTAAATGAAATTTAATATTACTTATGATCAAGTAATGATGACCATGACAGAGAAAATTACCTTATAAGTGTATTACATGATGCTACAAAATATGATCTAAAGTAAAAAAAAAAAATTTTTTTTTTTCTTTTTTTTTTTTTATAGAAGAGGAGGACAAACGAGCTGGCGGGTCACAGATGACTTGTGATCACCGCCGCCCATGAAGTCTTGGATTTACAAGAGTGTTGCCAGCCTTGTAGGTAGGAGTAGACGCCTTTTTTGAATTTACCCATGTCGTACCGATCTGGAAATACCGCCGAAGGGAGTTCGTTCCACAAGCGAGCGGAACGTAGAAAAAATGTTCTTGAGAACCGCACAGTAGAGGATCGCCGATCGCATCCAGGTGGTAAGGATGGTATTGGAGGCGATGGCGCGCTGTGCGGTGATGAAATTCGGCGGCAGGCATCAGATCGAATAGCTCTTCGGAACACTCCCCGTTATAAATGCGGTAGAAGACGCACAAAGAAGCCACGTCTCTACGCAATGCCAAAGAATCCAGCCGTTCGCAGAGCACCGGGTCCCTGACAATCCGAACGGCTCTCCGATGTACGCGGTCAAATGGTAGAAGCTGATATTGGGGTGATCCGGACCAGAGGTGAGAACAGTACTGCAGGTGTGGCCGGACTTGCGCTTTGTAGAGCGAGGCAATAAGGGGAGTGCTCTCGAAGAGCGGTGATACGACAAATGGGGTTTTCTTAGTGGTAAACGCGCAAACCTGTGTCTTCTGGGGATTGAACTGAACGTGGTTCAGTTGCCCCCACTCAGAAACCATCCCTAAGGAAGTCTCTATAGAAGACACAAGTTTCTTTCGGCACTCGTCGACGTTTTCCCGAGAGAGACCTGCACGGCCGGAATATACCGCATCCCCAGTACTGTCATCCGCATAACAATGTATGTTGGAGATATCCAACATATCATTGATGTACAGGAGCAACAGAGTTGGGGATAGCACACAGCCTTGGGGTACACCAGCGTTCACGGGCTTGGGGTCCGAGCAAAAACCGTCGAAAATGACCTGTATGCTCCGCCCAGTGAGGAAGCTGATGATCCACTTGCATAAACTTTCGGGAAGCCCGTAGGAAGGTGACTTCGAAAGAAGCCCCTTGTACCATACACGATCGAAGGCTTTCGCTATATCCAGGCTAACTGCCAGACCCTCTTCCTTGCTTTCAATAACAGTTGCCCAACGGTGCGTAAGATACAACAGAAGATCACCAGCCAATCGACCATGGCGAAAGCCATATTGCCGGTCATTGACCAACTGGTGATCCTCGAGGAAGGTTAGGAGCTGCTTACTGATGATACTCTCCATTACTTTGGAGAGAAGAGAGGTAATGGCGATAGGTCTGTAGTTAGCTCGGTCCGAGCTATCACCTTTTTTAGGGATCGGATGGACAAGGGCACGCTTCTATGAGACCGGAACTACGCCTTTAAGGTAGGAGTACCGAAATAGACGCGTTAGCACTGGTGTCAATTCAGGGGCACATGTTCGTAGCACAACTGGAGAGATACCATCTGGCCCACTCGACTTATGAACTTCCAAGGAAAGGAGGGCTTTACGGATGAGTTTTTGCCGAAAAAATATTTCCGACATTAAGCTGGGAAACCGCGGGATGATAGACGGTGTCTTCCTCTGGTCGTCCCAAGTCGAGTTTGAGGCAAAAAGTGCCCAAGAGATCGGCTTTCTCTTTTGCCGTGTAGGCCAGAGAGTCGTTCCCAGTGTGCAATGGCGGCAGGGATGGCTAACAAAAGTTTCCCAGCGTGGCTTTAGACAGCGCCCAGAACTTGCGCGTGCCAGGCGGGTACTTTGCCAGTTGATTCCCAATTTTGACGATATGCTTGAACGTTGCTCTAGCAATTTTCCGTTTGAAGAATCTGGAAGCACGATTATATTTCCTCTTCAGAACTCTAGAGTTCGGATCCTTAGTGACTAACGCATTAGCCCAAGCTTGATAAGCCTGCCGTTTGCCAGCTGCTGCAGCCTTGACAGACGCATCAAACCAAGGCCGCGATCTGCCACCAAGTGGTACCACAGAGCTTGGTACAAATAGTTCCATGACCTGAAGTATCACATAAGCTACAGCAATAAATTTCGTATTTTAAAAACACTATGGTTTTCAACATAAAAATAATAATAAGTCATAAAAATTATGAGATACAACATAATGTATTTTTAATAGATAGCCCTCTTCAACATAATATAATATAAAATATACCCTTAGGACCCGTAGGACATTATTACTACATGCATATGAAGTACCAGTAAAGAGATATAAAAAATAACGAATTTTTGGGAGTATATTAAAATATAGAATATATTTAATATAATATCAATTACATGTGGTAAGAATTATGTTGGTAAAAACCAAATATTATGATTATATTGGGAGTTAAGGTTTGTAGTAGATAATCTCTGAATGTGTCTCCAGCTTTTTACTATGGTAAGAAATACTCTCATATATATTCGCATTCCTAAAACATTCGTAGAATTTTTACAATCGAATAATAATTGTGCATAGATATATTGTTATTTTAAATCGTAATTAATATATTTATTAACTTTATTTTCATGTCATGTTACTAAGGAGAAAACACTTTTTAGTTTTTTTTTTTATCCGTTTTATTTTTTGTGTTTTTTTTTTTATTTCTAAACAAACACTACAAACACTACAAACTAGTAGTGTTTTCTACTTTAGATTACTAACTAATTTATTTGTCAAATGCGAAAAACTACTAAAAGCGTTGCTCATACGAGACAACGTCCTGTAGTTGAAATAAACCAAGTCAGAGAAAAATGAGGAATCTCAAAAATCTCAACTGAGGAAATTTATTTCAAGAACCATTTCAAAAGAGACTTTCCAAATCGCGCAATAGGAGGGTTTCAAAAAGGTAGCTTTATATGAAAAGAATTTTGAACAGAGCAAATTTATAAAAAAAATAGTCACCGTCTCGGCTTGATCAACCTTATTCTATCAAATGAGATGAAGAAGCAACATGCCACCCGACTCAGCGTGATCTATAATCGTTTATCCCAAGAGACGGAGGATCAACATACCCACCGTCTTAGTTTAAACCACGAATGTGTATCTAATGAGACAGAGGAGTACCGCACCCACCGTCTCGGATTGTTTCATGATCTATACCAGCCCTATAAGACTAGTACTCTTATGTTATTTCCCTTACTTACTTTCCTTATGTAGTAGTCTTGGCAGCTTTTATTTTTGAATTTTGTTCATAGTTTCATATATAATGTCCAGTAATTACAGAAGGAATACAAAATATATTTGTTCAACGATATTTATTTTTAAGTTGGACCTCTAAACAACTGTAATAATTGAAGTTGTCATATTTCAAAGGTGTTTTTTTTAATGAAAAAAATACAATAAAATATGAAAGTTACGTTAATAAAATAAGAAATTCATAAAAAATTTACTACTACTATCTTCTTAATATAAAAATGTAAATATTCGTCAATGTGAATGCGAATATTCGTTATATGTACTACTAGTACATATATATTATATAAATGTATATGTTACAAGAGATGTACAGTAAAATATTGCCATGCCTCTTATAATACATAAAAATATTTTTCAAATCTTATTTTGAAAGATTACAAAGTTTTATCTTTGTAATATGAAGTTCAACAGCGAAGTTTATTTATTTTATACTGGAAGTATTTATGGACATTATTTAAATTAAGTAGTAAAGTTGTATCACAATACAAATTAAATATTTGTTTGATGTATTGATATATTTTATAATTTATTGATGATGCTTTTTCAATCCTTTGATTTGCTTCTCTATTTTAATAATTAACAGAAATCATTAAAATTCAACTCTAATTTTGGTTTCTCATATTTTGGAATCTGTTGAAAAGCAGTATACTTTTCTATGTAGCTTTAATTTCACTGTTATGTATAATAACATTTATAATGTTAGTAAAATTTATTTACTCTGTTTTATTTGTCCTCAATTTTTATTACAACTGTTATTTATGCAACGAAACATGTGTATATCTTATTATGATTCCGCAGACAGTTGATAACTTGGCTGTAACATATAGACTTAAGAGATCAATGATGATCGTGAACTCCGAGGATGATACTCCTATGTACAATAGGTTGTCTGGATCATAGGGTACAATACTATGATTCAGATCCATCAACATTTTTTTATGTTGTCGGGGACTATTAAACTCTTTAAATTTTATTCTTATAATTCAAGGAAATTAATTTATTAGATATATTAATTAATTTTAAATGAATTGTGTGACAGTATGTGATATATATTACATTGATGATTTCAAATTTATTACGGACAATGAAAATCAATTTTCTTCTCGAGACTTTAAAAAAATTACAATGAGCCGCGTAACAATACATTTGTAGAAACTTTGGAACAATACGACGTGATGTTAGTCAGCACTATAACTTGAGTGTAATGATACGTAAGAATGATCTCTTGCAGACAGAAAATATCATTAAGCACCTTGTAATGTTTATTTGGGTGATAAGAACAACAAAACAACAAAAAAGAACAAACAAGCAAAACACCAGAACAAACAAAAATGCTCATGTCAGTAATATATTATTCAACTTAGTCATAATATGTACTCGTATTATAAATTGATATAAATATATGTCTTATATAACTATTCCGGTGCTAATGATTTATGCCTCTTTGACATTTATGTTCAGTAAAAGACTTCGGTCACAATGTGCAATTAGTCAAGGAACTGTCTAACTAATTAACTTGATCACTTTATTTATTTTTAGTATAGAGTCTAATAAACAGTCTTTATATTTTAACTTTCCTTTGTTTATACAACTCATAAATCAATTTTAGATAAAGTTATTTTGGAAGAACAGTTTATGAAACTATTATTAAATTAAAATATAATGCACTTATTTAAATACATTGTTTTTTTTTACATTTCCTAGCATTATGCAATTTACAAATGAGGCAATTTTCAAGAGGTAATTTCTATTTGGTTGTAAATAATAATCACTTTATTTTATTTTGTTAATCATACTTTGTTTTATGATATATTATTCCTTGAAATATAATTGAGTTTTTAGTACGTCATTATTATTTTTAAATTGAATATCAAAAGAAACATTTATGTATACACAATAGAACTTTGGTTATTTAAATAAAATAGCCATTAAAATTAAAATTATCAGAACAAATAACCAAAAACAAAACTAAACTGTTGAAAAATATTTTACAATCTAAAACTATACGCCAGTAATTGGCGGATTGTAGTTTACACCTTCCATTGTTGCGACCGTGCCCGCAGCAATGGCTGTCTAAATCTGGATTGGAAAATTGATTGTTTGTTTTTGTTTGGATTTTCAGCCGCACTGCAATCCCATGGATTGTGGACAAATTCAATTTTACCGCGCCAATAACAGAAACAATAAGAGGACGACTGACGGAGGATTACGAGAGAGACAATCACAAATAAAACAACTTTGTTTGTTAAATAATAGTCATTTGTGGAATAAAGCCTAACTGACTCTAGGAGAGGATTAGAGAAAAGTAATAGATAAGTATAAGGTGCTATTTAGACCTACATTAATAATAGGAAAGAGTGGTCCCGATGTTTTCCAAATTGTTTTCTTAATATTCAATGGCAAATAATATAAATTAATTTGTTTTTGCAATCTTTAACATATTTGCTTATACTTTGTTTGTTACTTTAAAAGTTGTTTAAATTCTTCAATGTAAGATTCAATTTGTTGCCACAATTACAAAACGTAATGACTCAGGTTTTCATTATTCCGCTCACAATAAGTCAATGTTATTTTAAAAGTTTTGAGATAAAGCTGTGTTGAGATTTTTTCATGTCGTTGGCGATAGTAATCGTGTAATAGTTTTCAAGATAACCGGACAACAGTCGATGTACTTCGACTGCACGTCATATCATTAATGTGTTACCTACTTAAAGTTGCAATAATACGATCACTGAATAACAAGTGAGAAGTAAGAATGATGCCATATTAAAAGTAACCAGTGCCACTGAAATCTTTAAATTGTACTAATTGAAATAACGTAACGTTACGTCTTTATACCCAATGTTACCCGATATTTTTGAAATATAAAATACTTTTAAAATTGTTAAAAATGTTACTAAAGGAATTAGAATATGGTATACGTTGGAGTATTAGTAAAAGATTTTGCAATGAAATGATATTATAATAACAGCGCCATGGCAATATTAATTGAGTCCTTTGAAGTTTAACAAGGTTATGTCGGCCATATTGCTTATCATAGCTCCGAGTAGCTTCTTAAATGCACATTCACAGATACTTGTAAGATAAGCCTCAATCATTGCACCTTAGAGATTCTAGCATTCGTAGCGGATAATTGTAGATATATGTTACCTAGTTAGAATAATAATGCTATTCAGATGTAATTGATATAATACCAGTCTTTCATGCTTTTAACATTATTTGTTTAACAAAATTATTTGTTGTAGTATTAATAATGAATATTCTTTTGTGTATTCATTGGTCTCAAAAATTATAAGAGATAGAAGATCTTTTTAAGAAGATATTTTTTATATGTCATGTCACATACCTCATATCCCTGTAGCATTAAGATATACCATGCGATGAATATTTTCCTTATATTACATTAAACAAAGCTACCAATAAATATCAAAACAACAATGGTCTAAACGTCTATTCTTTTGTTATTTCCTTTACTTATTTATCTGTGTAGAAATAAGAAATAATAAATAAATAAATAAAATATATTATTTAACTTTTATGATAAATCGCGCTATCAAGCTTATTCTTTAATGTAATTTTCATTTTTAGGGTTCCGTCCGTCCGTCTGTCCTCCGTAGCCTTTACTTACTTAAGAGACCCTTACTAGAAGGCTGTAATTCGGAATGATCATGCATATTAACAACTCCGACAAAGTGATGGCAAAAATATTGCAATTTTTTTTTTAAGGTACCTCCTCTATACCTAATAGATCTTTAAACAAATTAAGTATGCGCAAATCTTTTTTCCATTAAGCCATTCGTTTGTGAAATATTGAGCTTTACAATGCACAATTTTTGTTAGACTCAAGTGTCCTCCCTCCTCTCTACCAGCCACAACCTGTTGCCTATGTTGAAACCGTGCCCGCAACAATGACAATCTAAACCTGAAATGGAACATTGAATATTTATTTTGAGTTGGATTCTCAGCCACACTGCACACTCCACAGATCCCGTGAATTGGGGAGAAATTAAATATTTCCCACGCCTATAACAGAAACAATTAGGGAACGATTGGCTGCAGATAAGGGGAAAAGATATAAAAAATAAAACATAAATCATATGAAAAAAAATATATATTTATTGTTCTCTGGTAATAAATAAAATTATGTTATTTTTGTAAAGTCTAACATAGTGACTTGTACTTTGCTTATAGATTTATTTAATGATTATAATAAATGTAGTTTAAATAATTCTCCACTAAAAGTTGAAATTTATTGAAATTTATTCCTCTAACCCAAGTAAAAGTTTTGAGATAAAGCTATGTCGAGATTTCCTCAAGGCGTCTGGCGATAGTATTTGTGTAATAGCTTTTAAGATAACCGCTGCACAGTTGATGTAGTTTGGCCGCACGTTTCAAGCTATCTGGGGACATAAACATTATTAAAAGTGTGCCTTGCTCTGTGACAGTACTCACACTACTAGTTAGTGTATAGTGTCAATCCCAACACCAAATGCCAATGATGAGATTTGAACATTAAAGGATTATAATAATATATATAACTGGTTAATATTGATATTAAACAATGCATTAATTATAATAATCCTTGAATAAAGGGACTATCACTCATTATTTTGTCCATAGTTATCTCTAAAACAACATTGTTTTTTAATTGCACACTCCATTTTTTTCAAAGAATGAAACGAACGAATTTTATTATAGATTTCCAATAGTCCTTGTCTTCGAAAATACCGCTATTAAACTAAGGAAACCTAAAAATTTAAATTACAAAAAATAAGCTTAATAGCGCGATTTATCATAAAAGTTTTTTGCTTCGACACAGATAAGTAAGTAAAGGACATAAAAGCAAAAAAAAATGTTTATGTCATGTGTGGTTTTAATTAGTAGCCTTGTTTAATGTAATATAACTAAATACAGCGCACCATCGGTAGGTATTGCTTAATGCTACAGGAATATGAAGTACGAGAAAGAACATATAAAAATAACAAATTTCGTAAAAAGATCTCACAATTTTTGAGACCAATGAATACACGAAACAATATACTATAACATATAATGTTAAAAAATAAATAATTTTTAAAACATGAAAGACTGATATTATATGAATAACATTTTGATAGCATTATTGTCCAACTCAGGTAATATATGAAATGTGCTGCTATGAATGCTGGAATCTCTAAGGTGCAATGATTGAAGCTTATCTTACACATCTCTTTAAGAGATTAAGAGTGGCTCACCTATCTAATATGCATTTTTAAATTGTAAATACTTTTATTTGTTGTAATTAATTGATCGTATATTTTTTGGAGTTTTCATTTAATATGTATTACATGACATGAAACAACATTTTTATACGCAAAGTAAGTCAAAAATACTGTTTGTAGTTACTTTAAATAAGCATGTATTGTGTTACTTAATATTTATAGTTTATTGTAAAAGGTACTTTTAATAATATAAGCACTCTAAAGAAGCTGCGTTAAATTTTTTAACTCAGCTTCTATGCTAAGCTAATAAATAAAAAGTTCCAAGAAATTTTTATTATAGATTTTTCCCTTTTTTACCCTTTTATTTCGAAAATCTTCTATCAAAATGAGTGGAAAATAAAATTACCCGTAGTTACGCGTCCATTTCAATATAGTTATATATTATATATTGAATTATAATATGATTAACAATAAACAAGAAATCTATTGTATGAAATGTATATGTTTACAATGCTATATGTAAAATAAATTGTCGAATATAATAAATTCAGTTCAAAATACTGTTTGCGAAAACCTTCAAAATAAGGAAAAACTAATTAAAACACTTTAATAGATGTTGTCTTTACGAAGTCGTTCTGTGTTTTGTTCAGTTTAAGCAACTTCATCAGCGAAGTTTATTTATTTTCTACTCGAAGTATTGATTAAGGTATGCATTACACGTTTCCCAGTAATACGTTCGACTTGCGAGTTCGCGATAAGTATAAATAGGTAAACTATAAAGTATATATCACAGCATTCATATTTGTTATATCTGCTCTTTTTTGTTTTTGTTAAAATATACATTTCAACAAATTAAAATAACTTTGTAATTCATTACATCAGTAATACAACCAGTTCTGATAAAAATGAGTAAGGGAAGAGAAGGCTTTAATAACTAATGAGTATTTTTTATCCATTTTTATACTATAATTAGTAGATGCATCACAGAGGTTCTCTATTGTTTCTATGTTCATACGTATTATGTCCTGGTAAATGCATGGCATCGTAATATATCTATTACATACCTGTAATGATATTTATAATAAGTGAAGATTAAAATAATATTAAGATATAATGATTATTCAATATTGAAATTAAAAAATATTTTACTTCTTAGAGTTTTTAGGAATCTGTAGGCCACGCCATGATTGTACTAATGTAATATATCTAAAAAATGTCTAAAAGTCATATTAGCAACAAGATGACTAATTATCCATCGATAATCAATGTGCAATGTACCGCCAAAGAGTGAATTTAAATATTTTAATTTAATTTAAAGAGACTGTTTATATATTAAATATATATATACATCTTAGAATTTCAACATAATTTAAACCTACTTCTAATAATGAAAGAAAGAAAGATGTGTTGCAGTTTACTTCTGTCATTCGGAATTAAATACATCTCAGACCATTTATCGTCTTCAACATCGTGACATCGGAAAAACAAAGTTTGTAATTATTATTTTCTCAAAATCTTAAAAAACATTCAAGTATTATTTGAATAATAAAATAAATTAGTATATTCATAAATATTCATTTTAAAATTAAGGTTTAGTTATATTACATTACAAAAGAACATTATAAAAAAGAATATACTTAAATTATATGTAAATAAAGTGAATTAATTATTAATCTTATGGTTATTGGTTGTTTTGATTGAGATTGATATGGGTTAAATAATATATTTATTATATTTATTATTTAGTTTTGATATATATCCATATTTGATAGCTATAACTTACTCAATCAAGGCCTTCTTGCTAATGCAAATCCTGACGATATTGGAGAACGAGTTTACCGAACCCCTTTCAAGAGTTACGTAAGTGTCACCATACAATAGCTAACTTCTGTTTCACAGTTTATGGCAAAGAAAATACGTGCTTCCAATGAACTGAGGAAAAACATGGTTTTCTCAGTAATAGACACCATATAAAAAGTTTCATTTAAAATAATAAAATCATCAAGCAAAACAAAAAAAAAAATCACCAGTACACAAAGCGGTACACTATTGCGATATATTCGTAGGAGACGCGTGGTCCGGATCTCCGGACTCACTGTGATAATGAGACAGCATGGCCAGTGTAGGTACTTCGGTACTTCATTGTAATACTGATTACGGTTGGAATTCAATGATATGGGCGTGGCTATGATTAGCGAGTGTAGTGAAATTATAGCGGCTTTTGTAGTCTTTACTGGCATTTCCACCTCTGTATAACCTTACTTACACAAGTTATACATTCCGAAATAAACATAAGAACAACTGGAGTAAAACTAAAAAATAAATTGCAACAATATATCCTTATATATTTCATATATTTTTTATTTTATGATTTAAAAAAATGATCTATCACTATTATAAAATAAAAAAGTAGTTACAACGATTAAATTACACACTTCATTAATAATTCTCATGAATTTAAATTTTCTTGTAAGATATGTTCAACAGAATAACACGATTCGGTCATTCCATTTAATATTTTCAATATTGCAGCAGCATCATAGCATACTTGAAGAAGAATCCATTGACGCCATCCATAAGAGCTTTATTATATCTGAGATATCGCAGACAATAAATTCAACCGTATTTAAAGTCACGTCAAAAGACAACCAGATACGAATAAAAGCTTAAACTAAAACGTTAGGAATAACCATTTCGAATATATTTTTGTAATAAGGATCTATTGAATGAGGATCATCAATAAAAATTGTGTTTAAATTACATTTATTTGTGTTTGTTCAATCAATCAATCATAATTAACAAAAAGTTCAGATTTTTCCGTGAGAATTATATATTGTTTATCATAAGGAAATCAAAATTGAGGTTGTAGGTCTAATGGATGTCAAATCTAAGAACACAATTCCAAAATGTTTTGAATGAGGTATACATTTATTTCATTGTTATTACTGTAATATTTTTTAATATATAATTTTAATATAACGTAATCATTATCATTATATTTAGGTTATTAGAATGACTACAAATTATGAATCAATTAGTTTGAACTTTGATAATAAAGCACAATATTGAATATGAAGTTAATTTTGATGTAAGAGAGATTACAAGATTTACCCGGAATATTCTTCCAATTCGAAATGTAAAATGTTCATTCTAATTCTATGATGCATTCTTCCATATTGTAACAGATGGTAATAATTTAATTATCCAAATATTATATGATATAAATTATTTATTAAAACTTAATATAAAAATAATAAATCTATATATAAAAAAAATACTGTAAATTGTTATAGTAAAAAGTATTTAGGTACAAATGAATAATCATGTCAAATAGCATTGATTTTATAAGACTGATCATACATCATCGTATGTACAAATGTCGTTTAACTATGAAAAATGAATCTCAAGGTGACTCAGTCGAATGAATGTACTTTATGTGGCTAGTACCTATTACGCCTCAAATGCAAAATGTACATTAAAATCCGTCTACTTTTTTCGACTTGCCACTAAGTGGGTAATACAGAGACGGCTGTTAACTGCAGCACCTGATTTTTGTTTTAGTAGAAACTTTTTTTGCCTAATTATTTTCCAGCAGGTGACGAATTTCCGTCTCGAGTGCCACTATAACGACGTAGCGGTAAATAAAATTCAAAGTTATAGCTATCGTTTGCAATTAGTGCATTTTACGAACTATTCTGTTATACTAGTGACTCCACATGATTCGGATCGATAAGGTGTAAGCTTGTTATCATGACTTGTTATCATGACATTGAATCATAGGGTATCTTTTTATTGTTTTATTAAATAACTTGATCTTATAAAAATTAAAATAATGTCTAGTTGGATTTTGTCTCATTTAATTAACCAATCATAAGCTGCTACTTAATAATAGTAAACTCAGTCACTTCAATATAAGTCGATATCAACACTTTATAAAAACCGTTTTCATTGCGCAAAACATTCAATTGCATTAGATTCATTCCCAAACGCTTGATATATACTCCTTTTTCGAATTTTGATATCGCTGACGAGTAGTCTCGGAATATACACCTGGGAAATTAGGATGTAAATTTCACTTCATCGCTCTCGTGAACCTAAATTCTGATATCCTTTGTTTTCAACAGAAATTTAAGGATAAAAAATCGATAGGGACCACGATATGATAATATAATATATTGAATATTACTATGGCCGTTGTCAAAGTAACAATATGCGATATGATATGTGTAGATATCACCGTTGCTTAAAAACAAATCTCAGATCTTTATGAAAAGATTAGACGCACTTTATACTTATACGAACATTCACATTGCACTTTTTACAATTTTAAAATTCAAATAAATAGTTAGTGTTCAAACGAAATAAAAAGAACACATAGTTCCTTCACTGCCCTCGCACATCATGTTAACAAAAAGAAATAGGTAAGGTTATTTAAGACATTCGGGTAACCATACAAGAATTTGACAACCCAAACTCCTCACACAATCAATATAAAAATACAAAAAATGTTACTATTATTCCCAACAAAAAATTAAGTTATTAAATACTAACGATAGTTCTTTTGTAAAAGGTTTATCATCCTAGTGTTATTTGACTGGAATATTAATAACTTATAAACATTGTTATAATCCTTTACTCTTCAAGTCTCATCAAGGGTATTTGATGTACCGATTTAAACTAGTAGTGTCGGTACTTTCACAGAGTTAGACAAACTTTTAATAGTGTTTATGTCCCCAGAGATCCTGAGACGAGCCGTCGAAGATCATCAACTGCACATCAGTTATCTTGGAAGCTATTACACAGAAGAAATATCAACAGAGGTTAATCTAAAATCTTTGTAAACAATTTTCTGATCCAAACTTATTATTGCGATCGCAACAATGGAAGGTATAAACTGAAATCAATATACATTGAAATATTTTTTAAACTGCTTAGATTTGTTTTTTTATTGGTTTTGATAGTTTTAATTTTGAAGACTATATTATTTAAATAAACAATGTTTTGTTTGGTACATGTACAAGCGACCTATTGTATTAAATTCAAAGAAAAAGATAACGTTCTAGAAGCTCAATTATGTGTCTAGAAATAATATATATTATTTTATTTTAAAAATCTTGTTAAATAGAATATTTATAACCAAATAATAATGACCTCATCTTAATTACCTTATTTTATATTCCTTAATGCTACGAAATATGAACAAATTCAAAAAGATCTCAAGAATAAGCCAAACAACATGAAATTCTAATTTATAATATGTTTATAAACTGTTTTCTTCATGTTAAAAAACATTTTTATAAGTTATTTATATATTATATAAACAAAGCAGAGTATAAATGTAAAGAATAGATAACCCTTTTTTAACTTACAAACGAAAATAGCAGAACGAATGCAAATGGCATTTGCAATAAATGTAAAAAGTAATGAAGTTAATTAGCGAGACAGTTCATTGGCTACTAATTGCAAACATTTTGTGACCGAATTATTTTCCGGAGCATAAAGATCAAAGAAACACGATTCCTTAACACTAAAATAGTCTTTGCAGACGTATTTTGTGTCAATTTAATATTAATAAAATATTACTATTATCGAATTTTTGTTGTTACAAGAGCAGACACTATATTTAGTTTATATATATCTGTATGAGATCGTGCTAAGGTATCATTACATTAAAGCTATAGTGCTGACTAAGGGAACTAGAAATGCTGTTCCAAAACTTTATACAAGTTTATTGTAACGCGGCTTACCTTTATATGTACCGAGAAGAAAATTGCTATTCATCGACTATAACATATTGGATACTACGTTAATGTAATAAGTGAATACTGTTAAATTATATTTTAATATAAAACATTCACTTAAATATTTTACAAAACAAATAGTTTTCCTTTAATTATTATTATTTACGATTTATTTATTTCAATAAATAAATCGCGAATATATATTAACATGAAATAGAGAAATTTAATCTGATTTGAAATTTAATAAAAAAATATATTATTTGTGATGTGTTTTTAATAAATAGTCTTCTTTTATATATTATACAACATAAACCGGGAAATCAGGTAGGCCAGTGTGAAGGTTCCTGTGGCTTTCACATAAATAATACCAAATTTTGTTAAAAATTAAGTTTTGAATTTTCAAGACCGTTTACGATTAGGAAAAGATCAGAAAGAAACGTACCATGTCAGACAAAAAATGATCCGTCTATTTTAAAATTTCATGATTGATATTATGTCAATTAAATCTAAATATCGTTTTTATTCAGATTAGAGATATATTCAGAGTGCCACTTTAATTACTATGGTTTATATTATTATTACTATAATTGAAGTTTATCGTATATGTAATACTATTAAGAGCGGCTCACCCATCTAATGCGCTTTCTGGAAGCTTCTTGAAGCTATGATAAACAATATGGCCGACATAACCTTGTTAAACGTACGCTACGCCTACCACCGCTTCAAAGACATCACTAATGATTGCATACGTAATGCAATTAACATTGCAATGCAGCTGTGATTATAATATCATTGCGGAATCTAATATGAAAACTACATTTGTATTCCACATATTTCGTGTTGAACAAATGACATAGCTTTTTATTTTTAAGTTTTATATGTACAATATGTAGCGGGTAGTAAATAGATATAACAAAGAAATAACTTTGACGCTCTTTTATCTTATTTATCTTGTAAACAGTATAATTTAGCTGTTAGAGCAATGGCGCTTCTCTTCTCTCTTTCATTTTTTCTTCTGTGGTAGTGTCGTTGCGTATACACATCATCTCTGTGTTACTTAAAGTTTATAAATATTATATTGTTCTTACTGTCTATTGATTAATCGTATTACATCTGCGTTATTTGTATGACATTTATTTAAGATGAAGTTTTCATATATAATATATTACTTGATCTGCTTGTAAGAATGATTTTGCTGGAAATTATATAATAATTTGAATGTAGTTAAAGTTTGTATGTTAGTAGTAATTAATCTCTGGAAGCATAATAGGACCTCGATTTTTTGGCATTCCAATGCAAGGAGTTAATAAAAAATAATAGTTTATAAAACTACAGTTATTATTGCTATGAATATAGAACCATATAAGCAAATTAAATTTTTTACTAACTAACAGAAATACTACAAATAATAATACTAATAGTATCTTAAACTTGCGGATTCGGAGATAAAATTAAAAGTTTGAACATCATATTTAATTTAAATGTGGAAAAAATGACAATAAGAACACTGTGAAATTTAACTATATTAATTATTGTTCCGAACTATTATCATATATATTTATTATAGATTGGATATGTACCGAGTATATGTTCAATTTTAAATGAACTTCTTCAGTTCTAATTGCTTTTATTATAATTTATACAAAATTTTATCTAATGTCAAATATTAAATTTTACACTATTAATTCCAAAGCGCGATTGAAATCAGCGGTAGTTACAGAATTCAAATAGTATGATTCGGAATGGTCGGTGACGCAATGGCGGTGATCGGTACCAAAGGGTTAACTGTGCTTGCTGGTAGACGAGGCAATTTTCGGCGCACTCTGAGGTGCTCAAATTGAATTTATGTAACCTCGCCTTCACACCAACCACATACAGACAAATCATTTTATTGAACCATATTTAAATTAGTTCTAAAAATTTTAAGAAAACTGTAATTATTGTGTAAATATCAAATATGGCAAATAACATGATAACCCAAATAATACATAAAGTTATGAAATTACCTGAAAGGGACAAAAGACTCAAGTCTATGATTTATGGCATATTCTTTAAATTACTATTTAATATATTTTTTAAATAATATTAAAAAATAATCGTCTGTATGTCAGGGGAACAAATATTGTTCGGCGCATGTAAGCAACCGGGCCAAGCCGCTAAAAGGTACCGTCATAGCCATTGAGCTCTACGATAGATGACTTAAAGCTTTACTTGAAAATATGTCCAATTTTGGATAGTATTTATTACTCTTTTGTGTCATACATTTATTGACAATTTTTTTCTGAGCAGCTCTAGATGTTATAAAAAGATAACTAAATATACTTTGAATCAAACAAAGATATGACCAAATAAAGATACAGCTAAAATTAATTTGAATTACTGTTAAAAAGCACAAAGAATAAAAAATGCTCAATATAATATAATATAATATTTGGTCACACCAGGTTATATACACAGAAAAACTAGAGAATATTCAAAAGAAATTTATTAAGTTCTTAAGCTTTTTAGATTTCAGATCTTTTCCTTCGTATTCTATCGCATGCAATTATTACAAGATTGATCCTCTTTCTGTTTGTCACCGTCAATGCGATGTATTGTTGTTGCATGCTATATTGTCCGGAGATACCGATTGCACTGAGTTATTATCTGCATAGAGTTTTGGAGTACCTAGCCACCGTACAAGGCACACCGAATTATTCGATATACCATGCGTAAATACAGGTTATGACCAAAATCGATTGTCCATCGTATGACCTGTACGTATAATAAATTTTATTTACATATCGAATTATTTAATATATCTATATCAGCAATCATAAAACAAACTAAATATTAAATTAGATTATATCAGATACACATACATTCTTGCAGACACATCAACACACACACACACACATCAACACTTCCACACATACTTTTACTCACTCCCTTAAGTAGCTTTTATCCCCGAAATTTTGTAATTTTACCCCTTAATTTTTCCAATTGCTTAAAATTAAACACCGTTTATTTTTCTTTCATAGTATTGTTAACTAATGTAGTCCTTTTTTTGGTCCCATTTAATGCAAATATTATTTATTGTACCTTTAAAATTGTGTATGCGTTGTTAGATTACCCATTAACATAAATAAATAAATAAATAACTTACATCACTAGTAAAGAAAAAGAAAACATTAAAATACTACACGGTCATAATAGCGTCATTTTTTTTTATTTCACACAAATTCTAGAAGAAAGTACATGAAGTAATATTCTTTCATATAGAGTTATATTGCTGTGACAAAGGTGAAACCCAGGCAACAAGTCGCCTGGAACGGATGCAATTACATCAGTGATTGTGCTGGACAAATGCAGACGGCTATTGTCAAAAGTCGGAAAGGCGAACCATTTAAGGAGTGTCGGTAAAATCCAATTTTATTTACAGCTACTATCTGATATCTGCTATTTTAATTACTCTAATTATATACTGAATACGTAACATATTTAATACCTTATATTAATATATGAAATATGTGAGAATCAAACTTAATACTTTATTATTTTGATTTAACTAAATTATTAAATATTGATGGATTTATGTCGTCCCCATCCCAATTACACCGGCGTGCACATCAACGCCTCTCTTTGAAAGGGCTAATCAAGTTACTTCGTGACTCAGTCTGATTTTAAAATTCGCTTTGACTGTGACCCATTTACCTTATTTCTTGGGAAGTTCCAATATTATTAAAACTTTTCTTTTACAAAAAAAGTTGTAAATTATTGTATACATCTTAACAGTTAAAAAAACTATTAACCTCTTAGGATCACTTTTTCGTTCGTGTGTCTGCCCGTTCGTTTGTTTGTCTGTCATGATCCCAAATTTTTTGAACGGTGGAAATATCGAGTTGAAATTAAAACCACGTACTAAGCCTTTAGAATCTGTGAAAGAATAAGACTTCTAAGTTTACGTAAAATAAGAGACGCGTGTTTCAACTCTTTCAAGGAATCCAAGTCGATTGTGTACTTTCCGTTGATATAGAACTAATGAAGTTGGTAATTCAGAATGAACATGAATAATAGCAAAGTCATCATAATGATGGATAAAAAATGTAAATCCTTTTTTAACGGTAGATCTTTAAACGTATAGCAGGATTATATTTTTTTCTCGAGTAATTCTGAAAGTGGGATATCGATAATAAATCTATCTAAATAGATTTTTAAAAAATAAGATGGGTTTGCAAAAATTTTTCTCGAGTAAGCAAAAACCTTATTTCGTTTGTGAAATATTAAGCTTTAAAGTGTAACTTTTTGTCAGAGTCAAGTGTCCCCTCCTGCCAGACAAATGCTTAATTTTTGAGGTGTGAAAAGAACCAAAAATTTTAGAAGATGGATGTAAATAATTTAATATAGAATGGTATAACTTAAAAAAATAACAAAAAGTCAGCAATCTCTCTATCCATCGTGCATCCCAAGCGCGTAACTATACTCGTACTTGGCACCTTTTTTTAATTATTTACGTTTTGTAAATAGATAAAAATTTTGTCAAAGAATTTTTAAGTATCCAGCTAAGTTCATAGAAACTTTTTTCCATATTTTAATTATATAATTTTTATAAATTCTATACAGTCTAAAATTCATTACAGAATAATAAAATAATGGTAATAAACAAAAAAATAAATATAATTAAAAACGATACATTATTTACAATATGGTATCAAGGAGGAGTATTCTTTCTTAGTCGAGAGGAGAAACAAAAGAAAAAATATAAAAGAAAAGTATCAAAATTGTTTATCGCGTCCATAATGTTTGCAATATGTTATATTCTTTTAATTAAATGCAATGTAATGTAAATACAATTATTGTCTAACTTAAAACCTGTTTTTAAATTTGTTTTATAGATTGCCTGTTGGTTGTTAATTTTGCATCACACAAAATAAGTAATATCATTTATGTGACAAAGTTTTAAGATAATCTAAAATCTGAATATAAATTTTTGTATTTCTATTTCATTTAAACCGTGTCTCACTTATAGAGCCTGAATTTCTGCATCCCTATTTCTATCCATGCATCCATAGGATAAGTATTTTATAAACAATAAATAATAAAGAATATAAATAATACAATCCAACTTCTACCGCTCCTTGGAAAATTCCTAAAACAAGTCAACATTTGAAACGTTCATATGCTTTGGTATAACAATTTCGATTAGTTCTAAATAAATTTCTAGTGGTGGTTGAGTACTTGACGCAAGCTCCGAGGATGATAAAGCACAATATCTCCTATGATTCAGGCCCCAGCACGCAAATATATCATCAGGAATCTTTAATTGTAAATGTAAATGAAGTGAAATTATTTGTTATGTGCAATATTTAAATCTTAAAGTATTATTAATAAAATATTGCAATAATTATATTATAGGCAATGAATTTTTTTTTGCGGCACATAATATAAAGGTAATAAGCCGCGTAACCATAAATTTGTGGAAAGTTTTTGAAAAGCACGACCAGTTCTCTTAGTCAGTACTATAGCTCGAGTGTAATAGTACGTAAGAACGATCTCTCGGGCAAGAAATAGCATAAACAGTCAAAGAAACGTGAATCATTACATGATGATGATGTCACATAAATGATATTACTTATTTTGTGATGCAAAATAAACAACCTACAGGCAATCTATAAAAACAAATTTAAAAACAGGTTTTAAGCTAGACAGTAGTTACATTAGATTTAAAAGAAAACATATTGCAAACATTATGGACGCGATAAACAATTTTGATACTTTTCTTTTACATTTTTTTCTTTTGTTTCTCCTCTCGACTAAGAAAGAATACTCCTCTTTGATAGCATATTGTAATTCATGTATCGTTTTTAATTATATTTATTTTTTTGTTATTACCATTATTTTATTATTCTGTAAAGAACTTTAGACGGTATAGAACTTATAAAAATGATATATAATAATTAAAATATGGAAAAATTTTCTATGAACTTAGCTGGATACTTTAAAATTCTTTGACAAAATTTTTATCTCTTTACAAAAACTAAATAATAATTTAAAAAAGGTGCCAAGTATATATATATATATAAGTATGGCGCGCGTTTAGTCTCACGCGCTTGGGATGCACGATGCTTAGAGAGAACGATCGCTGACTTTAAGTTATTTTTTAAGGTATACCATTCTATAATAAATTATTTACATCCATGTACTAAAATTTTATCAGCGTTTTTAAATCAATCGCACCAAACATTCGGTCCTTTTCACACCTCAAAAATTAACCATTAGTTAGGCAGGAGGGGACAGTTGACTCTGACAAAAAGTTACACTTTAAAGCTTAATATTTCACAAAAGAAATAAAGTTTTGGCTTACTCGAAATAAAATTTTCACAAAACCGTCATATTAAAAAAATATCTATTTAGGTAGATCTGTTATCGATATCCCACTTCATGGATTACTCAAGTAAAAAATATAATCCCACTCTACACGTTTAAAGATCTACCCTAAAAAATGGATTTACAATTTTTTTCCACCACTATGTTGGCTTTGCTAATATTCATGTTCATTCTGAATTACCAACTTCATTAGTTCTATATTACGGGAAGTATACAATTAACTTGGATTCCTTGAAAGGGTAAAAATACGCGTATCTTATAAAAGAAGAAGAAGAAGAAACTTAGAAGTTTTATTCGTTCACAGCTTCTAAAGGATTAAAATGCGGTTTTAATTTTAATTCGATATTTCCACCATTTAAAAAGTTAGGGATCATGACAGACAAACAAACGAACGGGCAGACATACGAACGACAAAGTAATCCGAATTTATAACTTTTTTGTAATATTTTGTATTATATGAGAACAAAAGTAGCAGAAAAAGGAAGAGTTTTAATAATATTGGATCTTCCCAAGAAATAAGGTAAATGGGTCACAGTCTAAGCGAATTTTAAAATTGGATTGAATCATGAAGTAAATTGATTAGCCCTTTCAAAGCGAGGCGTTGATGTGGACGCCGGTGTAATTGAGATGGGGACGACACAAATCCATCAAAATTTAAGAATTAATTTTATTTCTCACATATTTCATATATTAATATAAGGTATTAAATATGTTACGTATTCAGTATATATAATTAGCTGTAAATAAAATTGGATTTTATGGAACTCCTTAAATGGATAACATGAAAGAATATTACTTCCTGTACTTTCTTCTAGAATTTGTGTGAAATAATAAATTGACACTATTATGGCCGTGTAGTATTTTAATGGTTTCTTTGTTTTTTTTTTACTAGTGATGTCTGATCTAACAGTGCATACATAATTTTAAAGGTACAATAAATAATATTTGCATAAAATAGGACCAAAAAAGGACTACACTAGTTAACAATACTATGAAAAGAAAAATAAAATCAGTGTTTAATTTTAAGCAATTGGAAAAATTAAGGGGAAAATTACAAAATTTCGGGGCTAAGAACTACTTAAGGGAGTGAGTGAAAGAGTGTATATGTGGAAGTGTTGATGTGTGTTTGTGTGTTGATGTGTCTGCAAGAATGTATATGTATCTGATATAATCTAATTTAATATTTAGTTTGTTTTATGTGTTTCCTTAAAGCTGATATAGATGTATTAAAAAAATCGATATGTGAATAAAATTTATTATACGTAAAGGTCATACGATGGACAATCGAATTTTGGGCATAACCTGTATTTACGCATGGTATATCGAATAATTCGGTGTGCCTTGTACGGTGGCTAGGTACTCCAAAACTCAATACTGATAATAACTCAGTGCAATCGGTATCTGCGGACAATATAGCATGCAGCTACAATACATCGCAATGACGGCGACGAACCGAAAGAGGATCAATCTTGTCATAATGAACGCACAAAATGCACGCAACAGAATACGAAGAAAAAGATCTGAAAAAAAAGCTTGAGAATTTAATATTTTTTTTTTATTCAATTTTTTCTGTGTCTATAACCTACTGTGTTGACCAAATGCTATATTATATCATATTGAGCATTTTAAAAATTCTGTTTCCGTTTTAACAGTAATGCAAATTAATTTTAGAAGTACCTTTATTTGATTATATCTTTGTTTGATTAAAAATTTATTTAGATATCTTTTTATAATATCCAGAGCCGCTCAGAAAAGAATCGAAAATAAATGTATGACACAAAAGGAGAATAAATACTATCGAAAATTTGACATATTTTCAAATAATGTAATGTAATGTAACGTAGAGCTCAATGGCTATAACGTTATTTTTTACCGGCGCGGCTCGGTCGCTTACATACGCCGAACAATATTAGTTCCCCTGACATACAGAAGAATATTTTACAATATTATTTGAAAAAAATTTTTAATACTAATTTAAAGAATATGTCATAAACAATAGATTTGAGTCTTTTGTCCCTTTCAAATAATTTCATAATTATATTTTGTTTGGGTATATTGCCATATTTGATATTTAAACAATAATTAAAGATTTTATAAAATTATGAGAACTAATTTAAATATGGTATAATAAACCGATTTATCTGTATGTGGTTGGTGTGAAGGTGAGGTTACATAAATTCAATTTGAGCACCTCAGAGAGCTCTGCAAATTGCCTCGTCTACCAGCAAGCACAGTCAACCCTTTGATACCGATCACAGCTATTCCGTCATCAGACCATGGCGAATCACACTATTTGGATTCTGTAACTACTTAAATTTAAATCAATACACATACTCAATATACATCAAATCTATGATATATATATGATATAATAGTTCGGAACAAACATTAACATAGTTAAAATTCACATTGTTCTTAATCTCATTTCTTCCACTTTTTCGGCGTAAAAATAAAATAAATTGGTAAAATTTTTATTTATAGCACCGAATCCGCAAGTTTTAGATACTATTAGTATTATTACTTGTAATTTTTCCTTTAGTTAGTTACAACTTTGAGTTGATTTCTTAAATGGTTGTATATCTAATGTTTACGTTGGCACAGTGGCGCACTGATTCTAATTTGAAAATACCGAATATAATTTGTTTAATAAATGTAAAATTAAAATAAAAAAACACAAACAGGTCATTTTATTTAAAAATATTTTAATCTTATAAAGTTAGACCATTAAGATCAAAATGGAATTTTAGAAATGTTGAAAAAAGTTCCTTATTTGTATTAGATCTCAATTTCAGTCAGTATCCATTTAGTGAAAACTAGTTGTGTATAAAATATTTTAATTACTTAGTTGTTAGACTTCTACAACAGAAACTATATTTAGGTGATTAGTTTTTGGTGGAAGAGCATAGTTTTAGTAATTTGGCTCATATCGGGCTAGCTCGATCGAGAAAGGACCCTTTCACTGACGATCGACGTATTATACCCAAATTCTTTTTGTTATGTTCGGTTTATTTTATAAAAACGGTTTACGTGTCTATGTTTTCAACTTATATGCATGTGATCTTTTCGGTACCACGATATTGTCAAGTATTTCCTTACACAGACTAAGATAAATAAGATGAAAGAACGTCAAAGTTATTTCTTTGTTATATCTTATTAACCAATGTTACTTGCTACACAATATATAACACGAAACATAATATGGAATACATATGTAGTTTTCATAATAGATTCTGCAATGAAATGATATCATAATCGCAGCGCCATTGCAATGTTAATTACATTACGTATGCAATCATTAGTGATGTCTTTGAAGCTGTGGTAGGCGTCGCGTACGTTTAACAAGGTTATATCTTGGCTTCGAATACGCTGATCCACTAGGAATAAATCAATCATACTTCTTTCTTCCGCTCGTTCCCATGTGTACATGTGAATTTGTTTGTGATCAAACATCGTGTCTGCTGCAAACAAATTTTTCTCCTTACAAAATTCCAAAATAAGCTTTCCAGCCTCATTTACTCTCTTATCACCGTACTTGCCTAGCACGCTTTCGTAACCACTTCGCGTGGTTCCAACCCATCCATTCATATCTCCACATACTATCAACCTTTCATTACTTCTAACATTACTTAGAACATCCCTGACACTCTCCCAAAACTCCTCGAGCTCGCTCACTGGAGCTGAGGATACTGGCGCGTAAACGGCCAACAAGAATACTCTTGTTATCCCCAGCTTAAAGCGAACCCAAAGAAGCCTCGGGTTGATAGCCTTGCATTCTACCATTGCATTAACCATTTGAGAAGACAACAGCACGCCTACACCTTGGCAACCTCGCTCACCCTCTGAAAACCCAGCCCAGAAAGTGACCCGGTTGCCAGGCAAATAGGTCGTATCATTGCCTTTTCGCTTGGTCTCAGACACACAAATAACATCCAGACCCTTGTCATCCATTACATGTAATATTTCATTCATCTTCTGTTCCATTCCTCCTCTTATATTCCACGTAGCTATTTGTAGCTCCGTCCTCCACATCCCGCCACTCGGAACATGGCGTGTTGGTTGGCGGTCCCCAACACCGCGTTCGTTCATATTATAACATATAATCACATTATAACATATACATACATCACAGTATAGAATACAAAACAATACAATATAAAATTTAATATTTTTATTATTAATAATTATTCTTTTAAAATATACAGATTTGTCAAAAATTACACTGAAATAATTAAATTTATTATAATTATTAAATTAATAACATAAATTTTGCACTTAAAAATTAAATAATAATAAATGTCAAAAATTTTACCAATTCCAGGTAACATTTTAATTATTATAAATTAATTAATGTATAAATATAACAAAAAGAAAAAAATATAAAATAAAGTAATAAAATTAGTCAAAAAATTAAATCTTATAATTATTTTCACTTTTTTCATCCGATGTAACTGAGATTTGAACCCGCGCCGATGAAACGCGGGCGACGTTATTTTATTAATATTAAATTGATATAAAATACGTCTCAAAAGACCATTTCAGTGTTAAGGAATCGCGTTTCTTTGATCTTTATGCTCCGGAAAATAATTCGGTCACAAAACATTTGCAATTAGTAGCCAATGAACTATCTCGCTAATTAACTTCATTACTTTTATTTATTGCAGATGCCATTTGCATTCGTTCTGCTATTTTTGTTGGAAGTTTTAAAAAGGTTTATTTAGTCTCTAAATTTATACTCTGCTTTGTTTATATAATATATAAATAATTTTTAAAAATGTTTTTTAACGTGAAGAAAAGAGTTTATAAACATATTATAAATCAGAATTTCATGTTGTATGGCTTATTCTTTAGATCTTTTTGAATTTGTTCATATTTCGTAGCATTAACGAATATAAAATTAGGTAATTAAGATGAGGTCATTATTAATTGGTTATAAATATTCTATTTTACAAGATTTTTAAATAAAATAATATATATTATTTCTAGACACATAATTGAGCTTCTAAAACGTTATCTTTTTCATTGAATTTAATACAATACAATCGCTTGTACATGTACCAAACAAAACATTGTTTATTTAAATAATATAGTCATCAAAATTAAACCAATGAAAACCAATAAAAAAAAAAATTAAGCAGTTTGAAAATATTTCAATGAATATTGATTTCAGTTTATACCTTCGTTTGTTGCGATCACAATAATAAGTCTGGATCAGAAAATTGTTTACAAAGATTTTAGATTAACCTCTGTTGAGATTTCTTATGTGTAATAGCTTCCAAGATAACTGATGCGCAGTTGATGATCTTCGACGGCTCGTCTCAGGATCTTTGGGGACATAAACACTATTAAAAGTTTGTCTAACTCTGTGAGAGCTTCGACACTTCTAGTTTGTGTATAGTTTAAATCGGAACATCAAATACCCTTGATGAGACTTGAAGAGTAAAGGGTTATAATAATGTATATAAGTATTTAATATTGGTATCAAATAACGCTAGGATGATAACCCATTTATAAAAGAAACTATCGTCAGTATTTAATAACTTAAATTTTTGTTGCAAATAATAGTTCCATATTTTGTATTTTTTTATTAATTGTGTGAGGAGTTTGGGTTGTTAAATTCTTGTATGATACCCAGAATGTCTTAAATAACCTGACCTATTTCTTTTTGACAACATGATGTCCAAGACTAATGATGCGACAAAGTATTCTTTTTATTTCCTTTGAACACTAACTATTTATTCAACTTCAAAAATATAAAAAAGTGCAATGTGAATGTTCGTATAAGCATAAAGTGCGTTTAATCTTTTCATAAAGATCTGAGATTTGTTTTTAAGCAACGGTGATATCGACACATATCATATCGCATATTGTTACTTTGACAACGGCCATAGTAATATTCAATATATTATATTATCATATCGTGGTCCCTATCGATTTTTTATCCTTAAATTTCTGTTGAAAACAAAGGATACCAGAATTTAGGTTCACGAGAGCGGTGAAGTGAAATTTACATCCTAATTTCCCAGGTGTATATTCCGAGACTACTCGTCAGCGATATCAAAATTCGAAAAACGAGTATATATCAAGCGTTTGGGCCTGAATCTAATGCAATTGAATGTTTTGCGCAATGAAAACGGTTTTAATATCGACTTATATTGAAGGGACTAAGTTTACTACTATTAAGTAACAGCTTATGATTGGTTAATTAAATAAGACATAATCCGACTACACATTATTTTAAATTTTATAAAATCGAGTAATTTAAAAAAACAATAAAAAATACACTATTATGTCATGAAAACAACCTTACACCCTATCGATCCGAATCATGTGGAGTCACTAGTATAACATAATAGTTCGTAAAATGCACTAATTGCAAACGATAGCTATATTTTTAAATGTTGATTGCCGCTACGGCGTTGTAGTGGCACTCGAGACGGAAATTCGTCACCTGCTGGAAAATAATTAGGCAAAAAAAAGTCTCTACTAAAACAAAAATCAGGTGCTGCAGTTAACAGCCGTCTCTGTATTAACCACTTAGTGGCAAGTCGAAAAAAGCAGACGGAATTTTAATGTACATTTTGCATTTGAGTCGTAATAGGTACTAGCCACATAAAGTACATTCATTCGACTGAGTCACCTTGAGATTCATTTTTCATAGTTAAACGACATTTGTACATACGATGATATATGACCAGTCTCATAAAATCAATGCTATTTGACATGATTATTCATTTGTACCTAAATATTTTTTATCATAACAATTTACAGTATTTTTTTAATATATAGATTTATTATTTTTATATTAAGTTTTAATAAATATATTATATCATATAATATTTCAATAATTAAGTTATTAAAAACTGTTACTATATGGAAGAATGCATCATTAGAATGAACATTTTACATTTCGAATTGAATGAATATTTCAGGTAAATCCTGTAATTTCTCGGAGACTAAAATTAACTTCATATTCAATATTGTGCTTTATTACCAAAGTTCAAACTAATTGCTTCATAATTTGTAGTTATTCTAATAACCTAAATATAATGATAATGATTACGTTGTATTAAAATTATATATAAAAAAATATTACAGTAATAACAATGAAATAAATGTATAACTCATACAAAACATTTTGGAATTGTGTTCTCAGATCTGACATCCATTAGATCTACAACCTCAATTTTGATTTTCTTGTGAACAAACAATAAACAATATATTATAATTCTCATGGAAAAATCTAAACTTTTTGTTAATTATGAATGATTGATTTTATGTGTACGTAATAAATGTAATTTAAGCACAATTTTTATTGATGATCCTTATTACAAAATTATATTTGAAATAGTTATTCCTAACGTTTTAGTTTAAGCATTTATTCATATCAGATATAATAAAGCTCTTATGGATGGCGTCAATGGATTCTTATTCAGGAATGTTATGATGCTGCTGCAATAGTGAAAATATTAAATTGAATGACCGAATCGTGCTATTCTAACTAAAAAATATACGAAATATATAAGGATATATTGGTGCAATTTATTTTCCAGTTTTATTCCAGTTGTTCTTATGTTTATTTCGGAATTTATAACCTGTATAAGTATTGTTATACAAAGGTGGAAATGCCAATAAAAGCAACTAAAGCCGCAATATTTTCACTACACTCGCCCATCATAGTCACGCCCATATCATTGAATTCCATCCGTAATCAGTACTACAATGAAGTACCTACACTGGCCATGCTGTCTCATTATCACAGTGAGTCCGGAGATCTGTACCACGCGTCTCCTACGGACGCGTCGCAGTATTGTACCGCTTTTGTGTACTGGTGACTTTTTTTTGTTTTGCTTGATGATTTTATTATTTTAAATGAAACTTTTTGCATAGTGTCTATTACTGAGAAAACCAAGTTTTACCTCAGTACATACAAAACTGAAAATGTAATTATTTCGGAAGGGAAACGGCAAAACAAATGACACGAAGCTGTGGAAGCACGTATTTTCTTTGCCATAAACTACGCTGTGAATAGAAGTGGGCTATTGTATGGTGACACTTACGTAACTCTTGAAAGGGGTTCGGAATCCAGCTCATTCTGCGATACCGTCAGGATTCGCATTAGCAAGAAGGCCTTGGTTGAGTAAGTGAAAGCTACCAAATATGGATATATATAAAATTGAAGTAATAAATATAATTATTATAATTCACTTTATTTAACATATAATTTTATATAACATAACATAACCTAATCTTTCATAAACATTTTTGTGAAATGTTTATGAGAAGTATGATATTTATAAATATATTAATTTATTTAATTATAGTATAAAATGGGTAAAAAATACTCATTAGTTATTAAAGCCTTCTCTTCCCTTACTGATTTTTATCAGAACTGGTTGTATTACTGATGTAATGAATTGCAATTTTATTTAAATTTGTTGAAATGTATGTTTTAAATAAAAGGATATATCGTTAGTTTATTTTTAAAATTAACAAAAACAAAAAAAGAGCAGATATAACAAATATAAGAAATATGAATGCTGTGATATATACTTTATAATTTACCTATTTATACTTATCGCGAACTCGAACGTCGAACGTATTACTGGGGAAAGTGTAATGCATACCTGAATCAATACTTCGAGTAGAAAATAAATAAACTCCGCTGTTGAAGTTGAAACTGAACAAAACACAGAACGACTTTGTAAAGACAACATCTATTAAAGTGTTTTAATTAGTTTTTCCTTATTTTGAAGGTTTTCGTAAACTATATTTTGTACTGAATTTATTATATTCGACAATTTATTATATAGCATTGTAAACATATACATTTCATATAATAGGTTTCTTGTTTATTGTTAGTCATATTATATGTATATTGTATTTCAAATTTAATTCAATATATAAAATATTATATATAATATATAATATATAATATATGATATATGATATATGATATATAATATATGATATATAATATATGATATATGATATATGATATATGATATATGATATATGATATATGATATATGATATATGATATATGATATATGATATATGATATATAATATATGATATATGATATATGATATATGATATATAATATATGATATATAATATATGATATATGATATATAATATATGATATATAATATATGATATATGATATATGATATATGATATATGATATATAATATATGATATATGATATATGATATATGATATATGATATATAATATATGATATATGATATATGATATATAATATATGATATATAATATATGATATATGATATATGATATATGATATATGATATATGATATATAATATATGATATATAATATATGATATATAATATATGATATATGATATATAATATATGATATATGATATATAATATATAATATATGATATATAATATATAATACATAATATATAATATATAATATATAATATATAATACATAATATATAATATATAATATATAATATATAATATATAATACATAATACATAATATATAATATATAATATATAATATATAATATATAATATATAATATATAATATATAATATATAATACATAATATATAATATATAATATATAATATATAATATATAATATATAATATATAATATATAATACATAATATATAATATATAATATATAATATATAATATATAATATATAATATATAATATATAATTATATTGAAAAAGGCGCGTAACCACGGGTAATTATTTCGTGTATTCATTGGTCTCAAAAACGAAATTACGAAATTTGTAATTTTTATGTTCTTTCTCGTACTTCATATTCCTGTAGCATTAAGCAATACCTACCGATGGTGTGCTGTATTTAAGTTTTATTACATTAAACAAGGTTACTAATTAAAACCACACATGAGAGTATTTAGTGCAACAGCGGCCCTTCCTTCCCCCACCAACTCTCTATTTGAGGTGGAGTTCGCTAACATCCGTGGACTCCATTCAAACCTCAATGCCGTCCACCAACATCTTGAAACGGCACGCCCGGCCATGCTTTTCTTAACGGAGACACAAATACGCCGTCCTGACGACACTGCATACCTTAACTACCCCGGCTATATGCTCGAAGAAAGGTTCCTAGCAAAAGCCGGAGTATGCGTTTTCGTCAGGACGGATATTTTTTGCCGTCGTCTGCGCTGCCTAGAGGACCCTTCCCTATCTCTCCTTTGGGTACACGTAAATCATGGCTCTCGTAGTTCGATTTACGCGTGCCTCTACCGATCCCACACCGGAGACTTTGAAACAACTCGACTCTTCGATCATCTGAATCAGGCTGCAGATCAAGCGCAGGAGCGGTTTCCGAACGCTGAATTGGTATGTCTAGGAAACACGTTTTACAACGTAATTAAAAGAAAGAGGGATTTTTTTTACAATTTTCTTTTGTTATTAAATAAAAGGAATATTAACAACATTATGATTTATATATATAATATATATATGATATGTGTCTCTAATATGTAGATAGACCTCTTCAATATAATGTAATATACAACATACTCATACACAGGAGGTCCTTGTTAATATCACAAGTAATAGCAGAACCAAGAAAGAGATATAATAGATAACTAACTTCGTTAATAGGCTTTAATTTTTGAGACTGATAATTTGTCACAATTAATATATGGGCGTAGACTAAAAAAATAAGAAGAGAACATATAAACTGTGTTACAAAATAAACCTTTGTATAAAACTTTAATTATAAATAGCTTTATTGTTCAAATTAGGGAACACTTATATGCAGTTCCCTATGTACTCATAGGGAACTGCATATAAGTGTTGTAATAGGATAAGCTTCAGTTACACTACCATTGAGATACATACAACACTTATATGCAGTTCCCAATGTACTCATGGGCATGTACTGTGCTTTTACACTTACAGTTAGTTTTACGGTTCTATGGATATTAATAAGAATACTTTACTAATATGTTAATAGAAAAGTCTTAAAACTAGAAAAAAATTATGAAATACGACACTATTAATCTCTTAAATATCAATACAGTCACTCAAGTGAAGCTGAAGTTTAAAGTTTCTAAATTGGATTGAATTTTTTACGCTTTTATTTTAAGTTAAAGACGACACCTACTATGTAGAGTATCTGTAAGAAAATAATCTAACAGGATCGCGACATCAGAAAGATAGTATTTATAAATTGAAAATATACACTAGAATCGGCAATGGAATTTTAATTCAAGGAACAATTCGTTTAAATTCAGGTTGAAAAGAAAAAAAGCTTTCGAGATGACAAAAATAAAATTACTCGTAGTTGCGCTAACATTTTTTTAAGGATTTATATTGAAATCAAATACACACATATTATATATATATATATATATATTACAAATAATACATAGTAAAATTATGCAACGGCTCTTATTATAAGTAATAAAATAGAACTGAATAATAATAATAATCAGACCTTATACCTTTTATCTATTGAATAAAATTTTGCAAAAAATTTACTACAAAATGTAGTTTGCGAAAACCTTAAGAACGAGGAAAAACTACTTAAAGTAATTAAATACTTGTCTCTACAAAGTCGTTTTGTGTTTTATAACTTTGAACAACTTCAACGGCGAAGTATTGATGAAGGTATTCCTTAAGGTACAACTTAATCAATACTTCGGTACCAATAGTAATAAAACTGAGGGTGTAATGTATGCATTACACTATCATTTTTGTAGATAAAATACATATTGAAATAACTGTAACATTTATAAAATACGTCATAATTTCTCGATGTTTTAATTCTGTACTTATTAATTACTAATTACAATCATTTATAAATTTATAATTTAATTACCACCATTTGAATGTTCTTATGTCACATTATATTAGTATAATTACAAAAATATTTTTTTTTTATTACTCATATCATATTTAAACATTGTAAACATGTGACAAAAATCAACGGTATCATTTAAAAACAAATAGTCTCAATTATATCTTTTTAATACTTTGTAATTAAGAATTCGAAAAAGAAGTATAAAAAAACGAACAGATTCAATAAAATTGAACTTTTTTTTTTTAATTACATAATTAAGACACAGCCAAAGTGTACTTTAAAATTGGACTGAATCATGAAGTAAATTGATCAGCTCTTTCAAAGCGAGACGTTGATGTGCACGTCGGTGTAATTCGGACGGAGACTGTCGAAATTTATCAAATCAAATTTACCTTTGTATGACCAGAGATATGTGATTTTAACAACCAAAAGCAATTACTTTGAAATATTAATTTACAGTTATAAGAGAAGTTATATTGTTCTTATAAAATTAAGGTATTTAGTTAAATCTAAATTTCTTATGAAGTTTACTTCTCATTTTTTGAAGATTTTAATGAGAGAAATTAAATATGTTCATTAATCGGCGTATAATAAGAGTTATTAAAATAACAGAGATCAATTATAGTGTAAATAATATTGGATTTTACGGATCACTTCTTAAATGGATCACCTATTCCGATTTTTGACAATAACAATCTGCATTTGTTAAGTATAGTAACTGGTGTAATTGCATCCGTTCCAAATGATCTGTTCTCTGCCTTCCATCTTTATTTCATCAAAATACTACATTAAGCGAAACGTTATTATTACATTCTTTAAGAATTGGTATGAGATTACAAATAGGACTATTATGACCGTGCAGTTAATTTAATGTTGTTTTTGCTCTTTTACAAATAAAGTGACTTGTATTGAGCTGGTATGACTTAGCATTCTATTCTTTTCGCATTTTAACTATAATGTAAATAATTTGAGCCTTAAATCTTTGTATGATTATGAGTATAATTTTATCTTATTACCTAGTTGTAACGCCTAAAGCTGACAAAATTAGGAAAAGAATTCCAAACAAACGTTTGACACGAAGGGGTAATAAATTCTCTCAAAAATTGTATATCGTATCCAAAACATCAGCAAAAGAGTTTTCCAAGCAAAGTTTTAAATTATCTGTCGTATAAACGCAATGGCTATGACGGTAGCTTTTAATTTTACATTTCCCACCAATATTGGTTCCTCTGATATTAGGACGATTGTTATTTTATATTACTGTTAACAAATTACACCAAATATATTATTAAACACTAACTTTAGGGATATGTCCTAAATGGTAGATTTGAATTTTTATTCTATCAGATAATTTAATAATATTTTAATTAGTATATATTATTATTTGCAATATTTGAAATTTGCACTACGATTATAAATATTATAAAATGTTATGACAGTTGAGAGCTGAGCTAAAAATGGTATGATAACACGTTTTGTCTATATGTGGTTGGTGTGAAGACGAGGTTACATAAATTCAATTTAAGCACCTCAGAGAGCTTTGCAAATTGCCTCGTCAACCAGCAAGCATAGTTAACCCTTTGATACCGATCACCGCTATTCCGTCATCTGACCATTCCGTGAGGTCATTCAGAATCACACTATTTGGTTTCATCAAAGTGCCGGTAATTAAAAGGAAATATTTAGTAATTAAAATTGTATGAATTTATTCAGTTTTGCTCTAAAATTACTTTAATGTAAAAAGTATGAGCTAATTTAAACTCAAGAATTGCACCTGCGAGTTATGGAGTAAATCCAGAGGTGAATATGATCTCGGATAATATTATCTTATGACGTAATGAAAAAAATACTATATGACGCTACAATATATCCTATATCTAACAATAAAGTTTTAAAATGTTTTGTTATAATAAAATAATTTCCTCTTTTTATGTTACTAATTTATTCAGTAATCGTTCAGTTGAACAACACAACACACATAAATTATGAATAAAATAGCAACAGGCAAAGGGTAAATTCAGTTTCAAGCCAATCTGCCACATTTATGTTATACAGTACATTTCCTCGAATCATTTTCTTACTTTCACTGTGAGCGTCACCGCAAAATGGAATATATAGATGTATTGATATTTTATATTAATATAATGCCAGAGTTTGGACGTAATATTACACAGTTACTCAATTGATGTGAAAGATACGGATATTTTATTTTATACTATCCGACGACACAGTAAATCGCATTACTGCAGAAATACTGAGCTCAATTTTAATGACACATTTTTATCCCATAATTTGTCACAATAAAAGTAACGCCAATACCCGAATAAATTGTTTTTACATTATCGTTTCGATTACAGTTGTTGTTAACAATCTCTCTCAATAGACTTTTTCTATAATCAAGAAGCTGAAAAAAGTGCCAAAGCGTAACAATGGAATCTGGCAACGAATCGCTTTGTGTTTGTTCTTTCCCAAGCTAATGGACAAACAAGGGTAGCTGTGGCAATGTTGATTTTCAGTTACCGTGCACGTTTCCTTCTTCTTTAGAGATTTATTTTTACATTAGTCATTATTACTATATAAAACTATTATTTTATTTTTATATTGACATATTTCATCATGACAATATATTATGATATTACTATTCTAAATAAAAACTTAAATATTTTTTGTAACTAAAAATATTGGTATAAATAATATTATTATTTTATTATCAATGTAGTTAAGTTAGTATACGTGAAAAGAAAATACTGGTAATATAGTAAGCCTTATAATGGCTAGTGAACGTTTTGGATCAGTAAAAGTATCTTGGTTCGGTCACATCGAATTATTCCCAATTGCAGAAAGTTCTTCTGATGATCTCAACGACATCAAACTGACTTTTCCTAAAAGAGGATTCGGTTAATTATAGATAAAGTACATTTATAAAAACCGTGATCTGTCTTTCCGGTTGTATGTATTTGTTTACCCGGGTGTATTCCTGGCCTACATTTATTGTGAAGTAGTAGAATATATATAATTTTTTGAGTTATTATCAAAATATGTATTTATTATATAATTTAGGCTAAAATTAATTAAACTGAAGTCAAAAAGCTTTAGATGCAAATGTTAATGCCATCAAAATTGAGAATATATTGTTTATTTTTATCTCATGTCGCATTCCTATAAACTAAATTAATAAGTGGATATTGAAAGTATTTGTCCATATAATAAAAATACGTTATGAATTGCTTATAATTATATTAGAAACATTCAAATTTAACAGAAAAAATGATCTCTAATAACATTGATATCATATACACAAATATAGTTTATCCACGAAAAGAAAATCGAGCTCTTAGAGTGACTCAGTCGAATGAACATATTTAAAGTGTCTACTACACTGTGCACGAGTACATTAAGGTTTTAATGCGAAATTTCCGTTAAATGCCCGTCAGTTTTTTGAGTTGCCACTAAGTGTTAAACACAGGCACTGCTGTTAACTGCAGTACCTGATTGTTTTGTTTTACTAGAGATTTTTATGCCTAATTAATTTTCAACAGGTGACGAATTTCCGTCTCGAGTGCCACTACAACGACGTAGCGGCAATCAAAAAATAGAGTTGGCATTTAGTTAAAATAAGCGTTTGCAATTAGAGAAGTTTTCACTACGTACCTACTCATGCTGTCATGATTAAGGCCAAGCGTATATATTATGTTATAGTAAAAATTAGTCTCTTCAATTTAAATCAGGACATTAATATAAACATTCTTAATTTCGCAAAACTTTCAATTGCATGAGACGCCTGATCAAACATATAACATTAGATTTTTGATATCGCTGATGAATAGTTTCAGCAATGTCCATCTGGGAAATTAGGATGTAAATTTCACTTCGCCGCTCTGGAGAACGCATATTCTGGGATTCTTTGTTTTCTTCTAAAATCTAAGAATAGAAAATGGCTAAGGACTGTCATATGACGACATACGACCAAAAGTGAAAATGAACTGCCAAAGTAATAATATTATGCAATATCTTTTATTTGTAGAAACCACCGCTGTTCGAACTAAAATTTCAGAGCTGTATCAAAAGATTATATGTAGTTTGTACATATATAAAATCCTTCACATTATAATAAAAAAAAATAAAATAAGTATTTATGAGTGAATAGAAATAAAAAATATATATTCGCTTAAATTTCATATAAGCACAAAAAAGTAAGAAATCACTTAAGACATTCGGCGCTAGTGCAAATTTATCATTCTCAAAAACCTTCAGTTACTTTGAATAAACTTAACAGGACAAGATTACAAAGAAAAAAATGTTTAACTTACTTATTGTTATTAGAATAAGCGATTGTGAAATGGATAATTAATTTTGTGTAGATACAGTAATAATTATTTAATATTAGATTCTTCTTCTATATCAGCCTTGCCTTTTTTAGACTAATGTTAATCATTTATATACATTTTTATAACCCTTTACGGTCCAAGTCTCATCAACGATATTGGGTATTCGAATTGAAACTATACACGAACTAGTAGCGTCGGTGCTCTCGGGAATTGGCCAAACTCTTAATAGTGTTTCCAGAGACCCTGAAGCGTGCCGTCGTAGTACATCAGTGCACCAGTGATCTTAATTATCTTAAATAGAAGCACTAAAATCACACATACACCTCTTGGAACGCTCAACAGAGCTTTATCTCGAAATTTTTAATATAACTTTTACTTAGTGTTAGCGGAATAAAAAAAAGTTATTATATTTTATTACTATGATAATAAAATACATCTTATATATACATAATGAGCTTTGTTCAACTTTTAAAGTAATATACAAAACTAAATACAAGCCAATATGCTAAGGTTTTCATAATCAAGATATTTTTATATTATTACCCTAGAACAATAAGAAAATAATTTGGAAAACATTGGAAACATCTTTCCAATTACTATTTTCTATCTAAAATTCACCCAATACTTATCTCTTTGTGTAATCCTATCCTACAGTCCTTTAATGTAGCGATTAGCCATCCTAATCCACTGCCAGTCTTCATTAAATTATTTAAATAAACAATACTTTTGTGCTTAATTAAAAAAGAAAACACAAAGATAATGTTCTGAAAATCAATTGTATCATCAAAAATAAATAAGGTATTTTTATTATAAATATTATTATTTTCAAAATGAAATCAAATGAAGTTTTTACTAGTTAGTAAATACATACAGTAATTACAAACAAAGATAATGACTTGATAAAAACTACCTCATTTGTGTATAACATAATGCTCTGGAATATAAAGTAAAATAAAAATAGGTAATGTAATAAGAATAATCATATATTATATGTTTGCTACACTGTTGTTTCAGAATAGCGTTTTCTATAAAAAATATATATGTTGTATAAAAAAGCAAAGCTTAAATTTAAAGAAGTAATGGAACTTTTAACTTTTAAACGAAAATTAAAGAATGCATGCAAATAGCATTTACAATAAATAAAAGTGATCAAGTTAATTAGAGAGACGGTTTATTGGTTACTGTTTAGATACTTTTGCGACTGAAATGTTTTACGAGTACAAAGCTCAAAGAAACGTATATCAATCATACTGGATCGGTCATATGAGAGACGTATTTTTAAATTTATGAGTATTATTAAAATATATAACATAATGTCATATTACATTATGCCCACATGCATTTCTGTTGGTTCAAGAGCAAAGATTATATTTAGTTTATGTACCTACGGCTTAACGACTACCTACCTACGAAAAAAACCCTTACTTTTCAAACGTAAAATTGTTTACTTAATGTAACTTTGTATTGATTATATCACTGTAGTATACAACAATATACTCTCATATACGGACAATCTTGTATTAAATATTACAATAAGAACATTAGCATAGTCATAACTTTTAATAGTATTGTGCGTTTATAATGGATATTTTAAAATAAACAACATTGCTTTTTACTCTACAAAGGAAATTAAAAAAATATTTTTTTTTTCAAATTCACCAGTTGGTTTCTTCATAACTATGAAAACAAAAATAGTAAGAACTATAACAATTCTTTGTGTTTGGATAAACTTTATTTATCAAATATAATTCAGGAAAAGATAAAACAAACTTTTTATAATATGTTAAAGGTATGTTTCATTAAAATACAATACAGCCTGACAAAGGCTTTGTTAATAAGTGATATTGATTGCTATACAGTTAGTATATACAAGTAAAATAAATAGGAACATTTAAGTAAGGTTACTTTATAACTTGTCAATGAAATTTACAATGAAGTACAAGACTTACTTTTAATCGAAAAAAAACTGTATAGAATTTGTGTTTAATCGTATAGCAGTGGACGTATCCATTAGCAGTTTTATCCGTGGCGATAGTAACAATACCACGAAAGGTCAAATACACCACTGGCACATGTTAGCGATTACCCCAACTACCTTTAAAACCACATGGGAAAATAGACTGATCGGACGATTAATATTACATAAATATAGAAGTTTATCTTACGCAAGTAAGTTAAAATTTAAGTAAGATGATTTTCTATTTGACGGTATTACTATTTTGCATCAACATTTTTTAGTATATTAGTTAACTTCATGTTAACCTAAATTATATAATAAATTCTATTAGAAAAACTACAAGAATAAATCAAATAATAAAGTTACACAATATATTAACAATTCTTATCCTTGCTTTACAATACGATATATGACGCACTTAGAAAATTACATTTAGGGAAAGTGTGTGGTCGTGACTATTTAGCCGTAAACACTTTCGTTACCGAGGCCCCAGGGCAATAGTATTTTTGTGTATATTTATTAACGGTTGTTCTAGACATGAATATCAACCTCCAGCGTCCTTAAAATGCATTGTTACACCAATAATTAAAAGTCGAACATCAAGTGCTACTTCCAGCAGTAATTATTGCCCAATGGACGGACGATATTGTCTTACTGAGTCTTAGTCTTAGTACTCTTGGCGATTTGTGAATCCTGTGCACGTGACACATGACCTCATTTAAAATGAATCTAAATCAGTAGCCATGATCTTTCGCTCCACCGCTAAGTATTCCTGTTTACCTATTTATTTTAGATTTATTAAATTTCCGTTACCTTGGCCATGTTGTCAAGACTGATCCACGAGATGATTCACATTTAGACAGAAAAAGACGTTCTCTGTCTGTTCATGCCAATGTCATTAGAAGAAAATGTAATAAATGTAATTATGACGCAAAAGTTACTCCTATTTAAAATTTATGTACCGCCCTGTATACTCCTTAATTATGGTGTAAGATTAAGAGAGAGACTTCCCGCCCTACACAGTTCAATATAACGACGCTTTTATTTAAATTGAATCACTGGTGCAGTGCATCAACGATGTTTGCCGAAGCCCGCGTGGTGACTCGCAATACATTGATCAGGCATCGGGTTGCTAGATTCAGACAAACACTATTTATATCTGACAACTTGAGAATCGCTGCACTAAGAAGTGTGTCATATGAATTGCTAAGGTTTTATTCTTATCTTCTACGCTAACCCGCATAAAATTAATATTATATTGTATTTGTAATTATATTAATTTATTTTAGCTTTATTCTTTTTTTATATATTTATATTTTTAACTTGTAACGAGTTCATGTTGCCTATTGTAAATATTTATCAATTATAAAAAATACTATTATTATTATTATACTTTCTTCACAATTCACGTAGTCATGTAGTTAAAAACATGCAGTCGGAAAGCTAGATCATGGATTTTTGGCCCTCTGCTTAATCTAATATTGATTATAAAATTGTTATATTGTGTATATAAATATTTAAAATTTTTGTTACAATAAAAGATTAAAATACTTATTTAGCATTGTAATAATAAAAAATACTAGTACGTAAATAATATATTGTTATGCTGAATATATCAAAATAAGTATAAAATAATAACTCCATATGATAATAACAACTAATGTAAAAATTTATCTCCAAAGACACAAGGAAATGTGCACAATAACTGAAAATCAACATTGCCACAGCTACCCTTGTTTGTCCATTAGCTTGGGAAAGAACAAACACAAAGCGATTCGTTGCCAGGAATTCCATTGTTCCGGTTTGTCACTTTTTCTCAACCTCAGCTTAAAATTTATTAAGAAAGATTGTGTACAATAACGACAATTAAAATGTCAACGTAATAATTCAATCATTTGTTGGTTTTGCTTTTATTGCGCCTTATTGTAAGGGAAAAATGTGTCAGATTAAAGTTGTGTTCAGCATTTCTGCAGTAATACGGTTTATAAAAATATCCTTCTATTTCTAAAACTGCCAAATGGTATGAGAAGTAGGAAGTGGCTACTGTGTGACAACACCTATTAAAACTTGAAGGGTTTTATAAATAAATAAAAAAAGCTCATCCTGTGGTACCGCTAGGGTTTGGGAAGTTAGAATTAGCAAGAAGGCCTTGGGAGGGAGTCAGTTATAGCTATCACACAAACACATAATTATATTTACCCAAACCAAGTAATGGTTTTATTACATTATTCATATATTACATATCTTATAATTATCTGTAACGGCTTATTATAGTAAGATTTATAAGTCACATTATTTAATATATAATATAAACTTATTATAAATAAAAAAAATCCTATTTTTTTTTCAGGTATCATTGTGATGAAGGTAATAAATTGTCTAAGATTTTTTTTTAGAATAACAAAAGTCAAACGTAACACATTTTTTACGATAACGCAAATGAGACCCAATCTTACTTTTAACGAACATTATTAGAAATAGATTAATTTAACATTGAAATTTATCAATAAAAGACTTAGACTATATATTAAATCAATAATAACTTTAGACTATATTTTAAATCTCAATATTAAAGCCCCAGCTGCTTGTCAGCATCTCACTGGCATTATTGCCACCATGGGTAAAATATTACAATAATTTTAAAGATTACTTGGAAAATATACATTCTGTTGCAAGGTGTCCAAATAGTTATTGGCATTTATTGAACATCCAAGCTATTGAAGGATTTCACAACTTTGATGACATTCTATTGGTAAGTGTCATGTAGTGCGAAGTTTCGTTTTGGTCATATGCAACATTTTATTAAATTACTCCTTCCGTACAATAAATATATATATATCTTTATACGACAAATGTTTAAAAGCTTTTTGTTTACCCAGATCGCTAAGGGTATTATGAATACACGCAGGAGTTAGGGTCTGATATAAGCACCAAAAAGCTAGTGATAGCACAGAAAAACATGATCGCTCGAGCCAACGTGGTAATTAATGTACTTATCTTATTTTGTACTATTTCTTTATTCTGGGTGATTAAATTGCATTTATATTATCTACGAACTGATGAACGACAAGTGTGGCAATTTTTACTCACTGGAATAATAATTAGACTGTGTTTTTAAAATTGCCTTTGGCATTAATATTTCATTTAGGCATTTGTTGTAGACTTACTATCACAAATACTAATAAAATTACAGACTTAATGTTCCTAATTTTAGATATCCCGAACTATGCTCCCGGCCCTAATGTGCTGGTACTCTGTGCTGAGACGGCGGTAGAAGATCATCCAGTTGATACTGAACCTTGAATGGTTTCTACGTGCCTTTGCACGACTTGCGTTTTGTCGAAACAAATTTACTATAATATGAATGACAAAGAATTCGTTTAAATAAATATAATAAGATGATATTTATCTGTTAGTGGTTGTAATATGCCACTTAGCTACAACACCAAAATACTATAAAATATACATTAAATGATATATGAGGATACTACGAAAACTATGTGTATAAAAAATCAGAACCAAAGTAATTATATAGAAAATATTGATTGTCTCACAGACAATACAGCCGTGTGATCAAGTCTTACACTATCCGCAGTATTAGCAGCACAACGTTGTCTCGCTGCTGTAATAATTGTAGTTACCATTTCTGGCACGTCCGCCCCTATAGCATCCAAATACCGACCACAGTGTTACTGTTCCAGTTATGAGATATGCTGCCATCGCTAAACAACTGCATTTGAGGAGGGAAATTAGTTAGTTAGTTCTATCTTTTGTATATAAATGCACGAAAATCTCATAAATCGTGTTTGCTATTTAAGGTGGTATATTAGAAATATATAAGTTTATGTTGTATATAATAATAAAGAAGACTAATTATAAAAATCTAAATAAAATTAAATTTAGGGTAATTTAAATTAATTAATTAAATCTATATAACTCTCGTTGTTAGTTTAGATGGTATTTTTGTGAAAAAAATTAAAATGTCAAAGGATTTCAAAGCATCTAACTTACTTGCAGATACTTCGAAATATAAAACCTTTTTTATCCTATTTTAAATAAAATATTTTTATAAAGTCTCTACAGGTTACAATTCTTTAAAAGATAAAAATAATAGATACAAATAACAAAGTATTAAAAATATAAAACGACGTACAATCTAAGCATCAAAGAGAAACCTCCCTCATAACTCGAGCTGAGAAACGAGAGAAGACATTTAAAATTACATTAAATATCAAAAGTTTTTCGCATCTACAATATTTTCAACATTACGAAATATTTTATTTTAGTTATAATGAATTATTGTATTAACTATTAATATTTGTTTTTATAATAGTATTTAAGATGCATTGTTTGCTTTACATCACATAAAACACATAAGAGTGTTTTGTGTGATGTGTATGTACGTCTATTGCTATAGCTTTTGTGTCTATCTATATAATCTAAGGTTGTCTAGAAGAAATCACCACTTGTCAATAAGGGCGGCTTTTGTATGTTTCTAATCTTTAAATTAAAAAAAAAAAACAAATTTTCTACATATCTTGAAATATATTATGGTTGCTGAGAAACATTTTCTTCTCGGTACATAAAATAAAAGTAATTAGCCATTACATTTGCTTTAGAACAGCACGACTAATTCCCCTAGTCTATATTAATATATTAATAATAATAATGACTAATGGAGAAATAAATCTGGAAAGACACAAGGAAATGTGCACAATAACTGAAAATCAACATTGTCACAGCTACCCTTGTTTGTCCATTAGCTTGGGAAAGAACAAATACAAAGCGATTCGTTCCCAGTTTCCATTGTTATGCTTTGTCACTTCTTTCTCAGCTTCTTGATTGTAGGAAAAATCTTTTGGGAAAGATTGTGAACAACAGCCATAATTGAAATGACAATGTAAAACAATTTATTCCAATGGTGATTTAACTATAATTGTAAGAAATTAAAAGAAAAATGTCTTATTAAAATTGTGATCAGTAATTCCGCAGTAATACGATTCACTGTATAGTTTTATAGTAAATAATAAAATATTCGTATAATTCGAAAACTATCAAATGGTGTGAGAAGTACAAAGTGTCCACTCGGCTAGTAGCCATATTATTTATGTAACTGTATAATATTATTTCCAAACTCGGACATTTCATTAATATAGAAAATCAATTAAACAATTTATTCCATTTTATCGGTAACAGTGAAAGGAAGAAAATGATTTGACGATATGTACTGTATAAATGTGGCGGATTGTCTTAAAAATGATATTCCCCTTTGCTATTTTGTACATAACTTATGTGTGTTGTGTTGTTCAACTGAACGAATACTAGATGAATGGTAACATAAAAAGAAGAAAATGTTGTATCATAACGAATTACTATTAAAAGAAGATTTAAAAACTCAATTGTTTGAGATCGGATATGGCATCATATAGTATTTTTTTAATTAATAGATGACGTAAAAAATTATTCATCATCGTATTCACCGCTCCATTTACGTCATAATTCGCAGGTTCAAAACAATAATCATAGCAATATTTGAGCTTACATTATCTCAGACTTTATTAATTTTAAGTATTTTAATACTGCAGTGCAAAACTGAATAGTTTCAATAATTGCTGTTATCTCAATTCTTACAAAATTTTATCTTAACATATCTCATAAAAAATGTTTCATAAAATTTTACACTAACATTTCCAAAGAGAGTTTTAAATTACTGAAATAGTGTGATTCTGAGTGACCTCACGGATTGGTCGGGTGACGGAATAGCGGTGATCGGTATCAAAGGGTTAACTGTGCTTGGTGGCCGACGAGGCAATTTGCAGAGCTCTCTGAGGTACTCGAATTGAATTTATGTAACCTCGTCTTTACACCGACCACGTACAGACAAATCGTTTTATCATATCATTTTTAAACCAGTTTTCAAAATTGTAATATAATTTTATTTTTTTTACCCTTTCATGTCATACATTTGTTCGGAATTCTTTTTCTGATTTTACTCTGGAAATTATAGACAATTAACTAAATAAGATTATAATATTAATCAAACACACATGTAAGGCTAAGACTTTTTACATTACAAAACGGAAAAAGAATAAAATAGTTCCAGCGTCTTACCAGCTCATATAACTTGTTTTACTTAAAAAAGAGCGGATAACACATTAAATTAAGTGCACAGTCATAATGGCGTCAATCTGTTATTTCATACCAATTCTAAAAGAAAGGTACACGAGATAATAACATTTGGCGTTATATTGCTATAACAAAGGTTTAGAACGGATGCAATTACACTAGTTACTATGCTGGACAAATGCAGACGCCTATAGTAAAAATCAGAAAAGTGAACCCGTTTACGGAGTGTCCGTAAAATAATTTTTTTTACACATATCTGATATTAGCTATTTTAATAATAACTATTATGATAATCATTAACATATTTAATTCCTCTCATTAATATCTTCAATAAGGGAGAAGTCAAACTTCATAATTAAATTAGGATTTATTTACATCGTTAATTCTATAAGAATAATATAAACCAATGTATGTTTAATACGCGATTGTTTTAAATATTTTAAAGAAATTGCTTTTGGTAATTAAAATCACAAATCTCTGGTCATACAAAAGTAAATTTGATTTGATAAATTTCGACAGTCTCCATCCCAATTACACCGATGTGCACATCAACGTCTCGCTTTGAGAGAGCTAATCAATTTACTTCATGATTCAGTCCAATTTTAAAGTACGCTTTGGTTGTGTATAAGACACAGTATTATGTAATTTCTTAGAAAAAAAAGGTCAATTTTATTGAATCTGTTCCCTTTTTTATACTTCGATTTCGCATTCTTCATTACAAAGTATTACAAAAATATAATTGAAATTATTTATTTTTAAATGGTACCGTTGATTTTTGTCAGATGTTTTCAATGTTTAAATATGATATGAGTAATAATAAAAAAATATATTTTTAACTATACTAATATAATGTCATACCATAAGGACATTCAAATGGTGGTGATGATTGGAATTAGTTTAAAATACAGAATTAAAACATCGAAAACTTATTACGTATTTTATAAATGTTACAGTTATATCAATATGTATTTCATCTATAGAAATAATAGTGTAATGCATACATTACACCCTCAGTATTATTATTATTGGTACCGAAGTATTAATTAAGGTATACCTTAGTCAATACTTCGCCGTTGAAGTTGTTCAAACTTATAAAACATAAAACGACTTTGTAGAGACAACAAGTATTTAAGTACATTAAGTAGTTTTTCCTTGTTCTTAAGGTTTTTGTAAACCACATTTTGTACTCATTTTTAAAGTTTCGTTCAATCGATAAAATAAGGTCAGATTATTATTATTAATAAAAGTGTTATTATTTATAATAAGAGACATTGCATTATTTAACTATGAATTTTTTTAACATATACATATATTCATATAATAAATAATACATAATACGTATCTATATTGAATTAAATTTGAATATAAATTTTTAAAAAATGTTAGCGAAACTACGAGTAATTATATTTTTGTCCTCTCGAAAGCAATTTTTTATTTTCAAATTGAATTTCAACGAATTGTTCCTTACATCGAAATTCCATTGCCGGTGCTATCGCATATTTTCAATTTATAGAACCATCTCTCCGATATCGCAATACTGTCAAATTATTTTCTTACAGATAACCTACATAGATTAAGTGTAGTCTTTAATTTAACTTAAAAGAATAATAAAATTCAATCTAAGTTAGAAACTTTAATCTCCAGCTTCCTTTGAGTTTTTGTATTGATATTTAAGAGATACATAGTCGACACTATTGTTCTCTTAAATATCAATCAATAATAAATATTTCATAACTATTTTCTAGTCTTAAAACTTATTTATTAAAATAATTAGTAAAGTAGTAATTCTTATTAGTATCCATAGAAACGTAGAAATGAATCGTATATATAGGGGGTTGTATATAAGTGTTCTCTAATTTGAACAATATAGTTTATATGTTCTACTCTTATTTTTTTGGTCTACTCCCAAATATTTATTTTGAAAAATCATTAGTCTCAAAAATTGAAGCCTATTTACGAAGTTAGTTCTTCAAATACTTGTGATATCAACTAGTACTTTCTAAGAGTATGTTGTGTATTACATTATATGGAAGAGAGCTATCTATTACAAACACATATCACATATATATAAATATCATAATGTTGTTAATATTCCTTTAATTTAGTAACAAAAAAAAAAGTTTTTTAAAAAAAACCTTATTTCATTTATCATTTTTTATATTTATATTTATTATATTTATTTATTATTAGGTTGTAAAGTGTACTGTTTTTTAAACTTGTTATTATTAATTACATTATATTCTAAATAGTTTATTTTTTGTAATCAAAGTAATTAAAATGTCAAAGAATTTCGCAGTACTTCATCTTATTTTCATTAAAATCTTTTTTTTTTTTTAAGCAATTACAATTTCTTGAAAAATAACAAATAATAATGACAATAGGAAACAAAATAATGTCAATAAAAAGGACTCACGATATAGGCACCGGAGAAGATAATCTTTTTTAGTTCTGAGATTCGAGATGGATAAAGAAGAAATTCAAAATAAATATTGAGTATCAAAATTGTTTACCGCCTCTATAATGTTTCTTTTAATAAAATATCTTTATTGTTTTAACTAAAATTATTCGATTTACAATATTAGGCGTGGGTTGCTGTTTTACAAAACATTACATAAGCTAAATAATATAAGATTTGTGACAAAATATTTACTGTTTGATAAACCAATATCTAAATGTTGATATCTTTAATGCGTCTTATGTAATTCAAACTATGCTTAACCCACTCAATAACCTGAATTGTTGCATTCATAATTGTTATATATATTAATATAAGGTAAATTTTTTTAATAAAATAAAATGGTTTAATCAACAAACAAGAATACATATGTCAAATGTAAATAATAAAACACCGTTTCTATCTTATTACAAAACCCTTAATTCTTATTAAGACTTTAAATGTTCACGCCCTTTGGCAGAATATTTTGCTTAGCATTTGAACTCAAGTGGTGGTTGAATCCTTGACATGAGCTCCAAGAATGATAGGGCACAATACTCCTATGATGCAGACGTCAGCGCTTTTTTAAATTATCCGGAATTACAAGAATTATTTTTAAATATGAAATTATTATATTAAATAAAAAAAAACAAATACTTAATGTAACACATTTTGTATTACATTAATGTTTACAAATACATCATGGTCGAAGAGAGGCTTTTTCTTTTCGCTACATAAAATAAATGTTACAGTTATTTAAAAGTTCTCGAACAGCTTGTCTAGTTCCCTTAGTCAGCAGAATAGCTTGAGTCTAATGATACGTAAGAACTATCTCTTACACAAACAAATAAGTGTAAAATACTTAGTAATGTATATTTCGGCAATAAGATATACATAAACTAAATATAATATTTTGTCCTCTAACCAATAAATATGAGCAGTATACGTGTTATGAAATTGTGTAACATATTTTAGTAATACTTATAAATGTATATAAAATACGTTTTGTTTATCTCTAATATTAACGAGTTACGTGTCATTGACCTTTGTGCGCAGTTAAAGAATTCGGTACCAAAAAGTAAAACTGTCAAAACAATTAAAAAAACAGAACTAAACCTTTTAAAAATATTTTACAATTTAGAGTTACACTCTGGTATATGTTGAATTGTAGATTATATCTTCCATTATTGCAATCGTGCCCGCAACAATGTCAGTTTAAATCTGGATTGGAAAATTTAATGTTTGTTGAGGTTTGTTTCTCAGCCGCACTGCAATTCCGTGGATTGTGGACAAATTAAATTTTTCCGCGTCAACTGAGACTATGACTGAACGAACGGCGGCGCATTAGGGAAGAAGAAATAGAATATAATCTAATCCGTTTGTTAAATAATGATTAAATGATACATAGAGTCGAAATAACTCAAGGAGAGGATTACACACAGAGAATAGATAAACAGATAGATAAAAAATACATGAATTTTAGATCGAAATAAATAAAACAAAAGTGTTTTTTCTAAGGTTCTAAATTATTTCCTTTCCTTCTTTATTAATAATAAAAATTTTATTTGATTTTGAAAAGCTTCACAAATTGGTTTGTATTTTGTTTGTTTACTCTAAAATTGTTATAAATGCACGAAACTTGAACAATAAATAGTCATAATAATGTATATTAGTTATTAATATTAGTGTGACAACATAATGATAACCGTTGGACAAAAGAACTATCAGCCTTCAACTGTATAATGAATTCATAATATTTTCTTGCCGAATTTTAAATTGAAATCGCGCACTCATCTATTCACAGCAATTATTATTGTTATTGTTTTTTAATTACATGATTTTTGTCTATCTTCTTGAATTTGTTTGGATTATCTCAGTGGTCAGGTCAGCTTTACTAGTACAATGGGAATGTTTGTATATGTATAAACTACGTCTAGTTTTTTTGATAAAGTTCAAGGATTTGATATCGAACAGCAGAGGTTTCTACAAATCACATATATTGAAATATCGGATATTACTTATTATTATTACTTCAGCGTTTATTTTTTCTACCCTTAAATTCCCGATGTAAACCCAAACCCCATAATACAGGTTCACGAATTCGCTGAAGTGAAATTTCCCTCCTAATTTCCCAGATGTATATTGCCGAGACTAATACCTATCATGCCATGTTTGGTCGTGTGTTTAATGAAATTAAATGTTTAGCAAAATATAAAGTGCTTTTATGAAGTGTAGGTACTGACTTATATTGAAAAGACAAATTTTACTATTATTATTTTTATCATTTTTACTATTAATTACTTTATGTATGTAATGTTAAATAATCATGACAGAATTAGTATATATGTAATCGAAACTTCACTAATTGCAAACGATAACTAAAACTTTATTTTTTGATGGCCGCTACGTCGTTAGCAGTTCTCGAGGCGAAAATTCATTACCTGTTGTAAAATAATTGGGTAAAAAAACTAACACAAAAATTTTGGTGCTGTAGTTAACAGCACTCCCTGGTTTACCAACTTAGCGATAAATTAAGAAAAACCTAACTAATTTTTAACTTAAATATCGCATTAAAGTCTTAGTACAATCGTGTATAGGTACTACCTATATTAAGTGTGTTCATTCGACTGAGTCACTTTTAGAGTTCGATTCTACTATATTTGTGCATGCGATTATGTAATATGTATGAACAGTCGGATTAAATCAATTATATAAACTTTCTTTCTATTTTATATAAACTTTCACTGGTACATATGTGAAAGTTTAGAATAAAATGATATACAATCAAGAAAGTATTTATATATTGTATAAATACTTTTTATTTTATATTTCAGTATAGAATATAATTGATTTTTTAAACTATTACTACTATGCAACATGGAATTACAATGAACATTTTCCATTTCATAATTGAAAATGATAGTTCCAAATTATTCTTATTACCTCCCGGAGAACAAACTTTTATATTCATTATGGTGCTTTAATATTAAAATACAAACGAATAACGTAATGTTAGCATATCAAATATTATGAAAAATGATAACGTCATATTTAAACCTATTTAAAATCAACAAAATAAACGTTAGACATAGAAGGCACGTCGTAAATCAATCGTCAGGCAAGATTTCACAGCCCGGCGCTGAGGTAGCTGACAGATCCTTCAATAATAGTTAGTCCGGATTAAGATAAATATATAAATAAATTTTATTTCTAAGTACATCTAACATTTAGCAAAAACCTATTTATAATTCGACAAAGCTGTTATTATAATTATAAATTTATAGGCAAATTTAATATGACAATCCATAATTTTAAAAGACAATATTTTTTACTGCCTACTTAATTTACAGGCTTGTTCTAAAAATTTTTCGTAAGCTAAGTGAGAGACTTTCAAGTTTAAGTAAAACCTTCTCATTAATCAATATTAATAGAAATGTTTAAATATTTTTTTTAATGCTTTCGTTTATAATATTAAATACAAAAGTTTCAAAAAATACATATGTTATATATATTATATAATAACTATGAACTGATAAATTAAATGATTTCATAGCACTGTGTTTTGTGAGTGATTGTGAGTCCTGATTGGCTGTCACAAGTGTGCCATCAACCAGTCAGAAAAATTGTAACGAATTTGAGTGAAAATTGGGTTATCATTATAAGTTCTACAATGTGTTTGATTAGATGAAAAATATAAAAGGAATAGGAATTCCTTCGATCAAAGGCCAACTGTGTGGAAAGTATGTTTGATGAGACTTTAATTATACGGCCATTGCCATTATTCAGCTTAATTTAGGACAACCTCAGAGGATTGGCCTGGGCTGGAGGCAGTTATTTATTTTATTATATTTTACTTATATTTATTGTAAAAAGGCCTTCACGCTATTTGTGCAGCGAAACATAGTTGTTAAACATAAATTTTTCATGTAAGAGTCAGTGATCTTCCCCTAATCAAAAAGATAATTTACGTGCTGATCATAAGGGAAGATCCATAAACTTTAAGTTATCTTTTTATAAATTAATTCACAAAGAAAAACAATTAAATTTTTATTTTTTCATATTTACATTCACCATTAATATTTTTTCTCAATAATACGAAAGGAATTAATAAAATTTATTGATATTTATCTAAATAAGAGTGTTGTATTTGACAACATCGTTGTCGCCAGAATCGCTTAGCAGTCAAACGGTTAAATTAAATTAAGGTATTGTCATTCATATTTGTGTGCTGTTAAGGATATTACAGATTGATGTTTCATTTCTTCTTTATTCTCTTTTATCGTCATCAGTCAGTTATGACGTGTTGTCATTCTATCTTTTAGTGGTTTTTATATTTATTATATTTTTTACAATCATGGTATGGCCTACAGACTTCGATGTAAAACTCGATGAGGTAAGAATTTTATAAATTGCAAACATGAATAATTGTTATCTGTTAATACTCTTTTAATTCACACTTGTTATTACATCATAACACACGTATCTAGTACGATGCCATGGATTTACCAGGACAGCAGCTACCAGCTGCTCAAGCTGCTACAACTTTAGACCATATATTAAATCTTAATATCAAAGCCCCAGCTGCTTGTCAGCGTCTCACTGGCATTATTGCCACTATGGGTAAAATATTAAAATAATATTAAATATTACTTAGAAAGTATACATTCTGTTCCAAGATGTACAAATAGTTATTAACATTTATTGAAAATGTTTAGTAAATCTGTTTGAAATAAAAATGTTCTGCTATTGTATTCTTTCAAATGATCTGTTTATCATCTGATTAATTAAAATTATACATATATGAAAATACATTCGGTTATAAGATTTATTTAAAATATTTTCTTAGGTAAGTCTACATACAATGTAGAAATAATGGAACATATGATATCCGCCGGTATGAACATTGCACTTCTTAACCTATCATTCGGCCATAAAGATGAACACATAGAAACTATAAAGAGCCTCCGTGAAGCATCTACTAATTATAGTATAAAAATGGGTAAAAAATACTCATTAGCTATTGGAGCCCGACTTCCCGGAAGAAAAATCAGAACTGGTTGTATTGCTGATGTAATGAATCTGAATCTTTTGATTTTATTGAAATGTGTATTTTCACTAAAAAGATATATCTTTAGTTCAATTTTAATGATAAATTAAGCTTTTATGAGCGAAGAGCAAATAATATTTGCACCAAAAGGACCTAATTAAATAAAGTAGTAATAACAACAAAACAAAACATTATCAGATATATTAACAAATAAAACAAATATTATAAGTGTAATTAATATTTTATAACTTACGCATTTTTAGACTTATGGCGAATCCGTCGAACTTATAACTGGGGAAACGGTCCGTCTAACAACAGACGAAACCTACAAAGACAGATGTTCGACCTATACAGTTTACATTGACTTCATGTACTTTGCTGAACAAATGGACAAAGGAAACTTCGTTCTGCTAGACAATGAGACTATTATGCTTAAAGTTGAAGTGATATCATCTACTACTTTGACGTGCAAAATCATAAGAGGTGGATTTCTAGGATCATATAAAGATGTTTTTGTACCAAACGTAACATTTGATATGCCAAATTATACTGAAATGGATAAAACTTATATCGAAATGGCAGTTCATATGCAAGTGAGTATCTTAATTTTCGGTTGAAAAAAAAAATGCCTATATTTTGCCAACTAGCGAAATAGAGTCCATCGGGAAAAACGACTCACATTTTAGTACCAGAAATCGAGTCCTGATGTGGAATGGCTGACAGATGAAATAAATTTATAGTTAAAACTATAACATCTACATTACGAATTAATTTTTAAATGAATGATTGGTCATTCATTTAAAAATTAATTAGTAACATTCTAAAACTATTACTCTAACAACTAATCGTTACACCAAGTATTGTTCAGAATCTTCTTGCAAAAATCCAGAGTGTATCTCACTTTTAGTATTCTTTTTACTAAATGTGTAAAAATTGGAAGAATTTCATTATAAGTGTCATATTGAATTAAGTTATAGATTTCGCAATTATTTTCAGTACTCTGATTCGGGGTAGTAGTACTTACGTAATAAGTATAATTTTTAAACATCTGTCAATAGAGAGCGATAACGAACTGAAAGAAAAACGTGTATTTTTTTATGAAATATACAGCCAATTGATAAAATTTTTAATAAATGACATTTTATTAACGAAGAATAGAAAATGTAGTTAGAAAAACAGTGGTAATTAAATAAAGTGTCTATTCCTTTTAGTTGGACATTCTTGTAGCGTCTTTCGTAAACTCTGCTAATGCTGTTACTGAGCTGAGGCACTTAATGGGAGAGAAAGGAAAGAAAATAGCCATTATCGCCAACATCCAAACTATTGAAGGTTTTCACAACTTTGATGACATAATGTCGGTGAGTACTCTGAGTTAGTTAATTAATAAGTATTATTAGTTCGAAATTTCGTTTTGATCATAGACAAAATTTATAAGTAACTCCTTCCTTACAATCAAAACAAATTTAACATATCTTTATATCCAAATGAAAAATGTTTAAAAACCTTTTGTTTACCCAGATCGCTAACGGTATTATGATTACACGACAGGAGTTAGGGTCTGATATAAGCCCAAAAAAACTAGTGATAGCACAGAAAAACATGATCGCTCGAGCTAACGTGGTAATTAATGTGTTTATCGTATTTTGTACTCCTACTTTTTCCAGGTGAGATTAAATAGCCTTTATATTATCTACGAACTAGTGGACGACAAGAATGCCAATTTTTATTCACTAGAGTAATAATTGGACAGTGTTTTAAAAATTTTCTTCAGCATTAAAATTGCCTTAAGCCTTTCTTGTAGACTTATTATAAGCAATATCAATCAAATTACAGGCTAATGTTCCTATTTGCATCAGTGCACAACTATTGAGCAGCATGCGCCACAACAGAATACCGCTTAGGGCCGAACTCCTGGATATTGCGAACTGTATAATTGATGGTGCTGATGCTCTGGTACTCTGTGCTGAGACAGCGGTAGGAGAGTATCCAGTTGACACTGTATCTTGCTTGGCTACTACGTGCAAAGAGGCTGAGGCTTGCATTTGGACCAAACAAATTTATCATGACATGATCGACAAGGTACTCGTGAAAAAAATATAATAACGTTATAGTGATCTTTTAGCGTTTGTAATATGCCGCGCAGCTGCGACACTAAAATATTATAAATATATATATATATATATATATATATATTGTAACTAAAACTTGTGGCAAAATTTTTATATACAAAATATTCATTGTCTCACAGACAAAGCAGCCGTGTGATCAAGCAACCGGCACTGCACTATCCGCAGTATTGGCAGCACAACGTTGTCTCGCTGCTGCGATAATAGTAGTCACCACATCTGGAAAATCCGCCCAAATAGCATCCAAGTACCGACCACGATGTCCTATTATAGCAGTTACTAGGTATGCTGCCATCGCTAGACAACTGCACTTATGGAGAGGAGTTATACCTTTGGTATATGAAGGTACAAGAATCTCATAATCGTATTTTGCTGTATATTGGTATATTTGAAATTTATATTTGAAAGTCAAGTATTTACTTGTTATCAAGGCATTTATATACTATATCATAACATAACATGAAATGTAATTGGTACTGAGGATATTTAAAACGAAAGTTTCAAATATATCGGAAATATATATATATATATATATATATATATATCTATATATATATATATATAAGAAACTATTTTAACTTCTTAATTAACGTGTAATAAGTTAAGAAGTTAAAATAGTTTCTTGGCGGTTCTACATCATGAACTAATCTTGTGGAACTGAGCAACTAAGGTCTGACGATTCATAAGTGCAATGTCTGTTTGAAACACTTTGACTTAACTTAGGCCCCATTTTCCTATTTTCCTATATTATCCTATAATTCTACAATATGCATTGTTGCATTCAGTTTCAATTTTCTAAGCAGTCATATGTTGTTTTTAACCTATTTAAAGCTGCAGAAATAGTAATGGATATTTTTATCACAAAGGAAAAGTAATAAGAATGAATATTTATATGTATGTAAGAAAGTATGTAAGAAAGTTTCTAGCTCCAAGTTCATTTTCAGAGAGGAAAACTTTATCATTAAACTTTTGTTTTATTGAATTAAAAATAAAAATTAACTATGTGAACCGATGTAGCCTTAGCTCATTAGTAATATAAAACCCGGCTGAGTTTGTTGTGTGGTTCTTCTCACACCAGGGCGCGTGTGGAACCCTCGTAGCCTTATTTTAAGTTGGAAAGTGTCTTTACAGAAGGGCTTATTTTGATACATACGATATCACTATCACTATACGATATCACTATCCTGTCACTTCCATTTGACGTACACAAGTGATCACTGGTATTGAGTCAAAGTGGAAAATATATAAATAAATAAAACTTGATACTTATTATGATTTATATAATAATGGCAAACAAATATATATATATAATAATAACGCTTCTTAACATTTACACCCGGACATTGCTCCGCCATAAGATATCTCAGTAATTTTATTTACTTTTATATATTTCAGGCGGTCCGGCTGCAGATTGGCAAATAGATTTAGAAAATCGTGTAAACTTCTGCACTATATGGGGCATGCAACGAGGATTTCTAAGAATTGGAGATCCAGTAATTGTTGTTTCTGGTTGGAGGCAAGGCTCTGGTTTCACTAACACTATGAGAATTATTTATATCAGTGCAGATACTGGCAACTAATAATTTTAGATTATATTTTACTATGTTATTTTTATGTCTTATTTTAATTTGTTTTGTTTAGTGTATCGAGTTTCTTAAATATGATTTATTATTTCAAAATGTTTAGAATTCATATAAATATAATAAGAAAAATATGTCTTTGCATTTATTAATCTACTTAAAAAATAAGAGCTTTGGTAAGGAAATTTTATCAAAATTATATTTTTTACTGGATATGCGTCATAACTCGCAGGTGCAAGTGTAACATTAATCATAACAAAACTTCAACTTAAATTATCTCATACTTTATTTCATTAATGTAATTTTAGTACTGCAGCGCAAAAATGAGTAATTTCATACAATTTTAATTACATTATATTTTAATCAATATTTTCCAACATAACATCAATTGACGACATATCAGCTTTCTTTATTTCTAAGCCAGTTGTCACTGTTTAATTATAGATTAACTTTAACCTACTTCACATATAATTCCTTATATTCTAATTCTCATAATTTTTACCATCACACATCGAGTGGCTAATAAAAGTTATTTCATAAAATTTTACTCTAATATTTCAAAGCGCGCTCACTGACTCCAAATAGTATGATTCGGAATGCCCTCACGGAATGATCGGTGACGGAACAGTGGTGATCGGTATCCAAGGGTTAACTATGCTAGCTGGTCGACGAGCCAATTTGCAGAGCTCTCTGAGGTATTCAAATTGAATTTATGTAACCTCTTTTACACCACCTACATACAGACAAATCTATTCATCATACCTTTTCAAAACAGTTCTCAAATTTTTTGTAGTTGTAGTTTGTTTGTAAAATTGTAATGCAAATACCAAATAAGGCAAATAACAATATAGATTATTTAATATATAAAGTTATTAAATTATTTGACAAGAAAAACAAGGTAATCTTGCATTCATGATATACTCCTTAAGTTAGTGTTTGATATAAATACATCTAGAACATTTTATCAATGTATTTAAAAACAGTCATCTGTATGTCAGAGGAACCAATATTTCTGGACGTTTGTAAGCGATCGAGCCGCGCCGGTCCGAGCTAAAAGGTTCCTTCATAGCAATTGCAGCTCTATGATAGATAACTTAAAGCTTAGCTTGAAAATATGTCAAATTTTCTAAAGAATTGATTACTCCTTCGTGTCATACATTTGTTCGCAATTCTTTATCTGATATGTCAGTAGCTCTGGATATTATAACTAATTTATAGTATACTATAAATCAATCAAAGATATAAGGCTAAAATTATTTTGCATTACTGTTACAACATAAGAATAAAATACTCCGCAATATAAATTTTTTTACGTGTAAAAGAACAAAGAAAACATTTAATTAACTTATAATAGAGGCCTCAATAGCGTTAATATTTAATTTCACACCAGTTCTAGAAAAAAGGTTCACGTAGTAATATCCTTTCGTGTTATGTATTTATATTGCTATGACAGGTATGGAACCTAGAGAACAGGTCGTCTGGAACGGATGCAATTACACCAGTTACTTACTGTGCTGTACAAATGCAGACAACTATTAACAGAAGTCTTAAAAGGAAAGCCACTTACGCAGTGTCCGCAAAATCCAATTTCATTTACACCTACTATCTGATGTCTGCTAATTTATTAATTCTAAATATATGCTGAATACATTAAATATTTCATTCTTCACATTAATACCTCCAATAAGTGGGAAGTCAAACTTATTACTTAAATTAAATATAACTAAACATGTAATTTTTTAAGAATGTAACTTGATCTTGATTCAATACGTGGTTGTCTCATAAGTGTTATTAATATATCACAAATATCTGGTGACATAAAGGTAAGGTTTGATCGATTTGGACGTCTCAATTACACCGACGTGCACAACAACGTCTCACTTCGAAGGGCTTGTTGCCGTCGTCTTGCTTCTAATAGCTTAGAAAGTTAAAAAAAGTTAATTTTATAGAATCCGCTCCCATTTTTGGTACATATATTTTTTAGTATTCTCTACATAATGTTACATACATACATGTTATAGATACGATCTTTCCGATATCACGATAGTGTTAGATTATTTTCTTACAGATACCCTACATAGATTAGGTGCCGTCTTTAGCTTCAAATAAAGGATATATTTTTTATCCTTCTATCTATTATTTATAGTTTTACGACTATTCTTTTAACATATTTTGTAAAGTATTATTACGAGTATCAATAGAATAATAAAACTGTCTCTAATTGTATAAGCATAGTATATGCGTACATAATTATCACCACCAGTTCAGTTTAAAACTCCATTTGAAGTGAATTATACTCCAAACTCACACATGTGACACCTTTATAACACAATTGAACAATAGATCCTATTTTAAAATAGTAATTTTAATAGTATAGACACATCATTCCTGTGTAACTGAAAGAAAATAAAGAGTAAGAAATAAGTGAAAAGAAAAAAATATGCAAAATAAAAATAACCAGCACCAATCAAATGTTTTAATTCTATAGAGTACAACTTAACAATGAAATAACCTAAAAGTTATTACTTCATTATATCTTATTACCCAATGTTTTATCTCTTATAAATATAAGAAAGAAGAATTACATGAAACTACACGAAATATAAAATTGAATGCAATGAAATGAATGTTATTTCATTACGTATTCAGTCATTGGTGATTCATTTGAAGTGATGGTAGGCGTCGCGTACGTTTAACAAGGTTATGTCGGCCATGTTGCTTATCATAACTCCAAGAAGCTTCCAGAATTCACATTATACGAGGGGCGCTACTTAAATATTGAACCTTGGCAAAACTGAGTTTTTTTTAGTGCTCTCCCGAGTTTTTCTCGGAAATGGTACATTTTACAGAAAAACTTTGATACCTAAATTTAGAGTAAAAATTAATCTTTTTATTAAAAATAATTGTGATGTAAGAATGTTTACCAGAAAAAAGTTATGATTTTTTTTCCAAAAATTTTCGGTTTTTTTACCCCCACCCCTAAGTTATTGCAGTTAAGTTTTCGGTTTATCTACATTAGTTATAGATATTCATTAAAGACATCATATAATATGAACGCGATTGATCTACTTTGTATAGGGAAAAAGTTATGGACGATAAACTGAAATCAGAAAAAGTGAGGCCCTAGCGCCCCCCGTGGCTGGATTTCTCTGGTTAACGAACTTGACCTTCATTTTTGAATGGTTGATTTTTGTGCAAAGTTTGAAAGCGATCCCAGCGAAACTGCGGCCGCTATCGTGCTGACAAAAGTCGAATCTGGACGCACGCACGCATTTCCGTAAAAGGTACCGTTTCCGAGAAAAAAATAAAAAACCACTTTTTACTTGAAAATTTAAGGTAGGTGAAAACCACGGCAACTTTTTTCTGGTAAACATTCCCTCCTCGCAAATATTTTTAGTAGAAAGGTTATTTTTTACTCTAAATTTAAGTACCAAAAGTATTTCCAAAAAAGATATCTTTACCGAGAAAAAAAATAAAAACAGCTTTTTGCTTGAACATTTTTGATATAAACGAGTTACACACGAGGCGTACCCACGCGTGTCCCCCTGCAGGCACGGATTTTTACATTTAATTTGACTTCGTTTTGTTAATAATATAACTTTGTATGTATATTATGTCTTGAGATATAATTAAGTTTCTAGTACATTATCTTGTAGTCTTTTGTAATGAAATACAAAAAGTTGCAAACATATATAGAAAATAGCGTAAGCCATCCGATGAAAAACAAGGATCTATTATCCTTGGTGGATATTATTTTAAAATAATTGATGAGAAAAGGTCAGTAGTCAATCAGTAGTTATATATATATGACTTAATCACATTTTTAATTTAAATAATAATTAATTAACAAATGAATTATCCAAAGATAGCCCGCGGCAGAGAGATCGAAATAAATAATAAGGAAAAGTTTTCTGAATGTTTTGAATTTATTTTTTATTCAATGTCAATAATGTAAATTACCTTAATGATGTAAAGCTTGTATTTTGTTTTGGCGATTAATTTATAAGTTAAACAAAATTCATTACTTTTAATAAATTCTTTAATATGGTGTAAATTATTGATACAATAAAAAATGACTCCAGTTCAATTATTCCAACACTAAGTACAAGTTATCTTAAAAAATTTGATATAAAGCTCTGTTGCCATTTTTTCAAGATATTGGCGATACTATTCGTGTGATAGCTTTCGTAATAACTGGTGACGTACAGTGACGTCACGTTTCAGGCTCTCTGGAGACATAAACATTATTAAAAGTTTGTCTAACTCTGTGAGAGCTCCGACGATACTAGTTTGTGTATAGTTTAAATCCGAACACCCAATACCCTTGATGAGACTTGAACAGTAAAGGATTATAATAATGTATATAAGCTAATATTGACGTCGAACAACGCTGGGATGATAAAGAACAAATAATAATGAAAGAACTGTCGATGTAATAATAGAAATAATATATTATATAATATATATTTTTTTTTATAGAAATATAGATTGCACGAATAAAAATGTTTACCTCACTTTTTATTCTATTTTAAATTATTTTATCTTGATTTGTTTTTGTCCTATTGAGTTTATTTTTAGTATCTTTTTGACTTTTCGGTCATCAATCTCTTACTCGTACCTTGTATCCCAAATGTCCTCAATGACCTGACCTAGTTCTTTTTGTTAACATGAAGTGTTTATTGAAAAAACTACCCCAATTAATTAAAGAAATAAATTAATATTTCTTGTCCTCATCTTGTCTTTTCTTTTTAACAATTAATATAGTTGAGGAATACACCCGGGTAGAAAATCCGGATAAAAGGTACAGGTGGACAGGTGGAAAGAGGGATCCCGGACTCATAACTGAACTTTATCTATAATTCACGGAACGTTCCTTTAGGAAAAAACAGTATGATATCGGTGAGATCACCAGAAGAACTTCCAAATATCGAAAACTATATCGGACTGTTAATAATCCGATATGACCAAACCGAGATTCTTTCACCGACCCTGGACTTTCTCTACCCAGCACCGCTATACTCTATATTACTTATATATGGCATACTGTTCTACCAGTATTCTCTTTTCACATATACTACGTAACTATAATGACCATAACATAGTTATATCATTTATATAAATATTTTAATTTTGGTTATAGAAATCTTTAAACTATGATTTAGAATGGAAATAATAAAGATATATGTATTATATCATATATCCTTATTCTGAAATATATCAATATAAGTACAAAGTAATAGCTTCATACAGTGATAATGTAAAAATAAAATTTGAAAGGACAAGGAAACGTGCACGGTAACTGAAATCAACATTGCCACAGCTATCCTCGTTTGTCCATTAGCTTGGGAAAGAACAAACACAAAGCGACTCGTTCCCAGATTCTATTGTTACGCTTTGACACTTTTTTCTCAACTTCTTGATTATAGGAAATATCTATTGGGACGGATTTTGTACAACTATTAATCCATTGTTGATTTTATTGTGATATTTTATAAAGCAAAATTGTGTCAGATTAAAATTGAGGTCATTATTTCTGCAGTAATACGATTTACTGTGTCGTCGAATAGTGTAAAATAATATATCGGTATATTACGAAAACTGTCAAATGATGTGAGAAGTAAGAACACTTGGCTAGCAGTCATACCAATTGAGTAACTGTATTATGTTACCGCCAATCCTCGATATTATATTAACACAGAATATCAATAAATCAATAATAAAGTTGGTAACTCTCGTATTAATATTATCATAACAATTGGTAACATCAATGAAAAGACCAAGCAGTCTATTTAAGAGCCAAAAGAATAGAAAAGTTTTAAACGTATACCTATATTATTAAAAAGAAATAAAAATTACCGTTAAATAAATATGAAATATCTAAAAATTACCATATTTTTTATTTCAATAAAAACATATAATATAATTTACTATAGATATAGAAATGAATTTCATGAATCACAAAGCCTCTGAATGTGATTACTCAGTAACGTTTGTGACGGTCAGTGGAAACAAGAAATTGATTCGAGGAAATGTACGGTATAAATGTGACAGATTGGCTTGAAACTGAATGTATCCTTTATCTCTTGATATCTGGTATATAACTTGTGTTATTTGTGTTGTTCAACTGAACTATTAGTGAATAAATTAAAATCAGTAAAGATTAAAAAATATTTAAAAACATTTACCCATCTCAAACGCTGAAAAAAAAGTTATATAGACTTTACACAATTCTCTTTCGAATTGATTATTATACTTTTTAATTACTTATACAATCTTAGATAATTATTAACAATGGTTAAGAACATTATTGTATTATTACACAAGAAATCACTGATATAATTTATTAATAAAGATTGGTGATTCGGTAATTATTGTTTCTGGTTGAAGACAAGGCTCTGATTTCACTAACACCATGGCAACTATTTATGTTACTGCAGATACTGGTAACTAATAATTTTATATTACATTTCCTATTGCTTTGTTTGGTGTATCAAGTTTGTCAAATTTTAATTACTATTTCATAAAGCTTAGAACTTTTATAAAATTAATAAGTTAAATGTTTTTGATAATCTTAATCAAGTTAAAAAATAAGAGCAGTTGTAAGATAATTTTATCCAAATCATATTCACCGCTGGATTTACGTCTTAACTCGGAGGTGCAAACATTAATTGTATCAAAACTTATTCTAAAATTATCTCGTACTTTTTATTACATTAAAGCAATTTTAATATTGCAGTGCAAAACTGGGTTATTTCGTACAATTATAATTACTTAACATTTTAATCAGAATTTTCCAATATAACATCGAGTCGTCAAACATCAGCTTTCTTTATTTTTAAGCCAGATATCCTTTTTTATTAAATAAGAACTTAAAAACCTACAACATTTGTAATTGCTTTTATATCAATTCCTACGAAATTTTACCATCATATATCGTGTGTCACATATAGATATGTCTATTAAAAGTTATTTCACAAAATCTACACTAATATTTCCAAAGCGCGCTCACTGAATCCAAATAGTGTGATTTGGAAATACCTCACGGAATGGTCGGTGACGGAATAGCGGTGATCGGTATCAAAGGGTTAACTGTGCTTGGTGGCCGACGAGGCAATTTGCAGAGCTCTCTGAGGTGATTGAATTGAATTTATGTAACCTCGCCTTCACACTGACCACATACGAGTACATACAAATCTATTCATCATACCATTTTAAAAATAATTCTCACAATATTATATTATTTTATAACATTTATAATTGTTGTGCAAATATCAAATGTTACAAATAGAAATATAAACTTCTTAAAACATAAAGTTATTAAATTATTCGACAGGAAAAAAATACTAATCTGCCATTCATGATATACTCATTAAGTTAGTATTTGATATAAATAAATCTAGAATTTTTTACCAATATTATTTAAAAACAGTCATCTGTTTGTCAGAAAAACCATTATTGCTGGACGTACTCGTACATAAGCGACCGAGTCGCGCCGGTCCGAGTTAAGAGGTACCGTCATAGCCATAGTGGCTCTACGATAGATGACTATAAGCTTTACTTGAATTATAAAGTAACAAATAAATGTAATTTGACATACTAATGTCAAATTACATATGTTTGTAATTCTTTATCTACATTTTCAGTAGCTAGTAATTAATTAAAAATATACAATTACTCATTCGAAGATCTAAGGCTAACATTATTATGCATTATTGTTAAAACGCAAAAACAATAAAATAGTGCTTACTATAATTTATTTTACTTGTAATAGAACGAAGAAAACATTGAATTATCACACACTGTTAAGTCTATCTGTTCTAAATTGTAGAAGAATTTACACGAAGTAACAACCTTTCATGTTATGCTGTTATATTGCTGTGACAAAGGTGGAACGTAGGGAACAAATCGTCTGGGACGGATGCAATTACACCAGTTACTGGACAAATGCAGACGGCTATTGTCAAAAGTCGGAAAAGACGAGCCATTCACAGAGTGTCCCTAAAATCCTATTTTATTTACATTCTTTTTTCGTATCTGCTTTTTTTATAACTCTTATTATACGCTGAATAATTAATATATTTAATTCCACGAATATATGAAGATATATTATTATAGAAGTATAAGTGAGAAGTCAAACTACAAAATTAAATTAGGATTAAACTAAATACGTTAGTTTTATAACAGTAATATAATGTAATCTATAATCTGTACTTGATTGTCTCGTAAATGTCATCAATATTCTGCAGCAACTGCTTTCGGTTATTAAAATCACAAATATTTGGTGACATAAAGGTAAAGTTTGATCGACTTGGACAGTTTCATCCCAATTACATCGATGCACATCAACGCCTCGCTTTGAAGGGGTTAATCAAGTTACTTTATGTTAAGCTCAAATTTAAAGTTTTTGCCCCGTGGCCTATTTACGTAATTTCTTAGGAAGTTACGGTTCAATTTTAATGAACCCGTTTCCTTTTTGGAACTTTGTATCATATTTTTCTCTACAAAATGTTACAAAAATAAGTTATTTCATAATTTATTTTATTTTTTACCTGATACTGTCTTATTTTAGATAAATATAATATTCAAGTATGATTTGGGTGATAAAAAATTGTATATTTTAAACTATACAAATACAATGTCATATAGGGACATTCAAATGGTTGTGAAAATTTGAATTATCTTAAAATATAATATCAAAACTTCGAGAGGTTATTACGTGTTTTAAATGTGACAGTCATTACTATTGTGCTTCATTCCATAGTGGTTAAATTTCCTGACCAATGTTCCAACTGAAGCATTATCAATTTTTAAAAAGGGTATGAGTTTGCAACGTTTCATTAAGTCAGGAAACACCCCGCAGGAAATACAGTCGTAAGTCAGTCAGTTAGACACAACAATGTAGACTATTGAGTCCATCACTTTAACAGATAATCCCCATAAGTGGAAGATAATCTTAATATTTAAGGTCCTAACATAATTCATAATCTCTTTTGATTCTAACGTTTGAAAATTAATGTTAGATTTTTTTTACATTTTTTGTATTAATTGATTTGATTCGATGACATCCAGAGACCAAAATTAAAGAAGTGATAGAAGCTTGTTTTTTTTAATATTTTATAAAAGCAAAAACAACTTCCTCATCTGATTCTATTGTTTGGGTTCTTATGTAAAGAGTTAAGTTGGTGTTGCGAGCTTTGCTTTTATTAGATTGGCACTTTATGATATTCCAAGTAATTTTTATTTTATTTAATTAAATTGAATAAAAATGACCTGGGCTGCAAACAATCTTTCTTAAATAATTTTAAATAATTGAATTCTCTCTTACAGTAGAGGTCACACAATTTCTGTCTACTCTTGTGACTGTTGGTTCGACCATTCATTAAATGTTAGATGATTGCTGAAGGTGCAAGTTTTGGAAGAGAATAGAATTCACAATTTCTGAATTTGACAAATGTTTCATATATGTTTTTTTCACGTTTCCAGTATAAGTTAAAATATTATTTTTAAACTTTTCCATGCATCTCACAGTTATAGGAACAACACATTGTTTTGTTTTTCACTGTTAAAGTATTTCTTATTAGATGATACTTTATGAATTTAACATACTTTTAATATTTTTTAATGTTAATTGTGAATATATTATTAATGCTGGTGGTAGATGTAGACTGTGACACCCTAGTTGGATCCATAAATAAGTTTGAAAGGTCAGATTTTAACAATTATCTTAATCTTAAAGTGGTACAGGAATTACATTAAAGTTAATGTTAAAGTTACCACATTATTATTACTTACAATATTTTATAATTGGAATGAATAAGCAATGGAATGTTGTTTATTGCATAATTAATCCCTTGTCTCCTTCATTAATAATTTGGAACAGTTTTCATATTTATATATGTCCAATTATTATTATTAAATGTATTTTATTTGGTAAAATGCTCTATAAAAACAATAAGTAAGTAAGTAAAATTGTAATAAGATATCAGATGTCATAATGCAATAATTTTTTATTTTAGGTTTTGCTAAGCAATTTATATAAATGGAACTTTTTATAGTTATTTTCATTAACATAATTGTTATGTGTCAATGAATATAACAATTCTTTAAAAAATATATTATGTTATTTTCATGAGGTAAACCCTCTATGTATTAATTGACTGACTGACTGACTGATTGTCCGGATAAACTAAATAAACTTAGCTTTTGAAATTGGTCAAACTTGGTGAAACACGCAACGACTTTGTAGACAACAACTATTTAAGTACTTTAATTAGTTTTTCCTTGTTCTTAAGATTTTCATGAATGATATTTTTGAAGTAATTTTATATTCTGAATGTTCAATTCAATCGATAAAAATAAGTTCTGATTATTATTATTAGCAATGGTTTTTATTATTATAATAATACTATCAGTATTATCATATATAATAACAGCCATTGCATTATTTAACTTAATATTTATATATTATTTTAAAGTATGCATAATTAAATTTGAATATTCTTAAAAAAAAAATACTCGTGGTTACATCCACGAGTAATTTTATATTTCAGTCATCTAGATAGCATTTTTTTCCAAATTTAATGTATATTTTTAATTTATAGATACGATCTATAGTATATCCGGATATCATCAGATTATTTTCTTACATATTCCCTACACATATTACATGTCGCCTTGAGCTTAAAATAAGAAAGTAAATTAAATGGAAAAAATCTTTTAAATGTCTTTATAAATTAGAAACGTTATCCTTCAATTTCATTTGAATGGTTATATTGATATTTATGAGATTAATACATACTATCTTCATCAACTATTTTTCATCTCTACAACTATTCTTTTAACATTTAGTAAAGTATTCTTACGAGTATCAATGGAATAATAAAACTATATCTAATTGTATAAGTATAATCCTATTTAAAGTAAAGGCAATAACGTCTAAATTCTGCTGTTTCCAGAAATTACCAACGAATAAACTTCAACTCTATAAATTGTTTTATGCAGTTTCGGGAAACATAATTCTCTCCAACCGTTTATGTAACACATTGCATTAAAACCCATTTTAAATGAATAGTACTCCCAACTCACACACAACGCAGGTATAATACGATTGGACAATACATGTACAAACGATATAATTATTAAACAAACAAACTCTTTGTTAATACTCGCTTCACTTATTTTAAAACATTAATTTTCACAAAGTATACACATCAATTCTGTATTACATAAAGTTCTATAACATCACTAAAAAGGAATTAATGGACGAAGAAAGGGAAAATGAAAAGTAAAAAGAGTCAAATAAAAGCATCGTAATTGTTAAGGTTAAAAATGTATTATTTACAAGTTAAATTAGATGAAATAACGTCAAAGTTATTTCTTCGTTATATTATCTTATTACCCAATGTTAAACGTTAGTTTAAAACTTTTTAATTAATAAACAATACCATCAAATGTTGTAACATGAAAAATAATATGAAATACATGTGTGGTATTGATAATAGATTTCGCAATAAAATGATATTATAATTATAGCACCGTTGCAACGTTAATTGCATTAAGTGTGCTATTATTAGTGATGCCTTTGAAGCGATGGTAGGCGTCGAGTACGTTTAACAAGGTTATGTCGGCCATATTGCTTATCATAGCTCCAAGAAGCTTCCAGAAAGCATAGAGTAGAGTAAAACACATTATATAGGTGAGCTGTTCTTAATAATATTACATATAGGATAAGCTTCAATTACAGTACGATATAGTTCCTGGTAGTTACAGGGACACTTTGAATACATTGCTAATTTGAACAATAATGTTATTTAAATTTAATTACCGTAATATCAATCAACAAAGCTTAAAATTAACAGGATACTCTATATTTTTGTTTCTCGTTCTCAAAAATTCAAAAATATTTTTTTACAAAAACTGTCATTATTTATATCTCTTTAGTAACCTACTGTATGTACTTCATGTCCCTGTGGCCTTCACTCATGTCTACCTCTCCGATGTTATGTTCTATATTACTTTAACCAAATTTTTAATTTTGGACCAAATAGAATAAATTTAAATTAAGGTAAATTTTGTGATCTAGGTAACACTCGTTATTCAATTAATTTAAAGCCTCTACAACCGGTTATAATTTTTTTTTAAATAAGAACTATGAAAAAATGACGTACAATGGAATTATCAGAGAGTTAAGTTTCTCATAACTCGACACTGAGAAACGAAAGAAGAAATTTTAACTTTAATTAAATATCAAAATTGTTTATCGCGTCTACAATATTTCCAACTAAGCAAATGTTTGCTTTTAATTCATAATATTTAAGATCTGAATGGTGGTATCTGTAATGCTGTCTATGTAATTTAAATCATGCTTAACCCTAACCTTAACCCTTAATGCTTAACCTATTTAACCTAATTGCTGCATATCTTAATCCTATCTACGCTAATAAGAAATAAATACTTTAGTAAGATGGAAATTAATATCGTTTAACCTAAAAACCGGAATATACAAAAAATGTTAATAATAAAATCTTTTACAACGCTCAATGGAAAATCCGTAATTTGACAATTCCGATCAACATTTGAAACTCATGCTCTTTGGAAGAATAATTTCACTTAGAATTTTAACTCTAGCGGTGGATTTAATTTCTATGATTCAGATATCAGCACCTTTTTATTTTATCGAGGACTACAAGACTTTAAATTTTAAATAAAAAAATTAACACTTTTTCTATATAACATTCAAATATATTATGGTTGCTGAGAAACATTGTCTTCTCGGTACATAAAATAAACGTAATGAGCCAATACATTTGTCCAAAGTTTTAAAAAAGCACGACTAGACTTAGCACTATAGCTTGAGTGTAACGATACGGAAGGACGATCTCTTGCTCTTAGTAATGTATATTTCGGCAATATCATATGTTATTGCCCAAATATAACTAAATAAAATATTTGTTCTTCAAACAACAGAAACGTCTATGGACAATATTTGTGATATGATATTATGCTATTTAATTTAGTTATACTTATAAATTCTAGAAGTACGACTCTCATATGACCATTTTTTTCAGTTTTAATTTCTGCTCCGTAAAAAACTTCGGTCCCAAAAATGTGCAATTATTAGCAATGGACTGTCTCGCTAATTAAGTTGGTCACTTTTTTTTATTGCAGATTCTATTTGCATTTGCGTTGTTATTTTCTTTAAACGTTTAAAAAGGTTCATTGTCCCTTTAAAATTTAAGCTCTGCTTTCTTTATACAACATTTAAATCCACATAAAAAAATCTATTTAGGAAGAACCGTATAATAAACATATTATAAATTAAAATGTTGTATATTTTAAATTTTTTATTAATTTCCTTATTTTTGGTCATATTTCGTAGCATCATGCAATAAACAAAGCAGGTAATTTTTACGAGGTCATTGTTATATGCCTTATAAATATTATATTTCATTTTGTCAATAACAAAACTCAATTTTTCTGTATATTCATTCTTGAGATATAATTGAGTTACTAAAACGTTATTTATAACTTCTAAAAATTAAAACTAGCGAACCTATAAAAAAAATAGAACTGTTTGAAAATATTTAACAATTTAAAGCTACTTTCTAGTAGCTGTCGGGTTGTAGTTTACACTTTCCATTGTTGCGATCGTGCCCGCTACAATAGCAGTCTAAATCTGGATTGGAAAAATTGAATGTTTGTATTGATTTGGATTCTCAGCCGCAATGTAATAACATGAATTGTGAACAAATTCAATTTTTCCGCACCAATAACAGAAGAAATCGTATATTAAATAATAATCAATCGCTACATAATGTCTAATTGCCTAGGAGAAGATTACACAAAGAGAATAGATTAGAATTGGATGAATTCTAGAATGAAATTAATAATGGTGAAGAATCTTCTCCGTGCTTCGAAATAATTTTCTTTTTGTTCTATGGAAATAATATGAATTATCTTGATTTTAAGAAAATAAAAATATTGTCTTGTATTTTGTTTGTCGATTGCTTCAAAAGTTGAACCAAATTCATTCTGTTTATAGATTTGAGATAAAGTTATGTTGAGATTTCTTCAAGGCATTGGCGATTGGATTTTGTGTAATAGCTTTCAAGATAACTGGCGCACAGTTAATGTACTACGACGTCGCGTTTCAGGTTCCCTGGAGACATAAATACTATTAAAAGTTTGTCTAACTATGTGAGAGCTCCGATGCTCCTAGTTTGTGTATAGTTTCAATCCGAACACCTTTAGGAAACTTGAAGAGTAAAGGGTTATAATAATGTAGATAATTATTAAATACGAGTCTTGGTACTAAAACGTCTTTCGGTCTTCTTTCTATCTTTTCGGACTTGTATTATTAATGTTTTCTGTCACTGTAATATTCATAAAGAGATGATAATGATATGAAATTAAACTCTGACCACCGTGATAAAAAAAAATTTTCATTAATAAATTATGAAATTAAAATTTATCTAAAACTTTAAATCTGAAAAACACCGGTGATATTTATTACAAATAATATTACCCTATAATAGGCCAATCGCTGATTAACCGACTTTTAGAAAGATCTGAAAAAAAAAATCTCAACTAATTGGCAGAGTTTGTGTTTAGAAATAAAATCATGGATGTTAGTGAACCATATGGGTAAGTCAAGGGTAAACTGAAAAGTGACGCGGATCCCAAGCTTCTTGAGCATGTGCTCATGTGTTGTAAATGTTTACAACACGTGGGAGAAGTCACCTATAGCAGTGTCTTGCGATTTATCCAAAACCTTTGATTGTGTGGACCATCAAAAGTTTGCTATGCAAACTTTACCACTATGGTGTGCGAAGTGCTGCGCTTCATCTTACTGCCTCTTACCTGAATCAAGAGAGAAAAGAGCCCAGACATAATTCTAAATCGGCTTATTCTGGCCTAAAGATTGGTGTTCCACAAGGATTTATTTTTTATTCCTTTTTATTTTTACTTTACATTACTGACTTGCCCTTCTTCGTAAAAGGTTATGTGTCATTGTATTTTTTGCTGATTAACCTCGTAAAATATGATGAAATAAACAGGACTCTGTCATGTGTTCTTTATTAGTTCGAAATTAATAATTAAGTTTAAATTCTAAGAAAACTAAATTCGTAGACTTTACACTTCCTAATGTAAACAGTAAAAATTGTTAGTTAGAACTAACTGACTCAACAAATTTCGTAAGTATAACATAGATAAAAAGCTCCAGTGGAACCCCCATCTCTCAACACTCGTAGGCAAACTCAACTTTGTTATCTTTGCAATTAAAAAAGTAAAACAATTCACTCGTAAATTTTTTTCATTGTATTTCGTCTTATGATATGTTATTATGCGTCAATTCTGCCGAAATTAATTCTATTTTTATATTACAAAAAAAGAGCTGTGCTAGCTCTTTATTTCATGAGAGAAAGAAGCTACTGATTCCCGGACAGATGCTTTTAAAGAAATTGGTATTCTTAGAGTCATTACATACTTAATACATATTATTTATTGGCGTATAAATACTTATACAAAAAACAGTGAGAGACACACACACGCACGGACACGCGATAAATACAAGAAACAAAATCCAACTCGTAACGCTTAAATTTAGTCTTCAAAAATTAACAAATCCTTCATGGGCTTCAGTGTATGCATATATAATAAAATTCCATAAGATATCTTAGACTAGAACTTAGCTTGTTGGCTCATTTCTAGGGTTGATATTATGATGAATACATCACACATTATTTTAAAGTAATAATTCACGATTCAAAAGTTAATGTAAGTATTTCTTTCAGAATTATAAATTGAATGTACGCACTCGTCCATTCCAGCGAATAAAAATATTTACCGTTATATTCTACTATTTTTATTGTTTTTATAATTTGTATATTTTTTCTTGAGATAATTTTGAGTGTCTTAGGGGTTTTTTTATCATCAAGTTCTTACTCATATATCACATCACGAATGTCATCAATGATTTAAATTATTTCTTTTTGATAACGACAGACAGAACAGCGAAGAGAATATAAGTTTTTTTTTTTTTCCTTCGTCACTGGCTACTTAATTCCAAAAATATAAAAAAGATACAATATGAATATTTGTATAAAAAGCATCTAATATTTTCATGCGGCTCTGGAATTTGATTTCGTACAGCGTTCATTTCTACAAATAACATATATTGAAAAATCACGTGTTATTACTTTGGCAGTTCCTTCTTAGTTTTGGCCGCATATGTTGCTGTCCCTAGTGATTTGCTATCCTTAAAATTGAGACGAAAACAAAGAATCCCAGAATATAGGCGAAGCGAAATTTACATCCTAATTTCCCAGGTGTATATTGCCGAGACTATTCGTCGGCGATATCAAAAATCGAAATACGAGTACATATCAAGCCACGTTTGATCATGCGTCTGATGATGATGATGATTGAATGTTTTGCGAAATGAAGAGTGTTTTTTATGAAGTGTAGCTAGTGACTTATATTGAAAAGGCAAATTTTTACTGTTATTTACATAATGTATACGGTGTCCAAAATCATGATAGTATTTTTAGGTACATAGTAGAAAATCCACTAATTGCAAAACGATAATCAAAACTTTCTTTTTTTATTGCCGCTACGTCGTTGTAGTGGCACTCGAAACGAAAATTCGTCACCTGCTGGAAAATAATTAGGTAAAAAAAATCTGAAATCAGGTGCTGTAGTGTGCCTGTTTTAACTACTTAGCGGCAACTCGAGAACAACCAGACGGATTTTTCAGTCTAAATATACTCGTGTATAGGTACTAGCCATATTAAGTATGTTCATTCGACTGAGTCACTTTCAAAGCCCGAATCTACTATATTTGTGCAGACGATTACGATTATGATCAGTCTCATAAAACGGATGCTTTTTAACGTGAATTTTCTCTACCACGTCTGTGAACATTTTAAATATAATGCAATACAATGAAGAAAGCATATTTTATTATATATATACTTTTTATTGTTTACTTTAATGTATAATTTTAAAATAAGCTTATATCACATAAATGGGTTTTTAATCTATTACTTCTTGTTAATACTGTACTAGCTTATTCCCTCCCGCTTTGCCGGGCACACTATTAATTTGAATGTGAAGGTTGCTATGGTAACCTTTTCATATTATCCGTTGTCATCGTAACCGTTGCTATGGTAACCGTTACTATAGTAACTCTTACCCTCGCGTTAAGTGTCGTCTATATCACAAAAGAAGTAACTATGTAAAATTTTAAATTTAATCGGACAGACAGTTTCGGAGATTTCGTGATGAGTCAGTGAGCGGTAAATCATATAAATATATATATACGAGTATATATAATATACGGGAATGTGACATGGAATTAACATGAAAGTTTTTATTTCAAAATTGAAAGTGATAGTTACAGATTAATTATATTATGTCTTGGAGAGTAAAGGGAGTTTTATCTATTTAACATTTATGTACACACAGAATATATAAAAACAGAGTTAATTAAAAGATTCGTAGAAAGGCATTATAAAAGTGCAAACGACAAACGTAATAATGTTAGCAGTTTTAATACTTTAATATTAAAATTATTTAAAAAATTAATAAATAAATTTGATAACAACAAAACATTATACCGAAATACGGTAGAAAAGCTTATTAAACTTACATAAGAAAAATTGCAATACATCGAATAAACCTCAGATGTAGCACGTCTAAAAACAATCGACTGGCTTGATTTCAAATCCCCCACACAATAGCTCAGGTAGCTGACAGATCCATGATTAGTCAATCAAAACAAAGATATATAAAATCAAAGTAAAAGTTCTAGGCTATAAATAATAATATTACATATAACTCACAAACGTCAAACACATTATTTACGACAAATATTAGTTAAGTTGCTGTAATAACATAACAAAGTATTTTTTATTTTTTATTTTTATTTTTTAGCTTAGATTCACCAATATCATGACACAGAAAGAAAACACTTTCTTTGAGAAGCGTCTTTTCATCCCCGTGTACACCGGGGATAGTCCCCAGAGAACCAATTTGGTATTGATATGTAATGCCGAAATACCAGCGTGGGTTTTAAGAAATAAAAATGATTCCCCCTGTCTTTGCAATGTTCATTGTGCAGTGAAAAATATAACGTTATATGAGATTCAAGTTGTAATATAAAAATATTACTACAGGGCTCACAATTCAATCGTTACTTTATTGCATTATTTTATATTTCTAAATACTTTTCAAATATAACAGAAACAACGAGTTATAATCTGAAAATGTATTCAGTTGGTAGTACTGTATCTGTAAAAATATATATTTCGTTTTATACAATGCTCGGAAAGTTATTTGCCACTGACCTGAGAAGAGCTAGCGACAGAAACTCAGCGAGCTTGTCTTGTGCCGTGTTATTAAAATAAATATTAAAAATCGACCAACATATAACTAACGTTTTGTTCTCAAAATGAGGTCGAATAACTGGAAAATATTGCAATAGGAGAGTAATATTGATATTAAAGGATATTCTATAAATATTCAATAAGTAAATATTGTATTTATGTTTAATTTATTGACAATACAAGGAAAACAAGCTACAAAATCGGTAACTACTCAATTATAAATATAACAATAAAAAAAACTAAAAAGAGAACAGATAAATGTAGTGGTGACATTTAATTAAAGAGCTTAACATTTTCCCGTAAAGTAAATATGAGCTATTGAACATAATTAATATCTGGGAAGGCAAATAAGATCGTGCGAGATGTTTTAGAAAATTGAGCACTTATATAAAAAATTGGTTAAAGATTCATTGTTCAAAGTATTGTCCATCGCCAGCCACTACTTTTTTCCATCTTTTTAGCAATTGACGGATACCCTCTCGGAAAAACTCAACATATTTACCAGCTATCCACGAATCGACACATTTTTGGACTTCGTTCTAATTGGAGAAAAGCTGGTCAGCCAGGCCATGCTGCATCGATCTACACAAGTAAAAATCCAAAAACAGCAAAGAGAACACCTGGAACGAGCGTTAAAAGCGTCTGGCGATAATACTATCACAAATACTTGTGTGCTAGTTTGCCTAACTCTGTGAGAGCACCGACGGTACTAGTTCGTGTATAGTTTCAATTCAAACACCCAATACCCTTGATGAGACTTGGACAGTAAAAGGTTATATTAATGATAACTATTTAATGAAAGAAATATCGTCAATAATTATTAATTATTATTATACTATTGTTCCTGGTTTTTCTTGCACCAAATTAACTTTCCTTGGCACAATCGCTTATTCTATGTGTAAGTTAAATATTTTTATATTCTGTTTGCTTTGCAATTTTGCTTTGTTTCTTTCCTATTAAGTTTATTTTAACTTACTGAGGGTTTTTTTACTTGATGAGAAATTGAAGCATTAGTTTCATTCCTAAATACTTATTTTTTTTAAGTACATTTGGAATGATTGTATATAAACTACGTCTAGTTCATTGATACAGCTCTGGGATTTGAGTTCGAACTGCGGTGGTTTCTAACAAGAACATATATTGGAATATCACATGTTATTACTTTGTGCAATTTCTTTTCAGTTTTGGCTTTACATATCGCGTTCCCTAGCGGTTACTATCCTTAAAACTCAGATGAAAACAAAGAATCCCAGAATATAGATTCACGAGAGCGCTGAAGTGAAATTTACATCCTATATACCCAGGTGTATATTATATTGAGTCTATTTATCAGTAACATCAAAAATCGAAAAACATATCAAGCCATATCTGGTCGTGCGTCTAAAGCCATTGAATGTTTTGCGAAGTGAAGAGTGTTTTTATGACGTGTAGGTAGTGACGTATATTGAAAAGACAAATTTTTACTGTTATTTACATAATGTACACGGCGTCAATAATAATAATAATAAATAGGTACTTAGTTGAAATTCCACTAATTACAAAACGATAGATAGCTATAACTTTAAATTTTGATTACCGCTACGTCGTTGTAGTGGCACTCGAGACGGAAATTCGTCACCTGCTGCAAAATAATAAGGCGAAAAAAATAAATCAGTTGCTGTAATTAGCAGCAGTGCCAGTTCTAACTACTTAGCAGCAACTCGAAAAAAAAACAGACCGATTTTTAAGTCTAAATATACTCGTGTATAAGCACTAGCTATATTAGGTATGTTCATTCGACTGAGTCACTTTCAGAGCTCGATTCTACTATATTTGTGCGTATCGTATACAATATGTATGATCAGTCTCACAAAATCAATGATTTTTAACATGATCATGTCTGTGAAAGTTACGAATATATTGAAATACCATCGAAACAATTTTTTTTTATTGTATAGAATTTTATTTTATATTTTAATTTTAAAATATGCCTATATAAGTTACTATCATACAATAGATTTTTTTCTACTTATTACATACTGTATTAACATAGAAGGATGCATCATGGTATAACAATGTTACTTTTTTATTTGCGAAATTGAAAACGATAGTTCCAGATTAATTATATCGGGTGGGCCAAGAATTCGTTAACATTTAAATGTAACTTACCACGCAAACTATTGCCGCGCGGGGCGCGGGCGCGGGCGGGTGCAATAGCTCGCTTCTTGGAAATTTCGTCGCAATGGATCGCTTCACGGGGCCACAACGCGCTTACTGTGTGAAACAGTTTTATTTAAACAACTTTTCGCTCGTTACTGTGAGACGCTTATTTCGCGTTGAATATGGTTTACACGACTTAAGTCAGTGTCCAAGTGCTCCTTTAATAAAGAAATGGGTGAAGAAGTTCGAAGAGAGGGGATCTACAATAAATGTGAAACAAACCGGCGGCCCGCGGACTTCTCGAAGCGAAGAGAACGTGCAGCAAGTTTCCGCTTCTGTTCGACGTGATCCAGATTTATCGACGCGCAAACGTTCGGCTGAATTAGGATTATCCCGCACATCATTACGCCGTATTTTGAAATTAGATTTGAAATTACATCCATATAAGATCCAGATAGTGCAAGAACTAAACCCTAATGATTTAAATTTGCGTAAGTCATATGCCGAAACAATGTTAACTCGATTCAGTAATTTTGACAACATCTTATTCTCTGACGAAGCCCATTTCCACCTAAATGGACATGTAAACAAACAGAATTGCAGGTATTGGAGCAGCGAAAATCCCAAAGCTAAACATGAAAGGCCACTTCACTCTCCTAAGGTAACTGTATGGGCTGCAATTTCAGCAAAAGGAATCATCGGACCTTACTTTTTTGAAGATTCTTGAGGCCGTTCAGTTACTGTTAATTCTGCCGAGTATGTGAAAATGTTACGGGAGTTTTTAGCACCGATGCTACTGGAATTTGCTGGCTATAATCGTAACACATGGTTTCAACAAGATGGAGCCACGTGTCACACATCGAACGAGTCCTTGCCGGTGGTCAAAGAAATGTTTCCGGAAAAGCTGATTTCCAGACGAGGTGACATCTCATGGCCGCCCAGAAGTCCAGATCTATCCCCAGCAGACTTCTTTTTATGGGGTTATTTAAAGAGTCGTGTCTACATTGATAAACCGAATACACTCCGTCAACTTAAAGAAAAAATCATCGAAGAGATGTCGGCGATCTCGCGGTCTCTTTGCAGAAGAGTATTCGAAAACTTCAGGACTCGCTTAGATGAGTGCAAAAACCGAAACGGTGGTCATTAAGACGAAATAATTTTTAAAAAATAAATTACAACTATTTAGCTTTCTCGTAAATAAACTATTTCTAAAATATGTTAAATGGTTTTATACGATTTTTTCAAATGTTAACTAATTCATGGCCCACCCTGTATAATCTCTCGGAGAGGAGAGCAGAGCAGCAGAGCTGCACTCACAATACCTAAAGCAATGGTTTATGCTGCATCAGAAATATGCATTGGGTTGCAACCGGTAAGATATATACGAGTATGTAAAGTAGTTTTTTCTCTTATTTACTTTTATATATTATTCATGTGCATTTCATAAACATAAAAGAACTAAGACTAGATTTTAATTATAGTTAAAAAATATATCATGTACAAAAACATACAAAATACATTCTTGTGATTATTTTAATAAAAAAAATATGTAATAAATCATATTTTCACCTAACGATAATTTATTTGAATATATATTTATATATATATATATATGTACATATATATGTGTATGTGTGTGTGTGTGTATATGTACATATGTACTGTATTTTATGATTTTTAATGCATTATAAGTGGACACTTTACTGATATATCCGTTTTAATTATATATTTATATGATTGGTTATTTATAAAATTATATAAAATACAAAAGAAATATATTACGGCTTATAATAGTTTAGTTGTACACGTATGTAAAAATAGTTTAGTGATGGTAAAATGACGTAAAATGATTTTGATATATTATATATATATATATAGTGGTTGTATAGTTATTTTACAAGCAAAATAACGAATATTTCCAAAATAGTTATGTTACTACTATAACTGTTAACTAATGCTTATTGCAGACAGTAGGTTTGACGAATTCGAGTTTTATGTAATTTCTTTTTTAGATAGAATTTATTTTGGGAATCCTATTTCTAATTATTTATATCTATTGGCCGAGAGAACAACAACGTGGTCGAATTAGTTAAGTACATACAAATAAATTTTATTTATATATCTTTGTTCTGACTCACTGATAATGATGGAACTGTCAGCTACCTAAGCCACTGGGTGAGCTATTTTAGATATGCCTACATCTATCCACGTCTAACATCTATCAGTTCGATTTTAGAAAATCGTCGCTAAGTGAAAATTTTTATATTCAGAGTATTAAAACTGCTAACATTACTACGCAAGTCGTTTGCACTTTAATAATTCCCTTTACTGTAGGAGAGATTATAAAATTAATCTAGAACTATCATTTTAAATTTCACAAATGGCAAACTATCATTGTAATATCATGACGCATCTCTTTATGTTAATACACAATGTAACAATGTATAAATCCAATTATAATATAGTATAACATATATGAGCAAATTTTGAAAATAAAAATTAAAAGATAAAATAAAAACTTTACAATAAAAAATGCTTTCTTGATTGTATTTCATTATATTGGAAGCTTTCACAGACATGATTATCTTAAATAGCATTAATTTTACTGACTGTTCATACATATTAGAATCGTATGCACAAATATAGTAGTTCTAAAAGTGACTCAGTCGAATGAACATACTTAATATGAATAGTGCCTATGCACGACTATATTTAGACTTTAATGCGAAATTTCGTTAAAATCCGTCTGGTTGTTCTCAAGTTGCCGCTAAGTAGTTAAAACAGGCACTGCTGTTAACTACCGCACCTGATTTTTTTTTTTTTTTTTGCCTAATAAATTTTCAACAGGTGACGAATTTCCGTCTCGAGTGCCACTACAACGACGTAGCGGCAATCAAAAAATTTAATTTTGATTATCGTTTTGCAATTAGTGGATTTTCAACTACGTACCTATTTCAACTAACTATGAGATTATTGACGCCGTGTATATTATGTAAATAATAGTAACAATTTGTCATTTCAATATACGTCACTACCTACTCTTCATAAAAACACTCTTCACTTCGCAAAACATTCAGTTGCTATAGACGCATGACCAGACATGGCTTGATGTTTTTCGATTTTTGATATCACTGATAAATAGACTCAGCAATATACACCTGGGAAATTAGGATGTAAATTTCACTTCAGCGCTCTCGTGAACCTACATTCTGGGATTCTTTGTTTTCATCTGAATTTTAAGGATTATAACCGCTAGGGACTGCGATATATGCGGCCAAAACTGAAAAGGAACTGCCAAAGTAACATGTGATATTTCAATATACGTTCTTGTTAGAAACCACCGCTGTTCGAACTCAAATCCCAGAGCAGTATCAATGAACTAGACGTAGTTTAAACATATACAATCAGTCACGTTGTACTTAAAAAAAATGAAAATAAGTATTTAGGAATGAAATGAGTGCTTCAATTTCTCATCAGGTAAAAAAAAGTAATAGGTAATTTGAGACATCTGTAGTCTAATACAAGATTATCATTATCAAAAACCGTCAGTTAGTTAAAATAAATTTAACAGGAAAGAAACAAAGCAAAATTACAAAGCAAACAGAAAAACAGAATATAATAATATTTAACTTATACATAGAATAAGCTAGTGCCATGAAAAATTTATTTTGTGTATGAAAAAAACCATAGTACAGTAATAATTAATTATTATTGGTGGTAGTTCTTTTATTAAATAGTTATCATCCTTGCCTTGTTTGATACTAATGTTAATCACTTATATACATTAATATAACCCTTTACGGTCCAAGTCTCATCAAGGGTGTTGGGTGTTCGAATTGAAACTATACACGAACTAGTACCGTCGATGCTCTCACGGAGTTAGGCAAACTTTTAATAGTGTTTCCAGAGAACCTGAAACGTGCCGTCGAAGTACATCAACTGTGCACAAGTTATCTTGGAAGCACACAAGTATTTGTGATAGTATTATCGGCAGAACAGAACACTCGCAAATTTCTTAACAGTAAGAAATTCAGGCGGACGCTACATCTTCGCGGGTATATTTGTGCTGGTAATGTTATTATATTGTCTTTCACTGTAACGCAGTCGGTTACTAAGACTGAGTTGACACTTTCGCATTCCTCACAATGAATTAAATCGAATCCTATCTTATCTATTTGAAAAATATCCTTAATCTATTTTATGTTCGTACTTGACGCACAAGAACGCCTTTTACACTTCCGGAGGCAAGAGCGAGGACTCCGGTACATGGTCTCTCATTCTCCTCGAACTGGCAATTGACAACAGAGTCATTTGACTCATTTGACCCACGCACTGACAAGCTCGTAATGGCTACGAAAATATCCCCGAAACTGTTGATCAACTGCTGTAAGAAATATATTTACAGTAAAGTGAGCTTACATATTATAAACATATGTTTATAATATGTAAGCTATATATATGTATATATTATACTTACATATATTTAATAGGGTTAATAGTAGCAGTAGTTACAAATAAGAAGATGGTTATTTCCACAGGTCGTCACGTCATTTTAGTGAAAAAATGTTTTATTTTTAAATGCACATGATAACTTCTTCTACATATGGTATCAAAATCAATTAATCATTATATATTATAATCAATTAATGCATAATATAATGCATTGCTTTTACTGTTATTTCATTTTTTCTAGCACCTTTATGTACTGAATAGATATTGCAGTTGTTCCAAGACAACTCTTATATTTAAAATTATTACATGTACCTTTTACATATACTACTTTTCATATACATTCATATTAAGAGATATTTCACAATGTAGACATTTACAATTATTATAATTAAACATACACATTGTAAATATTTACCTTTTAGTCCCTCTTGGGCTGCAAGATTACGGACAGTGAGAAAAGTGCCGACACTTTCATGATCTTAACGGTGATGAATGTAACTTTCAAATAAGACTCATTGGAACAAGAATATATTTTTATTATAAAATATTTATGACTTAAAAATAAATTGCCTCCTCCTTGAATCGTTTATATTCGTTTATATAATAGAAGAATTCGTTTGTATGTTATGTATAGAGAGTTTATACCCTAAGGTACAATGATATGTTTATATGACCTAATGATATTATTCATTTACAGATACAGATCATAACTTTCACATATATATATATATATATATGTGTGTGTGAAAATTATGATCTGTGACTTTTGGTTTAGTATTTTGATAATTGTATTTATTAACACCTATATATGTATGTCTTTTTATACAGATATTTTCAACCGACAGAGCTCTGTATGATCAACAAGGACATTGTTTTATTTACATTTATACAATTAAAAGAAGAATTATATATATATTATATTTTTTTGGAACAAGTGCACTCACCAAAAATGAAGCGTCAATTGTTCTGCGACGATCGTTTATAAATTTTGATAAAGCAAATTTTTTAAAGGATGGTCGACTAAAATTGACTGAAACTCCACTTTACACGCATCATCATCGATGAGAAGATAGGCATTTTTAATCCAAGCATAATTGACTTCTTTGATATATATGCCCCTCTCCTTCAAATCAAATTGAAACATTTAACCGCGTCGTGACTTACAAGTGACGCTGTTAATAGAAAATACTAGTTAAAACCAACGGAAAATAACTGGACAAAAAATACAAAAATTACCATAAGCGTCGCTCAAGAGAGTGTAGATATGCGCGCTGTAAGTTTATTTTAATTTATTAGAAAAGAAGGAAAATATTGATGTATGGAAATTTTTAACGGCTCTTGGAATTGGACATCGAAGCTACGTTTATAATTAAAATTATGACCTTGATGGCTTTAAAAGTTATTAACAAATGCATCTAGTCTCAATCCATACGTGAAACGTTCCATCCTGGATCTTATACGACGACCAGGTAGAGCCTTTCACTTTACTACTTAAGAGTAGCATTTAAGAATTCGTGTAATTATTGTAAATTTTACAGGATTATTAATTAAATAACAATATAGCTGGAAAAATCTAAGTTTATATACGAACATTTCATATTTACGGACCCTTAACAAAATTAAATGAAAAAAAGCTTTAAAGCATTTAATTAATTGAGTAGATTTCATTTTAAGATTGTCTATTTATCGTCCAACAGCGTACAAGTTTGATTACAGACCACATTTATATTTTCGAAAGCTTATTTTTAATTTATTTGCCAAGCGTTATTTCGAGTACATAGAGATTTTGCATTATTGTTAAGTTCCATTTTTAAATCAGTTTAGAGCTTACTAGCTAAAATTTTTGAAATACATAGTTGATATTCATATCTTCTATTCTCCAAACCTTTGAATGTTACGTCACTATAATCACTCACACACGCACTTATAAGTTAATTTTAGATTAAATAAAAGCTGTATCGCTCTGTACCTTTTCTTGTCTTTCGGCGAACTTACCAACTATAATGAGAGCTGTCAATTGTCAAATGTCACTGTCAGCCAAAATGCTAAACACACTATAACAGGCGGTTTAGAATGTAAACATATATTTTTAACTAATGATATTGTTAACGTTGAAGTCTAATTTAAAATGGACCAGGAGAATGCTAAAAAGCTTTTCATTGAAGGAGGCACTTTTGTTTTCCTTGGAGTACCTCAAGAGACCCAATTTGGAATTGATATGGAATGTTGGAATACAGACGAAGATTTTCGCGGAATAAAAATGATTCCACCGGGCATTCACTATATTCATTATTCTGCAGTGAGTAAAGGATCCGGCGATGTCGCACCAAGGTAAAATTTAATTTCAACCAAGGCAAATTTTATTTCACAGACATTCAGTTTAACGATTATTCTATCTTGTTTTTGTGTAGCAATTGAAGATCTAATAATTATTATGCAATAAATATTATAATAAGCATCTAATAATTATTGTTTATTGGTAATTATAGATCTGGATTCATGCATTACTTTGAGAAAAGAGAATTTCTTGTAAAAATGTGGGATAAAAAATTGGAAGATCTTAGTAAGGAAGAAATTAGTGAAGAAAGTATCCAACGTTTAAAAGACAATTTACTTAATATTGATAGACATTTGGCTCCATATCCATATGAAATATGGCACAAGTGGAAGCTTTTATCTTCACAAATAAGTGGTATGATTTTTAAATATACTTAAATAAATGTTTTAACAAATTCTTGTTTAACCCCTTAATGCACATTTTTTAATCAATTCCGAGAATGGCAATAATCTACCATCCAACATGACAGATACGGACTTAAAATATTAAAAAATATTATTCTATATTAAAAAAATATATTTCTATATTAACCGTGACCCATACGGAGCTGTAATATTTTGAGACATATAAAATTACAGTTACCGTGACTTTCACGGAGCTGCACAATTCTGCCTTTAAACATTGCCTGTATATGTCACGGAGGTGTGCATTAAGTGGTTAACATATTTAAATATTACAAATTAACCCATGTTTTATATTTCTCTTTGATATATAGCTGATTTAGCCAAGAAATTATCTCCTGAAAGTGGCTTGATAAGAGCATCTGTGGAATTACTTTCAATGAGTGATGCTGAACGGCCCCGTGGAGTTAAAGTAACAGAGATTCAGGATTCAGAAGTCAAACCAACAACAAATGAAGATAAAAATCCAACAGCTGGGCAGTCAGACCCTAAAAGATCCAGAAGGTCGACCCAGGAAGAAAAGGAGGAAGCGATGCTGCCTGATTTAAAACCTGCACCTGGTATTATAAAAATCAAAATCTTACTAAACAACCTAAACCATTTTTTAATATATTCATATATAAAAATTGCAAGTTACAGTTGTTATTAACACTGAACTGATTTAATGACATTTTGTAGATATCTATTGTTTAGTCCAACTTAAGAGATGGGATAGTTTTTATCTCAAATACAATGTATTTTTTTTTATTGTGAATTTGAAGTTTTTTTTATACATAAATTAATTTACTTATAAGATTTATAATTTTCCATTAAATAGTGGTGTTTAATAAAACTTAAATTGATGTAGTCACAACAACATAATAAACCTGAAGAGTTAATTAATATCTTTATTTCTGTTATCAGGTATGTCAATGAGGTTCACAGATATACCTAGAGATAAATACCCTCCCGGCTCAACACCAGAGGAAATAACAAAGCATTACTTGGACCAGTCGTACACATTAGAACATGTGATTGCTCAGCATGATGAGTATGTTTCAAATTATTTTAAGGTCTAATAATGGTTCCACTTCACATAAAAAATTAATTAAAATTAATTTTCCCAAAACTGTCTGGAACTAAAATAGATATTTAAGTACCTTTAAGTTTCATTGTGACTATAACTTGTAAGTATACAAGTCATGACTTTAAAAACATTTTATTTCTTTGCAGACCCCTCCACATAATAGGTGAAATGCAATTTGCATATTTATGTTTCCTGATTGGACAGTCGCTCGATGCATTTGAACATTGGAAGAATTTGGTCATACTATTTTGTTCCTGCGACAATGCTATCCACAAATACAGAAGTGTATATATCCACTTCATAAGAACTATTGAAGTTCAGATCGAAGAAATGCCGGAGGACTTCTTAGCAGATATTGTTATGAACAAAAATATTGTATATAAGAAATTGAGGGAGTTTTTCCGAACTGCATATATCAGCAAAGTCGATGGTCGGCTATTGACATTAATTGAAAGGTTTAAAGAGAACCTCACAGAAAAATTACAATGGGACTTCACAGGCTTAGATGCTGATGAAGACGATGAAAGACCTGTAATAGTTAGGTTGGATCACACAATAATGTAAAATTTTAAACGTTTTTAAACAAAATTACAATGACAATATTTGTTTTATTCCATCTTAATCTTAGATAGAATTAAAAGAACCCATTAACTTTGTTGTTTGTTGAACCAATTAAATAAGCAATTAAATTAAGAAATATTATTGATATTAATAGAAAAATTTACTTTTATCTTCAAAGTTACAATCCTCCTTTTTGTTCTAAAATGCTATTCCGAATATATAATAAGTTACATATTATTTTATATTTTTATAATTATTTAATATATATATATATATATATATATATATTCATATACATAAATTAATTGTGTACAGTTTATATTTAAATATCCCACTTCTTTTTCTTAGGTATAAGAAATCTGTATCTAATAGGGTAAATAAACGATTGTCAAAAGAAGAAAATGTTAAGAAATAAAAAACATGCTATTAAAACTAACTCTAATAATCGATTATATGTACTTATTACATAATAAAAATATTTCTTAGAGAAATATTAAGTTTAAAAATATTCTATTTCATATATATTATTTACATGTGGATATAAATGCAGATAAAATACATTAAAATAATAATAGTCTGACTAGAAAAGAAGTAAAATACCAAAATGCAAGTTAGAAATAATGTTTTATTTCTTTTTAATTAATTTGTTTAATGGCTTCTTCTTTTGTTTTTCAAATTTGGCATTCTTAGGTGGTGTTGGGTCTGAAACTAAAAAAAAAGATTTTTTAATTTAATTCAACATGAAAATGTATTTTAAATCATTTATTACCTGAATTGAGTTTTCGTTTTTTAGGTTGCTGTACATTTTTATTAGCTTTATTTTGCACTTTCCCTGGTTTATTTGGTAATTTACCTTTAGGGATTTCTTTCTTCGGATTTCTGAAATAAAGAAAATTAAATGTTTAAAAATTTAAATTCAAAATATCTCCATTCAACTAGGCATTCACACTTTTTCAATTACAATAATAATAATATAAAGTAACTAACTTGTTTATTTTCTTATTATTTAATTTGGCTTTCCCATTTCCTTTGACAGTATTTAAGTCACTTTCCTCATCAGACAATGAATTATAATCATTTTCTATCATTTTTTCATATTCATCCGAATCAAAGTCCACACTGCTGTCACTTTCACCGTTTGAATCTTCAATTTTTATGAAATCTTCCAACGCTTTGACACCAGCTTTTACTAACTTTGCCTGTTTCTCGTTATGTTGTTTTGTTCCTTCAACTTTATTTTTCTTTACAGCTGGAACTGGTACATTTTCTTTTACAACTTTTTGTTCAACGGGCTTAGTCTTTTTATTCTGTTTTCCTTTTTTCTCTTTCTTACTTTTCAACTCCGGCTCACTTTTTACTTCTTTTTTGGATCCTTTAGGTTGTGTAACCGGTTCCTCTTTTATTTCTTCTTCAGGTTTAACATCAACATTGTTGGTTGATTTTTTTTCAATTTCTTCCACTAATTCCGTCGGCACATCAACTGGCTTAAAGAAATCATAATCAATTCCCATTTCATTGAGTTTCTTCTTTGTTTTATTTAAACTGGAATAGAAAATGTGACAAAGTGAGTAATAAAGTGAGTAAATTTTCTAATAATGAAATTATACAATAAGATAAATCAAAATGTACTTGGAGAGCATCTTCCTAGCGAGATTGAGTTCTTCGGCATCACTTTTATCGGCATTATGTTGCTGTAACAGAAGAAGACATATAGTATTATTCTTAAAAAATTAAAAACAAATTACCACAAAAATTTAGATAATTTTTAAATACATAATATTAAAATACCTTTTTCAATTTAAGCCTTAGTTGAGTTATTGGATTTTGTTGGTAGTTCCAGTTTTTTCTTAGAACATTACGTCTTTGTTTCGACGGTGGTACATATACAGCTGAAAATGTTTTAACAACTCACATAATATAATATATACATATTATATATTAGAACATTTAGTAAATATAATATAGACACTGATATTTTACTACTATTGGTGTAAAAAAATAGACAGCATTGAAGTTTAAAGAAACATTATATTTTAGATACTTATTAAAATAAGTTTCAACTCAATTATTTATAATATTAAATGACTTACTTATTATAATTAGACTTAGTGTTGATCATTAAACTTTCGCAAGATAAGACATTTGAGCCCATCAAATTTGAGTACTGGCTAATATAATGTAATTTTAAAGTTGGTTGCTGCAAGCTTTGTAGTCAAGGGGAGGATAAAAAGTATAAAATTTGTTCGCGCCAACCGAGTATAGAATTTGAAATGACGTGAATTCACGTCAGCGGCAACTAGGAATACAATTTGATATGACGTGAATTTACGTCAATGGCAACTAATAATAGAATTTGAAATGACATGAATTCATGTCAGCGGTTGTGAATGTGTTAATTAAATTTAAGCAAATAATTATATGTTAATATACCTTTAATTAGCCTCTTGCCCATGAGGTAATTATTCATAGTGTCTGCAACGATTTCCGCTACAGTCGGCTCCTTGAACTCAACGAAAGCATATCCTTTAGAGTTACCTGTGCGTCTAGATCTTATAACTCGTGCATTTGTCACAACTCCGAACTGTTTAAAGTACTCTGTCATCTCATGCTGCAAGATAAAGAAAAATAATAAGTAAAATTATTGTTGAAATAAGTATTAGAAATTTTATAAAATATATATCTTTGCAAGATGACATTGACAATATGACCAATCAATATATAAATCAATTTTATTAGGCAAATATACTAATTTGTAGAATGGTAATTGATAATATTTATATTACATGTCAATGATACATTGTTTACTAACCTCATAAAAACCATGTGGTATATGCGATAAGTATACCAAACCCCTTTTTTTACGCTTCTTGATTATTGTGTCTTTCTTAACACCATCTTTTTTAGGTGTGACCACCGCCTTTTTAGGAACTGTCCCCTTTTTCTATAAAAATAATTTAAATATTTATCTACTAAGGTTAAGTTAACAAGAAATATATTTAAATACAATTAACGTACCTTAAGGAGTTTTTTGATACCCCTTACTGATTTAACAAATTGCTTTTGTTTTGCAGAGTCCAGTGCTACATTTTCTTCCATTTTACAAAATATAAGAGTTAGTTTTATTTAAAACAAATTCAAGTAAACCAAGAGCAATATCAGCTTGACTTGTTGTCATTTGTCACTGTCTCACATTTAACGTCACAGCCCACAGGTGTCCAACTCACAGATTACAATAATTATATTTATATAGTATTCCGTGTTACCACATATAACTTGTAATCAATATTTATTACGTCTTTCTTAAACTTTCCACCTATAGTTCTGAGGAAGATACTATTATTATAATATAATTAAAGGATCCTAAATCGCTGAACAACTGCGATTAAATTAGTAACTTAAATATTTAATAACCGTATTCGCTCCAAATCCGAAAAAAATACCTGAACCGCAATCGGATCTGGCTGGCTCTTCGAACTCGATCTGAATCCAAAAAATATGGATAAATTAAAAATATTTTGATTAAATGTTGTTGTTTTTATACGACCTAATTTTAAACATCCTAATTTTAAATATAAAACAGTAAATTAAACATAATCTTATTTTATTTGCTTTTATTCTCTGTGTACTGTACACTATTTAAACCTAAACGTCAGTTTTTAGAGTTAAATGGTAAATGCATTACAAATTGAAAGGATTAGAATTTTAAAAGTTATAGGACATGGTGTTCCTTTGTTTTTTTATGAAGACGTAGTATTTTAGAAGTAGGAGTTATTTAAAAGTAGATTATATTGAGAAAAAAATAAAAATGACTTCAACCTGCACACTTAACCAATATATTCAAACAGTAGAGCGAATGTATAGGCTGTCGGAAGGAGATGAGCTCGCACGGCTTGTGTCCCTTCGAGATGTTCACGTTACTAACAGAAACCTTCGCTCCAGCGACATAGCTAGCTTGGTGGAAGGGAACTGTGTGGCGCCCCTCGACGAAATTATAATATACCATCTATTGTGTGTTAAGGTAAAATGTGACACTGTTTAATAATATTATTCAATGAATTAAGTATACTTAGTTTGGGTTTGTTTATTATTAACAGGCAGTGATTGAAAAAGAATACCTTGAAGCATACAGTCACCAGAGCCAATGTGTGGGGTCAGTTGTGAAGACACTTATGAATCAGAAGGATCAGAATTGGTGCTTGCCTCTCATGTATACTACTTGTCTGGATCTTAGACTTGTTGCCCAGAAAGCTGAAGCAACCCAACGTAAGTACTTATTCTAAAAGATGTAGCAAAATAATAATCATCTTGCCCTTATCTCAATCTTGGGGTCCGTGCAGTATGTTTACCTTCCATACTTTCTTGTTACTTGTCATCTCGGTACGCACTCCCGTCTTCTCCATATTGTCCTTCACTCAATCCATCCTTCTTTTCTTTGACTGTTTTCTACCTGTCTAACCCTCTACTGCCATACCCAGCACTCTTTTGGTTACAATTCTTTCATCTCTCCTCATAACATGAACATACCATGACATGTAGCGAAATAATATTAAAGATAATTTGAAGTGAAAGAAGTTTGTATCTTTTTAAAAATATAGGCATTTTTATTATTAAAGATGCTTTTTACTAACATGTTCTTGTTACTTTAAACATTAAACTAATTTGACATACAAGTTGCATTCAAGAGCTTGCCAATTTCATAAGTGTTCTATTACTATTTCAGCTCAAAGTAATGGCAAGATCCTGGAAAAGGCAGCTGAGAGCTTACTATCCTGTTTTCGAGTTTGTTGCGCTGATAACAGAACCTCGGATGAAGAAACCAAAAGACATGGAATGCTGTACCTTGTAAATCAACTGCTTAAAGTGTATTTTCGCATAAACAAACTGCATTTATGTAAACCATTGATAAGAGCCATAGATTCTTCTTCCCTCTGGTATCAGTTTCCACTCGCTCAACAGATTACATATAGATATTTTGTTGGGCGGAAAGCTATGTTTGATTCTGAATATCAAGCAGCAAATGAATTTTTGTCTTTTGCATTTGAAAATTGCCATAAAAAAAGTCATAAAAATAAAAGATTGATCTTAACATATTTGATACCAGTCAAAATGTTGCTGGGCTACATGCCGGCTAAGCAGTTGCTAGAAAAGTATAACTTGCTACAATTTTGGGATTTGATATCAGTTGTCAAGAATGGGGATTTACGAGGAATTGATAGAGTTATGGAGAAGCATGAGAAGTTTTTCATCAGTGCCGGTATATACTTAATTGTTGAAAAATTAAAAATAACAGCATATAGAAATCTGTTTAGAAAAGTCTTCCTCGCAGAAAACACCCATCAGATTGACATAGCAAGCTTTCAAGCCGCTTTGCAGATAATGGGCCAGGATGATGTGGATTCCGATGAGACGCAGTGTATTGTGGCTAATTTAATATTTCAGGGTAAAATAAAAGGATATATTTCCTATCAACACAAGAAAGTGGTAGTCAGCAAGCAGGAAGCTTTTCCGCCATTATCGACCATGTAAGACATAAGCACAGACCAATACGACACTGATACGGAGGAATCTTAAATATGTTCACATGTGAAGCGTTATTCATGTGACATCTATCTGTCAAAGAAAATTATCAGTTTAATTGATTTATAAGATCTCAGTTAAGATACTTAAAATCACATCTTAATATATAAAACACAAAGACACTCACTGACTTACTCTGACTCATTCATTGCTCTACAGCCCAAACCGTAATACCTAATAAGCTGGAATTTGTGACACACGACTCCTGACATATTGAATAGGTGCAATAGGTGCAAAATAGAAAGGATTTTGCAAAGGTCCAAACTGTTCCAGAGTTACAGCTAAAAAACTGCAAAGTTTACCCCCCGCTTCCTCTCTTCTCCCATTGCATTGCAGTAGAAATTAAAATTATTTGGCCAGTCACTATGTTTATTCTCAACACGCTGCGATGTGAGAAATAAGAGTTCCTAGGTGGTGTGGAAATTCAAACAAAATGTTTGATCACTTTCGCCGTCCGTCGCGAAGCACGGGTAAAATGCTAGTTAAATAAAAATGAGCTTAAAAAAACTCACTTGATATTTAGATTTAGACATTCAAATTAAAAAGACAGGTATTTTAACAGAGTAATAAATGTATGTATGTAACATTAATAATTATAAAATATCAGATGGATATCATTCATGATAACTGCTTCACTGTAACACACAAAGTTGTATCCAAAGTTTGTTGGTCTGTGGAAATATAATGACAATTTGAGTATAGTGGATAAATCTACATTAATTTAGTGCCAATCAAGAAAAATGGTGTTAACTTATATACGTAATATATGTGATTATATTTCTGTTTAAATAAAACACCGATGACATAATTATTTTTTATTAAATCTCATTATATATGTCAAAGAATAAAAATATAATAAATTTACGCCGATTCCATAGCATCAAATCTAACAATGCTGTAAGTCTTTATTAATATCTAATAAGATTTATCATCTCTAGATGTAGATGTAGATAGATTAAGATAAAGATACAGGGTGATGTGCTTTTTAGTATATATTTTAACTATTTTCACCTTTATTTTATTGTGATATGTTAGTTTTAATTTAATATAATAAAATGTAAAATCTGTATTTTTTGTCGATTCGTTTTTATAAAAAGCACACCATTCAAAGATTAAGTAGAAAAATATGTATTAAGAGTAAGACTAGATATTTCACTATGGATTTTTGTAATTTTTTTATATAAATTACTTAATAATCTACCGAAAAGGTGCTTGCAGATATTTTTTTTCTGGATACTGATAAATATTGTTGAAAGAAAATATTATTTATCTGTAAGCACCTTTCATACAATAAATCTGATAATATGGGCTTTAAGTACTACTATTATATAAATAATGATTAAATATTTTTGTATATGTAGATTAAAAATATTTGAAATTATATCTATTTTGGACACGTAAGAATAAATAAACATTTTCAGGTACCTATTTATATAATTATGGCAACACCGATTTACCATATAGGTGTAGCAAGCCCAAATAATTATTTTGGCATATTAAATAAAATAAATCGCAGGAAGTAGTAGTGAATATTGTGTCTAGTTTCTTTCATAGGATAATTTGTGCAGTGGAGGTCCTTTTAGCAGTTCGTCCTTGTAAGCGGCGAGAATAGCACGAGACACTCCTGGCTCTGAGGCACTCGTCTCCAGAAATTGGTGCATTATTCTAGAATAAAAAGTATATAACAAGTCTTAATTAAGTGTAACTATCTTACAGAAGGGCTTTTGATGAGAACTAGTTGGAGTATTTTGACAAGTATGGTATCAATAGTCCTGACTCCCATTTAATACACGAGTCAGTGTTGATTCAAAGTAAAATATATAAATAAATATTTTGTATAGAAAAACTTTATGTAATAATACCGGTTGGCGGGAGTCAGTCCAAGGCTGTCTCGCGCAAGTAAATCCGGGTGCTCGCCGATAGTATCCGTCAGTGCTGCCATCATCACGTCTGAAAGTATCATTAAAAATAATGTTATAAATAAGTTGTAGCCAAAGGCATCATTAATTTAGCTATAAGGTATATTTTGTAAGTAAATATATTTTTATATCTATATTACTTGTCATTTTATTCGAAACTAGGTGTTGCCAGCTCTATATGTCAGCTGTCTCCCTTATCCCTTATACTCAATCATGAAACCTATATACCTTTTTTATTGTAATTATTGCCATATTTTTGTGATTTTCCCTTTGAATAAAAATATTAATAGTAGAGTATTTTTGTTATATTGCAATTATACTCTACGATTATTTGTGTTTTATCATGAAAATAAGTGAAATTAGGTAAAGTAAAAAATATCCCATCAAATTTTACAATTTTTTATGCAAACGAACAGATAAAAAAAAATAGTATAGTTTGATACTGAACAAGTAGCATTAAGACTTCAAAAAATATATAACGTAAATATTTTATAATCTATGGCCAATATAATACCACAGATAAATAATACGAAGAAACAATAAATTGCTGTAATAAAATTTAATTATACATTAATTTGGACTACAATAAGACATTTTATACATTTTAATTCATCAATTTTGTCATCCCTCCTGAAGATTAGCAACAGACTAATTGTTTGCAGGGTAATATAAATTTAATTAATTTGGAGGCTTATTCCTTGAATTCTCGATTATTCGTTTTAGAGATTGTAGAATAGCGTACCTTATTTATAAAAGATTATTTATTAAACCACTTCTAATTTTCGTGTGGAACATTGCGGAATAAGCCTACCATATTTTATAAAAATTTGTAAGTGAATCCATAGTCCCACCTAGAACTTTTTTCTCGATGGTACGAGACAGCTGTCCCCTCTCGGCCTCCAGCTCCAGGAACGACATGAAGCGTTGGGTCGCGACGCGCGCCGACGACGGGGAGCGGTATAGGGACTGCGAGAACATCATCTGGGGGGGTTGAGACATGTTTATAGCTGTTCCATAGTTACTACTAGATGGCATATTGCAATTTCTGTATATGTAATATGTTATGGTTGGACTGTGAGGTCATGTTTAGGTACAAAAAAATGTTGGTTTCAAAAGTATATGAAATGCAAGTTGTCTCCTCTAGTATGTATGATTCGTATAAATTATTATTTTGTCGCTTTCGTTTTGAAACAATTAAGATTGTGTTAGTTGTTACGTTTTGGTGTAGTCTATATTCGGAAAAAATGGACAAGTGCGAGTCGGACTCGCCCGAAGATTTATATGTAACAAATAATTTTGGAATCGAATCTCGACATATTCTTGTAATTAATATTTCAAAACAGTAAAGGTTTTTTTCATTATAATTAAAAATTTATGCGTCGTAAAAAATAAAATATGTTTTGAAATATGTGACATCTGTGACACCTAATAATAAATTTCAACTCCTATAAGACTATATTTTTTATTTTATTACAAATGTTTAATTTTCGATGTTATTTGCCAAATTTACACTTCAAGGTCAACGGGAAATACCACATTAATTTTGTTTCCCTTGAGAGTGTCGAAATACCTTTTTTTGGCATAAAAATCTTTTTTACGTCAATTTAAAAGTTTTATGTTTCAAAGCTTCGAGGGGCTGCAGAGTTTAGTTTATGGTTTTAATTAACGGGCGTTCCCGAATTAAGGGCCTTTAGAGACGGACGGACTTTAAGGGTTCCGTATTTCTCTATAAGGTGCGGAACCCTAAACATACCTTAGCGAGCTGGTAGATAATCTCTTCTAGTGTATACTCCGTGTAGAGAGAGTCAGCGGCTCTGAGCTTCTCCATCATCTCCTCGTACTCCTCTTCGCTGACGATTTGACCGTCGCGATCATAATCTGACGTGCCTATAGATAAAGAAGAGCATCTATATCTTGATACATAAAGAAATTGGTAAAATTTATATTAAATACAATAACATTAACTAAAAGCTGGATAAGTTAAATTAATCTTACTAATAATATTGGTCTGGAGCATAGGATCGTAAGACCGCTTGACCGGTTCCGGTCTCAAGTCACTGGATACGGGTAAAGATGGAATTACTCCAAGATTGTTACTGAGGTCCCAAGTCTTGCTGGAGATTGAACGGATGATATCTGGACTGCCTCCGAATGGGAACGACTGGATCGGTACAGGACGATATTGGTATTCCTGTGTAAAAATATTGCTGGGTCTGAGCTGAGATTGAGCTGTGTCTTAGCTGAATCTGAGGTGAGTGGTAGCTGAGTCTAAACTGAGTTTAAGCTGAGTCTATAAATACTTATACACTTATTAATACAAGTAACTTTATTTATTTTTAATTATTTCTATCTCGTTTTAATTAAATCCTTTACTTCAAAGTTATTTATATCTTGTATATTAATTATGTAGATTTAATCACAATTTATTATAATATTGTACGAATTTAAACGTTGTTGTTCAAACGTTTTAAGAATCACCCAACTGTTACATATTCAGTAAAACCATACCACATTATTAACAGCTCGCCAAACTGTGAAACGCTAACAAGCCTTTACATAATTTCTATACAGAATATTATATGCTTATTTGAGTCTTATAAAATTATTGAAGCGAATTTATTCTTGAAAATAATATTATTTTAAACTAGGGGCGCCAACACACCCTCAATTTTCAATCGCTGCGCTCGCGAAATCTCGTGCCGTTTGCATATTGAGCGATGCGAGCCCAGTGTAATGGCTCATCGTTTCCCATTGACTTCAATGGGATATCAGTTTTTTACGATTGTTCCTCAACGACATGATATTTTTTATTTTTTTTTAAACCGTCACCTAATGTGTCTTTATGATTGCAAAATTTCACGTGACAAAAAATGTGAAATGTAAAAGAATGTAAAAAGTCTCCAGTCAGTCCAGTCAGTCCAGTAGAACGCTCCGCTCGCTTCACTCACTTCGCTCAATATATATATATATATATTATGTTAATTCAATTTAGTCGAACCTGCGACCTTTATCTTATATGTAATCTGAGCTACCGTGTTCGCTCTTTGAAGTGCGTTTTACGTTTGTAGTTTGTATTCTTTCAAAGCCGAGACAATCTATTTTTCTTCAATTTGCTATAAGCTAAAGCCTTAGAGCGTTCGTTCTTGAATTGCTTGCTTTATATAAAATAAATAAACATTGAAGTGAGTTATATTTTAGAAGAAATAAGAAAATATTATATATATTATAAATAAAATATAATTTATATTATATATTTTTTCTTCTATTTTCTACCAGCTGTGCTCGGGACTTCGCGCGGAATATGTTTTTTAAAAGTAGCCAAGTTACGCCTTATAACATCACCTACCAGCTGGTAAAAGTCCTATCAAAATCGGTTTAGCCGTTTCAGAGATTAGCCAAATATACAGACAGATTTTTTTTATGTCAGTACCGTATATACATTCATATGTTTTTAGTTAAATGCTCTTAATTTGTAATTACAAATAGACACAATTTTATTTATATATAGATATTAATATTATTAACGTTTTTTTAATTTCACAAGCATACGGATACGTATATTTTAAAGTTGGCTTTTAGATGATACTTAGGCTTTAGGATTATAGGCTTTTGTTCTTGTAATAACTTTAATAATCTGTCCCGTTGTCAAAACCACAAACAAACTAGGCTTCGAAGTTCTAAAACTATCTCAGAATACATATTTAATTACATAATCAATATAAACCAAATCTATCTTTTATCTTTTATAAATATAAAAGATAAAAAGCTCTTAACTCTAACATAAATTTTAAATTCTCTTTATAACAAAATACGTAGCTAAAATCTTTCCTTAATTCGTAATTTTCATATCTTTTTATTACTTAAATATTTCACGATAAGCGGACATTTTGTTTTTATTTTTTTATTAAAATATGTAACAATGTAACTCACCTTAGCGTTTTGTTCCATGATAAAGTTTCTCAATTTTTCTTGTTGAGCGTTTTCCTCGGCTGTTCTAAGATTTTGGGTGTAATGAGCTCGGAGGTAGTCTATATTAAATTTGATCTCCTGGAGGAAGGCGATGGCCTCCTCCTTCGTCATCTTAAAACAATAATTCAAGTTTACTCAATTATCATATTAATTATAAATTTAATTACAAAGCAAAATTTAGGATTAAAGTTTTTAATTACATAACTACGAATATCTAAATTCGATAAGCTTATGTGAAAAGTACCCACCATCCCCTCTTGTAGGAAGTCCTCTATGGCGGTGGTGACTCCCCGTTCGTCCCCCGTCCAGAACACATACTCCGCCATGTCCAGTGGCGAGTATTGGACCCCCGCGTACGACGAATAGTGATCCATCTGATAGCCAAGTGATAGCTTAGTTCTAGCTCATGATTGCTTACTTCTAGCTCGTGATTGATTAATTCTATCTCTTGATTTATTAGTTCTAGTTGATGATTTATTAGTTCTAGCTCATGATTGCTTAGTTCTAGTTTGTGATTGATTAGTTCTAGCTCATGATTGCTTATTTCTAGCTCGCGATTGATTAATTCTAACTCTTAGATTTATTAGTTCTAGTTTGTGATTAATTAGTTCTAGCTGATGATTGATTAATTCTAGCTCGTGATTGATTAGTTCTAGCTCATGATTGCTTACTTCTAGCTCGTGCTTACATTTTTATAGCAGTGATTGATTAGTCCTGCGCATTATGGCTCAGTGTTAGTTCGAGCTGTTTAGTAGGTCTCATAATACGAGTTTTATAGTATTGGGGTAATATGGAAATGCTAAGCTGATAAGTTACCGTCATCATTATGGCAATTGAATGATAATATAATAAGATATTTTGTAGTTTTCATAAGAAAATATTAAAATAAAAGAGCAACAAGAACAATTAACAAGAGTGGTGCGAGGCAGAAACAAAGTTAAGATAGGATTAAAAAATACTTAGCCATAAAATGGAACAGCATTTATACCACCAAGAATAGTGATTTACAATGTCTAACTTAAGAAGAAATATTGTTATATGAAACTTTTTATAAAACAACATATTTCACAACAGACTGTTACGTAACGGACAAAAAGGGTCTAAAACAAAAAAGTTATGGGAGTAAACCTTTTCAGTTTATGACTAAACTCAGTGTGGGGGGATCATAAAGAGTTAACGACAACCATTTACTTTGGATATACGTACTATGTTTAGTTAAATTGAATAGCATTTATACTAATGTAATTAAAACTAATATATATGTTATATACTAGCGATATTTATATGTATATAGTTACATTATTTTTTGTTTCCTTTGTAATATCAGCGTTGAAAGCTCGTCGTACTGCTGTGTGTCCGTTTGTTGGATTATTGGTTGCTGCTCCAGTTTGCACCAAACGAGCTGCTCCGTGGAATATCTAAAAAATATATTAGTATGTCGTTTTCAGACCTAAGTGGAATGTACTTTGTAATATTGGTTAATTTCATTATAAAATAGTAACTGTTTAGCTTCTGGCTTTTCTTAGCAGAGTAATATTCTGAACTTACTCACGGACTTACTACACTGACCTTTTTTAACACTAAACCTACCAAGTACCGGTCAAATTGACCGTTCTTAAACTTTTGTAAAACTTACACATTTTTAAACGTTATAATATATCAAACTACATAACAATTCTTAGAATACGCATATAATATTTTCTACACTCTTTACTTTTGGTTATTGCGTTATATAATAAAATAATATTTAATTACCGGTCAATTTGACGGCGTGCGGTAGGAACAGGTGTACAAGAATTGTCGGTAGGTTTAGTGTTAATGTAATAATTGACTCAAAAATGTGCGATGCGTACTTGAATAAAAATAATTTGAACTTGAATTAATCAGTAATTGGAAATTATTTATCTGTTATCAGTTGCATTAATTTTGCTTTACATAAATACAGTTATAACTACATATTTAAATATATATAAAATACCTTGGTTGTCGGTTCCTCTGGCGCAGGTGTGGTGTGCACGGTTCCATCCAAAACACTGACATGAGTACCATCTTGTATCAGCAATTTGTGGACTCCCTCTGATGGCACATCCAGCTGCGTCTGCGAGTGGAGTTTAGGCTTCTCATCCCCAACAGCATCAGCTGAAGCGTGTTGTTCTAACCGGGAAACTAATTCGCCGTTCTCTTGTACCGCTCCTATATATTATTTTATAGATATCAAAGATTTTTGTAATTATCTAATTTAAACATTTCGTTATCAATTACTACTTAATTTAACTAAAAAACAAATTTGTCTAAATACGATAATATTAACCTGAACATACAAAAAATTGTTGTTATTTTGAGGAAATTACATATTTATATTTATATTTAATTTGATTTTCTCATATTAGTCTACAAGCAAGCAGGTTCTTAAAGAAGTCTTAAAATAAATTATGAACTTACCAAGTCTATGAAATTCCATATGTGCCCGACTTTGCGTTCCAGGATCTAAGTCTCTACTAGAATCCTCTGTAATATAAATAAAACTAAATATTTATTTTAAATATATTTTGAGTTATAATTTTCATACAACGAAAAAAAATCAACATTGTATTATTAGGTGATAAAAATAGTAGAAAGTGAAAAAAAAGTGAAAAAAAAATATAAAAAAAATGTTCCAACATAAAATATTTGGATACACTTCATATTATTTAATTAAATTTAACTAAAAATTTTACTTTTTAAGTCTACAAATCTGTAAAATATAATTTTAACTTAATTACAAACAAAAATATACTACTGAGTTCAAAGTAACTCTGTTTTGGAAGTAATTACAAAAATATATTTTTGCGTTGATATAAATTGAAGGTTGTACCTTCACTGCGGCACGAATTAATATTTATTACACCCAGAGTACGTACATCATAAATAAGAGACTTAGCAAAATTTATTATCCTTTTTATATCAGATTATCAACCAAATGGGAACTGAACATCAATTAGGAAGGCTAAGTGCTTATGTACTTATGTACACACACACACACACACACACACACACACACACACACACACACATACATACATATATATGTATAATGTTTTGTTTGGTTTCATATAAAATAAAATTATATTTATTTACGTTTCCTTGTCACTGTTTCCAGATTTAATTACTTTAATTACGAAAATAAAAACTCTTTACCAATTATTTGCTATTTATTAATAAGAAGTAAGAAATCACAACATTGTTAGTACTCTAATCTAATCTAATCTATAAATATTACCATTCTATAAGTATGTTTTTATTAATATATTATATTTCAATATATCATGTCAGACAAACAAGTCACATGAAGTGATGGATTGGAAAACATTGACGATCGGTGAAATTTTCCATCGAATGACCGCAACATTTTCAATGTGTTGATTGATTGATTTCAAATCATTGATTACTAAATTTAATACGCTAATATTCTATATTATTTGTATAAATGATAATAAACATAAAAGTTAGATAATATTATCATATCATTAATAATCGATAAAATTATCGCGTTTATCAATTTTGCTATCTACATAGAGGGAAAAGCACAAGGGATATAACTGCTATAAAATATTCGAACTATGAAATCGTTTTAAAACCCCATAAATGTTTTAAAACAAGACTTTTCCTTTAATTATTTTGTTTATATAACGACATATCTCAAAAAGGGACCAGAAAGGTAAAATTAATATTTAACTTAAGGTCTAAAGGTTTGTGTACACAGCTGCTTAAAATATTCCGTGTATAATTACAACCTTCGCCCACACGCTGTTAATTATTTCAGTATAACTATCTTAGGAAATCTGAACATAGTATTATATATAAGAGAAATCAAGGTTTAATTTCTAAATATAATATCTTATGTAAACAGAAATAACTTGTAGTATTGAAAGGTCATGTTATTCTATTAAAGTTCAAAATAGATATTATTTTGACCCTTGAATTAATTTTATAACAAATAATGATTAATACTAGCTATGCCCCCGACTGCGTTCAGCCTATCACACTCTTTAAGTAACGGTTAACATCGGTTCAGCCGTTTCCGATATTAGCCGGAATAAATAGGGATTTTTTTTATATATTACCGTATATACTATTTTATATATGGTGAAAAACTGTTAATTTTGAAATAACAGACAGACAATTTAATTTTATTTATATATATATATATATATGTTATTTATTTTGTTAGTTTGGGCGCAAAACAAATTCAAGTAATTCTTTTATATATTCTAGTAAATTATTAAATTGGTTTGATAGTTTGTGTTCAGTTTTAATAAATCAAATTTTTTATTTGAGTTTCCAATCTAATATTTTTAAGCCAAATACGAGGGGAGGTCCAAAAGTTCGTGGGTGGAGAGGATGGAGCGGGGGTAGGGGCGCTCGCTTGGTGTCATACGAATCGGAGACTCATCATTAGCATAAATACCGAGTTTCAACCCGATTGCGTCATTCGTTTACGAACAGTCGCCTGTTAAACAAGTCAATCTGGAAGAAAACTGAAACTATGGAGAAAATTGAACACCGCGCTGTGATAAAATTCCTTATCAAGCAAGGAAAGAACGCTCAAACCATTTTGAATGAAATGGGAGTCGTTTATAAGGAACAGTGCCCTAGTAAATCAATAATTTACAATTGGCATGGTCTTTATAAACATGGTCGAGAGTCAATTGAAGACGACCCCCGTTCAGGAAGGCCAGTTGAGGCCACCACATCGGACATCGTCGAAAAAGTGGAGAAAATTGTACTAGAGGATGCCTGTTTGAAGAAAAAACAATAATCTGCATTAGTTGGAGTACAAGATACCACCATTTTGCGAATACTACATGATCTCCTGGGTATGACAAATGTCAGTGCAAGATGAGTACCGAGAATGCTCACGCCGTTTCAGAAAGAGCAGCGCGTCGATGCGTCAAAGCATTTTTTGGAGTTGTGTGGAGATAAACCTGCACAGATTTTAGACCAAATTGTTACGGGAGATGAAACATGGATTCATCACTTTGAGCCTGAGTCAAAACAACAGTCCATGCAATGGCATAAAAAGGGGACACAACCGCTAAAGAAATTCAAGGTGACGGAGTCGGCTGGAAAGATGATGGCTACTGTTTTTTGGGATTGTGAGGGGATAATCTTGATTGATTACAAAGAAAAGAGAAGGACTATAACCGGAGAATACTACGCAACGATATTAGAAAAATTAAAGGATGCCATCAAAGAAAAGCGGCGAGGAAAATTAACAAAGGGTGTGTTGCTATTGCAAGACAACGCGCCGGTTCACAAGAGCAGAATTGCAATGGCTGCTCTGCACACGCATGGGTTCGAATTCCTAGTTCACCCACCCTACAGTCTTATAGTTCTACAGTAATTTATAGGTCTAATAAATGTATTGAGCTTAAGGGTGATTATATTGAAAAGGAAAAATAGTTTTGTTGTTTTAATTTATTTAGCTCCCTTTCATTCCACGAACTTTTGGACCTCCCCTCGTATATATGTAGTTTCAACAAATAACTAAGAAATAATTTAAATTAGATGTAAAAAATATTTACCCATTTTAAGATTTTCCAATTCCTTGACGGGAACATCCTAAAATAAAAAATATATATACAGTTTATCTATTTCTGTATGTACTTTGTAAAACAGAGCTTCCATCAAAATTATACAAAATATAAAGAGTTGGCGGTTAATAAATCACATTTCCATATTTTCTGCTCCGAATAACAATGAACGTAACAAAATAACAAGAAAATAACAAAATATCTAGAAAATTAATAGTCATTGTATTTTTAACCTAAGAAAGCACGTGATAAATTAAACACGTTTCTTATAAAAACAAAATCAATTCAATTACTCCGCCATTTTGTTTTCAGATAAGTGTCAATGACCTCTGTACATTTAAATCTAAAATTTCGTTGTGATACCACTAATCTAATCTAAACTAAACTAGAAACTATCACAGCTATGAATAATTTTGATTGGAATTGGTATAACTTACCGTTTTAGGATCTCCGATTTCTCGACCTGGAATACATATATTTGATATTATATAATATTGAAATTCTTTTGTATCTCAAAGTTCAAGAATTGTTTTTCCAGCTATCCGGTGGATTAAACAGAGTGTCCTATAAATAAATAATCAAAGACGAATCTCACGAACTATAATGTAACTTATTTCTTTCCAAGATAACTTTTTTATTTTAATCTTAAAAGATAAACTGTTAATGGATAAAAGAGCTTACAGAAAAGATACTTAAAGGATTACGTTTTATATGTACACATATATATATATATCTTAAAGATATTTTTAGACCCCAACATACGTTGACCTCACGTCTATCCAATATCCAGGTCAACAGTAATTATGTTAATAATCACATAACAGTGACATACATACATACATTATCATAATCACTGACTATAATTTATTTACGAACATATATTTTATATACAAAGACATGTTATTATTTGAAGCTTTCAAAGAAGATTTACTATATATTAGTTTATCGAGGTTTTTGATATATTTATGAAGAATACAATATGAAATATTAACTTCAAACTAAAATTTAAATTCTTTAATATGTATTAAATTATGTTGTTATATGGACAGGTATTATTGGTAATACTGACATTTATGCTTTGATCGGCCATTTTGATTCACATGTAAGCCATAGTCTAAATAAAATTAATTGTAATTACAATAAAATGTAAATTAAAAAAGGGCTATAACAATTAAAATACCCAATTTATTCCCTCAACGACGACATCTTCAGGTCCCTTATTATATTACGAACTTAATGGTTTTCAATTTCCTCAAGTTATTTGCAACTGGAAAAAAACGTAAAAAAAACTCCGTATTCTGTTTGGTGTATTTGCGACTGTTTGGTGTATTTGTGTCTGTTTGGTGTATTTGTAACTGTTTGGTGTATATGTGACTGTTTGGTGTTTTTGTGTCTGTTTGGCGTGTTTGGTGTTATTGTAACAGAAACATATATATATATATACATGTATATATGTAAAATGAAATAAAACAACTAGTGAAAACTGTATTTTAACTCTCTTTTGCTATTAAATTTGTATAATAGTACTGATTAAGATATGATATGATATGATATGATATGATATGATATGATATGATATGATATGATATGATATGATATGATATGATATGATATAAGTGAGTATATAAAATATATAAATATCGCATATTTTAACATTGTTTATAATAAAAGCTTTTGGTTGTGGACTCTATCAATCTATTTCAGTAAGAGATGAAAATCGTGACTTTTGTTAAACATATAAATACAAGTGATTATACTATTTTATATACAAGTCACTCTCTATGGATTCGTCTGCATTTATAAAAATATAATATCCTAATTGGTTTTTTTCCCTAATCTTATTTGAGATTCATTTTAAAATATTAATATATTGAAATAATTTAAATAAAAAATATGTGATGAAATAGGAAAAAGAAATTTGGAATTAAAATAATTTTAAAAAATTATTATCTAAAACTGATAAATAATTCAACCAAATAACTGCCTAAGTATAGAAAATAATTCAGATTTAAAAACTGTTGAAGATAGAAGATAGACGAATATAAAGAAACATATTTATAAATTATAAAGAATTTAACCATAGAAAGTTATACAAGATTATATAAAACCTTTTTTTATCGTTGGCATATTTTATACCCCTTCCCCCCTCCCCCCAGGACAAGGGAGGGGACGATTATGTTCGACTCGCTAGCATAGATAACGAATACCCACTAAAACCATCCGCTTACTCTCATTTTTTAGCCAAAAGCCACGAGATCACTGTTCAAGTTATCGTAACGCCACAAGATTATCATTACAACATTTTGAAAGTAATTATCTCATAGTACTTTTTATATAAGTATAGGCAACAAAAATGACTTGAGAAACTGCTAGTTAACACTAAACCTACCAAGTACCGGTCAAATTGACCGTTCTTAAACTTTTCTAAAACTTACACATTTTTAAACGTTATAATATCGTTATCAAACTACATGACAATTCTTAGAATATGCATATAATATTTTCTACACTCTCTACTTTTAGTTATTTTCATTATTAACTGCGTTATATAATGAAATAACTTTTAATTACCGGTCAATTTGACGGCGTGCGGTAGGAACAGGTATACAAGAATTGTCGGTAGGTTTAGTGTTAAAAACATATGTTAAATTATTATAGTTTTCATATCTAAAATGTGTATAAATCATAATATATATAAACTTTTAATGAGAACTTGCACTATAGTAAGTGGAATTTGAGTACGTATTGTGCACTGAAGGATTCCACTCCTAAGTGCCTTTGTACTGACGATCGATACTCCTCAAGTTTTATCACTCATTGTCAGATAGTTCTACATGGGGGGAGGAGGGGGAGGGGGGAAGCGGGGGCTGTGACTTAATCTAAAATATATACCGCTGTGCCAAAAATTTAATTAAATATCTATATATTATGTCAAATTAATTAATATAGATCAAAAGATTTATACATGGGATAAATTTTATAAGCACTAACTCAAATGATCTTACGTTTTTTTAATACGTTAATTTAGATTTTTGTTCTATATCTATTTCTAGTCTAAGCTTATTATTAATAAACTTTTTATCTTATTTAACACATGATTTTATTTGAGTTTTTCTTATCTTATCTTTTCTTATCTGTATTGACTTGCCGTCGGCGATATCGGGAGGTATTGTTGTTCATCCGATCGTTGAAACTTGAGCACACACACATATATAACATATAAATAAATAAAAAATAAATAAAATAAACATTTTAAATTATACATATATTGCTCAATATTAGTTTCCTGATTCCAAAAGGGTTGCAGGTTCGATTCCCTGACGTTATACTTTGTGTGATACACAGGCTTTAGGGATTAAAGTGTGGGCGGACTTTGTATCTTTTATTTTAGATTACAGAATCAATAATCAAGATGTCGGTTGCTTTTTGGCTTCACATTATTGAATGTGAAACAGTGATCACAATAAAGGAATACTTGAGTATGTGTTCTTAGGAAACAGCTCTTAGCAGCTTAGAAGTTCTTAACAGCTTAGGAACAGTAGACTTAATTAAGTTGCAATATCTTACAGATCTTTTGATAAGTATCAAGTCCTGACTTCCATTTGATACAAGTTGTCACTGATTCAAAGTAGAATATATATATATATATTGTTCAGTTCATCATAACTATATTTATTCATAAATATTTAAATATAAATATGTTCTGAATATAATTAATTATATTTTTTGATGAATATTCATTATACTGTCACAATTTTGTGAGTAACATTGCATTTCCAGTCACGTAGACGCTCCCGCCGATGAGAATAATTTACTGATGAAAGGCGTTACAAAATTTACGAATTTATTCACATATAAATAATATATTATAATGAAGAATATACTTTATTATTCCAAAGATAATATATATATATATATATATATATATATATATATATATATATATATAATATTTGTTTTTTATTAATATTTGTCTATAAATATTATTTACATTTTAAATTTATACATTGTAGCTCAATTGTTAGAACGAAAAAATGATTTCCCAGTAACATGTTCGAAAGTATTTTTTTATATATTTATTTTATTAATAAATTATTAAATAAGTGTATTTTTTATTAGTTTAATACAAAGGCTTTACGATTCAATGAGCCTTCATACTTCATCAAGCCTCTATAAAGGGTATTTTAACCTTTATAATATTATTATTAGTTAGTAACTCATTCTTTTAGATATCGTAGCACTTGCGTAGCTCCGTAGCGTTGTAGCGTATTCGTAGACAAATTCGTAGCGTTTTTGAAGTATAAAGAGAAATGGTAATACCATTTTTTTTTTCAATTTGCTATTGTATAATGATTTTTTTTTAATTTGGAATATCTAATACGGTAAAAAAATACATTCTTAATTTAAAAATCCTTTAAATAAATTTGTGTTCCAGAAAATTCCGCATACTTTTTTTTTTGTTCCAGATAATTCCACATACAATTTTGTTCCACAAAATGCCACGTAAATAAAATAAAGGTTGACTGTTAAATAATATACTCTTATTTCTAAGATACTCAAGTTTCCTCACAACGTTAGCTTCAATCACCATACAAAGATATTCATAGAATACTTTATTGAAGTTACCTTACTATATGACTCGCCCGCGCCCTCTGCAGACCTCATTCGAACATTTTCAATATATGCAAATTCATGTTCTCCCATAAAAGAGAGGATATTTCTCATATCCAACGTTACACCAAATTTCATTAAAATACGTTATTTTTTTGTGTTCTTAAAATTAAAATTATCTTGTATTTTGACTTATAAAAAGCTAGAATCATCAAAATCTGTCCAGTACTTTTAATGTGATAACCGAACAAACAAACAAACATTTGATAAAATATTGTTTTGAGCTCAATATAATATTAAAAATACATTACTTTATCAATCGAACCTAGGACCCTTATTAAAATATATATTAGACTAACAGGTTACCCGTGCTTCGCGACGGACGGCGAAAGTGAAGAAGAGAGGGAGCTGGGGGAAAACTTTGCAGTTTTTTAGCTGTAACTTTGGAACGGTTTGGACCTTTGCAAAATCCTTTCTTATTGCACCTACTCAATATATCAGGAGTCTTGTGTCCAAATTTCAGCTTTCTAGGTATTACGGTTTGGGCTATAGAGCGATGAATGATTCAGTGAGTGAGTGTTTTTGTGTTTTATGTATTAAGATGAAGACGAAGAATAAACTTAAATTATATTTAATTAATTATGATAAATTATCAAAGTTATAATTTTCCGCCACTGGTTATAATGGAATAGTCTTGTATTAAATAGAAATATAAACAGAATTCCAAAAATTATAATCATTTTAAATATCTGATATAACATATCAACAATATCAATATCGAATAATTCTGTTTAAAAAAAATTGTTTCCTGCAAAACCATTGAAACTGATAAATTTGAACAATGTATTTTGATACTGCCCTCAAAGAACTGTAATAATGGAAAATAAATTTAAAAAATACTTCAAGAAAAACATTTTTTTAATTCTAGTTTGTAGAAAGAGTTGTTGTACGAGTAAATACAAAATAAATACAAATTTCCAACCACAAAGACAAATAGAAATATATGTATGTACTCATTATAATGCAGATATTTTTTATTATTACTATTTTTTTTGAGTTTCGACCTACCTTTTAGGATTCTTAGATAGTGACAGCAATTTCTTTTACTATTATACTACTATTTATTCGACGTAATTGAAATTTAATCCTAAAAGTGTTTAATCAAAATTCCTCACAAGTCACTGCGACAATTCCTTTTATATGTAAACGTTTTTAGACATATATACATACATACTTACATACGCACACACACGACATACACAACAACACACACATGACATACGCAGCAACAAACACATGACATGCACAGTCACACCCACACGACATTCACAGCTACACACATATGACATTCACAACTACACACACACGACATACACAGCAACACACACACGGCATACATAGCAACACACACACGATATACACAGCAACACACATACAACATACATAGCAACACACACACACGACATACACAGCAACACACACACGATATACACAGCCACACACACACACAACATACAAAGCAACACACACACGACATACACAGCAACACACATACAACATACAAAGCAACACACACACACGACATTTACAGCTACACACATATGACATACACAACTACACACACATGACATACACAGCAACACACACACGACATACACAGCAACACACAGACACACAAACACACGCGACATACACAGCCACAAACACGCGACATACACAGCAACACACACGACATACACAGCAACACACACACACACAAACACACGCGACATACACAGCCACATACACGCGACATACACGCGACATACACAGCAACACACACACACACAAACACACGCGACATATACAGCCACATACGCACGCATGTACATACAAACATTCCAATAAATATTTAATATAACCCTGTTTAATTATACCTTTGTTACATAGTCTGTTTATTTATACAAATGAATTGTAATTAAGGCCAGGATGATTTTAATCTGTTTCATATCTCCTCCTTCTCTCCACCACTCCGCTATTCACATCCGGACAAAGCCATGTCTTTGTCCGATCTATGAATAGGGCTTTGATTTTTTGCTAAATTGCGATAACTGACCAACACAGCCGCTTTAATTAATAAATACAAAAACATGGTTAAACATGTTGGTATAAACACAAGTATAATCAGGGTTCTATTGAAATAATGACAATTACAGCATCTTTTCTACATGATTTCTGTAACTTTGATTTAATTTTATTAAGGAAAATATCACAAATAAATATTGCTAAATTATTATATATATATATATATAGTATTATTAATAATAAACAACCGAAATCAAGCGCTTAAAAGCGCTGCAGATTTTTTATAGTTCAATTTATCGAGCGCTGTATCAACTATACTAATATAATTTAGTGCAGTCTATTAGCAAGCTGTTAATGAGCTAGTGCTTCTAACTCTATTTAAATCAAACAGTGCGCTAACAATTGTATAACGATATCTCATCACTTATCAAAACCATCTTATATTTATGTATGTAATCTGTTAATATATTTTAATAATTTGAGTATTAATTAATAAAAGTCTACCTTTGTGATACAAAATAGTTTTTGTCAACAAAAAACACAACAAAGGCGTACAAATATACGTAGCTCTGTAAACTTTAAACTCCAAATATTTTGCTTTCATTAAGACTGCGGTTGTCGCTTTGAGAACGGATAGTGCTTAAAGGTATTTTCATCGCTCTTAACATTATTTTAATTAAAAAAATAATTAAAAACATTACACAGATAACTTATAACAATTAATTATTAAATGAATATAACAAAAGCAACAAAACCTCTTTGCAAAATATCGTATTTGTAAAGTTATCTCGAGGTAGGCTAGAAATGAATGCATATTATATGAGTTTAAACTATGAAATTCCGTGTCCTATATACACTATAATGCAAGGTACACACACACACACATACACACACATATGTATATATGTAAACATTATCCACAAACAGACAAAACACTTGGTTTCGGACCTAGTTTTAAACGATGAGGGTAGCTATTTAACAACTTACAAACAACACTTTGTATCTGAAAACTATAAAGGCAGTGTAACATATACATGGGAGAATTATATACGAATTTTAGAATAGAGTAAGGTACGCCTTGATAAAAATAAATTAACTAATACTTTAATATTATATGACACATACTCAAAAATACACACACACTACACGCACACGCACACACGCGCGCACGCACACGCGCACGCATACGCACCCCCCCCCCCCCTCCCCCCCCCACACACACGCGCTTTATACTATATATGTTTTATTACTTTCTATATACAGACAATAACCTATTATTATTTAAGTCAAAATTCACATCAATTGTGAATGTACGGACATACACTCGCAAAAACTTAAATCATATAAGTACAGGTTTGACCTCGTTCTGAATATAATATGTATTGTACCATATATTATATACACTACAATATTATAACATGTATATATATAATAATATAATATAAAATAATCCTAGAAACGACGCAATAACACGACAACTTTCAAAACAAATAATCTCAATGTCAAGAGCAGAGAAAATGGAGAAGAATAACCTTTACAATAATACATACCTATTACGAAACACAACACAACAATCATTTACTATGTGTATTTATTGTATATACATGGAATAAAAACATATAAAGTAAGAATTTGGTGAAATATTTACATTATATTTTGGAAAGAAAAAATATCTGAGGAATTTCAATGAGATTTATATATCATATATATATATATATATATAATAAATAATAAACACATTAATGTTTACAATTTGAGGGTAGTTCAATAAAATTTTAATGTAAAATACTCCCATTTTATATTTGTGACGTAATCATGACGTCATTAACGAGGATAGGGATAGCTATGTGGTATTTATACTGATAGGGATAGGGATATTTAGTTAGTATAAAAGATGGAAGATTATAATTAGTGTTATTACCAGTTAGTTAACACCCAGGTGGTGTAGAATAGTGATTACTGCGAGCTATTTAATATTATATTAAAGTTATTTACACGCAAATTAATTCAGCGGCTACAATAAAAATAGGGATAAACCTAAATATAATAACATTTATAGTATTTTTTACACATATATGTTTTATCTCTCACGTTATAAAATAGGTACTGTTAAGGTGAAATCTGATGGGAAAGTTTCGTCATATTGTTGAAATATTTTTTATCTCAGTATGGAACATCTCGTTAAGTTAAAATGCAGTTATATTTTATTTGCGTAAAATTTATGTAGCATATGATTAAAATTACTAAAGCAAAATCTGTACGTATATACGTACGTATATGTACGTATATCTGTACGTGTATATACATACATACACATATATATATATATATATAAATTCTATTATTTTCATGGGAAAATACAAAAACTTACAATTAATAATCTTGTATGGTGATTTATCGTTTTATTTTTTATATAAATATTATAACATTATAATTTATTATTAGATTTATGATTAGACGAAGTTACAGGCAACAACTAGTTTAATAAAAAATAAATCTTTTAGTGTTATTTTAAATACTAATAAACGTATAAACAATACTACTAACAAAAAAAACATTAAAAATGAAATAATATGAGCCGATAGATATTTGTCCAAATTTTATATTTAATATTTATAATACACAAAATATATTAACAAGATGGTTTGCATTAAAAATTCCTGCCAAGGAAGTAAAAGTGAATTAATTGATTTCATTAATTTTTAATAACATTATATTAAATAAATAAACTATAATAAAATAACTTACCCGTATCAGCGACGGGAGCAGCAAAGATTTGGACGCAGCACACCAGCAGCACTCCGAGCCACAGCGACAGATTCATATTTGTAGAAATGGTGCTGTTGAAAGAAATACATTTATAAAAATGTATATATTCAGGAATATCTATATAACTATGGGGTCTATAGAGTCTTTGGGGTCTGTGGGGTCTTTAAAAATCTTTATTTATCTACCCCCTATATTTTTCTAATTTTTCTAACCCTTATATTATTTGGAAGCAATCGCCGATAAGACCGCCTTTTTAATGTTCCTAAGTCTGTTTTTTTAACTTATATTTTTAATTATTTTATATTTTATATTATAATATTTTCTCTTATTTAATATATATTGTTTATTTATATAATTATATAAATTTTATCGGTATAGCCAACTGATAATAGTTTATAGGAGCTACTATAGTGTACTGTTACATTCCTTGAGTGCACCCCTTCTCAGCACCTAATCACCTAAGCACTCGTCCCTAGCCATGCATCCCTCTCACGATCAGTCGCCTCCTAATATTCCCGTCGCGCACTTCTCTCTCCCATAAACTCTCGCATATTGTAATTGAATAAGTTTATTCAAAGAAAATATATTTACTATTCTTTTATGAAATTAGTTTCCTTTTATAAAAGACTCTTAAAAATCGAGTTCTAACATTGGTGGCAGCGCTAAAGGGATTGTAAAATCCTTGGTTCCCCGCGAGTACAGTGTACATAGAGAAGTGCCAAATCGACTTTGAGCCAAAAGCGACTCGGAACCGTCCAACTATACCCAGTCCATTGTGCAGTAAGTGACAAGGAAATAACACAGAAAGTGTCTCCCAAGTGATTCCAAGCCCAGCACCGACCAGGTCTACGACGATCCAGGCTCCAAACCACAGTAATCACAAGAAGTTCCAGTTGTTCCAGTTCCATATACCTAGTGAAATCATAAAAGATATGTGCATCGTGATTCTGTGAGTTATTTAAAATATAAATAATTAAACCCGTGTTTCTAAAAATACTATTTAACTTTCGACGACAACGTCTTATCAAACTTGTGAATGTTTAGTACTTGACTAAACACTTGACGCCCGACACTTTATCTCCAAATCTACGAACCGAAATTCTGTCATCGTTTTCATAAACTATTAATATTTCCAGTGTTTGCCTGTAAGTTTATTTTATTCTATTGTTTAGAGTTTTATTTTATTTTATTGTGTTTTATAAAATATTTTAAAAATGTCTAAAGATTCAAAGAACGTTAAAGAGGCCTCCAAAGAACAAATTTCTTTAGAAGTTATTTTAAAATTTATTAAACGATTCGACGGATGTCGTGAAAAATTAAATCCTTTTCTTAATAATTGCGATAACGCGATTTCTCTAGCCTCTTCACATCAAGAAAACGTCGTTTTTAAATATATTTTGAGTCAATTAGATGGCAAGGCTGAAATAGCATGCTCCATTAAAGATTTCGATTCTTGGCCATTACTTCGTGAATTTTTACAGATCCAATTTGGCGAAAGTAAACATTATGCTCATTTATTGACAGACCTCCAAGACTGTAGACAGAGTTCCCAGGAGAATGTAAACCAATTCTCACTTCGAGTGGAAACCTGTCTATCAAAATTACTAACAGAAATATCTATAACGAATCGTAAAAAAAGCGAACTGTCAGGTAGAGTGGCCGCTATGGAAGATCTTGCCCTTCATACATTTACAATGGGCCTAAATCCACGTATTTCTAATATTATTAGATGTAGGGATCCAAAAAATTTAAACGAGGCCATTAATTATGCAATATCGGAGGAGAAAATCCAACAATATACATTTAAACATAGTATGATATCTAATTCAAAAACACAATTCCATCACAATGATCCTAATAAACCTGGTTTTAATACAGGTAATCCAAATAATAATAATTTTAAAGATCAACAAAAACAATTCTCGTCCTTTTCTGATTTATTCTGCAGATACTGCAAAAAATCCGGTCATGTGTTAGAAAATTGCAAACTACGAGACTATAACAACAAGAAATACGCAACCAGTAACAGGTTTAATAATCCAAATCCACAACCAAGTACATTCAGTTTTAAGCCCAGAACAAAATTTAAACCACAAATTAATTTTGTTACTGAAGAAGAAAGTTATGATACCGTTGTTTCCAGCCAAGATTTAAACTAAGCAGTGTCCCGGTTAGGTGCCGCACGGGACATGTTTCCTCTATAAAAGACGACACCAAAATTCCTACAGAAACCCTTCCCTTAAGGACCTATGGACATGGTAACCAGTCCAAAAATCAAGGTCAATCAAACAGAGTCAAGCAACCGGGTAATCAGCCCCAAACAGTAAGCTCAAATCAAATTCGTAGAGTCAAGCAACCGGGTAACCAGCCCCAAACCGTAGACTCGATCATATTGAATCCTGAAAACCCTATTAAAGAAAATATCATCAGTCATAAAGTATACGAGTTTACATGTAATATATTCGATAAATACTTACCACATGTAAAAGTTAATTCTCCCGTGTCTTCTAATCATTTATCCTTGCTTATCGATACTGGCGCAGCTATAAGTATAATAAAAAAATCTTCAATCAAAGATATGCCTAATATTAATAAATCAATTAGATTCAAAATCCAAGGCATAGACTCGAAAGATGATTGTCCCACTTTAACTTTAGGTCAAATCCCAATTATAATATATAATGAATCAAATGATAACTGCAAACGTCTAACCCATATATTTAATTTAATTGATAATATTAACTTGCCCTATGATGGAATAATCGGTAACGACCTACTTAACATCATGGAAGGTCAAATTAACTATATGCATGGTACATTAAATCTAAAGGATATAACACTTAAAATGTTTTTCAATAATCCTATTTATACTATTGCACCACGTAGCGAAACCATAATAGAGTGCACAGTATCGAATCCCGATATTAAAGAAGGTTTAATAATCAACCAACATTTATCTGAAAATCTGTTAGTAGCTAACTGTATCGTCCAAGTAAAAACAAATAACCGAGTAAATATCTCAGTCGTTAATACCTCAGAGAAACCTGCTACTATTGAATCTAACCTTCAATTAAACCTTGAACCTTTCGAAACAAATTCTTCTATTCCAATAGCTAGTATATCTGAACCAAACATTCTAGAACGCACTGAAGAAGTTTTGAAACTTCTTCGTATATCTCACCTCAATAGCGAAGAGACAGAAGCTCTATACTCTGTCTGTTCTCAATTTTCGGATGTGTTTCACTTACCCAAAGATCAATTAACATCGACGAATGCAATCCAACATGAAATAAATACCACTTCAGATAATCCCATTAACGTAAAGACATATCGATTTCCTGAATGTCATAAAAAGGAAGTTGAATCCCAAGTAAACAAAATGTTAGAACAAGGTATCATCAAACCCTCTATGTCCCCATGGTCTTCTCCAATCTGGGTCGTACCCAAGAAACTTGATGCCTCAGGCCAAAGAAAATGGCGAGTAGTAATCGACTACCGCAAGCTTAATGACATAACTATCGGAGACTCCTACCCCATTCCTAACATATCTGAAATATTAGACCAACTAGGTAAATGTAAATATTTCAGTACACTAGATCTAGTATATCTAAGAAACCATTTACGTCTGAGAAAAGCTCTTTCACCCATATGGAAAGGACCTTACAAAATAGTCAAAATGCATGGAAACAATACTGCATCCCTCTTAATAAACCGACGTCACATTAAACATCATTTTGACGGAATCAAAATAGCTACTACTACGACAATTAAGTAATACTGTAGCATATTACAATTTAATTGTACACCCATTTCAGACTTAGTTTCATATATTTTACCTCGGTATTCAATAATCCAGAATATATCAAATAACGCCGGTATATATTTCGATCCCATTGGTTCTGTAAAAATAACTGTTGATAACACTTGACGTTATTATTCAAATAGATATTTCATTCGTTCAACCACATTTAGAAAATATTAATATTATCTTTTAAGGTAGACGATATTGTAAATGCTAATATGTTCAGCAAATCATTTATTTTGTATCCATATATTATTACTCCTAAGCAACTATTTTCTGACCTTGTAAAGAATTATATATTTCTTCCTAGTTCTAAGCAATTACCTATTCTGTTAGTCTTAGACAACATGCATATTTTAGAAAATGTATCCGATGTTTCATGCTGTTATACGAATAACAAAATAATATTTGTTTTACAAATACCACTGGTAAATACAAAATAATTGGACATGTATCACATCATACCTTAACCTGTAAATCTTAAAATTGTAAACAATACATTGTATTCTAGTATTATACCTTCAACTAAATATTTAGACATAACTAAAGATAAGTCGTCTTATTTTAAATAAGTTACCCTATTTTTATTCTTATACTACTATTGTAATAGTCCTTATTATAATGTTGTCCGTATTTTATAAGCTGTTTAAATATTGTAAATAAGTTAAGATACATACATGTAATCCCGATCCTGAAGAACCTATAGAAATGAGATCCTCAGATCTTGATGATAATGTCCCTGCTCCCAGACTCCGCAGAAGCTAACTTAACTGAACTTACTTTTCATTCCTCATCGTCAACTTACCTCTCACCCGTAAGTTTCCTCTTATCCGGGGGGTTGTTACATTCCTTGAGTGCACCCCTTCTCAGCACCTAATCACCTAAGCACTCGTCCCTAGCCATGCATCCCTCTCACGATCAGTCGCCTCCTAATATTCCCGTCGCGCACTTCTCTCTCCCATAAACTCTCGCATATTGTAATTGAATAAGTTTATTCAAAGAAAATATATTTACTATTCTTTTATGAAATTAGTTTCCTTTTATAAAAGACTCTTAAAAATCGAGTTCTAACAGTACGCTCCCTCAGATACCAGCGCAAAGTCGTTCTTATAGCTTTTCTTACTGTGAGTGAAAGAGACGGCATATCTTTTCCTTGATATTCCTCTCTTACTCTTTCATTCCTTTATGGCAACTGGGAAATTCTCTTATATACAATATATATAGGCAATGGACACTTAACATTAATGAGAAGCAGTTTTAACATTTATAAATGTAATATATATTTAATTCAGATATTATTAACTTTTTACTACTTATTTAGGTAGTTATTTGTAGTAACAAAGTTTTAATTATTTTTTATACAAGATGGAAGTCTTCATAACGTAATTAAGGAATTAAATAAAGTTACACAACTGTTAATTTGTTATCAACTTCGTTTGTCACAGTAGTTGTTGTTATAACAAAGTAAAACAAATTGAATTTGTCGGATTTCAAGGGAAATCTGTGCGGTCTGCGGATTGGAAAGACCTACAAGTGCAATACCTTTTCATTAACACTAAATTATTATTTTACTTCAAAGCAAAACAAATATACCTCAAGTAAAAACAGACCAAAATTTGGTAAGAATAAATTTTAAATTAAAAATGTTATATATTTTATCAAAATGATTTGCTAAAATACAGTGACAATCAACAAGTTGCAATAAAATTTGAAAACGTGTTCCAGATTCTGCTGAATCACGATGCTGTGTTCCGGTGACCCAGTTCACCCCACCCCACCCCGCCCTGGGGGTGAACTCCCCTTGTACATGCTTATTTTGATACCTCGTAAAATTATTTTATTGCATCGTTATCTGATACTATTTCTAGTGTGCTATTTTCAAACGATTCAATATTGTCAAATGTTTCAGATTTATTCAAATGAAAACCTTTGTTTTCTTAACCAATCAAAACCAAACCAAACAAAACAACCAATGATAATGAATGATCTATTTCAGACATGTCTGTAAAACCTTAAGTTAAACCGAACCAAACAAAACAAACCAAACCAAACAAAACAACCAATGATAATGAATGATCTATTTCAGACATGTCTGTAAAACCTTAAGTTAAACCGAACCAAACAAAACATACCAAACCAAACCAAACAACCAATGATAATGAATGATCTATTCCAGACATGTCTATCAAACCTTGAGATTAATATATATCTAATAACACAATTAACCAATTCTTCTACCAAGAGTCAGAACTGATCTCAAATCGTACACTGACATTGACAAGGGTTGAACATACTTCATATTTCGAGATATTAAATACGTATTTCTGAGTTATTTTTTGTATTTATTATATAGAAAATATAACACAATATATAAAATGCAAAGATATTTGTGTTAATATTAAGTTTATACAACCTACCCAACTAGAAGACAGATTACGTACTTACAAAAGTTTAGTCGATTATTCACGAAGTTAGAAGCCGTTTAGAATCTGGTTAAACGTAATGTTACTTTATATATATATATATTTTTATATTTATATCGAAATCATTATATGTATTACATTTTTTCTTTTTCAACAATTGTTAGTAAAAGAGAAATAGTGGAAATTTTTCAAATCCTTATTTATGCTTTTCGATATATTTTCCTCAAACCTCTATACCCTTATGCATTATTAAACTAGCTTTCAAAACCAAAATACATCTCTCGTGATAGATTGAAAGATAACCGTAAAATTTTTGACTTTTCGCCCATGAAGCATTTTTTTGACTGTGGAAAATAAAAGGAAATCGCATGAGAACATAACATTTGTATTCCCGAAAATGTAAAATAGTCGACCTAGCAGCTGTGATCGGGTATGGGCTACACTCCTTGGATGCTATTCGACTCAAAAAACCTTGAGGCAGACAAACTTCGCAATACCTAATAATTGTTCTTCTAGTTGAATTACTAGTACTGGTCTACTGCGAAAAAACTATCATTATTTCCGACCACGCACAAATTTTGTGGGCAACTCGTCCTCCAACACTGCGTCAATTGTTGTTTCATGAGGGTCAAAGCTGTCCGTGATTTGTCAGTTGTTCTTACATCTTTATGTAGGATACATTTTGCGAAGATTCTTCAAACTTTTCCAGCATAAATTTTCACTAATCATAACGCAATTTGGTGAGAAAATGAAGTATCCGTCGCAAAGCAACCTTCTTAACTTTCCGAAGTTCATCATATTTTTAGTTCAGCCTGAATCTCCTGATGTGCAATGTTTTTACCACTCCACCCTGATGAGGTTGTCATGGGTTGCTGCTGTTGTCGATCTGCCAGGTCTGGGATCATCGTTTAGGTTCTCTTGAGCACGTTTAAATTCACGGAACCAATAAGTAACTGTTGCCATCCCAGGAGCAGACTCATCAAGAACAGCTTGTAAATTAACATAAGATTCCTTGAAGGTTAACCCTAGTTAATAATAGACGACGATTCTCATGAGACGTCCATTGTTATAAAAGAGTTACCACACATAAGTGGCAATGAATTTCACCAAGGAGTTTTGTAATGAAATTAGCTGTCAATTCAATAAATCAGGAAAATAAGAGATTATATTTACTTTGTGGCTACATTTTTTGCCGAGTCAAAAACTAAGGTTTAAAATTAATTTATAATTAATAGCCAATGACAATGGTAGCTCTGCAGCATCCCTCTTGGTTGATGTTATTAAATATTATCTAGTAATATATGCAAAGGAAGCTTTTTAGGGAATTTAGGTAATACAATATAATAATACAATATACTCTGGAACCTTATCTGTTATTACATAGCGGACATTGTCGTTTCGCTTCAAAGGACTAAGGAATAAAAAATCTAATTTGTTGACTATCTTGTCCTTTGAGAAGCGCCTATTTAATTTAGTAGGATATCAAAAATCTTCTTCAGATAAGCTTATCAACCTACAAAGAGATAACACTTGATGCTCATTTTTATATCTTGGTAGTATATTTTTAGAATTTAATTTAAATTGTATTCTCAATCATGTCACACACACATGCACGCACTCACACACACACAAAACTAAACCTCCACCTGTATCAACCTCTAATAAACAGTTACATAATCTCAAATAATTTTCCAGTTATAAAAAAGTCTAATATTAGAAAAATGTAATATTAATCGAACCAATAACAAGCTGGAACATCCCGTACCAGTAAATTGATTCTGAACAAAACGCCCACTCTCATCCCACGCTTATATCCTATATAAAATATGAGATTAGACTATAAAAGAAGATTAATGTACACGCGTCAATCTCTATTACGTATCTATATCTATAGATAGATAGGCTTCACTGGATAGATTGATTTCCTTCATCCTTCAATCGTAAAATTGTCTTTTCTTCATACATCTATCTATTTGTGGACGATAAATTTTATGATGATAACGTTTTTAATCGAAAAATTTTATATATTTCCGTCATCATACTAATATTATAAAGAGGAAACATGTTTTTTTGTATGTATGTTTGTAATGTTTTCACACAAAAACTACTGGAGTGATTTTAAAAATTCTTTAAACATTAGAAAACTGAATCTTCACTGGGTGATATAGGCGATATTGCATTTAAAAAAATAGTGATCCATATTAAAAATGCAATAATGTTACCCAAGGTGTGTAAAAATTGGTTATAAAAAATCTATCATGGCGTGCGCTGCGAAAAGTATTGATGATAGAACAAAAAAATGTTCAACAGTATTATAGAACGTATTAATCTCTACAAGAAAGTCCTTGATTGACCATATCCAACTACTGTAATTATGCCACTATAACAACGTTTTTACATGTTAAAGTTGATAAAAGTGCCGACTATAATCAAACCATACTATTCATAACTCTGCACAAATCCTTATCCCATTAGGTTATATTTTTTTACCGTTTTAACACCTACCATATAAAATACAAATACGCGTGTGAAACCGCGGGGTATGGCTAGTTTGTTATATGACGTTTGAATTCTATTTAGGCTAATCTTATTATACGCCAAATATATATATATATATATATATATATGTGTCGGCGAATTTCGTTAATATTATTAACATTAATGAGGACGGGTCGACTGAATTAACGCTTTTTGTAATTATAATTAATCAAAGTCAATGTTTTTTATTTCAAGTCAACGGACATTTTACTAATGAAACGTCACTGACTGACTGTAGTTGCCTGAATGACTGATTCTAACTCTAACTCTAGTTGCAGTTCCAACGGTTATATCCATGGAGGAGAAAAAGCAAAAAAACTTCATAGAAATTTTATTATTAACTAGATGATTCATAAATTAAAGTAGCCTAACTTATTCCTAACATAAACTATCCGTCAATGAAAGTTTTATTAAAATATGTTCAGTCGTTTCAAAGATTAGCCGAACCAGACAGAAAAAAAATTAAAAATATTTTTTTATATATATACTTTCATACGCATTTAACAAAAAGCTGTTAATTTGGAATTACAAACAGATAATTAAATTTTATTTATATATATAGATTTATTATAATAATTACTTAATCATAATTTCATGTATCTATTAGATAGAATAGATTATAATTCAAATAAAATGTCGAAAGAATACTAGAATAACTAAGCACTAAGCGATCTAAGTGACACTAAGTGAAGCTTTTATTTAAGGGAATTGGCAAGACTTGTATGGAATAAAGTCCACTGATAAAGAATGACTGACTCATAGATTTATAAGTACGAGAAATGCAATGTTTTAATATTTTCATTTTCTTTTTATTCTCTCATCTTCGTTTCTAAGGATTCATATAATTTTCTTTAAGTTATATTTTTTAATTTTTAATATCCGATTGTAAACCAGTTAGAGATAACAGAAATTAGATAGAGAGAGATAGAGAATGGACTCTCTTTGAACAATCCTTTGCTGTATCTGACATTTGCATTGAATTAATGAGAGTAGCTTTTATCTAGTTCTCATCTATATCTATAATATAACATTACTACAATACAATTATTAGAAACTAGCTACTTCCGTCGGTTTCGCCTAGTTTTGTACCAGTAAAGTATACATTAGGTTGAAATAAGCTACAACGAGAAATTATATCGAAAATTCAGTATAGCAAAACAAACATAACATTCAAAAACTTTTATGATCATTTGTCAAACGTCACACACCAATAAATATTTAATGTATACAGCCTTGTTATTTCATTGTGTGTATACACATTAGCACACACATACACACTAGCTTATTCCCTCCCGCTTCGCTGTGCACACTATTAATTTGGATGTGAACTTAGGTTGCTATGGTAACCTTTGTCATATTATCCGTTGTCATCATAACCGTTGCTATGGTGACCGTTGTTATAGTAACTCTTAGCCCCGCGTTAAGTGTATAGCTCCTACAGGTTTAAAACTTGGCGAAATTGAAAAACTTGAAATCCGTTGGGGTAGGAATTCTGTAAAATCCGTTCTTAGTGGACGTCTATGTCACAAAAGAAGTAACTATGTAAAATTTTAAGGTAATCGGACAGATAGTTTCAAAGATTTCGTGATGAGTCAGTGAGTGGTAAATATATATATAAATATATAGTAAAAATACTGAATATTTAAACTTATTATATTATATATTATTGTAGGTTAATTAGTCTTTTGCAAACAGTTATCAAAGCTGTGTAAAGCGGTTCATATCAATTATTCTATCAGTTGGAGTGACAGTAACTGTCGCTAGCACCGGACTGGGTCAAAGGGACATTAAGTTATTATCCCCATACTATTAGTGATACTAGCCATTGCCAGTGACTTTGTCTGCTACTTCATAATATTTTACATGAAATTAAATTTCATCATCTACAAAATTTCATAGAAATCGGTTCAGTGGTTTTGGAGATTAACACGAACGAACATCGTGACACATATAAACATATATTAATGTAAAATTCAGTATACATATTCATCATTATAAATTGTTTAAAACACAAATAAGAAGTAAACAGAAAGAAACACGTATATGGATGTAAACAAGTCTCAGGTTATTTACCCTGGGTATGAACAAATACATTTTATTGACTACATCTCCTAAACTAGTCTGAAATTTGTAATTTTATCTCCTCTTAGTCTCAAGGAGCAGAAAGGATTATTGACTTTAGAATCGTGTTCTAGCTTGAATTTAAAATATATATATATATATATATATATATATATATATATATATATATATACGTTATGTACACTTATACATAATGTCATAAGACATAAATAAAAAATCACTTAAACCAGTTTAAAGATTATTTGTTTACTTTAATACTGACAATGTCAAATACTGTCTTAAGTAACGCAAAATTGCAACACGATTGAATGTATCAACACAACATTTGTGTTGTAACACAACACAACATGTGTGTTTCTACCTTACTATAAATATTACATATATGTATAATAATCACTGAGTGTACTCTTGTCAACACAACATATGCGTTGCGACACAATATGTGTGTTTCTACGTTAATATAAACATTACATATATAATGTATTCATTGAATGTAGTACACCTGTCAACACAACATATGTGTTGCGACGCAACACAACATGTGTGTTTTTACCTCAGTCTAAACATTACATATATAATATATATTTTTATTTAAGATCAAGAGAACTACGTATTTTTATAGATCTTTAATTTTTTTTTTATTTCGTATTATACCTAATATTTAATGTTTTTGATAAAATTTTATTGTTCAATACCGATGTTACTTAAACCAATCCAATATTCACAATAGAATCACGACACGGAGGAGTATTACCACTTATCCAGGGATTCACTTTAGGGATAAAATCCACTTTGTGACGTCATGTGCTTTTGGCATTCTTTATATACAACTACTTGTACAGTGACTTCGTTCACGTTCAAATGTTTTTTTTTTAAATAAAAGTAGAAAGTTATTCCTTATAACATCAGCTATATACCAGTGAAAGTTCTGTTAAAATCGGTCCAACCATTTCAGAGATTATCCGGAGCAAGCAGACAGACATACATATTAATTTAGTGTATGTTATTTAGAATTACAAACAAACATCTCAATTTTTAAATGTATATGTTTCTCTTGATTCAATGAAATATGTACGAAATACGCAATACACGAACTACTTGTTATTAACTATTATAGTTACTACAGTTTTCAATATATCCCTTTACGTAAAATTTTATTAATTTCAGTGATAAATAAGTTGAAAAAAGTAATAAAAAATGATAACCGAAGCTTTTGATCAGACTTAATTAAGTTAAAAAATATTACCAAAAATTCTCCAAATTTTGGTATGAAAAAAGATACAATATTATTCACTAAAGTAAGGAACTAAATCCAATATATATATTATATTCAAACACATTGATAAAAAGAAAGTAAATATTTCATTACAATTGTTTGAAGAGGAGAGTACATAAGAATTTATAAAAAGGATGTGACAGAAATCTTATCCTCCATTCCAGATTTTATGGCGACAGTATCGTTATATATATACATATATATATTAGTGTTACTATCCTTACTATATAATAACAAGCTAATTGACTCTGTATGCACGCGCATCACTTATCACCCACAAATCACACAATAATGTGTAATACAGCAAAAAAAAGCTATTGAATCAGGCTACAAAATAGGGTGGGAGCCAACCTCATACATGACATTTGACTCTTCCCGGCACTTTTGAATTTGAAGACCCTAAAATGATTTTTGTTATTGATACCGTGATCTATCGTTTTACTAACGACGTCTAGTATGAAAAAATATAACTATAACATGTAATTTTTTACTTGCAAATTACTCGAATAAAATTTGTTATATCCATGGAGAATCAGCAAGAAATTCACATGTATTTAACATCAATTAAGAAGGTATTAAATTAAATAATAATGAAAAAAAAACAATACTATATAAGTAACAGATAGAACTCTAAACAATTATTTATTAATATGTCATTAACACTAAACCTACCAAGTACCGGTCGAAGTGACCGTTCTTAAACTTTTGTAAAACTTACACATTTTTAATCGTTATAATATCGTTATCAAACTACATGACAATTCTTAGAATATGCATATAATATTTTCTACACACTCTTTACTTTTAGTTATTTCCATTATTACCTGCGTTATATAATAAAATAACTTTTAATTACCGGTCAATTTGACCGAGTGCGGTAGGAACAGGTGTACAAGAATTGTCGGTAGGTTTACTGTTAACAAAAAAGTTGTTAGATAAAAAGGTGGTGTAGTCAGTAAGTTCGGAATGCTCTGCTAAGAGACAGACACTCAACAGTTGCTCTTTTTGAATAATATCCCTGCAAATATGTAAAAGTTTCACACATTTCGATTCACTAAAAACTTTTGCAATGTTTTAATAAGATTTATTTAATAATACTTTTGATTTTAGATTTAAAACTTAGAAAAGGAAGGTCTAAGATATTTTGTTGAAATATTTTAACCGTAAACTAGGAGATAATAAACCTGAAAGTTACAGGACCCTTATATTTTAAACCCTGGTATCTTTACCTTTAAGGGTCGACATATGTTATAAAAGTTTTTGGTAACAACTTTGGTAATTTGAATTTTGGTAACTAAAATACAATGTTATTTTAAAGGTAACAATATCATTAATATTCGTTATAAGACTTATAAATCAAATGATTAAATCTAATGAATGTTTATTTGCGGTCATGAAGATACTAAACGTGGATCCAGGGGATAATGGAAGCTGACTGACTCGACTTAATTTTGACCGATATTTTATCATTATAAAATACCAAATTACAAAGATATATGTATATTATTTAAACCCCCTTTTTCTCCCCCTCCCCCCCTCCCTCTCAAATGTGTATCTTCCCTCTAACATATGCGAGCGTAATCTTAATGTTTAAATATAAGTCAAAAAATAACTAAAGAAACACTAAACTATTAAACTAATTAATTTTAAATTTTAGTTCAAAACATACTTAGAATTATCATAATAAATAAAAAGGCGTAGTTTTCTTTTTCAATTAACACAAAGGGATAAAGCGAAAGAGTGCCAGGACCACATTCCACTGTATCCCTTTCAAGTCCCGACCCTCCGAATTACGTAAATTCCACTCCTATTTCATTTGTTGAATGTCAAGCGTATTTTCAATTAAAATACATAATATCGAAAAGCCACATACATAATATCCAAAAGCCATAAAATAACGTTGAAAAGCCACCTGAAATATAACAATAATGAAATGTTGTATACACGAAATTATTTTAATTTAAATTTCGAACAATCTCTTTTAAAATGCAATTAACAAAATGACAGTACATTTTCTATAAGTAAATGAAACGTGACTCGAATATTCGTCTTTTGATATATTATTTTAATATGTTTTCGTATAATCAAATTCTGTTCAAACATGACGAGAGTAAATATATATAAAGGGCATATGTACCAAAACTGTCGACGGATTTGCTAATACATAAAAAGTACAGATAATTCAAACCTTAGTTCATAGTATTACATCAAATTCAAATTTAAAATATCTATATTCAAATAGGCATTTACACGCACTTTTGAATCGTCAATTATTACAATACAGAAAAAGTCCGTAAGTAAACTACCACCGGCTCGGAATGCTGCTCTGTTGAGAAGAGCCGGCCAGAAACTCAACAGTTGCTCTTTTCAAAAGAAATGTAACAATCTTAGATGATGCAAATGATTCAACAACTTAAGATCCACATATTTCAATCCACTAAAATCTCTTGAACGTTATAATAAGATTTATTGACTACGGTCGCCAACAGACCCTCAATTTCGACTCGCTGTGCTCGCGAAATCTCGGTTGCCGTTTGCATATTGAGCGAAGCGAGCCTAGTGTATTGACTCATCGTTTTCCATTGACTTCAATGATTATCAGTTTTTTTACATGACAGAAAAAAAAATTTTTTTTGAGGACATTTTTCAAATATATTTTTTTTTAAACCATCACCTAATGTGTGTCTTTTTGATTGCAAAGTTTCATAATTTTCCGTCAAGTAGTTTTCGAGCCAATTCGTGACAAAAAATGTAAAAAGTCTCCAGTAAAACGCTCCGCTCACTTCGTTCGCTTCGCTCAAATAATAAACTTTTGATTTTAGATTTAAATCCAAGAAAAGGAAGGTCTAAGATATCTTGTGGAACTTTATTATATACTCAAACCCATGAAGGATTTATTAACTAAATAAAAAAAAAATCTCTTCCATTTTCAAATTGTTTCAATACTATTCTTGCAATTAGAGATGTATGTCTTAGTTTAGTCTAAGCAATGAAACTCAGTCTTCGTAAAACTTTAGTACGCGATTCAGTTGAGTTCGGAATTTTATTTTTATACCTTCTCATTACAGTAAGTCTTATTATCTTTTAATGTTGCACCAGTTGGGTCGTTAAAATACTTTTAACTATATTTTTTTATGGCAATTCATATTTTTATATTATATTTCTCTTATATATAACAACGGTAATTTAATAAAATCTATTTTATATAGAATTTTTACCTGCGATAAAAACATTGTTGAAAAATATTTATACTTCCTTCAAAATTAATATATTTTTATCCCTTTTAATACTTTTAAACACATTTTAATATGAAAAAAATGATTAAAAGAGTACAAAAATAATAAAAGAAACTAATTGAACTCGAAATTCAATATAAAAGTAATTGCAAATGTTCAGACATGTTTATGCAAATTCTATTTGCTCCAAGTTTGGTCGAAGTTCCAACATATATTGATACGTCATAAACAACTACAAGAAACTTAATTATACTTAAAAAGCATATTATTGAAACAGTTTTTAAGTCTTAAAACAGAATTCATACGAAGAAGCGCTTAATAATTATAATTTATGTATAAACTTACCAGTTTCCCGCGTTCTAGAAGTCTATAGAACAAAATTACTCACAGACGTCCACTATTTAAAACAGCGGAACGCGTTCTCATCCCTCCTCCCTTGGTTTGACGCGATTTTGAATATGGAGGGCGCATGCGCCATCCCTATGACGTCAATGCTTCGTTCAGTAATACAGGTGTTTGTATTCATAAAAATACCGCAGCGCGTGGACTCTATTTTGGAACAAACAATAAATTTCGCTTACAAATCACTTTCTCGCGCTGTCTTGTTAACACAAACTGTTTTGTTTTGCAACAAATAAACTAGGAAGCTTCAGTTTATTTTTTGTTGTTAGTTGTGTTTTTTATTTAGGTCCTGACCTAGTTTGTATCATAAAACTAGGTTTTGCACTTATACCAACCAGTACCTTGTTCAGGTGTGCAAGGCGGTAATAAAATCGATATTTAACTATACATAATCTGTCTGTTCTAATAATACTAGAACCTACTTTTATACTAATTGTTATTGAGGTATATTCTAGGAGTTAACTAGGAGAAAACTAGCTTTCTGCAGGTGAAAGCCTTCTTAAAAACGGTCCAGCCGTTGTTAAAATGTTAAATTTTGTTTATTATTACTATTAATTACAATAATAATTATTATTTCATTTAGCCGGACCAAACAGACAGAAAGACAGAGAAAAAATTGAAAAATTTGTTTTTCATGTAATTAATATACTTTTATATGTTTAGTAAAAAACTATTACTTTGGAATTACAAACAGGCACTTCCATTTTATTTATATATAGATTCTTATGTGATTTTGACATAATTATGCAATATATAAATATAAACAAAAAGTATATACTATCATAAAGCTATATATTGCACATGGAGTTATTGCTAAATACATACATGATAAAGTATACAATTGTAAAATAACTGGAAAACTAACAAAAATGTAATTATAATTACTTATAATTTTTTTTTTCTTCTTTTCTTCTTCTTTTCTTCAATAAAATAATACAAAATAAATCTATTAAAGTAATATATTATGATTTTCATCATAGTGTATACTTATTGTAAATTTAGCAAGCAAAAAGCAAAAGTTATACAAAATTCGTATCAGTCCAAATCAATTTTCATAATGCAAAACTTATACAAAATTCGTATTAATTTTTAAAATATTTTTAAGTTCATATATTGAGTAAGATTTTATTATCAATTATCACACTACAATACAAGTTCCATAAGTCAAATAGTATTTATATGGAACTCCCTTAGAATTATAATCTAATTCCTGGTCACGTGACGCTTTCAAGATAAATAACATTATTACAAGGCTTTCATTCTTCAATAACAATGTCAATGTCATGAATAAAACTAAAAGAAAAGTCGTAAGCAGTAATTTTTTTCTTTCTTTTCGTTCTAAAATTAATAAATAAATATGGCCGATGTGTCTCGTAATTAGTGATGTGCTAAGCCACAGGTCACGGGGTCGATTCACTAATGTACCAAGTAATTATATTCTCTGGTCATAATTTATTTGTTTGTTTGTGTCGTCTAAATATAATAAAAATATTATTATACTAAGAATTATTTTTTACTATTTATGTTGATTATCATTCAAGGGTGATTTTTAATTTTTTCAAATGCAAAATATCTTTATTCAAATACACACTTTTGAATCGTCAATTATTACAATTAAAAAAAGGTCAGTATAGTCTGTCCGTGAGTAAGCTACCACTGGCTCGGGATGCTGCTCTGTTGAGAAGAGCCGCCCAGAAACTTAACAATTTTAAGTATAATTTATTTTTACTTATTTTAAATTGGCAAAATAACGTATTAAATAAATGAAATTTGCTGTTTTAGAAAAAAAAAACTCAAATGCATTTCTTCGCTGTGTACATATAAGTGCGTCAAATTTAGTTCTGATGATCACAAATTTGAGACCTGTACATTTAAATCTAAGGACTAGATGTTGAGTATTTAGAAAAAAACAATTTTATCATGACAATTTTATCATGACAATTTTATCATGACAATATTGTCATAAGTTCAAATAATATTATAGTTATAATTGTGATTAGAGATAATTTAGTTCATTCTTCCTTAGTTTTTAGTTGTTATTGTAGATGAATAAAGCTTCGTACAGATATTAAACAAGTCGCTTCTTTTGTCTAGTGACGTAACTTACATTAGTGCTAAATATAGTTAGTGATAGGTTTGTGACTGTCACCTTTTGGGACATTCTTGACCAATAGTTTATACTGTATATATAGTATTTTTTTTAAACTCGATACAGTACTAATAATTGGTTAAATGGTTATAACTTATATAGTTATTTATATAAAATAATCTTTTTATCTTCTTAAGATTTATATTGCAAAATATTGATTACAATTAACTTACCATTTAGGTAACGCAGCCTTAACATATCTCCACCTGTGATTAACTGGTTTCATTCATACGTGTACGGCCGTCGACAGACTACTTGCTCTGATGACTTATCCTCTGATTGGGCTGTTCTGTCTGCCGGCGTCCCTCAGGGCGGCGTTTTATCTCCTTTACTTTTTCCGTCTTTATTAATGAAATCACTAAAAAAATATCTTCTCACTACCATCTCTATGCAGACGATTTACAAATCTACAGACATTGCTCACTTAATGATCTTAATACTACCATTAGAGCCATAAATAATGATCTCATTTTAATAAAGGAAACGACTGAATCTTTTGGTCTCACTGTCAATCCCAAAAAATCTCAGGCTATTCTTATAGGTAGCAAATATCTCCAAAATAAGGTGCAACTTAATCAGTTTCTTAATATAATGTACTGTGATACCGTGATTCCTTATTCTGACGTAGTAAAAAATCTGGGATTGGTGATAGATAAACACCTAAATTGGACAGCACAAGTAAATGAAACTAGTCGAAGAATGCATTCGTCATTTCACTCCCTCAAGCGTTTGCAAAATTTCCTACCTTTTAAAACTAAAATCTTGCTATCTCACTCCCTTTTGCAACCCCTTCTCGACTATGCTTACGTTTGCCAATTAGATGCTAACGAGGAGCTACTTAATAAATTAGATCGCCTTCAAACCTTGTGCATTCGTTTTATCTTCGGATTGCGCAAGTTTGACCATGTTTCAAATTTTCGACGTCAACTTAAGTGGCTCCCTATTCGCCTTCGCCGGAATATGCATATTTTAACCACGCTGTATAATGTTTATAGAAATTCATCTCCCACTTATTTATATGAACTCTTCCACCTGTCCCCTCCGAGTAGCCGTCCCAAACGCTCTTGTGTTACTGTTAAATCTTTTAATGTCCCTCCTTACAATTCAACATTTTTCTCCAAATCCTTCTCCATTCATGCAGCGCGGTTATGGAATACACTTCCCAGCCACTTATAATAAAGTAGCCCAAATGTTGTATTGTTTAAACGTAGATTAAAGCTCTACTATCTCTCCCAGTTATAATTATATGTATTATATCTGTATTTTTATTATTATATATTTATATATTCATATATGTATTTGTATATATTTTCTATTTATTATATTGATAAGTATTTGAATTTATTTATGTATCGGTATAATTTAGTTTATTATATAAGTAACGTTTAGTTGCTTTTTTACTACAAAGAATATTTACTATATGTAGTGTGTACCTATTTCTGCCCTTTTAATTGAATTTTGTCACTCTCATGGGTAGCTGGCAGAGATCTCTCTTTAGAGATAAGCTCATCCAATGTTCTTCATGTCTCTGAATATTTTGTTTTTACTAAATGTGGTACATGAATAAATAAATAAATAATAAATAACCAATCAGACGAAATTTGGAACCGTTATGTCTAATAAAATTGGCATTGAAAAAATTATATAATTAATACCACATATATAAACTCCGCCATAATAACATTCCGTTTATATAAGTGTTGGAGCATGTTAGTCATATTTAATGTACAATATGGTAGCTCCAAAACCTTTGTAACAAAACAGTTCCTTAATATGACTAAGTGCAAAAGCTTGTACCTACTTCTAGTAATGAAATATTACAGTTACTAATTATAATTCTACATACTTAATAAATATCATAAGATATATTTATACCACTCTTCTATCAAATGTGTTTCGTAGGGTCTTAATTTTTTAGTTTTTTTTACTTTGATAGAGCCATTTTGTATAATTGATATACAACCTACTTTTATATATTTAAGTTTATATTTAGAGTTATTAATAGAGCGGGAATATAAAATGACATTCTTAATTAAATTGTTGGATTTTCTCTAATTGCTAGCCTTTCTATGAAACATTAGCTGTGCCCAAGACTTAGCGCGAACGGATTATGATTTTTAAAATAAAAGAAGCCTGAGTTACTCCTAGTAATATTTTAAAATAAGTTTTGATATATTATTCGATAGTTATATAAATATATAAATAAGTATAAATTACATTTAGTGAAAAGCTGTTAATATGGAATTACAAACAGACTTAAATTTTATATATATATAGATTTTGGATACAATGTCATTTGAAGGACGCAACATATAAAATGTAACTTACTCTATGTAAATACTGGCTAGACGTTTACTTTTTTTTATTACAGTCTATATACTTATTTATAGAATATTTTTGAAGTGATATAAAACCTACATGGTGTTTGATAAATTATTTTTATACTACGAGTTTAATGTGCCAGTTTTTGAATACTTACTGTCAAAACAAAAAAAAACAAAATCCATCAAAGATTTCTCAGTCGGAACTTGAGTGTAGAATATTTCGCAACCAACATTCATTTTGATATTACAAAAAAATGATCGATATTCAAATATTATTTAATATTTTATTTATAAAAACTAAAAGCAAATAAATATTGGCTGTACTTAATCGGAAAAGAAGTTTTGTTTTGTTTAAATTCATGTTATGAACGGCTTAATAAAAATCAATGAATTCTGGCGACTCCTATAGATTATAGAATGGTGACAAAAGAAATAAATGGACCATTCCGGCGAATGAGATTTGGACGCGCTAACAGCAAACGCCCAACGCGCCATTGGCAACTTGCTGTTAGCATCAAGACAAGATGACTGCTTTAAATATTAATCTTTATTATTTTACTAGTAAAATTAAAAAATATGTTTTTAAAGTATTCGATGAACATTATGTTATAGAGCAGAATGAAATTATCAATCGTAATAAGACTATGTATATATATATATATATATATATATATATACATAGTATATATATATATATATATATATTTATATACTTCGAGTGTTAGAATAGCCCGGAGTAAAAGTGTACAACCGGGAAACTTTGTTTGTTTATGTTAGTTCAGCATAAACATAGAAATAACTAAAAGAAAACTTACATGTTTTCTCATATTTGTTTCATAATTATTTAACTTAAATTAGCATCATTTGATCCTTCGAAGCATATCCACAAACATTATTTATATGTATTTTAACATTGTGGTATGTACTTACTTGTAAAGTGTGGACAGATCAAAGAAAACTTGTAACTTAAGCTTAAGCTGCCATTTTAGATTTACTTTAGGTACGCTATGACGTATAAATATTTATTTTGTAGGAAGGATATGATCATACGATTCATAATTCAATAGATTTTCGCAATTTGACAATAATTCACAATAGAGAGTTATCACAGAAATTCATTGTATTATATATTATATAATGTGGAATCCATATTATATTATCAAAATTAGCCAGTCATTTAATTAGATGTGGATTATAATTTATTTCAAACATGTTTTATTTTTTATTTTTGTTTCTGTTTCTTATCATTGTTTTATTTTTGTTACGGTTTAAAATAAAGAAAGTTCTTTAAAGTAATATAAATTGTATCATAAATATCTGTATATTAAATGTCAAAATTACTTTAGCAATTACATATTTTTTTTATTATTTTATTGTAAACGTCTAAATCTTACTATCCATTACTCTTCTCTATATTTATAAACGAATCTAAAATAATATCTTCTCCATACCATCTCTAAGCAGATGATTTGCAGCTTTATAGGCAGGAAACTTTTTCTGGAATCGAAGAGGGAATAGCATCAATCGACATCGATCTTGAAAACATACGCTTATGCGCAGAAGAATATGGTTTATTAGTTAATACAATTAAATCGCAAGCTATTATATTTTATAACAGGCAATCTAGCGGTAAATTAAAATTTCTCGACCTTGCTTTATATTCTTTACGATGGTACTCCATTCTAGATACTGTAAAAAATCTGGGATAACCATAGACTCCAATTTCGCTTGAGTAGCTCAATTCAGTGATATAAGCAGACACCTATATCGTTCATTGTATTAACTTAAACGCCTTAAAATTTTACGTCCCTTTAATACTAAAATTATAATATAATATTATAGCCCAATATCTTCTGTTACATTGATATGACATTTGTTATTTAGATGCGACTCAAGCTACTTGGCAAATTAAATCGACTTCAGAATTTATGCACCCGTTTCATCTACGGCTTGCTAAAATTTGACCACATTTCGGAATATGGCCGTGAGTTAAATTGCCTCCCTGTGCGCTTCCGCCAGAATGTGCATGTATTAACACTCCTCTATAAAGTTCTTCAAAAATCTTCTCGTTCTTATTTGCAAGATCTCTTTCAGTTATGTCCACCTAGAGAATTGCGAAAGCGCTCTTGTGTTTCCTTAAAATTTCTTGAGGTGCCGCACTACTCGTATAACATAATGTTCATTACCGCAAATCCTTCTCTGTTAATGTTGCTCAACTCTGGAACTCTTTACCTCTTCACTTGTATAAAGATTGCTCCACTATTTCTTCCTTTAAATTTAAACTGAAGAATTACTTCCTCTCCCTCTAAGATGTCCTCGGTATATATATTATATTTATATAAAATACATACGTATTATATATATATTTATGTACATTTAAGTAATGTGTGTTTAAATACTCAGATTAGCAAATATGTATCTGAATATTTTCTCCAACAATGAGGTGTTTTTGGTAGAGATAAGTCATCCTTTGTATAAATTATATTTTATAAAGATTGTCAATTACATTTTTTTCCTAGTACATAAATAAATAAATAAATAAAAATAAAATATTATATCGAATTCAAAATAAAGGTTTTCAGATTTCCTATAGGTATTTTTAGGTCAGAAAGTAAATCCTTAAAGAACAATGGCAGCTTTCCATACATCATTTTACCTGACATTTTTTGGAAGCGTCTAAATATAAAAAAATATTTAAACGATAGGGGTAACATTGCATAAGCTTAAACAGAAACAAATATTTTTTTAGAAAGCCACAAAAAAAAAATATTTCAGTTTTTGTTTAACAATAATTTGAGGTTACCTGTCAATACTAGTTGTCACTGATTGCAGGTACAATCTATACAAATATTAAAAAATGCGTAAGAGATTTCTCTAATGATGTTTTTAATATTAGTTATTAGTTTAGTAAGGGGTTAGAATAAGTCTTGAACTTATCGCGTTTATTAACGCGAATATATATTCGCAATGAATAATATTTGTCTAAATATAAGAAAACCGATCTTTCTTCTTTGCAAATGTGTCAGATAACTATCTCTATTTACTAAGCTTCAACCTTTGGAGGAATGTTAGCATTCCAATACTTGGCATAGGCCTCTTTCACCAGATAGGTAAAGAATCGCAGCTTAATCAGCCGATGGTCCAATGCGTGCTAGCAAATTACCTACTATCGAACCCGCTAACACCATCGTTTAGGCAGCACCAATCGACAAGCGCACCGCTATTCTATAGCGATCATATAGTATAGTATACAGATGAAAAAAAAATATTTTGTTTAGAAAAATGTAGTTGTACATTTATTTAGATAAGGATAATATAGGACAGACATGTATAAAAGTCTATAAATAAAGAAAAATAAAAATAAATATAGGTTTTTATAGTAAAAATAAAACAAGATGGTATTTTAATTACATAATATTTTAAACACTGCGTATCAATATTATTGCAGCCAGGAAAGAGGCAATGGTTACAAGTATTGGCGGCTCCTATAAGCTCCTATAATGGTAATGCTATAGTTCCATTCTCTGTATTCTGAATGCCTGAGGGCCTGACAATATCTTGCTCATGCGGATCTTCATGAGATTGGTGGTCCTCCAAAGATATGCCAGCTTTTGGCATTGAGATATACTCCACAACAGTAGACTCGTTAGGTGGCTCAGTATGTGAGACATCATCATCATCCCCATGTTGAATGGCTTCTTCAACTCTTAATTCATTAAGGCGATTCATATATAGGACCTCTCTTTTGGTTCGCAACCAACAGGCATAGCATACATTGTCTGAAGTTGTTACCTGGCAGAAATATAAGAAATCTTTCTGATTTTAGCATATAAAACACTTATATCTAGGATTAATGTTATTCAGGGTAAATTAAACTTATAACATAAATGTATTTATGTAAGTCTCACAATCTAAGTAATTGTAAAAAGATTAGATATTAAAATAAATAAAATCAAACAAACATTTTAAAAGAATAAAACCTATAAGTTCAATGTGTATAGAATACATAAAAATAATAGTATAAAACAGAACTTAAACTAAGATGTACACACCTGTTGTGGTTCCTTACGGCATTTAATTATTTCTATCATCTGCCGTTGTAGTTCAGAGGGATTATCTCTTAATATTTTCTCATTTTGCCTTTGTATGAGGGAACATCCGCATAAAATACAAACATTGGTATGACAACGCTGACTTTGTGTCGGTCCAGCTTGTAGTTCTTTAGCAGTATTCTGTTTTAGATTCTGATTTACAGCATCTATAAAAAGTTTCCAACATGCTTCGAAAAAATAATCCTCATCAGTTATCTGAAAGTAATTTGTAATAAGTATTAACGCATTATAACAAACTATGTTTGAAAGTATAGATAACGAGTTAATTTAATATAATTTAGAGATAAACACGAGCAATAGTGTTTTTAAGAACTTACGATTTGTGGATAAACCCAGTTGCAAAGCATCGTACACACTTATATTTTGTTCTAAAATCCGATATCGGCGAAGAGTATTCACGCAAATATTACAATTCACGCATAATATGTGCTTGCGCTTGCTATCCATGATAAAAGAACACTCAGAACAGAAAGACACAATCGAAATCCGTTAAGACGTCCGAGAATAAATAGTTCCACAGAAGTCGCGATGACAGCGTAAAACTAAATAGAAAACGCAAGCTAGTTAAAATGGCTTCCAATAGTGTCAAAGTCAGTCAAACTATTAGTCAGTTGTCAGTCATTTAAATGGCCCTGTAATAATATATTTGATTAATCTTATAGTTAAATACATACAACAAACGCAATTATATAGTTTCTTTATTATGTAGCAATAACAACAAAGAAAAATTAATATTGCTATTTATCATTTTAAATAGTTTTTTATTTTTTAATTGTATTAAACCAGAAATGCACAAAAAACAGAAATTAAAAGCTTATTAAATAAAAGTTTTTTTTCGTGGCTTTCCCAAGTAAATCTAACACCGTCTAAAAAACGACTAAATAATACAATTAAGTTTCGCTTTTGTCTTGTTTTTAGACGCTTCGTAAATCGTTCAGGTAAAAAATTGCCATTGTTCTTTACTTTGTATTATAAACCTATATAAAATATCTAAATTTAAACTGAATGTCTGTCGAAATTAATGGAGTAGTTTAATAATAAAAGAAAAAAAATATACAAATAACACACAAATATATAACTATATTTTATATTGATTAAAGAAAGTTTGTAGCCGCAATAAAAATTTCATTCAATCTATAATGAAAAATAATGTAATAATCAAACTAATAAAATAAATAAATAAATAAATAATAAAATAATCAAACTAATGAAGTTTGATTGACTACATTACTTTTTTCAAACGCACACTCTGTGAATAAACTATGATAACAAAGCTTCTACCGTGCTAAAGATATTCTTCGCGTAAAATTTTTCTGAGACTGGTCTAAAGAGTTTTTCGTATTTAATGACTATAGTATAATTATTATTGCAATTCCACATAGCAACATGTTAGACATACATAATGTCTCACCCCTTTTCTTAAATTTATCTATATTATTTTTATGATCAAATAAAAACAATAAATACTTTGCGATAGACAGACAAAAGTATCCCCTATTTCACGGTTGTATATCTTAATTTAAATTATTAGCTCTGTGGTCGCCAACTTGACAGCTGTCAGATTACAAATGTCTTTTTTTTATTGATAAAGAAAATTTGTAAATACGCACGACGGGAGTCAGGCTGTTTCATTTAAATTTTAAAATGTTAAACTTTATATGTAATCTCTAAGAGTAGATACATTTTCTAAGATTTTATTATGCATGTTATCGTATCTAGAGCAATTTATCGCACATTTACTCAAAATTCGATATTGAAAATGGCTAAACGTCAATCTAGTGATATGACAAAATTTAAAGAATCTTTGAAAGCAGCAAAAGAAATTGTGATTTTATCAGGTGCTGGAATAAGTGCAGAATCAGGTATACCAACATTTAGAGGTGCAGGGGGTTATTGGAGGAAGTATCAAGCAGCATCATTAGCAACGCCGGAGGCTTTTCGAAATAATCCGAGCTTGGTGTGGGAATTTTATCATTACAGACGAGAAGTAGCTGCAAAAGCGGAGCCAAATGCTGTAATTCATCCAGTAACTTTCGTCAATTCTCGTTATAAATTATAAAATATATAGAATTATTTACATTTCTAGGGACATAAAGCCATAGCAAATTTTGAAACAAGGAATAGTGATACAAAGAAAATCACAATAATTACCCAAAACGTTGACGGTCTGCATGCCAGAGCTGGGACAAAAAACTTACTTGAACTTCATGGCAATTTGTTTAAGACTCGATGCACGAAGTGTAAAGAAGTTCTAGTTAACACCGACACACCAATATGTGAGGTTATTATAAATATTTCAATTTCATTCAATGATAATTCTGTTTTAATAACTTGAACATATAATACAGATATTTTCCTTACCTGTAGGTATAGAAAATACTAGATTACTTGGTTGTATTTGATTTTATACAATTTAACTATATTTGTTAGTGCCTAGTTCAGCTTAATATTATTAAAAACATATATATTAAATGATAACTTTTTATCACAATTTCTTGTTTTATAAGACTTTTTCAATTTACCATACTGCAGGCCTTAGCTAACAGAGGTGCTCCAGATTCCACTATTGTTGGGTCAGACATACCAATAAAGTCATTACCACATTGTAAAAAAAGTTCTTGTGGCGGCTTACTGAGACCTCATATTGTCTGGTTTGGTGAAAATTTGGACCCAAATGTATTGAACAAAGCAGGTAATTAACTGTATTGTTTTTTTAAACTTAGTTCAAAACATTAAAATATGTAGATTTCTCTAATTTTAAATTGTTTTTAGGTGAAGTAATGGAGAGCTGTGATATATGCCTAGTAGTTGGTACATCATCGGTGGTGTACCCCGCTGCCATGTTTGCTCCTCAAGCTGCTCAACGAGGTGCAATAGTTGCCGAGTTCAACTTGGAACCAACGCCCGCCACACCCAACTTTCATTATTACTTTGAAGGACCGTGCGGACAAACTCTACCCGATGCACTTAGTTAGACACTTAAGGAAAAGTATACAAGAATTATATATATATATCAAATAATCAAATTGTAAAAAAAAATATTTATTATCACATCTTAGAATAAGGGAAAACTTGTTGATTAAAATTAGGTTTCTTATTCTTTATTTTTTCTTGTGTCTCGCGAAGAATTTCGACGTATTGCCGATCGCCTGTCCAAATGTAAAGTTTGACATTAGGGATTTCTGAAAAACATATTAAAACTTATTTCTTTCATATATAATTTTATCTTTCAACAATAATATTATTTTCCAACAATTATTAAAACTAGAAAAATGTAGCCTCTTATTAACAATAGTGTAAAAAGTTTTGACAGGAAATAATTTTTTATTTACAATATGATAGAAATTTGCTACTCATATATATATATAGATACTTTTTGTTCAGAAAAAAGAGGAAGTTTTTTAGCAAATACAAATTATTTCACAGTAAAGTATATATGTACTAAAGTTTATATACTACAACAAGTAATTAATTACTCACCTGTACAAAAGATGGCAACGCTGATATAGTTTGCGGTCTAGAATATCTTTCATCTACTAACAAAACGGAAGCGTAATCGTTTGCATGTCTCACAGCTCTACCTAAAAAACGAAATCAAAATATTTTTATTCAAGTAGGCATTTACACGCAGTTTTGAATCAATTATGACAATAAAAAAGTGAGTGTAGTCAGTGTGTGTAAGCTAACAACTCGGACTACTGCTCTGCTGAGAGACAATAGTAGCTCTTTTCAAAAGAAATTTAACAATATTAGATTGTATACATTACTATTATATTCTTATTAAATTTTAATATATTTTTATATACATAAACTTACCAATACATTGATTAACTGCTTTCATACACAAGTTTTCATAGTACACACTCCCCGCCCCGGGATTCAATCTATTCAAATAATTCATTTTTTCTTGTATTTCTAGAGATTTTATATTAGGATACGGCATACCTATGACTATCACACAACGACCTAATTCATCGCTGGAAATGTAAAATAAAATTTATACATACATTATTTTCACAAGAAGTAGTTCATAGTCTAGACAAAAGAAGACAGGAGCCTAAACTAGTATATTCAGCATATTGAATTACCTAAAATTTAATCCCTCACTTAATTTTCCTCCAACAACACTTAACATGAGAGCTCCATTCACATTGGCTTTGCTTTTATTTTTTATTACTGAAGCATATTTCTGTAAAACCTGCAAATATGTATATTATTATATATTTATATTAATAATATATTATATATTATTATTATATTATAGAAGTTGAACAAATATGATTTCCTGGCCAGGGATGGTAAAATATTTTTTTATATAATATTCTGTTTCATTAATATTTTAAACATAATAAAAAAATATATTAATAAAATCACCTGTTCAACTTCAGAAGCCGATTTGGGCTCTCGAAATATTTTCTTTTTCTTACTTATTGCGTCTATAACTTTCATATTACACAAATGTTCGTAGAGTGTCTGCTCGTACGAGTATGAAGGTAGAAAACAAACTACACCGTCCGGAACAGAACTGCACACGTTTCTCAATATGCGACCGACTTCGTTTAACTGAAAAATATTTATATGGAATTTAACATTTTGTATTAATACTAACTGCCAGCTTGCCAGCGACTTTGGCGGCTTCATCAACTATTTTATATTATTTTTAACACCGCCATCTATTGAAAAATTATGGAACTAAGTGAATTTTTATGTATAAAAAACCTACAATTCGAAAATAAAAAAATAGATTAAAGCTATTTTATCTTTTAAGATGACTTACAACAAATATTAACGAAATTTTATTGAAATCGATTCAAAGATTAGCGCAAAGGTACTTAGCGACATATGAATTGAATACTTACAAGTTCTAGTGAAGATCTATTTTCATATGAAAAGTTGAGATTAAGATTAGAGGGTCCCTTTGACAGACATATTCCTAGCACATTCTCTGGAGGCACCACGTGTTCACACTTCACTATATTGATCCTGTCCGTCTCTGTGTCATTGTTGGATAGAAGCGCTTGGAACTCACTAATGGGCTCCATTGTACCTCCGGCTAAAATTACCTAAAAGAACAAAAAAGTCTTGAAAATATATATCAAAACGAAATAGCTTCAAATTAAAGACATTAAACTTTTATTATTTCCTGATTGGCAATTGAATTGAATTGGTAGAACAAGCAGAGACAGGGAAGGGTAGAGAATGGGAAGGAGAGATTTTGGTCATCTCTAATAAGATTTTATACATAACTTAATAAATACTTAAGTCTACTCTTCATCAAAATATTTTGGGGTTAATTTATTAATATTATCTTAAAAATTTTATTCGTTTATGTATGTTTGCGTAAACTCCATTACTACTGAATCAATTAAAATCTTACTTGTCTATGGCAACATTGCCAGCGAAATCAATAAAATAAATTCTAATGTACTAAAACCACGATAATCTCGTCACAAGTAAAAATATTGACGTCAAAAGTGGCCCTATCCACTTTTGACGTCAAAATTTGTTTAGCCACTTATGTAGTTATATTTTATAATCCAATCTACAGCATACTCAGTCAACTAGCGCACTAATAATTCATTGTGAAAAGTCTGTTAGAAACTATTATCGAGCTTGGAATTGAACTTATTTTTAATGCACTAACAATTGGATAACAGAACGTACCGATCGACACTGTTTGACGACATCAGCAAAATGTTCAGATGGGTTTAGTAATAAATACTTCAGTAGTCCATCGTCAGTGTTAGCCAACACCCGGCCATTGTCAGTGTGGTCGCACAGCATCTCCAAGAAGTACATCACAGCATATAGACCACCACCAGCAGATGGTTCCGATGGCATCTGGAATTTAATATGAAATTGTCCATTAATATGTATATTATTAATTAAAAATAAATAAATATACATTACAGTTTTATTTCAACTAGGATTCGAACCTGCAACCTCTTACAATTCCTCATCATTTTAACAACTGAGCTATAGTGTCTTCACTAGTCTTAAGGAATTTATTATTTAAATAATAATATATATATTAAAATGATGTTTTTAATCAATACCTCGACATTTTGTTTCAAATCAAACTTTGGAACTTCAACGGGAATTTCTTTTTTGTCTTTATTTTTGGATATACTACTTAAGAAATTCTTAAATGCAGAATTTTTATTATTAGAATTTTGTTTTTCTTCTTCAAGTGTTCTCTGACTGTACTTCATTGAGAAACCATGTAATTTTGGTGCCAATCTTGTGTTTCTGCAAAACTCCACGAGAGGGCGCAAGTGGAGGTGATCGATTTCTGCTTTTATAACAAAATCTTCCAATGTATATATTTTGGCACCATCTTTTCTATCACTTACCTTCAGCATCCCTGAAAACAATACTATTATTTATTTATATCAGAAAAAGCTAATATTTAATTGGAATGATATATATATATATTTTAACAATTTCTTTTTATTAAATTTGTCATTCATTGTCCACTAGGTATAGTATGAAACAGTGCTGACAATAAAGAAATATGTTGAGTAAAAATCTGAGTATGTTGTGTTCTCAGAGCAGCATTTGGAACACGTAGACTTAATTAAGTTGGAGTATCTTACAGAAGGTCTTTTGATAAGTATGGTATCAAGTCCTGACTCCCATTTGATACAAGTGATAACTTATTCAAAGTGGATAATATATAAATATATGATATAAATAAATGATAGATAAATTAAAAATAACAAATACCTAATAATTTTCCTATAACAAAATTAATTTGATTTAACTTCAACAAGTTCTTGCTGCTTAATAATGATCTGTATTTATTTATATAAAAATCCAAAAAGGTTTTAACCGATGATAACTGTTTGAATGAAACGGGAGCAGAGTGTGCATTCTCCAGAGCAGAAGTGAGTCCATGGGACTCGTCTAGTATTAAGATATTATCCTGCAAGTTCAGGGATACCCCAGATCTAGCACCCTGACTTACAATACCTGCATGGCTTATTAGTGCTACCTGAAATATATTTCATTCATTAATTCATCAAGGAGTCCTGAAATGAGTTCAAATAAATATAAATTTTATTCATTAAAATCATTAACCATTCATTTCATTTATTTATTAAAAATTAATGACAATACCCTGACTTTAATATCATATATACATATATATATATATATATTTCATTTATTAAAAATCATCATTCATTCATTCATTCAATGACATACCTCGGCATCCTCTAACGCCATTCTAGATGCATAATACGGACATCCCTTTAACTGTTTTCCATTTTTAATGATGTCTTCCATATCCACGATATTAACAAGTAATTTCTCTTTTAGTTTTGTTATATTATTCTGATTGTAGTATGGACATGATGAGCACGATTTAGTTTTACTTTTCTTTATAGCTTTGCCATCTTCGTCCCTTGCGGTGGATTTAGTTTTTGATTTCTGCATGTCTAAACATCTGAAAAATTATTCAATTATTATACATATTTTCATTATATAACTAGCCTGTTCATTCGGAATATGTTTTTTTAAATAAAAGTAGCCCGAGTCAATCCTTGTAAGTTATCTGCCATTAAAAATCATGTTAAAATCGGTCCAGCCATCAGAGATTAGCCGTCCCATAAGATATTATATCTATTTAGTTTTATAACGAATAATAAAAAACTTGTTTGATAACTCACAAGTTATTAAAAAAATAAGACTTACCGTTCGTTAATGAGACTAACGTTCTTCAATTTATTAACATCCGAATTGATACAATAGTGTTGACGTGAAGCGAGTGTAACAACTTTTGTGTTGTTGTTAAAGATGGTTGTTTTAATCTCTCCGATAAACTGTGATAACTGACTGTGGGTTCTACTGCTTATGTAAATCTAAAAACACATATATTAACAACTAACTGTGCACCCGGCTTTATTTCTGTGATGAATGTTTCTTAAAATAAAAGTAGCTGAAGTTATAACATTAACTATCCGCCAGTCCTGTTAAGATTGATTCAACCATTTTAGAGATTAGATGGACCAAACAGACAGAGAGAGAAAATTAGTTTTTTTGTGTTACATATATATTTTCATATGCATTTAGTGAAAAGCTGTTAATGTGAATTTACAAGCAGACATTTCAATAATAAAGGGAATATGTATAATACTGTGATATACCTTTGTAAAAGTATCTCTATCATCCTCTTCAAGAGGCAGTTCATCATCAGAATCGTCCTGGATTTTCTCATTCTCAACAACTAAATCCTCATCATTTATATTCTCTTTCTCCTCCTCATCTTTTTCTTTGTTTTTTACATTAACTGATTTTGTGAAATAGATATCAGTCTTATTGCATTGTGTACTTTGTTTGGCGACTCTTTTTTTCAATTCAAGATACTTTTCCTCTCTTTCTCTTAACTTGGCAAGTTTGGATTGCAGTTGCACTAGTAATTGATTTTTCTGTATTTTATTGTATTCCTCTTGAAGCCAATCATTAACATCTGCATCAAGATGGCAGATACAAATATAAAATTATTGTAAAATTAATAAATTATTTAATAACTAGAATGAAACTAAATACTCACCTGTGGTACTTATTAGTTGAGATTTTAGTTCACTTATCTCTTTTATTAAATTTTCTTCTATTTGTTTATTATTATCCTTGAGCCACTGCAGTGATCCGCAACAAATACTTAAAGATTTGCCCTATTAATAAGTTAATTATTATTTTTAATTTATGAACAAAAGAAAGAAATATTGCTATAATACTCACTGTTCCTGTAGGGCTTTCGAAAATTCCTAGTTTTTTATTGTCAATTGTGAAATATAATTCGTTCATAAACTTTTTCTGAATGTCATACGGTTCAAAGGGAAATGAAAACTTCGGATTCATTTTACTTATAAGTAAGTAATTCTCTACCTCGTTTAATATGAAAATTAAAATAGATTAAACATTTAAATATGTATAATTCATAATACTTTTTTATAAAATGAATTATTTCATTGACAACGTTAGAATCATATGTTTATTATTAAGTGTATTTACTATGTATTTGTATTTAGGTTTGCCGCCAATACTTAAGAGTTCTTTTAAAATTGTAATTGTACTGTGTATTGTCTTGTCCGTACTCCGTTGCCCTGCTGACAGTTGACGTTTATCTACAAAGAGGAGAGATAAGGAGCAACTATGTAAAATGAAACACGAGCACTAAATTGGTGGCCTTAGTTCAATCTTTTAACTCAATGACCTAATAATATTTAATTTAGCTATTAACTTTTTTTTAGTCATCGACTATTTTAAAATAGTTTGTTTCGTTCTTTTTATTTTCGAATTTATAAGTAATCTTTGTTGATGTTTGTGGTTATGGATTAATAAATATTTTTACTTGCTGGCTTTTGAGAGATCATGCCAAAATATTTCCATGACTAATTTTCATATCTTTATGACTTCGAGTAATGCAAGAAAATTATGCGACAAACTTAAGAAATATCTATGATAATATGTATAATATATAATATATAACACGTATAATACTTTAACTAGAAAGAAGTGCATCAGCGAAGCGAATTATTTTTTAAATGTAATTGTGTAACTGAGGCGATAAATTCGTTGAATAGCCAAGTAAATTCTCAAATAATTTACATATAAATATATTTATATTACTACTACTACTATCAAGAAATTCACGTTTTTTTTAATATCTTAAATTTTTCGGTAGCAAAACTAATGTTTACTTTTGAATATAAAAACTATATAGTAAAACATTATCTGCATAAATGAAAGTGATTGGTATTATTTTATCGTTTTTCATTTACAATAACCTAATTAAATCCTAACCCTACAATTGTATGAAAAAATGTACTTCGTTTTACGTTGTTTCGTTTACGTCACTATACTGAAGATAATAAATGACCTACGACTATGACTATGACTGTCTTTAATCGATTACTTAAAATAATATAAATTATTGTATATTTTTTATGTATCTTATTTGATTTTATATATATTACAGTGTGATTTTACCTTTTTTTAGAATTAATCAATATATTTTACTTTGTATATTGGAACGTACGAAGAATTTTCTCGAACGTGCACGTTTTTGATCGACAGAAAACCTAGCAAAGAATGTTCTTTGAGTATAATTACAGTCCATTCGTGAACGTCATTTTTACTTGTGAATCGAGCTCTTGGCTCGTGTATAGCTCATTGCTGTGCTGAAAAGTTTAATCGTAACATCGGTGTTTCTCGAACTTACTTATTTAAAAATTGTGACTATTGTGTGATATATTGTTGAAAAATAAGGTAAGGAAATAAAACAACGAAAAAATAATATCGAGTGTAATGGACGACTTAAATTTTTGAATAAACTAGATTATTTTTACATTATCTTGTACTTTTATAAATAGTTTTTTATCGCTAGATTAAAAAAAGAAGACTCATCTAAACTTTAGTAACAATAACTCATGGGTTATAATGTAGAAATAAAAAAACACGTACTTCTCTGTTAACATCGCACACCTAAGTTTACTTCTTGCGAATTTTGTATTCGTAAATTATTATATATATATTTATCCTAAAACAAATTAAAGGTACGAAGTACACTGTATAATTTAATTAGTTCAATCGTGTTGTGAAGTACTTGAAAACCTAACCAATATCGATTATGCTTTCGTAGATTCTAACCACAATTTGCTTGGTTCAGTATTGTATATATTTTAAAGAATGGTATTGAACAATTAATGCTTAATTTGAAACTTGCCTAATGTATTTATTCGTGTCGAAATGTATTAAAATTTTACTTTTTATTTAAGTTCAATTTTTATTACATCTCAATAAGATTTTTACTTAAATTAACAATAAATGTAGAGCATTCAATTAATTTATTTTTACTCAAATAATCGCCATTTATTCTATTTACAAGGACGTTAAAATCAATTAACACAAGCAGTTGAACTTATGACCTTCAGCAATCCATGTGCACAATAATGTATTCAGACTATGAATTATTTTTTACAACAAGTGAATTATTTGGATTAATAAGATTATATTCTCTTTTAAGGTTTCAAAATGGTGAAAGAAACAACATACTATGACATCCTGGGTGTTAAACCCAATTGCAATAAAGATGAGCTAAAGAAAGCATACCGAAAACTAGCCCTTAAGTACCATCCTGATAAGAATCCAAATGAGGGTGAACGTTTCAAACAAATTTCACAGGCCTACGAAGTCCTTTCTAATCCAGACAAAAGAAAAATATATGATCAAGGTAATTGTATTTGTTACAATGTATATTTTAATATGGTTTATTTTACTACTAAAGATACTTGAAATTTATTTTACCATAGTAATATTGGTAATATGAGAATTAATTTAAAACAAGGTAAAGCTTAAATTAGCATATTTTATTTTTGAGTAAGCTAGAATATTTTATACTTCAAGACAATTTAATCTCAAGGATTTTTTAATATAATACAAAGTAGAAATATTGAGCATACTATAAATGAAATAAGAATGCTAATTTCAAATCTGGGCAGGCGGTGAACAAGCCTTGAAAGAAGGAGGTGCTGGAGGCAGTGGTTTCTCTTCACCGATGGACTTGTTTGACATGTTCTTTGGGAGCGGGTTCAGTGGTGGTCGACGCCGCGGCCGCGAGAGGAAAGGCAAGGATGTGATACATCAGCTGTCCGTTACTTTGGAAGAACTTTACAAAGGTGCCGTCCGGAAATTAGCTTTGCAAAAGAACGTCATATGTGAAAAATGTGAGGGACGAGGTGGTAAAAAGGTAAAAATGATCTCGATATTTATGAATATTACAGTCCTAGTGATTAAACAGCTCTTATAAACAATGACTGGTCATTATATACAATTATAAAATGGTCTAGACAATGGAAAAAATAAAATAAAAACTAACCCAGGTTGGGTTGGGTTAGTTAGTTAGTTAGTTAGTTTTATTACTATATATAAGTCTTCAAGGATATTATATAGAATTGCTAGTGTGATTATTTACTGTGTCATTTATCCCTTTATCTAATTTGCGTAGACATTGTAAATAATGGTGGAATTATTTTAAATAATTCTTTATTACATATATATCTATCTTTTTTATAAATTTCAATATTAAAGATTTGAAATGTTATTTAATAAACAATCATATATTTAAACAGGGTGCAGTGCTGGTGTGCCCCACTTGCGGCGGCACAGGTATGCAGGTACAGATCCAGCAGCTAGGTCCCGGTATGATACAGCAGATTCAGACCGTCTGCTCCGAGTGCAGAGGACAGCGTGAAATCATTGATCCGAAAGATCGCTGCAAAGTTTGCCAAGTATGAATTTTTTATATTTTATTATTTCTAGTTTAATTACAAAAGTTAAAAACACTTTCAAATAGATGATAGTATTTGTTTTTACTAATTGTTGTATGCAACTCTAGGGTCGTAAAACCGTCCGTGATCGTAAGATTATTGAAGTACACATAGACAAGGGTATGACAGACGGACAGAAAATCGTCTTCGGTGGAGAGGGTGACCAGGAGCCTGAGCTGGAGCCCGGTGATCTCATTATTGTTTTAGATGAGAAGGAACATGAGGTAATATTGAGTGATATTTGACAATCCTTGTTGTAATAAAGTTAAAAATATTTTTTTTAAACAAATTAACTGCACTTGGTCAATGTCAAGTTGATATCATAATTATGACTTGATTGTGATGTTAGTCCTTATGAGGTTTTAACTTTTCCATAATATTTTCAACTTTATTTATTTATATATTTTCCACTTTGAATCAGTGAGCACTGTGTATCAAATATCATGAAGTCTATGAGGGTTTCAAAAACACCCCCAGTAAATAATATATTCTATTAATTTCAGATTTTCAAGCGTACCTACAATGACCTCATTATAAGACTTAATATAGAGCTGGTAGAGGCGCTGTGCGGATTCCAGAAGGTTATAAGAACCCTAGATGACAGAGATATTGTAATAACTTCACTGCCCGGTGAAGTAATCAAGCACGGTGAAACTAAATGTGTTTTGAACGAAGGTACTTATAACTTTATAATATCAAATTAATGTCCAAGGAGCAGCGTGCATTAAATATTTATATTTCCAGGTATGCCGATGTACAAAAGTCCATTTGACAAAGGTCACCTTGTGATACAGTTCTTGGTGAACTTCCCTAACCGCATTCCACCAGAAGTCATTCCGGCATTGGAGAACTGCCTTCCAACCAGACCCATGGTAACATAGTTTATAATTTTTTATATAATTGAATTTCTAATAATATTTAATCTTATGTAAGTCACAATAGTAATTACAACGAATGACAAGTGAAATCTTATATATGTATATAAAAATATTCATTTGTGTACTCAAAACTCAAAAATATTGCAATTGAGCTCAAATTTGGTACAATATACAACTCATAACAGAGATGGTTGTTATATATCTTATCTTATCTTATATCTATATATCTTAATTATATAATTAAGATATATATAATTGTATTATATATATCTTAATTATAATTGATTCATTGCACATTTCCCTGTTACATGAGGCATTCAGACGAAGAGTTTAAATATGTAAATTTGAATGTTTTGAACACTTATTAAATTTGTTTTGTTTTTCAAATAGACCCAATACTAGCTAACTACAACTATTCCTTACAATGTAAACATATAATACAATATTATAGATTTTTTGCTTAAAAACAAATAATATTTTTAAGGTTTTTGTCTCTTATTTTATTAGAATAAAACTAAATTTCAAGTGATGTTTCTTGTTAATGGAAATTCAATACGGTATATACATATTTAGAACTTATCTACAAAATATTATTATTTTGCTTTATATGTGTTCCACTTTGAATCAATCACTAGTGTATCAAGTGTGAGTGTCAGGACTATTGATACTGTCAAAACCCCTTTTGTAACGAAACAGCAACCTAAAATTAAGGCTATATTTGTTCAAAAACCCCCTGCCCTGAGAAGAACCACACAACAAAGTCAGACGAGTAGTCCTTTATGGTAATCACTGTTTTGCAAATGTCTATATATATTTAGTGAGCACCATACAAACAACAACAGAACCGTCAACATCAATTAATGTGATTATGTTTGCAGGTTGAGATCCCCGAACTGGCGGAGGAGTGTCAGCTCATCGACCTGGACCCGGAGCAAGAGAACCGTCGTCGCAGAGCTCACCAGGGCAACGCGTACGAAGAGGACGACGACACCTCTGGAGTCAACAGAGTGCAGTGCGCCACCGGCTGAATCTCACACTCCCTTACACTTTACATTACACTGATATATTAAGTAGACCATCAAATTTAATTCATGATTTGTAGCTTAGCTATTTTATAGCTTATTTGATTACAGGTTTTTTTTGCAATATTTTTGCATTTCTTAAATATATTGTGTATTATACATAGTATTGTTTTAATGAAATTAACAAAATCATTTTCAACAGTTAATTGGTAAATGTTTTTGTATTTTGTTTAGTAAATAGTTAACATTTCTGTGATTCTGGTATTATAGCAATAGTTGTAACTTGTTTTTCCACCTAAAGTATTTCTATAACCAGTCGTTCAATACACATTTAATCTTAAATCTAATGTAGTTAATATTCCAATCTATTTATTAAGGAATATGCTTTAGACAATTATCATAATAGTGAAATTGTATGGTCAGGGTGTGTATGATTTTGAAAAGCTTAAATTTTTGTGGTAATTACGTAATAAATTTTCTTCATGACTGTGTGTTTTATGATTTGCCCTTGCTTATACCCTTCTTTGACATTATTACAGTATCCTTATTTATACATTTGTGCATCACTACAGTTTAAGTTTGTCTTATACTACTTAACGCCACTGAAATATTCATGTAATGAAAAGTAACTCAACGTTATGTCAAATGAATTCTTAAATTATTCTAAGCTCCCAGATTTGACAACCGCGAGGTCTCTTAAATATCTTAATATATTTTCCAATCAATCTATAAATACCAAAAAAGGCTTTGTTTATTGTATAGAATATTAAGTGCCAACAAAAAGGGATAAGATAAAAAACAAAATGCTGTTCAATCAGCCAAAATATTGTATTTATTATAAATGCATTTCAGTATTCGGTAGTGTGTAAATTAAATATACAATAAACCTCAAATTATTTGTTTTCAATGGCAAATACTTATAATTTTGTAAAAATATTTAACATTCATATAAAGGAAGTTATGTAAAAGCATTATATAGACATATATAAATTGTAATTAATAGTAAACAGTTAATAAAAAGTATAAAGGTATGATTGATAAGTGTAGCACTGCTTTCCGATCGTAAAAATAGGATGCATATCCTAGAACTTCTTCAAAGTATATTTTTTATCGTTAACATTTATACTTTTTTTTAAATATATAATGATATAGCTAGGGAACGAACCTTGAGTTCATTTCCTAGCTGTACCATATTATGTTGGCAAAATATTATTGGCCTAATACCAGGCAAGGCATTTGCCAGTTAATTGTGAAAGTAGTATAATTTAAAAATATATTATTGTACCTATTTATTATAGTTCAATTATTACGTTGTATATTAGGTAAGGTCTTAACTATTTTTTTTATTATAATGTCGTTATTAGCAACTTCGTCTGCTCCCGTTATGTAATGAAATGATTTTATCTTTTATATATATTTTTTTCTCTGTGTCTAACGCAAAAACTGCTCGCTTGATGTAAAAAATTATATAAAATATTATTGGACCACTGATAAGCTGTTTTTAATACTAATTCTGTGTTTAATACCGAGAAAACATAAACCTAATATTCTTTCTTTCAGTGTAGTATTACGAAGGACAAAATACTTGCCAAATTACCAAAATTACTGTATCCTTAATAATGTAAGGCTTAAACTTAAAAGTCGATAATATTGTATGTGGGTAACTTTCGAAAAATTCTCACCTCATACAATTAAGATATTTTATATATGTAATATGATTACCAACGCAATTTTAACATTTTGTTTTTTTTTACATTGTCTTCCTATGTACAGAAATGATATCCAAAAATATTTATAATCTGCATCTTTTAGACGTCATGTTGACGGCAAAAGTCAAAACATACAATTGCCTTCAAGCACCTGCAAGTTAAACGCACGTGTTCATAATTAATGAATAAAAAAATAAATTATACGATGTTTTGCGTCATATATAATACATTAGTTTTTATTTGATGTGTAAACGTTTTATAAACCATTAGCAATGCATGTCCCTAAAGAAAAAGGGGACGAGGTCCCCGGTTTTGAAATCCCTGACTTAGAAGAAGGAACAGAAGGGAATGTCGAAACGCAGAAAAAGCAAAAGAAAGGATCTGGAGGTTTTCAAACAATGGGATTTAGTTTTCCTATACTCAAAGGAATCACTAAAAGAGGTTATAAGCAACCTACACCAATTCAGCGAAAGGTTTGTATTGGTTTCCATTCTGTTACCAAATTTTAGTTTATACTCTTTAAGGAATGTTGTTTATAATTTCAGACCATCCCAATAGCACTTGACAATAAAGATGTGGTTGCTATGGCGCGCACAGGATCTGGTAAAACTGCCTGTTTTGTGCTACCAATTTTGGAGAAACTTTTGTCACCTGTTAACAAACCGCTGCAAGGAAAAAATTTAAGAGCCCTAATATTGTCTCCTACAAGAGAGTTAGCTTTACAGGTTTGTAACTATTTAAAATTTTGCTCATTGCTACCAGATTTTAGGGATATACAAACATAAAGATATATAGGTACAATAATATAATTAATATATACAGTAATCTCCTCTATAACATGATCATCTTATATCACATTTCAAATAATGCGATTTCAGTCCCTGATATAACATGTGTTTTCTCACATATAATGTGGGAATTTAGCACATTATATTTCTATACTATGAAACTTATAATAATTTCTTACATTTTATAATTAATTTTGCTTACCATTGCACTTTGTGTTATTATAAAATGAAATAAAATAAAATAAAAATTAGATTTTATTGACTTTCTTAATATTATGGTTATATGAGTGCATTATACAGTAATATTCCTACAACTCATTTTCCTATAATGCCGAACAAATCTACCGTGTTATAGTATTATTGTATATATAAATATTTATATTAATTCTTGAATTTTTTACAATTTTCCTTCTTAACTATGTTTCTATAATAGCATTCTATTTGATCAGCTCTGTAACTCGGTATGTACAAAGTCATATGTAAGATAAAGTGTTAAATATCTTCTCTTCAGACACTAAGGTTTGTTCGTGAGCTCGGCAAGTTTACAGGACTTACTTCTGCTGCAATTCTTGGAGGGGAGTCCATTGAACAACAATTTGGAATCATGTCAGGAACCACTCCTGACATTATAGTAGCAACACCTGGACGATTTTTACACATCTGTATTGAGATGAATCTCAAGATAGATAATATAAGTCAGTACTTTTAGAATTTATTATTATTGTACTTTGAAATAAATGTCAAAAAATATTAATAAATTTGTTTTTCAGAGGTTGTAGTTTTTGATGAAGCCGATAGACTCTTTGAACTTGGATTTGGTGAGCAATTACAAGAGATTGTTGCCCGATTACCTTCCAGCCGTCAAACTTTATTATTCTCTGCAACATTGCCGAAAATGTTAGTTGAATTTGCACGTGCAGGTCTAACGGACCCAGTTTTAATAAGGTTGGATGTTGACTGGAAGCTTCCATCAACTTTGTGGCTTGGTTGGATATATGTGAGGGCTGAGTTGAAGACTGCCGCCTTGTTGCTGCTTTTAGATAGAGTATTGACTAAAACGACACCTCAAGCAGTTGTTTTTGCGGCGACCAAACACCATGTGGAATACTTGCACTTGGTAAGGATTCTATAATCATTTGAATGTAGCTTATATAAGGCTCGCTTGAACCGAATAGTATTAATATGAATTGGGATATGATTTCATAGTGACAGAACCAAATTTTCGTAACAGCTAAACATCTCCCCATGTATATTAAAGTAATTTTGGCTTCCATGTTCCAGATACTAAAACAGGCTGGCATATCATCAACATATGCCTACTCCGGACTTGATCCATCTGCACGTAAGATAGCCCTCGGAAAATTTACCAACAAAAAGTGTTCAGTTCTTTTGGTGACTGACGTGGCTGCGAGAGGTCTCGATCTACCATCCTTGGACACTGTTATAAATTATAACTTTCCAGCCAAACCTAAGTTGTTCGTCCATAGAGTGGGTGAGTCTCGTAATATTGTATTGTAATTTTTTACTGGAATAAGATGAGAGTTAAACATGAAAAAACTTTATCAAGGTAAACAAAGAAATGCTAATATAGAAAATAGTATTAAATAAGAAATTTAATGAGACAAATCCATCAGCTGTTTGTTACCCAGCACCCATTGCTGCCTCTATTTACTACCCAGCTCTCATTGCTGGAGCTGTTTGTTACCCAGCACCCATTGTAATGTTCCAGGTCGCAGTGCTCGCGCGGGTCGCTCTGGTCGCGCGCTGTCGCTGGTGTGCTCTGAAGACGTCGCTCATCTCCTTGACCTCCACCTGTTCCTCAACGCCTCGCTGATCGAACCCACCCAGGTAGAGAGCATTACACTTTCATATGAAAACATTTTTCCTCAAGTACAGGGGTTTTGCTTAGGAATTTTTTTTTTTTAATTAAATCATCAACTAAAATAGCTGAAAGCTGACCCCTCCCGTTACATGTTTTAAAATTTGGACTGTTTATTTTTTTCCACAAATCATCATATTTGATCGGAATAAAAAGTAACCAGTGCTCTTTTATTCAACATGGAAGAAGTCTTTGAAGAATTAACAAACAAAAATACTAATTAATCAATAATTCTATAATGTTCCAGGTGTCTGAGTGCGGTGCGTTGTGCCCGAGCGGCGTGTGGGGCGCAGCGCCCGGGGCCGCGCTGGAACTCCGCCACCAGGACGTCATGGCCTGGGAGAAAAATTACTCGGAAATTGTATGACTTTTAAAACAATCATTTTTCCCCCGTGATGCTTTCATGGCCAGTAGAGCTACCGGCAGAGATAAAACAAAATAAAAATTTGATAAATTATCAAAAAATGTTCATTTTTTTTTAAAGGAAGAAGCGAGCCGCGTTTGTGATAGAGGATGGCAGCAGTACGTGCGGTGGAGGGAGCCGGCCTCCGCTGAGGGTAACAAGAGGGCGAAGATTACCTCCAGACCTACCCTCCCGCACCCCTTCTTAGTTGATGAAACAGAACAAACTAGTATAGCGCTGGTCGAACAGATCAAGAACTACACTCCTAAAGGAGTAAGGAAATGTTTATATATATATATATATATATATTATTGAGCGAAGCGAGCGGAGCGCTCTACTGGAGACTTTTTCACATTCTTTGTCACGAATAGGCTCGAAAACTACTTGACGGAAACTTATGAAATTTTGCAACCAAAAAGACAAATTAGGTGATGGTTTAAAAAAAAAAATTGAAAAATGTCATGTTGTTGAGGAATAATTTAACAATTGAATCGTTTCGCATTGAAGTCAATGGAAAACGATGAGTCATTACACTGGGCTCGCTTCGCTCAATATGCAAAACGCAATATGTGTTGGCGCCCCTAGTAATTATAATTTTTGTATTTATTTATAGACAATCCTGGAACTGGCTGGGAAAAACGATTCCCCAATGTACCTAGCTATGAAGGCCAAACGACGAGTTCACGGGAAAATGGTTCAGAAAACAAGGGATAATAAAAATAACATAGTAAGCATCGTTAAATATATACTACAGTATAAGTAGTCTTAGTAGTAGTAGTAGTAGAATAACTGGTCGTGGTACTGCAAAGCTCCTTTCAAAGTCTAAGCTTACCTGGATTTGAAAGTCTGAAACCCCCTAATTTTTATTTTATTTTACCTATTTTATTCTTTAGGTCATGAACAAAACATTAAAAAAAGTATTGCTTCTGAAATGTTCGATCAAATCAAAAATTTATAGTAAATGGAAACTTGAGTGAAAATGAAAAAAAAAAAAAATAGTTATAGATAAATATAATATAAGATTAGGTTTCATAGTCGTAGATTACGACTAGTAGTCAAAGATTAGTCAAACAATAAACGGTTAGGTCTTATGTCAAAGATTAGGTCTAATAGTTCAAAATGCTTGTAAATTTGGATATTTTTTTAATCTATGTTGTGGGGGTTCATAATATTGAAATTAGAAAGAAACTGTTAAAAAATTACATTAATTTTATTTTATCAGGATGATGGGACAGTTGAAGATAAGAATATGGAGTCAAATCAAGAAATAACAAAGGGAAAAAAGAAAAAGAAAGCAGTGAAACGAGACGAAAATTATATATCACACTTTGCCAGCGACCAGCACACGGAGGCAGGGTGGGTATTAGTGGGATTTATTATAAAGAAAATGTTATTAAGTCCGTTTTTGGGTTATCTTAGCACCTTTATACTTCTTCTGTGTTATTAAAATTTATTAGACTTAACTGATAATTGAGCGAAGCTAGCGTAGCGGGCGGAGCGTTCTACTGGAGACTTTTTCACATTTTTTATCACGAATTGGCTCGAAAACTACTTGACGGAAAATTATGAAATTTTGCAATCAAAAAGACACACATTAGGTGATGGTTTAAAAAAAATAATGAAAAATGTAACAAAAAATATATATTTTTTTTATATGTTATGTAAAAAAACTGATATATTGAGGGTCTGTTGGCGCCCCTAGTAGATTTAAATTATAATTAGTATGATGATCAGGTTTTAAAATTTATCATTTAATTTTCCAGTATGGCCGTAAACTTTGCATCGGGTGCCTCTAGCGCCGAGCTAGAGATGAGAGGAGACTGCGACACGTCGGTGCGGCAACACCGCGCTCAGCTGCGCTGGGACCGCAAGAGGAAGAAGATGGTGCACGTGGACCCCGTGAGTACGCGCGGTGTGGCAACGCCGCAATACACCACACACCAATGTCTATTATATTTGTATCTATTTGTCAGTTCGCTTTCTTATCTATGTCTTATATGTTATACAGTTTATATTAGGGCATTTTTTATTCAATATTGATAATTTACTTAAAAACTGTATAAAGATTATATTGGTTAGGACATTATTGTTTAAAAATTTACACTATTATTGAGCGAAACGAGCGGAGCGTTCTACTGGAGACTTTCACATTCTTTGTCACGAATAGGCTTGAAAACTACTTGACGGAAAATAGTGCAAGTTTTACATAAAAATAAAACTTGTATTATTTAGCAGAGACGATGCACAGCATCTGTGAGAGTGCGTTGTATATTTCCCTCAATTGACTTCCGGTTCTCAACACTGTTCACGTCATATATTCAACCAATCCGCTTCAACTTCCGGTGGTCACGTGGTCACGAGTCGAGTTCGCTAATGGCGAACGAACTTACCTCATAGAAGTCTCTTACCAGGAGGCCTGAAATGGATGCTGTGCATCGTCTCTGCTAAATAATACAAGTTTTATTTTTATGTAAAACTTGCACTATTATTCGGCATGTGACGATGCACAGCATCTATGAGAGACGTGTTTGTATCTCCTGGTGACCACAGACGACGCTATGTGAGAATATAATATTTACTGAAAATAAAACAAAGGATAACACTGGTTGAATGTTAATCAATAAGAACGGAATTGGATTCAGTACATACTATAATAATCAATTAAAGTTTGACAACAATGAAATTATAATAATCAAATCGTTAATCAGTAATTTATTATACAAATTATAAAATATTTTTCAGATTTCTTAAATTGGTTCAAAATTATTGGAGAGATTACTCATATTGGGTAAGGTTTGAACTTTACCAATAATCTCTTTACAATAATATTTCGCAAAGGTATTTGATCTGCGCCAATTACCACGAGATATAATATCCTCAATAGGGAGATTTTCAAACCAATTTAATGAAGCTACAGCCGAGCGCACGCTTCCAGGAGACGCAGTAATACCTGCGTCCTTGAGTAAGCTCTTTATCCAATTACCGATAACGGTTCGCGATGCACTTCGAATAGGGCCTCTAATAGTCACAAACAAGGAAGCATTACACTCGGTTGTGCGTCTCTGCATACCTAGAGTCAAAACTCGCCTTAACCAATTAACTGGACATAACTTTTCGTCAGGGTGACGATAAAGTTTCCAACCTGATTGCCTGTATGTTGCTGTGTCCGTTTTCGATCCGAAGGCCGGATACAAGATGATATGATCATCATTGTCAAAGTAATGGCCTGATGAGATTCTAAGCAATGTAAGGTCATGAACGCGTCTTCCAGACGCTAACAATAAAAGGCAAGCCAAACGACGTGACGCCTCGAAAAAGGATACGGGACGATCAACAGGATTCGTCTGAAGCCAGGCAATCAGATTACTCGGGTCCCAAATTGGGGGTTTCTCTGGCTTAGGGGATTGAAGAGAAATAGCTTTAAGAATATGTTGTACTAAAAAATGTGAATTCAAGTTTTCATTACCCGATGTTCGGCCAAATGTTAAGACTACAGACTTATGAAGTAATATCGTAGAATAAGACAATTTCTCTTTAATGTACAGGTAAGCTAAAAATTTTGATAAGCTGACACCATCTGGAGTAAGAAAATTAAAATTATGGGTTCTACACCAATTGACCCACCGTGACCATGCAGGTCTATAAGTTTTTAGTGTGGAATTTCTCCAACTAGAAGTTAATAAGGACTTTTCTGCTACTGACCAGCTATCAATTATCTCATTCCAGCCGCTATCTTCCAAACGTAAAGGTCCATGTCCTGAACTCGAGGAGGTGGAAGGCCAGTGCTGTGGTCTACTAGCACTTGTGGAAGGTTGTTGATCTTTAATGGTCTGCCCAGAGCCCGACGACGAAGATCCGGTAACCAATAAGCTCTCTTCCACATCGGTGCTATGACGAGGAAGACACCTCGAGCTGAATTCAGGTGGTGCAGCACTCGCGGTATTAGACTGGGAGGTGGAAATACCCACGCTAGCCGAAATATCCATTGCCGACTGAAGGCGTTGTAGAATTGAGCTGACGAGTCTCGATAATCTTTGGTTACATACCGCCTCACAACTCTGGTCTCCCTGGAGGCAAAAAGGTCTATTTCTGGAACTCCAAACCTCTGGAAAATGCGTCTGGCAGCAGGCTGCAACAGGTGCCACTCGGATGCCACTTTTCCTCGAGATAGTCTGTCTGCAATGCCGTTGAACTTTCCTGGCAGGTACTCCGCAGTCATGGATATTTTGTGTTTGTCCAAAAGGTATAAGAGTTGATAAGTCATCCGAAGTAGTGGTATCGATCGAGTCCCGCCTTCGTTTCGAACGTAAGACACGACTGTCCGATTGTCGGATTGCAGGTTCAGATGACGACCGTGTAAGCGAGATCGGAAGTGTGTGATTGCTGCTATGATGGCAAACATTTCCTTTTGATTGCAGTGCCAGTTCAGTTGGTCTGCTCTCCATCTCCCTGATACTGAAATATCGACCAGTTGTGCTCCCCACCCGTAATCTGCCGCATCGGTTGTCATAAAATGTTGAATCAACCTTGAATGAAGGCAACTCCGGGCTACAACGGGATTTTGCAAAACCGCTAGCCACCATTCCAAATCCTTGGAGATCGATAATGGGATGCTTACCGGTTTCCGAGCCGCGCGCTGAGATAGAGTTCGCAAATGAATCTGGAGTTGGCGGCAGTGAAGACGACCTCTTGGAATTACGAAATTGGCGAAGTTGAGAATACCTAAAATAACTTGTGCCTCCTTCAGGGATATTTTCTTTCTTTGAATTATCCTCTTCGATACCGATACTATCCTGCGAGTCTTTTTCTGTGGTAAGCACTTGAAATTTTCTATGGTGTTCCATGTGATCCCTAGAAAATCTATCTGTTGGGATGGAACTGTGACTGATTTTTTGTAATTTATTGTCCATCCTAACCCTTCCAGCACTTGAATTGTCAATTTCACTTGAGACTGAAGTAGAATTTTTGATTGGCATGTTATTAAAAAATCGTCTAGATATACCAGAAGTCGTAAACCTTTGGATCGAAGATACTGCGCCACCCAGTTGGTCAACGCTGCGAAATTCTTTGGTGCACATGATAGGCCGAATGGCAAGCAAGTCATCTGCAAAATTTTTCGATCGTAAATTAACCTGAGGAACCGTCGATGGCTCCTTGCAATGCTCAAGTGAAAGTAAGCTGAAGAAAGGTCTATTTTCACCATCCAGTCTTCCTTCTGTAAGAAGTGAGGTATTTGAAAATGAGACACAATCTTGAAGGGTTTTGGAACAATATAACGATTTAGGCGTTTCAGGTTGAAAATAGGCCTCTTTGATCCGTCGTCCTTCTTTGTGAGGAACATTGTCGAAAAGAAGCTCGATCCTGCAGCACGCCGATCCACAACTTCTAGAACGCCTTGTCCTAAGAGTTCTTTGACCTGGACTGACATTTGTGGTGACTGGGCAGTTTCGAACCGTCGCAGTATTCCCATAGATGGATGGGTGAGTGGTGGTTTGGAGGTAAATGGCAGACGCATTCCCATGATCATTTTGAGAAGGGCCTTCGGAGCCCGAAGCATCTGCCACTGCCTCCGATACGCTCGGAGACAGCCCCCGTAGAAGTGGTGTGGCCGCAAGTCATTTTTCATATTGTTTTTTACTTGACATCCTGTCTTTGCTAAAGTACTTCTTATTGTTGCTGGACTGCTTGGTTGTATTCGACTGGGCCTTGTACTTCCTTGAGTTGGTATCGTTGTCCTTGTGGCGAAAGGGCTTATTATATTGTGGCAACTCACGGGAATTGTGTTTATTTGATTTAGTTGGAGCCTTGGATATATTCTTCTCCGATTTATTTTTATCAGATCCAAACCATGGACTGATCCATTTATCTAAGCCGCCCGTGTTTTGAATGTAAGCGCGTAGTAGATTTTCATCAAATAAACACTTCGAACTCGGGGGGATCTTACGCAGACCCTCCCGAAGGTTCTTGTTAGAAATTTCGCTTAGGATACGATCCCTGCGATTTTCAATGTATTCAGCTCGTTTTCCGCAAACTAACTGTACAATTTCCTCACTAATTTTATGAAATTTAGATGAGGGTAGAAATGATTCTGAAATTTTATCAAAAATATTGGATGAAGATAAAATAACATTATCAGAAGCCGTCCAATTAATAAACTGCTGCAGGCTCTGATTAAGTATTTCACGTTGAGAAATTAAAGCATTGCTAAGGGCTGCCAACAAACGCTCGGAGCTTGCTGTATAATCTTTGCCCTTAATAAATTGTCGAAGTTCATCATTTATTTCGAGTTCGAGAAATCCCGGTGTAGCATTATGAATTTTTAACGCGTCTGCATAACGTACGTCCTTCCATGCCGAATCCCCGAATTTTTGCAATACTTCTAGACGTTGCACATGAGCGGGATCGGCGCGCGGTACTTTAGGGTCCTTAAGGCACGTGTTAACCATGCCTAAGTTCAATCGCGGAGCCTCACGTGACATGACGTTCGTCGCGGGTACCGGGCGGCTAAAGCTAAAATCTAACGGTCGTGAAGTACTAGGCCCGGGCACTGATTCTAACGCGGTGGCCCCTTTCGACGACCCGTTAGTGTATGTATTATCCGGAACCGAATTAGGCGGAAGCACGTTTTGCATCAAAATGTTTGTTAATACAGTTACTTGATTAACAAGATTAAGAATTTCAGAAGACTCACCGACTTTTCGCCGTTTTACCTCAGAATCTGAAGTATCTGAAGAATCCGATTGCGATGATCCCAATTCACTAGGTGTTGGCCGTTTACGGCCAGACATTGGAGGGTAGTTGTTGCCCGCTTCCATGTCACGATTGGAATCCCCATCGTTGAAATTTGCACTATTATATTGTTCGTCGCTCATATTGTAAGTGATACTTATAATTCTTAAGCGACAATATAAATAATTATTTCACGAACACTTTTCGATGTGTCTTGGTCGGGAAATAACGACGCTATGAGGTAAGTTCGTTCGCCATTAGCGAACTCGACTCGTGACCACGTGACCACCGGAAGTTGAAGCGGATTGGTTGAATATATGACGTGAACAGTGTTGAGAACCGGAAGTCAATTGAGGGAAATATACAACGCACTCTCACAGATGCTGTGCATCGTCACATGCCGAATAATTATGAAATTATGCAATCACCACGACACACATTAGGTTGATGCTTTAAAAAAAATAATTGTAAAATGTCATATTGTTGAGGAATAATCGTCGAAAAACTGATATTCCTTTGAAGTCGATGTGAAAAAAATTCGCGCGAAAAATTTGCTTTATAATGAAATCTCCTACATTATCGACATTGTCCACAACGACGAGTCATTACACTGGGCTCGCTTCGCTCAATATGCAAACGGCAACCGAGATTTCGTGAGCGCTGTGAGTCGAAATTGAGGGTCTGTTGGCGCCCTTAGTTATATATTGTTAGGGAATCTTCTACGTTCCACATGTATTTTAATATATAATTGTGAAACTAGGACGGAGGTCGCAAGATGATCCGCACGGAGAGCGGCGGCCGCGTGCCGGCGTCCTACCGCAGCGGGCGATACGACGCGTGGCGCAAACGGAACGACGCCGACACGATGCCACATGACCAGCAAGGGAACGGACCCAAACCAGGTTTCATTAATAATAATTTATCTAATTGGGATGTTTGTTGTGTATTATTTTACTTCAGTTGATTTAATATTTTTGTTTTTTTTTTAGTATCAGAGTTCCGTCCGCGCTGGGTGAAACACAATGAGAGAGTCTCCAAGAAGAAGGCGGAAGCGGGTTCTAAGGAATTCCGGAACAAGCAACAGATTGTCAAAGAGCGATTACGCAAAGACAAAATCAAGCAGAAGCTTAAACATAAAACGAAGAAGAAAAAGAAATAATTACACTTCATAAATAAAATAAAATGAACGTATATTTTTAAATTATTTTATTTATACCCGTAATCAAAAGTTTATGCTTTTATAAATCGTAAATTAAAAAAAAAACAAAATGTCAATTTGCATAAATTATTTTGACTTAACGAATTTTGCTTGTTACGAAATAAATAATATTAATTTGTAATTTATTGCAATGTGGTTTGAAATTATTCCACCATTTCTGATAATAACCGCAGGAATTGCTTTACCGGGTGCTGGTTTGTGGTGGTTGCACTATTTTACGTTGGGAAATGTGAGTATATGTATCAATAAAATGTTCATATATAATAATTAAATACGTATGTTAATGGCGATCACAATACCCTTTACGGCGTGGAAAACCATAAATTTGCAGCATATTTTATGCTGTCTTAGCTTTATCGGCTTTATATTTATATGAATTTCCACAGCAAAAAAACTAATAAAAAGTCCTTATTTAAATTGAGTTGGAAGGAGATACACTCGTCTTTCTTTCAAACCGTTTATTAAAATCCCATCAAAATGGAAATTCAACCTTAATATTACGAACAGTACAAATAATATATTCTTTCATCACTATATATTATTATATTCAGCACTACAGACGATCTTTACTAAGCAGATGGGATCGACGAGCGTATCAAAGAGATTTGAGGTTAACTGGAAATCCGTACCAAGTTAACGTGAGCCTACAATTAACTTATTTTTAACATAATTTTTATGCATTTCTCAATATTACTGAATTTATTTTGTAAAAATTCTAGTTACATCTTTTTAGTTTTAATAATGCATAACATATTGCTAAGTTTCAAATTTCTACAATTTCAGGGCTTGGATGCGATTCCCGATTAATTAAATGAAAGAAAAAAAAAGTATTCCATTAATATAAATGTTACTGATTTTTCTAAAAATTGTTTTTTTTTTAAATTTTATCTTTAAGATTAACATTATTTTAGGTATTCATTAGTAAAAGTTATAATAATGAAATCATAAAAGGTCCAACAATAAAGGGTATTAAAAGACAAATAAAAATTTCGATATATATGTATATTATTAAAAAACAAAGTAAACATTAATTTATTTGAAAATACTATACAGATATAGATAAAACCAGGTGTATATAGTCCCCTCATCTCACTCATCTCATGTTAGCTCCACTTCTCTAACCTTATCATCATTGAGATTTACTTATTTTTTTAAAGTCATCAAAATCACGACCAAGTTCTTCAATGGAAAATCTAAGTTAGCACACCCTTGGATGGAAAATTTCAACTAAACCAAATTTCTCACGAGTCAGTTCCTACTCTGAAGTTGGTTGGTTGTTGGTTAGTTCCTACGCTGACAAGATTAAGATCTTAAAATTGTCCTAATCTTGCTTGTACATGTCCTTAATCTATCCATCGCAACAATTTTCAACCATAAAAATGCTAGAGAAGCGAATAGTTATAGAAGTCTGAAAGCTTCTGAGTTCAGATAAAATTTTCCAGATTATTGACTCATTAGATGAACAGTTACCAACATTTTAGAGGAATCCAGATAGCTGGATCATCCAAATCCATCCATATCATGAGTAAGGCATAACTGCACTTTCGTCCTATTCCTTCCACATCATAAACATATGGAATCTCCAAATTAAATAGATTTAAGAGGTACCAAATTGAGAAAGTGCGTCGTCCTTTCAGACCTTTATGTCTCAAATACCAAAAATCTATGTAATATATTTATCTGTACAAGTCTGAGAACATAATTGGACTTGAATTTCTATAAAGACAATAATCATACATTATATAATTTATATTACAGATAAAATGACAAGAGCTAACTTTAATTTCATATAATTTTAATAAAATATTTGCACATAAGGATAGCGCATTAAAAACTAAAAATGCTTCAAATACCTTGAAGTCGACCTTGTCTATGTAAAACGGGTTTTCTGTAAATAACAGTTATTATCATCATGTTACATTCATTTATTGTTTCATTTAAAATTATAATTATATTAAATATGAATGTCTTTAGACGCTTCGTTATTACATGGAAAAAATTTAAAATTTTTAATTCTACCGGGTTATATAATATATAATCATGATTTAGAAACATAATGTTGTTTTATATAACAAACAATTTTTCAAATGTAATCTAAATATGAAATTAGGGTCCCGTCTCCTGCTTGTTCCATAATCGGCTTCATTAGATTCAAAGTAACATCTATCTACAGAGTACAAAGGTCGCGGCCAAAGGTCACACACACTGTCCGGTGTCACGGCTATCTAATCAACAATAAATTCATTTTTATTATTATTATTATTATATTATAATATAAACATTATTCTTCACTATCTAATAATATGAATTTTGGCGATTTTTTTAAGTTTTCGTCCAATAACAACAACTTTGGGGGAATCGCACGCTTAATTTCATATTTAATATTTACAAAAAAAATAAACTTAAATTTAATACTAAATCTAACCTCTCTTCAACCGCGATACAGTCAGTCTTCTCATTGCGAAATTTGTTTATTATATTTACATTTCGACTACTCGAGGAGATTTACATGTGAGGATATATATATGTATATATGGCTTAAATATTATCATTCAATGAATTTTTTTTATCATAATTGATACTAGATAAGCCATAAAATCGTATGTTATATATAATAATAATGGACGGGACGTAATGCGATTAATTTTTTACAATATTGAGCTAAAAAACAAAAAATACATGTGCCATTCTATATGATAATAACAACATAATATTATAATTGTAATTTTAATTAAATTTATATGAGAATAACTTCATCTGATTGTACGAAGGAGGTATGGCACTAAGACATTATATATATATAAATAAAATAATAATTTACATTTAATTTGATGAAACTATTAAACAAAAGAATCTATTAGATCTAGAAGAATCTAGATTCGATAGATACAAACAGACATGCGGACAATTACAATCATATATATATTATTGCTAGAACAATATGTTGAATATTATTAAATTTGAATTATATGAAACATTAAAAAGAAAATCAATACTTTACAATTCTATTGATTTATGTCGAAATAAATAATTACATTATAAAATCGTGCATACATGGTATTACTTAAGAATAACAAATAAAAGAGGATAATCTGTGTTCATGTTAATATTACAAATCTGGTGATACAGGGCGAAGACGGGATAAAATACTAGTAGAAATTTATTTTGTTCAATATTGTTACGGATAATATACGAGCCTTAAGTGTACTCGCGCGATACACGGGAGATGTCAGAGTTGATACGAGATAGAGAATTGTAATAAACGTTTAATAATGTCTCGCTCGTTGTCAAAGTTGCGCTGCGCTGCGTTAATCGCGAGGGAGCGTTGTACTATGTTTAACAATGCGTCGTTCGTTCTTAAAGGAGCGCTACGCTGCGGTACTCGCGAGTGAGCGTTGTAATAGGTTTAATAATGTGTCGCTCGTTCTCAAAGGAGCGCTACGCTGCGGTACTCGCGAGTGAGCGTTGTAATATGTTTAACAATGTGTCGCTCGTTCTCAAAGGAGCGCTATGCTGCGTACTCGCGAGTGAGTGTTGTAATATGTTTAACAATGTGTCGCTCGTTTTCAAAGGAGCGCTACGCTGCGCTACTCGTGAAGGTGCGTTGTAACATATTAAATTATGTTGCTCGATGCGCTAGAGGATGCCGTTGGTGTAGTACTGGTAGTTGTCGTAGAGGCGCGTGGAGAGCGAGTGCAGCGCGTCCCGCACGAGGCGGTCCACGAGCGTGCGCAGCTGCTGCTCGGTGCGGCCCGGGTGGAAGCGCGCCCGGAGCGACGACACCGCGCTGCTGCTGCGGAGACACGGCAGCTGACCTGCTGAGGAACACACCATACATTATATATACACGCTATATACTGGCAATCGCTGGAGAAGTCGAGACCTAATATTCTGATACTTGGCAAAGCATTGAGAGGAGTGCTCTTGAAGAGCAGTGATACGACAAATGGGGTTTTCTTAGTGGTTAATCGCGCAAACCTGTGTCTTTAGGGGATGGAAGTGAACGTGGTTCAGTTCACTTCACTAAGAGACTATCAATCAACAAGGAGGTCTCTATTGAGAACACAAGTTTCTTTCGACACATACAAGTAGAGACAAATTATATGTACATATAAGACTAACCCATCCTCATGACCTCGACGAGGTGTATGATCTGGTCGCAGTGCTTCCTCGCGGCTATGAGGCCCCGCAGGATGAGTATCTTGAAGTACGCGAACATGTCCGAGCTCTCTCCGTCCATCACCTCCACGAACTCTGGAGTCAGCTACGGATATAATTTATCATTTAGTTAATAATAATAATAATATATTATTAATAATTATTGCAATCAAAATGTTAAATAATAGTATGGAAAAAAATTATCATTCAAGTTATGTATTATTATACCTAAGTGAAGTTACATACATAAGACTTGTGCATAATAATAACATAAGTTTATGTACATACATAAATAAAATAGGTATTTCTATACATATATATAATACTAAAATATATATTATATAGAAAAACAGAGGAAAAATAAGATATATGATAATATGAAGATATATAAGCGTTAAAGGATGATGTATATGACTACATATAATTATGATACAAATAGTTATTATTATATTATTATTTACCTTGAACGGAGAACTCTCGAAACCGAGATTTTTGGGCGAAATTGAAAATATAAACCCGAAATCTATATGTATAATGTGGCCTGCGCTGTCCAACAAAATGTTTCCATTGTGCCTGAAATTAAATAAAATCATATAAGGAATGTCTGTCCCTGGACATAAACACATACCTCAGGTCCAGGAGGGTCTGGTAAATCTGGTAAGTCAGTACCTGTCCTTGAGCTGCAGCAGGTAACTGGTGAGGGCGTAGGCGGCAGCGGACTCCACGAAATTGTTCTGTGCGCGGAGGAAGCCCTCGCTGGTGGGGGCGCCGTGCTCCAGCTCCAGCCACGCGCGCAGGGACTTGCCGGACTGCTTCTTGATCTGGTGCAGCGACACAGAGTTCAGCACCTGGGGAGCGAAGGGATGTTACGTTATAAAATTTTATGTATATATGCTAAATAAGATAATGACATAGAAACATCGTAACAAGAATTTTTTGTTGTTATAGGCGTCAATATTTTTCATTATGGCAGTATTTATAATTTCTAATCGGGAAAAATAAATTCACCTTCAAGTCTGTATAACATCTAATTTAATATTTGCAATAAAATAAAAAAATGCAGTTTTTTGTGCATTTTAATAGTTTTGAACAAAAATATTATCACTTACGGGCTGTATGAGTCCGCACTCCCTATCGAGGCACAGTATCTCGTAGGGCCTCAGCCGCAGGGGCACCCTCTCGCGGTCCCAGGCGGCCTGGAGCCTCCTCAGCAGCTGAGCCGCCAGCATTTCCTGACGGAGGTCATCCCCCACCTTCACGATGCATCCCAGCAGCCTCCACCCCGCCAGCGACCCGTAGGGGGACGACGACCGCATGCGGGACAGCTTGCTCTCCCACGACTCCTGGGTACCAACAATATGGAACATTCAACTACAATAATACGTACATTACTCACTAAATATATTCAGTCTGAATTTGTTGTGTTGTTCTCAAAGCAGGGGTGTTTTTGTAACATTCGTAGACTTAATTAAGTTGGACTATCTTTACATGTCTTTTGATAAGTTTAGTATCAATAGTCCTGACTACCATTTGATACACAAGTGATTAAAAAATATATATATTACACAATAAAAATATATGTAAAAAGAAATACATTTAATATTTCATATTAGCACCTAAACACGCTACAGTGCGTAGGATTTTAAAAAACAATAAAGAAAAAAAGCTACTATAAATAGAATCAAACAAAACAAAATAACAAAATACGCAATCACGTTACAATCGTATCGGTAGATGACACATCAGAAATACCCGCCGGTTTCCCTGAAAACGTACAAAATAAACACGAACAGACAGACTGTTAATATCACGTGAACTACGCCCCGTCTATACATAATTGACCCGTGACTAACGCTTTCCAGACTGTAATTCCCCTTTTTGTTATCGATCACGGGCAGAGCAACCCACCCCTCAAATATTAGACTTGATAATTTTTTAAGTTAAACTATATAAAAAAAACAAAAAAAAAATTGTAATAATTTTAGTAATAAAAACGTACAAGGTTTGATATAAATTTGTACCATGCGGGAATCGAACGCGCGACCTTTGACTCAGCACCACTGAGTCAACATTACACAAATAGATTTATGCGTAATATTATTTGTCCTATAACTTGAACGTTATAAAAGTTTTTCTATATAGTGTGTCTTAATATATATATATTTAGACACACTATATGGAATACGTTATAAAAGGTCAAAGTACACTGATACACAAAAGTGTAAAGTGCTTTGAACTCCAGACTCTTGGCACACTTACATGTATATCTAGATCAACATGATTTTTGTTTATAAGTCTCGCGTTACCTCTCTGACCCAAATGGGGGACGTTGATTGATACCCCGCGGGGATTATTGACCCTTATACAATTACTTGTGTAAAAATTAATTATTTTAATACAATTTTCTAACTATACAATAGTTCTGTCTCTCATTTGATACACGAGTGATCGGTATTGATTCAAGGCGGAATATATATAATATATTAATATAAATATTCAAGATAATAAACATTATGTTATTGATACCTTTGAAGCATACTGTTACATGCATGTGTGTGTGTGTGTGTGTGTGTGTGTGTGTTTGTGTGTACAAGGACGACTGTTAGTTGGTAATGATACGAGTGTTTTTATGTTTTAAAATAAATAAATATTATTTATTTTAAAACATAAAAACACTCGTATCATTACCAACAATATCATTACCAACAATAATATATGCGATATTCTAGTAATTGTATTGAGGGACAAAGTTGAAATTTGTATGTAATGACATGAGTGCTTGATCATTTTATATGTATATTTTCGCTATCCGATGTTTGTTATACTATTTGACCTACTGCCCGGTGGGTTGGATAATGTAATGGCTGCATGTGATTACGTGCGTGTGCGTGTGTGCGTGCATGTGTGCGTGCGTACCTTGAGCGCGAGTGCGGAGGGGTCGGCGGGGTCGTGCTTGAAGGCGTTGGGCGGCGGCGCGGCGGTCGCGTCGGCCAGACGGCGGCGCACCTCGCCCGCGCCCACCGCCAGCGACTCCCGGGACCCGCACGACGACGTCGACTGCGCCGACGTCACCGACACGCCGGACACAGCGGACAGTGCCGACATCTACAACAGTTCTATATATTAACCCTTTGCACTCGAGGCCGTTTCCGAGAGGACTTTCTTTCCTTTCTTTCCAATAAGGTCGATGTTTCAAAACAAGATCAAACATAAACGAGATATCACGTGATAAGAAATTATATAAAATTATTACCGCCATGAAAATGATGTACCTCTAGAGTGTAAAAGGGTTAATACCTTATTCACAATTGCATGCCTGTTTCTTTGTTTGTCGGAAACACAATATTATTCTTGTCTAACCTGTGATAGGCTGTCCGGAGCGGGTGGCTTGGCGGCGTACTGCGACCTCAGGTCATCGTCGTCGTGGCTCCAGCAGTCCCCGGCGTCCGCATCGTCCAGGGGAGAGTATAGGGACAGGGCCGGCCACTCGGGGACCAGGTTCTCCTCGCTCTTAGTGTGTCGGATGGGGGGCGAGTGGGGAGCCGGGGGGGCGGGGGGCAAGAGACGAGGTGGGAGCGGCTCGTGACCCTCCGTCTCGAGCACTTCGACGTACATTATGTAGGGGGCCTGGAATTATAAACCGATTAATATACATTTATATATATATATTCGCCATGTGTATTTCAGCCGCGTTAGGAAACAGCCTCGTCCGTGTGATAAGGTACGTCGCTAAACAGATATACAGAGCGAATCAACTATTGAATTAAATTAAATTAAATATGTTAAAATTATGATATTCAAAAAGAACTATAACAATAACTGTACGTGTTATTCGTTTTGTAAACATATTAAGTACGTAATGTTTAAACAGCCTTTGAAGTGTACTAAGTATACGTCATAGTGACAAGACATATAACAATATAATAACGCAAATATATGACTAGGGGCGCCAACAGACCCTCAATTTCGACTCGCTGCGCTCGCTCGCTGAAATCTCGGGTGCCGTTTGAATATTGAGCGATGAGAGCAAAGTGTAATGACTCATCGTTTCCCATTGACTTCAATGGGATATTAGTTTTTTGACGATTATTCCTCAACGACATGACATATATTTTTTTTAATCGTCACCTTATGAGTGTCTTTTTGATTGCAAAATTTCATAATTTTTCGTTTTAGAGCCTATTCGTGATAATGAATGTGAAAAGGTCTTCAGTAGAGCGCTCCGCTCGCTTCGCTCAAAAAATATTAAATGTATGTAAACAATGGTCTTTTTATAGTGAGACCCAATTAGCCTTGTATAGAATGAAGTAGGTTATTACTTCTTACGCTATAGTATTGTTCTGATATGAATGCTAATGATAAAACATTTGTGACACGTTTGAGTCGTAGTTCGTAAATGTATATTTTACATTTTGAATTAATACTGGTAACCCGTGTATCAAATGGGATGGTCAGGACTATTAATACCATACTCATCAAAAGACCTTCTGTAAGATACTTTAAGTCTACGAGTGTTCCAAATGCTGCTTTGAGAAGAACACAACAAATTCTGAAGAGCATTTCTTTATTGTGATCACTGACCGCTGACGTGAATTCACGTCACTTCAAATTTTATACCCAGTTGCCGCATACAAATTTTACACTTTTTATCCTCCCCTTGACGATACGAGTTTGCGGCAACCAGCTTCAAAATTTTATTATATTAGCCGGTACTCAGAATTAGAAAATTAGAAAATAAGCCGAACCTAAGCTCGAAATTAATATTAATTAATAATTAATCTTTTTAAATACCTTATCCTTGCTGTTGAGAACGGCCGCAGCGTGCGGCGGTATCCTTAGGACGTAGTGCGCCTTCTGGTGTAACGGAAGCCATACTCGCGCCGGGAGATTGAGATCCAGGGTGGCCAGCTCCGCCCTCAATCTCCCGTTCCTCCTCTCCTTATCGGCGACGCCGGCGAGACGTCTGCCGATATTCGTCAAAGCCGTGAGGAACTGAAACAATGATCAAGTGTTTTTGTTTCCATTTCTCTAACGTGAAATTATACCGGAAGAAATATATCGTGAGAATCGATTATTAGCATTGTTATTATTGGAAATTAGAATATATAACATTATAACGTTCCACTTATCTCAAAATTAAGTCGATAATTGAACAATAGTAGTAAATAAAAATGGCAGGTACTAGCTAGCGAAGATGTCACGGTGAGAATGAAGAAGAACGTGCTCAGGTGGTTTGGGCACAAAAACACAGTATCTATGATACTGAAGGAAGGTCACGTAAAAAGCATGAGGACCCCCCGGAGGGCATGTATGAAGAGGTCGATGTCTGTGGCCGATGCGGAAAAGGAAGGTATGCAGGGACCGTAGCGTTTGGCGCTTCATCGTCGTCACTGGCTACCCCGCAAGTGATATGGCGTGATGATAAATAAATAAAAACTACTACTAAATTAAGGACATCTTGATAAATACTAATTGTGATAGTAAAAACTAATGACCTCTGTCTAGAGGTCATGGATTAGAATCTTATTGTAATGAACAGTTACGATAAAATAATTTTATTATAAAACTACGCTGAGACCGCGACTTTGTCCGCGCTTCATACTCTTTTAAAATAAAAGTTCCTATCCTAAGTTACTCCTTATGACATCAGCTATTAGCTGATGAAAGTCCTGTTAAAATCGATCCAGCCGTCTTTAGATTACAGAGAGAGCCAAATTTAAAAAATGTTTTTTTATATAAGTACTGTATAAACTTTCATATGCATCTAGAGAAAAACTGTTAATATGAAATTACAAACCGACAAATCAATTTTATTTATATATATAGATCAACTAATAATTTCTCAAGAAATGATTGTATAACAATTATAAAATCAATAAGTTTTTGTACACTAATTAAAATAAGTAAAATATAATTACTATTAACAATAATTACAATTAATTTTAGCTTTTTTGTTCGTTTGTTTGTGTGACTTTGAAATATAATAATTTATATTCTGTCCACGTAAACGGAAGAGATATAAATTTAACGGATATACGTATAAAACAGGTGGAGTCAGAGAACATACATATGTTAATTATATTACGTGACTCGGTGTTTCCCAGATTTTTTATTTTTATCCGTCTCTCGATAGATAACATGACTAACACACACACGAGTAAACAATATCAAAATACGTTCATGTAATGACAAATTTATCAATGTTTACTTTTTTTATCTTAAATGATAAAAGATAAAAGATATGAGAGCCTAAAGTTGAATAATAGAAATGATTATGTATATATTATTAAATTGTTCGTTGCTTTCGTAAAACGTATTTCAACAGGTCTCAAAGTATTAGTTTTAATTACAAAAGGATAAAAAAGATAAAGATATTCTGTTTTAATCCAATAATGTAAGAGTTGCTCTCGATGTTAAACGAATCGTGACCGTTTTAAGAAAAAAAAAAAACAAAATAAATCTCACATATAGAGATAAAAAGAGCAAACCAAGGCGCAGTCTGTGTATAACCAAACAGCTTCCATGTATGGGAACAAGTCTAAATATACCGACAGAAAAACCTAAATTCCAATATATATTTTAGGTAGAGGTCATTGACCTTTAAAATAAAAATATCGTTTAAGTTTTGAAAGTACTAATCTCTCTTAACGTTGATCGTATTCATAGGTAATATAACACTTTTAGCTAATATTTAACTAACATATAAGTAGTCATAGTGATATTTGATGGTTACTGACTAAACTACATCTATACGTGAAACAGTTTACTTAATATATATATATATATTTATTTCGTAAAATCATAATTACATATAATATGATAATTTGAAAATCATAGCAAAACGACAAAATAATTATGAACATTTATCTGTACTTAGCAAATTCTTGTTTTTCTGTAATTAAGGAAAATGATAGATATTTCTATTTGTATTAATTAATTATAACACGAATTAATTAGTTGTTCAGTGTAAATATTTGTTGCTAATAGATCTTGATTCTTCGAAAAAATATAAATACGCAATCTTTCTATTAAAAAAATCAGAAAAATGTAAAATCAGCGTTCAAATAATTTATATTATGAACAATCTGGAGTCTAGTAAATTGTAAACCTATAATTATCATTAGATAATTACCTGTTTTTGAGGCTCCAATCGCGGTGCACCGCAGGAGCACTGCTCGCCGGCAGCGCTGCTGCTGCACACACAACCATTGTCGAAGGCACGGCCCGATGCCAGATCACCCAAATGCCTCCCGGAAGGCGTGGCCAGCCTCAAAGCCGATGCATCCGATTGAGATCTGTGATGACCCCTCCTGGCAGCCGGTCTGATTTCCTCCGCGAGGATGGAGTCTCTCAGCTTCGTAGCCCTCGACCTTTTCGCGTCCCCACAGAAGGCCGTCAGTAACCAGGCAAGCCTGAGCGAAAATTCCGCACTCTGTTTACATCGATACACCAGGTATGGCTTCAGGACGTCGGCCACATCACCCATCTCTATGTACATCGTGGCTAATTGTGGAAGATAAAAGTCGACGTCCTCGCATGGAAATGAAAATAATTTGTTGGCTAGGTAGGTCTGCACACCGGGCTCCTTAGAGTTGAAGAGATACGAGATCGCCATGCTCATATCGAACAGTTTACTTTCAAACAGACGGAGGAGAAAGTCTTTAGTTTTTGCTGAATCAGATACACATATGGAATTATTTTCTACAACATCGGGAGGATCTGGTGGTTTTTCCGTCTCGTCGGGGTTACCCGAATCGAGACTCTCCCTGGACCTGGCGGCGGCGGGCGGCTGCGGTCTTTCCTCGTCGTTTTCATCCGGTGGAGTGTGGATCCCGGAATCGTCAGATCCTGTCGGTACTTCCGGTGGAAGCGCCAGTCTGGGGGCCGGCACATCACCTACGATCCTTAGCTGTGCTCCTTCCGGAGACGTCGGTGTCATATCTTCTGGTATTCGTTGGAGAACGGAATCCAGAGATCTGTTCCTCTGGTGGCCGCATCCCGCCGGCGGCCCGCTCACGCTCGTCACATGTCTACGAAAGAGAAAACTATATGAATAACTGTGTCTAAGGTCACACGCGAGGTTGTTGTATTGTCGAGACTAACACATTATCCTTACTATACTTAATATTAGATACAAACAAACGTACACATCAAAAGGATCTTCATAGTGACGTATCCCTACTACTATAATTTTTCTAACCATTTAAATATTTAATCTATAGACTATTTAAACCACAAACACTTCAGATCACTTAACACAAGTTCATTTTTATATTTTTATAACAATTTTCCTTAAAATTTATATATACACGGAACTAAGAAATAATTTAATAAATCCACCATAGCGAGCGACACGTCCAGCCTCTAGACGGCCGTGCGGTGTACTGTTTTACGCAACAGTGCAGCCGCGAGCCGCATACCATTCCAATAAGGATCACCTCGATCACGCACATGGAACTAAACACACCTGACGAAATGTTACATTACTGAAATCTTTACAACCCAAAAACTACAATGGCCGACTTCCAATTACAATTAACACATTAGCGTTACACAAAATTACATTACAATTAAATATTTAATTAATCATTTAGTGTTTAATAACATGTTTAATTTGTATTCAATGTATAAATCTACAACACTTCCTTCCATATACGTTCCGTACAAGTAAGTAGGTTCGATTAGAATTTTAATAACGCATAGGTACCTAGCTACTACCTAACTGTTACAAACTAATAAAGATAATAGGGAGGGACAAATTTGCAGGTTAAATAAATGTTTTAATATTTTATTTAATATACAAAGCATATTATAGAAAACAGTGCTGTGCCGATAAACGGTCACAGATAAGGGAAGTTCGGAGGAAGTGCAAAAAATTATAAATATTATTCCTTACGGAGAGAGAGAGAGAGAGAGAGAGAGAGTGAGATGGAAACGTATTAACAGAGTTATTTTTGGTACGATGATCGGTACACGTAGTATACGAGGAATGAATGATGGGTGCCTCCCAACACATGTGGCAATGAGGTAATGGGGCTCCATGTTATATATTAAGTGGTTGGAGAAAAAAAAAATGTATATATAATCTTTTTTTGTTTAAAATTAAATGCTTTATCTACGACATTACGAATTAAAACGTCGAAGACGTAATGAGACGTGATTTTTTTAATATTTTTTCCATTTGCCTAATGACAGTATTAAAAGATAACAATTACACACACACACACACACATAGACACATAAAAAGATTATATACTATACACAGATAAAGATATGTGATAACAGAGAAATATACAAAAAAATGTACTTATTAGCATTAAACATACAGTAAGAAGGTCATATTATTTTATATTAATGTCAAGCGAGGACCAAACTAGCACGGTTATAGAGAACAAATAATTGGCTCTAAAAACATTACGGCTCAAGATTTTTATATATATATATATATGTATGTATATATATATATATATATACATATATATATATATATAATATATATATAGTTATATATATCGAAATATGAAAGTAATATATCTCCCACGCGACCTTGTGTGAACTAAATTCCTCCAATCACTTAATTTTATTCGAATGTATTAATTACTTTAAATTTTTCACATACAATATTCATTTATATTTATATCTTGTTTCTGATAGGAGGAGGAAACAATGTGTATATATATACATATAGTAAATTAATATGCCGCGTTCATACCATTTGCTAATGTGAAAGATTGGCAAAGAGAATTCCGGAATACTTCTCGGCCGTAACATAAGAGTTACATAATTTTAACTATATACCTACTGTTATTTACAGAAACATGTATAATTTAAAAAAAAATTTTATTGCGTTTTAACATTTTTTTTGCTCTTAGTTTTAACATTTTTTTAATCGTGATTCAACTAACAAAACTATTTATATATATATACTAAAAGATAAGTTAAAAGGAAGATGAATCATAGAATAAATGAATCGAAATAAACAAGATGCTATATAGACTGAGTGATTCATTTAACTTTGGACTTTAGTCAACCATCTTACTAATATTATATTAACTGTAAAATATATAAAAAAAATAAATTTATTAAAAAAAAAAACTGTAATAAAATGATTAATCGTATCTGATCAGATATAAATATACTTTCGTTTAGGATTCATACGAATTTTCATATTTGTAATGTGTTTGTCTGTCTGTCAATTATTATATATATATATATATATATATATATATATATATATATATATATATGTATTAAAACTTATTTTAGTATTATGAAGCGATTGTAATTATCACTTCAAACTGATAATATTATTTTGTTGATTTTCTTTATAGACAAATGATACATTACTATAAAAAAAATAAGTCAGTCTACATGAAAATATATTTTTGTGAACTAGATAAGCACGTACGTAGAATATATTGCGAAAACACAATAAACCGCTATTTACTTAAATATTCAAAAAAATAAATATGCAAACGACCATGTTTGCATATATGTTGCTATATTTTTCGAAATTCTAGCGATCTTTCGTTACCGTATTTGAAAAACTAAACAAATTTTATTACATAAAAAAAAAACAACGCGAGCAGAGCCGCAGACAAGGCATTGTGTTATACGGTCATAGTAAATGTCAAACAATTTACAAATTCAATACGACAGTCCGTAATAGTTGTTAGACTGTGTCCAAACTAAGCATGCGGGTGCTTAATCTAATAAAGGACCTAAGCTCATTCCACTTGTTAAAGGTACCTACCTACCTACCTACTAACATTTTCTTCATACGGCTTCATTGACACTCTCTTACTTCATACAATAACTCAAAATACAATTATATATATATATATATATATTTAATTGTCTGTTTATAATTCCAAATTGACAGTTTGTCACTAAATTCATATGAAAGTATATACTTATATATATATATATATTTTTCTATCCTTCTGTTTGTTTGGTCCGGCTAATTTAACACGACTGGACCTATTTTAACAGTACTTTCACTGGTTAGCTGATGTTATATGGAGTGACTTGGCTAATTTTATTTAAAAAAAAACAAACATTCCGCGCGAACAAAGTCACGTTCCAAGCTAGTATACATACATATATAATAAATGTATCATATAGTTGTATATAATATATAAAAGCTATCGATTTCAACTAATAATATATTTTTAATTACAATATCTTCCACATAATTAAAAACTTATAGCGCTGGGGTCATTCTATAACACTTTAATTATAGTATTTGTAATAATTGGTCAATAATAATACCGGTAGTTCTTAATGAGATATCAATCATTAATTAAAGTTTACTATTTAATAATTATTACTCGGATTCACTCCTACCATAACAGCACCTACCGATAACAAAATTTCAAACACTGATCATAAAAACCTGATAAGGCATTATTAACATTATTATCAGACGAAATAATTAATACGTCCTCAAACATTATCTGTAAAGTGAAATTCGATCTCTTTTAGTAAAGTTATATATAAAGAAATATAATATATTTAGGTAGTACTAAGAAAATTATTATTTTTTTCTTTAGTCACTACGAAACCGAGATAAAAATATGCAAAGAAAAGTTATTAATAAGCAGGAGAATATTTAAATTGCAGTATTAATTATTATTATTAAAAGTTATTCTTACAAAAGTATATATTTCTTATTTATTTATTTATCTTCACGCCATATCACTTACGGGGTAGCCAGAGACGACGGAGCGCCAAACGCTACGGTCCCTGTATACCTCTTTCGCCTCGACCACAGACATCAACCTCTTCATACATGCCCTCCAGGGGGTCCTCATGCTTTTTACGTGACCTTCCTCCAGTATCATAGATATTGTGTTTTCGAAGGTCACTCGAAGCCTCCCCCTGTCTCTCTTACCGCTCACTTTTCCTATATAAATCTTTTTACCATTCTTTCATCACTCATTCGTTCGACGTGCCCAAACAACCTGAGCACGTTCTTCTTCATTCTCACCGTGACATCTTCTCTAGTACCTGCCATTCTGTGGATCTCTTAATTGCGGATTCGATACAGCTATATATGTATATATGAGTATATAATATATTTTTTTAATATACTCCATCGTATATTTCGGTAGAGATAGTATAATCCAAGTATTACGTCAAGGAATATTCAATAAATTTTATCTATAAATTTGGATAGATAAAATGAGTATAACAATATGAAATCGTATCCTAAATAAATATTATAATGAGAAGTACGAGTGGTTTAGAAAAACACTTAAATTAATAATTTTATTACATTTATTTGTAATCCAAAACTAGCATCAATTACTTGTAATACTTGTTTTTGATTACAAATTACCAATTCACCCTTGCATTTTTGTTTTTAAATGTAACCTTAACATTTAATTTTGTAAATGTTATTTCATTTAAAACCTCGTCCACCCACAGTGTGACCAAACCAAAACTAATCTAGCTCCTGACACTTTGCCTTTGAGTCATCAAATGTACATACCAAATGTTTGACTCGATTTTATATTTAATAATAATTCTAATAATATATCATTTGTTTTTTTATTTATTTAATGTATCTCTGCTGTTAGCCCTAATGGCCATGACAGCTTCACCGGTGGAATGGATGGGTGCAGAGACCCGCCCTTGAAAAAGGGGGGCCTGAAGAGTCGCGCGTCTTGAGGGCGCCTCCTGTGAGGCTCGGACCACGGCTCAGGACGCCGTTAGGTGGTGGGAAGCGAGGGTTGGATGTGGGTTAGAATTTGACACTAACGTCCTGCGACGGCAGAACGCCGGAGCAACGTGCTTGAGTGGGGGCCTCGTCTTCGCCGGCGAAGACGCTGTGTGTGTGTGTGTGTATGTGTAGTGTTTATGTTCGCTTTGCCGCTTTTACGTAGCGTTCCCTGACGTAATCGCGTCGTCCGGATCGAAAAGTACCGACTTGGGTCTTCTCTTTCTGACTTTAGGAGTCTTACGGGCCGTGTATCTTGTGGCCTTAACCACCAGCGGGTTTGGGTGTCCCACAACATTGTCAAAGTAGCTTTTGGAGAGCCCCTTGAAATACTGTGCGATCGTCGGTAGGTCTAAGTCTCTATGCAAGTCGATATTACGCCACGTTGGATATAAACCCCGGTGCCCTAGTGGCGAGTCTGTTCTGAAGCACCTGAAGGGGCTTCAGGTTCGCGTGAGCGAAGGCAACACTTGCATAGGACATGACGGAGCGTATGCATGCTTTGTAAAGTATTTATAATATATCATAGCTATCTGTTCGTGTATAGACGGTTCGGGCTCAAACGTAAATGAACTTGTTAAAAACCTTGGTAATATCCGTTCAGTTGAAGTGAAATGTCGCGTTAACGTTTTTAACAAATCGTTAACTGCTACTTAATTATACCGGTTGAGTTTTATAACGTCGATACGTTGTGGGCAAAAAAAACTATTTATTTATTAGTATTATTGTTAACTAAATCGTCAGTTAAAATAAGATACTTAAACTAAAATATATATAATAGATTTTTCTCTGATTGTTTATCAAACTGTTTTTTTATATGCATTTTAAATCATAGTAGAGGAGAACCTCGTCAAACTAAAAACTGCAAATCTCGAAAAAAAAAAATTCTTTCTTTTCCTTTCGAAAAATGAAATCTCAACCTCCCATTAGTGGAAAGTGAATCCGTAAGCCGTAACTTCAAAACTTAAATTGTATCTCACAGCAATGTTTTATTTTAAAAAACTTTAAAAACTCGTTTATTTGAAACTCATTACATCTGTAGTTAAAATTGAAAAAAAAATATCCATTTTCTAAAATTTGCGGACAATGTAAGTACACAATTGTTTAATACAAAAAAAAAATTAAGAAAACTAACAAAAATTTTTTTAAAATTAATATAAACTTCTTTTAAATCGAATCAAAGTCGAAAACTTAAAGTATTTTTTTTTGGCCCTTGATTTTCGACTTATAAAGGTACTGTAAAAATACCATTAAAAATTGACCAATCTCCTTCGTATCTTCTTTACGTGACATTAGCGAAATACCAGACTCTTTGGCACCGATAAAAGTCACAAATAAAAAATTGAATGTTGAAAAAAAAATCGTATAAACCTCATTCGATTTATTATTAAAAAAAAACATCTCGTCGTTTATTATTACCAAAAAGCAAACAATAAATTTCATTTATACATATATAATACTTATTTCCAAGTCAAGTAAGGAGGAATAGAAAAATTATTCCCAAGTCAAGTAAAGTAGTCAATCTTCAGATAAATATAAAATTACTACTGGAAACTTATTAGAATATTGTCTTAAAAACTAAATATCAAGTGAATTAATTGCGTTAGCATTTTTTGTGTTAATACACAGAGTAGTGTAAGAATGTAAACAACAACGTTTTCACAGTAAAAAAAATAATCATTCAATTTATTTAAATTCAATTTTTATCAATGCACGGTTGCTCTTGGAGCGTTTATCCGACCTTATGCTTGCAATCTCATTGTTTCTATTCCTCGTGGCGTAACGTAGAGCTATTGTGAATTTCTTCGACTCTTACGTTATTATTTATTCTATTATAATACTAGGTATATACTACAATGCTTTTCCTTTTTAGAACATTATATTAATATACACCTAAGTCTGTTTTTACACGTTAGATTGGTTCCAGAAAACACCGTGTAAAAAAAAGACATTGATCGTATGCAAAAATAGGTGATTGGTTCCTAATTTCTAAAACCTATTAAAATTAGTGAAAAAGAAGGAATTTTTAAGAACAAGTATTCATGTTCATTTAATTAAATCACATATACAATGTTTATTTTTACAAGCATAGTTATTAAAGATAAAAAAGATCATTCACAAAATATTAACACATTTCAATTGCTCTGACCAGTAAGTAAATTTGCTTGTATGCACAAAAAGGGAATTCCCCTAAATTTGTGGTATGAACATACTTCGCAAAAATTGAATTTGACAAAAAAAATTAAGCCCAAAAAAATTGAAATCGTGCTAAATGGAATAAAATCGTGTAAAAAAATTAAAAATATTTTATTTTCAAACCGTGTTATATCAAAACTGTGTAAAAAAAGACCGTGTATATATATAAAAAAAAATTCGCCTCTATTAATTTACAATCTGTGAGTATACAACGAATCCATTGTGTTATAAACAGCTGGCTCTATAATTGACTTTAGGTTAAGAGCATTTCACACTGTCGATGTTATCTTAAGTTCGAAACGAGGAGCAGATGGTAGACGATCTGTACCAGCCGGCACCGCAGGTAGACAGCTGTTACCATATTAAAATCTACCATACCTACAACCATACGGTTAAATCATTTTTTTTTATAAATATATCATCGTAAGAATACATAGTTTGCGATAAATCATTTAATATTATTTTAATTAGGATATAAAGTATTATAAATAACTTCCGCTAATGACTAACATCGATTGTTTTTTGGATTGTTTTTATAAAAAAATGTCAGTTTCCCGTCATTGGTATGATATAGCCGAATAAATTCGTTTCTATGCAGACAATAGAACGAAAAAAAGTAGCCTGCGAACAACGACTGACTTAGGTTCGGTTCGGTCCGACGAGTTTATGCAACGGAAGCGAAGCAAAACATTAAAAAAAAAAATTTTGTTATAAAAATTTTTCGTGATTAACAAAACTTTTACAATATATTTTGATATTTATGTGACATATTATAATAAAAAATTTACGCGTTTTCGATGTATATATACAAAAAGCGTCATGAACGACTTTGATAATACCAAAAATTATAAATTCAGGGAAACGAAAAATATTTGTAAATACGTTATTAAAAGACAAAATACGCATGATAACCATTTTTATTTTTGGATACCGGAGTCATATTGATTAAAGTGAATTTCATTTTTACGTTTGTATCAGACCTCTGTTATAGTGGTTCCACCCACTCTCATACCCAAGTAGGAAACGAATTATGACCTTTACGTGTAGAATTAATTTTTATTATTGTTATTGTATACGTATTTTGTAACACTAAATCGATTTTAGTGAAACTTTTACCAACAAAAATATTCAAATTTTGTTTAAAAACTAGCTAAACTGTTTTTAATTTAAAAGATAGACCAAACCTCGGTAAAGAGCTAGTTTTATTTGTCCCTTAAACATACAAGGATAAATATAAATGAATCTATTAATTGTGATCCTGTATCAATAATCGAATTCAGAGAATGATCCAAGTATGGATATAACCTTATAGATATTTAAATTGCATAAAATTTAGTATGTTAAGTCAAGTTAAAACGCAAATAAATAGCAAATCAGTAAGCGTATCATTATTTTTATTACTTCAATTTACAGCATCATTACATTTTATACTTCTTTGGTAGTTCCACAATATTATTGAGGAATATTGATAGAAGTTATAGGCATTAAATAATTTAAACCACAGTGCTATACTTCTTTGGTAGTTCCAGAATATTATTGAGGAGTATTAATAGATATTAGAGGCATTAAATAATTTTACATCCAGTGCTATACTTCTTTGATAGTTCCAGAATAGTATTGAAGAGTATTGATAGAAATTATAGGCATTAAATAATTTTAGTGTGTGCTATATTTTTTTGGTAGAATCTCAATATTAATGAGGAGTAGGGGAAACCGGGGATGGTTGACCAATTTTCAGTTTAAAAGTTAATATTTTTATTGCTGTAATGATTATTTTTGTGAAAAGCAATTCCATTGATAGTGACACTATTCAACTCTAGAAAGAAATTACAATAAGCTTGATACCTATTAAAACATTTATTTTATAGATCGGGAAAAACGAGTCAACCTACCCCGTGCCTGGGGCAGGTTGACTTGTCACTAGGGGTAAGTTGACCTACGAAGTAATGAGTACCAAGACTACGAAGGAACAAGATTTAAATACTAAAGTAAATACAATCATCATTTTTAAGAACATCTTCAACAACATTAAACACCGTTAAGAACCTATCGGTCAACCTCCAGTCTAAAATAGTCTTTGATAGTCCTTTAGTCTAAAATAGTCAAAATAGTATTTATAGTGAACACGTGGGAAAACGAAGAACGGAAGGACCATATTGCCGAGGCCGAGATAGCAACTGCGACTCTCACCAGCGAAACCTCGGTCAGCAGACGTCATTTTTCCCAATTTTTTGCTGCCAAGATGAGCTATTACTCTATCAGGAATGTGAACCGTTATCAGTCCTGTTTCATCTACATTCTAAATATACCCAGGGCTAACATTTAAACGTAGGTAAACGATTCTTAGGTAATCAAAGAACAACTGTACGTTGTTTTTGTTGAAAGAAGTGGCTCGAAATAGTAGCTTGAGGAGATCGAATAGAGAGAATAGGATGACGTTTAAGCACACTCCCTACCCAATCTTCATCAGCAATCTGTTTTTTGTCCCATGATTCAGGAATAGATTTTTTTTTTGCAAATTCATATGCTAATTTTCGGGACTCGTGAGGCGTTAATCCATAATAAACATCATCATCTCCCTTATGGGCAATTTTCTGATGCATGCTCTTCCTCGTCACTGAATATTTGTCTGTTTTTTATGTAGTCAACGCTTTCCAAGGTCAATTGAGATCTAGACAGTCCGGGATTGCATTCTTTTTTTTTCATATTTACTACATGGCGATATTTTATATGGTATAGCAAATTCTTTTGCTGGAATTGATACTTCGGCGAAAATAACTTGTCGACATACTCTCTCCAGTATGTCTTTACGTCTTTTCTAAACTGGAAAAGTGATTTTTATACCAATTTATATCTAGTATATCCAAAATTGTATGGGGCAGGTTGACTAGATAGTCAACCAACCCCTTCATAAATGAGTCAACCAGCCCCAAACGACCTAGTAATTTTTAACTACGTGCCAAAACCTTAAAATGGCGTCGTAATTAAAAATAATAAGGAAGCATACAAAGTTCGGAAATCAAACATTCGTATTAAACAGTTTGACAAGCAATCAAAACAAAATGAAAAGAGTTATAACAAATAGAATTAAGACAAAAATAGTTACTTAAGTGTCTTGTTTTTGAACAATAAGCTCTAGCTGACAAACGGTTTGGGTTTGCCCCGCGGTTTTTCTGATGATTGTGCGCGGGGGAATAATGGATATGCTCACCTAGTCGATCTTTGCAAAAAGTTTGCCTAACTCGCGTTTTTGACAATTAGTCTACCTGCCTCTATAGTCAACCAGCCCCGGTCTCCCCTATTGATAGATATTACAAGCATTAAATAATTTTAATATTATAGGCATTTAATATTTATATACCCAGTACTATAATTCTTTGGTAGTTCCAGAATATAATTGAGGAGTATTAATAGATATTATAGGCATTAAATAATTTTTATACCCAGTGCTATATTTCTTCAGTAGTTCCACAATATTATTGAGGAGTTTTCACAGAAATTATATAAATTAAATATATCCAGTGCTAACCCCCCCCCCTCCCGCCGTGGGTAGGAGCTAAGAACTGAGGTTACTGATTGAATATATCCGTCTATTGTGTAGTCTATCAAAACGCCCGCAGAATTAGTCCACTCGACGGACTGTTACTCCCGTTCACATGACTCTATTTATAGACATGGGAATACTTGGATTGATATAACAAAGGCCCTTCATTAGCCATTCAGAGGGGGCCTCATTAACGTATCCCTTAATAATAATTAATATTATATTTTAACTATTATAATCAAAGTTAATGTGTGTTTGTTTGTATTCTTCTTTTATAGTTGGAATAGGTAAAGTTTTTTTTATAAAATTTTTCCAATCAATTTTTTTTTATTTATTTTTAACAACAGATTATACAATGTTATCAATCGTACTATATAAATTGCAACATATAGATTTGAGATAATTTTATAGATGAAATTTATTGATAGCTGCCAAAGGTCGATCGAGAAAATGATCAGAGTTCTCTTACTATCTATACATATAAATAAAACTGAAGAATCTATTTGTCATTCTAAATTCACAGCTTTTCACTAAATGCATATGATAGTATATACGGTACTTACATAAAAAAAATATGTATGTTTATTAAGACTAATCTCTGAAACGGCTGGACAGATTTTAACAGACTTTCATTGGCTGATAACTTCTATTATAAGAATTAACTTCGGTTACTTTTATTAAAAAAAACATATTCCGAACGCGAGTCAAGTCGCGACCACAGCCAGTATTAAATATTAACCGAATATTTCAAAAGACGATATGATTTTTTTAACACAAACTTATGTCTTGAAAACCAGTCCCAAGAAGGAGCAAATATTTGTTATATACAAAGATACATATATATATACATACATATATATATATATATATATATATATATATATACATACATATATATATACATACATATATATATACATACATATATATATACATACATATACATATATATATATAAGATGGTAGTAGTTTCAGTACGTTATTATGTATTATTGTCAATAAAATTTTATGAGTGGACATTACAATTTTATGTTTATATAGACTTACGATTGCGATTAAAATATGATGATATATTTTTCATTGTTTTATTAATTTAAATATACATATATGATATATACCATTTACATATCATATTTTACTGAATTACTTATAAGTGTAATACTTATATTAATTAAGGATAAAATAATAACACAAGTAAATCATACGTAAAGATGATGAATGTCTGGAAACAACACATGTATAATTCTACACATATATATTTATTAATAAACATATCCTCCATAACATGGAGACCCTGAAGATTGTTATATATATATATGTGTATATATATATATATATATATATATATATAACAATACATATCATGTTATCATCGTTAATATGGAGCTGATGTTAATCCGAGCATTCTTTAACTATACAATGAATTATGCCAAGGCTTAAGATATGGGACCATGTCATAAGAAATTATTCTCAATTAAAACTATAAGAGTTTGTTTGAAGAATATTATGAACATGGACTCCTCGACTTTAATTAAAAAAAAAAAAAAATCTTAATATGTAGAAAGATGAATAATTAACATTAATATAGAAGGTCGGTAATATGTATTTCTGGTAGTGTTCTAATGGTTGAACATATAAAATCACAATGAAAAAGACCTTGGTCGGCTGGTCCGCCGCACATTCGTTGAGCGGAGGTCGCTTACATTCTATTCTATAAGTCAATTGTTTTTGATTGATCAGTAACGCTATAATTGATTACTATTACAGCAAAACTACAAAACGTATAAACGTAAAAGAAGTCATTTTATAGAGTGACTTTAAGATAACACTTTCGTTTTCTTACTTACTTACTTTTTACTTTTTACTGTTGATGTGATGAAAATAAAACTGTGAATGTAAAAGTATCAAGACTATTTTATCGTATGTAGTCGGTTTTAAAGATTTCTTTTCGTTTCTCAAAATACTTAATTATATATTTTATCTAAAAATTTTATTTCATTTATCTCAATATCTAATCCAATAGATAAGTCAATATTAACATAGTAATATTGTAAAACGAGACAGCGACGAATACTTAAATTACTTCTAGGAATAAACACTGTAAAAGATTATTTTTTTTTAAATAAAATTATCATTTTGTATTATAGATATGGACTGCATTTTATAATGTAGAGATATACTTCTGACGTTGATGTTGAAGCAATTACTACACTTAACGAAATCTCGTATTATTTCTACATCGTAACGTATATATGTAGAAATTTATAATTATAAAGTTAAGAGTCAGGAAATCAACGAGTACCCACTGCTTTCCGTCGTGAGACTCACTCGCGTCGGCTTCCACTTTTACTTTCGCAGCGGCCGGTCCATTCACCTGTTCTCAAAGAATGCCCTACATACTACTACTATACTAATGTTTACTTAAAATATCTTCGTCAAAATAATCGTCGAAGCGTCTCTTAAATATTTAGTCATGCTCACGCGAGACGACGGTTATATAAATTGGAAACCGCTGACTTTGTATAATTCATGATATGTCTTAGACAACGGAACGAATCTTGGGAAAACGTTTAACATACCTAACAAGATTGAAAAGCCAATGTTTAATTTTGTAATAATAAGTCTTAGGTTTGAGTTCCGAGCAAACAAAATATACAATGTCCTGGTTACAGCTGCTGTGACTATAAATCATTCAATTAGAAAAATTAACAAAGGACAATTTAAATAATTACAATGAATTAATTGGTATAGACGATACAATATTAATCTTTAACATTGTTTGATAGGATCAAGTCTTAATGTCAGAATTATCACTAAAATAAAACAGTAATGATAAGTAAATTAATGATCTCATAAAAATGACCTTGCCTTAATTGAAAGGAACTAATCAACAAAATATGCAGCACGCATTCTTAGTCATTAACAACGCTTCATTTGGGATACAAATTAAGTAGCACATATGTAAATATTATAACATAAAACTTTCTATAAAGTAAAACGTAATAAAAGAGAAAATATAATATTAAATATATAAAAAAAGATGAGTAGTATTTTAAATAAAGTTAAATTAATAGTAAAAGTTTGGTATATTTTAATAGTAATTATAATTCAATAAGTAATAAGTAACAATTGAATTTAAATATGACTAGCAGTGCCCGTGACTTTGTTTGCTTGGCAGTCGCTTCAAACAATGCAGTATTTTGACTCTTTCTATTATATGTTGAGTTGAAAGTCGTAATAAGTACAAATTGCTTTTAAGCTCATTCAGCTTAAAAACAATTTTCTTCTTATTTTCATGCAAAACATCTTATTTTATAGATTTACACTTATAAACGGCAATCAAACATCTACCATACATCTCCACAAAAAACTACAAAACGGAGAGCAACATAAAGTTACGTTCATTTATGTCTTAAAAATTTTAAACCTCCAATCAACCTTCTATATTTATAATGGAACTTCCAGTAACATTTAGGTATTCATTTATAAATTAATTTTATTACCACGACCAGTATAAAAAGCAATGAAGAACTGTAAAATGTATTGATAATATTGTATGCGCTACTACAATACTTGTTATCAACGGGTCGTTTTCTTTATTTTTTCAAATACTTTATTTAATTTAATGAACTGATTATTATAATACATATGTATTATATATGAAAACTTTCTAAAATTACACATGAACAAATAAAGACAAGAAAGTTTAAAGACAATACATGTTATTATAATTAATTACCTCTTTTTCTAATTAATAATTCCAATAATTTACTAATTGTTCAAAAATAAGGAAGAGTATTTTTAGTTTTGGTTACATGAACCAAAACAATTTGTTATAGTTATATGTTGTTAAGGAAAAATTAATACATTTTTGAAATTTATTTGTCTATAAATGATTTTGATTTGTTATCTATAACTAAGCTATGTTATAGAATGTTTAGATAGTTGATTAGGTAAAAGGCTTACAGATAAAATTAAAAGATGTAATAATTATTAAGTATTTACTGTATTTTAGTGTGAGCCTAAAAGTGATACTTATTTTGATTTATAAAGCAGATGAACATTACATTTAACTAAGTAAATTTATTTTTCATCAATCAAATAATTAAGAACATATCTAACATCTATAAAATAAACAATATGTAGTTAATGAAGATTCTTTATGTAAATTTTTACTTAGACAACGTTATAGTTTTCCTGTTATTTTAACAGCGGGATATAAAGTGATTTTTAAAGTAAAATATAGAGTCACTCGTATTCTACAAACGTATAACTGAAATATGTATCTGTATTTGCACGTACCAGTAATCTGAGTATTATTTAAAGACATTAGTATACAGGAAAGGTTAACAAAATCGATCTTCTCACCTAATATCCAAACTGAGATTTCTCTGGTGCGTTGGAGGCTTACTTTTGAATTCGCTTCGACTTCCGTGTATGGGAACATCTTCCAACATACTCACGCACTTATTTATTCACAAAACAAAAAATCATAACAAGCAAAAATTTTAGTGTGTAAATAACAACATGGCGTCTAAAATTCAACACACTTTAACAACAGACCTTAATCAGTTGTCGCTTTAATCTTTATTATTTTTAGAATTTAATTTTACTTCACTATACAGATTTTAATACACAAACATAGTTATATATTCACAATTTGATCACTTTTCAAAATAAAATTTCTGGTTCTTAAGTTCTTTTATCTTCACGTAGAAATTTCATTCTACATAACTACAAAATAAGATAAAGTATGAAGGATTACAAGAATTTGTGATATCTAAATAAATAACTGGTACTGATGATTGGAAATTAAAATATATTTTATCTTGCTATTAGTATCCGGTCACGCACAATTACGACTACTATAGTAAAAACTTAAAGGGACTGAAGCGAGAAGACACTAGTCGGAGTTCCGACATCGACGATTCATAATCGAGCACACTAGGGTTGTAAACACTATCTAAAAATACGACAATAATAAACATACGATAATTTAATACGGTTATTCTATCGAGAGATTAACATATAGATATACATTTGTTTTTTCTTTTATAAATGTCGACAAATAAATTAAACTTCTTTACGGTTAGTTCTACAAAATAAATATGTAAATAGCTGTATATTTTGTTTAGTTTACTTGTTTGGGAAAATAGATAAATAGTCTAAAAAATCTGGAGAAATTTGTTCTGATTTTTGTAAGTAATGTTCCGAGTATCAAAATCAATAATATCAGTATTTTTTTACTATTATTTTTATATCAAGTTATCGATAAACTTAAAATTATGCTGTAGCTCTATTATGTCAACGCATCAACAACCGTCAAAAGGACAGATTATATTAATCAAATTCTTTTACCTTTTTTGTTCATTAGTACTCCAGAAATAAGCCACCCCCTACACATATGTACATTTAGGTCAAATATGAGTGTTTGTTTCATTCCGTAAATTTATTTTGGATAGAAAAATAATTGAATACATTTATTTTTAAAAGTATAAGTATTTTCAGAATGAGTTATTATATTATTATCTTCACACTATATATATATATATATATATATATATAAGGCATATCAGAGATAACCGAACAGAACAGAACCGTACTGTCACTTGTGCCTAAAAAGTTTTAAATTTTGCTTGAACATTTCTTAGAAAGAATATTTGGAAATTCGTCCTCCCTAAGGGTAAAAAATAATTGTAGAAACTATTATTTCGAAGGATTTACTTTAAATTTATACAATTACTCTACAATACTAATAAGTTAATGTGATTTTACATATATAGACCGTCGATTTCATCACATGAGGAACACAGGGATGAAATTTTTATAACACTTTATTAATGTAAAGCATTTATTCGAAAGTTTTCTGTATTTTATACAGCACAAATAAAGAACTTAATTGTAGCGGAAAGAGTAGAAAACATTAAAAAAATAATATAAATAAATATATTAGTAATAATACTAATATAATCAGTTTAATAAATTAGCATATTATAAAACAATTTCTAACACAAATAATTAGTAAATATAGATTGTTAATACTCTTTTTAAATTTTAAATAATATATTTAGACAAATAATTTATAAGAATACTTCTATTCTTAAGATACAAATTCGTTTCTCTAGAAAACATTCTTATTATCACTTTGCAGCTTCCTGGGAAGGTCTGGATGGTTGTCTTTTGTGGACATTAGGTTTTCTTAACCGATGATAATTCGGCATAACCTTACTAAGAAAGTCCAGTTGTAAAAGTTGTGTTGGCTGTTTATCTAGAGCTTCTCTGTAATGGTGTTCCGATCCCCAAATTACTGTATTATCCACCAGTGTCTGTGGTACAGTGAGATTACACGCTGCTCCTGTAATTCCAAAATAAAGAGTACAGTAAAAAATAAAATCTTTATTAAGTTTATTAATATTTTTTAAACATAAACTTACCGATAACACATCCACTGCCAATTTTAACCTCAACACCAACAAATGAACGACATTCAAATACATTGCTTTCTCCGATGTGGCCGAAAGGAGATTCCAATCGGCATGCAACTTCAAAAACATTATGGGCTCCAATAAACAATGGTTTTGCAGGACTTTCCTGGGCTTCACTTTTCCTTTAACATGGATAGTAAGGTCATTTATAAATAATTTAGAAACTAAAAATGGTATATGTCGGTCTAATGGTATTTGTTTAGATTATTTACTTGTGAATAATTGTGGCATATTCTTCTATAATGCAATATTCAGCTATAATGATGGGACCTCCTTCTGCAATTATTGTTACTCTTGGATGAATAACAGTTCCTCCACCGATAGTAATATCTCCTTCCAATGTGCAATCCTCACACACAGTCGCCCCGGGCAAAATCTTAATACTTAAAATAAAACAATAAATGTAAAGTATATTTTACTGTGAAAATTAATTTTATTATAAAAAGACTCACTTTTGCGACATGATGAGAAAAATTTAAATACCGCTACACTAAAATACCACTTTATAATGATTATAATATTAAAAATAATGAAAAAACTTGTTCTACAATTAAAAGTTAAGATTCTTAAAAATTAGGAAACAATATTTAATTTCTGATCAGAAACGAATTAAACTATTTAGAAAACTACACTCCAAATACAGCAAATATTATATCATTTATACTCAATACATTTATGGTAAATGACAATGACAGTTGACATTTGGCATTATAATAATCGGCTTAAATTAGGTTAATATCTTTCATGACTGTAGTTAATAGGGTTTAGTAATTAATAGGGATATATGATTGCAATTTAGAACTCTAATTAGATCATATTTTTTCGAGATTGTTAATCTAGATTGTTTTCAATTCTTTTTACCTATTAAATGTACCACTGCCGCATCTTTGTATAAACTTAATCTGTAAATCGAAACAATCTGTTGGCAGAAGTCAGCATTGACAATTGACATTTGACAACAGTCCGACAGTGTCCAGTGATAAGATTACCTATTTGTGATAACGGCGTCAGTGTAATTATTTTATTCATTATTAAGTATTCGCAACCAGACGGCTACGGATGGTTAGTCTTGACTATATTAGTATCAATTGAAATTTAACTCCTTAAGTGCGCGTTTATGTACGGGGGCAGCTTGTTATTATAAACTATTATATATATACATAAAATATCTGTAAACCATGGCCGAGAAACAAATAAAAAACCGTGTTTGCATTGTTGGTTCTGGAAATTGGTAAGGTTTCAATTATTTATATAATATTATTATATAGGCACTCGTTTACTTTGACCTTAGTATATGATATTGATGACATAACAAGTGAAAATTTAAGATTATAAGATTAACTTCAAACTCAAAGTGTATTGTAATAATTTGTGTTTATTTTTATTTAGAATACAGTAAATGTAGAGTTGTATAAAGTTCCAAAGAAATGTATGGTAAAAATCTTTGTACAGGGGCTCTGCTATTGCTAAAATTGTTGGACGAAATGCAGCTCGTCTTTCTAACTTCGAAGATAGAGTCACTATGTGGGTTTATGAAGAGATGATTGAAGGAAAGAAACTGACGGAAATTATTAATGAAACCCACGAAAATGTTAAATATTTGCCAGGACACAAACTACCACCTAATGTTGTAAGTAGCTAGTAGTAGTTTTAATTTAGATTAATATATGAGTTATTAAACTCATATAATTAAAATACCAATTAAACATTACATAAATAGTATTTTAAGTATATAATAATTATAAGATTGGCACCATGAACACATGTCTGGCACATGCTGTCTATTTTTGTTCTAGTCAGACCTACCTAACTAGATTGTCTCAATGCCATTGTTACACACTTATGTGATGTTTTTATGATCTTAGCTTTTTGACCTTATAAGTAATTATTATTAATTTTTTACACACAACAAATATAACTGGCTAATACATTATTTTGGTGTAAAATACCACAACTATACAATTTTTATTTTATTTACATATCTTCGTATTATATTATAATAAATAAGCCTTAGTGAGTCAATAATATTTCTATATCCATAAAAGTAATTTGTCTACCTTGGTCTTGAAATTAAAGTTAAAACAAATTTTTTTATTCTTTTTTAATGCTTTTTTATAAAAAAATTAAATAGCTTTTATAATTGTTCAAATTTATAATTAAACTAAATTTAAAACATGTAGATTTACGGGTTCGTATTTTATATGCTGCTATGGTTTACAAATAAGTATAATCTCTTGAGTAAATTAACACAAATTAGTGTTTAAATTGAATTATTCTATTGCTTCGTCCAAAGACTAACAAGTATTTCTTTTTTGCTCTTCTTATATAGAATTAATTTGATGAACTATAAAAATAATTATTAAAAATAGTTCAGGAGAACAGATTTTTAATATATTTTTTGTGTCAATATTTTTTATGTCATTCAAAATAGTTTCGTAAATTGGGAAAAAGGATTTTTGACTTAATCACAATAGATTATATGCTGATAAAGTTACTTATGTAAAAAATATATCAATCAACACAACACATACCAGAGTACAGAGTAGTGCATACTTGATAAGACCACAGTTTATTGATGGTTTTTCATTTTATATTAGTTAAAAATAAAAAATTAATGCTTAATATGGATAACATCTTTATAGGTAATAAAAAATATTGGTAAGGACTGACTAAAAATTCACTTGTGAACTTGTTTATTAAACAAAAGAGACTACATAATTTTATAGAACTTGAGTATAACGTGATATATTTTATCAGGTAGCTGTACCAGACATAGTGGATGCAGCAAAGGATGCCGACCTTTTAATCTTTGTGGTGCCACATCAGTTTGTTCGCACCATCTGTTCCACTCTGCTTGGAAAAATTAAACCAACGGCAGCTGCACTTTCATTGATAAAGGTCTGTTATAATATATACTTTTATTAAATAAAAGTAAATAATACAGTAACTTTAATTTATAGGCAAATATATATATAAACTAAGATAACTGTTATATATATATATATAACAGTTATCTTTTAATTAACATATTTGTATTGCCAGTTTGTCTTAGGTGACCTAGTTATCATATGTAATTAAAGTATGTATGCAGCAACAATTGATGTTGGCAGGGCTTCGACATAGCTGAGGGTGGCGGCATTGACTTGATCTCTCACATCATTACAAGATGTCTAAAAATTCCTTGTGCCGTCCTAATGGGTGCCAATATTGCATCCGAGGTAAGTATTTATAATAATATTAGCTAAAGATCCCGATAGTTTGCTAGATGCATTTCTATTATAAGCAAAACATTAAGTAATAAAATTCCGTTCCAATTGTTCACAGGTTGTTAATTGTTAATCTAGTAATGTTTTAAATTATTAAATTGCAACAATTTAATTCAATTGATTGATTTGATTTATTTCAATTTAAATGTAGTCTACAGCGATTGTCTCACGGCATTGACCACAGACTAGACATTGACAGTTATAATATCGACTTTGACATTGCACTACTGCGGTCATCGTATTATTGTTATTCGGAATTTGACCTTTGATTTTAGCTATTTGATGAAGATAAAAGTATTTATACGACCTTTAAAACTTTGTCCTTGATTTAAACATATTTAATTTTAATATACTAAATACTGATTCTTAATTTACTTAAAACGAGTAATCCTAAATGATGTTTGAGTAAAAAGTTGTTTTGAGTGTCGTATTTAGCAAAATCAATTTAGTTGCAGAAAACTGATGAGTTAACAACAATCAGTGCATGCATAGTTCTTTCTTCCTATTTAATTACTTTATGATGAAAATAGTCTTGAAGGACTTATAGTAACAATTTTGGACAGTACGTGTAATACGTTACTGTAATTACATGTAACACATAATGCAATTTTTAGTAATAATCTATACATAAGTTAAATGAATTATTTTCTTGGTATAAACACCAGAAGGACTATTATTAGCCGATATAGTCTAGATTTAAAATGCATAGTAGGAACTTACCATGGAAAGTTTTTTTTTATAACGCAATAATCAAAATACAATAAAACATTACTTATAAATTTTATATTTATGTTAAATTACTACTGTGCTGACATAAATCGTTTAAGCTATAGCATTATAGAATAAAAAAATATATATTGTTGATAAAAAAAACTATTTTTTTTTGGAAATTCGAGGTTTCTTTTCCTAAAATATTTTCGTACACATTGTATATAGGTAGCAGAAGAGAAGTTCTGCGAGACGACGATTGGCTGTCGTGATGTGATGTTGGCGCCCATGATGAGAGACATCATACAGACTGAGTACTTCAGAGTGGTTGTGGTGGATGACGAGGACGCTGTCGAGATCTGTGGGGCTTTGAAGGTCAGTGGGACGTCTTTTTATACTTTGTAGGATATCGAACAAAGATGATAGGAAAGGAAAGATAGTATTTTATTTTTTAATATAATTTGATTTGCAAGAAAGTATTAATTATCAATGTAAATAAAAATAAATTTGATCTTAATATATATGTAGATAAAATACAACATAACCTACACCAAAATAACTGATTAATACTAATATAAAGCGTAAGTTGAGTATGGTTTTGCCTCTTAGAAACTTGAATTCACTGTAACTCGAAAGTAGTAGCATACCGGTTTCATAACTAATAATAATAATTACGTAGGATCCCCGTCTGACATTATAATTTTGACAGTATTTTATTTTCACACCTTTATTTTTATTATGATTATTATGTAATATTCACAAATAATTTATATAACGTATTTATTTTGTTGTTAACCTCTTATAACATTTTGGTCAGTGCATTATCAAGTGATAATGAACGACGATATTAATCTTTTATCATGTACCGGTGGGACACGATTAGATAAGATACATTTTTTATAGGTATACCACTAAATAAAAATTATATTATATAATAATTTTGAATTTTTAAACTTTAAAATGTATTTACTATATAAGTCATCTAGATTGTTTATAAAATTTGTTGTCTGTTGACAAAACATCACACAAAATGGCGGCATCAAAATGTCACAGCTCGATAAAATAAGTTTTTATTTATATTTGTACGAAAGTTATTCATAACAGTTAAATTACGTAACGGAAATAAGTGATATGTATGTAAATATTTTTATATAATGTAAATAGCAGCGTTGTAATGAAAAAAACATTATTATTTTTATTTTATTGCTCGACTTCGTAAGATAAATAGATCATATTATGAAACATGCCACTCATTGTTTTACGAAATAATTTTACGATTGTGACGTGAAAGGAAGTTACGTCAAGAAATAAGAAGCAAGAATCTACTCTCGAAATGCTTGCATTGTATATATATATATATATATATATATATATATACAAGGTAGATAAGATTATTATTAAACAAAATAATATATTTGTATATATATATATTATATGACCTCAGATATAAATTATCTTCAATGTGTGCATAACGCACACACCCTCATAGTACGTCATCTCATAAAATATTCATATTAAGTTCCAGTAAATATTTATTCGTCTTTACTTCAACAAAACACAATGCATCATAAAAACCGATTAACAATTAATAATGTACTTTTAATGCAAACGTGAGAATAATTCGATAATTTAATGAAAATAATTACTATAAGATAGAATAAAAATTAATAGTTGGTATTAAGAATATTCTAGAAATATATTATTTATTAATTCAGAACATAGTTGCTGTGGGTGCGGGATTCGTGGATGGTCTTGGTTTCGGTGATAATACGAAGGCCGCTGTGATCAGATTGGGTTTGATGGAGATGATCAAATTTGTTGACGTGTTCTACCCGGGAAGCAAACTTAGTACATTCTTTGAGTCCTGTGGCGTCGCTGATCTCATTACTACATGTTATGGTGAGTACATTATATAATAGACACTATAAATTAAGTGTATACATTGAGTGTCTGACCACTAGTGTCTTGTAAAATTTATGGCGACACAAATTTATTATAACAATATAAGCACCTAGTTTGTGTATAAACAGAGCGGACACAATTCCGAAATAGACAGACACAAAAAATCGTACACGTGTAAACAGTAAAGACATTAATGTCTGACATTTATGTCGTAGTCCAAACGTACAACAGCATTTTCACAATGCGGAGTTAGCGTGCTAGTTGACTTAGCGCTTGATAAATTGGATAAAACTGTTGCAATACTAACTTTAGTTAGTAAAAAGGTTAAAATAATTCAGTAATGTATGAATTTTGGTAATTATTTCATTCATTTTGAATATTTAAAGTGACTAAAGGTCTTCTACATTGTTTCATTTAAGATGGAAGCCCATTAATCTTTGTTAAGATTATTACTTCTAATTTACTTATTCACGCGGTTAGAACGTGAACGTATATTACGTATACGGGGCATACTATGATGTATGTGTTTCACAATTTCATCTTTCACAAGTGTTGCAAACCAGCTAGTGTATAATTATAATTATATATGTATAATATACATGTAATATAAGGTGTTGCAATTTTAAATATAAAAATTCCGTGTCTGAATGTTTGAAACCCCTGAACAGATTTCAATGGAACTTTGTAGATTTTGTTTATTCCAACTTAAAAGATAGGATAGTTTTTTATTTAGTTTTATGTTTCCAATATATGGCGGTGTTATAAGATATTGCATATATTAAATATAAAAATTCCGTGTCTGAATGTTTGAAACCCCTGAACCGATTTCAATGGAACTTTGTAGATTTTGTTTATTCCAACTTAAAAGATAGGGTAGTTTTTTATTTCGTTTAATAATCTTAATTTTTTGTTTTCAATATATGGCGGTGTTAATTAGGATCCGCCAACTCTCCTTTCTTCTTTTCTTGATAACTTTTGAATGGCTAAACATTTTTTCAATATGTTTTCGCAATAACATCCGCGTTCGGCTCAAACGTACATGAGAAAATTTTTAGCTAATTATCTCGTCGCATTCTGGACAACAACAACAACTAAACACAACAAAAGGTCTCCCAAACGGTTAAGAGCTCAGCTTACGCTCAGCTCAATAACATTATAATTATCGTAAAATAGTTTATGAAATAGAAAACAAAGTGGCAGGCAGTGGCTAGTATTTATATTATAATAAAATATCAATATATAATATCAAGGATAATGGTTTAAGGTTAAAAAAAAAAGTAATATTTTTTTGCATGTTCATTTCCTGCATTCATTACGAAAGGAAGGTCATATACGAGTAACCTTATATATATATATATATAAATATATGTGTGTGTGTGTGTGTGTATGTGTGTGCGTGTGCGCGTCAATATATATATATATATATATATATTTATAATGATAGATGGGAGTGGGTGTTATTATTATCTGAGCACTTAGTAACTTATTGCGAACCTTATCGCCCTCCATGGGATATGATAATTATTTACTGCCCGCTATTTATTGTATGTTACTATGTATATTATATTATATACTTAATATCATGGCAATCTTAATATATAAAACACAACGACACTCACTGACTCATTCATCGCTCTACAGCCCAAACCGTAATACCTAGAAAGTTGAAATTTGGACACAAGACTCCTGACATATTGAATAGGTGCAATAAGAAAGGACTTTGCAGAGGTCCAAACCCTTCCAAAGTTACAGCTAAAAAACTGCAAAGTTTACCCCCCGCTCTCCCTCTCTTCTTCACTTTCGCCGTCCGTTGCGAAGCACGGGTAACCTGCTAGTGTAACATATATGAAATGTATAACTTAAATTCTCAGTGTCTTGTAAGTTTTGTAACAGCGACCTTGTTTCTTTACAAAATCAAACTGGGACACATTTCTCTTTGTACAAATTATATACAGTAGTCCCCCCTATAACACGATAAACTCGTTCCGCGTTATAGGAAAACGCGTTGTACGAATATTCTTGTATAACGCGCTCATATGACCGTATAACGCGTTATTTACAAATAATTCACGTTTAACTTTTCTCGTTAAAGACGGTTTAAATGGAATATTAAGCTTTAATTAAATTTAATATTTACTTAATTTTAGCTAATTTTATAACAACACAATGTGCAAATGTAAGCGAAATTAAATATGTACTGTAAAAAAGATTTATATAGTGACAAATCTTCGCGTTATGTGGGGGAAAACATGTGTTATATTAAGGACTGAAATGGCGTTATATGAAAACGCGTTATAAGACTACCGTGTTATAGGGGGGATTACTGTATAAAAAATAGTATATCTGTACGTAATCTATGCTTGTATATTTGTTGTATGTATTTTCCTCCACAATAAGATTATTATAGGAGCAATTACTATGTGTATGTTTATTTACGTACACAACAATAGCTCGGTGATAAGATTATTGGTATTCTTTTCCCGGTATATTATCATTACTTTAAATAAACAGACACACATTATTATATATATTAATAAGTGAAAGATATTGTAAGTTAATATTATTTCAAACAATAAATTTATTTAACGTAAGTTAGATAACAATATAATAATTATTATAAATTAAAAATATATATATATAAATAAAGTTAAATGTCTGTTTGTAATTTCAAAATAACAGCTTTTCCCTAAATACATACGAAAGTATATACGGTACTTAAAAACATTTTTTTATTTCTGTCTGTCTCTTTGATCCATTTAATCCCTTAAACCGCTTGATGGATCTTAACAGGAGGATGTGTAACTTAGGTTACTATTATTTTAACAAACATACTCGGAACGAAGTCGCGTGCACAACTAGTGCAAAATAAAAAATAGTTTAAATAAGTGATTTGATTGTTCAAACATCCCAAAGGTGGTAGAAATAGGCGCGTAGCCGAAGCGTTCGTGAAGACGGGTCGCTCAATCAAGGAGTTGGAGGACGAGATGCTGAACGGACAGAAGCTGCAGGGTCCCATCACGGCGGAGGAAGTCAATCACATGCTCGCAAACAAAAACATGGAGAACAAGTCAGTAATAATAGTTACAGTAACTATCAACTATATTATATATCAAGTGAATTAGTGATGTAGCGAATGTCACTTGAACTTTAACGAACGCGAATATTCGGTTTTTCTTTTCAAATTTCCCTCATATTGTCTATATTTTGGTGGCAGTCTTTTTGAAACTAGGTGCTTTAACACTAAACCTACCAAGTACCGGTCAATTGACCGTTCTAAACTTTTGTAAAACTTATACATTTTCAAACGTTATAATATCGTTATCAAACTACATGACAATTCTTAGAATATGCATATAATATTTTCTTTACTCTTTACTTTTAGTTATTTCCATTATTAACTGTGTTATGTAATAAAATAACTTTTAATTAGCGGTCAATTTGACGGCGTGCGGTAGGAACAGGTATACAAGAATTGTCGGTAGGTTTAGTGTTAAATAAATAATACCAAATGAATGAAATCAGTTACTATATCTTGTATTTCAATATTTGAATGAATTTTGTTTTTAATTATTCGCAAAACATTCGCAGAAATTTTACAAACATGCCCATATGAAAATATTCATTACATATTTTTTTTAATTAAAAGTATATCAGATTATGACATTTTATATGTACAATTAACATTGACCCAGTAGGTATATCCGAACGTAACGGTGCATCGCGATATAAACAGAAATAGTGTTGGCTCGATACCAACACGACGAAAGGTCATTGAAAATATTGACTATCATTGTCATTATCACGGCTCTTGTGATAAAAAAAAAAAACAATATTCTTTATTCAAAAAACCTTAAAAATATTATCATGAACATGAAAATGTCGAAACAAAATGTATAATTGATACCGTCTCAACAGGATGTATAGAAAAAAGTATAAAATACACCGTATAATTCCAGGTTCCCGTTATTCACGGCGGTGTTCCGCATATGCCGCGGCGAGCTGAAGCCCAGCGACTTCATAGACTGCATCCGCAGCCACCCCGAGCACATGTAAGATATGCACCGTAAATAACACTAAAACGTGTATAACATACGTATAACAATGTGTATAACACATCAGAAACATCGTGTATAATACACATGAAATTAAATGTATAATATGCATTAATTAATGAGGTGTATAATACACGTTTTAACGCGTTTTAATCATAATATAGTATCAGTACATCGTAAATAATATGCTGTTGTAATATTTTCATTATATTTGTATTATACAGGGTGCTAGTACTTAGATAGTCCTGTAATACATATTAAGTGTTGGTTGATTTTAGTGCCATTGTGTACTTAGTGTACAGTGAAACCACGATATAACGATAAAACGAAATATTGCAGTAATTCCCCCCTATAACACGGTACTCTTATAACGCGTTTTCAGTCCCTCGTATAACACGTATTTCTGTAAAGTCAACATTTCATAATTAATTTCGCTTACATTTTGAACATTGTGTCAATTGTGTTGATGTAAAATTAAATTATATGAAGTAAAAACAATTTATTAAACTTATTTTTTTTTCTTAATAATCGATTTTAACGAGTAGGTAATGCGTTATACGGTCATACGATAACGTTATAAGAGATCATTCCCACAACGCGTTTTCCTATAACGCGAAACTAATCTGCCGTGTTGTGAGGGGGAATAACTGAATATCAAATAAGGTCTGATTTTTTTGTTATCTCAACTTTACATAGATAATAAATTGATTACTCTTATAACGACCTATTCTTACTAATAATAAACTTTGTTAAATGTAGGAAATCGTTATATTGTGGTAACACCATATATATATAGGTATGAAATTTCGCTGAGCAGCTGTTTTGATCGCTTGTGGCATGTATTTTGTTATATATAACTAAATATAACACTATAGTTATTATACACACTCTATTGTACACTCGCGTACCCTTATCTGGATTGTAGGGATTACATTTATAGTGTTGATACATTTTTATTAAATGTATATGTAGATAGCGTATTTTACACTTTTCACATAAAATTAATTTATATTTTATGTATAATAATAAAAAGTATAATTCTATTTTTGTTATTGTAGACGGTTATATTATTATAATTATAGTTATAGTAGAATCTATCTTTAAAATTTATTATACATAATAATGTTTCTAATTATACGTTCTGTTTTTGTCGTTAATTATATTATATTAAAGTCTATTCATATCGCACATAGAAATAAATAATTGTTTAATAGATATATATTGTATAATTGAATATTTTGAATTATACATTCCATTTTATTGCCTCTGTGTCTAATTATACTAATAACTAGTCCAAGAATGTCTTATAATTAATAATTAAATAAAATAGAATATTTTTACATCAATATAAAAATATTTTTATTTAATCAGCATCCTTCCTTTCCTTTTAAGATAAGATAAGATAACTAATAATTGACTAACACTAATATGTATTTTACAGATTTGCTCCAAAGAATATTAGTATTTATTAACCAATTTTTTACTTTTTTTACTGATTTTATATTATCATTACTTTTTTATTGTGCATGTGCATTGAATCATTGTTTTTTTTATTTACTTATTAAAAATAAACTCTTATAAATGATTTAGCATTATTATTGTAGTTTGATAACATATTAATTTAGCTAAATATATTTTAATCTGCTCATTAATTTTAACTTTATTTGTAATGAATCATTAGTTGTTTTACTAATTCTAGGAGTCAGCAGTCCCCTAAATGCTCTCTGTAACTGGAACGAAGTTCATCTCATCGTGTCTTCTCATTATTATAGTAATTTTATCATTACTTAAAATATCATTAATAAATCATTAAGACGTGATAGCTCAGTTGTTAGAGTGAAGTGTTGCATATTCAAAAATATATACCAAATTCAGTAAGACGCGATAGCTCAGTTGTTAGTGACTGTAATATAGGGTAGCGGGTTCGATAAATAAATTTAATAATGGCAGCTTTCGAGGCACATTGAGAATATATATTGTTTTTATTTTAATGAGGGTATTTGGATTTTTATTCTCTTTATACCATTGGAAATATTTTTTTTTGGTTTTTGTATTTTTTTTTTCGCATGTTATAATTTATTAGGAGAAGGATACATTTGTGGATGATACAGAAAGATATAGAAAAATTATGATATTATAGAAAGATAAGATATATTTTGGGATGAAATAAAAGATAAACTAAAGATAAAAATATTGTGTACAGATTTCTTATTCTATTATTATATTAACTAGTACTTAAATATATTCCTGTAGCCTCCAGAAATGTATGATGAACGCCAAAATTATGCATTTATTCATGAATAACCTGTTTATTAAGTGTGAAACATTCATAATATAAGATCAATAAATAAATTTAGTTCACGCGTTTTTTATTCATTTTTTTTCAGAATTTCTGTTTTGAAATTGGATTTTTAATAATTAACTTTCTGCTTCCTTCTTTTTATTTATTTTACACCCCTTTAAGACTAAATAGTATCTAACACCTTTTCTAATCTTTATCTTTTTAACTAACTTTATCTTTTCTTTAATATAATGCTACTGTGATTTGAATGTATAATGAAATTGCATGCCTGAGAAGATTTTTCACTTACTTTAACCCCTTTTAAACAAGAAAGGCTGAACTGTTTTTTTATAACTCTTTATCTTTAATTTAACTATCTTTATCTTTAATTTTCTTTAGTACATTGCTACTATGATTTTAGCATATAATCATTTTCATTATCAAAATTAGTTATGCACTAATAAGATTGTAATTTATCACAAGATTGACAATATTTTTATTACTTTTACACCCCTTACAGATCAAGGCTGAACTTTATCTTAACTTTCCTTTAATATATTGCTAATATGATTTTAGCATAATGTAATGCTCAGAAGACTTTTACACCCCTTATTGAACGAGGCTAAACTGAAATCACTATTAACCTTACATATTTCAGGATTCGCATAGTTAGAAAATCACATTGCTGTATTTGCTAAATTTGTAGCGGACAAGGTAAGGAGATAGGACTTGTATGTATGTGTTGCTATTTCATTCACTCTTAACATTAATAAATAATTATTGCACTGATATAAAAAAAAAAACTTTTTATTTATAATTTTGCCTGAATCCTAGCTTTCTGGATGTTTTTTTATTTATATACTTTTAATATATAATGACGTATTGACAGACATGAAATATTTATATATAAAATAATATTATATATTTATGTATGTATGCTTTCTTTCAGAAATAAAGTCGCCTAGAGTATGCTGAAGAAATATTAACAACTACATCATGACATTATATTATTTAATTATATATGTATATTTATATGTATGTATTACTTTCATTAACTATGGGAACAATTTGTTTGCTAAATTTTTATATATGTATATATAAATTCCAGTGTTCATTTCCTCTAATTTTTGTAACCACTGAACCGATTTTGATGAAATTTTATAGATTTTGATCCAACTTAAATAGTTTTTATCTCAATTAACAATCTTATTTTCTTAATTTCTATAAATTTCCAGTAGATGGTGTTAATAAAATTTCAATTCATGTAAAATATTTTACCAAGTTACAGACAAAGTCGCTGACAAGAGCTAGTATTGTATATGTATTTATATTTAATATATTACTAATTTATTCATTATTATTACTATTTTCATGTATATTTTATATATATATATATATATATATATATATATATATATATATATATATAATGTAAATTGTTTCAAAATATAGCAAAATTGTAAATAATCTTTTTAAGATTTAGTTAGTATTATCAGAATTTGAGTTGATTTAATAAAATTAGTACAATTTAACATTTTTTATTTCTAACAAATACTTAATGTAATATTCATAGATTTTTTTATATAACCATTATAAAAGTCCAAAGCAGATATCTCTTTTCTACCGACTATTCTGAGGGATTTGAAATGGATGTATTTCTTATCTTTACATACAATTCTAATTGATTTATTTGCTTCATCATATTCCAGGGTTCCCACAGGTTTCTCCGAGCTATCGTCAACTAAAAATGCATTAAATAACTTTATTTGTTTATCCTTAAACCTGGCTGTTAGTGGATACAGTCCATATATTGCACGGTACAAGTTATACACATCTTTGGAGTTCATTTCTAACCATTTGACTTCACTTATTGATTTATTTATCTTCTTAGCTAAAAGAAAAATAACATTAATGTGAATTACTAAGAAATACTAATCATAAATATACTAGGGGCGCCAACAGACCCTCAATTCCGACTCGCTACGCTCGCGAAATCTCGGTTGCCGTTTGCATATGGAGCGAAGCGAGCCCAGTGTAATGACTTATCGTTTCCCATTGTCTTCAATGGGTTATCAGTTTTTGGACATGATATTTAAAAAAGTTTTTTTTTTTTGCATCGTTTTTCAATTTTTTTTTTTAAAACCATTACCTTGTGTGTCTTTTTTATTGCAAAATTTCATAATTTTCCGTCAAGTAGTTTTCGAGCCTATTCGTGACAAAGAATGTGAAAAAGTTTCCAGTAGAACGCTCCGCTCGCTTCGCTCAATAATATTTACCATATGTAACTCCTTCATTACTCTGTGGTTGTGCATTCTCAAGACTCGTAGGTAAGTTACACAAGCATTTTACGAGCATATCAGCTCCTATGTCCGATAACTGCTTAGTCAGTTCCGGCAATTTTATATCTTTGGATATTGGAACACTTTGCTGACTGATTATTTCACCTGGAATATTAATTATATAATATTTTAAATCAGCATTTGTACATCTACATATAAAGTTTAGATTTAAATATGAAATATAACAAACTGCCAAATAAATACTTTGAACCTTATAACTTAAAGGTTATAACTTGTTTTAATTTAAAAAAGGACACAAACAACTTCGAAAAATCAAATACATTTTCAATATAATAATTTTTCTTACCTACATCAAAGATATTTGGTTTTATTTTCATGAGTGACACTCCTCCCACTTCATCGCCGTGTAACAGAGTGTAAATGATTGGTGCTGCACCGCGCCACCGGGGCAGAAGACTTGGATGTACGTTAATCATTCCTCTGAAAAAAATAATAACATTTTTAATACTTGTTTAACCTTAAATGAATTATTTTATTTTATTTAAACTTCACGTTATATCCCTTGCGGGGTAACCATGTCAAAGACGACGGAGCGCTAAACGCTACGGTCCCTGCATACCTTTATCGCCTCGGCCACAGACATCAACCTCTTCATACATGCCCTCTGGGGGGCCTAATGCTTTTTACATGACCTTCCTCCAGTATCATAGATACTGTGTTTACAAAGGTCACTCAAGGCCTCCCCACATCTCTTACCACTCATTATTCCTTTATGTATTTGTTTTACCATGCTTTCATCACCCATTCGTTAGACGTGCCCAAACCACCTGAACACGTTTTTCTTCACTCTCACCGTGACATCTTTGCCAGTACCTTACCTGCCAACTGCCTTAGAAACTGCAAAATACTTACAAGGGAAATTTGCTAAGGATGTCTTCCTTGATTAAATGGCCGAATGCAACGATTAATCCAACATCATATTCACCTTCAGTGATATTCAGATGTGGCCACTGTAATAATCGTATATTTTCCGTTTCCGCATACTTTTCAATAACAGTTTTATTTGTACTACTGTTTGCTGTGACCAAATCCAATCGGTTGATAAGATTTTCATGTCTTCAAAATATTTTAATGAATGTAATACTTATATCATTAGAACAGAATATTACAACACTTGTTTGTATATTATTCCTTACCTGATTTTGTTTATCTTTTGAAGGCAATTAAGGGCAATTGCGTCAGATCCAAAGAAAAGGACATTATAATACGATCTTTTGTGAATGTGTCGTAAATATTTATATTTTTCTTTTATAATTATGTTATTTAATAGACATGAGAGGTTACAAATTATTTTTGACATACTTTGAGAGAATTAAGACTCCTAACGTCGTGAATGTTCTCATTTGTCAACTTGACAGTAAAACTTTTGGAATAGAGTCTTGCTTTTTAAAATTTCAAAGTTAAAAAAAACAAAAACGTAGATTTTTTATGTGTATTAAATGTAGATTTTTATAGGAGTGGGTATAAAATGCAATGATTTAGTACAAGTGGTTATATCATTCATTGCCACCAGCTGCATTCACATTATTAAAATCGGAATTAGTCTAGAGCACGACGGAATCGCTTTATGGACTGCGTGGATATCATTGAGCAAAGGTTTTTTATCTTTATTTAAGATTTGTCCTTCAGGACTATGCCGTTCCCTATAATAAAACCTAAAATTTAATAAATACGAAATTACGTATTTTAAGACCATAGGTAACATTATTTTTATAAGTAACATTCTAACATTATTTTTTAAAACTTTTTTTACTAGATTTAACAATCCTGTGACTCTTCAATAGAGGAAAACCCAGGATTATTACAACTAACAACAGGATTATACAATCCTCGTGTTCGCGAAAGTTTAATTATGAAAACTACAATAATATAATAAATATTAAAATATAAAATACTAAAAATAGTTAATTATTATGATATTTATTTATTTACCTTCACGCCATATCCCTTGCGGGGTAGCCAGAGTAATTATTATGATGATGGCTAATAATATTTAATTTAATATTATAAATAATATTATTGGATGTGAGTCAGATTCAATAATTTTTAGGTTTGTTTGAGATCATGTGTGCATGTGCGAGTGTAAATGTATGCACTTGAACATATGTTGAATACATATATAATTAAATTAATTAACATTAATTAACTACAAATAAAAAGTCAGTTGTTGTTTGAAGGAGTTAATTGTGACTGAATGTTTAATTCAACGTAACTTGTGAAAGTGTATTGTTTCAATCAATAATTCAAAATGTAACTTATTCATTTCACTTTGGAACATTCTGTAAAATGTAACAATATTTATGATTCCCAACATGTATGCCTTATAATATATATATGTTAAAATATCAATGTACCTACATTCATACAGGAAGACTTTCTAACAGGTAAGAGCAATAATTGTATCTAAATGGATAGCTGATTCATGTTTTCATTATTTACGATGCAATGCACATGTTGGCGCATCAATAACTTCACAAATACTCAGGCTCTCATTGGTAATATGTAATAATTTATTACAGGAAATGTGTTAATAAAATTATATTAATTAATACGCAGATGGATACCGTTACCGTTAAGTCAACAACGCTGGGACAGAATGAAATTGCCATTTGAGCTTTTATACCATCGTCTTTTATTATTTTAATATAAAAATATTAAGGAAGGAATAGATATTAAAGTGTTTGTTTTGTGATATAAAACTTTTACTCGCTACAAACAGTATTCATAAATTTGCAAGAGAAATGTAGCCTTGTCTGTCTTGTTATTGAGTATCTTAAAAGTATATCTATTATACGGAACGTTTTCCGGACATTTATAAAGTGAGTGATATCGCAAGAGGAATGAAATATTATAATAAAAAATATCGAATACATGTATAAAATGTAAAAGCTATTTTACGTATTATGTACAGTGATTGGATTGTCTGTTATTTCATTAATTTTAAATGTCGTTACGTAACATATCCATTTATATTTAAATTAAAGATTATTTTTCAAGATTAAAAGAGGTCATCGTTTCAAAAGTTGGTCTTGGAATTATATCAGAAATCTTTTTTCCTTTGATATAAGCCTTTTTTAAACAGTGTTCTTATAAAGAGCTTTTTGGTTTAATTTTGGATATTTTAAGAAATGCTCCATTTCATAGGACTTCAGTCCTTTTAATCCATTAGCAAATTAAAAATACTACAATACAAAACCATTTTATTAAAAATATGGTATATATCAATGGTTACACTTATTACATATATACAGTAAAAATTGGGTTAAATCAAATATATACTGCATACAACCTTACTTTGTATGCAGTATATATTTGATTTAACCCAATTTTTACTGTATATATGTAATTAAGGTGCTGTGAGTTAAGAAATAAAAAGTTATATCAAATTGCTTCTAGTTAAATAAAGTGATCCCCCCTATAACACAGTAGATTCGTCCCGCGTTATAGGAATGTTCTTGTATAGCGCGTTCATATGAGAGTATTATGCGTTATGTACAAATAACATTTAACTTTTCTCGTTAAAGGCGGTTTAAATTGATTATCAAGAAAGAACGTAATTAAATTTAAGCTTTACCAAAGGTAAGCGAAATTAACTACAAACTTTCTAATCATAGTATAGAAATTTAATGTGAAATCCCAGCGTTATATGGGGCAAAACATGTGCTATACGAGAGACTAATCGCGTTAACTACTTTCAGAATTAGAAATTAGTAAATTTATAAAAATATTAAGCTTAATGATATTGAATAGCTAATACCTATTTTCTTTTATGTGGAAACCTTACAATATATATTTTTCTTTTACACTGATTTATTTGACTTTACGGAAATAGGTTAGTTTTTACTAACCTATTTCCGATATAAACACTAGAATTGTACGATTTTATTGTCTAAAACATCAATATTATAAATCGTTAGTAAGTAACGTTAGCATTTGACCGCGTACAACGGAGAGCCGTTCGGATTGTCGGGGACCCGGTGCTCTGTGAACGGCTGGACTCTTTGGCATTGCGGAGAGACGTGGCTTCTCTGTGCGTCTTCTACCGCTATTTACAAGGGGAGTGTTTCAATGACCTATTCGAATTGATGCCTGCCTTCATCGCTCTCATCTATCTACAGCTCGCCATCGCCTTACGATCCATACCACTTGGATGCGTGGCGATCTTCCACTGCGATTTTCAAAGACTTTTTTCCACGTACGAATCAAACGTGTAACGAACTTCCTTCGGCGGTATTTCTAGATCGATACGGCATGGGTACCTTCAAAAAAGCGTATACTCCTACCTCCCAGTTGATTTGATGAGCGGCGGTGATCACATATCAACGGTGACCCGTAAGCTCGTTTGCCCTCCACTAACAAAAAAAACTTTGTAAATTATTATATATTACGATACGTTTTGTTGGATCTTATATTTATTATCTTTCTTCACCATTCTTAAAGTTTAAAAGAAATGCAATGCTACATGTTTTCAAATACTACAAATATAAAATTAATAAAAGGAAAAACCTAAAAAAATTAAATCTACTTCCAAAATAATTAACAATGACAATTACCACCATCCTTGGCTAAGCAGGTCCACTTACCTGAACATCCCACCCAGTGGTTAGTAGTATTATCGATCAAGTTAAAAATTGCATGCAAATTCTCTATTCCTAAGAAGTGAAGGTAGTCACTGTATTACAAAGAAACTAAAAGATACAGGAGCAGGCTTAGTTAGACGGGTTATGTTCGGAAGTTGAAATAGCATTGGTAGCGGTAGTGGTCGTGGTTGTAGCGGGTAGGGCAGATACAGAACTTAGACCCTGGGATCGTTATGCAAGTGACCTATTTTATGACATTTGTGGCAACGTCTCCTTTTTTCAGTCCGTGGTAAAATTGCTTAAGTGAAACTTTTTGGCATAAGTCGTAATAAATATGAGGGAATACGAAAATCAGACATACCGTAAATTACTGCTTCCACCTTTATTCAGCTAATCAGTCATCATCACGCAAATCATGTTCTTGGTCGATTTCCATTTTTTCGTAGCATATTCAGCGAGATTGCTAACCTGATCGCTGGAGCAGTCGATAAAAGTCAACAGATCGTCGTAGTACCGCGCTTCGTCTGGAAAGATTTCAATAAGACCAGCTTTTAGTTCTGTCCAGTTTCTAAACTGGAGTAATTACGCTTTGCCCATTCCGCAGCCCCTCCATACAGGCGTTTCCTTGTTAAATTAAGGATTTCCTTATTGAATAGGTCATATTCGGTTTTGAGGTCTTTAAGATTGCGGCACCACACTGGTATTGTATCGGTTCGGTCATAAGGGGTCAAACGCAGGTACATAAATGTTTCGTATGTGGGGTTGTTCATGTATTAAGAGGATTAAATACTTGGGGCAGTGGTTCGAATTAACTGGGTTATTATTTGTTACATTATATTTTGGCACAAATTCTACTTACCTTGAATCCCGGTTGAAGTTTGTACCCGCTGGGTCATGACTGCCAAACTCCACGCGTGTTTTTTGGGAAGTCGTGGCGTCCTTCGACCGCACCCTTTTCATTTCGACTACATTGTGGGTAGTTCGACAATGTTGCTAAAACTGAAAATCGGTAGAGTGTGCATCGGACGTCGCATCACTGCACTGCGCGCCAGCAAGATGGCTGCAGGCTGACTCCGCTGCTCATCATCCGACGACACGGCTGATTCATCATTGTTGTACATATTTTATTAAATACTGAAACAGTTCAATCATAGACGTAGTTTATGTACCAAATTCCACTTATGTGGCAGAAGAGTTAAAAAATATTAACCACAAAACTATAATGATATATTTTATTTAGAAACAATACACAATTTATATTAAGGTATAATCACGTAAATAAATCCACAATAAAATTACATTATTCCAGCAAGATAACCCCAATATTATTTAAACACATTTAAATTTCAATATACCTTCGTAACACAATTCATTGTAATAATAGTAATAAAATAATCACATACCTGACCCGAAGACGTAGTTCAGCACTGCCTCGTGCCATGTCCGAGTCCTGACAACGTCTGATCTACTGACAGGCGCTTAGCCTATTTATAAGCCGCTGAGGCCAGAGGCACTTGTGAAGTGAGTGATTTTTCTTATAAAACTACCCGCATAATTTAATTTAAAGAATTGTTTCAAAGTTACCCAATATCTTATTATGGTATAATTAAAAGTTAAATATGTTGAAAATTTACAAAACTTCCCACATATTTTAAGACCACAGCTAATTCTAACATTATTTTTAGCTTTTTTGCTAGATGTAACAATTCTGTGACTCAGACGATGGAGGATAGCTCAGGACACTATGATAACCGCCAATTTGGAAGAATTCTTTGAATTAAATAAATATTGCAATAAAACTATAATAAACATTAAAATATAAAATACTACAACTATGATCGCTTACAATGTTTTATTTATTATACAGTCATAATATTCTTGGTTGAGAATCAGATGTGATAATTTCTATATTTGTTTATTTGAAATCTTCTATAAATAAAATAAATAATTCTATTTTATTTTATCTTTACAACATATCAAGATGTAAGATTACATTGGAAGGAGTTAATTTTGATGATATTTAATTAAACGTTTTTTGTGATACTTTATAGTTTCATAATCGATAATTCAAACAATAGCTTGTTTTTAAAAGTTCAGCTCTTCATTTCACTTCTGAACATGCTGTAAAATATAATATTCAAATTATTGTTTTCTTATATTATATACATATGTTAAGATATCATTACAGGATGTTAGGAAGACATTCTAAAAAACCAAAAGCAATAATTGTATCTAATTTGGATAGTCGTCATATGTTTTTGTATAATTTACGATTCAACCACATGTTGCCAAATCGATAACTTCTGAAATAATCCTGTCTCTTTGTTATAATATTAATTTATTGTGAGATGACAAGGAGGACTTGTTATAACTATGTTATATATAACACGTTATAAACTGTTATTTGACAAATGATTTAGGTGTTAAAGTATTTGAAATAAATAATGTTACAGATTATCTCAAAACAAATGATACGGATAAATATATTAATATTTATCCGTATGTATGTAAATCGTAACTTGGACATCTGTGACATCTGTGTACGCCATGTTGGTAATTGTTCAGTACAATTAGTGTAATAAAGGAAGCTTAAAATATATATTCGATTGAGTTTCACTGTCATTAAAATATCGACAACATTTGTAGATCATTGTGATGTTAATGAATCGTTATGTAAGAGAACATTGCGGTTGATTTATTGATGAATTAATCATAATGAAACTACATCTATTACATTACATATATACCATACCTTAGATATTAATTATCAATATTTAAATGCTTGTTTTTATTTCTTAGTATCTTATATAAATAATAAAGTATTTAATACGTAGAGTATATCGTTAATAACGTCAATAACGCTGGGACAGAATGAAGATTAGCAATAATAAGTAGCAAATAAACCCTTTTCTTTCCGATAATGAAATTGTATTTGCGTTCTTCAGAGCTTATATATTTAATTAAAATACGTACTTCAGTGTACTTTAAGATTAACATGAAGTATGACAATATACTTTATAATATAATAATGCTTTAAGTTCAAATAATTATTAGAAGCGTAAGTATCATAATCTTGAATGAGGAGTGTTTGTATTCAAAACGTACTTTTAATAACTAATATAGAATATTATGGTTGTATATAGTTTAGAAATATATAGTTTTACAGCGATATAACGCCTATGTGGCATTGTATTCTTTACTATTGGGTTACTTAAAAGTAGCTATACATCCTTTAAAAGGAATGTTTTCTGGACGTTTATAAAGTAGATATTAAGTGCAGTAATATGGCAAGAGAAACGCAATATTTAGAAAAATGTTGACGAATAGTATAGAGAATTTATTAAGGATTTTATCTATTATTAAGGATTATATGTCATAAAGTAACAAAACCAACAAACATTTACTGGTTTGTACAATCATTTTGTAATTGTTGTCACAATATCAATTCTATATTAATCTGCGTATAAAACGTTAACAAAGTGATTTTACGTCTTATGTATGGTGATTGGATTGTACAAACAGACAGATTGTACAGACTTATCAAGTTTTATTTAAGATGAACATTATTTCTCAAGACTCAAGAGGGCAAGAGGTCATCGTATTCAAAGTTCCTACACTTTTGAATCGCGTCAAAACCCTTCATGTTTCTTTGATGTAAGTCCTTTTAGTACTCGTGTCGTTACAATGAGCTTTGCACTTTATTTTTAGATATTCAAAGCTTTCAAAGAAATGTTTTATCGCAAAAGTTATACTTCTTAATTCATTATAAAACAAAAATCCATTAGATATATACATTAAATTATACTTAGTATATTTGCTTAATACTTTTTTATTTTGTCATTTAAGTAAGAATTAAGGTAATATGTATATAATAAAATTAAATATTAATAATAATATTATAATAAAATATAGTACATAGGGTATAGTGTACAGTGTAACTATATATTTACACTGATGAATATTAAATTTATTGGTTTCGTATTAGTTATACATTGTTTTGTTATTTATATTAAAACTTCTTATTTTTTAGAATGTTTGTTAATAGGTCCAATAAATATAGTCATAAACTTGGGTTCATCGCCGAACACAGTTTCAAGACAACTATTTCAAGACACCACAAGATATTAAAAATAAAGTAAACAACTGAAAATGACGTCACCACCGTTTCTATGCAGGTGTTATGCAGGTGTTACGTAGGTGTAATGCAGCTGTCATGCAGGTGCAAGATACAAGAGTAAACAAGTGACATCACGCCATTCTGTAAATCAGGTTGTTTAAAGGACGGCCTACATAAGACCTTGAATTTAGACTTTGACTAAGGCAGCATTCTTGGTCGCACATCTTTTTTTTTAATTTTTAATTCGTTGTCATAAAAGTGACCACAAAACAACACACACACACGGTTAGTACACGGTGTTACCTGTTTTTCCTGAAGCTGGGCCGAGGTGAAATTAAAAAAATATAAACCAATTAGGGTTTTCGCCAACATCAGGAAGTCACTAAGAGCGAGATTGGCCACTAGTATGTTTCCTGGAGTCCTTAGAGTACGGCACCTGTTACATACATATAAAATTAATTAATTATAAAAGTATTGTAAGTGCCATTTATTTAACATAGTAAAAAATATTTGAATGTGTGTAACGTAAACAGACGTTTTTAAATAGCAGTAAACAAATTCTAATAACAAAATGGCGGAATAACAGCAATAAAAAATGTCGTCGAATGAATTTATTCTATGAAGGATGTTTTTTTTTATAATATTGTATTTTGCCGACTCAAAAACCTTTTTGTTTTAAAACTTTCGTTAATAAAATACCTCATTCAAACCAGCACCAAGTTATTTTTACTAATATTCGTAATAAATCCTTGATGTGGTCCTTTTCCAACCGGATATTTTTCAAAGAAGAATCCACTGTTATTTTTGAGAAATATTATTTCAAAAGGATTTAAAAGAAGAAAATTTAATTTGGGATTGGAATGTAGATTTATTAAATGGTATTAAACATTGAACTTAATTTAAATTAACTAATCATAACCCAACACTCAGGTAACATAAATTAGCATAAGCTTATTTTATAAGGTGAGTTTGCTATATAAGCATGGAACAGAAGTATGGTGGCCCTATACTTCAAAAAAGGCGATACTACTTTGCTGAAGAATTACAGGCCCATCTCGCTTCTGAGCCATGTTTATAAGCTGTTTTCGAAGGTTATCACGACTCGTCTCACGAGCAAGTTTGACGACTTCCAGCCTCCCGAACAAGCCGGTTTCCGAAAAGGTTTTAGTACCATAGACCACATTCATACGCTGCGGCAGATTATACAGAAGACCGAGGAGTATAATCGGCCATTATGCTTAGCGTTTGTGGACTATGAGAAAGCCTTTGATTCGATCGAAACGTGGGCGGTACTGTCGTCTCTTCAGAGGTGCCATATTGACTATCGGTACATCGAAGTGTTGAAGTATTTGTACACAAACGCCACCATGTCGGTTCGAGTCCAGGAGCATTGCACAAACGCTATTCCTTTACAGCGAGGCGTGAGACAGGGAGACGTTATCTCTGCGAGACTATTTACCACTGCACTGGAAGACGCTTTCAAGCTCCTGGAGTACCTAACTCACCTTCGATTTGCCGACGATATAGTAGTAATGGCAGAATCCCTGGAAGACCTCAGCATTATGCTCGGCGATCTTAATGGAATCTCTCAACAGGTGGGCCTTAAAATGAATATGGACAAGACGAAAATTATGTCGAATGTCCATGTCGCGCCTATCCCGGTATCCGTTGGGAGCTTCATTCTCGAAGTTGTCGACGAATATGTCTACCTGGGACAAAAAGTCCGATTGGGTAGGTCCAACTTCGAGGGAGAGGTCAATCGACGAATCCAACTAGGATGGGCAGCGTTCGGGAACTTAAGGAGCGTATTTTCGTCCGGAATACCGCAGTGCCTTAAGTCGAAAGTCTTCGACCAGTGTGTGTTACCAGCGATGACCTATGGAACCGAGACGTGGCCTCTAACAAAGGGACTCTTAGAGAGGCTTAAAGTCACTCAGCGTGCGATGGAGAGGGCTATGCTGGGAATTTCGCTGCGAGATAGAGTCAGAAACGAGGAGATTCGCAGACGAAAAAAAGTAAGCGACATAGCCCAACGGATTTGTAAGCTGAAGTGGCAATGGGCTGGGCATATAGCCCGCTCAAGTGACGGCCGATGGGGAAAAAGGGTCCTTGAGTGGAGGCCACTTACTGGCAAGTGAAGTAGAGGACGACCGCCAACTAGGTGGACAGACGACATAAAAAGAGCAGCTGGAAACCAATGGATGCGGGTCGCTTTGGACCGATCGCGGTGGAAGTCAATGGGGAAGGCTTACGTCCAGCAGTGGACGCACGACAGCTGATAATGATGATGATGATGATGAGTTTGCTATTATATCATACTAGTCGTTCTGTGAACAGTAGACCTCAGTACGTTAGGGGATTTGCTATGGCCACCATTTTGGATTTTGAAATAACAAAAAAACACCTTAGATTTCGGCAAAGAATACTTAGATGAAATTTCAGCCCGCTAACTGCCGCAAAGTCCGTTTTTATGGTACAGATCAGAAATCCGCCATTTTGAAATTTTTTGCCCAAGCAGAAAAACGGCTCGACATAAAAATTTAAATAATTCAAAGAACACACCTACCAATTTTCGTGACGATTGCATGAAAAATACGTCTGCTACGCCAAAACAAAAACTCAAATCACCACCATTTTGGATTTTTCCTCCCAGTAAGAAAAATGGCCGAACAAAAAAAAAATTAAATAACTCAAAGAACATGATCACCAATTTGTGTGGCTATCGGATGAAAATTGCTCCTGCTACGACAAAAACAAAATTAAAAAACGCCGTCATTTTGGATTTTTTCACCCAATATAAAAAACGGCTTGACATAAAAATTCAAATAATTCCAAGAATACGCCTGCCAATTTTCGTGACGATAAGATGAAAAATACGCTGGCTACGCCGGAACAAACATCCGGCAATACATACGGAAAAATAGCAGAATGGGCCTATCTACTGGGAACGTAGTCTTTCGGACAAACGCTTCGCTACGCTCAGCATTCGTCCTTCGGTCAATTAAAAGATTGTTACATTATTTATTGCACACCTGCAACATTGTCAATAAGTGTTAACAATAAAGTTAAAACGTACCATTTATTTATATATTTATTAGGTACAGTAAGAATCGGCGCTTACATTATTGTAACTATTATAATATTGTATAACAATTTATTCTATTCAAGTTAAAACACGTGCCTAGTTTTGAGGTACAGTAAGTTTTAATTCTTACATTATTTTAGCTTAGTTTGTCTTATGAAACAATATTATTTATTGTTAAATAGCTATGTACAGGTATTTATTTGAAACATAATATAATAATTACATAGTTTTCGTTGGATATTGCTAGTAAGTTTAGCGGCGAGCGTAGTTAAAAATGTCGTATCATTGCGAATTGAGTTTATTTGATCACCCTCATATATATTTTGCGTAAAAAATTATATTATTTGGTTATAAAATTAATTAATTTGTTCTGTTGTAATTATATGCCCTTATAATATAGATACTTGCTACTTAATTATTCTTACAAAATTTTTAGAACAAGTACAAATAAGGCTTATTATTGTGGTTACTTTCATATTAAATTGTGAATTTGTGAATGTAAGCTCTTATTAAAATTTTATGTTGAATATAAACTTTATTTACGAAATTAGAGTTGCTTAGCGTGGATTGTATACCTACCTAATTATAATTTATACTAGCACAGTTACTTTAGATTTCTGTTAATCATCATCATTATTTAATTGTTTGTTTAAACTGATTATTGTATAATTTCCAGGTTGACTGCACTCGACTCCCAGGAACGAGAATTAATGAAAAAGCGAGGGAGTTTTAAAGGCCGATTAACTTTTATTAATTAGCTCGAAGCGCTGAATGTTGAAACATTGAATGAGTCCGAGGTAACTGAGATATAATTGCTACTGGAAAAGATTGAATCCTTGTACGAACAATACGATGAGGTACAGACGCGTTTAGAATTCATCGTCAAGGATGTTCAGGCACAGTTCTCTGAGCGATATGAATTTGAGTCGAAGTATTATAATTATTTAGCACAGGCAGAGAATCTATTAACTAAGTTTAATAAAGACAATAATTCGACTAATAGTAATAAAATTACTCGTGCTAGTAATCATAAACTTGTTAAGCTGCGTACTATACGATTGACAAAATTTAGCGGTTCTTATGACACCTAGCCTCATCCATTCTAACGATGAAATAGATGAAATTAATAAATTTCATTATTTACGCACTTCCTTGGAGGGAACTGTTGCCGTGGTAATTCAATCCATCGAATTCTCAGCGAGTAACTATTCAGTGGCTTGGCAGTTATTGTGCGATAGGTTTGACAATAAACAATTGTTAATTCAAAATAACATTCCTCCTTGTTTAATGTTGAACCGATCGTAAAGGAAGGAAGGAAGGTCTTCTGACTTTATAAATGGTCAGAAGACATTCCTTGTAAAGGATTTACAGCTAGCTACTTTAAAGTTACTTAATAACAAGGAAGACGAGACATTTCCCTTGCAAATTGATGAATGCTGATGTAGCGAGTGAGGGTGGTATATCAATGCCAATGCACGCTAATTTTAGGCGGCAATTTGTCATCCCATAATAACTTGTTTAACCACATTTGTGGCAATAGCATTTTCATTCTAATGACATGGGACAACAGCCCTAAAAGATCAAAGATACGACCGATGATTGAAAGTATCACATTTAGTATAACCATGAGAAGTCATCGACGATCATCATCTACGGAAAATCCAAACTCATCAGAAGTGGCATACCAGCTTACATCTAGTAACTTATTGGACTTCATAAATCCAATATCAAAGTGGAGTGATATCGCAAGAGGAACGCAGTGTTAATTAGAAAAATATCCAAGAATAGTTTAGAAATTATGAAGGAGTTTTGTATAACAAATGGTACAGTGATTAAATAATTATGTCATAAAGCCAGGGCCGGATTAGCAGTCTGTAGGGCTCTAAGCAGTGAATGATATGGGGCCCCAATTTTTTTTATTCATAAATCTAAAAGTGAGAGGCAATTTTTTTTCTTTGTTGTATATTTATTCTAAGAACAGTCATTAAACTGATTAAATTTTTACATATTTACATTCAAACGATCTTAAAAGTTAAACCTTCTTTTTTCTGCACTTTTGACGTGCAAATTTTTCGATCAAATCGTCAAAATTCATGCGACGCATAACATCTGATTCGATTGATAACAGAGCAAACGAATTTAATCGGTCTTGTCGCATCGTCGTCCTTAGAGGATTTTTTATCCTTTTCAACTGCGAAGAAGATCGCTCTCCTGAACAATTTGTTATCATTAATGATAAAAATATTCTCAAGCAGACCTCTAAGTTAGGAAATACGGTTTGAAGTTGATCATCCGTAATGACCTTATAAAAATCAGTGAAACTTGCACTAATATTCTCATCTTTTTCCATTTTTAAACGAACGTACTGATGAAATTATTTTAATTCATCAGCGAGATTCAAATTCAAATCCTCAGGATACGATGCGACAAGCGACTTAACATTTAAAAACAGCTCATCGTTGGTTAAATCCATTTTCAATAAAAATGAAAACTTGTTCGCCAGATTCTCATAAACATCGCCTCTTCTTCTCATCTCGACTTGAAGAATGTCGACGATAAAAAAAAAGTCGAAACGCGAAATTTGTCCCTTGCAGATAAAACAGTATCATTTTTCCCACTTCTTTCAACTGACAAAAGACTCCATTTATGAAAATTAAAATGTTGTTATGGCTTAAAATTTGTTTTGAAACTAAGAACAAATTATACGCCTGAGCTTAGCCCGAGCTTGAGGCCCCAATTTATTGGGGGCCCTAAGCAGCTGCTTAGTTTGCTTATGGGTTAATCCGGCCCTGCATAAAGCAACAAAACCAACAAAACATTTACTAGTTTATACAAAAGTTTTATAATTGTTGTCACAATATCAATCAATTATATATTAATCTGTGTATAAAATGTTAAAAAAAAGTAACTTTACGTATTAGGCATGGTGATTAGATTATCTGTTTAGTAAATGTATATGTTATAGACTTATCCAGTTTTATTTAAGATGAACATTATTTCTCAAGTGTCATGAGGGTCAGGTCATCGTATTCAAAGTTCCTACACTTTTGAATCGCGTCAAAACCCTTCATGTTTCTTTGATGTAAGTCCTTTTGGTACTCGTGTCGTTACAATGAGCTTTACACTTTATTTTTGGATTATCACAAAAGCTTTACAAAAAAAAATATATATACATTATATATATGTAGATTTATCTAATGTATTTTGGATATTCTATCTGGATTTATGCATTATTTAATTCCAGTCTATATAAACTATAAATAAATTGTTTAATAACTAAATGATCGTAGTCAATATTTAAGACACGCCACACAACTTAACTGAAACTGGAGTCTCTTTGAAATAGAACACCAATTAAATAGTCAACTCTGCGGCCTTTTAATGTGATTAAAGACAACGAGGAAAGTTGTTTTCCACAGACGTGTTATTAAAAGTTTTGCTAACACAAAGTAAAGTCAAACCTGCAGCTAAATTTGCTGGATCTTGTATTAAAAGTGCTGTATTATTTAAATATATGTGTATATATTAGTTGTGTACATTTTAGTTTACATTATTATAGTTTTTGAAGATTGGTTTAGTTCGACATCATCTTAATATTATCTTACTTTATATTAAAATATAAAAGATAATGACATGTGTGTTGTCAAATAGTGAATGTAAGTGATCTTAGTTTGAGATCTATTTGTTAGTGTCAGTCTCATCAAAACCGATTTAAGGCCACAATATCTACAACCAACACACGAAAACACTTAGTGTGTTAGCGTACAAAATAGTATTATATTAAAAATACCGTGCAATAATAATAACGAGATCTGGTAAATAACTGCAATAACTTTCTATTTGTAGTTTTATGTTAATAGATTGTAATCTTATTACATATTCTGCCTTTTTTTCTAAAGTAAAAGAAAAATAATTAGTTCAGTAGTTTTTAGGTGGTATACAAACACGGAAAGATAAAATTAAAAACTAAATATTTACAATCTGTTACTTTTCCTATGTAATTATTTTGTTTATCTTAAATGTACACATTTGATGCTATGGCTTATAAGTAATCATTTAGTTGTTTTAATCATAAATTATAATTACATATATATGAAATGACCTACAAATGAGTCCTAAAAAACAGAAAATACGTTAGATGACCCTTTACTTAATTCATTACTTTCACAACTTTATACACGTGGAGGTTTTAGTTTAATTAAGAATTATCTCTCTTGTGACAGTAAAGTGACTATATCTAAACGCCTATTTTGAGGATTTTACATTAAAGAGATCACATTAATTCCTTCAGTCGTGGAAATAGGAGACCTTTTGATTTACCTTCACCAGGAACAACTGTCATCTAAACAGAGTTAATATTCATTTATAATAACAAAATATTATTTTTAATAATAACAAATGCAATTTATTAGCCATTGTGTATTTTCAAATTAACTAAATTGGATAGTAAACGAAGAACTAAGATGTGAAACATATGAAATTGTAGGTACTAGACTTCGATAAGATTTGACCACATCTTTTTCATATTATTTTTTATCCAGAAATTATTATTTTTTTCTAACGCATTTCTTATATAGCTTTGGAAAGTACTTAATAGACGCTACCTGGATCAGGGAGGCGATAGTGACGATTATATGGGAATGGCTGGCACAGATCGCAGATACCAACACCCGGAGTTACCCCTCATCGTGTCAGTGGGACGCAACGGAATCTTCTCTCTAAACAAACAAACTATAAGTATTCGTTACCTATTACTTTTTCTTTATATCTGGTACACGAAGTTCTCACATACTTTATGACTATATGAATATTAAATTTATTGGTATAAATAATACATTTTTGTTAATTATATTAAAATTTCTTATTTTTTTAGAATATATATTAATAGGTCCGGAAAATAAAGGTATTTTTACTTTGCTGTCACAAATTAGGATTCATATTCAAACACAGCTGCGAATAAAATGAATAACAAAGCGTCTTGTTCTAATAAAATAAAATTGTTAAATAATAAAATATCAAACATATACTGAGTTCTACGCGTTAGAGTCTAAGCATTAAAACATTAACATTGTTATTGAAAATTAAATGATTTAGTATAAAGTTACTATAATAATATTATATTTACCTATTTCAAGATATAACAGTATTATTAAACATGCTTAAGAAATAGAACCTAATTAATTACATAAATACATTTTTGTATACAGCACTATTTTACAAACTATGTTTATTATAATCAAAGAGTACGGCTTGAAAAGTGTTCATATAGTATAAAAAAGTTTATGTCGATGGGGATTATTAAAAATAAAGTAAATAACTGAAAATGACGTCACAGTCGGTTCTATGCAGGTGTTATGCAGGTGTCATGCAGGTGCGAGATACAAGAGTAAACAACTGACGTCACAGCCGGTTCTATGCAGGTGTTATGCAGGTGTGATGCAGGTGCGAGATACAAGAGTAAACAAGTGACGTCACAACCGGTTCTATGCAGGTGTTATGCAGGTGTAATGCAGGTGCGAGATACAAGAGTAAACTAGTGACGTCACAACCGGTTCTATGCAGGATTTATGCAGGTGTTATGCAGGTGTGATGCAGGTGCGAGATACAAGAGTAAACAACTGACGTCACAGCCGTTTCTATGCAGGTGTTATGCAGGTGTAATGCAGGTGCGAGATACAAGAGTAAACTAGTGACGTCACAACCGGTTCTATGCAGGATTTATGCAGGTGTTATGCAGGTGTGATGCAGGTGCGAGATACAAGAGTAAACAACTGACGTCACAGCCGTTTCTATGCAGGTGTTATGCAGGTGTCATGCAGGTGCGAGATACAAGAGTAAACAACTGACGTCACAGCCGGTTCTATGCAGGTGTTATGCAGGTGTGATGCAGGTGCGAGATACAAGAGTAAACAACTGACGTCACAGCCGTTTCTATGCAGGTGTTATGCAGGTGTCATGCAGGTGCGAGATACAAGAGTAAACAACTGACGTCACAGCCGGTTCTATGCAGGTGTTATGCAGGTGTGATGCAGGTGCGAGATACAAGAGTAAACAACTGACGTCACAGCCGTTTCTATGCAGGTGTTATGCAGGTGTCATGCAGGTGCGAGATACAAGAGTAAACAACTGACGTCACAGCCGTTTCTATGCAGGTGTTATGCAGGTGTCATGCAGGTGCGAGATACAAGAGTAAACAACTGACGTCACAGCCGGTTCTATGCAGTTATTACGCAGGTGTAATGCAGGTGCGAGATACAAGAGTAAACAACTGACGTCACAGCCGTTTCTATGCAGGTGTTATGCAGGTGTCATGCAGGTGCGAGATACAAGAGTAAACAACTGACGTCACAGCCGTTTCTATGCAGGTGTTATGCAGGTGTCATGCAGGTGCGAGATACAAGAGTAAACAAGTGACGTCACAGCCGTTTCTATGCAGGTGTTATGCAGGTGTCATGCAGGTGCGAGATACAAGAGTAAACAACTGACGTCACGCCATTCAGTGAATATCATTCAGGTTGTTTGAAGGACAGCCTAAATAAGACCTAGGATTCAGACTTTGATGAAGACAGCCTTCTAGGTCACAGATCTAATTGTGTCACGGATCAAGACTGAATTACATAATTGTTAGTAGAATTAAAATATTGTTAAATTATTATTTAATTATTAGTTATTCAAATATGAGAAACATCAAATATGAGGTACATACAATAATACATAAAAATATAATTGATAAAGTTAAATATTCTATTCAAAACTAAAAGAATTAATGAGAACTTTGTAATCTAACAGAAATACTAGAATTTTTCCCTTTAAATGTATTTTCCTTTTATCACGTTCAATTTTGAATTCAACTTCTTTTTCAACTCTTTCAAAAATGTAATTCATAATCCAGCGAGGTTGGTAATAATTCCAATCGCTTAACAACTGCATACGTATTGAAAATATAGATTTTTAATTAAGATTTATCAGTCCTGTGATAAAATTTAAGGGTTTTGTACCAAATGAGATACTAACACCTTTCTTACTACAATATATATATATATATATATATATATATATATATATATAAATATAACATTTGATTTACTTTAATCAGGAACATATCTACACAATATTAGTTTTCACTTTTTGTATCAAAATACAATTTTATAGGTAAAAAACATTTAACACAATAGAATCCTATAATGATAAATGCAATTTGTTTCTACTCCTTTGATTTAAATTAGCTAATTAAGAAAATGAACGAAGGAAGTTAATTAATTAAAAAATATATTTACTAAGTTTTTTTGACATTAAACGGGATTCTTTTTTATGTTTCATCACAGATTCATACATTTTTATAATCAGTTGTTATACAATTTTTATAGTTTTTTGAACTACTTTATGGTGGTAACCTTTCTCGGGAATGAGAGTATAGTGGCAATTGTGTGGGAATGGCTGGTATAGATCGTCAGCATGTATATTGTAAAAAAGTAAAATATGTAAAATTAAAAAAACAAACTATAATAAGATTAGAAATATGTTTATAAAATTTCTAAAACTTCATATTCTAATATTTATTCATATATTCATTCTAATATTCATAGTATTAAGTGTATCGATATAGCTACATAAAACAAAGAATCTCTGTAAAATATAGGTATGTGTATTATGGAGGTGCAGTAAACATGCCATAAATTAAACCAACTTGGAATAAATTTAATAACGTGTGAGTTAGATAGTTTCCATGAGTGTTGTGGCAATTCCGTATAAAAGAATTCGTCGTCAAACAACTATTGGTTGTGTTTTTTGGTATATTAACTTTTAGTTCGTATTTCATCAAATAATTCAAAAATTATTAATATTAAAAATAATTACAGAATGAAAGTAGCTTTATGTATAGAACTTAAACTTTATTATGTTGAAAAATTTAGCACTGTCACATAATTTAAATTATTGATTGATTGATTAATTGATTTAGGATTAAGCAAAAATAATAAATATAATATAACAGAAAGGCTTGTGACCACATATTATAGATTTCGTAAATATCATTACAACTTCATGTTTATTACAATATTTTAGCAGAACAAAATAAAATTTTTGTACTATTTTTTAAACGTATATGTTAATTTCAAAATATAAATTCTCTATTAACAAATATTATTAATACAATGTCAGGAATGTTTCTTTTTATTACGTTCTAGACAGAGCCTCTTTTGTAATATTGTGTTTTGCACACTCATAACTCTTCTGATCTCGAGGGATTAATTCTTTTTTTTCCTATTGGTAACTGAGACTTCATAGAGAAACTCTTCGTCGATTTTAAAATAACCGTGAGAACTAAATAAAACCGTATTTTATATATGAAATATACCTATATTGTATACTTATAGATAGAATTATTATTGAAGTAATAACCACATGAGAAAGCTGCTATACTACTATTTAGATATTTAACCGGCTTTACTCAAGTTAATTAAATAAGAATTTGCCGGACTAGTTTCGAACCCATGGGGTTCCTTATTTATTAGTCCGGAGTATGGCGAAAACGCTGCGTGAAGAGCATGTGCGTCAAAAAAAGATACTCTTTTCGAATTTATAATTTTATTTATGTTTAAAACAAACGCAGATTATATTTTTACATAAGTCAATAACAGTAGATATAATTTAGGATTGACACTTGAAAAAAAATAAACAAGCTTCTATTAATACGTAAATGAAGTAGCGAGCAACAACTAGTAACAAATAAACCCTTCTCTTACCGATAAATAAATTATTTAGCATTCCCGAGAGCTTCTATACAATTATTTGTTGTTTTAATTAAAGTAAATATCTTCAGCGTAGATTAACATGGAATTATCTTTAATAGATGGACTATTTTATATTCAATACACGTTATTAATATAATATTTCTGGTAACTATTTAGAATATATAATTAACAAAGCAAGTTAGGTTCCAAAAGCATTGCACGGTAATATCAATATAATACATAGTATTTCATTTTATTTAAATCATAACTTGAATGTGATTTACATTAATGTTTAGTATATATAGTATAATAATGTTTAGTATGTCCTGTGTGGGTAAATTAGGTTATTGATTTAGTGTTTGTACTTTTAGAGAAACATATACACGACCATAGAACTAAATAGTCGGATAGTCCTAATATTTATGAATTAAGGAAGCTGTGAACTTATCAGTAGGATAATAAAACTTATAAATATTTTGGTATCGGAGGGTAGATTGCTTCTGTCTGGCAGTATAAAAGGACGTGCCAACCGCTCAAAGATTCAGACGAGTCAGGCATTGGACGCTTAAGCACTACTCCAGTGTTTGCGTAATAACACTCTGATCGTTGGACAAAGCGCTGCTCCAGTGCTTGTATAAATAAGACACTGAATCGCTGTAGGAATATTGGTTCTTATCATTATTTTAAATTATTTGTTTTTATACTAATTGGTGATTATTTGTTTTTATATTAATTGGTGGTGGATGTGTTTATTAATTTTAAAATGAATTGCATGCATATTGCTTTTTATTAAGTTAAAATGACATATAACGTTGTACAAATTTAAATGTTGAATAAAATGAAAGTGTTTTATATTAACAGATTGATATCATAATTGTATTACTGTTTTATTTATTTATTGGCTTTTGATATTAGTTCAGTTCTTCTTTTATCAGAAACCGCCAACAACGCCATGGATAACGGAGAACCATATAAGTCTGCAATCAACCATGAACCTGTGAATACAAATTAAAAAATCATGAAAGCAAAACTATGGGCTGATGATTTATTAAGAACCACCACTTGGGAAGAAATGATATGCTGCAAACTTTGAACCTGCGTCGCGATACTTTTCAGAGGTCTTAAAATTTCCAATATAAGGAGAATAAACGTATTATTAAACGTAATCCTACGCTGCAAGATCCTGTTGAGTTTGTTGTAGGTTGCATCGCGGATGAAAGACTGTACAGATTTGTTAAATAGTAAGTGCCAGACAGTTCCAGAAGCAATATCAGTTGCACAAACAATGAAAAACGAAGATCCCTTACCTTCATTAAAAGATCTAGATCTTAGAGCATAGATGGTACTAGTACCATCTATGCAGTTGTGATATGTTAGAGGAGGGCAAACGAGCTTGCGGGTGGGTCGTGGATTTCAAAATTCAAAGATTTTTTTTCCAGACTCATCTACTGAGGTGGCACGTCTTTACGAATTAACAACAACTGGTGCAAAATGGTTGTCGGCGGTGAAACACGAGCAAGAGAGAACCAAAATTTTCAATTATTTAACATCTTCACCCTTGCTGATTATTTTTCAGGAAGGCTTGCCGAAAGACTTGCATACAGATCCAAGTTTTATGGGTCTTGGTGCAGTTCTTGTTACAGATCAGGGAAGGGCGCCAACATATAATTGAACATTAAAGTAAGAGGACAACGAAGGCCGAATCCAACTATCATTCCTACGAGCTAGAAACACTTGTTATTGTGAGAGCTATTTATTTATATTTAATTATTTAGCTTCACGCTATATTCCTTGCCGGGTAGCCCTCTGGATACCACGGCGATAGAGCGCCAAACGCTACGATCCCTGCATACCTCTTTTGCCTCTGCCACATACATCAACCTCTTCATACATGCCCTCCGGAGGGGTCCTCGTGCTTTTTTCACTTGTTAGGAATAGAGATTTTGCATGCAATTTATAACTTGATCAACAATACCACTCACCATGGGCTGGGATATTCAGTTTAGTGCACCTTCTTAGCCAAGGATGGTGGTAAAACTATGTTATTTTTGTGGGTTTTTCCTTTTATTTTATTAATTTTATATATATATGAAAACATGTAGTATTGCCTACTATTTGACAACAGACTGCCCTTTCTTTTAAGCTTTAAAAATGGTAAAGAAGGATAATATTAAGGTAGGTAAGGTAGGTAGACAATATATTGTGTAATATAGTGTAGGTATACCTTTAATGTTGACAAATTAAATGGTTTCTTTTTTGAAAGAAATTTCCATTTCAATAAAGTTGTGTGGGCGTATGTATAAAGATTGACCGTGATCATATAGTTATGCAATAATTTATTTATAGTTTATGCAAACAAAAATGCAAGAGCACATCTTCTCTTTTAAATTTTCCATATCATCTACATCTACTATGATAAACTTATTTTATATTTTTTTTTAGTGGAGGGCAAACGAGCTTGCGGGGGTCACCATTGACATGTGATTACCACCGTCCATCAAGTCTTGCAACATCCGAGGATTCACAAGATCGTTGCCGACCTTGGAGGTAGGAATATACGCTTTCTTTTTGAAGGTACCCATGTCGTATTGACCTGGAAACTCCGCCAAAGAAAGTTCCACATTCCACGTTCAAGTGGTACGTGGAAAAAAAGTCTTTGAATACCGCTCAGTGGAAGATCGCCATCCATCCAGGTGATATGGATGGTAAGAGGCGAAGACGTGATATGCGGTGATGAAATTCACCGGCAGGCATCAGATCAAATAGCTATTCGGAACACTCCCCTTTGTAAATGCGGTAGAACACGCATAGAGAAACCACGTCTCTCCATAATGCCAAAAAGTCCAGCAGTTCGCAGAGCACCGGGTCCTCGACGATCCGAACGGCTCTTTGTTGTACGCGGTCAAATGGTAACGTAACTTAATAATCATTAAGAATACTGATTTTTTGCACAATAAAATCATACAATTTTAGTGCTTTTTATTAACCTGTGTCCATCGAGTCAAATAAATCGGTTTAAAAGAAAAAAAATACTGTGACGTAAGTTTCCACTTACAAAAAAATGTCATTAGTAAAAAAATAATGAACGATTCCTATTTTCTATTCAACATCAAGCTTAATATTTTTATAAATTTTCTTGAAATTTAGAACTTTTTTAATTATTTTTTTTGCAGTTTTGCTAAAGCTAATTCTGAAAGTATTACAGTTATCCCTCCTACAACAAGGTACCCATATAACGCGATTTCAGTCCTTCGTATAACATATATAATTTTCCCTTCATAACGCGGTGGTTTCGCGTTAAATTTCATTACTATGAAATTTATAATTATATTTTAGTTTTTTTATAAAATAAAATTTAAATGGAACATTAAGAATCCATTTAAACCGCCTTTAACAATAAAAACTAAACGTTAATTATTTGTACATAACGCTTTATACGGTCATATGAGCGCGTTATACAGGGTGGGCCAAAAATTTTTGCACTTTTGTCATGTCATGTCAACATGTCTAGAAATAAAAGTACAAATGTCATTTTGTTTATGATTTATTTTCACGTATTCCACTGAGTTCACAGTTACGTTATTTCCTTGATTATTTTCAAAGAAGTATGGACCGATTATGCCCTTTGCGGATATGGCAGCCCACACTGTCGTTTTTGGTGAATGAAGAGGCTTTTGGTGTTTATAGTGAGGGTTTTCCGTGCTCCAATATCGACAATTATATTTATTTACGTGACCATTAATTTGAAAATGGGCCTCGTCCGAAAACAATACATTCTCAAGGCTAGAGAATCGCTCCAGTATAGTGTCAGCAAAATAACTTGCGTTAAATGTAATCGTTTGGTTTCATCTCCTGTACGATTTGAAGCTTATATGGGTGCAGTTTAAGGTCCAAATGCAAGATTCGCCGCAGACTAGTTCTTGGTATAGCAAGAGCCGCCGACCGCTTACGCGTAGATGGTTCTGGATCGTCCCTTACAGAAATTTCAACCTCCCGAATGTTCTCTTCGCTTCTTCTTGAACGTGATCGCCCAGTTTGTTTAATATTCGTTGTCGATCCCGTTTGCTCAAACTTTTTAACCCAAGCTTAAAATTAAATTAACACTTGGACACTCACTTACACGTTGTAATCCGTATTCAACTCTAAAGAGGCGTCGTACAGTAACGTAGGAATCGCTGTTTTTGTAAAATTGTTTTACGCAAAAAGCACGCTGTTATCCCGTGAAGCGCTCCATCGTGACTAAAATTGCATTAAACGACGCACAATTCCCCGCCACCCGCGCTCAAAAGCTCATTGAAAGGACACTTTGAAAAAGGCTTATATCAAAGAAAAAAGATTTCTAACGTAAATGTAATGTAGTGTGTAGGAACTTTTGATACTATTATCTCGGACCTTATCTTCAATATGTTACGTAATGATATTACAAATTCAAATATTATAAAAGATGTTTGTGAAAAAAGTGTTTAAAAGTTTAAATAATGTGAGGATCGAACGCGCGATTACACGTTTACGATGTCAGTATGTAACCGTTTCACCGATCTATTAGTTAGTTAGGACAAATAAATTCCGGCGTAGAAAATATGGTTAAATTAATTTAATTTAATTTAAACCTAAAAATACGGTTTGTTTGAACTTAATTTGCAACTTCCTCGTATTTAGCAGTGAATTAGAGAACTAGTAAAAGTAACGGTAGTTGCCGTCAAACTATCACGAAGTAGTTTGGTGAAACTTTTTGCACTAACGTACGTTACGTGGTAAACTAATAAGAAACCTACACACACACCAATCATGAAATGTTCCTAGTTATAAGCGAAATGGTTTCGTTATATGAGCATAGACTGCAATTTAGTTATTGTAACCTATGCTAGCTCATTTAAGTAACCCAAAAAATTTATAAATACGGACTTTATAAACATATCATTACATAAATAGAATATCCGGTTCATTTTCTGTGCTGCATTATTTTGTTTATTCAGTTTTCGAAACACAAATATTACAGAGACTAACATTTCAACAAATGCAAACAAAATACAATAATAAGAAACGAATACAATATTGTCTATTTCGCTAGATGCTGACTGAAGACAACGTTGATACATACAGCTACGTGGAAATAAACAGAGTATTGAACTGAAGATGATGAAGAAGGTAAATATATATACATTTATTTACGTTTATTTTATTGATAGCTAACTCAATGAAATAGTAATAGAACGATTAACTGCTATTCATTATTCTCCCTTGTACTCTACTCTTATGTAGGGTTTTTAAAACTTGTTTACTTGTTTACTTTGCACTCCGTAAATGTATTTATCCGGGGATACAAACTTAATCAACCTATTGATGAACAAAAATAATGTATTAATAATGTATAATTTAAACTAATTTATTAATTTAAATTATATATTATTAAATATATTATTGAAAAGGTGTAAATGATTTGTGAATAACCATTTTTACTAAGGTTAATAGAAATAAAAAATGTATTAATTACGAAGACCGTCAGTTTAACTTTACTTTCACTTTGAATCAATCCTTCACCCGAGCCAAAATACTTTGAATTAAAACGAGCCAAAACGAGCCAAAATAATTTAATTGTGACATATTATTAATATTAATTATTATACAAAATAATAATAAGTTCTATAAAAAAACTTAAATAATATTTTATTCGTAATAATTCCAACCCGTTTTCCAACAACTTCTTTTAATGCAAAGAATTAATATTATTGTTATATACTATATGTAGACGATATGTAAATATGACATCATCTACGTATTAACGTTTTTAATTTGCTGTTTGCAGCTGCGTCGTCTATCCGCGACCTCAGTGTATAATTATTTTAATAACATTTTAGTGGTTTTTGATTTATCATAGTTTAAATTTTTACAGTGACCCAAAATCAATTGTAATTCTTTGACTACACTCAAAATAAGAATAATAAAATAAAACATTATAAATATAAAAAATATAAAAAAAAACATTCATATGTATATGTTTATATAAGGGTAAGTTAATAAGTTATACTGATTGTACATTTTCTTATACTATATGGACACATTATTTCAAACTAAATAATAGGAAATAGGTATATATAAAATATAACACCAACTTTATGCTAAATACTTTAATTTATAATAATAATAATAATCTTTAAATACTTCAGGCTATATTTGATATTATTTATTACCTTAATGGAAATTAAATAACCGTTGTTCTTTATATTTTTCGCTACTGTCTTTTGGCGAAAATCTTTAATTTTTTAACAGAAAAGTGAAAATGCCATTATTTCTGAACCTATTAACAAATATTCTTAAAGAAATTTGGACATTTTAATATAAATAACAAAAAATGTATTATTTGTACCAATAAATTTTATATTCACATAGTCACAAAGTATGTGATAACTACGTGTAAGGTACAAAACATAAAATGAATTAGTAGGTACCGAACACGTATTATTTTCATGTTTGTTTGGTTACAGATCGCTTGGGTCCCGCTAAGACAGTGAGCACTACGTCCGGGTTTCAGTATCAGCGATCTTTGCCAGCCATATCTAGATACAATATATAGCCTTATCTACTCACTGCCACCCCCTCTCCGAGCCGTTTAGTGTCTATTAAATTAATTAATATTTACCAAGGCTATATAATAGAAGTGGTTTAGAAAAACAAAGGAATTTGTGGAAAAAAAATAATAACATTAACAAGGATGTAGGAACATCTTACCAAAGTCTACTAAATATAATTACTTGTAATTTTTCACCTCCAAGTTCTTCTTTAAGTTTCTTGTTATACTAATTTGATCCGGCCTAGATGACGATTAGCAACAAATTGCCAATTGTCATCTAGGCCGGACTTATTCCTGTATTCAAAACAACTAAGGCGCGTTATACTTGTGGAGCTTACTGTACCCTGGGAAACAAACATACCCAAAGGTCATACATTTATGCTTAACAAATATTACGAACTATGTGACGAACTGATCAGGAATAAATTTAGAGTTAATTTGTACGTAGAAGTAGGAACGAGAGGTATAACAGCAAAATCTCTCTACAATTTATTTAAGGATCTCGGCCTTTCTAGAACGATCATCAGTTCATTTCTGTAAAGTATTTCAAAGGCGGCTTTGGAAGGTTCTTACGATATTTGTTTATTTAGGGAGAGGAGCGTGAACAGTGAATGTGAGCATGTATACGCACAGGAAAGGGGCTCCTTAAGCCTACACCTGGGTCGCAAGTCCCAGGCATTGTTTCCGCTCCTCTTCTTGTAACGCGATGGGCCCGGCACCTGCACGGTGAATCCATGGCATGCTAAGAAGCTTCGTCTCATTACTATTGGTTTATGGTTTAAAACTTACCAATACAAATACTACTTTTTTATTATAGAGTAACTTGGTTTATATGAAGCCTTATGATGAAGGTAAATCGTTTGTTCACGAGAAAGGATTAGTGTGATATCAATATATATATATATATATATACACTCCCCTCACTTGCCACGAGAACGACAAATCATTAAACTAAAGTTGTGAAATTAATGATTACGTAATTCGATCTGGGCAACGGTAGAAAGCTTTAATTCCAAAACTTGAATTGAAAATTGAACAAATATATTCCTTATTAAAGAAAATTTATTTAACAAAAACTTTAAGTTTCTGTTTAATTACGAATGCTTAATGCTTGAATGAATAATGTACCTTTTACTTGACCAAAAACACATTTTTAAATACTGTGATAATGTAAGTAAAATAGTACGCAACCATTACATATACATTATATATTTATACAATACAAGATCCATCAATAATTTGGTAGCTGCAGTTTTACCTAACTTTGTGATAGCAATACTTATAACATGTCTGTGGAAAATAACTTTTATCATCATGTCTTTGATATCATTAAACAGACCGCAATGTTGACAAATTAATTGGTTTCGTATTTCAAAAAGATTTACATTTCAATCAAGTTGTGTGGGGGCGTATTTATAAAGATTGACCATGAATTATAAAATAATGTATCTATATTTTAAACTAATAAGTGAAATGTAATATTTAATTATCATTATGTATGATAAAATATAATAACGTATAATAGAGAATATTAATTAAATTAATATAAGTTAAATTTAATATTGTTTAAACATTCAGTGGGAAGCTGTCATGGCGACTGGAATTATTTTTATTTATATTTTTAGTTTCATATCATCGACATTCACGAAATGGACAAACCGATAATATGATTACCCTCAACATGGTAAAAAATAACATTAAAACTAAATTTACACGTTTGCACGTTTATGTTGCCTGCAATAAATATTTGATTGTTTCGTTTGCGACTTTCACAATAACAAAATAAATATATTATACATATTATATTAATAATTGTAATGTATTTATATATTTAACTAATTAAACCTTTGGGATAAACATTCCTTGGAAAAGCGTTGAAATATCCAAAAATAAAGTGTAATTTTCATTGTAACGACACGATTATCAAATGACCTCACATCAAAGAAACAAAGATTTCTAACGCGATTCAAAAGTGTAGAAACTTTGAGTACAAGAACCTCCGACCGTCTCGAGTCTGGAGAAATGTTCATCTTAAATAAAACTGGATATGTCTGTAAGACATCCATTTACTTAACAGACAATTCAATCACGTACAAATAACTAAAATCACTTTTTTAACATTTTATACACAGATTTAGTCTAATTATTATTATATTTATAAGTACTCACCCAAGTAAATTGATATATAATTGATTGACTTTATAACAGTAATTACAAACAAAGTAGTAAAGGTTCTGTTAACTATTGCCCAAATTATTTAATTACTGTATCATTTGTTATAAAGTTCCTTGATAATCTCTAAACTGTCCTTCAATGGTTTTCTAAATAATTTAATTTTCTTGTATTCATTGGCGTAGTTCGGCTACATTTGGTTAAGAATAAACTTTTTATTTTATCGCTCAAAAAGAAAACAAACGCTTTTAAGTGGGGTGAACGACCTAGCCACGAAATAGTACCAAAGCTTCCTGTCCACCTCCTTGAGTATATAAAAATTCGCGAGCTGAGCGAACACCGGATAACATTTGTGTTGGATCCAAATGTTGCCTGAATGCTGAGCGGCACATCCTCCAATAAATTTGGTTAATGAATCTCAAATAATCTAAGATACATCTCTCCGTTCCACTTATTTGGCAATTTATAAGGTCGAATAACTTTTACATTTAATAATCACATCCCCAAATTTATTTGAAATTAGTTTTGTGATGAAAACAGTTTTTAGGGCATTATTTTTGATTTAGTTTGAAGTTAACAAACAAATGAAATATATATAATGGTATTATATATATTTCATTTGTTTGTTTGTATGATTTTGGACTAAACCACCATCTTTTGATATTACTTGCCAAAATTGGTTAGTATTTTTTTAACGCTACCTTAAGGTTCGATGTGATAATGATTGAGAAATATAGTTTCACAAAACCTTTTTTTTATGACATATTTTTGTTTCTTGTTTAGAGCAGGACCACTCACAGTAACATATGCATAACATCTATAATAAAAAAACCTATGTATTATTTTGATATAACCGTGCAATGCTTTTGGAATCTAACTTGCTCTGTTAATTACTTATTCTAAATAGTTAACAGAAATATTATATTAATAACGTCTATTGAATATTAAATAGTCCATCTATGAAAGATAATTTCATGTTAATCTTAAAGGAAACTGAAGATATTTACTTTAATTAAAACAACAAAAGATGGTATAGAAGCTCTCGGGAACGCTAAATAATTTATTTATAGGTAAGAGAATGGTTTATTTGTTGCTCGCTACTTCATTGACGTATTAATAGAAACTTGTTTAAATGTTTTCAACAGTGTCGATTTTAAATTATATCAAATGTTATTGGATTTATATAAAAATAAAATCTGGGTTAAACATTATGAAGTCAAAAGAGTATTGACGCACACACGCAGTTCAAGCAGCCTTTCCGCTATACTCCGAGCTCATAAATAAAGACCCCCAATGGGTTCGAAGCTATGCTAAGCTAACTTAAGTACAGCCGGTTAGATACCTCAGCAAAAGTATTGCATCTTTCTACCTAATTATGATTAGTTATTACATTAATAATAATTCTACCTATAAGTATACATTATAGGTAAATTTCATACATCAAATACGGTTTCATTTAGTTCTCACTTTTAGTTTAGAATTCGAGCAAGAGCATCTCAATAGTGTCTGAATTACCAATAGGAAAAAAAGAATTAATCCCTCGAGATCAGAAGAGTTATGAGTGTGCAAAATACAATATTACAAATGATGTTATTTGCAGAACGTAATAAAAAAGAAACATGTCTGACATGGTATTAATAATATTTGTTAATGTATAATTTATATTTTTAAATTAACACAAACGTTTAAAAAAATTGCAAACAATTTATTTTAATTTACTAAAACATTGTGATAAATATGAAGATGTTTGAGAGATAAGTGGTCACAAGCCATTCTGTTTTATTATATTTATTATTTTTTGCTTCATCCTAAATCAATGTAAGAAAGACATTAAAATTGTGACCGTGTTAAATTTTTCAACACAATTAAGTTTAAGTTCTAAACATAAAGCTACTTGCTTTCTGTAATTATTGTTTAATAATAACATTTTTTCGAATTATTTGAAGAAACTGAAACAAATTTAATAAACCAAAAAACCAACCAATATTTATTTAACGATGAAATATTCTACACGGAATTGCCACAACACTCACGGAATCTATCTAACTCATATGTTTATAAAATTTATTCCAAGTTTGAATGATTTATGTCATGCTTTCTGCATCTCCATAATACACATATATTATATAGAGATTCTTAGTTTTAAAACTTAGTTGAAGTAATTTATTTTATATTAACACACGTTTGATATCATATATTTCAACTTATGACGGAAGAAGGTTTGGAAGGATTCGAGATCGAATTTCTCTAAGGGTAAATGGAAATATTACGAAGACCATCAAATATTATGTACTTTACTGACTTGAATCAATCCATGACACGAGCCAAAGTACATTGAATAGGTACTTGTTGCGCATTGTATTAAGATACACTAATATTGAGGAGTAACAATGAAACACGTGGACATGGAATCTATATAGATAAAAAAATAAGATCATTATTTGTAATAATCAATTTTGTGTTTCTGATTTGTGTTTTTAATAATTATTCAGTCCAACGTATAAAATGTGTAATAAAGAAATAATACTATTGCATTACACGTAGATAGAATATTAATATGACATCATCTACGTATTAACGTTTTTAATTTGATATTTGCAGCTGCGTCGTCTATCCACGACCTCAGTGTATAATTATTCTAATAACATTTTTTTAGATTAGGTTTTACAAACGTTAAATTTTAACAGTGAATCCAAAAATACAAAAAAAAAAATTAAAAAGTTTTTTAATTGTCGACGCTGTGGAATGACCACATTTTTACTGCATTGATGTGTAAAATATAGTGATTGTAAATTTTCTTATACTGTGGATATATTTTTTCACGTCGTACCAATTGATTATAAATAATGCATATAAAACAGTATTTTATACGAAAAAATAAATAAACTTGGTACTATATCATTAAAAATTAATGCTAAATTAATCATGTAATAACCGTATGCTGCCTTGAAATTGATAACAGCTGGTGAAGATATAAAACCTTTAAACTAATCTAATAACTTTATTAATATCACTTTAATCGAAATAGAAAATAATAAATGTTCCTTATCTTATTCGCATCTTTGTTTGTCTGTAATCCATAATTAATACAGAAAACTGAATATATTAATATGGCTTCTCACTATAACCTGCGGGTTTTACATGCATTTTAATATACATGCTGACGATCTATACCAGCCATTCCCACGCAATTGTCACTATTCTCTCATTCCCGAGAAAGGTTACCACCATAAAGTATCAATCTGTGATGAAAGATAAGAAGGAATCCCGTTAAATGTCAAAAAAACTTAGTAAATATATTTTTTAATCAATTAACTTTCTTCGTTCATTCTTCGTTTAGTTTCTTAATTAGCTAATTTTAAATCAAAGGAGTAGAAACAAATATATATATATATACAATTTTATTGTAGTAAGAAAGGTCTTAGTATCTCATTTGGTACAAAACCCTTAAATTTTATCACAAGAGAGATAAATTTTAATTAAAAATCTATATCTTCAATACGTATGCAGTTGTTAAGCAATTGGAATTATTACCAACCTCGCTGGATTCTGAATTAAATGTTGGAGAGAGTTGAAAAGAAGTTGAATTCAAAATTGATCGTGATAAAAGAAAAATTTATTTAAATAACTTATAATGAAATAATAATTTAACAATATTTTAATTCTACTAACAATTATGTGATTCAGTCTTGATCCGCGTCACAATCAGATGTGTGACCTAGAAGGCTTTGATTAAGGAATCAAAGTCAGAATCCAAGGTCTTATGTAGGCCGTCCTTCAAACAACCCGATTCACTGAATGGCGTGACGTCAGTTGTTTACTCTTGTATCTCGCACCTGCATCACACCTGCATAACACCTGCATAGAAACGGCTGTGACGTCAGTTGTTTACTCTTGTATCTCGCACCTGCATCACACCTGCATAACACCTGCATAGAAACGGCTGTGACGTCAGTTGTTTACTCTTGTATCTCGCACCTGCATCACACCTGCATAACACCTGCATAGAAACGGCTGTGACGTCAGTTGTTTACTCTTGTATCTCGCACCTGCATCACACCTTCATAACACCTGCATAGAAACGGCTGTGACGTCAGTTGTTTACTCTTGTATCTCGCACCTGCATGACACTTGCATAACACCTGCATAGAAACGGCTGTGACGTCAGTTGTTTACTCTTGTATCTCGCACCTGCATGACACCTGCATAACACCTGCATAGAAACGGCTGTGACGTCAGTTGTTTACTCTTGTATCTCGCACCTGCATCACACCTGCATAACACCTGCATAGAACCGGCTGTGACGTCAGTTGTTTACTCTTGTATCTCGCATCTGCATCACATCTGCATAACACCTGCATAATACCTGCATAGAACCGACTGTGACGTCAGTTGTTTACTCTTGTATCTCGCACCTGTATCACACCTGCATAACACCTGCATAGAAACGGCTGTGACGTCAGTTGTTTACTCTTGTATCTCGCACCTGCATCACACCTGCATAACACCTGCATAGAAACGGCTGTGAAGTCAGTTGTTTACTCTTGTATCTCGCACCTGCATCACACCTGCATAACACCTGCATAGAACCGGCTGTGACGTCAGTTGTTTACTCTTGTATCTCGCACCTGCATCACACCTGCATAACACCTGCATAGAACCGGCTGTGACGTCAGTTGTTTACTCTTGTATCTCGCATCTGCATCACATCTGCATAACACCTGCATAATACCTGCATAGAACCGACTGTGACGTCAGTTGTTTACTCTTGTATCTCGCACCTGCATCACACCTGCATAACACCTGCATAGAAACGGCTGTGACGTCAGTTGTTTACTCTTGTATCTCGCACCTGCATCACACCTGCATAACACCTGCATAGAAACGGCTGTGAAGTCAGTTGTTTACTCTTGTATCTCGCACCTGCATCACACCTGCATAACACCTGCATAGAAACGGCTGTGACGTCAGTTGTTTACTCTTGTATCTCGCATCTGCATCACATCTGCATAACACCTGCATAATACCTGCATAGAACCGACTGTGACGTCAGTTGTTTACTCTTGTATCTCGCACCTGCATCACACCTGCATAACACCTGCATAGAAACGGCTGTGACGTCAGTTGTTTACTCTTGTATCTCGCACCTGCATCACAGCTGCATAACACCTGCATAGAACCGGCTGTGACGTCATTTTCAGTTGTTTATTTTATTTTTAATAATCCCCGCCGACATAAACTTTCTTATACTATATGAACACTTTTCAAGCCGTACTATTTGATTATAATAAAAATAGTTTGTAAAATAGTGTTGTATACAAAAATGTATTTATGTAATTAATTAGGTTCTATTTCTTAAGCATGATTAATAATACTGTTCTATCTTGAAATAGGTTAATATAATATTATTATAATAACTTTATACTAAATCATTTAATTTTTAATAATAATGTTAATGTTTCAATGCCTAAGGCTGTAACGCGTAGACCTCAGGATATGTTTGATATTTTATTATTTAACATTTTTATTTGAATAGAACAAAAAACGTTGTAATTCATCTTATTCACAGCTGTGTTTGTGATGAACCCTAATTTATGACTGCAAAGTAAAAATACCTTAATTTCCTGAAGTTACTAATAAAAATTAAAAAAAAATAAAAAGTTGTAATATAACACAAAGCATATATGTTATACCAATAAATTTAATATTCATATAGTCATGTATGTGATAACTTCGTGTAAAGTACAAGGTATAAAGAAAAGCAATAGATACCGAATACGTATAGGGGATGTTTGTTTAGAGAGAAAATCCCGTTGCGTCCCACTGACACGATGAGGGGTACCTCCGGGTGTTGGTATCTGCGATCTGTGCCAGCCATTCCCACATAATCGTCACTATCCCCTCCCCGATCCAGGTAGCGTCTATTAAGTACTTTCCAAAGCTATATAAGAAATGACGTTGGAAGAAAATAATAATTTCTGGATAAAAAATAATATGAAAAGGATGTAGTAAAATCTTACTAAAGTACCTACAATAAGACCTACAATTTCCTATAACTTTTCACATCTTATTTCTTCGTTTACTTTCCAGTTTAACTAATTTGAAAATACACAATTGGCAATAAGTTGCATAAATTTTACACAAAAAAACATATAAATTATATAAGTATGTAATACAATACCTTTAATACGAGATCCAGCAATATTTTCTTAGCTGCAGTTTTTACTTTACTTTGTGGTACTATTGTTTGGTAAAACTTATAATAACACGTCTGTGGAAAACAACTTTCCTCGTCCTGTCTTTAATCACATTAAAAGGCCGCAGAGTTGACTATTTAATTGGTGTTCTATTTCAAAGAGACTTCAGTTTCAGTTAAGTGTGGGCGTGTCTTAAATATTGACTACGATCATTTAGTTATTAAACAATTTATTTATAGTTTATAAAGACTGGAATTATTAATATTTATATTTTCATTTTCATATCTGAAATCATGAATTGATAGAATTCCTCTTCATATAAAATAATCCATCCCTCCAGACAGAATATCCAAAATACATTAGATATATCTACATATATACAATGTACTTGTATATATGTAGATATATCAAAGGTAAAGCTTTTATGATAAAACATTTCTTTGATAAATTTTTATATGTCCAAAAATAAAGTGAAAAGCTCATTGTAACGACACAAGTACCAAAAGGACTTGCATCAAAGAAACATGAAGGGTTTTGACGCAATTCAAAAGTGTAGGGACTTTGAATACGATGACCTCTTACCCTCTTGAGTCTTGATAAATAATGTTCATCTTAAATAAAACTAAATGTGTCTGTAACATATCCATTTACTTAACATACTATCCAATCACCGTACATAATACGTATAATTACGTTGTTAACATTTTATACACATGTTAATATATAATTGATTGATATTGTGACAATTACATTATTTTTGAAAAAACTAGTAAATGTTTTGTTAGTTTTGTTAATTTATGACATAGTTATTTAATCACTGTATCAAATGTTATACTATTCCTTAATAACCTCGTAACTATCTTTAAACATTTTCTAAATATTGCATTCCTCTTGTATTACTCCACTTAATATCTTCTTTACAAACGTCCAGAAGACTTGTCCTATAAAAGATTTGTAGTCACTTTTAAGATAACCAATAGCAAGGTAGACGAGGTTTAATAACTAATAACTTATTATAAATAAGTAGAATAAATAACTTGAACTTAAAGTATTATTATAATATAAAGTATATATTTGTTCTAAATAACAAAAAACGATGAGATATTATCGAAAAGAAAAGGGTTTATTTGTTACTAATTGTTGCCCGATACTTCTGTTCTGTCCCAGTGTTATTTACTTTACAACCGATATATTCTACGTATTAAATACTTTATTATTTATATAAGATACTATGGAACAAAAACAAGCATTTAAAATTGGAAACTAATATCAAAGGTATGGTATAAATGTAATCTAATAAATGTAGTTTCAGTGTGATTAATTCATCAATAAATCAACCGCAATGTTCTCTTACATAACTATTGATTAACGTCACAATGAACTATACATATTATCGATATTTTAATGATAGTGAGACTCAATCCAATATATATTTTAAGCTTCTTTTATTACACTAATTGGACTGAACATTTACCGACATGGCTTACACACATGTCACAGATGTTATGATTTACATACATTATTAATATTTATCCATATCATTTGTTTTAAAATAATCTGTTACATTATTTATTTCAAATACTTTAACACTTAAAATTGATTTGTCAAAGAATAGTTTATGTGTTATATATAACAAGTTATAACAAGTCCTTGCAGTCATCTTACAATAAATTAATATTGTAACAAAAAGACGGGATTATTTCAGAATTTATCGATTTGGCAACATGTGGTTTAATCGTAAATAATACGCAAAATATGGGACGACTATCCAAATTAGATATAATCATTGCTATTGGTTGTTAGAATGTCTTCCTATCATCCTGTAATGATATCTTAATATATGTATATAATATAAGTTTAAAATATTTTGAATATTATTATATTCAGCATGTTCAAGAGTGAAATGAAGAGCAATTCAATAACAAGTTCTTGTCCGAGTTATCGATTATGAAACTATAAAGTATCACAAACAACGATTAATTAAATAATAACCAAAATTAACTCCTTCCAATGTAAACTTACATCTTGATTTGTTTGTAAATAAACTAAAATAGATTTATTAATTTATTTTATTTAAAGATGATCTCAAATAAACAAATATAAAAATTATCACTTCTCATTCTCAACCAAGAATATTATGATGATGATAATAATAAATAAAATATTGTTAGCGATCATAGTTTGAATATTTTATATTTTAATATTTATTATAATATTATTGCAATATTTATAATTAATCTTTCGCGCACACGAGGGTTGGATATACAATTATTTTAATTCAAAGAGCTCTTCCCAATTGGCGGTTGTTTCAGTGTCCTGGGTTATCCTCCATCATCAGAGTCAGAGGATTGTTACATCTAGCAAAAAAAGCTTTAAAAATAATGTTAGAATTACCTGTGGTCTTAAAATATATGGGAAATTTTGTAAATTTTCAACATATTTAACTTTAAATTATACCATAATAAGATATTGGGTAACTTTGAAACAATTTTGTTTAAATGAAAATACGAGGGTAGTTGTATAAAAAACTCACGCGCTTCACAAGTGCCTCTGGCGTCAGCGGCTTATAAATAGGGTATGCGCCCGCTGGTAGATCAGACGTTGTCAGGACTCGGACATGGCACGAGGCAGTGCTGAACTACGTATTCGGGTCAGGTATGTGATTATTTTATTATTATTATTATATTGAATTGTATTACGAAGGTATATTGAAATTGTAATGTATTTAAATTTTATTGGGGTATCGTGCTGGAATAATTTTCTTATTAATATACTCATATAATTTTATTGTGTAATTATTAACGTGATTATACCTTGATTTAGATTATGTATTGTTGCTAAATAATATATCATTATACTTTCGTGGTTCATATTTTTTTAACTCTTATGTGGCAGAAGTGGGATTTGTTAAATAAACTACGTTTATGATTGAACTGTTTCAGTTCTAAATAAAAAAATTTACAGCCATGATGGATTAGCCATGTCGTCGGAAGATGGGCAGCGGAATCGGCCTGCTGCAGCCACTTCGCAGGAGTCCAGTACAGTGATTTGACGTCAGATGCACACTCCACCGATTTTCAGGCAAAATTCGAACTAATTAGGGTGCGGCTGATGACAGCACTGCTCCGAGGGACGCCACAACTTCCCAAACAACACACGTGGGGCAGGGCTTGGCAACCATAACCCAGCGGGGGACAATCAACAACCGGGATTTAAGGTAGGTAGTTTTCAACGTTATGCAAAATATGATGTAACAACTGATGATCCAGTTGATTCAAACCACTGCCTAAGTATTTCATCCTCCTAATACAAAATCAACCCCACGTTTAAGCAGTCTGGAAAACAATTATATACTTACGTTTGACCCTGATGACTGGACCGATATAATACCAGTGTGGTGCCCGCAACCTTGAAGAGGTCAACACCGAATATGACTGTCCGATAGGGGAATCCTTAATTTAACGAGAAAACACCTGCGTGGACGGTCAAAGCGGACTTACTCCGAACTTTACAAACAGGACAGAACTTAAAAGCTATTCTTATGAAATCTTTTCAGACGAAGCGGCGGTACTACGATGATCTGGTGATGACTTTCATCGACGGCTCCAGCGATCAGGCCAGCAACCTCGCCGAATATGCTACGAGAAAATGGGACTTGACCAAGGTGATTGGCGTGGAGATGACTGATCAGCGGTTGGTTGAAGCAGTAATTTCCGGTATGTCTGATTTTTGAATTGGCTCCGATTTGTTAAGACTTACGCCAAAAAGTTTGCCTTTGTTAATTCCAAAGTCCCCGTGTAGATTTAGATTCGAACGTAGTCCTCGAAAGACTTGAGCCTAATTTTACCGCATACTGAGAAAAAAACGATGCCACAAATGTCCTAAGTTAGGTCAGTTGCATAACGATTCCAGGGTCAAAGTTCTTTATGTCCTACCAGCTACAAGCACTACCGCTACCAAAGCTACGTCAACTTCGGAACATATAAGTCTACGCCTGCTCCTGTAACTTATTTAATTATTTTGTTATTTTTGTAGGTTTTTTTACATTTTATTAATTTTAAATGTAGTATTTGCAAACATGTAGTATTGCTTACTATTTGACAAGAGTACCTTTAATACAAAATCCATCTATATTGTCGTGGCTGCATTTTTTCATTATGTCTTAGAACTCATTAAAAAGACAGCAGTGTTGACAAATTAGTAGGTTTCTTTTTTCAAATAAATTTCCATTTCAATGAAGTTGTATATAAGTATATACCGATTGACCATGATCATATAGTTATACAATAGTTCATTTAGTTTATCCAAACAAAAATGTAGGAGCATTGTTTTTTGAAGGTACCCATGTGGTATCGATCTGGAAATACCGCCAAAAGAAATTCGATAAACGTTCGGGTGGGACGCGGAAAGAAGTCCTTGAAAACCGCACAGTAGAAGATAGCCACGCATCTACGTGGTACGGATGTTATGGCGATGGCGGTGATTAAATTCGGCGGCTGGCATTAGATCGAATAGCTCTTCGGAACACTCCCCGTTGTAAATGCGGTAGAAGGCACACTAAGAAGCCATGTCTCTATAAAATGCCGAAGAGTCCAGACGTTCGTAAGAACACTGGGTCCCTGACGATCCAAACGGCTCTCCGTTGTACGCGATCAAATAGTAATGTTAGTTATTAATCATTTATAATATTGATTTTTTTTACAATAAAATCATACAATTCTAGTGCTTTTTACTAACCTATTCCCATCAAGTCAATAATTAAAAAATAATAACGATTCCTATTTCCTATTCAATATGTTCTATTTTATATCAAGTTTGATGTTTTTAAACATTCTCTTGAAATTTATAACCATTTTTAATTTTTTTTCAATTTTGCTAAAACTATTTCTGAAAGGATTACAGTAATCCCAAGGTAATACCAAGGTACCTCATATCGCGATTTCAGTCTCTCATATAACGTGTTTTCACGGCGATTTCACGTCATAGTTTTTATACTATCAAATTTATAATTATATTTTATAATTAATTTCGCTGACCTTTGCACGTAAGTTCTTTCTTAATATTCCACTTAAACCGCCTTTAACGAAAATGTTAAACGTTAATTATTTATACATAACGATATACGGTCATATGAGCGCGTTATACAAGAATATTCCTATAACGCGGAACAAATCTACCGTGTTATAGGGGTATATCGCTGTATTTGACTTGGCCAATATTCGTTATACAAAGTAATAAGTGTAATAAAATGTTGTGTATTCCCTAAGTAATATTTTTTTATTAGGTAATGGATTAAAAGGCCTCGAGTCCTCTGAAATAGAGCTTTTCTTAGAAAAGGTTTGAAATATCCCAAAATAAACCTAAAAGCTCATTGTAAGGACACTGTTTAGAAAAGAAAAAAGATTTCTACGTAAATCAAGTGTAGAAATGTTTGATACTATGTTCACAGACAATTTTTAGTTTTGAGAAATAATCTTCAATATGTTACGTAATTATATTACAAATTCACTTTGACAGCTGCAACATTTATCACAATTACAGTTACATGTAATTCTTTTTTTGAGCAACTGCTATTTTACTGTTGCATAAATAAAGGTTACAAGTATAATCTTAAGATTGTAAAAGAAATGTTAAAAGTTTCAATAATTTGGGGATCGAACGCGCAATTACACATTTACGTGGAACCGTTTCACCAATCTAGCAGTTAGCTGGAACGCGAATTTTATGAGTGTTCAGTTCGTTTCCACGTAAAAACAGAATCTTATTTCAAAAATATCTACAAATACGTAACATATTCCGGTTAAATAAATAAACTTTCAAACGAAGAGACTTACGAATAAATTAAATCTCAAAAAGAACTAAACTATAATTTTGAGGAGATACTATAACACAACGTAATCTTATTAGTTTACCACGTACGTAACTGTACGTTAGTGCAAAAAAGATTATTTTTGTTCATCAATGGGTTGATTAAGTTTGTATCCCGGGAATATTACATTTACTGAGAGCAAAGTCGTGACTAAAATCTTTTAAACAAGTTTTAAAAACACTACAGGAAGAATAATGAATAGCAGTAAATCGTTCTATTACTATTTCATTGAGTTGACTATCAATAAAATAAACGTAAATAAATGTATATATATTTACCTCTATCGACATAAGATCTACATTTATCTTCAGTTCAATACTCTGTTTATTTCCACATAGCTGTATGTATCAACGTTGTCTTCAGTCAGCATCTCGCGAAATAGACAATATTGTATTCGTTTCTTATTATTGTATTTTGCTTGCATTTGTTGAAATGTTAGTCTCTGTAATATTTGTGTTTTGAAATCTAAATAAACAAAATAATGCAGCACAGAAAATGAAACGGATATTGTATTTATGTATTTAAATGTTAATAATGTGTTTATTATCGATATAAAATAACTAGAGATGATAAACTCTCAGTACTGAATATTTTTTACATCAGAATGTTTGATTGGCAACAATAACGAAACGTAAATATATTTTGTTGCAATATTTCTGTTCGTTATACATTTTTTTGGATTATTTAAACGTACAATAAATTAATTGCAGTCTATGTAGATATTTTGACTAACTAGAGATGATTCACTCTCAATACTGAATATTTTTTACACCAGAATGTTTGATTGGCAACAATAACAAAACGTAAATATATTTTGAATATTTCTGTTCGTTATACATTTTTTACATGTACAATAATTAAATTGCAGTCTATGTAGATATTATAACTAAACTATTTCGTGTATAACTATTGACTTTTCCATTATTGGTGTGTTATAAATAAGTTTAAAGATACATTTAATGAACTACCTTTATTTTTAATTAACATTTCAAAGTGAAAATATAACTTTTAACATCGATAGAACGTCATTCGAGAATGATTATATATTTTAACAGTTAAACTGTTTGTTATTAGTTTACTACGAACGTTACTGTAAAACTTTCTCTAAACTATTCTTGATTGAGTTTGACGGCAACTATCGTTGCTTTTATTAGTTCACTGCTAAATACGAGGAAGTTGCAAATTAAGTTCAAACAAACCGTATTACGTTTTGTTTTATAGTATTCCCTCTAATATCCAGTTTAGTTCTGATTTGAGATTTAATTTATATATAATTCAGTTTGTTTGAAAGTTAATAACATAACATTTGTAGATATTTTTGAAACAAGCTTGTCCCTGCTATTCAAGCTTTTTGAGATATATAGATTCGGAATTAATACTCGAACAAATAGCATTATTGGGACAAACAAACAAAACACGTCAGCTTTATAATGGTTGTATGTATGTTTAACGCAAAAATATTTATATTGTGAATACGCCTGGTACTTTTAGAGATAATGGTGTTTACATTAACATATAAGGAAAAACTTTTAATGTTTATAATGTTTATAATGTTAGAATAGATTATAGTTTATAGATTATAGATATATAATATCATACTCTTTCACTATTAGTTTTATACATACCGAAACCGTCTTTATTTAAAATATATACTTCTCGTAATAAATCCAGACAATTTACATAAATATCGTTTAATAATGCAAATATTGAGAGAGGTCTTATTAACACACCTGCCACGTGGCAGAATGTAGTAAAGTTGAAGTAATGATTTTATAATAAACTAGCTGATTCCCGCCCACTTTGCTGGGCAAATAATAACAAAGAATCGCAAACTATATGTGGGTTAATTGAAAATAATCACAAATTGTATGTGGGTAAATTGAAAATAATTACAAATAATCACAAACTGTGAGTTACGGAATCCTAATCCTACGAATAAACATAGTGAGAGGCCAAATAATTTTAATTTTTACTGCAATGGAATGGGAGAAGAGAGGGAGCGGGGGGTAAACTTTGCAGTTTTTTAGCTGTAACTTTGGAGCGGTTTGGACCTTTGCAAAATCCTTTCTTATTGCACCTATTTAAAATGTCAGGAGTCTTGTGTCCAAATTTCAGCTTTCTAAGTATTACGGTTTGGGCTGTAGAACGATGAATGAGTCAGTGAGTGAGTGTCTTTGTGCTTTATATATAAAGATGTATTTTTGGATGCACAAGTATTGCAGAAAAATAAATAAGAAAATATAATTTTCATTTTAAGCTCACCTTTTAACATCTCAGATTTAAGCTGACCCTTCTACACATAGTCGCGATCATAAATTTTGGCAATTGTGCCACCAAAATAACCCGACAAGACCGTAGTTAGAGATAATTTAAAAGACAAAAATAGTTATATAAATAATTTCAATAGTAATCGTCTAGACTTAAAGTGACATTGAGTGTGACGACTCTGATTAATTATAAACAGAATTTATAAGGTTATTTATAAATTAAAATTTAACAAAGTTGCTCAGCTTTTCCTCTTATTTTAAAGCATATTGGTAAAGTTATTATAATTTTTATACTTTTAGTGACATTTGTCTGTATGAAGCAGAGACAAATTTTAAATTATCAGTTTTCAGGGGAAATAAATGTTTAAGATACTAAATAATCAAATAGATATTTGTATATAACTTAGAGGTTGGATTGGAAAGAGATCGTTCGGGGCTTCGATTGATATGAATGTTTCTAGACGTTCAATCTTAGACCCATTTCTATTAACTATATATTACTCAATAATAATAATAAGATTAACTAACTTTAACAGATTCACAATTCTAAATATAAAATAAATGCCAACTAATATACTGTTTAATGAGAAAACGATGAACAGGGTTGAATCCACAGTTTTTTGGGCATCAATATAGATTCGAATAGGGCGTTTATTAGCTACGACACTTACTGACAAAATTACTGCCAATGTACTAGATACTATAACAAACTTGTTATAGTTATTTCCACATTATAATATATTGTACCCTACTATGAGGTAACGCTATTGATATAAATTTTTATTTTTTGAAAGAAAGCTATCTGTAAAAACTACAATCTGGGCCATAGGAAATCTAGTTCCTGAATATCTAGAGCGTTATGAAGTATGAATGAATGATTGTATGAATGGTTATGAAGCGCTCACTGCCGGGCTATTTAAATATTTACTGAAAATGTTATTAGCGTTTTAACTATAGCTTTTAACAAAAAGTAACGTAAGTCCGAGTTTCTGTCGCTAGTTCTTCTCAGGTCTGTGAACAATGATTTCCCGAGGTACCTGTTCTGATCTTGTTGTGTAGTAAATAGTATTGTAAATACTTAGTAAATCTTGTTTTAATGTTATATTTTAATAAGTTAAGAGACGTGTCCATGAATTGAAGGACGATGATATGGAAAACATAAGTCATAAGAATTCCAGTCGCCATGACAGTTTGTCACGAAATGTTTAAACAATATTTAAAGTATTGTAATATTCTCTATTAACTGTATGTTTCTTTTTATAATTTTACAATAAACGATAATAATAATATATTGCATTTTAAATAGAGGAAAAGATTCTCTTGTTTTTTTTGCATACACTGTAATTAAATTACTTCTAAACTAAACGATCATAAACAATCTCTATAACATAACATAACTGGAAATGAAATTTCTTTGAAATATAAAACCAATCATTTTAAAAATATTGCGGGCTTTTTAGTAATGATAAAGTAAGTTTTTTTTTTTTTTAATATATTATTATAAGTTTTAATTAACAAATAATAAAGTAATATTATTGAGCTGAGCGTAAGCGAAGCTCTTAACCGTTTGGGAATCAATTTTATGTCGCCATATCACATAAAAACTACTCAATCGATTATCATCAAAATTGACATTGCTGTAGCTCTTGTTGACGGGCTTCTACTTTAAGATTAATAAAATCTTGATTTGATCAAAAGTTATGGTCGAAAAACTGATTCCCCTAGACTTAAGCTTAACTGTTCTCGCGCGCGATTGCCGACCGTCTTCCTCAAAATGAGCTGAGTCGCTTCATTACATGAAAACTACTGGAGCGATTTTAGTGAAATTTAGTACTAATAAATAAGCATCTATAGAAAAAAACAGAATAAACAGCTTGATTAAATCAAAAGTTATAAAGAAAAAATCAAGAGACTCATGATTGTGTCGCTCGTAGTCTCACTTTCATGGCGACAAACTTTTTCAATTAATTGTTTATTATTGTTATTAAATATTTATTTCCTTTTATTCTTTTCTACTGGATTTTCCTGCGCTCAGCTCAATTCCCGCCATGCACAATGGGCGGATCCTAGTATATTGTAGTAGTATGATTACATTATTGGAATATTTTATATAAGGGTACTTTCATCTTATCTTTACGATAATATTAATTTGCCAATAAAATGTCAAACTGTTGTTAAATAGTCAACATACGTAAACTTACTGCAGCTTTAATTATAATATTACCAACATGTACTATAATTAAATATATAATTGATCAAGTTTACAACTGTATTATTTAAAGTAAGAAGTATTAACGAGAGCTTAGTAACGGAAAAGGACCCAGAGTTACTGGTTTTAAATAAATTTGCTTTTTCCAAGAAAGAACTTTTTAGTTTTGAAGTCAAGTACTCTTTTACATCTTTCTACTGTTGCCAGGTAACCGTTCACTTAATTCATAATCCACCAAGGCTGGTAATAAGACCAACAGTTTCACAACTTAATACATATTGAAGATATAGTTTATATAAGATTTATGTGTCTTTGACAAAATATAAGTTTTGTACCAAATGAGATCCAACTAAGCCCTTTAGGTGTAACAAAACATACCTTTTACCATCTTCAGGTAATGTTTATATAACAAATAATGTTAATTTTCACTTTTTATATCAAAATAGTATTTTATTTAAGAATAATTAACACAAAAGGATCCAGTTGTAAATACAATTTATTTCCACTCCTTTGTTTTAAATTAGTTAAATAAGAAACTAAACGAAGAAAAAACGAAAGGAAATTAAGAAATATATTTACTAAGCTTTTCTGATATTTGAGTGGTTTCTTTTTTTTAAAGAATCATAACTGTATAATTCAATTTTTTATACTATTTTTATAGCTTTAAGAAATACTTTATGGTTATCTCCCTTGTCGGGAAGAGGAGAATAGTGATAGTTATGTGGGACTGGCTGGTATGTACTAAAATCGAAGGTTCTAGTCAAAGGGAAGCCACGGGATCACATCAGCACCACGGTAGATCTTAACTTTAAACAAACAGAAATCTATACTTATTATTTGCCTGTTACTTCTATTTTTTATTTTTGATCTTTAGTTAAAGTTATTACATATTTTATGAATACATAGATACTAAATTTATTTGTATATTAGTTTTTATATATTTTTATATCTATTTTAAGAGTTATGTAAATTTTATAATGTTTAGAAGACCAACAAACAAAAATAATATAATATAAAGAACATTTTTTACTTTTATATTTCCATTGAAATGATAAATAATAAAATAATTAAAAGATATTTATATTTTCTTCAAAATTTAAAAACTATTGTTAAAAATTTATTTATTTTTTTCCTACATTGAAATTATTTAGAATAAAGTTATTAAATATTTATTAATATTTTATATCTTGCATTGCATAAATATATTTTCGTGTACAATACTATTTTATTAACACTGTTTCTATTCAAATGATCGGTTTGAAAATGTGTGTCCATATAGTATAAGAAATCCGAATATCTGTATAACTCAGTCATATAAAAGTTAAAGGCTCTGTCAGTCAACAGACTCGGAATAAGAAAAACATTTAATATTTAATTATAATATTTTTGGGTAAATATATATATTAAAACTATGTAGTATTTTTATTCACTAAAATGTTATTGAAATAATGATATATTGAGGTCACGGACAGACGAAGCAGATGCAAACCATAAATATTAAATAGTAGATGTCATATTACGGATATGGTACATACCATCCTATGTGTAGAAATATATATATAGCAATATATAGCAAGTATTAATAAAGACAAACAAATATATAAATATATATATTTGTTTGTCTTTATATTTAATCAGTTCCATATTCGGTTTATTTGGAAATAGCTCTATGTATCAATCTTGTCCTCCGTCAGCATCTAGCAGAATAATGGATATGGCATTTCCTTCCTATTATTATATTTTGCTTGCATTTATTCAAATGTTAGTATCCGTAATATCTATATTTCGAGATCGACAAAAACACAATAATGTAGCCCAAAAAAGGAAATGGAGATTCTCTTTTTGTATGTATAAATAATAAAGTGTTTATTGTGAAAATAAAATAATTACTAATGACATACTCTTAATGAAGGCTTATTGTACTCCAGAATGTTCGATTTACAACAAAGAAAAAATAATACAGAGCTAAATATATGTTTGTTATATGTTTTTACTCAAGGGTTTATATAACAACAATTATATTGCAGTCTACATCACGGCTTATTACAACTGAAGAACTTCGCGTAAATGCATGGTGCTTCCAGTAACAGCGATCGGACTTGATTAAGAACAAGAATTATATATTCAAATATATGTAACATTTTTTTGGATTTATTATTAAAATTAAAACTATAATAAATTAAAATCCACTCAAATATTATTAAAATAATTGTACACTGAGATTGTCGCGCATAGACGACGCGGCTGCAAATCATAAATTTAAAATGTTATAAAGTAGATGATGTCATATTTACGAGTACGTAATATTTACGAATATTATATATAGCAATAATATTACTTCTTTGTTATAAAAGGAGTAAAAGTTTGGACTAACACCAAGAATAAAAATAATTATATATTTTTTCCCTATATATAACTTATTGTTAATTTGCATATTAATTTATTTTAATTACATGTTAATGGTTTTCATTGTCATAATATAATATTAGTGCTTTTATACAACCCGATGCACGATACCTACTCAATGTACTTTGACTCGGATCATGGATTAATTTCAGTCAAAGTAAAATATATCTTATTTGGTGGTCTTCAAAATACAAATAAATAATAAACCTAAGAGGTTAATTTTTTGTTTCTGTTAACGCTTAATGAAAATGGTTATCCACAAATTCTTCAGAACCATCTTAAGTTAATGTTACTGATACTATTTTTTATGTACTCTAATAAAATAAGTCAAAATTATCGTAAAATAAATATAAGGTATTTTGTTGTTCTAATATTAAATTTGTGTATTTCGTAATTTTTAAATAAACATAATATAAAGAATAACCACGTCGTAACAGAGACGTCGTTAAAAAGTTAAGTCTTTCTCATCATTCGTGTCTTATGACGGTAGTTAGAGAAGTGTCTGTTTTATATCATCCTCTTTCTCCTTAAAGAGCTTTTACCTATTACGCACTTATTGCAATTCTTTTTTTGTAACGTCTGTAAGACTTTGGACTCGTCTTCCCTTGGCAATTAGAAAATCGTCTACTTTATCAGTTTTAAAAAATCATTTAAGGCAACATTACCTATATTTTATTACATACCTATACACAAACAATAAAATGTAGGTATATAAGTATACTAGCTTATTCTCTCCCGCTTCGTTGGGCACACTTTGATTTGGATGTGAACTTAGATTGCTATGGTAACCTTTGTCATATTATCCGTTGTCATCGTAACCGTTGCCATAGTAACTCTCACCCCCGCGTTAAATGTATAGCTCCTACAGATTTAAAACTTGGCGAAATGCAAAAAGTTGAAATCCGTTGGGATAGAAGTTCCATAAAATTCGTTCTTAGTGGACGTCTACATCACAAAAGAAGTAAGCATGTAAAATTTTTATCAGACAGATAGTTTCGGAGATTTCGTGATGATTCAGTGAGTGGTAAATCGCTTATATATTATATATAGATAGATTACTTACAAACAGAAAAGTTGTCTTTTAATTATACTAGAGCTACAGTTTTAACATATATAAATTAAACATTGAACATGTAAATGACAAAAATTGAATAAAATCGTGTAACTTTGATACTCGAATTGTGTGATTTACATACTTCTCTATCATTACCATTACAAAGGAAATGGACTACTGATATTTAAATTATTCTTTTGTAATTTTTTTTTAATATTCTTTATTAACTTACTTATTTTTAATAAACTGACAACTGAGTATAACAAAAAGTAAAAATAAACTAATGTTCATGATGATATGAGCATTAGTTCACAAATATGTTATGATTATACTTATTTAATACGTTAAAAATGTTTAAATTAGTTATTGTAAATACACTAATTTGGGTATCCATTATAAAGGTCGGGTAAGTTTATCCCAAGAATATTTCATACATTTAATACCGAACGCGTAATCATGATTCAAAACTTGTAAAACCGCGACCAAATACTTCTTATAACATTATTTAGTACTCAATAAACTTAAAGATGTGTATATATTATAGTGTATACATCGACATAAGCCAATACTCGATTGTTTTCAGTCAGTTTGTTTGTAGTCAGCATCGAGCGAAGTAGACAATATTGTACTTGCTTCTTATTATTACATTTTGCTTGCATTTGCTGAACTCTTCGTATCTGTAATATCTCTCTCAAGAACAACATAAATAAAATAATGTAGCACAGTAATTGTAATGGAGATTCTATTCGTGTATTTGAATAAAGTGTTTATTATGGAAAACTGGTCTTGATACACTCAGTGAAGATATTTTTTACCCCAGGATATTCGATTTGCAAACCAAAACAATAACACACGCTTCAATATATTTTGGGGCAATATTTTTGTTTATTATACATTATTTTTTATTCAATAAGGTTTTAGTATAAGTTTCAATTATTTAAATTGCAGTTTATATCACAGGTTATTACAATTCATGAAATGAAATGTTTTCGTACATATTAAAACAAATCATGATTCATATTTTCTAAATGATTTTAGTTTAAATGTAACGCATGATTCATTTACGTAATATGAAACATACATTTAATTGAAGATCTTTATCTTAAATTAATATTTCACAGTCAATATAGCGATTCTTGTAATATCGATCGAACTTGCATCAGAATTTATTGTTAGTTTACTGTATAAGTTACTGTTATTGCAAATAAGCTTCACTAAAAGTGCCAGTGCCGTGCCAGTGCCGTGCCAGTAACTGGCAACTTTAACTAGCTCTCTAACTCAGTGCCAAGTAATATCCATCCACTCATAATATTCTGTTTAGAAGAAAATTTATTTATGTTTTGGTATATAGTTCTAGTGTTACATAAAATTAAGGTTTCGTTATTATATAATGCAAGTATAACATTTATAGATATTTTTTAAAACAAGCTCGTTCCTGGGACTCGGTTCAAACAAGAAGAGAATCAATAACTTAAATAACATTCAAAGCCGGACAACAAATACCATCAACGGAATATTTACTACGTTATTAGAATGATCTCTAAAAATATATATACAGTACAACAACAACAATATATATACAACTGTGCTGTTGTGTACCTATAGAGACTAGTTTTAGCAGATCGTTAATATGCAGAATAATTTTGTAGAGTATGGAGGTTATTGAAATCGATCTATAATTGGCAGAGTCGGTATGGCTGCCTGTTTTGAGTAATAGTTGCACATTAGCAAGTTTCGGGAATTTCAACACTATTTCGGTCTTAAAAGAGAGTCTATATAGACGGGTCGTGTTGAAGACAACACAACTGCACAGGTCTTAAGTACAATTGCTGGTATCAGGACCACTGACACTGACTTTATTCAGATCTACTCTACACAAAGCTTTTTGTTTGTAAAAAGAGATTTCAGGCATCGAAATATCGTGATAAGGAAAATTTTCTGGAGTAGCGTCGTCAGAGTCAAAATGCAAATTACTAGCAAAATGAGAAGCGAATAGATTTACTTACTCTTTAGCTGCGTAGGCTAGGTATCTATTAGGTTTCAGCAAAGAGGACAAAACCCGATCTGGTTAACAAGTTTACCTACTTTAACCTACCTTTACGGCAAAACTAGCAGGGCTAGTATAGGTATAATGGGGCAGGTGCCCCAGAATTCACCCTGGCAACAGGGACCTTTATACGGCATGTCTTACCTTTACTGCTTTCGCAGTACTTGCGCAGTAAGCGGCTAGCAAGCCGCACTACCCGATACACTAGACAGGTGCCGGAACTGTACAAAGCATACTCACTTCCCGACATGCTTGTCGAGGTCAAGCCTTAGCTTGTAATGTGCTGCATTGGATCCGGGTCTAGTACCCAATTTTCATGCTCAGCATGTACCTTAGCTACGGCAGCCAACCGGTGTTCCGCCTGCCACTATCAGTCTCTCCAAATCGCGCAAGGTCCACCAGGCAACCCTAGGCCGGTGGAGAATTAATTTCACACACGTGAAGAGGGCGCAGTTGAGGCTCTAAGTAACGTATCTTTCAGCTTTATTTCCGTTCGAATTGCCACGCATCTTTGAAATAAGTTTTAGGGGTGCTCGCCGCAAGGCATAAGAGCAAAGAGCAAAGCCAGTGAGGATTAATAGACGTGTGACTCGACATCGAGCTTTTCGCCATTCTTAGTGATTTGGTTGAGAAAAGCTTACAATAAAGTTAAAGAAACTCAAAAGGTAGTCTTCGTAGTTCCCGAGTTCAACCTTCAAATTAAAATAAATATATTTTAATCTAAAAAAAGAAACTACGATGTTAAATTACCAAATCCAAATACATAAAGAAACTGTAGAAATCGAACAGGGAAATCTATGAAATGTGTGTTATACATATTTAGACATATTTTTATTAAGATTTTTAAATGAATTTAGAAACATTTTAAATAAAACAAATGTACAATCTGATAAAATAATTTACTTTTTTTTATTCTTGTTTTACATTTATACACATTTAATATCACATCGATAAAATAGTAGGAAAATATTTTTTTTTACATTTAGTTCTAACAGAATACAATAAATAAGGTAATAATCTTTTAAACGATAGAACTTTTAGTGAGATCTACACTACTAACAGTAATGAGAAAACGATTAAATTATGTTAAGTATATCTACAAACAACTACATTTCCTATTGCATTTAATATAATTATAAAGAACATTTAAAAAGTTATTATTTAAAACGAGCTTTTGGTGGATCGTCGGTGAAAACTTTTCTTTTTTGCAAACTGTGGCTTCGAATACCAAGACGGCGGAGCTATAATATTTTCTTCCATTTCCTTTATGCTTACACTTCTCTGAGATTTTTGTGAACCTTCCCTTTGAGAAACTTTTGAAGATACAGTATTGATGGTAGAGTTTCTCTTGGTATTTGAATTATGGTATGGAATATTTTTCATTTCTACGATTTCCACATCAGTTTCGCTGAAGTCCTTACTGCGTCTGTGCATTTTGGTGTTATCAGTGTAATATCCGGTTGTTCTGAGCGTACCCCTCATACGACGAGACTTGTCTCGGAATAGTAACTTTTGAAACTCTTTGCGAAATGTTGGATGGGTTATAATGTAAATAAAAGGATTAATACAGGCAGCAGTCTTACAAAACAGTGCAGGTACCATAGATGTTAAGGGAGTTATCATATCTTTCTGACCAAATATTCCTAGAAGGGCTACCACTGCGTATGGGGTCCACGAAATGAAAAAAAATGCTATAACAATAATAACTAGAAGTGCTATTTTAATTTCAGCTTTTCGTTTAACTTGTTCCTTGACGTGTCTAGAAGAAAGTTTTTGCTCCTGATTTTTGGTTGTAATATTTCTTTTTCCAACTACAATTCTAAGAATACTGGTATAACAGTATGATATGATACATAAGGGTGCAACCCAGGCGGCACAAAAGAATGCAAATATAAAATAACGAGGTGGGAGCTCTTCGGTTAGATAATCGAAGCTGCAACTTGTTAGGAATCCTTCAGGAACGTACTGTCCATATCCGATATCTAAAGCTGGAATGGAAGCAAATACTCCAGCATACAACCAGGCGCCGACGGCTAGCAAACGAGCTCGTACAGCTGTAAGCGCTCTTAGTGGCTCGAGAGGATGTACCACAGCCCAATAGCGGTCCAAAGCGATTGCAGTGAGAGTAGCAATCGAAGTAGTACCGCTCAGTCCTCCCGCGAAACCATAGATCACGCAGCCTATAAAAAAATATATATTATTGTCAAAGACTATTTATAACAATATATTGTGGATTTTCTTGCAAAAATAACAATTAATCTTAGAGAAAAGAAGTTCGTATATAAGTAGATGGACACTTACAACTGCCGGACTGACTGACACAAACTTTTGTAATATTATATCCTAAAAGTGACCATAAAACAATATTAATTACTTTTTCTCTACTTTAGGACTTTGAGTTATAACCAGTAAGACTGCGATTTTATATAAAAAAGCATAAAATAATATTGTTTGTGATACATGGTTTCTTACCTGTTTTTCCTAAAGCTGGGCCGAGGTGAAATGAATTAAATATAAAGATCGGGGTTTTGGCCAACATCAGGAAGTCACTAAGAGCGAGATTGGCCACTAGTATGTTTCCTGGAGTCCTGAGAGTACGGCACCTGTTACATAAATATAACATTAATTAATTATAAAAATAATATATACATCTTAGTTCAGTCATATTAAGCATTTTTAAACTCAATCTGTTGAAAAAATCAAAAGGAGCTGATTTTTTGTATACACCTACTACGGTTTAATGAATTTCTCGCGATCTATTGCTTGGAGGTTAATAGAAATTAGTCAATTATTTGTCATGCAATTTTATATAAAAAATGCTTTGTTTCATTTTTCTGTAAAATTGTTTTTGGAGTAGAGGTCTGAGAAAGTGACTACAATACCGTGGTGTACGGTACACCGTACATTGCATATCAAATCCTAAATCTAATAATTTGTATACATGTTTTTAAATGTCTTAAAATCTTTTATCTAATACTCGTACATTTTGTGACGAATATACTTATATTTTAAAGGTTTCGGTACTTATTAAAACTACCATATATTATTCAAAGTACCTCGACTAACTCAAGAACCATCCTTTTATAACTGCTAGTGCCTGTTAAATCTGAGTTAAAAAATATTTGTTGAGTGTTACAGATATTATTTTAGGATCTTCATGCAGAACACTAACTAACTAACACTACACTATATACTACGTCTGAACATCATTAATATCCATGGAAATCAAAATATTAATTCAGCAACAATAACAAGGCCATTGTATTTGGCCAAGGTTTTGCCAAATTTTTATGTGATAATATTTGATTTATAACTAAATTTAACAGAGCTATAGTATTCAACTATATAAAAAACTTTACATTTATGATAAAATAATAACGAGGCCACATCCGTCATTGAGGTAAATAAAACGTATACTCCAAAAAATAAATAAAGTTGTGGCGGTGTTTTTTTATTTTACTTTCTGTTCCGGTATTACAAGTCGGATTTTTAAAAAATTTGCTGGTTCCAATATTGACGAAGGTTGTCTATATGACAACACGCTACGAGCATTACGACCACTTTAAAACAAGAAAATAAGATGACATATAGTGCCTTTTCTTTCTCGGATTCTATTACTATCTTTGAACTACTCTTTACAACAAATAGCATTCATTTATAGTTCATATAGAAAATGGTTTTAAAAGTATGAAAATTAGGATAGTGATGGAATAGAGTCGAATTTTTTATTCAGTTTCAATATAAATAACATTCTAATTCTGTTTATAATTAATCGGAGTCGTCAAACTCAATGTCACTTTTAGTCTAGACGATTACTCTTGAAATTAGTTATATAACTATTTTTGTCTTTGAAACTAGCTGTAACTACGACTTTGTGAGTTATAAGTTGAACTGACTTTATGGCAACGACTCTGTGTCGGAAAGTTCAGATTGAATTTGAAATTTTCTGAACAAAGTTTTTGATTCAGAAAATATGTTTACTTGTATCTTAGTGCTACTTTAACTCTTATTTTAGTAGTACTTGCGCACCTAAGATTAAAATAATTATAAAAAACACTGTTTTAGTTGACTATACTTTGCCATATTTATGGAATACTGTAGTTATAAACCAATTATTTCGCAACTTATTTAACACAGAGTTAGAGAGCTATTCCAAGTAAGGCTAATTGCCGGTAAACTATAACATGAAGTAACTTGCAGTAGCTTGTTTGTAACAATAACTTACATGGTAAACTAGCAATAAGCAGTCTAAAGGGTAAAGTCAGCAATCATTCCTGACCTAAGTTCGATCGCCGTAACTAAAATCATTACAATCCCTATGTATTATAAATTTACAGTCATAATCTTAAATTTATAGTATCTACTATGAAGATTAACATTTATCTTTAAAGATATTTATAATACCCCAATAATTAAAATGGTTTTAAAATGTACAAATTTAAATAAATTAAATATCTGGAAATAGAGAATGTTTTTAATTGTAATTATCCGTGAAACTAGACCGCAAAATTTAAATATTTTAACCAGGATACTAAACCCTTGTGTAATCAAAAAAACATTACAAAATACGTACTTTACTTTTGTGCTGCAATACCAAACATTGTAGTGCAAAAAATTTCTTCAAATATTTCTACACAATTTATTAAAATATACGAGTAAATACACAATTAGATTCTCCGTGTCTTTTTTAAATACATGAAGTTAAAATCCTTATTAAAACTAACATCTCTCTCTAAATACATTCGTAAGATACGAAAAATGAGAAAGACAAAGTTACTTTTTCACTCAGTTATCCTAATCAGAAGTTTGTTCTTCTTTAATTTTACAAATTACGAATTAAAACAAATTTAATATTACAACAAAAACACACAACGAATATTTATTTTGCGAAAATGCATTTAAAATATATTATTAATTTACTTTTTAAAAAATTACAAAACATTACATTAACTTGAGATGGAAGCAGGTTCGGATTAATTTGTGGTTAACCATTTTCACTAAACGTTAATACAAATAAAAATAAACCTCTTACGAAGACCATCAAATAAGAATAAATGATATATATTGCTTAGATTAAAATTAATCCTTGATTCGAGCCAAAGTACACTGAGTAGCTATCGTGCATCAGGTTGTATAAAAGCACTAACATTATATTATGACAATGAAAACCCTTAACATGTAATTAACATTAATTAGTACAAAAATTTACAATAAGTTCTACACATATAGGGAAAAAAATTATTACTATTTTTTTTTACTCTTTCTATAACAAAGAAGTTATATTATTTCTATATAATATATATAATACGTAAACAGTTCGTGCTCGTTAATATGACAACATCTACTTTTTAACATTTTTAATTTATGATTTGCAGCTGCGTCGTCTATGCGCGATCTCAGTGTATAATTATTTTAATAATATTTTCGTGGTTTTTAACTTATTATAGTTTCAATTTTAATAATGAATCCAAAAAATATTGCGATAATATGTAAATCTTATTCTTAATCAAGTTCGATCGCTGTTACTACTACTACCACATTCACTATGAAATGATAAATTAATATAAAGATGGTTCGTTAAACTTATTGTTAATAGTTTAATATAATCAAGTTGTACTTCTAATCTCAAAAAAAATATTTAGAAAAGACAAAGCTTTTAAGTGGTTTAGTATTTACGAATGAACGTGAAATATAAACCTGGATTTACGCGCAGTTATTCAGTTATAATAACCCGTGATATAAACTGCAATATAATTGTTGTTAACTAAACCCTATATAAACCCTTGAGTAAAAACATAAAAAACATATTATATCGTTGTTGTAAATTCGAACATTCTAGTGCATTAAAAACGTCTTCACTAAAACGATAACGTAATAACTAATTTTCATAATAAATACATTATTCAAATATAGATGCACAAAGAGAATTTCTATTTCATTTTCTGTGCTACATTATTTTTTCCTCAAAAGACGTATAACAGATACGAACATTTCAACAAATGCAAGCGAAATGTTATAATAAGAAGCGTACCATATCGTCTGTTTTGCTTGGGGACTATAAATAAGGTTTCTATATAGAGCTATATCGCAGTCAAGCGCGTATTGAAAATATTCAAAAATGTGAGGCTTATGTCGATGAAGTCTATATCTAAATATTTACGTTTATTGAATGTTGAATAAAATTATAACAACTTTTTGATTGCATATTAAAGAACGATATACTAATTAAACCCGCTTCGTAATTAAAACATTCCCAGGATAAACAAATATTTAGTTCGGGTAAGCACCCAACCTCTATAAGGGATGTCTAAAAATAAATATTTAATAATATTTCATTTAAACGTATACTATTTATTTATAAATTTATCTGATAAGTATATTAATAATATATTTATATTATCACATAACTTGAGCCGTAGTTATAAAACTACGGCTCAAGTTAGGTTAGGTTTAGTTTAAAATCATCAGTAGTACAATTGCTGTGTACTGTTAAAAATTAAAAATATAATAACAAAAAAAGTATGTAAATGAGGCTCGTCAACTATCACGGGTTAACATTTTTTATTCCATTTTTTTTTCCTTACGATGTCCAAAGATAGTTCAAATTTATTTATTAAGTGTTTACACTTCATCTCCAAAAAAAATTAGTGCACACTATTCCGCGTTGATAATATTATTATAATTAAATTTTGCAGCACTTTAAATTGAAGATATAAAAAACATTTTGAAAAAGGCTACACGTAAGACTCCAAATTATAAGCTGTCACTAAATTAAGCAGTGTTATATTTAATTATTGAATTCTGTTCAACAAATTCTAATTATTCAGCATTGTCTATACATCACAATGAAATTACTGGTCCTTGCTTCCGTTATTCCCAATCAGTGTAAAATGTTTAAGTTTACGACAGTTTGATAAATCGTTTTAGTCGAAGGAAGTTGAACTTCTTTAAGATAATTTTTTGCTCTTATTACATTTATAAGATAAGAAAAAGAAAGATTTAACTTCATAAACTTACTGTTGAACCTAGCCAGAGTCAAATGGTTGTTCTGCTTTAATTTTATAATAAACCTATTGTTTATCGTATTATTAGCCAATGGCAGAATTAAAATAAATTTAATATGCAAACAAAATATATATAAACTATTTATGTGACACATTCTCCATAAGAAATTGACACAGCTCTTATGGAAAGTATCTAATTCACACGTTTATCATATTTAATCCAAGTTTGCTTGATTTATGACATGTATATGAATTAATTAATATAAATTGCATATTATAACCATTACTTTAGCAAAACTTATGATTTTGTATTTTTATTTGGCATATTTTAGTAATTTATTTTTCATCAACACACAAATCTAATATCGTCGACATCAAGTTATGATGGAAAAAGGTTCGAAGGAATTTGTGGAGAACGATTTTCTCTAAGGGCAAATAGAAATAAAAATATATGTCTTACGAAACGAAGATCATAAAATAAGTTGTATCTTACTTTAACGAGAATCAACCCATAACCCGAGGTAAAGAACGTTGAATAGTTATTGTGAATTATATTTAAAAACACTAATCTCATAAGATAATAAAAAAAGATAAGTACTAAAATTAACACAAATAAAAATATAGTAAAAGAACAGAAAAAAAATAAAATCATAATAAAAACAAATCAAAATAATTATTATTTATCCATATAGAAAAAACTGAAATCTATATTTCTAATAATTAGTCCATCTTTTCATGCTTTTACAATAATAATATGAATAGTATCGCTATGTATGCTTCACGTAAACAGGAAGTAGATATGATTGGAGTTATTAATTAAACCAGTAATAAGTCAAATAGTTCACAAATTTACACATGTTTAAGATATAGTTTCTCTCTCTTCCTGGCTATGTGTCCCATATGGTGATGGGGTCTGCCTTCCTAGTTTTTCTCCTCCACTTCGCTCTGTCTTTGACGTCGTCATCGGAGATCTTGCACTCTGCCATATCCTTGAACACTACATCTCTCCATCTTGTTTTGGGTCTGCCTCTGGATCTTTTACCAGGGATGGATAGTTGTAGTGCCTGGTTTCCCACGTAGTCTGATGGTCTCCTCTTGACGTGGCCATACCATCTCAGCCTATTCTCCTGCAGCTTATCGGCGATGTCGCGGACGCCCAGACTGCCTCGCACGTACTCGTTGCGGATTTTGTCGAGCCTTGTGACGCCGCACATCCATCTCAGCATCTTCATCTCGGCGACTTGGATGGTATGAACGTTCTTCCTAGTGATCGCCCACGTCTCACTGCCATACATCAATACTGGCCTGATAATGCTCTTATAAATGAGACCTTTTAATTTGACCGGCATCTTTTTGTCGCATGTAACCCCAGTTACTTCTCGCCATTTTAGCCACGCTTCAGCTATACGGTGTTGAATGTTGTTTTCGACATTTCCAGAATTATGCATCATAGTACCCAGGTACTTATATTCATCACACCTGGTGACTCTTTGTCCATTGATGGAAATCGGACTATCGTTACTGGGGTCTGGGTCTTTGATAACCATAAACTGGGTTTTTGCAACGCTCAACACTAGGCCACCTGCATGTAACTGCTGTTTCCACGACAGTAGTGCTTCTTGTAACTCCATGCGGCTTTCCGAGCAAATGGCTACATCGTCAGCGTAAATAAATGTCCATGCTGCTGTGTTTTGCGCTTCCTCAGTGAGCGAGTCCAAAACCAAGCAAAACAAGAAGGGGCTTAGGACGGAACCTTGATGCACGCCTTCTGTGACCGCTATAGATTTTGTTTCGCCGACTACCGTGCGAATCATAGATCTGGCTCTTTTATACATGTCGGCAATGATGGTAATATAGTGCTCGGGGATATTCTTCTTGCGAAGGCTCCACCATATCGTTTCCCTTGGAACACGATCGAATGCCTTTTCCATGTCTAGAAAAGCGACGTGCAGTGGTCGGTTTTTAGCGCGATACTCCTCAGCAATGGTGTTCAGAGCGAACATCGGATCCGTGGTTGATAAACCCGGTACGAAGCCATAATGATTCCTTGAGAGAGAACACTCGGACCTTAATCGATTGTCGATTACTCGCTCATAAAGTTTCATAGTATGGCTTAAGAGTTTGATTCCGCGGTAGCTATTGCATTCGTATTTGCTTCCCTTCCCCTTATAGATTGGTACAATAGTGCTCAGTCTCCACGCGTCTGGCATTTTGGAGGTAAGCAGCATCCGGTTAAAGAAGTTGGTAAGAAGTGCGATGCCATCCTCGCTCAAACATTTCCACGCTTCTATTGGAATACCGTCTGGACCTATGGCTTTCTTATTGGACATTTTCTGTAATGCTGTTTTTATTTCTATTGGGTAGATTGGTGAAATAAGGCCCATGTTGACTTTCATTTCTGGAAGCTGTGTGGTTGATTGTTGAGGATTCAAAAGTTCAGAATAATATTGATGCCAGGTTTTTATTACATCTTTGTCTTTATATAATAATTTGCCATTGGAATCTTTGATGGTTTTACATCGAGCAGGATCTTTAGTGCTCCGGTTTCGCTGTTTTGCCAGTTTGTAAATCTGCTTTTGTCCTTCTTTGGTGTGTAAATTTGTGTAAAGATCTTTTTGGGAGTTGGCACATTCTATGGCTACTACTTTCTTGGTCTTTTTCTTTATTTTTCTGTATTTCTCTTTATCCTCTGTAGTTCGGGTAGTCTGCCAAGTTTTAAAAGCTATTTTCTTTTGCTTAACTGCATTTTGCACCTGTTCCGTCCACCACCATGCTTCTCTGTCAGTCCGCTTACCGCCTTTAGTACGCCCAAGAACATTGTTTGCAGCTGTTGTGATAGGCTTGCGTAGGTTCTCCCATATAGTATCGACGTCTGAATCAAAATCTATATCTATATTAGCTAAATGTTCACGGAACTTGGAGATGTTCTCGCCTTTTAAATTCCACCATTTAGTGAGTTCCGGTATTTGAGTTAGTTTTTCCTTGGCTATTTTCTTAAATTTCATGTCCATCACAACAATGCGGTGTTGGGGGGCTACACTTTCTCCTGGAATGACCTTACAATTTGTTATCCGACCAATATGAGCTCTATTTACAAGGATGTAGTCAATTTGGGTATTAGTAGTGCCACTTTTGTACGTGATCTTATGTTCTGCAGTCTTAGTAAAAAACGAATTAGCTATAGCCAGATCAAAGGCTGCAGCGGTTGAGAGGATGACTTTGCCTGCATCGTTGAGAGTGCCATATGCGTGACCTCCGTGCACTCTTTGGAAAGCGATGTTTGCCTCACCGATATGGCCGTTAAGGTCACCTCCCAGCACTGCAGTTTCTGTAATAGGTATTGACTGTAATGTTGTTTCTAATATGTTCCAGAAGTTATCTTTCTCAATTTGGTTGCAGCCTACTTGGGGTGCATAAGCAGAAACTACGTTCACGATTTCTCCTTCTACTAATACTTTAAGAGTAATGAGTCTGTCATTTATGCGGTTTACTTCCAAAATGTTGTCTAAGTGGTCTTTTTTAACTGCAATTGCTACGCCATTTCTGCCATGTTTTGCACCTACGTACATGAGTTTATAGCCCTCTCCGATGTTACGGGCTTTAGATCCGGTCCAACGAGTCTCTTGTAGGCAGATGAAGTCCACTCTTCTACGTTTACAGAGTGAGGCAAGCTCCTTTGTCTTCCCTGTTAGTGTTCCGATGTTTAAAGTAGCGAAGCGGACCTTACGGTTACAATTGGGGACTAACTTCGTTAACCGAGCCCGTCCATAACTCGGTAGCCCTTGCCCACTTGTCGCAGATGTAGGGCGATGTGTCTGCGCGTCGTTTCGCGGCGACGCCCTATCCGTTATCCTCAACCTGTTGTGTAACCGTTTCTCCATTCTTTTCAAAATAAATTTGGCTTTTGGGTTTTTCAGACCTGTGCCGATTGCCATCTGACGCACAAAAAACCTTTTCAATTTGAAATAGGAAAACCCATGGATGTTCGGTGTTGAAATCCATTTTTTGCCTGGGTATACCGCCAGAGTCCCGGTTTGATATGGTTATGTATAGTGCATTTGCATGTGTGTATGTTTGTGTGCAATAAAGTGTGTCGCAGTGTATGTTCTGTAGTGTAATAATGTGTGTTGAGTATATAAGATATAGTTTAATTAAGATTTATCTCTCTTGTGACAATATTTAAGGGTTTTGTACAAATGAGATCACACTAAGCCCTTTGTTGTGACAATATGTGACCTTTTGTTCATCTTCTTCCGGGACTACTCTATCACAAAAAGATCTAAATTATTCACTCTTTATATTAAAATAGAATTTTATTTGTAATAACATTTAAGGATCCATTTTATTAATGCAATTTATTTCCACTCCTTTGTTTGAAATTAGTTAAATAAGAAACTAAGCTAAGAACGAACGAAAAAAACAATTTAAAAAAATATATTTAATAAGTCTCTTTGAGATTTAACAGGTTTTTTTATTGTATCATTACAATATCACTTTTTTGTAATGCCTTCTCGGAAAGTAGAAGGTAGTGACAGTTATGTGGTAATGTATAGTTACTATAAGGCCTCACGACAGACCTTAATTCTAAACAAACAAAATGCTAGACTTAATGTCTGTCTATTACTTCTCTTCTTATATTTCGGATCTTTACAGAAAGTTATCAAATATTTTATCAAAGATATGAATTTCATTCTTAAACGTTAAATGTTGTAATTGTTTTATCTATATTAAGTTTTGGAAGTGTGTAAAAACATTTGTTAGAAGATTTCTAATAAGATGCGAATAAGGTAAAAAATATTTTTTATTTTATATTTACATTAAAAAATTAAAAAATAAATGTTCTGTACCTATTGTCACAACAAAGCGCTTTATTTGAACTCATTTGTTACAAAACCCTTAAATCTTCTCACAAGAGAGATGAATCTTGGTTAAACTATATCTTCAATATGTATAAAGTTGTGAAACTATTAATCTTATTACCAGCCTTCGTGGATTATTATATATTAAACTGAACGGTGACCTGGCAACGGAAGAAAGAGTACTTGAATTCAAAATTGAACGAATTCTTTCGTAATAAAAGCAAATTTATTTAAAACCAGTAACTCCAGGTTCTTTTTTATTACAAAGCTCTCGTTAATACTTCTTACTTTGAGTAATGTAGTTTTAAACTTGATCAATTATATTTTTAATAACAACAGATTGCCATTATATTGTACATATTAATATTGGTAAATAAATATTAATACAAAGATAAGACGTAATTAAATACTTCTATAATATAATTTTTCTTTCACAATATATAACAGAATACCCTTAATATTATTTATTAATTAAAACATAATAACACATTTCAAAGAAAATTACTTTTATTATATCTTTGATCTCATTGAAAAAGCCGCAATGTTGAATAATGATCGGTTTCATATTTCAAAGAATTTTCATTTTGGGTAAACTTATATATCTATATAAATAGTTTATGAGTAATTATAAAATAATGTATTTACAGTGTATGCTAAAATAGGAGAGGATATTATCTTCTCTTCAAAATTAAATATTTTATTATCAACGTGTGTGATAAGATATTAAAAACGTATTTGAATATCACAGTTCAATTTAATGTTTTTTAAACGTTCTGAGACAAACTGTAATGGCGACTGGAATTCTTATTTTTACAATATCATTATGAATTCTTAGCATGATAAGATATAACATTGGAAGATATTTACCAATTTTTAATTTATTTATTTATTTATTTACCTTCACGCCATATCCCTTGCGGGGTAGCCAGAGACGACGGAGCGCCAAACGCTACGGTCTCTGCATACCTCTTTCGTCTCGGCCACAGACATCAACCTCTTCATACATGCCCTCCGGGGGGTCCTCATTCTTTTTACGTGACCTTCCTCCAGTATCGTAGCTATTGTGTTTTTGAAGGTCACTCGAGGCCTCCCCCTGTCTCTCTTACCGCTCACTTTTCCCATATAAATCTTTTTTACTATTCTTTCATCACTCATTCGTTCAACGTGCCCAAACCACCTGAGCACGTTCTTCTTCATTCTCACCGTGACATCTTCGCTAGTACCTGCCATTCTGTGGATCTCTTCATTGCGGATTCGATCAGCTAGACTGACTCCGCATATTCTGCGAAGAGATCGCATCTCCACAGCATTCATCTTTCTTACATTCTTCTTCTGTGTTACCCACGTTTGGCTGCCGTATAACAGCGTCGGTAGCAAAACTGCATTGTGTACAGCCAAACGTGCAGCTATACTGACGTTTTGCCGTCTCAACAATGCAGTCAAAGCACCATTGACTCTGTTACCGACAGCAATACGTCTTTCCACATCCATTTCGTATCTTCCGTCTCTGCTAAACATACTTCCCAAATATACCACTTCATTCACTTGTTCTATTATCTTATTTTTAATTTATTATACAATAAAATCATATAATTTATGTTGTCATTAGTGAAACGTTGTCATATCATTTTTTTTCTTAATAAAATCAATAATAAAACCGGTGATGCAGTAGATCACCGGTCTTTTCCAAACACATAGTTATTTTACAGGTAACAACCACACCATCTTCTTCACTATTAGCACTTTATTTATATCAGTCAATATATCATGTATTTCAGACAAAACCCAAGAGAGCTTTGTAATGACTTGTACAATAAAATTTACGGAATATATTTGTGCATTAGGTAATTTTACTATTTGCTGTTTAAGAGATGATTTAGTATATTTCTTAACGGTGATTATATCAAACTTTTTATAGTATATTGTATATGTATTAATTATTGAGTACAGATACAGTAAGTAATAATAATCATATCATTATAAATCACCCAACATGTCTGTATGCACTAATTCTTATTTTTTTCCTAACAATATGGTTAATTGCTTGTAAAAATTCGTTGGACGACAAAACCTTCTTTGTATTATTGTGATTTTCTTTCAGGTAGTGTACAAAGATATAGTTTACAAAGTTATGATGGGAAAAAAACTGTGGAGAACAATAGTCTCTAAGGGCAAAGAGAAATAAAAATATATATTTCTGACGAAGCGAACATGGTAAAATAAGTGATATTTTACTTTGACGAGAATCCATGACCCGGGCCAAAGAACATTGAGTAATTATTGTGTATTGTTTTTATATCAACTAAGCTTATCCGGACAATAATAAAAAACAGGTAAGAACTAAAATTAACCTAAATAAATATAATAAAAGGATAGAAAAAAATATATTATCATTAAAAAACAAATAATAGTAATAATATTATCAAAAATCATTATTATTTATCGATAGAGAAAAAATAAAATTATTTCTAATAGTTAATCCAACCATGGAAAGGTTAAATCTTTTATAATAATAGTATTATAACAAAGAATCAATATTATTGTTATATATACTATATGTAGACGATATGTAAATATGACATCATATACTTTTTGACATTTTTAATTTGCTATTTGCAGCTGCGTCGTCTATGTGTGACCTCAGTGTATAATTATTTTAATAACATTTTCATGGTTTTTTAATTTTACATAGTTAATATAATTATATTTTTTATTCTTAGTTTTTTTTATTATCGAGTCCGTGAACTGACCACAAGCCTTTGCTCCTTTATATGCGTAAGTTATACAGATCGTTAATTTTCTTATACACTATTATACACCTGTCCAAACCGTGTCTTTTAATTATAAACAAAGTTTAAAAAAATAGTATTGAAAACAAAAATATATCTGTGCAATTTTAAATTAGTCTGTTAATAACCTTGTCATGTTAAATTAACTGTGGAGATATAAAATCTTTAAAACATTCTGAATGACTTCTTTATAAGAAATAATTATATTTTCAATAATGATTTTAAAGTTATGAAGAAAATGTGTAGATCTCAAGATATTTTACATGTTTTTTTATAATTTTAATGGTAATAGTAAAAATAAACCACCACTTTATCTTATTCGAATCAGTGATTGGTTTAACACATAATATACAAGTATCACAGAATATATAAACTGAATATTTAAAGATATATTACAGAGAAATGAATATAAATACATGCCCGTATGTAATAATTCTTATTGTTTTTACTAATAACATGGCTAGTTGACCGGAAAAAATGTTTAGTCGACAAGACGTCCTTGGTATTAACATTATCAGTGTTTGTATCTTTTAGTTATTATTTTCTTTAAGGTTGTCCACAAAAATAATAGAAACAATCAAGCAATCAATATAACGTGTTGTTAATCTTTATAAACGATAGATGGCGTGATAGATAATCATAATTATTAACTGTATTATGAAGTTGTTACCGAATAAGACCAAGAAGAAGAAGACTAAGAATATTTATATATTTTTATCAATATATTTATATCAAAATTTTAGATCATCTAGTTTTTCATTTTAATAGAATCACAAAATAAGTATTGATATTTACATACAACACATATACACTTAAAATGTACATAAAATAAGAAAAATTAAATATTCCAATTCGACTCTACTTAAAGTATTGACAATATATTTAAATGTGGTTATTGGAAACCAAGAACGTGTTTTGCCACAAGCAAGGAAGTGTTAAATAGTTGCACGGGATGGATTACAAATATATTTACTTATAGCTACTGTGGCGTCGAAAAGGTTTTTGTTAACAGTTTCAGCCTATTTATAATCTCTTAATATGAGCTCACAGAGGATGATGGTAGCTGAAGATAGAGCCACTTACTTATACAAGTATTGTTTCTTAATATCCCATTTGTCCGGATCACCATGATTATTACTATTGTGATTTTACACACCTCCAAAATGAACTATTTAGCTGGCACGGACGCAGGTCACTCAAATTTAATTAACTATTTCTCAAATGTATTTGACGTACACGAGTAATCGCTAGTCAATACTAGAATTAGAATCAGAACTACTTGAAACTTTATCCAAACTGTAAAAATAAAAAAATATATATTCCAAAAATAATTTAATGACTCAATAGTGATGATAAAGACAATCTTGCAATATATTATCGAGTATTTTCGAAAATAAAATACTTGTAGAGGAGCTACCGTAATTTTTTTTTTTCAAAATTTTATTCAACCACTTTTTCGTCACGGCTAATGTATATGTTCAGGCAGAAATATAGCTATCAAGTACTAAGAGACTCTTAGCAAGGCTACGGACATACGGACAGATGGACGGACATGACGAAACTATAAGGCGTCCTATAAAGTGGACTACGGAACTAAAAACTAGATCTACAATTTGTTAAAGCTGATTAAGAGCCATTCTTATTAAACTAGATACAACCTGATATATAACTAGTTATACTTCGTACTTTGTGATAAATGATTTTAGAGTGCATATAAAATTTTCTTTGCACGCTTGCTTTACATACAATATGCGTTTGGATTATTTAGCCGATTGTGACTTTCACACTAAAATATATTAAGTATAATGTATTAATATATTTAAGAAATGGATATTTATTTGCTAATGGATTAAAAGTTTTCGTGATAAAACATTTCTTTAAAAAGCTTTGAAAATCTAAAAATAAATTGTTACGACACGAGTACCAAAAGGACTTACTTCAAAGAAACATGAAGGGTTTTGACGCGAATCAAAAGTGTAGGGACTTTGAATACGATGACCTCCTACCCTCTTGAGTCTTGAGAAATAATCTTCATCGTATGTATGTATAAATATGCACAAACATATCCATTTAATTATTGTAGATTTAAATGCTATATTGAAATGTCTTCTGCTTAAAACAGCCTAAAAAAATTATTGGATACTTGTTAGGAAGCCTACAGAAATTATGCTTACCACCCGCAGGTACTACAAAACGCTCTATGGACTCCTCTTTTTATGGCAAACTGTGGTGAACCCCAGTAATAAGGCAATATAGTTATATAGGCTGTATAGTTATATATCTCTTATTTTATTGTGCTTTTATTCACACACATGCCATCACGCACAATATGCTACTGCACCAAATTTTATTAATTTGTCTTTAGATGAGTGATGCGCAAACAAAAAGAAGACTTTTTAAAAACTAAATTGAGAACTTATTTGTAGGATGGTATTTTAAATGTAAAATTACTTTTCCTTACAATAACATATTAAGCACAATTACTAGTTGTGTTATTTATAAATAATCATCCTATATTGTCAATTAATACATGATTGTGAAATCCTCAATAATCTCTAAACTATTCTTCAACATTTTTCTAAATAACACTGCGTTCCTCTTGTGATGTTACTCCACTTAATATCTACTTTATAAACGTCCGGAAGACATTCCGTATAAGGGATTTATAGCTACTTGTAAGTTACTGAATAACAAGGAAGACGAGGATACATTTCTCTTGCGATTGATGAATACTGGTTGTAGCGAGTGAGGGTACATCTCTGTAAATCTAAACTATTCTAAACTAAAACCGCGGTATTATAATAGTAAATATTTAAAAAATGTTTTAAATACAAATCACTCCTGTATCTAGATTATAATAAACATTTTATGATAATTTCCAAAGTCAATAAACGTTTAAATATATTTAAGAGAAAGACAAATAAATTATTCATATTGAAACACCCATAAATATAATAGCTAGTACTTGGTTTTTCAAGACTCGTTTATATTTTTACTTCCTAATTACTCTTTATATAAAAATTGGTAAAAACATTTTGAAAATACCGTGCAATGCTTTTTCACTCAAATTTGCTTTGTTAATAAATAATTTAAAATAGAATAAATAATTTGATGTTAACAGCAATAAAAGTCTATTATTAATATTCTATTTATCTTCAAGTACACTGAAGATACGTGCTTTAAGTAAAATAACAAAAGATAATGGTGTATAACATCTCGAGAATACAAAACTAACTACAAAACTTTGCTTTGTGTTGCTTTAATTAATCTTGAAGTACATATATTATTAATAAGTTTTATTACATAGTTAAAATAAGTCCCCGTTGTCATCTATAATAAAATAATATTATAACCAATGGACAGGATTATATGTGAAGTTTCCGATTTGGCAACATGTGGTTGAATCGTAAATAATGAAGGAAATATGGGATGACTATCCAAATTAGATACAATGATTGCTTTTGGCTGTTAGAATAAGGAATTCCTACAATTCGATGATATCTATCTATAAATATATAAATATTATATACATATATAAATAATTAATAAAAGACACTAATACCACTTCTAGCCTAAAACCCAACACATAAAATACTGAATCCAAACCAGCAGAAACCCCTATTAAATATTGCGTCACCAAATCTAACTTCCGATCCTGGTAATCTGAAGATCATTAAAAAAAACCTAATTAATCCGCCGATGGCAAGAGTAATAAGCAGAGGGCTCCCAAAGGATTCCCAAGAGCAACAATTTGGCTGCACAAACATAACATCTTCTGAATAATAAGTAAAGCAAACACGCAACCGTATTTCCTCCTGAGGTCTTGCTGATTGCTGTCATAATTAAAAGGTGAGCTAAGTCTTGTTTCTGAGGTATTAAACAAAAAATTGCATTGTATTTTATACGTCTAGTCAGTCTCAGCTTAATAAGTCTAAAGTGTACTCAAACAGCTTAGTATCTTAATATACTAGGGGCGCCAACAAACCCTCGATTTCGACTCGCTGCGCTCGCGAAATCTCGGGTGCCGTTTGCATATTGAGCGAAGCGAGCCCAAAGTAATGACTCATCGTTTCCCATTGACTTCAATGGGATATCAGTTTTTTGACACGATAATTAAAAAAAATTTTTTTTGAGGACATTTTTCAATTTCGTTTTGTAAAAACCATCATCTAATGTGTGTCTTATTGATTGCAAAGTTTCATAATTTTCCGTCAAGTAGTTTTCGAGCCAATTCGTGACAAAGAATGCAAAAAGTCTCCAGTAAAACGTTCCGCTCACTTCGTTCGCTTCGCTCAATTAATTTCTATACTAACATAACTTTTTTTCATAAAGTTGTTTACACAAGTACGAATAGCATACTTATCAACCTATTTTTACAACCATAGGACAACCACTTAAAAGAATTTGAAAACAAAGTAACCTTTCAAAACTTCGTAGAATCGCTGAATTACCTTTTATTTTCTTTAGAACATACCACTAAATATTTACAATAGTTGTTACATTAGAATTGGATGTATATTGTTTCGGTACTTAGTGAAACTACCACATATTATTTAAACCATTTCGACTTCGTACTTTAACGTACTGAGAACCATTCTTTTATACCTGCTAGTGCCTGTTGAAGCTGAGTTAAAAAATATTTCTTGAGTCTTAAAGATATTATTTTAGGATCTTCATGCAGAACACTAACTAACTAACACTACACTATATACTACGTCTGAACATCCTTAACATCCATGGAGATCAAATTGTTAAAGCAGCAAATATATCAAGGCCATTGTATAGTTATTGTAATATTTTTATATGATAACATTTGATTTATAACTACATTTAACACAACTATACGACTCAACTATATAAAAACCTTTACATTTATGATAAAATAATAACGAGGCCACATCCGTCATTGAGGTAAATAAAATGAATAATCTAAAAAATAAATAAAGTTGTGGCGTTGTTTTTTCATTTTACTTTCTGTTCCGGTATTATAAGTTGCATTTCAAAAAAATTTGCACATTCCATTATTGACGAAGGTTGTCTATATGACTACATACTATGAGCCTTACGACCACTTTAAAACAAGAAAATAAGATGACATATAGTGCCTTTTCTTTCTCGGATTCTATTACTATCTTTGAACTACTCTTTACAACAAATAGCATTCACTTATACTTCATATAGAAAATGGTTTTAAAAGTATAAAAAATATGAAAGTGATGGAATAGAATACTTTTTTATTCAGTTTCAAAATATATAACATTGTTAAACTTTTTATAATTAATCAGAGTCGTCACCCTCAATGTCACTTTTAGTCTAGACGATTACTATTGAAATTAGTTATGTAACTATTTTTGTCTTTGAAACTAGCTGTAACTACGACTTTGTGAGTTATAAGTTGAGCTGACTTTATGGCAACGACTCTATGTCGGAAAGTTCAGATTGAATTTGAAATCTTCTGAACAAAGTTTTTGATTGAAAAAATATGTTTACTTGTATCTTAGTGCTAATTTAACTTTTATTTTAGTAGTACTTGCGCACCTAAGATTAAAGTAATTTTAAAAAAAGACTGTTTTAGTTGACTACACTTTGCCAAATTTATGGAATACTGTAGTTTTATACCAATTAATTCGTAACTTATTTAACATAGAGTTAGAGAGCTATTCCAGGTAAGGCTAGTAGCCGGTAAACTATAACATGAAATATCTTGCAGAAGCTTGTTTGTAACTATAATTTACATAGTAAACTAGCAATAAGCAGTCTAAAGTAATCGTTCCCGACCTAAGTTCGATCGCCGTTACTATAATCACTAAATTCACAATAAAATATAAATTTTAAATCTTAATCTTACATTTTCAGTATCTAGTATCAAGATTAATATTTATCTTTAAAGATATTTATAATACATCAATAATTACAATGGTCTTAATATGTATGAATGTACATGAATTATATACTTGGTTGTAGGTGAAGGGATTTAATTGGAATAACCCGTGATATAAACTACAATTTATTTATTGTATTGTATTGGATACCAAATCCTTGTGTAACCAAGATTTCCTTTTTTTGCTACAAATCAAACATTCTTTTGTAAAAAAATCATTAAATTAGAACTAAGTCGTCTTAATTAGTGGTTGATCTTTTTTAATTTTGCAATAAAATATGTCATTTATATTTTTAAATAAATTACTAACTAAACCAAATTTAATATTACAAAAAAACGCAACTACTTATTTCACCAAAATTTTCAAATATTTTATTGACTTTCTTTACATCTAACTAAAAAATTAGTGTTGATTACATTTACTTAAGATATAGGAAGGTTCGGAATAATTTGTGGATTACCATTTCACTAAGCGTTAATGGAAATAAAAATAAACCTCTTACGAAGACCAACAAATAAGATATATTTTACTTTGACTAGAACTGATCCATGACCCGAGCCAAAGTACATTGAATAGCTTTCGTGCATCAGGTTGTATAAATTCACTAATGTTATATAATGACCATGAAAACCCTTAACTTGTAATTAAAATTAATTAATATTATTATTTTTATTCTTTTGCTCCCTTTAATAACAACGAAATAATATATTATTATTATTGTTAAACAATACGTACTCGTGAATATGACATCATCTACTTTTTAACATTTATAATTTATGATTTGCAGCTGCGTCGTCTATGCGCGACCTCAGTGTATAATTATTTTAACAATATTGTCGTGGTTTTTAACTTATTATAGTTTCAATTTTAATTAAAATTTAATTAATCTAAAAAAATACTGCGATATAAATCTTATTATATCAAGTTTAAACGCTCTAACTGAAATCACCACATTATATATGAAATGATAATTTAATACAAAGATAGTTCATTATATGTATTGTTAATATTTTAAAAGAATCAAGCTATGCTTTTAATCTTAAACATATATAGAAAACACGGTGTCTGAAAGTGGTTTGAGTATTTACTAATAAACATGAAATATAAATCTGTATTAACGCGAAGTTATTCAGTTGTAATAATCCGTGATACAGACTGAAATAAAGTTGTCGTTAACTAAACCCTATATAAACCCTTGAGTAAAAACATAACAAACATATTATATCGTTGTTGTAAATCGAACATTCTGGTGCATAAAAAACGTCTTCACTAAAACTATATCATAATAACTAATTTTCATAACAAACACATTATTCAAATATAGATGCACAAAGAGAATTTCTATTTCATTTTCTGTGCTACATTATTTTGTCCTCAAAAGACATATTACAGATACGAACATTTCAACAAATGCAAGCGAAATGTAATAATAAGAAGCGTACCATATCGTGTATTTTGCTTGGGGACTATAAATAAGGTTTCTATAAAGGGATATACTGCAGTCAATCGCGTATTAAACCTTATTGCAAATATAAATATATACAAAAATGTGAGGCTTATGTCGATGAAGTCTATATTTAAATATTTACTTTCATTGAATGTTGAATAAAATTATAACAACATTTTGATTGCATATTAAAAAACGATATACTAATTAAACCCGCTTCGTAATTAAAACATTCCCGGGATAAACAAATATTTAGTTCGGGTAAGCACCCAACCTTTATAAGGGATGTCTAAAAATAAATATTTAATAATATTTCATTTAAACATATACTATATATATTTATTTATAAATGTATCTAATAAGTGTATTAATAACATATTTATATTATCACATAACCTAAGCCCTACGACGTCCATATAGATAGTTCACATTTATTTATTAAGTATTTACACTTTATCTCCAAAATGATTAGTACACACCATTCCGCGTTGATAATAGTAAAATATTGCAACACTTTAAATTAAAGCTAAAAAAATATTTAAAAAAAGACTACAGGTAAGGCTCTGAAACTCAGAACTACAATCGGAATTCTGTAATCAAATTATAAGCTTTCACTAAATTAAGCACTGTTATATTTAGTTATTGAATTCTGTTCAACAAATTTCAAGTATTCAGCATTGTCTATGCATCAAAATGAAATTACTGGTCCTTTCTTCTATTATTCTCAATCAGTGTGAAATATTTAAGTTTACGACAGTTTGATAAATCGCTTCAGTTCAAGGTAGTTGAACTTCTTAAAGCTAATTTTTTGCTCTTATCACATCCATAGGATAAGAATAATAGAGGTTCAATTTCATAAGCTTACTTTTTAGTCTAGTCAGAGTCTAATGGTTGTTCCTCTTTGATTTTACAATAAAGCTATTGTTTTTCTTATTGCAAAACTAAAAGAAATTTAATATGTCAACAAAAATAAATAAAAACTATTTATCTGACACATTCTTCTGTAAGAAATTCACACAGCCTTCATGGAAACTATGTAATTCACACGTTTATTATATTTAATCCAAGTTTACTTGATTTATGACATGTCACTACACCTTTGTTTTATGTAACTACATTGATACTTTTAATGTTATAAATATTATTTAATAAATTACATTTTATAACCATATTATTTCCAAATTTATTGGTTACTTTAGCAAAACTTATGGTTTGAATCTACAATATTATTTGGCATATTTTAGTAATTTATTTTTCATCAACACACAAATCTAATATCGTCGACATCAAGTTATGATGGAAAAAGGTTCGAAGGAATTTGTGGAGAACGATTTTCTCTAAGGGCAAATAGAAATAAAAATATATGTCTTACGAAACGAAGATCATAAAATAAGTTGTATTTTACTTTAACGAGAATCAATCCATAACCCGAGTTAAAGAATATTGAATTTTTTATGTGAATTATGCTTAGATTCTATAATCTTTTAAGATAATAAAAAACAGATAAGTAATAAAATTAAGATACATGAATATCATAAAAGACCAGAAACAGAAACAAATGAAGTCACAATAAAAACAAATCAATATAATTATTATTTATCCATATACAAAAAACTGAAATCAATATTTCATGCTTTTACAATAATAATATGATTAGTATCGCTATGTATGCTTCACGTAAACAGTATATAGATATGACATCGATATCGATAGATGTCGATCGATATGATTGGATTTTGTTGTGACAATATGTGACCTTTTGTTCATCTTCTTCCGGAACTACTTACATCACAAAAAGATCTGAAATATTCACTCTTTATATTAAAATAGAATTGTAATAACATCTAAGGATCCAACTTTTATTAATGCAATTTATTTCCACTCCTTTGTTTTAAATTAGTTAAATAAGAAACTAAATCAAGAACGAACCAAAGAAACAAATTAAAAAATATATTTAATAAGTCTCTTTGAGATTTAACAGGTTTTTTTAAATTTATCATTACAATATCACTTTTTTGTAATGCTATTTCTTTTACAATTTTAATTGCTTTGAGAAATACTTTATGGTGCTAAGCCTTCTCGGAAAGTAGAAGGTAGTGACAGTTATATGGTAATGGCTAGTTACTGTAAGGCCTCACGACAGACCTTAATTCTAAACAAACAAAATGCTAGACTTAATGTCTGTTTATCAAATATTTTATCCAAGATATGAATTTTATTCTTACGTTAAACGTTGTAATTGTTTTTTCTATATTAAGAGTTTTGCAAGCGTAAAAAAACATTTGTTGGAAAATTTCTAATAAGATACGAATAAGATAAAAATATTTTTTATTTTTTATTTATATTAAAAAATTAAAAAATAAAAATGTTCTGTACCTATTGTCACAACAAAGCGCTTTATTTGATCTCATTTGTTACAAAACCCTTAAATCTTCTCACAAGAGAGATGAATCTTGGTTAAACTATATCTTCAATATGTATAAAGTTGTGAAACTATTAATCTTATTACCAGCCTTCGTGGATTATTATATATTAAACTGAACAATGACCTGGCAACGGAAGAAAGATTTGAAAGAGTACTTGAATTCAAAATTGAACGAGTTTTTTCTTGGTAAAGGCAAATTTATTTAAAACCAGAAACTCTGGATTCTTTTTCATTACTAAGCTCGCGTTAATACTTCTTACTTTGAGTAATGCAGTTTTAAACTTGATCAATTATATTTTTAATAACAACAGATTGCCATTATATTGTACATTTTACTATTGGTAAATAAATATTATTACAAGGATAGGACAACTACTCACGTATCTAAATACTGCTATTTTATAATCATGGTACTACAATATATAACTGAATACCCTTACTATTATTTATTAACACTAAACCCACCGGCAATTCTTGTATACCTGTTCCTACCGCACGCCGTCAAATTGACCGGTAATTAATAGTTATTTTATTATAAAACGCAGGTAATAATTGAAATAATTAAAAGTAAAGAGTGTAGAAAATATTATATGTATATTCTAAGAATTGTCATGCAGTTCGATAACGATATTATTATTATTATTATTATTACGTTTAAAAATTTGTAAGTTTTACAAAAGTTTAAGAACGGTCAATTTGACCGGTACTTGGTATATTTAGTGTTAATTAAAACATTGAATAGAAGATTACTTTTATTTTATCTTTGATATCATTAAAAACGCCACATTGTTGAATAATGACTAGTTTCGTATTTCAAAGAAATTTCATTTTTGGTTAATTTATGTGTCAATTAAAATTATTTATTATTAATTATGAAATAATGTGTTTACAGTTTATATAAAAATACAAAATAATATCTTCTTTTTAAAATGCAATATTTTGTTATCACTGTGTTTGATAAAATATTAAAAACGTATTTGAATATCACAGTTCAATTTAATGTTGTTTAAACGTTCTGTGACCAACTGTCATGGCGACTCATTCTTATATCTCATCAACTTGTCCAATTTACGAATTCTTAACATAATAAGATAATTACTAAGTATTTATAATTTAATTTATTACACAATAAAATCATACAATTTGTGTTGTTATTAGTAAAATGTTCTCATACCATATATTTTTATATTTTTATATTTATATATTTTTTTAATAAAATCAAATTTACCACATCACATCACCGGTCCACTCCAAACACATAGTTATTTTACTGTTTTCTTTATTATTAGCACTTTATTTATATCAATCAATATATCATGTATTTTCAGACAAAACTCAAGAGACCTTTGAGATGACTTGTACAACAAAATTTACTGGATATGCTTGTGCGTTAGGTAATTTTACTATTTGCTGTTTAAGAGATATTTTAGTTTATTTTTTAATGGTGTGTACTCAAAATCTTTTTGTTGTGTTGTAAATATATTATATTTACCATGTATTTGTATTAATTATTATATAGTAAGTAATAATATTAATATCATTATAAATGACCCCAACATGTCTAACATGTGTATCTACTAATTCTTATATTTTTCTTAACAACATTGTTAGTTGCCCATAAAAATTCGTTAGACGACAAAATCTTCTTTGTATTATTGTTAATTTTCTTTCAGGTAGTTTACAAAGATATAGTCTACAAAGTTATGATAGGAAAAGAAACTGAAGAGAAAGATTGTCTCTAAGGACAAATAGAATAAGTGGTATCTTACTTTGACGAGAATCCATCCCTGGTCCGGGCCAAAGAACATTGAGTATTTATTGTGTACTGTATGTATATCTACTAATCTATATATATACATAAAGAATAGATATGAACTAAAATTAACAAAAATAAATAATTAAAAAAAACAGAAAAAAATATAATCATTAAAAAACAAATATATAATTATTAATAATAGTTAAGTTAATCCAACCTTAGAAAGGTTAAATCTTTTATAATAATAATAATATTATAACAACGAATCAATATTATTGTTATATATAATATATGTAGATGATATACGAGTATTAATATGACATCATCTACGTTTTAACTTACGATATGCAGCTGCGTCGTCTATGCGCGACCTCAGTGTATAATTATTTTAATAACATTTTCATGGTTTTTAATGTTACATATTTAATATAATAATATTTTAAAATTTTATTCTTATTTTTTTTATGTCGAGTCCGTGAACTGAACACAAGCCTTTGCTCCTTTATATGCGTATGTTATACAGATCGTTAATTTTCTTATACACTACGAGGGTCAAACTGAAAGTTCTTAGAAAATCAAAAACTTAGCATTCTAGCAAGTTATTAGTTTTATTGTAACTTTTCAAAATAACGTCCATTTACATCAATACATCGCTGCATTCGATGGAACCATTAAGAAAAGCACCTTGCCCACTCGGCCCTAGGGGTCTCTTCGACGGCGTTTTGAAACGCAGCCACTGCTTCTTCGGCGTCTATAAAACGTTTTACTCGAAGTTTTTCTTTTATTTTCGGAAATAAATAAAAATCGCAGGGTGCGAGGTCGGGGCTATACGGCGGGTGACCCAGTAATTCCACGTCTGAGGTCACCAAATAGTCGATCGTTTGCCTGGCGGTGTGCGACGAGGCATTGTAGTGATGAAGGAGGATCCTGCTGCAAGGTCGTTTCTCTCGAACTTTTTCCAAGACAAGTGGCAAACAATTGTTAGTATACCACTCTGCATTAACCGTTTTCTGATCCTCTAAGACTACTGTCGCGTAATGACCTGTCTTTCCGAAGAACGAGGCCACCATCTTTTTTCCAACACTTCGACCTCTCTTCACTTTAGTTGGCAACTCTTCGGAAGGAAACACCCACTGAGCAGACTGTCTTTTTGGTTTCCGGATCATAACAGTAAATCCAGCTTTCGTCACCCGTTAGTATGTCGAACACAGCATTTGAGTCACCTCCGTTAAATTTTTGGATCATTTCTCGGCACCAATCAACACGGCGGAGTTTTTGAGCCTCGGTCAAATTATGCGGTATCCAGCGGGCACAAAGCTTCCTGACCGCTAAATGTTCATGGAGGATTTTGTGCACTTGACTCATACCTATGCCTAGACTTGTCCGAATCTGCTGATAGGTCACTCTTTTGTCAGTCTCTATCATACGCCGCACAACACTGATGTTATCTTCAGTCGTCGCTGTAGAAGGCCGTCCCTCACGCAAATCATCGGTGAGATTAGTTCGACCACGTTTGAATTCATTAAACCAGTTGTAAACTGTGGCACGAGATGGGGCTTCATCGTGAAAAGCCAATCGAAGTCTATCATAACTTTCTTGTTGACTTAAATGACATCGAAAGTCATAAAAAATCATTGCACGAAAATTTTCTCGGCTTAAATTCATTCTGACGTGCACAGACAATTTTCAATTTGCCACCAAATCGTAAAACTAATGACAAATGAATGAAATGTACACTCAATAATATTGGTAAAGAGTTCTATTTTCAAAATTTAAACTATTTTTTTTAATATAATGCTTTTAAGTGGCCAGTTCTAAAAACTTTCAGTTTGGCCCTCGTATTATACACCTTTTCAAACAGTGTCTTTTAATTATAAACAAAGTTTTGTAAATAGTATTGAATACGAAAATATATCTGTGCAATTTTAAATTAGTCTGTTAATAACCTTGTCATGTTAAATTAACTGTGGGGATATAAAATCTTCAAAATATTCTGAATGACTTCTTTATAAGAAACAGTTATATTTTAAATAATAATTTTAAAGTTATGAATAAAATGTGTAGATCTCAATATATTTTAAATATTTTATTATAATTTTAATGGTAATAGTAAAATTAACCTTCACTTTATCTTATTCGAATCAGTGTTTGGTTTAACACATGATATACAAGTATCACAGCATATATAAACTGAATAGTTAAAGATATATTACAGAGAAATGAATATAAATATATGCCCGTATGTAATAATTCTTATTGTTTTTTCTAACAACATGACTAGTTGACCGGAAAAATGTTTAGTCGACAAGACGTCCTTGTATTACCATTATATTATTATCAGTGTTTGTATCTTTTAGTTTTTATTTTCTTTAAGGTTGTCCACAAAAATAATAGAAACAATCAAGCAATCAATAATAAGTATTGTTAATCTAAATGATAGATGTCGTGATATATAATCATAATTATTAACTGTAATTTGAAGTTGTTACTGAATAGGAATATTAAGAATATTTATATATTTTTATCAATATATTTATATAAAAATTTTAGATCATCTAGTTTTTCATTTTATCAGAATCACAAAATATTCATCATTATTTACAAACAACACATGTACACTTAAAATGTACTGAAAATAAGAAAAAAGAATAAGTTTAAATATTATACATTACTTAAAAAATTTACAATATATTTAACTATGGTTATTTGGAAACCTAGAGTGTTTTGCCACGCAAGTTCAAGTTTTGCAAGAAAGTGTTCCGTAGTTGCATGTGATGGATTACAAAACTATTTATTTATGTCTACTGTGGCGTCGGAAAGGTTTTTGTTAACAGTTTCAGCCGGTTTATAATCTCCTAATATGAGCCCACAGAGGGTGATGATAGCTGAAGAAAAAGTCACTTACTTATATTTATTATTGAACTTAATATCCCATTTGTCCGAATTATTGTAATCAAAGGAAATAAATCGAATCAAAAGTTGGAAGCTTATTTTAACTTGTGATTATTACTATCTTCATTTTTTACACCTCCAAAATGAACAATTGCGCAGGTCATTTAAATCTGATTAATTATTTTTCAATCGAATTCGATGTACACAAGTGATCGCTAGTCAATATTGAAATTAGAACTATTTGAAACTTTTTCCAAACTGTAAACATAAAAAATATATATGTTCCAAAAATGGTTTAATGACTCAATAATGATGATAAAGACAAACAACAATAACCTATAATAACCAACAATAACCTACATTATCGAGTATTCGTGAAAATAAAACATATATGGAGGAGCTGCCGTAAAAAAAATATTTTCAAAATTGTATGTATATGTGCACGCCGAAATATAGATTTCAAGTACAAAGAGTCTCTGAGCAAGGCTACGGACATACTGTATAAAGTACGGGACCATAGATCTAAAATTTCTTAAAGCTGATTAAGAGCCATTCTTATTAAACTAGATACAACCCTTAAATATAACTAGTTATACTTCGTACTTTGTGACAAATGATTTTAGAGTGCATATAAAATTTTGGATTAATTGATTGATTGGCGTTTGGATTATTCTATCGATTGTTACTCTCATACTTAATTATATTAAGTATAAATGTTATAATATATTTAAGTAATGGATATTTATTTGCTAATGGATTAAAAGTTTTCGCGATAAAACATTTCTTTGAAAAGCTTTGAAAATCTAAAAATAAAGTGTAAAGCTCATTGTAACAACACGAGTACCAAAAGGACTTACGACAAAGAGATATCAAGGGTTTTGACGCGATTCAAAAGTATAGGAACTTTGAATACGATGACCTTCTACCCTTTTGAGTCTTGAGAAATAATTTTCATCGTATGTATGTATAAATATGCACAAACATATCCATTTAATTATTGCAAATTTAAATGCTATACTGAAATGTCTTCTGCTTAAAACAGTCTAAATAACTTATTGGATACATGTTAGGAAGTCAACAGAAATTATGTTTACCACCCGTAGGTACTACAGAACGGGCTCGTCGTTTCATCTCAAAATGTGGTGAACCCCAGTAATAAGGCAATTACCTGTATAGTTATATATCTCTTGTTTTATTGTGCTTTTATTCACACACATGCCATCACGCACAATATGCTACTGCACCAAATTTAATTAATTTGTCTTTAGATGAGTGATGCGCAAACAAAAAGAAGACTTTCATAAACTAAATTGTGAACTTATTTGTACCGTGATGGTATTTTAAATGTAAAATTACTGTTCTTTACAATAACATATTAGCACAATTACTAGTGTTACTTATAAATAATCATCCTAGATTGTCAATTTATACATAATTGATTGATTTTGTGACAACTATTAGAAAACCAACGTGTAAACTACTACTGTTATATTGATTTTGACACTTTATGACTTACTTATTTTTTATTGTACCATTTGTTATACAAAAATCCTTAATAATCTCTAAACTATTCTTTAACATTTTTCTAAATATCATTGCGTTACTCTTGCGACATTACTCCACTTAATATCTACTTTATAAACGTCCGGAAGACATTCCGTATTAAGGATTTATAGCTACTTGTAAGTTACTCAATAACAAGGAAGACGAGGATACATTTCTCTTGCAAATGGATGAATACTGATTGTAGCGAGTAAAGGTGATATATCTCTGTAGAACTACAATTTTGTAAATTGTTTTTAGTTACAAATTTTAATATAACTTTGAATGAAAAATAACTCCTGTTTCTAGATTATGATAAACATTTTATGATAATTTCTAAAGTCAATGAACGTCTAAATATATTTAAGGCAAAGACGAATAAATTATTCATATTGAAACACCCATAAATATAATACCTAGTACTTGATTTTTGAAGATCCGTTGTGTATATTTTTACTTCCTAATTACTCTTTATAAAAAATAATTGTAAAAACATATTGAAAATACCGATCAATGCTTCTTCCATCAAATTTGCTTTGTTAATAAATAATTTCAAAGATAATAAATAATTTGATGTTACCAGTAATATTATAATATAAAGTCTATTATTATCTATTATATTTATCTTCAAGTTCACTGAAGACACCTACTTTAATTAAAATAACAAAAGATAACGGTATATAACATCTCGAGAATTCAAAACTAATTTCTTTATCAAACTTTGTTACTAATTCTTGCTCGCTGCTGCATTTACATGTTGTAAAAAATGTAAGTTTTATACAACAAGTTTGATCCTAGTGTTATTGGCTTCATGTAACTATGTATAAATCTACGTATAAAATACTTTATTCTTTGTATTAACTACCATGAACCCGAGACGAGTGTTTAATTATGAATAAGTTTATATCGAATGATTCGGGACTTAATAATTTAAGGTAAAAAAAAAATGTCCATACTAGTCTAACCATTAGTCCCAGTGTCCTTTATTTAAAAAAGATTGTCTTAAAGTAAGTGTTGATTGGAATCAAAATTAAATAAAATAATTGTGCTTCAGTTAACATGTCTTTTAATATCATTAGTGACTCTATGTTTTGATTTGCTGACGTTACTTGTATTTGTCCGTGTCCTGATCTGTTGTGAGACATCTGCATGTGTTAGTAACAATTACATAGTATACTTTGGTAATAAGCTATTCCATTCTTTATTTCTAATACTTTAATACTTATTCACTTACTTTGCTAGCTTACTTTGCTTTACTTTTTGCTGTGCTTTGCTTTGCGTTGCTTTAATTAGTCTTGAAATACATATATTATTAATAAATTTTATTACATAGTTAAAATAAGTCTCCGTTGTCATCTGTAATAAAATAATATTATCACCAATGAGACAGGATTATATCTGAAGTTTCCGATTTGGCAACATGTGGTTGAATCGTAAATAATGAAGGAAATATGGGATGACTATCCAAATTAGATACAATGATTGCTTTTGGCTGTTACAATAAGGAATTTCTACAATTCAATGATATCTATCTATATACATATATAAATAATATATACATATCTAAATAATTCATAGAAGACACTAATAGACCAAGTGAAAATGGAATAACACGACCACAGACAAACAGAGTTTCTGAAAGAACCAATCCAACACAAAACAGAACCCAAAAACCCCTATCAAATATTACGTCTCCAAAACTAACTTCCGATCCTGGTAATGTGAAAACCAGTAATAAAAGTGTAATTAATCCGCCGATGGCAGCAGTAATCGGAAGAGGGCTCCCAAAGGATTCCCAAGAGCATCAATTTGGCTGCACAAACATGACATCTTCTGTCTAATAAGTAAAGCAAATACGCAATCGTATTTCCTCCTGAGGTCGTGCTGGCTACTATTATAATTAAAAGGTGAGCTAAGTCTTCTTTCTGAGGTATTAAATAAAAAATTGCTTGCAAAAGCCCTTTTATAAACATTGTTGTCTATAAGTCTAGTCAGTCTCTGTTTAATACGTCTAAGGTGTACTCAAACAGCTTAGTATCCTAATATATTAATTTCTATATTCACATAACTTTTTTTCATAAAGTTGTTTACACAAGTTCGAATAGCATACTTATCACCTATTTTCACAACCATAGAACAACCACTTAACAGAATTGGAAAACAAAGTAAACTTTCAAAACTTCGTAGAATCGCTGAATTACATTTTGTACTATTTGAAACATACCATAAAATATTTGTAATAATTGTTACAGTAGAATTGGATATATATTTTTTTAGTACTTAGTAAAACTTCCACATATTATTCCAACGATTTCGACTTCGTACTTTAATTTACTGAGAAACATTCTTTTATACCTGCTAGTGCCTGTTGAAGCTGAGTTAAAAAATATTTCTTGAATGTTAAAGATATTATCTTAGGATTTTCATGCAGAACACTAACTAACTAACACTACACTATATACTACGTCTGAACATCCTTGATATCCATGGAGATCAAATTGTTAAAGCAGCAAAAATATCAAGGCCATTGTATAGCTATTGTAAAATTTTTATATGATAACATTTGATTTATAACTACATTTAACACAACTATACTACTCAACTATATAAAAACCTTTACATTTATTATAAAATAATAACGAGGCCACATCCGTCATTGAGATAAATAAAACGTATACTCCAAAAAATAAATAAAGTTGTGGCGTTGTTTTTTTATTTTACTTTCTGTTCCGGTATTACAAGTCGGATTTTTTAAAAATTTGCTCGTTCCAATATTGACGAAGGTTGTCTATACGACAACATACTATGAGCCTTACGTTCAAGAGTTTTTAGTGGATCGAAATATGTGGAACTTAAGTTGTTGAATTATTTGCAGGATTTATATTATAATGTACATCACCTATTGTTATATTTCTTTTGAAAAGAGCAACTGTTGAGTTTCTGGCCGGCTCTTCTCAACAGAGCAGCATTCCGAGCCGGTGGTAACTTACTTACGGACTGACTACACTGACCTTTTTTTGTATTAAGTATTGTTGTATTATCTAGTAATTGACGATGCAAAAGTGCGTGTAAATGCCTACTTGAATAAAGATATTTTGAATTTTTGAATTACGACCACTTTAAAACAAGAAAATAAGATGACACATAATGCCTTTTCTTTCTCGGATTCTATAACTATCTTTGAAATACTCTTTACAACAAATAGCATTCACTTATAATTCATATAGAAAATGGTTTTAAAAGTATAAAAATTATGAAAGTGATGGAATAGAATACTTTTTTATTCAGTTTCAAAATAAATAACATTGTTAAACTGTTAATAATTAATCAGAGTCGTCATCCTCAATGTCACTTTTAGTCTAGACGATTACTCTTGAAATTAGTTATGTAACTATTTTTGTCTTTGAAACTAGCTGTAACTACGACTTTGTGAGTTATAAGTTGAGCTGACTTTATGGCAACGACTCTGGGTCGAAAAGTTCAGATTGAATTTGAAATCTTCTGAACAAAGTTTTTGATTCAGAAAATATGTTTACTTGTATCTTAGTGCTACTTTAACTCTTATTTTAGTAGTACTTGCGCACCTAAGATTAAAATAATTATAAAAAAACACTGTTTTAGTTGACTACACTTTGCCATATTTATGGAATACTGCAGTTATATACCAATTATTTCGCAACTTATTAATCACAGAGTTAGAGAGCTATTCCAAGTAAGGCTAGTTGCCGGTAAACTATAACAGGAAGTAACTTGGAGAAGCTTGTTTGTAACTATAATTTACATAGTAAACTAGCAATAAGCAGTCTAAAGTAATCGTTCCCGACCTAAGTTCGATCGCCGTTACTATAATCACTAAATTCACAATAAAATATAAATTTTAAATCTTAATCTTACATTTTCAGTATCTAGTATCAAGATTAATATTTATCTTTAAAGATATTTATAATACATCAATAATTACAATGGTCTTAATATGTATGAATGTACATGAATTATATACTTGGTTGTAGGTGAAGTGATTTAATTGGAATAACCCGTGATATAAACTACAATTTATTTATTGTATTGTATTGGATACCAAATCCTTGTGTAACCAAGATTTCCTTTTTTTGCTACAAATCAAACATTCTTTTGTAAAAAAAACATTAAATTAGAACTTAGTCGTCTTAATTAGTGGTTGATCTTTTTTAATTTTGCAATAAAATATGTCATTTATATTTTTAAATAAATTACTAACTAAACCAAATTTAATATTACAAAAAAACGCAACTACTTATTTCACCAAAATTTTCAAATATTTTATTGACTTTCTTTACATCTAACTAAAAAATAAGTGTTGATTACATTTACTTAAGATATAGGAAGGTTCGGAATAATTTGTGGATTACCATTTCACTAAGCGTTAATGGAAATAAAAATAAACCTCTTACGAAGACCAACAAATAAGATATATTTTACTTTGACTAGAACTGATCCATGACCCGAGCCAAAGTACATTGAATAGCTTTCGTGCATCAGGTTGTATAAATTCACTAATGTTATATAATGACCATGAAAACCCTTAACTTGTAATTAAAATTAATTAATATTATTATTTTTATTCTTTTGCTCCCTTTAATAACAACGAAATAATATATTATTATTATTGTTAAACAATACGTACTCTTGAATATGACATCATCTACTTTTTAACATTTATAATTTATGATTTGCAGCTGCGTCGTCTATGCGCGACCTCAGTGTATAATTATTTTAACAATATTGTCGTGGTTTTTAACTTATTATAGTTTCAATTTTAATTAAAATTTAATTAATCTAAAAAAATACTGCGATATAAATCTTATTATATCAAGCTTAAACGCTCTAACTGAAATCACCACATTATATATGAAATGATAATTTAATACAAAGATAGTTCATTATATGTATTGTTAATATTTTAAAAGAATCAAGCTATGCTTTTAATCTTAAACATATATAGAAAACACGGTGTCTGAAAGTGATTTGAGTATTTACGAATGAACATGAAATATAAATCTGTATTTACGCGAAGTTATTCAGTTGTAATAATCCGTGATACAGACTGAAATAAAGTTGTCGTTAACTAAACCCTATATAAACCCTTGAGTAAAAACATATAACAAACATATATTTACCTCTGTATTATTTTTTCGTTGTTATAAATTGAAAATTCTAGTGCATTAAAAACGTCTTCACTAGAACTATATCGTAATAACTAATTTTCATAATAAACTCATTATTCCAATATAGATGCACAAAGAGAATCTCCATTTCATTTTCTGTGCTACATTATTTTGTCCTCAAAAGACATATTACAGATACGAACATTTCAACAAATGCAAGCGAAATGTAATAATAAGAAGCGTAGCATATCATTTTTTTTGCTTGGGGACTATAAATAAGGTTTTTTTACAGAGCTATAGCGCAGTCAACTGCGTATTGGACCTTATTGCAAATATAAATATATACAAAAATGTGAGGCTTATGTCGATGAAGTCTATATTTAAATATTTACTTTCATTGAATGCTGAATAAAATTATAACAACTTTTTGATTGCATATCAAAGAACGACAAACTAATTAAACCCGCTTCGTAATTAAAACATTCCCAGGATAAACAAATATTTAGTTCGGGTAAGCACCCAACCTTTATAAGGGATGTCTAAAAATAATGTATTAATAACATTTAATTTAACATATACTATTTATTTATAAATGTATTTAATAAGTGTATTAATAGCATATTTATATTATCATATAACTTGAGCCGTAGTTATAGAACTACGGCTCAGGTTAGGTTAGGTTTAGTTTTCAATTTTTCAATAATCAGTAGTACAATTGCTGTGTACTGTTAAAAATAAAAAATGGTTTGACAAAAAAGTATGTAAATGAGGCTCGTGGACTATCACGGGTTAACAGTTTTTAATCCATTTTTTTTCCTTACGACTTCCAAAGATAGTTCACATTTATTTATTAAGTATTTACACTTTATCTCCAAAATGATTAGTACATACCATTCCGCGTTGTTAATATTATTATAATCAAATTTTGCAGCACTTTAAATTGAAGATATAAAAAATATTTTGAAAAAGACTTCACGTAAAGCTTCGAAACTCAGAACTACAATCGGAATTCTGTAATCAAATTATAAGCTTTCACTAAATTAAGCACTGTTATATTTAGTCATTGAATTCTGTTCAACAAATTCCAAGTATTCAGCATTGTCCATACGTCAAAATGAAATTACTGGTCCTTTCTTCCGTTATTCTCAATCAGTGAGTAATATTTAAGTTTACGACAGTTTGATAAATCGCTTCAGTTCAAGGTCGTTGAACTTCTTAAAGCAATTTTTTTGCTCTTATCACATTCATAAGATAAGAATAATAAAGGATCAACTTCATAAGCTTACTTTTAAGTCTAGTCAGAGTCTAATGGTTGTTCCTCTTTGATTTTATAATAAACCCATTGTTTTTCTTATTGCAAAACTAAAAGAAATTTAATATGTCAACAAAAATAAATAAAAACTATTTATCTGACACATTCTTCTTTAAGAAGTTCACACAGCCTTCATGGAAACTATGTAATTTACACGTTTATTATATTTAATCCAAGTTTACTTGATTTATGACATGTCACTGCACCTACACAATACACACATATATATACATATATATATATATATATATATATATATATATATATATATATATATATATATATATATATATATATATATATATATATATATATATATATATTTGAATTAATTAAAATAAATACCATATTATAACCATATAATTTCCAAATTTATTGGTTACTTTAGCGAAACTTATGATTTTGTATTTTTATTTGGCATATTTTAGTAATTTATTTTTCATCAACACGCAAATCTAATATCGTCGACATCAAGTTATGATGGAAAAAGGTTCGAAGGAATTTGTGGAGAACGATTTTCTCTAAGGGCAAATAGAAATAAAAATATATGTCTTACGAAACGAAGATCATAAAATAATTTGTATCTTACTTTAACGAGAGTCAATCCATAACCCAAGTTATAGAACGTTGATTAGTTATTGTGAATTATATTTAGATTCTATAATCTCATAAGATAACAATAAAAACAGATAAAATTTAACACAAACAAATATTATGAAAGAACAGAAAAAAAATAAAATCATAATAAAAACAAATCAAAATAATTCTTATTTATCTATATAGAAAAAACTAAATTCAATATTTCTTATAATTGGTCCATCTTTTCCAACTTTAATAATATTAATAGTATAGTATATAAATACTCGTATACTTCACGTAAACAGTATGTAGATATGACATCGGAGACATGATTGGACTTATTGAATAAACCAGTAATATGTCCAATAATTTCAATTTATACATGTTGAAGATATGGTTTAATTAAGATGTATCTCTCTTGTGACAATATTTAAGGGTTTTGTACAAATGAGATCACAGTAAGCCCTTTGTTGTGACAATATGTGACCTTTTGTTCATCTTCTTCCGGAACTACTTACGTCACAAAATATCTAATATATTCACTCTTTATATTAAAATAGAATTTTATTTATAATAAAATTTAAGGATTCAATTTATAAATGCAATTTATTTCCACTCCTTTGTTTGAAATTAGTTAAATAAGAAGCTAAGCTAAGAACGAACGAAAGAAACAATTTAAAAAATATATTTAATAAGTCTCTTTGAGATTTAACAGGTTTTTTTTAATTTATCATTACAATATCACTTTTTTGTAATGCTATTTATTTTACAATTTTAATAGCTTTGAGAAACACTTTATGGTGCTAAGCCTTCTCGGAAAGTAGAAGGTAGTGACAGTTATGTGGTAATGGCTAGTTACTATAAGGCCTCAAGACAGACCTTAATTCTAAACAAACAAAATGCTAGACTTAATCTGTCTATTACTTCTCTTCCATATTTCGGATCTTCACAGTAAGTTATCAAATATTTTATCCAAGATATGAATTTAATTCTTACGTTAAATGTTGTAATTGTTTTTTCTATATTAAGGGTTTTGCAAGTGTATAAAAACATTTGTTAGAAGATTTCTAATAAGTTGCGAATAAGGTAAAAAATATTTTTTATTTCTTATTTACATTAAAAAATAAAAAAATAAAAATGTTCTGTACCTATTGTCACAACAAAGCGCTTTATTTGATCTCATTTGTTACAAAACCCTTAAATCTTCTCACAAGAGAGATGAATCTTCGTTAAACTATATCTTCAATATGTATAAAGTTGTAAAACTATTAATCTTATTACCAGCCTTCGTGGATTATTATATATTAAACTGAACGGTGACCTGGCAACGGAAGAAAGATTTGAAAGAGTACTTGAATTCAAAATTGAACGAGTTTTTTCTTGGTAAAGGCAAATTTATTTAAAACCAGTAACTCCGGATTCTTTTTCATTACTAAGCTCTCGTTAATACTTCTAACTTGAGTAATGCAGTTTTAAACTTGATCAATTATATTTTTAATAACAATAAATTGACATTATATTGTACATTTTAATATTGCTGAATAGATATTAATACAAGGATAGGACAACTACTCACGTATCTAAAAACCGCTATTTTATAATCTTGGTACTACAATATATAACAGAATACCCTTAATATTATTTATTGGTTAAAAGATAATAACACATTTAAAAGAAAATTACTTTTATTATATCTTTGATCTCATTGAAAAAGCCGCAATGTTGAAAAATAATTGGTTTTGTATTTCAAAGAAATTTCATTTTCATTTAACTTATATAACACTTAAAATTGTTTATGAGTAATTATGAAATAATGTGTTTATAGTTTATGCAAAAATACAAGATAATATTATTATTATGATAAAATATTAAAAACGTACATTTAATAGGGAATATCACAGTTCAATTTTTTTTAACGCTCTGTGACAAATTGTCATTGAGACTGATATTCTTATATTTGCAATATCATCGACTTCTTAATCTCATCCATTCATGAATTCTTAAGATGGTAAGATAACATTGGAAAGTAGAAGTAGTAGTAGTAGAAGTAAGTATTTATAATTTTATTTATTTATCTGTGCACCATAGAAATAAAAGACGATTGTAAAAGACATATACATAGTCCGTGAACTTGGCTTGTGGTCAGCCTTTGCTCCTTTATATGCGTAAGTTACATAGATCGTTAATTTTCTTATACACTATTATACACCTTTTCAAACCGTGTATTTTAATTATAAACAAAGTTGAAAAAAATAGTATTGAAAACAAAAATATATCTGTGCAATTTTAAATTAGTCTGTTAATAACCTTGTCATGTTAAATTAACTGGGGAGATATAAAATCTTTAAAACATTCTGAATGACTTCTTTATAAGAAATAATTACATTTTCAATAATAATTTTAAAGTTATGAAGAAAATGTGTTGATCTCAAGATATTTTAAATATTTTATTATAATTTTAATGGTAATAGTAAAATAAACCACCACTTTATCTTATTCGAATCAGTGTTTGGTTTAACACGTAATATACAAGTATCACAGAATATATGAACTGAATATTTAAAGATATATTACAGAGAAATGAATATAAATACATGCCCGTATGTAATAATTCTTATTGTTTTCCTAACAACATGACTAGTTGACCGGGAAATGTTTAGTCGACAAGACCTTCTTTGTATTTTCAAGATATTATTATCAGTGTTTGTATCTTATTGTTCTTATTTTTTTAAAGGTTGTCCACAAAAATAATAGAAGCAATCAACTCATCTGGTATAAAGTGTCTCGTTGATCTAGACGGTAGATGACGGGATAGATAATCACAATTATTAATAGAATAAGCCTACTAAGAATATTTATAGATTTTTAATATAAGAATAATATATATTTTGTATCAAAATTCTAGATCATCCAGTTTTTAATTTTACACAATACATTTAAACTTACTTACAATAAAAATAATAATAAGTTTAAATATTTTACTCTACTTAAAGAAATAACAATATATTTAACTATGGTTATTGGAAACGGGTATGTTGGGTCACGAGATATGAAGTGTTCCGTAGTTACATGTGATGGACTACAAATCTATTTACTTATATCTACTGTGGCGTCGGAAAGGTTAATGTTAACAGTTTCAGCCGGGTTATAATCTCTTAATATGAGCACTATATCTAAAATTTGTTAAAGCTGATTAAGAGCCATTCTTATTAAAGTAGATACAACCTGATATATAACTAGTTATATTTCGTACTTTGTGATAAAAGTTTTTATAGTGGACATAATATTGTCTTTACACGCTTGCTTCGCTTGTAATATGCATTTGAATTATTCTGTCGATTGTGACTTTCACACAAAAATATATTAAGTATAATGTATTAATATATTTAACTAATGGACATTTATTTTCTAATGGATTAAAAGCTTTTGTGATAAAACATTTCTTTGAAAAGCTTTGAAATATCTAAAAATAAAGTCTAAAGCTCATTGTGACGACACGAGTATCAAAAAGACTTACATCAAAGAACAAGAAACATGAAGGGTTTTGACGCGATTCAAAAGTGTAGGAACTTTGAATACGATGACCTCTTTTGGGTCTTGAGAAATAATGTTCATCGTATGTATGTATAAATATGTACAAACATATCCATCTAATTATTGTAGATTTAAATGCTATGTATATTGAAATGTCTTCTGCTTAAAACAGTCTAAAAAAATATTGCATACTTGTTAGGAAGTCTACAGAAATTATGTTTACCACCCGTAGGTACTACAAAACGCTGTACGGGCTCGTCTTTTTATGGAAAACTGTGGTGAACCCCAGTAATAAGGCAATATAGTTATATAGGCTATATAGTTATATAAGTCTTGTTTTATTGTGCTTTTATTCACACATATGCCATCACGCACAATATGCTACTGCTCCAAATTTAATTAATTTGTCTTTAGATGAATGATGCGCAAACAAAAAGAAGACTGTTTTTAAAAACTAAATTGAGAACTTATTTGTAGGATGGTATTTTAAATGTAAAATTACTTTTCTTTACAATAACATATTTAGCACAATTACTAGTTGTGTTATTTATAAATAATCATCCTGTATTGTCAATTTATACATAATTGATTGATTTTGTAACAACTATTAGAAAACCAACGTATAAACTACTACTGTTATATTGATTTTGACACTTAATGACTTACTTATTATTTTATGGATTATTTTTTATACAAAAATCCTTAATAATCTCTAAACTATTCTTTAACATTTTTCTAAATAACACTGCGTTACTCTTGCGACATTACTCCACTTAATATTTACTTTACAAACGTCCGGAAGACATTCCTTAGACAGGATTTATAGCTACTTGTAAGTTACTCAATAACAATAACGAGGAAGACGAGGATACATTTCTCTTGCAAATTGATGAATACTGGTTGTAGCGGGTGGATGTGGTATATCTCTGTAAAACTAAACTATTCTAAACTAAAACCGCGGTATTATAAAAGTAAATAATTAAAAGATGTTTTGATAGAGGTAACTCCTGTTTCTACATTATGATAAACATTTTATGATAATTTCCAAAATCAATGAACGTCTAAATTTTATTTTTATATTTAAGAGAAAGACGAATACATTATTCATATTGAAACACTCGTGACTATAATACCTAATACTTGGTTATTCGAGATCCGTTTTTTATATTTTTACTTCCTAATTACTCTTTGTATAAAAATTTATAAAAACATATTGAAAATACCGTGAAATGCTTCTTCCATCACATTTGATTTGTTAATAAATAATTTCAAAGATAATAAATAATTTGATGTTAATAGCAATATTATAATATAAAGTCTATTATTATCTTTTATCTTCAAGTACACTGAAGACACGTACTTTAGTTAAATTAACAAAAGATAACGGTATATAACATCTCGACAATTCAGAATTAATTTCTTTATCGAACTTTGTTACTAATTCTTGCTCGCTGCTGCATTTACATGTTGTAAAAAATGTAAGTTTTATTCAACAAGTTTGATCCTAGTGCTATTGGCTTCATGTAACTATATATAAATCTACGTATAAAATAATTTATTCTTTATTTTAAGTACCACGAAATCAAGACGAGTGATTAAATATGAATACGTTTATATCGAATGATTCGGGACTTAATAATTTAAGTTAAAAATGTTCATACTAGTCTAACCATTAGTCTCAGTGTCCTTTATTTAAAAATATTGTCTTAAAGTAAGTGTTGATTAGAATTAAAATGAAATAAAATAATTGTGTTTCAGTTAACATGTCTTTTAATATAATTAGTGACTCTATGTTTTGATTTGCTGACGTTACTTGTATTTGTCCGTGTCCTGATCTGTTGTGAGACATCTGCATGTGTTAGTAAAAATTATATAGTATATTTTGGTGATAAGCTGTTCAATTCTTTATTTCTAATACTTTAATACTTATTCACTTACTTTGCTTTACTTTTGCTACTACTTACTACTTGCTGTGCTTTGCTTTGCGTTGCTTTAATTAGTCTTGAAATACATATATTATTAATACATTTTATTACATAGTTAAAATAAGTCCCCGTTGTCATCTATAATAAAATAATATTATCACCAATGAGACAGGATTATATGTGTAGTTTCCGATTTGGCAACATGTGGTTGAATCGTAAATAATGAAGGAAATATGGGATGACTATCCAAATTAGACACAATGATTGCTTTTGGCTGTTGGAATAAGGAATTCCTACAATTCGATGATATCTATCTATATATATACAAATAATATATACATATATAATTAATTAATACAAGACACTAATAAACCAAGTCAAAATGGAATAACACGACCACAGACAAACAAAGCTTCTGAAAGTACCACTCCCAGCCTAAAATCCAATACAAAACGGAACCCAAAAACCCCTATCAAATATTGCGTCTCCAAAACTTACTACTGACCCTGGTAATCTGAAGATCAGTAATAAAAGTCTAATTAATCCGCCGATGGCAGCAGTAATCGGAAGGGTACTCCCAAAGGATTCCCAAGAGCATCAATTTGGCTGCACAAACATGACATCCTCTGACTAATAAGTAAAGCAAATACGCAATCGTATTTCCTCCTGAGGTCGTGCTGTTACTATCATAATTAAAAGGTGAGCTAAGTCTTCTTTCTGAGGTATTAAATAAAAAATTGCATGCAAAAGCCCTTTTATAAACATTGTAGTCTATACGTCTAGTCAGTCTCAGCTAAATAAGTCTAAGGTGTACTCAAACAGCTTAGTATCTTAATATATTAATTTCTAAACTCACATAACTTTTTCATAAAGTTGTTTACACAAGTTCGAATAGCATACTCATCAACCTATTTTCACGACCATAGGACAACCACTTAACAGAATTGGAAAACAAAGTAACCTTTCAAAACTTCGTAGAATCGCTGAATTACATTTTGTTTTCTTTAGAACATACCACTAATAATAACTAATATTTACAATAGTTGTTACATTAGAATTGAATGTATATTGTTTCGGCGCTTAATAAAACTACCACATTTTATTCAAACGACCTCGACTAGCAATTGCTTCGTACTTTATTGTACTGTGAACCATTCTTTTATACCTGCCAGTGCCTGTTAAATCTGAGTTAAAAAATATTTCCTGAGTGTTATAAATATTATTTTAGGATCTTCATGCAGAACACTAACTAACTAACACTACACTATATACTACGTCTGAACATCATTAATATCCATGGAAATCAAAATGTCAATTCAGCAACAATAACAAGGCCATTGTATTTGGCCAAGGTTTTGCCAAATTTTTATATGATAACATTTGATTTATAACTATATTTAACACAACTATACGACTCAACTATATAAAAACCTTTACATTTATGATAAAATAATAACGAGGCCACATCCGTCATTGAGGTAAATAAAACGTATACTCCAAAAAATAAATAAAGTTGTGGCGTTGTTTTTTTATTTTACTTTCTATTCCGGTATTACAAGACGGATTTTTAAAAAATTTGCTTGTTCCAATATTGACGAAGGTTGTCTATATGACAACACAATATGAGCGTTACAACCACTTTAAAACAAGAAAATAAGATGACATAGAGTGCCTTTTCTTTCTCGGATTCTATTACTATCTTTGAACTACTCTTTACAACAAATAGCATTCATTTATAGTTCATATAGAAAATGGTTTTAAAAGTATACAAATTATGAAAGTGATGGAAAAGAATACTTTTCTATTCAGTTTCAAAATAAATAACATTGTAATTCTGTTTATAATTAATCGGAGTCGTCATCCTCAATGTCACTTTTAGTCTAGACGATTACTCTTGAAATTAGTTGTGTAACTATTTTTGTCTTTGAAACTAGATGTAACTACGACTTTGTGAGTTATAAGTTGAGCTGACTTTATGACAACGACTCTGTGTCGGAAAGTTCAGATTGAATTTGAAATCTTCTGAACAAAGTTTTTGATTCAGAAAATATGTTTACTTGTATCTTAGTGCTACTTTAACTTCTGTATTAGTAGTACTTGCGCACCTAAGATTAAAGTTATTATAAAAAAACACTGTTTTTGTTGACTACACTTTGCCAAATTTGATAGAATAGTGCAGTTACACACCAATTATTTCGCAACTTATTTAACACAGAGTTAGAGAAATATTCCAAGTAAGGCTAGTTGCCGGTAAACTATAACTTGAAGTAACTTGCAGAAGCTTGATTGTAACAATAACTTACATGGTAAACTAGCAATAAACAGTCTTAGGCTAAAGTAAGTAATCACTCATGACCTAAATTCGATCGCCGTAACTATAATCATTACATTGACTGTGAAGTATACATTTAAAATCTTCATCCAAAATTTTTTAATATTTTATTAACTTTCTTTACATCCAACAACAAAATTAGTGTTTAAATAAGATATATTTTGCTTCGACTAGAATTAATCCATGACCCGGGCCTAAGTACATCGAATAATTATCGTGCATCAGATTGTTTAAATACACTAATATTATATAATAATAATAAATACCATTAACATGTAATTAACATTAATTAATATACAAATTAACAATAAGTTATATATAGGGAAATTTTTTATTTTTTTTCCCTAAAAACTTTTTGCATTTCGCCAAGTTTTAAATTGTAGGAGCTATAAACTTAACGCGGGGGTAATGGTTATCATAGCAACGGTTACAATGACAACGGATAATATGACAAAGGTTACCATAGCAACCTAAGTTCACATCCAAATTAATAATGTGCTCAGCGAAGCGAGAAGGAGTAAGCTGGTATTATAATATAATTATTAGTTTGAAGTTTGAAAAACACTATAGATAAAGCACCGAAACTCAGAATATTTTTTGTCATAAATCTGTGTTTGTATGACTCAAGATCACAAGTCGATTTGTAAGCTTCCATTAAATTTAGAAGTGTCTTATTTAGTTCGTTTAGCAAGTCTCAAGTATTTAGTACTTTATATATATCAGAGGAAAATTACTGGTCCTATTTTGAGTAATTCTAAATTACTGTGAAATATATAAATTTAAAACAATTTGTTCCATTTTTTCAGTAAAATTAAATTGAACTTCTTATTACAAACTAGTGTCTTTATTTTTTATTTAAATACTTTATTGCACTGTACAATGGATAAAGATAACAAGAATAGACAATAAAACACAAACAGAAAAAAAAAAGTTCGTGCAAAAGGCGATCTTATCGCTTAAAGCGATCTCTTACAGACAACCTTTGAAGATGATTAACAATAAGAGATCAGAAGAGATAGTGCAAATGATAATACATGTTACTATTGTTAGATGATAAACATACTTATACTAGAAACAATATATACTTTTACACCTACATATTTTATTATATGTGTATATTTAATAAAATATACATATATAGGTAGGAAATGTTGCTTTAAACGATTTTTAAAAACTGATAAAGTAGGAGAATTTCTAATTGCCAAGGGAAGAGCATTCCAAAGTCAAAGTTTCAAAAAATGAACTGCAATAAGTGTGTGAATTATATGTCTGTAATTTCAATTTCAATTCATTAAGAGAACTAAGAGCCAAAGTAGGTAAAATGCACTTTAAGGTGAAAGAGAATGATATAAAACAGACACTTCTCTAATTACCGTCATAAGACACGAATGATGAGAAAGACTTAACTTTTTAACGACGTCTCTGTTACGACGTGGTTGTTTTTTGTATTATTTTTATTTAAAAAATTACGAAATACACAAATTTAATATTACAACAAGAAAACACAACTTATTTTATTTGACGATAAATTTGACTTGTATTTTTTTATGTAAACTAATAAAGTATACATAAAAAAATATAAAAAAAAATATTGGTTACATTTAACTTAAGATGGAGGAAGGTTTGAAAGAATTTGTGGATAACTATTTTCATTAAACGTTACTAGAAACAAAAAATAATCCTATTACGAAAACCATCAAATAAGATATATTTTACTTTGACTGGAAATAATACATGATCCGAGTCAAAGTACATCGAGTAGCTATCGTGCATCAGGCTGTATAAATACACTAATATTATATAATAACAATGAATACCATTAACTTGTAATCAACATTAATTAATACACAAATGAACAATAAGTTCTATGTAGGGAAAAAATATATAATTATTTTTATTCTTGGTATTAGCCCAAACTTTTACTCCTTTTATAACAAAGAAGTAATATTATTGTTATACAATACGTAAACAGTACGTACTCGTAAATATGACATCATCTACTTTTAACATTTTTAATTTACGATTTGCAGCTGCGTCGTCTATGCGCGACCTCAGTATACAATTATTTTAAAAATATTTAAGTAGATTTTATGACTTATTATAGTCTCAATTTTAATAATGAATCCAAAAAAATACTACGATATTCTGTAAATCTTATTCTTAATCAAGTTCGAACGCTATTACAAGAATCACCACATTCATTATGAAATGTTAATTTAATATAAAGATAGTTTTAAAATTTATTGTTTATATTTGTAAAGAATCTGAAAGTGGTTTTAGTATCTACGAATGAATATGAAATATAAACCTGGATTTACACACTGCTATTCAGTTGTAATAACCCGTTGTTAACTAAACCCTACATATACCCTTAAGTAAAACATATAACAAACATATCATCTGTATTATTTTTACGTTGTTGTAAATCGAACATTCTGGTGCATAAAAAATGTCTTCAGTAAAAATATATCATGACAATTATTTATTTTCACAATAAACACATTATTCAAATATAGATGCACAAAGAGAATGTCTATTTAATTTTCTGTGCTACATTATTCTGTTCTCAAAAGACATATTACAGATACGAGTATTTCAACAAATGCAAGCGAAATGAAATGAATGAAGTGAAATGAAATGAATAAGAAGCGTACCATATCGTCTATTTTGCTTGGAGACTGTAAATAAGGTTTATATACAGAGATATACCGCAGTCAACCGTCTATTGAACCTTATGAAAAATAAAAATACAAAAAAAAAAATTAAGCTTATGCCAGTGAAGTCTATATATAAATATTTACGTTTATAATAAAACGTGAATAAAATTATAAGAACTATTTGATCGCGTGTTAAAGAACAATTTACTACTATTTTTTTATTCTTTCAAGTTCCCACTCATGACCTCCGTAATTAAAAGATTCCCAGGATAAACAAATACCATTTTTAGTTCTGGTAAGCACCCAATCTTTAATTTCAATTTTGCCTAAAAATAATGTATTAATAATATTTAATTTAAACGTATAATATTTAAAGGTATCTAATAAGTGTATTAATAATATATTTATATTAGCTCATAACCTGAGCAGTAGTTCTATTTTAGTTTTTAAAATCATCAGTAGTACAATTGCTGTGTACTGTTAATGATCAGAGAAGTATGTAAATGAGACAATTGGACTATCACGGGTCACCATTTTTATTCAATTTTTTCCTTTTCATGTCCAAAGATAATTCACATTTATTTATTAAGTATTTACAGTTTATCTCCAAAATGATTATTAGTAGACATATTGATAAATTGCAGCACTTTAAATTGAAGATATAAAAAATATTTTAAAAAAGTCTACACCTAAGGCTCTGAAACTAAGAACTACAATCGGAATTCTGTAATCAAATTATAAGCTTTCACTAAATTAAGGACTGTTATATTTAGTTATTGAATTCTGTTCAACAAATTCCAAGTATTCAGCATTGTCCATACATCAAAATGAAATTATCTTTCTTCCATTATTCTCAATCAGTATGAAATATTTAAGTTTACGACAGTTTGATAAATCGCTTCAGTTCAAGGTAGTTGGACTTCTTAAAGCAAATTTTTTGCTCTTAACACATTCATAAGATAAGAATAATAAAGGATCAACTTCATGAGCTTTCTTTTTAGTCTAGCCAGAGTCTAATGGTTGTTCCTCTTTGATTTTATAATAAACCCATTGTTTTTCTTATTGCAAAACTAAGAGAAATTTAATATGTCAACAAAAATAAATAAAAACTATTTATCTGACACATTCTTCTTTAAGAAGTTCACACAGCCTTCATGGAAACTATGTAATTCACACGTTTATTATATTTAATTCCAGTTTACTTGATTTATGACATGATCACCTAACCTACACAATACATATATATATATTACAAAGGGAACTTTAGTTTTATGTAACCATAGTGATGGTCTTAATGTTATAAATATTATTTGAATTAATTAATATAAATTGCATATTATAACCATACTATTTCTAAATTCATTTGTTACTTTAGCAAAACTTATGGTTTGTATTTTTATTTGGCATATTTTTAGTAATTTATTTTTCATCAACACACAAATCTAATATCGTCGATATCAAATTATGATGGAAAAAGGTTCGAAGGAATTTGTGAAGAACAATTTTCTCTAAGGGCAAATAGAAATAAAAATATATGTCTCACGAAACGAAGATCATAAAATAAGTTGTATCTTACTTTAACGAGAATCAATCCATAACCCGAGTTAAAGAACATTGAATAGTTATTGTGAATTATACTTCGATTCTGTAATCTCATAAGATAATAAACAGAAAAATAGTAAAATTAACACAAATGAATATTATAAAAGAACAGAAAAAAATAAAATCATAATAAAAACAAATCAAAATAATTCTTATTTATCTATATAGCAAAAACTAAATTCAATATTTCTAATGATTAGTCCATCTTTTCCAGCTTTAATAATATTAATAGTATAGCTATATATACTTCACGTAAACAGTATGTAGATATGACATCGGAGACATGATTGGACTTATTAAATAGACCAGTAATATGTCCAATAATTTCAATTTATACATGTTAAAGATATGATTTAATTAAGATGTGTCTCTTTTGTGACAATATCTAAGGGTTTTGTACAAATGAGATCACACTAAGCCCTTTGTTGTGACAATATGTGACCTTTTGTTCATCTTCTTCCGGGACTACTTTATCACAAAAAAATCTAAAATATTCACTATTTATATTAAAATAGAATTGTAATAACATCTAAGGTTCCATTTTTTATTAATGTAATTTATTTCCACTCCTTTGTTATTAATTAATGTAAATTAGTTAAATAAGAAACTAAGCTAAGAACGAACGAAAAAAACAAATAAAAAAATATATTTAATAAGTCTCTTTGATATTTAACAGGTTTTTTTATTGTATCATTACAATATCACTTTTTTGTAATGCCTTCTCGGAAAGTAGAAGGTAGTGACAGTTATGTGGTAATGGCTAGTTACTGTAAGGCCTCACGACAGACCTTAATTCTAAACAAAAAAAATGCTAGACTTAATATCTGTCTATTACTTCTCTTCTATATTTCGGATCTTCACAGAAAGTTATCAAATATTTTATCAAAGATATGGGTTTCATTCTTACGTTAAATGTTGTAATTGTTTTATCTATATTTAGAGTTTTGGAAGTGTATAAAAAACATTTGTTAGAAGATTTCTAATAACATGCGAATAAGGTAAAAAATATTTTTTATTTCTTATTTACATTAAAAAATTAAAAAATAAAAGTGTTCTGTACCTAATGTCACAACAAAGCGCTTTATTTGATCTCATTTGTTACAAAACCCTTAAATCTTCTCACAAGACAGATGAATCTTGGTTAAACTATATCTTCAATATGTATAAAGTTGTGAAACTATTAATCTTATTAGCAGCCTTCGTGGATTATTATATATTAAACTGAACGGTGACCTGCCAACGGAAGAAAGATTTGAAAGAGTACTTGAATTCAAAATTGAACGAGTTTTTTCTTGGTAAAGGCAAATTTATTTAAAACCAGTAATTCCGGATTCTTTTTCATTACTAAGCTCGTGTTAATACGTCTTACTTTGAGTAATGCAGTTTTAAACTTGATCAATTATATTTTTAATAACAATAAATTGGCATTATATTGTACATTTTAATATTGGTGAATAAATATTATTACAATGATAAGACAACTACTCACGTATCTAAATACTACTATTTTATAATCTTTCTTCTACAATATATAACAGAATACCCTTAATATTATTTATTAATTAAAACATTTAATAGAAAATTACTTTTATTATATCTTTGATATCATTAAAAAGGCCACAGTGTTGAATAATGACTGGTTTCGTATTTCAAAGAAATTTCATTTTTGGTTAACTTATATGTCAATTAAAATTATTTTTTATTAATTATGAAATAATGTGTTTACAGTTTATACAAAAATACAAAAGAATATCTTCTTTTTAAAATGCAATAATTTGTTATTACTGTGCTTGATAAAATATTAAAAACGTATTTGAATATCACAGTTCAATTTAATGTTGTTTAATCGTTCTGTGACAAGCTGTCATGGCGACTGATTCTTATATATATACAATATCATCGACTTGTCCAATTTATGTATTCTTAACATAATAAGATATAACATTGGAAGATATTTACTAAGTATTTATAATTTAATTTATTACACAATAAAATCATACAATTTGAGTTGTTATTAGTAAAATGTTCTCATACCATTTTTTTTAATAAAATCAAAAATACCACATCACATCACCGGTCCACTTCAAACACATAGTTATTTTACTGTTTTCTTTACTATTTGCTTTTTATTTATATCAATCAATATATCACGTATTTTCAGACAAAACTCAAGAGACCTTTGAAATGATTTGTACAACAAAATTTACTGGATATATTTGTGCATTAGGTAATTTTACTATTTGCTGTTTAAGAGATATTTTAGATTATTTTTTAATGGTGTGTACTCAAAATCTTTTTGCTGTGTTGTAAATATATTATATTTACCATGTATTTGTATTAATTATTATATAGTAAGTAATAATCATCATATCATTATAAATGACCCCAACATGTCTGTATGTACTAATTCTTATATTTTTGTTAACAACATTGTTAGTTGGCCATAAAAATTCGTTAACGACAAAATTGTCTTTGTATTATTGTTAATTTTCTTTCAGGTAGTTTACAAAGATATAGTGTACAAAGTTATGATAGGAAAAGAAACTGAAGAGAAAGATTGTCTCTGAGGACAAATAGAATAAGTGGTATCTTACTTTGACCAGAATCCATCCATGGTCCGGGCCAAAGAACATTGAGTATTTATTGTGTACTGTTTGTATATCCACTAATCTTAGCGGATATACATAAAGAATAGATATGAACTAAAATTAACAAAAATAAATATTAAGAAAAAACAGAAAAAAAATATAATCATTAAAAAACAAATATATAATTATTACTAATAGTAGTATTACTAATAGTTAAGTTAATCCAACCTTAGAAAGGTTAAATCTTTTATAATAATAATAATATAAAAACGAATCAATATTATTGTTATATATAGTATACGTAGACGATATACGAGTATTAATATGACATCATCTACTTTTTAACTTACGATATGCAGCTGCGTCGTCTATGCGCGACCTCAGTGTATAATTATTTTAATAACATTTTCATGGTTTTTAATGTTACATAGTTAATATAATAATATTTTAACATTTTATTCTAATTTTTTTTTATATCGAGTCCGTGAACTGACCACAAGCCTTTGTTCCTTTATATGCGTAAGTTATACAGATCGTTAATTTTCTTATACACTATATAATTATAAACAAAGTTTAAAAAAATAGTATTGAAAATAAAAATATATCTGTGCAATTTTAAATTAGTCTGTTAATAACCTTGTCAAGTTAAATTAACTGTGGAGATATAAAATCTTTAAAACATTCTGAATGACTTCTTTATAAGAAACAATTATATTTTCAATAATAATTTTAAAGTTATGAAGAAAATGTGTAGATCTCAATATATTTTAAATATTTTATTATAATTTTAATGGTAATAGTAAAATAAACCATCACTTTAACTTATTCGAATCAGTGTTTGACTTTAACACAAAATATACAAGTATCACAGAATATATGAACTGAATATTTAAAGATATATTACAGAGTAATGAATATAAATATATGCTCGTATATAATAATTCTTATTGTTTTTCTAACAACATGACTAGTTGACCGGAAAAAATGTTTAGTCGACAAGACGTCCTTCGTATTTCCATTATCAGTGTTTGTATCTTTTAGTTTTTATTTTCTTTAAGGTTGTCCACAAAATAATGGAAACAATCAAGCAATCAAAATAATGTGTTGTTAATCTTTATAAACGATAGATGGCGTGACAAACAATCATAATTATTATCTGTATTATGAAGTTGTCACCGAATAAGACCACTAAGAATATTTATATATTTTTATCAATATATTTATATAAAAATTTTGGATCATCCAGTTTTAAATTTTAATATTAAATATGATTTCAAAATAAATAGTATCGATATTTACACAGTACATTGTATATGTACTTAAAATGAACAATTAAATATTCAAATGCCGACTCTACTTAAAGTATTGACAATATATTTAAGTGTGGTTTTTGGAAACCAAGAACGTGTTGGACCACGAAGAAAGTGTTCCATAGTTGCATGTGATGGATTAAAAATATATTTAGTTATTAGTTAGTTGCGTCGAAAAGGTTTTTGTTAACAGTTTCAGCCAGTTTATAATCTCTTAATATGAGCCCACAGAGGATGATGGTAGCTGAAGATGGAACCACTTACTTATATAAGTATTGTATCTTAATATCCCATTTGTCCAGATCACCCTAATATCAGCTTCTAACTTTTGATTATTATTATTGTGATTTTACACACCTCCAAAATGAATCATTTAGCTGGCACGGAAGCAGGTCTATCAGATTTAATTAACTATTTCTGAAACATATTTGACGTACACGAGTAATCGCTAGTCAATACTAGAATTAGAATCAGAACTACATGAAACTTTATCCAAACTGTAAAAATAAAAAAATATATATTCCAAAAATGATTTAATGACTCAATAGTGATGATAAAGACAATCTAGCAATACATTATCGAGTAAAAAAATATATATATTATAATTTTTTTTTTCAAAATTTTATTCAACCACTTTTTCGTCGCGGCTAATGTATATGTTCAGGCCGAAATATAGCTTTCAAGTACTAAGAGACTCTTAGCAAGGCTACGGACATACGGACAGATGGACGGACATGACGAAACTGTAAGGCGTCCTATAAAGTGGAATACGGAACCCTAGATCTAAAATTTGTTAAAGCTGATTAAGAGCCATTCTTATTACACTAGATACAACCTGATATATAACTAGTTATACTTCGTACTTTGAGATAAATAATTTTAGAGTGCATATAATATTTTCTTTGCTCGCTTGCTTTGCATACAATATGCGTTTGGATTATTTAGTCGATTGTGACTTTCACACTAAAATATATTAAGTATAATGTATTAATATATTTAAGAAATGGATATTTATTTGCTAATGTATTAAAAGCTTTTGTAATAAAACATTTCTTTGAAAAGCTTTGAAATATCTAAAAATAAAGTGTAAAGCTCATTGTCACGACACGAGTACCAAAAGGACTTACATCAAAGAAACGTGAAGGGTTTTGACGCGATTCAAAAGTGTAGGGACTTTGAATACGATGACCTCTTACCCTTTTGAGTCTTGAGAAATAATGTTCATCTTAAATAAAACTGTATGTATGTATAAATATGTACAGACACATCCATTTATTTAAATGCTATACTGCAATGTCTTCTACTTAAAACAGTCTAAAAAAAATATTGGGTACATGTTAGGAAGTCAACAGAAATTATGTTTACCACCCCGTTGGTACTACAAAACGGGGTCGTCGTGTCATCGCAAAATGTGGTGAACCCCAGTTATAAGGCAATCACCTGTATAGTTATATATTTCTATATTTTACTGTGATTTTATTCACACACACAAGCACGCACAGTATGCTAGTGTACCAAATTTAATTATTTGCGTTTAGATGAGTGATGCGCAAACAAAAGAAGACTATGTTTTTAAAAACTAAATTGAGAACTTATTTGTAGGATGGTATTTTAAATTGTAAAATTACTTTTCTTTGCAATAACATATTTAACACAATTACTAGTTGTGTTATTTATAAATAATCATCCTGTATTGTCAATTAACACATGATTGATTGTTTTTGTGACAACTATTAAAAAGCTTATCTACTACTCTTATATTGATTTTGACACTTAATGGCTTACTTATTATTTTACTGTATCATTTGTTATACGAAAATCCTTAATAATCTCTAAACTATTTTTTAACATTTTTCTAAATAACACTGCGTTCCTCTGTGACATTACTCCACTTAATATCTACTTTATAAACGTCCGGAAGACATTCCTTAGAAAGGATTTATAGCTACTTATAAGTTACTCAATAACAAGGAAGACAAGGATACATTTCTCTTGCAAATTGACGAATACTGGTTGTTGCGAGTGAAGGTGGTATAGATCTACAGAGATCTGTAAAACTATAATTTTGGAAACTATTTTTATTTACAAATTATAATATAACTTTGAATGAAAAACAACCTGTTTCTAGATTATGATAAACATTTTATAATAATTTCCAAAGTCAATGAACGTCTAAATATATTTAAGGCAAAGACGAATAAATTATTAATATTGAAACACTCGTGACTATAATACCTAATACTTGCTTATTCGAGATCCGTTTTTTATATTTTTACTTCCTAATTACTCTTTATATAAAAATTGGTAAAAACATTTTTAAAATACCGTGCAATGCTTTTTCACTCAAATTTGCTTTGTTAATAAATAATTTAAAATATAATAAATAATTTGATGTTAACAGCAATATTATATAAAAGTCTGTTATTATTATTATATTTATCTTCAAGTACACTGAAGATACGTACTTTAATTAAAATAACAAAAGATAATGGTGTATAACATCTCGAGAATACAAAACTAACTATAAAACTTTGCTTTGCGTTGCTTTAATTAATCTTGAAGTACGTATATTATTAATATATTTTTTTACATAGTTAAAATAAGTCCCCGTTGTCATCTATAATAAAATAATATTATAACCAATGAGACAGGATTATATCTGAAGTTTCCGATTTGGCAACGTGTGGTTGAATCGTAAATAATGAAGGAAATATGGGATGACTATCCAAATTAGATACAATGATTGCTTTTGGCTGTTAGAATAAGGAATTCCTACAATTCGATGATATCTATCTATAAATATATAAATATTATATACATATATAAATAATTAATAAAAGACACTAATACCACTCCTAGCCTAAAACCCAACACATAAAATACTGAATCCAAACCAGCAGAAACCCCTATTAAATATTGCGTCACCAAATCTAACTTCCGATCCTGGTAATCTGAAGATCATTAAAAAAAAACCTAATTAATCCGCCGATGGCAAGAGTAATAAGAAGAGGGCTCCCAAAGGATTCCCAAGAGCAACAATTTGGCTGCACAAACATGACATCTTCTGACTAATAAGTAAAACAAACACGCAACCGTATTTCCTCCTGAGGTCTTGCTGATTGCTGTCATAATTAAAAGGTGAGCTAAGTCTTGTTTCTGAGGTATTAAACAAAAAATTGCATTGTATTCTATACGTCTAGTCAGTCTCAGCTTAATAAGTCTAAAGTGTACTCAAACAGCTACAGTATCTTAATATACTAGGGGCGCCAACAAACCCTCAATTTCGACTCGCTGCGCTAGCGAAATCTCGGGTGCCGTTTGCATATTGAGCGAAGCGAGCCCAGTGTAATGACTCATCGTTTCCCATTGACTTCAATGGGATATCAGTTTTTTGACACGATAATAAAAAAAAAAATTTTTGAGGACATTTTTCAATTTCGTTTTGTAAAAATCATCATCTAATGTGTGTCTTGTTGATTGCAAAGTTTCATAATTTTCCGTCAAGTAGTTTGCGAGCCAATTCGTGACAAAGAATGCAGAAAGTCTCCAGTAAAACGCTCCGCTCACTTCGTTCGCTTCGCTCAATTAATTTCTATACTAACATAACTTTTTTTCATAAAGTTATTTACACAAGTACGAATAGCATACTTATCAACCTATTTTTACAACCATAGGACAACCACTTAACAGAATTTGAAAACAAAGTAACCTTTCAAAACTTCGTAGAATCGCTGAATTACCTTTTATTTTCTTTAGAACATACCACTAAATATTTACAATGGTTATTACATTATAATTGGATTTATATTGTTTCGGTACTTAGTAAAACTACTACATATTATTTAAACCATTTCGACTTCGTACTTTAACGTACTGAGAACCATTCTTTTATACCTGCTGGTGGCTGTTGAAGCTGAGTTAAAAAATATTTCTTGAATGTTAAAGATATTATCTTAGGATCTTCATGCAGAACATTAACTATCTAACACTACACTATATACTACGTTTGAAAATCCTTAATATCCATGGAGATCAAATTGTTAAAGCAGCAAAAATATCAAGGCCATTGTATAGCTATTGGATAATTTTTATATGATAACATTTGATTTATAACTACATTTAACACAACTATACGACTCAACTAAATAAAAACCTTTACATTTATGATAAAATAATAACGAGGCCACATCCGTCATTGAGGTAAATAAAATGAATAATCTTCTATGACAAAATATGACAAAATCTTCTTTGTATTATTGTTAATTTTCTTTTATGTAGTTTACAAAGCTATAGTCTACAAAGTGACGATAGGAAAAGAAACTGAAGAGAAAGATTGTCTCTAAGGACAAATAGAATTAGTGGTATTTTACTTTGACGAGAATCCATCCATGGTCCGGACCAAAGAACATTGAGTATTTATTGTGTACTGTATGTATATACACTAATGTTAGCGGATATACATAAAGAATAGATATGAACTAAAATTAACAAAAATAAATAATAAAAAAAACAGAAAAAAATATAATCGTTAAAAAACAAATATATAATTAATACTAATAGTTAAGTTAATCCAACCTTAGAAAGGTTAAATCTTTTATAATAATAATAATAATATATAAATTGTTATATATACTACATGTAGACGATATATTAATATGACATCATCTACTTTTTAACTTACGATATGCAGCTGCGTCGTCTATGCGCGACCTCAGTGTATAATTATTTTAATAACATTTTCATGGTTTTTAATGTTACATAGTTAATATAATAATATTTTAAAATATTATTCTTATTTTTTTTATTTCGAGTCCGTGAACTGACCACAAGCCTTTGCTCCTTTATATGCGTAAGTTATACAGATCGTTAATTTTCTTATACACTATTATACACCTTTTCAAACCGTGTCTTTTAATTATAAACAAAGTTTAAAAAAATAGTATCGAAAACAAAAATATATCTGTGCAATTTTAAATTAGTCTGTTAATAACCTTGTCATGTTAAATTAACTGTGGAGATATAAATTCTTTAAAACATTCTGAATGACTTCTTTATAAAAAATAATTATATTTTCAATAATGATTTTAAAGTTTTGAATAAAATGTGTAGATCTCAATATATTTTAAATATTTTATTATAATTTTAATGGTAATAGTAAAATTAACCATCACGTTATCTTATTCGAATCAGTGTTTGGTTTAACACATAATATACAAGTATCACAGAATATATGAACTGAATATTTAAAGATATATTACAGAGAAATGAATATAAATATATGCCCGTATCTAATAATTCTTATTGTTTTTACTAACAACATGGCTAGTTGACCGGAAAAAATGTTTAGTCGACAAGACGTCCTTGGTATTACCATTATCAGTGTTTGTATCTTTTAGTTTTTATTTTCTTTAAGGTTGTCCACAAAAATAATATAAACAATCAAGCAATCAATATAATGTGTTGTTAATCTTTATAAACGATAGATGGCGTGAGAGATAATCATAATTATTAACTGTATTATGAAGTTGTTACCGAATAAGACCAAGAAGAAGAAGACTAAGAATATTTATATATTTTTATCAATATATTTATATCAAAATTTTAGATCATCTATTTTTTCATTTTAATAGAATCACAAAATAAACAGTATTGATATTTACATACAACACATATACACTTAAAATGTACATAAAATAAGAAAAATTAAATATTCCAATTCGACTCTACTTAAAGTATTGACAATATATTTAAGTGTGGTTATTGGAAACCAAGAACGTGTTTTGCCACAAGCAAGGAAGTGTTAAATAGTTGCACGGGATGGATTACAAATATATTTACTTATAGCTACTATGGCGTCGAAAAGGTTAATGTTAACATTTCAGCCGGGTTATAATCTTTTAATATGAGCTCACAGAGAAAAATGTTAGCTGAAGATGGAACCACTTATTTATACAAGTATTGTTTCTTAATATCTCATTTGTCCGGATCACCCTAATATCAGATTTTTTTTATCTAAGAAGAGGGCAAAAGAGCTGGCGACTGGCTGGGCAAAAGAGCTGGAGAGAGGGCGACAGATGATTTGTCATCACCGCCGCCCATGAACTCTAGCAACATCCGAGGATTTACAAGAACGTTGCCTGCCTAGGAGGTGAGAGTAAACGCCTTTTTTGAAGGTACCCATGTCGTACCGATCTGAAAATACCGCCGAAGGGAGTTCCTTCATCATTCGAGTGGTACGTGGAAAAAATGTACTTGAGAACCCCACAGTGGAGGATCGCCACGCATCCAGGTAAAGCTTCTAACTTTCGATTATTACTATCATGATTTTACACCCCTTCAAAATGCATCATTTAGCTGGCATGGACGCAGGACACTTAAATCTTATTTATTATTTCTCAAACGAATTTGACATACATCAATTGATCGCTAGTCAATATTAGGATTAGAATTGGAATTAGAACTACTTGAAATTATCGAAACAGTAAAAATAAAAAATAATAATTATCCAAAAATTATTTAATTACTATTGAGTAATGATAAAGACAATCTAACAATACATTATCGAGTATTTGTGAAAATAAAATACTTGTAAAGCAGCTACCATAAAAAAATATTTTAAAAATTTTATTCTACCACTTTTTCGTCGCGGCTAATGTATATGTTCAGGCCGAAATATAGCTTTCAAGTACTAAGAGTCTCTGAACAAGGCTAGAGACACACGGACAGATGGACGGATATGACGAAACTGTAAGGATTCCTGTATAAAGTGGACTACGGAACCCTAGATCTAAAATTTGTTAAAGCTGATTAAGATCCATTCTTATTAAACTAGATACAGCCTGATATATAACTAGTTATATTTCGTACGTTGTGACAAATTATTTTATAGTGGACATAATATTTTGGATTGATTGATTGATTGGCGTTTGGATTATTCTATCGATTGTTACTTTCATATTTAAATATATTAAGTATAAATGTTATAATATATTTAAGTAATGGATATTTATTTGCCAATGGATTAAAAGTTTTCGTGATAAAACATTTCTTTGAAAAGCTTTGAAAATCTAAAAATAAAGTGTAAAGCTCATTGTAACAACACGAGTACCAAAAGGACTTACAAGAAAGAGATATCAAGGGTTTTGACGCGATTCAAAAGTATAGGAACTTTGAATACGATGACCTTCTACCCTTTTGAGTCTTGAGAAATAATGTTCATCGTATGTCTTCTGCTTAAAACAGTCTAAAAAATTTATTGGATACTTGTTAGGAAGCCTACAGAAATTATGCTTACCACCCGTAGGTACTACAAAACGCTCTATGGCTCGTCTTTTTATGGCAAACTGTGGTGAACCCCAGTAATAAGGCAATATAGTTATATAGGCTGTATAGTTATCTATATCTCTTGTTTTATATATATATCTCTTGTTTTATTGTGATTTTATGCACACACATGCCATCACGCACAATATGCTACTGCACCAAATTTAATTAATTTGTCTTTAGATAAGTGATGCGCAAACAAAAAGAAGACTGTTTTTAAAAACTAAATTGAGATCTTATTTGTACCGTGATGGTATTTTAAATGTAAAAATACTTTTCTTTACAATAACATATTTAGCATAATTACTAGTGTTATTTATAAATAATCATCCTAATTTCTCAATTTATACACGATTGATTGTTTTTGTGACAACTATTAGAAAAACAACGTATAAACTACTACTGTTATATTGATTTTGACACTTAATGACTTACTTTTTTTTATTGTATCATTTGTTATACAAAAATCGTTAATAATCTCTAAACTATTGTTCAACATTTTTCTAAATAACACTGCGTTCCTCTTGTGATATTACTCCACTTAATATCTACTTTATAAACGTCCGGAAGATATTCCTTAGAAAGGATTTATAGCTACTTTTAAGTTACTCAATAACAATAACGAGGAAGACGAGGATACATTTCTCTTGCAAATTGATGAATACTGGTTGTAGCGAGTGAAGATGGTACATCTCTGTAAAACTAAACTATTCTAAACTAAAACCGCTGTATTATAATAGTAAATATTTAAAAAATGTTTTGAATACAAATCACTCCTGTATCTAGATTATGATAAACATTTTATGATAATTTCCAAAGTCAATGAACGTTTAAATATATTTAAGAGAAAGACGAATAAATTATTCATATTGAAACACCCATAAATATAATACCTAGTACTTGGTTTTTCAATATCTGTTGTTTATATTGGGTAGACCTCGAAGAATTCGGTCTGCCCATTCATTTGTACCCGACTTTCGAATTTTGGAAAAATTTCTTCACAGGAGGTCTTCTTATGACCCCCTGAGTCCGAAATGACCATTGGTCAAAAAGTTTATATATATATATATATATATATATATATATATATATATATATATATATATATATATATATATATATATATATATATATATATATATATATATATATATATATATATATATATATATATATATATATATATATATATATATATGCGTGCGTGCGTCCAGATTCGACTTTTGTCAGCACGATAGCGGCCGCAGTTTCGCTTGGATCGCTTACAAATTTTGCACAAAAATCAACCATCCAAAAATGAAGGTCAAGTTCGTGAACCAGCGAAAGCCGGCCAAAGGGGGCGCTAGGGCCTCACTTTTTCTGATTTCAGTTTTTCGACTATAACTTTTTCCCTATACAAAGTAGATCAATCGCGTTCATATTATATGATGTCTTTGATAAATACCTATAACTAATGTACATAAACCGAAAACCTAACTTCAATAACTTAGGGGTGGGGGTAAAAAAACCGAAAATTTTTGGAAAAAAATTCATAACTTTTTTCTGGTAAACATTCTTACATCACAAGTATTTCTAATAGAAAGGTTATTTTTTACTCTAAATTTGGGTACTAAAAGTTTTTCCGTAAAGGGTACCGTTTCCGAGAAAAAAAATAAAAACCACTTTTAGCTTGAAAATTTAAGGTAGGTAAAAAAAACCACGGCAACTTTTTTCTGGTAAACATTCCCTCCTTGCAAATATTTTTAATAGAAAGGTTATTTTTTACTCTAAATTTAAGTACCAAAAGTATTTCCAAAAAATATACCTTTTCCGAGAAAAAAAATAAAAACCGCTTTATGCTTGAAAATTTTTGATGTAAACAACGGCATCATGTGTTATTCTTAGGTAGTAAGTTATATTTTAAACGAGTTTCACACGAGGTCTACCTACGCGTGTCCCCTTGCGGGCACGGATTTTTTTTACTTCCTAATTACTCTTTATATAAAAAATAAAAAAAAACATATTGAAAATACAGTGAAATGTTTCTTTCATCACATTTGCTTTGTTAATAAATAATTTCAAAGATAATAAATAATTTGATATTAACAGCAATCTCATAATATAAAGTCTATTATTATTATTATATTTATCTTCAAGTACACTGAAGACACGTACTTTAATTAAAATAACAAAAGATAACGGTTTATAACATCTCGACAATTCAGAACTAATTTCTTTATCGAAATTTGTTGCTAATTCTTGCTCGCTGCTGCACTTACGTGTTGTAAACAAAAAGTTTTATTCAACAAGTTTGATCCTAGTGATATTAGCTTCATGTAACTATGTATAAATCTACGTATAAAATAATTTATTCTTTGTATTAACTACCATGAACCCGAGACGAGTGTTTAATTATGAATAAGTTTATATCGAATGATTCGGGACTCAATAATTTAAGTTAAAAATGTTCATACTAGTCTAATCATTAGTCTCAGTGTCCTTTATTTAAAAAAGATTGTCTTAAAGTAAGTGTTGATTAGAATCAAAATGAAATAAAATAATTGTGTTTCAGTTAACATGTCTTTTAATATAATTAGTGACTCTATGTTTCGATTTGGTGACGTTACTTGTATTTGTCCGTGTCCTGATCTGTTGTGAGACATCTGCAAGTGTTAGTAAAAATTATATAGTATATTTTGGTGATAAGCTGTTCAATTCTTTATTTCTAATACTTTAATACTTATTCACTTACTTTGCTTTACTTTGGCTAATACTTACTACTTGCTGTGCTTTGCTTTGCGTTGTTTTAATTAGTTTTGAAATACATATATTATTAATAAATTTTATTACATAGTTAAAATAAGTCTCCGTTGTCATCTGTAATAAAATAATATTATCACCAATGAGACAGGATTATATGTGAAGTTTCCGATTTGGCAACATGTGGTTGAATCGTAAATAATGAAGGAAATATGGGATGACTATCCAAATTAGATACAATGATTGCTTTTGGCTGTTACAGTAAGGAATTCTTACAATTCGATTATATCTATCTATATACATATATACAAATAATATATAAATAATTCATAGAAGCCACTAATAGACAAAGTGAAAATGGATTTATTGGACCACAAACAAACAGAGAAAGTACCACTCCTAAAAGCCTAAAATCCAGCAAAAAACATACGGAACCCAAACCAGCAGAAAACCCTATCAAATATCCAAATCAAATTTCCGACCCTTGTAATCTGAAGATCAGTAATAAAAACCTAATTAATCCGCCGATGGCAGCAGTAATCGGAAGGAGGCTCCCAAAGGACTGCCAGGGGCATCAACTTGGTTGCACAAACATGACATCCTCTATCAAATACGCAAACAGTCGTATTTCCTCCTGGGGTCGTGCTTGATTACTATTATAATTGAAAGTGGGCTAAGTCTTCTTTCTGAGAGATTAAATAAAAAATTTCTTGCAAAAGCCCTTTTATAAACATTGTTGTCTATATGTCTAGTCAGTCTCAGCTAAATAAGTCTAAGTTGTACTCAAATAGCTTAGTATCTTAATATATTAATTTCTATACTCACATAACTTTTTTCATAAAGTTGTTTACACAAGTTCGAATAGCATACTCATCAACCTATTTTCACAACCATAGGACAACCACTTAACAGAATTGGAAAACAATGCAACCTTCCAAAACTTTTATGAGTCGCTAAATTAAATTAGATATTTACACTAGGAATAGAATTGGATATACAGTAAATATAAAAAAACATTATTTATTTATAGTTTCGTTGTGTCTCTTTATATGCCAATTAATATAATATATTTTGTATTTGATATTTGGTCAAATTTAAGGGACTTTCTACTTTCTACCATATTAGACGCTGTTTATGGTTTTGTTTAATTTCAATTTTAAATACAATATATAATATTAATATATATATTTTGTCTTATTATTATTATTTTAATATATAAATAAAAAAAAATAAAAAAACTGTAAAAAAAAATGCTAGTTTTAATAGCTAATGAAAAAACGACATTGAATTTTATTAATTCTTAAAACGGATACGCAATTAAATTTAAATTTACGCATAATTCTTATTTTAATATAATAAGATTTTTTTTTCTAATAAAATAATGAAATAGTAAGTATTTTTAAATTAAAATACACTGAACCGACTACAATAACAAAGTTTGCTAAAACATTAAATATTTGGGAAAATAACCAAATATATTTGTTTAACATATTTGTATTGTAATCAAAATATGGTAAGAAAAATATTATAATCAAATTTGGTAAGAAAAATATAAGCTCTTGAAAATATTTTAATATATTGCCGCCACAGTCTACAAAGAAAAAGTTACACAATAGCCAAAAGAGATTTCTACAAATTAAGCTCACTAATTACTTTATTAACACTAAACCTAACAACAATTCTTGTATACCTGTTCCTACCGCACGCCGTCAAATTGACCGGTAATTAAAAGTTATTTTATTATATAACGCAGGTAATAATGGAAGTAACTAAAAGTAAAGAGTGATGAAAATATTATATGCATAGTCTAAGAATTGTCATGTAGTTTGATAACGATATTATAACGTTTAAAAATGTGTAAGTTTTACAAGAATTTGAGAACGATCAATTTGACCGGTACTTGGTAGGTTTAGTGTTAATAAACTAAATTAAATTGTTTGAATTAGTTTATTAATTAACACGTCAAATTAATATACTGACCTATAGTACATCAATAGAACCATGGAGTTACCGAGCACGCCAATCACTGCTATCACGATGTAGAGAACTCCCAGCGCATACTGTGAAGTTGGTTTTGGCGGTGGATATCTCAGCCAGTGATAGTCAATGCATCTAATAAAATTATCATTGAAGAACCCATAACTACGCCAATCGTCTAATGGCCACAGCCTTTTAAATCTTGAAACTAACGACATGTCTAATGCCTTATTCGTCCCATCGTATATAAGATTATCATTGTCAAAAGTATATTGACTTCTCTTTACTCGCGATATAATTTTCTTTAACCTGCTACCACCAATACCGTTCATCCTTTTGCGTTTCTTCCACATCATTAAATTATAACATCTCCACATGCACTGCCTACGATATTTGAAATAATCTAATGTTATTAAATGATTAACACTTTCCTTAAAATCACTTTTATTAAATACAAGAGACTGTTTTTTAATATCCACCATATCACATTCACATTTTAATTCCATCATAAATATAATGACTACGATTTTTGTAACTTTCGACATCGTAAGAAGTTCCGATGTCAACGTGAGAGGGAGCAGAGTATAAGCCACAGCCGTTTGGCACGCGTCCCGTTTCAGAATGTTATTAAAGAGTTGTCCGAAGCGCGCGCAATGTATTTCCGCGCCGTGAAATATTGTTTATTTTTATACCTTTAATCATCTTTCTTTCGAAAAAAGAAAATATTTGTAAGATATATGTATTTCATCAAGGGTATAAAGAAAGCTGTCAACAAGACTGTTCATTCTCTTACATTCTACTTCACTGCGAAACAATATTTTAATTGTTTCGTTAAGAAATCTTCAAGGATTTTTATACTAACATTATAATTATAAATAAAATTTTTTTTCGTAGTTTATTCATTAGTTTTATAACGCTCTGGTTTGACTAAACCATACAACAATACGTCGAAATAATGTAAGGTACCTACTATAAAAAATAACAACAAGTTATTTGTTACGCAATTTCCATTACTTTATATTAATCTTTATCCATTGTTAATCACTTTGAATGTTTGATATAAAACAATATTTTAGAAGGTATTATGCCGGATTAAAAATGAAAGCAAAAAATGAATTCGCTGGTTTCGTGTCAAGATTGTGTATTTTTAACGGACTTAATAACAATACTTTTAAATATTTATTTACAGTAACTAAATTAAATTTGTCTTTGAAATTAGCAGGCTTTGTAAAATTTTTTGTTAATTGTGTAGAGTCGATTCAAATTCGGATATATTTTCTTAAATATTCTTTCTAAAATAAATTAGCGATAACAAATTATTATTTATTATTATAAATATGTACTGTATATTTGTATCAAAACAGATTCAGATAGGTACTTACAATTACCAGTAATTGCAGGTAATTATTGGCTCTTTTTTTTTACTTTTCCAAGGGCAAGTCTTAAATAATTTACGTTTAATGTTTTTTAAAAACAATAAACTCAACACATATACACGATATTACAAGGTCCAATGAAAGTTGAAAATCTTGAAGACGATTGGTTTTGTTTCCGCCGAACGTAGTTAAGAATTATGTACAGATAGATCTATAAAACTCCTGAGTCTTTAATTAAAAAATATCTTAAATGAATAGCTGTCGAGCTGTACACACACAGATACACATACACATACACACACACACACGTACACACACACACACATATATATACATGTGAACTTCGTAATTTTTGCTTCGGAGATTAAATTAATTACTCTTATATTATCTTCAAAGGATTCAACCACATATTTAAGAACAAATAGTGGGGTAGATTGAAATTGAAATTATTTATTAAATATATTAAAATATGTGTATTAAAGATACGTCTCTAAGCAATTAACAAAAGCCCTAGGCTATTAGAATCTAAAGTGAAGAACACAAGTGAGCTGTCTCAAGTGTAGAATATAATTAATTATATATTAATAAAGGAATAAGAACACTGTTTAGATGAGAATTTACTTTACTATAATATTATTTCAATTATGATAATAGTTTAAGGATAATTTTTTAGGTTAAAACAAAGGCTCATGTTTTGGAAAAGTATTAAACTAATGTTTAACACTATAATAAAAAATATCATTAATAAAACTCTAATTAAAATCTAATCATGAGGCTTTGATCGAAAATTAAAGTCCTTTACTAAATATTCAGTATGCGTAATTTATTTCATAACTAATTTATCTTATCCCACCTAAGATACCTCTCGTAAATTAAACTTTGGTTTGTTAAATTCATTTTATGAAAGAGATTCAACAATCTTTTGAAGTGTATTAAGTTTGACGATTGTAACTAATACAGTTTGATGAGAAAAATATATTTAAATTGGAATTAATTTTAATATTTTAAGAAAAGATAACATTTCTTTAAAGACACTATCTGATTTTTTTAATAAAATTGTAATTATTTCAAAGTATTTGCCTTCAATGTGATTGAAATAGTTATTGAAATTGATAAGATTGTCTACGATGAGAATTTCTTCATCTATTAGTTTAATACAAACCAAAGTTTAACAAACCAAGTATCTACCGACGGTGGGTCAACACTCAGCAACTTGAATCGATAATTAAGGAGCTAGACAGTTAAAACAGAGGTATTACAACAGTCAATAAAAATAATTAAAACATTAAAGTAATTAATAATTATTAAAATACTTTTATACTCGTCGTATGATGTTATAATTTTATGACGAACGCATTTTCGGAATGATGATAATATGTGATTTATTCCGAATTAGAATTTACACAAAGGAAAGTTAAAATGAAATGAACACTAAACCTACCGATAATTCTTGTATACCTGTTCCTACCGCACGCCGTCAAATTGACCGGTAATTAAAAGTTATTTTATTATATAACGCAGGTAATAATGGAAATAACTAAAAGTAAAGAGTGTAGAAAATATAATATGCATATTCTAAGAATTGTCATGTAGTTTGATATAACGATATAACGATTTGATTTGATAACGATTTAACGATATATAAAAATGTGTAAGTTTTACAAAAGTTTAAGAACGGTCAATTTGACCGGTACTTGGTAGGTTTAGTGTTAAGAAAAAGTAGAACATGTGTATCTTATAAGTTAAATTTAACAGAATAAGAATAATGAATAATTAACAAACCTATGTGAAATAATGTGCGAATATTTTATTAAAAAAAAGCAATGTTGTAGCTTAGTGGATAAAGTTCCACAGCCTTTTATATATACATTTTTTACATATTTTATGTAAGGTATGTAGCAAAAAAAATTACAAGCCTCTAGTAGCTTTTACAACTAAAAAATGCTTTGTAAAGAATTTATTTTTATCAAGAATTTTAACATTGTCAATGTTAAAAATCAATGGAGGCGAAAACATTTAATTTTTAACTAAAAATAAAGCTAAGCTATATTAATATTATGTTTATTTAAATATTAAATATCGTCGAATTAAAAAAATATTAATTACTCGAACCTATGACCTCTAGGGTCCCGTCCCGTCTTCTACTAATTGAACTACCGTGTCGGTATCTTTAAGATCATTATGATCATATATATGGTTTTCGTTTTATTCATGCTTTTAATTACGACTTCTTTAAAAATATTACTTTAAAATATGAAATAAAATTTAAAAGATACAACAACCGACAATAACACTAAACCTACCGACAATTCTTGTAAACCTGTTCCTACCACACGCGGTCAAATTGACCGGCAATTAAAAGTTATTTTATTATATAACGCAGGTAATAATAGAAATAAATAAAAGTAAAGAGTGTAGAAAATATTATATGCATATTCTAACAATTGTCACGTAGTTTGATAACGATATTATAACGTTTAAAAATGTGTAAGTTTTACAAAAGTTTAAAAACGATCAATTTGACCGGTACTTGGTAGGTTTAGTGTTAATGTTGAACATTATATCTAAGTGTTTAGCCGTGCCATGCTAATTCAATTATCTTATTTTATTAGATTTCACATGAAATTTATAAAAATTATAATTAAGATTCTATAACAATTTATAACCAATTTTTTACTATCCTTAAACATGTATATACATTTAAAATTGAAGTGTCTATTTGTAATTCAAAATTAAAAGTTTTCACTAAATGCATACGATAGTATATAAGGTACTTAAATTAAAAAAAAAAAAAAAATTCTGTATATCAGGGTAACCGCTAAACCGGTTGGATCGAAACAGGACTTTCACTGGCGGAAGGCCGGTGTTATAAGTAATAAATTAGGCTACTTTTATTTTAAATAACTTATTCCGTGCGAGCGAAACGAAACGGAAGGAACGAAAAATTTACTAAATGTTATATTGTAAAAGTTTATAACTATGTTGTAATTATCAATATAAACAAAAATCGAACCAGCGTTTGTAAAACGGTATAATTTTACAAAAACTGTCTTGTTTTGTCTTGTCTTAATTTTTCTAAATAATTAATTTACTATATATAATCAATTTTCTCTTTAATAATTAGTATTCCAAAAAATATTTTTAAACCACTAACCTGAGGTACATGAAAAGTACAATCATGTTTCCCCAACAGCCAGCGGTTGAGAAGAATATGTAGATAGTGGCTAACGCCTTCTGCATGTTTTCGTTGGGGGGTGGAAAGTTGAGCCAGTGTTCGTTTATTAGATTAAGGTAGTCATCCGTAAAGTATCCCAAATCCCGCCACTTTCTCACAGGCCATAATTGCTTAAATTTCTTAAGTAACTCACTTTTACTACTCAAAGTGATATTTGAGATAGAATGATTTTTGGATTCATCTCTATTAGTTTCTTGATAACTTTGATTGTTTTGAATCTCTCCTCCGATCAGTGGGGAAGATTTTTTCCAATCATGAATTAGATCTGTATCGTAAACCTGCAGGTTCATTGAATATTCTTTGCATAAAATGCTTATCAATACAAGCATTAGCACGTAAGTTAAAATGAATCTCATCGCACTGTTTTCAGGACGTGTGGACGGAAAGAAGAGTCACAGTGTTTTGATAGGAGACATGAAGGTATGAGTTTGGTTTATAAGCTATGAGTTTTAGTGGTCTTGCCCTGGGGAACGTTTTGTATCTATACGTAAATTGGATTAAAGTGGCTTGCTTTTAGTTCAATCCTCTATAAAGACCGTTAATAAAGACTAATAAGATAGATTGAACATTGATAGACCTTGTAAATCACTTATGCAATTGGTTCAGACCAAGAACTATATACTTGTGTACCAAATTATTATACATTTGGGACAATATAATTACTTATTATTTATGTTACTTAACCCAATTTTTTTACTAGCGATTACCCGCGACTTATGGACTTGAAGTTGGCCGTTCCCCTGAACTGCTGAGTAGAAAAAACATTAACACACCCTCCTATAGAAATGTAAGGTAATGTTAAAAAATAATTTCAATCCATTGATTGTGTTTTCGACTTAGATAAATATTTATAATAAAAATTTAAAAATAAGTAAATAAAACGATGAATTAAGTGTCATTTTATATGAAGACAGACAGTATTATAAAAGTTAAATTCTCTTATATTCTGGTTTTAAAATATATAAAGTGTTTAGAACAAATCGCTATAACTTGAAGTCATTATCAAACTTATCTACTTTTCAATTGTAGTCAAATTACATGCCACAATAAATGGCGCCTGAGAAACTTTTTCTTTGTCGTTGCTTTAATAATTTAAAATAAATGGTTCAATTATAGAAGAAATGTTAAAACTAGTCATCCACCAGTGGTTACGGGTACTTATACAGCTCAAGCCTTTTCATTATACTTTTACCTAACTGATTAATTACCTTAAGAAGTTCTTACATCCTAAAATGAACCTCTCCGCAAATTTCAGTACTAGCTTTTAGTTTAAGAGCCTTCATAGCTTCAGATAATTCCTGATAAATGATTGCTAACTAATAAAATATTAACCTCATATTATAAACGATCTAATTCTTCTTATAATAATTATGTATCCGTCAAAATGGATTCAAAATATAATTACTTTTGGGAGGCTATAAATTAACATCTTGTAATTAATGTAAATTGTTTTAACACTAAACCTACCGACAATTCTTGTATACCTGTTCCTACCGCACGCGGTCAAATTGACCGGTAATTAAAAGTTATTTTATTATATAACGCAGGTACTAAAGGAAATAACTAAAAGTAAAGAGTGAAGAAAATATTATATGCATATTCAAAGAATTGTCATGTAGTTTGATATCGATATTATAAACGTTTAAAAATGTGTAAGTTTTACAAAAGTTTAAGATCTGTCAATTTAACCGGTACTTGGTAGGTTTAGTGTTAATCAATGTTTTTGTTACTTATAATCGATGAAATTACAAAAAATCCACAAAACTTTTCGTGCTTTAATAGATTTGATATTTTTATATATAAATATTTTTTGGTAAAAAAATAAATGTAAATTAAAGTCAAAAATGTGTGAATAAAAGAAATAAATCGTAATTTTTTACCAAATGATTTAACATTCGAAACAAAATTATAATAACGTTTTCTTAATGATCTCCTATAAACAATTAAAAAATAAATTGATGTAAATGACAATGAAAACTCAACACTAGTGTATAAAAAGTATAATAAACCTTCGGTTTTCTGGACGAGCCCTAATTGAAGGGACACAATGAGTTATTAAATATTCAGAACCTTTTCAATAATTTGAAAAGGAAGGGACTAGTTTGTTGTTATAGCACCTAAAAGTTTTGAGTATGATTCAAATCAAAAGGTAATAAGGATGGCGTACACTGGAATAAATAATTCAAATAATAAATAATTTACAATTCCTTGACGTATATTAAATAAAATTCGATTAAATATTAATTAAATTTGAGATTGGAAGGGCGAATATGATAAAGCAATTCTTATCAGCCCTATAAATCATATTTCGATATCACAGGAAATACCCAGGGACTATATTTCATTGAAGTTTGTTTCGTTTTAATCACTTACCGGATGTTAATTACTAATGTTGCATCTCTCGGCACATCTCTCAGCCTAATCCGTTCACTTAAACGTGATCTGAAAACTAGGCTTGGTCATGTTAGTAACACACATTTTAAGAAAATTAAGTTGTTAAATAATTTATGTACTCGTATGTAGATAATTTTTATTTGTAATTTGTACTTTATTACAACTTTTTTGTGGTTTAAAAATTGTTTTTTAAATAATTTCTAAAAGTTATCTGTTAGTCAGTTATCGGCAAATGTATAGAATTTTGTAGAAACCTAATTTAAAAAAACTTTAAATAAACATAAAATGCCATAACATATTCTTTAGAAATTAAATAAATACAAAATAATACTGTTGTGACATCAATAGTACATGTTTTATTCTATATTTATTTTAGAAAACAAAAGCAGAGCAATAGCATATCTAAAAACTTATTTAATTCATTTATAAATATATATAAAACTGCTTCAATTATTAGTAAATAGTAAAGTAAAAGCAATTAATTCAAACAAGTACAAAATAGAACTATTAAAGATATCTGAGCGATTCCTAGCTTTCCTTGGATGAAAAAAAAACTGAAAGTCATTATTACTAGAGCTACCATTACTCTAACCATTGCCTGTACCAATTTCACGGTTGTTGCACACGTGACGGTATACAGGAAATAGAAAATGAAAAATTCTCATATTCCGACGAAGTAGATTAAACCATCTTCTAACTTTGACCTATTTGAGCAAGTTATGGATGAGGTTTAACTTTTATTTACAGTATCAAATATAAACAAGCAAACAGTTAATTATTTAGAAAATAATTTAATAAGTATTAACTTATGAAATTTATTTTCTTCAGATAATCTGTCACACTTGTATGGAGACTATTAGAATCACCTCCATCCACTATCGCCACCTATATTGAAAATATATTTACAAATATTATTCTAACTTTGAAATGTTTAATTAATTGTATTCTGACTACTGTGGCCAATTTATTAAGGTCAAAAGTAATAAACGAACAAATTTAATAAGGAAAATAACTTCTGTACCAGTAACTACTGACCGAATAAATAAAATCGGAAATGACTAGAAATAGTTTACTGTTTCCGTGTATTAAAAAATTAACCCCGGTATTAAGTATAATGATTTTTTTTTTACTTTTATTAAATCAGTATCTTCCTGGAAGTCTATCTTTGTGCATTAGTATTTAATGAATAAGCATCAGCAGATTTAAAAATAGAGAAAAATTATACAACAGCGAAACAGTTTAGAAGTAAATCATAAGAAACGCTTGGCATTTTTTGTGATTTATCGATGGCATTCGATTATCCACAGCATGAAACTCAAGTTTAGAATATTACGTCATTATAAATTAAAAATAAGGCCCTGGATTTGATTAGATCTTATCTCAATGAGAGAATTCTAAAAGTAGATGTAAATGTAAAGCGTTCCTCTGGTTTATTTGTCAAAATGGGCTTGCCATAATGCTCTATATTAGGACCTTTCTTGTACCTCATTTAGATAAATGACTTGCCTTACCCTGTGAGGGAAACACATGGTATTGTGTTATTTGCTGATGATATTTCTCTTACTTTTAAAATTAATAAAAAGCAATCAATAATTGACGATGTACACAATGCTCTCTCTGATGTTGTACAATAGTTTAACACCAATAATTTCTTATTAAATGAAAAAAAGACAAAATGTATAAATTTACCTTACCCAATGTGAAAAAAGTAAAAACCAATGTACAATTAAATAATGCGGAACTGCATTTAGTGAATTCTGCTGTGTTTTTGGGTATTACCTTAAATGCAAAATTGCAATATCCTTATACATGTGATTTGACGAACAGACTTAGTTCTACCACATATGTTTTTAAAGAGTTATCCGGTAGACAAAAATTTAAACAGCTAGAATATTTTATTTTAGATACTTTGACAGTATTATGTCATACGGCTTACTATTATGGGGTAATGCTTCATATATGGATACTATTTTCTTCTGCAAACGAGGGCTGACTGAGCAATCTAGAACATGAGCCACGAGTGGCCTAAAAAAAATTCAAATAATAAAAAAATATGATAAATATTGTATTATGTACAATCAATATATATATGAAAATATTAATATACACATAAATATTAATACATTCAATAAATATTGAGATGTACACAAAACTAATACTAGAAATAAAAATAAACTTGCTACTATGCCCATCATTACATTTCATAATATAAATAATTCATTTAGGATTAGTTGTATACGCTTTTACATTGAAGCCCAGTACAGCCTCAAATTTGTCACCAAATAATTTTAAAATATTCATTAAAAAGAATTTGATGAAAAAGTTATTATAGTGTAAAGAATTACATTAACGACGGAATTGCCTGGGAATGAGCTGCATTTTAGTTATTAACTAGTAACCTACGCATTTTTTTACTGACGCTGTTGGTTACTCTTGTTAGACCTTCACACCGCCCCCTTAGAAATCATTACTTGCCCCTTCCCTCAAATATGTCGAAGGGAGTGATACCTTACTCTTGCGTTATGCTGGCGAACGGTTGCTGCTTGTGGTGACTGGTCGTCTTGCTAGTCACGAATTTCCTTTTTCTTATTACTAACAAATCATTAGGCCGGCTTATTGAATTGATTGCGATGATTCTAGTCCTTCGTACATTGCTTGCTAAAAATAAAGACGTTTGTGAAATATAATCACTCATCACATCACAATCACAATTAAAAAAACTGGTTGAGTTTGTTGTGTGGATCTTATCAGAGCAAGGCGCGATTGGAACCCTCGTAGCCTTATTTTAAGTTGTAGAGTGTTTTTATAGATAGGCTTGTTTCGACAAATATGGTATCAAAATAGGGCCTCCTGCCAATCCTACTTGACGTACGTAAGTGATCACTAGTATTTATTCAAAGTGGAAAAGATATAAATGAGTACATAAAAAATATATATAAATAAAAGTATTTTTTGCCTCATACGCGCAGAAAAATTACGGATATTAAACAAACTTATTTTTTTCAATTTTTTTTAATAAAGTAAATAATAATGTTTTCTTATGTTTATATTATTGTAACTTTATTATGTAACTATTTTTTGTATTGTATTATACACTTAAAGTGTAGATAAATATGGGTCGGTAGTGGAGTTATAATTTTATAATTTTGCCATGTATTATTTGCTTTATTTTATAGAAATGTCTACGTTTTTATATATTATATATGTTTCTTATTCAATACGAAATTCTCATTTTGGAATATTAATACTATCAATAATGTATTGAAGATAATTATGTTATAATTATTTAGAACCGATAGACAGAATGTATATAACGAAATTACAACCAATCGGAACTTTGTGGAAACATACCACAATAACAAAGGAATGACTGAAGGAAGTGTAGTTTTCATGAAAGCTTTCTAATGCTGAGATATTCCGCTAGATGTCGTTGTTTCTTTTCACTAGGTACTTAGCTACCATGTTACAATATTTTGATATACAAAGATAGATAGAGCTTTTAATAATTAAATTATTATGTAATCATCTCATTTTATTTGTTAATACTAAATTAGTTGAATTAAAATAAATGTACGCAGCATATATACTGTTATAATAGACCACAAATTTATATAATATTTGGATTGGAAATATATTTATTTTTATTATTTATTACATACTATATACTTATTAATATTATTTAAATTATATTTTACTGCAATAAAACAATCTCATTATCACGTTTCTCATGAAAAGATTTATTATACATAAATCGTTTGTAATGCCTTGGGTTTCGTAATTGTGAAAGGTGCAAAATTTCATTGTTGCCATTAAAACGCGGGTCGTCAGTTTGAATCCCTTTTATGTATCCAATCAAATTAAGATCAGACTTGTGTTCCGTTTTGTAATTGCTTTTAAAATAAACATTGTAAAAGATGTAGGTATAGAAATATGAAGCAAATTAACAGTCCTGTTAATGGTTAAACAAATTAAAAAGACAATAAAAAAACTATTGAATTTTTATTTGAATCTTATTTAAATGATTATGTAACTGTAAATGTAAATGATGTGTTTATTCCACTTTATAATCCTGGCTTGCTGTTTTATTTATAATAACTTTAAGTAAATTTAGAAATATAAATTAAATTTAATATATTTGGATAAAGGAAGCAAAACCTAAAACCTTAGCAACCGATTCAATATTTAAACAAACTTAATGTTATCTTACTGGTCTTATATTCAAATAATAAAAACTTGACTGGTTGATTTTATTAAAAACTATTGAAATCAGTCTTATAATTGATTGTAAGGATATTAAATTAAAAAATAGTTATTATTATTATTGATTATTTGTAGAGAACACATAAATATTTCAATTTAATTTAACCAATAATTTTAACCTTAAACTATTATATCTCGTTACAGATGTAGAATCAAATTAAAATACATATAAATTTTGGTTAATAAAAACATTGCAGTCCTTGCTAATTATAATAATACAGTGAATGAGTCAATCATATTTGTAATAATTTGATTTGTATTTTATAATATACAATGTTTAATTCAGTGTAAAATAAAATACATTTAGGTTATGATAATTATTAATGTGAATATTAAATAAGAATTCACAGTCGTCATAATAAATTAATTTTGTGTTACTTTATCTCTATGAATTATTTCATTTGTTTATTTTATTGTTAATACACAGATATACAGCCAAACAAACTTTTAATTTAATTTGATTCAATTTACATTTACAGAGATCATTTTTGTAACTAAAAATGAAGTTTCTCTCAGTCGTTTCATTCGGCATTGTGCCAAAATACCGCGGCACGTACTTTGAAGATGCTGCCGTGGTTCATTTGATTGGATGCTGGATGGTCGTTTATTGTGGACCAGTTATGACTAGTTTTTCTACAATTTTATTATCATAATTATTGAATTCTATTATGTATGTAACTTGTTAAATTATTTATATACTGTAAGAATATTTTTAACATAATATATATTTATGATATTGTTACAGAGATAAATATTGTTATTTAAACATGAATTCTGTACAATTTAATAAATTAGACACAACACAATGTGACGAATTTTGTTATAAAACTGAAAGAACTGTTGCATAATCAAATACATTTTATAAGAGTAATGTTAAAAGTCGTAAACATATTACATTACAAATAGAACTATTTTATATTTAATTGATCTCTGATCATTTTAATTATCAAATTGATGCCTAATGATCAAATCAAGCCTGACGAGTCATTTGTAATTTGGGCACCATTTTAATAATTGTTCCTACCAACACCGTCAACTTTTGATATAATAATACATAATACTAAACGTGAAAAAACAATTCTTTAACATTAGTGTTAATATTATTTACTCTCTGATAAAGAGGATAATATTATAATTACAACGATATTCTATTACAAATATTATTAATTAATTAACGCTGTAATTAAATTGAAATTAACAGAGAACCTTCTTTTTATGAAGGCTATTTAAGTTAAAATCTTTATTTCTGTATTGTCGTAAACGTGTTTCATAAATATGACATTTATTGTCCACAGTCAAAGCGTGAAAATGAGTTTCATAATTGGTGGCTTTTGTCAACTTGGTTGAGTGGTAACTTAAAAAAAATTGTATACAACTTTATGACAACAACTTATTGTTAGCTTAAATCGCACGTCGCAGAACGGACACGATCTTTTGTGAGAGGAAATCTTTTGCTAAAGTTTTGAAAAGCTTTCTGATGTTATTTTGATTTATGTCTAAATTGGCTTAGATGTATCCCCTTGGGAGGTTTTGAATGTTTTGCATTTAGAATTTTAAAAAGTATGTAAGATGAGAAATAAATATATGAACAGTATGAACATCTGTGCAATATCCTGACTGACTGTTCGATGTGTAAGAAACTTAATTAAGTGATTCTAAGTTCTTTTAATACTGTATACTTAATGTTTTAATTATAAAACTTTTTGTGATGCCTTTTCCAAGAGGGCTTATTATTAAGTATACCTATCACAGACATCATATTCGATTTCTTTTCGACACTGCTGCTTCAAAAAAGTCCTGGTTAACTCGACGTTATTAATTTTTAAAAACACAATTAAAATAAGTAATTTAAATTTCAAGTGAACACTAACACGACCTAGTTTAACAATCACGTTTATGTTTTAACATATTCAAGATTATGGAAATTAAAACGACGTGTTAGCACAATTTTTTATGTTAAAATCTTTCTCAAAATATTAGCTAATTTATATTACTTAGGAAGAAACATGTATTTATTTTAATAGATTTACCAATATTTAAACATATTATAGTATAAACTAATAAAGTATTAAATAGTATACATGAAAAGAAAACAAAATGACTTAATTCATTCACCTTCCTTCCTTTTTTGCTTTACTGTCTCATAAAAGATCTGTTTATTAACCAAACTTGGCAAACCTACTAACTTTACCACGCAATTTCTTTCAGCCGTACCAATAACTTATGTTATATAAAATTTTCTTTAACATTATTAATACTAATTGTCCACAGTATATATGATATATACTAAAATCATAAAAAATGTTATTAATAGTAATATTATATTAATATTTTTTTATAAACATATTTACAGTGTAAATATTTAAAAGCATTAATTACTTTATGTATATATAATATAACATTTTTACCACACATTCAGAATCACCTGTAACAGATTTACCAGTTTAATATTTATACTAATTAAATACTAATCATTTACTTATTGAATTGGTATTTGGATAATATGTAGATTATTTGAACATCATTCAATTAAATCTAATTAAATTTTAAGCGATTTCTAGGTATTTTATAATTTAGTACTTATACCATATCTATTTGTAATTTTTTATTAAGTTAGTATAAAAATAATATATTTATTCTGACTTTACTATACAAAGACTTTTAATTTTCTCTAGACGGCCTTTGTTGTTCAAATGAATCTATATCGACTAAAGATATTTATAGAATAGTGCACGGGTTCGTGAAATACAGATTCTCGCGCTACCTTGCATTTTTTCACGTCTCAATAAACAAATAATTAATAAAAACTTTTCTCTTTTTAATATTCACCTAATATATGATAATAACTGCATTACTACTAAATTTTGTAAATATTTACACTATTTGATAGAAATCTAAATTCTAAAAAAAAAATGTTTAAAGAAGCTGTATTTTCTTATTTATAAACAAAAGACAACTTCCCCTAATTTTATTACATATTTAAGCGCAAGAATTTAGTGCTCCGGATGTTTTAAGATCCTAACAATAATTACATGGGGCATGATCGAAATACGAAAGAGTTTCACGTAGGGCGACGGTAAAGTGACATTTCTTTGATAAAGAGTAAGGGTGTAAGGGCGAGGATGCTAGGGCGGGGGTGAGGCGAGGGGTGCGGCGCGGGGAGGGCGGGCGAGGCGCGTCGGCGGCAGTCAGCACCGCGCACCGACCGGGCCGTCGCGCTTTACATAACGATGCTCGATCCCGTGAGCTGATGGGCGCGCTCGTCTGGTGGCTGGCGGGCTGCTGCCTGGTGCACGCCGTCGCCGCCGGCAACCCCGACGCCAAGCGCCTCTACGATGACCTCCTCTCCAACTACAACAAACTCGTGCGTCCCGTTGTCAACAACACCGACGTCCTCCGCGTCTGCATTAAGCTTAAACTTAGCCAGCTCATCGATGTCGTAAGTGAATTAATTGGTAAAGTTTCTTCATCATAATTTCACTTTCGGCAGTTCGGCGGCTCCGTGAGATCCGTCTGACCTAAATCTTCGACTGAGGGTGCATTGCGAATGCATTCACAGCTGCACTTGCGCGCAGCATATTTGGAATTTAAATAGATACAAATCACGACAAACGTCCCACTTTTTACAAAATACAGAATGATCAAACCAACCGTGTAAAAGCTTTTAGACAGAGAATAGTAAGTGTCTCCGCGCGTCCTCGTGCACCCACTCTCGGAAGGCGCCGCGCTGTCTCTCTTTATGTATTTAGATTTTAACTCCATAAATCTTTGAATAAAGGTGCTGTATCATTCCATCTTGTTCTATTCTTTCACATAATCATAAATCATAAAGTGAATAATATTCTCCCTATTGTATTTTACAATGTTATCATTTCAATGCAAAATGATAACTCATCCACGATTCGTGACACTTACAAAGCATATTTATAATTCAAATAAAAGTATAAGAGATTGATACTCTGAAGATTTTAATTTTATAAATTTTTTTCTTTCCATAAATGGAGAAACAGAAATAAATGCATAAATTGAATACTTTCAGGAATATTAAAACATATATTTAATTACTTCTTAACAAAATATTGAACTTAATATATTAAGGAAGGACTTCAAAACTAGGAACTACCTGCTGCAAGATGTATCAGGAAGGATTTGAGGACCCTCGAGCAGTATCGAACAGATAAACCAATCTATGTTCAGATAGAAACTATAACCATGACTTCTTCATAGTTACAATTTTGTAGATCCTCCGAAAATATTTACACCTTTGGATATACCATGTACATCTAGGAGTCTTGATATTCAATAATACCTGATTGTAATTAACGCTATTGTCAGTAGAGAGACGGTATGTAACTAAGGAATACCGCAGATCTAATATAGTTTATGAAACAGATTTACATATAACCTTGATAATATCTTCTTATATTTATTACAAGGTATTTAAAGACAATATTAAAATGTAATTTATTGTAAATAATTTGTATAAAGATTATAGAATGAATATAAAACGACGGAACGTGGTATAATTTGGCGCTAAGACGTCGTTCAGGGACGGTTTTGTTACAAAACGATGTGGACGGCCATTACTCAAATCATGTCTCGAAATCCGAAATACTTGACCCAATATCGGCTATGAAGAATCCCGCCTTAAGCACGCAATTCAGCTTTGATCACAAACATTATTCATATAGATATTATCGGCTCTTCATATATTTAAGGTGGAATATTTTACCAAAATATATTTCATATTATATACAAAATAACACTTCGATCTAAAACTATAATATTGATATTACGTGAAAATATATTTCCTTTGAGTTGGAAAATAAAATAAAATTCTCGATTCGATGATATTTATGAAGATGCAATTAAAAATAATGATATGATATGTTGCTCACGCCTACAGCTCCGTACCTATACTATTTTATTACTGGATCCAGTCAATGAATTTCAATGGAATTTTTAGATTCATGTGTGCGATTAAAATTCATTCATTTTTCCTCACAAAATAAAGAGTCAAAAAAGCCGCCTTTCTAGTGATATAAGTTTTGATATTAGGAAATTATAAAACCTTCGAGCATACGTATAACAAGAATACGTTTAAGCCTTCTTAAATTACCTTTGTGAGGTCACATTCAGGCAAAAACTAGTATGCACATGCTCGAAGCATATATCCAATGAATTATAACACATCTTACTTGCGAGAATTTGTCATAAATATAACTTTCCAAATTATTGTTAAACCAATAGAGGTTTATATATATCAATATATGTCAACTTTATGCCCTTTACAAAGGTTTGCAATATTAATTTATTATATAATTAAACTTATAACTATCCCGCGACTCCGCCCTCGTGTACGGAATAGCGTTACACGAACGGAATATTATTTTATAACTACCGATAATGCGGAAAACGAAACATAGTTATCCGTTTTCGCCATATTTTTGAAAGCACTTTCTCATATTGGTTGTAAAAGATCATAATGTGATATTATATGGGCTATAATATGGCTGTTAAATACAGACACACATTAAATTCAATTTATATATTCAAAGGGTGATTATGTGATCATATGATGAATCATGTGATCAAACATTCTGATTAAAGTAACAAATAATTCATTTCTTACCGTAAAAGTAGTTTACATGTTTGGTAGTATGGTAGTATTTTGTTTGTTTTGTGAGAAAAAAAGAGAAATAAAATTATACTATTTAAAGTAATTATTACTATAAGCTATGCATTTTTATGAAATGAAAGATATTTTTAATTTTATTAAATAACAACACATCCAATATTGCGTTCTTTAGAACATCAAATGATTTGTTCATAAATATGAATCTTTTAGTATAAATAACTTTATAAAGAGTAATAGAAAGAATTGTAAATGAAATATAAATTTAATAAATTGTAAAACTAGTAGAAATTCAACATCATTCTGCACTGATAAAGCATCAAAAGACCTATGTCTTATTCTAATAACGATAAGAATAATCAGTTCCTATTAATCTCTAAATGTTACCAGAATTCTGGTGTTGTATAAAATAATATTACAGTAACTCAATTGTTACAGAAACAAGATTTTACATTTAATTTTCATTTAGTATAAAACATAAAAAATATCGTATCCTTATAATATTCATGAATAACGTTTCTTAAATTTGCACTTAGTTTTAAAATTGAAATGGAAAAAAAATGTAATAATTAAAATTCTTTAAACAAAACACTTATTTCCATATTCAATATTATTCATGAGAGGTTCAACGATTGTTAGAGTGTTGAGTTTTATTTTAAGTATATAATTTTTTTTATTCAAATATTATACATATTTTTATTATTCTTGCTCATTTAGTTTACTATAATATACGTTAAAAGGGCTATAATAATTACTTTACTGTCAAAATAAACCCGGAATGTGTAAATGTTTTGGTAATTACACTTATACAACATTCATTTCAAGCTGAAAAAGGCTAATTTCCGCTCAAAGGAAATCGTACCTCGACCATCGGACTTTCAATGTTCCACGTCTATAGTTATGAAGTGGGGTCATATCAAGTATTATCTCTGGACAAAAAGTACCTTTTCATTCAGATCTTCTATATACATTTTACTTGCTAATTATGTTTTAGTATATAATTAATTTTCATACATATACACTCGTATATATTATATATATTGTATAGTATATATGTATATTATATTATAATAAGGTGCTAAAATTCTACCTTAATAAGAGTCTTGATATCAAAATGATCATTCTTTTATCTTTACCTTTATCTTATTTTCTTTTAGGTATCAATATATTCTCGTAGTCATATTGTTAAGGTAAATAATCAATCAAAAATTGTATATAAAATATCTTCCTGCATTCCGTCTCCATATTCATTAGAACTGTGTCAAATTCTATACTTATAATCATAATTTTCGTATTAACAACAAAATGTTTGCTTCATATAATATTATAATAATCCGCTCTATCATCGATGTAATATTATATATATATATATATATATATATATATATATATATATAAATATATATTACTTCATAATGCAACCTGAAACTTTGGGAACTGTCAGACGCAAGACAGGTTAAATTAATTGGTTTAAACCATTGTTAAATATACGACCTGATGAAAACTAATAATAATAAATAATAGCATATGAATTAAACATGTAATTATGGTCGCCACTTTATCTTAACATGACTCATGTAATATTTTATCTTTCTTTTCAATGTTTAACGAACTATTCTTATTCTATTAATGATAGTTCAAGGGAAATGAAACAGCCCTAGAGTTATGGATTCACTCATTAAATATTAACTATTATTTGCCCGGCTATCCTCATAATATTAAATCATAGTGAGTGAATTCCAATATTTAGTTTCATTACTAACAGAGGCGTCAATATTAATTAACCAGGAAAATATAAAATATGAACGATAAATAGAAGTTTAATAAAAATATATTTTACGTTGTAAAAACATATCTGAGTTCACAGAGCGGTTGTTCTATGATTTTAATTTAGAGAGCTTACAGTTTTTTACGATTGCATCTCAACGCTCATTCACAATCTTATTTATGAATATCCAGCGAAGTTAAATATGCTAAAGGCCGGAAAATTAAATTCTAATACGAAACAATTTATTTATGGTGTATTTTGTAAATATTTAAATTTAACCCATAAATAAATGACTATTTCGTTCGGTATCATAATTGATACTAAACTTTTATGCATACAACTTTTATAATGGTTATAAGATGAGCATTAGCAATAAGTCTGGTAAATAAACATAAAGATACGAATAGTCTCCCAGTCACGTTCCACTGGTCCGGGAAATCGAAATAACATACCAAGGAACCGTATAAGGGAATTCTTAAAAAAACTTAAGTCGATTGCTATAAACGTTATTGATGGTGGGATAAAAAATAATACAAAAGGCAGATATTTAAGATAAAATTAAATAAAAACCTATCAAAATATTACGAAAATAGATATATTAAATAGTAACATATATTAAGGTTTTTTTCCAGCTTTGCACTCTGTGTGTGTGAAAAATAGACCGTCTAAAAGTTATTTTTCTATCCCTCGGGAGCAGCACTTCTTTTAAGGATGAAAGATACTCTGTCCTTTTCAGCTTCCCCGACAACGTGTAAAATTTCATGAAGACCTTTGGGTAATGTATATGTGAAAACGCAACAAAAAAACAGTCAAACGCATTTAAAACATATATATATATATATATATTAGGGTACATCGAAAAAACTGAAAAATGGTGGCTACCCCCTAAAATGAAAGTACTCTTGAAATAAAAATTTTCTATGGATATCCAAAAATTTTTAAAAAATATCTAGAGGGCGCGCGGGTCACTCAAAAATGCCATTTTTTCGTGTTTTTTTAGATTTCACCCTGGTAAAACCTATTGAAATGTATCAAAAATTCCCATATTTGGATATGTTGTGCCCAGATAGACACTCTTTCGAAAACTATAATGGTTGACCATATTTTATTGGCCATTTTGTCGAGAATAATCGTCGAATGTCGTTTATTTAAATTAAATAATTATATTATTTTTGATTATTAATTGCTAATCATAAAATTTAAGAAAAAAAAACAAGTATGACACATGAAATCTATTGGAAATTTTGCGTAGAACACGAAAATAGTGGGAAAATTGGTCAGGAATAAAAGGCAAACGATAAAAAATGTGTTTTTCTAAATGGTTTATACTGTTGATATCGTTGATATAGTTAGTTATATATATATATATATATATGTATATGTGTGTGTGTTAACTAATCGGCTATCGCCTTTATCGGTTTATATTTGAGCGTATCTTATATTATCTCAAGTTATTTGGATTGTATAACATTATTTGATATCAAAATCTCATTCCAAAGTTTCGGTCGTAAAGTTAAAATTAATATTGTGATATTCGAAAATTCGCAAAACGAATTTCATATTTGACTGGACCAATGACCGCTGGCCGAGGTCGAGGTCTCTTAATACTTGTTACAATACGTTCAACACGATTTAACTTCGTTACATTACAACAAATATATACAAATATATATATATATATATATATATATATATATATATATATATAGATATACGACAAAAATAACACTAATGTCAGATTAACCAAGTATCAATTTGCACATAGATTTAAATATCTGTAATTAAAAATATATTGTTTAAGTAATAGGTTTTTATATTATTTTTTACAATTTAATTATTTTCATGATTTCATTTTATTACAATTTAGTACGCGTTCAGATCTTGACAATTTATTAAATCCCCTCACATAAGGTATTACAATTAAGATCATAATCTCCGTATGATTTTAAATCTTGGCGTAAGATAAGATTTAACTATACAGCTGATATGCTTCACTATGAGGGTTGCCACCCGTGCGTTATAATAAATTTACGTTATTTCTATTGTACTTTATACTTTGTAAGAACAATTAATAGTTTATTTCGCATAATTTTATTTGATATATTTAAAAAATCAGTTTTATTGATTTATATGTACAAGAGATTCAGTAAATAAAGACTCATACAAAACTCAAATTTAAATATAGATTGAAGTTATAATTATGTAATTATGTAAAAAAACTTTATTATGATACTTTAATAATAAATTAACTATAACAAAAAAGTGACAACCCTATTGAGTATGGAGGCTCTTATACAATATTACTGAGAAACAAAATAACAATAATGTATTTTACTAAATGTTATTAAAAATTCTACCTACTATTTTCTATACAGATATTAGCCTGTAACAGACAGTCTCATAGTATATATATATATATATATACATACATATATATATATATATATATATATATATATATATATAACATTGTGTTGTCTATAAACAATTGTAATATAAAAGTAATGTTTCCACCGCCTTACATATTTTAGCGTCGTTTCCAATTCCACTGCCTGTTTGCACGTTACATCTATTGTAAGTATTTCCTCCGGACCGGAATTATTTATTCAGTCCCGGTCACACGGCTATTTCATTTAAGGAAATCTTTTCCTTGACTATCGAGAGTCACCTTTCTCAATGTCCTTGGTATTTACTTTTTCATTATTAGCAGCATTATATGTTAAGATTCTACAAACTAACAAAAAAGTAAATATTTTCACATTTTTGTTCCAAATTGCTAGTCTTTTGAGTTATTATTATTAGTTGATATAAAAATATATTTATTTGAAACAGTTACGCTATCACCGCGGTACGACTTTTACAACCAGCATAAGTGCTTTGCAAAAATATAGCGGTGTCGGAAATGTTCTCTTTTCATGTATTCAAATGTTATTTTTTGTGTTCGATTACGTATTTCGAGATAAAATTTAATATGGAAATATAAATTATATAATTTTAAGTTTTTTACACTGTCTAAACGAGTATAAGTATGTACTTAGCTGTAGGATATTGCCTTTAAAACTTATATACTAGGATCCGCTAACCGTGCGCGGCGGGTGTAGAGCTCTCCTTTCTTCTCTTCTTGATAACTTGAATGGTTAAACATTTTTCAATCTCTTTTCGCTATAACATCCGCGTTCGGCTAAAACATACATGAGAAAATTTTTAGCTCATTATCTCGTCGCATTCTGGTGACAACTAAACACAAAAAAGGTCTCCCAAACGGTTAAGATAAGCAATAAGCTATACTTATAAGCTTTTTATTTAAGTATTTTTGAGAAAATAATGTTACATTAATAACATAACACCAATTATAACTCAAATAACATTTATCACTGTCACTTAACACTTTGAAGTATTTGATTAACTGATAGTTAACTTGCCTTAAGGGTGCAATGTTTGAGGTTATCGCAGTAAGGAAATGGTCTTCAGATTTCTTATCATGGTTGGCTTATCTTTAATCGAATCTATTAAATTATCTCGTTCTCCGCCTGTCTGATCTGTTGGTGCGCATCTGTGGTTTTGAAAATAATATAATCTTTCTGAGGATGATTATTTTGTATACTTTCTATATATGTATATATAGAAAGTACAATATAATATAGTATATAGGACTACAATATAAAAAGGCCCTGAACTGTGTTAATAAGGAACAAAAGTATTAAGGAGGAAAACCTTTTGGGAACTTACCCAATGGTCACATTTTATCGCGTACGGTTTCATGTTTTTATATATAATTTGGTTAAAAACATCGACACTCAAACTATTTGACTTTATCCTGCATATTATAAGATCTACTACTTCCATTATTAAGATTTATGTTGCTTTTCTATCAATAATTTATACAACTAACTTAAAATATCTAGTTATTCGCGAGTTAAATTTTAACTCTTAAAAGTCTGTAACAATATCAAAGCTATTATTTTTATTAACTCCCTAATAAAATATCTAGTTAAAAACAATTAAAAAATATATTTACTAGCACATTTATTGACTATAGCTATAACCTATAGCTACAAAGCTAAGCTACCTTCCTTACAACCAATATTTTTATTGCCTTTGAAAAATGTAATTATATTTTATACTTGTTATACTTTTGTAAAATATACTTTATATTTTACAAAAGTATAACAAGTGTTGATTCCATCCATAAATAGAAAACAATTCATTAAAACGAACGGAGATGTAGGCACTAACTAGTGCTATTAATAAACTACTGCAAATATTATTATGACATTTGAAAATCTTGTGCACAAACACTTAAAAATACATAATTTTCATTAAAGAACATAAATTTATAGTTAAATTTACAAAGACAATTGAAATAATTGAAATAATAACAAACTAATAAATAACTTGTATTTTTAACATATCTTAGAGATATATTATGATATATATATGTTGACTTACAATTGAATAAAATGTTAAATCTTTACAGATTAATAAGTAATATAATTTTATAATAAAAATGTATAGCCTTCTCTGTTTGAAATTGTTTAATATTTATGTTTTATCAATTAACCGACAATAAAAGGGTTAAAAAATTACCCTCTTCTTTCCAAAAAGTTGAACAATCCCGATGACCGGAAAATGTTAATCTTATAAATCTTATCATGAAAATTTCTTCAAAAATATAAAGAAAAAGAATTCAGTTATTACCATATTAAGACTTTAAATTAAAGTGAGAAGTTTCTTTTTTAAGGTCTAACCGTTTCAGAGATTAGCCGGTCCAAACAGACAGACAGAGACAAATTTTAAATTGATTTTTTATATGTTTACTGTCTTAGTATACCGTAATTACTACAAACAGACACTACACTTTTATTTGTATGTTATTAATAGTATTTCGATTAAATAATAAAAATCAATATTCACAAATAGTATTTTAATAGGTCGTATAATATTTTTATTATGTCAAATAACACTTGAGGGTTTATCCTGCTATAAAATATAAATCCAATAAAATGAAATGAAACGAAATGAAATTGAGGAGCGTAACAAAAAATACAAATACTGTGAAGTCGCTACATTTAAAATACAGAAAAAGATTGTATTACTGTTAAAATTACATTATATTTTGTATATAATATTATAATGAAATATAATTATTATGATGAATGGATTACAAGTTCATAAACTGTAATCTCAAACACAAATCCCAGTTTGTTAAAGTTTTAACTTCTAGCTGTATCGCGTTAAATTAGTTATCATTTTCTGTATATTAGTAAAAAAATCAATGCTAATTCGTTTGGTAATTTTTAATAATTTATTTATTTGATACACGCCACGCCATTTTGATTTAAATGTTTGTGACTCCATAACATCACACTAAGCTCCTCACACCAAGTATTAGTTTTATTTTTTAAATATATTAATCTAAATAAAAACATATAGCAACTAAACCACTTCATTAGGTTTTTCAAATACTATAATCAAATGTAAAATATAAATTATTAAAATATTTGTATTAAAACAATCAATTCATAAAACGAAATAAATACTATGCTATAGCTTTCAATAAAATAAATCATAAAAAATCCGTAAAATAATATCATGTGTTACATTCTATACTTATGACTCTAATACCTCATAAAGATACCAATGAGACAGATTTATCACCAAGTAAGTTCTCAGTAAATCGCTAAATTCAAATAAGACCTTTGTTCCTCGGATTAAGAGCTTTCAATATTGTTTATATCGTCTTGACACAGATAAACGAGACGTCGATGGTCAGCTATGTAACATTTTATTTAAAAATAACACAACATTCGCGATTCTATTAGACGATGATAAATTGTAATGTTACTTTGATTCATTGTATCGAAGAAATAAAATAAAGTTTAGAAATACTTTGTAAGATGCTTAGAAGCAAGTATGACATCTATCCAAATAAAATCAATTGCCAAGTTTTCTAAGAAATAATATATTAATGTTTCCGAACTATAATATATTTCTTGGTATACTGATAAGGATTAAGGTCAGAACGACACCTTGTTTTGAGAATTGTAGAAATGTTCTCTTGAATGTTTTTCGAAAATCTGCCAGAAAAGTTTAAATGAAAAATTGGATGAAATTTACAATAAAAAATAAGATGTATTTTTGTTGACAAATCTGCCGTCACATTTTTTTATTACAAAAAAGTCATTTTCTTTATTAATACCTTATTATAGAGAGAAGAAGCAATTAGACTGGAATTAATTATAAATGAAATATGGTGTGACCTTATGTTTTAATGTTTACAATTGTTCCAGAACTTGAAAAACCAGATAATGACAACAAACCTGTGGGTGGAGCAGTCCTGGTACGACTACAAGCTGCGCTGGGAGCCGCGGGAGTACGGAGGAGTACATATGCTGCATGTGCCCTCCGATCACATCTGGAGACCCGACATCGTCCTCTACAACAAGTGAGCTAGATAGATAATAGTGGTAACAAACTCAACTTGACTGAGACTATTAGAAATATTGCATAGTCATCAAAATATGTGTTTTATTGCCAGATTGTAATGGTATTGTAACAATCAATCAATCAATCAATCATCATCATCAATCAATACATACATATCAATCATTCACACACTATTTATCGCTCAGTTCAGACATATTTATGGCTTGATTTCATTGTAACGTCACGCGAGAGCTGTATTGATGGTGGAAGTATAAATATTATAAATCTTTTTTAATAACCCTGAAAATTTTATTACGTATTGTAGTATTACTTATAACTCGACACTTATAAGTATTAATGATTCCCTAAACATAATAAAAGACGAAATAAAAACGTAGCAAAACACCGTATCGTTACTTCAAACGCTTTTAAAAGTCTTCACCAAGCTTTGAGTATTCTCTTATTGTTTGTTACATTTTCTTTCAAATTTAACAAAACCACTTACAAAGAAAACCAGTGCATTTTACACTTAAATGTCTTAAACATTATACTTTTTCATATCTCTTAAATGTTTCGTTCATTAACAAAAGAATCTTTTCTGTACTACATATAATTACAATTGAAATATCAAGATAAATAGTTCGTTTGCTTTACAGATAATAGCAATAAAATATTGAAACACAAATAGAGGGGCTATTTGTGTTGCCATGTGCCATCGATCTTTGTGATCGTTGCATTTGTGCAGTAAATATATTATCTTGAATACACACATGCTTGTTAGACTTAGTCTTAGATCTAGACTGGAAACAGTCTTTATATAAGATAAATGTTTAACGTCAAAATGCTAAATTCAAATTTCAATTACTAATCTTTTATTCCAGATTGTCATAATCTTTTAGATTATTAATATCCGATTTGATTTGATAAATCCGTATCCATAATTTAGCATCATCAGAATCGTTTATTCTCGAGATATTAAACAAGATTCAATTTAAATTTTAAATTTGATAGCAATGATATTGGAATTCAATTATCATATAGAGTTATTATATTTACTTGTATTAATTATTAGATGTATTCTATCAGATGAAAGAGGATAGCGGTGTCTATCCGTTTTATTTTACATTTCTGTGAACTGTCGGTAAGTGATATTTAAAGAATTAATTAATTCTGTTTATAACCATTGACATGTATAGGATGAACTCACACTCATATGCTTTTATGAAACTTTAAAACTTTAGAAATGTACTGGAAAGCTTAGAGTATTTTCTTAATAAATATAGTGTATCGATACAACATGAACGTTTGCAAGACATGTGTTAAAAGGCGTTTGGACGTCTTTTTACACCCACCAGATAAAATCATGGCGTAAAAAAAACTCCTGGGTGGTTTGATTTGAATAACAATACCTGCATTACATCTAACGGGAGTGAAGAACAGATTTAAAACAAAAAATACACAACCATCAAAAACTTTATAAATATTCATGTTTCATACATCCGACAAAATGGTATCAACCTATAATTCTTATCGGTACTTGGCAACAAAATCGACTAACTAATAGTAGGCGACTGAAATATGTCCTTCTAACCTTGCATAACATTAATATGGATTTATACATCAAACCGGAATCTACGATCTGAAGTGGCATTTCGGAAAACCTTAAGGCGAGAAAAATAAGGGATAAATAAGGAATATATGTTAAGCTATAATAAGAATAAAGCCAGAACATTCTATTTTGACGGCAGATTCGAAGAGCCAAAGCCAATAATAATACTTCTGAGAACGCGAAGTGAAGCGGAAAAAGACTTCCGACTTTATCTTTCTTGCTATCAACAGAAATGAACACACAGAGCACAAAAATATAATATTTAAATACTCTCCAAAAATCTACGGTGTATAATGTTAAAAAACTTGGGTAAGAATTAAAATAATTCACCGTATATGGACCTTACTTTAGGATATTAAGGTTCAGTAGTAGACAATTCTAAATCGATACAAGTCCTAAAGTTAAGATAAAGTACACTTCACACATACCACAAAGGAAGTTCCAATAGCAAATATTCAAGAGACTCCTCCATTAGCTTTTATTAAACAAGCGTACCTAGTAAGTGATCATCCTCTTAACTGTCTTTTATAAGATCAGAGAACTCACAAGAGCGTTGCCAGCCTTTGAGGAGACATTAAATATTTAGAGTATATTTTAATCACGTTAAAAGAAACACATTTTTAAGTGAATAAGAATAAGATTTAGAAATATACGAATGCAATCAGTGAACCACTCACGTCACTTAAAAAATCCGTCTCCATGACGATGTGTTATAGTGCAGTCTTGTTGAAAATCTGATGATAAACTTTATAATACGGTACATAAATGTATAAATATGATAAATAAAGAAAGTCTTCTAAGCTATAAGGATATTACACAACAAAACCTTGTAAGAACCAGAAATAATAATGAATAGCCAGGAATAGCAAACCTCGCCAAAAATTAATTAACCACTATTAAATATAGATCAAATATTGTAATTTAAAATAATTTAATTTAGGTAGATAAAAATTTAAACGTACAAAAGAATATACCATAAATATTGTGTAAACATAAAACAGAAACCACTCAATAAATTGAACACACACAATATCTGTGGAGTCTACGCATTAAGTAACAAAAATAATATATTTACATATCCGTCGTCATACATGAATAACTTATTCGTGGCTGTGTTTGAGGTGTTCGTGAAGTTTTACAATAATATAATATGGATATACTAAAAATATTATTTATTATTTGTTTTACAGTGTACTCGGTAATTATGAAATTAAATAGAAAATACATAAAATTTTAAATAAATAAACTTTAACACTGTGTTTTAGGTGAAAAGTGGGCCAGTGCTCAGCGGCCTTTATTTTATATTTGATAAATTTAAACTCGGTATCGATAAACTAGTGACCGACGTACACGAAGATTTGCATGATGTATGGAACAGCACGGTCGCAGTCGTGGACGCATTAATACGACCGAAAGAACAATCATAAAATATAAAAGTGGATGTAAAGAATTAGATAATTATTATTTATAAAGGTATTCTATTTTCATAAATATTGGTTATGCAAAACAAGTAATATTTATGCAAATATTCTACCCCTTACCGGGTATTGGTGTTTGTTTTAATTACTCATATATTAAAATTGAAATCACGATATGTAGGTAGCGATGGTTGTATTATTCCAAAGGCACTCGATTAGTCCTGTCTGTCATCCCGTGATGGACTTTGATAAATGACTGACCAACCGGCGCTCATTACCGTTCCCGGCCTTTCTTCTTTATACAATTCCGCCGAATAATGTGGACTTGATCTTTTTAAAAGAGTTCGATCTACTTTTTGTAATGGAAAAAAAAATACTTCTGTGGTATAAAAGTAATAAAAAAATGTAGTCTAAAATATTGTTACGTCGTCGAAAAGACATAAACATCTGAACAAATACCAACAACACTGTCTGGATTTATTTTGCAATATATCCAAACACATTTACAATATTAATACAGTATATTTTGAACTCGCTTTAAATATTTACATTGTAAACGTATGCATATGTAAATGTCTCCGACAAAGTCCGTACCATGCACCAGCTCTGAACTGTCTTTGTCGGTATAATACTAGGCCTATAGGGCCTCCAAAAAAAAAAAACACTCTTTCGGAGTTTGTTTGTTCGAATCCAGTTAACAATAATGACAATTTGCATATATTATATATTATATATTATAGATATTATTTATAAAAGATAAACATACGTCTTACACAACACGTACACTTGTATACACATGTGGTAAGATCATTTTATATTTGAACTAAGTATTACGTCATTAATAAGTCATATGACTGTTATTTACACTATTAGGTTGTTGAGGATGAACATATTAACATCAGTGGACGGCGTCACAGGGCAACACACAATTACGAACAAAAGGGCAAATATGAATGCGAGAGCTGCATCGTAAATGTACCTTAACATTGCAGTGCCGACGGTAACTTCGAGGTAACGTTGGCGACCAAGGCGACCATCTATCACCAAGGACTGGTGGAATGGAAACCACCCGCCATTTACAAGTCTTCCTGTGAAATAGACGTGGAATATTTTCCCTTCGACGAGCAAACATGCGTACTTAAATTCGGTAGCTGGACGTACGACGGATTCAAGGTAATTTTGCGGGCCGCAATCACCGCAATCTCTGACCACTTTCGTTTGTCCACAGCGCCGATGGAAACTACGAAGTGACTCTGATGACCAAGGCCACGGTGTACCACAACGGCATGGTGGTGTGGCAGCCACCCGCCGTCTATAAGTCCTCGTGCTCGATCGACGTCGAGTTCTTTCCTTACGACGTGCAAACCTGTGTGCTTAAGTTAGGCAGCTGGACGTATGACGGCTTCAAGGTGACGCCCCGCTGTTAAGCCGCTTGGGGCCGCGCGCGCGGGTTGTAGCGTAGGGCCCGCCGCCCCGGCTGATGTCCATGCAGTAGCTTGTTGGCTCGAACGTTTTTCGTCGTGTAATTAATATTACTATATCTGTCCGTGTGGTATTTTAATACAGTTGATTCACATTGCGTGTGCGCGATGGCGCTAGCGCACACGGCGAAGAGCGCGCGTCGCAATCCGCCGCCCGCTCCCCGCCGGCGCTCGCTCCCGTAGCTGTAACGTGTTGCAAGTTTACCTAACTTTTGCGTTGGTGACCTTTTTTAAGTATGTGGACTATCGGCATGTCAACGTGCGTGACCACGAATTCTCCAGAATATCCTCGGTCGGATCCACTTAGTTTGAACGGCCTACCTCGCTCGACACGGAAAGGTATAAAATTTTAAATGTCTGGTGATATGGGATGCAAAGTCCCTCAACTCGGTCCTTTCCACACTTCCCACATAACAGTAGCCGTTTTACGCTATATAAAAATAAAAATACTGTAGCTGTGTTACAGTGTGACATTTAAAAATGGTGTTTAACGGCTTTTCCCAGTGCTCTTCCTTTAGCTGGCTCCGCTCGCGTCAAACACAATTCAAATACACAAACAGGCTACACATGTGTTGCTTGATGCATGCCTCCTCTGTTTAAACACTGCACTCACTGCATGACTTTAGCTTTACTCCTAACCAATTGCATTCCCGATCACGACGGCTCCTTGCCCTAACTGTGACTACGTTTCTTACACAGCTTCACACAAAAACTACACGCGAACAATGTAAGCACAACACAAATACTTGAATTAAAAGTAAATTTTCACATTTTGGCTCAATGACTTGGAGCATTAACGGTCATCACAATGCATATTTTATACCTTTCCCTCTTTGCGACTTTTTAGTGGCTGCAAATTTTGGTGTCGCTAATCATTGCATGACGTCTTTATCATAACAGAACTAAAACATTAAAACGATACACAATTGAAGATAGAAACCGATCATTTCGTTTATTGATTAATCAATCAGCGAAACGATCTTGCATGCACTCGCTACACAGAACTAAGCTTACGCCTTACAGCAACAGCGCAATTCCTACTCCACCTAGCGCAGCGTGAGATTTGTGGTAGTTGTTAGAGGGGTGAGTTGCACTGTTGCGAAGGCAGTGAGCGCATGTGACACACATGCGCGGCGGAGCCGGTGCTTCCGTTATCCTAGTATTTTGACGAGTTACAGACCATGGAGAAGGCCCTCTGGAGCATTTCGTATGTTATGTAACTCAATTATTAAAATATAAAACGGCCTCCATCGATACTCGTTGAAAATTCAGAGCTCCATAACAATTGATCTAGGTGTTGTGTTTTCGCGTTATTATATCGCATGTTCAACAGATGTTGTTTCGTGTCTTCTAAAAAATAATATAAACATTGAATTTATACAGGTACTTGGCACACTTTGTGGTAAGGACATTTAGTAATAATAACACCAACAACAACCAGCAGCTTTTAGGTTTCACATTGTGTGACAGGACATGTATCTATTAAATAAAGAAACACAATTAAGTAATGTGACATTACATAAATAAAATACATATGCCGAATAAAAAACTGTTTACGATTGAGTAAAAATAGAAAAATCATTTAATATAAGGACATTGGAAGATGGTATGACTTAATGAGATAATGATGAAATTATTGACGTCACCTCAGATAAACCTATTTTTGCTCTTCGTAAACATATTAACTAATGGGATAAACGCAATTTACTAAACATAAATATAATATGATAAACTTGTTTAATTATTGTGTATTTTGTCTTGCATTTATCAATTGCCTTATTGTCATTGTGTATTTTTTAAATTGTCCCCAAACTTTATTAAATTATTAAGTCTATTAAAGTTATATAAATTATAAAAAAATCAGCATTAAGAGACTTAACTTTAAATGTTTTTAGCAGAGATATTAGATATTATTACAAATCCCTTTAAAGAAATGAATGGCCCAACAATAATTTCAATATAATATCAAAGCAAGGGTGTCGGCAGGTGGACCTCAGACATATGGACGAGCAGGCGGGCAGCAATGTCGTGTCCATGGGAGTAGACCTCTCTGAATTCTACATGTCTGTGGAGTGGGACATCCTAGAAGTACCCGCGGTCAGGTATGTGGAATGTTCTTAATGCTTATATATTATTCGATTGGTGGAAGGCTATTTAGATCTAGATCACTTCTTCTCTTCTTCTTCTCAAAGCCTTCTGTATTTTAACGGACCATCATATTTTATATTGAATTTGTTACTTTAGAGGCTTTAGTTTATAAATATTCCTCTTCGAATAAGTAATTCTCTTTTATCTTTCTGTTGTAACTTTATGCGATCTTTATGATTTGGAAAAACATCAAAAGTATAGTGAGTCATTAAAATTCACTTAAAAATATCTTAAACCCAACTCATAACATTAATAAAGACACCGTCTCACATAACAGTTCCCGAGTTCATATAAGATATAGCCTTTATAAGCTTTCAATGTCCAGCTGCTCTAATAACTTCTACTTAGGTGTTGTGTTGGAAGTAATGGTTTCTATGTGCGGGTTTAAAAGTGTTAGAAAAAGGCACTCCATTCCATTAACATTCTATGTATAGAATATTCAGTAATAGGATCAGAGGATGATTATAATAAAAAATCTATAGGTATATAGGAAAGTAACAAAATTTTATGCAAACTATAAGCAAAATATAAAATAACATCGCAATTGTTAGAAAAACAAATAAAATATTATCAAAAAACTCTATACTCTAACCACTTCATAGGTTACATAAATAATTAAATCATAATTTGTTATTTTAATGCTCAATTTTGCATCGTGGTTGAAAAAATTGAAAAATATTTATTCCTACTATATATGCAGTCAATATGTCAATGAATTTTAAACTGATTCTTAAGCTCAAAAAAATTAATATATTTATCCATGGTGTGTTTAAATTTATGGAATATACATATATATAATAAAAACTGGGAACATATGTATTAAAACATTGTATTTAATACATACATTTAAAAATGTTATAACCATTAACTACTGTATTTAAAAGTTTATAAATAACTTTAGTGAAACTTTAATTCTGAACTGTAGTTTACTTTTCCGGAGCGGTCGGTCTCGTGGCACGTAGGCCCGTAGCAACTCTACGAAATTGAGAGAATTTTTTTTTGTGTCATGTTAGTTTTTTTATTTATTTTATTACTTAATCGTAAACGTTCAATCGCATTTACACTAATATATATTAAATTAATTATTCAAGGTAAAATAATGAAATCAAAAACACAATAAACTTGATATGTTGTACATTAATAAAATAGATATTATTTAACACTAAACCTACCGACAATTCTTGTATACCTGTTCCTACCGCACGCCCTCAAATTGCCCGGTAAATAAAAGTTATTTTATTATATAACGCAGGTAATAATGGAAATAACTAAAAGTAAAGAGTGCAGAAAACATTATATGCATATTCAAGAATTTTCATGTAGTTTAATAACGATATTATAACATTTAAAAATGTGTAAGTTTTACAAAAGTTTAAGAACGGTCAAATTGACCGGTACTTGGTAGGTTTAGTGTTAATAAATAGAGGTTGAAGATTTTAATAAAGATAGACTTCTTGTGACGCTTACTTTATCATTTTGTCTTTTGTCATACTGCGATATCTTTATTATTTACTAGCAGACCCTGCAGCGCTTCGCTTTGGCACATTCTGGTTGAATGTAATGTTCTTTTCATTAAAGATTAATTTTGAAATACATGTGTATACAGAGTATACAATGTTTCTGATTTTTCTATTGTCTGCGTTTCTATAAAAGCTGGTTAACCGACACGGACATAAGCATATAAATGTCCATCTTCAAGCCTGACTGCTCATCTTCTATAGATGACCTTTCTTTCTTCTACCGATCATTTCGTGATGCAAGTACGATGACCCAAATTCGTTTTTGTGCAGCATTATTTTGGTTTTCACCGGAAGAGAAAGAACAAATACGATTGTAACCGCTTATGGCTCGAACAGCTCTCAGTTAAAAAACTTGAGAGATAAGACAAAATATTTAGTTACAAAAAAAAACATTTTGAACTGCTCAAAAAAAATTAAGCGTTTTTCACCTATCCCTAATAATTTTTTATATGTGCAGTTTTACAAAGAGCATAACTTATTGGTAAATTGCAAAAAAATTTATTCATAGTGCACAGCCTAAATTGTACTTACATTTTTATGAATATCAGTGAAATCGCACCTACAAGTTATATTTGTTGAGTCGTATTTTTGTCCTCAAACACTAATTGGAAAAAGGGAATGTTTCACACGTGACCGCGGTTGTCGTTAGCGAGATTTACGTCGGTTTCAAAAACAACATAACAAAATCGAAAAACGGTTCAAAACGTTCGAAATTAAAAAAATTTAAACTCTTCGTGTAAAAGGGAAATGTGCATTAAATGAATTAAATAATAATTACACAGGCACACAAAAAAAAAAAAACGTCATGAACCAGAGGGGAGACCCCATTATTCCTAGGTTTTTGGGATCGCTGAAACCGAATATGACAATAAAAACTAATTTTAAATGCCAGTTTTCCCGCTAGCACCCCCTTACTACCTCTTAAGGGGTGAAAATTGAAATTGTTGTAAAAAATCAAGATAGATGTGTCTTTCTACGTTTTTTGGGATGCTGAAACCGAAAATGATAACTAAAAATAAATTCATGACCACTATCACCCCCTACCATCCCTTACAGGGGGTGAAAATTTCATTTTTTTCTATAAAATCAAGACAGATGTGTATTTCTACGTTTCTTGGGATGCTGAAACCGAAAATGAGAACTAAAAATAAATTTATGACCACTATCACCCCCTAATACCCCTTACAGGGGGTGAAAATTTCAATTTTTCTATAAAATCAAGATAGATGTATATTTCTACGTTTTTTGGGATGCTGGAACCGAAAATGATAACTAAAAATAAATTCATGACCTCTATCACCCCCTTACTACCCCTTAAAGGGGGTGAAAATTTCAATTTTTCTATAAAATCAAGATAGATGTGTATTTCTACGTTTTTTAGGATGCTGGAACCGAAAATATGTGAATTTCTATGTTTTTCAAGATGCTGAGAGAAAAAATGATTATAAAGTATATGGTAACCTTATTGTATGCATATATTTGTTATTATGATACTAAGACTGAATCATGATTTTTGTCCTATTCTTAACAAGTTGTTTCATTTTTTGTTTTCTATTTAATTCTGTTTATACTGTTATCCATCCGGCAGTCTTGTAAAACGCTTAAAAGGTGCTGAACCTAATTCTATGCCTCCGAAATAGAAAGGTTACTATTTTTCGGCCAATTTAGGAGACTATAGTGAGGAGCAAGGTGAAAGGTTCCATCAGACAGGATCTTAAGACAATGGAACAGCGCTATCAGGGTAAATGGGATGTCAATATGTTAGCAGACTACTGTTGGAATTTAAAAAGAGATTTGCCAGAACAGAAAAGTACCAATAAAAGGCAACCACTTAGAAGAACTTTTGACAACAAGAGAGTTCGTTATCGTAGAAACAGGTAGACGCTGAATAGTGAGAGGCAAGGGGACTCACTTTAATCCAGCACTCCAAAAGGGAACAGAAATCTACTACGTCCACGCCGTTGTTCCTGGGTTACGCTAAGAATAGAATTAAATCATGAATATATATCAGATACTTCTGATCGATAAAGCATTTGAATTTCTAATATAAGAGCTAAGACTAACTTCAAACTAGTTTGATAAACATGTTAGGTTAAACATTTACTGTAAATCGTCAAAATTTCTTCATACATCTTGATTTTATACAAAATTGAAACTAACCCCCCCCCCCGTTAGGGGTAGTTAGGGGGTGGTATTGAGTAAAAGAGCTATCAAATTCACTTTTGGTTGTCATTTTCGGTTTCATTATACCAAAAAACGTAGAAATATACATCTGTCTTGATTTTATAGAAAAAAATGAAATTTTCACCCCCTGTAAGGGATGGTAGGGGGTGATAGTGGTCATGAATTTATTTTTAGTTATCATTTTCGGTTTCAGCATCCCAAAAAACGTAGAAAGACACATCTATCTTGATTTTTTACAACAATTTCAATTTTCACCCCTTAAGAGGTAGTAAGGGGGTGCTAGCGGGAAAACTGGCATTTAAAATTAGTTTTTATTGTCATATTCGGTTTCAGCGATCCCAAAAACCTAGGAATAATGGAGTCTCCCCTCTGGTTCATGACGTTTTTTTTTTTTTGTGTGCCTGTGTTATTAATACCATTAAACGATTTTCTTCTCAAAGTCTTCATCAAATGCTCAGAGATAAATTTGGAAATTTATACTTGATACAATTTATTTATAAAAAAAATAGTACAATTGGCGGCCTTAATTCTATGGCATTGTATAACAGGCAACCAAATTATTTTAACAGAAATAAAATAAGGGAAAATGTCAATGACAATGTCATTGAAAGTCAATTACAATTATAAAAAAATAAATATAGATAAGAAAGATAGATGACAACTATCTCTGAAATAGGTTTGTAGATCGTGTCAAAATATGAGCTCGATCGGTGCATAATTTTTAAATTTTTGAGGCGTACACAAACTAGCAGAACATGTTTATATATATAGACTATCTTATATATTATAAGTATTAAATTTATATATTATTGCTATTATGTACTCATATTAATGAATAACACTAAAAGTATAATATACCCTTAAATATAATCAAATAAAGAAATTACTGTGTTGAAGAATAATTATGAGAGTGTTATCAGAAGCTATTGTTAAAAGGGTATAAATTTCGAAAACTAATACCAAAAGTACAATATAAATATTGGCTGATTTCCAATTCAATGCGCAAAATCAACCCTTAACTTTGAGTTTGAAGTTTAACATTTAATTGGATTGGAATGGATTGGATTTTGTAATTTACCGAATAGTTTCAAAAGGCCTGTCTTCAGCAGGCCTTTTTGAGGTATGTTTTGGTAGCGTATTAAATGTATATTTTGTTAGAAACACATTTTTCCTGTTTTTTTTTACGACCAGATATAATTTATATTAAATGAATCCCGGTTTATTTTCAGAGCGTAAACAGGATAAGATTATTACACTCGTAAAAATGAAAAATTTATGAACGAAGGATTGTGTAACTTGAAAGCAGTTAAAGTTATTAAACTCTTTTTTTCCGTCGGTCGCCGTGTGAAATGTTAATATCGTCTTTATGAAGTTTAACTTTGCACTTTAATCTACTTTATATGAAAGTTATTTTAGTAAAAAGTTTTAAAATTAAATTTAATATTTTCTTTATCCATTATTTTATCTTCAATAGGGTTCAAGATGTAGATAGATATGTATAATTTCCTTATTGTCAAAGAACTAAGTTAATATAGTTACAGATCTTCAAGGCTATTTAACTTATATTCTTTCTACTCAAAGAAAAATAAGAATGTAGTGTTCATAAAAAGGTTTAACAACTGATATCTCCTAATCACCTATCAAAGATATCTTTTTGTCATCCTCTCTTATCGTTACCCCGCTTAATGTGATTCTGCATGACACTGATAATATTTTACATCTTTAAGAGATCCCTATCCCATAATACAGCTCATATCCGACATTTTGTCATTCAACCCTCAAATATACATAATCCTAGTGGATTCAAGCTTAACGCTTATCTCTCACGACGTGGATCTATCTCTAACATTTTACGTTATCATTTTTATAGTTTGCAGTTTCATTGATAATAATTTTTCCATGACTTACTTAATACATATAAAATTAAAAAACATCCCTTATATATCATATATAGCAATAGTAACTAAATGAAATTCATAAGAAACGAATTTGATTTAACGTTTTTGTCCACTCGCGTTATAAATTCCGTCTCCATTCATTTAAACGGGAAAATGTTTAGTCAATGTCTGTTTGAGAATTCAATCTAAAAACTGGTTAGAGTTTTTGGTATCGGATGAATAGTTACAAAGATTATATTATATTTAAACTCCGAAAAAATATACATTTGGGAGTTAATATAAGTATTAATATCCAATCCAATCTACTCATTAGCAACTGGCAAACATAAAAGACGAGCTTACTTATATACGGGTAGTACAAAACAAGGTATTGTTGTCATTTCTATAACACAAATGGAGCTACCATTTGCTATTGCGATCAAAAGATCGTAATAAAACACATTTGCGTGTATCCAATAGCAGTATGGTTCCATATGAACTTTATTCTCGTACATTTCGATTATGGAGCTAAAGTTCTTCAATAACACACCGCAGTACGAACGCTGTTCAATCTATTCTTTGTTATTTCTTCGCTTCAGGCCTCGTATTTTAGATTTACTTTTTATTAAGGCGTCGATAAAATGAAATAGACAACTGGGATATTGAAAATGATATTTAATGCGTAATGTTTCATCTCATGATTATTAGATTAATAGAGAACTCATTAATTCATAACTAAAACTAGTGGTTACAGAATCAGTAAAACTGAACAGAACATTTAATTTATGATGAAGGTAATGAATTATTGGAATAGCCACAATAATAAAATACTTTTAATTATTATTAACTCAATGTTAAGCTTAGCTTTAAAATGGAAATGTTTTCTAAATTAGGGTGATGACAATCCATTTAAAATTTGATTAAAACAGAAACGAAATGAAGAACATATGTTTTTGACACGAGTGGGAGGAATTTCATCATCGTATTTTACAAAATAATAATATTCGCGGTTTTAAAATTGCGGAAGAGAAACACAATTGACGAGGCAAAGCTTTTAGAAGTTGGTCGAAAGAAGTTAAATTTAGGTAACGCATAACATTCAGACAACTTAATACCTTTAACGGTATCAAACAGAATTTTGTAGATTATGAAATAAATGTAACATTAAAAATATGTTTTGTAGATCTTTCTCATTATTGTTAAAACATTGACCCAAATTTGAGAATTGCAAATGTCAATACAAACTAAGATTTCTCTTCCCCATAGATGACTGCGAATAAGGTTTATCACAACAGGAATATAAGTACGACTTTGATTTATTTTTATAACACTATACAAGTCATATAATATTATTGACGGTACACTCTACGGAATTGCGTGATCACATGTAAATATCGTTATAAGGCGGAACGTTTAATAATATATATAAAAACTAGGTCTTATTTATTCATTTACTATAATTATTATTCATGTTACAAAAAAAATGATACAATAAAACGTATTACATTGTAGATATTTAAATGTTTAACTGATTAGGATACCAAGTTAATATACCAAGGCAAACGAACAAGCATCAGTGGATGACAAGTGATCACCGTCGCCCACGAACTCTTACAACATCCTGGGAATTGCAAGAGCCTTATCGGCCTTGGAGGTGAGAATATTCAACTTTTTGAGGTATGTCGTATCGATTCTAAAACACCGACAAAGGATATTTATTCCGCATATTAGTAGTTTGTGAAAGAAAGCCTTTTGAAAACTGCACATTAAAAGACTACCACGCATCCAGGTGGTTCAAATGGTATTATAGGCCGTTATGTGCTGTGCGATAATTAGATTTGACGACAGACTTCAGATCAAATAGTTCTTCGAAACACTGGGGAGTATCGTAAATGCGATGCAAGTTGCAAAAAGAAGCTTACCCAATGCAAAAAAGTGCAGCCGTTCACATAGCACCGGGTCTTCGACAATCCGAACGGCTTTTCATTGTACAAGGTCAAACGGTAGTAGCTGATATTGTGGTAATCCAGACCAGAGATAAGAATAGTACTCCTTATGTGGCCGGACCTGCACTTTATAGAGGGCTAGTCTTTGGCCAAGCCTAAAATACTGCATTGTTCTATATATCACTGGTAATTTCATCGAGGCCAACTTAGTCTTGCTTTTCATATGACTACGAAACTGACAATCGCTCCTAATATCGAGGCCCAATATGATACTGGGCGAGGAATTGTCAGAAGTGCTCTGGAAAAGCGGTTTACGCGAGAAATGGGGCTTTCTTAGTGGTAAACGCGATAAACGTGTGTCTGCCGGGGATTAAACTGAAGGAAGTTTAGTTTACCCCATTTTGAGATCATCCTCACTGAGATCTCTAAAGAAGACACAAGTTTCTTTTGGCACTTACCAACGTTCTCCTGAAAGCTGTTGCATCCCCAGTGCTGTCATCCATTAATCCTATAATCCCCAGTGCTGAATTATCATACATATCATTGATGAGCATGAGAAATATTGTTGGTTCATGGACTTGGCATCCGAGCAAAAGCTATTGAGAGAGACCTGTATACTCGTCCCAGAGAGAAAACTGGCGACCCACTTGTATAAATTCTCGGGAAGTCCATAAAAAGGCAGTTTCGAAAGAAGCGTCTTGTGCCATACATGAGTGAAGGCTTTCGTCACATCTAGCCTTAAGATATAACAGAAGATACCGAAAGTAAAAGAAGAAGACCGAAATAGACGCGTTAGAACTGGTATGAACTCTGGGGCTCATATTTGTAGCACAATTGGGGAATACCATCCGGCAGATTCCATTTATGAATGTCCAAGGAAAATTAATTCCGACATTCGGATGGCTTTTAACGATAATCTATTTTTGGCAATGACCTCTGACACCGCGGGATGATAGGCGGTGTCTTCCCTTGGTCGTTCAAAATTGAGTTTGAGGCAAAAAGAGTGCCCAAGAGGGGTGGTACCTGCGTCGAGCATTCATTTATCCGCTGGTTGGTTCTACCGCTTAAAAGTCTATGTATGATACAAATTCGTAATGAATCCTAAAACTATATGTAAAACAAATATATTTCATCAAACACAATTTAAACACTATTTTCCGCATTTTAAATGTAACTCACAATATGTCAACTTAAATATGTTTTGTAATATCTTATCTTTAATGCTTTTTAGTCATACGTAAATATTGCTTCATAATTCCCATAGAAATGAATTAAGTTAGTTATTAATAATATTTACCGATCTTCGAGCCTATTTAAGACATACTCTTTCTACCAAAAGATAAAATAGAATCGTCATATTCATAAAAAGGTTTAACAACTGATATCTCCTAATCACCTATCAAAGATATCTTTTTGTCATCCTCTCTTATCGTTACTCCGCTTAATATGATTCTGCATGACACTGATAACATTTTACATCTTTATTAGATCCCTATCCCATAATGCAGCACATATCCGACATTTTGTCATTCAACCCTCAAGTATACATAATCCTAGTGGATTGAAGCTTAACACTTATCTCTCAAGAAGTGTTACTATTTCTAAAATTTTTTATGTATCAGATAGTAATTATTACATTTGGAGTTTTATTGATAATAGTTTGTCCATGGCTAACCATACATATAAATTTAAAACGTACATCCCATATATTATATCATATATAGCAATAGTAACTAAATGAAATTTATAAGAAACGAATTTGATTTAACGTTTTTGTCAACTCACGTTACAAATTCCGTCTCCATTCATTTAAACGGGAAAATGTTCAGTCAATGTCTGTTTGAGAATTCAATCTAAAAATTGGTTAGAATTTTTGGTATCGGATGAATAGTTACAAAGATTATATTAAATTTATACCCATACACCAAAAATATATATATTTGTGAGTTAAAATGAGTATTAATATCCAATCCAATCTACTTATTAGCAACTGGCAAACATAAAACACAACCTTGCTTATATACGGGCAGTACAAAACAGAGTATTGTTGTCATTTCTATAACACAAATGGAGCTACCATTTGCTATTGCGATAAAAAGATCGTAATAAAACGCATTTGCGTGTATCCAATAGCAGTCTGGTTCCATATGAACGTTATTCTTGTACATTTCGATTATGGAGCTAAAGTTCTTCAATAACACACCGCAGTACGAACGCTGTTCAATCTATTCTTTGTTATTTCTTCGCTTCAGGCCTCGTATTTTAGATTTACTTTTTATTAAGGCACAGATAAAGTGAAATAGAGAACTGGGATATTGAAATAGATATTTAATGCGTAATGTTTCATCATGATATTAATAATGAACTCATTCATTCATAACTAAAACTAGTGGTTACAGAATCATTAAAACTGAACAGAATATTTAATTTATGATGAAGGTAATGGATTATTGGAATAGTCAGAATAATAAAATATCTTTAATTAGGGGCAAAGCTTTTAGAAGTTGGTCGAAAGAAGTTAAATTTAACTTAACTTTTGGTAACGCATAACATTCAGACAACTTAATACCTTTAACGGTATGAAACAGAATTTTGTAGATTATGAAATAAATGTAACATTAAAAATATGTTTTGTAGATCTTTCTCATTATTGTTAAAACATTGACCCAAATTTGAGAATTGCAAATGTCAATACAAACTAAGATTTCTCTTCCCCATAGATGACTGCGAATAAGGTTTATCACAACAGGAATATAAGTACGACTTTGATTTATTTTTATAACACTATACAAGTCATATAATATTATTGACGGTACACTTTACGGAATTGCGTGATCACATGTAAATATCGTTATAAGGCGGAATGTTTAATAATATATATAAAAACTAGATCTTATTTATTCATTTACTATAATTATTATTCATATTACAAAAAAAATGATACAATAAAGCGTATTACATTGTAGATATTTAAATGTTTAACTGATTAGGATACCAAGTTAATATACCAAGGCAAACGAACAAGCATCAGTGGATGACAAGTGATCACCGTCGCCCACGAACTCTTACAACATCCTGGGAATCGCAAGAGCCTTATCGGCCTTGGAGGTGAGAATATTCAACTTTTTGTGGTATGTCGTATCGATTCTAAAACACCGACAAAGGATATTTATTCCGCATATTAGTAGTTTGTGAAAGAAAGCCTTTTGAAAACTGCACAGTAAAAGACTACCACGCATCCAGGTGGTTCAAATGGTATTATAGGCCGTTATGTGCTGTGCGATAATTAAATTTGACGACAGACTTCAGATCAAATAGTTCGTCGAAACACTGGGGAGTATTGTAAATGCGATGCAAGTTGCAAAAAGAAGCTTACCCAATGCAAAAAAGTGCAGCCGTTCACATAGCACCGGGTCTTCGACAATCCGAACGGCTTTTCGTTGTACAAGGTCAAACGGTAGTAGCTGATATTGTGGTAATCCAGACCAGAGATAAGAATAGTACTCCTTATGTGGCCGGACCTGCACTTTATAGAGGGCTAGTCTTTGGCCAAGCCTAAAATACTGCATCGTTCTATATATCACTGCTAATTTCATCGAGGCCAACTTAGTCTTGCTTTTCATATGACTACGAAACAGACAATCGCTCCTAATATCGAGGCCCAATATGATACTGGGCGAGGCATTGTCAGAAGTGCTCTGGAAAAGCGGTTTACGCGAGAAATGGGGCTTTCTTAGTTGTAAACGCGATAAACGTGTGTCTGCCGGGGATTAAACTGAAGGAAGTTTAGTTTACCCCATTTTGAGATCATCCCCACGGAGATCTCTAAAGAAGACACAAGTTTCTTTTGGCACTTACCAACGTTCTCCTGAAAGCTGTTGCATCCCCAGTGCTGTCATCCATTAATCCTATAATCCCCAGTGCTGAATTATCATACATATCATTGACGAGCATGAGAAATATTGTTGGTTCATGGACTTGGCAGCCGAGCAAAAGCTATTGAGAGAGACCTGTATACTCGTCCCAGAGAGAAAACTGGTGACCCACTTGTATAAATTCTCGGAAAGTCCATAAAAAGGCAGTTTCGAAAGAAGCGTCTTGTGCCATACATGAGTGAAGGCTTTCGTCACATCTAGCCTTAAGATATAACAGAAGATACCGAAAGTAAAAGAAGAAGACCGAAATAGACGCGTTAGAACTGGTATGAACTCTGGGGCTCATATTTGTAGCACAATTGGGGAATACCATCCGGCAGATTCCATTTATGAATGTCCAAGGAAAATTAATTCCGACATTCGGATGGCTTTTAACTATAATCTATTTTTGGCAATGACCTCTGACACCGCGGGATGATAGGCGGTGTCTTCCCTTGGTCGTTCAAAATCGAGTTTGAGGCAAAAAGAGTGCCCGAGAGGGGTGGTACCTGCGTCGAGTGTTAATTTATCCGCTGGTTTGTTCTACCACTTCAAAGTCTATGTATGATACAAATTCGTAATGAATCCTAAAAATATATGTAAAACAAATATATTTCATCAAACACAATTTAAACACTATTTTCCGCATTTTAAATGTAACTCACAATATGTCAACTTAAATATGTTTTGTAATATCTTATCTTTAATGCTTTTTAGTCATATGTAAATATTGCTTCATAATTCCCATAGAAATGAATTAAGTTATTTATAATATTTACCGATCTTCGAGCCTATTTAACAGATATACTCTTTCTACCAAAAGATAAAATAGAATCGTCATATTCATAAAAAGGTTTAACAACTGATACCTGCTAATCACCTATCAAAGATATCTTTTAGTTATCCTCTCTTATCGTCATCCCGCTTCACGTGGTTCTGCATGACACTGATAATATTTTACATCTTTAAGAGATTCCTATCCCATAATACAGCTCATATCCGACATTTTGTCATTTAACCCTCAAATATACATAACCCTAGTGGATTCAAGCTTAACGCTTATCTCTCACGATGTGGTTCTATCTCTTTTTTAATGTATCAGATTATAGTTATTACATTTGCAGTTTCATTGATAATAATTTTTCCATGACTAACTTAATACATATAAAATTAAAATACATCCCATATATATCATACATAGCAACTAAATGAAATTCATAAGAAACTAATTTGATTTAACCTTTTTGTCAACTCAAGTTATAAATTCCGTATCCATTCATTTAAACGGGAAAATGTTCAGTCAATGTCTGTTTGAGAATCCAATCTAAAAATTGGTTAGAATTTTTGGTGTCGGATGAATAGTTACAAAGATTATATTACTTTTAAATTCAGCCAAAAAAAAAAAAGGTTTACATTTGTGAGTAAAAATGAGTATTAATATCCAATCCAATCTACTCATTAGTAGCTGGCAAACATAAAAGACGAGCTTGCTTATATACAGTACAAATCAGGGTATTGTTGTCATTTCTATAACACAAATGGAGCTACCATTTGGTATTGCGATAAAAAGATCGTAATAAAACGCATTTGCGTGTATCCAATAGCAGTATGGTTCCATATGAACGTTATTCTCGTACATTTCGATTATGGAGCTAAAGTTCTTCAATAACACACCGCAGTACGAGCGCTGTTCAATCTATTCTTTGTTATTTCTTCGCTTCAGGCCTCGTATTTTAGATTTACTTTTTATTAAGGCACAGATAAAGTGAAATAGACAACTGGGATATTGAAATAGATATTTAATGCGTAATGTTTCATCATGACATTAATAATGAACTCATTCATTCATAACTAAAACTAGTGGTTACAGAATCATTAAAACTGAACAGAACATTTAATTTATGATGAAGATAATTAATTATTGGAATAGCCACGATACTAGATATACCTTTAATTATTATTAACTCAATTGTAAACTAAGCTTTAAAATGGAAATGTAATAATTAAAAAATGTTTTCTAAATTAGGGTGATGACAATCAATTTAAATTTGATTAAAACAGAAACGAAATGAAGAACAAATGTTTTTGACACCAGTGGGGGGAATTTCATCATCGTATTTTACAAAATAATAATATTCGCGGTTTTTAAATTGCGGAAGAGAAACACAATTGACGAGGCAAAGTTTTTAGAAGTTGGTCGGAAGAAGTTAAATTTTGGTAACGCATAACATTCAAACAACTTAATACCTTTAACGGTATCAAACAGATTTTGTAGATTATGAAAAAAAATGTAACATTAAAAATATGTTTTGTAGATCATTCTCATTATTGTTAAAACATTGACCCAAGTTTGAGAATTGAAAACGTCAATACAAACTAAGATCTCTCTCCTCATAGATGACTGGTTGATGATGAAGGTTTATCAAAACAGGAATATAAGTACGACTTTGATGTATTTTTATAACACTATACGGTACACCCTCCGGAATTGCGTGATCACGTGTAAATATCGTTATAAGGCGGAACGTTTCATAATATATAAAAACTAAATCTCATTTATACATTTACTATAATTAAAATTATTGTTCATATTACAAAAAAATGGTACAATAAAGCGTTTATATTGTAAATATATAAATGTTTAGGATACCAAATTAATATACCAGATCAAAACCTTATCTTTCTTTTTTTATGGAAGAGGAAGGCAAGCAAGCGTAAGAGTCACTGATCACAAGTGCTCACCGTCGCCGACAAACTCTTACAAAATCCGGGGAACCGGTGCTCTGCGAACGGTTGGACTCTTTGGTATTGCGTAGAGACGTGGCTTCTTTGTGCGTCTTCTACCGCATTTACAACGGGGAGTGTTCCGAAGAACTACTCTATCTGATGCCTACCGCCGAATTTCACTACCGCACAGCTCACCATCGCCTCCTTTACCATCCATGCCACCTGGATGCGTGGCGTTCTTCCACTGTGCGGTTTTCAGGGACTTTTTTCCCACTTTCCACTCGTATGTGGAACGAACTTCCTTCGGCGGTATTTCCAGTTCGATACGACATGGGTACTTTCAAAAAAGGCATATATTCCTATTTCCAAGGCCGGCAACGCTCTTGTGAATCCTCGGATGTTGCAAAAGTTCATGGGCGGCGGTGATCACATATCAACGGTGACCCGCAAGCTCGTTTGCAGTAATCTAACATAAAAAAAAGCGCGTTATCGACCTTGGAGGTGGGAATATACACCCTTATGTGATATATTATATCGATTTGAAAACCGAGGAAGGATATTTATTGCACATATTAGTAGTTTGTGAAAGAAAGCTCTCTGAAAACTGCACAGTAAAAGACCACCACGCATCCAGGTGATTCAGATGGTATGATAAGCGGTTGAGTTTTAACATTTTAAATGTATCAGATTGTAGTTATTACATTTGTAGTTACATGATAATAATTTTTCCATGGTTAACTTTATTCATATAAAATAAAAAAAAACATCCCTTATATATCATACATAGCAATAGTAACTAAATGAAATTCATAAGAAACGAATTTGATTTAACGTTTTTTCAACTCACGTTACAAATTCCGTCTCCATTCATTTAAACGGGAAAATGTTCAGTCAATGTCTGTTTGAGAATTCAATCTAAAAATTGGTTAGAATTTTTGGTATCGGATGAATAGTTACAAAGATTATATTACATTTAAACTCATACAAAAAATATATATATATTTGTGTGTTAAAATGGGTCTTAATATCCAATCCAATCTACTCATTAGCAACTGGCAAATATAAAAGACGAGCTTGCTTATATACGGGCAGTACAAAACAAGGTATTGTTGTCATTTCTATAACACAAATGGAGCTACCATTTGCTATTGCGATAAAAAGATCGTAATAAAACGCATTTGCGTGTATCCAATAGCAGTATGGTTCCATATGAACGTTATTCTTGTACATTTCGATTATGGAGCTAAAGTTCTTCAATAACACACCGCAGTACGAACGCTGTTCAATCTATTCTTTGTTATTTCTTCGCTTCAGGCCTCGTATTTTAGATTTACTTTTTATTAAATCACAGATAAAGTGAAATAGACAACTGGGATATTGAAATAGATATTTAATGCGTAATGTTTCATTATGATATTAATAGAGAACTCATTAATTAAACTAAAACTAGTGGTTACAGAATCATTAAAACTGAACAGAACATTTAATTTATGATGAAGGTAATTAATTATTGGAATAGCCACAATAATAAAATACCTTTAATCATTATTAACTCAATGTTAAACTAAGCTTTAAAATGGAAATGTAATAATTAGAAATATTATCTAAATTAGGTTTGATGATAATCAATTTAAATTTGATTAAAACAGAAACGAAATGAAGAACAAATGTTTTTGACACGAGTGGGAGGAATTTCATCATCGTATTTTACAAAATCATAATATTCGCGGTTTTAAAATTGCGGAAGAGAAACACAATTGACGAGGTAAAGCTTTAAGAAGTCGGATAAATTTACGTAATGCATAAAATTCAGACAACTTAATACCTTTAAAGGTATCAAACGGAATTTGGTAGATTATGAACAAAAATATGAAATATTAAATATAATTTTTGTACATCTCTCATCTCTCTCACTCATAGATATTTGTCAATAAGGTTAATAAAAACACGAATATAAGTACTACTTTGATGTATTTTTATAACACTATACAAGTCATATAATTTTATTTACGGTACACTCTACGGAATTGCGTGATCACGTGTAAGTATCGTTACAGGGCGGAACGTTTAATATATATAAAAAGTTACCCTCATTTATACATTTACTATAATTATTAATCATACAATAATGCATATAAAATTTTATTATGTAGATATTTTAAGGTTCAACTGCTTAATAATATACCATATTTAAATATTATCTTAATCAAAATCAATGGCAGATATTCCACTAAAAGTTTATGTATGATACAAATAAGTGTACAATTTTACTATTTAATCCAAAAACTATTTATATATATTAAACATATTCAATTTGAACCCTATTATCTATTTAATGTAACTCACAATTTCTACTTAATTAAATTTTAACATATGGTTTTTTTTTTTGTTATAACTATCTGTAATACGTTTCTACGACCATATTATAATTAAATATATAATAAGAAAATAACCATTAAAATATAACTTAACTAAAATCAGATATGCGTCTGGTTTTAAGAATATAAAAACACTAAAAAAGTTATTCTCCGGGTACAACACGAAATTTATGTAAAACATACACATTTTATTTCTCGTCCCTTGATATAAAATTTGAGAAACATCACATCCCCGCTGTATGTTACATGGAAGGTTACATTTTATGGGTAGGTCGCTGTAAATAAAACTGTAGCTAAGAGACATTTGAAACAGTATATCAAGTACGAAACTATATATTTTTTGATTTTGATTATTATACTTAGGTATATGTTCTGATATATATATTAAATTCTCACAGAAACGAGAAGTTCTATACGTGTTGCGACGAGCCTTACCTGGATATAACATTTAACATCACAATGCGTCGCAAGACTTTGTTCTACACAGTCAACATCATCATACCATGTATGGGCATTTCCTTCCTCACAGTGCTCACATTTTACTTGCCGTCTGATAGCGGCGAAAAGGTTTGTCCTATCACTATTATAGATTTACATAGATTTATAATAACACCAACCACCTAGAGCATTTTTATATAAGTAAAAAATCAAGAGTAATTTCATTTTAAAACACCAGATCTTTGCAAAAAAAGCAAAAATGGCACACTTTTCAAGAGAAATGATCATTTATTTGAACCACTTATCTTTTACAGACGAGCTAAAAAAAGCAAGAATCTTTTTTTTCTTTATCTGTAAAAGGTTCGTTTAGTTTGATGGCTTTTTACTTACACAAAAACTTAATAGTTTAACCAGTAATGTTTAATTTAGTGTACGATATCCAGTTAAAATTATTAATATAGATTGCAGATGGAATATGAAATCAGTTGAAGACGTGCTCAGAATACGAATTTTAGGTCGGCAACCTTAGATATTCATTATCCTCTTTAACATAAGTAATTTATAGACCATCATGCCTTGTTTTTATGTTATAATTATATTTGTTCGCAGGTTACTCTATCAATATCAATTCTTATCAGCCTCCACGTCTTCTTCCTTCTCGTGGTTGACATCATCCCCCCCACGTCTCTTGTCGTTCCTCTGCTTGGAAAGTATCTCATCTTCGCCATGATTCTCGTTTCTATAAGGTAAGACTTTATATAATATATCATATGTTTTCTAAGATAATCTCTAATTCTATATTTATGTTGACTTTCACATCTTGTAAGCTTTCAGTAACTTGTCACTCTGAAGTGTTGACCCGGTTTGTAAATAACTCTTAACTAAAATAACTGACTTACAGTGCTCCTACGAAAATAAAATAACTATTTCAATAAAAGTTATTTAGAAAAAAACTGTACCCACTTAAAACTGTTTTAATTTCTGATAATATGATTATAATTTAATAGTAATATTGAAATAATGGATAATAAAATATATAGTTAACACATTAATTCCGTAATGGATTTCAATTTATACGTTTCATTAAATTTTATACAACATTATAATGTATAATAATATTTTATAAAAACAAAATGAACACTTTTAACTTTGTTATGCATTTTAAAAGGCTCTTGATAATTCGCTCGAGAATAACTTCAAACATTTTTAAATTAGCTACCATAGTAAGTACCTACTCTGTCATAAAAATAAAATACATAGGTATCGCTTAAATATATACTTTCTTCATTTTGACGATATAATTATTAGATACACCTTGCATGCCATAAGTTATTTGTTATTTTTTCAATCTGGAGTCTGAATCCCTAATTCAATACTAATCCTATTTCATACAATTATTACAAATGGGAAAGTTTGTGCATATGTGTCCGTAATTAGACAAAAAATACTCGAAGGATTTGCATGAGTTTGGACACGACGGACACGTATAAACCATGACCAGCAAAATAACATTTCATTTTAGAAACACTAGTCCAAAAACCCACAACCACTATTCCTTATCATGGGAAACGAAAGTGTCGCCAAACTTCAATTATATATAACTTTATTTATTAGTTTTTTTAAATAGATGATTACTTATAAACTCTGGAGAACTACAACTCGATTCCAAGCAAAAGCTAATACATTTTTAAAAAATATTATTATGATTTAATTTATTGTACACCATTCAAAATATACAAAACAAAAATATCACACAAAAATAATACAAAAAAAGTATGTAAAAGTAGTGAAATCAACAAGAAAAAGCAAAATAAAATTTAAAGATAAAATACTATTCATTTGGGTATTACACAAGGACAAGGATGGATGTGCGGCTTAAGTGGAAAAATGTGTAAATTTTTACCAGCAGCCTACTCGATTCACAAAGAGCACAAGTGAAGCGAAAACAGCTGAGTCAAACCGTTAAGATTCTATCAATAGGCCTCAAAACCCACAAAACAAATTAATGAACCACATCCAAGACTACATCAAATTTGAATAAACAGACTAACGAACTAATAAATAGTTCGCGAAATGGGTAATGGTATATTTTATTACATAATCCTAGCTTCGTGCCAAATATATTAAGCCTTATCGTTCGCGAGAGTATTTGAATACCTGTGGCAGAATCGCGTCGGTAACAAGCCACAGAATTTCCATATAAATTAAAATTCAACATTTTACCAGATATTTGATTGCATAACTTTATACTCAAAGAAAATTAAAATGATCCGTCTCCCTTTACAACTTTCAGTTAACCTTTCCCCACAAAGGGTTTTGAGTAAAAGGTTACTTTGGAAAGATGAATTTTCGATGTTACCTTTTTTAGGATATTAGCATTGTGGATGATGTTTTTGTTATCTCAAAGACGTAACGAGATAGGTCGTATCACCAAAGGTAAATAAATAAACTTCTTACTCAGGGACTTTGACCGTCCCAACATAATTTCATCCTTACCGCCTGCAGGATTACGGCAATATATCTTGATTAACTGCTTCAATTTAGATAGGCTTATACCTAACTGTACATGGCGGTCGTGTTGGCTTAGCAATCCTATAAATATTGATCTTTTATAAGTTTCTGTGAAGTTTTCGAAATAACTAATCTTACTTATTGATATTACTATATTCTTACTTTGTGAGAGTTGTTTTATAAAAACTTCCTAAAGAAAGACAAATATTAAAAGATTACGGTGATTTTGAGATAAGAGAATTATGTCAAAGTATGTCTGAATTTGACACAGTATTTTAAGAAAAAATACATTAAAATAAATAAATACATTGCGGAAGTGTTATATTAAACTATTATAGTGTGCGGACTAATATAGAAATACGGTTAAGAATCTGACTGCCACGTTTTTATGAATATTTTTTTGTTATGATTCTCCAAAGTTTGAAATTCTTCGAATTAAGTTATTGCAAGGATATTTATCGCTATAGTTTAGTGTAATATGTGTACATATAATTCAAATGTACTATTTAAATACTGTGGCTTTGCCAAATATTAAAGTCGGTTCTTTATTTGCCAGAACGTCCATTTTGCGGGGGCGATATCGTATATAAAAAACTCTTCAATTTGTAATGACTATTACTTTTATCGGTATAGCGGCCGCTCTTAGATCATCTCAAGATTTAAGAAACATCAGTTCAACTATTTTGTATTACATTTTTAATATTAAATTTATAAAAGATCTGAGGCATTTAATATTCAGAGTGAATTCAGACCTCCACCTCAAGCAATATTCATGTTGTTTAAAAACGACCAAATTTATCTCTTCATACAAATTTTATTTATGAAATTTATGTGAAATTATTTGCTTTTGAGGAAAGTTTGTATATATGTTTATATTTTATATATATTTGAAATTAGAAACATCGAAACAAGGGTAAATCATAGAACATACCATATATATGTATTTGTAATAAAAATTCAAAGATCTGCAACCGTGCTGCAAATCATGAATAAGGACCATGGCTCCTAAACTATTCCGGCAAATTCCTATTTGATTTCGAGTACAACCTGTTTTATATGTACACATACATATATATATATAATAGAAATAGATATTATTGTACGTAACAGTATTGACATTTTTATATTTTGAGAAGAGCGAGTCTTGATAAATCCAATAAATACAATTCGTATCGATGCCCTCAGAATAGAGTGTAACGAGGTCACGACATAATGCCTTCAAGTATTGCAATAAAATCACTTTCGCTATCGGTAAGATATCTTTCTACTTATTCTATACTCAGATCATTGTTAGATAAAATTAAACACAGTAAAAAACCCGGCTGAGTTTGTTGTGTGGTTCCTCTCAGACCAGGGCGTGTTTGGAATCCTCGTAGCCTTATACGAGTAAGTTGGAGAGTGTCTTTACTGAAGGGCTTATATTAATACATACGATATCAAAATAGGCCCTCCTGTCACTTCCATTTGATACACAAGTGATCACTGGTACGGATTCAAAGTGGAAAATATATAAATAAATAAAAATAAATAAATAAGATACACCAGATTTGTAGATAACAATTATTTCAACTACTAGCAGTTCCTTCAAACTATAAGCGATGTTAAGTAAACAGTACATTATTTCCTAACTACGAGTACCTACGAATCCGGAAAGCAAATAGTATCAGACCGGCGCTTTCAGTTCCTTGATATATTATATGTATTTTTATTGTCATAACCATTTGACATTCCTATTAAATACATCAATTTTCTTATTAAATTCGTCAGCTAATTCCATAGATTAATGCTTTTAAACAAACATAAATAATGTCTTCAGCTTTATTAGTGTAGCTGGAAAATGTTCAAAATTTTTATATATATATATATATATATATACAAATGCCTTAAAAAAGTTGTAGATCGCGAATCTTTTTTGATTTTACGGTCTGTAAGTATGCAGGTATGTATTTGTATTCGGCAATCATGTAAAAACTATTAAACTGATTAAAACTAGATTATACTGCTAGAAAGGCCGTAAAACACATAATATTAATGAAATAATTTGGTATATAAACAGACAAACAATCATTTGTTTTAGTATATGCGTGACGGTAGTGGTGCTGAACGTGCATTTCCGATCACCACAAACACACCGCATGGCTCCGTGGGTCAAACGAGTCTTCATCCACATCCTGCCAAGGCTTCTCTTCATGAAACGACCCCAATACAAGTTCGATACTACAAGGTAAGCTAAGTTTTACTTATTATAATAATCATATTTAATTACTTAATTCAAAAATCAACAATTACTTTTTACTTTGCGATACAAAATCATATTTTTTCATTGTGACCGAGAGCAGAGTAGCCTACAATACAAATAATTCATGTATTATGCTTAAGCAACAACTTTTTATTGTAAAAAGCTGACAATAGCCCCGGGAGATGAGGCATCGTTAGGTCTTTTGTAATACTTTGCCACAAAATGTACAACGGAATACCACGGACAGACGTATACGAGTATATTGTATATAAATATAGGAACTCACACCGTAATGGTAAGATACATTTCCTTACTCGTTCATCCGTGCCGGCTGGCTTTACAAATTATTTGATATTATATTGTGAATTAGATATATAACTTAATGAAGATTTAGATGAAACACAACAAGAGAAAGTTATTAAACAAAATGATCCTTAATATTGTTGAATGTTAACTCAAAGTTTATCCAATCGTAAACCCAAATGAAATAAATAGAAACAGCGACCGCAGACCGAATCAGTGCAGTGAGATCGTAATTTAGTTTGTGATGATATTATTACATTGTAATAGACAAGCCATCCCACAGCGGCCACGGATAGTTACGTAAATGACTCCGTAGCTTTGAATACGACCTTCTTAAATATTCAGAAACCTACATAAACAATCCATTGTTGCAATGCTACAAGCTCTCGCCGCAAATGTGAAATTTGTATGAACTTGCGAGATTTGTGTTCATTTGTTTTGACGAAGGTTTAAGTAATTTTGTAAATGAAGTTTCGTTTGTTAGTTTTAATGTGCTAACGAAATCTATTGTTATATAATGTGATTTAATATTTTATAATACAACTCCCGTGTCTACAATATATGTTTACAATAAAGTATTGTTATTAAAATTAAAAGATTTCTGTCTTTCATGATCAATCAATGTTGCTTTTAAGATTACTAAGTAGATCAAGATCTTAAGTTTGTTAGAATAGGTTTTATTAATAGAATAAAATATCTTTAGGATTATAAAAATATTTCCTCAATAAGTACAGTATTTTATAAACAACTCTAAGGTTAGAGAATAACCTGTTCAAGGGGGTTTCTGGAGGGATGGATCTATGCATCAAAAATAAATCCATTTGGAAATTTAATTCATGACCTTTGAATGAATAGTTAGGGTCACTAACCACTAGACCAATAGGCCATCAAGTTAAATATTGAAATGATAACAGATCGCGGTTTACAACTTGTGGAGTGGTAGTTCGTTGTGGGGGGGCCGCTCGGCCTTTATACCCATACAGGCTGGCGGCCGCGGACGACGACTGCTGCGCGCCGGGTGCCTGGCCGCCCCCTGCTGTGCCAGCTAGACCCCTCACGCGGACCCCTAGCAAGGAGGACTTGACGCACACTACTTATGTTCAATCAGGGTACAAATTGCTTCTATTTTAATATTGTTTATATAATGATTCTATTTCTTTATACGTTCAGTGTCTGTGTAACCTTGTTTAATATTAACAATTCTGTTAGTAACACGTTTTATAGATGGTTATAGAGTTGATTGCAGTTCAATAATGGTTGGTTCGATGTGGTTGTTACGAAATAAATCCGTTAAAAATAATTTTATTCAAACATTACTACAGTATTTCGTTATAATTAATTTAGTAGTTCAATTTTTGACTATATTAAATATATAATATATCATTTAGATAAATAAATATGTCACTTATCAAATAATAATTTCATTCCGCCGATCTGTGTTTACATTTTTAATATTATTGTAGTATGTCTAACATATTATTTACATTGAAGTATAGACATCGATGTTTAATAGAGTTAAAGGTCATAGGGCATAGGTACAGACGGACAGAATGTTTTGACCCTTACTCGATAAATTTGTTAGTTTCTGATGAAATTTACCTCAGGGTTGAGTCAAATTTAATTTTATTCTGTAATACGGTAAGCTTTTTTAAATTATACAAAATAAATAGTTTAATAAGTAAAGAAAACAGTATAATGGAAGGTCGTAATTAACTCTCTCCTTTAAGCTTCCTTCCTTTGTCTTTAAGCCCCAGAGCTTATGTCTTTTATAGTCTGGTTTGATAAAGGTTAATGGATTCAGAAAATTTAAATTTATAAAAATAAAATAGAAATAATCTAAATATATATATTTTTTTAAAACGGTCTAATAGGTTAGGTGAAAGCAACCGCTTTGGTGGTAGTTGCGTAGTTCATGGTTCAAGCGAGGGCGGAGCGCTACCTGTGCCCGAGGAAGAAGCCCTAAGCCCTGTACCAGAGCCACCACCCGGCTTCAGCCATTCCTCGTGTCCTCCAGAAGTGCATAGAACGTGCTTCTGTGTAAGATTCATTGCGGAGCATACGAGAATGCTGGAAGATTCTACTAAGGTAAATTAATTGATAAATATTAGTATATTTATAAACATTTATATTTATACTTTTATTCCGAAATCGTGTTTCTAAAGATATTTACATAACTCACTTTATTCAATCGTAAACGAGTTGTCACACATATTACTTATTCAATGGCCCAAATTGTTATTTAATATGTAATTGACAAATACCAACATCAAATATTCAATTCGGTTTCGTTTAAATACAACCTGGAAATGAGAAATGAGGTTTCCGTTTTTTGGGGTTTCTTTTAAACTAGATAATAGTATATTTATATTTTATTTCATTATTTTATCTATAAATTGTGTATTTATTATTATTATTTTTATTTATCGTTATCGAAGTACATCTATCGAAATATATCTACAAAATATAGTTTTTTTTAAACGACCACCATAAAAAAAACCCGTCTCAGTTTGTTGTGTGGTTCTTCTTAGAACAAGGCGCGTTTGAAACCTATTATTATTTTAAGTTGGGGAGTGTCTTTCAAGAAGGGCTTATTTCCATAAGTATGGTATCTAAATAGGCTCTCCTGCCACTTCCATTTGATACACAATTAACTGTTATTGATACAAAGTGAAAACGATAAATAAATAAAAATAAAATAATAGATAACTAAACATGAAGATAATTTAATGTAAACCACTTAATCTATGATTTTCAGGTTAAAGAGGATTGGAAATATGTTGCTATGGTGCTCGATCGTTTATTCTTATGGATCTTCACACTGGCGGTGCTGGTGGGGACGGCCGGCATCATCCTGCAGGCGCCGACCCTCTACGACGACAGGGTGCCCATAGATAAGTACTTCAATCAAATCGCCACCTCATCCCTTGTAAGGTGTCCGCCACCCTCGTAATTAATTCACTTTATACTGTAATTTGTTTGTTAAATGAAAACTGTGCCTACAAATAACATCTGACGGAACCATTAAATAATTATGATATGTTTTGATATTTATTTTTATATAATTATGTTGAAAAACAAACAAATTACAGTTATATATAAACGGTCGCCGGATCACTGCACCCGTCCTACCAGACGTGTTCTATTCAACGACAGTCATGTCTCGTTTCATAAGATATTATATCTCTTCTCTTAGTCTACTTCTTAGATTAGATACTTTCCCTACTAATATTAATTTAGGTATAAATATAATAACTTATTGTACCTTTTAAATCTATATTTGTTTTCTTAATTAAACTTTCATATCTTAGGGTCTTCCTCGTTGTTATCATAATAAATTCATTGTGCCAATTTAGCTTGAATGCCTCGGTTGATATATTATTTAATGTTGCTCGTTTATTTGTTATATAACAAATCACATAGTAATATTTAGCTTTTAAAGTGTTGCAATTACATTAGACTATCTCGTTGTTAGGTAATAAAATGTCATGTCTAAAGTACTTATAAATTAATCGCTTATAAATATTGTATTAAAAACAGTTATAAATGAATGTGAAAACCACCAAATGAATGTTGTCTGTGTTCAATAATAAACTGTAGGTAGCTTATAACAAATAGCAATAAAATAATTTTGTGTAGTCATTACATTTATTAAGTAATTAATTCAGTTTAATTTCTTCCATACCGATCACTTCTCTAAATGTAGTTCAAGTGTCTCATTAATTAGTTTCTATTCTATTCTATCCTTAATGATACTATTAGATTCAAATCTAAGATTTTAATATTGTCGTAGAATGGAACATGTGTATTATTAATTATCGATTTTATTACATATAAGGATGTTTTAGATCTTCAAACTTTACCAAAGTGAAGCTCATATTCATTATATAAATGATCGGATTTTATATATTTTATTCAATCATCAAATACGTAATATTATAAGTAATATGAAAATTATTTTAAGAATATGATTGCTCAATTTTATGAAATCGTGGATTTTACCAAATACTTTTGAACTGAAGTCAACTGATTTGATACCTCCATGTTTTGTTTTGTTTAAAAAACGATAATTAAGTTCAAAACTTATACGAATGAAAGAGATAAAAGAGCATGTTACCTAATTGTCAAATGGATGGAATCTTTTATATTGTATAAATTGTATAATTGTTTAAGACAGCACTTGTGGTACCTAAATAAATGGAGGCATTAGTATTTAGTTCGTAACTAACCTAATTTACGTTCTCAAATCTTTGCTATCAAATCCGTTAGAACAATTTTTTTTTATAATTACAATGTTTTTTTTTTTTTAATGAGAACGTAAAAAGGTTAGGATACACTGTGTTGGTGATAGCATAGACTAGGGAAAGGAAAATAAGAAACGTGTATTTAGAATTTTAGACTATAATATAATGTAACTTTATATTAATCATATTGGACTGCTCGCAGTAGACTAGCGCAGCTCAATTGTAGAAAAATAAATTTGTAATTTATCTATTTATATTGTTAATAAAACCGTTATAAGATAGCGAAAGTATTTTTTATTAAATTCACCCTTTTTTGTATAAAATGAGCTTCAGTTTACCCCCAATTAAACATATCCGAATTACTAAAAATATCTGTATTAGAATTTTCATGTTCCTTGAAAAAGTTGTTTATAAGCTCCTCGGATTTTCTACTCTCTTCCATAATGCTCTTGGCGTCTTCGACAATTTTTTGAGTATCACTAATAGGGTTAGGGTTATAGAAGGGACTGGAGCTATCCATCGAAGCCATGTTTTCGCCAAACAATGGTTTTTCTGTATTAGGCACTTCAGGTGTTGTCTCCCGTTTGACAACCGGACCAAGCTTGCCATCTCCAATTAGTTTATCGTCATTTTTCATTATGTTTTGTGCCAAATCTTTAAATGATTTTATTTCTTTTTCTTTGCTAACTTCGTTCTGTACTTTGCTTTCCACTTCTGTATTCACAAGTGGGATTTCATCATTTTGTTTTCCACCTGAGTATTTATTTAACTGTTTTCTTATTTCTTCCATTCTTTCCTGTTCGGTGAGTACTTTGTCACTTGGTGTTACGTGCAGCTCATTCTCAACTCTGTCTATTATATTCGTAATTTCATTTATTTCAGTTTTATTATTGCTTTTGCCTTTATAATCATACAATGTTTTAAGATCTTCCCAAATCATGTCTCTAGGAGGTTTTCTTCTGCCTATGCGTAGTTTTAGTATTTCATTTCTTATATTTATTGAAATATTTTCCAATTCACGCTCCAATAACTCACTGACTGCATTTAAACGATTCGTTTCATCTTTAAGTAATTCTGAGATAGCTTTAAAATGAATAGCGTCACGTCTACCTAAGATATCATTTATAGATTTATTAACATTTATTATAGAACTTTCCAATTCCTGTGATATATGTTCCAATTCGGATTCAGGATCAAATTTAGGTTTAAAACGCCTTTCAAAGCTTGTATCCTCTCTCTCCTTGGGTACAATTTTCGGTTTAGTAAACCTACATCTATTTTTATAATCAGACGATATATCTATAAGACCATTCATTGCTAATACTTGCTCAACCGCAGATAGAGTGCAGTGCAACGTATCTTTAACATCGAAAACCACATCACTTATCAATTTCCCAAAACCCCGCTCCATACTCGACATAGCTCCTTTGAACGTACCATAAAACGACGCAGATACCTGAAATAATCAACAAAACAATAAAACCTTACACTTATTACAAAAAAAAACAGCGAAATAACCACTCACTTGGACATAAAACATGAAAAACAAAACCACACAAACTTTCATAGTTAATTAATATTAATTAATAATTTATAATTTCAATTTATTATAATACGTGCTGTTCTGACGAATGTTTGTTCACGACTCGTGTACATTAACACACTGCACACTTGTATCAATATTATTTAAGCTAAATCATTTAATATAGACTAATTTACGATATGTAAATAAAAAAACATATAAAAATTATTAATTTATTTTACTCTTATATCACAAATAGACGTACAGGCAGACAGGGCTGCTCAAATTATATATATATATATATTAAAGCTAAATTACAATTGAGAAATATATCCAGTATATAATATTATATAGACAACCAAGTTATATGAGTAATTCATTAATCATCTAAAAATCTAAATTAATAAATATATAAATGAAACGAGTAAATTATACGTCATAACACCTGTACAATATGAAATTACATGATTAATTGAAAAACATGATAATTATAATTAAAATAACCTGTGAAAGAACATTACTTTGATGAAATATACCAATTGATTTAAGAAAGATTCAGCTGCCGGTTAATAATAAGTGGGCGTGTCCAATTTTAAATATAAGACTATTGTACATGTGTGACATGAGAACACGCTGTATACATGATGGCAAATATATAAAGTAATATAACAACAGGTTGTATATATGATTATATAAAAAGTATTTAAAGTGACATGAGAATAGGCTGTATATGTGATGGAGAGTATATAAACTAACATGATAACACGCTGTATATGTGATGGAAGGTATATAAACTAACATGAGAAAGGCTGTATATGTGATGGAAAGTACATAAACTAACATGAGAAAGGCTGTATATGTGATGGAAATTATACAAACTGACATGAGATCACGCTGTATATGTGATGGAAAGTATAACATAATATCATTTTGAACACACCCTATATATCAATGTATACCTTGAGCAAATACATTCGATGAGTTAGGCCTCTATTTATTGTTGAATAATTTTACACTTAATTATTTCTAAATTTGATTAATTAATGAATAAAAATAATAAATTTTTCATTTAATTTCACAAAAAAATATATATATATTTACAACTATATTTATTCCTATGTTATAATATAATTTTACAAATTTTATATAAAATGACACGTTATATAAATTTATTTGTTTTATTTACAAATAAAATGATTAATAAAATAATTAATGATTTTTAATAAAATATATAATTATACATTTAAAACAATTAAAATCCAAAAATAAAATGATATTGAATTATAAAAACAAAGTGGAATGTAACGAGTGAGTGACATTTTACATTTAACAAATAAAAACATAATTAATGTTTTAAAATATCAAAAAAGGGCAAGAAAATTGTTATTATAGTTAAAAATAATATTCAATATACTGTGCAACCTGAATATGAGAGATTGAAGGTATATGGAAAAAATTTGTTCCGAAGAGAAATGGAAAATATTCGTTCTCAAGGGAAATAGAAAATATTCGTTCTGAAGGGAAATATAAAGCATTCTTTATATCAAAATTATCATATTAAAATGGTTTTAGATTCGCGATGCGAAAGGTATATTTTGTATTTCATCACGTGAAAAGATTTAGAGGATTGGGAAAAAATTTTAATAGATGAAATTCTTATATTATATACAGTTACATTTCCAATGAGACATTTTGTTTTTACAATATTTTGAATAATAATACTCAATGACTTTAGAGGTAGAACTTTACTTTAAAACGCTAACATTCATCAGAATTTTTAATATTTTCCACATTAGTATAATTGCACTAGTATAATGTTAAAAAAGATTTTAATATAAATTACTTTTGACATGACATGATATTTAACAATACATGTTCTGTCATGACATAACAATTGACAAAAACTTTTGTTATGGCATAACATTTGACATGACATAACATTTGACAATAAATTTTGTTATGACAACATTTGACATGACATGATATTTGACATGACATGTTATTATATTGTAACATTTGACATGACATTTGATATGACACTAAATTTCTGATACGCCAACATTTGACTTGACATGAGATTGGACATGACATTTTTGTCATGACATTACATTTGACAAGACATGATATTTGACATGACACGACATTTATTATAATTAATTTGTATTATGAAAAAATATTTCTAATTTATAACAAACAACCTCTACAATGATATGACGTTACATAACACTATCACAATATTACTGAACATCTTCTTTGTTTATTATTAATATGATAAATAAAAAACTACACCATGTACATGTATGTACATGTAAATGTAAAAACATCTAAACAAATTGTACATCCGAATTGGATTTACAAAAATAATAAATTTATTGACAAGACTACACCAAGATTAAAATATCGTATCAAAATATAAATATTTTTTTTCTTATTTTATTGTCATTTTCAATACATCTTTCTAGTACTTTTGATTTCTCAATCCAAACCGATGTGACGCACAGACGGCGGTATACACATTGTTTATTACTGTTTTTATATATAAATCTTCTAGAATAAATAATTCACGAATAAAAATAAAAGTATCCTATTACAAAGAGTTTCATAAATTGTGAATAAATTTGGCAAATAGTTATTTGATCTTATATTATGGATTGGGGGTGTCGTCTCTTGGTGCGGGGCTGTCGCTCTCCTCCCTCGCAGGGGGAGCGGGGGGGTGCAGTTTCGGCAGCGGCGGAATAGGGGGCGTCGATGTGGAGGGGCTGATGGAGCCGTTCATACGCTGGTAATGAGTCTTCCACGTGTTGGCCGGGGGAGTGTAGTTGAGGTGATCGTACTCCATTTCTATTAGATATATATATATATTAGCAACTATTTAATAAAGTCATTATTTTCGCCAGTCATTATTTTGATAAAGCGCCATCTATCGGAACATTCATTTTTTCAAATTTCAAATTATTTTCTTCAAATATAATAAGCAAACGTATATACATACCATATCCCTCTTTGTGTTTAATTTCATCGTAGAGATGGTCTAATTTGTTGTCGTCTTCAATACAATGATACAAATTCGGATTTGTTAGATCGGCGTCCTTATTCTTCATGGACGAAAATGGATCGTGAGCTGGAAAAAAAAATACATATATATTTATACATAGTAATTTATTGCGCAGTCAAAGTTCGAGACTTGCAAATTGGGAGGAGGGAAAATTAAAAAAAAACAGAGCCACTTGGGTGACCCAATGACCCGGAGAGGTGACATGGTGACCTAGATTCGTGACCCTGTGACCTACTTATTGAAAAAAAAAATTCGACCGCAGAGTGACCTCTGGGGAGTTGCGTAAGCTCCGTTTGGGTCGACGCCGAGGGGTGAATAACCTACTACACGTCAGGTTGGGTTGATGTAGAAGGTTAGGTATGTAGGCGACCGCCCGCTGCTACACGATGGAAAGGCGACCCCCACAACACGTCTCGACAAGTCGAAACTTGTTTTAAGGATCGTTAATTACGGCATGGCAACACTTAACAACACCTACACACCTACCTACATATCCCTAGGACGGAAAAAGATGCGAAAACACCTGCAGGATAAAAATAGAACACACCTGTCCGTGTACGAAACAAAGAGGGGATGTGAGTATATAAAACGTGAGGATGGAACGTAGGGACATCAGTGCACTTGAATATACTGCACGTACCAGATCATCACATCGATCGACATAGAGGAGCTACTGCCGCAAGATGAGTCATCAGGACAAAGAAGTGACCAACGAGGCCTATACACTCCCAGACTAAGAAAAGAATCCGACTACGGAGAATTTGGAGCACCAAGAAACCAACTTTGAGGTCAAAACAACACCGCCGTCGATGAGGAGCCCGTCTCCGATCTAAATACCGCCCACGCCACCTACAACAGCACCCAAGAAGAGATTAGCAAGCTCCTGGAACTTGTGCCGAGCTCTAATAAAGAAAAAACAGAGGGGATTGAGGCAAAAGGAGGAAAAGGAAAGAGAAGCGAAAATACCAACAGCGGGAGTGACACACTGGAGTACTCAATGGATCAAAGACAATATCTCCCCAATCGAAATAAACTGTCTCCTTTGAAAGTCGCCGCTAGTCATACTGGAACACGAAGACCGCATTACCACATCATTTATAATCCACCGCAAGAAACTGGGGGCATAACAGCAAACTTGGAAAAGCTATTAGATGCAAGGATCCAAATGTACTCAAATTGCTTGTATTCAGTGCCTTTTGGAGTATATTACTAACGGCAGTAATCGTACAACACTTAAGCAAGTTCTCATCGACCATGACAAAAAAGTGACAATGTGCGACGCTCATTCACTGGGACTTGATCCTAAACAAAACAAAAACTACGCTGCTAATACCGAAAGGAGAAATTCTCTATTTCGAAATGAAGGCGCAAAAACAAATTCAATTCAGCGACAACTGAATATGAACACTGCTCCTACCGATGAAATCGTACTTGAAGGTCTCTTCAATAATGAACAACATTTTAATCAGTGTGCAAGCCCCGACAATGACATTGGAAGTGAATCGAGTAGCATTCGTCAGCAAACTAAACTCAATGACAGCAGCAGACGCGCAAATTTTGTCAGAGAAAATCAAGAACTTGTCCTTCACTTATGTAAAAACAAAGCTTTTGACAAAGGGGAAGCTACACGAATACTATGCAACACGCCCGAGGGAATGGCAGTTCAATTCACCACGTATTGTCAAGACACTGGCATTTCAAGAATCGCATGAACAAAGACTCCAACGAGCAAAACAATACGAACTACAACAGGGCATAACGACAAACCATATAAAAATTTAACACATATGTCGGTGTACGAAACAAAAGGGGGTGAGGGTGGAACGTAGGGACATCAGTGCACATAAATGTTCTGTGCGTACCACATCATCACATCAATCGACGTAGAGGAGCTACTGCTGTAAGATGAGTCATCAAGACAAAGAAGCGACCAACGAGACCTATACACTCCCAAACGAAGAAAAGAATACGAATATGGATAATTTAGAGGACCAAGAAACCGATTTGGAGAACGAAACAACGCCGCCGTCGATGAGGAGCCCGACTCCGAGCTTATACGTTTACGTATGTGCATATTGGGTATTTACTTGTCGTGTACAGTACGCAGTTTCTTATGTCTTGGCGCGATTTGTACTTTACGTCTGTCGACAATGGTTGTCTTGCAACTAATAATTTCCGTTGTTCGAATAGGTTATCTGTTTGGTCCATGAAGTACACTTTTGTATGTAGCAAGCAGACTTGTAAAGTTGAATGATGACGATGGTGTTAGACCTGTTAGTCTCGTGAAGTTGTAATGCATATTTACTATGCTCTTTATTATCATTGCTTTACCAGTGCTCGGTGGTACGTAGAAGAATAAATAGTTATTTTTGTCCGATAAACCGTAAAAGTGTTCTTTCGTTTGTTTGCCGAATACGTAAAGATTTATTCCGTTGTTCTCCAGGAGGTTGTAGAGATTGTTGAATCCCTCTTCCTTACTGGGATAGTTTACCGTTATTTTTTGTTGCAGTTCGTATTGTTTTGCTCGTTGGAGTCTTTGTTCATGCGATTGTTGAAATTCCAATGTCTTGATAATACGTAGTGCTGTTGCAAGTCGTTCTGTAAAGTTTCGGTTGAATTAAACTGCAATCCCCTCGGGCGTGTTGCATAGTGTTTGTGTAGCTTTCCCTTTGTCAAAAGCTTTGTTTTTACATAAGTGAAGGACAAGTTCTTGATTTTCTCTGACAAAATTTGCGCGTCTGCTGCTGTCATTGAGTTTAGTTTGCTGACGAATGCTACTCGATTCACTTCCAATGTCATTATCGGGGCTTGCACACTGGTTAAACTGTTGTTCATTATTGAAGAGACCTTCAAGTACGATTTCATCGGTAGGAGCAGTGTTCATATTCAGTTGTCGCTGAATTGAATTTGGTTTTGCGCCTTCATTTTGAAATAGAGAATTTCTCCTTTCGGTATTAGCAGCTTAGTTTTTGTTTTGTTTAGGGTCAATTCCCAATGAATGAGCGACGCACATTGCCATTTTTTTTGTCACGGTCGGTGAGAAATTGCTTAAGTGTTGTACGATTACTGCCGTTAGTAATATACTCCAAAAGGCACTGAATACAATCAATTTGAGTACATTTGGATCCTTGCATCTAATAGCTTTTCCAAGCTTGCTGTTATGCCCCCAGTTTCTTGCAGTGGATTGTAAATGATGTGGTAATGTTGTCTTCGTGTTCCAGTATGACTAGCGGTGACTTTCCAAGGAGACAGTTTATTTCGATTGGGAAGATATTGTCTTTGATCCATGGATCACTCCAGTGGGTCACTCCCGCTGTTGGTTTCTTCGCTGCTCTTTCCTCCTGCTTCTTTTGGCCTCATCTCCCTCTGTTTTTTCTTCATTGGAGCTTGGCGCAAGTTCCAGGAGCTTGCTAATCTCTTCTTGGGTGCTGTTGTAGGTGGCGTGGGCGGTATTTGGATCGGATACGGTCTCCTCATCGACGACGGCGTTGTCTTATCTTCCAAGTCGGTTTCTTGATCCTCTAAATTCTCCATAGTCGGATTCCTTTCTCCGTCTGTGAGTGTTTAGGCCTCGTTGATCACTTCTTTGTCTTGATGACTCATCTTGCGACAGTAGCTCCTCTACGTCGATCGATGTGATGATGTGGTATGCGCAGTACATTTATGTGCACTAATGTCCCTACGTTTTATCCTCACCCTCTTCGTTTCATACAGCGACATGTGTGTTCTATTTTTATCCCGCAGGTGTTGTCGCACCTTTTTCCTTCCTAGAGATATATATAGGTGTAGGTGTTGTTGATATGTGTTGCCATGCCGTTATTATGGTATCCTACAACAAGTTCCAACTTGTCGAGACATGTTGTGAGGGAATTATATATATAACTCATCAAGACGAACGAAGATAACACATATAGTCACAGGTTCAAATCCTACTGATATAATTTTGATTTTTCATTATAATGTAGTATGAAACAGTGATCATGATAAAGATATACCCGTCTGACTTTGTTGTGTTCTCAGAGCAGGGAACACTTGGAACACTCGTAAACTTAATTAAGTTAAAGTAGCTTACAGAAAGGCTTTTGATAAGTACGGTATCAATAGTCCTGACTACCATTTGATACGAGTGAATATTATTGATAGATAGTACACATAAATAAATATGTACAGACAACATATGTATGAATTATATTATCATATATTAATAATATTATAATAATATGTATTCGGAGGGCATGTATTCCCTTATATGGGCAGGTTGATGTCTGTGGCCGAGGCGAAAGAGGTATGCAGGGACCGTAGTGTTTGGCGCTCCGTCGTCTCTGGCTACCCCGCAAGGGATATGGCGTGAAGATAAATAAATAATAAACATATTAAAATATATATATATCTTACTTCCATTGGAGCTGGTGGCTGTCATCCTTAGTTTCTCCAAGGCCGCGTTGCTTATTTTATTTGAATCAAGATTATTAAATATGGTGGAGTTGTTCAATAGAGTTGTAGAGTCGTCGCTGCGAGTAGAATTTTGAAACGAATACACGGGATTGTCGAAGTGTTGTTGTTCTGAAATAATAAAATCAAATAACACCGGTCATTAATCAAATTAAAGTTTTTTCTATTTTTTTATCCTATTTTTTATAGTTTTTTATTAATAAATAACCCAAAGATATCAAAACGTTTCACCATTTTTTTTGTCTATAAACATTTCATTGTTAAATTGTAAAATGTAAAAAAAATTATATTACAAGTGAGCAATGATCTTTGAGTAAAAATAAATATAAATAGTCGAAGAACAAAAAATAATTTTAAGACGCATTAAGGTCACGGCATAGTATTACCCCAAATAGTAAAACTTGTGTTTCAGTAGTAACATATTTAGACCATAGTCGAAAAATAAAAAATGTAACATAAAGGGACGTATGAAGGGAGGGTTAAAACCCACCGGGCTGCGTGGTGGGGTCCGCGGTGTAGTGCACGTGCGCGATCTCCCGCTTCAGCGAGCGCACCCTCCGCCGGTAGTACAGCAGCACCAGCACCGCGCCCGCGCCGCACGCGCACACTGCCACCACCATGCCCGCAGTGACGCCCGCGCTCGAACCACCTGCACACACACACACACGCATGTAATACAACACAGAACACACACACTCAAATAGGTATTTTGCAAAACAAACACGCACGCGCACACGCACACACACACATTCAAATAAGCATTTACACGCACTTTTCGATTCAATTAATACATTAAAAAACGTCAGTCCGTGAGTAAGCTACCATCTCTGAATACTCTGAGACTTAAACTGTACAATTGCTCTTTTTAAATGTATAATAATATCAACCCGATGATTCAATAACTTATTTATTTCACAATACATTTATGGAGGATAATATTAAATTCATTGACAAAAATTATTTGTGGAAACTGGTGCTTGTATCAATAAACCAATTAATATATTTATTAAATCAAACACAAATATTTATTTATTTATCTTCACGCCATATCTCTTGCGGGGTAGCCAGAGACGACGAAACGTCAAACGCTACGGTCCCTGCATACCTCTTTCAAACACAAATAACACTTCTAATTAACATTTAACCAAAGGGAAAACGTGAACAGTTCTCGTATGACATCAAACTGAACGTCAAGGTGTTATATTTTCCCTTACATAGGTCAGTTGGATACCTTTAGCTTGGTCTACGACGATGGCGTCGCTGGCCCTCAAGTCACAGTTCTCCCCCACGAAGCCCCGGTGGCACACGCAGCCTCGCACGGGCTCGCACACCCAGTTGCCCTCGGATGAACAATTGCACGCCTCCATGCAGTGGTCACCGAAGTAACCCTCCGGACAGACTGTAACCACACATTTGTAATGTTATTTCGTTCTTTGGAGTATATACTGCACGTAACTAGCTCAAAAACACGATATTAATGTGAATATGAGATGTATGAATGAATAGGAAAATAAAGTAGTATATTTAGGTAGTTTTGATATTTCTATCCGTTACAGAAAGATGTGAAATACAAGGTTAGCGTGGTATGGGCGTGTAGTGAGGAGATGCGTGATGAATCGATCTCGAATATTAATATGAACAAATATACGTCTAGGTTCAGACCGAATAAGCAAGGGATAAAGAAAGGACTTACGTATGGACGAGGAAAAGACGCCTACTCTATCTATATGTATATGTGGGATAAAGATAGGAAATTGATGTGTGACTCACACTGGGTGCAGTAGTTGCCGGTGTATCCGGGCGGGCAGCGGCAGTAGCCATCGTTGGGCCTGCAGGCGGCGCCGCGCGCGCACCGGCAGGGCTGCGAGCACCCCGCGCCCCACCACCCCGCCGGGCACGCCTCGCCGCACGCGCCGCCGCGCCAGCCCGGCAGGCACTGACACTCGCCTGACGATGATGGGATATATATAGCATTCTTTTTTTTTTAACTATCACACTAAGGAATAAATAATAATTAAAGTAAACGTGTGATCTTGGAAACGGACCCAGTCTTCGTCCCAGGAGTTAGATACACGAATAGAAAACCAGTAGCATCAAAATTGAGGAGTCGTTTGATTATTTTTGTAGAAAACTATTCTTTTAAAGTGTTTCATATGAAATCGATAATTAAAAATATATATATTATCTCACAGATGACTTACGAGTCAAGTGACTTACAAGTCATATATTATTAACTCATTTCCCTCTACAAAACATTTAATTAATTAACACGATGTAATCAAAATTTAATATAATAAAAAAATATTGACACACTATTTTATTACACATAAGTCAAGTTACCGGTGACATGATGACAATCAGCTCCATTCTTACAGTTGCACCTCCTCCGGCACCCCTCCCCGTAGGTACCCAGGGGGCACGGGTACTCGCAGGACACGCCCGTGTACCCGCTGGGACACCGGTACTCGCCGCTCACGGGGTTACAGGAAACGTTACCTAATATACAAATATTATTATATATTAGTACTAGAATTATTTTTTTAATTTCATCCAAGTTTATAACACTATTTGTATATTACAAAGTTTTTAGTAAATAACTTGGAACACTAAACTCAATTCAGTCAATAGATACCGCCATCTGTTAGAATCGTTAGGAGCTAACTGAAAATTGTGACTGCAAAATAGTAAACAAATAATTTGCAATAAAATAATATTGCGACTATGAATTAAGTTGAAAAGTATTCTATCTAGTTAGATTAGATTAGAAAGTTAGAACAAACTGCATGTGGTGTGTAATTTTATTAAAATCGGTTAAGTAGTTTAGGAGTCCATCGCAGACAAACAACGTGACACGCAATTTATATATATATTAAGATATATATATAAAATATAATCATTATATATATAATATTAACATATATATACTTTCGAGCCATGAAACCTTTGTTTGTCCGTCTGTATATCTTTAATTATAATATAACTTTATTATTAATTCTTAATTAATGAGAATGAAGAAGAACGTGCTCAGGTGGTTTGGGCACGTTGAAAGAATGAGTGATGAAAGAGTGGTAAAAAAGATTTATATGGGAAAAGTGAGCGGTAAGAGAGACAGGGGGAGGCCTCGAGTGACCTTCGAAAATACAGTAGCTACGATACTGGAGGAAGGTCACGTAAAAAGCATGAGGACCCCCCGGAGGGCATGTATGAAGAAGTTGATGTCTGTGGCCGAGGCGAAAGAGGTATGCAGAGACCGTAGCCTTTGGCGCTCCGTCGTCTCTGGCTACCCCGCAAGGGATATGGCGTGAAGGTGAATAATAATAATAATTAATTCTTATCTCCAACTTACTTGGTTAATTTTTATTTTTTTTGTAATTTACTATAAGGAAATAACATAACATATTTTCAAAACACCATTGTTCCATTGTTATGAGAGATTTTATTGTTTTTCAAATAACAATAAACAACTAGGTATCGAATATTTGATTTGATTGTGGTCTTTTAAGTACATTGTTAGTTTGATATTTTTCAGCGGCACCATATCATGTATTGTTCTCATTATATTTATTGGTAATGTAAAACAATTTTTATAAAACTATTTGAAATATTGTTTGTTTATATTGTATTTAAATGATATATATATATATATATGCATTCTATACCAAACTTAGGATATACTGTTGTATATCCTAAGTTTGGTATAGAATGCCTTTTAACATTAAATCTGCATTTTGAACATTTTTATATTTTTCTTATAAATTTGTGCAAAAAAATATTAAAATAAAAATTATTAAAATAATATGCAAAATAGTCATATTTTTTTTCAATAAGTAATCGAAATTTAAAATATTTAAAATCTTTCTTAGTCCTGTATTGGTCCTAAACAACCATATTTACACACTATTGGTGTAAAGCAATAATATATTAAAACAAATATACCTAGCGGGTGGTGGGGGCAGAGCTGTTTGCAGGCTGCGCCGTAGGTCCCGGGCGCGCAGGGCTCCTCGCAGCGCTCCCCGCGCCACCCCGGCGAACACTCGCAGCGCCCCGTCTCCGCGTCGCAGGAGGAGTTGTTGGCGCACGGGCACTTAAACCCGCACGTGGCGCCGTACTGACCCGCCTCGCACTGGGTCTCGCACCTCACACCTGGGACGGGTGATTTTTTTTAATATATCTCAATAACACCAAGATTTGTTTTTTTTTTAATACACAATAAAATCAAGATTTGTTGTTTTTTTTTTAATACACAATTAAAAGAAAGATTTGTTTTTTTTTTAATACTCAATAAAATCAAGATTTGTTGTTTTTTTTTAATAAATCATAATAAAAAGTATAGAGTGTGTTGTTTGGAATTATCGTAAACTTAATTAAGTTGGAGTGTCTTTAAGGAGTTTTGATAAGTATGGTATCAATAGTCTTGACTCCCATTTGATACAAAAAAGATCGCTATTGCGTTATTAAAATATATAAATAAATAATTTTAAAATAATAATATTATTGAAATAAAAAAAACATTTTTTATTCCACACCCTCTTTAATAATAATTTATTTATTCAAACATATTTTATAATAATAATAAACATCTTTATTTATTGAATAAATTTAATATTACTTTTCGAATATTTTCGTCGAAGTAATAAAAAACATACCAATTATTTTGTATATAACGAAATTTAAAAAAAAATGATAAAAAGTTTACCATTAAAAAATTTTAATATCTTTAATAATAAATAAATAATTTTAAATTAAGATGATATACCTTAAAAAACATGGTCATGGGTAAATTCCTTTAAATAAATCTCTCCATTTAATATAATAATATTCCACAGTCTGATAATATTTTTATGTTTGTCAGTTACGGCAATTATCATTTTAGCGTTTTTTGACATTTTTGAGGCACTCTCTATGAGAGAGGAGGTTATATTTTTTTCCAAAATCTCGTCTTTTACGTCCCAGGATAAGCATTTATTGTATTTGTTTATAAGAATTCTTGAACTGTTTTCTTTATCATCAGTAATAGTTATATTATTCAGTACTTCGTATATATTATTTGATGTTACTTCATCGTTTTCACAATCAGTGTCATATAAAAGTGTTTTTCTATTAATATCTGTTACAAAAAAAATATATATTATATGAACTCACCTGTCCTTCTAGAGAGACCTGTTTTAATTGTGTGTTTGTGAATATTTTATGACGAGTAGCTTATATTTGGTTATTCTAGCTTGGACAATACAACAAAACACACACACACGCACGCATACGTACACGCACGCACGCACACACATACTAGAGATGTTCACGACTAAAAAAACTTTTACTTTTATTATCATAAAATACTATGTTAATGATATTACAGTTAGTAATTAGTACAGTTACTAACACGAGCTTATATTATTATAATTCTCGTGCACAGTACCCACCTCTCCAGCTGCTCTCGCACACGCAGGCCCCGGTGACGTGGTGGCAACCAATCGCGTTCTCGGTGCAGTCGCAGGGCAGGGCGCAGTCCTGGCCGTAGTAGCCGGCGCGGCAGCGGCGCTCGCAGCGGTCGCCCTCGTACCCCGGACCGCACACGCACCCGCCTGGAAAACCAAAGACAATATTTTATTTTTTGAGCAAAGCGAACGAAGTGAGCGGAGCGTTTTACTGGAGACTTTTTACATTCTTTGTCACGAATTGGCTCGAAAACTACTTGACGGAAAATTATGAAACTTGGCAATCAAAAAGACACACATTAGGTGATGGTTAAAAAAAAATTTTTTTGAAAAATTTCCTCAAAAAATTTTTTATTTTTTTTGTATCATGTTAAAAAAACTGATATCCCATTGAAGTCAATGGGGAACAATGAGTCAATACACTGGGCTCGCTCAATATGCAAACGGCACCCGAGATTTCACGAGCGCAGCGAGTCGAAATTGAGAGTCTGTTGGCGCCCGTAGTTATTTTAATTATTAATATTTGTATACAACCTTTTTTCCCGTTTTTTATATACAACTAGACTCACCGTACACTGGATCACACGGGGCGTCGTTCTCGCAGTCGCAGGGCTGCCGACACCTCAGACCGTATGTCTTTCCATCGCACGGCCGGTCGCACTTTAGACCGTCGAAACTGTATCAAAGAAAAAAATTATAGATAAATACAAATTAAATTAAACAATGTTTAATTTAAGAAATAAATAGTGTTTAAGTGCCCGCTCACCCGGGCTTGCAGTCGCACTGTCCGGTCTCGTGCGAGCAGGTGGCGTTGTTGCGACAGTCGCACGTGTCCGCGCAGTTGTCGCCGTACAGCGGGAAGGGACAGGGCTCCTCGCACCGCAGACCGCGGTACCCCGGAGCGCACAGACACGACCCTAAACGGATACATTGTCAATTTATCAATTAACTGAACTTATTATTGCTATAAAATGTGAATATACCTTACTTCTGTCTGAATTTTTAACTTTTTTACGTAGATATATTATCTATATTTATAATATAATATTTATGAACGTCTAATTAAAATTTAATCTTAATGAAGGCAATATAACCGCAACATCGATAACAAAATCTATTATTAAAAATAAATCATGATAACTCGAGACAAAGTAAAAAATAGGCTAGGGTTACAACTGACCGTTAACTGGAGAGCAGTGTCCGCTGTTCTCGCAGCGGCAGGAGGCGCGGCAGCCCTTGCCGTAAGTGAGCAGCGGGCACTGACGAGCGCAGGACTCCCCCGCCCACCCCGCCGCGCACTCGCAGGCCCCCGTCCACGGGTCACACCTACACACACACACACACACACACACACATACATACAATATTAAACTAGGGGCGCGAATCGGACCTCGATTTTGACTCGATGCTCTCTAAAGTCAAAGAAAGTCTCTCTTCAAAGTTCAGCAAATTGAGCGGAGCGAGTAACCCATCTTCAATTCAGCGTTCAAAGCGGAAACCGACAGGCAAAAAATATAGAATAATCAAATATCACATTGCGAATTTTTTTTTACATTGAAGTCTAAGGATCTGTAATTTTTTGGTGATTATTCCTCAACGACATGAGTTTTTTTTCATTTTTTCGCTAAAAATGTGCTAAAATTTCATGAAGATCGGTAGAGTCGTTTTCATGTCAACCCCGGACAAGGGATGCAAAAAGTCTCACATAGAGCGCTCCGCTCGCTTCGCTCAATTATAAGATAAGTATAATGTGAACATCCTCACATATCGGTGGTGGTGGGGTTGCACTCGCATGCCCGGTCACATCGCGCGCCCCACTGTCCGTCGGGGCAGGCGCGCCGCTCGCACGCAGTCCCTCGCCACCCCGCCTTGCAGCGACACGACCCGTCCCGGGGGGAGCACTCCCCCCCGTGCCGACACGAGCACGTGCCCGAGCACGACACTCCGAACGTGCCCAGCGGACACGACTCCAGGCACTGGACAAATTATACACAAAATAAGCACAACGGAATTATACTCTACTTTACTTTTACTGTGCTCTACTTTAAACATACTATTAAAAACAGGAGGAAAATATACTCTACTTAATTACATTTCATGTTAGAGGTTAGTTTTGGTGGACGTTTTTTAATATATTACATATATACTATATCGCGCCCCAACTTCACCTGACAGATCAATCAAATATTAATAGTTCTACAGCGCCATCTATTCTAGCTTAAAAAAATTTACATAGCAAAATAAACATATAGTGATATAATCTCGACTAAAAAGTATGTATATAATGAATAAGTATTTAATACCTTTTCCCCGGTAAAGCCGGCCTCACACTGACAGTGTCCGGTGACGTGGTGGCAGCTGGCCCCGTTCCAGCACTCGCAGGTCTTCTCACACTTGTCCCCCCACCGACCAACTGGACACCTTTGAAGGTACCGTCATTATTATTATACTTTATAACATTATAAAAAGACATCCTATTTCCATAAAAATGTGGCCGACTGCCACATTCCTTTCAACCGATTCATTTATAGTAAACCCCTTTTATACAATGCATAAAAAAATGGAACTATTCATTATTAATATATAACTTATATAAAGCAATCCATACGTACTTATTCGCGCAGACCTCCCCCGTCCAGCCGGGGGTGCACTCGCAGTCACCAGTGAACAGGTTACACTTGGCGTCGTTCTGACACGGACAGGACAGTGGACATATATCGTTTTTGGGACATTCCTCTTCACACCTTTACAAAAAAAAAACATTATTTTTCATATAAAAAAAAATTTTAAAATAAAAATAATACATACAATGGTCCGGTGTATCCTGTAGGACATTTACAGGCCCCGCTAGCTGGGTCACAGGTGCCGTTGTTTTTGCAGGCGCATGTCTGCTCGCAGTTGTGCCCAAAGGTGGGTGGGGCGCAGGCCCTCTCACACGCGTCTCCCCTCCACCCAACCGCGCACGCGCACTCCCCCGTCAGCGGCTCGCAGGTACCCCCGTGCATGCAGCGACACTCGTTCTGACAGTCCCTACCCCATTTGCCGTCTGGGCACGCTGTGAATAAAATATTAATACTTAACATCGTAACATACAATAATAAATCCTAACTTAAAACTATATATATATATATATATATATATTTCTTTTTTTTAATAAAATAAATGTCTAAATAATTAAAAGACAAAAAGAGAAGAAGAATTAAGTAATGTAAGTTTGAAAATAGTTATTTTTAACGACTATATTGTTGCATCGATAAGAGTGCAGAACAACACTAGCTTTAAGAGAATTCCATGAACCTCCATATATGTAGAGAATTCGTTGTGATAATGTTTTTCAATGGGATTTTTTGTGATAAAATACACTGCTATGAAATTAAAAAATTATATTGTGTACACAAAAAATATTATGAAAACGAGTTATTATTTAATGTAATATCACTAATCAACTTGTTAAAACTATTCCTAATAGCATTAACGACCGTTTTAAAACAAGAAAAACAGTCAACAATATATGTAATATATTATCGAATGACTTGAAAAATGTTCCGTAAAACTGTCAATAAAATGAATAGCACACTTACATATATCACAGGAGGGACCCCCGTACCTGTGCGCGCACGCGCACGTGTTGGGAGCGACGCACTTCCCGTGCACGCACGCCTCCACGCACACGGGCACGCACTGCGTCCCCTCCGGGTCCGGGGCGTACCCGTCGCAGCACTCCTCTACCGGTCTCTGCTTCACCAGCTTTTGCGTTTTGAATACTTGTTTAAATTTAATACTATATTTCGAACAGCGCGGTGGTACGTTGAAACACCACGCGTACTCCTTCACTTGGTACGGCTGCTGTGCTGATACTCTTATTATTGTTGTGTATCTGGAAGATGAAAATAATATTACTAGCTATTGCCCTCTACTCTGTCTGCTTTATAAGGTATTTCACATTAATTAAAATTTTATAAACACTGCCATCTTTTGAAAACTAATCTTTTGAAAAAAATCTTTTGAAAAAAAAACTCTTCAGGTATAAAACATCAAGTTGAAACTTAAAAATATAAGATTATTAATCGATGTAAAAACTATCTTTTAAGTTAGACACAAACAAAATATAAGAAAGATCTAAAAATTTCATTAAAATTTGTGCAGTAGTTTCAAACATTAGTTGAAACGAAAATCATGACACGGGACTTATATATATATATGTATATGTTAATCATATATCTAATTACTAATTGTTATATGTTAGTTCAAATTACATTCGCAGTCATCTTGTATATCTTATAGGGCTGTAGTTTAAATCCGATACTTACCATACGGGGCTTCACGAGAAACAAAGAATATATTCTTAGAATAAAAGATTGTTTTTAATGAGATAACAATACAAAGTCAAGTCACAGAAATTTTATTTACAACTAGGAATTAAACAGAATTTGTCTTACTTAAAGACAATGATACGTTACGGTACAATGATACGGTGCTATGATACGATATGATGATACGATACGATGTTTACATGAGAATTTGATCTGTATAAAACTTATAATTTATAATGTATCAATCTATCATAAAGTGAAAGGCACATCAAAATCTGTGCAATTATAGACACACTCTACGTGAAACAATATTTATTTACAAGTATTCAGAGTTTGTATATAACGTAAGATAAAACTAAATTCCTTTTATTCAATATACATTGTATTTGAAGTATCTTTTATTACTAGGGCCGCCAACAAACCCTTAATTTTGAATCGCTGCGCTTGTGAAACCTCGGGTGCCGTTTGCATATTGAGCGAAGCGAGCCCAGTGTATTGACTCATCGTTTCCCATTGACTTCAATGGGATATCAGTTTTTTGACATATTAAAAAAAAAATTTTTTTAGGACATTTTTCAAATATATTTTTTTTAAACCATCCCCTAATGTGTGTTTTTTGATTGCAAAGTTTGATAATTTTCTGTCAAGTAGGTTTCGAGCCAATTCGTGACAAAGAATGCAAAAAGTCTCCAGTAAAACGCTCCGCTCACTTTGTTCGCTTCGCTCAATAAGTATTTGTATATAATTTGTGTAATTTGGTATCTTGCTCAATAAAGTTTTGAATATTGTCAAAATTTTCAATATTATTTCATTGATGATTACTTGATTATTATTATTATTATTGAATAGAGTGACTTGGCAAACACTCCGGGTAATAAAATTTAATTTCAGGATAAAATACTATATAGATGTGCATTACAGACAGATGGTGTTAATTTGCATTTATAATCTATACTTATATATATGTAAGCGATTTACCACTCACTGACTCATCACGAAATCTCCGAAACTATCTGTCCGATTAACTTAAAATTTTAAATAGTTACTTCTTTTGCGACTATCCGAATCCCTATCCCAACGGATTACAACATTTTGCATTTCGCCAAGTTTTATACCTGTAGGAGCTAACAACCTATAGCGGTTACTATAGCCACAATAACCATGACAACGGATACTATGATAACGGTTACCATGGCAACCAGAGTTTAGATGAGGTTGGGGGGGTGCAAGAGGTTGAAATTTTAAAATTCAAAATTGTCATAAATAAAAACTCAAGGACATAAAAATATAATTGATTACGAAATTCAAAATTTGTTCTTAGTTATATTCTCTGCATCCCGCCACATTTCTTAACGGGAACGCATCCCAATATACAGTACCTCATTGGTGATGTGGAAATCTGTGTATTCACTGACTGGCATTATATTTCTCCATTTAAAATAGAAATTAAACATTTTGTCAATACAAGAAGTCTAAGGTCACATCCAAATTAATAGTGTGCCCAGCGAAGCGGACGGGAATCAGCTGGTTTGTTATAATATAAAATATATGTATGTTGGTTTATATTTCAATAACTTAATCCATAACTTACATAGTGTTCATAATAAATCGTAATACGATGAAGCGGTTACAATATGAAACCGGTCTTCAACACTTGTAAGGTTAAATGCAATGATTAACTTATTTTTGGTAAAAAGAAAAAACAAAAATCTGGACTTGAGCGGCTTCGACAAATTAATGAATCCGCATTAATACGTTATAATACCTTTTTAACTTCGGGTGGATTATACATAGATATATATCAATATAAATGACATGTTGGCAATGGCGGTCTTGTCGCTTAAACGATCTCTTAAACAACCCTAAGTGAGATTGAGAAAGAAGGGCTTGGTGCGGTATGCACTATATAACAAAATATAGATCAATATATATGTATAACCCTATTACAAATAGATATACATATAAATAAAATTTAAGAATCTGTTTTTATACCATATTAACAGTATTATCAAATATATACAGTAATTACATAAAAATGCAATTTTAAAACTTTTTTTCTGTCTGTTTTTTCGTCCGTTTCTATCTGTTTCGTCCGGCTAATCTCAGAAACGGCTGGACCGACTTAACGGAACTTTCACTTTTAGCAGATATTATAAGGACTAACTTAGGCTACGTATTAAAAAAAAAAACATTCCGCGCGGACAAAGTCGCGGGCACAGCTAGTAAATATACAAAATATATATAGTACACATATAATGTACATATATATGTTTTAACATATAAAATCTTGCAATAATTTTTAACTCGTCCCAAGACACCAAGATTAATGGGACCACTCGTAATGATAGAATTTAATTGTCGAAATTAATACAATTACGCTCTTAGATGATGGATGTCTATAAACACATTAGGGGTCATACGATTATTTATATTTTGGAACAACATACCAGAGGTCTTACAGATTTTTTCATTATATATTTATAAATGTATGTAATATATTCTAAAATGTATGCTATTATTGGATTCTATACGACCTTGTGACCTTATTATTATGATAATTTGTGTATATCAATTAATATGGTAAGAGTCAGTACGGATGCAATTAAACGCCCCCCCCCCTACCTCTACCTAAGAAGACCATATAGATATTACTAGAAAAATAACTTTGCGAAAATTGATTTAATGATGGCTTTAATTAGGGAACAAATCACTCACTTGAATAGATCGTAACTCTATAATAAATAAATTTTGACCCCTAACATGATTACGTAAGGGGTCAGTCGACTAACAATGTCGAGGACGTTGAAAATTAGAATCAAAATTTATTTTAAAATTTTTACACCATGAGAGGGTCTCACCCAAAATCAATTCAGATGTTCGAGTTCTTATTCTCCCAAAAACCTCACCTCTGAAGGTGGCAAAGGGCATATAACGAAAGAATATAAATATAAATAGCTGAATAAATTGGTTATATTTTCAAAGTTGGATAATCATACCTTTTCTATCCGGATGTTAGTTCGGAAGGCTACTATTTAGAAACGGATTTTGTCAGTAATTATTGTAAATTTTGATGTATTGAAAACTATATTTGTTTTTTTTTTAATATCGATCTTTGCGTTGATTTGTCGTGATATATTTTGCGAGGAGTTAGGAGCATGGATCTTGGAAAGATAAGACTGGATGTGATTTAATTCCTTCCAGTACCTTGCTACTAAAGTCCCTTAAAAATACTTGCTACTAAAGTATTAATGAACATTTTCAATACATTTGGTAAGATAAAAACTCACGATTCTTGCTTGGTGCAGACATTCGGCCCCTCCAGGAAGGCCCCGACCGAAGCGGCCAGGGACAGGAGCACCCCAACCTTCCACATCTCAGCCGCACTTCACATAAGTAAACACTTCTCCATAACAAAAGCAATGTTTATAATCACTTACAATGGCCATTCAGTTCTTGTTTGTACTTTAGCGTTAGTATACCTTTGTCTGGAACAATACAGAAACGATTACAGCATAGCTATGGATTAGTTAATTAATGATATCATTAACAGAACACACAGACATTACAGCACTAGTATCTTAACACTAAACCTACCGACAATTCTTGTATACCTGTTCCTACCGCACGCCGTCAAATTGACCGGTAATTAAAAGTTATTTTATTATATAACGCAGGAAATAATGGAAATAACTAAAAGTAAAGACTGAAGAAAATATTATACGCATATTCTAAGAATTGTCATGTAGTTTGATAACGATATTATAACGTTTAAAAATGTGTAAGTTTTACAAAAGTTTAAGAACGGTCAATTTGACCGGTACTTGGTAGGTTTGGTGTTAATATATAATAGAAAGTTTAAATAAAAAGTGTAAAATATCAAGGTCAAAGAACCGCTACACGGCCATATCGTCATACAATTTATCGGACGCTAAATCGTTTAGCATACTAATGTAGCCAGTTAAAACGCTGTTAAGCGAAGTGTCAGCGATCTCTTGATTGGTTGACACTTTTAGTTCGCTATTTTTGATCTCTTACGATATGTTAATAAAGATAATTTTAATATGATCATTAAGTAAATTAAATATTAATAACTGTTGAAATATAGACAATTAATCTGTGACATTTCGCTATATGTAATAATGCAGTGTTGCCAGCTTGAAATAACTCAAATTTCCCCTAAAATATATATTACTATTTATATTTCATGAATAATGCATAATAATATAATATTAAAGAATGCATCTCCTACTTTGTCTTCCCCCTCTTTCACAGAGTAGAAGTAAAAATTAAACACTTTTCCGGAGTAAAAGGATACTTAAATGTTAACTTGTCCTTTTTACCTCAAAAAAATATCAAGATTTAGGAAGTATATAAAAAAATAAGTTAAGGTAAAAACAAAGAAAGATGCAGATACATTAATTTGATTTATCGATTTTTTTTAAACCAAATCCCTAATTTTCCTCTTCCTCAGTGCTTCGATCAAACAATATAATCTTTATTGTTAGTCATTTCCAATTTACCACCACTTAGTTTGAGGTTTTATATACCTAGCAACACTTTTAACTATATGGATTATTTTAATATACAGGAAATATAGGAAAAAGTAATTTAAAATGTACCTAATCTTCTTAAAGAAATTAATAAATATCGATAGAAATCTCGTCACGATTGTCCCCTACCATCAGCGAGTGAGTCAGCATTGAAAGGACAGACAAATCAACTTTATCCGCCTGTACCGTCGTCTGTTTGTATATAGTCTATGATATACCATTATCCACTTGACGTTTGCAGTATGAAAAGAAATGTATAATCATTTATGAGACATAACCGCAGGAATTATTAACAAAACATAATAATAACATATTATTAACAAACAATTACTTACATAAATGCATTATATATACATTATATAAAAAAATATATAGAAATAACAATTAAAAAAGTGTTAAACGCCATTTTTTTCTATGTAGTAGTAACTTTTTTCTAAGTAGTCGAAGTTTTTTTCTTCTTCACAGTAATGTTATTTATAATTCAAATAGATTATGTTTCAGAGATGTTTCACAGTCTTATAGAATTCTGAGAAAAACTGTAAATTTCTTTGTTTCCAATTAGTGACAGCTTTGAAAAATAATATTAGAAACACTTATGTTCAAACTATCTTCTAGAACAGACTTAAATATATAAATAGTTTTGATTTAAATCTTCTTTAATAAATATTAACTGGGGCAAGTTAAATCGCGAGTGCAAAAATGTGAGGTCAACGACCTTATATCTAGGTCAAGATAACGTAAATATTAGTTGAAAATTTATCTTTTTTCAATGTTTTAAACAAGATTTTTTTTAACGGTTAAGGAAAACGATTTATTAAATTTATTAGCATTACATTGAGTCATTAAAGGAATTCGAGACAGTCGGTTAGAAATGATTTAATAAAATTAATTTATTAATTCATTGCATAAATAATATTATTTAAACTAAACTGTTATTAATAATATATACATTGAGGAAAAGCACAACACTTTTAATAAATATTTATGTTTATATTAAAAAAAAATAACTTAGTTAAGCGATGACGAAATACATTATATATATAACTTCTAACTTAACATATTCGAGCCCGGCTAATTTCCTACGTTTCTAATTCTGAGTACCGGGCTAATATAATGAAATCCTGAAGCTGGTTGCCGCAAACTTGTATCGTGAAAGGGAGGAAAAAAAAATAAAAATATATTTGCGGCAACCAGGTATAAAATTTGAAATGACGTGAATTTATGTCAGCGGCAATAATTAATAGAATTTGAAATGACGTGAATCCACGTCAGCGGCAACCAGGAATAGAATTTGAAATGACGTTAATTCACGTCAGCGACAACCAGGAATAGAATTTGAAATTGCGTTAATTCATGTCAGTGGCCGCGAATGTGTTAACATTTAAACACCATCTTAATCAAAATTTTATATTTACAGCGTGTTTTGTAACAAAAAAAAACAATAAAACATTTTTAAAAACTAACAAATAAAGGGCAGTTCGTAAAAAGGCGTAGCTTATTTGGTCTCAATACTGCTTTATGATACATATATATATATATATATATATATATATATATATATATATATATATATATATATATTTTGTAAAACATATAAATATATAAAATATCTATCATTGTTTAAATACATGCTCTACGTGTCTGCGCTTCTGACTTCCTGTCAGAATCAAGTCAATAGTCGTCCGAAATCGGTAAGTCAGTTTTCCGAGTCTAATGTACAAAACAAAAAAATATTATAGTGACTTTGTCTATCTAGTTGAAATTCCTAACCAACTCTATTTTTAAACCGCGGATCGCGAAGCTAAATAAATCGAGTGGTCGAGTGGATTTAAATAAATCTACAATTCCTACAAGTTATACCTATATTTGTATAAATTAATTATATAATATTTCGTATAACTATAATATTTAGTATACATTTCTGAGGATTGATATATTTGTTTACATTTTGCTATAAACATTTTGAGAATCTGACACGTAGTTTGTAATAGATATTGCAATATTATTTAAATGTAAACATTGTTTTTATTGATAACACGATTAGCGGGGTCTAATAAAACAAATGAATAAAGACTTCATTTAAATGAAGTGCTCTAAGTACCTACTTCATTTAAATGAATTCTCGCGATTAATTGTTTGTATCAAAAATAAAGGGAATGGATTAATATATTGTTAACATAAAATATGAAAGCGGAAACTTTGTAGGTCACCCCGTTCCGGTCTACGAATAATTAATATCAATAGCATGTTTAATTAATCCACGAAATATTATACACGGACACACAAGTATTATTTGTCACGTACAGCAAAAGCAAATAATATAATATAATATGTGCAAAAAATATAATAGGCTAATAATAGCTACCGTTATGAGTTAAACGGGTCACAACGTGCGAGTATGAAGTATGAGTATTACACACACACACACACACACACACGCATATATATATATATATATATATATATATATATATATATATGGGAAGTACGTTAATACTTTTACGACTTTAACGAGGAAAAAAAATACATTTAAATAAAAACAATTTATAAATGAATGTCACTTAAATGTAGTTAGCGAAAATATTTTGTGTGTGTGTGTGGGTATAAATGTAAGTTACACACACAAAGAAAGATACACAGACGTGTTTATATTTTACTAACATTATCTCGTTCGTACGTGTTGAATGAGTCTGAGTAAATCTGACGCTCCGACTGCCATCACTCATCCCGGATGCAATAATGATAAAATTCAATTACCAGGAAAGAAAAAAATGTGTGCAGGGACAGCAGAAATTACGATAAGTACGCTTCATGTTCATACAATACGAACAATGACTTGAAAACAAACTCCCACTCTCCATTGGTATCATAACAAAGTAAAATAATTTATAAATACCGGCTGTAATTTCGAACTTCGTATTACAAATATGCGGAAATTTTTATATTAAACTATTAACCATAAAATGGGGTGGAAATTATGACATCTTATAAAATAGGAGCCTCTAAAGGGTTTCTTTTGTTTGATAACTTATAAGATTGTAAATTTTACACCATAAAAATAACTCTCTTTACACACAAAAGAAAAAAGTTTGGTACTTGGACCAAGTTTCTTTTGGTTGTTAGATGAAGTTGCTTGCGTTTTTATTGTTTGTATTAATGTTAATAATACAAACAATAAAAACGCAAGCAAATTCAAAATAAAAAAGCCTACCCCAACCACATGGTTGGGGTAGGCTTTTTTTATTTTGAGAGTGGCTTAGGAAGTTAAAAATGCCACTTTGACGGGGCAGAGAAGCGTGGAGTTACCCTACTCACCACCTACAACCAGGTAGTGAATAGGGGTATCATACCACCTGGAAACATCACAGAACAGTTATTGACGTTATTGTTATTGAATAATATTGTTGACAATGAGATAAATATTTTTAGGATAAAATATAACAAATATTTTGCACAAAACCATATGGAAGAAGATTCTTTGATAATTTTATACTTCGTCTAACTTTGATATGTCTCCACTAACAAAAATCTGTTAACCACATGTGGATTTACCTTCTAAATATTACTCATAGAATTCATTGAATTAAAATAGATTACGGTCCAGCGTACAACTAATTAACACATGTGATATCAATTATTGTGACTAACTTGACCTATGTACTACAGTTCAAGCAATTATCGTATTTGCTTATTATGTATAAAGTTATGAATCAATTAATTAATATAAACAAAGATTAATCTTAAATTTTACGGCTGACAAAGCAGATTGTAATATATGAATGCCGTTAACACTAAACCTACCAAGTACCGGTCAATTTCACCGTTCTTAAACTTTTGTACAACTTACACATTTTAAAACGTTATAATATCGTTATCAAACTACATGACAATTCTTAGAATATGCATATAATATTTTCTTTACTCTTTACTTTTAGTTATTTCCATTATTAACTGTGTTATGTAATAAAATAACTTTTAATTAGCGGTCAATTTGACGGCATGCGGTAGGAACAGGTATACAAGAATTGTCGGTAGGTTTAGTGTTAAAGAGATTAAGTTCTATCACTAACATCGTATTAAATTTTATCTTTCATAAACAACTAAAGGTTAGATGAGACATATAAGTATACTTGGAAAGTTGTTATCGGAGATTTAGAAGAGAAACAATATATGAGTCAGTTTTATTTAGTTGTTTTTGTATATAAACACACTATATGTTTATATATTTTAACTTTTTTATTTGCTCTGAATGTTTTCTTTGTCATAAAATGAAACATTGGGGATATTTGGAAATTATCTTAGTAATCCATAAATGGACTATCCAATTTATAATTTGTTTTCTTGATAAACAAAAAATAATTTATTTATTTAAAAATGAAACAATCTCTACAATTGTTCTTAATTTTTATGTTTGTAAAAACATTGAAATGTTATTGTTGAGTGGTTTGTTAGATACAGGTTTAATGTTATCAGTACTTCTAATAAGTGTTTTATCTGTATATTATTATTAAATAAAGATATGGATAAACAATCTATGGTTGGGGAATCCAAAACAAACTTTGTATAAGTTGAAATTTACAATTTAGGAAGTACTGTTAATCACTGTGAAACTTTTGTAAATTCTCATTGAGGGTATAAAATATTTTTTTAAGAATAACATTATATGATAAGTTCTTACCGGTAAATAGGAAGCTGATTGTTTCTAGATATTAACACTGTGATTCACTTTATCTCACACGCCAAGCAGTACACAGGAACAAATAATTACGAACAATGATATTAATCACTTTCAGGTAAGAAATACAATATTTTTAAATAGAGCAATATAAAATAATTATCTAGTAAAGAGAGATAACATTTCACAAATTATACTTAAATACATTAGGGCTTCGGAGTAGTAATGTATAAAAATACCAGTTCATTACACCATGGCCTAATAATAATATTGGTAATTGGACCGAGTACTGACAATGCCTACGAGTGTTGCCGTTTTAAAATTGGCTCAGACTTGTTCGCAGATGCTTCCGACCATAACTACATGTACTAGACCTGGCGTCTACATAGACACATTGAAACCAACAAATGACGTTGATGATGTCACATTCACGCGAACTCAAAACAAAAATATGAACTGATAAAATAAGAAGACATGAATGGGTTACATGAAAACTTATAAAACAAATATAATTGATTTGAATATAATAAAAAGCGTGGAAGAAATCGAGATATTGCATTGTCCCCTAAAAATTGGGATACAGCAGGTTAATAATAAAGACCGACACAGAATTGTCTACGGATATCCATTATCTATATAATGTAAGCTGTCATCTGTCAGAAATCAGCTGTCTGCTGCGCGAATTGTAATTATTGTAATTTGTAAAATATAAACATTATCGCTACCTTCTCCTGTAATATTAATTTGTAATATTAATTTATTTACTCAGTGTTGTCTACCATATATTTATTTAACAACTAATAACATTAAAGAAATGAGTGCTTTAAGATCACAGGTATGACCGAAATCTAACATTAGAAATGGAATATAAAATAATGTGATATTACTCGTGGTGCATTTTATTATATTATCAATTATTATATATTAAACACGCTTTCAATTGTTTATGGAAATGAGTAACAGAGTAATGTATTGTTTTCATATGAGATCTTATTTATTAACAGCCGAAAACTAAGAATGATATTGGACAATAAAATAATTTGAATTTGTTTTAAGGTTCTTAGGAGTTTTAAAAAGTTACACCGAACTAGAATGCAAGTGTTCGAAGGAGATGAGAGAGCACTGACAGCTGCTCGTGAAAAAATAAACACAGAATATTCAAAAAATAAACATATACAGAATGGTGAAGCTATAAAAGAGGTTTGTTAATAAGAAAAAAAAACGATAAGGTTTTTGATGTGTTTGTAAAAAAATAGCAACTTTCAAAACATGTGAATTACATTTTGATTCAAATATAATTAACCAGTAACTAACTAGGAACCATGACATTAAATTAACTTTATAATATAAATAAATAATAATATTCAAACCTTATTATAGAATAAGGAAGAAACATTTTCCAGAAAGTGAATTTTAGTGATATTTAAAAAAAATATGTAAGTTTAAATATGTATTTTTTATGGTCGGAATAGAAATTGGTGTATAAATTATATTTATTTTTAAATAAATTGGTATATAATTTATATGATATTGATATTATGGAAACATAAAAAAATTTAGATACTAACATAATCAAGGCATTACTGTATAAAAATTATTCAGATATTTTGAAAGATTTAGAATAATAATTACTTAGATATTATAATATGTTTTAGATGTTAAAATTTGGTGAAGACATTGAAAGAGAATTAAGAACGCAAGTTATTCAAGCTAGAGAGGTGAAACCAGGAGTATTTGGTTAGAATTTGGTTCATAGTAGAATAAATTCCCACATACCACATAATATAATGAATATTTTTATTATTTCAGAGGCAAGAATAACAGAAGACACTGTTAAATTAGAAAATATACCATATGATGATAATGCCATACCAGAGGATGGGGTCAGAGGAAAAAATCCTTGCTGTCAATCTAAAAATAAATAAAATTGTATTTTTATTCATAATTTATTGTAGTATAGGTGTTCTAATCTAGTCTTAATTATAATAACTCCTTATAAAGGTGATGTGTTTTTCATTATCCAAAATCCGAAATGATATGTGATAGGGCTTTCACCCAAAATTCATACAAGTGTGCGTGCCACATACAAGTTACGACGAAAACAACACATGCGGTTTGTTTTATTACACAGTGCTTGTTTGAGCCGCACTCATGTTGCAATAATTACACACATGTTGTGAAGCTGCAGTGAAAGTTAAGTACTTCTTTTTACCATGATATCTAGGTTCAAATATGTTTATATCACTGTTCGCTGTAAATGTTATCAACGCCAATAATTTTTATATTTATTATGGACATACAAGGATATAAGTTATTAATTTTGAACTGAACTTTAATTCATTCAGCCATTTAAATGAATAGGTAAAACTTTTTTAAAACCATCTATTAAATTAATTACAGATTAGGAACAAATATAAAACGAAGAAATTTTCAAGAAACTATACGTTTGTCACTTTTAGGAAGACCCGGTTCTTTTCCTTATTTCTTATTGTTCTTATTGCGGCTTCATTGATGAAAAATTATAGCAATATCTCTTTTTTTTTTCTATAATGTAGAATTTTTTTTTGTCAATGTTTTGGGCATTAAAACAGCTTATATGGTAAATACACACATAGATTATAAAAGTGATAACTTGCTGGTTCTAATACACAAACGCACTCTTATTTAAAACTGTGAGTTTATTCGTCGCTTGCTTTGTGTTTGCATTTGAATTTCTTATGCACTTATACAGTTATCATATGGTTGTATTTTACAAAACGAGGATTACCCCAACATCAATGTTCCCATGTCAAAACAAAAAATGACTATATTGAAAAACATACACATTGTTATATTTTTCTAAATTCGTTAATTTATAATGCACGTAAAAGGATTGGTATATATTTAGATTATATGAAAGAGTTATCAAAATACGATTTTATTTACATCAACGGACTGATATTCCTAAGTATATGAAAGATGATAATCATACTAATTCAAATTAAATTATATTAGTTTTGACATTTCTATTGTTTTGACAGATAATTTTCGTAACTGAATTATGAAAAAACGATCATAACAAAGACTCATCTAATTAATACATTGAATATATTTTGGTTCATTGCTCTGTAATTTTTAATTTATCACCTGTCTCAGTATTGTCCATCATTATCCAAAGAACTATTTGTCATTTTTTAATCTATACATAAAATAAATTGAAATGTCTGTCTGTAATTTCAAATTAACAGCTTTTACCTCATTTAGTTAAAGGCTGTTAATTTGGAATTATTTGATAGTATATAATTTGCTTGCATAAAAAATCTATATTTCAAATATTTCCCTGTCTATCTGTTGGTTCCGGCTAAACTCTCAATCTGCTAGACCGATTTTAACATAACTGTCTCTGGCAGATAGCTGATGTTATGAGAAGTAACTGTTAATTTAAAAAACATATTCCTCGCGCACAAAGTCATGGGCAGAGCTAGTCAATAATATGCTTGACATGTAGCTAAATTCATAACTTATACAGACTATAAATATGAATCTATTAAATCATTCCGCGTTTTTATACTCGCGGTTAAAATACAGAAATGACCTTTGATTTGAAGTATCACAGGAAGCTCCAGTATCGGTGCTAAATCGATCGAGTTTTTACTCAATGAAATCATAAAGTAAGTTATTATTAATAAATTAAGATTTATTTAATCAATAATAATACTCATAATTTTTTCTGTACATTCTTTTTAAAAAAGTATAATCTTTTCGCCAAAACTGTAATTAAACTTATATTTACTAATTTATTTTTGTTTTTATATTTTTACTCTAATTTTTTTATATAAAAACTCTTTGCTATACATAAGTAATGATTTCTTTATTGCATGGTATCTATTTTATGATTGATATATAAAATAACCTAAAGTAATCAAAACTAAAATAAATACTTAATATTGTAATACATACCTGTTTTTTTTCATTGAAAAAATTCTGTTTACAGGCCGAAGTCAAAACAATGTTTTCACTAGCTCTTTTTCTGATTAATTTAGTTTTTATGACATTTGGTGTTGTTATAATTAATTGCTGCTGTCAAAATGTAGAATACTTTTGAATACATTTCTTTTAACTTTCACGATAAAACGAAAAAAAACTTATATTAGATTCTGATACACAAAACTAGTGAAAACATTTTAGTGTCATTTGGTGTGATATTAAATTAATATCTACTTTAACAAATGAATGCTTTTCACTTTAAAAAATAATCTCTTTTTACGGCTATTAAAATACTGCACGAAATCAAAGAAAATGAAGTTTGGTTTTCTTTTAAACCACTTGAAAATTTACTTTTCATAAAAAACTAAAAGATGTTTTCGTCTTCACATACAACATAATTAAACTACTGCACTGGTTTTGAGTGAAGTACTGTTTATAAATTGTATCACTAAAGAAAAAATCGTTTTGATGTTTCGACTATCATTAGTTTAAACTTGTATTGTTTGTGAAATGTTTCTAGTGATTACTTTAGGGAGGGGGGGGGGGGGGGTAGAAGTTATGTTATTAAAATAGTTTTAATTATAATCAATTATTTATTTTTATTTGACAGCACGTTGCTAACCTCGACATAACAGAATTTGGCATCTCTCAGGAACTTTTATTAAACATATAAAATGGCGCAAACAAAGTTAAATACTATAAGGTTGTTATTACAAAGAAAAACCAGTTATTTGGAACTTATCGAGCAGTTCTCAAAGAACAGGGATGTTATGATATTGTTATAAACAACGCGGGCATTATGAACGATAGCAAAGAAAAATAAAAAACAGGAAATTTAAATTACTTCTTTAAGTTGTTTCTATTATACTGTCTGGTTAGTAAGGTGAGGTTAATTTATTTATTTTGAATATTAAATATAATCAGACTTAAATATTCTGCTGGTACTTGCTTTTAAAAAATCTGTTTAATTTGTCTACAGTTATTTGAAATCAGTCACCTCTTCCAGCTCGCTCTAACAACGAGCACGTTGAAGGCGTTGAAATAATGCATAAAGATGAAGGCGGCAAAGGAGTGATTGAGCTGAGCGTAAGCGAAGCTCATAACCGTTTGGGGGGGGGGTGTTCCACCGGTGACGCTGTCATGGCCAGTAGGGCTAACAGCAGAGACAAACAAAAAAAAAAAAAAAACCGTTTGGGAATCAATTTTATGTCGCCACATCACATAAAAACTACTAAGTCGATCTTCATCAAAATTGGCATTGCTGTAGCTCTTGTTGACGGGCTTCTACAGAAAAAAACTTATTAATAAAATCTTGATTTGATCAAAAGTTATGGTCGAAAAACTGAATCCCCATAGACTTAAGCTTAACTGTTCTCGCGCGCGCTTGCCGATAGTCTTCCTCAAAATGAGCTGAATCGCTTCATCACATGAAAACTACTGGAGCGATTTTAGTCAAATTTGGCACTAATGTAGAACTAATAAATTAGCATGTAGAACTAATAAATTAGCAATTCCGTTCTGTTTTTCTACAGAAAAAAACAGAATGGGAATAGCTTGATTAAATCGAAAGTTATAAAGAAAAAACCAAAAGACTCGTGTTTGTGTCGCTCGTAGTCTAACTTTCATGGCAGCAAACTTTTTCAATTAATTGTATATGCACCTGGTTATCAACAAACCCACTCAAAGGCATCACGCCTGCCGTTAAAAAAGCCTATGGAATAATGTCTGAACTTATTTTTTAAACAATATAAATAAAATTTTATATAAAATAAATATTTTCTCCTTCTGTCCCAGCACCTAGACATGCTTTTTTTATTTGATTTGTAACGTCATCTAAAGTTTTAAATTAACTAATAACTTCTCTATAAATCTCATTAAATATTTCGAAGATTAATTGGAGAAACCAAATATATATTTGGAAATAAATGCGTAACTTATATTTGCTTGCAATAATTATATATATACACATAATAATTATATATATGAACATAAAAATTAAACATTCAAAAACTGCATAATATCCACGAGAACAAAGAGTCCATATCTTTTTTATGACGTCAATTATTAAAATGTTAAGTAATGTTTTTATATCATAATAACAAGGCCATACTATGACATACCTAGATGAGATTGTGAATATCTATGGTTAAAATATTATTTATAATGTAGTGAGATAAGTGTTTGAAAGATGTACCAAGTGCTCCTCATTAAATATTGTTAATCGCAGCGACTATTAAAAAATGGTTGTTAGGTATACTAAAATATACTTCCGGAGAAAATACTTTAGAAGGAATTGTATTTTTTTTTTAGTTAACTTTCGCCTGTGGTCGGTATCTTAATGCAGTATAAATTAAATTATTTTTGTATTGTTTTTTTTTTATATTCTGTATTATAATATCTACATTTCTTTCATGTGGTATTTCTCCTAGTTTATATATTTTTATATTTGGTATATTTCGATTGGGTCTAAAAGAGCAGACGATCCATGTGATGGAATTTAAGAGAGATCTGAAAAATTTAGATTTGCAAAAGCGTTGCTATCTTTGGGGAATGGGGAAAGATGCATGAAGCATCAATATGTCTGTTTTTTATCCTATGGTGATACGTATTTTGTATTGACAGAGACTAAAGTGATTTTGAAGATTAAGATGCTACTTTATGATAACTGTTCTTGAGGTTACAATATGAAAATACAGCGCTATCGGTATATAATTTAACAATGTTAGGTGATATACATTATAATATCAATCCTACAAATGAATCAACAACTTAAGTTCCACACATTTCTATCCACTGAAAAATATTGAAAGTTACACTTTTGAGTTTAGCTTTAAAAGTAAAAAAAAGGAAGGTCTAAGATTTTTATTATATATGCGTATACTCAAGCCGATGAAGCATGTTCCAGATCGTTGAATTTTTATATTTGGTTTTGATTTGTCGGCGGTCTTTCTAGACGAACAGATAAGTAAACTAATCCATGCACCATGAGCGTGAAGGTTCAGTTTGAAGCTTGTCTTCATTCACAAACTTATTAATTAAAAATACATTTTCGATTATAATAAATTTCTAACTCTCCATATTGTACAGAAAAGTCCGAAATACACATTAGAAATAAAGACTATATATTCAATAATATAAACTAATGAATGTATAAATATTTAGGATCTCATTCAAAAATTGTTAGTCATAAAGAAGTTATAATAATGGTATAATTTATTAATTAAGATACTTGGGAATCCATAACCGAAATGCGAAAACCACCTCTCCTTTTCATTATTAAAAAAAACAAATGAAATCTGTCAAGAGAACATTCCAAAGGTAGATTTGGGTAAGATTTACTTGAGATTAATGGAGATTAAAAATATTTACTTGATTTTCTTGAGATTAAAAATATATAAAGAATTTTGTCTAGTGACCACACTGTGTTTGACAGCAGACATATAGACATTTGTCAGTTGTCAAAAATGAGAAATATTTTCAGAATCTAGATTTCTGCATCAATATAATTGAAAAATTTGCGGCTACAAAATGCTCAGCCGAAATATATTATCAAGAGCTATTTTGTTGAGATCTCTCAAAAATGTTGCCGCTAACACAAAGCAAATAACCAGAAACGCTGGCCATGGGTAAGTTCTGACCATGGGTGCTTTGATAGCTTGTTATGTCATAACACGCTTATTTAAAACGGAATTTAAATTAATTTTTAATATTTCTACATGTTTATACTTTTTTAAATCAATGGTGGAAACGAATTGGGTTCCCATTTCAAGTTAAAACAATATTGACTTACATTATATTTTAAAAGTAATCGTCTTTACTCGACACTGATAGTCCTTTTTGTAATATTGGTTTTAATCCGGTGAATTTTGACTTATTCTTAATTGTTTAAGGACCTGGTCGTACCGAGTACCTCCACCTATGCCATCTAAAAAAACAATCTACCTCGCTGAAGTTCTTGGCGGACTCTGTTGGTGGTGGATACTCTACCATATTGCTACTGAACCTGAACACATATATGTTTGTATTGACTCTCTATTTCAACACGTAATATTAACAATAACATAACATAAATATACCTCAATGTAAATGAAATCCAACATAAAATTTCAAAACTTGTACATTATTGCTTGCCTGTTACATGCAATAGATATAGTAGATAATTCCTAATTTTTTTTTGTATACTTTATTATGTTTCATATAAGTCCTGTTTACCTGGTTGAAAAAAAATATATAGATTTACTTAAACATAAACAGCCATCTCTATTGTGAATAAAAGTAAAGATACACTAACACACATGCATGCACATACACGGTCACACACATGATTACACTCACACATTAGCACATACTACACTTAATGCTTCCATTCCAATATTAATGATAATTATTAGTGTTTGAATATAATATCCATCTTAACTTTTTTTTTAAGAAAAGCTATTCTGTTTCAGGGAGAATGGCCATACATAAGCCCAAACACCTGGACAGATGAAGAATTGGGTATTCCTCCCGATTCAGTTGGACCATTGAAGAAGTGATATGTGAATATATTATAAACCATAATTTAGTAGTTTATTGTAAAGGATTATTAAATGTTTTTAATTTAATAACATTGTTTTTATTTTAACTTACATAATACAATAATATGTTTTGTTATTTTTGAATATTTATTTGTACATATTTTGTTTTATTCCTAATTGTTTCAATGTCTAAATGTAATATATTTTTATTGTTATCATAATGGCTACAAATAACAGCAAAATATTGCAATTACATATAACAAATGTCATTATTTTTACTAAATATTAAAATATGTAACTAGAGCAATTAAAATAAATAGAACTCTTGCAAGGAAGATTTTTAAATGTTACTTCTTAAATACTTTTTCAATATAATCATAAATAATGATATTTTTATTCCTGTATATAACAATAGAAATAATTATCTATAATATAATGGAAAAAAATTGCTTGAGTGTGTTCTGAAACACGGATGCACTTTATTTTCAATAAAAATTTTCATTTCAATTACAAAATCGTATAATAAACATGTATTAAAAATAAATTACAGCATGTTGTACCGCTGAAATAAATGTATATTACATATATACATTTATTTCTTTGCTTTTCAATCAACTTGTTCCTACAAGAAGTAAGCTGGAGTTTCGTCCATAATATTAGAGTATGGACAAAATGTAAAATGATATAAATTATAATCATCAAGAGATAAAATTAATGTTTAGTCCTGACCGACCTTATAACGATAATTTATGACCCGATTTGTAAGTTTGCCACCAGCGGAAACAAAAATGCTTATCATAATAAAAGTCCCAATACTAATCTAAAAGTAAAATATAATATTTAATTAATTCGTTATCTGGAATTATAGGAGTCTGTGATATGTAATTTACTGTATTTGTATAGTCTGTGGCTGTGTGATTTGTGATTTGAGTTTGACGACTGACGTGAGTTGAAAATATTATTTCGTGCTTCGCCCTCATTATTTTCGAAGTTTTGTGTATATACTAGTCTGTATAATCTTGTGTGTGTTAAAACATTTTTTTATGTATAAATGTTATCATGTGATTTTAAAAAAATATCTAAAATGGAGACTAATACTAATCTAAAAGGTGAGTTATCTTGGTCATTGTAAACCTAACGCTTAGTTCTTGTTTGTGTATAGTTAACTGTACTGTATGACATTATTTAGGCTGACGTACGATATCTGCTTGAATATTAATCTATTTAAAACTTGTAAATATTATTGCAAACATAACTGGGTCAGTCACCTGTCTCACGGAACTTCGTTTCTATAACACATTAATTTTCAATATCTATATAGCTGTTCTTAATCTTGACATATATATTATGGTCTTTGATATTGTACGTGTTTTATGTATCGCCAAGTTAGTAGTGTGACTCATATATTGGCATTGTGATGTCATGTGCATTTTAAATTGCTCATAAACAAAATACTACACATACACATACACATTTATACATTCCTTATATTTTACAAAAAATATATCTTATATAAAATAGTTTATTAGTTATTTCGAAAGTCTACTTTTAATATAAATATAGCCAAACCCACCATGTTACAATTAACTGTTCTAAAAACAAATATCATATATTAAAACAAATGATTAGTCCTCATGTTTAACACTTGTAGATAAAAATGGATTGCAAGTATTAAAACTTATATATCTGTTCATGTAGATATGTTTATGATCCTGATTGAATTCTGAGTAGAATATACATTTTTAAGAATGTGTAGTTTAGTATGATTGTATCTAAAATAAGGTGTACTAGTTATTAAAAATAGGTCCTGTTTGATTTAGATGGATATATTATTACTTTGATTATAGTTATTTAGTAGTATGGTTCTCAGTCAATTTTATGATTCTTTGAATGAAAAGGAACCCTATTCCATTATAACTTTATTAGTTTTTGGCATGTTTGTTCCTTTGCTTTTCTATTTCATCTTAAACTGAAATATATTGTATATATATATATATTGTATACATCTTAGTTAAATCACTGGTGAAATGCTACACAGAAATATTATAGTTATATGAATATGTTATATGAATTAACTAATATTTATCACACTATAATAATTGTGTCCGCTATATTGAAGAAAATTAATTAATATAATTTCAATTAATTGATTAACCTGTAATGTAACAAATATCTGTGACCTCAATACTGTGAAATACAGAATAATATAAGTAGCTATATTGAAATTCTTCATTTTAGTATTTGTTATTCTTGTAAACTGCTTAGCCATTATTTACCTAGAGATACAATCCGTTTTAGATGTGCATGGGATTTAAAATAGGACTAAGTCGGCTTCCTTGGATGACTACTATATTTTATTACCGAGCGGGTCTATACAGTGTAAAATAAATAAATTCTCTAAAGACAAAGCCAGATAATATATTTATTGACCCATTATCTTCATCAAAGATTAATTTCTAGAAAAACTAGTATTAAGACTTGTTAAAATTTCCTAGTTTTGTTTCTATTTTTAAATAGTGTACTTTGCTTAAGTCACGTTTGTTCTTATGAGAATTTAGTAAGTTGAAAAAGTCTATCTGTCATATAAAAATACTTTTTTTACTACTATCTACTTTAGTTAGAATTAATAGTTGGTACTACTTTTTTACTTATACTTTTATTGCTAAAGGAAAACATTAATTCATAATTTGTCTGTGTTAAGACAAATAAGCTTTGAAATAAGAGCCGTCTATAAATATGAATATTACTTCAAAAGCCTCTTTTTCCTTTAATGATATATTACAATTTTTCAAATCCAGTCTGATTAGGACATTCAACTCTAATGTAGCTTATGTTTATAAAGTTAGAAATAGTTTTACAGTTTTTCGAAGATCAATCTATTATTATAACATGTACATTTTGATGCCATAGTTGTTATTGGAAAATCATTTTAACAGAAAATTTTAAAATATTTGATAATAATAATAAAAATAGTAATAATAAAATAAATATTTAAATAGAAAATGAAAAACGATGTTTGGTTTCAGTTTCATGTATAGTCAACTATTCATATGATGCATCCGAACCCGACGAGTTGACGATAAGACCAGGGGATGTATTGAGAGAGGTTGAGAGATTACCAGGTGGGTGGTGGAGGGGAGAGCTTAGAGGACGCTGGGGTATGTTCCCCGACAACTTTGTATCGGTGCTCACTGAACAGAATAATGCAAGGTAAATATTTAGAATGAATCATATATAATATCTTATATGTATATATGTACTTAATAATAAGTGCAAATAAAAGGTAAATATTCTTGATTATTTACCAATATTATATCTTACATAAAGAATACAAGTTAATTGTAAATTGTATGTACTTAACATTAATTTTTCCTGTAATATAATTAGTCAATTACAGGATTATGTAATTAATAATCTATAATTATGTAAAAATAATACATAATAGTGTGATATTAGAACATTAATAGTGATTAATTTATTTTGATATATTTGAATAACAATAACAATATATATAAATATATATATAATTTTATTATATAAAAACGTACTCATCATCAATTTTAATAGCACGTTTTATAAATATCTCCGATTAGTGGAATAATAATGATTGTACATTATCATTTGAGATAAGATTTGATAACAAACCCAAGCTGTTAGTTAAAGATTTTATTTTAACTCGCTTACAGTGTCCCGGTTAAGTGATTTTTTATATTTAACTACGAATTACGATATCTTTAATAATATTACATTATAATTAAGAAATAATTTGTTAATTATTATGTCAATTAAAGATAATGTGAAGTGAGGTGGTGATTTTTATTTTCATTGCATCATTTGCTTTGGACAGTATTATTGTTTTTTGTGCTGTTGAGTGTACATGTGAGGAGTCAGCTGTGATTATTGTTTAGTTTATTAGTTGTTTTATTGTAACAAATAGGCCGACTAGTGTCCAAGGTCGCTGCCGTGCGGTGTACAGCTACCAGCCCGCGAACCCCGATGAGCTGCCTCTGTGCGTTGGTGACGTACTGGAAGTATTGAACGAGGTATTTTATATTTATTTTTAATTCTCTTCATTATCTTGATTAGGGGGACCCTCTATTTGTATCCCCCCCTCCCCCCCCTTGATGCTGGTATGCGGACTTGTAAATAAATAAAATTGAACCAACTTTGTCCGTTAAGAGCAGATTCAAATAATACATTTCAAGGTCCTCAGAGGCAGATCAATTGTTGCAAAGATCGTGGGTGGCCAAAATTATTTATCATCAGATGACCCCCTCGTTAACAGCGATTTCATTAATCATCAGGTAGAGGAAGGTTGGTGGAAAGGTCGCCGATCAGGGCGCGTGGGGGTGTTCCCATCAAACTTTGTGGTGATGTTGGAGACAAGCCCCACGCCCGCGGCCCCCGCGCATCCAGCGCCCCCCGTCGAGCCCGCGCCCGCGCTGCCACCCAAACCCGGTAAGTCATCACCAATCACCATCACCATTCATAATTTTCTACATATAATTTATATTTTACTCAATCATTCTTGTTAATACTTCAAGTGTACATGGTATTTTATCAGCCTTAAATTTTTTTATTTTTTTTTACTTTTTTACCCTTACTTTTTTAAAGTATAATAAATGATATAAAAAACTGATTCTTTAAGAGAAAACACTATTCTCTTTTAACCTTCTCTCTTTACTCTGAAACGAATTAATAATCGAAATTATACTAAAAATATAAATCATATTGCTATTCCAAACAGAATTCCCACCACCATTAATGTGTGGACGTTCAAGTTGATTTAAATCAACTATACAAATGAATCAGTACGTTAACGATGACACAGCCATTGTAAATGAATCATTTAGTACTCTATTTAATGATAATTAAATCAAACAATTGTTTTAAAACTTATGTTAGTACATCTTGCAGATATTATAAAGCTATATACACACGTATTAATATGTTTTGTTGTTGTTTATTATAATATTCCTGTGTAATACCTACCTTAGAATGAGTGTTACAATGTATTTTAGCTTTGTTATTATTTTCTTATATTTATTTGCTGTTTGTTTGTGTTCAACCATTAACACACACACACACACACACACACACACATATGTATAATTTTATTTGTACACTCGACACAAAATTCGTTAATCGTTTTTAAATTATTTTCTGTTAATCTGTATGTTTGTTCGCGCATTACGCAAAATATACTAGACGGATTTTGAGGTAATACGGTATAGTTAGTATAAGTTAGTATAGTTCAGTTTAGGGATGAAACAATGCAACTGAACTGAAGTATCGACTTCTTATATTCTTCTATCGACAACTTTTACTCGATACAGTATCGATACTTACTCGCATCGATCGTTTTTCTTTGTAATATTTTAAATGAAAAAAAAAATATCGTCACAATTGTCGTCATTATACATTGATAGGAAAATCGTGTTTTGGAAAGAGTTTATCAATGAAAAACTGTTTTTTGCGGTGCTCCTCAATAATATAAAATTCCGACTTAGAATACCAAAAGAACGGCGATGAAATATAGTGACAGTGACAGTTAAGTGTCAGTGTTTTTTTTTTTTTTGCAAAGAAAAGGCAAACAATCTCGCCAACTGCACGAAACTAGGACTAAAAGTCAGAAGCAAAAGTTCTCGCATATACGAGCGTAGGTACTTTTGACCGATACCCACTCGATACTTAGTTTGAAAGTATGTACAGAGTACTTGTATCGAATAAGTACTTGTATTTACTCGTATCGTGTCTTCCCTAAGTGTATTTCCAGTAAACTACTTACTTAGCTTCACGCCATATCCCTTGCGGGGTAGCCAGATACGACGGAGCGCCAAACTCTACGGTCCCTGCATACCTCTTTCGCCTCGACCACAGACATCAACCTCTTCATACATGCCCTCCTCCAGTAAATTATTATACAGATTTTGATTAAATTTTGCTAGTGTGTATAATTTAAGTGTTTTTACATTGAATTGAGGAGGGAGGAGGGGGGGGTGTCAAGGCAGTTCAAGCTAGTAGCAGGGGGTCGTAATATAATTAAAATTTTTGGTATTTTTCTATCTATTTTATATAAATATTAATTAGTTATGATTTTATTTAAATAAAAAACATATATATATATAGAATATATTGCCTACTTGACTGTATATTTCAATAAATTATACGTGAGATAAAAATATACAGTTATATTCACACGTATCGAGATATTTTATTACTTATACTGGAAATATATTTAATAATATTATTTACTTGTATGGATATATATATATATATATATATATATATATATATATATATATATATATATAAAGGGCTGTTATCATTAAAATTTATATTGTCATCTCTATATAAATACATGTTTTTTTTTTATTTTATTTTTGTTTACGTCTGAAACTGATCACAGTAAAGAAATACTCGTCCGAGTATGTTGTGTTCTCAGAGCAGCGTTTGGAACACTCGTAGACTTAAGTTGGAGTGTCTTTAAGGTCTCTTGATAAATGGTATCAACAGTCCTGACTCCCATTTGATACAAGTGATCAGTGTTGATACGAAGTGGGAAATATGTAAATAAATCATTAAAAAAGTAGGTTAAGGAAAAGAAAGTGTTAAAATTTTAAATTTGATTTCTTTTTCAAAACATTAATATAATATTATCTTAAATGATTTCCTGTCATTTGAGCAACTCTTTAGATTTATTTTAATTTTTTTTAATCTACTACTACTAACTATAACTGATTTTCGCGATTCCGTCTCCATGTTTTTCACTTTTTTCATACTCATCTATTAACACATACAATTATATCAAAATCGGTACAGTTCTTTACAGTAAATATAAAGCAAGTTTTAGTGCTTTGCAGTTAGTTTAAAAATCTTATATTGATTAGCTATTATTATATTTAGTTTAGTAGCTTTTGCGTGATCCGCGAACAAGACAGACGGACAAAAATTTCTTTTTTTTTTTCGGTCTTTATGAATATAGTATGTATTATTGTTTGTGTTATGCAAAAATAATCCTTAAATCATTCCAGTGAAGGAGCTATGTCGCGTGCTCTTTCCGTACTCTGCTGTGAACGAAGACGAATTAAATCTATCGGAGGGGGACATTGTGACCATCGTGTCTAAGGAGGCTCCGGATCGGGGCTGGTGGAAGGGAGAACTCCTGGGAAGGGTCGGCTTCTTTCCGGATAATTTCGTTCAATTGTTACCGGCCGGTGAGTGTTTCAAAAGTGTAATGAAAAATATTTTTAGTATATTTTTTGTTTGTTTTGTTGTTTTGTTTGTCTATATGTTTCTGCTACTTATAAATGATATAAATAGGATATTATCTTTTGATTAATATATATATTATTTATTAATAGATTTTTTTGTCTAGACGTGGGGTCTGGTTTTTTTTATTACAAGCGGGGTTAGCAACATTCTTTCTTTTATTATCTTATATTTTCGTCGGCGTTATCTTTTTTAAATCTTATGATATATTGTGAGTTTTTAAACTGCTTTTTAAAACTGTAAATTGACCTTTTTAATTATACTCTATAAGTTAAGATGACGTTAGAGATAAAAAGATAGATATTTTCCGTCACATACAGTTAATAATATATACTAGGATCCGCCAACCGTGAGCGGCGGGTGTTGAGCTGAGCCCCTCTTCTTTCTTTTCTTGATAACTTTTGAATGGCTAAACATTTCTTTCTGTTTTCGTTATAACATCCGCGTTCGACTCAAACATACATGAGAAAATTTTTAGCTAATTATCTCGTCGCGTTCTGGAGACAACTAAACACAAAAAAAGTTCTCCCAAACGGTTAAGAGCTTCGCTTACGTTAAGCTAAATAAAAAAAATATTTTTATTAAAAAAATTTCAATTTCAAATACGGAAATTATTAATTAATTAATTAATTAATGTTAATGTTATTAATTAATTATAAAAGAAAACAATCCGTGACCGATTAGCCTCTTACGTAAAAGTAATCGCGAGTCGTCCCAAGGTTATCGGCTGTGACAACGCGGATAAATATTTGCTATGTTATATTATATTAAAAAGGGTATTTACTGTCCGTCAGTAATGTTACATTTATATACGATCTTTAGGTAAATAGTTATATACTTTTGTTTTTATACTAGCTCTGCCCGCGACTTTGCGCGGAAAATGTTGTTTTTAAATTAAAGTAGCCTAATATTGATATTGGATATATTGGATATTGGCAAGTGAAACTTCTGTTAAAATCGGTCAAGACATTTCAGAGATTTGCCGAAACGAATAGAAATACAGACAGATGGATTTCTTTTGTACGTGCTGTATGTAATTTCATGTTTTTAGTTAAACGCTGTCAATTTGGAAATGCAAACAGACACTCCATTTTTATTTATATGTATATATTATTATCTTTTATAGAAATTCCTTTACTGTATTTTTGATACAAATATTAATATATTGCCTTGAATAAATAGTTGCATCGAACAGAAGAAGGCAATAAGAGATATTTGACATTGAATGATTTTCGTAATTACAAAATGGCGATCGTAAAAACAAATGTTTATCCACGTATATGTTGGGTTTATGCATTATTAAAATAATCAAATTGTTATATTACAAGCGAAACACTCTCAATGATAGTCCTTTAATAAATATTACGTCAAGTTAACAAAACAAACTAATGTGACTAATAAAGCGATAATAAATTATAAAATTGCAAAAAAATAAACTAAATTATTTATTCCCATAACGGTACTATATGATATATAAAAAAATATAAACACAAATAAATACGATATTGACATTTCACGCGAAGGTTGCGACTGGATTGTCGTGTCGTGATTTTGCGTAACATTACCTCATACCTACTACATTAGGACAGTGTTTAGTGAACGTCGACGCCATATTGGTAAATTTTATGAAGTATCGTATGACAGTTTGCCGCCGAAATGGGTATAGAAAGTGAGTTCAGTGTTTTATTACATTATAACTTTTAAGTGGATAATAAATTATTAATAATTATTATATTGTGTTTTTTTTTAAAAATATATATTTGTTAATAGTATTTTAATTAATGATTCAATTGTGTTGTAAAATTTCTTTACGTAATTAGTTAATGTGTTCGGTGAATGTTTTTTTTTTTTAATTTTCCGTTTGCTAATGATGTGACCTTGGCGGTAATTTATTCATATTTTATCTGTCTCAGATATTTGTTTTAGTTCGTGTCCGTCAGTGCAGATAGAAGTTGTGTTGTCATTTGAGTGATAAAATTATTAATTCTATAATATAATTATTATGTATATTTATTATGGCATCGTCCGTAACATTTGTGGTTAGATATATTTCAAGGATTTACTAGATTGGTTTTAAAGACTGTAGCACAGTACGCGTATTGTTAGAAATGTCTACTTTATATATGATACAAAAGAAGGAAACGCGTAGGTTTTATATTATTAATATTATTATTAATGTATGCAAGTTTTAACAAGTGTTAAAAAAAAATTGCAGTAGCACAAGAAATCGAGGAGAAGAAGCCGGATAGACCTCCATCGAAGACGAACACGCTTTACCCCGTACTCAATAAATATTCTGAAAAAACAGCGTCCGTTAAAGAGATCACAACATCCAAAATAAGGTATGTGGATATATATATACATATATATACATATATATATATATATATATATATATATATATATTGTCATTGTTCTTATGTAAATTCTTTTATTTATTTGTTCACTTTAAAAGTACAAAAATATATATATATTCCGACAAGTTTTCTACTTAGATATTAAAGGATATAATCTTCGAGTTTTAATTAAAAAATAATTATTATATAATCAGTATTTCTTAGTTATTTTTTATATAATCTAACTTTCTAATATGATTTATTATTATTATAATAATAAGTGGTTCAAGTCAGATATTTCCGGATTCGGTATAATCAAATTAGTCGCAGCTCAGCTAAATATAAGTAAGGTCACGTGCACAATGGCGTTGATAAATTATTAAGGCGATTATTATATATAATAATAATTATTTACAATATTCCCATGATATGATCTAAATTATAATAGTTGATAGTAGTGTTTTTTTTTTGTAAAATTAACATATTTTATCGTATGTACAAAATTTTATAATTATATATTATTATAAAAAAAATAACTAAATTTAAATTAATTCTATATACATATATTAATAATTTGCTAATGTGGTCTATAACATCACCCTCATTAACTTTAAATTATAAAATATTTATAACACATGTTATAATGTTATCAAAAAATATCTTACATTTAAAACAAAAACAAAAATTTTTTAATTCTAAAAAAAACGTATATTTAATTTTCTATCTATTCTCTGTATTTCGTGTCTATAATAATTAAAATTAACTAAATAAGGAAAATATTATAAATATAAATAAATATTTTTATTATAAAAAAAAACAACAGATGAAAATATAATTTCTACAGATAACGATATAAATTAAAATTTCAGTATGCACAAGGAGAACAGTAAAGAGATCAGCTCACAGAGTACAGTGACGCAGACAAGTAAGAATGAGACTGAGAAGATAACGCACAGCGAGAGTGTCGACGGATCACCGGACGGACAGGTACACATACATATTATTATTATATAATAACATATCAAATAAAAAAAACATAAAAAGATATATATAGGAAAAAATTCTCAAAAAGCGACCCCGAATGATGAAATTTGTTAAAAATATTTATTTTATTTGTTAAAGTATTTTATGTTACTAATTAAGATAGAAAAATATATATTTTTTTATTTTGACGTAAAATTATATATTTATATATTGTATTAATATTACAGATAAAAAAACCTCCTGTGCCGTTAAAGAAGAGTCCCACTCCCGGCTCCATGAGCGGGCTGCTGAGTGGACTCAAGAACAAGATGATGTCCTCGACGGACAAGACGTTAGTATACACACACACGCACACACACACGCACGCACGCACGCACAACTTAACAAAATAATTGTTTTTTTTACTGTTTATGTTCGCTCTTTGTAGAAGTGAAATGAAACAATATATTTGATTATTATAATATTGTTGTATCTTTATGAAAAAAAAAATTAATTTTAAAATTTCTAATGGTATTATTAATAGTAGAAAAATGCAGAGATTTTTTTTTATTAACCTCCTTTTGATCACGTTTTTTATTCGTATCTTTTCTATCTATTATATTAAATGAATAATCAATAATGCAGAGAAAAAACGGAAAAGAACACGGTAATGAGCAGCAGCGTCGAGTGGGACCGGACGGACGGCATCGCGGCGAGCAGGACCGCCGCCACCAATAACGCCACCCCCACCAACCCCACCAACACCTTCGATCACATCGAGAGGAACTCCATACTCAATGACCCCAGGGCCGGCAGGTGCTGTATTGTTATTTAATGTCTGTAGCATGTACTTTAGCTTCAGAGGGGGGGCAGGGCTCCACCCTACCAAAAGGTAGCCCTTCTATATATCGTTGAATGGTTATAGAACTTGGATATTGGTACCTAAAAAGGTAAATTGGTATGTAAAAAGTTTTCTGTTTTTTTTTCTTTTAGTGTACAATCGGTGTTGTTATATCAGAAAATCATTTTTTTTAAACTATATTTTGTATATAATTTAAGATAAATATTCTACATTATTGTTTGTTATTCTGTTCAGAGTGAAAGCCCCTCGTCGTCGTCCACCGAGCCAGGTGTTGAGAGACGACACGCCGCAGCAGATCGGACTCAGCAACGGACACGAAGGTACATCAATCACTAAATTGTCATTATATCTTCATCTAACGACCGTCGATTGTAAGGAAGAATTCAAAAAACAAAATCAGGATGTTATTTTTGATTTTATAAAATTTAACTGTAATATATATAATGTGTAACATAGTCCTATGATTAAAAATAAAAAAACTCTTAAGCGAATTAACGATAAAATAACTTAAAGTAATCAGGCCTAAAACTTTAATAGATTTAGATTTATATATATTATATATACACATACACGAGAAAAGTGAATTCCCAACACGTACAAAACTATCCCTACATACACATTAATTATCGATTCGCACGCACACACGCACGCATGTGCACGCATCAGTATACCAGTGTTGATGTTCTCAATCCTTTCCCAGTTCCGACGGAGCGTCCGCCCTCCAAGGAGGAGATCCGCCCCCGGGCCCGCGAGTGGGAGAAGCACCGCGCGCCCTGGATGGAGGAGCTCAAGCTCAACCAGGCCAGGAAGACTGGCTGCGGGAACGACGCGAGGGGGAGGGGAGGGGAACGGTTGGAATTACTATTACTATTCTAGATTTAGTTTATAATCGTTGTAACATGAAGTATGTGTAAATTGAATTGATTAAATCAAGATTCTGTTTATCATAGCTAATTATATGCGAGGTGTGTCGTAATGCGAGGTCGTTGGAGCTATTAATAACGGTGTGTCAGTGATGAAATAATCATTTAGTCAGTTCGTTCGTTCACCGACTGCAAGGTTGATATGATAATATTGCGTTTTCGTCCAAAAATGAATAAATATTGTAATTGAATTTGTGATTTCAGGATTTCGGAATGCGGTTTGGAGGAGAAGCGATCGTCTCACTCAATGGAAATGTCCAAAAGTACATCGTCTATTAGCAACAGAATATCAGTCTTGGAAAGTCTCGAGTCTAGTTTGGAGGTAAATTTTAACTAAATTTATGTCTTAAATTATGTAATGTATATGTGAATATTTGTGTAACTTGTTTCAGACTAAGACGCGTATCAGTGAGACGAAGAAAGATTCCTTGCCCCCAGATTTGCCCACCACAAAACCCCCCTCCTTGCAGTCCCCCACCGCTGCTGGTGAGTTTAATTTTTTACTACTGAAGTACATGAGAACTGTCAATATATATATATATATATATATACATATGAATAAAATTAAAGCGTCCGTTGGTAATAACAAATTAACAGCTTTTCACTAAAAGCATTCTGCTAGTGTGTTGCAACACTTGCACAAAAAAACTATTTTTTTTGTTGTCTAATTTTTGGTTCTGGTTAATTTCTGAAGCGACTGATACGATTTTAACAGGACTTTCAATGGCGGAAAGACTATTTTTTGAAGTGTAACTTATTCCACGACCGCGACCGAAGTCGTGGTCACAAAATGATCGATCACTAAAGTATAGAGAGTTTAAAACAAACTAATAACGTTACAGGTCGAACAATAACCTCTATGCTGGATGAGGTGCGCAAGCCGCCCGCACCGGCGCCTCCGGGGCCCGTGGCCTCTACAGGACCCCTCGCAACCCCCACCGCACCCCTGGTGACCCCTATCGCGCCTCTCGCGGCATCACCCGTGACCTCTAGCGGGACCATCGCCCCTCCCGTCGCCGCCCGACTCGCCGACACCGACAAATCCCCTAAACAAGACAAGACCGACAAGTTCCCCAGCCTGGACAGATCGGACAAGAATGAAGCGACTAAATCTACTGGCCTAGAAAAGTCCACCGAAAGAGTGAACGACATCACCAAGTCCTCTGGGTCCGATAAGGCCGAAAAAGTAAATGATGTTTCCAAATTTGTCAACTCATCGACGGATAAATTCAACGATGTGCAGCCATTTTCTGTTATCGGTGCGTTTTCGACCGAGAAGATCGATAGAAATGAAGTTACAAATAAATTTACAAGCATCATTGAGAAGAATATAGAGAAGAATGAAAGGACGGAAATGTCGCGTTCGAATACACTTGAAATGAAGGTGAAGAGCGATAAAGATTGCTCCGATGTTTTGATTGCTCAATTAAATAATAGGGTGAGTTGTGTTATTAACTTATCTTTAGTTATAATTTATCTTTATTAGCTGATGAGGGACTGACAATTTATCTTTATTTGCCGTTGAGTGAGTTATAATTTATCTTTATTAGCTGATGAGTGACTGACAGTTTATTTTTATTTACGTTGAGTAAGTGATAATTTATCTTTATTTGGCGTTGAGTAAGTGATAATTTATTTTTATTTGGCGTTGAGTGAGTAATAATTTATCTTTATTTACGTTGAGTGAGTGATAACTTATCTTTATTTAATGTTGAATGAGTGATAATTTATCTTTATGTTGAGTAAGTGATAATTTATCTTTATTAAACGTTGAGTGAGTGACAATTTATCTTTATTTAATGTTTAGTAAGTTATAATTTATCTTTATTTAATGTTGAGTGAGTGATAATTTATCTTTATTTCGCGTTGAATGAGTTGTAATTACTTTTTATTTGCCGTTGAGATAGTGATAATTTATCTTTATTTAATGTTGAGTGAGTGATAACTTATCTTATTTGCCGTTGAGTGAGTGATAACTTATCTTTATTAGGAGATAGTAAATAACAGTTATTATATTATTGTTACAGATACTGAACCTTGAAAAGTTAATAGAGGTGCAGAACGCGAAATTCAACACTGCCATCGAGGATCTAACAGATAAATTAAGACAGGAGTCGGAGAAGCGTCAGGCTTTACAGATTGAAATGGAGAAGCTGGCGCACTGCGTGACACAAGTTTAAATATAAATTATACGTGAAGTATTATTGAATTGAAACGAGATTAAATCGTCGTCCGAACCCGCCAAGTCGCGCCGCGCGACACTATTATATTATAGTTACAAATGATATGTTCACTAGGATTTTAAACAAAGAATTATTATTATTTATTACTTTAACGTAATTTTTAAAACGCGTATTATTGTTTTATATCAACGAAATATTATGTAAGTTCAAAGAGGACCTAATTGTTAACTCCGGTGTGGATTTGACTGAATTTTTTTGATAGCCTAAATACATAATAATTGCAGTGCGCTTATATTTTGTATATTTTTTATTTTTTTTATTGGCAATAAACGTAATTTTCTTAGCTGGTAACAAACAATGTTTTTTTAACTGGCAATTCTTTTTTTTTTTTGCTGTCAATAAACAAGATATTATATTTTTGAGCTGGCAATAAACATTAATATGTATGTGATAGATACGATTCCTGGAGATATATCTGGAGTACTTACTTAGTGAAGGTAGGCCTTAATAAATAAGCTAATACAAATTGTCATTGTAATATTTTTTTTTATTTTTTTTGTTAACTAAGTGCTATCTACGCGTAGTCTGAATTTTTGTACAATTTAGATTTATATATCTATATAAATGAGCGGCCAAATGTTTTATTTTGCTTTAAAAACGAAATCGCTCAATACTATAAGTATAATGTTATATATATATATACATATAATAGCTCTTGTCAGCTACTTCGTCTGCTGTCAAACTATTTTACATCAAATTTTTGCAACAACGCCATCTATTGGAAAGATGTGGAACTAAGTGAATTAAAACATTTCTAAATAAAAAAAGTTAAAATTGTTTAAGAATTTTAACACTTAAACGGACATCGTCACATATATATAAAATTGTAAAAAAATAATAATTTATATAATAATATAATTAAGGAGCGATTTCGTATAACTTAAAATGGTCGCCGATTAATAAATTCTAAGTTCATTGATATCTGGTTACAAAGCGAGTGCCATTTGTGTTTTTTGAGAATTGATTATAATTTTTTTTGTATTTAGGTAGAGAAATGTGATTGTTTATCATCTTGTGATTTTACATTCCATGTTTTGTATGTATGTATGTATGTTGTTATAGAAATGAATTTTTTACTTTAATTTAATATTTTAACAATATTGACATTATATATATATATAAATATTTAATTGTTTTATTATGGATTTTTTAATATATTAAGCCATATTTTGTTCTTAACTATACATATGTATAAATTCATGTCCGGGTCAACGACCTTCAATCGAAACATATCTTGATTTTTTTTTAATTTCATTATTATTATTAATAATACAAATTATATTATTATATTGTAATTGTTTTACGAGTGAATATAATGAGGTTGTGTTGTACCATCCATGTTTACATTTAATTATATGTCTGGATGTATTATATTATTTAATTTAATTACATATACATTAATTGTATATACATTTAATTATATATATATATATATATTGATTCATTAGAATAATAAAATGTAAATATAATAACTGAGGTCACGTGAGAATGGTGTGCGTGTGTGTATGTATTTGTAGCCTAGTTTATGTGATATAATGCTTACTAAATATATTATATATATATATGTATAAATTATTTTAATGGCTTTAATAGTGCACAAATGTAATGAAAATTTATAGAATTTTTTATTATTATGACATATGCTATATATATATATATATATATATATATATGTTTATATGAGTAGCACAAAATATATCCGCTCGGTAATAAGCCTTTATATTAATTCCTATGTCCGTTTGTACATCACCAAACTACTACGTAGTTACATTTTTTATTATAAATGTATTTGAGTATGTACGTAATGAAAAAAAAAATTTTTTTTTAATAAAAATTTTGTCTTTAAAATATATCCTATATAGATTTTTTTATTATAGCAAAATGGAATTAAATTACAAATTATTAATAATGCCATAATAATGTGTTTTTTTTAACATTTTTTTTTTATTAAATTCCTAAGTGTTTTTTTTTTTACAGAAATAGTAATAATTTTGTATAATTAGTATAACAGTACTAATATTGCATTTATCTTGTACATATGTATAAGATGTACATACATTGTTTACGAGGTTTATGAGATGAACCATATATGTATGTATGTATGTATGTAGGACAGTTTAGTACTTAACTTATGGTTATATACGTATAATTCGTATGTGTATAATAAATATATGATTCTAAATGTCTTTTATTGCAATTATATGCATTTCACAGTTTTTTATGGAATATTCTTTATTGTTCGTACATTGCTCACTAAATGTATTGAAGTTTGTGAAACAGTGATCACAATAGAAAACCGGGCCGAGTTTGTTGTGTGGTTCTGACCAGAGCGCGTTAGGAATCCTCGTAGCTTCATAGCCTCGTAGCCCAGTAAAATAAGCTTTCTTGTCACTTCCATTTGACGTACACAAGTGATCACTGGTATGGATTCAAAGTGGAAAATATTTAAATAAATAAATTGTATAACACTGAAAAACAATACACAGGAATGAAGCTCATTACGTTGCTTTCTTCAACTACGAATGTAATTCGAAATGACATCTTATATTATTTTTTCAAATTAAATAATTTAAAGGAATAAATTGTATTAAAAAAAAAATATTCATTATTTAAGGAAATAAAATGTTTATACAATATTTTGTAAAAAGTATTAAATTATATATTATATGAAGGTAAATGCTAATTTGGCAGTAATTTTTAAATTTAATAACAATATAAAAAAAATTACATGATTTTTCACAAAATTTCCACGTTTGTACAATTTGTTGAGGTTATTTGATAAAAAGAGACGGACACAGAAAAACGCAAGCACTTGCCAACGCATGTTAGGCCTTATTCATGTTGACTCATGGACTTCGTATTCCAGTATATAAGCATCATAAAGTTTAAAACAGATAATATGTATAAAAAATGCCCATAACTTTGGGTAAGGTTAATAGCTAAGTAACACCAGGTTTTAAAGTTAATAAAAAGTTTCAGTAATTTAATAGTATCTGGGACTTTATGAATATGAAAAGTAATTCAAATGACATATAAATTAATTTAACAGGTTTTTAATTAAATAATAATAATATATTTAATTATGATTTTATTACATTAATAACAAATGGCAGTTTAACAACAATAAACATATCTTACAATAATATACACGTTATATAAAATATAAAAGTAAAAAGATAAAGATATAAAATAAATCTATATAATATTATCTATATTAAAATTAATTATAATTTAAATCAAATTAAACTTAAAAATGTTGCCTCAATTTATTTAAACTTAAAAAATATTATTAAAAATATATTTTCACTCCAATATACATAGAACATATATTTTTTATAATTAATATTTTATACGAATTAATAATTTATTCATACATTTTTTAATAAGAAAAATTTTAGTTTTTTTTAGCAAAGTTAATGACTTATTTCATTTCTTAAAAGATATACAGTGAAATATATTTTTATTTCTTATAAGTATTCATTGCATTAACTTAAGTTATTATCAGTAAATAGTTTTACAAGCTACTTAATAGACAATATATACATATAAATAAAATTTAAGTGTCTGTTTGTATCCAAATTAGCTTTTAACTAAATGCATACGAAAATATAGCTAATCTCTGTGATGGCTGGACCAATTTTAATTAAACTTTCAGCAGCTGATAGCTGATGTTATAAGGAGAGGCTACTTTTATATAACCGTGGACGAAGTCGCGGTTAAAGCTAGTGTTAAAACCAATTATTACACTTGGAATGGAATGGTATAAGTAATCTTTTGTCTTTATTAAAGTGTTATAATATCGATATATAGTATTATTAGTATTTTATCGATATATCGATATAAAGTGAATGGCACTATTAAAGTAATTTATTATATAACAAAATTACAAATAGTTTTAGAGATCGCTGTTCAAGATAAATCTGTTACCTTCCGAGTGTTTGCCCGTGTACTTGTACAGACACTTACCGTACGCCCCTGGAACCAGATTATTATATTAGTAACTTAATAAATATAAATAATAATAAAAATATTACTTAAAACCCATTATTATATACGAACAAATACTTATATATATATATATATTTACTGTCACAATTGCTTATATTATTTCAGTTTAAGTACATATTAACATTTATTTTTAAACATATTAACATTTATTTTTAAATATATTTAACCAAAAAAATATTACGAACTTAATGCTAGAGAGCATTCTTTACTATTCAAACCGACAAGAAGTAATATAATAAGTATAAATAATAATAATATATATATATATAATTGTAGCAGTAAATGTTTTAAAAGAAATAGCCTTTATTTGAAACTAAATGATATTTATATGCCATTATTAATATAAATAACTCGCGTTGGGATGTTCACAATTAATATACAATTTTTCGTTCTAATAAATGAAAAATCAAATAAAATTACTATTACATACATAAAATATATAAAATGTAGCTAAAAAAGTAGATGTAGCTTAAAATAATACAAGGAAGAAGAGGGAGTAATGAAATGAAATGAGCAGTGAATTATTAATTACTAGGATCCGCCCATTGTGCGTGGCGGGAATTGAACTGAGTGCAGGAAAATCCAGTAGAAAAGAATAAAAGGAAATAAATATTTTATAACATTAATAAACAATTAATTGAAAAAAATTGTCGACATGAAAGTTAGACTACGAGCGACACAATCACGAGTCTCTTGGTTTTTTCTTTATAACTTTTGATTTAATCAAGCTATTTCCATTCTGTTTTCTGTTGATGCTTATTTATTAGTTCTACATTCATGCCAAATTTGGCTACAATCGCTCCAGTAGTTTTCATGTGATGAAGCGACTCAGCTTATTTTGAGGAAGACGATCGGCAAGCGCGCGCGAGAACAGTTAAGCTTAAGTCTATGGGGATTCAGTTTTTCGACCATAACTTTTGATCAAATCAAGATTTTATTAATCAGTTTTCTGTAGAAGTTCGTCAACAAGAGCTACATCAATGCCAATTTTGATGAAGATCGACTGAGTAGTTTTTATGTGATGTGGCGACATAAAATTGATTTCCAAACGGTTAAGAGCTTCGCTTGCGCTCAGCTCTATAATTCGTTGGGGTTTATTTTACACATTTATAGGGACAGTTTATAAAAAAAAGTAAAAAAAAACTCATGTCGTTGCGGAATAATCACCAAAAAATTACATTCCCATAGACTTACATATAACAAAATTCGCTATGTGTTATTTGACTATTCTATATTATTTTCCTGTCGGTTTCATCTATGAGCGCTGAATTGAAGATGATATTTGCATCGCACAATTCGCCTAACACTACCGAGATTTTGTGAGCGTAGCGAATAGAGGTTCGGTTAGCTAGTGACTAGTTTAATAGTAATAACGTATATTTGATAATCTTTATACCATGTTTCGTAATGTTCTAGCCATGGATAGCTCAGGGATCGCAGGTTCGAATCCTGCCATTATAATATTTTTTTTTATATCTTTAAATATTTTTTTTATATTCCTGACATCGGTTTTACGGGTGTGATCTTTTACAGATTCAAGCAAAAATAATTAGCTTTACATGGATTTAATGTATATTTAATTAATAAATGTTCAAATTATATTATTAAGTGTCTTACATCACTCGTGTGTGTGAAGTCTCCTTAAAATAGGTTTACCGTTTCGAAGATCAGCTTCAATCAAAAGATAAACATATAAAAACTAACTACATATTATTATAAAATAAAAAGTTATATATATAAATATAAAAATTTAAAACAAACTAAAATATTAATGTAATTCCAAATTTGTTAATCGGGATCGTCCATTAATGATAAGCCCCCTTCTTTGTCTACGTTACTAAATTACAGCTAACCCCCTACTTAGTTTTAGGGGGGTAGGTGTAATTTAAATTAGTGTACTTTCCTTTATACAAAGTAGCTTAATGTTTTAAAACTTTTTCATTTAGATTGTACATTGTTTCTGATTGTATAAAATAAATTAAAAAAATAATAAAAATTCCCCCCTCTTTGAGTCTCACGTGATTTATGGACGATTCCTTCATAATTTACACAAATTCCAACAAACATAACCTAACTTAAGTTATCCCGAGTGTATATTACCTACCTCTATGTTTCCCGACGGCACTGAGGTCAAGGTGCAGGGCCCGAGGGGGCGGGTGGGGGGAGGGCTGCGGGGATGGGGGCGGGGGTGCGCGCCGCACGCGGGCGAAGTCCCCGCGCCGGGCCGCCTCGCGCCGCTCTGATGACGACACTCGCCGGGAGTCCAAGAATCGGAGATTCTGGATCTTGTACAGGACGAAGTATCTGGTGATAATGACATGACACAATAGAATAGAATCCGAATCTGTTTGTGTTAAGTTTTTTAACAAGTACAGGAAGACCCCGCTTAACGCTGTTTGTTCAGTAGAGCGTAATATGAAACGGCGTTAATCTAGGTTATATCATCATGTAAATAATGGGGTTAAGGGCAGATGGGTAGGAAATTTGGTACGTCGTGTGTAATCTATATATTATGGAGATTATTTCGATGTTTAAATCTGTTACACCATCTTTGACTTGCAACGCATGTTTCACTTGTATCACTTAAATTGAATATAATTAAAAAATATTCTTGCTTTTTCCAATAACACAATAATTCCATGGCATATTGCGTTCATTTGATCGTCATTACATATAGACAGTCGTTTTTACATTTCTTAACGCCTGATTTGCGCATGTTTTCGGAAAGTTCCACTATTCAAATAAAAGAGCGTTAAACTGAAACAGCGCTAAGCGGGTCTTACTCTAATTGAAATTTGATTACATATTGTATACATAAATGACTAGTTTTGAAAGTTTTATAATTTTTTTTTCGTATTGTTATGACTACAGTAAATTCAAATTAATCTATAAGAATTTTTTATTGAGGATAAGTAAATTTCGCAAACAAAATAAAACTACAAATTTGGAAAAAAAAATGAATTAAAACATTCGTTCATCTAAAGTTTAAAAAAACGCTAATAAAGTAAAATACTTTTAGATAAATGTGTTTTTTATGTAAATTTATCTTTACAACATATTTTGAATCTAATAAAATCATTGTTTAAAAAACAGGTTATACCAGTGATAGGAATCTGATGATTAATAAGTTAATATATGTTAAAAAGTGTAAATATATACATTGTAATTGGCAGGTGTGTATTTCGACCTTGGCTGACCACACTTCCTTGTCTAGATTGTAAAGACTTCAGTAAAACGTGTATCAGTGAAGAGGAGAGACATTAATCAGGGAAAAGGAAAGGAATTACTTATATATATATATATATATATATATATATATATATATATATATATATATATATATATATAATTACTTATATATATACGTACGTACGTACTTACGTAACTTAACTTATCTTCACGCCATATCCCTTGCGGGATAACCAGAGACGACGGAGCGCCAAACGCTACGGTCCCTGCATATCTCTTTCGCCTCGACCACAGACATTAACCTCTTCATACATGCCCTCCGGGGGGTTCTCATGCTTTTTACGTGACCTTCCTCCAGTATTGTAGCTACCGTGTTTTCGAAGGTCACTCGAGGCCTCTCCCTGTCTCTCTTACCGCTCACTTTTCCTTTATAATTTTTTTTTACCATTCTTTCATCACTCATTCGTTCGACGTGCCCAAACCACCTGAACACGTTCTTCTTCATTCTCACTGCGACATCTTCGCTAGTATCTGCCATTCTGTGGATCTCTTCATTGCGGATTCGGTCAGCTAAACTGACTCCGCAAATTCGGCGAAGACATAGCATCTCCACAGCATTCATCTTTCTTACATTCGTCTTCAGCGCTACCCATGTTTGACTGCCGTATAACAGCGTCGGTAGCAAAACTGCATTGTGTACAGCCAAACATGCAGCTATGCTGACGTTTCGCCGTCTCAACAATGCAGCCAAAGCACCGTTAACTCTGTTACCGGCAGCAATACGTCTTTCCACATCCATTTCGTATCCTCCGTCTCTGCTAAACATACTTCCCAAATATACCACTTCATTCACTTGTTCTATTATCTTACCATTCACGTTGATCTTACATTCTGTTTTTTCTTCATTTCTTTCAAATATCAGAACCTTCGTCTTATCTGCATTCAGGTTTAGACCATTATTTTAACACCCATCTTTCAGAGTGGTAACCAATGCCTGCAAATCGCATTCTGATGATGCAATGAGCACTGCATCATCTGCATAAAGCAAGCAATTGACCTTAAGGTCACCTACTTTCACTCCCATGTCACTGTCTTTCACGCCTTGGAGACAACTATCCAAATACAAATTGAACAACCAAGCTGACATAGCGCAACCTTGCTTAACACCCGATTGGATGTCAAACCAGGGCGACATGCCAGCTCCTACTCGCACACAGGCTGAGTGATCTCTGTAAAGAGACTTTACAGCCTGTTGCAAGGGTCCGCTCACATTGTATCGGGGAAGTATCTCCCATAACTTCTTCCTCACAACCCTGTCAAACGCCTTTTCCAGATCCACAAAAGCACAGAAAACCTTTTGGTTTAGGGCCGAAAACTTTTCCGTGATCATGCGGAGGGAAAAGATTTGATCTATACACCCTCTTCCAGGTCTAAAACCTCCCTGGGCCTCCCACAACAGCCTTTCAGGTCTTTCTTGCATTCTTTCATTGACGTATTAAACATATATATATATACATATACACATACATATATATATATATATATATATATATATATTTAATAATTCCAAAAAAACTATCAGTTATCACAGTTAAACTTTGATTTTAGTAAAAAAACTTATATAAGATTCCGTCTTTTTTCGCTTTGCATCACTACTTTTTATGGAATAGATAATTGGTAAAAGAGAGAAGGCATGTTATTATTTTATTTTACTTATTTTTAAACTTGAATACTTAGCCAATCAAACTGAAACTACCAAGTAAGACAGTCACAAATTACACCTATCTTCGTCTAAGAAAATCTTATTTACTTCATATTATACAAGAATAATAAGCAAAAAACATGCGAGAGAAATTAATAATTAATTTTCTACCCGACTATTTCTTACTTTTATTACCTGTATCTTTGGTAATCTGTGTCATCTTTCTCCTGGTCTGAGAGCTGATTCGGACAGGCCTTGTTACTGAGGAGACTCAAGTATGAGAGAGATGGGAAGTTCTCACAAATCTTATTTATAAATCCTTCTAAGTCTGTTATCTGTGAATTAAATTAAAATTAATCCATAATAATTATGGTAATTATGGTAAATATATGTTTCTTACCTGATTATTATTCAATGAGAGCGTCTTCAGATATGGTAAATGTGGGAATGTTACTGAATCAGTAATTTTATTGTTATCTAATATTAATTCTTCTAATTTTTTAAAATTTTCCAGTCCCTTTAATGTTTCTATATTGTTATAACTGAAAAAAATATTTAATTGTACTTTCGTAATAATTGTACGTTTAACAGAGTTTTGACATCATTTTTTAAAACAGATTTTTGGCCGTTATAGTTATAGTTATAAATAATGGATCCTATAACATTATATATGCGTTAAAACCAAATTGAAGAAGTGTTCAGTATTTTGTCTCGTACTATAATCAATATGTGTATCAAGTGGGAGTGTTAGGAGCCTATAATACGATACCTATCGAAATAAGCCCTCATGTATAGGTACTCAAACCTAAAATAAGGCTACGAGGTTTCCAAACGCTCTGAGATCACCACAAACTAACTAAGCCAGGTATTTTTATCATCACTGTTCCACAATATATCTTTTATAACAACTTAATTAAACAAAAGCCATTAAAAGAGACAAGTGTCTGAAATCTACTAACTCATACAAACTATGGGTGCTAAAATATCAAACTTGTAGTCCAAGGCTTTTGGAATTTGTTAATTACAAGAGGATCCAAACTTTCAAATCTCCACTCAATATTCAGGGTGTTTCATGGTTGATTTATGGTTCAATAAATTCGATGACAAAATGACATAAGATATGGGTTACCCATTAATCATTGGGGTATATTTAACCACTAACCCCTCTGATATTTGGTGATATTTTTAATCCCCCTCCAACCCAGATATTTATATTTTTAATATTTTTTCATATTTTGTTTTAAATATGAGTATTATTTAATTAAATAAAATTTCCTAAAAATAGTAATTTAATAATGCAAAATAAAAACATTTCTTTACACACCCCTTGTGATATTTCGTGACTTTTTTACCCCTTTTTGTAAATCTCACGTGATTAAAAAGCGACTTCATATATACAGATCTACGTAACTCAACTATAGCTATATATAGCTTAGCTTGTCACTGAGTAAACACATTACTACAGGACAGAAATATTGTATATAATTACAAATATCATTACGTGGTACACTTGTACTGCTTCTTTTAATTGGCTGTATGTTTTCTTATTAGCTATTCATTTCTTTTAAATCACTATATAATAATACTTTTAAAATAAATGTTTAATAATATTAATAAATCTTATCGATTAAATATTTCGCTTTGGTAACTTCAGTTGCAGTTGCAACAGCAGTTGGGGTTTTAAGTTAAAGAAGGAAAGCATTGTTTCAAAATTTCAAATGCTATAATATTAATTTCAAATGCTATAACTTTAATTTCAAATGCTGTAACTTTAATTTCACATGCTGTAACTTTAATTTCAAATGCTATAACTTTAATTTTAAATCAATTTCAATTGCAGCCCCGTTTTTTTCTAGTGCGTCTATGAATGTTTCATAAAGTTTTTTTGTTCAAGTTAACACTTGGTTTATATTTTTTAGGTATTTTTTTAAATGTATTATGCATATAATGTTTCTGTTAAATACTTGTATTTCTATTTGTTAAAACGCCATTTCGCTTGTAATTCATTACGTAAACTCAGAACAGTAATTAAAGGATCATTTCAATGGAAGGTATTACGTTGATAAATTATATTATTTAAACACAATTTGATAAATTGATATAAATAAATGATTATAATTATAAGATGGGTAGAAATTTAAAAGTTATTTTGTCTATTTTCTTACCTTAAATCTAAATAATTAACTTTTCCGCCATACATGTTCCATAATGAAGGTGGTATCCGTTGACAATCTTGGCCGCAGTAGCTTAACTAGAATAAAAAGTACAATAATTTTCATAACCAAATATTTTTAGGGCATCATTTACAAAGTAAATTGAAATTTAGTAATTTTCTCCACATTTAATTATAGGATTTTGATAATTATTATACTTAAAACTTACAGATACTTTATGATAACTTTGTGAATCCATTAGTTATCAGACAAGTCACTCACTGGTATGTGAAATTTTACTTGTAATATCAGAGAGTATAATACAATTATGTTTGACGTACGTCAGCTGAGTACTGATGAGATGTGGTATAAGAAACGCCCTGTTACTTTGTTTACAAACACTATGACACGTGGATTAACGTTATGAAGATATGTAATTTAATTTGTAAATGTATTCTTTATAACGCCACATTGTATTTATGTGTGGACTTGAAAGGGAATTATGATTTTAAATCGTTGGCGCCATGAATTCTGACGGATGTAGAGGGATTCCTTGGGTAAAAGGTTATAAAGGTTATATATATATATATATATATATATATATATATATATATAGTAGTATTAAGTTCATGTAACCAAATAAACCGCAAACCTGCTTTAGGAAGTCGGTGGTTCTCTCTGATTCGATTCGCAAGTAAACAAGTAAACACAGGTTTGTTAACTTGTTTTAAAGTATCAACAAACCATTAATTAATAAACAGTATTTTTTTTCATTGCCAAATTAAATTTGCTGCGTTATAGCCCTTATTGCACTCACCTGGCGGCATGTATAAGGCCCTTATACTTAAATATTTAGAAATTTGATTCACAATTTTAATTTACAAAACACATTATATATAAATAACATTAAAGTCTATAAGCATAATTTTGCAACACTGAATATAAAGTTTCAAAACGATAAGATTACTTACAAGTTACAAATCCACAGAGTACTCAAACTCAAACTCGCTCAAACTTAATTAAGTTAAACTTTAGTAAACGCTAACGTTTCAAACACGAGATACACATCAAGTGATTATGTGTTAGTTTCAAATAAAACAGATAATGAAATGTGTATTAAATTAAAAAAAAAAAAATGTTATATAAGAATATTATATTTTTTACAAAAAGGAAAAAAAATATATAAACAAATAATCTTCAAATTGAACAAAATCTGTATTCTAAATTACAATAATCAGTATAAAAAGAAAAAAAATCAATGTTTTAGAATAATCTTCAAATAATTTGTGTGTAAAGTAAAACAAATAAAAGCGAAGTCAGATTACTGAGTGTCAAATATTTACGGAATTCTGAGAGGAAATACGCTTTACGGTAGTTGACCTTTAATTAAGATGCGCCGGATGTTCCGGAACATACAAATTATCGTAGTATATGAAACCTTTGTCTTGGTAGTTTTCTTTCTGCTATTAAATTTTAGTACTTATTTAAATTTATTCTGCTATTAAATTTTAGTACTTAAATAACATTTTATTTTATTCCAAATCGAATAACAATTTTTATTTGTCAAATTGAATAACACTTATTGTTTGTGAATTTGAATAACAATTCCTATTTCTATAATTATCATTGTGTGATTGTGTTTGGAAGATTAATTGAACTTGAGTAATAACATATTTTATGAATAATTCACGTTATAATAGGTACGATCAAGTATTTTTTTATAAAAAAAAAATTGTATTTTCATATAATTTGTCTTTTTCTCTGTTATATTATAAAAAAAGACGAAATGTAAATAAATTAAATATATTTATAAAATGTATGTGCATTAAAGCTGTTTTGGGTCAAATAATTGTGTAAAATAAAATTAGAAATATATAAAAGAATCTCCTCCCGTTATCACCCACTCCCGGGTCACAGATATTAATACAAATTGCTATTGAATTATTTATTTGTAATAAGATTCTTGCATTGTCGTTTGTGTCGACCATAATATTTTACTTTCCTACGAGCTTCATTTTATTATCCTGTTATCTTTATTCTCCACTGGGTCACTTTAAGTTATATGTCAATATAATGTCATCTTAAATCAGAATTATGACTTTGTTTTTCATTTATAACGAGATTGAATCTCCTTCTTGACGTTCAATAAACAAAGGATAGACATTAAAAAAAATACCGTTGGAACTTTTTATTTTATATAATATACTTTTTTTTACAAAAAAAACTAATAACCTATGAATTATTTATTAGAACTTTACAACGGGAAGTATCTGATCTTAAGGGGACCCGGTGGTCTAGCGGCCTAAAATTTAGCCTATTTTTAAAAATTTTTTTTGATATGACAGAAATGACTAAGGGTTTTAAATTTTTTTAGGCTTATTTTATTACTTATTAACAATACAAAAATGATGGTAAACACAAAAAAATTTTTTTTTTTAAATTCCAAAAGTGGCGCTGAAGTTCCCCTCTCAAAAAAAAAGGACCTGGCTGCTGAAGGAGGTTTTATCTCTCCCTTTGATCTGAAATTAAATAATAAGATGGATTTTTAATTAGTATAAGTATAGTTATGGCGGGGACTAGAATAAAAAAAAAAAAAAAATTTGACAAAATGGCGCGTAATTGAAAGTATGAGTCTGAAAACGACTCTTTTTTTGCAATGTTTTTTTAATAAAAAAAATAGAAATACTCAACAGAAAATATTTTTTCTAGGTCCGGCGAGAGCCAGTACTATTTAGAATGACCTGTTAAAATTTCAGACGAATCGGTCGAACCGTTTTTTTTTTTTAGCTTCAGTAGACCAAAAAAAGTAGTTTCGAGATAAACGCGTTTAAAGTTTTAAGTAACTATATTCTCAAGAAATTGTATTGAAATATGCACTTACGATTAATCGGCGATCCCAGCACCATAAAGGATTCCCTCTGTTCTCTCATAGTCTTCATTTTCTTGACTCTTGGATTTTTTACGAGCAGTTCTTGCCTCTTTGGAGTCACTTGTGCTTTGACGATCAGCCTTATAGATTCTTCGCTCATCACGATCTCGGGCTAGTTGATCGGCGTATGGGCCGATTTTAATACCCATTACGTCCATCATCTTTAAAATAGCTTTAAAACCTTCGTTAAATGTACAAGCAGCACAACATGCAGCGATGTCCACAATTTTTTTTCCAGAAAATTGATGCTTCGGTGCAAGTTGCCAGACGCAAGAGTTGAAGCTTTCATTGTTATTTTGAGTGTTATTTCCGAGACATCTTTCTAACAGGCTTTCATCCGTTAAGCTCTCGTAAACTGGCTTTAAAATAGCTTGAGCATCATCATCCAGAGCAGGGGAATGCTCATAGCTGTCCAAAGTACCCGCAGCTTCACTTTTACGCCATTTACACCAAGACTCAGGACCTATTGGACAATAGGAGTGTTGCGGATTTTCGTTTGTTGAAATATTGTGATAATACCCCGCTAAAACTTCTTTCTTCATATCTTCAAGAGAATCAGGGTGCCGACGAATTGCTAAACCGTAAAATATAGAAAGTTCCTGTAATAATTTATTTGTTAATTTTTTCGTTTTGACAGCATCTTTACCGACAGAATTTTTTCGAGTTTTCTTGGGTTTTGCATCTTCACCAGCGTTCTCATCTTTACTAGCTGCTTTCGACATTTGTAATTTCGCTTTTTTCAATTGTTCATATTTTTTTTTAGCTTCGAGTCCACGTTTATACAAACGTTTTTTAACATGTAAGACACACTCTTTCTTTTGAACAGTAAAGTCATCACCGTAGGGCTTTATTTCCAATAAAGATTTATACGTCTTGGTGTCGCCGTCTCCAATGTAATTAGCATACTTGACGCCATACAATTCCTCCGATCTTTGAAATATTTCTACTATACCGTCGACCTCCATTTTTCCTGAACTTCCCTCATGATTAGCATCGCAATCATCTTTATGATTCTCATACCACAGCGCATATTCATCAGTGTTTTTTTTTCCGACCCAATTCGAACATCCTTGACAAATCTTGCTTTTAACTACAACATCCAGAATTTTATTTGAATACTTTCCAATGATTGATACTAATCCGAGAAGAGAAGAAAAACCACGTTTCGCCCATGAACCATCGCCAGATATAGAAAGTTCATTAGCTGGATGTCCTTGCTCTTCATTCATTTTTATTTCTTCAGAGACGGCTTTTTCGAAAACAATTTTGGTAACGGCTTCTGCAGCAATTTTTATGTTATTTACTATACTATAATAAGTACTGTTACAGAGGCCGTGTCCTAAATCCATCAATCCGCAAAAATTGTTAATTCCTTGGAAACCAACTCCGAGCATCCTCATAGCAAAAACAAGCCTGCGATTGATCTCAAATGCCTTATCGATGAACGGCGAAGATGGAATTAAGCTTTCTTTGCACTGACATTGGACAGAAAGCTTGAACCCTAAACCACGTTGCGAATTTTTGCTAAAAACGATATCACCATTGCAGTCCTTACACTTAACTATCTGCTGTAATGTTAGAAAAACAGTGGTGAATTGAATTATACAATAATTCATGCCTGGATCCATGTTATATTCTAATTCCTCAGTGGTTTTGATTTTTTTAGCTGAAGTGCTTGTATAATTAGTATCATTCTCACTTGTATAACGATTACCTTTAAAATATCTTTTTTTGCCTTTTTGTCCAGGTCTTCTGCTACTAGTTTGGCCCTGCTTACGATCCATTGGTTTTATAAAATTATTTCACTCGATATCACTATAAAATTATTGATGTTATTATAAAATTATTTCTGTAATATTATTACACTCGATGTTGCTGTCGCTGAGGAACACGTTAAACTAACTGAACAACTCTTAAAACTAAAATATTTCCCGTTAAACTTATACAATAGTATAAGTCAGGTATACGGACCCGAGCAGCTGCAATTAGCGAACAATGGAGCCCAACTCACCGATCGTCTACCTGACATTGTTATGGGTTTTAAATATAGAAATACTCGGAATTTTGTCACCAAATTTTAACAGTATATTTTTGAAATACTATACTTTCGAAATATGTAAAAAAAAAAAAATCGATTTTTCGAAAATTTTAGACCACCGGGTCCCCTTAATATGAATAGATCAGTTGGTTAACTTCCCAAATCTCTTTCAGATACTAAAAAAAACCGTACGGAACCGTGGATCCCACAACCATTGTGCCCCCACAACTCTAATGCCAGTGCAAACAGTGCCTGGGACTTACGACCCAGGTGTAGGTTTAATTGATCCCGTGATCCCTTTACTATGCGTGTAGGCACGCTCACTTTCACTGTTCACGCTCCTCTCCCTACCTAACCAAATATCATAAGAACTTACAAAAGCCGCCTTTGAAATACTTTTTAGAAATGAACCGATGATAGCTCTAGAAACGCCGAAATCCTTAAGTAATTTGTAGAGAGATTTTGCGGTTATACCTCTCGCTCCTACTTCTACAGCGTACAAATTAACTATAAATTTATTCCTGATAGGTTCGTTAAATAGTTCGTTATACTTGTTAAGCTTAAATGATCTTTGGGTATGTTTGTTTTCCAGCAAAGAGCGTGGAAAAACTGCCGAAAACAATATAATTATACTTTTTTTCAGTGGATATGCTTATTTATGTATGTTTATGATATGAAATGTATGAAAAGGTAAATGTATTGAGTTCTTACATACAATATAACACACATTTTTGTGAGGTAAATTAATATAAATTAGGGGACGCACTGTTTAAATACACCAATGAGGATTCACAATTCGTATGCAAGAAATTACCACTTAATAATTAAAGTAGTGAAAAAAAAATCTCATTTGGTGATTCTAAAAAAAAACTGAAAATATTTGTATGCTTTCATATATAATACATGTATCATATACATATATGTATAATATATATATATATATATATATATATATATATATATATATATATATATATATATATATATTATACCATCTGCAGTTCCACCATACCAGGGACTGAAGTTATACAATATTCAGTGCGTAAAGTAAATAAGTCTATAGGGTCATTCCATGTCAAATCAACCAAGCTTACAACTCGACCCCCTCAAAATTCAATGAAATTTGGTACATTTGTTGCATCTATATAGAATTGGATAAATATGAAATTTTTACTCCATATCATGATTATTTTTTGAAATATTTAACTTTAAAGATTGTAAGATTCATTAAATTTTAGACATTCTTGCATTATAAAATCAGCTCTCATTTCTGTTCTAATTATAGTAGAGACTTCATTTAAGTATCTATGGAAAGTATATTAGTTGCCCTTTCATTTGATATGCTGCATGAATGATTTTTTTTTAAATTTAATTCCAAGGTCATCAAGTTTGACCTTGAATTTTTAAAATTTTAAAATCGGCACCTTCAAAACTTTTCAAAAAAAATATATGTTATTCTTCTAGTTATTGTTGACAATATCTAAAAGTTTCATTCTGGGATCACCATGGGTTTCTGAGCAAAAAATTCAAGAAAATTGCTAACATCTCAATTTTACTGTATACTGAAAGAAAATGTCTCTTTTAGCTTCCAAAATAAAGTTTTGAAAGTGAATAAAGAATCTTGATAATTGTTTACAACATTACTTATTCTTTTGCACTTTTTTAAAAATAAATTTTTGTATGTTACCTAAATTGGGGGGGGGAGTGCATAAACTTTATTGAATTTAAAATTGACTTTTTACTTTTATATTGTTTTATTTTATAACTTTTTCCTATACAGACAATCGTTTTTAAATGAGGGTGATTTAAAATGTAATATGTAATGTTCAATAAATAGCTGCTCAAGAGAGATAAACTTGACTATTAAGATCTGGCATACATTTAATTTTTTTAACCTAAATCTGAGCATTAATGTTTAACAGGAAAATGGAAAGAGAGTTTAGTATACGATAAAGAAAATAGAGATACTGTATATGTGGATTAGATTTAAAAACTATATTCATTGATTTTAATTATAAAAAAGCTAACAAATGAATTTATAACAAGTCTTTAATGTGTGTTCGTTAAATAAATACCATACTGAGAGTTTTTTAATCCTATTTTTGTATAAAATTCCGATTTTAATTATATTTGTACTATTTTTATTCTAAATTCTAAAACATTTCATGTTCTTATTATAAAATTTATAAGTAATTGATGGAATTTCATGACAGGCATTGATAATTAAAAATAAATATTAACTTATACAACAAATTATGAAGCAATTATTAACAAATTAATTTTTAATAATATTTTGGTGTCATTTAAAAAATTATCAAATGATAAGAAATGGCTATTAAATATAAAATTGCTAAAATTTATACTTTTGATGTCAAGTGGTGCAAGAGGTTTCAGTTTAAACACTATTTCAACATTGTTATCAATTTATTTGATCGTATAAGATTATATCAAGGCAAACAACATCTACCATGCAAGCAATTAAAATTCATTTATCTATATAATATTTTAGTCTTCGATTAATGTAAGATATTATAATATTAGTATAAAAGATTTATAAATATATTAATTACTTACTTTGTTGTTTTTAAATGATATAGCAAAGCTATTAAAATTCTGCGCTTCCATGTCTAACACATAATAATTAATTTTGTAAAATTCAGAAACTAATATTGTTATACTATTTTAATTTAAGTTAAGTTAAAAACACAACCTGTTGAATACAACATTATTTCATTGTCTTAAAACTTTTGACTTCAAAGTTTGATCTACAAATATGACAACTGACAGTTGCGTGACAAGTGTGATATGACATCCCACGACGTCAAAATAGAATGGAACCGAGAATATTATAAACCAACGGCTAGCGTGGCCATGTGAGTCAAATGATTGTGTAAAATAATAACTAAAAAATAAACCGTTTTATATAGTTCACTAAATGAAATAAATAAAAAAAAACAATTCTAATGTTTATATTTATACATATTACAATATTATATTAATGATTACCTACATCGTAGTAACTTATGGTATGACTTTAAAATTTCTAACCTCAGCATTCAGACTACGCGTTGACAGGTTACTCAAAAGAAAAGTTCTTCTATACGAATAAGGCAATACTTAAATTAAATAAAGAGCCTATTTATATACATGTAGGTTGTATATTGATTACTTCAACCGCTGTAGTATTATATTCTCCCAGAAGATGGATTATACCTTAATTACTATAACTAGCTTTTGTAAGATTATTATATATTCTTTATATTATTCGTATATCAGTTTATCTTATACTCGTATACTTTGTTCAAAATATTAAATGTTGCATGGTGATTCCAAAAAATACGGCTAAGTCTATACGGCTTTTGATAATTCCAAAAATATTATGAATTTTTACTCCAAGTTGCTCTCTTGATGTGCTATGGTATAAATAAAAATCCATTATCATTTTTGAACAAAAATCATAAAAAAATCGCAATAAACATAATTTCCGTTAGCATATTTTCTTCGGACTCTATAATAATCGTTTTATTTTTTTAGTATATACGAATGCATACCCGTGTTTGATTATGTAGTATTCAAATAATGAAATCACAAAATGATTTTATAAAGAAATCAGAATTTTAGAAGTAACAGATTCTTGGTAGTTTTTTTTTAAATTTATAATCAAAAAATCGTCACCACCATTTTTAGAACGTTAAAAGAAAGTTTTATAACGAATTTCCTGAGAAAAGGAGCAGTTAAACACGTGCTATCTGTTCCCTTCTTCAGTCCTGAAGTAACGCAGCCTCGGTTTCACGTTTGTTTTCAATAATATTTCTAAAAATACATTGAAAAATGTTGGTGTCACCAAAATCACCATCATTTCCGTTTGATTTAAAAGATTAATTACACAGTTTTACTATACATGTAGTAAAATTTTATGAGTTATAGCATCTTATGCAGTTATCGTTCGTACAATTACTTCGTTCAAAATCTTTTGATTTTAGAAAATTCTATCAATATTATACATAAACGACATCCCCATTCGCATCATCTCCGTTTATTTCGATGAAAAGGTAATGGCATATTGTAAATGGTGATGATGTTTGCAATTTTTAAAGAAGCTTTAAATGATTGATCTTTATTTGTTTTTTAGATCAAAAATGGGCAAGCCGAAAACTGATAGTCTAAGATTCGAAAAATTTTAAATTGCCAAAAAAATTGCTGAAAAAAAGGCTGATCCAGAACGAAAAAAACGAGAAGAAAGGAAAAAAAATAAATCAAATCGTAAGGATTGCTGATAAATCTCCCAGAGAGCGAAGGATCCAACGAAAGAACTGCCGTGAAGCGGCTAAAAAGTATCGGCAAAACAAGAAAGAAGAGAGAAGTAAGATGTCCACATTATCAGAAGTTATTAACGCAAAACTATACAATATTGAAAATGTTACAAATGCTGATACTCCAAACGATCCATTGCTTGAAAGTAAATGCAAATGTAGACTAAATATAAATAGATTAATAGTTAGGAAGCGAAATGTTAATTGAAATGACGAATATTCATTAAAATAATTACGTTACAAAAACAAGAGATACAACGTTTTAAAAAGAAAATCCAAAGTTTTGGATAATAATAATTTGCAATAAGAAAGTTGTAATGAATTTAACAATGAAGAATCCATTACTTGTTTCAAGTGTATACGTTCCATAGAAAATATAACTACCAAGAAAGGTTTCATAACAACAATGATAACAAAGAAGGAATACTCGTTAAGCCCCTTAATCAATTTATTGGAAAATAATTTCAATTATTTTATGAAACATTGCTGCAAAATACACATACAATATTATACAATGAAAAAACTACGAGATAACCTAGCAGTTAACGAAGCCATACTTCACGTCCATTTCTCAGAGAATTATGATTAGAAGTGTGGACAAGAAGTGCAGTCCAAGCATTTTGGCAGTAGCCGCAAAGTTTGTTGTATCTTTGATTTTCCGTCAGCGAATGCTTGAGACATGATGCGGCTGTAATTTGGGCTCACCTTGTTTATTTGTATAAACAAAATCCGTTTATTGACACTTTACATTTTCAATCCGACTCCCGTTCTTCATAGCATAGTAACAATAATATGTTTTACAAATTACATTACAAAAATACAAATACATTACAAAAAAAAACATGAACATTATCATCAAATCTCTAAAATAACTTGGAATTACACAGAGTCAGGACATGGAAAGGGTGCACCGGATGGTGTCGATGCTGTCCTTAAGAAAACTGCTGATGCTCTTGTGAAATATGGAACGGATGTTAACAGTTTCTCTACATTCGTCACATTGTTGCAAAAGAACGTGGACAATGTGATAAGTTTTGCTATTACTGAGAAAGAGATTTATAGAGAGATTAATGAGAAAGAGATTAATAGAGAATGGAGAAGACAGAGTAGAATCGATTCCTAATAACTTGAAAACTTTTAAGGCTGGTCTTGGAGTTCACCGAGTTCTTTGGCAAAAAGATAAAGAGACTATGACTTTTCGAAATGCAAGTTGATTCATTTGTAAGGATAACATTATACGAGTATGTGAACATGGGAAACATGTAGGATTTCAAATTAATATACAATCTGTCAATAATACTCCTAAGTTTAAGAACGACGTCATCTGTCTTGGAAACAACAAAAAATAAATCTTCGTGCTAAATTAGTTTAATCAGAGATATGAGTCACGCCGTGGATCTACATCGTTCATAAAAATTATATCAGATACTAAATCATTTACAACCAAAGAAATAATAAGGAAGGATAAATATATAAGTAATATAATGTAAGTTAATTAAACATCTGTTAAACTTTAAGTATGGCTGTGAGCTAATGCTAAAACTAAATATATAGATTATATAAATAATAACACTAGTGTAACAGACAAATAATAAGATGAAATTTCAAGATAGGAAGCCAATAATGCTTCATTTCTTGAAATTTTTGAAATAAAATAAACACATGAAAAGGTATTTTATTTCTAATAACGTAATTACCATTTGCATGATGTCATTACCATACCATTAACACTTAAAATTAAGAAACCGAAATATCTTTTAAAATTCTTACCAAATTTTAAAATAAAACGTTTCATTTAACATTTAAAACTAATCTATACCTTAAAAAACAGGGCTACTAAACAATAGGAAAAAAATTGCAAATTTTGCAATCTCATCTGGAACAATTTTCTCGGAAGCTGCTGTTGTTGTTTAAATATATTAATAAAAATTGTGGTGCGTTTGCATCTATGTTTTTGCATACGCGAACAATCGCTCCGATATATGAAACAGTGAAAACAGAACGTTGCCCGAATAGATCGGTTATTTTTTTATTTTAATCCTTTATAAATGATCATCGAAGCAATTTATATAAGTTTACCAAACCGTCAAAAATTACAATGATCAATACGTGAATCACGTCGCGGAAGAAACGTGAAACGATACCAGTGATGGCAATGATCTTCTAACGACCAACACATTAGTCTAAAATATAGACCGTCGACGATTCTGCCAAAACATTAGAAAAGCAAGAATCAAAAACAGACGGTCAAACCATTAAGCAGAGTAAGAAGATATATAAAAAAGGAAATATAATAGTTAAAAACATAGCAAGATAAAAAAGTAGCCAGACGGTAGTCATCAGGAAATGAACGAGGTGTAGTTAGTCAACGAGCATGGTGAAAATTCCAGTCTTAAAATTTGAAACTGTAGGAGAGAATGAATATATTTTTAAGGTGTTTTATTCAATAATAGATATGTGGTGACCCTTACACCTGATATATCTACTGAAGATATATTTTAATGACATCCTGAGACAAAGTTGAAAGCATCTTGTACTGCTCTGCGACAGCTGCACGCGACCAGTAAGTATGGTGCATCAGGTTTGTCGAAACGGTGCCGTAAACATATATTTAAAATATCGTGTTTGTAAAAATACGGATATAGAATCTAATTAAACCTATATATCGATATATCGAAAACAGGAAAGCCATCACTGATTTTGATAACTGTTTGACATTGATAACTGTTTTAAATAATCTTACCTACATTCTATTTTTAGATGGAGTAAGAAATAGATGAATGGTATTTTGTTCTTCGTAATTATAGGCATTGGTTAATTTTTTGTAATATCAGTAATAAAAGATGTAAAAAGTTATACTCGCTGTTATTGTTATAAACCTACCTATCCATTGTTTTTGTAACAGGTTGCTTCGAATAAACTTTTAAACGTGCCAGCAATACGAACGAATACGACGTGACCTTTCACATAATGACAATGACATAAAATAAAAAAAAAATATGCAAAATAATCAGTGTCGCTACGCACGCAGAACGTTAAACTCAACGTGGCTAAACTGAAAATAACAACCAACGAAAATAATTAATTTAGTAATTTTGAAATGAATACCTGATTAATTGATTGAAATACATAATCAATTGATTTAATTTGGATAACTAAAAATATGTTAAAGGAAACATAGGCAGCATCTAAACAACTGCATGACAGCTACCCATAAATAATAGCTCGTATAGCAAAATAGCAATATGGTAACAATATATAAACATAATTTAGAACTTAAACAAAAAGCTGTAAATTATTAATAATAAGTGTAATTTTCTTCGATATTTCAAGGTAGACAGCAACGTCAAGCTCAATATGAAGTTTAATTAAGTCTCTTAAACTAACAGTCAACAGATAATTAATCAACCTTAAGTCGGCTCAGACACGGCAATTAAAATATATATATATGCTATGCTATTATAAAAATATATATTTAAATTATACAGAAATAAAATTTCTATGTAACATCACAGGCACAAATATATAAGATGTTCATAATATTTAATGTTTAATAATAATTCTGTTTAGGGAACCTGCATCAAGAACCAATAAACACCGTGTGAAATAAACTAAATCTTACAAATAGATACAAGATGTGATAGACTCAGTATATTAACCTATAGACTATAAACAAATTGTTGACGTACGATTTATGACTAGTGTAAATCAATTAATTATAGATAAGATCTAGGCAATCATCCATACCATTTTATTATATTAATTTAAGCAAGGATTTAAATTTACACTGCGTCGCACCTCCAGAAAGTTTCAAATTACAATTTAAATTGCTCTGTACTGCATGCAGGCATAATAGAAAGATCGTTGTTGTTATCAATGTCTAAAAGCATCCATGAGCACTCTAAAGCTCTCATGGTGCCTATATGTCACACCAAAAATAACTTCTCTCTCCAACATTAAATTTAGCCATATCACATATTCTTAACACGTTGTCTCCGTATGAGAAAGAGTTTGAACTGTAATGTCGATATATAACCACTCAACTTAATTTCGATATGCCGTTAGCCCTCTTGGGCGTGTGATTCAGACAAAACTTTTCGCTACCCTTCAATCTAATTTCGTTTATTGGTATCAACGTTGTGACTTTGATAATTCGTCATGTCACGTGCCCATCGACCCGCTACAAACATTTTTTCAAAGTGTCTTGATACATTTGAATGTAATTGATTATAGCTGGATCATGTCTGAGGCCGTTTATAAATATGTTAAACCAAGCTAAGCCTTATAACATTTTAAATAAATATTGAGGAAGTAAGATTTCCCAGACGTGACATCTCTCGGTTCGAGTCGTGCCCGTGTTTATAATTTAACATTTACCAACTTAAAATTTGATAGATTATTTGTATATAAAATAAAAACATGAAAATACGAACGAATAATATTTACAGAACAGATAAAACAATAACCATATTAATTATTTTTGAGATAAAATATATATTTATACATAATCTTTTGATATATCAAACAGTATCCATACTACATTCGCTGTTACAATAGTTCTATTAATATATTCTTGAATATTATAAGATAAGACAAAAATAAAGTTTTTGTAGTTTATTAACTAGCTAGTAGCTTTCAATAGAACAATGGAAGATAAGTTTGACATTACAACGTCAAACTATAACAACAGAGTAGTCTACCACAACATTTAATAATATTAATAATATAATACGGCTTTTTACACTTCATTTCCCATATAACGATCCGGGTTTTTTTTTTACTATATTCTAATGTTTAGATTTATAATAATATGTACTGACTTTGCACTGAAACTAAGGTAGCTACTTCGTGAGAGTCTTTATATTTTATAAGAAAATGGTTCCGCAGTATGTATGTAGGCTCCTCTTTGTTGCCGAATTCTATATGAAACACTTTAAGATGACAGAACTTGACTCTGCATCCGATACGCCTAGATTCATGTTACTTAATATGAAACATATTTTTCCTCTATCGTCCGAAATAAAAAACGTGGGAAATGTTTACATCATGATCCCGCCACGTTTGCTTCAAAGCATTCCAAATATCAGGTTAAAATTTAATAATGTCTAGAGCCAAATTGAACAAAAATTTCTATGAATTTTCACACTTCATATTTTAAACCGTATATATTAAAATAAAATAAAATAAAACGCATGCACATTTAAAATAACATTATATTCCTTATTTGAAATTTATTGTCTAACGATAGTAATCATGTTGTTGCCGACAATGTGTGGCCGGACCTGTGCCTTATGGAGCGCAGGGTTGAAATAAGGCCTCCCTCTTTTGATCACTTAGAATTTCATAGAGGCTAAGTTGGTCTTTCTCTCCAGATGACCACGAACCCGACAATGGCTCGAAATATTGAATCATAGTATTTTGATACTGGCGAGATCCTGATGGAAGTACCCTCGAAGAGACAAATGGGCATTTTTGTACTGGTAATCACGCAAACTTGTATCTCTTGGGGATTAAACTGGACGAGGTATTAACCCTTTACTTTTAGATCCATTAATTATATCATCACTATATAATGTTCTTAGACGTGGCTAATATACAGCCTACTCCTCTTATCACAAATTATTTTTTATGTCATATTTTATTCGTCAAACGTTATTACCATGAATCTCTCACAAACAGTAATTTCACTAAGACATGGAAATTTCCTAAATCTATTAGTATTGTTAAAGTGAATTATTGTACGATGTAGATTAAGATGCTGTCAATGATTATTTCATTCTTACATTCAAAACTCTTAGTGACTTGTCTACTTTACCAAAGCCGAATTCTTCACCATTTCATTTATAACCTGATGTTAAGACCGCCTTACTTTCCATTTTATTACTTATGCCTGAAAATAATCATTTCTATTCTCCCTATTCCTCTTACAGTTTTAATGCACATTTTAAACTATTCTTTTTCTTGTTCTACCTTTCTTTTGGCTTTCAAAATATCACTTTTCATGCCTCTCCCTAAAGTTTCCAACCCTGCTTTTGTGTCTCATTTTTGACTCATTTCTATATTACCTTTTCTCTTTAAAGTTTTCGATCACAGTTCCTAATCACTTATCTTCATACATTTTTTCTAATTCTCTTCTCTTTTGGACGACCTTATCTTAGAACGAACTTCAAATTTTCAACACATAAAAGTAAAATTAATTCTCACTCTTTTACAGGTCAAGCTGTGAGGTTATGAAACTATTCCTAACAAATATATTTTTTTACAATATATTTGTTAGGAATAGTTATAGAACACTAACTACATTTCCATGTGAATATATTCAACGTATATGTATTTATCTGTTTTATTAATTTGTTCAATAAAAATAAATTTAAAAATACTGAAGGCAATTTGTTTATATACAAGGGTCTGCGAGTCTAGTGCAACAAGACGTGCAGATCTCTGTTGATCTGATCAACATAACTGTATTCATAGTTTATTGGATAGTGTGAGTATTCCGAAGTTGAAATATATCTAGAAATATTAGGCATCAGATAACACCATAAGGGTGTTATCAAACATATGCATATCGACAACCTTAACTCTTGTTTCAATTAGAGAGACGAAGCTTCTTAGCATTCCATGGATTCACCGTGCGGGTGCCGGGCCCATCGCGTTGCAAGAAGAGGAGCGCAAACAATGCCTGGGACTTGCGACCCAGATGTAGGTTTAAGGGGCCCCTTTACTATGCGCATACACGCTCACCTTCACTGTTTACGCTCCTCTCCCTACCTAACCAAATATCGTAAGAACCTACTAAAGCCGCCTTTGAAATACGTTCCAGAAATGAACTGATGATCGTTCTAGAAAGGCCGAGATCCTTAAATAAGTTGTAGAGAGATTTTGCTGTTATACCTCTCGCTCCTACTTCTACAGCGTACAAATTAACTATAAATTTATTCCTGATCAGTTCGTTACACAGTTCGTAATACTTGTTAAGCTTAAATGTATGATCTTTGGGTATGTTTGTTTCCCAGGGTACAGTAAGCTCCACAAGTATAACGCGCCTTAGTTGTTTTGAATACAGGAATAAGTCCGGCCTAGGTGACGAAACACAAACATCCCCGGGGATTTTGTATTGCCTTTCATACGTGTCCATCATGAGAGTCCAATCAGGAGACGCGTCCAAGATGGAATAAGGTTTTAATTTAGATTTTTTGGACGAACCTGCCTTTACGAACTCTACTGATTTTTTGGTGGTTGTTATACCCCTCTGCGCTCTTGCTACAGAAAGACTAACCGCTTCTCGTATGATTTCTAATACTTTATCGTGGCGACGCGAGTATTTACCTCTATTTAATAGTACCCTACACCCTACTAGCAAGTGTTTCGCGGTTCCTACTGCCTGCCGCAGATGTTGCAAGATTTTTCGGTGGCTTTGCCCCATCTTACTAAGTTACTTTGATCTGGGAGAGTCATTTGGAATGCATTAAGATAAAATTTTAATAATGCTGGGGACCAATCATGAAGCAGGGTGCGCTCCTAATAGTACAGCATCATCTATCGGGTCTAGATTTTGTGTTTATTTTGAGACTAAAATTGCCCAAACTTATGTTCATATATCGTGTGTAAGACATTCATTAAACAATTTATGTATGGCGTTTCATATTACATTAGTCATTAATAATTATTATAATTATATCAGTATAGATTTACCTCAATCCGTTAAATAACAATATGCGATCGGTAACCCTAGGAATATTTTGATATAATGATAATACTAACACACATCACAGTATCATTTGTGAATAATCATCTATAAAATGATAACATGTTTTTATGTAGCATGACTTGTCATTTGATTTGTCTATATAAGGAAGATTGTGGCATGGAAACATTAAGTCTGAAATCGGTTCTCATGCTTGTAGGACTGAATTTGTTTTATTATTTTTAATAATGGCCCCGGATATTAAATACACGAAGGTAAGAATAGTTTAAATGTTTTTTTGCTTTTAAAGGGCCTAATATCTTTCAAAGCTGTGATTTACTTATAAGATATAAGTGTTTTGTGTGGAACCGGCTTAATAACTTTCCCACCCCCCAGCTGTATAGAATGTCTTACAGTCCTAATTTTAACTCTGATCCATACTCCATTAAATTATAAAAGAAAAAAAATAATCTTAATTTAACATTACTTATATAACATTAACATTGTGCAATAATGTTATTTACAACATAAACATGAAATAAATATGTAAAAATATTTTACCTATTAATTATCTCTTGTTTTCGTATTCTGTTATGTTATCTAAAAATGTTATCTTTAAATAACTTTACTTCAGATTATATTGTGTGTGTTGTAAACAATATTAAATATTTATATTTAAAAAGACCTGTACCGACTGATCTGCTCTGCTGCTGGTAAAAATCAGAATCAAAAAACTTATCCGGACGGAGGGACTTATTAAGACAATTTGTATTTTAAATTTACCCTACAAATATTTTTAAATTTCCTTCATATGACGAGTATCGTATTAAAGCCAAAATTATTATCAATTCAACAGAAAATTCCATCCATATCCATAATCTTCAAGTTGACATGACATCTTGTATCTAAGATAAGATGAATGCGAGATTAATATATAGTTATTATTTATTTATATCCAATATTATCAATAAATATATCATGTTTAATAAAACGGATCAATTTGATTCTCTCATCGGAGTTCTGGTTTAACTTTCTGAATATCTAAACTTTGGCTTTGATAATAGAGATTATTTGTGAAAACAAACATGATATTTATAATCCAATTTTCTGAAAAACTAATGATAATTAATAATGATATTAATAAATTATATTAACTCATAGCCCGCTAATGACGCTGATCTACCAACGAACCAACTGGTTTTAGAACCAGATATTTCTGTACTTTGGAGTCGCTCTGCAAATTTAGTTATTTAATTCATACTTTATAAAAAAAATGGAGTAGTTTGTTATTTTTTGTTTTAGGAAAAATAGTTGCATTGTAAAATAGTGATGTTATTGTAAAATATAAGTTTACTACAAAAAAATCTAAATAAGGATAATGCCGGGTCTGTCCGGGATCATCTAATCTCTGATGAAGTCGCTCCTTAATCTATAAACATGAAATGTATTTATAAGATGACAAAAAATACTTTAACCTTGACTCTATCAAAATGTAGATACTTTGCACCGCGAACAAAATAACACACATACGTTAAAAATATTGATAATACTGATACCAAAATTTAAAAATATTACTTTATCTGATAATGTCATTTTACATCTGTTTTTGGGCAATCAGGTGTAGTATTTTAAATTAAGATATAGATGAATTATGATGATTGAATTTAAAAACTGTTTAAAAGTAACCCTAAGTGGGATTAAAATAGTTTTTTGGTTTTTTTTTGCTTACACTTAAAAGATGTCATCATTATTATTGTTTAAAATGTTATAATTCCTTAGCTCATTATTTATTTGAAATATATTATTGTTAAAGCAAAAACGTAGGGATATAAAATCTTCAGTAGTCGTCTAGTATACAAATAAACTGTAACATAAAAAAGAGCAAATGTGATCTACCTCAATTAATTGTATTTTATATAAAATTTAAAAGTTTTGAGAGATGTTAAAAACGATAAATTATAATTTAATTTAACAACAAACAGGAGAGATAGATATTAACTGACGACAGATTTGTCATATGTGAAATCCTTTTCAGGCTTTATTTGGTGAGGAATTAAGATTCCTCTCGATAGCATGTCGTCATCGTCGCCTCGTCCTGACACGAGTTTCCTTTTCACACGTATGTCCTACATAAATGTATACATGTAAATGTTCTCTTATCAAATACAGAAAACTATCCTTTCAAAATATTTTAGTTCATTTTTTTGCTTATTTTTTATGATATTTATATAGTTCGAGGCACTTTCTATTAATTGTAATTTAGGTTTTAAGTATGACTTAAGAAAAAATAAAAGACAAGCCCGATGAGTTTCTATCGCTAGCTCTTTTCAGATCTTTGGCAAATAACTTTTCGAGCTTGTGGAAGTATTGGCGATGAGAAAATGTTTTCTATAAAACTCACCTTTAATATCATTTTTGGTTTTGATATTTTCTTATCACCTTGTTACGTAAAGTTCATATATAACTATATTCATATCGTTTATTTGTTATATTTTTGGTTTACGATGTTCTTAAAACTATTTCCGAAAATATAAATTTGTCGGTTAGGGCGCCCGTCCCAAAACTTTCGACACATTAAATTTTTACACTACATCATTAATTAAAATTATGTAATAACATGTTATTGATAATATCAATATTTAAATCATTATAAATAAACTACAACGTCAAATAATATAAAAAAAAATATAATAAATTTAAAATACATGTGTCATTAACTTACTTGTATGTCAATAATATTCAAAATATCTTTAAATATTCGTCATATCTATAATAAACTTTTGATGTCAACATTTGTTTAATCTTATAAAAAATATGTCCTTCTCATTTCTATAATTTCATTTGGTAACTTTTTGTGTTTTTATAGCCCTACAATTTATTTACTAAAGCCATCATTTTGTCACGAGGGTAATCTAAATGTTGTTTTCTACGACTGTGATATGTAACTTCATTTATGTGAAACAAGTGGCTTACTTTTCTTGTAAACATTAACATTTATAAAATAGAGACGGAGGGCATTGCTATTGCAAATACATTTTTTATACAAAATAAAGTTTGTAATTAAAATAAAAAGAAAATCAGCAGACATGACTGTGTTTAAAATAATCGTTATTGTTATTATTACCTCGTTACTCTAAATAGAATATATATTTATTTTACAAATTTAATTCGAGTATATTGGTTAGATATTATTTTAATGTTTCCAATAAACTTTAGAACACAAAGACAGATCCAAAGATAGTGTTAGCGCGTTTTGTTTGTTTGTGCGTCTGGAATGAAATGGAAAACAGGAATCTTTGGAGGTAGACTACAAATTAATTGACTACCTGACACTTATGAACATGATTGATACAAATTTTAAAAGTTGGTTCAAAATTAAAAAGTAACCTATATATGTTAGGTTAATTTCGTAAAACAGTTTTTTTTATGTATACTGTTCATTAAAAATTTAAAAATCCTATACCTAACTCTTTTTTAATTATTCAATAGATTTTTATCAACAACACCTGGGTGGAGTCTGCTAGTGGAAAGAAGTTCAAAACTTTCAACCCACACGATGGTTCATTAAATGCGGAGGTGTCGGAAGGCGACAAGTTAAGTATTTAGATTTTTTAAAGTTGGTACAAGTTATGACTATTAGAAGAATACGTCATGGATATAGCATGTGTAGTCTGCTGTATATAATAAATAAAAAAATATATACTTTTAATTAGGAGGAACATAAAAGTGGATTTTGAAGAGACTACGCTCATTAGACTTCACAATGTATGATTTTTTTATAATACGAGCAGGTGTGAGTGATAATTTTAATAAACAGTATCGTATAGTAATTTATAGTTTTTTATATACATTTTCTATTTTACAGGCAGACGTGGATGCCGCAGTGAGTGCTGCGAAACTTGCTTTCCATCGTAACTCTGAATGGCGTCTTCTAGATCCCTCTCAAAGGGCGAAGCTTTTGAACAAATTCGCAGATCTGGTGAAACGTGATCTAGAATACTTGGTAGAATTAGAAACTTTAGATAATGGTATTGTGTTGAATAATAATCGTCTGTTTATGCCACGTGCTATTGATTTAATTCGTTACAACGCCAGCTGGGCTAATAAAATTGAAGGAACTACAATACCCGTAGGTAAGTTGAAGCCTTTCCATATATTTTAATTGCGTCTTTGTAAACCTATTAGGGTTGTCTGTTAGTGGTCCTAACTGTCTAAAAGGTAATGAGTTTGATTAGTATATGAGTGATTTTTTTTTGTGTGATCACAACAAGTTGTATGTTACGTAATTTGTGTCTGTCAATTCACAACTACAGTTTCCATTCACACAGAGATTACACTTTATTATTACGATTATTTCTAATATTAGAGTTGTCCTTTTAATAAATATTGAATAACAAAAACCATTTAAAACCTTATTATTACATTTTTTTATTTATTTCATATGTATACTTAAAAAACATATTATTTGTCGAACTTGGAGTCGATCAACTTGGAGTCGTCCACGTAAAGAAGTAAATAAGTTAGTTCTTGTTTAGGAAATTGTTTGAAACCTTGATTTACTTATTGTATTCTCATCATTTAAAATATACATTTTATTAAAATGAAAAGACAGTGTAGGTGTATATAATACAAATAAAATTTTCAGACGGCGATGCATTTGCCTACACATTAAAACAACCGGTCGGCGTGTGTGCTATTATTTTGCCATGGAACGGTCCCATTTTGTTTTTCGCCAATAAAGTTTCCGCAGCTTTAGCGGCAGGTAAACTTTAAAAACAAAAATTTACATTATTATTCTTACACAAAGTAATGTTACATGTATAGCATAATTTAATTTTCATTAACCACATTTAACTAATGCAGGTTGCACTGTGGTAGTAAAGCCAGCAGAACAAACCCCGCTAACAGCGCTGGCGCTGGCAGCTCTGGTTGCGGAAGCAGGTATCCCGCCGGGAGTCGTGAATGTAGTCCCCGGCTACGGCGAGACAGCAGGCGCAGCTCTCACGCACCATAAAGACGTTGCCCATATATCATTTACAGGATCAGTTGAGGTATACCTTGGATTTAATAACTCCAGATTTTTTATTGATGATAGACTGAGAAAAACTAACAAGACGATGGTGGTTACATGGTTATTGGTCAATACCGTAACACTTGCTTGTTTTTCCTGTATTCAATTAATTTTATTAGAATTTATTGATCGAATATTTAAACCTTGTTGACAATTTTTAAATAAAATAAAATCACAGGTCGGTAAAATAATTCAGCGGGCAGCGGCGACAAATAATCTCAAACGTGTCACCCTCGAGCTCGGAGGCAAAAGTCCCCTCGTTATCATGAACGATGCAGACTGTACGGTTAATTATGTATTTTGATTAATCCTAATTTATATTTTAACTTGCCTTGTCTTGATTATTTCAATGGAAGATAAATTTAATGTTCTTAGAAATAAATTTAAAGACTGCGTTGTTAAATAACTTGGTATCTCTTAATATATCATTTTTTAATATGGTTTTATAAAATATATTTTTAAATTTTAGTGGATTCTGCTGTACAATTTGCCGCACTTGGAGTCTTTACTAATCAAGGACAGATATGTGTAGCTGCATCGCGACTTTTTGTGCAGTCCGGAATATATGATGAATTTGTAAAGAGGGCTGTCGAGTTAGCAAAGACTCGGAGAATCGGGGATCCGACTGACTCTTCGACACAGCAGGGTCCACAGGTACATATAAGTTGTAACAGTAAGGATCTGCTAGTGAACTCAAAAGACTCGAAAAACGTTCCACCTACTTTTCATCAGTACGAACTTTTTATAGCCAGTAATGTAGTAATTAAAAATCAAGTCAGGAATATTTGAGAACATATTTCTAAATGTAATGTCATTTAACAGGTAGATGGAACCATGATGGACAAGGTTCTGGGTTATATAGACAAAGGAGTATCTGAAGGCGCCAAGCTGGAGACTGGGGGAAAAAGATTTGGAAACTCTGGTTATTATATTGAACCGACTGTGTTTACTGGTGTCACTGATGATATGACTATTGCTAAGGAAGAGGTAAATAATTAATTAATTAAATTAATTATAAAACAGATCATTATATTTTCTATTATTGTAAGTTTATGTCGAAATATAGAAAAATAATCAAAGAATAAAGTTAAAAGTATATTAAATTAAGAGTTCCTTAAAGAGTATTCAGAACTTATTTACTGGTACGTGTCATTTCAACATTTTGTCTTTTTTCTGATGTCTGTAACAGAATTTATATATTTTTAGGAAAAAGAAATCGATTTGTTCTTTGTTATAATAACAATTATCATTATTCGGTCGATATTTGAATTAAATGTCTCTTATGTATAGTGCAGTGCAAGCAAGTTTCCAAATTTCCATACTCCTTAATATGACCTTTTTTGTGAACTTTAACCATTTAAGCTAAAGTATGATATTATATTTAATTTAAATTTAATATGCTTTATAATTATGATATATTAAATGAAACCAATGTAAAACGGAGTTACCATTCTTAGCTTGTTATTCTCTATATCTATTTAAAATAAGTAATATTTTTCCATGTAGATTTTTGGTCCAGTACAAAGTATACTAAAGTTTGAAACTTTCGAAGAAGCGATCGAACGTGCCAATGCGACCAACTATGGACTGGCGGCGGGCATCTTCACAAGTTCTGTAGAAACTGCCTTACAGTTCAGCAAACATGTTGAGGCAGGAGTTGTGTGGTGAGTACTTAGAGAGAAATCAAACACCATAACATTTTATTTTATTCAAATAATATTGTATAATTAATTGTACCTACCCAACATATGTGGTTTTTATTTTAAATATGCCATCAAACTACAAACTAGGCTTTGTGATGTTGCTCCTCCGTTGGATTATTATCAGACATATACAAGCCAATTTCTACAACCGTGACTCACAATTACTTTCCACAGTTAAGAGGAAGGAATACTGAATTTTTTTGCTTAATGAAAAGAACAGTTTGAATGTAAGGAAAAATAATTATTTGTGGTTATTAGTAAGGTAGTATAAAAGAAGCAGCTGGAGACCTGAGCATGGTGAATCACCAGCACCAGGACAACTTTCTTGTGTGATAGTGGCTTGATTTCCTGAAAGATCTGTGACTCTGAATATCTTTGAATGAATGAAATTAGGAACTGTATAGTGATTAATGTATTTGAAGATGTTTCTAGGTTGTCTTATAAATTGTATAGATTCACCACGCTTATTAATAATGTTATACATTTTTATAACCACTTTAATATAATAAAATATCACAACTTCACGATCAGCCTTATATTGTAGATGAATTCAATTAGGATCTTAGGATTTTCCAAAACCCGTAAAGAGGGAGAGGACACTATAAATCTTAAGTCACGCAACCTGTTCTACTTCCGGGAGGGTGATCAACTGTCCCAGGGAGGTTTGGGTTTCTTGTCCACAAGTCCCTTGTCAACAACGTTGTCAAGATCGAGAGTGTGTCGACAAGGATTGCGTACCTGATATTCTGAATAATAATAATAATGTTGGCTCGAAATTCTATGGTGCTCAAGACTTTACGGATATAAGCAATGTCTCTGGAAGTCACTGGATGCGAGCAGCGCAAGACCGGTTATTCTGGCGATCTTTGGGGGAGGCCTATTCCTTGCAGTAGGCCTCTATAGGCTGACGAGAAGAAGAATAATTAATATTGCATAAATTCGAAAAGCTACTAAATTTAAACATGAAGAAATTTACACAAAGAAAATTAAAAAATAAAATATCACATCAAAAGATTAAAAACAAACGAATGTACAACGAACCCTAAATATAATTTTAGTAGCATTTAGCAGCATTTCGCAGAACTACAAAGTAGAATAGATCTGAAGTCTTCAAATATTAATATGTTTTAATAGAATTGTATATATCGTACAAAACTTATATCGAATATAATCTAAAAATAAATATATTTCAATATTTTGAAACTTTGCAATATCCATTTTATTACTGTATAGTAATAAAATATAAATTTTGTGAATACAAAATTAAATGTAATGAAAAATTCGTGTACACCAAATTCCGAACAAAGAATGCTAAAAAGTATTCGTTATGAATTCCATGCATGATACATAACATGATATTCATCAAACATATTCATTTGAATCATTTGAATGTGAATACCAGTGAACAGAATGAGTTTTAATAATATTTCAGATTTATTCACTGAAACTACATGAAAAAGCATATTATTTGGCAGTGAATTAAATTTCGTATAAAGTTTAATTTAGTTAATTTTTCTGAACAGGGTCAACACTTACTTAAACTTCGGACCCCAGCTACCATTTGGAGGCTTCAAGGAGTCTGGAATTGGTAGAGAATAGTAAGTTCATTATTCATAAGTTGATATTAACAATACACGTACATGTAATTGGATTGCCAGTTGTATGAATTAATTATTATAGAATTGAGAGGAAAAATATAACAAGGCTCATATATAATTTCATTATAACTGTGGTCATTGCTATTATATATATCATATTGATATCACACACAATTATTATGACGATATCCTTGTGTAGAGAGAAATAATGTATATTTATACATATAAATAAAATTGAAGCGTCTGTTTGCAATTCCAAATTCTGTTAATTTGGAAATTTATCATTATTTAATCATTTTACTAAATACATGTATGTATACATGGTACCCACATAAAAATCATATTTTTTCTGCCTCTATCTGCTTGTTTCGGCTTATGTCTGAAACGGCTAGAGCGTTGTTAACAGGATTTTCGCTGTCGCTATTTTTAAAAATAATTTCCGCATAATCGAAGTTGTTTGCACAGCTATTCCTATATACAATGTTAAGTCAATTTATTTTAACTTTGATTGTATTTGTCTATTTCATCATTTATTTATATATCTTTACCGCCAGTTGTAACCGTCCCCTTTCAAGGTTATATATAATTGGATTAACGAAACAAACATTAACATAAATACAAATGTCTTATATTACAGCGGACCCAATGGAGTGGAAGCCTACTTAGAAGTCAAAACTGTTACAATAGCGCTACCCAAGAAGATTTGATAAGTAAATATTTTAATTAAGTGTTTATTTTCTCTAATTATTTATATTGTTGAAATCAAAATAAATGTGTAAATAATATTTGTTTTTTTCTTTTTATCAATTTTTTAAATCAAAACATCGTCCCTGAAGGCGATAAAATGTCTAACGCTCGTTATGATTTCCAGTACAATTGCCTTGCCTTATTAATTGATTTTAAATTAATCAGAAGGACAGTTATAGAATTCCTTAAAGGATCAAAATGCTTAAACAATTAGTTTGGCAAATCAGTACACAGAAGATTTGATCACGTTTGGATCGTTGAGATTCCCCGATATTTTTACGTTGTAGACAAATTTCACTGTATTTTGATTGCGTTTTACTTCTATTGATTATTAATTTTTTCAAGATGTAAGACTTTTGTATACATTTTTTAATATTAAATATTTCTAAGAAGATTACTATTCTAAAAATATAATAATTATTTACTAAGATACTCGTTCTCCTATCTATAAATAGTAAGTCGATACTGTGCGAGGAAAAACGTAGTTAAAAAAGGAAAAATATTATTATTCTTTATGAGATTTTCGTTAATTATGGTCGATATTATACTGTACATGAAATACATTTCCTATAACATATTCATAAATATAGCTTAAAAAAAGGTACAAAAGATAATTCCGCTGAGTTTCTGTCGCCAGCCCTTTTGCTGTCTGTGACAAATAACTTTTCGATCTGGTAACTTTGACAATAATAAATGTTTTGTATAATAATACAATCTTTTTTTATAATTTATAAATAATTAAATTACATTTAAATAATATTTCATTTAAAACACCAATATGCAAAGTAAAGCTTGTCATTATAACAAAAATTCTCAATAGATACTATTGTGATTAAAATAATTGAAATGAAATAAAAGTATTTTAAGACTTTAACTCGCGTAGTTTGATTAGATTTAATTTAAAGTTTATAGTAATTTACGTATTACAAAGCGTACCGTTAGCGTAGTTTGTGTGCATACTGCATTTCATGAAAACAAAGGAACCTTTGAAGGGTTCATTAATTTAAAATAATTCCGGTCAGACAATTACAATGACAAAGACAAATATATGTGAAAAAGATTGCTGACCTTTTAAAACGTTGGATCAAAATTAAAATGTAGCCAATATGAGATTAAATTAAAATAGTTTTATTTAAATGTACACTTGTGAAAATCTTAGTACAGTATAGCAATTTATTGCTTTTATATACACTTCCAATCTTACAGGCAGATTTGGATGCCGCAGTGAGTGCTGCGAAACTTGCTTTCCATCGTAACTCTGAATGGTGTTTTCTAGATCTCTCTCAAAGGGCGAAGCTTTTGAATAAATTCGCAGATCTCGTAAACCACGATCTCTACTACTTCAGATAACGGTATAAAGTTAAATAATAATCATCTCTTCATGGTGCTAGGTGCTCAGGTGTTGGCAAGACCTAGTTCATAAGTAAAGACATTGTTATATTGTACTTTAATACTCAATTGTTTTCGTTTAATATATTGGATAAGTTAGTGTGTTTAGTTTCTAAATCATTTGTAATTAATTGTACACTGTGATAAGCAAATGAATAATATAATGATCTGTCATATTTGAAATAAACATTATATATATATTTATTTCTTCTTCAATAACGTATGGTCCAATAAATAATTTTGCTAATAATTTTGACCTTATATATATTTTCTAATAATTTGATTTGCTAATTATATTTGATGCTTTGTCATGTATCTAAATAAAATATAAGTACTCGTCCTTAGTTCTTTATCTAATGATGTACGTTTCAGTTATTAATTTTCCTAATGATTCTGATCTAATTTATATTTTCAGAAAATCTTACTTTCTAATCTTTAATGAGGCTGGGAAGCTTATTTTGGAAATTTGTAAGGAGAGAAAACACACGATGTTTGATCGCAAACGAATTCACATGTATACATGGGAGCGAGCGGAAGAAAGAAGTATAATTGATTTATTCATAGTGGATCAGCGTATTCGAAGCCAAGTTATGGAGAGTGTTTAGGGGTGCTGATCTGGGAACGGACCATTATCTAGTCGTTGCTAGAATAAGAGGTCTGTTTGCAGGTTGGCGCAGCCGCACGACGTGCCCTAGCTTGGAGTCGAATTATCAGATAAGAAGCTGGAAGCTTCAAGATCCACCGATCAGAGAGGAATATCAAGAAGGGTTTCCAAGAAGCTTGAAAGCTGTAACTCTGGAAATGAAAGTGCTAAAGTATGCTGGCAGAATCTTAGGATTGGCATGGTGAAAGTAGCGACAGAGGTATGTGGTAAAAGGAAAAGAGGTTTTAGTAAGAAGCGCGATGACTGGTAGGATGATGAAGTGAAAGATGCTGTGGAGTTAAAGAAGAAAGCATGGCTGGATTATAAAGCCTCGGGTAAGGATAAAAGTATGAGAGAGATAAGAAAAAGAGAGTACAAGCTGCAAAAGCACAAAACGAAAGCACTTATAAGGATGAAGCGTGAAAGAAAGGGATGACAGGTTGACAAACAACTTCCGGGAAAACACGAAGCTTTTCTGGCGAGAAGTTAGTGATTTCCGGGGTTGTTCGGTATCCTGTAGAATGAAAGGGTTGCTTTCGAAGAACGGTGAAATCTTAAGAGAGCAAACACACGTTTTGCAGCGGTGGGCGGAATTCTACACGAAGACGTATGAATGTGAGGACGCCTCGGCCTCGAGTATCAGTGAAATGCTGAGTTCCGATGTAGTTCCGATGTAAGTGGAGAGCGCGATTCAAAGTCTGAAATGTGGTAAGGCTGCGGGAGCAGATGAAATTACTGCCGAGATGATCAAACATGGTGGGCCACGCGTCTTGGACTTGTTCTGGCTTTTGTGCAATTTATGCTGGAAATCAGGAGAGGTCCCAGACAATTGGCGAGGTGCAGTCATCCTACCTTTGTATAAAGGCAAAGGTTCACAGATAGACTGTACAAGCTATAGGGCTATCAGTTTGATTAGCTTGGGCGGTAAAGTTTATGCTAAAATATTAGCGAGAAGAATGCAAGAGAGATCTGAAAGGCTGTTGTGGGAGGCCCAAGGAGGTTTTAGACCTGGAAGTGTGTGTATAGATCAGATCTTTTCCCTCTCCATGATCACGGAAAAGTTTTTGACCCTAAACCAAAAGGTTTTCTGTGCTTTTGTGGATTTGGAAAAGGCGTTTGACAGGGTTGTGAGAAAGAAGTTATGGGAGATACTGCTGATACAATGTGAGCGGACCCTTGCTACAGACTGTAAAGTTTCTTTACAGAGATCACTCAGCCTGTGTGCGAGTAGGAGCTGACATGTCGCCCTGGTTTGACATCCAATCGGGTGTTAAGCAAGGCTGCGCTATGTCAGCTTGGTTGTTTAATTTGTATTTGGATAGTTGTCTCCAAGGCGTGAAAGACAGTGACATGGGAGTGAAAGTAGGTGACCTTAAAGTCAATTGTTTGCTATACGCAGATGATGCAGTGCTCATTGCATCATCAGAATGCGATGTGCAGGCATTGGTCACCACTCTGAAAGATGGTTGTCAAAATAATGATCTAAACCTGAATGCAGATAAGACGAAGGTTTTGATATTTGAAAGAAAAGAAGAAAGAACAGAATGTAAGATCAACGTGAATGGTAAGATAATAGAATAAGTGAATGAAGTGGTATATTTGGGAAGTATGTTTAGCAGAGACGTGGAAATGGACGTGGAAAGGCGTATTGTTACCGGTAACAGAGTTAACGGTGCCCTGGCTGCATTGTTGAGACGGCGAAACGTCAGCATAGCTGCACGTTTGGCTGTACACAATGCGGTTTTGCTACCGACGCTGTTATACGGCAGCCAAACGTGGGTAACACAGAAGAAGAATGTAAGAAAGATGAATGCTGTGGAGATGCGATCTCTTCGCTGAATATGCGGAGTCAGCCTAGCTGACCGAATCCGCAATGAAGAGATCCACAGAATGGCAGGTACTAGTGAAGATGTTACAGTGAGAATGAAGAAGAACGTGCTCAGGTGGTTTGAGCACGTCAAACGAATGAGTGATGAAAGAATGGTAAAAAAGAAAGAGGGAGGCTTCGAGTGACCTTCGAAAACACTGTATCTATGATACTGGAGGAAGGTCACGTAAAAAGCATGAGGACCCCCCGGAGTTCATGTATGAAGAGGTTGATGTCTGTGGCCGAGGCGAAATAGGTATGCAGAGGTATTGCATTTTTGTTTTTATTTTTTTGGATTGATGAAGGCAATTTGGCAATGTTCCGAACACATTCACATTTTTTGTGTTTGTTTACGTTTGTGAATAAAAATGTTCGTGGTTTTTTTCGTCGCAAAATTCAGATCAGGAGTTTTGTGTCAGTGGTTTGGCTTTCGTCACTCGGTATTTATTTCGTTGAGAAGTTTTTGTTTTGATTAACTCTACATCATACTTTACATGTAATAAATGTTTATTTAACTTTTACATTCACAGCTGAACTATTGTATTTAGTTGTAAAACCTCATCCAAGGTAGCGAAATTCCAGATGAAATTCTATATTTGATTTGGCATTCTACTATCGTAGATTTAATCTAACCTACACTAATATCAAACCTGGTATGTTTGTAATATTTGTAAAACTTTTTACCAATATTTAGAATATACATTTTGGCGACGATCAATATTGAAATACAGTTAAAGAAAATGCATTTTATACAAACACTAAGTAATAGGTTCAGTGAACAACTTATTGGAAATAAAACAATATTAATTTCTACTTGTCATATAGGTTTGCGTATTAATTAAAACTTAAAGAACATGTGGTTTAAAATATTTCAACATGTTATTTTCTAGTGGGTTTTCGTCTTCGCAATTTCTATCTTCGTATCGACATCATTCTGTCATTTGTGAATTTTAAATTTTGATACATGTATGCCAAAATACTTAAACATTTAGTTATTTCTCTTACTCCATTAGGAGTAACAATTATATTATTGTTAATTAACAGTAAAAGTAATTTTCATAATTTTATAAGAAAAAATATTAGTGGATCGATACACTCAAATTAATTTTAATAAAACAAAACAATAAACGTAGCACCCGTAGACCCAAAGGTTATAACCAAATTTTTCAAAAAAAATATTGATTTCGATGGAGCACAACTTTACAACAATTTATCTATTTCTATAAAAAATGTAAATTCAGTTAATGGATTTTAGATCCAACTCTCAAAATATATTCTAGAGACTAGCTCTTTCTAGAATATCTAAAATACATAAAACAACTTAATAACATTATATTAACTGTACTGAGTACTTATTTGGCGACCATTTGAATTATTACTTTATTATATTATTCTCATGTGAGTGAATATGTCTTTTTGAGACTTAATTTTATAAATGTATGTATGAAGAGGTTAATGTCTGTGGTCGAGGCGAAAGAGGCACCGTAGCGTAGCGTAGGACCGTAGCGTTTGGTGCTCCGTCATCTCTGGCTACCTCGCAAGGCATATGGCGTGAAGGTAAATATAAATAAATAATAATAAATAAATAATATTTTATAAATCCAATCTATATGATCCAGTTTACTTACTTAGTATAATTATAATTAAATCATTCTTTGTCAACAGACACTTATATGTATTTCTGTTCTTATTTTAAATTGAGCAACTTCCGAAAGCTTCAAAGAATTTTAAATTATTAGAGAAGAGTAAATTTGTTCATTTGATTATCATAAACCACGACTTGAATTCAAAACAGTTGTTTATATTTTCGTTGAGTGAATGCAAAACTTGTAAAATCATAGCTATTATATTATATAATATTTAGAGTTCTTATTCATATAATCTAAACGTTTATTTCTGTGTAATAAATATTGAAATTTATTTCATAATTGAAATAACAAGAACCAAGTAACAGTATAAATGTAAACAGTTGAAATTTTGTTGATGCTTTATAATAATATTCGTATGGAGAATAATATTTTATCTGAAATTATGAATGTCAGCCAACAATGTAACGTGTTATACGCTAAGCTGTATAAAATTATAGTTTCCTTTATTTATATATTACTTGCAAGTTATTATAAGCGACTTCATCTCCCCCCCCACCTTTGTTCTTTACATTATTTATACCTGATTGATTCTAAATATATATAAAAAAGTTATCCCTCTCGCATTTCGGCAAATTACAAATTTAAGTCACTATATATGTAATATAATACATATTTAACTTTCATGATATAATATTTTGTATTGTGTTTAATGTATTAATATCATTGTTAATACAACTATTTAATTCCAGTAAAACTATGTAATAAAAATGTGGTAAAGTTTATTATTCTTGTATTAATTAGATTTAAATAACATTTACTAAGAACAATTGTTATTTCTAAATATATTATATTAGAGTTAATGATTTGACTTTTTGGCAGAAGCCATCTTTAAATATGTTAAGCACAAATGTATGAATTGTGTTTGCTACAAATACATGTAGGAATGTTGCATTGTTCAGAAACTTAGTTAGTAGTTCACTTATTCAAATGTTTAAAGCTATTATGACGCCGCTGGCGCCTCCGTAGCTATTAAATTAGTATAAATTAAGCTACGAGCCACTATTTAATTCTTAATAACATCCGTACTGGAACTCCGATAAGCTGTGTTATTACACTGCTATTGTTTTTGATATGTTAATTTGAAGTCATTACTTTGTATTTAAATCTATTGTGTAAAGAATTGAACTTAAATTTTCTTTTATTATGAGTATTTTTGATACTTATTAAATATGTTATTTGGTATTGATATCTTTTCATTTAAATAAGTCCCTACTAATATCCTTGTATACATTTTGTATTTATAAGACAATGTAATATTGCTTGATGAATAAATTTTCTTAATTATTTAGCCATCTTTATTTGTACCGTTTTAAATATTCTAACAAATGATTTCCAGCGGCTTTTCTTATAAAACCCTTAAAAATGTCTTTGAAAACGTATCCCATGTTAGACAGACATTGTTTAATTTAATTTAATTTTATGACTTTATATTGAAGGTTTCGTATTACCAGACCTTAAGTATTAAACTGAAGGGGTTGAAGAATATTATTAAGTTCCTGTGTTCATTCTAAAACCCTTAATTATCGAGGTCGGTATTAAACGAAGGCGACGACTATTTACTTTGATTGTTAATTAAAAGCCAATCCACCTAAGATAAGCGTATTTCCCTTAGCGTTGGAGGGTAGATAAATCTTGTCGTATTCATTAAGTATTAACCTAGTGTTAAGGTTGTATGACTATGTGACTTTACCTATATACTGGTGGATAGACAGAGTAATGCGTTATTTGTGAAACGATATTGATTATTGTTCAAAGATTAATTGATATGTTTTATATTAAGAAATCAGTGCCACAAAAAATGAAATTTTTTGTTGATTATTTAAATATGATTTTATAATTGAATATGCTAATTTAGTTATTTATGTAGAGCTTGTAATGAATGATTAAGAAATTTTTGGCGTGTTGGGTTCAGTTTTGTCATCTATGGATATTTCTTCGAACAACTTTCTTCTTTAGTTTATGATTAAATTATTAAAATAATCTACTGATGTATAGGTTTTATTCATCAAAATGTCCTTTTAGTTCACATTAATATACAAAATGGAAGCCAATATACTATATATATGTTAAGTATTTTATAAATAAGAATTTACACAGAAACTACCCATGGAAATAACTCATGAAATAAATACCATTGTTAAGATTTTATTATGTGTTTTCATTTATTTATTTAACATACTTAATTCTATAACAACGAAAATAGCGATATAATGTCCCCCTTGAAGGAAGGTCTCAGGTAGAAATCTCTTTTACAAGTTGCCTTTGTACATATTATATATTAAATCTTTGATACAATGGTCATTGAGATTGTTTCCTGGTATAAATAAACAAAATAAATATTTTTGATATCATGTATAACATTTATGATAATATGTAATTTTAAACATGTTCAGAGATGAGATTAGTCTTACTATCCTTATGTATCTATTGCTTTTATATATATTTATATTAAAAGATGGATGGATGGATAGATGGGCAATAAAGTGTTTTTTTTCTTTTAGGATACTGAATTTTAAAACTAAATGGAATTTATAGTGTTACGATATATCGTGAGTATTCTTGAAATTAAACAAGTTGTAATTATGCAGTGATATCATTAATGATAAAATTAATTTTTTTAACGTTTTGCGAATGTGTAAGTGAATATCTGCTACCGAAATAGCTTGATGGTACTCTTGTTTAAACAAGGAGTGTGTTAAATGTGTGTTAATTAATACCAAATGATACAGTGAAGACTGTTAATGTAATTACGAGGTTAAGATACTTTTTGTTGTATTTAATAACATGAGCGGATTTTTATTTTAAACTGACTTCAAGACAAGGGGGATACTGTCAATTCGAGGTTGAAATTTCACTGGGTGAACCGATTTTGATGGTTTTTATTTTTATTTAAAAGCTGGTGCGTCCCATGTGGTTCTATATAAATTTAATTGTTATTGAACTCTTTGAATCAGAAAACTCGTGAAACGATGTTGTCCCATTATACTTTACTTGAGGTGTATTATGTTAGACCTTCATAATCGGAAGACAGATCTGGTAGTCCCTTTATTTCCTTTAACCATCCATTGTCGTGTGGTCTATTTAATAGTGTTTTAGCGTCCAAATTTGATATGAAGGTGATACCTCGTAGTTTGTGGACTGCAACCGTCCAGCTTAATATCAGAGGTTGCATATAGCGCGCCACATCTCCTTACAGATTAATTGGAAATTAATCAAGTGAATGCTCATGTCAGTCTGCATATCCACGACGGAAATGAATATTTCTCAAGACTTCAACTACCAGAAATAAGCCAGCTTGATGTGGTGTCAGGGGTAACTGTTTAGCTACTTCCACAACAGCCTTTGCAAAAAAAAAGACTTACTCTTTACAAAATTTTTGACTGAAATGGTAATTAAGTTTAACAATCTTTAAAAACGGTATAATGCGTTTTCAAAACCATTTTTCAACGCTTGTCAGATTACCTAGTAAGGGCATCATTTTATTCCAATATGCAATTGCTGATATTTTACTTTTTCTAATATTATTATATTGTTATAATAATAATAATAGAAAAAGGTAGAGCAAGTAGCTATTGTACCTAAAATAATCAGTTCCTCAGGTAATAGCGGTACTATAGATATCTGTTCGTAAAATCGGATGCTGTTGTGGATAAAAACTTCTTTTGGCACATTTTACATCCGCAAAAATATTAATAGCTGCTTCAAAAGATTGTTCATTTGCGATTGAATCCCAGCAAACATGGATTGGCGCATTCTACTAAGATGAGTGAATAAGTTTCAGGTGTTTAGTTTGATAAGTGATCGTGAAACAATCCGAGTTGGTGGCCACATTGATCTTTTATCTCATTAGATAGATAGACGATGATGGCTTAAGTCAAGTCAGTGGACACATTGCTCCTCCGTCTCTTCCATTCACATATGCCTTGTGTGTATTGAAGGATCGGACACATATCCGATTCGTCAAGCTCGTTGCGTTATTGACCAAACCATCTAACCATTCCTCTCGCAATCCTAGTCACTATAACTTCTTTCACGTCACAACGCTCTGTTATTTCATTGTACCTTTCACACCTATCATGCTCTATAAAGTTCTCAGTATTTATCTTAATTTCATTCTTCTTCTGCTATGTCTAAGTTTCAATTTGATACATTAATATTGGAACCAACACTCCCCTATATAAAAAATGAGCCTTTTTTGGTACCGTGCTCCATTTATGATATTCTGTATTAACTCTTCTTTCAAAAACCTTATTAAATTTTTGACCTCTTGTAAACATGGAAGTTTACATGACTCAGCATTAATGAAAATGTTACATTCAGTAAAATTTTCATCTCTTTCAAAAACCATCACTTTCTTACTACTTATACTCCATTTTTGTGAAGGGGTCAATGTTAAAGTCATCGAATATAATATTTCGTTTTCTCTGTCCTATCTCAATGAATTTCTTAATCCCCCACTTTATTCTTCCTTATTCTCCCACTTTAAGATATGATAGTACCTCCTGAAAAATCATTCCGTTAGTTTCATTTTAAACCATTGTATATATATATATATACAATGGATATATATGTATATCGAGACCTCCCTTAAAAATAGTATAGTAATTTATGAGCTTGTGATTCAGGTTTTTGTTATTAAATTAAATAAAAAGTTTTTAGCATTGATTGTAGAATGTTCTTAACTACGTAACAATTTCCTTCTTTATATTATATATATTTCTAATATTTTGTGGAGCTATTTTTATATATTCACATAAAGATCAGATTCATTCTTCTTTTATTAGTAATAGATATTGTTGTTGTGCAGGCGTTATGTTACAAAATATTTTATTGATTCGGATAGTTTTTTTTTTAGGATTTGTATAATAAGATTTCCTTTAGCTATGTTTTCATCGAATATATTTTCTAATTCTGAATTTAATAATAGGTTTAATATTTTTATTTATTAAAGAAGTAATGTTAAGATCAGACGGGGCAAGGATCACAAAAACCACGGTACACATTCTGATTGATGACATTCAAACCTGGGATAGTTTTACAGAACTCTGCAAAACAATATCTACAACGATAATAAAGGACCATAGAACATGACAAATAATATATTGTATAATATATATTATACACATAATAATATTAAACTCGTAATCAAATTAGCATCTAGGAAATAAAAGACTTGTAAGGCGGTTAGCAGATACGATGTAAATACAGGTGTCGCCGTTATTTTTTTATTTTATTTTTTTTTACCCGCCGACTAGGAAGGTGATGGCCGGAGGGTTATGTGGGACTACCCAACAGCATAGAGGACGCTGCCATTTTTAAGGTTACCCACTAAAAAACCAACGGTTGCCCTCAACGCCTTAATGGGACGTCACGGGATCGCTTGCGCACTCACTGTGACGCCCCGGCGGTAACCCCCCGTGTAAGGGTGCTCCGAGCAACTTAGAGCACCCTCACGACGTAGGCTTGTAATAGGTGAGAGAGGTCAGCCTCCCCTTCCACCAAGGCACTACAGCTGGGGAAGGAAGCAGCGGGCGTACTCCCGCCTCCTTCTTCCCAGCCTTGCCCTACGGAGTGGGTCCGCGATGGAGGCCTTCTCCCTGACCCGCTCTCCAGACGGTAAGGAGACCTAAAGAAAAGCCAAAAAAAAATAATTTAAGAGTTTTGCAACAAGACCAAATCTCTGACATCCGCTTTTGCTTAATAATTATTAGGTGGCCCTTTCTTTTAATATTTGTCACTAAATCTTAAGACTCATGAAACCAGTCTGAGCCTCTAAATTTTCTTTTCATTTTTTGTACAAGCAGTTCGATAACGGCGCACACTTCAAAAGATAGTTAATCATACCAAAAATATCGATCTAAAGATTTTCTGGCACTGAGCCAATAACCTATCTTGAATGCTTATACTTGCAAGATTAGATGTATCATGTTCTTCTCATGTTTTACCAGACTACATTATGGTTGATAAACGAGTCAATCCCAACCAGATTGCCAGGTGCTGATACAATCTCGAATTGTATAATTCTGAGGCACAGCTTTCCCCTTAAAGCAAAAGTATGAATAGGAATGAATGAAGTCCCGAAATTATCACAGGTCAGGTCAGCACAGGAATCTTCTAAAATTATGTCTTCTTCTTTTTTGTCACAGTTATATTATTTATCTCTGAATCTCTTATGATGAATGGAGGCTCATTTGGCACGGAAAAAAAATTGTCAAAAGTATATCATTTTAGTTGGAATGAAATATGTTAGTGATCCAATGGAATGTAACTTTATTTGGCATATGTCCATATAAACAACATTAGTTTTAATTAAATGTATTATAGCTATAATCTTATGAATAATAAAAACTGAATTAATGAGGTCCGGATCCTAGCGTGATATTACGCGATTAAATACTGTTATTGATGTCAGTTCTTTTATACAACACTCTATTTATATATCTCAGAAAGTAATAAAAACTATATATATAACTATAATACATATTAGTTTCTGTATGTGTAACTATTCAATGTAATTTATATAGTAGAAATAGTTTAATTTTTGCCACAATCTGTGCTTAAAGCAAGGATAGCCCTTGCTTTAAGCACAGATTATCAATATATTAAAGGGGACGTAACATACCTATCTCAATAGTATCACTGAAATGAATTTAGCCTGACGAATACCACACAATAGTCATATGTCCCGATTAATTTGTTGTATTAAGAGTATTTAATTGTCTATAAAAAAGTTGTCAATTCAAACAACATCTCATAAATAATATAATTTTAGGGCAAAAAAATAACAAATATTCGTCCATCTATTCTCACAAGCTTTATACTAAATAGTTGGTTTTGTTGATTGTTAAATACATCTTACATTAAAAAAACCTAGTTAACCTTTACAAAAGAGACTTTTCAATCATAATTTTCAATTTCTTTATATTTTCAGCTAACAGATGAAAAAACAGTAAAATCGCCGTATCGACTGAACAAATATGGACAATGTGAATTAAGTAAGGAAATAATTTGAAACATATAGATATACATATACATATATAAGTACATAATCAATATATAATAATTACATAGTTAATCTTATCATTTCTTCACTTGTATAGAAGATAGCATGTTATTAAGTACTATGACTTGTCAGTTGTTTTGATATAAGGAGGTTTGTGTCATAGAAACACTGAGTCTGAGATCGGTTCTCATATTCATAGGATTGAATTTGTTTAATTTTATTGATAAAATATAATAATGGCCCCGGAAATTAAATACACGAAGGTAAGAATATTAATTTTTTTTGTGTTTATTGTTATATATATTTTTTTAAGTTTCTACAACCGAAATTTATATATAAACATAAATAAATATAGAATTTAAAATATATAAAAAGTAGCAGGACTCGAACCCGCTATCCCGTCTCTATCACTCTACCAACTGTCTTAACGTTAACTATTTACGAATTTTATCATATATTATAATTATTTTAGAATATATATAAACAATTAGCACTTTATATATAACCTTTACCAAAGGTGCAGATAAATTCAGATAATTGTAAATTATAAACACATTTAAAAGATAATAAGCTATAAAATAATAAAAATCATCCAATATATTGATTATTATATTCTTAACTAACTTAGTAGTAGCAGTAGTCTTAATTATCCGGTCTCACCAGTATAAAATGACCTTCAAGTTTATATTTATTAATACTCATTTAATTACGTGGACTTTAGACACGAGTATACAGATAGCATTAGGAAAAAAACTGTCCATTAAATCGATGTACATTACTCAGAGGTCACAATAATAGTTATATTTCTTGTACGTCTACAATAAAAGGAAATACTGGGGGCGCCAACAAACCCTCAATTTCGACTCGCTGCGCTCGCGAAATCTCGGGTGCCGTTTGCATATTGAGCGAAGCGAGCCCAGTGTATTCACTCATCGTTTCCCATTGACTTCAATGGGATATCAGTTGTTTGACATGACATTAAAAAATTTTTTTTTTCCCCCAATTTTCAATTTTTTTTTAAGAACCATCACCTAATGTGTATTTTTGTTTGCAAAGTTTCATAATTTTCCGTCAAGTAGTTTTTGAGCCAATTCGTGACAAAGAATGCAAAAAGTCTCCAGTAAAACGCTCCGCTCACTTCGTTCGCTTCGCTCAAAAAACGCTCCGCTCACTTCGTTCGCTTCGCTCAATAAATAAACTATGTATGTATAAACTTCAATCAACAAAGTATTTATGAAACCTTGAAAATAAACTGGTATAGTATAGGAGACGTTTCTTGTGAATTAAAAAATACCAAACGTGATTATATGTCATATACATATTAATATCAGAATAATATGATGCAATATTATAACTATATACCTAATGATCTCATGTCTTGATATTATTAATATTAAAATGTATATATAATAATATACATAAACAGGTTTGTACTGCAGTTAATTGGACGAAACCGAAAGCAAGAACTAGTCAATTATTATAAAAGATAATGTTAAGGAACATTGATTAATCAGAAATTGCAGAATTACGTTTATAAAATGGAGAAGACGAATAGACTGCGTGTTTATTCCGTCTACTCGTCTACTCCGATTAGAAAAATAATATATTAGTGGTGTTTATATTTTGAGTTTGTTTATAATAAACTAAACAATAATTTATCTTTGAATGATTAGTTGTAAGTATGTACATATATTGAATTAGCTAAACAGTCTTTAAAATGCGTATTATCAGAACTCGCTATTTTTGTTCTGTAATCGTTATGTCAATATGTTTCACATTTATATAATTCATATTATTATCTAAGTTAGATCATATAATAAAATTAAAGTTTATATAATATATGACTTTAGTTACACGGTTCCGAAGGATAAGTCCACAAAGAAGAACCAGCAAGGAATTAAACTCACTAGTCAATATATAAAAAAATAATAGTGTAATAGTCAATCAAAGGAAAGAAAAGTGTATGATTATTAAGGCAAAAAATTGGTTTAATTCAATAATCAGTCATAATAAATCAGAGTTTGTTATGTTATGAACTAATAAATACTATGTATTTAAAATTATAAAATCACTTGAATGAATTTGAGACACCTTTTATAAGTATCCTGGATTATTCCCGGTTTAAACAGTATTTTAAACGCTTAAAACTAGCTGTTTTATTTCAATTAACCAAGTATATACAAATAAATAAATTATAGAAAAAAAATACTGTACCAACATGTTACAAAGAAAAACAAGAGGAGTATAAAGTGACAAGATATTATTAAAGAATAATATATTAATTCTCGGGAAAGGAAAAGAATCTAAGCTACGATAAGTAATTTATAATTGAATTTATATTTTAGATTTTATAGATCGTTTCAGGTGAGATTTATCTGGTTAAGCCGTTTAAAACCTGTCGATTGGGGATTTAAAAAAAATAATAAATTTTTCTTTACTCATATATAAGGGATAGAATAGGAAAGGAAATGGAATAGATACAGTTTTGCAAGATATTTCTTTACGTAAATTAAAATTCTATTAACTTCCCAGTCTTGTTAATAAAAGAATTGTTATTAAACGTAAGGTTGTTATTGGATATTAAAAATACTAAATTAATATCTGTGTCAGATTCATCTTTGACATTTTGTAAAATTCTTTTTAGACTTTCAATATATACTCGGAATATTAGATTCCTCTTGAAAGCACGTCCCGAGTTCCTTTTTACACACGTCACACATATTTATGTCTTATAATAATGTAGACATCTACATGATCCTGTATTAGTTAAAGAAAACTTGTTTTTTTACATATTTCATTAATTTCAAGATTTTAATTTTAATGAATGAAAATATTACGAAAAATACAATTTCAATTTGAATATATTAATTATTTCAGCATTTTTGCAATTGGGTTATTAATTACGAAAATACTGTATACGTAATTATATTAACATGTCCTAAATAATTGAAACCAATATTGTTGCGACACAGTAATGCCTTTGTAAATAATGAAACGATATAAACTTTATTGGAATTCCATAATAATAAAAAAAATATTAATTAGTGATTATTATACGTCTTTGTAGAATCTGAAGCTTATACTGATAGATACGTACAAATAGCTGTGTAGCCGTTTTCTACTTTTTTTAATGTTATATTATTTATAGAATTTAATCTGAAAAACTGTAGTAGGACAAATGCTATTTTCTTGGTAATAACGTAATAGAGAATCAATTGACTTCTTGGCAGCGGATGTTTTTATGGCGTTAGATATTATATATTGTTGATATTTTCCAGGTAATATTAATATATGTTCTCTGCAATTTAATATTAAAATGAAAAGTTTCTTGTAATTTTTTTCTAAGGACACTAAATGTTTTTTAATTTATTTTATTTACTTTAATGATAAACAATCACCAGTTAAGGTCTAGTATGATAGGTTTTTTTCATTTTTGTTTTGTAACATTAATTATGTTTGAACTTAATAATGGATTATATTCTGGAGACGGGGCAAGCGGCTACTAAAACTCCAATTAGTTGAGAGATAATTCATATGGGTAATTTTAAAAATCTGTTTTTATTATTTTCTAATGGAAGATACAATGAAGGGATTTTTGTATTATAAATCAATTGAAGAATTTTGAAATTTTGTCGGAATTATTTTTTTATTGTAATAATTTTGTGGTTTTAATTAAGGTTGTTGAAAGTTTATTTAATTTTGCTACTTTGTTATTAAAGGGATTACTTTCTAATTATTATTATTTTATTCAGGATGAGGCGATGAAATATAATTCCTTTCTGTTCGGTTAATTATTTATTATAAAATACGAGTATATATATATATAATAAAAAAGGTACCTATATATAAACAAACCTAGAATTAAAATTATAAGATCTTTTGTCTATATCATATTTTAATAATGTTTCATAGCTAAGATGCTTTTTAACATTTATACGATTATTAAATAAATATTTTAATTTATATTTTTAAACAGATTTTTATCAACAACAAATGGGTGGAATCGGTTAGTGGAAAAAAGTTTAAAACTTTTAATCCACACGATGGTTCGTTTAACGCTGAGGTCTCCGAAGGCGACAAGTTAAGTATTAAAATAATGATTCACTTTTGGAATTATGTTTAGAATTTTTGTTTTTGTTATGACTAATAAAATAATCTTTAATGGTTATAATATTCATATGTGACTTTCAAATACAAGTCAATTATAATATTAATACCCTTTTAATAATTTAAATTTATAAAATTTAAATAAATTAAAAATCAGATGCTCTAGATGAGATCGATAATTGCCAGGTATGCAGTTATATTATTTCATTAATCTAGTAAATTTTCGGTTAACTATTCCCAGAACGTATTTGAGATAAACGGTTCACTATATTATTATTATTAAAGAATTATCAATTTCCAGGCGGACGTAAATGCCGCAGTGAGCGCTGCGAAAAATGCATTTCACCGTAACTCTGAATGGCGTCTTTTAGACGCTTCTCAGAGGGCGAAGCTCTTGAACAAATTCGCAGAACTTGTGGAACGTGATCTAGAATACTTGGTAGAGTTAGAAACTTTAGATAATGGTATGGTGTTAAAAAATAATCGCTTGTTCATGTCAGGAGCCCCTGATATAATACGCTACAACGCCAGCTGGGCTGATAAAATTCAAGGAACTACAATACCTGTAGGTAAGTCGAAGATATTAAACAAACTGTCTTTAATAGGACAAAATGACTAATGATCCCTGTCATCTTATCGAACATTATATACTACATGTAGACTAATATATCACTATAGGTAGAATATCAGATAATTATGTGTCTTTCACAGTTCAGTTATTAGTAGACGATTGATTCATTGTTTGACAGGTTGATTTCCAATTATTTTAAAAATATTTTTATGTGGTAATTAATTTTTAATTATACTGTTTTTTTTATGTATTTTATGTAATTGTTATTTAAATATTATAATAAAGTACATAATTTTTATCAGCGTACTTGAATACCAAAATAAAGTAATGCCCTTCTTAATTCACAAAATATATAAATAATAATATTGAAATGATATGTTGTAGTAAATTAGGATAACATTAAAATATATTTTTTAGACGGAGATGCTTTTTCCTACACATTAAAACAACCGGTTGGCGTATGTGCTATTATTTTGCCATGGAATGCTCCAATTCTGTTCTTCACCAACAAAGTTTCTACAGCTTTAGCGGCAGGTAAACTATAAAGGAAACTTTACATTCTGATTATTTACACCAATGATTTTTACATATATAACATAATTTAGTTATCAATAACCACATTCAACGAATATCTACCAGGTTGTACAGTGGTAGTAAAGCCAGCAGAACAAACCCCGCTAACAGCGCTGGCGCTGGCTGCTCTGGTTGCGGAAGCAGGCATCCCGCCGGGAGTCGTGAATGTAGTACCCGGCTACGGAGAGACAGCAGGCGAAGCTCTCATACACCACACAGACGTCGCCCATATATCATTTACAGGATCAGTTGAGGTATATTTTAGGTATTTTATTTTTTATCTGATATCAGTTAAGTGGAAAGCAAGTGGTCGATAATTATTTTATGGTAAATGCTGCGATGTTATCTTGAACTGTTTTGTTTTTTATCATTTTCTTTTATTGATAACTTTGTTTAAAGTGGCGATAAATTTTTAACATAACATTTTTATTACAAAAAAAGAATAATTGCAAAATATACTACTATATTATTAATCATTCTGTTAAGACAAAAATTATGTTATAAAATAATAAACTACACTTTGTCAACCTTTTTTAACAAAAATAAAATTACAGGTCGGTAAAATAATTCAGCGGGCAGCGGGGACAAACAATCTCAAACGTGTCACTCTCGAGCTCGGAGGCAAAAGTCCCCTTGTTATCATGAACGATGCAGACTGTAAGCATAAATATTTTATTATTCTTAATTTATATATTTTTGCCTTGATTGTTTAAATGCTTGCAAGTTAAATTACTCTTTTCAAAGCGCTTTTAATAGATTTTCTTGTTGAATGACTTCGCCAAAGTCATTGGTAAGATTATTCATTATTATTAAATACATTTTAGTGGACGCTGCTGTACAATCAGCTGCATTTGGAGTTTTTACTAATCAAGGCCAGATGTGTATAGCTGCCTCGCGTCTTTTTGTACAATCAGGCATTTATGATGAGTTTGTTAAAAGGGCTATCGAATTAGCAAGAAATCTGAAAGTCGGGAATCCGACTCACTTAAAGACACAACAGGGCCCTCAGGTATAAAAGCTTTCTATAAAATTTTATAATAAAGATATTCTAATTATCAATAAGGTTTTGATCAGGGATTCCCAATGCAATCGATACCGACCCCTTGGGTTATTGGTCGAGAATATCTCTTTTAATTAACACTACTTCTTATTTCAAACTTTCAAGAACAGTATAAGATATATCACTTGTTATACGAATGAAAAACTCGGCCGGAATTTTTAAAAAAAATTGACTATGAATCTGAGGTATCAGTTTATAAAATGATTGTCTTGTCTAATACGCTATGGTTCTTTTGTTATTAGCTGGAATCCCTAGATCTAGATGCAATTAGAATGAAGTATCACGTCTTTTTTGGGTAGAATGACTTTCTCCAAATTTATATCTATTTTGCCAGATAGATGAATCCATGATGAAGAAGGTTCTACATTATATAGACAAAGGAGTATCTGAAGGCGCCAAGCTCAAAACTGGTGGAAAAAGAGTCGGAAATACTGGTTATTATATTGAACCAACGGTGTTTACTGACGTCACTGATGATATGACCATTGCTAAGGAAGAGGCAAGGAACAATATTTTATTGTAGATTTTTCTTTTTGTTATCGATGGGTTTGTAACATACGAGTATACATCATTTCATTTTGTTGACCAATGGGCTTACAATGTAATGTAAGCTAAACTAAACAACGGATGACATCAAAACTTTTCTGAAACATTTTCCACAGAACCCTTATCAATCACTGACCTGTCTTGTAAGCAAATTTTTATATATATATTTGGAAGTTTATGTTTTTAGTCCATTTTATATAAAACTATATCGTTTTATAATATGGATATTGAAATTAACTAGACTTTATAACAGTATATGGTTTATTTATGTCAACAAACTCTTCAATGATGACTTTTTGAATCGATTTCACTTCTTAGTAAACTTCACTTCAAAGTAAGACTGTATATTTTTTTTTATATGTTCTTTATATCTCAAGATTTTTATTTCACTTTATTATATATAATAGATTATATAATTAATATTTATATCCATATGGTTTTAAATTCTTTGATGTTTTGTTTTGATTCTAAAGTCACAATTCCTCGCCGGAGATATCTTAAATTCATCCCTGTTAATTCAGATTATATTTTTAATAATAATGGCTGAAACTAAAAAAGATAATCGATTCTTTTCGTTTTTTCAATAGCTTTTGCATCAATGAGATGAAATGCCTTGGTATATCATTATTAGGATGATGTAAATTTACACTTAGATGCCCCCTTCGTATTTCTTTAACATCTTTTAATGTAAATATCAAAATAATTTTAGTCGTTATATAGCAAAATATCATAAAGTTATTTGAAGCATTAAGCGGGATTAATATTTTTTTTTCCATGTAGATTTTTGGTCCAGTACAAAGTATACTAAAGTTCGAAACTTTCGAAGAAGCGATCGAACGTGCCAATGCAACCAACTTTGGACTGGCGGCGGGCATCTTCACAAGCTCTGTAGAAACTGCCTTACAGTTCAGCAAACATGTTGAGGCTGGAAATGTGTGGTGAGTAAGAAGTTATCTTTAGATTTTTTAAATACTTTTAAACTGCTGAGATTTTTCATTTTATCATTACAAATAAATTGCTCAAATATATTATAGACACGTTATATTGTTTCATTTAAATAAAACATAATTTCGAATATTTATATAATATAACATATTCAGTTCAACGTTTAAAAATAACTGCAATAACAAGGTAGGCTTTGAAATAGTCTTATTTGTATTTTCACCTGAAAATAGATTATTGCAGATGTAGACAGTAATAGTTAGAACAAAATAAAAAAAAATCTAAATAATTTAAATTCTCTTAACAGGGTTAACACTTACTTAAAATATGAACCTCAGCTACCATTCGGAGGCTTCAAGGAATCTGGAATTGGTAGAGAAAAGTAAGTAGTATATGAAGGATACATAAAAAACCCGATGCAAGAAAAGACCCGGGTTCTTAATATTAGCTTCAAATTTAGATTTCTAGTACGTAAATAAAAATTAAATGGACAAAAAAAAAATTAACGCTGAAGGGACGAACAGTTCTCATGTTTTATTGCCAGATTAGGAAATAGTAAGCCTTCTATCTCCGTTTACGTACAAAATATCTACTTCATAAGGTTTATTATTTGCTATTTTATCATTAATTTTTATAAACATATATCTTTTAATTGAAGAGTTTTTTATTAATTGAAATACAAATGCTTATCATTACAGTGGACCGGATGGAGTGGAAGCTTATTTAGAATTGAAAACTGTGACAATAGCGCTGCCCAAGAAGTTTTAATAAGATGCAAGCAGAAGAAAATTTTAATGAGGCTGTTACAAATGTATCTTATTATTCATAGAAACGGAATAAATATGTACAAATATTAATTGTTTTCCTCAGGCATGTTTAAATTAAAACAAGCTTCATCTTCATCATCATTCAATCACTTTAAACTATGGTTTATTAATTGTACTATATACCACAATTTGACTTTATACTATTAGACAGACATATATACAATACAATAAAATCACAGTTGATTAAGATATCCTAGGTGAAAATGAAGATTTTCTAAAAATATTATTAACAGAGTTTGGACCTAGGTATAAAATAAACCGTCAGATTGAATTAATTGAATGCTTGCGCTACAGAACCTTTAAAAAATAAGTCGTAGAATATTAAAAATACGATTTTTTATGCAAAACAAGGGCCAGTGATCACTCTTTGCGAATGCATCTTATCGACTTAAATTGTTTTAATCTTATTTATTATTGTACCCAAATTAGAGTTACTTAGTTACCCCTCTTACTATTATTTCTACGGTATCGTAATGTTATTTTTGTTTCATAATTTATGCCTATTGCTCAAGGTTAGGTTAGTTGGTAATATTTACTCGTTATTATTAGTCTCCGAACAATTTAATAACAACTTTCTAGCTACCTGCATCACACATAGTTTTAAGAAATATTTTTTATTTATCTTTTAGTACTAGTAATCTATCATGCTTATAAAAAATATTTGTTATACTTACAAGTAAAACCAGTATACCAAGGGGCTAGGGGGTTTCGAAAACATAATCTCATAGTTTCACTCTCAACCCACTTACTCTCATTATTCAAACGTTTTAATCGAATTGCTGTAATTATGTCATATTCACAGTCCAAGCTGTCTAGCAATTCTTTTTCAGTAGTATTCAAATCAACTCCTTTAATAATGCCATACGATAAATTACCTTGATTTGTAAATTGAGCTCTTATATGCATTTATATATATTTTTTTAAATTTATAAGTTTTTCAGGTTGTTTCTTATCGTTAATTTATACAAAAGTTTTATATGTACTTTTGTACTTGATTTTAGTGACATTTGAAATTTTTTCATCTCTTAATAATCGTGCCAATGCCATCTGTTTTGGAAGAATTTGTAATCCAAATAAAATCACTTCATATTCAGTGCTGCATATGTCAATATTATTGCCATTAAACATATTGTCTCTTTCATAAGATTCATTTTCGATAAATCTCTTGGGTCTTCTTCTTGAAACTATGGTATATACCTCCTCACTACTATTTTCTCGTTCTTCACTATCTCACGGTCTCTTTCCTCCTTTTTTCTGAACTGACATATCTTTACTACACTCACTATCTACTTCCTCACATAAATGTTGTAAATTGTTGATTCTATTCACATTAACACTGACCTCCAACGTGAAAAACATTTCGAATGTGAAAACACCTCGAATGTGAAAAACATTTCTTGAAATAAATGTAGTAATCTAATGGGATAAATACCTTTCCTAAATTGCTCTGCTTTCTACAATTAAGAAGATGTTTATCATTTCGTTTATCATATTATAAATGTATCCGGAATGCTGAACAAAAACTGATCATTTATTAAAAACTTCAAAGTTCGTTTAAATTTTGGCAGTTACAATAGTACCCTGAGTTTTCACCTATCAAAGGCAGGCAGGGGATTATTATAAATATTTAAAAATACTGTTAGAAAAATCGGTTATGTTATTTTGTATAATGTAATTATTTTTCAACAGAAAATCAAAACACTAATCTATAATATTAGTGTTAACTAATATACCATACTATGTATTATTTGTTAGTGAAAGTTTGTAATCAAACTAAAGTACTTTGAAGAATTGATTTTGTTTGTTTATTTAAAATTCTTATGCTGGAAAAATATGGTTCAAAGAATTTGGAATGACAGAGAAAAGTAAGTTAGTTTATTTAATTATCATAATGCTCATCTTGTATTCGAAACATCTTTTTACGCTACAGTTGAATAAATATAAATCCTGTTAACACAACAAAATGTATCATATAATCTGAACATTTCTTAATTATACAATTTTTATATTACTAATATCAAGGTACAGAGAAACAGTATATATGGGTAAAACAATGCATTATTCCATTTTAAAATTTTGTTTATCACTAGAACTATCGATGTATAATCAAGATGTATGTATAATCAAGATGATGATATAGTCAATAAAGATGCTTTTTGAAATCATTACAGATATACGAGTATGATGAAAATTATTTTTTTTAATAAATAAAACTATTATTTTATTTGCTTTTTCTGCTTTCCTAAATACTTAGGAAAACATAAGTTATGAGTTCAATAATGGAGGTAGAGGCGGAGGGCTTTATACTTTGAAGCTCTTCTTCGTCGTTTTGGTAAATTTATGATGGAGAGACATCTATACATATAATAAAATAATGATGAGGCGATATAGGCGATATAGCGATATAGGCGATACATTACATGTTTAGAAAAAAGTATTATTTATGTTTAGAAAGAACAAACCCCTACAATATTAGTTTTTTTTTTTTTTCCTTTCTGTTAGCTTGTTTGTTTTCCTTTGTCTATGTTATTTAAACAATTTTCTTTAATATTTACTGTAAAACGTATAAAAGAATTATTCTCAACTCTAATTGTAAATATAAATATAAATATGAATTAAATGTTAATTGCATTGTTTCCTTTGACATTACTCTAAAATGTTTATTAATTACGATAAATAAGAAGCTCACTGTTTTTTTAAAGCTGTCAACAAGTTTATTTTAAAATTAATAATCAATTAGTATCAACTTTTTTCTTTATAAAGACAAAAATACATTTATAGTTTCTGTATATGTCTTATAGCTGTTCGTGAATATGTGAAATTATAAAAAGTATTTTACCACCTTTGAGTAAGACACGGAGAAGAAAGGGGGGCATCTGGTTCTGATATGATACATAATAGCAAAAATAATATCTGTAATACCCAATTTCGTTAAAGGATAAGGAATACTACAAGTTTTAAGGAAAACTTATGATATTATTATTTTTTATACATGAAGAAAATTCTTATTGAGTATGAATCATAATGTTGCCGATATTTGTCTTCATTTCCAGCTCACAAATCACGATGTACCATGATGTGGAAGTGAAATGGTAAATACACAACGAAGCTTGTTTTTAAAATTTATATAATAATACTATCAACTTTAACAAGAATACTATATATATTTACATTATATTTCACTTGACAGAATTGATAAACCTGAATGGATGTGTATACTTTATGTAATGTTCACATGAGATAAACAACATGCTAGAAAACAGTCTCCTTTTGTTCTAAAATTTACTTAGTATTTCAAATCGTCATTGTCACGAATTAAATACAGAAAATTAGGTGTTCAATTATGGGTTGGACAAATGAATTTAATATTATATCATTCTTGTGTATATAAAGACCCTTAGATCACAAAGATAAGATTTGTCTAAGAGTGGCAAATATTAATTTAAATACTAAGGTATAATGTCCCAATTAAATAGACTCAGCGGGTCTAATAGCAATATTATTTTAAGAGGTCCTGTTATATTGTGTTTAAATAGTAATACGATGGTTTAAATAGTTTCAGAGCAAATAGCGTTAAAGCCTCACCTCGTTATAACAAGGCTGGGTCGCTTATTGCTGTGCGAATTGATGTAATTCATTACATTAAGGGAATTTTTAAATTAAGCATATTTTTAAATATATTGAATGTAGGATTACTGAGAAATTATTTCAGATTTTATATTAAGTAGTTCTTCCTATCATCTAAAAATAAAAAATGGGTAATAAAATTTATATTTTAAAATAATTTAAATTAGCTTAATAACAAAATACGTATCACGTTTTAGATAAGTTAATAATACGAAGATGAAGTGTAGTTTCATTGTATCGAAGATTATTGTGTACGGTTCTTAAGTTTTTTTATCAGTTATATTCTACTAATTATAAAATATTTCTTGTTAAAAGTTTGTTAAGAGTTTTTACAAAACTATGACATTACAATAGTGAATATACTAATATATAAAAATGCTAGTTTAAGTAGCAAATATTCTAATTTAAGCTTTAAAATATAAATAAAATAGCTTAACAATAGATTTCAGCTTAACATTTTTTATTATGATCTGGCTTCTAAGTATTAGATAGATTAGGTAAGATTTTATTACATTATTAATTGATATTAACAAAATAAAAAAATATATTTCATAGTATAACTATAAAATATTAAAACCATTTCGTAATAATAACAACTTCAATATGTTTTTATAACAATGAGATATCGCATTTTTTCTGTGCAACATTATTTTTACAAATGTAAAGGCCATCTATATATAAAAATACTTTACATAATAAAAATAGTATTCATTTAATTTTTGTATTTAAGCCATCGTGTAGTGGTAATAATGGAGATTACCAGTACTCTTAATTATGTGAGTATGTCACGTTAATTATATCGGCAATTATCGAAAACATTCAAGGTCCTTAATCATGAGCTCAGAACGTAGTGAAACCGCTGCCTAATATATCAGTTACAAGTTGGACATTACAATTATAATATTAATTTAATTTTACGATGTGAATACAATAATAAATACGTCTGGTATTCAAGTCCGTTGAAGATATTAAAAAAAAGCGTCAACGTTTCTATTTACAAATATTTTTCTATATATGATATAATATCATATATAGAAGACTCGCCCTGTTCACCCCCGTCATACACAGAGTGTGTGCCGGGGGTGAACAGGGTGAGTGATAGAATGATTGCTGTGAAAATGATTTTAGAAAATTTAATCATTAATGTATTAAGTGTGTATGCTCCTCAAACCGGATGTGATAATAGGATGAAAGAGAAGTTTTGGGATGATTTTGATTCTGTGATGATGGATGTTCCGGACAATGAGCAGGATGATTTTAAAGGGCATGTTGGAATTTATGAATGATGGTTATGAAAGAGTACATGGTGGTTGGGGTTTCGGTCACCGTAATGACGAGGGTGAGGCCTTGCTGGAGGCCGCGCTAGCCTTCGATTTGGCTATATCCAACATTTGGTTCTTAATAAGAAGAAACAAAATCAATTGCGTCAAAAACTGCAAGGTACTGCCGGGCGAAAATGTAGTCTCACAGCATAGGCTCCTCATCATGGAAATTAAACATGTAGTGCGTACAAATATGTTCAAGAAACGACCCCCACCTAAAATAAAATAGTATTTATTATAAAAAGGAAGAATGTGCGAGTAAATTTAAAAACAGAGTGACAGATAAAATTAGAAATATGAGTAGTGCAGAAGAAAAATCCTTGAACGATAGTTGGAACGAAATGGCGGGATGGATAAAAACTGTGGCAAAGGATGTATTCGGCGAAACGAAAGGAAAAGGTGTGATAAATAAAGAAACGTGGTGTTGGAATGAAGATGTGCAAAAGGTTCTGAAAGAGAAGAAAGATACGTTTAAGCAATGACAGGAAGTACCGGATGATAATGGAAGAGGATATGAAAATGTTATATAAAAGATGTAAGAAGAGAGCGAAAGTAGCTGTAGCCATTGCTAGAGCTGAGGTGCAAGAGGAGTTATATTATTTATGTCGATATGTCGCTCTCGCGATCGAATTAGATATGTCGCTAGAGTTTCCTGCAGGTCAAAAGGAACTCTATCGGACAACAAAACGTAGGGAGAAGAATGCTAGAGATGTCATAAATGTAAAATGCATAAAAGATGATACTGGAAAGGTGTTGATCAGAGATGAGGATATAAAAAAGAGATGGAAGGTATATTTTGAAAGATTGATGAATGAAAAAAATGATTGGAGTGGAGTTTTGAAAAACCAGCCGATAAATAAAGGATTAGTGAAAGAAGTGACCGGTGATGAAGTGACAGCGGCTGTGCAAGATATAAAGAATGGAAAAGCTGTAGGGCTGGATGGGATACCAGTGGAGGTATGGAAGGTTTTAAATGAATATGGGTATAAGTGTCTGGCTTTATTTTTCAATAAGTTGTTGCATGAAGAAATGATCCCCGATGAATGATGCAAGTGACCTAGTGCCCATCTATAAAAATAAAGGTGATATACAAGACTGCAACAGTTATCGGGGTATAAAGCTCATGTCACATACTATGAAAGTGTGGGAGAAAGTGATAGAGAAAAGGATGCGAGACGAGAGTGATGTTTCGGAGAAACAGTTTAGTTTTATGCCTGGTCGGGGTACGACGGATGCTGTATTCGCTCTTCGTCAGTTGTGTGAGAAATACAGACGAGCCCACAAAAACCTGCACATGGTGTTCGTTGATCTCGAGAAGGCATACGACCGGGTTACCCGACCGGGGACCGGGGATCCGTAATGTGATATGGTGGACTTTGATAGAGAAGGGTATACCTGGGAAGTATGTGGAGTTGGTTCGTGCAATGTACAGTCGATCTAGTACACAAGTCCGGTCGGCCGCTGGAAACACAAGTTCAATGTGGCAGTGGGTTTGCATCAAGGGTCGGCTCTAAGTCCCTACCTCTTCTTGTTAATAATGGATGCTCTGACATTGGACATACAGAAAGAGGCACCCTGGTGCATGCTTTTTGCTGATAATATTGTTCTTGTCGGCGAGGATGTAATTGAGATGCAGAGTAGACTGGTAAAATGGCAACAAAAGCTGGAGAGTGTCGGCCTGGAAGTGAGCAGAACTAAAACAGAGCACATGTTCTGTGATTTCGGCGGTGTCTCTAGTTTTGTTCCTATTTTGTTCGACGGAGTACCGTTACCAGATTGCTCAGTTTTGCTATCTTGGTTCTCTGATTCAAAACAACACAGCAACACAGGATGGATGAAATGGCGACAAGTCACTGGGACGACATGTGATGCCTGAATTCCCCTTAAACTAAAGGAGAGAATTTATAAAAATATCATTAGACCTGTCGTTATGTATTGATCTGAGTGCTGGGCGATGAAGGTGATGGATGAAAAGCATTTGCATGTATCGGAGATGCGAATGTTAAGATGGATGTGTGGGGTGACAAGAAGGGATAGAATGAAAAATGAGTATATTCGGGGAAGCTTAGGAGTAGCGCCAGTGACAGAAAAAAATAGAGGTAGCCGTCTGTCATGGTATGGGCATGTTATGAGGAAGGATGAAAGGCACGTGACCAAAAGAGTGCTAGGTATGGTAGTGGAGGGATGGACAGGTAGAGGACGGCCGATGAAAACATGAAAAGTGAAAGACGATATGGAGAAGAAAGGAGTGTGTACAGAGATGACGAGTAACAGGAGAGTATGGAAGGGAAAAACATATTGAGCCGACCAAAATGGGATAAGGACAGGAAGATACTATATGATATAATTTAAAAATGTTGATCTGTTTACTTACTCATATTTACAGACATCACGTAAGCACTACAGCATGGTTAGGCATAAAACTGTTCTTAAATAATATATATAGTCCAATAATAAATTAATTATTGTATATTCTTTGCTTATCAGACAACCTATCCATATATTAAATTTTGTGATCTTATTTAAAGCGTCGGGTAAATTTAAGAACGGTATATATTATTATCGTGTAATATATTATTATAAATCTAAAATACTGTATTAAAATTGTAGTATACATACTAAAATTATGTTTTATAGAAAGTTGTTTTGCAAGTAAACCATATTCTAAAGTAAACCATTTCGTTATTAGACGGTGCTTTGCCGTCTGTTATTATCAAGGGAAATCATAAAACACAGTACTACAAAATTATTGCAAAAGTTTATAAAAAATGGTGTTGTATTAGCTCATTATCTAAGTCAGCATAGTTTCAGTTTTCACTCGGGTATTCTCTCTCATCATCAACGACAATCAAAACAATTTGATTGATTAAGGTTAGGTCACGTTAGCTCATGGAGGGAACCCATCGCTGGAAACCTCCTCGTGTGCCCGTCTGATATATATTAATTTGATTAATCTCAACTTTACGTAGATACTACTCTGCTAATTATGGGAGGAATCTGTTGTTGAGAACGTATTTCACTTATAATAAATGCAAAAAGGTTTTTAACAATGGTATTCCTAATGTAAGCGAATATTTTGTGTTTACTCCCGGGGGTAGTTTTAGGTTTTGAAAAAATTGGTAAATCGGGGAAATCGTTATATTGAGGTTCGCCATTTTCGTTTCACTAGTTATATATTTATACTATACTATAAAATAGTTATATATTACTAAAGATGTTTTATAATATTTTAAAAATCTCTGTGAACGTAGAGCATGCGCTAGAAGGCGAAACGTAGTAACTGCATTTCGTTCGTGATAGCGGCTTGTAAACACGTGCTACGGATAGCAGAAAGTAGTAAATACTTCTACGCGGCTACAGATTTTGTAGTGCTAAGTCTGATGTAAACTTTGTTTGCTAACTTTCATTAATAACATCAGTATACTGTCAATAAGAAGTAAATTTTGAAATATTTGGAAAAACTATAAGATTGAGTGAACTTCAACTTTAAACTTTGGAAGCGGTTTGTGGTGATTTGTGGTGAGTATATAATTAATTTTTGTTATAAATTATAGAAAATATTTATAAGTAATACTACAATTAAGTATTTGTCGTTATAATTAAGTCAAATGGTAAAAAAGACTGAAGACTGGTCAATTTATTCTTGTTTTATTTTATTTGTTTATTTTTAATAGTACATATAATTTTTGTATCATACAATTATTTTATCAATATCACAATTAGTTTAAGATATTGTTTTAAACTTAAATTTTAAGGATGATTGTTATCCCTCCAGTTTATAATGGTTTATTTAAAAAAAACTATAAAGAATTTTATAAAATAGACTGAAATTAATAACGTTATGAAATCGTATAACAGTTTGTTAGTTATTATTATGTAAATCGCTTTTTGACAGCATTTAACATTTTACTTAGCTGATTAGATTTAAATTATTCTAATTTAAAACAAATATTACTCCGTTTAAAAAAAAATACTCAATACACATTAGTTTAAATGATTTTCTTGCTTTATTTGTCACTGTTTATTATGAAAATGGAATGAATATAATATAATATATTTTGAGTATTACATATTGTTCTGGGACGTATCGAGATAAAATACAAAATATGATTTTATCATTTGGGTTTTATAGGATTTTAAAAAATGTCTCAAAAAGGTAACTGAAGGTAACTGTGATATATATATACTCATATGTGTGTGTGTGTGTGTGTTTATGGTTTAATCGGGGCACTATATATTAAACATTTAGATTTGGAACTACATATGATTAAAGTTAAATATATATAAATAAATAACACTGTACAGTGCAGAGGCTTCCTTCGTCCTTTAAACTAAATATTTCCTTTCACTATCTACCTCACTCACATATGAACTAACATGAACTTTAACGACAAAAACTCGGATACGAAATGTCATAAAGCCCAGATATAAAATAGTTTGAAAAGAGAAGTACATACCTTTAAAAATGTAAACTATAACATTTGCGAGGTTCAAAAACAATCCTTATAGTTAATTCTTAAAATAAATAAAATATAACAAAAATATTAAATGAAATAAGATTTTTCCAGATATTCCAGAGGAAAACAATAACTTAACAGATAACTTCAAAGTTAACGTTCCACTGAACTTTAAAGAAATTATTTATAATAATTTAAGTTAACAATGAATGTTTATAAAATTATTTTATCCTGAATAAATTGTTTAGCGAGTTGAATATTGCTTAGAGAAGAGTCTAATTAATTACGTCAATGTTAACACGTGTTGCCTTTAGGCTTTTTAAACACATTATGAGCAGAACCTTTTCTGAAGAAACCCTATTCTACATGCTTGGGGTTATTATTTAGAAAAATAAAATTATTTTAAGTGTTTAGAGACTTCTTGATGTAATATATAGTTTTTCTTATAGCAGTCATGCATTGTAATGTCCAACAATGGAGAGTTGAATATTTATAACAATATTTTTAATATTATAGCGTAACACAAAGCCTTCTTTACCTATAAATATTCTCGTGTCAGTAAATTATTTTAATAATCTTTAAGGTCCCAAGATTTCAATTAAATTAATACTTATCATACGGTGGATATATATGTATGTACATAAGTAACTAAACGTAACGCTTCTGCTAGTAGGACGATGAAATCTTATTGAAGATCTATTCTTATTATTACCAATTCTCAGAATAGAATTCTCCTTTATTACATTCTATGTACAACATTATTAATGTTAAAAAGTTTTAATAAATAATATATTCATTAGTATGTAAAGCTTAGATCTGTTATTATCTGTTTTAATGAAATATTTAAGAGTTCAAGTACTTCTCTGTCTTAAAATCATATTTTTTATTATTAAACAGCTTATCAAGTTCTGTCTTAGTACAAAATATTAAGTGTCATCACACTTTGTCGTCGGTATTGTGTTTGTCTTTAGCTAAGATGTTTATACGCTATTTTAAAAGGACGTTTTACTAAATATATAAAAATATTTGGAGTAAAAAACAAATAAGGACACAATGCAGGTTAAGCGAAGAGCGATAATACAGTTTTATATTAATATAGAATTCGTAATTCATCAACATGGCACTTAATAGCTTTATTAAGTTATTATTAAAAAAGAAATTGGAATTTAAACGAAAGGTAAAACGATTATAACGAACAGAAAATTTTATAACTGGGAAAATATTGATGAAAAGAAACTTATTGGTTTTTTCTGGATAAGATAACACTCACCATTCACAAGGAAAAGAGTCTGAATACAAACTGATCATCTAACGTTTTTGTTTCTATTTATAAAAAAGCCCCCCTCCTCCCACCACTTTAACTCCTAATCTTATATATACTCAAATGATATAGCGACTATTTCAATAATTATTACCTATTCTGATGTTGTTAAATGTCGATCAACAAGATATTTTTTTAAGTTTGAGGAAATACTTCGTTCGTATAATAGGATTTTATTTACTATTGAATACTCAGGATTTTTTAAGCTTTTGTTACCATAGGTCAGGATTTTATAAACTTCAATTTACTACCAGCCTATGGAATACATTGTAAAAACGGTTCAAAGTAAAAGTATATTTTTTATTCTAAAATAAAATTGGGTTTTTAGTTTCTTCACCACACATAAAATGTATATATAGGATTTAGTGGCAAATAAGTCGACAAAAACTAACTACCAATTACCAAGTCACCGCCTGTTCGTAATTACCATTATCCTGAATTCATATCTATCCTCTGTGCGAGGGTGGTCGAGCGAGAACAGACTGTTCGTCTCCAATTTCGCAAAATGTTATTTTCTAATTGTTTTCGATTTTATAGATTTACTACCAAAATTTAGTATACACCTTTTTTACTTTTAATCACACAGTTAATCAAGGGGTTTAAAACGTACTTTGAAGAAATGCTCACCGAGCTGTTTCGACTACCAAAAATGTTGTTTTAGCAACACTTCTGCAGACGGACTGACTAGGTGGACTGAGTTAGAACAATATATTTCCTTTTGTACTTTTACAGTTTCAAGTTCCCACATTTTTTGTGCGATTATATACTAGTTAAACGTCATTACGTCAAGATAATCATTTATCAAGAATAATATCTAAGTTGCTATCAATAATGAAACGTTATCAAGTTAAACATTTATCGGAGACCGTTATAGACCGGTAGACAGGTGTTTTTGTATCATTATATATATGTAAGTAGAAAAATACAAAATAGCAATAACGAAATTAAAATAACTTGGAAAATAAATAATTAGGAAACTGAAATAGTTAACCCTTAATTTGATAATGTATACCCCAACATACATCAACTTTAAAAAAATATTTTGTATTAGAAAATACATAAATAACATAAAATTATATTTTTATCACCTTGCAACTTAAACTACTTTTAGTGGAAAATATAAAACAGGCATCTGGTATCACTAGTTTTGACATTAGTTGACGAAAATGGCGTACCGGCGGCCGTCAGCTTTTCTCTCCAAGGTATTTATATAATTTTATTGATTATTACCCAGTTTGGGAAAAGTTTCACGACTGAATCCTATGCTTGATATCATGATTATATAATTTGTCTAGTAAGTTTGTAGTTCCAACTTCTTACATTGGTGTTATTTTGGATATTAACATGATGTATGCTGTGACATACATTGCCAAGTTTGTAAAAAAATACCCCTATTTAATTTGTATGTCAGGGCATACATTGCCAATTTTTTGCTTTTTTGCTTTTTTTGCTTTGCTTAGTTTGTATATGAGCATTTTTTTTCTTAGTCTGAAGCAAAAGCTTGAAACTCGTGGTGTTAGAATTTTAGCGCTTGTCCCTGCTCAAAATGCACCCTCTGATGATAGTGAACATTCTGATATTGAAGACGAAATACGTGAGCACACACCGCTTTTCATGTCCAGCTCCTTTGCACCGTCAATTATTAGCTCTTTAGAAAGACTTAATCTTCTAGATGATGAAGACCCCACCAGCGAAAATGTTCGCCTTACACCAATTTTCCAAAATGTTTATTCAAGCCCATCTCTAGAACCGAATTGTAGTAAAGTACCAGTACTGAGTGATATTCCCTCATTTCCCGCAACGCCTGCCACTCCTGCTACTCCTGCAACTGCTACACTAATTGCACCTAATGCACCCCCTGGTTTGGTAACACCTAGCATGTTGACGAATGCCTCCTCCACATCATGTATTTCCAGAAAAACAAGATCACAACGTCCCACTGTTCATGTTGCTAAACGACCTAGACGAATGCAAAAGTTTACTCTTAGTTATAATTGGAAAAAAGCTGTGTTACATGTGGTTTCTCTAGAAGAGGAATCGGAACCTGTCGGGAGCGTCACAGTCCTAACTTCCCTGGAGTATTTATACAAGTTTTTTTCCCCAGACATTTTGACAGATATTGTCGAAAAAACAAATACGTATGCAATATCTCAATCTGGACGTACTCTGGGTTTGACTGAAGACGAATTACGGGATTTTTTAGCGATTCATATCTTTATGGGTGTTGTAAGCATGCCGTCTTATACTGATTATTGGAGTTTGCGATATAGATACAAACTTGTGGCTGATTTGATGCCACTAAAACGTTATCAACAAATACGTCGTTTTTTACATTTTGTTGACAACTACGTACAAGATTCTGACAGATACTATAAAGTTAGGCCATTAGTGCAAAAAATAAGAGACAATTGTTTAGCTCCAGAAAATGAAAGGAGATTCAGCATTGATGAGATGATGATCCCATACAAAGGGACAAAAGCAAGGAAGCGGCGTCAATATATGAAGGACAAACCTAATAAGTGGGGTTTTAAAAATTACGTCCGCGCTGGAGCTTCAGGAATGATTTATGATTTCGTATTGTATGGAGGAGAGGACACATTCCGATTCCATTCATTTACAGAAAAGGAAGTATCAATCGGATTTGGAGCGCAAGTCGTCATTGCTTTGTGCAAAAGTATTAAATCCAAACCAGCCTTTATTTTTTGTGATAACTTTTTTAGTTGCCCGGAATTGTTCTACATACTGAGAGAAGACTATGGGATCTTTGGACTAGGAACCATCAGGAATAATAGGTTGAGAGGTGCGGAAGCAATTTTGCCGTTAGAGAAAGAAATGAAAAAGAAACATCGGGGTAGTCATGCTCAAGTCTTCTGCGACAAAAACCGCTTGGTCGCAGTACGGTGGAATGACAACAAAGCAGTGACCTTGATAAGTTCCTATGTCGGCGTTGAACCAGTAGCTACAATAAAAAGATACTGTAAGGACTCCAAAACGAAGGTTGACGTTCAATGTCCGCAAATTGTAAAGCAGTACAACAGGCATATGGGAGGGGTTGACTTGGCCGATATGCTTATCTCCTTATATAGAACACCTTTCAAGACAAGGAGATGGTATATCAACATATTTGCCCAACTTCTTGACATCTGTATCAATAACGCATGGCTCCGTCACAGAAGAGATTCCAAGACAAAGTCAATTGCTTAGAAGGACTTTAGATTCGAATTGTACGAAGGTCTAAAAAAATACCAGCGTTCTGAGGGTAGTAACAAAGGCACCAAAAAAAGAGAACCACAAGCCAGTCCAGTTGAAACGTCACGATTTGACAACGTTGGTCATTTTATGACAATGACCACACCAGGAAGATGCCGTTTGTGTTCAAAACTTACAGTCGTACAATGTATGAAGTGCCAAGTCCGTCTTTGTTTCGTAACTGGCAAAAATTCCCGTAACTATCAACTAGATTACCATGTGCTTACGTAATTTCTATGTATTATTTTATAAAAATAAATAATAAATATAATAGTTTTTTTTTTTAAATACGTAGTCAGTACCTACAGTAATTGGCAATGTATGCCCCTGCATACAACACATTTACGATTTATATTCTTGAGTAGTTGGCGGTGTATGTTGTGGCATACATGAGTTTTCAGGAAAACTAAGCTTTTCAGATTTTTTTTTAAATTTTTCTATAGTCGTTTTATGTGTATAAATAACATTTCTGGTGACAAAATTCAGGTTTTATAGCATTTTATACTTTGCCAAATTAAGGCTTAAATATCGCAGGAACGTCTTTAAATTAAACATAAATAATGACTATGTTCCTTCTGAAACTGAGGTTGCAACTGCTCTTTCTATATTGATGTTCCAGTTATCACAACTAAACTTTAAGCTATTCAAGCGCTACCGCATTTTTAGATGTCAAAATTATCGAAAGTTTTATGATCCTCTTACTTTTGGGTACATTTTCTGTAACTTAATTGTTATAAGTTTAGGTCTATACAATTATTCTTGTAGAAAAGTGTTCTGTGGTAATAATTCATATATTTAATATGGTTGTATACATAAAAAAACATGTAACTATTCTGTTACATCATATATAAAAAAATGATACACATTTTAATATTTCTATCGCACATAACCAAACATAACGAAAACACGTTTACTTTATTTTTCAAAGTAAACAATTTTAAATGTATATCAAAGGTTTTTTTCATATTTACCTACACTACAAACAGCATAGATGACATTTTTTATTTTAGTTGTATGTACATCAAAAAAAATTTAGTAAAAATGTTTAAAAAAACCGAATTATGTTAAATATTTATATGTATATTAAATAACAGCAATCAAAAAATATTTCAAGACATTAATTATTTTATCAGTTATCTACTAAATTGATTGAATCCCAAAATACATTCTCCAGATTCATCGTCTTTGTTTTCAACTCAAGTCAAGAAACGGAACTAAGTAACTATTTCATTCTAAAGATGCTAGGAATTTCAATGTACTAATCAGAGCTAATTTAAGAGTACTTTACATATGTTTACACAACGTTATATGATTGTCATACGACATGATTTAATCTTAATATAATATGTCAATAAACATTTATGAAATATAGCAACATTTTTTGCAAATATCTAAAATATCAAAGAATAAAACAATAAAATTCTTAGTATTTACTATCGAGAATATATTTTATATCTATTTGTATTTTTTTTAGATTAACAACAACATAACATTAACAACAAGTAATAAAATAATTGATTGATATTAAATCTAAAATCATCAGAATAAATATAATACTTCATATATACAAAATATACTTTACTGTACATTATCTATAAACCGGTATGTCTTCGTAAACCAATATTTGTCATCATTTGTTGCTAGTATCTCAATGAATAATACGTGAAATTAGTAAATATTAAACGAAGCTCTACTTGTTTAATCCCATAACATTAGAAATACTTAAGTAATAGAACATGCTACATATTTTCGTTATGAGAAAATGAATAAACCAAGAATGGTAGGCAGACATATTTTTTGCAACATATACATAAGGGAAACAAAATAATGTTAGTAAATCAGTCTTCCTTAATCCCACGAATAAATGTTTATTTGTAAAAATCGATATTACTAGCGAATTATTCAACTTGCTGCTCCGTGCTCGGTTCCAAACATAAATAATAAGATCTACGATTGCAAAATTACTCAAATCCATAAACTTAATTTCAAAACCTGAACCAATTATTGCCTAGTGTCGCAGAAAATTAGTAACTTTTCGAAAAAAAAGTATAAAAATGTAAAAAAGCTAACTGCACCAAAGTAATTTATTATTTATATTAATTGTGAGAGCTTAATAATTATTTTACTTGAAAATATGTTTTCTTTATATAGCTCAAGGTATTATAATAAGTAAGCGAGAAATATAAAGGTAGTATCGAGTATCTTTTGTCCAAAAGTTTTTCAAGCTATATCTTGTTATATGTTTAACAAATCGTAATCGTTTAAGATCACTATAATGTTAATAAATGACAATCAGTCACACTAAATTCTTTCTTTGTCTCTAGTTAAAAATTACTCAAATGGAGCTATAAAATTTATCAATATCTGGATATTGCTTGACACTTCGTAACCATTGAAAATATAAGGCACCGTTCATAAAAAACAAATTAATCCAAACTATATTTTGAGAACTTGTTTGCAAATTAGGTCTGTACATAGTTTAAAAGCCCTTTAATTTGATCTAGATAATATAAAATCCATTATAATTTTGAATATCGTTTGAAAAGTTCGAAGGTTAGACAAATACATAAATACATAATAGTATATGTCGGTATGACAAAGTAACAAATTGTTATTTAGCAAATATGTATATGTGAAAGTATTCTAAAAATATGATTATCATTAAAATACTGGTAGTACAAATTGTACCATCTATTCGGATAGTTTCATCCAAACGATTATACATCGATGTTTAATGAATAAGTTAAATATACAAATAATACTTCTACAGTGTAAATAACACGACAAAATAATATAACGCCAACTATTTTATTTACTCGTATTGTATATATATCCGTTTAAAATATCCTACTGTATTAAGGCAACCACTTGTAAAAGTCATAACATTAGACAACTTTTATAAATTAAAAAAATAATAAATAAGACATACAATTTGGAATATACAGAAAAGTACAAAAAATGACGAGATGGACAAATAAGTGTTTACATAAAAATAAACTTCACTAATTTGCACGTTTACGATAAGTATAACTTAATACTGCTTATAGTTAATATTTCAAATTTATATATATATACATAAATTTTAAACGACGCTTAATAAAGCTTAATTTAAGTTAATTTTAATAATAGACTATAATTATTTATAAGCCTTTGTTGATGCAGAGCATGCGCTACAAATAAATGCATTTCGTTCGTGATAGCGGCTTGTTAACACGTGCTACGGATAACAGAACATACTTCTACGCGGCTACAGATTTTGTAGTGCTAAGTCAGATCTAAACTTTTTCTTTGTATTTTGAAATATTTTTTTTGTTAAATATTGACTATTAAAGTAGTCCCTATTTTGAGAATTATAATAACAAACACGCGTTAGAACAGACCGTGGATAGTATTGCAGTTTAATATGTAAAGTGCCATTGAACTTAATATAAAAAATTAAATAAGATTACATTAATTCTATAACTTCAAAGTTATTTGTGATTTATTATGGTGAGTATTGCATTAATTTATTTGTGACTTAATTTATCGCAGACGTTTACGTATAAATCTCTTACTATTGTTTCCTATGCTTGAAAATGTTTATTATTTTCATGAAGAACCTTTGTAATTTTTCTTAAGAATTGTTAAATTTGTGAATTTGTGTGCTGATTTTTGCCACACTCCAAATAAATCCATAAATAATTAAGCTATGGTCGATCTTAGAAAGTAAGTTTTTTCATTTCAAAATGAAAAAAAAAACACTCAGAAGCAAAAAATACTTTATTGTCAAGTAATGCCTAAAAAGCTTAGAAGTATTTTTTTTATTTAGAAAGAAAATTATATTACTTCGCAATTAAAACTACTTACCGAAACCGAAATATTTTTAGAATATCTAATAATAGATTCTTTACTTTAAAACAAAATAACAGAGTAAGATTGTCGTAACATCGCTTTAAGTAAGTAGTAAGAATTTCGAATGGAGAAAGCTTAAGGTTTTAGGTTTTTTGCTTATTATATTAAGTTAGTGTTTATATTTATAAAATGAATACAATAAACATTTGCACCTTCAGATATTCATGTGAAATATTAGAAAGGTCAACACTTTTCCCTAAAAATATTACTAAATTCTCTAAAATTTTTATTAAAAAACAATTCAGTTAGCATTGAGTGATTATGAAACAACTTTAATAAAAAAAAGTAAGAATCTCTATTAATTGCATCAATGTTGACTGATGCTGGCCCGAGCTTCTTTGAACATAATGCTTTTTCAAAGGAAATCATTTTCTACGAGTAAAGCCTATTATTCAAGGACACATTATCTTGAGATTTGAGCGGACTTCAACAAACAAAATCCATTTTAATGGTTTTCCTTTGTAAATATAATGATGTATATCCCTAACTATATATATTTACAAGATTTTTTGTATATAAGCTTTTCTATTCACTGATTCATCACGAAATCTCCGAAACTATTTGTCCGATTAACTTAAAAGTTTACAAAGTTACTTCTTTTTAACGTAGACTTCCACTAATAATGGATTTTACGGAATGCCTATCCCAACGGATTTCAATTTTTTGCATTTCGCTGTGATTTAAACCTGTTGGAGCTATACACTTAACGCGGGGGAAATAGTTACTACAGCAACGGTTACCATATCAGCGGTTACGATGACAAAAGTTATCATAGCAACCTAAGTTTACATCCAAATTAATAGTGTGCTCGGCGAAGCAGGAGGGAATAAGCTAGTCTATTTATATACAATCATCTTAGTGTTTTAATATAGTATAATATTAAAGTTAATATTTGTATCACTGATGATAGGAACATTTACAGTTTATTTAAACTCATACTAATCATGGAATTACCACTTAAAAAACTGATGACATCGTCTTGGAAAACGTCGAAGTTACTTTTGTTTTAAAAATATAACCGATTCTTGATTTTTCATCTGTAGCACTTATATTTAAACTAACTACTTAGAGAGTTTTCAGGAGGTCCTAAAAGTTGGGTAATTCACTTGAAATTTATTGGAGCTCTGTTGAGCGTTCATAATTATACTAAAAGTTTAGTTTACACGGACCCGTATGCTGTGCTGCGGAATTACTCGACTGATAATTAAACAATGGATTCAGTTTATAAATAATTATATAAATAATCGCTTGAATAGCACGCACGCTTAAAAGCGCTGCAAATTGCTGCAACAGTGAATATCACGCGAGAAACCCCCACCGCCGTAACGACTGTTAAACCGGGATTTCTAGCTGTGAGCTTTTGGCTGCTAAGAAACTCAAATTAACAATTCCTCTGAAGGAAAATAAACTAGAATGGGCAAGACACATAAAAGAAATCTAACTAAATCTGATTGGTCCTGAAATTACATTTCAGCAAGACGATGATCCTCAACATTCGAAATCCAAATAGTAAAAAACTTTTTAAAGAAAAAAAACAAATGAAAATGTTATAAAAATAATGAAATGGGCATCGTAGTCACCTGATCTGTTTCTAATAGAACTTATGTGGGACAAACTCGATAAGAGAGTGAAAAAGTGCTCTCATACTAGCTCACAACATTTATGGCAATTATTAAAGATTGAATGGAACAAGTTGAAGATTACTTTAAGAAGTTAATTAATGAAATGCCTAAAATTTTGTGCTAAAATCTATAAAGTAAAAGGTGGTCACTTTGATAAAATTTGTTAATTTTCTCTTTGGTCTAATTTTATAAAAATATAAATAATTGAAGAGCGTTAAACTTTGTTTTATTTGATTTTACGTCTATGTGCATATAAAAAAAGGATAACGGATTTTAGTTTGCTAGTCCAGTGTTCCATCTCAACTACTATTTTTCTTTTATTTTTTTTATGGGAGAGGAGGGCAAACGGGCTGGCGGGTCACAGATGATTTGTGATCACCGCCGTCCATGAACTCTAGCAGCATCCGAGGAATTACCAGAGCATTGCCGGCCTTAGAGGAGGGAGTAAACGACTTTTTTGAAGGTACCCATGTCGTACCGATCTGGAAATACCGCCGAAGGGAGTGCGTTCCACATTTGAAGAAGAAGCTGATATTGGGGTGATCCTAACCAGAGATGAAAACAGTACTCCATGTGTGACCGGACCTGTGCTGTGTAGAGCGCAAGTCTTTGGCCAGGATTGAAATACTGCCTCGCTATATTGATCACGCCCAATTTTATCGAGGCCAACTTGGCCTTGCTCTCCAGATGACCACGAAACTGACAATCGCTAGAAATGTCGAGATCCAGTATTCTGATACTTGGCGAGGCAATGAGGGGAGTGCTCTCGAAGAGTGGTGATACGACAAATGGGCTTTTCTTAGTGGTAAACGCGCAAACTTGTGTCTTCTCGGAATTGAATTGAACGTGATTCAGTTCACCCCACTCAGAGACCATCCCCAAGAAAGTCTCTATAAAAGACACAAGTTTCTTTCGGCACTCGTCGACGTTTTCTCGAGAGAGACCTGCACGGCCGGAATATATCGCATCCCCAGTGCTGTCATCCGCATAACAATGTATGTTGGAGATATCCAACATATTATTGATATGCAGGAGGAACAGAGTTGGGGATAGCACGCAGCCTTGCGGTACACCAGCGTTAACGGGCTTGGGGTCCGAGCAAAAACCGTCGAGAACGACCTGTATGCTCCGCCCAGTGAGGAAGCTGGTGATCCACTTGCATAAACTCTCGGGAAGCCCATAGGAAGGTAGCTTCGAAAGAAGCCCCTTGTGCATTCACGATCGAAGGCTTTTGCCATATCCAGACTAACTCCGAGACCCTCTCCCTTGCTTTCAATAACAGCTGCCCAACGGTGCGTAAGATATAACAGAAGATCACCAGCCGATCGACTATGGTGAAAGCCATATTGCCGGTCATTGACCAACTGGTGATCCTAGAGATAGGTTAGGAGCTGTTTATTGATAATGTTCTCCATTACTTTGGAGAGCAGAGAGGTATGGCGATAGGTCTGTAGTTAGCTGGGTCCGAGCTATCACCTTTTTTAGGGATCGGATGGATAAGGGCACGCTTCCATGAGACCGGGACTACGCCTTTAAGGTAAGAGTACCGAAATAGATGCTTTAGCACTGGTGTCAACTCAGGGGCACATGTTCGTAGCACAACTGGAGAGATTCCATCTGGCCCACTCGACTTATGAACTTCCAAGCAAAGGAGGATGAGTTTTTGCCGAAAAACTATTTTCGGCATTAGGCTTGGACACCGCGGGATGATTGGCGGTGCCTTACCCTGGTCGTCCAAAGTCAAGTTTGAGGCAAAAAGAGTGCCCAATAGATCGGCTTTCTCTTTTGCCGTGTGGGCCAAAGAGTCGTTCCCAGTGCGCAATGGCGGTAGGGATGGCTGACAAAAGTTTCCCAGACTGGCTTTGGAGAGCGCCCAGAACTTGCGCGTGCCAGGTGGGTACTTTGCCAGCTGATCCCCAATTTTGACGACATGCTTGAACTTTGCTCTAACAATTTTCCGTTTGAAGAATCTGGAGGCACGATTAATATTTCCCCTTCAGAACTCTAGAGTTCGGATCTTTAGTGACTAACGCATTAGCCCAAGCTTAATAAGCCTGCCGTTTGCTGTCTGCTGCAGCCCTGACAGACGCATCAAATCAAGGCCGCGATCTGCCACCAAGTGGTACCACAGAGCTTGGTACAAATAGTTCCATGCCCTGAAGTATCACATCAGCTACAGCCGCAGCGCAGTCACTAGGATCATTGGAAGGGAAACAAATCGGCCCCCATGGGTAGGATTCAGAAAAGGACCGCATTCCATCCCAATCCGCTGACTTGTAGTACCAAACGCGTCAAGTTACAGGTATTGTGCGAGTCGGACATTGAATGGGCACTACACTCCGTACCAAGCAATTGTCAGAGGACCCTAAGGGAGCCTCGACAGTGACTTGGTATTTTCCGGGATGTGTAGTCAGCAGAAGATCTAACAAAGAGGGCAGGGCAGAGGTAGACGAGTGTAAGTCTTGACCAACTGGGACAGACCATTTGCCAGAGCAAAGTTAAACACAGATCTCCCCGCATAGTCGGTGGCACATGACCCTAGCCAATCGGTATTTTGCGCATTGAAGTCGCCGAGGACTACGACTTTGAACTAGACTAGACTAGAATATACTAAGATAACACATATGCATAGTTTTTTTTCTCTATTAACAGATTTGTTATATTTTATATCGTATAATCTACTCATCGTTTTATAAATTAAACATTTAAAATAATAAATAATGTCTAGTCATGGTAAGCTTATAATTCGCTTATTTAAAATGAACTCATTGTTATTTTATGAGGACTGAAAGTTTAAGTTAAGAGTCTTAAATATGAATGTAGATGGTTGTAAGGTATATTAATTATGGCTACTAATTAGTGAACATCAACGAGCGCAATTGGACAAGAGGCTCCGTTTCTTAGAAATACGTTAGATAAAGTTGAAAGCAACTCATCTGGCGCTGACGGTTATTATAATTACCACAAAGGGAAATTGCGAACTTAATCGCTAAATGTTTTATTAAATACGTGTACACTTAAGGTGGTAGATGTAATACCCTAAATAACATAACTTCTTGACGTACTAATAATATTATTCATATTGAAAAACAATGCAGGGTGCATATTATCATTAATTTTGGTTAGTGACATTAATAATGAACTATTTTTATAATCCTTATTTTATGGTTATCTAATGAGGAATGAAAAGTTTAAGTTAAGAGTCTTAAATATGAATGTAGAGATGGTTATAAGGTAATTATGCCTATAACATGGCTATAGTTATGGCTATTAGTCAATAGTCCCAAATAATGACTAAAGATTCAAATTGATGTTTTAATCCTCTTGATTAAATTTACCCACATTTGAATATTATTTCTTAAGGTTGTTTTATAAAAAAAAACAAAATAATTACTGTAATAATTAATTAACACTCATAATTAAGCGATAATTATTAGTGTAATATAGGATTTCTTCTTTGTGTATGTTCCCATTGTCTCACCAGGCGATAACAGACACTTCTCAACTATAAGTTTTTAATTATGGTTAATATTAAGGTTTTTCCTGATAAAATACGCATATTAAAATATTTACCTAACTCGAAGCTTTATTTATAAATCTGTCTGTTTTTTTTTTTGTTATAACTTAATATCCATAGACATTTGTGAATGCCTTTCATTGTAATTTTAAAACAATTTTACTATGATTTTCATTGTGATGATAACTTCGCAGGAAATTGTACACCTGCACAAGTTTTCGAAAGCTATTTTAGTAAATTTATAAGCAAGCTATTTAAGCTTTAGTAATTCTATTAATTATAAGTAAGTCATAAATTAAGGCTAGGTTAATAAGTTCACTAGCTTTTTCATAGCCTCGGAGTCACGGTGAGAAATTGCCATCTTTAGGTTGTACTCTATAAGATTTCTATCGGAGGTATCGCCGGACCGCCTAATAAATCTCACAATGGTGTCTTCGTCGATATCCTCGTAGTACGTAGATCTTCTTGTGTATCTAGATATAGCCACAATGTGTGGGACACTTGTCAGGTACAATTTTAGTTTGGATTTGGTTTGGATGATTATTACCGACTCGTATGTTAATCTCTGAGCTTCATTGATTTTCCGTACCCTAGGTTTATAAGGTCCGCTTTTTCAGTTTGTGTGTGGACCAGGTAGAAGGTATTAGGGAAATCAGATTCGAAGGTAGCACCCGTAAACCTGGCTGTTCTCAGAGAGCGAGTCAATGAATGGGCTGAGTATATGCCGTTGTATACCTCGTTTAGAGAGCTCTTGACTGATAGATGTCACGAGGTGTGGGCTATTATATTTCATTTGGAACAGATTTAGCCGATCTATATAAGGAATCTGGTTTGTGTCTCCGATTAGTGTGACTGCCTTGGCCTTTGTTAGGCGGGCCGCCATAACGATCGCTCCGCAATGATTCATGAAGGCCTTGTCAACGATAAGTCGTTCAGGCTTTTCTTAAACGCCATTTATTAATATTGAAGTGATAGTTCGGATTTTGGTCTTCCCGTCCTTTTGACAACTGAGGGCGAGTTTATTCCTGAGCTCTTATGGTGCCTCAGTCGTCGTCGTTGGTAACAAGTCACTTTCAAATACGAAGTTGTTTAAAACCCAAGTCGATTTTCCATATCCAGGAATGCAGTTGACCCATTGGAAATTTGGTGCTTCCCATTCTTCCCAGGGCCTTGCTGAATCCTCAACGGCTGTAGCCATTTGGAATGTTTATCCCATGTCGGCTCTAGTTCTGTTCTTTTTTTATATCTTTGCTTCGGTTTTAGCATTGTAACCATCTTATTTAATCCTTTTTTAGTTTTTATTTTGTCCTGTGTTATTTTGTGGGACTGAGTTTCGGTGGCAATTTTCTCTTGAAAGCGTGCAGCGCTGCTTTGTAGGCTTTGTCTGCTTGGTTCGCCCAAGGTGCTTTTTTTTTTTTTTTTTTTTTTTATGTTAGAGGAGGGCAAACGAGGTTGCGGGTCACCGTTGGTATGTGATCACCGCCGCCCATGAACTCTTGCAACATCCGAGGATACACAAGAGCGTTGCCGGCCTTGGAGAAAGGAATATATGCCTTTTTTGAAGGTACCCATGTCGTATCGATCTGGAAATACCGCCGAAGGAAGTTCGTTCCACATTTGAGTGGTACGTGGGAAAAAAGTCCTTGAAAACCGCACAGTTGAAGATCGCCACGCGTCCAGGTGGTATGGATGATAAAGGAGGCGATGGCGAGCTGTGCGGTAGTGAAATTCGGCGGTAGGCATCAGATCGAATAGTTCTTCGGAACACTCCCCGTTGTAAATGCGGTAGAAGACGCACAAAGAAGCCACGTCTCTACGCAATGCCAAAGAGTCCAGCCGTTCACAGAGCACTGGGTTCCCGACAATCCGAACGGCTCTCCGTTGTACGCGGTCAAATGGTAGAAGCTGATATTGGGGTGATCCGGACCAGAAATGAGAACAGTACTCCATGTGAGGCCGGACCTGCGCCTTATAGAGCGCAAGTCTTTGGCCAGGTTTGAAATACTGCCTCGCTCTATTGATCACTCCCAATTTCATCGAGGCCAACTTGGCCTTGCTCTCCAGATGACCACGAAACTGACAATCGCTTGAAATGTCGAGACCCAGTATTCTGATACTTGGCGAGGCAATAAGAGGAGTGCTCTCGAAGAGCGGTGATACGACAAATGGGGTTTTCTTAGTGGTAAACGCGCAAACCTGTGTCTTTAGGGGATTGAACTGAACGTGGTTCAGTTCACCCCACTGAGAGACCATCCCCAGGGAGGTCTCTATTGAAGACACAAGTTTCTTTCGGCACCCGTCGACGTTTTCCCGAGAGAGACCTGCACGACCGGAATATACTGCATCCCCAGTGCTGTCATCCGCATAACAATGTATGTTGGAAATATCCAACATATCATTGATATGCAGGAGGAACAGAGTTGGGGATAGCACGCAGCCTTGGGGTACACCAGCATTCACGGGCTTGGGGTCCGAGCAAAAACCGTCGAGAACGACCTGTATGCTCCGCCCAGTGAGAAAACTGGTGATCCACTTGCATAAACCCTCGGGAAGCCCATAGGAAGGTAGCTTCGAAAGAAGCCCCTTGTGCCATACACGATCAAAGGCTTTTGCCATATCCAGACTAACTGCCAGACCTTCTCCCTTGCTTTCAATAACCGCTGCCCAACGGTGCGTAAGGTATAACAGAAGATCACCAGCTGATCGACCATGGCGAAAGCCATACTGCCGGTCATTGATCAACTGGTGATCCTCTAGGTACGTTAGGAGCTGTCGGTTTATGATAATCTCCATTATTTTGGAGAGAAGGGAGGTAATGGCGATAGGTCTGTAGTTAGCTGGGTCCGAGCTATCACCTTTTTTAGGGATCGGATGGACAAGGGCACGCTTCCATGAGACCGGGACTACGCCTCTAAGGTAGGAGTACCGAAATAGACGCGTTAGCACTGGAGTCAACTCAGGGGCACACGTTCGTAGCACTAATGGAGAAATGCCATCCGGCCCACTCGACTTATGAACGTCCAAGGAAAATAGAGACTGCCTGATAGTTTTTTGGCGAAAAACTATTTCCGGCATTGAACTCTGACACCGCGGGATGGTAGGCGGTGTCTTCCCTTGGTCGTCCAAAGTCGAGTTGGAGGCGAAAAGAGTGCCCAAGAGATCGGCTTTCTCTTTTGCCGTGTGGGCCAGAGAGTCATTCCCCATGTGCAACGGCGGTAGGGTAGGCTGGCTAAAGTTGCCCAGAGTGGCCTTGGAGAGCGCCCAGAATTTGCGCGTGCCAGGCGGGTACCTTGCCAGCTGATCCCCAATTTTGACGACATGCTTAAACTTTGCTCTAGCGATTTGCCGTTTGAAGAATCTGGAGGCGCGGTTGTATTTCCTCTTCAGAACTCTAGAGTTCGGATCCATAGTGACTAACGCATTAGCCCAAGCTTGATAAGCCTGCCGTTTGCCAGCTGCTGCTGCCCTGACAGACGCATCAAACCAAGGCCGCGATCTGCCGCCAAGCGGTACCACAGAGCTTGGTACAAATAGTTCCATGCCCTGAAGTATCACATCAGCTACAGCCGCAGCGCAGTCACTAGGATCATTGGAAGGGAAACAAATCGGCCCCCATGGGTAGGATGCAAAAAAGGACCGCATTCCATCCCAATCCGCTGACTTGTAGTGCCAAACGCGTCGAGTCGCAGGTCTTGTGCGAGCTGGGCGTTCAATGGGCACTACACTCCGTACCAGACAGTGATCAGAGGAACCTAAGGGAGCCTCGACAGTGATCTGGTACTTTTCTGGACGTGTAGTCAGCAGAAGATCCAACAAAGAGGGCGTGTGGCTGTCCACGTCCGGTAGACGAGTGTGCGTCTTTACCAGCTGGGACAGACCATTTGCCAGAGCAAAGTCAAACACAGATCTCCCCGCGTAGTCGGTGGCACGTGACCCTAGCCAATCGGCATGGTGCGCATTAAAGTCCCCGAGGACTACGACTTCGGCGGAGGGAGTCTGTGAAAGCAGATCGTCAATCTTCGCCTGAACATGGCCCAAGAGTTGATCCGTTTCTGCATTACCACTATGGGACCTGTAGAGGCACGCGTAGACTCTGACATGGTCGTCCATGTCCACGCGTAGCCAGAGTACAGACAGGTCCCGACCTTCAAAAACCTGAAGGCGACGGTAGCAGATATCCTCCCTTACGAACACAGATACCCCGGCGTGTGGTATAAAATGATGTTCTAGTTTATACCCGGGGTATGACAGGTACGCTGTGTCGCTAGGTTGAGATATCTGCGTCTCCGTCAAAAACAACAAGGCCGGCTGCGCCGTCTCAAGGTGGTAGTGGACGGCGTATAGGTTCGAGTGAAACCCCCGAATGTTGCAAAAGTCCACATCTAGAGTGGAGCGGGGTGCCGCTGTTTGCCGTCGTTTGCCCTCAGAAAACACAAAAGGCGATACTTTGCCCGCCCCAGATACGACGGGCAGCCCGAGCAAAATCCGAGGATCATTCCCCCGATTTTGCTCGGGGAGGGGGTCCCCGGCTTCATCAAAGCCGGTACCCTCCTGGGGTATACTTTTTGGAGGCATCGCTATCATGTTTGGCAGGGGGGGGGGGAGTTGGGCTTCCGGATTCTCTCACTCACCGACGGAACAAAACCAAATGAATTTGGTTACTACACGTCGGTCTTCTGTGAGAGGGTGGTCCTTCCCCGGTCGAGCCAGCCCATTACGAGCTGCAGTCGGAAAACTACAGCTAGGCTCTACCACCTAAATTTCGGGGATCGTAGTCCTATTTGGTGTTTTTCTTATTTTATGGAACGTTAGGTCTTCTCCGCGGTCTTCATATACAACTACGTCGTGGTACTTTGAAGCATTTATGGATCCTATGAGATCTGCTACAGTTCCTTTGTCATAGCCAACTCGCATAGCGTCAACGCTTTGGACTTGTGTTAATATTTTCTTTCTTCTTCTTTCTTCTAGAAAATCTAGGAAAACTGGACGTCTTCGATCATCGGCCATGGTGGTTTTTATGCTGATTTTCTCCAGTTTGGTGTGGAGTTGAGTTTCCAAGTCCGATCGAGCTGACGAAAAACGCGGACAGTCTAGTATTATATGCTACACTGTCTCTTCGAAGGACGAGTCACACTCACAGCCCGGAGAGTCTTTTAATTTAAGTAGGTGTAGGTATTTTGCTGTCTCCGTGGCCTTTCAGGATTTGCACGTGTATAGGATTCCACTTGGTTTTCCTTGTAATACGAAAAGTTGTGGCGACATCCGGTAGGAACTCCTTTGTGGTTTTTCACGTGCTGGATGTTTTATATCTGTCCTGCCACTGTTGTACAGATTCTTCAGGAATAATCTTCTTAACGTAAGCTACTGGTATCTCAGCAAAGTCATATTTATTATTAATTAGCGTAGCGCTTTTGGCGACTCAGCTCTTTCGTTGCCAACGGTACCTATGTGTGCTCGTAGCCATGTCTGTTTAACCTCTCGTTCTTGGGTCCTAATGTTCTTAATGTTCTGCTGTATCGTTCTTGCTAAGGGATTTGTTGTTTTAGGGTTCCTTAACAAATCAAGTGACGATCTTGAGTCACTCAATACACTGGCTTGAGGATCGTTGCTGATTTTGATCTCTTGGCTAGCCCTGTATAGGGCATACAGCTCAGACTGAAACACCGTACACGAGGGAGGCAGGCTAAAGACTGAGATTTTCTTCTCTCTTCCTTTCTCCCACCAAGTGAAGGCAACTCCTACTTTCCCTTCTGTCTTGCTGCTGTCCGTGTACATATGAGGGCCAGAATTCTGGCGGGAGTCTTGGAGCTCAAAGCTAGTGTCTTCTAGAAGGTCGTAGTCTATGACTTCCGACAGGGATGGGTGTCGGAGCTTTTTGAAGCTCGTGTCAGTTTTGAGGCGCATGTTGGGAGGGAGATAGGATGTTAATTTACCCCTTTTGGTTCTATGAAGGTTAGCCTGCTCTTGGATCCTGATATCCAGTGGTAGCAGTCCGGATAAGATGAGTGCTGAGGTATATGAGACCGTGCGTTAAGATCTACATGTTTTTTACGCGAATCCCCTTTGGAGCATGGATAAAATCTGTCCAATCTGTCTGGTGAAGTTGGAGCCTGTGAATTAAAAGGTACATGCAATATTCTTTATAACTGAGTGGCAAGGCAAGAGAGACATACCAGTGCTGCTTATGAGTTTTTATTTATTCTATTATACTTAGAGTTAATTAGTTTGTGCATCACGTTCAAATGACTCTCTTGTTATTGTGAAAAATTATCTCACCACGGAGAACCACTAATATTTATTTGGGCTGTACTTTGTAACAAAGTCACTTCGAAATCTACTTCACTTTATTTACTTAGCTACAAAAATCTATAATTCTTTGGCAAAAAAGTTGGATTACAATAAAACTAAAAATAAACGCAGTTAAATAACAAGAAAAACATCATAAAAAATTAAAAAACATCTTCCATTTTTTACTTTACATCTTGCAAAGACTATCGTTAAATATCTTGTAGCGCTACAGACGGTTTAACTTTAAATATCAATTTTATACACTTTTTCTACGATAAATACTATTTAACTTATTTTGGTTTCTAAAATTATCCAGTAGAGTAATTATTGACATGAGCGGTGAAAGAACTAGGACAATGCGAGTATATGAAGGTATTTTTTTCGTTCTTTAACCCGTTCGCGTTCCCATATTTTTCCATATTTTTTTGTGCAGAATACAAGTCACCCAATTCATATTTTGTGAACACAAAAGACAAAAAATCTCACTTTAAACTGTTATTTTTTAAGTTAACTCAAACCCAATCCAACATTTGTAACCCTTTCTCTTGATTCTTAAATATTTGTTAATACCAACAGGCGGACTCTTATAAATGATTTTATAATGGCATTTTCAGCATAAACGTTTAGTATTACTATTAATTGTTGCTTGTTATAATTCAAAGAATAGGAATTTCTATCAAAATGAGGAGACTGCTACATATAATTATTATGTATCTGATAACAATTTAAAATGATATGAAATCATTTGAAAGATGCTCAAAAATATTAATCAGCCAACTATGATTAGTACACAATTTACATTCCGTAACAGTATTAATGATTACTATCAGTAATTTTAAAAATTTTCTGTGGAACTTCTATAAAATTAGTACCATTATGTTTTTGTATTATTATAATTGTATATTTTGTAAATTAATTAACAACTTAATGGATATCCATTAAATTGTTAAATGAATTACTATACGTAAACAAATGTTACTGAATTTTTAGTTTTAAGTTAAATATATTATTGAAAAGTTTGTTTTTACAATTCCACAATAAAAAATACTAAAAAGGAGAAGTCGAAACCGTCAACTAGCCTTAAGAAAATAATATATGTAAAATTCATTAATGGTGATTTCATATAAACATATTAAAAATAGTATGAATATTTTTTAGATTTGATAGTTTTCGCTGGTTTTCATCTATCTAGGATTTATCATCCTTATCAATGGACTACCCAACGGTAGCTCAGTTGGTAGAGTGACGAGGACAATACCTCAGAAGTCGCAGGTTCAAGGCCTGCTAGTGTTGGTGACCTATTATTTAAAGAAAGAAAAAAAACCTTGACATAGCTAGATAGTTTATGGAAAATACTAAATCAATGATGAAGATTGATTTAAGTATCCTATTTCTTTAACTTCTTGCTGATTATAAGTATCCATTATTTTTATACATTTACATAAAATTCTATTGAGGAATATTTTGAATTGCTGATATTGCTATTAGTTCAATATTTTCATCGTTTGACTTTAAGAACAAGCGAGCACCTCTTCGTTTATAGACTACAAAGGACTCCATCACTTTTAAAATATAGCTTCTCTAATGTTATTTCATTTCTCAGTTTATTTTAAATAGCTAGTTCTTTTTTATACTTCAACCTTATATCGCCTACAAAGAAAAGGATGAAGACGTTATTCAGTTCACATCTCTTGGAATATTTCAATATCAGTTATATCATAACGAATACGCGTATGAGAAATGTGCATTTTAATATTATACCATTTAATACGACGTGGCGATTTGATATGTTCTATAACAAAAGTTTTATTAGTTTTTTATCACATTTAGTCAAATGTTTTCGTTGAGATATGACATTTTTTTTTACATTTTAAGTTTAGTGGATTTTGTTTCTAAATATTTATCTGAGTAATAATGTTATCTTAATGTTTTGTTGGAACATTTTTTTAAAAAGAAACGTGTTAAATTACATCAGTGTTATATAAGTTTAGTTATGGTTATACTGGTAAGGGTTTTTACAGATATAGAAATAATGCTCTCTCTTATTGTTCCTAAATAATTGAAGAAGTCATAAGTGATTAGTATGTACAAGATCTTGGATCTTGAAAGTTATTTTTCACAGAATAAAAATATGCTTTTGTTTTCAAAGAGTTATTTTATATTTTTATTGCAGTAGATGTCGTTCAAGTTACCCAAAACTAATTGATACATTAGACAGGTTGTCCTTTCTTTACCTATTCCTTTTGATCCTCGAGGAACCAAACAAATTTAATACCTTATGGAATTTATTTATATATATAAAACCGCAGAAATAGTTTAAGAGAACTTTTGTATGTTTAGATTAGATTTTTAAGTTGTCAAGAAGAATTTGTTACTGTATTTGGGTGAATTTCTTCCATATTTGGCTAGAAATTACTTTGTCAATAAAATATTTATTATCTACTACTACTATACTATTCTATTATATTACAATTTAATTATTGTGAATGATTACAGTGAAATTAGTAAATATTCAATGAAGCTATACTTCGTTTATTCTTACAACAATAGAAAGACTGAAACAATTGAACATGCTACATATGTACATTTCATACGAGAAATTTGTTAAATTGAGAGTGATAGGAATACATAGTTATGTCAATATATACTTATGTAAACAACAACAAGAACAAATACTTTTAGAAAACAAAATAATGTTAGTAACTCAGTCTTCCTTTGTCCTATGAATAAATGTTTATTTGAAACAACCTACTACTAGCGATCTGTGATTGCAAAATTATACAAATTCGTAAAGTTTATTTCAAACCCAAATAACGATTGCCTTTTCCAGATTAAATAAAAAAGTTACAACCCCACCAACTTAATATAAAGAACATAGAAACATATGTATTAATATGATTAAATATAAACACATTTTTACAAATCCCACACTATTTTAAACATAACTTTATATATATTATTATAATTATGCATTGTAATTTCTTTATATAAAAAACAAAGTATAAAGTTACATAAATATATAATTATAATTTTATTATTGACTTTAGATAGGTATAAATTTATTTCTTTATATATATTTAGAGGTAGTATTTTAGTGCATTTTAATTATATATATTTAAAATTAAGCAGATGGTGCTTACTATTAATAGAGTCAGAGTCAATTTGTTTTAATTCCAATCTTCATACATAGTTATTAAGGACAGGTCCATGGGAAAGAAATGGCAAGAAAATACCTGGATTCTATAAAAAATTGTATTTTTTTACTATTGTATCATTAATAATTGTTATCTTAGAACAAATTAGAATAGAATATAACATAGTATTGAAAGAACAAGACGTGCACACATTTAAAGCATTTTAACAGTAATTTTGTAATGTCTTATCTTAGAACTAAGAATATTAATAGACATTGTAAGAGGATACAGTGCAGATTTCAGCTTTAACTTAATAATCAGTCGAAAACTAAAAAAAACAATAGTAATAATGTACATATGTTTCCTCGGTCTTGTGTTTAAGAACTAAAAGTTGTTGTTTTAAAAAAAGGAATTATACGCACCAACCCAGACAAAAAATTCAGTAGGTGAATATTGGTCATCTAGTGCTGAATAGGGTTGGCGTAAAATATTGAAGTTTACTTTTACTTTTTGGTAACTATCTAAAAGTCCATAGAATTTCTCTTGCGTAGACTGATTTTATGTGTTTCTGACAAACAAGCTATTTTAACATCTAAATATTTGGTACAGTTAGTTTTTGTTACGCTAAAATTAGCTCTAAGGTTTATAATGGAAGGAAATAAGTTTTAATTAATTTAGACTCTTAGAGATTTCTGTTAAGTCATAAGAAACCTTTATGCAATCTCATTTAGCATTTCTTGTAACTTCTTCCTAGGTGTTCTCAACAATGATAAACTCAGTGTCTTCTGCATAAGAAACAGATTTTCCATTATGTTATACTTCATTATAATGTTCATTAACGAAAGGTTGTAATATATTTACATAGTACATGTTCATTTTAAATATTGTTTTAAATATTGGTGAAGGATACTTAAAACTCGAATCGAAAATTATTATTTATTTATTATTTATTTACCTTCACGCCATATCCCTTGCGGGGTAGCCAGAGACGACGGAGCGCCAAACACTACGATCTCTGCATACCTCTTTCGCCTCGGCCACAGACATCAACCTCTTCATACATGCCCTCCGGGGGGTCCTCATGCTTTTTACGTGACCTTCCTCCAGTATCGTAGCTACTGTGTTTTCGAAGGTCACTCGAGGCTTCCCCCTGTCTCTATTACCGCTCACTTTTCCCATATAAATCTTTTTTACCATTCTTTCATCACTCATTCGTTCAACGTGCCCGAACCACCTGAGCACGTTCTTGTTCATTCTCACCGTGACATCTTCGCTAGTACCTGCCATTCTGTGGATCTTTTCATTGCGGATTCGATCAGCTAGACTGACTCCGCATATTCTGCGAAGAGATCGCATCTCCACAGCATTCATCTTTCTTACATTCTTCTTCTGTGTTACGCACGTTTGGCTGCCGTATAACAGCGTCGGTAGCAAAACTGCATTGTGTACAGCCAAACGTGCAGCTATACTGACGTTTTGCCGTCTCAACAATACAGTCAAAGCACCATTGACTCTGTTACCGGCAGCAATACGCCTTTCCACATCCATTTCGTATCTTCCGTCTCTGCTAAACATACTTCCAGAATATACCACTTCATTCACTTGTTCTATTATCTTATCATTCACGTTGATCTTACATTCTGTTCTTTCTTCATTTCTTTCAAATATCAGAACCGTCGTCTTATCTACATTCAGGTTAAGACCATTAATTTCACACCCATCTTTCAGAGTGGTGACCAATGCCTGCAAATTGCATTCTGATGATGCAATGAGCACTGCATCATCTGCATATAGTAAGCAATTGACCTTAAGGTCACCTACTTTCACTCCCATGTCACTATCTTTCACTCCTTGGAGACAACTATCCAAATACAAATTGAACAACCAAACTGACATAGCGCAACCTTGCTTAACACCCGATTGGATGTCAAACCAGGGCGACATGCCAGCTCCTACTCGCACACAGGCTGAGTGATCTCTGTAAAGAGACCTTACAGCCTGTAGCAAGGGTCCGTTCACATTGTATCGGGGCAGTATCTCCCATTACTTCTTTCTCACAACCCTGTCAAACGCCTTTTCCAAATCCACAAAAGCACAGAAAACCTTTTGGTTTAGGGCCAAAAACTTTTCCGTGATCATGCGGAGGGAAAAGATCTGATCTATACACCCTCTTCCAGGTCTAAAACCTCCTTGTGCCTCCCACAACAGCCTTTCAGATCTCTCTTGCATTCTTAGCGCTAAAATTTTAGCATAAACTTTACCGCCCAAGCTAATCAAACTGATGGCCCTATAGCTTGCACAGTCTATCTGTGAACCTTTGCCTTTATACAAAGGTACGATGACTGCACTTCGCCAATCGTCTGGGACCTCCCCAGATTTCCAGCATAAATTGCACAAAAACCAGAAAAAGTCCCAGACGCGTGGCCCACCATATTTGATCATCTCGGCAGTAACTTCATCTGCTCCCGCAGCCTTACCACATTTCAGACTTCGAATCACGTTCTCTACTTCTTCCAATCTGATTTAACCATCGGCTACATCTTGACTCAGCATTACGCTGGTAGTCAAGACCGAGGCTTCCTCACGTTCATACATCTCCTTATAGAATTCCTCCCACCGCTGCAAAACGTGTGCTTGCTCAGTTAAAATTTCACCGCTTTTCGAAAGCACCCCTTTCATTCTACAGGTTACCGAACAACCCCGGGAACCACTAACTTCTCGCCAGAAAAGCTTCGTGTTTTCCCGGAAGTTGTTCGTCAACCTTTCATCCCTTTCTCTCTCAGAATTTTCACGCTTCATCTTTATAAGTGCTTTCGTTTTGTGCTTTTGCAGCTTGTACGCTCTTTTTCTTATCTCTCTCATACTTTTATCCTTACCAGAGGCTTTATAATCCAGCCATGCTTTCTTCTTTAACTCTACAGCGTCACTTCATCATCCCACCATTCATCGCGCTTTTTACTAAAACCTCTTTTCTTTTCACCACATACTTCTGTCGCTTCTTTCACCATACTATTCCTAAGGTTCTGCCAGCATACTTCAACACTTTCATTTCCAGAATCACAGCTTTCAAGCTTCTTGGAAACCCTCTCTTGATATTCCTCTCTGATCGGTGGATCTTGAAGCTTCCAGCTTCTTATGCGATAATTCGACGCGAAGCTTGGACACGTCGTGCGGCTGCGCCAACCTGCGATCAAACGTCTTATTCTAGCAACGACTAGATAGTGGTCCGTTCCCAGATCAGCACCTCTGAACACTCGCGTGTCCATAACTTGACTTCGAATACGCTGGTCCACTAGGAATAAATCAATCATACTTCTTTCTTCCGCTTGCTCCCATGTGTACATGTGAATTTGTTTGTGATCAAACATCGTGTTCGCCACAAACAAATTTTTCTCCTTACAAAATTCCAAAATAAGCTTTCCAGCCTCATTTACCCTCTTATCACCATATTTGCCTAGCACGCTTTCGTAACCGCTTCGCGCGGTTCCAACCCATCCATTCATATCTCCACATACTATCAACTTTTCATTATCTCTGACACTACTTAGAACATCCCTGACACTCTCCCAAAACTCCTCGAGCTCGCCCATTTGAGCTGAGGATAGTGGCGCATACACGGCTAACAAGAATACTCTTGTTATCCCCAGCTTAAAGCGAACCCAAAGAAGTCTCGGGTTAATCGCCTTGTATTCTACCATTGCATTAACCATTCGAGAGGACAATAATACGCCTACACCTTGGCAACCTCGCTCACCCTCTGGAACTCCAGCCCAGAAAGCGACCCGGTTGCCAGGTAAATCGGTCGTATCATTGCCTTTTCGCTTGGTCTCAGACACACAAATAACATCCAGATCTTCGTCATCCATCACATCTAATAATTCATTCATCTTCTGTTCCATTCCTCCTCTTACATTCCACGTAGCTATTTGTAGCTCCGTCCTCCACCTTCCGCCGTTCGGAACATGGCGTGTTGGTTGGCGGTTCCCAACGCCGCTTTCGTTCATTCTATAATAAAATCATTAAAAATTAGTTATTACATAATTACAACATATTAAAAAAATATATATAATACTAAATTAAAATTAACATAAATTATAATTAAACAATAATACAAAAAAAAATACAATAATATTATGATTAGTAAAAAAAAGAAGAAATTAATATATTATATATATATATATATAAAATTATAATTATAATATCGAAACTAAAAATTTTTCACTCTGCTGTAAGTCTTTTGGAAAGCTTCTAAATTGCATCAGGACCAGGACTTAATGATTAAGCACTTGACACAATGTTTAAGCACATACTGCGGTGACTGCACTTGCTGAGATTTATTTATAATTAATAGTAACGGATGCTGCATGAATAAGGCTGTTACAGGTCTGGAATACGGATCACTTAAGCTTTTATTTGTCATTCCACCATGGAGTCTTTGATGCTGAACTGAATTGCCACATCAAAAGTCTTTTCGCTTTGTTAACTTTTCGAATAAGGTTTAATATATTTTTGTATTGTAAAACACAGGAAAAACACAGGAACACAGGAATTTTAGATAATTATGAAATAATAAAATAATAAATTATTATAATATTCAAAAATTTTTACTTGACACTTGTCAACTTTCTTTTTCTTTTTTCATATTAATGTTGCGTAAATAATTGAATTTCACTTCTAATAATATTAAGATAAAGATATTGGTGAAAGTGATGTAACAACGTTAGATATAGCAGGCACATGCGCTAGAAGGCTAAACGTTATAACTGCATTTGTAAACACTGCTTGTAAACACGTGTTACGGATAGCAGATATTGTAGTGCTAAGTCAAATGTAAACTTTTTCATTGTATTTGGAAATGTTTTTCTTGTAAAATATTGACTTTAAAGCAGTCACTATTTTGTGGATTAAAAATAACAATTACGAGATTGAACAAATCATTTACAGTTTTGCAATTCAAAAAGTCAAAGAGGTTGAACTAAATGTAATTAATTTAATTATATTTGATTAGTTCTACAACTTCAGTTATTTTTGTTGTATTATACTCACCGTATTGCATGAATTTATGTCTCACTTAATTGATAGCAGATATTTATGAATAAATCTCTTACTATTATTTCTTATGTGTGAGAAAGATTGTTATTTTCATACAGATGCGCAATATAACTCTGAAAATTTGTATGCTGAAATTTTTTTGCAGTTTCAAATTAACAGCAAAGCTTACTTACATAAAAAAATAATAAAAATAATACTGGGCTAATAAATTAAATATATTTTATTATCGTATAAGAAAATATATGACGAGTGAGGGAACCAAGACTTATTTTTAGAAACAATGACGTCAGGGCTGACATCATCGGATTTATTTTATTTTTAAAAAATTAAACGATTTTCGATTTTTAATTTGCAGCCCTTGTATTTAAACTATCAAATTAGGGAGTGTTCAAGAAGTCATAGAAGTTGGGCAATTCAGTTGAACTTTATTTTAACAAAATGGTATGGTCCACACGGACCTGTATGCTGATCTGTGAATGCTGACTAGTGGGTTCGTTACGTAGGGGAGAGATTAATAATTAAATTAGTATTATTAGCCATTCATTACGTAAATTTGTAAGCTACTAATATATGTAAATAATTAAAAAGTAAATAATCTGTAATAACAACAAAATAATGAGAATCAAATTAATATTGTTTGGAAATTAAATTCGATTATGCCTTCAACGCTAACAATATTTTTAATTTATTTTTAGTTGATTTAATGAATGCAATTAAAATAATGAACCAATTTATGATTTAACTCAATTTGTATAAAACAAACAATTAACATAATTATCATAACATTGACTTCATATTAATAAAAAAACCATTTATGTAATAATAATATAAAAAACAGAATAATTGATTCTACTTGTAGTCATTATCGATAATCTTCCGTCGGAACTAGAATAGACTAAGATAATACACATTCATAGTTTTTAAACAGACACATCTCTACTAACAAAAGTGTTATATTTTATATCTTTTACTCTACTTATGGTTTTATAAATTAAGTTTTTAAAATAATCAATAACATCATAGTCATAGTAAGCTTATACTATTTTTATGCAAAACACAAAACTAATCTAACCGGATTTGCCAATGAAGTCTCATATATCCCGCCTCTGTACTGACAAAGTGGATTATGTGTAGAATGCTGAATTCATCAAGGTCGATGAACATCGACAAAGTCGCAATTTCGAGTATCTGTCCTTGTGGAATTCAACTTTACCGCCCTTCTCTCCGAAATATTGGAAGTATCATTAACCGACAGCTCTTAACGTACCTCATGGATCGGCAGTTGATCAATGACCGACAATATAGCTTTCGCCATGGTCGTACCGCTGATAATTCTGTTATGCCTAACGCACCGTTGGGCAGCGGTTATTGAAAGCAAGGTTGTGTATTTGACAGTTAGTTTGGATATGGTGAAGGACTTCAATCGTGTAGGTCCCATGGGTATCCAGAGCGTTTAAACAAATGGATCACCTTTCTCGAAGATTTTTATTCGGACCCCAAACCCGGAAATGTTGGTGCACCCCAAAGCTACCGTTATCTCCAACCCTAATCCTCCTGTCAATGAATTCATACATTGCTATGTAGATGACTCTCGGAAAAACGTCGCCGAATGTCGGAAGAAACTTGTAACTTCTGATCTGCAAGTAAAGACCACGGTGTATCAAGAAATGATAATTTATGTAAAATGCATAGTTTAACATTTAGAGGACATATACATTTATTAGAGTATATTACATTTTGATATTAAAACAGTATGGATTTACAAAATTGAGAACTTTACTGTCTTAAAATGCATAATTGCAACTCCAAGAATTCAAAATTATCTATTATTTGAGTTTAAATGCTTTATTGGTAACTAGCAGCCCGTCCCAGCTTCGCACGGGTGGACAATTATTTTTTACATATATACATTACATTATACACCCTTCTTTTCACAATGGAGGTTTTTTAAATTATTTTTTTTATCCTTACCTACAGCTACTATTATATACACAATATTATTTTCTAAAAATGATTGTTTGTATTTTTTGTTGTTTTACATTATTTTATGTTTTTTGTTGTTTTGTGTTTTTTTTTTCATTTTTTATATACATACACTTATACACCACCCTTCTTTGGTTACTGAAAAAAGAGGAAAATAAAGTTTGAATATTATAATGTAGATGATCTTTTTTGTTTAAATTTTAATTAAGTAAGTACTTTTTAATATTATTGACTGATTTATTGTTATTTGTAATGTTTCTAATAATATCATAACAACTATAAATCATATTAAATTAAATTATTAAATTTATTGGGTTAGAGATTCTCTGTAAACGATATTTTACGTTGTTTTATTTTGTGGCAGCAAAATAAATTGATTGTCAGCAGCTTTAACTTGTGATAGGTCAACATATAGTTGGCTATGAGTAAAACATTCTTTTCGTAAGTCGATCCCTACTAATTCGAAGGTTTGACTTTGGGACTTCTTGATAGTCAACGCGAAAGATATTTTGACCGTAAATAGAAGCCGTTTAAATTGGATTGGCAAATCAGTTGGGATCATCGGTATCCTCGGAATATGAGCTAGAGGACCAGTTGCTGGGTCGGTAATAATGGTCACTACAATAAAATTTTCTTTTAATTCTTTTATAAACAGCCTTGTCCTATTGTATATACTTGGAGGTCTTAAATTTCTCAAAAGCATGACTGGAATTCCAATTTTTAACGTCAATTCGTGTGGTAGCAGTTCAGAAGGATTTAGTGAATTTAAAAATTCCTGTGGTTAATGGTCTGCGTCTTCTATATTAGTAACGGTGTCGATCGATTTGTAATTTTATATTTGATTGTGAACTTTTTGTAAAATCTAATTTTTTATTTCGTTGACAGTATCATTACTGAGTGACAGTATTGCCTTAGAACACGACCAATGAAAGTCCTTTTCGTACAAGTTCTCCATGTCAGGGTAAACTGCATCTATTAAACTCTCTAAATTATGGCCTATCCTACCTAATCCTGGCCTAGTGACTCATCCAGAAGGATGTCACAATTTCCATTTAAATTTGGATTGGGAAAAAATCCTTCCCCAAGTTTTAGCAGTTGTTGTGGAAAATCACTATCTGTGATTCCAGTAAGATGAGCTCTCATATTTGTTCGTAATTTTAAATTTTCAACCGAAGTCCATAAGGGGGATAATTTTAAGCATGCTTTGATGATATCTGCTGTTAATAACGGGAAGCGTCTGTCGGAAATCTCCAGCAATTACAAAAGTAATCCCGCCCATGAGAGCAGAGGAGTTTCAAAGGTCTTTTAAGGTTCTGTCCACGGCCTCTATATGTGCTCAATGGCTCATGGTGAATTCCCACATAATTAATGAGGCCTCTAGTAGTAATTTACCAAGGGGCCCATTTTTGGGGATAGAACATGTAGATTATTGCTCAGGATTTACAGATAACGGATGTTTAAAAGTAGAATGAGCAGTTTTGATTATCTGACTTTCCCCAGTATTAAATTTGCAAGAAACGTTTTTCCAGTGCTACCTGGGGCATCCAAAAAGAAAATTTTTCCTTTGTTATTATTCACGCTATCAACTATAGTCTCAAAAGCATGTTTTTGATCTGGGACTGACAAAATTTGTCCGGTTTTCATTGACAAAATCATTTGTATTATAGTGATGTGCTATTGCATGGTTGCACTGTTGTCTGTACGAACTGGAGAAAGTAATCCAAAATGACTTAGGCTTTTATCATTTAATTGCAATAGTTTATTTTCGATTTGTATCAAACCAACGTTATAAATGTCCTCACTATATGGTAAGGTGAAGTGTTGATTTTGTTTTCTGTTTCTGTGTATGATATCTTCACACAGATCGTCTTTGAAACTGTCCCATATATTTAATGGTTCTGATGGCTGACAAAATAAAAGTATGACAACAAACAGCTTTCTCAACCTGATTCAGAATCTGACAGTGGTTGAAAAAGATTCAGAACCTGACAGTGGTTGGTGTGATGATATTATGAAAACATTGGTAACCATGTAGAAACAATAATATTCAAATCTTAAAAGCAAAATTCTTTTACTGTTACTCAGTAGAGAATTTTGAAGCTTTTGATTCGAATGACCTTTCACATGATGTTATCTGATTTGAGAATGATAGAATGTTAATTTACGAATTTAAAAATGAAAATACTTGCAAAATTGAAACACATAAAACATTAAATGAGAGTAGTAAGTGGATCGGTGATAAAAAAATTACAATTAACAAAAATATTTAAAACTCATGAAATTTTATAGATGAAGCTTATAGTATTAATTTATTAGTTATAAATAAATTTATAATATTATATATAACATGCATAACACTAATATATATAGAGCATTAAATAAGGAGAGAAACATAACATTGAAATATAAAACATGTAACATCCATAGAAAGTTCTGTAATGTTTGAACATACATCTTTTGCATAAAATGCTAAGGAAAAATTATCTGGGAAAACTTTTTAGCAACTTTCAGGATTTTTATAGCAAATAACAAACCATTCGCAAGTTGTGGGTAGTGGTTAAAAATAAGGCTTTACTTTTCATCAATAAAAATTGATTGATGCTATATTATATGATATGATAGATCATATTATACTATGATATAAAGTGAAGTGTATGTTTCACGTTTTTCAGGAGTTCGGTAAATTTGGGATCTTATTTTGTAATTCTTCATATAACTCGTACGGTTGGAAGTCACTGTTCTCACCTTACCCGCGTTAATTACTCATACCATATATGTCATAATGTGATAAATGCCAAAATAAACATTTCGTTTAAAATGGAATCGCAATCACTGAGTGTGTCTGATTGTTCCGTTTGGTTTTAAAATTTTTGTATGCATCTAAGAATATTACCATTATGCCTGATAAAGGCTTCTTAGCCAGTTTTAATTTATATATTTTTTTTCTGAATTAAATAAAAAAAATGTTATTGCTGCCATCCAAGAATTAGCTGGGTCTACCAATAGGTTCCAGCTATGACAACCGCAAGTTGTGAAAAATGGGCTGGGACTTATAGTTCATAATCCAGTTTTAATTCCACTATTTATCTATCGACGTACCTACCCTATCGTCGTATCCTTGACCCCTACTTTATCCTTAATATCTAAGTATTTTTTCTCTTATAGTTAGTTACAATTATTATATTATAATATTTTAAGATAACCGGAATTTATTCAAATCTACTACGGTCTTTAGTGCAATCAAGTAAAAAAAATAATATTTCGCCTTTTTTATCCGTTCACTGCTAACTGTGCTAGACATCAATGTGGTCAATTAATTTTGAATATCGTGGCTTAGAATAATAATGTGGGAGTTATTTATTGTTAATGTGATTTATGTATTCGTGTAACGTATGATCACAATTCTTAGTGTTTTGAGAATTTCTTTATGACCCATAATTCAAAAGGTATTTAATAATCTGTTTGAGAATGCAAGTCGTGTTTCATTATTGCTGGTCCATATTGGGCCAGATATTTAATAATTTGTATATGTTCAGTGATCCCTATATTGACGTGCTGCAGTAACTTGAAGTGCTGAAAATAGATTGTAAAACAATGTAGTCATTTTACTGTCAAGAATAAGAATAGTAAGCTACAGCCGCAGTCAGTCCTTCTTTATCTCTTAAAGTGTTAGAGTAATACTCTAAGTTTGAGGACATAATTTCAAAAAATCTTTAATTCTGATAAGATATACAAAGTGTCGAGAATCTTTTACGTGACGTTTACTTTCTCGTTTAGACTTAATTAATTACGTCAATGTTGTGTAAACACGTCGCTTTCAGGCTTTTTAAACACATTACGAGGGGACTCCTTTCTGATTAAACCTTAATCTACGTGTTTCGAGCAATTGTATAAAATGGAATAAAAAATCATCTCTCATATATGGTTATACATCTCACATTTTATATGTTTAAATGTCTTATCGTTTGTATATTGCGTGAAAAATATAAATCAATGTATTAGAAATATTAGTATATATATTCTAGTAGCTTTTAAAGCAGCAGGAATACGAATTCTTTTCTTTATCACCATGTAATTTTGTGTACGTTTAAACTGATATGAATATGAATACAAACAAATCGTTTTCTGATGAATTGTTAAAACGCATCGGAGCGTTCTTTTGTATTTATTTATATTATTAGAGCGCTTAAACTTTACAAAACTTGAAGTATTTTCCAGTAAAATGTGTTTTTGTTTATTTTACTTTCCTCGAAGATTACCTTTATTTTTTTTAGTAGACGCTATTTATAATTTCGTTAGTAATAGGTTTTTAATTGTATTTGGTTTTGGTTTGTAGTTGGTTTTTTGGTATTTTAATTGGTTTTAATAGAATATTATTACAATGTCATTAGAAGTTAAATTGATATACAATGTTTGAAGTATTACGTAAATAGCAATATTATTTGAATCCTTGAAAATTACGAGATTCTATCTCTTTCTATATGAAATTAACGCTAGTACATAAAAGCAGTTTATCGGTTAAAGGGAGGCATTTTATGGATTTTCCTACTTTATAACTAGTGTTAAGCTTTATACTTTTGTCAGAACATATTGAACGTGGGAGTTTAACGTTGCAATAAGTGTTACATGATACATATTTTGTACATGCTGAAATCCGATAATACCTTCTCTGATCCTTTTGTTAAGCTTCTTAGACGAAGTTATATAGAACTAGCTTTTCCAGCGACTATTAACATATTCTAATGAGTTGTCTGAGTGCCAGATGTCATCAAAACTAATCAATCAATCTTTGTATAAACAAAAAGACAAACAGAAAAATAATTTTTTTTGCTAATATTATTTTTTATATTTCATATATGGACTTAGCCTTATAGATATTTTATTATTATGTTTAAAAAAGACGATTTTCAAATTTAAAAGTTGTTGTTATATATCTATCTCAAATAAATTAAATGCCAGTTTCAAACGGCAGTAGAATTAAAATACATATTGACTCCCTGGCAGATTAGCTAATTGTTTCTGTAAAAAGGTAGCTTTGGGCTGATGTAAATACTGGCAGATAAAAATATATGTATTACTTACTTTTTTTTTTTTTTTTTTTTTAAGACCATAGACATTTGTCCATGCCTTTTATTGTGATTTTAAATGTATTACTTACTTTATACTTCTAAGGTGGTTAAAAATTCATTATTTTCAAGTTTTTCCATATAAAATAATATCCTTTCAGATTATGCTGTATCATTAAAAATATTTCACAGAGGCAGTATGTGATAAAATTTGTATAAAATGTTGAAGCTCATGTCCATTAAGTTATTAAACGAATTATTATATTCAGAAACAATGTTACTGATTTTTCAGTTTCAAGTTAAATATTTTATAATAAATATTATATAAATATGTTAAGTTTGTTGATGTTGAAACCGTCACTTAGTCACGTATAAACAATGAATATATATGTAAAGTTCATTAATGATATTTAATAAGACAATATTGGATATAATATTAATATTTTCTAGATTAGATAGATAACTCAACGGTAGCTCAGTTGGTAGAGTTACGAGGCCAACATCTCAGAGGTCTCAGGTTAAGGTTCTGCCTGTGTTGATAGATTTTTAATATTTTTGTTATTGGTTAAGTCAGGTTTGATTTAAGTATGCTATTCCTCTAATTATTTGTTTATTGTATTTATTCAGTTTATTGGATAGGTATCCATTATTTTTATAACTCAAAAGTTATATTGAGGTGTGTGCAATAAATATATTAGAGTCCGACTAAATAAAAAGCCATGTACTAGGTCAAAGTAACAGTTTTCTAGCAATAAATTGTGCCTGTAATATACATCTTTTAGTATCTTACATCTTTAAATTAATTAACAAAAAAAGTTATTATCCCAGATCACACAGTGAAAACAAAATAGTACTTCTAAGCTCATATTTTTCCTGAATCATTGATCAAGTCTAAAGTATGTACTAATTATTATCAATCTTAAGTTTTCTCTATAAAAGTTCAAGAATAGTTTATCGACTCTGACTTACTACCTAGTATATATAAACACAACTGAGTAAGCAGTCAGCTTTTCGGCTGTGTTTATTCAATTCTCAAACCAAAGAAACTTAAAGATATATGTACATACAAGTAATGTTTACTATTATATAATATTTGCTCAACTAGTAGAGTATTAATAACAGATTTCAGGATTGATATGTTCCAATTAATTAATTACCATGCACGATTAATGTTGATAGATCAAGTTATTTAACATTTAATAATAATTAAGTTTTAATATGTTAAGACATAGTATTTTAGATTGATCGAACTATTGAAATCACTTTATGTTCAGTGTAGATTTTAAAACCATCTAATATTTGATAGGTATTATATGTGAGATGTATTATATTCAGAATAACAAGTTTCGATTAAGAAGCACTGTTCATTTATTTATTTATTTTATTTTAGCTTCACTCCATATCCCTTGCGGGGTAGCCAGAGACGACGGAGCGCCAAACGCTACAGTCCGTGCATACCTCTTTCGCCTCGGTCACAGCCATCAATCACCTAATACATGCCCTCCGGGAGGTCCTCATGCTTTTTACCTGACCTTCCTTCAATATCGTAGCTACTGTGTTTTCGAAGGTCACTCGAGACCTCTCCCTTTCTCTCTTACCGCTCACTTTTCGTATATAAATCTTTTTTACCATTCTTTCATCACTCATTCATTCGATTTGCCCAAACCACCTGAGCGCGTTCTTCTTCAATTTCACCGTGACATTCTCGCTAGAACCTGCCATTCTGTGGATCTCGTAATTGCGGATTCGATCAGCTAGACTGACTCCGCATATTCTGCGAAGAGATCGCATATCCACAGCATTCATCTTTCTCACATTCTTCTTCTGTGTTACCCACGTTTGGCTGCCGTATAACAGCGTCGGTAGCAAAACCGCATTGTGTACAGCCAAACGTGAAGCTATGCTAACGTTTCGCCGTCTCAACAATGCAGCCAAAGCATCGTTGACTCTGTTACCGGCAGCAATACGCCTTTCCACATCCATTTTGTATCTTCCGTCTCTGCTAAACATACTTCCCAGATATACTAATTGATTCACTTGTTCTATTATCTTACCATTAACGTTGATCTTACATTCTGTTCTTTTTCTTTATTTCTTTCAAATATCAGAACCTTCTTCGTTTTCTTCATTTCTTTCAAATATCAAAACCTTTGTCTTATCTTCATTCAGGTTTAGACCATTATTTTCACACCCATCTTTCAGAGTGAGACATAGCGCAACCTTGCTTAACATCCGATTGGATGTCAAACCAGGGCGACATGTCAGCTCCTACTCGCACACAGGCTGAGTGATCTCACTAAAGAAACTTTACAGCCTTTAGCAAGGGTCCGCTCACATTGTATCGGGGCAGTATCTCCCATAATTTCTTTCTCACAACCCTGTCAAACGCCTTTTCCAAATCCACAAAAGCACAGAAAACCTTTTGGTTTATGGCCAAAAACTTTTCCGTGATCGTGCGGAGGGCCTCCTCCTAACCTCAAACCTCCTTGGGCCTCCCAAAACAGCCTTTCAGATCTCTCTTGCATTCTTCTCGCTAATATTTTAGCATAAACTTTACCGCCTAAGCTAATAAAAGTGATAATCCTATAGCTTGCACAGTCTATCTGTGAACCTTTGCCTTTATACAAAGGTACGATGACTGCACCTCGCCAATCGTCTGGGAACTTCCCTGATTTCCAGCATAAATTGCACAAAAACCAGAACAATTCCAAGACGCGTGGCCCATCATATTTGATCATCTCGGCAATAACTTCATCTGCTCCCGCAGCCTTACCACATTTCAGGCGTCGAATTGCGCTCTCCACTTCTTCCAAACTGATTTCACCATCGGCTACATCGGGACTCAGCATTTTGCTGGCCCTCGAGGCCGAGGCGTCTTCACATTCATACGTCTCCTTGTAGAATTCCACCCACCGCTGCAAAACGTGCGCTTGCTCTGTTAAGATTTCACCGCTCTTCGAAAGCACCCCTTTCATTCTACAGGTTACCGAACAACCCCGGGAATCACTAACTTCTCGTCAGAAGAGCTTCGTGTTTTCCCGGAAGTTGTTTGTCAACCTTTCATCCCTTACTATCTCAGAATTTTTACGCTTCATCTTTATGAGTACTTTCGTTTTGTGCTTTTGCAGCTTGTATTCTCTTTTTCTTATCTCTTTCATACTTTTATTCTTACCCGAGGCTTTATAATCCAGCCATGCTTTCTTCTTTAACTCCACGGCGTCTTTCACTTCATCACCCCACCATTCATCGGGCTTTTTACTTTAACCTCTTTTCCTTTTACCACATACCTCTGTCGCTACTTTCACCATACCATTTCTAAGGTTCTGCCAGCATACTTCAGCACTTTTATTTCCAGAATCACAGCTTTCAAGCTTCTTGGAAACCCTTTCTTAATATTCCTCTCTGATCGGCGGATCTTGAAGCTTCCAGCTTCTTATGCGATAATTCGATGCCAAGCTTGGACACGTCCTGCGGCTGCGCCAACCTGCACTTATCTTATTCTTGCAACGACTAGATAATGGTCCGTTCTCAGATCAGCACCCCTGACCACTCGCGTGTTCATAACTTGACTTCGAATACGCTGATCCACTAGAAATAAATCAATCATACTTCTTTCTTCCGCTTGCTCCCATGTGTACCTGTGAATTTGTTTGTGTTGTTTGATCATCATGTTTGCCACAAACAAATTTCTGTCCGTACAAAATTCCAAAATAAGTTTTCCAGCTTCATTTACTCTCTTATCACCGTACTTGCCTAGCACGTTATCGTAACCATTTCGCGCGGTTCCAACCCATCCGTTCATATCTCCACATACTATTAATTTTTCACTATCTCTGATACTACTTAGAACTCTGACATCCCTGACACTCTCCCAAAACTCCTCGAGCTCGCTGACTGGAGCTGAGGATAGCTGAGGAAACCCAGCCCAGAAAGCGACCTGGTTGACAGGCAAATCGGTCGTATCATGGCCTTTTCGCTTGGTCTCAGACACACAAATAACATCCAGACCTTTGTCATCCATCACATCTAATAATTCATTCATCTTCTGTTCCATTCCTCCTCTTATATTCCACGTAGCTATTTGTAGCTCCGTCCTCCACCTCCCGCCGTTCGGAACGCCGGTCCCCAACGCCGCATTTGGTCATATTGTTATACTTAGTTAAATATTTATAATACATTACATAACAATTACAAAATATTTACCAACAACAATAACAACAATAAATTAAATATTTTCAATACATTAAATAACAATTATAAAAAATAAATAATATTACAATAATTTAAACATATTACAAATAATAATAATTAATATTAATTAATAATAATAACATTAATAACGCCAGATAAAAAAGTAATAACAGGGCACAGGCTTGGGGCTCTGGTGGAAAGGTTGTGGGTGCAATTGATGTCAGTGGAGCTGTCCGGCTTGTAGGCTTGAGGCGTTGCCCTCGGAGTCCGATCGTTCGTCCAGGCGGATCGACATACCGACCACGCTGGTGCTGGTCCCCAATATCCTCGATGCTTGTTTTTAAGTTACACTTCGGAGCGTTGTATTTGCTCCAATTTTTGTTCGATATTTTCGTGTAGTAGCTCTTTAAATAGGGCTCTTTAAGCCCTACACTGCTGCGTTTTTCATTTTTTTTTCGTTTTTTCTTGACACTTTCGTATACGATTTTGACCAGCACTCACATATCAGTTTTTAGTCTGTAACTTTTTTAGTTTAAGTCCAAAAAATCCAAATCTCTCGAAAGCTGTGTATTGCAAAGACCCTTCGATTGATGTACTAAAACACCAGGGTCACCGCTTTAGATTTTGCAGCGTTTCGATTTAAAGTTTTAAATTTTCTTAAAATTGTCAGTTTTTCGTCAATAACTTTTCACTGATCACTTTTCGGAAACTTTTGAACGAGCCCAAACTTTTGATGGCACTTGCACTAAAATATGCGAATTTTTACTACTAACTTTGATTTTTACGTACTTCTAAGACTGCGGAGCGACTTTAACCAACGACCGTTTATAACCCTATCCTCTTATTGATTCATTCGTCCTATTTTACATGCTTGGGGTTATTATTAAAAAAAATATAATTATTTTAAGTGTTTAGAGACTTCTTGATATAATATATAGTTTTTTCTTATAGCAATCATGCATTGTAATGTCCAACAATTGAGAGTCGAATATTTTTAACAATAGTAAAACAAAGTATACCTTGTTTACCTATAACCATATCCTATACCAAAGGTTGCCTTGTTTAACTATAAATGTACTCGTGTTAGTAAAACATTTTAATAATCTTTAAGGTCCCGAAATTTCAATTAAATCAATTCTTATCATACGGTGAATGTATATGTATGCACATAAGCAACTAAACGTAAAGCTTTTGCTAGTAGGACGGTGGAAACTTATTGAAGATCTATTTTTATTATTACAGATACTCAGAATAGAATTCTCCTTCCTTACATTTTATGTACAACAGTATTTAATGTTAAGAAGTTTGAATAAATTATACGCTCATAAGTATGTAAAGCTTAGATCTGTTATTGAACTGCATGTTTTAATGAAATATTTAAGAGTTCAAGTACTTCTCTGTCTTAAAATCATATTTATTATTATTAAACAGCTTATCAAGTTCTGTCTTAGTACAAAATATTAAGTGTGATGGGAATTGTCGTTGGTATTGTTTTTGTCCTTAGTAAAGATATTTATTATAGGACACTATGCGAGATATATGCAAATATTTGGAGTAAAAAACAAATAAGGACACAGTGCAGGTGAAGCAAAGAGTGATAATACAGTTTTTTATTAATATAGAATTAGGAATTCATCAACATGGAGCTTAACAGCTTTATTAATTATTATTAAAAAAGAAATTTAAATTTATACAAAAGATAAATTAATTATAACGAACAGAAAATTTTATTAACTGGAAAAATATTGATGAAACGAAAATTATTGGTTTTTCCTCGATAAAACAACACAATACCCATCATTCGCAAGTAAAAAGTCTGAAAAAAATTGATCATTTGATATTTCTGTTCCTATTTATAACAAAAGCCCCCTCCCCCCACCATTTTAACTCCCAATCGTAATTATTATTTATTCTGACGTTCTTAAATCTGGACAAATAAAAAAAAAATATTTTGATCAAATACTTCGTTAATAGAATTGTATTAACTATTCGAGTCGATGAATACTCAGGGTTTTTAGTTTTATATGCTTCAATTTAATACCTGTCTATGAAATATATTGCAAAAACGGTTCAAAGTAAAAATATATATTTTTTAAAACACACTTCACCAAAAATAAAATGTTTATATAGGATTGAGTGGCAAATAAGTGGACAGAAACGAACTATCAACCAATTCGAACCAATTATCAAACCACTACCTGTTCGTAATTACCATTATCTTGAACTCATATCTATCCTCTGTGCAATAGTGGTCGAGCCAGAACAGACTGTTGGTCTCCAGTTTCGTAAAATGTTCTTATTTTCTAATTGTTTTCAGTTTTATAGATTTACTACCAAATTTAGAGTAAACATTTTTTTTACTATTAATCACACATCTAATCATGGGGCTTAAAGATGTAGTTTTAAGTAATGCACACCGAGCTCTTTCGACTACTAAAAATTTTGTTTTAGCAACACTACTGCAGACGGACTGACGGACTAGGTGGACTGAGTTAGAACAATGTATTTCCTTTTGTACTTTTACAGTTTCAAGTACCCACATTTTTTGTGCGATTATATACTAGTTGAACGTGATTACGTCAAGATAATCATTTATCAAGAATAATATCTAAGTAGCTATCAAAAATTAAACGTTATCAAGTTAAACATTTATCGGAGACCGTTGACAGGTGTTTTTGTATCATTATATATATGTAAGTAGGAAAATACAAAATAGCAATAATGAAATTAAAATAACTTGGAAAATAAATAATTAGGAAACTGAAACAGTTAAATATCGCAGGAACGTCTTTAAATTAAACATAAATAATTAGTATGTTCCTTCTGAAACTGAGGTTGCAACTGCTCTTTCTATATTGATGTTCCAGTTATCACAACTAAACTTTAAGCTATTCAAGCGCTACCGCATTTTTAGATGTCAAAATTATCGAAAGTTTTATGATCCTCTTACTTTTGGGTACATTTTCTGTAACTTAACTGTTATAAGTTTGGGTCTATACAATTATTCTTGTAGAAAAGTATGCTGCGGTAATAATTCATATATTTAATATGGTTGTATACATAAAAAAACATGTAACTATTCTGTTACATCATATATAAAAAAATGATACACATTTTAATATTTCTATCGCACATAACCAAAGATAACGAAAACACGTTTACTTTATTTTTCAAAGTAAACAATTTTAAATGTATATCAAAGGTTTTTTTCATATTTACCTACACTACAAACAGCATAGATGACATTTTTTATTTTAGTTGTATGTACTTAAAAAAACCTTGGTAAAAAACTATTAAAAAAGACGGTGTTATGTTAAAAAGGTACTTATATGAATATTAAATAAAAGCAATCAAAAAATATTTCAAGACATTAATTATTTTATCAGTTATCTACTAAATTGATTGAATCCCAAAATACATTCTCCACATTCATCGTCTTTGTTTTCAACTTAAGTCAAGAAACGGAACTAAGTAACTGTTTCATTCTAAAGATGCTAGGAATTTCAATGTATTTACAAACCACGTTAAACAGTAAAGTTATTTTAACACTATCTAAAATAATATATATTGCAGTAGAGATTGCTCTAGCCAGTCGAAACTATTCGCTAATTAAAAGAGGCCGCTGTTTTTTTCCTTCTCCTTCTGATCCCTGAGGATCCTAACAATGTTAATACTTTATGAGATTTGTTTTGTCACATAAAACCGCAGAGTTAATTTAAGAGTACTTTACATATGTTTACACAACGTTATATGATTGTCACACGACATTATTTAATCTTAATATAATATGTCAATAAACATTTATGAAATATAGCAACATTTTTTGCAAATATCTAAAATATCAAAGAATAAAACAATAAAATTCTTAGTATTTACTATCGAGAATATATTTTATATGTATTTGTATTTTTTTTGAAAAATATGATTATCATTAAAATACTGGTAGTACAAATTGTACCATCTATTTGGATAGTTTCATCCAAACGGTTATACATCGATGTTTAATGAATAAGTTAAATATACAAATAATACTTCTACAGTGTAAATAACACGACAAAATAATATAACGCCAATTATTCTATTTACTCGTATTGTATATATATCTGTTTAAAATATCCTACTGTATTAAGGTAACCACTTGTAAAAGTCATAACATTAGACAACTTTTATAAATTAAAACAATAATAAATAAGACATACAATTTGGAATATACAGAAAAGTACAAAAAATGACGAGATGGTGTCAAATAAGTGTTTACATAAAAATAAACTTCACTAATTTGCACGTTTACGATAAGTATAACTTAATACTGCTTATAGTTAATATTTCAAATTAATATATATATATATATATATATATATATATATATATATATATATATATTTTAATAAAGCTTAATTTAAATTAGTTTTAATAGACTATAATTCTTTATAAGCCTTTGTTGATGCAGAGCATGCGCTACAAATAAATGCATTTCGTTCGCGATAGCGGCTTGTTAACACGCGCTACGGATAACAGAACATACTTCTACGCGGCTACAGATTTTGTAGTGCTAAGTCCGATCTAAACTTTTTCTTTGTATTTTGAAATATTTTTTTTTGTTAAATATTGACTATTAAAGTAGTCCCTATTTTGAGGGCTATCATAACAAACACGCGTTAGAACAGATCGTGGATAGTATTGCAGTTTAATATGTAAAGTGCCATTGAACTTAATATAATAAATTAAATAATATTTGATTAATTTTATGGTATAACTTCAAAGTTATTGGTTATTTATTATGGTGAGTATTGCATTAATTTATTTGTGACTTAATTTATCGCAGACGTTTACGTATAAATCTCTTACTATTGTTTCTTATGCTTGAAAATATTTATTATTTTTATGAAGAACCTTTGTTATTTTTCTGAGAATTGTTAAATTTGTGAATTTGTGTGCTGGTTTTTGCCACACTTCATCCTCCACACTCCAATCCATAAATAATTAAGCTATGGTCGATCTTAGAAAGTACGTTTTTTCGTTTCTAAATGAAAAAAAAAACACTCAGAAGCAAAAAATACTTTATTTTCAAGTAATACCTAAAAAGCTTAGAAGTATTTTTTTTATTTAGAAAAAAATATATATTACTTCGCAATTAAAATTCCTTACCGAAACCGAAATATTGTTAGAATATCTAATAATAGAATCTTTACTTTAAAACAAAATAACAGAGTAAGATTGTCGTAATATCGCTTTAAGTAAGTAGTAAGAATTTCGAACTGAGAAAGCTTAAGGTTTTTAAGTTTTTTGCTTATTATATTAAGTTAGTGTTTATATTTATAAAATGAATACAATAAACATTTGCACCTTCAGATATTCATGTGAAATATTAGAAAGGTCAACGCTTTTCTCTAAAAATATTAAATTGTCTAAAATTTTTATTAAAAAACAATTCAGTTAGCATTGAGTGATTATGAAATAACTTTAATAAGAAAAAGTAAGAATCTTTATTAATTGCATCAATGTTGACTGATGCTGGCCCGAGCTTCTTTGAACATAATGCTTTTTCAAAGGAAACCATTTTCTACGAGTAAAACCTATTATATTATATTATTCAAGGACACATTATCTTGAGATTTGAGCGGACTTCAACAAACAAAATCCATTTTAATGGTTTTCCTTTGTAAATATAATGATATATATCATTATCTATATATATTTACAAGATTTTATTTTATATAAGCTTTACTATTCACTAATTCATCACGAAATCTCCGAAACTATCTGACCGATTAACTTAAAAGTTTACAAAGTTACTTCTTTTTGACGTAGACTTCCACTAAGAACGGATTTTACGGAATGCCTATCCCAACGGATTTAAATTTTTTGTATTTCGCCGTTTTTTAAACCTGTAGGAGTTATACACTTAACGCGGGGGTAATAGTTACTATGGCAACGGTTACCATATCAGCGGTTACGATGACAAAGGTTATCATAGCAACCTAAATTTACATCCAAATTAATAGTGTGCTCGGCGAAGCAGGAGGGAATAAGCTAGTCTATTTATATAAAATCATCTTAGTGTTTTAATATAGTTTAATATTAAAGTTAATATTTGTATATCACTGATGATAAGAACATTTACAGTTTATTTAAACTCATACTAATCATAGAATGACCACTAAAAAAACTGATGACATCGTCTTGGAAAACGTCGAGATTACTTTTGTTTTAAAAATACAACCGATTCTTGATTTTTCATCTGCAGCACTTATGTTTAAACTAACTACTTAGAAAGTTTTCAGAAGGTCCTAAAAGTTGGGCAATTCACTTGAAATTTATTCGAGCTCTGTTGAGCGTTCATAATTATACTAAAAGTTTGGTTTACACGGACCCGTATGCTATGCTTCGGAATTACTCGACTGATAATTAAACAATGGATTCAGTTTATAAATAATTATATAAATAATCGCTTCAATAGCACTGCTGCAACTGCAACAGTGAATAGCACGCGAGAAACCCCCATTGTCGTACTGACTGTTAAACCGGGATTTGTGGCTGAGCTATTTTGCTTTTGCTTAGCTTTTGGCTGCTAAGAAGCTCAAATTAACAATTTGTCTGAAGGAAAATAAACTAGAATGGGCAAAGACACATAAAAGAAATCTTGTGAGGATAACTAGAAAACTAAATAAAGAAATCTAACTAAATCTGATTGGTCCTGAAATTACATTTCAGCAAGACAATGATCCTCAACATTCGAAATCCAAATTGTAAAAAACTTTTTTAAGAAAAAAACAAATGAAAATGTTTTAAAAATAATGAAATGGCCATCGTAGTCACCTGATCTGTCTCTAATAGAACTTATCTGGGACAAACTCGATAAGAGAGTGAAAAAGTGCTCTCATACTAGCTCACAACATTTATGGCAATTATTAAAGACTGAATGGAACAATTTGAAGATTACTTTAGGAAGTTAATTAATGAAATGCCTAAAATAACAGGTGCCCAATGGTGCGTAAGATATAACAGAAGATCACCAGCCGATCGACTATGGCGAAAGCCATATTGCCGGTCATTGACCAACTGGTGATCCTCGAGATAGGTTTGGAGCTGTTTATTGATAATGTTCTCCATTACTTTGGATGTAATGGCGATAGCTCTGTAGTTAGCTGGGTCCGAGCTTGATAGCTCCATCCGATCCCTAAAAAAGGTGATCCTTTTTTAGGGATCGGATGGATAAGGGCACGCTTCCATGAGACCGGGACTACGCCTTTAAGGTAGGAGTACCGAAATAGATGCTTTAGCACTGGTGTCAACTCAGGGGCACAGGTTCATAGCACAACTGGAGAGATACCATCTGGCCCACTCGACTTATGAACTTCCAAGCAAAGGAGGATGAGTTTTTGCCGAAAAACTATTTTAGGCATTAGGCTTGGACACCACGGGATGATTAGCGGTGCCTTACCCTGGTCGTCCAAAGTCGAGTTTGAGGCGAAAAGAGTGCCCAAAAGATGGGCTTTCTCTTTTGCCGTGTGGGCCAAAGAGTCGTTCCCAGTGTGCAATGGCGGTAGGGATGGCTGACAATAGTTTCCCAGACTGGCTTTGGAGAGCGCCCAGAACTTGCGCGTGCCAGGTGGGTACTTTGCCCAATCTTGACGACATGCTTGAACTTTGCTCTAGCAATTTTCCGTTTGAAGAATCTGGAGGCACGATTAATATTTCCCCTTCAGAACTCTAGAGTTCGGATCCTTAGTGACTAACGCATTAGCCCAAGCTTAATAAGCCTGCCGTTTGCTAGCTGCTGCAGCCCTGACAGACGCATCAAACCAAGGCCGCGATCTGCCACCAAGTGGTACCACAGAGCTTGGTACAAATAGTTCCATGCCCTGAAGTATCACATCAGCTATAGCCGCAGCGCAGTCACTAGGATCATTGGAAGGGAAACAAATCGGCCCCCATGGGTAGGATGCAGAAAAGGACTGCATTCCATCCCAATCCGCTGACTTGTAGTACCAAACGCGTCAAGTCACAGGTCTTGTGCGAGTCGGACGTTGAATGTACTACACACGGAGTGTACCAAGCAACTGTCAGAGGACCCTAAGGGAGCCTCGACAGTGACTTGGTATTTTCCGGGATGTGTAGTCAGCAGAAGATCCACAAAGAGGGCAGGGCAGAGGTAGACGAGAGAGACCATTTGCCAGAGCAAAGTTAAACACAGATCTCCCCTCATAGTCGGTGGCACATGACCCTAGCCAATCGGTATTTTGCGCATTGAAGTCGCCGAGGACTACGACTTTGAACTAGACTAGAATATACTAAGATAACACACATGCATAGTTTTTTTTCTCTATTAACAGAGTTGTTATATTTTATATCGTATAATCTACTCATCGTTTTATAAATTAAACATTTAAAATAATAAATAATGTCTAGTCATGGTAAGCTTATAATTTACTTATTTAAAATGAACTCATTGTTATGAGGACTGAAATGTTTAAGTTTAGAGTCTTAAAAATGAATGTAGCTGGTTATAAGGTATATTAATTATGGCTACTAATTAGTGAACATCAACGAGCGCAATTGGACAAGGAGTTCAGTTTCTTAGAAATACGTTAGATAAAGTTGAAAGCAAATCATCTGGCGCTGACGGTTATTATAATTACCACAAAGGGAAAACGCAAACTTAATCGCTAAATGTTTTATTAAATACGTGTACACTTAAGGTGGTAGATGTAGTACCCTAAATAACATAACTTCTTGACGTATTAATAATATTATTTATATTGAAAAACAATGCAGGGTGCATATTATTATTAATTTTGGTTAGTGACATTAATAATTAACTATTTTTATAATCCTTATTTTATGGTTATCTAATGAGGAATGAAAAGTTTAAGTTAAGAGTCTTAAATATGAATGTAGATGGTTATAAGGTATTTTACTTATGCAAATAATGGCTAAAGATTCAAATTGATGTTTTAATCCTCTTGATTAAATTTACCCACCATTTGAATATTATTTTTTAAGGTTGTTTTATAAAATAAAACAAAATAATTACTATAATAATTAATTAACACTCATAATTAAGCGATAATTATTAGTGTAATATAGGATTTCTTTTTTGTATATGTTCCCATTGTCTCACCAGGCGATAACAGACACTTCTCAACTATAAGTTTTTAATTATGGTTAATATTAAGGTTTTAACTCGAAGCTTTATTTATAAATCTGTCGGTTTTTTTTTTTTTACAACTTAATATCCATAAATATTTGTGAATGCCTTTCATTGTAATTTTAAAACAATTTTGCTATGATTTTCATTGTGATGATAACTTCGCAGGAAATTGTACACCTGCACAAGTTTTCGAAGGCTATTTTAGTAAATTTATAAGCAAGTTATTTAAGCTTTAGTAATTCTATTAATTATAAGTAAGTCATAAATTTAGGCTAGGTTAATAAGTTCACTAGCTTTTGTGTGTGGACCAGGTAGAAGGTATTAGGGAAATCAGCTTCGAAGGTAGCACCCGTAAACCTGGCTGTTCTCAGAGAGCGAGTCAATGAATGGGCTGAGTATATGCCGTTGTATACCTCGTTTAGAGAGCTCTTGACTGATAGATGTCACGAGGTGTGGGCTATTATATTTCATTTGGAACAGATTTAGCCGATCTATATAAGGAATCTGGTTTGTGTCTCCGATTAGTGTGACTGCCTTGGCCTTTGTTAGGCGGGCCGCCATAACGATCGCTCCGCAATGGTTCATGAAGGCCTTGTCAACGATAAGTCGTTCAGGCTTTTCTTAAACGCCATTTATTAATATTGAAGTGATAGTTCGGATTTTGGTCTTCCCGTCCTTTTGACAACTGAGGGCGAGTTTATTCTTGAGCTCTTATGGTGCCTCAGTCGTCGTCGTTGGTAACAAGTCACTTTCAAATACGAAGTTGTTTACTACCCAAGTCGATTTTCCATATCCAGGAATGCAGTTGACCCATTGGAAATTTGGTGCTTCCCATTCTTCCCAGGGCCTTTCTGAATCCTCAACGGCTGTAGCCATTTGGAATGTTTATCCCATGTCGGCTCTAGTTCTGTTCTTTTTTTATATCTTTGCTTCGGTTTAAGCATTGTAACCATCTTATTTAATCCTTTTTTAGTTTTTATTTTGTCCTGTGTTATTTTGTGGGACTGAGTTTCGGTGGCAATTTTCTCTTGAAGGCGTGCAGCGCTGCTTTGTAGGCTTTGTCTGCTTGGTTCGCCCAAGGTGCTTTCGGGGATCGTAGTCCTATTTGGTGTTTTTCTTATTTTATGGAACGTTAGGTCTTCTCCGCGGTCTTCATATACAACTACGTCGTGGTACTTTGAAGCATTTATGGATCCTATGAGATCTGCTACAGTTCCTTTGTCATAGCCAACTCGCATAGCATCAACGCTTTGGACTTGTGTTAATATTTTCAACAAAATCAATAAACAAGCTCCTAGTGTGCTCAGGTAATCGAGCATCTTACATGCATTTGTGTTAGGGGACTCTGGATATTTAGCGTCTAGTAGTGCGATGGTTTTGTTCTTCTTTCGCACTATTCAGCAATCCCAGTCTCCCAATGTGACTTCTGGCATGCTGTCGTACTCTGACTTCTGCATTGTTGTCCTTTCGGTACTTTCTTTAGTGAGGGTAGCTAGTCCGGGTGAGATGTATACCCAGTTATTCGGTACTAAGATGCAGAAACTGAAATCTATTTTATCTTGGTCATCATTCATGTATAGAGCTACTGGTCTAGTCCGAAGCTCTGGAGTATTAATTAGGTTGTCCATTATTCAAAAAGCGTTGTAGGTTCGACTTTTGTTTTCCAGAGGTCTTTTCGTTATAGCGATTTTATTGCCATTACTTTTCATGTCAACCAGGAAAATTTCTTCTAGAAAATCTAGGAAAACTGGACGTCTTCGATCATCGGCCATGGTGGTTTTTATGCTGATTTTCTCCAGTTTGGTGTGGAGTTGAGTTTCCAGGTCCGATCGAGCTGACGAAAAACGCGGACAGTCTAGTATTATATGCTACACTGTCTCTTCGAAGGACGAGTCACACTCACAGCCCGAAAAGTCTTTTAATTTAAGTAGGTGTAGGTATTTTGCTGTCTCCGTGGCCTTTCAGGATTTGCACGTGTATAGGATTCCACTTGGTTTTCCTTGTAATACGACAGTTGTGGCGACATCCGGTAGGAACTCCTTTGTGGTTTTTCACGTGCTGGATGTTGTATATCTGTCCTGCCACTTTTGTACAGGAATAATCTTCTTAACGTAAGCTACGTAGGTATCTCAGCAAAGTCATATTTATTATTAATTAGCGTAGCGCTTTTGGCGACTCAGCTCTTTCGTTGCCAACGGTACCTATGTGTGCTCGTAGCCATGTCTGTTTAACCTCTCGTTCTTGGGTCCTAATTTTCTTAATGTTCTGCTGTATCGCTCTTGCTAAGGGATTTGTTGTTTTAGGGTTCCTTAACAAATCGAGTGACGATCTTGAGTCACTCAATACACTGGCTTGAGGATCGTTGCTGATTTTGATCTCTTGGCTAGCCCTGTATAGGGCATACAGCTCAGACTGAAACACCGTACACGAGGGAGGCAGGCTAAAGACTGAGATTTTCTTCTCTCTTCCTTTCTCCCACCAAGTGAAGGCAGCTCCTACTTTCCCTTCTGTTTTGCTGCTGTCCGTGTACATATGAGGGCCAGAATTCTGGCGGGAGTCTTGGAGCTCAAAGCTAGTGTCTTCTAGAAGGTCGTAGTCTATGACTTCCGACAGGGATGGGTGTCGGAGCTTTTTGAAGCTCGTGTCAGTTTTGAGGCGCATGTTGGGAGGGAGATAGGATGTTAATTTACCCCTTTTGGTTCTATGAAGGTTAGCCTGCTCTTGGATCCTGATATCCAGTGGTAGCAGTCTGGATAAGATGAGTGCTGAGGTATATGAGACCGTGCGTTAAGATCTACATGTTTTTTACGCGAATCCCCTTTGGAGCATGGATAAAATCTGTCCAATCTGTCTGGTGAAGTTGGAGCCTGTGAATTAAAAGGTACATGCAATATTCTTTATAACTGAGTGGCAAGGCAAGAGAGACATACCAGTGCTGCCTATGAGTTTTTATTTATTCTATTATAATTAAAGTTAATTAGTTTGTGTACCACGTTCAAATGACTCTACTGTTATTGTGAAAAATTATCTCACCACGGAGAACCACTAATATTTATTTGGGCTGTACTTTGTAACAAAGTCACTTCGAATTTTATTTCACTTTATTTACTTAGCTACAAAAATCTATAATTATTTGGCAAAAAAATTGGATTGGATTGGAAGCTAAAAATAAACGCAGTTAAATAACAAGAAAAACATCATAAAAAATTTACAAACATCTTCCATTTTTTACTTTACATCTTACAAAGACTATCGTTAAATATCTTGTAGCGCTACAAACGGTTTAACTTTAAATATAAATTTTGTAAGCTTTTTCTACGATAAAGACTATTTAACTTATTTTGGTTTCTAAAATTATCCAGTAGAGTAATTATTGACATGAGCGGTGAAAGAACTAGAACAATGCGAGTATATGAAGGTATTTTTTTCGTTCTTTACCCCGTTCGCGTTCCCATATTTTTTCCATATTTTTTTGTCCAGAATACAAGTCACCCAATTCATATTTTGTGAACACAAAAGAAAAAAATCTCACTTTAAACTGTTATTTTTTAAGTTAACTCAAACCCAATTCGACATTTGTAACCCTTTCTCTTGATTCTTAAATATTTGTTAATATCAACAGGCGGACTCTTATAAATGATTTTATAATGGCATTTTCAGCATAAACGTTTAGTATTACTATTAATCGTTGCGTGTTATAAATTCAAAGAATAGGAATTTCTATCAAAATTAGGAGACTGCTACATATAATTATTATGTATCTGAAAAAGATTTAAAATGATATAAAATCATTTGAAATATGCTCAAAAATATTAATCAGCCAACTATGATTAGTACACAATTTACATTCCGTAATAGTATTAATGATTACTATCAGTAATTTTAAAAATTTTCTGTGGAACTTCTATAAAATTATTACCATTATATTTTTGTATTATTATAATTGTATATTTTGTAAATTCATTAACAACTTAATGGATATCCATTAAATTGTTAAATGAATTACTATACGTAAACAAATGTTACTGAATTTTTAGTTTTAGGTTAAATATATTATTGAAAAGTTTGTTTTTACAATTCCACAAAAAAAATACTAAAAAATCCGTGCCCGCAGGGGGACACGCGTGGGTAGACCTCGTGTGTAACTCATTTAAAATATAACTCACTACCTAAGAATAATACATGATGCCGTTGTTTACATCAAAAATTTTCAAGCAAAAAGCGGTTTTAATTTTTTTCTCGGAAAAGGTATCTTTTTTGGAAATACTTTTGGTACTTAAATTTAGAGTAAAAAATAACCTCTCTATTAAAATATTTGCGAGGAGGGAATGTTTACCAGAAAAAAGTTGCCGTGTTTTTACCTACCTAAAATTTACAAGCTAAAAATGGTTTTAATTTTTTTTCTCGGAAACGGTACCTTTTAAGGAAAAACTTTTGATACCTAAATTTAGAGTAAAAAATAACCTTTCTATTAAAAATACTTGTGATGCAAGAATGTTTACCAGAAAAAAGTTATGATTTTTTTTCCAAAAATTTTCGGTTTTTTTACCCCCACCCCTAAGTTATTGAAGTTAGGTTTTTGGTTTATCTACATTAGTTATAGGTATTTATCAAAGACATCATATAATATGAACGCGATTGATCTACTTTGTATAGGGACAAAGTTATGGTCGAAAAACTGAAATCAGAAAAAGTGAGGCCCTAGCGCCCCCTGTGACCGGATTTCTCTGGTTAACGAACTTGACCTTCATTTTTGGATGGTTGATTTTTGTGCAAAGTTTGAAAGCGATCCGAGCGTAACTGCGGCCGCTATCGTGCTGACAAAAGTCGAATCTGGACGCACGCACGCATATATATATATATATATATATATAAACTTTTTGACCAATGGTCATTTCGGACTCAGACGGTCATAAGAAGACCTCCTGTGAAGAAATTTTTCCAAAATTCGAAAGTAGGGGACAAATGAATGGGCAGACCGAATTCTTCGAGGTCTACCCAAAAGGAGAAGTCGAAACCGTCAACTAGCCTTAAGAAAATAATATATGTAAAGTTCATTAATGGTGATTTCATATAAACATATTAAAAATAGTATGAATATTTTCTAGATTTGATAGTTTTCACTGGTTTTCATCTATCTAGGATCTATCATCATTATCAATGGATTACCCAACGGTAGCTCAGTTGGTAGAGTGACGAGGACAATACCTCAGAAGTCGCAGGTTCAAGTTCTGTCAGTGTTGGTGACCTATTATTTAAAGAAAGAAAAAAAACCTTGACATAGCTAGATAGTTTATGGAAAATACTAAATCAATGATGAAGATTGATTTAAGTATCCTATTCCTTTAACTTCTTGCTGATTATAAGTATCCATTATTTTTATACATTAACATAAAATTCTATTGAAGTATATGCGATTAATTTTAGTTTATCTACCTTATGTTTAATGTAGGTTAAAGTATCAAATTTCCAGTAATAAACTTCTGAAGATAGTTTAAAGTTTATGAAGAATAAAGAAGCCTCTCAGAAATAAAAATCTTAGATCCCTCTGGGTACTGCAGTGCAATTCAATTTGAAATAAGACAAAAAAATATCGAATTACAAAATCATTGTATATTTTGTCTACTGTAAGGTAGGTCTATTTATTGATTTTGTTGAAATTACGTTGTGACGTACTTTAATGATACTTGAAATTGATGGCGTCATACTGATGCGATTTTAAGTATTTACTATTCGTGTATATTCTGGGCTCCCGATTTATTCTTACTATTATGTATTGACATAAAAGAATTATATCCTAAGTAAACAATGTTTTGTCCAAATCCCATAGAGTTCAAATTGATATAGCAGATTCTGAGTTACGTAACGTAACTTAACCACAACTTAAATCAACATTCTGTAGATGTTATGAACCTTTATTTTATATAATGAGTGATTTGTTAACATAATAATAAAACATGTTGTGGGTGAAATAGAAGTTAAAAATCACACTGATAATTTACCAGAATTACTTTTATTGAAAGTTAATTTAAAATACATATAGAAACATCCTGTACAGTACACAAATTAAACAGACTAATATTTACAAAGTAAAATTATACATTTTGCTGATATTGATATCAGTTCAATATTTTCATCGTTTGACTTTAAGAACAAGCGAGCACCTCTTCGTTTACAAAGGACTCCATCACTTTTAAAATATATCTTCTCTAATGTTATTTTATTTCTCAGTTTATTTTAAATAGATAGTTCTTTTTTATACTTCAACCTTATATCGCCTACAAAGAAAAGGATGAAGACGTTATTCAGTTCACATCTATTGGCATATTTCAATATCAGTTATATCATAACGAATACGCGTATGAGAAATGTGCATTTTAATATTATACCGTTTTAATACGACGTGGTGATTTGATATGTTCTATAACAAAAGTTTTATTAGTTTTTTTATCACATTTAGTCAAATGTTTTCGTTGAGATATGACATTTTTTTTACATTTTAAGTTTAATAGTGGATTTTGTTTCTAAATATTTATCTGAGTAATAATGTTATCTTAATGTTTTGTTGGAACATTTTCTTAAAAAGAAACGTGTTAAATTACATCAGTGTTATATAAGTTTAGGTATGGTTATACTGGTAAGGGTTTTTACAGATATAGAAATAATGTTCTCTCTTATTGTTCCTAAATAATTGAAGAAGTCATAAGTGATTAGTATGTACAAATTATTATTATCTTAGATCTTGAGAGTTATTTTTCACAGAATAAAAATATGCTTTTGTTTTCAAAGAGTTATTTTATATTTTTATTGCAGTAGATGTCGTGCAAGTTACCCAAAACTAATTGATACATTAGACAGGTTGTCCTTTCTTTGCCTTTTCCTTTTGATCCTCGAGGAACCAAACAAGTTTAATACCTTATGAAATTTATTTATATATATAAAACCGCAGAAATAGTTTAAGAGAACTTTTGTATGTTTAGATTAGATTTTTAAGTTGTCAAGAAGAATTTGTTACTGTATTTGGGTGAATTTCTTCCATATTTGGCTAGAAATTACTTTGTCAATCAATTATTTATAATTAACTATTAAACATTACTATTATATGAGAATTTCATTATTGTGAATGAACACGGTGAAATTAGTAAATATTCAATGAAGCTCTACTTCGTTTATTCTAACAACAGTAGGAAAACTGAAGTAACTGAACATGCTACATATTTACGTTATATTTCAAATGAAAAAATTGTTAAACTAAGAAAGGAACACATTCTTTTGTCAAAATATACTTATGTTATCCACAATAAGAACAAATACTTTTAGAAAACAAAATAATGTTAGTAAATCAGTCTTCCTGTGTCCTATGAATAAATGTTTATTTGAAACAACCTACTACCAGCGATCTGTGATTACAAAATTATACAAATCCGTTAAGTTTATTTCAAACCCAAACCAATGATTGCCTTTTCCCGAATAAATAAGAAGCTACAACCCCATCAACTTAATATAAAGAACAGACAAACATATGTATTAATATGATTAAATATAAACGCATTTTTACAAATCTCACACTGTTTTCGACATTACTTTATATATATTATTATAATTATGCATTGTAATTTATTTAAATAAAAAACAAAGAATAAAGTTACAAGAAAATACCTGAATTTTATAAAACTTAGTATTTTTTACTATTATGTCATTAATAATTATTATCTTAGAACGAATTAGAATAGAATATAACGTAGTATTGAAAGAACATGATGTGCACACATTTAGCGATATTAAAGCATTAAGAACTAAGAATGTTAATAGACATGGGAAGAGGATACAGTGAAAAATTCAGATTTAATTTAAACTTAACTTAAGTTAAGAACTAAAAACACAATAGTAATAATGTACATGTGTTTCTTCGGTCTTGTGGTTAAGAACTAAAAGTTGTTGTTTTTAAATAAGAATTATACGCACCAACCCAGGTAAAAATTCAGTAGGGGAATATTGGTCGGCTAGTCCTAAATACGTTAGGCGGAATATTTTGAAGTTCACTGTTTTTATTAACTTTCTAAAAGTCCAAACACAGTCCCGTGCGCATACTGATTTAATGTATTTTTGCCAAACAAACTTATAATCTATTTTAAAATCTAAGTATTTAATACAGTTAGTTTTTGTTACGCTAAAATTAGCTTTAGAGCTATAGGTTTATAATGGAAGGAAATAAGTTTTATTTACTTAAGACTCTAAGAGATTCTTGTTAAGTCATAAGATAACTTTGTGCAATCCAATTACAGCGTTTCTTGTAACTTCTTTCCAGGTGTTCTCAACAATGATAAACTCAGTGTCAGTGTTTCTTATGCAAAAGAAACAGATTTTCCACTATGTTACACTTCATTATCATGTTTATTAACGAAAGGTTGTAATATAAAGTCCATGTTCATTTTGAATGTTATTTTGAATATTGGTGAAAGATATTTAGAATTCGAATCGAAAAGTATTAAAATTACGTAAATAATTAAACTTCACTTCTCATAACATTAAGATAAAGATATTAGTGAAAGTGAGAGGAAGAAAATATACTCGTTTATTTATTACATTATGTTAAAGTATTTATAATAATCTATACATATAAATAAAATTGAAATGTCTATTTGTAATTTCAAATTAACAGCATTTCACTTATTTTATAAGAAAGTATATACGTTACTTACATAAACAAAATATAAAAATATATACATATAAATAATATATAAATATATATATATAAATAATACTGGTCTAATAAATTAGATATATTATTATTGTGTAAGAAAATATATGACGAGTGAAAAGCTTCTTTTAAGAAAAAATTACGTCAGGGCTGACATTATCTTGGAAATCATCGGAATTACTTGATTTTTAAAATACAACCGATCTTCGATTTTTAATCTGCATCTCTTGTATATCAAATTAGGGAGTGTTAAAGAGGTCATAAAAGTTGAGCAATTCACTTGAACTTTATTTTAACAAAAGTGTGGTTCACACGGACCTGTACGCTGATCTGTAAATGCTGACTCGTGGGCTCGTTACGAAGTAGAGGGATTACTCGAACAATGATTAAATATTTAAATTAGTATTACGGAGCTATTTTGTCAGGGTTTATGACGTAAATTTGTAAGATACTAATATATGTAAATGATTATACAGTAAATAATCTGTAATAACAACAAAATAATGAGAATCAAATTAATATTGTTTGGAAATTAAATTCGATTATGCCTTCAACGCTAACAATATTTTTAATTTATTTTTAGTTGATTTAATGAATGCAATTAAAATAATGAACCAATTTATGATTTAACTCAATTTGTATAAAACAAACAATTAACATAATTATCATAACATTGACTTCATATTAATTAAAAACCCATTTATGTAATAATAATATAAAAAACAGAATAATGGATTCTACTTGTAGTCCTTATCGATAATTTTCCGTCGGAACTAGAATAGACTAAGATAATACACATTCATAGTTTTTAAACAGACACATCTCTACTAACAAACGTGTTATATTTTATATCTTTTACTCTACTTATGGTTTTATAAATTAAGTTTTTAAAATAATCAATAACATGGATAGTCATAGTAAGCTTATACTATTTTTATGCAAAACACAAAACTAATCTAACCGGATTTGCCAATGAAGTCTCATATATCCCGCCTCTGTACTGACAAAGTGGATTATGTGTAGAATTCTGAATTCATCAAGGTCGGTGAACATTGACAAAGTCGCAATTTCGAGTATCTGTCCAGCTATTTCCACCTTTGTGGAATTCAACTTTACCGCCCTTCTCTCCAAAATATTGGAAGTATCATTAACCGACAGCTCTTAACGTACCTTATGGATCGGCAGTTGATCAATGACCGACAATATAGCTTTCGCCATGGTCGTACCGCTGATAATTCTGTTATGCCTTACGCACCGTTGGGCAGCGGTTATTGAAAGCAAGCGAGTTATTTGACAGTTAGTTTGGATATGGTGAAGGACTTCAATCGTGTAGGTCCCATGGGTATCCAGAGCGTTTAAACAAATATTATAATGTAGTAGTAGTTTAATTAAGTAAGTACTTTTTAATATTATTGACTGATTTATTGTTATTCGTAATGTTTCTAATAATATCATACATAACAACTATAAATCATATTCCATTAAATTTATTGGGTTAGAGATTCTCTGTAAACGATATTTTACGTTGTTTTATTTTGTGGCAGCAAAATAAATTGATTGTCAGCAGCTTCAACTTGTGATAGGTCAACATATAGTTGGCTATGAGTAAAACATTATTTTCGTAAGTCGATCCCTACTAATTCGAAGGTTTGACTTTGGGACTTGTTGATAGTCAACGCGAAAGATATTTTGACCGTAAATAGAAGCCGTTTAAATTGGATTGGCAAATCAGTTGGGATCATCGGTATCCTCGGAATATGAGCTAGAGGACCAGTTGCTGGGTCGGTAATAATGGTCACTACAATAAAATTTTCTTTTAATTCTTTTATAAACAGCCTTGTCCTATTGCATATACTTGGAGGTCTTAAATTTCTCAAAAGCATGACTGGAATTCCAATTTTTAACGTCAATTCGTGTGGTAGCAGTTCAGAAAGATTTAGTGAATTTAAAAATTCCTGTGGTTAATGGTCTGCGTCTTCTATATTAGTAACAGTGTCGATCGATTTGTAGTTTTATATTTGATTGTGAACTTTTTGTAAAATCTAATTTTTTATTTCGTTGACAGTATCATTACTGGGTGACAGTATTACCTTAGAACACGACCAATGAAAGTCCTTTTCGTACAAATTCTCCATGTCAGGGTAAACTGCATCTATTAAACTCTCTAAATTATGGCCTATCCTACCTAATCCTGGCCTAGTGACTCATCCAGAAGGATGTCACAATTTCCATTTAAATTTGGATTGGGAAAAAATCCTTCCCCAAGTTTTAGCAGTTGTTGTGGAAAATCACTATCTGTGATTCCAGTAAGATGAGCTCTCATATTTGTTCGTAATTTTAAATTTTCAACCGAAGTCCATAAGGGGGATAATTTTAAGCATGCTTTGATGATATCTGCTGTTAATAACGGGAAGCGTCTGTCGGAAATCTCCAGCAATTACAAAAGTAATCCCGCCCATGAGAGCAGAGGAGTTTCTAAGGTTTTTTAAGGTTCTGTCCACGGCCTCTATATGTGCTCAATGGCTCATGGTGAGTTCTTCCCACATAATTAATGAGGCCTCTAGTAGTAATTTACCAAGAGGCCCATTTTTGGGGATAGAACATGTAGATTATTGCTCAAGATTTACAGATAACGGATGTTTAAAAGTAGAATGAGCAGTTTTGATTATCTGACTTTCCCCAGTATTAAATTTGCAAGAAACGTTTTTCCAGTGGCACCTGGGGCATCCAAAAAGAAAATTTTTCCTTTGTTATTATTCACGCTATCGGCTATAGTCTCAAAAGCATGTTTTTGATCTGGGACTGACAAAATTTGTCCGATTTTCATTGACAAAAGAGGTTAAATCATTTGTATTATACTGATGTGCTATTGCATGGTTGCATTGTTGTCTGTACGAACTGGAGAAAGTAATCCAAAATGACTTAGGCTTTTATCATTTAATTGCAATAGTTTATTTTCGATTTGTATCAAACCAACGTTATAAATGTCCTCACTATATGGTAAGGTGAAGTGTTGATTTTGTTTCCTGTTTCTGTGTATGATATCTTCACACAGATCGTCTTTGAAACTGTCCCATATTTTTAATGGTTCTGATGGCTGACAAAATAAAAGTATGACAACAAACAGTTTTCTCAGTTGTAATGGGCATTGCGAAAGCGATGTTTCTTCCTCACGACAGTCATGCTTAAATCACATGGTGCTGCCTAGCTAGCCTAGCGGGATGAGGGTGGGGCGCGGGGGGGCAGTTTATTTACTGAGTTAATCTAACTGGTGATTTGATAATTAATACAATCATGATTAAATATGATTATTACTGTGTTACGAATAATGTGGTGTAGTTTGTACCGATGCGAAGTTACTATTGCACATTTTTAGATGAAAAAGTAGTTATTGTGGCATAACTATAATAGTTAGACATATGGTATTGCAGACATTTTTATAGATATTGATGTCCTCCATAAAACTGTAGTACATCACTTTGCTCTATTGTCAATAATTTCCACAGCGTATGCGATATAAGGAATTTTTGGGAATTTTTAGGTTCATCGTATCAAATATAGTCTATGTTCATCAGGGATAATGTAAGATTCTAATGGTAAAAGAATTTGTTAAATCTGTCCAGTAGTTTTGGAGCCTATTCAATTCAAACAAACAATCAAATCTTTCTTCTTTATAATATTAGTATAGATTTGAAATTGAATTAATACTGTTGAATTTAAAAAAAGAATTTGATCTTCTTAAATATTAGTTTAGTCAAAACCAGATTCAGAACCTGACAGTGGTTGGTGTGATGATATTATGAAAACATTGTTAACCATGTAGAAACAATAATATTCAAATCTTAAAAGCAAAATTCTTTTACTGTTACTCAGTAGAAAATTTTGAAGCTTTTGATTCGAATGACCTTTCACATGATGTTATCTGATTTGAGAATGATAGAATGTTAATTTACGAATATAAAAATGAAAATACTTGCGAAATCGAAACACATAAAACATTAAATGAGAGTAGTAAGTGGATCGGTGATAAAAAAATTACAATTAACAAAAATATTTGAAACTCATGAAATTTTATAGATGAAGTTTATAGTATTAATTTATTAGTTATAAATAATTTTATAATATTATATATAACATGCATAACACTAATATATATAGAGCATTAAATAACGAGAGAAACATAACATTGAAATATAAAACATGTAACATCCATAGAAAGTTCTGTAATGTTTGAACATACATCTTTTGCATAAAATGCTAAGGAAAAATTATCTGGGAAAACTTTTTAGCAACTTTCAGGATTTTCATAGCAAATAACAAAACATTCGCAAGTTGTGGGTAGTGGTTAAAAATAAGGCTTTACTTTTCATCAATAAAAATTGATTGATGCTATATTATATGATATGATAGATCATATTATACTATGATATATTGATGTGTATGTTTCACGTTTTTAAGGAGTTCGGTAAATTTAGGATCTTATTTTGTAATTCTTCATATAACTCGTACGGTTGGAAGTCACTGTTCTCACCTTACCCGCGTTAATTACTCATACCATATATGTCATAATGTGATAAATGCCAAAATAAACATTTCGTTTAAAATGGAATCGCAATCACTGAGTGTGTCTGATTGTTCCGTTTGGTTTTAAAATTTTTGTATGCATCTAAGAATATTACCATTATGCCTGATAAAGGCTTCTTAGCCAGTTTTAATTTATATATTTTTTTTCTGAATTAAATCAAAAAAATGTTATTGCTGCCATCCAAGAATTAGCTGGGTCTACCAATAGGTTCCAGCTATGACAACCGCAAGTTGTGAAAAATGGGCTGGGACTTATAGTTCATAATCCAGTTTTAATTCCACTATTTATCTACCGACGTACCTACCCTATCGTCGTATCCTTGACTTCTGCTTTATCCTTAATATCTAAGTATTTTTTCTCTTATAATTACAATTGATATATTATAATATTTTAAGATAACGACATTTATTCAAATCTACTACGGTGTCTAGTGCAATCAAGTAAAAAAAAAAATATTTCGCCTTTTTTATCCGTTCACTGCTAACTGTGCTAGACATCATTGTTATCAATTCATTTTGAATATCGTGGCTTAGAATAATGGTGTGGAAGTTATTTATTGTTAATGTGATTTATGTGTTCGTGTAACGTAGAATCACAATTCTTAGTGTTTTGAGAATTTCTTTATGACCCATAATTCAAAAGGTATTTAATAATCTGTTTGAGAATGCAGGTCGTGTTTCATTATTGCTGGTCCATACTGGGCCAGATATTTAATAATTTGTATATGTTCAGTGATCCCTATATTGACGGTTCGTTGTTTCTGTAACACTTGAGACGTCTAGGTTGCTTTTGTCTTGTATTTGCAGTAACTTGAAGTGCTGAAAATAGATTGTAAAACAATGTAGTCATTTTACTGTCAAGAATAAGAATAGTAAGCTACAGCCGCAGTCAGTCCTTCTTTATCTCTTAAAGTGTTAGAGTAATACTCAACTTAGGACATCATTTCAAAAAATCTTTAATTCTGATAAGATGTACAAAGTGTCGAGAATCTTTTACGTGACGTTTACTTTCTCGTTTAGACTTAATTAATTACGTCAATGTTGTGTAAACACGTCGCTTTCAGGCTTTTTAAACACATTACGAGGGGACTCCTTTCTGATTAAACCTTATTCTACGTGTTTCGAGCAATCGTATAAAATGGAATAAAAAATCATCTCTCATATATGGTTATACATCTCACATTTTATATGTTAAAATGTCTTATCGTTTGTATATTGCGTGAAAAATATAAATCAATGTATTAGAAATATTAGTATATATATTCTAGTAGCTTTTTAAGCAGCAGGAATACGAATTCTTTTCTTTATCACCATGTAATTTTGTGTACGTTTAAACTGATATGAATATGAATACAAACAAATCATTTTCTGATGAATTGCTAAAACGCATCGGAGCGTTCTTTTGTATTTATTTATATTATTAGAGCGCTTAAACTTTACAAAACTTGAAGTATTTTCCAGTAAAATGTGTTTTTGTTTATTTTACTTTCCTCGAAGATTACCTTTATTTTTTCTAGCACACGCTATTTATAATTTCGTTAGTAATAGGTTTTTAATTGTATTTAGTTTTGGTTTGTAGTTGGTTTTTTGGTATTTTAATTGGTTTTAATAGAATATTATTACAATGTCATTAGAAGTTAAATTGATATACAATTTTTGAAGTATTACGCAAATAGCAATATTATTTGAATCCTTGAAAATTACGAGATTCTATCTCTTTCTATATGAAATTAACACAAGTACATAAAAGCAGTTTATCGGTTAAAGGAAGGCATTTTATGGATTTTCGTACTTTATAACTAATGTTAAGCTTTATACTTTTGTCAGAATATATTCAACGTGGGAGTTTAACGTTGCAATAAGTGTTACATGATACATATTTTGTACATGTTGAAATCCGATAATACCTTCTCTGATCCTGTTGTTAAGCTTGGTAGAGGAACTTATATAGAACTAGCTTTTTCAGTAACTGTTAACATTCTAATAAGTTGTCTGAGTGCCAGATGTCATCAAAACTAATCAATCAATCATTGTATAAACAAAGAGACAAAAAGAAAATTATTTTTTTTTGCTAATATTATTTTTTATATTTAATATATGGACTTAGCCTTATCGATATTTTATTATTATGTTTAACAAAGACGATTTTTAGATTTAAAAGTTATTCAAAAATTTGGAGCTTATAGTTAAAAAATTATTCAAAGGAGTTTAATTAATAATATGTTATACATCGACGAGGGAACTTCCCGGCCCGGAGGGAAGGATCAGAGGTCACGTATGCGGTTGGCACCCACTCTATTTTGTAGCCTGATTCAATAGCTTTTTTTTTATGTATTACACATTATTGTGTGATTTGTGGGTGATAAGTGATGCGCGTGCATACAGAGTCAATTAGCTCGTTATTATATAGTAAGGATCTTAAATAAATTAAATGCAAGTTTCAAAAGGCAGTAGAATTAAAATACATATTGATAAACTATTTTTCTTTCAATAGAATGTGACTCCTTGCAGACTAGCTAATTGTTTATGTAAAAAAGTAGCTTTGTGGTGATGTAAATACTGGTAGATAAAAACATATGTATTACTTACTTTATACTTCTAAGGTGGTTAAAAAATTCATTATTTTCAAGTTTTTCCATATAAATTAATATGCTTTCAGATTAAAAAAAAAATTAAAAATATTTCACAGAGGCAGTATGTGATAAAATTTGTATAAAATGTTGAAGCTCATATCCATTACGTTATTAAACAAATTATTAGTTTCAGAAACATTGTTATTGATTTTTCAGTTTTAAGTTAAATACCATATGTTATTATAAATTTTGTTTCAGCAATATGTTAAATTTGTTGAAAATGAAACTGTCAGTCACATATAATGTTAAAGTTCATTAATGATATTTAATAAAACAATATTTAATATAATATTAATATTTTCTAGATTTCATAGATAACTCCACGGTAGCTCAGTCGGTAGAGTTACGAGGCCAACATCTCAGAGGTCTTTGTTGTTGTTGTGTTGATAAATTTTTAATACTTTTGTATTGATTAAGTTAGGTTTGATTTAAGTATCCTACTCCTCTAATTTCTTGCAGTTTATAGAATAAGTATTCATTATTTTTATAACACAAAAGTTATTTTGAGGTAAATAGATTTCAGTCCATCTAAATAAAAAGGCATGTAACTAGGTCAAAGAAAAAGTTTTCTAGCAATAAATTTCTTAAGACAGTTTAAAGTTTATGAAGAGTAAAAGAAGTCTCTTGAGAAATTAATATCTTAGCGCCCTCTGGGGGCTGCAGTAATATATTAAAACTAAAATAAAATATAAAAATATGCAATTATAAAATATATCTCGTCTACTCCAATGTATCTACATTAAACATTTTTAAATTTATCTAGTTATTAAGAATTGATTTTGTTAATATTTTATTATGTACTTTGTTACATATTTAAATTATATTATTTTTTATGCACTTCGTAATGTTATTGTGAGTATTTACTACTGGTATGTATTCTGTGCTTCAGATATCGTCTTAGTTGTATCTCAAGTCTCCTAAGTAAATAATGGTGCGTTCAAACCACATACAGTTTAAGTTGATTTAGTTGATTCTGAGTTACGTATTGTAACCACAAGTTAATTAAACATTCTAAAGATGTTATGAACTGTTACTCTTATTTTATATAATAGGTAATTTTTTAACATAGCCTGGCATGGAAGTTAAAAGAGAAACTGATAATTTACCAACATTACTTTTATTGAAGTTCTGATTAAAATGCATCTATAGAAACATCCAGTACGATAGACAAATTAAAGTGTCTGATTTACAAAGTGAATAAAATGTCGATTTTGCGACAAATGTTCAAATTTTCATCGTTTCACTGCAAACACAAGCGAGCACTTCTTTGTTTACTAGACTACAAAGGACTCTAGCATTTAAGCAGTCCCTTTGTAGTAATTTAACTTTTTTATTTTAACAATGGTCTGAAGTGCTTACTTAATTCACACCTCATATAATATTTCCGTATCTGTTATACCGTGTATTGAATACTATACTATTGAAGAATACATTTTAGTACTATACTATTTTGACACAGCGTCATGACACTTGATCAACCACCTCTTGATAGAAGTTAATAGAACGTGAAAATAGGTAAAAAGTTCTATAAATAGGTGGATTCTTTCCTTATAAGAACAGTACGAATTCCACTAATTCATTGACGAATCTAAATATATTTTTGCGACTTGCCTTTTTTATTTTGTTATTTAAATATACTAGTATTAACACAAATATTTTAGACAATCTATATATATAAAAGAAAGTGGTGTTAGTTACACTATTTATAACTCAAGAACGGATGAATCAATTTGGATGAAAATTGGTGGAGAGGTTGCTTAGAACTAGGAGACGGACATAGGATACTTTTTATCCCGTTCGACCACGTCAAGTCATTATAAAACGTGGTATAACAAAAACGCATCTGACAGGGAATAACAAAACGCAAATGACAGTGGAATACCAAAACGTAAATGACAGCTAAACGTAATTTTGTCTTTGGTTAAGTAAGGTAAAAAATTTTACTGGAAAGGCGGAACAGAGTTCGCCGGGTCAGCTAGTATATTATATTTATAATTGGATACAACAAAACGTTTGTTATCACATTCAGTCAAATATTTTGGATGAGATGTGATTTGCATTTTTAAAGTTATATTTTAATAGTTCATTTTGTTTCCACACTTTTATCTAAATAGTATTGATCTCAATATATTGTTTAAGCGTTTTACTAAAAATTTTTATTATTTTATTGATTTAAAGAAAGTGTTAAAATTAAATAGTTAATATATAGGAATAAGAGCTTTAATAGATTTAAGAATAATGTTGCCTTCAATTCATACATTGTGCCTGCAATATATTTATCTGTTAGTATATTACATCTTTAAATTAACTAAAAAAAGATATTATCCGAGATCAAACAGTGAGAACAAAGCAGGACTTTTAAGCTCACATTTTTCTAAAGCAAGTCATAAGTATCTACTAATTATTATTAATCTTTAATTATTTGAATACATTTTACTGAGGTCTGTTAGTAAATTTAAATAAGCTTTTTAAAAAACCTAAATATTCTCAAAGATTAGTCAATAAAAATTAAGAGAATACTCTACCGACTCTGACTTACTAACTAGTATATATATACACAACTGAGTAAGCAGTCTGCTTTTCAGCTGTATTTATTCAATTCTCAAACCTAAAGTTTGATAGGTATTATATGTGTGCTGTATTATATTAGGAATAACAAGGTTCGGTTGAGAAGCACTGTTTGATGTTAGATATTGTGTTACTTTGTAATTATGTATTGCACAGAGAGAAACATTTCACCTTATAATAAGTGAGCACGAGTGCTATTGTTAGTGTAGATGATGTAGTGATTTCTGGAATGTTTAAATAATATAAATTGACATCTATTGAGAAATTATCTCGAAATAGAAAAAAGGAGTAAAAAAATTAAAGTGTTTATTATTTTGATATTATTTTATTATACATATATATATATGAGCCGCGCAGAAGCCAATGCGGTTAAGACCATTTTTTTATATTTTCAGATTTTTGGAAATTTTGATGAAATAAGTCTAAATCTTCTTACTCGTTGGTTACTTTTTTCTATGTTAGACAGCCCTTTATTAAAAGCTTCTGAATATATTGTATAATAAATTCAGAAGCCATTGTGAATAACTCCATCTTTTATCAATTTTATTTTACATAAACTTTAAAATAAAAATTAAATTATTCTTCTCCTCTCGATACCTCGAAAAAAGACTGAAAACTTTTCTAATTAATTTGATAAACCAAGAATTTTAAAAACGAATGTATCAAAAAACTATAATTTTCTAAATTTTTGTGTTTTGGACTTAAACGCATTGGCTTCTGAGCGGCGCATATATAATAGTTTATATTATTAGTTGGGGTCCTTGGCACTATTCTTGAAATGTTTTTCTTCACTATATATTACCAAAATTTTAGAATGTGGTTGGAGTTCATTTACTCTATCTATCCATTTTCTTGACATTTTAATATACCATCCATTCTTGCATATGCCAATTTAGGTATTCTTGACGAACATGCTATTCAACAGTATTTATTATCTAAATTAGTTATATAAAAAAAATAATCAAAATGAATATCCTATAAACAAATTAATTCAATTTATATAAATAATTTTTAATAGATACATAATATATGAAAGTTTAAGAACTAATAAATATAAATACAGATTTGGTTCCAACACTTGTTATCGCTGGAATAACCGAATATATTGTTTTATTTTAGGGACGAAACCGAATCACACATCCATTAGGCTGAAATTTCACTTAGACCATTCGATTCTCGTATACCAGAGCACTTTGGAATAATATCTGAATTCAATGAAACTGATAAATTGTCAATTTGATTCAGAGCTAGAGTACACTATAATTTAATTATTATTTTACTACCTATACCTGTAGCTGTAGCTTGCTTTTGAATCAAACCTTAGAGCAGACTAAATTATTTAATATAACAGGAGGCATTACGAATTTACATAAAATAAAATACAAAGGAACTTAATCTTGGTTTAATTATCAAATTTTTTAACATTTCTGTTATTATTGATACTTGTGTGTGTGTGATATTGGAATTCAAAAACATATATATAATTTATGTCTTCAAATTATTATGATCCATAACTATTATTATACTTATAATAAGCAGCAGTACCATCCATAACATAACGAACTATTCTGGATCCTCATTAATTATCTGTACTCACCACAAGGTAAGAGTCTTGTTTTCGGAGGATTCGTGCAGGTCTTTATCATTAGTTGTTGGATTTTTAACATACTGGACTATCTCACTTTTGAAATTGGGTTGGAAGTTGTTTTGTACTATTGACCGTTTTCCAATGTGATAATATTACTCAAACACTATCCCTGTTAAAATTTGACTGTCAGATTTCAATAGTTTTGTTACCAGATGTATCTGGTACTAAACTTTTTGCTATAATAAATTGTTATTCAAAAGGTATTTAATGATCCGTGAAAGAATCATAGACAAATTCCGTTATAGCATTGCGTTCCAGATACTTATTACTCTGTATATGTTCAGTGATCCTTATATTAACTTTTCGGCAAATTTACTCTACATAACACTTGCCACAATCACAAAGAATGTTGTATATATCCGGAAGGTTGGTTTTGACTTTACAATGCTATCAGATATTTTACAATGATATAACGTCATGTACAGTCTCTAACTGAACGAAAAAAAAAAGTAATAAATTTACTAAAATAAAATAAACTTGTTATGCTCATCACTAGGCTTCATAAAATAGGAAATTCCTTTACGGTTAATAAGTAAGTATAGGTTTTCACAATAAAATCCCCCGTAAAACTATAAATTTGTTACAAAATAAATTGAAAATATTCATTTAAAAGAATTTTATAAAAAAAGTTATTATAATTACATTAAAGACTGAATGAATTAAAGAATGAGGTGTATTTAAGCGATCAACTAGTAACCTACGCAATTCTTTCTGACCGTGTTTGTTATTCTTCATAGATGTACTGGCTGCATCACACGACTCCAATAGATCTCATTACTAGCGGTAGCGGTGGGGGCCGGGTTGCCCCGTTACCGTTATGTGACGAAGGGGGTGATGGTTGACCCTTGCGTTATGGTTATGAACGGGTGCTGCTTGCCATCACCACCGATCGTATTGCTAGCCACGGATTTCCTTTTTCTTATTATTAACTAATCGTTAGGCCAGCTTATCTAATTGATAGCGATGGTTCCGGTTGTGCATACATTGCTCACTAAATATATTGACGTTTGTGAAACAGATATCACAATAAAAAAAAATCCCGGTTGAGTTTGTTGTGTGGTTCCTTTGCAAGTTATAAAAAATAAAATAAATAAATAAAGATAACCCTACCTTGTAATGCGCACAAAATAAGGTCATAATGTTAAAATTATGTCTTAATAAGTATTCTATTTAGTAGTTTTACCATCACGTACTTTTGAAGTACTTTTATTGGAATCAGACAACACATTTTAATAGATAATCTCCGTTGCTCCAATATCTGAAGGGATGAATAAATATAAAGTTTAAAACTCCTCGGTACTGGAGTGCACTGAGATGTCTTTAATATTCATAATATTTTACTGATAAGCTGTACAAAGAGTCGCAAATGGTTTATCTGTCGAAAGTCTAAGTTTTGCCTGTAAATGGTTATACTTAAGTTGGTAAACATAAAGATACCTTTGACTTATCTGGTTCATAATAGGTCTTGAAGTCCAACCTCTTTTATGAATCTTTGAATGAGTTCGAGAAAGCCGTATTTATTAAAAGTAATTCTAATTGAAATAACATAGAAGTTGATTAAATGTACATAATAATAAAAACAGATACAGTTTGCAAACAGTCAAATAGATCTGTAATACAGATAGAATTTTGTCGAGAAACATTTTTGAATATATTTATTTCCAAATTGCTGTAATTAATAGCAATCATAAACTGACAAATATGAGTACGTAATTTTAAGATATTTTTTTTTGCGCTAATGTGGATTTTTTCTTATTATTAAGATCATAGCGGAATTATAAATATTACGCACTTAAACTTTACATAGCTAGCAAGTTCAGTAGATGTTTTTACGTAAACGGATTTGAAACCTTTTACTTTTTTGTATTTTATCATTACATATTAAAAAAAAAAGATTACAAAATATATAAAAAAAAACTAATAATTTAAATTGTCGATATAAAAAAGCTCAATTGAGCCCATGTAAAATTTACCGGTTAAGATATAATAATTTCTATAAGATTATTTCTGATATTAATAAATAATTAACTTATTTTCAGATATCTTCACAAATGGAAGCCCAAGAAAGAACAACCTAATCAAAAACTAAACTAAACGTTAAGCATGTCCTATATCAATTCCACTGGTGGTGGTGATCTTCCATACACGTGTTTGTTAGACAATTGCCATAATGAATCACAAACGTGGAACAAAACCGAAATCAACCATACACAACCACTGCAGATGGTCTGTGTTATCGAACCAGAACCGGAAGACAACTTATCCTCATCTACTTTTCAAACATGTGTGTATGTTATGTACGGTATAATTTTTATAGTAGCTTTATTAGGCAACGGTCTTGTGTGCTTTGTGGTTCAGTCTTCCCCGGGAATGAAAACTGTTACTAACTATTTCATACTAAACTTAGCGGTTGGGGACATATTGATGACTTTATTCTGCGTACCATTTTCGTTTGTTTCTATGCTCATTCTACGATATTGGCCTTTCGGCAGAGTGATGTGTAAGGTTGTAAATTATGCTCAAGCAGTGTCTGTATTAGTCAGTGCTTATACATTGCTGGCAATATCCATCGATAGATATTTTGTGATCACCCGTCCATTGCGACCTCGATTAGGAAAAACATCAGCTAAATTGATAATGAGTGCTGTGTGGTGCGGCGCGCTTGCGACTGCAACACCTATAATGGTAGTGTCAGAGTTGCAGAAACCTTCTTTGTGGCATCAAGTATGTGAACTGTAAGTATACACAAAAAATTATATTATTAATTTTCCAAACAAAGTATAAAGCCAAGTCCGTGTTTTTAATTTCAACTAGGCATGTAATGCACTTATTCGTATGAAACGTCAATTTCAAAAGCAAAAGCGTGGCAGCAAACGATGACTGGAATTACTAACCACGCCACTAGTAGTAAGTAAAAGATTCTAATTTTAATCTTTTAAAATAAGAGTAATCATGCGACAGATGAACCAACAGAATTGTTTGTAAGTTGATAATTGCCACATAGTAGTATAAATATTTATTTTAATTTAAATATTACTATAGTTTTTTTATGCAAATATATAGATATACAAAAAATTATTATTAGATGTTGGAAAATTGATTAGTTTAAAATTCAAATTATGTTTCTGCAATCGAATGCCGGTGACGAAGGAACAATTCAACGCTTACAATTATCCCCAAATATAATTCATTCGATAAAATACATATTGTCACATATGTATTTTGTATATGTATGAGTGAATTTTAGAAAGTATTTTAGGTAGAAGCATTTTTCACATTAATGATATTTTCCACTTAACAGGCGAAAAGTTTTTATTCTTACAGGGGTTTTTTTTGTTTCGCAAATATTTTTTTAATTATTAGAAATAATATCATTAAAATAATACTTTAGAAATTATAGTTATATGGTAAATAAAATCACTGCTAATTGCACTCCTATCCCATCAATAATGAATATATATTTTTAAAAAATCTTCAATATATTCTCACCACAAATTACAGGTATATAATATAATCACTGTACATAAAGAAATAATGGTAACAATATTTCGTTAACATACGATGTCTTTTAGATGTTGTACGTGGTGAATAGTAAAACTAGCGAATGTCATTTTGGCACAAAAACCTGACTTGCCTTTTCTTAATTTGAATATTAATGTTCATAGATTGTCAAAATAAAAATCGATGTATACCTCACAAAATGTTGGGAAAGAAAGAATTGATAATATATATTATAATTATTATATATTTTTTAATAAAGACATTGTCTAAAACGATAATTGCGTAAAGTAAAAAAAAATTAGGTGGTGAAATAATTTCGAAAATGAAAGTTATATATAAATACCTTTTTCAGTGATATATGTATGGAAAAGTGGGGCAGTATGAAACAAAGCGAGCAGTATACTAGCGCTTTACTCATTTTGCAATTTGCGTTACCACTGGCAGCACTCGTATGTACATATGGCCGAATAGCCTGTGTAGTGTGGGGGGAACGACCTCCCGGTGAGGCCGAGATCGTCAGGGATTTAAGAATACAGCACTCAAAACTAAAGGTTTACTTCTAAGATTTTCCGATTAAGTAAAACATTAATATATAAATTTTACTTCCCAATAAAATTTTTATTGTTACTTGAGACATCTCTCCATTAGGAGAGTACATCGTTCCTTTCCGCCTGTGGTCACTAGACGTCGGTGTTTCCCGTCACGTGATCGTGCTTACTTTACCTTCCTTGAACTTACCTTCCAAAACTTGAGACAAGCCGCCATTATTTTATTTAATCATTGTTCGGCCCATAATGCTGAGGTACCAGGAATATCTTTCTTGGAATTCAGGAAACATAATAAAATTTTATTGGAAGGCTAAATCTGTATATTATGTTTCGTTAGACATCTGAGGTCCGTTATGAGAGATCTGAGATGTTTTTTTCTGTTCGCTTGTTGTAAGGAAAAAAGCAACAATGTGATCAGATGTAGTATATTAATGAAATATAAAAAAAAACTTAAATTACATAATAAGCTCCAAACATCAACAAAATGTTAATGAATAAGCTTTTAAATAGCTTTATTAATACGGGAAAACTGAGAGAGTGGGATCCTTGGGAGTCCGAGAGGGGGGGCGGAAGAACTGTCCATCGGTTGATATTAACTGCGAAAACGGCGCGAAAACGGAATTGAAATGCCTTACGTGCGGGAAAATTGACAAAAGACGAGCCTGGCTTATTAAACATCTTAAAACACACGATGGTGCTAAAGCGCGGCAATCGCCGGTAATATCTTCAGTTATCACTTCGGAAAGAGTTTATCCTCATATATCCCATGGTGAACCATTGAATGCGAATCGCCAGGAGTCCATGACCATCCGGACGCGTCTTAGCATTCCCACTATTAAACAATCGACATGGAAAATATACGACTAAAATATAGCGGAGAAAACGGTTTTAAATTGAAAATGAGAAGGAAAAAAAGAGACATCATAAAGAAACTTCGTACGGCCAAAGCCATGGGCAACAACCAACTTAGTCACCAACTGTCTAGGGCATTAAGGTCAATTCTTAAATTAATACAAGGCATAACACAATAACTAACAAAAAACCGTGATAACTTTGACCGGGCAAAACACGAAGTAGACTTTGATAAAAATCCTTTTAAGTACTCCTAAAACATTTTCAAAGACGAAAAAGGTAAACTCCTCTTGACCAACGAGCAAATATTTGATTATTATAAAAGCACATACGAAGTGCCTAAAAATCAAAGGCTGTATGGGGATCCCAACGATCGAAAACCTGAGAGTCCTTCCATAGATTTTCATGCCAACCAACCAACTTTGGAGGAAATCAATAAAATAATTAAAAAGAAACCATCTAAGTCAGCACCAGGTCCGGATGGTATCCCTTCTATAGTATATATAAAAAATGTCCGTCGATTCATAAACATCTATTGAATATATTCAGTAAAATCTGGTCAAGAGGACAAACACCGGTAACATTCGGAAATGCTCTTTTTGTCCTCATTCCCAAAAGCGACAATGTCTCGGATCCTAGGGACACTAGACCGATAGCTCTAACAAATACAATATCAAAAATATTTTTTTCTTTTTTACAATCAAAAATGACGCAATTCATGATAAATAATAAATATTTCGGGCCTTATCACCAGAAAGGGTTTTTGCCTGGCATTTCTGGATGCCTCGAACATAACACGTTACCATCGGAAAGCCTTAAAGATGCCAAAACTAGTGAAAGACAAATAACGGTGTGTTGGATAGACTTAGAGAACGCTTTCGGGTTGGTACCACATGAACTGATGATGTTCCCGCTAAGGTGGTATAACTTTCTAACGTTAGTAAGTGACATGATTGCATCATATTATTCAAAATTAAAATTTTCCATAATCACGAATGAAAATCATTCCAAACCATTAAATTACAACAAAGGTTTATTTCAAGGTTGTTGTATTTTTCCAATTATATTTAACATAGTGATCAATATTTTAATAGATAAATTAATTCAAAACGAAAAGAAATGGGGTTATCGGTTTAAGTTTAACAATAAATACACAGAATCCATACTAGCATTTGCAGACGATCTCGCCATACTGACACGTAATCCAAAACAATGTCAGCTACTTTTAAATATTGTGGACGATTTCTGTGCTTGGACGGACGGATTGAGGACAAAACCCAATAAATGCTACAGTCTATGTCTGGGAAGGCGGAACACCAGATACCTCTTACGATCCGGGTCTTATAATAGGCGGTAAGTGCGTTACTACTATTACCGACGCAGCTCCGTTCAAATTCTTAGGCAAAAAATCGATTACCAAGGGCGCACTCCATCGTTAGATATAATAGTCGATAGCTTTTTGAATGATCGTAAAAAGGTAGACAATCAGCCAATAAGTAACATCAAAAAGGCTTGGATATATGATAATGATTTAACATCACGTTTCAATTGGCCTTTCCTCGTTTACGATATTAATAAGACCCTTTTGTTAAAGTTAGATGCAAGCGTCATAAGGACATTGAAGTCATGGCTCGGGTTAGCGCATCCAGCGGACTCTTCTATCTTATTTAGAGACCGACACAATTTTCGGTTAAAATTAAAGAAACCATCGGGACTCTATAAACACCTAAGAGTGACCAAAAGACATATCATCTCAAAGTCGAATGATGATACTGTAACATCTCTCCCAAAAGATAAAATTGCCGCAGAGCTGGAGTCACGATTTAAATTCCATAAACAATTTATGACAAATGACAATTTATAACAAATCAGGTGCTCAAACAAATAAAGCAGGGCTAGGATCAAGTAGGAAAGAACAAGACATAGAAATAATAAAAATCTTTATTCGGCACGATGAAAATGATAATTACCGGTTGCACGCGATGAGCCTAGAATTGCAAAACGAATGGGTGACCATAGGAGATTTTTGTATTCCATTAGCTTTACGATGGCGCACCCTGCTTCATGATTGGTCCCCAGCATTATTAAAATTTTATCTTAATGCATTCCAAATGACTCTCCCAGATCAAAGTAACTTAGTGAGATGGGGCAAAGCCACCGAAAAATCTTGCAACATCTGTGGGGAGGCAGTAGGAACGATGTTTGAGTTGTTGAGAATGTTTGTGTTTCGTCATCTAGGCCGGACTTATTCCTGTACTCAAAACAACTAAGGCGCGTTATACTTGTGGAGCTTACTGCACCCTGGGAAACAAACATACCCAAAGATCATACATTTAGGCTTAACAAGTATTACGAACTATGTAACTGATCAGGAATAAATTTATAGTTAATTTGTACGCTGTAGAAGTAGAAGCGAGAAGTATAACAGCAAAATCTCTCTACAACTTATTTAAGGATCTCGGCCTTTCTAGAACGATCTTCAGTTCATTTCTGGAACTTATTTCAAAGGCGGGTATAGTAGGTTCTTACGATATTTGATTAGGTAGAGAGAGGAGCGTAAACAGTGAAGGTGAGCGTGTATGCGCATAGTAAAGGGGCCCCTTAAACCTACACCTGGGTCGTAAGACCCAGGCATTGTTTGCGCTCCTCTTCTTGAAACGCGATGGGCCCGGCACCCGCACGGTTAATCCATGGAATGCTAAGAAGCTTCGTCTCAGCAACATTTCAATCATTATTACTGTGCGATTGTATGTTTTTACAATAGAATTTTCTGAATATGTATCTAATGCTTTTGATAAAATATCATTAACTGAATATTTTTCTAGCCAATTCAATGATGACACTGCCGATCTAAAGCTGCCTGGTGAGGCTTCTATTCCAATCTGATTTTATAGATGTCTCACCCAACCCCCAATCATAGTGCAATAAATAAATTCATTACAGACCCTCTACGATTCTTAGAGAGTTTTTTTTAGAGTTTTAAGTTAAAACCCCGAGTCTATATTATGATCGGGTCAAGATTACTTCACCTAACTTTAGAATCCAATTCGACTGTTGGAACATCACATCAGTTTTCGAACCAGATTTGGGACGCAAAGTTATCCTGTCTGAGTTAACGATAAAATGATCAGGATCGCAATACAAAAATGTTAGGTCATGAACTCTTCTTCCTGATGCTAGTAATAATATAGTAGTATACAAGTAGAAACATCGAATTTACTATTGGGAGACCTTTTCTTTAAAAACCTAATAATAACTCGAGCATCCTATACTGGTATACCTACAATAGGTCTAGCAATTGCAAAGGTTTACAAAATACGGTGTACTATATGACTGGAGGATATTTTAACTTGGGAAATATTTTCACAAATAGAAGCTATTATTGACTTATGTACAAGATGTTTTTCTCTATACCAAGATTCAGTTAGAGAGTTCCACCCGAAATAAGGCAAGCTTCCAGATGCACGTTGCTGACTTGAGCTGGAATAAGTCCTGTCGCAGTGTTTACTAGTTTGTTATATGGATGTCGGACCTTCACACAACGAGATAAAGGTAGAGACTTTTTAAGTCGGAGCGCCAATAGCTTTTTCTTCATTTGGGTGCTATTATGACGAAGTGACCTGTTGCCGAGTTAAGGTTTTGCAGTATCCGTGCCATTAGACCATACAGTGGAAACCGACAAGCCAGCTCATAAGGCCAATATATGCTGAACGCGCCGTGAAAGTAAGCGTTGGAGTCTGACAAATCTTTTGAGGCATACCTCGGGACGACATGGGCAATATACGAGGCGAACTGATCTATTTGCGGTTCTTCCCACCGTCTCAATATTACTTCGGTCTCTTTTTGAAGAAGATGCCACTCGGAGTCTCTGTGATGAGGTTCAGTTTTACCATCCAATCAAAAATGGCTGCAAAAATCCCTTTATCTGAAAATGATTGAAAAGACAAAAGGGTTTTGGAACCATATATCGATTCCACCCTTTTAGATTTAAAATCAGTCAACTTCTTTGTGAATTAAGATATCTATTTCAACTCATTATTTCTGACACTGGGCTATGATATTATCTTTAAAATCGCTTGAGTTAGAAAAATTAAAGGTGGAAGTTGGTTGAAGAGGATTCGAGCAGCCGTAATTATATTTAAAAAAAAAAACTTGGGGGGCTTAAACATTTCCAATTGTTGCGATAAGACCTCAGATAGCCACCTCTGAAACTCGTAGAGTTATTTGGCCTTCCTCCTTTTTTGTTTCCCCCTTTTCTTTTTAAAAAGCTGGTTTTCTCGGCGAAAGAGTTCCTTGATCTCTTGTTTGGAAGTCTCTTGACCTGAGCGGAGATGAATCTTCTTTTCTTGAAACGATGTGGTTGCTATATGTGACATGTTTCTGCTCCCGCCATCGCTCGTACTCGTACTCAAACTAGCTTCTCCTGAAGAACTCGAATAACTTCTATTGCGTGATAATAAATTAGGCACGATGACGTACAGCGCCATCTAGTGACCGCAGGCAAAAAAGAACGATGTATTGGACTTTAGATGTCTAACGGAACACACCATACTTACATTTTCATATATGCAATCTGTATTAAAAATTGGTACAGTTTTGATGTGTATATTTATTTCACCTTCATTTATGTTGCTTGCTAGACCATTATAATAAAGTAATTTGCATATAACAATAATATTAACGCTTGCCTTATAGAGATTCCTAACGAATACAAAAGTAAAGATTATTGATTAGACTTTTCGCAAATAATACTGCACTTAAATTTCTATACACAAGAAATGAGAACATAAACATTATGGAATTTTTATTCGTGTCGTGATAAAAGTGCTATATTATCACATTTTAGAGACATTAATCAATATTGAATAAATTAATATAAGGATTATTATGAAAATATTTTTACCGGTTTTTCTTATTTTCAGATGATTAAAATGATGATCATTGTAGTAGCAGTTTTTACAATGTGTTGGTTGCCCCTTAACATTTTTATAGTAAGTATAATAATGTAATTGTGTCTTTTCCATGATAATATTTTTTGAAAAAGAAGATTTATTAATAATTTTGTGGAAATTCCTTCTAATCACACATTTCTATGACTATGCTAATGACGTTAATAAATGTTTATATATTATTTTCTGCAGGTGTTATGGACAATTCACGAAAATGATGAAGAATGGGGCAAATGGCCAGGCATGCCGTATGTGTGGTTCGCATGTCATTGGTTGGCAATGTCACATTGTTGCTACAATCCTATTATATATTGTTACATGAATGTGAGGTACCGGAACGGTTTTAAGCAGGTTTGGTTGTATTTTGGAAATACTCTGCATGCAAACTTAAACTTTATTTGCTATCTTACAATAATAATTTAATTGGTTTTGATCTATTTGCTTATTTTTATAAAAAATCTAGTTTTTATTTTATTTGATCTATGTATAATATCCGGCAAAGAAATTTATACAAAACGTGAACTTAGATAACATAGAATTATTTACTGTAATGATCGCTGAAATAAATTATTAATAAAAAAAATATATATTATACAAATAAATATTTTGTTTGCTTTGAGGTAAGTCTTTTGAAATCCATCTTATACTAACTTTATTTGAAATATTGAGTAAGTTTTAAACCAAATACAAATAGAGCAAACTGACCTTTAAATCTGTCAGCACATGTTAAAGTTTTGGAGATCGAAATATATAGAATCTACTACATTACATTTTCTTCATGGACATACAAACAAAGGGATAGACATCAAAAACAATAAGATATTTTGACGTTTATCCCTTTGTATGTATCAAACTTGATGGCGGCAATAGATTAAAACAGAATGAGATACTACTAAATAGAATATTATTTAATTAAACCCTAACACTGACATAATATGTCAGTGTGATACAATATTTAATATTAAAATACTTTTAATGTTAAATATTGCATCCAAATATTGCTTGTTACGTACTTATGTCTTTGATTTTATATACACCAAATTTTATAGTAAGCATGAATTAATAATACTTGCCACATTTACTAAAATTATAACACAAAATTTTCTTTTCGATTTCGATTTTGATTATTGCACACAAGATTTCGCTTACCCTCATTCACTAACGAAAATTTATATAAATTCAAATCTTTTGATTTGCATGAAAATTTTTGACTTTTAGAGTTTTACGGAATGAATAAGATGGTTCCTATATTAATAACCTCGACAATATTTATTTATTTAAATCTTTTCCATTTTGAATTAATATCAGTTATCACTTGTGTACGTGAAATGAAAGTGGAAGAAGAGCCTAATTTCATACTATACACGCTTCAATTTAAAATAAGGCTACGAGGGTTCGAATTGCACCCTGGTCTGAGAAGAACCACACAACAAACTCAGCTGGTTTTTCTTTTATTGTGATTACTGTTTCACAAACGTCGATATATTTAGTGTGCAATTATAATGACTAGAACCATCGCAATCAACTTGATAAGCTGGACTAATGATTAGATAATAATAAGAAAAAAAAAATCAATGGTTAGCAACAATAAGCCGACTCGACGAACAATTTTATTCATATACCGCCAATTATTGTAATTGAAGTATAGCTATATAGATAGTTGTGTTATAATTTGGCTTATATATTAACAAACAGATCATATAGTTTCAAACATTTACTATTACATCATAAACTTGACCTTTAGATGCAAATCTATATATCACTCAAGGGAAACAAAGCGCATAGATCACTAGTTTCTAGATAACAATATCAATAAAGAGTATAGAAATAGATATCAGGTCCCAACTTCGAAATTATATATTATTAGAATTATAATGTTAGTCTTAAAATTTTTAAAAAATATTCGTCTTAGAACTTGGAGGAATAAATTGGTTTCTGTTACCTGTCGGTGATGGCTAAATAAAATTTAATTACAAAAATGTAATTAAAAATAAATAAGGATTTGCAAATTAACAGTGTTTAAATCGCGATTACTTGTTTACATTAAGCTCCAGAGACGCAATAAAATGAAAATAAAAAGAAATCGTGTACGGGAGTGTTGTTGCGAATTCAACCTTTGAGGTACATAAAAAACCTTTTAACCAAATGGTTATTTACAGTCGAGTATACACAGCTAACATTTTTTATCTTTATTCACTGCTTTGCATTGTTTTTACCAATAATATATTTCAAAAGGCAGCCAAAAAATTATTATAGTTTCGAACATTTTTCGAACATTCGGTCAAACATTGTCTTATGGATTTAAATTAAACTCGTCGCGGAGTCGTCATCGTCACGTATATCGTATCGTTAATGATCCTCTTAGTAACGTGACACAACAAACATTAAACATTTTCATTGTTACAATGTTAAAATATAAGCTCTTATTGCATGATGTCAAACGTTTATTTTTTTTCGAAATATATTTTTGTTTTAATTTGAAAAGTATGAAATTGTTTTTTCTTAAGTATAGATTGCTAACAAATTTTTATTATGATCCTTTAAATATTGTTAAAAAAATTGTCGTTAATAATCAATATATCAAAGTTGTCAAATACACAATTTCCTCTAAAAGTTCTCGAACTTTTAGAGGAATTATGTATGTGATTTTTAATATTATATATAGCTGTTACTTCTATAAAATTTTAGATATAATGTGATCACCCCGGCTGTAAATTGTTTGATTATGTATTTATATGACTTTCAGGTATTCAGAAGGGTACTACGTCTAAACACAAACGAAAGTAATCGCTCTTGCCACCGTTTGAGTGTGTGCGAGAGAGTGCCATTATCAGGTTGTTTTCACTTATAATTTAAACTTGGTTTGCAAAGTAAATTTCAATGAATTATACCTAAATTATATTCATTAGTGCATTTCTTCCGAAAATTTTTATTTATAATTGAATATTTTTGTGAAAATATAATTAAATATTTCATTTTAGAAATGGTAGCGATTACTGGATCTATGGGTAATAGAGGTATCCCTAAATGCAAGTGCAGAATACGCAACTCTTCTGTGACTGTAGAGGGAAGGAAATGTTCTTGTACTACAATAAGGCAATATCAATCTACAATTCCTCCAGCTCGAGCTCTGTCCATTGGATCTCAGTGTAATTAAAATATATATATTGATGTATATTAATGTGTGGTCTAAACAAAATATGCATAAAATGCGATTTTATCTGACAGTAATATTAAAATATAGCAGAGAAAAAAAAAATTAAACCCCATAATGAAAAACTATTCCTGAAAAGTAATTTCTGACTACATATTTTTGTTATTTTATTGGATAAAAAAGTTAATTGAGTGTGTTTACCTATTTATATTTGAGCGAGTATTCTAGAAGTTTGGAGGGTAAACCGTTGTATTTATGTAAGTTAAAATTTAACTGGACATCTGTAACTTTCATCCTTTTTTATGAAGTATTAATTATTTATTAAAACCTTCTACGTGTTTTTGTGTAGACAAACTTGTATATTTCAATAGATTAGTATATAAGCTATTCAAGAATGTATAGTTAAGTGAAAATGTTAATAATGTACAGAATTAAGAAAGAAATAAATGTTATAAGAAAATTTATGACTTTCATTTTAAGTATGATTTATGTTTTCTTTAAATATATATCTATAGCAGTCAAATATACAAAATGGCGAAATTCCATTGCTGGACAACGCTAATTTTTACTGTTTATTAAAAGGGTTTAAATTTAGGGTTTCCTCACAATATGTTTTTTCATCGTTAAGCATCCGATTAACAATCGCTTTGTGTATCTGGATAGATAATAGAATAAAATACAAAGTACAGCAAGTTTGATCCGAGCCTTTACATACTATTTAAAGATATAAAAGCCTTATTTTATTTCAGTCTACAATCTTTTTAATTAGTTTTGTAGGTTGCTTAATAATTTATAAACAAATAGGCTTGAAAAATTTGAGAAAAAATACAAAAGAAAATGAAAATACTTTGATCAGGGAAGATCAGGGAAGAATATCAAGAAAGAGTTTTCAAGAAGCTTGAAAACTGTTATTCTGGAAATGAAAGTGCTGAAGTATGCTGGCAGAACCTTAGGAATGGTATGGTGAAAGTAGCGATAGCGGTATGTGGTAAAAGGTAAAGAGGTTTTAGTAAAAAGCGCGATGAATGGTGGTATGGTGAAGTGAGCTTACTACTAAGCTGGAACTGAAGATTGTTTTTCCAATCAAAACCCGAGGCATGGAAACAAAGGTATTAAAAACAGAAAATATTTTGTGTCGTATGACTCGAGATAGTTTTCTGAGGATAATAACATGATATTTGAAAAGCAACAGTTTCTCGGAAGAACTTCTCCGAGATTGTATTTACTTTAAGTATTTCAACAAAACATAAATTACATAGATTCATGAACTGTCTTTAACTCTGTCTGTCTAAAACTCAACATATTCAATAACAAACTGTTTAAAATTAAATATTGTCAATATATAGATGATTTTTTAACAACGACATATATCTTTTGGATAGAATAAATAACGATTGATGGGCATTTTCTACCATCCCTGGTTTGTTTGTTTGTTTTCATTACCACCATGATTATAAGTCGATATTGAATAAGTATTAAATATATACATGCCTTACCTTTCTTATTTTTATTACCCGTGAAAATATTTATTAAAACATATTAGATGTTCAAATCATCTTAAAATATGTGGGTCACGGTTGAAAACTGCATCTAGTATCAGTCAATCTCAAAAGTTCCTAAAGTGCCCAAAAACACTCCGTTCTACAATTAAGATTAAGATTACATGTTGATATATTCGCTACGGATAGGTTGGAGGCGTATTTTTGTATTTACCTCAAGTTTCAGTTCCCGTTCAGTTTTAATTCCCGTAACTAAATATATATAACATGATATAAGTACTAGGTCACGCAAGCGGGGTCGTGAGCTGAGTTAATTTTTGCTCTGTGCACGGCAGGCTATTTACTACGATATTCTTTAGCTTAGTCCTTACAAACGCTATGAGAGGTAAATGAAAATATAGGATATTATCAATAAATCATTTGCCAAACATGTCAAGCTTGTTATTCGTTTCAGGTCTCTAAATGGAAAATTTTCTACAGAATTGCTCATAACACCCTTCTTTTCGTAATGGCATAACGCTGAAACAATCAGGTCCACTGCGATACTATTGATACAGTAGAAAACATTCGACCTCCTTGGGGATAAAACGAATTATTATTATGATATCGTGGCACGTTCTCAAACAACAATAACTTTGTCAACTCCCTATGGCAGATTCAGTCTTATATTCCATATGGGGATATAAGCCTATGATCTATGGCAGCCCCAGGATCCATAAAATTTTCTGCGGTGAAAATTCCTGTTGTTCGAATGGAACAACATGCAGAGCAAATATAAGGAACTCCTGCTTCTTTTAAATCGGTTCTTGAACATTTAGAACAGGAAACGTATGCCAATTTTTCTAATTCTTTATTGAATTGACGCTTATAATTAATTAATTGCGATATTAGGAAGCGTGATATGTGTGGCTGCACTATCCCGATACTGTTGTGAACGGACAGAAGATGCTGTGTATCGCGATATGCCACTTGCAAGCCGTCTGTCTCTTCCTCTGCCTCGTCCACGTTGCATTTTATGATAAGGGGATGATATAAAAAGATTGAGCAATAATTAAATGGACTCTTGATGAAACTCGATGAAATGTATAGCGAGTGGATATAAAATATTAAATTGAGATAGAAAAATGAAAAGTAAAAGTGAAAGAAAATATTCGGACGGTACCTTGCCTATTCGAAGCCTCACACGCAACTGAAGCGTTCGCTCAGTTGTTCCTTCTATTTTGCTATTCTTTTAGCTTGAGGCGCGCGTCGGTATGAGACGTTCCATATGATAAGGCTATGGACAATTTTCTGGTGAATTATTTTTTTTTTTATGTAAATCGAAAACTTACCACTTACTTTTAGTGTCTTTCTAGTCAGTTCTACTATGTATGAGAGTAGTTACAAACTTTCTGAGATTTCAATCCACTCCTAACTCGTGCATCGAGCAGGCGCGCGTTGGTGAGTCACTAATTGAACTAAATTAGTTCTGTTAATTGTTCCAGATCTGTCGATCGAAATTATCCGAATTTTTGCACAGTCATAAAGCAATGTGCTCAAGCACGCAAGCAAGCTCGAATAGTTTTTAAGAATAGAGAGTTCGCTTTTTTTGCGATCTGACCAGTAAAGAGCTTCGTTTCGCTCAGCTCAATAAATCGATTCTATATATACGAATATTCGTATTCGTATTATTTTGAGTTTCTGAAATTACCTCAGCTCACGACCCCGCTTGCGTCACCTAGTTATTAGAACGTAATATAATTACTACAAACAGTTATCGCTTATGAACTGCCGGTAATAGGTGTAATCTAATTATTCAATTTACCGCTCGAATAACCGAAACGATGAATTTTTAATTAATATTCAATTCTATATATCTCTATCTAAATCTAAACAGTTTTATTGAAATATAACACCTAAAAGTAATATACAAATACAAGTTGACAATACTGATTTTTGTAATTTCATCATAAAAATATACTCCAACTTAGATTCTTTATCCGATATCATTATTTTCCTGCCCTTTTCCCATTTTGGGGTCGACACAGTATGTTTTTTCCTTCCATACTCTCCTGTTACTCGTCATCTCTGTACACACTACCTTCTTCTCCATATCGTCTTTCACGCAATCTATCCATCTTTTCTTCGGCCATCCTCTACCTGTCCATCCCTCCACTACCATACCTAGCACTCTTTTGATCACGTGTCTGTCATCCCTCCTCATAACATGCCCATACCATGACAGACGGCTACCTCTAATTTTTTCTGTCACTGGCGCTACTCCTAAGCTTTCCCTTATATACTCATTTCTTATTCTATCCCTTCTTGTCACCCCACACATCCATCTTAACTTTCGCATCTCCGTTACATGCAAACGCTTTTCATCTATCACCTTCATCGCCCAGCACTCAGATCCATACATAACGACAGGTCTATTGATGTTTTTATAAATTCTCCACTTTAGTTTAAGGGGAATTCGGGCATCACATGTCGTCCCAGTGACTTGACGCCATTTCATCCATCCCGTGTTGATTCTGTGCTTTACGTCTCGGTCAATATTGCCATCGCTCTGTATCAGAAGACCAAGATAGCGAAATTCCGAGCAGACTGATAACGGTACTCCGTCGAACAAAATAGGAACAAAACTGGTGACACGTCTGCAATCGCAGAACATGTGCTCTATTTTGGTTCTGCTCACTTTCAGGCCGATACTCTCCAGCTTTTGTTGCCATTTTACCAGTCTACTCTGCACCTCAATTGCATCCTCGCCGACAAGAACAATATCATCAGCAAATAGCATGCACCAGGGTGCCTGTTCCTGTATGTCCAATGTCAGAGCATCCATTATCAACAAGAAGAGGAAGGGACTTAGAGCCGACTCTTGATAAAAACCTACGGCCACATTGAACTTGTCGGTGTGTCCAGCGGCCGACCGGACTTGTGTACTAGATTGACTGTATATTGTACGAACTAACTCCACATACTTCCCAGGTATATCCTTCTCTTTCAAAGCCCATCATATCACATTACGGGGAACCCGGTAGTATGCCTTCTCGAGATCAACGAACACCATGTGCACGTTCTTGTGGGCTCGTCTGTATTTCTCACACAACTGACGAAGACCGAATACAGCATCCCTCGTACCTCGACCAGGCGTAAAACTGAACTGGTTCTCAGAAACATCACTCTCGTCTCGCATCCTTTTTTCTATCACTTTCTCCAACACTTTCATAGTATGTGACATGGGCTTTATACCCCGATAACTGTTGCAGTTTTGTATATCACCTTTGTTTTTATAAATGGGTACTAGGTCACTACTGCACCATTCATCGGGGATCATTTCTTCATGCAACAACTTATTGAAAAATAAAGCCAGCCATATAAGTGGCTTTCACTTCATCATCGGTCACTTCTTTATCTTTATTCCTTATCCGATATATGGCGACGAATTATTCATTATTTGAAAGAAACGTAGTTGTTAAAATTTTACTTATCATTATTTACGTCGACAGATCCGACTAGCATGATCACGCAAGAGAACTTCTTTCCGATTAAATAAATTAATCATTTGAGTTGCGAGGGTTTATTGACATTGGAGCGAAGTATCCCAACCATACATGAATCGCCATTACGCAAATGTTCGACTTATCGCAACGTGTGAGGCCCCGGTGTGAACGTGATGGGAAGGTATAAAAATATTTACAATAGAGATAAGAGTGATAAAATGTGTCACCTGCACCAAACGACAACCATAGCGTGGAGATCGATTATTCATAAAATATTGGAAATGCATTAAAGATGAACAATTGGCATATTTTAAAAATCTTTTGTTATTTGAGTGGTAAAACTGAGAGCAAACTAATTGGAATGACTTATATTTATACGTTTTAAAATTTTTCAATAGCTAAAATTAATTTAATTAAACTTAATATTTTTTTTATGATAAATCGATACATTATGTGCTTAAGTTATTTCCTACATAACTTGCTTATATACTTAATTATATATTTTCTTATGGGCCTGGTTATTTGATTGCCTATGTACTTACTTATATACCTGCTGATAGTGCTTATGTATATAAAAGCAAGTAATTAAATAAGTACTTCTTTAATTACTTACGTAAGTACTCTATAATATAATTGCTTATTAATCTATTTAATTAATCTTTACTTTATTAGACTAAACCCGTGGTGTTGGTGTATTAGGTTCACACAGTAGTCATTAGTAGCAAATGAAAATGTACTAAACTATAATGAAATAATAAATAATAATAATATAAGTCTATACAATTAAATTATATTAAATAATAATAGTAATAATAACTAAATTTAATAAAAGAAAAATAAATAATAACAATAATATTAAAATATAAATAAATAAATTACTTTACAAGAGTATTTATTTAAGCTAGTATATATACTAAGTGAGTTGAATCAGAAGATGTTATCGGAGCTGTCACTTAAATGACAACTTTGTCGGCAATTTTCTGATATCTAAAGGCACGAAGTTCTAGAGTGCCACCGGTGACGCTGTCATGGCCAGTAGGGCTAACAGCAGAGACACACAAAAAAAAAAAATAAGTAGAGTATTATAGCCTGAACCGTGAAGGAATTGTGAAGAAATTTCGTTCGCTGCGGTGGAATAAAAACCCTTATATTAGTAGATGAACGTAGCACTCTGTCATGACGAGCAGAGCAACTGCAAGTTTTACAGAAATAAAGAAGTGAAGTGGAATTATTAAAAGTAGAATATATCGTGGAAAAATTTCTGGAGTTACGATTCAGATCCCTGAAATAACATAGCCATATCGGTATTATCTTCAATCAGTAGAATATTTGTAAAAAATATGTTGAACCAATTATTAGGTCATTTTAATAAAAATAAAGCTTCGTAATAAATAGTTCGGATCCACAAATTTAGTACTGATGTATTTTCAAAAGACATATATATTAGGCCTGAAAGAAATCGCAGGAATCACTCGGAGTATTCTGTGATTTATTTGAGGCATTCGTTTGTGTTCAGCATGAAACATTGATCAGGAAATGTTTCTGGTGAATCACATTAAGAACTATATAATCATAGGAAAGAGATAAGGCAGAGGGTTTAATTATTTAAATAGTTTAGAAATACCTTAGCAACCAATTTAATTTTATTATATAGAAATAAGTATTTAAAGTTAATGATAGAAAAGTTAGGAAATATATATATATATATATACAAAATTATAGATTTAGAATTGAGGGAATATTATAATATTATAAAACCGGTGTACTTTTATACAGAAAAGCAGATATTAATAATTTTTAAGTCTTCAATTATTTCTATAGATAACTAGGATTTCTATAAACTCTCCATTGTGTCTAATAAAATTCAAAATATCCTTATATCGTTTTTGTGCATGGAGACAGAATGACAGAAACTCAAATACCTGTTTATATACATATATATATGTATACATATTTTCAACTGTGAAATGCAAGTAAATAAACATATTCTGGCTTCAACATTTCTGGCCTCCATTTCATATGTATTCTGTATTTATATACATACCTCTGGGAAATAGAGGTATATCAACATATTAGAACATAACTTGACTGCACGAGATAGAATAGATATAAATAAATGTATAAATATGAAAAATTATATGTTTAAAATAAAGCTAAGATTATATTTTATATTCATATTTAACTTGTTATTAACCAACCTGCTGTATTAATTGGTTAAGACATGATTTGACTACACTAAATTTGTCACTTTGTCATTTATTGTTCAAAATATAAATTGGTTGTCTAAATATACGAACAATATTTAAAATAATCATATAATTATAAATAATGACTATAATAAAACACTACACATCAGGTTAAGTAGAATAAACCTGATGATTATATTTTATAAATCTTTCTGTTGACTTAAAATGACTGTTTCATCACTTAATAGATAATTTACAAATTCAATGTGTAAATATACGAATATATGTTAAAAATATTATATAAAATTATGTTTAATAACTGTAATAGAAAATGGACATCAAATTGTACTGTAAATCTAATAATTACATATTATTAATCAATCACTTCTCTCAAAGTTAACATATTATCATTAAATGAATGAATCATACATTTTATGTGTAATTATAAGAAATATTTAATATAATACTAAATTTTAAGATAATTATATCATTATATAATACTAAAAAAAGTAATGTAATATTATATTAATTATTCAATTTGACTGAATTGTTAACTGTGATGTTAGAATGTAATAAAACTTAATATAATTTAATAGTTAAATTAGATATATAAGAATAAGAAATGTATATGTAAATCAATGAAACCATTATACATGATTATTAAATACGAAAATAATATGCAATATCTTGATAATATATTTAACTAAGTAGTAATTTGACTCTCCTAAGAATGTTCGCCTGTGGTTCTTTGTTAGAAAATGGTATAAAAGGATGGAAATGCTGAGAATAATCATCAATTATATATATCATAACTCAGTGCGAGTAAAGAGACTACAAGTACAACAATGTCAAATATTACTCTGGACTAAGCGTTTACAGTTAAGGTACGATTTAAGTGTTTTATTACTGTTAAAACAATAATTATTTAAAATCTTGTTTTATACCACAAAACATTAAATTTGACTATTGTACAAGATTTAGAGCAACTTAATTGTTATGAAAGATTAAATATATGTTATTAAAATTCAATATGTTACTTAAATTACATCGGAATCGCAGGATCGGCATTAGATATGTTTACCTCTTATATTACTAACCGTAAACAGATTGTCCAAATTGCTCATTATAAAAGTGATTCACAGCTAGTAAAATGTTTTATCCCACAAGGATCAATCCTAGGACCATTACTTTTCTTAATATATATAAATAATATAGTTAATCTAAATCTATCAGGTCAATTAACTCTGTATGCGGACGACACTTGCCTCTTCTATTTTGCAAATTCGATTCACGAAGCTATAACACAAGCTCAAAAGGACCTTGATACAATAAATGAATGGTTCCTATACAATCTTCTCACAATTAATACAGCAAAAACTTCATATATGATTTTTAAGCCAAAGAATAAAAAAATACCTGATTACACACCACTCAATATTAATAAAATTATTTTAAAGAAGGTAACGAAAGAAAAATATTTAGGTCTAATTTTAGATGAAAAACTTACATGGGATCACCATATTGAACAAATATCATCAAAATTATCATCGCTGATGGGAGCATTACGAAAAGTTTCTAATTGCATTCCTCACAAACTGCGGACCACTATTTACAACGCCCTGGCTAAGCCACATCTAGAGTACTTAATAGAAATTTGGGGATCAGCTGCACAATCACATCTTAATAAATTGCAACGAATTCAAAATAAACTAATAAAGACACTATTCCGTTATAAATACTTAAAACCATCTAAAGAAATATATCTAGAAACTAAACTCCTGAATATAAATCAAATGTACACCTACAACACATGCAATCTTATCAAAAAAATTACTACGAATAATATACATTCCAATATAATATTTACACCAAGAGTATTTAAACATCACCTTAGAAACAAAAACAAAATACATATTTGGCAGCCTCGAACGAAAACCTATGGTAATAAAAATATTATGTATGAGGGTGCAGTTTTATACAATAGTTTACCTGATGTCATTAAGAGCTGTAACAATATTAAGCAGTTTAAAAATAAGCTTAAATTACATATTATCGATAATATTGTATAATTAACTTGAGTAATGTTAAGACCAAATTGTAAGATAAATAACTTAATGCTCATGTAAATTACTCATTTTTATTTTTTAATTAGTTGATTAGTTAAGATACATGTCTATTTACAATAAGATTTAGTTTTGTTATAAGTAAAATAAATAAAATGTAATGCATGCAGAATAACTTAAATGTATGTACTTAATCTCTGTATAAGTGAACAGTATGTTCTTCATGAGAAATAAATATCTTTAAACCCAAACCCAAGATTGCAGTTTCTATTAAACAATCAGTTATTTATTATTTTACATTATAACAAAAATCTAACACACGCAGCAGCTTATCCTTTGTGAAGTCTGTAATGAATACTGCGAGTATACTACAGTTACTTTATTAGGAGAAGCAATGGAAAAGTAAGATGATCAACATTATGTATTTTCGTTGCATCGTGTCGCCAAACTAGGTGATAGTTTGTGAAAGAGAAGTATTAACATCAGTCCAGGGTAGGGTTATAATTCCTGTAAATTGACACATAAAAAAACTGGTGAATTTACTATTGTGAATGATAATGACGGAATAAATGGTCAGCCTAAAATTTATGTTAATTCCATTAAGCACAGAAAATCATCTCGAAGTTTCTACGCATCTCATTTACTCATTAAATCTACAAGTACTCTTCGGTGTTCAAGATAGATCAACTAGAAAAGATAGATAGATCAACTAGAAAAGCCAAATCAACAAACAATTTACTATATTACAATACCCTTCTCTTCTTGTTAAGTACAGATGCAATTATTACTGTACTTGGATATCTATTTATTTATTTGTCGTTACAAATCACAAAAAAGCAAAAACCCCAAAAAATGACTATTTCATCAACTGCTTTATCCACAGAAATGGTTAACATGGTATTCTCCATTATTGTATAGTGCGCATTGAAGTCTCCGAGGACTACGACTTCGGCGGAGGGAGTCTGTGTAAGCAGATCATCAATCTTTGCTTGAACATGACCCAAGAGTTGATCTGCACTACCACTATGGGATCTATACAGGCACGCGTAGATCCTCATATGACCGTCCATATCTAGCGCAGCCAAAGTACAGATATCTCCCTACCTTCTAAACTCTAAAGGTGAGGGCAGCAAATATCCTGCCTTATAAACACAGATACCCCGGCTTGTGTGTATCATAGTTACGTGTGTCACTAAGTTGAGATATCTGCGTTTAGGTTAGAGTGAAATCCCGGGATGTTGCAAAAGTTCATATTTAAACTGGATCGGGATGCCGCTGCATACCGTGGTTTGCCCCCAGAAAACACAAAATACGATACTTTGCCGGCTCCAGATATGATGGGCAGCCCGAGCAAACTCAGAGTATAATTTCCTTTCAGGCCTAGCGCAGGGGGGCTTGGGCTTCCAGAATCTCCAACTCACCAACGGAACATAACCAAATGAATTTGGTTACTAAACGTCGGTCTTTTATGAGTGAGTGATCCTTCCTCGGTCGAGCTAGCCCATTACGAGCTGCAGTTTCTAAAGTGAGTATACGTATTAATGTAATGATGTTATTTCTAATAATTCAGGAAATACTTGCGATGTTAAATAGAAAAATCACGAATGTGTAAAATGCTTCTACCTAAAAAAAAATATCTAAAATACATTCATACGTATACAATGTTACATATGTATTTTATGTAATGAATTATATTTGGGGATAATTTGAATCGTTGAAATATTCCCCCGGCACAGGCATTCGATTGACGAAACGTAATATTTAAATGTATTCAATTCTCCAATTTGTAAACGTTTTTCTGTACCTGCTTATTTTTATAAAAATTATAGTAAAATATTTAATGCAATTTGAGTTTGACTTTTCATACAAGTAAGTGGAATAGATGCCTATTTGAAATTAAAAACATTAACTTTTTGTTTTCAGACTTTGTTTAGGAATTGCTGTATACAGTCTTATAATAAAATTATTAGTGTATGCTTAAAGCTTTCACTTGATACCACAAAGAAGGTTTCTGCAATGCTGAGATTATCACTATATATATATATATATATTTATATAATTTGGCTGATGGACAAAATGTCTATTACTAGAGAACTCTATAAATATTAATTAAATTATAGAGAGCTCTAAATCTAAATAGAATTTCCAATTTATCAATTTCATTGACTTCAAATATTTTTCCAAAGTGCTCTGGTATACAAGAATCGATTACCTTAAGCGAAATTGGAGCTTAATTGATCTAAAATAAGACCCCATATATTTGGTTATTTCAGCATTAAAGAGTTAGAACTAAACGTGTACTTATTTTTAATAGACGTCAAATATTATGTACCTACTGACAATACTTTATATATAAATGTATTGTGTATGTAGTCAATTTATTATGTAAATCAATTAAATATGTAAATTTGTTTATTTGTTCATGGTTATGTTTGTTTTTACAGCATTTTGTTTATCTTTTTAATTTTATTAATTAATTTATTTATATTCTTTATTGCACACCATACATATCATAAAAACAAGTAAAAAAAAGTTAAAGTAAACAAGTAAAAAAAAAGTTTAATGATAGTTTTTAGATGATAAATACTGATGTTCGTCAACAATACCTTAATTGACATATAGGAAAATGGACGGTATATTAAAATATTAGATCGATACACTAAATGAACTTTAACTTTTTCTCCCATTTTGGTGATACATTGTGTAGAAAAACATTTCTACATTGTGTGAAGTTCCCGGATTAATTTAAGTTTAATAACTGGTAGTATTCTAACAGCTTATTTATTAAGAATAAAATATAAAAATAATAATAAATACTTAGTGTTTTTACTGTACATTCTCTATTCCGGGGATAATTTGTCAAAAGAAGTCGATTGGTGTATTTAAACATTCCAGAAATCACTACATCATCTACACTAAGAATAGCACTCGTGCTCACTTGTTATAAGTTGAAATGTTTATCTCTATGCAATATATTAATCTTAAATACAAAAAGAAACACAATATCGAACATCAAACTGTGCTTCTCAACCGAAACTTGTTATTCTGTATATACGAGTACATACATCACACATATAATACCTATCAAACTTTAGACAGTTTTAAAATCTACTCTGAAAATAAAGTGATTTCGATAGTTCGATCAATATAATAATACTCGTATATACTCGTATTTAATACTATTCTCTCTAAAATACTATGTCTTAAATAATTAAAACTTAATTACTCTGTTTATGTAAATTAACTTAATCTATCAGCATGTTAATTAATTAAATGGAAGATAACAATTCTGAAATCAGTTATTAATACTCTGATTGTTAAGTAAATATTATGTTATAATTATTATAACTTGTGTCTATAGGCACCCATTTAGTGTCTTAGTTTTGAGATTTCTATTGATTCAGTTGTAAAACTGATTGCTTACTCAGTTGTTCGTATATATAGAAGCTAGTAAGTCAAAGTCTATTAACTATTCCCCTAAGTTTTGTAGGTGAAACTTTAGGAATATCTAGGTTTATTTATAGTATTCTATGCTATGCATAACTGTAATTTAAATATCTACGTTTATTCAAGTTGCTTGCTTTTACTAACAGAAATTTCTAAAATTTATTTAAATAAATTTTATAAATTAATAATAGTTAATACATATAAGACATAGACTTGTTCAATGGTTGTAGAAAAAATACAACTTAGTAGGACTGTTCTAAACTCTAATAGTGTAATTTCGGAAAAAAAGTAATTAATTCCAAATTGTAAGATATTAGAAGATAATGAATGAAATAATTAATTATTTTTTATATGAAAATTGGCAGGATTTATAAATTGAAGGCAACATTATTCTTATATCTGCTAAAGTCATTATTATTCTAACCATAAATAAATTAATCATAACAACAATTTATTTTTTATACATTTATTTTTTAGCAAAACGTTTCAACAATATATTGGGATCACATTGTTATTCAGATGAATTCACAAAAATGTAAAAGGATGCAAATCATATCTCACCGAAAACATTTGACTGAGTTTGATAACAAAACTGAATTAATTTTTGTTTGAACAAATTAAAAATATAATTATTTGTAATGAAATTAATATCAAAAGTAAAACTTCCTATTTAGTGCTTGTATAACCAGCGGCTTTCTTTAAATCAATTATTTGATAAGATATTTAGGACTCAATCTATTAATACTTAAATTTTAGCTATTACTTGTCTCTTGAGGTAAACAACTTAAACGTATATTGAATAAGATTCTTAGTATTATGATCTCTTAAATTAAATTTCAAGGCGCCACTCCTAATGGATAAGAGAAGGCATATACTCTTGTTTTTCAGTAAAAGAATACTGTAACTTAATCACAGAAAAATCATAGAAATTTGAATGTGTGACTAAGTATTTAGGATACTACCGAAATGATATTTCTACGTAATGACACTTCTGATCACGGTATATGATGTAACATTGTATAACAGATATGGAAATAGCCCAGACGTATAAACTGAATAACCAACTCTTCAGACTTATTATTTCTGAACCGTTGAACAAAAAAACTGAAATTAAAATTAACTGAGAATTGAAACAACATAATAGAAGCCGTAATATTTAAGAAGTGGTAGAGACCTTTGTAGTGTATTTAAACAAATAACACTAAAAGATATATTTATTTACTTTGTAAATTACTCACTTTAATTTCTGTATCGTACTGGATGTTTCTATATATGTATTTTAATCTGAACTTTAATAAAAGCAATTCCGTTTTTAACTTTTATTCCATCTACAAAATGATTTATTATTATGTTAAAAAATCACTCATTATATAAAATAAGAGTTCATAACATCTTTAGGATGTTGATTTAAGTTGTGATTACGTTACGTAACTCTAAATCAACTAAGACAAATTAATGTGTATGTGGTTTTGGACTAAACACTATTTGTTTAGGAGAATTGACTAACAAGTAAGACGAAATCTGAAGCCCAAAATATATACGAGTACCGATGATACTTTTATTAAGTATTTACAAACGAAGCCCATAAGAAATAATATAATTTAAGTACGTAACAACGTCTGTAAAATATCAACAAAATAAATAAAACATTTTATATTAGAGTAAACAAGACATGTTTTATAATTACATATTTTTGTGTCATATTTCAATTTAAAAATTTGACTGCAGCCCCCTGAGGACTCAAAAATGTTTAATTCTCGAGAGACTTCTTTTACTCTTCATAAACTTTAGATATAGAACTTAGTATATATTACTCATACCTCAATAGAAATTTTATGTTAAAATATAAAAATAAAGACTACTTGTACCTATAATCTGCAAGAAGTTAAAAGAAAAGGATACTTTAATCTATTTTTATAGATAACTGGATAATAAACGTTTTGTTTATCATATTTTACACTTAAACATTAAATCTACCTTTTTTTTAGAAACCAGTCACTCATACTGAAAAATTAAAAACTTAATAATTAGACAAACTATTAATTAACTACTATATGAAAAGTATAAACTGCTTGTAATACAACAACAATTTGTTGTAGTATCTAAGATTCAAAACAGAATCGCTTTCGGCTATCCGCGTACCACCTGCATGTTTAACTTTTGAAACCCGGGAAATATTAATAACATGTCCCGCACTATCCTGATTCGGAAATCTTAAACTATGGATTTAGAATTTAATTTGAAATTTGTACTTCAAAAATTAAAATGATCAAAGAGGTTATGCTATTATTTAGAATAAGAGCGCGGATACTGGAGAAAAATAAATATTACTAGGGGCGCCAACAAAGCCTCAATTTCGACTCGCTGCGCTGGCGAAATCGGGTGCCGTTTGCATATTGAGCGAAGCGAGCCCAGTGTATTGACTCATCGTTTCCCATTGACTTCAATGGGATATCAGTTTTTTGACATGATATTTAATGAAAAAAAATTTTTTTTTTGAGTACATTTAAAAAAAAAATAAATTTTAAACCATCACCTTATTTGTATCTTCTTGATTGCAAAGTTTCATAATTTTCCGTCAAGTAGTTTTCGAGCCAATCCGTGACAAAGAATGTAAAAAAGTCTCCAGTAAAATGCTCCGCTCACTTCGTTCGCTTCGCTCAATGAACAAAAATTCCCAATTAAAGAAAGAGTTTGCCAATTACGTTTAATATATATGGATGTTGTCAAAAAATGGAATGTTCGGAATGTTCAGCCAGTTATGAGCATGTGAAAGCCTTAAATCGTATATCAGAATTAGAAACTAATGTTCATGAGGCTAGAAAATCTATCAAATTATATGAAAAAGCTAAAAAATGGGAAATTAAATTGACTCATAGCTTATACAATAAAGCAATTACATATTCATCTGCCTCTGAATTATTAAATGGGCCAATAATTTACATCACTGAGGATGATTTTCACTTAACTAATAATTCAATACATTTTAGATCCCACAATAAATGATTATTAATATATTTCTATAACTATATACCTGCTTCATTTATTTTCACTTCAAGAGTGTAAAGATATTTAGATCTTTAAAATGAAAAGGTGAATAGACTCTTCCATTTCTTTTCATATTGTGAGAAATTATATTTTTAAAACCGAGTTAGACTAAAACGACACAAGAGTGTGGTTCAGTACAAAGTATATGTTCTATGTCTATTTATATTTTATGACAGTCTCATTATACCGATTTGCAATTTGCATACTTTTCATTTGCGTTAATAATGTTGAATGTATTTTAATTTTATTTCCTTTTCTTCTAAATTGACAGAAAATCGATGGTATATTCTTTTTATTATCAGTACGTTTTTTATTTTGCCAAAAATGTCGTATATCATTGTTATAGTAGACAACAGCGCACTAATTGAAAGTCAACTGCAGTATTGCTGATTTTTAAAATCTTCATCTTATTCTTGAAAGTAATCTCCGAGAAGCTAACTAGAACTTTTAGTATGATAACTAGAATAAATCTTTTAATAATTAAGTTCGCGTCACCCCTTTGGTGTAAGCACCCAACGAGTCTGCTTTCAATTTTATCTAAAATATTTCCAAAGAATGCAATTTCTTGCCAGACTACATTAGTTGATGTTCCGCACAAGTAACTAGCTTGTCCATTTCATCCCATTTGGATGAATCCCGCTTTCGGTACATAATCCTCTTTGTCTTTACAAAGTAGGAATGTATGACGCTTCGTTTGAAAATCCGACTTGATTTTTTTTTACTTTACACATGCTTAGTTCGGTTTCGGTTTTGGAGTTTTTGCAGAAGTATATAATATTTTGAATAAATCAGAAAACACTCCACAAGCGTTTTGTTATTTCTCTTATACACTACTTAAGTAGTGTCACCCCAGCGTCGGTTGTCGAATGGCCTTTTAAAAATCCATAACGTTGACTATGAATGAAGAAAATGACTCGAGTAAAGTTTTGAAAAACCGGCCAGTAAATAAAGGTTTAGTGAAAGAAGTGACCAATGAAGAAGGGAAAGAAAAATTGAAAAGCTGTAGTGCCGGATGCGGTACTAGTGGTGGTATGGAAGGTGTTAAGTGAATATGAATACAAGTGGCTGGCTTTGTTTAATAATCAGTTTTTCAATGAAGAAGTAATCCCCGATGAATGCTGCAATAGTTCTCTAGTGCCCATTTAAAAAGATAAAAGTGAAGTACACGACTGCAACAGTTATCGCGGAATAAAGCTCATGTCACATATTATGAAAGTGTGGGAAAAAGTGATAGAGAAAAGGGTTGCGAGACGAGAGTGACGTTTCGAAAAACCAGTTCGCTTTTATGCCTGGTCGGGGTACGACAGATACCATATTCGTGCTCCGACAGTTGTGTGAGAAGTACAGATGAGCACACGAGAACCTGCACATGGTGTTCGTTGATCTCGAAATCAACGAACCTGATTATATGCCTATATGACCGGGTTCATCGTAATGTGGTGTGGTGGACTTTGAAAGAGAAGGGAAGTATATGGAGTTGGTTCGTGCAATATACAGTCGATCTAGTATACACGTCCGGTCAGCCACTAGAAACACCGATAAGTTTAATGTGGCAGTAGGTTTGCATCAAGGGTTGGCTCGGAGTCCCTACCTCTTCTTGTTGATAATGGATGCTGTGACATTGGACATACAAGAAGATTCATTCTGGTGCATGCTATTCGCTGATGAAATTATTCTTGTCGGCGAGGATGGATTCAAAGTGCACAGCAGACTGGAAAAATGGCAACAAAAGCTGGAGAGTGTTGAACTGAAAATAAGCAGAACCAAAACAGAGTACTTGTTCTGCAATTTCTGTGTTGTCCCCGATTCTGTGCCTATTTTGTTGGAAGGAGTACTATTACCAGTCTGCTCAGACTTTCACTACCTTGGTTCGCTCATAAAAAGCAATGACAATATTGAAGGGGACGTAAATGAGACGTTAATTTTTAAATGTTAAATATATATTATAGCTTAATATATATTTTTCATTTCATTTTAATGTGGGATCTAAAATATATTGAATTATTAGCCACCTGAGAATCATCCTCAGTGATGCGAATTATTGGCTTATTCGATAATTCAATGGCAGATAAACATGTAATTAATTCATAATATAAGCTATAAGTTATAGCTATAAACTATAAGTTTAGTCAAAAAATACTTGAAATTGTTTAGTTGATTTGGAATGAGAAAACGGAAATATATCAAAATTAAAATTATGAATCAACCACTCTTAATTAAATATATAGATTATATAGTATATAAAATAGATAATATAGAATATATATAATTGATATTTCTTTGTTCTATAGTAGATTATTATTTTGGTTAATATATATTGAAAATTAAACAAGTGCGGGTACAACTACAACACACGAAGTAGGGTTAAATGCTTTTGATAAATGGACGTACACTGGCAGACTTTTTGTGGATCTTTTAGGATATATAGTTCCATATTTTATCTTCTAAGATTTATCTTCTAGGATATGCACTATAGGCGCACAAAAAAAATAAGTTAACCAACTAATTAACTAATAAACTTGTGAATCCTACTCAGTTGTCATAGTTTTCCTATTAAATAATACTCAATACTATCATGAATATTCCACACTTCCAAAACTATTTAGCTGGCAGGACACTAGAATGTAGAGGAGCTATCTTTATAAAATGCTATTTTCTATATTTTATTCCACCATTTTGTCGGCGTGGCTTATGTATATTTCTATGCCAACTTATATCTTTCTAGTACTAAGAATCTTTCAGCAAAGTTGCGGACAAACGGATGTCACGACGACACTATAAGGGAAGTCTACTAAACTCTTCTACGAAACCCTAAATTTGTATAATGAGCTAGTGAAAATATATGACGTATTATACACCTTTATTATAATATTGTATAAGAAACCTAATACTTTGTATTATCACTATTTTTTATTATAATTAGTGGTATTTCAACAAAGTCGTACACTGTTCACTGTAACTGTAGGAGTACAAGAATAGTAAATCCCTTTACTTATGAGACAAACAACACCGTGAGCTCATTAAAACAAGCTTAGTTGATGTAACTAAATAACCGATTTATGTTCCTGCTTCAGTTAACTCTGTGAACTATATGAATAACCCATGCATGCCAATTTAGCTGTGGATTAAGTCTCCTTAAGTAAGGAAACATAGTTATCAGAAATGTTATTATTATATTTTTAGTAAGAAGATACAAATTTGTCAATTTCCTGCCGTCTTTCACATAAACGCCATCTTTTTTTTCTTACTTGATGTTGTTATTTGTAAAATATTGGAAAAGAAAATTGTTAAAAGATTATAGTGATATAATATGAAATAAAAGGAATTGGGAATTTAATAGTATAGCAAATAGTAATGGCTGAAATTTAATCATAAATTTAATTGATAACGATCTGGACAACACTTCACCTTTATAATCATTGTACATGTAATGTAATGGGGGTAAATATTACTTTTATATAATTGATCAGAAAATGTCAATAGTCAGTCAGTAATGATAAATAATTAACTATCCTTTTTCTGTAGAATTTCCTTGATGTCATACATCAAGTGACTATTCTCAGAGCTGGTGTCTAAGATACGGCCAACGTCGAGTTCTACAACTTGTATAAATTGAGCACTTATTGATTTCATCCAATTTGGTTGTATTCTAAAAGTGGTTTTCTAACAGATTTATCTACGGCTTCAGTATGGTGCATCGAAGTTAGAAAAACAAAAGATTTATCTCTCTTCGTAACATGTGATAGAAGAGAATATTGGCCAGAAAAGTAATTTTTTTTTGAAAGTGCCCACGCTTGTATTCCCTTATGCTCATAGTTTTTTTTAAGTTCCAAAGACGTGTACAATGTTTTCCTAGCTAATGATTGAGTTTTACTCTTTGTCTATGTTTTTGAGTTTCTCAATTTCATAAACATCCTGGTCATTTATGTTACCGGCGATCACGTCAGGAGGATGTTGTTCTTCGAAATGTTGTTCTTCGTTTAATTAACTAGCTGCTAATACCTGGTGGAAAAAACGAACTGTGGTTTTACTGTATTATTATAAAGGTTATATTATAAATTTCACTTAAATTTCATCGAGATACGCGAATTTAAATGTAACTTACATTTATCTTATAAACAATTATTATTATTCTATATGCATCCCGCTATATGTTTTCTCCTGATGCTATACAAATTTTGAATACTGTATAGAATATAAATCACTTCAAGTAAAACAGCTCATGGAATAACTCGTTATTATGCAATATCTTATTAAGCATTACCACCCATTTATAATATACGATATATATATATATTTTTTTAAAGGCAACCGCCAACCAACACGCCATGTTCCGAACGGCGGAAGGTGGAGGACGGAGCTACAAATAGCTACGTGGAATGTAAGAGAAGGAATGGAACAGAAGATGAATTAATTATTAGATGTGATGGATGACAAATATCTGGATGTTATTTGTGTGTCTGAGATCAAGCGAAAAGGCGATTTGCCTGGCGAGGTGAGTGCGGTGATGGCGAGGGTGAGCGAGGTTGCCAAGGTGTAGGCGTATTATTGTCCTCTCGAATGGTTAATGCAATGGTAGAATACAAGGCGATCAACCCGAGGCTTCTTTGGGTGCGCTTTAAGCAGGGGATAACAAGAGTATTCTTATTAGCCGTGTATGCGCCACTATCCTTAGCTCAAATGGACGAGCTCGAGGAGTTTTGGGAGAGTGTCAGGGATGTTCTAAGTAGTGTCAGAGATATTGAAAAGTTGATAGTATGTGGAGATATGAATGGATGAATTGGAACCACGCGAAGTGGTTACGAAAGCGTGCTAGGCAAATACGGTGATAGGAGAGTAAATGAGGCTGGAAAGCTTATTTTGGAATTTTATAAGGAGAAAAATTTGTTTGTGGCAAACACGATGTTTGAAATTCACATGTACACATGGGAGCGAGCGGAAGAAAGAAGTATGATTGATTTATTCCTAGTGGACCAGCGTATTCGAAGTCAAGTTATGGACACGCGAGTGTTCAGAGGTGCTGATCTGGGAACGGACCACTATCTAGTCGTTGCTAGAATAAGAGGTTTGTTCGCATTTTGGCGCAGCCGCACGACGTGTCCAAGCTTGGCGTCGAATTATCGCATAAGAAGCTGGAAGCTTCAGGATCCACCGATCAGAGAGGAATATCAAGAGAGGGTTTCCAAGAAGCTTGAAAGCTATGATTCTGGAAATGAAAGTGTTGAACTATGCTGGCAGAACCTTAGGAATGGTATGGTGAAAGTAGCGACAGAAGTATGTGGTAAAAGGAAAAGAGGTTTTAGTAAAAAGCGCGATGAATGGTGGGATGATGAAGTGAAAGACGCTGTAGAGTTAAAGAAGAAAGCATGGCTGGATTATAAAGCCTCTGGTAAGGATAAAAGTATTAAAGGGATAAGAAAAAGAGCGGACAAGCTGCAAAAGCAACAAAAGAAAGCACTTTTAAAGATGAAGCGTGAAAATTCTGAGAGAGAAAGGGATGAAAGGTTGACGAACAACTTTCGGGAAAACACGAAGCCTTTCTGGCGAGAAGTTAGTGGTTCCCGGGGTTGTTTGGTAACCTGTAGAATGAAAGGGGTACTTTCCAAGAGCGGTGAAATTTTAACTGAGCAAGCACACGTTTTCCGGCGGTGGGCGGAATTCTACAAGGAGATGTACGAACGTGAGGACGCCGCGGCCTCGAGTATCAGCGAAATGCTGAGTCCCGATGTAGCCGATGGTGAAATCAGTTTGGAAGAAGTAGACAGCGTGATTCGAAGTCTGAAATGTGGTAAGGCTGCGGGAGCAGATGAAATTACTGCCGAGACGATCAAATATGGTGGGCCAGGCGTCTTAAACTTTTTCTGGTTTTTATGTAATTTATGCTGGAAATTGGGGGAGGTCCCAGACGATTGGCGAACTGCAGTCATCGTACCTTGGTATAAAGGCAAAGGTTCACAGATAGACAGTGCAAGCTATAGGGCTATCAGTTTGATTAGCTTGGGCGGTAAAGTTTATGCTAAAATATTAGCGAGAAGAATGCAAGAGAGATCTGAAAGGCTTTTATGGGAGGCCCAAGGAGGTTTTAGACCTGGAAGAGGGTGTATAGATCAGATCTTTTCCCTCCGCAGGATCATGGAAAATTTTTTGGCCCTAAACCAAAAGGTTTTCTGTGCTTTTGTGGATTTGGAAAAAGCGTTTGACAGGGTTGTGAGAAAGAAGTTATGGGAGATACTGCCTCGATACAATGTGAACGGATCCTTGCTAGAGGCTGTAAAGTCTTTTTACAGAGATCACTCAGCCTGTGTGCGAGTAAGAGCTGGCATGTCGCCCTGGTTTAACATCCAATCGGGTGTTAAGCAAGGTTACGCTATGTCAGCTTGGTTGTTCAATTTGTATTTGTATAGTTGTCTCCAAGGCGTGAAAAACAGTGACATGGGAGTGAAAGTAGGTGACCTTAAGGTCAATTGCTTGCTATATGCAGATGATGCAGTGCTCATTGCATCATCAGAATGCAATTTGCAAGCATTGGTCACCACTATGAAAGATGGGTGTGAAATTAATGGTCTAAACCTTAATGTAAATAAGACAAAGGTTCTGATATTTGAAAGAAATGAAGAAAGAACAGAATGTAAGATCAACGTGAATGGTAAGATAATAGAACAAGTGAATGAAGTTGTATATTTGGGAAGTATGTTTAGCAGAGACGGAAGATACGAAATGGATGTGGAAAGGCGTATTGCTGCCGGTAACAGAATCAATGGTGCTTTGACTGCATTGTTGAGACGGCAAAACGTCAGCTGCACGTTTGGCTTTACACAATGCAGTTTTGCTACCGACGCTGTTATACGGCAGCCAAACGTGGGTAACACAGAAGAAGAATGTAAGAAAGATGAATGCTGTGGAGAGCGATCTCTTCGCAGAATATGCGTCGTCAGTCTAGCTGATCGAATCCGCAATGAAGAGATCCACAGAATGGCAGGTACTAACGAAGATGTCACAGTGAGAATGAAGAAAGACGTGCTCAGGTGGTTTAGGCACGTCGAACGAATGAGTGATGAAAGAATGGTAAAAAAGATTTATATAGGAAAAGTGAGTGGTAAGAGAGACAGGGGGAGGCCTCGAGTGACCTTCGAAAACACAGTATCTATAATACTGGAGGAAGGTCACGTAAAAAGCATGAGGACCCCTCGGAGGGCATGTATAAAGAGGTTGATGTCTGTGGTCGAGGCGAAAGAGGTATGCAGGGACCGTAGCGTTTGGCGCTCCGTCGTCTCTGGCTATCCTGTAAGATATATGGCGTAAAGCTAAATAGAAATAATAATAATAATCCTAAATATGAAGGTTTCATGGGATAACACTTACTAAAAGGCTTATGTGGTATCTATTATTACTATTGCTATAGGGTGAAATAAAATCTTTACTATATACTATATAATACTTTATATACTTTATATATCAAGTAGAATATATATTGCTCTATCTATTAAACTGAATGACTAATAGACCAGATTTAGATATAAAATAAATTTATATTAAAAAACTATCAACAATATATACGTCTGTAAAATCCTTATTTATATATATATATATATATATATATATATATGTATCTCATAATAAAGTTATAATAGTTTGTTAATTATTACTACGTATATCGATTTTCAACAGCATAATGTTGAAAAAATAAAATATTTACTATCTGCATCTGTTACATTTAAATTAATCAAAATTTATACACATATTCCTCAATCTAGCAAATATACTTCATACAAATAAATACATGTAAATTATTTTATAATTACTGATTACTATAAATGCAATAAATATGAAAATATTAAATGTATTGGACATGCGTAACTAATTTTCAGTGTATTTTGAATTTTTGTCATTGTACAAACAAAATTATAACTGACGGTTTTTATGCTAAAGCGCTTTTTACCAGACAACATAATAATTATAAAATCAATTAAGTAGAGGATCACAAGGAAATACGGATACAGGAAGGAATACTTGTAATACATACGAGTAGTAAGACGATAATAAAAAAAATATATATATATACATATAATGCCAATATTATTATAAATATCACTCTACAACTGAAATAAAGATAATTTGAAAAACTATTATGATATTTTTGGTGTATATAACTATTGAGATTACGTAGTCAATGGGTAGAACGGTTAGTGACTACACTAACCGAGTTTAAGTCTGAAATGGCACGTAAATTCGTAGGTACGATGTATTCCGCTACATAGAACGTAGTGAAAACGTTACCTTTTGCTATAATTCGACTGTTATGACATTTGAAAAAAGCGTGCTATCAATATGAAGAGCCAGGATTTTTCCAGGTCTACATAACGAGTAACATATTACAACTATTAAACTTAGACTGCCTATTTGCTGCTTATAACAATTGCCTGATATATATTAGAAGTCATTGATATTTATTTATTTATATATTTTCCACTTTGAATCCATACCTGTAATCAGTTGTGTACGTCAAATGGAAGTAACAGGAGGGCCTATTTTGATATCGTATGTATCAAAATAAGCCCTTCTGTAAAGACACTTTCCAACTTAAAATAAGGCTACGAGGGTTCCAAATGCGCCCTGCTCTGAGAAGAATCACACAATAAACTCAGCCGGGATTTTTTTTATTGTGATTACTGCTTCACAAACGTCAATATATTTAGTAACTTACGACCAAGATACCAAACTTTTAAACCCCGTTTATGAATGTGCTGGAGGTCAATGTTAATATTAGCGATAGCAGAATCAATGCACTCCGACTTAGCATGAGTATAAATCTGCAGATCGCCTGCAGAGGTTAAGAGGAAGAAGATTGCTAGTGATGAACTTTCAATATCGCTGTGAATGTGCTGTGGCGAGGACGAAAGTCAGACTAAAATTAGCTAATAAGATTATTCTTGAAAATAAAGTTTAAAGTTGTCTTAAAAAACTTTTTATAAACATAGGATATTCGGTAATGGGCGTTTTTCCAGATTATTGATATAAGTTAGTTGTATATTAATAATTATTATTACATATACACCCAAATATTTTGCAATGAACTAAATATTAAATTGATTCATTTGTTATTAAGATATATTTTCTTTTTGATACATACCAGGACGTGTCGGGATAAATAACAAAATATATTTTTGTAACTTGCATTTTTATAGGATTATTTGATAATTTAGCTGAAAAAGGTCTATGAGAGATAACTGTAATATTGTTTGGAAAGTTCCAATACTCTGGAGTTCATACGTTATTTAAAATAATATTTACATTTTGTAGTGTAACTGCAAATCAAATAGATCAAATAGTAAATATCTATATGGTAAAACATAAATATACATTTAGAATAAATAGTTATCCTTTACATAACAATAAATACATGAGAATATATTAGAGTTTTATATGTTAGAATTGTATACTGTAGAAGAAATTTGGAGAAACTTAATACCGTGGGAAGGAATAAGTTTGAGTTAATTAAAACTTTTCTTGTACTTTAAAAACTTTCACTTCATAAAATTAAAACGGAAATAAATATAAAGCAATATATCGTTAAATTATAAAGAATAATGGAAACTAATATCTCGGAAATCTTTATTTGTCTAAACTGTTACGAATTTAAGTAGGGTTTATAACATCGAGCGTGTTCACGGGAAGACAAGATTTAGGTGCCTATCAGTAAGTTGGGTAATTTGTCATCTACCTTCAACTGTTTCTTAGTTTCCAAGCATGGAGTTCAGGGTGCACAAAAAAAGCATTGTATTTACGAGTAAGTCTTCCATTGTGTTCACAGGCGTGGCGTATATTTTTCATCAGGGTTGAGATTATCTATTCTTATTTTATCTTATTCTATTATTCTATCGATTAACTATGATTAACTACGATTAATAACTACGATTTGATAATCTAAAGATTCTTGTTTGTGAAGATGAATTATTTACGAGCTATTGAAACTAAAAAACAATTATTATTATTAATTTCAATAGATAAGAAGATTGTAGTCTATCATGGGAATATATAAATAATTTTGTTTATCTACATCTATCTTAATTTGTAAATAGGGAACTATTTTAGTTCTTCACGGTAACTAGATACATTCGTACATACGAGCAGGGTATTTACTACGATAGCAAACAAAACAAACACAGCTAATGAGCAGATATCTATTATGGATAAATCCAGAGATGTACGGACAAAAGAATATATATCTTTTTTAGACATTATTATCTATGTATATTTATTTTTATGTTAATAAAACTTTCTACACAAAAAAAAACTATATAACTGAAAAACGAAGGTCACGCCGCAAGATCAACTGGTTTATACTAGGCTTATTGTTATAATATCAATTAATTTTCATCCTTTATTTTGATATAACAATAGAATATTTTATTTAATGTTAAATGAGAATGGATTCTTATAACGTAACAATGATATTTCATAATTTTTCAAATAATAAAATAAATAACATTTTACAGTAAAGATGTTATGCTTCCGCTTCCATGATCACTGCCCACGTCGTTTATCATGGGTAGTGAATACTATCCAATATTAACTTTAATGAAAGAAATTTATGTATTAAAAATCATAAAGCCCAGAAATAGTCTGAACGGTAAATTAGAATTTCCTAAGGTCGTTATCAATAATAACCAGTGAAGATGCAAATACCCAGGGTATTTCCCGAACGAACTTTGACGAAATTATGAATGTTAATAAAAAAACAATTGATTTTTAAGTAAAATGATTATTATTTATTGAAGACAAGAAGATGTTAAATACATGTTTATTTATAATTACTAAAAAATTTCAAAAAAGTGTGATTAATAATAATACAAAATAGTAATATAATTAACAGTAATAAAATTTTTCCTGTCCACAGACATCCATACATCCATCCATCCGAGAAAAGTGAAAACAATACAGAACGAACAAAGGTCGTTTGTGAAAATCATTCTAAACAATATTATAATATGACGTTTATATTCAAACGAAAGATAACAAATAATTTCAAAGTCAACGTTCCTCAAAGTCAAGTCATGAACTCTTGCAACATCCGAGGATTCACAAGAGTGTTGCTGGCCTTGGAAATAGGAATAAATGCCTTTTTCAAAGGTACCCATGTCGTATCGACCTGGAAATACCGCCGAAGGAAGTTTGTTCCACATTGGAGTGATACGAGTACGTGCTGTTAGTAGGAACATTAAATCTTTTTTTATTATTGCAGATTTAAATAAAACTACAATAACTATAGGTAATAACTTACGTGAATATAATACACACCATAAGTATATAAAATCGATATTTATTATTATAGGGCGTCATTTTATGAAATATTAATAAAAGTCGATCTCGTTAAGTAACTTTCTTAATTTTATAAACGTCTTTATTATTACAAGAGAGAGTATTATTTTTGTTGTTGTTATCGGTATTGTTGGAGTCTTTAATTATGATAATGGTACACCGTATAAAAATAGGACACATTCTGCAGGTCAAGCTGAGAGCAAAACATATACTCGTATCAACATGTAAAAACAATAACTTTGGGAAGATTCAAGAGGAATTAATGAGGAAACGAAAACTGTTCCTCTCATGTTATGTTCTTGCATTTAAATATAGTTAATACAAGTTGTGTATTATAACTTTCTGTGTATAATTATAATAATAAAATTATATATAATTTATTTCTATTTATCTATTTGTTTATTTATTTTAATCTGATTATGTATGGATATAACATAACTTATTGTTGTGTTTAGTTTATAAGGCTTTTTAATTTTATGTATGTTTATTGATTTATTTCTTCGCTATCTACCTGTACCGATGTTTTTTTCACTAGATGTTTTTTTAGGGTTGCTCTGAAGAAATCGCCGTCAGGCGTTAAGACCGGTTGGACTTTAAATGTGTCTTGAATTTATGTATTATATATTGTTACGTATAATAAAGAATATATATAATAAAGTAGAAAAATAATAGAAGTAGAATAATAATAGAAGCCACATTAATTCATTTAATCCCACAAAAGTAGAACGACTCAAGTAACAGAATATGCGTCACATTTACTTTTTATTTCCAACGAAAAAATTTATAAACTTAGAATGATACAATATATACAACAATAAAGGCAACTAAATAATGTCAGTAAATCAGTCTTCCTTTTGCCTATTAATAAATGTTTATTTGAAACAACCTATTACTATCGATCTGTGATTGAACTTATACAAATCCGTAAACTTTATTTCAAGGTTCAAACGAACGATTGCCTTTTCCCGTAAAAAAAATAGTAATTTTTCCGACAAAGGATCAAATGGAAAAAAGCTTAACTAAATTCAAACAACCAAACATACGTACAGACTAGCAGATAAAAAATAAAAAACAAATAATATCTATAGATAATTAACTCCTTCTTGTCATCGTCATAAATCCCCGTGGCCCTTAAGGCTGGATATATGACTTCAAAATTATATGGATACAGCAATCTAGTCTAACCAAAGACTAATAGATTATATAAATAAGATTATATAGATAATATTAATTTAAATTAATTGGAGGATCTAATACTAAATTATTCTAATTTTAGATGCCCAATTATATTTAAAACAGTATTACAGTTTACATAACTTCAAAATACACAGCTTTGCTTAAAGCCTCACCGAGATCGGCTTAATTGCTATATATATATCTAAACAACAACTTGGTTGCGAGAACTTAATAAGATTTCAAAATGATAAACATTATTCTACATTCTCTAGGGAATAGGTCCGTTGTTGTACTGAATTTCCTTGGTTTAATATTGTTGAATTTAAATATTCTTCACTAAAAGTGCACTATTAAAATTACCTAAACCTCTCATGTTTCAAGTAAGCAATATAAAGGTAGGACGGAGTTTCGTTTGTATAAAAAATATTGTTTTCTAAGCTATATTCGGTCATATGTTTATCATATTCTAAAACAGCGGTATACATTATTAAGACTGTAAAATCTCTTAGAAATATATTATTTTTGGAAATCAAAAGTAGATGTATTTAAAAAAACAATTTTACCACTTAACTTAAGTATTTATTTCTTAAAAAGTAATATTAACAATAAAATCAACGAAATAGAAAGAACATAGTCTTATTAATTAAACACTCCAACTAAACTACACGACCGGTGTGCACACTACGAATGCTACGAGCTAAGTAGTGCGCGGAGGTTTGATTGCTCCTTTATAAAGAGAGGTGCAAGTATTCGTGAGGGTAGTAGCAGACTGCTTATATTCATGAGGGTAGTAATTGATTGCTTATAGTATTATAATGTTTCAGCAGGATGTTAACTTTGCTTATTGAGAAACGATTTTAATATTTTTGCCAAGTCTCAGTCTCCAGTTGAGGAATATTGTAATGAAAGTATAAAATTCATTAAATTCTAAAAAGCGTCTTTGCTCAAATTAAATATTATTATATATTTCCTGCGACTTCAGACCCGTTGACTATAAAAGGTAACGTGCCTAAGAAACTAGCTTTGTTGCTAAACTAAACCGTACTGAAAGGATTTCATCAACTTAGTCTGTTGTCTTGTACATAGCGTACATAACGCTCCTTAATTTAATTTGAACAAGACCATACAAGTTTACGTCCATTCTGTAAGCTGTTTTGAATATTGGTAAAAGATATTTTGAAAACGTAAATATATAAACTTCTTACAAAATCTTTAATTTAGATTAATGTCATATACATTAATCAAAACTTAATTTAAAAAAAAAAAATTTTTACCTCCTTGAGACATTTACGTCAAATATTAGAAACTTAACCAATTTCAAAGCTATCAAAAAATAAATCTAATGTCTCTAAAATTTATATTCAAAAACAATTAACTTAGCATTCAGTGATTATAAAATAACTTTTAATTGGAACAAAATTATTGGTTCGTTTAACATTGCTGGGGAAAATATAAAAATCTTGAGACTTCTGCAACCATAGTGCTTTTTCCAAGTAAAACATTTTCTGCAAGTAACGGTCTATTATTCAATAGACCGACATCGTAAGATTTGAGCGAATTCCAACAGACACAATTGTAATGGTTTTCCTTTGGATAAACAATCAAGTATACCTATTTATATGAAATCATCTTATTTGTACAAATATAGTTTAAAATGAAATTTATCTAATATTTAAAATTCTCATGTCACAGTGTTTGTGAGTAAACTCCTTTGAAATTGCTACCAATTTTTGTGCATATTTGGTAGGTCTGAGAAGCAGCCGTAAACGTTTAAATTGTTAAAAAGTGATTTTAAAAATAAACAAAATATATATCCTTGAATGTTTACCCTTCTATCACCCACCCCTATTTTTTATAGCGATATTAGTTTCCCCAGTTGATAATTGATCAGTTATCGTTCATCGTTGAAAAGTACTTGATACTTGATACTTTATAGTAATATACATATCTTGGCAAATTTTCAAAAGAAGCGTCGGATTCGTCAAGTTTTACCGACATCGATATGGTAGTAACTTGAGTGGAACGTCGGTAATCTAACAAGGAATTGCATTCTTTGGAAGTACGTTATATAACTTTGAAAGCAAACTCGTTGGGTGCTATCACTAAAGGGGTGACGAGAACTTAATTGTTAAAAGTTTTATTCTAGTCATCTAAAAGTTCTAAGGAGATTACTTTCAAGGATAAGAAGAAGCTTTTAAAAATCAACAATACTGCAGGTGACTTTCAGTTACTGTGCTGTTGTCTCCTCGCCTATAATAATGATATAAGATATTAATGGCAAAATAGAAAAAAGTATATGTATATATATATATATATATATATATAAAATTTTATACAAAAAATATATTGGAAAGACAAAGGATAGTTTAATACCAAAATTCAATTATGTTGCCGGCTATGATCCTTGAAATGATGATGATGAAATATTGCTTCATTCATTTAAACAATATAAGCACATGTGTATTGATAAATTAACGTTGGTTAATATTTTTTTTTTTGCTACTGCTATGCTTGTAATGTAGATTCTACCGAGAACTAGTAAAAAACTCACTAGTTACTTTAACTAAAGTAAACCGTTCGTGCAGTGTCAATCTTGGTAGTCTGCCTAATTTTCTTAACTGCATAGGCTGCTGAGCTAAGTTAACCAGCAAGGGATGATGAGTGAGGTTTCCACTACAGTTTAGAGTCCAATGTTATTTACAAAAAAAGTGGGGCCTCCCATAATTTAAGAATTTCGCCACTTCATGACAAATTGAGTTATAACTTAACATTAGGTAATATAGATTTGATGCATTTTGTTTTATTTGCATTTAACGCTAAGTTTTTTGTCGCAATCCGACATTCTACTTTAATAAACCACTGTTTATTACATCATATTTACTATTTTTCTGTCCACTGTATTTTAAATCCCAAAATAATTGAGTTTTTGCAGAAGTATATCATATCATATCATTTTGAATAAATCAGGAAACACTCCACAAGCGTTTTGTTATTTCTCTTATGCATTGCTTGAGTAGTGTCACCCCAGCGCCGGTTGTCGAACGGCCTTTTAAAAATGCATATTGTTGACTATGGAAAATACTATTTATGTTAAAATAGTTTGAAAATGCCTTCATTACAATTTTTTAAAGACTTTACTTAAGGATGAGAATTGAGATAGGCGTATAGTTATTGAGATCGTTTTGGGTAGACCTCGAAGAATTCGGTCTGCCCATTCATTTGTCCCCTACTTTCGAATTTTGGAAAAAATTCTTCACAGGAGGTCTTCTTATGACCCCCTGAGTCCGAAATGACCATTGGTCAAAAAGTTTATATATATATATATATGCGTGCGTGCGTCCAGATTCGACTTTTGTCAGCACGATAGCGGCCGCAGTTTCGCTCGGATCGTTTTCAAACTTTGCACAAAAATCAACCATCCAAAAATGAAGGTCAAGTTCGTTAACCAGAGAAATCCAGACACAGGGGGCGTTAGGGCCTCACTTTTTCTGTTTTCAGTTTTTCGACCATAACTTTTTCCCTATACAAAGAAGATCAATCGCGTTCATATTATATGATGTCTTTGATGAATACCTATAACTAATGTAGATAAACCGAAAACCTAACTTCAATAACTTAGGGGTGGGGGTAAAAAAAACGAAAATTTTTGGAAAAAAATTCATAACTTTTTTCTGGTAAACATTCTTGCATCACAAATATTTTTAATAGAAAGGTTATTTTTTACTTTAAATTTAAGTATTAGAAGTTTTGCCCGTAAAAGGTACCGTTTCCGAGAAAAAAAATAAAAACCAATTTTAGCTTGAAAATTTAAGGTAGGTAAAACCACTGCAATTTTTTTCTGGTAAACATTCCCTCCTCGCAAATATTTTTAATAGAAAGGTTATTTTTTACTCTAAATTTAAGTGCCAAAAGTATTTCCAAAAAAGGTACCATTTCTGAGAAAAAAAATTAAAACCACTTTTTTGAAAATGTTTGATGTAAACAACGGCATCATGTATTGTTCTTAAGTAGTGAGTTATATTTTAAACGAGTTACACGCGAGGTCTACCCACGCGTGTCCCCCTGCGGGCACGGATTTTTTTTCACCTTTTTGAAAAGAGGTGAAACTTTAATACTTCTAATTAAGTTTGGAAATAAACCGAAGTCTATGCCTTTATTAAATGCGTTAGCTAAATTGGGAGCAATATTATATTTCAATATTACGTTATATTGTTAATTTCAATATTACGTTACATTTTACGGATATGACCCAACGATTATTCCCCTTTTTAAAAATTTACGATTCATGTTCATGATATAATATCTTTAGTATTATTATTATTAACACTTATTAACACAAGTATTTAATATATTTATGGCTTCCACTGAAAATGATTGTAGATGAGTAGTAGCCGCGTTAAATTTTATTGAATTTTACCATTTATATTATTGTAATCTCCACCAGGGGAGCGATACACGCATAATATATAGATTTGTAATTCAACACAGGATGTTTCAACACATTGTTCGATAGAAAGAGGCATTATTATGTCGCGGCTTGAAAACGATCTCTTTACGAACTGATATTAGAGAACCTGCTCGTGTAGCATTCTCTGTACCTAACAAGCTTAACAAACAAACTAAACTTTTCCGCTTGTTTTGTAACTGCTGTTCTGTTTATACATAATATTTGAATGTCATAATATTGTAAAAATAATTATATCTTAATCTCTTTGTCATCTAAAACTTGTTTATTTTCAACTTAGATCTGGTTTTGTGTTAATACCTAATTTAAATTAAAATTACTATCTAGTCTATCAGTCTACTACATTACATAAATATGTATCAAATGTCTATTGCTCCGACACAAATTTTTCCAAAATGATGTTTGTTAGAGAAGCAAGAATGTGCGAGTAAATTTTAAAAGAGTGGTTTATAAAATTGTAAATATGGGTGGTGTAAGTAAAATCTGTCAACGATAATTAGGGCAGCTATGCGGAGAAGGGATCGGGCTTTCCGTAAATTTAAACTGAATCGAAATGAAGTTAACTGGTGCAATTACAAAATTTTAAGAAATCGTTGCAATCAGATGGTAAGAGCAGCCAAACGGCTCCATATCCATAATAAATTATCATTTTCGTCCTCGGCAGAGATATGGAAGTTTCTTGAGACTCTAGGTGCAGTGCCATCTAAAAGTTCCACTGGTCTAAACTCATTTTCATCTGATGAATTAAATCGTCATTTTTCTAAAGTTTCTACTCTTAACAATAATTTTAAATTCTAAACCATTTCATATATATCTTCCCTGCCAAATCTTACTAATGTCCCATTTTCTTTTTCTTTTAGTCTCCGAGGAAGAAATTAAAAGAGTTTTGCTGTCAATTAAATCAAATGCTGTTGGCGAGGACGATATCAGCCGGCGTATGACTGTCACATTACTTGATTTTATCCTACCCACTCTGACCCATATAATTAATACTTCCTTATCCAATGGGTACTTTCCTAAAGTTTGGCGGAGCGCCCGTGTCCTTCCTCTTCCAAAAGTTTCTAATCCCACTGCTTGCAATGATTTTCGTCCCATATCTATATTACCCTACCTATCCAAAATCCTTGAAGCAATCGTTCACAAACAATTTTCTGACTACATTTTAAAGAACAATCTTTTAAGTAGTTTTCAGTCTGGCTTTCGTCCTGGTCACAGCACTTCTACAGCTCTTCTCAAAGTTACTGAAGATATCCGAGAAGCGATGGAGCATTCTCAATTAACTGTTTTAGTTTTAATTGATTTTTCTAACGCTTTTAATGCAGTTAATCATGACATACTTCAGGCTCTTTTAACGCATCTTAATATTTCTTCCAAGGAACTAAACCGGTTCTCCTCTTACCTTCGGGATCGCCAGTAGGCCCTCTGCATTCACAAAATTTCGTCAGAGTGGTGCATCTTGGTATTTGGTGTCCCGCGAGGTGGTATTCTCTCCTCGCTTCTTTTTTCTGTATTCATAAATTTTATTACTTTTTATCTCTCTTCCTCTTACCATTTGTATGCCGATGATCTAAAAATTTATGCTCATGCCACACATGACTCTATTAACTCCGCTATTGATTGTGTTAACATGGACTTGCTTCGGATCCATGATTGGTGTAAGAACTTCGGAATTAATGTTAACCCACAAAAGTGTCAAGCGATGATTATCGGCAGTATACATGGTCTTAACAAAAAAGACTACATTGCATTAACACCAGTGACTTATAATTCTGTTAGAATACCACTCACGCAGTCCATAAACAATCTCGGCCTTTGTATTGATAGTACGCTCAGTTGGAGTGTCCATATAACTGAGTTATGTCGAAAAGTTACGTACTCGTTACGTTCACTTTATCGGCACAAAAACATTTTACCCATTCGAACCAAAACTCTGTTGGTGCAGTCCCTTATTGACTACGCTGATGTATGTTACTCTAATATCTCTAAAGCCAATCTAAATAAATTGGACCGTCTCGTCAATAATTGCATTCGCTTTATTTTAACTTACGTAAATATGATCACATATCTGAATACCGTTCTAAGCTGGACTGGCTTCCCATCCGTAAAAGAAGAATTTCAAGAACTCTCTGTCAGTTATTTTCTATTTTAAATGATTCATCCTCTCCTCTGTACTTGAAGTCCAAATTTCAACTACTGAGGACAACTCATAACTTTCATCTCCGTTCATCATCGAACTTAAGTTTATGTATCCCTTCGCACCATACTGGTTTTATGTCTAATTCTTTCACAGTACACGCCATTAAACTGTGGAATAGCCTTCCTGATATACTTCGTCGTGCTCCTAACCGACAAATATTTAAGAAGCGCATTTGCGAATATCTTCATGAGAGAACGCAGTGAATATTTATTGTCCATCTACTATCTGACTATTAAATTTGAGTATCTGTATTTATTTACACTTTCGTATTTAGTTTATTTTATAGCGATAAGATAATTGTGTTGTTATTATTATGTGTTATTCTTTATTTCAGTATAGTATAGTATATTATTATTTTAGTATAGTATAGTATATTTTATTTATAAGTGATTTTCTTTCATTCATTTTTTTTTATTTACTTGTTACCCTCATTGTTTTTATTTTTTCTGTTAATATTGTTGGTTGACTGGTAGATAATGCCTAGATAGCATTAAGTCCGCCAATTGTACCATTTTGTTTGTGCAATGAAGTTTTAATAAATAAAATAAAAAAATAATTGCAACGAAATGGCAGGATGGATTGGAAGTGTGGCAAAAGATGTATTAGGCGAAATGAAAGGAAAAAGTATGATAAGTTAGGAAACATGGTGGTGGAATGGAGATAGGCAAAAGGTTCTGAAAAAGAAGAAAGATGTGTTTAGGCAATTGCAGGAATAATCAGATAATAATAATGTATGAAATAGGAGATAAAAATGCTATATAAAAGGTGTAAGGAGAGAGTGAAAGTAGCTGTAGCCATCGCTAGAGCTGAGGCGTCAGAGGTGTTATATAGGTCGCTAGAGTTTTCTAAAGGTCTAAAGGAACTCTACCTTATAACAAAGTGTGGGGAAAAGAATGATAGAGATGTCGTACATGTAAAATGCATAAAAGATGATTCTGGAAAGGTACTGATGAGAGATGGGATCATAAAAGAGAGATGGAAGGTATATTTTTAAACTAAATTTAATGAATGGAGAAAATAATTCGACTAGAGTTTTGAAAAAAGTAAATTAAGATTTATTGAAAGAAGAGACCAATGATGAATGAAATGAAAAATAAAAAAGCTGTAGGGCCGAATGTGATATCAATGGAGGTATGGAAAGGGTTGAATGATTATGGATGTAAGTGGCTGGCTTTGTTTAACAATAAGTTGCTGCATGAAGAAGTAATCCCCGATGAATAATGCAATAGTTCTCTAGTGCCTATTTATAAAAATAATGGTAATGTACAAGACTACAATAGTTATCGTGGAAAAAGGATCATGTCACATACTATGAAAGTGTGGGAGACAGTGATTCAGAAAAGGATGCGAGTCGAGAGTGATGTCTCGGAGAATCAGTTCGGTTTTATCCCTGGTCAGGGTACGAAAGATACCATATTCGCGCTGCGTCAGTTGTGTGAGAAGTACAGATGAGCACACAAGAACCTGCACATGTTATTTGTTGATTTCGAGAAGGCACACGACCTAATGTGGTGTAGTGGACGTTGAAAGAGCCGGGTATATCTGGGAAGTATGTGGAGTTGGTTCGTGCAATATACAGTCGATCTAGTACACAGAAACACCGACAAGTTCAGTGTGGCAATGTGTGGTTTGCATCAAGGGTTGGCTCTGAGTCCCTACCTCTTCTTGTTGATAATGGATGCTCTAACATTGGATATACAGGAAGAAGCACTCTGGTGCATGCTATTTGATGATGACATTGTTCTTGTCACCGAGAATAGACTTGAGGTGCAGAGCAGGCTTGTAAAATGGCAACAAAAGTTGGAAAGTGTTGACCTGAAAATAAACAGAACCAAAACAGACCACTTGTTCTGCGAATTCGGCTTTGTCTTCGATTCTGTGCTTATTTTGTTGGATGGAGTACTATTACCAGTCTGCTCGGTTTTTCGCTACATCGGTTCACTTATGATGGCGATGGTAATATTGACCGGGACTTAAAGCGAATCAACATACACTAAAGGAAAAAATCTATATAACTTATATAAATTGATGACATACTATTGTATATTCTTTAAAATGAGCTGTCAATTGTTTCAGATGCTTAGATGCCGCCTACGCTGTCTTATCGATATATTAAATGCTTATTTGTTTCCGAAGACATTCAGTTTTTTAGTTAAATATTACTAAATTAATTATTTCCGTTTCTAACCATTGGGAATTTAACCACATTTAGTTTAACATTCTGCGTGGTGTAGTCACACTATTTGCTCATTGTTGTTTAGAATTCAACGTTATGTCTTTTCTAGTCATTTATATCCGAAGCACTTTCAATATTTCTATTCTAATTAGGCTCCAGTGAGTGTGGTTGTTATTAGTGTTCTTAATAACGCTTATAATGCATTTATCTTCTTAATTATACAGGCGTGTTATTGCAGGGCTGATTAAATAATATGGATTGACTATAATTCGTATTGCCATCATTTTTCGATGAGTTTAAAAGTTCATTTGAGGGAAATATGGTAAGTAACTTGAATTTTCACTATAAATAAGGTGTTTTTTATTTTTCATAACTTTCTTTAATTTCATTATATTTACGTTGCATAATTTCAGTATTTGTCCTGTTTTCACAATTGGAGTCCACGTAGACAATAATATTGCTTGATAGGCATTTTCCTCCATAAGGTATTATAAATTGTTATTATTTGAATAGATTATAGAGTGATTAGTACTATTTCGTATTTTAACCTGTATACTGTTCATTACAGGAGCTTTTTTTATATAATAAATCTTTATCACGTCCATACTTGTAACTTTGGGACGTCGACCTGAATGTCCAGCTTGCTGATCTGTTTTTGTAACTGCATGGGGGTCTGTTTCTAAATGCCTGATCCTAATTAAATACCAAAAATTTGTCTGGTGATATACTACTTTAGATATATCTACACTCCGTATTAATATTAAAAGAATAAGTGTTTGACTGCAGTCTTCTTCTACTGACAAACAAGGGGACTGTGTATATGTCTTCACTTGTCCATTGTCAGTGGCGCCTTAAAATTTAATTTTAGAGATAATAACATTAAGGATCTTATTCAATATAAGTTTTTGAGTTATTTACCTCAAATGACTCACCGCTGAGTCTAAGTGGCATATAGTATATATATATATATATAGTTTAAATTAAGTCCTAAATCGTAAATTGGACATTTGATTTAAAGCGACTTGTTGTTTACACAAACGCTAAATTGGAAAGGTTAAAGTGTGTTCGTATTTGGTTTGGTACTATCCTAATTTGTTTGGTGAGGTGATTTCGTTCCTCAGAAGTATAGATACGATATTCCACTACAAAATTGACAAATCAATGAATATTTTTTAGATTTGCAACGTTACCTTCTTAACTTGAGATACTAATTTAAATGCAAATAAAAAACCTTATATTTTTTATTTGCTAAAACAAAAATTTTATTCACTTTTGTTATCACATTCAGAAAAATGTTTTCGGCGAGATATGATTTGCATCTTTTTACATTTTCTGAATTCATCTGAATAATAATGTAATTCTAACACATTGTTGATACGTTTTGCTAAAAAAGAAATGTATGAAAAAATTATTGTTAATTAACATGTTATAAAATTGTTATGGTTAGGTAATAAAGACTTTAACAAATATAAGAATAATGTTGTTTATAAAACCTGCCCATTTTCATATTGAATATAATTCGAGAATAATAAATTATCTTCGAATATCTTACAATTTGGAATTAATGAAAAAAAATCTTTTAGAAATTACACTGTTAGATTTTAGAACAGTCCTACTAAGTTCTCATTTTTCTAAAAACATTGAAGAATTCATATGTCTAATATGTGTAAATTATTATTAATTTTCGGAAATTATTTAAATAGATTTTAGTGATGCTACTTGAATAAAATTAGATTTATGAATAACATCGAACAAGCATCAATAAACCTAGATATTCCTAAAGTTTTACCTACAAAACTTAAGGGAATAATTTATAAACTTTGAGTTACTACCTACTATATATGCAGACAACTGAGTAAGCAATCAGTTACACAACTGTATTAATAGAATTCTCAAAATTATACTCTTAATGGGTGCCTATAGACACAAGTAATAATTATTACAATATAATATTTACTTAACTATCAGAATATTAATAACTGACTTCAGAATTGATTTACGATTAATTAATTAATTAACATGCACGATGACTGCTGATAGATCAAGTTATTTAACATTAATTTATAATTAAGTTTTATTACCTTAATATTGTAATAGATAGAATAGTATTAAATATATTATATTGATCGAACTATTGAAATCACTTTATGTGCAGGTTATATTTTAAGATCAAAAGTTTGATAGATATCATATGTGTGATGTTAATAATAAGTTTCGGTTAAGAATCATTGTTTGATGTTCGATATTCTTTCTGTATTTAAGGTGAATGTATTACACAGAGAAACATTTCGTCTTATAAGTGAGCACGAGTGCCATTGTTAGTGTAGATGATGTAGTGGTTCCTGGAATGTTTAAATAAGACAAATTGACCTCTAATGATAAATTATCTCGAAATAGAAAAAGTGGAGTTAAGTTAGTGTTTATTATTATTATATGTATATTTATATATTATAATCTGTTTGAATACTAGCAGTAATACTAAAATTAGTACAGTAATAATTCGCTATTTATAGAAATATTTTTCTATACAATATATCACCAAAATGGGATAAAAAATTCATTTAGTGCATCCATCTATAATCTTGATTTTTTAAAACCACATCCATTCTGATATACGCCAATTTAAGTATTGTGGACGAACATGTTAGTGATCAGTATTTATCATTTAATGCCATAAAAACAAATATACACGTGCACAAATAAACAAATTTACATAATTAAATGTATATCCTATAATAAATCGTTCAATTTATATCTAGATCTATATATAAATTATTTTCAGTAGCTAAATAATATTTGACATTTATTAAAAATAAGTACTAACTATTTAATGCTGGATTTTTTTTAATATATGGGGTTTTATTTTAAATACGAAACACGTTTAAGCTCAAATTTCATTCAGGACAATCGATTCTTGAATACCAGAGCACTTTGGAAAAATACTTGACCTCAATGAAACAGATAAATTGGAAATTTCATTCAGAGCTAGAGTACTCCATAATGTGATTAATATTTATAGAGTTCTCTAGTAACTGAAATTTTGTCCATTAGCCAAATTATATATAAATATATATAGTAATAACCTCAGAGTTGCAGAAACCTTCCTTGTGGTATCAAGTGTGTAAGTTGTAAGTATATATTAATAATTTAGTCTATACGACGTCATGCAGCCATTTCAAGGTATGAAATCAAAGTAAATTTTTATTATTTCAATTAGGCATCTAATTCTTATTTATTTATTTATTTATTTAGCTTCACGCCATATCCCTACGGTCCCTGCATACCTCTTTCGCCTCGACCACAGATATCAACCTCTTCATACATGCTCTCGGGGGAGTGGGCCCTCATGCTTTTTACGTGACCTTCCTCCAGTATCATAGATACTGTGTTTTCGAAGGTCACTCGAGGCCTCCCCCTGTCTCTCTTACCGCTCATTTTTCCTATATAAATCTTTTTTACCATTCTTTCATCTCTCATTATTTCGACGTGACCAAACCATCTGAGCACGTTCTTCTTCATTCTCACCGTGACATCTTCGCTAGTACCTGCTATTCTGTTGATCTCTTCATTGCGGATTCGATCAGCTAGACTAACTCCGCATATTCTGCGCATATTCGCATCTCCACAGCATTTATCTTTCTTACATTCTTCTTCTGTGTTACCCACGTTTGGCTGCCGTATAACAGCGTCGGTAGCAAAACTGCATTGTGTACAGCTAAACGTGAAGCTATGCTGACGTTTCGCCGTCTCAACAATGCAGCCAAAGCACCATTGACTCTGTTACCGGCAGTAATACGTCTTTCCACATCCATTTCGTATCTTCCATCTCTGCTAAACATACTTCCCAAATATACCACTTCATTTACTTGTTCTATTATCTTATCATTCACGTTGATCCTACATTCTGTTCTTTCTTCATTTCTTTCAAAATCAGAACCTTCGTCTTATCTACATTCAGGTTAAGACCATTAATTTCACACCCATCTTTAAGAGTGGTGACCAATGCCTGCAAATTTCATTCTAATGATGCAATGAGCACTGCATCATCTGTATATAGCAAGCAATTGACCTTAAGGTCACCTACTTTCACTCCCATGTCACTGTCTTTCACGCCTTGGAGACAACTATCCAAATACAAATTGAACAACAAAGCTGACATAGCGCAACCTTGCTTGACACCCGATTGTATGTTAAACCAGGGCGATATGCCAGCTCCTACTCGCACACAGGCTGAGTGATCTCTCTAAAGAGACTTTACAGCCTGTAGCAAGGGTCCGTTCACATTGTATCGGGGCAGTATCTCCCATAACTTCTTTCTCACAACCCTGTCAAACGCCTTTTCCAAATCCACAAAAGCACAGAAAACCTTTTGGTTTATAGCCAAAAACTTTTCCGTGATCACGCGGAGGGAAAAGATCTGATCTATACACCCTCTTCCAGGTCTAAAACCTCCTTGGGCCTCCCACAACAGCCTTTCAGATCTCTCTTGCATTCTTCTCGCTAATATTTTAGCATATACTTTACCGCCCAAGCTAATCAAACTGATAGCCCTGTAGCTTGCACAGTCTATCTGTGAACCTTTGCCTTTATACCAAGGTACGATGACTGCACCAATTGCCAATCGTCGGAGACCTCCCCCCATTTCCAGCATAAATTGCACAAAAACCAGAAAAAGTCCAAGACGCGTGGCCCACCATATTTGATCATTTCGGCAGTAACTTCATCTGCTCCCGCAGCCTTACCTCATTTCAGACTTCGAATCACACTCTCTATTTCTTCTTAACTGATTTCACCATCGGCTACATCTGGACTCAGCGTTTCGCTGGTAGTTTAGATCGAGGCGTCCTCACGTTCATACATCTCCTTGTAGAATTCCGCTCACCGCTGCAAAACATGTGCTTGCTCAGTTAAAATTCACCGCCGTTGTTCGTCAACCTTTCATTCCTTTCTCTCTCAGAAGTTTCACGCTTCATCTTTAAAAGTCCTTTCGTTTTGTGGTTTTGCAGCTTGTACGCTCTTTTTTTTATCTCTCTCATACTTTTATCCTTACCAGAGGCTTTATAATCCAGCCATGCTTTCTTCTTTAATCTACAGCATCTTTCACTTGATCATCCCACCATTCATCGCGCTGCTGCGACCGGCATCGTGCGGCTGCGCCAACCTGCAAACAGACCTCTTATTCTAGCAACGACTAGATTATGGTCCGTTCCCAGATCAACACCCCTGAACACTCGCGTGTCCATAACTTGACTTCGAATACGCTGATCCACTTGGAATAAATCAATCATACTTCTTTCTTCTGCTCGCTCTCATGTGTACATGTGAATTTGTTTGTGATCAAACATCGTGTTTGTCAAACACAAACAAATTTCTCTCCTTACAAAATTCCAAAATAAGCTTTCCAGTCTCATTTACTCTCCTATCACCGTATTTGCCTAGCACGCTTTCGTAACCACTTCGCGCGGTTCCAACCCAGCCATTCATATCTCCATATACTATCAACATTTCATTATCTCTGACACTACTTAGAACATCCCTGACACTCTTCCACAACTCCTCGACCTCGCTCATATGAGCATCTAATACACTTGGATGAAAAGTCAAATGGCATGATTTTAAAAGGTAGTTTTATGGAGAACAAATAAAAATTCTAGCAATTCTGGAGCAAAATTCTGGAGTTATTAACCATGCTTTTAGTAGTTTTAAATATTCAAATTTTAAACTATCAAAATAATAGTTACTATAAAAAGATTTATAGATTTAAGCTAATATATATTAATAAAATATAATACAATACTTATCAATATTAATATTATTAAAAGAAATTGAAGATAAATGGATGTAAGTATAATAATATCAGTTTTCTAAACATGACAACCAATTTCTTACACATTTTTTTTATGGTTTCAGTCGTGACTCGTGTTAGACACTATAGTATCGTTAAGTGCTACGAGCGAAACTGCATGATAAATATTTCTAGTACTGTAGTACTGTAGTAGTAATAGTTTAGGAGCATAAATGGTAGTAGTATAAAGATTTATTATCATTTAAATATTTTAGTAATGTTTTTATATGAAAATAGACCAATAGAGAAACAAGTTATTACAAATTGGGGAATTGAATACATCTAAATATTAGGTTTTGTTAATCGAAAGCCTGTGCCGAGGGAATATTTCAACGATTCAAATTATCCCCAAATATAATTCATTCGATAAAATACAAATGTTACATCTACATACATGTATGTATGAATGAATTTTAAGACAAAATTTTAGGTTGAAGCATTTTAGATATTCATAATTTTTCCATTAAACATAAGAAAAGTACAAGTGTTTACTTTTTTTTTTCTATATTTAGAGCCTAACTGTAGTTACTTATCTTACTTCAGCTCGCTCGGGCTCGCTCGACCGGGGTAGGTCCACCCACTCACAGAAGACGGACGTGTAGTAGCCATATTCATTTGGTTATGTTCCAAAAGTAAATGGGAAAATCTGGAGATTTTTGATGGTCGGGACCTGTCCGTACTTTGGCTGCGCGTGTACATGGATGATTACGTCAGAGTATACGCGTGCATTTACAGGTCCCATAGTGATAATGCACAAACAGATCAACTGTCGGGCAACGTTCAATCGAAGATTGAGGACCTGCTTTCACAGACTGCATCCGTCGAAGTCAATAGTACAATAATACCACTCGAATGTGGAATGAACTCTCTTCGGCGGTATTTCCAGATCGACAATTGTACGACATGGGTACCTTCAAAACGGCGTTTACTCCTACTTCCAAGGCCGGCATCGCTCTTGTATCATCTGTAACCCGCCAGCTCGTTTGCTCTCCTCTTATATAAAAAAAGATCTACTCGATGTAAGTTCAAACTAATTAATCAAAATATTATAAAAAAATTAAAATGCAATTCCTTCTTCTTCCAATTGAAGTTATCTATTAATGTGGGTAAAGCATTTAGTGAAATAGTAATTTAATTGAGTTTTTTGCTTTTTATGGTTTGTAGCGACGACATCCAAGTACAGTAATAAGTGCACCTGTACTTAACAAGAACATGTAGTAGGATATTGTAGTATAATATAGTGTGTGTAGATTAAGTTTTTCTTGTTAAAAAGGTATTTTTTTACTGTAATACCGAAGAGTGCTTGTAGATTTAGAAAGTGAACCTTGAGATGATTGTCTGTGCTTAATGGAATTAACATCATTTTATTTCATCGTTATCATCCACAATAGTAAATTTGGCAGTTTTTGTGTGGCAATTTATAATAAAAAAACTACCCTGAAGTGATGTTAATTATTCTTCCCTTTCACAAATTATCAACTAGTTTGGCGACACCAGGCAACGAAAATACATAATGTTGATTATCTTATTTTTCCATTGCTTCTTTTAAGAAAGTAACTGTAGTGTACGCAGTATTCATTTAAGACTTGACGAAAGATAAGCTGTTGCACGCAGTCACGTTCTGTTCTAATATGTTGATTTTCTTCCATTTCACAGAGTTACCAGTATTTGATTTTCTGACATTCTGTCTTCATGAACAAGACTACTTCTTGTTAATTATAATGAAAGAATATGAGGGTATAAAGATATTTTGGATTTTATTGGGGACAATTGAATGTTGTATGTTGAAATCGTGGGTATCTATAGAAATAATTGGAAACTTAAAAATTATTATTATCTGCTTTTCAGTATAAAAGTATGCCGGTTTTATAATATTATAATATTCCCTCAACTTTAAATCTGTAATTTGTTCCTTACTATATATAATTTTAATTATTCTATCATTATTTATAAAACACTTATTTTTATCATAGAATGATGCTTACTAGGACTATGAATTTCTATTCTAATTAATTCAGCCGTTAGTTCTATAATGTTTTTTCCAATTATTAAGAAATGTTTAGCAAATTTGGCATACTTAAATAAAATATTTTCTTCTTTATTAGCATTTAAATTTAATTTGTTGTTAATATTAAAGTGATTTTCATCTAATCGAATTCACTTGGCTTTGACATCTATTTCTTACTTAAACTTGTATGATTATTAAATTTAGTTGCTATCTTATTTTCATTACTTTCTAATAATTTCATTATAATTTACTGTATCCTCATAATCTAAGTTACCTGTTATACTTTTGATGACGGAATCCAAACCATCTACAACATGTTTTGTTTCTAAAAATTTTAATTGATCTGAAACTTTACCAAGCTTTTCAGTAAAATATTTTTATGTACTTCGAGTAATAACTCAATATAAAAAAGAGAGTATTTAGAACAGAGATGCACAAGGTTTATTTATTATGAGGCGTAACTACAGAATTCAAATTAAAATTTAAGTATACACAATGCTCACTATGATACATGAAATTTCAACCCCGACAACAGCTATGCAAAGCGTGCAATGAAAAATTATATAAAACAATAATGTACTAGAGATGAACCACTGCCTTATATTTCAGCAAATACACATTGCAGAAATAAAAGACACTAACAAGTTAAAACAAGTAAGTTTATAAAACAAAAAAATAAAATAAAAAATGGGATTATTGGAGAAACGAACAACACTCGTTATAAATGTACAGAATATGGAAGTAACATAGTTTCAAGTCCAAATACATTTACTTAAATAGACAGTCAGACTTTGTGCGTTGATGTCAAAATTTTTTCATAGACTTATTCTAAACACTGGGTGTTTAAATGGTCATTTAGTGCACTTATACTCAATATTAAGTAAGTCATCATATAGAAGGTATTATGTCATGAGGTCGGTCTATAGATAGTATTATGTCATTAGGTGTTGAGTTCTCGACTTCTTCAATCCACGATTATGAGTCACGTTCGCAATACATTCGTTTAAAATACAGTTGCAAATGAATTGTTATATATAAATTTGTCCATTTTCGGAATTTATAGGGATACAAATGATTATTGAGATTCCTGCAGATATTATATCTACGGAAAAATTAAAATTACAAGAACAGCACAAGGACTAATAAAGGATTGAGTTGCACCAGTGTCAAATAAAAGTTTTTGTCGGGGATTTCTAATTTCAATATACATAAGCTGTCTGTGTGTTTGTAAATTTAAATTAATTTTGATTTGGGTGATTGCAGATGTAATTAAAAATCCAGATTTAAACAACTAGGATCCGATTGGGATTTACTCTCTTTATATATTTCATCATTATCAATTTCGTAATTATTATTACAAAAGTTCGGACTGTTATTAGTGACAAAATCATTTGTTTTGGCAGGGAATTTTGATTAAAATTATTCCTAGGTGGTAAGCGGAAAACATTGTTGCGTGGGTTATAATTAGGTGGGTGTACTCCAAACATTTGTTGTGTTTTTGAATATATAGGCATATTCGACTGTGGTTGATTACGGTTAAAATTAAATTCAAAAGGCTGTGATGGTTGTAAAGGTCTTTGTGTTACAGGGGCTGGAAAATTAGGTGTGGCGGGTTGAAAATCTTGAGGTCGAGCATGAGATAATGGTGTGGGATATACTGTGTGCTTATTAGAAGATGTTTGCTGTCGGTTTATACACCGGGTATACACCGGGCATACCGAAATCGTGACCCTAAGGGCTGTTTTAAGCTACGTACAAATGAATGCTAAGTAACTTTTTTTATAAGTCACATTTAGCTTCAATTATGGTTAACAAAGTTTCATGTAATGTAACATAAGTCATTATAGAACTGAATAGCGTTTGACGATGGTTATAAAATTCCTGAGGTGTCTTATTCCTTGTACGGCTAATGAGAGGTCGTTGTATATGTCTGTTTCGTCACCTTGATCAGAAAAAAATATTTATTAGAGATGTTCTAATACTTAAATAACTATCTGGAATACCATTAGAATTAATTGTAGTAGCGGCAGTTCCGGTTATTTTATTTACCGTTTAAAAGGCTTAAATTAGATAATTCGCTACCGGGCGATTTGTTGAAGTATTGCGTTACAATCTGATAGCATATAAGTATAATTATAAATCTAGTAAAAACATTAGGGTTCCCGTCAAATTCAGGTACGATCCTAAGAAATTTATAAATTTTATACGAATCTTGAGACATATTTAAGTTTATATTGCTTGAATTAATTAAAATATAATTATTATCTTAATTTCTATTAATATCTAAACTATGCTTACGGGCCGGGCCTACTGCGATGCAGAATCGCGGTTGCTATAAACTATATAAAAATTATAAATTAGGAAAGGAATTAAGACTAGATTAAGAGCAACTCGAGAATAGTTCAAATGTTGAGTGAGTACATATAATTAATTTTTGTTTCGTTTCGAGGTAGTGCAGTTACCGAGGTGGTCCGTAGGTTCAGGATACCAGTGGCGACCTAACAGTTCCTATTCTAGTATCCTACCGACTACGCCAATTACGTTAGCTACGGACAGAGAGTCGTAAAAAACCAAAACTACTTTAAATTTTAATTAAAAAGAATTACAATTTGAAGATCAGCAGTCTCCCTGAAGTATGTGTGTGTAATTTATATATATTGCATAAGAGTTAAGCATATAAAAATTTACTCGGTACAGTTTTTATATATTTATTTCTATAACAAATTAATTTTCACAAAACTAAATATAAATAACTTTTTTGCTAAATAATACTAGAAGCGCCTGACAAAAAGAAACGAATGCAAAAGTATTCTGTTGGCAAACAATACTCAACATAAAATTAGAAATATTGTGTGGTTTTATATTTTAAGAGATATTAATTACATTAATATAAGGAATATTATACATATATTCCTTCCAATCGCACACCTCAACGACTATGACGTTAATAAATGATTTCTGATTAATATATATATTATTTTCTGCAGGTGTTATGGACAATTCACGAAAATGATGAAGAATGGGGCAAATGGCCAGGCATGCCGTATGTGTGGTTCGCATGTCATTGGATGGCAATGTCACATTGTTGCTACAATCCTATTATATATTGTTACATGAACGTGAGGTACCGGAACGGTTTTAAACAGGTTTGGTTTTATTTTAGAAATAATATGCATGCAAACTTAAACTTTTTTTGCTATCTTCACAAGTAAAGTATTATATTACAACAATTAATAATATATTTGATTTTGATTTATTTGCTTATTTGTATTAAAAAGTTTCATTTTTTTATTGATGTATATATAATATCCAGTAAGGAAATCTATACAAAACGTGAACTTAGAGAACGTAGCGTTATTTGCAGTAATGACCTCTGAAATAAAAGATTTACATTAAAAAATATACAAATAAATATTGTTTGCTTGAGATAAGACTTGTGAAATCTATCGTGTTCTAACTTCATATGAAACATTGCATAAGGTTTAAGCTAAATACAGATAGAGCAAACTGACCTTTAAATCTGTCAGCACATGTTAAAGTTAAGAAGATCGAAATATATAGAATCTACAACATAACATTTTCCTCATGAGCATATAAACAAAGGGATAGATATCAAAAACAGTAACATGTTTTGACGTTTACCCCTTTGTTCGTATCAAACTTGATGGCGGCATTAGATTAAAACAGAAGGTGATACAACTTAATAGTATATTATTTAATGAAACCTTAACACTGACATACATCATTTAATATCAAAATGCTTTTACGTGAACATTTTAGACTTTTAGAGAACTTTACGTAGTGAATACCATCCTATATTATTAACTTCGACAATATTTATTTATTTAAATCTTTTCCACATTAAATCAATACCAGTGATCACTTGTGTCAAATGAGAGTGTCAGGAGGGCCTAATTTCATGACCATACACTCTCTAACTTAAAATAAGGTTTCAAAGTGCATCCTGGTCTGAGAAGAACCACACAACCAATTCAGCGGATTTTTTTCTTTTATTGTGATGACTGTTTCACTAACGTCAATATATTTAATGAGCAACAAACGAACTACTAGAACCATCGCAATCAACTCGATAATCTGGACTATAGATTAGTTAATTATAAGAAATCCATGGCTAGCAAGAATGAGCCAAAGGACTTTAGGTTATTAATTATATTGTAATTGAATCGGTTTTAGGTTTCTCGTTAATATTAGAGAACTTCCAAATTAAAAAATTTTCTTATATGAACTATATATGGTTATACAAAATTTCATCAATATTCTTCCAGCTAACTTTGCGTGCCATCCAACTATCAAAAGACTTTTATTATTTTCATTCATATTTTTTTGTTTAATTAATTATTTTTAGTGTCTCAGTCGTTTTGTCTTATATTTTACAAATTATCCGATAATTTAAATATAGTTGAACTATTAAGTGAAAAGGCTAACTAGTTAAAACATTGAACTACTCAGTTGGACTAGTGGGAGTAACACGGATTTTAAATAAGAAGCATTTAAAAGTATATATTTCATTTCTTTTAAAAATAAATTAATTATTTTTAATAGTTATATAGTTATATAGATAATAACAATATCAATAAAGGGAACAGATATAAATATCACACAACTTCGAAAATATATTATTAGTCTTGAAATAAAGAAATATTTTGTTTAAAATCTTGGAGGAATAAATTGCTTTCTGTTAGTTGATGGTGATGGTTAAATAAATCTTAATTACAAAAATGTAATTAAAAATAAATAAATATTAGTAAATTGACAGAGTGTTTAAGTCGCGATTAATTGTTTACTTTCAGCTTCAGAGACGCAATAAAATGAAAATAAAAAGAAATCGTGTTCGGAAGCGATGTTTTAACATCAAGCTTTAAGGTACATCAAAAAACCTTTTAGCAAATGGTTATTTACAGTCGAGTCCAAACAGCTAACAGTTTTTATTTTGACAATAATATTCGAAATATAGAAAAATATATGAATAGTTTGAACATTGGGCACTATTGAGCAATTTTAAATATTTTTATGTGAAATTAATAATAATGTACGGAATTAAGAAACAAATATTATAAGAAAATGTATGTTCAAATGTATGTGCCCAGTGTTCACTAATATAACCTCTATTTCATTAATACAGTGATATATCGACTACAATATAAGCCACAGTGTTAGGTGTTGCAGTGTTTGTATCCTAATAAATTAACAATCTAAAGTATTCATGTGTATCAATTTTCTTTAAATAACTTATAGGAGTAAAAAACAACTATTCAAAACATAAAAAATTATAATTTCCTCACAATATTTTTTTATATCGTTATTTATGCAATTATCAATAACTTTGCCTCATCGGAATAGATATCTGTCCGAAAGCTCAGTGCTAAGTGTTAGGATTAATAATCTAATCACGCAACCACTAATTATATGAATAGTGGTTGTGATTTGTGGGTAGATCTTGTCTCGTGTTGCCTATCCTGTTAGTTAGTTAGGACAGGCAAGACGAGTCAAATCCGTGCTTGCGTGAAAACACGGTTCGAAATCGAATTGAAATACGGTTGGCCACGAAATCCTTCTTGCAATTCTAACACAAACTTATTCGAATTAAACTTCTAACGAATGCCTCAGATAAATCACAGAATACTCCAAGAGATTCCTGTAATTCCTTCCAGGCTTAAAATATATATCGGATTTAAACATCTGATTATATTTCTAAAAAGGCCAATTCTAATGACTTCATCAGGGCCATTAGTACTGGCATTGGATTTTTCCATGATAATAAATAATCAGTAAATTAAATAAAAATAGAAAATAATTCTTTATAATTTAATTAGTATTTATTAATACTAGGTTACACCAGAAATACGATCTAAACAAAAATAAGAACTAAAATGTGATACCGAGTCACCGCTGAAGTCCGAGTGTGTCTAAGTCTCGGCTCTACCCGTTTATATACACGCCTCAGCCGGGTGGGGCGTGTAAGAAAGTAATGTCTACCCACGTTTTAGTTTTAACAATTATAAATCATAATATCATCTATTTACAAAGATAACAAATGTTTAGTTTAGGCGACAATTCTAAACTTATTTTTAACAATTAAATACTTAAAATTAACAATAACTTCTTAGATCGATACAACATAACACAACAAAATAATACATCGGATGATTCATTTCTTATAACATCAATAACATAATTTCTAAAAGTAATCAAAATTACTTTTAGTCGTTTTACTACAGTGATATAAGATAATAAACCGTAACATTATTTTATTTATTTCTAAAAATAATAATAAATAAGCTTGCGGCGACATATATATCTGTTAAAAAAGACATCAGTACTAGATAGCCCATTTATGAATTCGAACTATTTATTATGAAACAAGTTATTTTTTTTAAATGACCTGATTATTAATCAACTGGAGTTTAAGGAAGTTAAATCAATTCTCTCAATATCATTCGCAACTTTATTGGCTTTAAATTCGCTATGCTCATCTATTAATATTAAGGTTTTTATTCCACCGCATCGAACGGAATTTTTCCAAAATTTAATCACGATTTAGGCTATATTACTCTAGAACTCCTTGCCTTTAGCAAATCAGAAAATAGCAGACTAAGTCATTTAAGTGACAGGTCCGATAACATCTTCTGGTGAAACACACTAAGTATATATATTAACATAAATAATCTCGTAAAGTGATGTATTTATTTATATTTTATTATTTATATTTTATTGTTATTATTCCTGGTTTAGTTTAATACAATAAAGTTTAATTAATAGGATTAATAAACCATTACATCATCGAATACTTATGTATATAGAAGCAAGTAATTAAACAACTACTTCTTTATATATATATATAAGTACTATATACAGTCATATAAGTAAGAACATAAGCAAACAAATAAGCAGGCACTTAAGCAAGCACATAAAGAAATACATAATTAAGTATATAAGCAAATAATGTAGTAAGTGACTTAAGTACATAATGTATCAATTTATCGTATAAAAACAATATTACGTTTAATTAAAGAGTTGATATTTTTTGATCATCAATCAATCATCTTTTAGCTCTTGGAAAATTGTATAATAAAATATAAAAATAATAGTCATTTCAATTAGTTCGCTTTCAGTTTTACCACTCGAATAACAAAAAATATACATAACAAAAAAAAATTATATATGCCAATTGTTCAAGAGCAATCAATGATCTTTAATGAATTTCAAATATTTTATGAATAATCGATCTCCACTCTATGGTTGTAGTTTGGTGCAGGTGACACATTTTACCACTCTTATCTCTATTGTAAATGTTTTTATACCTTCCCATCACGTTCACACCGGCGCCTCACACGTCGCGATAAGTCGAGCATTTGCGTTATGGCGATTCATATATGGTGAAGATACTTCGCTCCAATGTCGATAAACTTAAGCAGCTCAAATGGTTAATTTATTTAATCGCAATGAGTTCTCTTGCATGCTTATGCCTTAGTCGGATGTGTAAACGTAAATAATAGGTAATTTTTTAAAAACTACGTTCTTTTAAATAATTAATAATTCGTCGTCACATATCGGATAAAGAGAAAGTTGAAGTGGCTTTTTTAAAAGGATGGAATTATACAATTCAATACAAACTTTCAAGATGTTATATTTCAATAAAATTATTTAGATATAGATAGATGGATTTTAATTAGAACTTCATTGTTTCGGTTATTCGAGTGGTAAATTTAATAATTAGGTTACACCTGTTACCGACAGCTCATAACCTATAACTATTTGTAGTAATTATATAACGTTCTAATAATAAATCGATTCTATCTTTACAATTACGTAACTTAAAATTTATGCCAACAAAATAATAATTAAATCGAACGCACTCAATAAAAAATATTCTTCTCTTAAAAAACCTTAATATTGCGTAAAATTGCCGCCTGAGTTTTTATTATCATTATTTAAACAATACTCGTTATATATTACAATTTCTATGAAATATAATAAAATAATATAAAATTATATAGTATGTCAATTGTTCCGCTTTAATTGTCACTGTATATAACGGGATTTCCAATTATAGTTTAAATATCCTTACTATATAATATCCTTACTATATAATAATGAGCTAATTGACTCTGTATGCACGCGCATCACTTATCACCCACAAATCACACAATAATGTGTAATACATCAAAAAAAAGCTATTGAATCAGGCTACAAAATAGGGTAGGTGCCAACCTCATACGTGACATTTGACCCTTCCTGGCCCGAAGGGCCGTGAAGTTCCCTAGTAATTATATAATATGTTAACAATAAAATTATAGGTAATGGACAAAAAATATTTACTTCATTAAACAAATAAAATATTTATGCTGATAAATTAATTTAACGGTTTCTGGTGTCGAGAAAGTAAAGAGTCCATGAAGCTCCGTAATTTACGTCTCTTTGAAATACGAAGAGTAAATACTACCTACCTAGTTCTTCAGAGAAACTTTTGCCTTCCAAGTGGAACCTCAGAAAACTAGCTTGAGTCATACGACACAAAATATTTTCTGTTTTAATACCTTTGTTTCTATGCCTCTAATTTTAATTGGAAGAACAATTTTCAGTTCTAGCTTAATATATTTATATGACAACAAGATTCGTTTATTCTACCCAAAGAAAGAGTCGATAATGATGCATTAAAGATAAAAATTACTGAACTTGCATCATAACATTGCACATAATAAAAATAATACATAGGGAATTAAAAAAAATAAGAATTAAAAACATACATATATAGACAAATATATACAGATATAAATAATAAAGGTAATAATTCAATAATCGAATTTAGTGATTCTGAGAGTCTGATATCTGGAGGTAGCATATTTCAAAGTAATACTGCCGTCACCGTGAAAGATTTACTATGTACTTAGCAGCATTAAATTGTTGTCCCTTTTGACCAAAGCTCGAGTAAACAAGTCCTTTAGAATCCAATAAAAGAAAATCTTCCTTTTAAATAGGAAACGTTAAAAGGGTTATATAGAATTGAGTATAGAGGTGTTTAATGGTTAAGAATTTCAGTTGAGTTCGGCATTCTGATACATTGTCAAATTTTCATGGGTTAAAAATAAACTTGATGCATAAATTTTGAACATCCTTAAGTTTATTGAGTTGTTCTTCAGTTACGTCTGGACAATAACAATCGACGTTATCCAAAAGAGGTAATAAAAATGAATGTACTTATGATATTTTCATCTTAATTGGCAGAAGATGCTTCCAGCGTTTTATCGAAGGAACTGTAGCAAATATTTATTATTCGCAATCTGCTCAAATCAAGAAACAGTCTGATCAATTTCGAGGCTAAATTGTAAATCTAAAAATTACTTTTCATTGTAATGTGCTTTTATTTAAAACTTGACTTTCATAATTTTTGCTATGAAAGCTTTGGTTTATCCAGTAATTTTTTGCTTAGAGTATTTTTTTTAATAATAGTTATTTTATAAAAAAACTGTTTTCCGTTGATAAAAAAATATTTATTACTAGCAGTTTTCAAGAATTTCCTATTACAATTTAATATTTCAAGAAAGTAAAGGTTAAACAAATTTTGTTTTCTATTAATCACCTTGGTACATCAGTTTACTCACAACAGTGGCAAACAGATTTACAAAAACAATTTTTGACTAAATAATAATGAATACTATAAAAAAAATGCACTATATTCTAGTATGTTACTATACTAGAATATAGTGCATTTTTTTTAGCATACATATACATAACTTAGGAATTATTGCATTATTACCTTGTCTATTGGACGGGCGATCGGTAGTAAAATAGGTATGACCACCTGATCATAGTTTTACAAAAGGTGGTCACACCCATGAAATATTCATGTAATAACAGCTAAATATCCGTTAATTCAAGATGAGAAACTAGTGGTGTGAGTATATATTTGTATTTTTATACCTAGTCAGAGAATGCTATTGATAAACAGCTAGAGCTGCTGCGAGTGAGAAAGAATTACAGCATTATTAAGTCAGGTATATAGCCCTTTCCATTGCTCTCTGCGTGATCTTGAGCCTTCTTATAAGGCCCATTGTAAATTATCAAGTCACAGAACCATAACTCTGGTAACACACATTGTACAAAGACCTTTGTCTTCAGCTATTGCGGTATTGCAGACAAAAAGAGGCTTCAAAGCTACCAAACGTTGCCCATCCGAATTGAATTCAGCTGGTGATCTCTTTTTCGAAATTAGATCTACAGTAGCTAGACGGCTTATCCCAAGCATGTGTAATCGTCTTCAACTTTGAGCATAGTATCACCAACAAATACTTGAGTAGGCATGACACGGGAATTAGACAACAGATGCGTTTTGTCCTTCTTTATTTTAAGGCTCACTTGTTTGGAGGCTCTACTTGGACTATCGCGTATTGTATCCAAGTCTTCCATGATTTCAGCCATCAGCAAGCCGAAGGTGAGTACTGTACTCGCCGTTTATATTTATGCTTAGCTTATAAACTTGAAGACATCTTCCAGTCCAGTGGTAGACAGTTTTGGAGAGATGCAGTCTCTCTATATAACACATCTCTGCAACTTTATAGTTTTCGAGCTCTGACCCTGTAGCCGGACTGACGAACGGGCATTTTCCAACAAGTACTTTAACATTTGGATGTGCTAGTCTTTACATAAACCGGCTTATTTATGACGCTGGAAGTCATTAAACCTGCGTACAAAATGATTCGTGATAATGTCCTTCACAAAAATTACACATTTGCTATGTAATTTTTGTAATAGCAAAATTAACATTTTAAAGAATTCAATTTAAATTCAATGTTTTTACGTTCCTATCTGCCAAAATTTATAGAAGGAATTTACATTATAAATTATGTTTCATAAATTTAGACTACTATGCTAGATCAATCAGTCAGGTCTTTTTATATTATTTTTTATCTAAATTTATTAATTCCGTTTATGATGTAGCTCAACCAGATGGAGTTCCTTGAATTGACTGTTATGTTATAATCAAGTATCGTAAGAACAAGAATATCCATTAAACAACCATCTTCTCGTCAAAGTATTTCCATTTTCTTTCCTCTCTTTTCTCCCATTTTTCAAGCCTATTTGTGCAGAAATTTTTAAGCAACCTTAAAACTAATTAAGAATATTGTAGACTTTATATGGACAAATTAAACTATACTTCTGATAAATAATATTTTTATCATAACAGTTCCAATTTTATGACAAATTAATAAAATAATCTGTTACGATTTTTCAACTATATGGCACAAAATATCATATAGTTGTGTCTCATTTCCGTACATGGTTTAAGAGTAAGTTGTTCTTATTCTTGTGTTAATGCAATAGAAGATTACCAGTTGTTTATGGCATTTTTATTTTATGTATATCTTTGACAGATTTGATATCTCTACGATCTTTTAATATACCTTTACATTACCTGTTTTCGAGGATAGTTGATGTGTGTCATTTTTCAATACATTGTGGCTCGAATCGAATAGTTGTACTTTTTATTTTACTCTATTATCTATCCAGATACGCAAAGTGTTTGATAATCGGATGTTAAACGATGAAAAAACATATTGTGAGGAAAACATAAATTTGTTTTTATGTAAAGAATTCAGATACATAACCTTTAAATAAGCAGTAAAAATTAACTTGTCCAGCATTAGAATTTCGTCAATTTATATTTGTGTGCTATAGAAATATTTAAAGAAAACATAAAGGTAAGAAGATTGAAACACATTATGTAGTTTACATTGTTTATTTGTTAGACATAGAACACTGCAACATCTATCACTATGGCTTATATTGTAGTCAGTATATCATTGTACAAAGGGAATGGAGGATACATCAGTAAACATTCCAGAAAAATCAAACTTGTAATCGAACGTTGTAATCGAAGACATTAATTTTCTTATAATATTTATTTATTTCTAATTCTGTACATTATTAACATTTTCACTTACCTATACATACTTAAATAACTTATGTACTAATCTATTGAAATATACAAGTTTGTATACATAAAAACACGTAGAAGTTATTAATGAATATTTAAGATATAATAAAAATGATGAAAGTTACAGATGTCCAGTTAAATGTTACTTACATAAATACAACAGTTTACCCTCCAAACATAAATACCTAAACACATTCAAGTAACTTTTATATCGAATAAAATAACAAAAGTTATTGTAAGATTAAACCAGATTTTATGCATATTTTTGTTTCACTACACATCAATATATGTATCTTAATGACACTGAGATCTAATGGACATAGCTCGAGCTGGAGGATTCGTTGATTTATATTGCATTATTGAAGTACAAGAACTTTTCCTTCCCTCCACAGTCATAGCAGAGCTGTGAATTTTGCACTTGCATTTAGGGATACCTGTATTACTCATTGATCCAGTAATCGCTACCATTTCTAAAATAAATTAATTAGTTATAATTTCACAAAACTCATATTCTGTTATAAATATAATTTTCAAATGTATTAATGAATATAATTTGGGTACAATTAATGAAATTTAGTTTCAAAACCAATTATAAGTGAAATAAAACCTGATAATGGCAGTCTCTCGCACACACTCGAACGGTGGCAACAGCGAATCCTCTCGTTTGTGTTTAGACATAAAATCCTTTTGAATACCTGAAAGTCATAAAACATAAATAAAAAAATTCCAGCCAGGGTGATCGTATTGTCTTACATTACAAAAGGAAGTTAGCTGCCGTAAATATAATAGAAGTAACAATTGTAAATAGGATTAAAAAGTCACAACATAATTAATCTAAACGTTCGAGAATTTATGACAACTTTGACGTATTTATTATTGATTAATGATTAAAGATGCATATACCCAAGGTATTTCCTAAACGAACTTTGACAAAATTATTAATCTTAATAAAAAAACTATTGATTTATAAGTAAAATGATTAATATATATTGAAGAAATGAAAATGTTAAATACATGTTTATTTATAATTACTAAAAAATGACAAAAAGTTTGATTAAAAATAATACAAAATAGTTATATAATTAAATATGAAAATAAACTAGATCAGTAAATTAAAAACAGTGCCATTTCTCGACAGTAATGATAAACTAAATCAGTAAATTATAAACAGCGCCATCTCTCGACAGTAATAAAAATATTTCCTGTCCACAGACATCCATACATCCATCCGAGAAAATTAAAAACAATACAGAACGAACAAAGTTCGTTCGTGAAAATTAGTTAACAATCATTAATTGAAAAAAATCAAATTAACACAAAAATATATTTTGAGCTTACACGTGTCTTATACGTGTTTCGTTTGACAACATGCAATAAGAGTTGATATAACATTATGACAATGAAAATGTAAAAAGTTTATTCTATTTCACGTTATGAAGAGGGTCACTAACGATGCATGTGGCTAGGACATAAATTTAAATCAACTCAATTTTCAAACTATTCATGTTTTTGGCTGACTTTTGAATATTATTTTAAATATATTATTATTTAACGCAATGTCCAATACCAAGATGTGAAATAAATAAAAATGTTAACTGTGTATATTCAACTGTAAATAACCATTTGCTTAAAAGGTTTTTTATGTACCTCAAACTTTGCAACAACACTCCCGTACACGATTTCTTTTTATTTTCATTTTATTGCGTCTCTGAAGCTTAAAGTAAACAATTAATCGCGACTTAAATACTCTGTCAATTTACAAATATTTATTTATTTTTAATTACATTTTTGTAATTAAGATTTATTTAACCATCACAATCAGCTAACAGAAAGCAATTTATTCGTCCAAGTTTTAAAATATTTCTTTATTTCAAGACTAATAATATATTTTCGAGGTTGTGACCTGATATCTATTTCTATTATCTTTATTGGTATTGTTATCTAAAAACTAGCGATCTATGTGCTTTATTTCGCTTGAGTTAAATTTAGATTTGGACCTAAAGGTCAAGTCCATGATGTAATAGTAAATCTTCGAAACTGTGATCTGTTTGTTAGCACATGAGTCAAATTATAATATAACTATCTATATAACTATTAAAAATATATATATATTTTTAGAAGAAATGAAATATATACTTTTAAACGCGTCTTATTTAAAATGTGGGTTACTCCCACTAGTCCAACTGAGTAGTTCAATGTTTCAACTACTTAGCCTTTTAACTTAATAGTTCAACTATATTTAAATTATCTGATAATTTGCAAAATATAAAACAAAACGATTGAGACAATAAAAATAATTAATGAATACAATAAAATATAACTGAAAATAATAAAACTCATTGGATAGTTGAAGTAGCAGTGGAACTAGTGTTTAAAGTGTCCTATGGATGGCACGCACAGTTAGCTGAACGAATATTGATGAAATTGATCTTGCTAGCCATGAATTTATTATTTCTTATTATTAACTAATCATTAGTCCAAATTATCGAGTTGATTGCGATGGTCCTAGTAGTTCGTATGTTGCTCACTAAATATATTAGTGAAACAGTCATCACAATAAAAGAAAAATCCGGCTGAGTTGATTGTGTGGTTCTTCTCAGACCAGGGAGCATTTTGAAACCTTATTTTAAGTTAGAGAGTGTATGGTCATGAAATTAGGCCCTCCTGACACTTTCATTTGACACAAGTGATCATTGGTGTTGATTTAATTTGGAAAAGATTTAAATAAATAAATTTTGTCGAAGTTAATAATATAGGATGGTATTCACTCCGTAAAGTTCTCTAAAAGTCTAAAATGTTCACGTAAAAGCATTTTGATATTAAATGATGTATGTCAGTGTTAAGGTTTCATTAAATAATATACTATTAAGTTGTATCACCTTCTGTTTTAATCTAATGCCGCCATCAAGTTTGATACGAACAAAGGGGTAAACGTCAAAGCATGTTATTGTTTTTGATGTCTATCCCTTTGTTTGTATACCCATGAGGGAAATGTTATGTTGTAGATTCTATATAATTCGATCTTCTTAACTTTAACATGTGCTGACAGATTTAAAGGTCAGTTTGCTCTATCTGTATTTAGCTTAAACCTTATGCAATGTTTCATATGAAGTTAGAACACGATAGATTTCACAAGTCTTAACTCAAGCAAACAATATTTATTTGTATATTTTTTAATGTAAATCTTTTATTTCAGAGGTCATTACTGCAAATAACGCTATGTTCTCTAAGTTTAGGTTTTGTCTAGATTTCCTTACCGGATATTATACACAGTTAAATAAATAAAAAAAACTTTTTAATAAAAATAAGCAAATAAGTCAAAACCAAATATATTCATAATTGTTAGAATATAATACTTAACTTGTGAAGATAGCAAAAAAAGTTTAAGTTTGCATGCATAGTATTTCCAAAATACAACCACACCTGTTTAAAACCGTTCCGGTACCTCACGTTCATGTAACAATATATAATAGGGTTGTAGCAACAATGTGACATTGCCATCCAATGACATGCGAACCACACATACGGCATGCCTGGCCATTTGCCCCATTCTTCATCATTTTCGTGAATTGTCCATAACACCTGCAGAAAATAATATATATTTTACATTTATTTTAAGTTACTGTCATAGGGAAACAATCGCTATATGTGATTCTACAGGCATTGACTCTGTGTTTATAATTGGCGACTTTAATTCGCATCCCGGTGAACGTTTTGCTCAAACATTATTATATGTGTATGTACCTATGTATGTTATGATGTATGTATGTATGTGCTTTTTATTGTATTGTAATTGTATTTAATTGTTGCACCCCTACTCGCAAACATTAGTTTTTAAATTATATAAGGTTGTGGACCTCAAGGTTGCCTGGCAGAGATCGCTGCTTTAGCGATAAGGCCGCCTCTTGTACATTAATTGAACATGTTATGTATAATTTCTATTTTTGTTATTGTTTTTGTTTTATTTTTATTTAATTTCTTTTTGTTACTTTTTTCTTTTAGTGTACAATAAAGAGTATTATTATTATGTGTGTGCCAAACAGATCTGGTCATGTGCGGATATTGAAATGCTGCCTCGGGATTCATACACGTTTAGCAGCACGGCGAACGGATCACTTCGCTGGTTAGACCACTGTGTGGTTAGTAGTGCTGCGAGACAATTAATAGTGCATCAGTTCACTATCATGAATACATGTCTGATCATCTTCCCGTCTCAATTGAACACAATTTGAACCTAATTAAACCGAGAATGATGTTTAAAAATACATGTTGCAATAAAATAATTTTGGGTGAGAGAAAGACCAACAAAATCGTAGATGACTTTAAGGCCATCATTCGTAAGTGGTGCGCGTTATTACTTAAGCGTCTCCGCGGCAGCCAAAACAGCATTCCGAAAGTATTTGTAGATAGATGGGAGAGCCTAGTGCTGCGTCATTGGATGCATCTCCATATGAAATAATTGTTATTATAATTGTGAATATGATTATGTTATTATTTCTAATTTAGTTGTATAGGAATACTAACAATATATAATAAGATGCTTTGTATACTAACAATCTATGGGCTAGTCCCGAAATAAAAGCTATTATTATTATTAATCAGAAATCATTTATTAACGTTATTAGCATAATAGGAAAATTTTTCAAAATTGTTTATTAATCATCTTTCTCAAGAAATATGAATACTGGAAAAGACAGCCCTCAACTCAATTACATAATTATACTTACGATGAAAATGTTAAGGGGCAACCAACACATTGTAAAAACTGCTATAACAATGATCATCATTTTAACCATCTGAAAATAAGAAATGACTTTAAAAACATTTTTATAATAATCCTTATATTAATTTGATTCAATGAAATAATTCAACTAATGAATGTCTCTAAAAATGTGAAACTACAGCATTTCTACCACGACAGGAATAAAAATTCCATAATGTTCATGTTCTCATGTCTTGTTTATAGAAATTTATGTTTCGTATTTTTTACTAGTAGAACTTATCATTTTGTTTTAAAGATTTATATTATATTTGTGTACTTTGTAGAACAGTCTAATCAAGATTTTTTACTTTTGTATTCGTTAAAAATCTTTATATGAAGATCGGTATGCTGTGTGAAAATAAATATTTTTATATCACATGTATATTATATAAGTCAGACAAGCAACATATAATTTAAGCTGAAATAAATATATTACATCAAACCTTTACCATTTTTTTAATACAGATTGCGTGTATGAAACTGTAAATTCCGTTAGACGACGTAAGTCCATTATGAAATAGTTCCTTTTCGCCGATATTCGTGTGTATAAAATTCAGTATATACTAGACCGACTTAAGAAAGGCTGCTGAACCTAAACCAAGCGCAATGCCTTCTAGGTTATCTCAATTTTGCGACTTTCATCACTCATCATTATGAGCCGAATAATGATTAAATAAAATAATCACGGCTTGTCTCAAATTTTAGAAGGTAAGTTCAAGGAACGTAAAGTGAGCACGATCAAGTGACGGGAACAGCGACACCTAGCGACCACAGACGGAAAGGAACAATGTGCTCTCATAATGGATCTTAGACTAATTAGTTAAAATTTTATTGGAAGGCAAAATTTGTATATTATTGTTTTACAAAATCGGAATATCTTAGAAGAGAACCTTTAGTTTCGAGTGCTGTATTCTTGAATCCCTGACGATCTCGGCCTCACCGGGAGGTCGTTTCGCCCATACTACATAGGCTATTCGGCCATATGTACATATGAGCGCTGCCAGTGGTAATGCAAATTGCAAAATGAGTAAGGCGGTAGTATACTGCTCGCTTTGTTTTATACTGCCCCACCTTTCGATACATACATCACTGAAAAAAAAATCATTTTCAAAATTATATCATCACCAATTTTTTTTTACTTTACGCAATTATCGTTTTGGCTACTGTCTTTTTTTATTATTATTTTTATTAACTCTCTCTTTCGCAAGATTTCGTGAAATACACACAGAATTTTTATTTTAACACCCTGGGAACATGAATATTAATATAAATATAAAAATAAAAAAAAGCCTATAATAGAGGTTTTATGACAAAATGATATTCGCTACCAGGTTTACTATTTACAATAATGGCCACCCCGTACAATATGTACAGTTATTATATTTTATATGCCTGTAGTTCGTGCCGAGTTCGATTTTTTTGTCATATAACTTTATTTTTTAGAGTGATTATACGTATTGATTTAATTATTTCTAGTAATGAAGAAAAATATTTGCGAAACAAAAGAAACACCTATAGGAGTTAAAACTTGTACTTTTCTTATGTTAAATGGAAAAAATCATGAATGTGATTAATATTTCTACCTAAAATTCTTTCTAAAATTCACTCATACATACACAATATTTTGTATGTATGTAATTAATTCGATATAGTTATATAATCAACTCAACGTATTATAGAAAGAGTCAAAATACTGCGTTGTCTGAAGTCTTCACTCACAGAGGGCATTCATTCACTCAATCAACTCAATGTATAATAGAAAGAATCAAAAATCTTTTGTTGATTCATAAGAATCATTTTCGAGTAAAATGTTAAATTCATGCTGATATAATTTAAATAGTTATTTAAAATTACCGAAAGCTCAAAAAATGGAATGTTATATTTAAATCTACATTAATAATTTCGATTAAAACTTCGCTTCAATAATAAAACATAAAAAAATAAAAATTTCAAATAGCTAACATGTATTCGCAAAATACGGATTGTCGAGTATTTTGTTAAATTCTAAAGACAGACGTTAGCGAAACGTCACTGACATCGGAGGCCATCTTGATTTCGTTAATCAAAGCTATAACTACAATAATCTACCAACATTATGTAGAATATTGATGAGAAGAGTCACATTTAACCCGAACGAAGCCGGGCTACCAACCATCTAGTATAATTAATTATATTTGGAGATAATTCGAATCGTTGAGGTTTTCTTGCCACTGGCATTTGATTGCCGAAATGTAAATTAAATGTAAAACTATTAAATTTTCCAATGTTTAATAATGATTTTCTATATCTATTTTTTTAAAAAACTATAGTATAGTCTTTAAATGAAACTAGAAATATGTATAGTTTAGCTTGCATAATTTCACTCGTAGCACTTAACGATACTGTAGTGACTAATATGAGATTTTTATAGAATAGATTTTTATAAATTGAATGGTCTGGCAATTATCAACTTACTATCAATTCTGATGTTTCATACGAATAAGTGCTTTGTATGTCTAGTTGAAATTAAAAACAAAGACTTTTACTATATACTTTGTTTGAAAAATGGCGAATAACATCGTATAGATTAAATTAATAATATCATTATTAGTGAATACTTACAGTTCACAAACTTGATGCCACAAAGAAGGTTTCTGCAACTCTGACACTACCAATATAGGTGTTGCAGTCGCAAGCGCGCCGCACCACACAGCACTCATTATCAATTTAGCTGATGTTTTTCCCAACCGAGGTTGCAATGGACGGGTGATCACAAAATATCTATCTATAGATATTGTCAGCAATGTATAAGCACTAACTAATACAGACACTGCTTGAGAATAATTCACAACCTTACACATTACTCTTCCAAAGGGCCAATATCGTAGAATGAGCATAGAAACAAAAGAAAATGGTACGCAGAATAAAGTCATCAATATGTCCCCAACCGCTAAGTTTTGTATGAAATAGTTAGTAACGGTTTTCATTCCCGGAGAAGACTGAACCACAAAGCACACAAGACCGTTGCCTAATAAAGCTGCTATAAAAATTATACCGTACATAACATACACACATGTTTGAAAAGTGGATGAGGACAAGTTGTCTTCCGGTCCTGGTTCGATAACACAGACCATCTGCAGTGGTTGTGTATGGTTGATTTCGGTTTTGTTCCACGTTTGTGATTCATTATGGCAATTGTCTAACAAACACGTATAAGGAAGATCACCATCACCAGTGGAATTGATATACGACATGCTTAACGTTTAGTTTAGGTTGTTCTTTCTTGGGCTTCCATTTGTGAAGATATCTGAAAATAAGTTTATAATTTAATAATATCTTCAGAAAAATAATGTTATAGAAATTATTATATCTAAACCAGTATATTGTAAGTAGGCTCAATTGAGCCTTTTTGTTTCGACAATTTAAATTATTACCATTTTTTTTATATTTTGAAATCTTGGTATATTTTAAATATGTAATGATAATAATATACAAAACGGTAATAGGTTTCAAATCCGTTTACGTAAAAATCATCTTTTGAACTAGCTGTGTAATATTTACGTTAATATTATTTAAAATTTCGCTATGAAGTAAATGTAGCGCAAAAGAAATAGAATGATAAAGATAATGTATTGATATTTATCAATTTATGATTGTTATTAATTGCTGTTATTAAAGGAATTTGAAAATAAAAATATTCTTAAAAAAAACTCAACAAAATTCTATCCATACTACAAATCTATTTGACTGTTTTGCTAACTACGAGTATATCTGTTTTATATTAAGTATACATATTAAAAATTCTTTTATGTTATTTCAATTCTTTTATGTTATTTCAAAATATGTTATACATTTAATAAATACAACTTTCTCAAAGTGTATAGTCATTCAAAGATTCATAAGAAAGTTTGGAGTTTAAGACTTATTATGAACCAAATAGGTCAAAGGTATCTTTGTATCTAACAACTTTATTAAAACCATTTACGGGCAAAACTCAGACTTATGACAGACAAAAGATTTGCAACTCTTTGTGCATCTTATCAATAAAACATTATGAATATTAAAGACATCTCAGTACACTCCACTACCAAGCATTTTCTTAAGAAAACTATTAATTTTTCTGTCTCTTCAGGTATTGACGCAAGGTAAATGATTTTTAAAAATGTGTAGTCTGATCAGATTAAAAATACTTGAAAAGTACCCATAATAAAATATATTATTCCTATTTAGTATACGTGATGGTAAAACCACTAAATAAGATACTTATTACGTAATTTTAACATTATGACCAAATTTCTTCCGCATTACAAGTCAGGGTTATCTTTATTTATTTATTATATTTTCTTATAATTTGTCCACTGTGAATCTATACCAGTGACCACTTGTTTACGTTAAAGGGGAAGGCGTATCTTCATACCATACTTATCGAAATAAGCCCTTCTGTAAAGACACTCTCTTACTTAAAGGCTTTGAAGGTTCCAAACGTGCCCCGGTCTAAAAGAAACCACACAACAAACTCATGCGGAGTTTTTTTATTGTGATGTCTGTTTCACAAACGTCAATATATTTAGTGAGCAATATACGAACAACTGCAACCATCGTTATCAATTCAATATAATAACAAACAGCGTCAGAAAAAATTGCATAGGATACTAGTTAACCGCTAAAATACAATTCATTCCCAGGTCATACCATCATTAATGTAAATATAATAACTTTTATTTAAAAAAAATATTTTAAATGAATCCTTTGAATTTATTTAGTGACAAATTTAAGACTTTACTGGGGAGTTCATTGTAAAAACGTATACAATTAACCCTAAAGGAATTACCTATTTTATGGAGCCTAGTGATGGGCATAGCAAGTTTACTTTATTTCTAGTAAAATAAAAATATTTTGTTTCTTTTTTTGTGATTCTGACAATTGTTATGTAGAGTGAATTCGCCGAAAAGGCAATGTAAAGATCACAGAACATATACAAAATGTTAAGTATCTGGAACGCAATGATATAACGGAATTTGTCTTGGATTCTGGCACGGATTATTAAATACCTTTTGAATGATAATTTATTTTAGAAACTATTGAAATCAGCTGTCTGACAAATCTTAACAGGGATAGTGGTTGAGTAATACTATCAGCTTGGAAAACGGCCAATAGTACAAAATAACTTCAAAATAAATTTCAAAAGTGAGATGGTATAGTATGTTAAAAATCTTTTATAACAACGAATGATGAAGACCTAGACCTATTTAGTCGGGCTAGTAGAGATCAAGTACAGTCTGAAAGAGAGGCCATGGTGCAACGTTTGAATGACAAACTTCAGGCAGTTTCCGCATGGGGCAATGCCAATCTTGTCAACTTCAACGCCACCAAAACGCAGACGTGTCTGTTCACCGCCAAAAGGAGCCCTTTCACCTTGGCTCCTACTTTCCAGAGTGTATCTTTGGAATACAGTGACCGGCTTCAGTTGTTAGGCTTAGAGATTTCCTCGAACCTCAACTTTAGTCGGTGTATTGAGTCCAGAGCAAGAGTAGCTGCAGGAAAGCTTGCCGTTCTTGCGAAGGTCCGTCAGTACTTTACACCGGGACAGCTTCTTGTACTATACAAAGTACACATCCGGTCGAGTGTGGAGTACTGTGGGCATATATTCGCTGGTGCCGCAAAGTCTCATCTTGCGGTTCTGGACTCAATTGAGAGGCGAGCAAAGAGGCTTATAGGTGACCCTGAATTGGTTGAAACCAACCTCCACAGCCTTGAACACAGGCGTAGAATTGCTAGCCTCTCAGTATTCTATAGGATACACTTCGGTGAGTGTGCGCAGGAATTACACGATTTAATTCCTCCGTCCCCCTTCCACCACAGGACGTTCCGACGCACGGCGGATATCCATCCTTACGTTGTGGACATTCCTCCTGTCCGAACGAAGCGCTTTGCTTCGTCTTTTTTAATGCGCACAGCGAAGGACTGGAATAGCTTGCCTGCGTCGGTATTTCCGTCCACATACAATGTGGGTGTCTTCAAGAGAAGAGTGAATAGGTTACTAGGTTAATACACCTTACCACCTATGACTACATTTCCACTTTCCATCAGGTGGAATGTAGTCAAGTACTAACCTAGATAGTATAAAAAAAAAAAAAAAAAACCTGCACGAGACCTCCGAAAACAAGACTCTTTCCATCACCCTTGTGGTGCGTCCAGATAATTATTGAGGATCCGGAATATTTAGTTATATTGTGGCCCACTACGATATAACTAACTATTCCGGTTAAGTATAATTATAATAATAATAACTATGGGTTATAATAATTTGAAGACATACTATATATATGTTTCAAGAATTCAAACATCTATAAGTATCAATAATAATGGAAATGTTTAAATTTTATTAACTTCACCCGAGATTAAATCCAAGATTCCTTTGGATTGTGATTTATGTAAATTCGTAATGTATATATTAAAGATTTAATAAACATAGGATTCAAAACAATATCAACATTATACTATAAAAACATATCGTGTACAATATTCTAGTAACGACTTGTGAAGACACAGTGTCAACTTAACGATCGATTTATCATAGCGACAGCTTGCAGACGGCATCCGTAACTGCATATCAGTATAACCTCTTTGTCACAGACGTTTGATTAGCGAACCGTCTCAGATTCAACACACGTGTGAAACGCGATGCTCTATAATCGTTATTGTTTATCTTAATAAGATAACTTTATATCTTATAACTTATAAGATTTATATTAGAAATAAGTTATCTTATCCTGTATTATTTATACTCTTGCGACATCTACTCGATAGATGAATAATTTAGTTAAAATGTGATACCTCATTTCTTATATTTTAAATAAAACATATTTCTCCACTATGTAAAATAATTTGAAAACTGAGTTTCGAGTTGTGAATGAATTATGAGAAAACTATTTGTCAACTTGTTTTTATATAATTATTCTTATATTATGTATATTTTTGTTTTCTTTAGTGTTTACTATTATTATTATCCCAAATTAACTATTAATTTTCTTTACTACTACTGACAAATTTTATGCAAAATATATTTACTCAGCTTGCAAAGAAGTGCGTTGATTTAACATTTGTTGGTTGGTTTGTTTTGTATTGTATTTCCAGTTATTTCAACTCTTACCACCTCTAAGACAAAGGCGGCAGTGATTTCACCCGCAATACTGGAAATGCCAAACCCAGCAAATATTTTGGTATATTCAGAAGAAGAGTGAAATAATATTCGGAATCAGATGGTACAAAGCTGTGAAGAGTTTTACTCAGGTAACAATTTTTCAAGTTTAAATAATTTTTTTATGATTTGAATCTATTAACAATTCATCAAAAAATTATAAATTTACCATTATACTAGTTGGAGAAAATTTGGAGTCTCTGCAGGAGTTCAGCGTGTATATACAACACGACGCTCATATTATATACCATCATATATTTTTCAAGGTTTTTAATGAATTAATCTATGTCTGGGTAGGCGGAACACCAGATATACCTCTTACGATCCGGGTCTTACAATAGGCGGTAAGTGCGTTACTACTATTACCGACGCAGCTCCGTTCAAATTCTTAGGCAAAAAAATCGATTACCAAGGGCGCACTCCATCGTTAGATATAATAGTCGATAGCTTTTTTGAATGATCTAAAAAAGGGAGACAATCAACCAATAAGTAACATCAAAAAGACTTGGATATACGATAATTACTTAACATCACGTCTAAATTGGCCTTTCCTCGTTTACGATATCAATAAGACCCTTTTGTTGAAGTTAGATGCAAGCGTCATAAGGACATTGAAGTCATGGCTCGGGTTAGCGCATACAGCGGACTCTTCTACCTTATTTAGAGACCGACACAATTTTGGGTTAAAATTAAAGAAACCATCGGAACTCTATAAACACCTAAGAGTGACCAAAGACATATCATCTCAAAATCGAATGATGATACTATAACGTCTCTCCCAAAAGATAAAATTGCCGCAGAACTAGAGTCACGACTTCAATTCTATAAACAATTTATGATAGGTGCTCAAACAAACAAAACAGGGTTAGGATCAAGTAGGAAACAACAAGACTTAGAAATAACAAAATCCTTTATTCGGCAAGATGAAAACGATAATTACCGGTTGCACGCGATGAGCCTAGAATTGCAAAATGAATGGGTGACCATAGGAGATTTTTGTATTCCGCTAGCTTTAAGATGGCGCACCCTGCTTCATGATTGGTCCCCAGCATTATTAAAATTTTATCTTAATGCATTCCAAATGACTCTCCCAGATCAAAGTAACTTAGTAAGATGGGGCAAAGCCACCGAAAAATCTTGCAACATCTGCGTGGAGGCAGTAGGAACCGCTAAACACTTGCTAGTAGGGTGTAGGGTACTATTAAATAGAGGTAAATACTCGCGTCGCCACGATAAAGTATTAGAAATCATACGAGAAGCGGTTAGTCTTTCTGTAGCAAGAGCGCAGAGGGGTATAACAACCACCAAAAAATCAGTAGAGTTCGTAAAGGCAGGTTCGTCCAAAAAATCTAAATTAAAACCTTATTCCATCTTGGACGCGTCTCCTGATTGGACTCTCATGATGGACACGTATGAAAGGCAATACAAAATCCCCGGGGATGTTTGTGTTTCGTCATCTAGGCCGGACTTATTCCTGTATTCAAAACAACTAAGGCGCGTTATACTTGTGGAGCTTACTGTACCCTGGGAAACAAACATACCCAAAGATCATACATTTAAGCTTAACAAGTATTACGAACTGTGTAACGAACTGATCAGGAATAAATTTATAGTTAATTTGTACGCTGTAGAAGCAGGAGCGAGAGGTATAACAGCAAAATCTCTCTACAATTTATTTAAGGATCTCGGCCTTTCTAGAACGATCATCAGTTCATTTCTGGAACGTATTTCAAAGGCAGCTTTAGTAGGTTCTTACGATATTTGGTTAGGTAACAGTGAAGGTGAGCGTGTATGCGCATAATAAAGGGGCCCCTTAAACCTACACCTGGGTCGCAAGTCCCAGGCATTGTTTGCGCTCCTTTTCCTGCAACACGATGGGCCCGGCACCCGCACGGTGAATCCATGGAATGCTAAGAAGCTTCGTCTTAATTAAAATGATAATTCCAATACAGGTTCTAGTTAGAATAATATTTTTCATAAAATTTCCAAAACGTACAAATAAGTCACTTCAGTAAACTCGTAGCCCCTGATGGCTCAAAAATAAAGACAATCACATAAAACGTCATCTTTAAATTATGAAAAATTCAGAAATTAACGGCAAGGACAAACTACTTATATCAAGATCATGGAAAATCTTCGACTTACGCAGGAATATACAGAATAATATGCCGTAGATTAATTAATACATTCTCATAATCCACAGAAGGTAGAAATCAAACAAGCTATGTTATTATTTTGCCATTCACCCATTGATGCCTTCTATGAGTTACAGAAACGGGGTTTACATGTAGTAGAGATTCGGATTTGATTGATAATTAAGGCAAAAGCATTCACCCATTGATGCATTCTATGTGGTGACAGTAACGAGGTTAACTTGTAGTAGAGGTTCCAATTTGATTGATAATTAAGACCAAAGGAAATAATTAAGTAATATCAGCTCTGAAATCCGTGATGTTACTACAAGCAGTCTTGCATGAGGCAGTTATTTGAAAACATGATTAATCGATTCTGGAGCTCTTAATTAACTAAGTAAGGTGGATGGTAAATATTTGGTAGTTATGGGCGGACATCACTGTCAGAAACAGTTACCAGAAAATATGCGTATAATGTATAAATGGTTTGGGCTATAAAAATCCAGAATATTCCCAAAAAGTTTCTGAAACAATTTCGCTTCAAGATATTATGCAAAAGATAGAACCATTATAGAAATTTCTCTTGATGTTATATTCTATATTTCTTCGTGCAATATATTCGACATTTTATGTTAATCTCAATATTTTATTATATATAAGTTAGCGATCATAGCAATAAATAATTTAAAAATGAGAATAAGAAAGTAAGAAATACACGTATGCGAAAATATGTACATAAACCTAAAAACGATAATTTACTGTAAAAATACCTATGTAATCCAATCCTGCAAATTAAAGATAAAAGACCGCTTCATAGTTACAAGGACTTTGATTCGAAAGCACGCTAGAGCTATAGCTACAGGTATAGTAGTAAAATGGTAATTAAATTATAGTGTACTCTAGCTCTGAATCAAATTGACCATTTATCAATTTCATTGAGTACAGATATTATTCCAAAGTGCTCTGGTATACGAGAATCGAATGGTCTAAGTGAAATTACAGCCTAATGGATGTGTGAGTCGGTTTCATCCCTAAAATAAAACAACATATATTTGGTTATTGAGCGAAGCGAACGAAGTGAGCGGAGCGTTTTACTGGAGACTTTTTGCATTCTTTGTCACGAATTGGCTCAAAAACTACTTGACGGAAAATTATGAAACTTTGCAAACAAAAAGACACACGTTAGGTGATGGTTTTTAAAAAAAAAATTTTGAAAAATGTAAAAAAATAATAATATTTTTTTTTACTATCATGTCAAAAAACTGATATCCCATTGAAGTCAATGGGAAACAATGGCTCGCTTCGCTCAATATGCAAACGGCACCCGAAATTTCGCAAGCGCAGCGAGTCGAAATTGAGGGTTTGTTGGCGCCCCTAGTATATTTATTAGATGTTAAACTTTCAAATATTATGTACCTACTAAGAATGGTTTATATTAATTAGATTAATTTATTTTGTTAATATTTTTATATGTAAATAATTTAGATAATAAATGCTATTGAATGCTCGCATAGCATGTTCGTAAACAATACCTAAATTGGCGTTTACGAGTATGGATGGTATATTAAAATGTCAAGACGATAGATCGATGGAGTGAATGAACTCCAACCATTTTGGTAATACATTGAAGAAAAACATTTCTAAAAATTGTGTCAAGGTCCCGAACTAATTTTAGTAAATAAACTAAACAACTTATAATATATAGTATAAATTATATATCTATTTATACATCAAGAATAAAATATAATAATATTAAAACTCAGTGTTTTAACACCACTTTTTCTATTCCGGGGAAAATTTGTCATTAGAGGTCTATTTGTCTTATTTAAACATTCCAGGAATCACTACTTCGTCTACACTAACAATAGCACTCGTGCTCACCTGTTATAAGATGATATGTTTCTCTGTGCAATACATTCATCTTAAATACAGAAAGAAATACAATATCGAACATCAAAGAATGATGCTTAACCGTAATGTATTATTCCTAATATAATACATATCAAACTTTACAAGGTTTTAAAATATATCCTGCACATAAAGTGATTTCAATAGTTCGATCAATGCAATAATATATTTAATACTATATTAACGTATTAAAAATAAATTATAATTCAATGTTAAATAACTTGATCTATCAGCATTCATCGTGCATGTTAATTAATTAAATGGAAGATATCAATATCAGTTATTAATATTCTTCTAGTTTTGAAAATGTTATACGTTATATATATATATGTATAATCATTACTTGTTTGTATAGACATCTTTAAGTGGCTTTGTTCTGAGCATTCAATAGATACAGTTGTAAATCTGATTGCTTACTCAGTTGTGTATATATACTAGGTACTTAATAAGAGTCGATAAACTATTCTCTTAACTTTTCAAGATATTTTCAGATTAATAATAATTAGTACACACTTATGACTTGCTCAATAGTTTAGGAAAAATATGAGCTTAGGAACACTGTTTTATTTCCACTATGTTATCTCGGATAATATATTTTTTTGTAAGATACTAGCAGATAAATATATCATAAATTGAAGGCAACATTATTATTATATCTATTAAATCTTATGACTCTAACCATAATTAAATTAATTGTAATAACTATTTAATTTTAACACTTTCTTTAACCTTCTTTAAACTGGAAACGCTCGTATCATGAAGTGAAGTGACTAGTGATTATTAACGAGAAGTGTACCTTGTGTAATCTGTTTGTGGTTGGAGTGCTTAATAAATTATACAGTTGTAAAAAGACTTCTAATACAAAGGAACTGCTTAAGTATTACTCCTTTATAGTCTATTAAACAAACATGTCTCGCTTGTGTTTGAAGTGAAACGATGAAAACATTGAACATTTATCACATTATCAGTAAAATGTAATTATATTTTATTCACTTTGTAAATCAATTACTTTAACTTGTGTATTGTACTGGGTGTTTCTATATTTGCATTTTAATCAGAACATTAATAAAAGTAATGCTGGTAAATTATCAGTTTCGCCTTTAACTTCTATGCCAGTCACAACATGATGTATTATTATGTACAAAACATCCATTATATAAAATAAGAGTAACAGTTCATAACATCTCAGTAGTGATATGTAACTCAGAATCAACTAAATCAATTTAAACTGTATGTGGTTTGAATGAACGAACAAACGAACGAACTTTTATTTATTTAGGAGACTTACATACAACTAATACGAAATCTGAAGCCCAAGATACATAACAGTAGTAAATACTCAAACTCTAATCTAATCATTACGAAACCCATAAAAAATAATATCATTTAAATATATAACAACGTAAAAAATTAACAAAATCAATTCTTAATAACTAAATAAATAAAACATATTTCTACATTAGAGTAAACAATATATATTTTATAATTTATTTTTATATTCAATATTTCACTACAACACCCAGAGGGCTCCAAGAATTAAATTTCTCGAGAGACTTCTTTTACTCTTCATAAACTTTAAATTGTCTTATGAAATTTATTGCTAGAAAAGTGTTACTTAGTCCTTGTTACATGCCTTTTTAATTAGATGAACTGAAATATATTTATTGCACATACCTCAATATAACTTTTGTGTTATAAAAATAATGGACACATATATCTATAGACTGCAATAAATTATAGATGCAGGATACTTAAATCAAACTTAACTTAACTAATAAAAAAGTATAAAAATTTATCTACACAGGCTATCTTAAAAGTTAGCAGGTTAAGGTCCTAACCTGCTAACTCTTAAGATGTTGGCCTCGTAACTTTACCAACTAAGCTTCTGTGGAATTATCTGTCGATGAGGACAATTATGTAAACGCGAAAACTAATCAAGAAAATATTAATATTATAAAATATTAAATATCATTAATGAACTTTACATATATATTCATTGTTTATATCTGACAAACTGACAGTTTCAACTTCAACTAATTTAACACATTGCTAAAAACAAAATTTATTATAATATATTTAACTTAAAACTGATAATTCAGTAACATTGTTTCAGAATATATTCGTTTAATATTTTAATGGAAACAAGCTTTAAAATTTTATATAAATTTAAATATTTTAATATTATAAAACGCAAAATTTGAAAGCATATTAATTAATATGGACATAACTTCAAAATAATAAATTAAGCATTTTATTATTTTTTAACGTCAGGCCGCAAACTATTGAGTGACTTTTGAATCTATTTAATACATAAAAAATATCATTAAGGCTTGTGTGAGATTTTGTTAATTTTAATAATAATTATATTAATAATAACTTGGAAACAACTCTGTTTAAAATAAAACATGAGGGTAGTTTTATGAAACAATCCTCGTTACACGTGCCTCTGGCAGCAGAGCCTAACATATAAATAGCCTGGATTAACTTTATTATTAATACACTTATGTACTTTATTGCGTTACTATTTAGTTAAAATTATTACGTGATTTATATCTTAAATGAAATGATGTATTGTTGATGAATAAATTATATCATTATAATTTTGAAAAATCCTGGCTTTCAGATAACATATTAGAATATGTTAGAGTCGCAATCCTCTAACAACCTTAACAAAAGCATCTTAGAAGGTATTATCGAATTACAGCATGTACTAAATATGTATCGTGTAGCAATTATTGTAACATTAAACCCCCACGTTGAATATATTCTGACAAAAGTATAAAGCTAAACATTAGTTATAAAGTAGGAAAAGCCATAAAATGTCTCCCTTTAACCAATCAACTGTCAATCATCAACAACATCTATGTACTTGTATTAATTTAATGTAGAAAGAGATAGAATCTCGTAATTTCCAAGGCATTAAATAATATTGCTATTAATTTAATTATTAAATATTAATTTAAAATTTAAAACCAATTACTAACGAAAGTATTTAAATAGTATGTGCTGGGAAAAATAAAGGCAATTTTCGAGGAAAGTAAAATAAATAAAACACATTTTACTGGGTAATACTGCAAGTTGTACAAACTTTAACTGCTCAAATAAAATAAATACATAAATACATAATAAAATAGCATCGGATGCGCTTTAGCAATTCCTAAGAAAATGTTATTTTTATTCATATTCATATTAGTTTAAACATACACAAAATTACATAGTGATAAAGAAAATTAAATTCCTATTAATTTTCCTTGAAAAGCTGCTAGAATGTATCTTTTAATACGTCATTAAATAATGATCTAGTCAGAGATCTAGATAGTTTAAATGTGTCAACTTAAAAGAAAACTTTACAAATAAAATTACTTACTTTCAAAATAGTGTATGAAGTCATATTTTAGGGGGGTAATAAATTTTACTTAGTTGGTCAGAATTATATGTGATGGTGCTTTTATAGATGTATTTTTATATTATTAGTAGATAATTGAGTTGACACGTCTTCATTTAGCGACATCAACAACAAAATACTATCCGCACGCAAAACAAGTTGGAAATATCATAGCCACGAGCTGATTTATATTTTTCACGCTCTAATATTCAACTAATTTCCCATAGGACATTTTGAAGATATAAAAGTGAGATATATAATCATAAGTGAGAGATGATTTTTTATTACATTTTATACGATTGCTCGAAGCACGTAGAATCAGGTCCCCTCGTAAAGTATTTAAAAAGCCGAAAGGCAACGTGTTTACACAACTTTGACGTAATTAATAAAATCTAAACGTGAAAGTAAACGTCACGTAAAGGATTCCCGACACTTTGTAAATCTTATCAGAATTTATAATTTTTTGAGATTATGTGCTGAAATGCTGAAACTTAAAATAACACTGTAACACTTAAAGAGATAAAGATGGACTGATTGCGATTTTAGCTTACTATTCCCATAGTTAATAGTAAAAAGACCACTAAATAGGATACTAACTACGACGCAATTTTATCATTACGACCATCTTTCGTCAGCACTTCAAGTTACTGCAAATGCAAGACAAAAGCAACCTAGACATCTCAAGTGTTACAGAAACAAAACGAACCGTCAATATAGGGATCACTGAACATATAAAAAATATTAAATATCTGGCCCAATATGGCCCAGCGATAATGAAACACGACTTGCATTCTCAAACAGATTATTAAATACCTTTTGAATTATAGGTCATAAAGATTTACTCAAACCACTAAGAATTCTGGTCCTTCGTTACACGAACACAAAAATCACATTAACAATAAATAACTTACACACTATTATCTAAGCCACGATATTCAAAATGAATTAATTGACCAGAGATCGGATAAAAAAGGCGAAATAATATTATTTTTTACTTGATTGCATTGTAGTAGATTTGAATAAATATCGGTTATCTTAAGTTATTACATAATGTCAATTGGAATTATAGAAAAAAGAATACTTAGATATTCAGTATAAGATCGTAGTCAAGGATACGACACTGGCGCAAATAGTGTAGGCATAAATAGTGGAGCAAAAACTCGATTATCTTAATATATAAAGCACAAAGACACTCCCTGACTCATTCATCGCTCTACAGCCCAAACCGTAATACCTAGAAAGCTAAAATTTGGACACAAGACTCCTGACATATTGAATAGGTGCAATAAGAAAGGATTTTGCAAAGGTCCAAACCGTTCCAAAGTTACACCTAAAAAACTGCAAAGTTTACCCCCCCGCTCCCTCTCTTCTTCACTTTCGCTGTCCGTCGCGAAGCACGGGTAATCTGCTAGTGAACTATAAAACTATAAAATTTTTCACACCTTAAAAACCCAGCTAATTTTTGGGTGGAAGCAATAATATTTTTTGTTTTATTTTTAGTTTTTTTTCATTAAAAGTGATTATTAAATCTTTATCATACACAAGGTATAAAAGTAAAATCCAGGCGGTGAAGGCCGTATTATTGCAATTTGATGGTACTGTTTAAAAACTTAAAAAACAAACGGAACAATCGGACACACTCAGTGATTGCGATTCCATTTTAAACGAAATGTCTATTTTGGCATTTATTATATTACTAGCTTTTGCCCGCGACTTCGTCCGCGTTTCCGTCGTTTTTCGAAAAAAAATTAGCAGATGTCCTCCCTCATAGTTTTGACGTAACAGGCAGATTCACTTTCGTATTTTAGAAGGGCAATAGTAATATAATATGCCAATCCACAAAACTGTTGAAAAATATAAGTAACCGCAGAATATTATAATATACCCACGCTATACCCACGACTCGGTCAGCGTGTAACTCCTTGTTTTTTATTAAGATAATATATTGCTAATATTTTTAGATCAAATTAAAATGTTTCAGCGCAAAGCTTCTGGGTAGACTATGTTAAGAGTCGACCCGTCCGGCACGTGAACGTAAAGATTCCTAGAATTGCTAACCCGGGAAAGAGCGACGTATAATTGACCATGCGAGAAACAGCTAACACCGAGATCTACTCCAGCAACACGAAAAGTCTGCCCTTGAGCTTTATTGATAGTCATGGCATAGCACACCGATACTGGGAATTGCGTTCTTTTAAATTGGAATGGAAAATTATTTGGTATTATGGGAATTCTGGGAATAACCAGACTAACCAGAAAACTATAATACATATTCTTTTAATAATTCCTTACCAAGTAATTCTGTGCCCAAGGACCTATATAGTTTAAATAAGAATATCCATGTCAGTAGCAAAAATAAAAATAATACTTTGCCTTCATCCTTGACTGCAAATGTAACTGTATTTAGTGATGAAATAGGCAAGGATATGGGCACTGTACTTTGCAGGGAGTGTTATGGACAGTCAATAACTAACTATTGCATGCCCGGAGCTTCATTTCTTCAAATTGTAAGTAAAGCCATAAATATTGAACATAGTCCCAACACAACCTTAGTTTTTATTATTGGGAGAAGAGGAAGTGTTAATAGAAATAACTTAATTAAATTATTCAATAGAATAGCACAACTAAACATTAAAGAAGTTATTTTCTTTACATTTCCTTATATAAAGGGTTTGCCTCATGAAAATAACATAAGATTTTCATTAAATGAATTGTTATACACATTGACACATGACAATTATATTAGTAATCAATTTTCTATGAAAAGTCATGTAATAGATATTAATTGTATAACAAAAAATAGATACAATAACTTTTGTATTATGACATCTGATAGGTTTTACTTATCATATTATAATTTTAAACTGGTAGCTAATGCGCTATCTTATTATTTACATTTTAATTCAGCCAAATATTTGGCTAATAAGACTACTGCTTTTATTGAGCAGAATAATAATATGACATCCAATAATTTGACATTGAATTTGGAATCAAATAATTTAAATTAGAAAATAAGACAAAGGAGATACTCTCTGGCAATAAAAAAAATGTTTTACAGAAAAACATTAATTCTTGTAATCAGTGCATTGCCCATAATAATGTTAGTAATCTAATACACCTGGTGCATCAGAATATTCAAGGAATTATGAATAAGGAAATTGAAATTGAGCTATTCTTGAAAAGTAATGAAATTAATATAATGTGTGTTACTGAGCATTGGCTTAAAAGCCATGAAATGTTGTTTAACTTTGAGGATCACCAGGTGGCTAGTTCGTTCTGCAGGGTGAATGCTATACGCGGTGGCTCTTTAGTTCTTGTAAACAATTATTTAAAATTTAAGGAACGTAAAGATATTGTGAGCCTCTCTGTAGAGCGGACTATTGAAATAGCCTGTGCAGAGCTTGAACGTTTCATTGTTGTTAGTGTTTACAGACCCCCAAGTTCGTTATATGATTCTTTTGAACCTGTTTTTGAAAATGTTTTATTAAAACTGTCTGCATCTAATAAAAATATTATTGTATGTGGTGATTTTAACATAAACTTATTAGATAACTCCGCTACCACTATTAGATTCAGATCATTGTTAAAATCATATAACCTTATTAACTTATTCTTAGAGCCCACTAGAATAACTGAGTCTACTTCCACTTGTATTGATAATATTTTCACAGACTTTATACCAAAGAATAAGAAAATAATTGATAGGTTAAATTCTGATCACTGTGGGCAATTAATATCTTTTAATTACAAATTCAGCAAAGAAAAACAAAAAATTGTGTTTGTTCCTATAACTGTAAGGCGCATGGATAAGTTTAAAAATAATATTTTGGCCAAATGTTCATATCTGGAATATAATAAAAATCCTTCACAACTGTTTAATAAATTTTTCAAAATTATTAATAGTGAATTCAAATCGACATTCTCCTCTAAAACTTGCACTTTGAGAAATCACCTTTCTTTTAATGAGTGGGCGACCCCAGGAATTCATAAGAGTAGACAAAAACTGTTTGAACTCTACAATGAGAGGGAGCTCAATCGCAGTGACTCGTTTGCTCAACATATTAGAAATTATTCTAAATTATTTAATAAAGTTTGTTCACAAGCCAGGTCATTACATATTAGAAACTTAATTAGTAATTCTTTAAATAAAATTAAAATGACCTGGAATATTATAAAGTGCGAAGCTGGTAAAAGCAAAGCTCGCAACTCCAAATTTTCTCTTCAAATGGACAATCAAGTAATAAAATCAGATAAGGAAGTTGCCTCTGCTTTTGAAAATTATTTTAAAAAAATTCCAGCTTCTACCACTTCTTCTTTAATTTCTTCTCCTGTAGTCGCCGAGTCATTACTACAAAAAAATGTAAAAAAATGTAACATTCCTTTTAAATTTAAGAAAATTGAAACCAATGATATAATTAAATGTTTTAGGACCTTAAATATTAAGAATACTCCTGACTTATGGGGAATATCTGTTAAGGTGATTGGCTCAATAGTGGACCTCGTTGCGCCTTACTTAGCGACCATTTTTAATGACTGTATTTCTTGTGGAGTATTTCCTGACCTAATGAAACACAGCAAAGTAATACCACTCTTAAAATCAGGCAATAATTCAGATCCGTCTAATTACAGACCAATATCAGTATTGCCTTCGTTTAGTAAAATATTTGAAAAAATCATGCTTAATCAGCTGATAGACCATTTTAATAAATATAAATTGCTTCACCATAAACAATTCGGTTTTACTAGAGGTCGCTCTACTACGGACGCCGGCGTCTTTCTTATAAAACATATATATGAGGCCTGGGATCAGTCACAGGATGCTCTTGGAGTATTCTGTGATTTATCTAAGGCTTTCGACTGTGTTCAGCATGAAACATTGGTCAGGAAATTGTACCACTATGGCATTAAGAACATTGATCTCAAACTCTTGATTTCTTACTTGTCTAATAGAATTCAGAGGGTAGAGGTGAATGGAAAAAGATCGGCTGGGGCTCCGATTGATATGGGGGTCCCTCAAGGTTCAATTTTAGGTCCATTTCTCTTCCTGGTTTATATAAATGACCTGCCTACTTTTGTAGACAAACATAATGAGATAGTATTGTTTGCTGATGACACTTCTTTAATATTTAAAGTAAAACGGCATCAGGTAATGTATGACGATGTAAACAAGGCTCTCTCTCGAATAGTGCATTGGTTTAGTGTTAACAACCTGTTGCTTAATAGTAAGAAGACTAAACTTCTTAGATTTTCAACTTCTAATATTAAACAGGTGCAAACTAATGTACTTTTAAATGAGGAAGCGATGGAAGTGGTGGAATCCACAGTTTTTCTAGGAATCACTGTTGATTGTAAGCTACAATGGGGCCCTCATATAGCTGGATTGGCTAGTAAACTCAGCTCTGCCGCGTACGCTGTTAAAAAAATTAGATCCCTAACTGACGAGACTACTGCTAAGTTAGTGTATTATAGTTATTTTCATAGCATAATGTCTTATGGTATCCTACTGTGGGGTAGTGCTACTGATATAAATACCATTTTCGTTATACAAAAAAGAGCTGTCCGTGCAATTTACAATCTGGGCCCTAGAGATTCTTTAAGAAATAAGTTTAAGCAAATTAATGTACTTACGGTCGCCAGTCAGTATATTTTTGAAAATCTTAAATATGTACATAAAAATACTGACAATTTTATTAAGCATAGTGATATACACACTATAAATACCAGGAACAAACACAAGCTCGCGCTACCTGTTACTCGACTTAAAAAAGTGAGTAAATCTTTCATGGGGCAATGTATACAGTTTTACAACAAAGTCCCAGCAAATGTTCAAGTATTACCATTTAACAAATTTAAGAGAATAGCTAAGGAACGTTTGTGTGCAAAAGGATATTACAATGTATCTGAATACTTAGAGGATAATGCACCGTGGGTATGAAGCGATCGCTGCCAGGCTGCTTCAAGATTATTTATTTAATATTGTGTAATGTATTTATGTTATTTGGAATTTAAGAAAAAAAAAAAAAAAAAAACAAATCATGACAATCCCGCTGAGTTTCTGTCGCCAGCTCTTCTCAGGTCTGTGGAAATAATTTTCCGAGCTGGTGGTAGCTTTGACAATGAAAAAATGTTTTGTATGAAACTTATTTTCAATAAAGATTTTTGATTTTGATTTTGATTTTGATAATAAAGACAGTTTCTCCTGCACCGCAACCTGTTAAAATTTGAGCCTCGATTACATTTTGTTGCAACTGGGTTACTTTTAGCCGAGTTCCATTGCAAAGTTGAGGTGGTCTTAAATTTCGGAGCAGAATTATCGGTATGCCAATTTTTAAACAAATTATATGAGAAGGTAGTCCAGGCATACTTAAAGAATTTAAAAATTCTATCGGGTAATTAGTGGCTTCTTGTTCATCAACCATTCTATTTATTGAACTATAAACTTTGCTTTCTCCCTGTATATTAGACAGTATTTTATTATTAATTTCAGATGCCTGGTCATTGCGAGGAGTCAAAATGGACCTTTCGCAAAGCCAAGAATTGTCCCTATTTAATATAATTGTTATGTCACCGTAAACCGAAGATATAAGATGTTGTTGGGATTGCACTATACAACATAACTCAGGTGTCAGAATAAGTTTTCCTTGGTGTAGTTGTGGATAGGTACCTTCACCAATCTTCAATAATGTATCAGAAAATTCACGATTATCTGCGTTGTCTCCAGTTCTCACTCGCATATTTATAGTCAAATGCACCGATTGTATATCACGCCACAAATAAGAGCTTTTCAGGCAAGCCCTAATCTCATCAGCTCGGGTTCCCCGTGGTATTACCGGTAAGGTTTGTCGGAAATCACCACAAAATAAAACCGTAATACCGCCCATTGGTCGATCATTTTGTCTTATGTCCCTTAGAGTTCTGTCTACTGCTTCTACTCCTTTTCGATGGGCCATCGTACATTCATCCCATACGATTAAATTACACTCACGCAATACCTTAGCTTTGTCGCTATTTCTTGAAATACTACAGGTTGGACTTTCCGTGCGATCTAAATTAATTGGTATTTTAAACATAGTGTGAGCAGTCTTACCTCCTGGTAGCAATGTTGCAGCTATACCTGATGAAGCCACGGCAAGAGCGATTTTACGCTGATTTCGAACATAAGCTAATATTAATTTAGTCAAAAAAGTTTTCCCAGTTCCTCCAGGTGCATCTAAAAACCATATTGTTCCTAAATTATTCTGCACACTCTCGCACACGCGATCATAGACTAAGCGTTGTTCTGCAGTCATCATTGGGACACCGTTTTCTAATGTTACCAGCAGTTCCATTGGGTTGTAACCAATCTCTGCGGAATATTCCCTATTGGTAACCTCTCCGACTGAGGTTGGCGTTGGCAAACCATATTCACAAAGTGATTTACCGCCTACTGCTGTTAAGTCTTCCTGAAGAGCTAATAAGCACTGATTTATAGCCAGATCTCGAAAATTATCATTAGTTGCGCCTTCATTATTGTGAGATAAATTCCGAAGAAAGTCTTCTGCAAATTTTTCTTTATATTTTTCCCATAATTGGACAGGATCAGATAAATTACAAAATGTGAGTAATGTTACAAATAAATGGCGTAACCGTCGTGGATTATCACTAACACAGGATTCTGCTAAAGCGTCATCCCAATGTTGATCATTTTCAAGCAAATGACGCGCTTGGCAAGCTGCATGATAAGTTGGATAAACAACATCGTCTACTTTTCTCAAATCTATAAATGATGTTGGTCCTCGCACTGTATGTAATAATAATCTCAAATAAAAACACTCTGCGTTGTTAGGATGAACAGTATACACTCTACCAAGAACATGTTCTTTGAAAATACCTGTCTCGCCATCTACAGGCCTGCCTCGGCGTCTACGGTTAAAGACACCTCGTTGTTTATCGTAGGTATAATACGATGGAACTTCTTCATACAAAAGAGACTTTGCGAAATTATCAGTTTGGCAAAGTCGAAAGAATGCCAATAAAGTTGTTTGTCTAGGGTTCTCTAATCGTTCTGTAACATTTTCGGCGTTAAAATATATACGTTGACCGCCTTCCAGATGAACATCCAGATGGGTCACAGGTGGATATCTTTCGTGAATATTAAAACTTAAGATCCGCCACACAGCTTCTGAAGAGCTGATATATCTGCCTGACTGAAATCTAGTAACTTCATCATGTTCATTTCTTAACGCAAACGTAGCTTGGTCACTGCCCTTGTTAATGTACTTACAAATATATTTAATTGACTCTACACTATTACACATTTCTACATTTATGTGAGCTTGAAATGCTCTGGACAATACAGGCGAATACGGAACGACCCTCCTATTATCTAAAGTAACCTGTTGTCCAGACATTCGCTTTTCAACAGTAAAACCACCATTGTCTCTTGAACGGCGACGATATAATGGGTATCCATCATGTCCTGTTACAGTTTCATCCACTAATGCTTTTGGATACCTTTTAGTGCAACGACCGTCTTGCATGCAAGGAGCATTTGCGTTAAATGCACCACATGGACCATGTATCATATGAGTTTTAACAATGTCGTATAACAGGGGATCTGCAGTCGGATCTGGAATTTCAGCACTGATTAATCTGTCTACATCATTAGGTCGAACCTTATCTTTTAACCAAAGCAAGATATGTGCGTGAGGTAAGCCGCGTTTTTGCCACTCAACACTATACATATAACACAATACTTCTCCAAAAATGTTATCTTTGGTAAGAAGATCTATCATTGATTTTAATTTTAAATGAAACACTCTTGCAATAATATCATGGCGGTCATGCGGTGCCTGACCCTCAAGAAGCTCCCGAGTGATTTCATCCCACTTGGGATTGGTAGTTACAGTAACAAATAAGTCGGGACGTCCATATTTTCTTACGTAACAAAAAGCGTCTTGAGTACGTTCATGCATGTAGCGTGGACCACCAGTAAAAGAAGAGGGTAAAATAACTAAACGACCCATATTCACAGTATCGTTATCTTGCTGCATGGCATCGCGAAGGTGCACGTATTCTTCAGCGCGCAGCTGCCTTTGATTAGATCGTTTATAAACTAATCTTTCGGTTTCAATTTTTGCGTACATGTCAACAATAAACTGATTAAATAAGCCACGAAAACGTTGAAAGTATACCAATCTATTCCGTCTCACTTGCAGGTGGTAACAATAAAATTGAAGGCATGACACCTTTTTATTATAATTAGGTGCGCCTGTGCGCGGATCGGTTTGGTATACAGCGAAATTATAACCATCTTCCCCTCGACAGTATATCATAGGATATTGCAAACTGTCGTAAGCCCTGTGGGTTTCGAAAATACGTTGCAAACGATTGTCTCTGGAACGTATAACGATATCACGCCTATCACATTCCTGGTCGACCAGTACTACAGCAACTTCATTCGTGGATGGAACGTTATGACGCCCAGGGTGTTCCTGAGTTGGACGCTTATCGGCATTTATAACAATTTTATAATTGTTATTACCATCTTGAGAAAGGGCTTCTAATGCCGATTTAAAACTGCATACGTACGAATTAACCTGATGTAACATGTTCTGAAGTTGTGAAATGAGTTCAGTATTTAAATTCGGAAAATATTGATTTCTTATATTCGACTGTTCGTTGTAATCGGATACAAAATATATTTGAAGAAATTTAGGTTGTTCTTCAGGCAAAAGGGACCCTATCAAATGGTAAACCTGACCTTGTACCTTAAAAGTAGGCATGAAAGGGCCTTCTGAGATTTGTTTAGCACCAAAGGATGTCATTTGGAATGCACTATTATAAGTGCGAATATTATCTAAAAACTGTTTGGATTGCAAATGTTCCCCTAAAAGTAGTGATTTTAAAGGTTCCGGTGGGTCTTCGAACGAAGGCAAATTTATTTTACCTCCAGAACAACAGAAACCAGCAGACTCCTTCCTCCACTTCGAAGCATTACAAAAGGAACATACTACGTTCATATCGCCTATTTCAGAAGATGATCTGTAATCAATTGTGAGGTTATAAGCAAACCCACTTTTATATTTATCGGACCACGCCACCGAATTTGTAGATTGATCTACCACGTGTATATCTAAGTCATTAAGACCATGTCGAAATCTATCTGCAGTAAGACGGGCCTCTCGCTGTTCTTCTGTTTCAAGCGACCGAATATTTTCAATTCTTAATCTTTCATTAGATAAAGTAATCAATTGTTCTTGTCTCAAAGAATTGTAATAATCGCGTCCCGACTCTAGTCGTTGTTCATGTTCATGTTCATCTTCAAGAGATCGAATCATGTTATGGTGCGCCCTATCATTTGTCAAACGGTCTTGATATTGAGTAAAAGTTTCAGATTCTCGAGACAAAATATGACGTTCGCGATCAGCTGTAAGCCGTAATTCCCTCTCAGTGAAGGTTTCGGACTCGCGAGATAAAATATGACGTTCGTGGTCAGCTGTAAGCCGTAATTCCCTCTCAGTGAAGGTTTCGGACTCGCGAGATAAAATATGACGTTCGCGGTCAGCTGTAAGCCGTAATTCCCTCTCAGTGAAGGTTTCAGACTCGCGAGATAATGTATGCCGTTCGCGGTCAGCTGTGAGTCGCAATTCTCGTTGTAAAGCAGTTTCAGCTTCTCGGGATAACGCATGTTGTTCCCGGTCAATGGAACGCCTTAGCTCTCGTTGAGAAGAGCTTTGAGAAGCCCGTGTTGTAGCTCGTCTCGCTCTTTCAGCTGCTAATCGCATCTCTCTTTCTGGAGAGCTTTCATTAGCTCGAGATGTTGAGGCACTAACTCTCATAGAGTTTAACCGATGTGCTCTTTCCTCTTCCGATTCTTGAGAACGCGTCATTCTCATTCTCCTAGCTTGACTCGAAGTTCGAGATAAAGATGGTCGTTTTTTAGGTGGCATCGTTTATTTTATTTTTAATCGACGGTAACTTAAATTCTATTTAGTTACCCAACAAAAAACTTACGTCAGAGGTCCTAACTATAGCTAAGTATATAATAAATAGAATATAAATCTAAGTGCCTATTAAAACTAAAATAATATTCTAATCGAATTATAAATATGTACGTAGGTACCTACAAATTACAAAAGAATAAAAAATGAAAATAAAGCTATACTTAATGCGTGTGCAATACTATCTACACTTACCTACTTCACTTAAAAATGAATAATAAGAAATACCTACAACTACTGTAATTAATCAAAGTACCTATGCTAATACAAAAAAAACCTTAGATGTTCTAAGTACAGCTGCTATATAATAAAAAAATATAAATCTAAGTGCCTATTTAAACTTAAATACCTAATATTCTAATAGAATTAAACTAAGAAATATGTACCTACCTACCTACAACTTAGGTACAAAAAAAAAAGAAATGAAAATAAAGCTAAAACACGTGTGCAGTATAGGTAGATAGTAGGCAATATCTACCTATACCTACTTCACTTAAAAATAAATAAAAAATACCTATGAATACTATAATTAATAAAAGTACCTACCTACGCTTTTATCTACTCAATACAAAAAAAACTAAACATAAAATGCCCAAAACTAACCTATCAGTAACTAAAAATCTAACAATAATCTAATCTATCTATCTATTATCTAATCTAAAAATCGAATCTAAATCTACTTAAAAAGAAATAAAATAGGAACTATTAATAGTTAAGAATTTAAACAAAACTAAAACTAATTTAGAAAATAACAACAAAAGAAATTAAAATAAACTATTTAAAGACAAAAAGTCGCGCTGATAAGCACGGTTTATAAAATAACAATTATTGTCTGTCAATAAAGTTCAACACTCTGAACGCATCAACAGCCAAATATTGAATGACGCTTGCGCTCGCCTCCCGCCCCTTTTATACTCTGCCGCCGCGAGCCCCGTCGAGCGCGGCAACCGTTACCGAAAAATAATCCTTATAGCTTGATTCACTATTCACGCGCGATGTCTTGTTGGCGTATTTCATGTAAGTAAGTATAAGTTTGGTGTTTCTATACCGATTTCAATGATTCTTTTTTTATTGAATTGGTGCTAATGTTTATTTTTTTTTTAATTAGGAATGATGGTGAGCATTATTGGTTTTATAAACGTAAAAGTAAACAAATATAATAAGAAATCTCCGAACTGCTAAGCTATCGAGAGTTATGCGTGTTATTGTGAGTTAACTATAAAAGGTAGATATATGCTGTCTTGGAATATTTTTCGTGTATTTTTATGTAAAATATTTCCGTTATACATAGTTTCTATGTAGCTCTAACCATTAAGGCTGCACACGCGACGGAAGCTTAAAAAATCAAGCAACTTCTCCCATTTTCTCAACATTTCCTTTCACTGCTCTGCTCCTATTCATTGTAGTGTGATGAAAAGTATACTATTACCTGCCCAGGAGTATAAAGAATAATTGTACTAAGTTTCGTTAAAATCCGTCGAGTAGTTTTTTTTTCTATAAATAACATACAAACAGACAGACAGACAGACAAAAATTTTTTTAACTGCATTTTTGGCATCAGTATCGAAGACTAATCACCCCCTGCTACTTATTTTGTAAATATATTTCATGTACAGAATTGACCTCTCTACAGATTTATTATAAGTATAGAAGATTACATGTATGGTATGATTGATTGATGATGAATTAAAAATAATTTAAGAAATTTACTGTGAATCAAGAAAATATAGGTTACGAACCAATCATTAAGGAGTAAAAATCCTGGTTTGTTTTTTTAACAATTAAAAAAATTGCATTTTAAGTGTTTGTGTTGTTTCTTTTAATTTTATAACACTTCAACAGAGTTGCCTCCTTGCCCACATTAAATTGTTTTAAATAAGTTGGGTTTGGCTAAATGCTTGCATGTTAAATATTCTATAGATTTTATTTCACCACTACTACTATAGTAATAATAGTAATATAGTAACGACTTTATAGTATTAATGATTTTATGAACGAATGACAGAAAAACGACTTACCAATGATTACTTTATAACCTATTGCTTTTTAACATTTTCATTTATATAATTGTTTTACATTATTTATATCTTTTGCTTTATGTTTTGTACTACCTTATATTATTTTAATGTTTCACTTTTCTATGTATAATCTTACTTTTAACTACTATTACATTTAAATTCAAAATATAATTTTTCAGCCGGAGATAACGTTCTTTGACTTGACGTCCTTTAACGTGACATTTCATAGCCCATAGATCAGTTACAACGTATTAGTTTACAAGATATTTATTTTTAAAAATTTCTGTTATATAATTTATTTTGCAGTATGTATATTTTTTTATTATAATTTTTATGCTGATTTATTATTATTAATGTCTAAATTTACCAAGTAAAGCCTTTTAACCATTACCCACTACGCACAATTTCAGGTGATTTGATATTTGCTATAAAATCCTGAAAATTAATAAAAAAGTTTTATACTACTTACTTTTATATACACACTATTATAATGTCAAAATAGAATATACTTTTATATTTCTTATAAATGTTAAGCCATGCATTTTACATAAATGATTTTTTGTGATACACCGTGGTCTTTACTTGCAGACCAGAAGTTACAAGTTTTTTTCGACATTTGTCTACTTTTTTATAAGAGTCATCTATTCGTACATAACAATGTATGTTGAAAATAACCAAAATATCATTAATGTGCAGGAGGATCAGGGTTGGTGATAACGGCAGCTTTGTGGTGCACCAATATTTAAGGGCTTGGGGTCCGAATAAAAATTTTCGAGAAAGGTGATCCACTGGCATAAACTCTCTGCAAACCCATAGAAAGGGTGCTTTAAAAGAAGCCCCTTGTTTCATACACGATCGAAGGCTTTCATCATATCCATATCCATCCATGTCATATTTCAATAACCGCTACCCAACGGTGCGTAAGACATAACAGAATTATCAGCGGTACGACCATGGTGAAAGCTATATAGTTGGTCATTGATCAACTGCCAATCTTCGAGGTACGTTAGGAGCTGTTGGTTAATGATACTTCCAATATTTCGGAGTGAAGGGTAATGACAGAGGTCAGTAATTATCTGGATGGACAAAGGCTCTTTATGAGACCATTCTGTTCGTTGATATTTCACAAAGGTGGAAATACATGAATGGAATGGAAATGGAAATACTCGAAATTGCGACTATGTCGATGTTCACCGACCTTGATGAATTCAGCATTCTACACATAATCCACTTTGTCGGTACAGTGGCGGGATGTATAAGTTTTCCTTTGATAATCCGGTTAGATTAATTTTACTATGCATATGCATATTCAGCTTACTACGAATAAACATGTTATTGATTGTTATAAATTCTTAATTCAGATAAACCATAAGTAGAGTATACGATTTAAAATATAACAAGTTTGTTAGTAGGGATAAAAAACTATGAATGTGCATTATCTCAGTCTATTCTAGGTCAGACGGAACACTGTGGACAGGGACTAATAAAATAGAATCCATTATTCTGTTTTATACATTATTATTATTATATATATATTTTTTTTATATATATGCAGTTTTTTTACATATTTTTTATATAATTGAGTTAAATTATAAATCGGTTCATTTTAATTATATTCATTAATTCAACTATAATAAAATATTTTTAGCATTGAAGGCATAATCGAATTTGATTTCCAAATATTTTGTTGTTGACCGTCAGTCAACGTTGATGCAATTAATAAAAAATCATCTTTTCCCCAGGAATATTAAATTAGTCTATTAATAAATTCTCATTAAAGTTATTTCATAATCACTGAATGCTAAGTTATTTGTTTTTTTAATAAAGATTTTAGAGATATTAATTTAATTTTATGAGAAAAGTTGAAATTGGTTATTTTTCTAAAAAAAATAGTTTCTTGAAAAAAATTTTTAAATGCTGTTAATTTGAAATTACAAATAGACATTTCAATTTTATTTATATGTATATGTATATACATTAAATTTTATTTATTTGCATCCTTCACTTCGAAAAGTATATTACTTAAAGCGAGAAATCTTACTTTCTGATTTCATATAAATTTGTAAGTGTTCCTTGAAAATAAAACATAAAACTTAAAAAGTATGACTTTTAATTATTGTATATTTTTATCATTTAAAAACGGTAACTTTGATGTTAGATTTTTTAATTGTGGATTTATTTTAGTGTGGCAAAAATCAAGTAATTTTCAGAGTTGTGTTGCGTCTTATGCAAATGACACTGAGTTTATCATTGTTGAGAACACCTGGGAAGAAGTTACAAGAAACGCTAAATTAGATTAGATTAAAGTTATCTTATGACTGAACAGAAAACTCTTAGAGTCTAAATTAAATAAAACTTAGTTTCTTCCACTATAAACCTTAGAGCTAATTTTAGTATAACAAAAACTAACTATTAAATACTTAGGTCAGGTTCAATTTGGCTGAAACACACAAAATCGGTTTGCGCACTGGACGTTGTTTGAATTTCTAGAAACTTAATAAACCCTGTAAACTTCTAACTTTTAAGCCAAATTTATTTAGCACTAGATAACCAATATTCCCCTACCTGAATATTTGCCTGGGTTGGTGCATATAAATCTTATTTCTTTTTTAAAAACAATAACGTCTACTTCATAACCACATGATACCATTATGAGAAATGTGATGTTCTGACACAATTATACATATATAGCGTTCAATTTTTCCATATAGCAATAGTAATTAGTAGGAAGTAGATCACAGTGAGTAAACAGCATGTCTTTTGTTTTAGTAAAAATTCAAATTCAAATTCAAAATATCTTTATTCAAGTAGGCATTTACACGCACTTTTGAATCGTCAATTATTACAATACAAAAAAAGGTCAGTGTAGTCCGTCCGTAAGCAAGCTACCACCGGCTCGGAATGCTGCTCTGTTGAGAAGAGCCGGCCAGAAACTCAACAGTTGCTCTTTTCAAAAGAAATATAACAATAGGTGATGTATATTAATTATAATATAATATAAATCCTGCAAATGATTCAACAACTTAAGTTCCACATATTTCGATCCACTAAAAACTCTTGAACGTTGTAATAAGCTTTATTTAACAATAAACTTTTGATTTTAGATTTAAAACTAAGAAATGGAAGGTCTAAGATATCTTGTGGAACTTTATTATATATGCGTATACTCAGACCCATGAAGGATTTATTAACTTTTTGAAGCCGAAACTTTGGCGTTACGAGTTTGTTTTTATTTCTCGTATTTATCGCGTGTCTGTCACTGTTTTTTATATAACTATTTAAATTTTGCCGTATATATAAAATGTTATTAAATATGTATTGGGAAGCGACTGTAAGAATACCTATTTCTTTAAAAACATCTCTCAGAGAATCTCTAGCTTTTAAGTTATAAATAGCCCGCACAGCTCTTTTTTGTAAAATAAATATAGAATTAATTTCGACAGCACTGCCCCATAATAAAATACCGTAAGATAAAATACTGTGAAAATAACTAAAATAAACAAGTCGAGCCGTATTTATGTCCGTTAATTGTCTAACTTTTCTAATTGCAAAGACGGCGGAGCTGAGTTTGGCTGCGAGTGTTGAGAGATGGGGGTTCCACTGGAGCTTTCTATCTAATGTTAAACCTAAGAATTTTGTTGAGTCAATTAATTCTAACACTTCATTGTTAAGGAGCAAGTTACAATTTTTACTTTTTACATTAGGAAGTGTAAACTCTACGCATTTAGTTTTCTTAGCATTTAACACTAAATTATTAATTTCGAACCAATGCAGGACTCGTGACAAAGTACTGTTTACTTCGTCATAATTAATCCTATCACGCTCAACTTTAAAAATAAGCGAGGTGTCATCAGCAAAGAGTACAATGTCACACAGACCCTTAACAAAAAAGGGCAAGTCATTAATATAAAGTAAAAACAAAAAGGGGCCCAGAATAGATCCTTGTGGAACACCCATCTTTAGGTGAGAACCAGACGATTTAGAATTATTTACGTAAACTGTCTGGATTCTTTGATTCAGGTAAGAGGCAATAAGATCAAGAGATAAAATGAGGAACAAACCGCCAAAGATATTTTCCAATAACTTTTTATATAATAAAAGAAAAAGACAGACAGACAAATATATATGTATATCGTATACGTATATTTTGGTAGATGAATCAAAATAATGCCAATTGCACGCGTTTTAAATTATTTTAAACGAGTAAGAGCTTTATGTTAAAAAAAAATAGCACATTTTTTTTCTGTTTTCTGTTTTATTGCTATAATTTTATAAATTTCTTGCAATAAAGGTTTATTCTTAGTGCTGGTAGTTTTTATAATTTTATGTTCTAAAGGTGTTTGAAAATAAATTATTATAAAATAATAGTAATTATTATTATTATTATGATAATTTATTTCACTTCAAATAATCATCAATACAAAAATAAAGTAGATATCTTTTTTAAAGGATAATTAATTTATCCCTGTGCCAGAAGACTCCGCTCTTCCATAACAACATAATTATAGCAAACTAAATTATTAATTAAATATTACAACAATCTATAAAGTGCAATATATGTGTGAGTGTGTTTGTGTTTGTTTTTGAGTGTAAGTGTATGTTTGTGTATGAGTATGTGTGTAATTACGTGTGTGTATATATGTATGTGTGTGTACGTGTGTGCATATAAATATCTTGTTGAAATTAAATAATTTGATGCACAAACCAAATTCGCAAAGCCGGTTTCCAAATTTCTATAATCAGTTGTAATTCACAAATATAAAACCGATGGAGGTTAGTGTTGCTTCAGAAAATATCTAAAATGAGTTCCCAACAGAGTACTAATACCCTATTCTATACAATGAAATATTTTTCTCAAGTTGAAGACGTATTACGCCCTCACAATACCTGAAGTTACAAATTGATTTACATATATAGCAATATACGAACCAGCTTTGCTGGGTGAGACTCTGAAGCTGTGTGTTCTAAAACTATTTAAACTATCATGTCATTATTTACTAATTTCACTGTGTTCATTTACAATAATCACATGATACTATAATAGTAAAATGTAGTAGTAAAAAATAAATATTTTATTGACAAAGTAATTTCTAGCTAAAGAAATTCACCCAAATGCAGTAACAACTGTTTCATGACAACTTACAAATCTAATCTAAACATACAAAAAGTACTCATTAGTTCTGCGGTTTTATATATCAAAATAAATTTCATAAGATATTAAAGTTGTTTGTTTTTTCTAAGGATCAAAAGGAGAAGGTAAAGAAACGACAACCTCTCTAATGTTGCGATTGGTTTTGGGTAGCTTAAACAACATCTACTGCAATATAAAATAACTCTTTGGTATACTTTTCATTTTGTGAAAAATAACATTCAAAATAATCTAAGATAATAATAATTTGCACATACTAATGACTTTCTTGTAGCTTTCTTGTAGCACTGTTTTTTTCTTAGAGTGTAATATGTGTGTATGATCACACACATATGTATATATATATATATATATATATATATATATATATATATATATACATATGTGTGTGATCTTGGCAATTTTTTTTTAATAATTTCAATTTTATAGAGGAGGCAAATATATTCCATAAAAAAATAAACCCATTTAAAAATTGAAGGCAACATTATTCCTATATCTGTAAAAGTCCTTATCAGTATAACCATAACTTAACTTTTTATAACACTGATTTAATTTTAACACGTTTCTTTTTAAGAAAAAATTTCCAACAATAAATTGGGATTACAATATTATTTAGATGAATGTTTAGAAACAAAATAGAATATTAAAATTTAAATAAAAAAATAAAAATCATATCTCAACGAAATTATTTGATTAAAAGTGATAAAAAAAACTAATAAGACTTTTCTTTCAGAAAATATCAAACGTATAACTGATATTGAAATATGCTAAAAGGTGCAAACTGAATAAGTTCTTCATGCTTTTCTTTGTAGGCGAAATAAAGCCCTTGAAGTATAACAAAGAACTAGCTTATTAAATCAAATGAGAAATGTATTTCATTTTTAGAAGCATTTTTACATTATAGAAGCTGTATTTAAAAAGTGTTGGAGTCCTTTGTAGTCGATAAAAAATTGGTATTCGTTTGTTCTTAAAGTCAAACGATGAAAATATTGAATAATGACGATATCGGAAAATGTACATTTTATTTACTTTGTAAATATTAGTCACTTTAATATATGATGTTTCTATATGTATTTTAATATGAGCTTTAATAAAAGCAATTCTGGTAGATTTTCAGTGTCATTTTTAACTTGTATTCTACTCGCAACATGATTTATTATTACCTTAGAAATATCACCCATTATATAAAATAAGATTACCCCGTCATAGCATCTTTAGAATGTTAATTTAAGTTGTGGTTACGATATGTAACTCATAATCAACTAAGTCAACTTAAACTCTATGTGATTTTTACAAAACATTATTTATTTAGGAGACAAGTTTCTTATGTCATTACATAAAAGTAAGAAAAAATCGGAAATTCAGAATATAAACAAATAGTAAATACTTAAAATCGTATCAATATAAAGCCGTCAGCATCATTTAAGTACGTAAAATTTTAATATAACAAAATCTATAAACAAAATAAAATTTCGACCTACTTTACAGTAGACAAAATATACAATGATTTTGTTATTAATTTTTTTTTGTCTTATTTCAAATTGAATATTCACTGCAGTACCCAGAGGGATCTAAGATTTTTATTTCTAAGAGACTTCTTTATTCTTCATAAATTTTAATCCATTTGCCTTAGTTTATACTGGAAATCTGTTACTTTACAGCTACAGCTACATTAAACATAATTGTTTGTCCGAAGGACCACGCTCCCACTAGATAGGCCCATTCTGCTATTTTTCCGTATGTATTTCAGATGTTTGTTCCGGTGTAGCCGGCGTATTTTTCATCCTATAGTCACGAAAATTGGCAGGCGTGTTCTTTGAATTATTTGTTATTATGTCGTGCCGTTTTATTGATTGGGCGAAAAAATCCAAAATGGCGGCGTTTTTTATTTTTGTTTTTGGCGTAGCGGGAGCAATTTTCATCCGATCGCCACAAAAATTGGTGATCATGTTCTTTGAGTTATTAATTATTTTTTTGTCCAGCCATTTTTCTTACTAGCAGGCGTATTTTTCATGCAATCGTCACGAAAATTGGTAGGTGTATTCTTTGAATTATTTAAATTTTTATGTCCAGGCGTTTTTAACCTTGGGTGAAAAATTTTAAAATGGCGGATTTCTGATCTCTACCACAAAAACGGATTTTGCGGCAGCTTGCGGATTGAAATAGACGTACTTGGTTCACGGGTGAAATATCGTAACCACTGCACCTCGTGAAATCTACTATAAATAATTTCCAAACATTGTTTCATCCCCTAACGTACTGAGGTCTATTGTTCACAGAACGACTAGTGTAGATAATCTACAATTAACTGCACATACCTCAATAGAAGAGAAGAGAAGAATAGATGTATAAAAATAATGGATACTTATAATCTGTAATAAGTTAAAGGAATAGGATACTTAAATCAATTTAAATCATTGATTTAGTATTTTCCATAAATATTCTAGTCAAAGTTTTTTTCCTTTCTTTAAATAAAAGAGTACTAAAAATTCACCATATGTTGGCAGGACTTGAACCTACGACCTCTAAGATATTGTGTTCGTCACTCTGCCAACTGAGCTACCGTTGAGTAATCCAATAAATCCTAGATAGGTAGAAGAATACATAAAAACCAGTGAAAACTATCAAATCTAGAAAATATCCATATTATTGAATGATTGAATTGTATATATGTTATATTCTTAAGGCTGGTTGACGGTTGCGACTTCTCCTAATTAGTAAATTTTCTGGAATTGCCAGAACAAACTTTTCAATAATACATTTATATTATAACTAAAAGTTCAGTAACATTTTATATATAATAATTCATTTAACAACTTAATGGATATAAGTTAAAAATTATATTAATTTCATCATATAGTGAAATATTGTTTAATTATAATGCATCTGAATGCATATCAATTTTGCATGGAGATATTGCTATTTGTTTACATTTCACTCATTTTGTTTAATTGTATTCTAGATTTACAATTGAAAAACCAATTTCTAATTTAAATATAAATAACATTTGCTAGAAAAAATAAAGCCAATCTTCGAGGAAGTTACAATAAATATAAATACATTTTACTGGAAAATACATCAAGTTCTATTATATTAAAATGTCAATATAAATAAATAAATACAAGACAAAATTGGCACCAACGTTACTGAAGTTCATCGAAACATATGGGTGTATTTATTTTGCAGAATTGATTAAAAAGCAATACAAACTCTTTATATCACTTTAAACATACAGATATACATAAATTAAATAGTTAATAAAATTAAAAAAATACGTATATGTTTTCTTTGAGAGAGCTGCTAGGAAATAATGGAATTTATCGTGTAATATGTATTTAAATTTAAATTTAAAAATGTGAACACAAAGAAAACTTGAGATATTAAATAAAATAGTGTATTTTTTAAATAATATGTAATGGAGGTGGTATTATGGAATATAAATTGTGTACTACTCAATTGCCTGATGCCTGATGAATGTTTTTGAGCTTCAAATGATTTTGTATAAATTAGATCGTTATTATCAGATATATAATTATTGTAAGCAGCATCTCCACATTTTAATAAAAGTTCTTATCCTTTGAATACACAACAAGCATTGGAATGGCAAGATGACATTTAATAGTAACACTAAACGTCTATGCTGAAGGTGCAATTATAATCGCTAATAAGAGCCCGTCTGTTGATATTAACAATTATTTAAGAATCAAGAGAAAGGGTCAAAATGACGAATTTGGTTAGATTGAACTTATATTTATGTTTATCTTTATATTTGTCTTTATCGTAAAAGAGTATAATAAATCTGATATTAGTAAAGTTAAACCGCAACAAAACGTTATTAAACCTCTCTGGCTTAAATTGAAATTGGTTTATTAGGTCTTCACTATTAAAAACATTTATTCAATAGAAAATAAATACTTTTACTATAGAAGGTGACTGGTCGTATTGTATCCTTATTTTAAGTTGGAGTGTCTTTACAGAAGGGCTTATTTTGATACATACGCTATCAAAAGGCCCTCCTGTCACTTCCATTTGACGTACACAAGTGATCACCGGTATGGATTCAAAGTGGAATATATTTAAATAAATAAATTATTCATAACTTATTTGCTAACTGTCTGAGGTAAATGTGTCTATGTCCTTAAATGCGTATCTTGATTAATGGCCAGTGATGAATGCCGGTAACTGATTTTTATTTTTCACACTCTAGTATTCAACCGATCTATAATAAGACATTTAACAACGGTCTTTGTAAGATGTAAAGTAAAAAATGCAAGATGTTTTTTATTATTTACATGCGGTTATTTTTAATGTTATTGTAAACCAAATTTTTAGTGAAAATATCAAAGTGAAGTCAATATCAAAGTAACTTTGTCGTATAGTAATTATACCAAAAATAAGTTTCTGTGGTAAGATGATTTTTCACAATAAAAATAGAGAATTTGAACGAAGTAACTCAAATAATAATAAATCTCACACTCATATGCAGCACTGGTGTCTCTCTTGCCTTCACACTGGCACCACTCAATTGTATAAAATATTGGATGTCGCACCTTTAACTCCAACTTCACCAGACGAATTTATAAATTCAGCTTCGAATTAGGTAAATATTAAAACGCTTATTTTTTCTAAGGAATAGAACTTCTTGTATGGTAGCGCTTGATAGAATCGATATAAATATATATATATAAATATGAAAAATATATGTTTAAAATAAAGCTAAGATTATATATAAATATTTAACTTCTGTTAATCAACCTGCTGTAATATTTTGTTAAGAAATGACTTGACTACACTGAAATTGAAACATTATCGATTAGTCCTTAAAATATAAATATATCTAAATATGCTAACAATGTTTAAAATAATCCTAAAATAATGACTAAAATAATATATAAGAATGAGAAATTTATGTGTAAATCAATGAAATCATTATATCATATATAATGATTTCATATATTAAATATCAAAATAATATACAATATCTTGGTAATATATTTAATTGATTAGTAATTTGACTCTGCTAAGAATGTTCATTTATGGTTCTTTGTTAGTAAAATGGTATAAAAGGATGGAAACGCTGATTGTAATCATCAGTTACTCTCCAATCTTCGAAGTGAAAAACAAGCTACAGTGAAAGTTATCATAACTTAGTACGAGTAAAGAGATTACAAGTACAACAACGTGAAATTATAGTCTGGAATAAGCATTTACGGTTAAGGTACCATATAAATGTTTTATTACTGTTAAAACAATAGTTATTTAAAATCTTGTTTTATACTACAAAACATTAAATTTGACTATTGTATAAGATTTAGAGCGACTTAATTGTTATTAAATATTTGTTACTAGCAGGTTATCCGTGCTTCGCGACGGACGACGAAAGTGATCAAACATTTTGTTTGAATTTCCACACCACCTATTAGGTATCAAACAGGCGCGTTATATTTTTTGCAGTTTTTTAGCTGTAACTTTGGAACGGTTTGGACCTTTGCAAAATCCTTATTGCACCTATTTATTCAATATGTCAGGAGTCTTGTGTCCAAATTTCAGCTTTCTAGGTGTTACGGCTGTAGAGCGATGAATGAGTCAGTGAGTCAGTCAGTGAGTATCTTTGTGTTTTATATATTAATATTAACAATTAATATTTTGTGTAAAGTTGTAGTTTCTATTAAACAGTCACTTATTTACTATTATAGATTATAACAGAACCTAACACGCTCGTTGATGTTCCACAGAGTTAATTTTAAATAAAAAAAATATAAGTTTACTATGACTGAAATGTTATTAATTATTTTAAATGTTTAATTTACAAAACGATGAGTAGATTATGCGATATAAAATATAAAAAATCTTTTAATAGAGATAAAAAACTAAGTATGTTTGTTATCTTAGTATATTTTAGTCAGTCAGTTAGTTCAGACGGATCACTGTGGACTAGCAAAATAAAATCCATTATTCTGTTTTTTTTTTATTTGTATTAACCATAAAGTTTTTTTTTATGAATATGAAGTCATAATATTTTCATAATCGTATTTTATTATATATTGAGTTACATTTTAAATTGGTTCATTGATTTAATTATACTCAACAATACTAAATTAAAAAATATTTTCCGCATTGAAGGAAGAATCGAAATTGACTCCCAATTATAATTAATTTGATTTGCCTTTATTTTGTTGCTGATAAATGGTTATTTGTTTTTTAGTTATTTACAAACACTAGTAACTTACATAAATATCACGCGATAAATCCTGACTACTATATAATACTTTACTATTGTGTATTTTTGTAGATTGGGTGATTCTGCAGCATAGCATACGGGTCCGTGTAAACTATACTTTATGTATAATTGTGAACGCTCGACAGGGTTTCAATAAGGTTAAGTGAATCGCCCAACTTTTAGGAACTCCTGAAAACTCTCGAAGTTGTTAGTTTAAATATAAGTGCTGTAATTTAACAATCGAAGATCCGTTGGATTTTTAAAACACAAGTTATCTATATGGTTTCCAAGATTATTTTAGCCCTGATATCATCAGATATTTGGCAGTAATTTTGTTATTAGTATGAGTTAAAAAAAACTGTGAATGTTCTTATCATCAATAATATACAAAACTAATTTTTATGGTAAACTATTTTAAAACACTAAGATGATTGTATTCATGTACAATCATTCATATAAATATGCATCATTATATTTCCTAAAAACTATAAATGTATTTTGTTTGTTTACATCCGCTCACATCTAAGATATTTTATTTACAATAGGTTTTTACACGTAGAAAATGGTTTTCTTGGAAAAAACATGTTCGGAGAAGCTCAACCTCCCGTTAGTCAACATTGATGCAATTAATAGAGATTCTTACTTTTTTCCAGAATTATGAAACAAAACAATAAATTCGTTCTAATTAACTTTAAAAAAACAAACTTTAAAAGTATAATAGCTTTCTCAGTTTGAAAGGCATACTACTTACTCAAAGCGATGTTACAACAATCTTACTCTGTTATTTTGGCATTCTTAAATTAAAGATAATATCTTGTAACAATATTTCGGTTTCGGTAAGAAATCTTGATGACGAAGTAATTTTTTTTAAGAATTAATTTGTAAGCTTGTTAGTTATTATGAAGGCTATGCTACAGTTTTATGGCGCTTACTGTGAAGAATTTAGACATAAAACCAGTATGGTGCGAAGGGATAAATAAACTTAATTTGCATAGTGAAAGGAGTTGAAAGTCATGAGTTGTCATCAGTAGTTGAAATGTGGACTTCAAGTACAGAGGAGAGAATGAATCATTTAAAATAGAAAATAACTGACAGAAAGTTCTTGAAATTATTCTTTTACGGATGGGAAGATAATTCAGCTTAGAACGGTATTCAAATATATGATCCAATTTACGTGAGTTAAAAATAAATCGAATGCAATTGACGAGACGATCCCATTTATTTATATTGGCTTCAGAGATATTAGAGTAACATACATCAGCTTAGTCAATAAGTGGAAGAAAAAGAGACTGCACCAACAGAATTTTAGTTCCAATTGGTAAAATGCTTTTGCGCTGATACAATAAACTTAACGAGTACGTAACTTTTCGACATATCTCAGTTATATGGACACTCCAACTGAGCATATTATCAATATGAAGGCCGAGATTTTATAACAATAGCGGAGTCAATAGAGTCAGGTGTGGCATGAACATAAATTATTAAATCATCAGTATACAAATATTAAGAGGAAGAGAGGATAAGAGTAATATAATATATAAACACAGATAAAAGAAAATACCACCTTGCGAGACACCAGATACCAAGTTGCACCACTCTGAGAGAATTTTGTCAACGCAGACGATAGGTAGGACAATACAGATATGGGATGAAAATATTTACACGCGATGGAATTAGAAACTTTTAACAGAGAAAGGACACGGGCGCTCCGCCAAATTTTGAATAAGGAAATATTAATGATATCAGTCAAAGCGAGTATCAATCAGGATAAAATCAAGTAATATGGCAGTCATTTAGAACAATATTTTATTATTCTAAAGAATTAAGTTTTAGTATTTGCGTAGATTTCGACGATGTTTAGAATAGACATGGACTTTATCTTATGTTGTTCAAAGTAAAAAGCTTTTAAAATATGTACAGATACAATTTGCAAACAAGTTCAACGGTTATGAAGTGGAAGGTAATATCTAAATATTGATAAATTTTATATTTCTATTTGAGTAATCTTAAACTGGAGACAAAGAAAAAAAAATCCATGCCCGCAGGGGGACACGCGTGGGTAGACCTCGCGTGTAACTCGTTTAAAATATAACTCACTACCTAAGAATAACACATGATGCCGTTGTTTACATCAAAAATTTTCAAGCTAAAAGTGGTTTTAATTTTTTTTCTCGGAAACGGTACCTTTAACGGAAAAACTTTTGATACCTTAATTTAGAGTAAAAAATAACCTTTCTATTAAAAATACTTGTGATGTAAGAATGTTTACCAGAAAAAAGTTATGAATTTTTTTCCAAAAATTTTCGGTTTTTTACCCCCACCCCTAAGTTATTGAAGTTAGGTTTTCGGTTTATCTACATTAGTTATAGGTATTCATCAAAGACATCATATAATATAAACGCGATTGATCTACTTTGTATAGGGAAAAAGTTATGGTCGAAAAACTGAAATCGGAAAAAATGAGGCCCTAGCGCCCCCTGTGGCCGGATTTCTCTGGTTAACGAACTTGACCTTTATTTTTGGATGGTTGATTTTTGTGCAAAGTTTGAAAACGATCCGAGCGAAACTGCGGCCGCTATCGTGCTGACAAAAGTCGAATCTGGACGCACGCACGCATATATATACATATACTTTTTGACCAATGGTCATTTCGGACTCAGGGGGTCATAAGAAGACCTCCTGTGAAGAAATTTTTTCAAAATTCGATAGTCGGGTACAAATGAAAGGGGTAGACCGAATTCTTCGAGGTCTACCCAATATAGTATGACTGATTGTCATTTATTAATATTATAGTGATAGCAGCAAAAACAGATATCTTAAAGGGTTTGAAAAATATTAAAATTGTTTTCTAATAAGCTTTAATGTGTTAGTGTTTGTTGTCGTACCGCTATTATTTTTTATATTTAAGAGATATTACAGACCTAATAATATATTGAGGTGCTGTATACGATTTGTTAAAAATATAAAAAGATATTACATGAAAAACTTTTTTTAGTCGAACTAAACTAAAATATTACCTTCATATTTCTCGCTTACTAATTACCTTAAGCTATATAAAGAAATAATATTTTCAAGTGGAAGAAGTATTAAGTTCTCACAATACATTGAAGTTACTAATTGGTGGGTGAGGTTCTGAAACTATTTAAATTATCATGTTAACATAATAAATAAAATATACTACTATTTCTACAATTGAACTAATTTTAGTATTAGATCTAAACATTTTACCTTCACATTTACCTTATCTAATAAAATAATATATTCTTGAATCGTAATAGTCTTTGATTAGACTAGAATACTGCATTCATATAAATTGAGCTCATCTATTCAAACCTTAACGAAGGCCGCGAAGATGACTTGAAGCCATTATCTATCTATACATAAAATAATGTAGTAATTAGGTAAAATCTGTACATTATTATTTCCCTTTTGTCTATTTATTTATACATATGTTTAGTTGGTGTTTCATTTAATTTGGTGTGGTTATATATTTTTTCTTATTTTATGCTTTTTTGTACGAAAATTATTCAACTTCCAACGGACCAGGCAATCATTGGTTTAGGTTTTGAAATAATGTTTATAGATTTGTATAATTTTGCAATCGATGTTCTTATTTTGTGTTTCGAACCGAGCACGGAACAGTACTACAAACTTTTATATGAATAAATGAGGGCTGATTTACTAACATTATTTTGGTTTCCTTATGTATATGTTACAAAAAATATGTCTGTCTTCCATTATCAGTTTATTAATTTTCTCATAACGTAAATATGTAGAATGTTCTGTTACTTAAGTCTTACTACTGTTACAGGATAAACAAAGTAGAGTAGAGTTTAATATTTACTCATTTCACTTACACATTGTGACAGTAACAAATTAAGAAAAATATCGCTTTACTAAAACATACCGGTTTATAGACTATTTATAGTTAAGTATATTTGTAATATTTATTCTGATGACTTTTTTATTTTCTATGTATCCGATTATCATTTTCAATTATAATATTACTGGTTGTTCTTGATAATTTAGTAATATAAAAAAAATATAAATACATATAAAATATGTTTCCGATAGTAAATACTAGAAGGTTTTTTATTTTATTCTTTGTATTTCAGAATGTTTTAAAAAATTATATTTCATGAATATTTATTGACATACGAGTATATTAAGATTAAATCATGTTATGTGAAAATTATGCAATGTTGTGTAATCGTATATAAAGTACTCTAAAATTAACTCTATCGTTTTATGAATCAAAATAAATCTCATAAATTATTAAAATTCATTGGATTCTCAGGGATCACAAGGAAAAGGGAAAAACAGCGGCCTCTTTAAATTAGCGAATAGTTTCAATTAGCTAAAGCGATGTGTACTGCAATATAACATATAAAATACCAGGTTTGACAATAAGGTATGCGTTTATTACGAGAAAAGAGGGTATCTTTTATATTAAACACGCGCTTAGATAATGTTAAAATAACTTTCTGTGTAACATTGATTGGAAATACGTGGAAATTCCTAGTATGTTTAGATTGAAATAGTTGCTTAGTTCCGTTTCTTGACTTGAGTTGAAAACAAAGACGATGAAACTGCAGAAGGTTTTTTGGTCTTCAATTAATTTCGTAGGTACTTAACTGAGAAAATATATAAATATTTTTTGTTTGCCTTAATTTAATATACATAAAAACATTTAATATCATTTTGTTTATTTTAAGCATTTTTTACTTTATTACGGATATATTATTGTCACTTTTTTGTATAACTAAAATACAAAAATATGCTGCCCTGTAAAAGGAAATTTGAAATTTATTTTCATATTTCCCTTTGATATATATTTCAAATTGCTTACTATGTAAAATAGAGCAAACGTGTTTACTTTATGATCGGTTTTGTGCGACAGAAATATTAATAAAATGTGTATTTTTTTCAATCTAAGCAAATGTATCCGATTAGGTACATGTTTTCTTATATATAGAACCTTATTAAACATATGGGTTGTTACCACAGCATACTTTTGTACTAGAATAATTGTATAAACCATTTTAGGATAAAACTTATAACAAGTAAGTTACAGAAAATATATATTATGATGATTATAATTTTGATATTTTAAAGTGTGGTAGCGTTTGAAAATTTTAAAGATTTAGTTTGTTTTTACTAAAATATTAATATATAAAGAGCAGCTGCAACTTCAGTTTCCAAAGTTACATATTCATTATTTATGTTTAATTTGCGCTTCCAGTTTCCTTGTAATTTATTTACCAAGTTATTTTTATTTCATTTGTTATTTTGTATTTTCCTACTTACATTTATAATGATTTAACAAAATCACCTGCCAACGTTCTCCGATAGTGTATAATTAACATGTCAACGCTCATTTATTAATAACTATTTAAGTATAATTCTTGATAAATGATTTTCTTATATAATTTAGTATATAATCGCACAAATAATTTTAGTACAAAAAAATGGGGAAATATAAAACTGAAGAGGTACTAATGGAAATAAATTGCTGTAACCCTGTCCACTTAAACCTTTTCAACTGCAGTAGTACTGCTGAAACAAAAGTCTTGGAAGTCGAAGGAACTCGGAGTGCATTACTTAAAACTATATTTTTATTTATTTATTTATTTATTTAGCTTCACGCCATATCCCTTACGGGGTAGCCAGAGACGACGGAGCACCAAACGCTACGGTCCCTGCATACCTTTCTCGCCTCGACCACAGACATCAACCTCTTCATACATGCCCTCCGAGGTGTCCTCAGGCTTTTTACGTGACCTTCCTCCAGTATCATAGATACTGTGTTTTCGAAGATCACTTGAGGCCTCTCCCTGTCTCTGTTACCGCTCACTTTTCCTATATAAATCTTTTTTATCATTTTTTCATCACTCATTCGTTCGACGTGCCCAAACCACCTGAGCACGTTCTTCTTCATTCTCACCGTGACATCTTCGCTAGTACCTGCCATTCTGTGGATCTCTTCATTGCGGATTCGATCAGCTAGACTGACTCCGCATATTCTGCGAAGAGATCGCATCTCCACAGCATTCATCTTTCTTACATTCTTCTTCTGTGTTACCCACGTTTGGCTGCCGTATAACAGCGTTGGTAGCAAAACTGCATTGTGTACAGCCAAACGTGAAGCTATGCTGACGTTTCGCCGTCTCAACAATGCCGTCAAAGCACCGTTGACTCTGTTACCGGCAGCAATACGCCTTTCCACATCCATTTCGTATCTTCCGTCTCTGCTAAACATACTTCACAAATATACCACTTCATTCACTTTTTCTATTATCTTACCATTCACGTTGATCTTATCTCATCTTTCAGAGTGGTGACCAATTCCTGCAAATTGCATTCTGATGATGCAATGAGCACTGCATCATCTGCATATAGCAAGCAATTGAGCTTAAGGTCACCTACTTTCACTCCCATGTCACTGTCTTTCACGCCTTGGAGACAACTATCCAAATACAAATTGAACAACCAAGCTGACATAGTGCAACTTTGCTTAACACACGATTGGATGTAAAATCAGCTATTACTCGCACACACGCTGAGTGATCTCTGTAAAGAGACTTTACAGCCTGTAGCATAGAATACAATGTAAACGGACCCTCCGTTTACATTGTATCGGGGCAGTATCTCCCATTACTTCTTTCACACAACCCTGTCAAACGCCTTTTCCAAATTCACAAAAGCACAGAAAACCTTTTGGTTTAGGTCCAAAAACTTTTCCGTGATCATGCGGAGGGAAAAGATCTGATCTATACACCCTCGTCCAGGTCTAAAACCTCCTTGAGCCTCCCACAACAGCCTTACAGATCTCTCTCGCATTCTTCTGGCTAATATTTTAGCATAAACCTTACCGCCCAAGCTAATCAAACTGATAGCCCTATAGCTTGCACAGTCTATCTGTGAACCTTAGCCTTTATACAAAGGTACGATGACTGCACTTCGCCAATCGTCTGGGACCTCCCCCCATTTCCAGCACAAAAACCAGAAGAAATCCAAGACGCGTGGCCCACCATATTTGATCATCTCGGCAGTAACTTCATCTGCTCCCGCAGCCTTACCACATTTCAGACTTCGAATCACGCTCTCTCCTTCTTTCAAACTGATTTCACTGTTGGCTACATCTGGACTCAGCATTACGCTGGTAGTTAAAACCGAGGCGTCCTCACGTTCATATGTCTCCTTGTAGAATTCCGCCCACCGCTGCAAAACGTGTGCTTGCTCAGTTAAGATTTCACCGTTCTTCGAAAGCACCCCTTTCATTCTACAGGTTACCGAACAACCCCGGGAAGCACTAACTTCTGGCCAGAAAAGCTTCGTGTTTTCCCGGAAGTTGTTTGTCAACCTTTCATCCCTTTCTTTCTCAGAATTTTCACGCTTCATCCTTATAAGTGCTTTCGTTTTGTGCTTTTGCAGCTTGTACTCTATTTTTCTTATCTCTTACAATACTTTTATCCTTACCCGAGGCTTTATAATCCAGCCATGCTTTCTTCTCATGATCATCCCACCAATCACCGCGCTTTTGACTAAAACCTCTTTTCCTCTTACCATATACTTCTGTCGCTACTTTCACCATACCATTCCTAAGGTTCTGCCAGCATACTTACCCTTTTATTTCCAGAATCACAGCTTTCAAGCTTCTTGGAAACCCTTTCTTGATATTTCTCTCTGATCGGTGGATCTTGAAGCTTCCAGCTTCTTATGCAATAATTCGACGCCAAACTTGGACACGTCGTGCGACTGCGCCAACCTGCAAACAGACCTCTTATTCTAGCCACGACTAGATAATGGTCCGTTCCCAGATCAGCACCCCTGAACACTCGCGTGTCCATAACTTGACTTCGAATACGCTGATCCACTAGGAATAAATCAATCATCCTTCTTTCTTCCGTTCGCTCCCATGTGTACATGTGAATTTGTTTGTGATCAAACATCGTGCTTACCACAAACAAATTACTCTCCTTACAAAATTCCAAAATAAGCTTTCCAGCCTCATTTACTCTCCTATCACCATATTTGCCTAGCACGCTTTCGTAACCACTTCGCGTGGTTTCAACCCATCCATCCATATCTCCACATACTATCAACTTTTCATTTCTATGACACTACTTAGAACATCCCTGACACTCTCCCAAAACTCCTCGAGCTCGCTCATTTGAGCTGAGGATACTGGTGCATACACGGCTAACAAGAATACTCTTGTTATCCCCAGCTTAAAGCGAACCCAAAAAAGCCTCGGGTTGATCGCCTTGTATTCTACCATTGAATTAACCATTCCTCTCGAATGGTAATAATAACAATAATACGCCTACACCTTGGCAACCTCGCTCACCCTCTGGAACCCCAGCCCAGAAAGCGACCCGGTTGCCAAGCAAATCGGTCGTATTATTGCCTTTTCGCTTGGTCTCAGACACACAAATAACATCCAAATCTTTGTCATCCATCACATCTGCAGTAAGTCTTTCTGAAAGCTTCCTCTTAAAACTTGCATCAGGACCAGGACACACGTTTAAGCACTTGACACATGTTTAAGCACAGACTGCAGTGGCTGCACTTGCTGAGATTTATTAATAATTAATATCAACGGATGCTGTATGAATTAGGCTACAACAAGTCCGGAATACGGATCACTTGAGCTTTTCTTTGTCGCTCCACCACGGAGTCTTTGATTGCTGAACCAAATTGTCTTGTCAAAAGTCTTTTCGCTTTGTTTGCTTTGAAATAATTTATTTATTTAATATTATTTATGTATTGTAGAACAGAGGAACACAGAAACACAGAACACGGAATTTTAGATTATTATAAATTAATACAAAATTCAACATTTTTACTTGACACTTGTCCATTTTCTTCTTTTTTTTTTTGTTTTTAAATACTAACTATATTTTTAAATCGTTTATATATGTGTATATATATAAACGATTTACTACTCACTGGCTCATCACAAAATCTCTCTAGATGTGGAGATCTACGTCACAATCTTAGTGGACTAAGAACGGATTTTACGGAATTTCTATCCCAACGGATTTCAACTTTTTGTAATTTGTCAAGTTTTAAATATGTAGGAGCTATACACTTAACGCGGTTACCATAGCAAATTTAGCAACGGATACTATGACAACGGCTACCATAGCAACCTAAGTTCACATCCAAATTAATAGTGTGCCCAGCGGAGCAGGCGGGAATCAGCTAGTAAATCTATAAAACTAAAAACAATTAAAAAATAAGAACGTTTTACGAAGCCGGGGAAGAAAAGTCCATTAGACCAACAGACAGAACAGAAGATAGATATGAGTTCAGGATAACGGTAATACTTAGAACAGGTGGTGGTTTGGTAATTTTTGGTTCATTTTCGTCATTTGACACTCAATCCTATATAAACATTATAAGTTTGGTGAAGTGTGTGTTCAGAATTCAAAAAGCCAAATTTATTTTAGAATGAAAAATACATTAAACCGTTTTTATAATATATTTCATAGACAAGTAGTAAATTGAAAATTGAAACATAAAACTCTGACATATGATAACAAAAAACTAAAAAACCCTAAGTATTCATTGAATCGAATAGTAAATAAAATCTTTTGAACGAAATATTTAATCAAACTAATAAAAAAATATTATTTAACGACATTTAAGAATAGATAATAAAATAAAAGATATGAAGATAATATAGATAGTTATAGAACTATTCATTATAAAATTTGTGTATATATACGATTAGGAGTTAAAGTGGTGGGGGAAGGGAAACTTTTCTTATAAATAGGAACTAAGAAATATCATATTTCATTCAGACCCTTTTCCTTGCGAATGCTGAGTATTTCTGTTACCTTATCTAGGTTTACATAACCGTATTTGAGTTGTATTTTTGTGTCATAAGTTAGTTTTTGTTTAATTTATTCATTAATAAAGTGGTATTTGTCAATGACATCTTTAAGTTTTCAATAAAATATCATATAAGTTTAAAGGATTAATTCTGCTGAGAGTAACCAATACTTTTCGTTTTATAAATATTTCCCGTTATCTATGCACAGTTAGTAAAATTTTCTGTTTGATATCATTTTACCTCTAAAAATTTAGGTTTTTTTTTTAATAATAACTTAATATAACTGGCTGTTTAGTTTCATATTGATTTTTTTTTTTCAACCTTAATAAGATATTGAATTTTTGCTCTCAGCTTCACCTGCACTGTGTTCTTTTTTGTTTTTTACTCCAAATATTTGGATACATCACGCCAAGTGTGTCATTAAAATTTAAGGCGTATAATTATCATAAGTAAGGACAAAAACGAAACGAACTAACGAGCGACGAAAATTACCATCACTCTAAATATTTAGCAGTAGAACAGAACTTGATAAGCTGTTTAATAATAATAACCATATTTAAATATATAGAAATACTCAACAGGATCGAACTCTTTTTAATATTTCACTAAGACTACAGTATAATAACAAATCTAAACTTTACTTACGAGCATATTATTCATTAAAATTGCTTAACATTAATACCGTTGTACATTGAATGTAAGGAAGGTATGCAGGAATATATCAATATTATTCTCTTTTTTGACAATTTGCAATAAATCTTCAATCATTTTTAATCGTCCTACTAGCAGTAGAACAGTTACGTTTATATATTTATGTACATACTGATTTAATTGAAATCTTGGGACCTTGACGATTGTTGAAATACTTTATTGACACGAGTACCTTAACAGGTAGTAAACGAGGTTATATTTTATTTTACGCTATAATATTTAAAATATTGCTATAAATATTGGACTCTCCATTGTATTTCGAACATAACAATGCATGGTTGCTACAAGAAAAAACTATTTGTTATATCATGAAGTCTAGACCTACCACCTACAAATAATTTTATGTTTCTAAATAATAGCCCGAAGCACGTAGTACAGGGTATCCTCAGAAAAGCCTAAAGGCAACACGTGTCAACATTGACGTAATTAATAAAGATTAGTCTCTTCTCTACACAATGTTACATTCTCTAAACAATTCATTAAGGATTAAATAATATTATTAACATTTATTGTTAACTTGAATTATTTCAAAGAATTTCTTTAAAGTTCAGTGGAACGTTAACTTTGAAGTTATCCGTTATGTTATTGTTTTCCGCTAGAATATCTGGGAAAATCTTATTGCATTATATATTTTTGTTGTACTTTATATATTTTTAGAATTAACTTTAAGGATTGTTTATGAATCTCTCAAATATTATAGTTTAATTTTTTAAAGGTATGATAAAATTCTCTTTTCAAACTCTTTTGGGCTTTATGATATTTCGCACGAGTTCTTGTCATAAAAGTTCATATTGGTTTATATGTGAGTGAGGTTAACCACGAAAAGAATGTTTAAGTATAAAGGAGTAAGCCTCTGTACTGTACAGTGTTTTTTATTTATAATAATCTCAATCTAAATGTCTAGTATATAGTGCACAGATTGAGCCATAAGCACACATATATATATATATATATATATATATATGCTTGTGGCCCAGTTACCTGTAATCGGTCCGCAAGACCTTTTATGTGCAATATAATGCAAGCGATCAAAATTATATTTTGTACTTTATCTCGACATGTCCCTCGATATGTACAATATGTAATACCCAAAAAATATATTTAAATAATAACAACATTTAAATAAAGGCGTGAAATATTGTTTTTAAAATTTCTTAAACTCATATATAGTGTAAATATAAAATCAGCTACCTATGCTTAACTATTTCATACATTGTTCATATTTATAGCATTTCCATAACAAACAGTGAAAATAAAGCAAAAAAAGTAATTTAAACCAATTTGTATGGAGTAATTATTTTAAATGAAGTAATGTTTGCACGAAATTTGAATAAATTAAATCTGTCAGATGCAGGTAAGTAAAATATTAATTGCTGTCGAAAAGCGATTTACATAATAATAACTAACAAACTGTTATATGATTTAATAAAGTTATTAATTTCAGACGTCTGTTGTATAAAATTCTTTATCGTTTTTTTTTAGTAAACCATTATTAACTAAAACTACAATCATCCTTAAAACGCAATTTTAAATCAATATCTTGAACTGATTGAGATATTGGTAAAAAAGATATATACTATAAAAATTACATGTACTATACATAAAACCTTACGTTTATAAGTTTTTTAATTCAATTTTATTTATATAATTAAAATTTAAAAATAAAGAAGAGTAAAAAAGATTGAGTAAATTGACAAATCATCAGTATTTAATACTATTTGACTTAATTTATTTCCTTATAATTCTTTACTATAATTTAAAATAAAACTACATTAATTAAATACTCACCAAAAATCACCGCAAACCGCTTCCAAAGTTTTAGAACTTTAAATTTAAAGATCACTCAATTTTATAGTTATTCCAAATATTTAAAAGTTTACTTCTCATTGTCAGTCCACGGAAGTTAAAAATGAAAATTATCAAACAAAGTTTACATCTGACTTGGCACTACAAAATCTGTAGCCGCGTAGAAGTATTTACTATTTTCTGCTATCCGTAGCAAGTGTTAACAAGCCGCTATCGCGAACGAAATGCAGTTATTTGCCGTCTAGCGCATGCTCTACTTCAACACAGATTTTTTAAATAGTATATACCATTTTTAGTAATATTTAATGACTTTATAGTATAGTATAAATATATAACTAGTTTAACTTTAATATAGCGAACCTCAATATAATTATTTCCCCGATTTACCAATTTTTTTCCTAAACTTTCAGAACTGCCCTCGAGTGTTAATACTAAACATTAAGATTATAATAGTCAAAAACCTTTTACATTTATTATTAGTGAAAATAGATATTCGTTTCAACTGATTACTTCATAATTAGCAGACTACTATCTATCTAAAGTTGAGATTAATAAAATTAATATTTTTTAGCTTGTTTTAACCAACACATCTATTCGACAAACCTCATAGTAACGAATTATTTAATGTAACAAATATTTTCTTCAAACTCTCTTCAGTATCGTTATACGCAGATTTCTCTATATTTATTTTATTATAAGCGTTATCATATGTTTTCTCTCGATTCAACTCTCAATTCAAATAATTAGATAATCATCACAAGAAATATATACAAATCGATTTTTTTTAACTTTTATTGTTATTATTATAGACCATAACCTAACCTAAACCTAATGATGAGAAAGGATTCTCAAATGAAAACTGAAAATGTGTTGACTTCTGAGTCAAATGGTATTGTATTAGCATATTATTCGTTATAAGCTAATACATCAATCACCATTTTTTATATATTTCTGCAATAATTTTGTATTACTGAGTTTTGTGATTTCTTAGCATCTTATAAATCAATTACTTACTTTATAATATGTTTTACTTGCACAACAACTTTCTATTAAACATAATTTTAGTATACATATAATTCAGTAATTTAGATTTAATATAACATATTACATGGTAATAAATACACTTTTCAAAATTTTACACGTTGCTTAACACAAGATCACAAAATGAAATATATCTTTTGGACTTAAGTTTTCCTCATTATAATATTACAGATACAAGAATACAATAACTACATTCATTATTGGACTACATATTTTATTTAAGAACAGTTTTATGTGGACCGGTACTGTAGTGTTTACGTGATGCCTGTATATAAGAATAAATAAACAGACCAACATTTATAAATTAAAAAATATTTGTAACTAAAAACGTTGACGCTTTTTTAAAATATATTCAACGCACATGCATACCAGATATATTTACTTTACTGTACACATATTGTATAATAAAATTATTATTATAATTGTAATCGTCCAACTTGTCACTATGACAGACAGCGGTTATCCCACGTTCCGAGCTTACGCTTAAGGACTCTGAATGTGTTCGTTAATAGGTCAAATGCCGAAATAATAAAAATGACATACTCACATAAATAAAAGTAGTGGTAACGATATACGATAGCTTAAATAGAAAAAATTAATGAATGAAAATAGGTCACTATCTAAGTTTTGCCATACATCAATATATTTAAAGTCTTTCAAAGTAATTTCCATTGCAGTTTATACACTTACTTAGTCATACGTAAAAACCAGTTGTCAAAAAATGTATTACATTTTCTTCTGTGAGTTTTGAACATGTTTGGTCCCACGCTGCCAATAACTCAGAGTCGCTCCCTTTTAGATAGATGATCCTTCACAATTGGAAACAAAGCAAAGTCACAGAAAGCAAGATCTGGATTGTAGGCAGGATGCTCAAGCACTTTTACACCAGTGTTCTTCAAAAATTCAACTGTCGCATGAACATGATGCACAGGAGCGTTCTCGTGGTGAAAATGAAAACTATCCGTTTTTGAGTTTGAACAAACACTTTAGGCAAACATTTATTGATATTCCCAGAGGCCACGTATGAGCGCTGACTGTCCAAAATATCTCGTTACGATATACCTCGTCTACTAAAAAATACAGCTATCATTTTAATTTTCACCGATCGATCGATTCACGGACTTCAGTTTTCCTCATTATCGAACAACCAATTTTTTTTTTTAAGGTACTTCAAAATAGTAAAACCAGGTTTTATCGACCGTAACGATGTAATTGATATGACACGATGTAACATTTTCGTAAAACTTTAACATTTTTTTACACAAATTTACTCTCAATTCTTTTTGTTATGGATATAGAACTATAAACTAAAGTAACTAAACTGGATCTAGGACATTATGTACAATACTATGAACACTTGGTACACTAATCTCTACGACTTCCTCTATGATTCCTTAGCTCAATGATTCAACTTTCCTTACGTTTTAAAGAATAGTTACTTCTAGAGGACGACCTGATGTCGAAGCATCACTAACACTGAAGTTACATCGTTCAAATTCACGACGCCACATGTAAACAATGCGATGATGACTCTTTTCATAGAGTACTGTTTTCATTTCCTTAAAGCATTTATCTACAGATAGGCCACGCATAAAATTGTAGTGAATAATTATACGTAACTTGTCTCTCGCCCACTCAGTCATTTTTCACTCTTCAAAAACGTATAACTTTGCAATGCAATGATACTGTTACGAGCACTTTGTGAAGAGTCTTTTTTAAATTAAGGAAAGAGTATTTTAAAAGTATTTATTTATTCAAAATTTGTATTTAAATTAAGAAAGCAAGTCTCACACACGGATGTTGGAATAGAACTAAACTAAAAACTAATCATGCCCTCAGTAACGCTTATCGGGGGGATGGGCAAAAATGGGAATTAGCACTATTACATACATACAAAGTATATAACAGCCCCCAGGGTTAGAAATAAACTCATCCCTAAAAGGGTTAAGTTTAGGTTTAAGGTATCTAGGATTTGGCAGACTGAACAGTTTCTGAGAGTTCTTCAGAATTTGAAACTTCCGGTTTATTTTTATTTCTTTTAAAAATGTTGTGACATTTCCCAGATTTTAAAATAGACTTATAACATAAAACTAATATTAAAATTACAATTACAATACAGATTATAACCGATGTATATGAATAATATTTTCCAAACATAACAATATGTTATATACTATGTATGTATGTATGTACACAATAATTTGTTATATTTATTATGAGTTGTAATTTATAAAAAAATATATGCATGTACCCTCTGTTTATAAAAACTGTTTAAAATCAAATATAACATGATCTCCTAAAATAATAATACTATTGGACCCGCTGAGTCTATTTAATTTAAACATTATAAGTAAATTAGTATCTAAATTAATATTTGCCACTCTTAATCAAATATTATCCTTGTGATCTAGGGGTATATTATTAAACTCATCTGTCCAACACTTAATTTTCTTTATTTAATTCGACTATTGTTGTAACGTATTTGGTATTTAAATTAATAAGTAAATTTTATAACAAAAGGAGACGTTGTTATGCATGTTGTTTATCTCATGCAAACATCACATAAAGTATACACATCTATCATTTATGTTTATTAATTCTGTCAAGTGAAATATGTAAATATATATGGTGTTCTAGTTAAGATGGATAGAAATATTACATAAATCGTAAAATCAAGCTTCGTTGATTATTTACCTTCTTAGGTTTGATACATTGTGATTTGTGAGATTTAATGAAGAGAAATATCGGTTGGAATATTATTAACATACACTGACTTGACGTCTATATTCTTATGATTCATATTTAATTATACTCGTCATATGTAAAATATAATGTCATAAATTCTCCTTACTATAATTGTCATCACCGACATATTTTTTTCTATTATATCAAAACCAGATGCCCTCCTTACTCCTCTCAGAGGTAAAGCACTTAATGATTACAGATATTCAGGGATGACGATGACATATACAGAAACTATGGATGTATTTTTGGTTTTATGACGAAAGACGTTGAAACTTATTGATGGTAATTTTAAAAGAAATTTGTTGAAATTTTTAGAAAAAGGACAGTGAGCTTCGTGTTTATTGTAATTTTATTATTAATATACATTTTAGAGTTACGTCTAAAGAAACAATAGAATGTTTATTAACTTATATTTATGATTATCGATTAAAATAATTATTATATACATTTTACAGTAGATATTAAAGAAAATTGTATAAATAACACAGACATACAAAAGCTAATAATACAAAGCCACCAATTTTTTAAACTAATGTTTAGTTGTTTTTTTGCCATGATATATTTTCCATCTAATATGTTTAATATAATGACATTTTTATCGCCTCATTATTATTTATTATATGTATAGATATATCTCCATTCTAAATTTAATAAAAGTAACAAAGAAAAGCTTAGAAGTGTAAAGCTTTTAAGTTCGTCCACCTCTATCTCCGTTATTGAACTCGAATACGATTCCATTATATAGAAGATAGATCCAAGATATTCCTCATCTATATATATATATATATATATATATATATATATATATATACGTATACTCATACGTCATAACAATAAACATCGCATTTAAATAGGATCTACATTTTGAGTGTAAGTGCCTAAGTACACTTGCAATGTGCATTTCACTAAGTACTAAGTCTACATTGTTATCTAAACACGATATAAATTATCAAGCGAATATTAATAGACGTTAAATTAAAATTGCAATTAAATAGTTACTCTATAGGAAAATAACTTTTATCATATATCTGTAATGATTTCGAAATATATCTTTATTACTACGTCACTAGATACTCGTAGTTCTAGTAATAAACGTAATTTTAAATAAATTAATGGAAGCTTATATTTAATAACATTTTGGGATTATCCATTCTTTAACCGAACTGAACTGTTTATCTGTAGTTTGATATTATAAGTGAAATAAAAATTGTATTACTAAGAAATATTCAGATTATACTACAAATATTCTTGTGTTAACAGGATTTATATTTATTCAAGCGTAGCGTAAAAAGATGTTTCGAATACGAAATAAGCATTATGATAATTAACAGTAAACCTACCAAGTACCGGTCAAATTGACCGTTCTTAAATTTTTGTAAAACATACACATTTTTAAACGTTATAATATCGTTATCAAACTACATGACAATTCTTAGAATATACATATAATATTGTCTTCACTCTTTACTTTTAGTTATTTCCATTATTACCTGCGTTATATAATAAAATAATTTTTAATTGCCGGTCAATTTGACCGCGTACGGTAGGAACAGGCATACAAGAATTGTCGGTAGGTTTAGTGTTAAATAAACTAACTTACTTTTTTACATTCCAAATTTTTTAACCAGTTTTGTCCAACATTGGAAGTTTAAATAAACAAAACAAAGTAAAATAATTACATAATACAAAATAATGTAACCCATTAATTAGAAATGTGAGATTATTTTAATGAGCATTGTATTTTATAATCCATTATTAATATCTGTCAAATTATTTTATTAATTATACATAACAAAATACCGTTTAAGCAGAGGGTTTTACTTGTTAGTATAACAATAATTACATTTCTATTTACAAGCATATAAAATAAAAGATAAGTCAAAAATATTTCCCCAAACTTTATGTATGATGCAAGTAATTGTCTTATTTAATTTTATCGTAAACTTTTATTTGTGTGTGCTTTAATTATCTTTATCATTATTATCCAATAACCCACGGGTTTATAAAAGCCGTGAAATATTATTTTTGAATTGTTTATTAACAATTAGTAAGGAATTGATTACGTATGCATTGAAAAAATTAAAACATAAAAAAAAAAATCCTAAGAACACTTTTTTTTCTCTATTTATAAACAAAATCACTTACAGTTTATGAGATTTTCTTGAATCATTCTTGGCATTGATAAAGGAAACACAAAGTGTTAATAATATGATGGAGTAAATATTACCAAGTCACCTTTAGATAAACCTATCTTTCCCTTTTTTGAACCGTAATATATTAGGTCACCAAACAAAATAAAATACCAGTAACAATTGTGTGGCGTATTACCACTACTATTAGAATAATTATTTTTTATTAGACAACTACATTTCAGTTTATTTCCTAGTACATTTAAATAGTTTTTAGTTAAGTTAAAATTTTAGTATTGTCCAGATTTTTATTAGAAGACCATTGTGACCAACGACCAGCTGGCTATTGTTCTCGATGGACGCGGGCGCATATCTGTCGACCGGCTGGCTGTCTATTATGTCGCCGGTCTCCCCACCCGCTATGGTTCTTCCGCGAGTTCCTCCGATTCATCAGCTAGCAACTTGTGTTCTCTTGTATTCGCGTTTACTAATTAACTTATATCTCAATTACCTGTTTCTAGTGTTCTTTCGCTCACTCCTTCTGCCTTAATTCCAGTAATTGAGTTTTTTATGTGTTTGAGAAAAAAAAAACAACATTCGTGAAAATAAATGTTTTTAACTGGACTATTAATTCCCACCTATCTCAAAACCCGTGGTAGGGCCCTACACCGCAACTAAGACCATATTGGTGACACTACAATTGTGTTTTCAGTAATATAGTAAGAGAGATTTATGAGAGAAGTAAAAAAGATAAGTATTTTATTAAAGTTTTATTAGCGGTGTATATGTTTACATTTATTTCATAATTTCTTTCTATTTTAAACTTCAAACACCAAAATAATAATAAAGTCCGATATTAAGGATGGGGAATAAAAATGGCTGTAAAGCTAAAGATAGAATACGAGTATCTCGTATTTCTCATATGTAAATACTATCAACCTAGATCTCTTCTGTTCCTACTAGTTAATTAGTAACTAATTTAAAACTGAATGAGCCAAGTTGAAATATCATAAAATTGAAGGAAATATTGGTTTCCAAGACTTAATTTTAATTTTAGTTGCAATAAATTATAGTGTCTCAGTTAAAATTATTAATATATATATTTTTATATCAAAACAAATTATTCAACAATGATAATTTTATATAAAAATTTGATAGAAATCTATGCTAATATATTAACAATCACGTTCAAAGATATCGGTTCAAGCTCTACTCTACCTTGTAATCGTTCTTTAAGGAATGAATTATTGCCTACGAAAAAATTGTCTCGATTAATTTGGCTAATGTCACAAAGAAGGGAACATGCGATGGAAATAAGGCGATTGACAGAAAGAGACAAGTCTAGTAATAATATCCTTTCATAGAGAAGAGAAGAAGCCAAATATTAAATGTGTTAGTTTATATACCCTATAGCAACGAGGATATATTATGAAATAGAAATAACATTACGTTACAGTAGGAATTATAGTATGAGCGATAACTATGTAATTCTAATTTGGGTATAGTAATAAACAAGTTTTAAACAATTTAAAAGACAATAAGTTGAATTAAACATTCATAATGAGTGGTCACTGACCCTTATTTTGAATAAAAATAACTCGTATATTTTTAGCGCAAACATACAACAAACTCAATCTGATAAATTTTATATCAAGGTTTAAACTTTGTTAATAATATTTTTAGATAATATTCACTTTCATATATAATACTTTTATCGACGGTATTTTATTGCATTATATCGACGCCTGTTTAATAGTATATCGTAAAAAATTAAAATTGAGGAAGTACAGAAATTGTGGTATATACTACAATTAAGAAACATTAGTTAAAAATTATTGAATGGTGATGAAGCGATGATGATGATGATAATGAACTGATTGAATGATGATGAAGATGAAGCTTGTTTTAATTAAACATGCCTAAGAAAAACAATTAATATTTGTACATATTTATTTTGTTTCTTTGTATGCTAAGAGATATTTGTAACAGTGTAATTAAAATTTTCGCTTCCTTGCATCCTATTAAAACTTTTTTGGCAGCGCTATTGTAACAGTTTTTACTTCTAAATAAGCTTCCATCCGGCCCATTGTAATAATAAGACATTTGTATTTAAATTAATATGATACTTCAATTAAAAAATAAATATTTATAAAAATAAATGATAAGATAGCAAATTAGAAACCTTATGAGGCAGTTATTTTGTATGTAAACATAGATAGAAGGCTTAATATTCTGTTATCTGGCTACAAAACATAAGAACTGTTTGTTCGTTTCTTCAGCTTCAGTAATTTTTTGTACCTTTAATTTTCATTTACGTACAAGAAATCTAGATTTGAAGCTCATATTAAGAACATATTGTTTGCTTAGTTATATCTTTTCTTGTATGTGCAAGAAACTGCCCGGGTTCTTTATATATCCTTCATACACTACTTACTTTTCTCTACCAATTCCAGATTCCTTGAAGCCTCCAAATGGTAGCTGAGGTCCATATTTTAAGTAAGTGTTAACCCTGTTAAGAGAATTTATCTTAATTAAACATTTTTGAATTGTGCCCTAACAATAACTCTCTACCTCCGCAATAATCTGTTTTATCCTAAAGTTATTGGTATAAAATTCAATTGTAACGTTTTCAAAGCCCACCTCGTTTATTGCGTTTATTTTTAAACGTTGAATTGAATATGTTATATTATATAAATATTCAATTATTTTTTTTTATGAAACAATGTAACGTATGTATAATATATTTGAACAATTTGGTATAATATATTTGAACATTGGTGGCATTGGCTCGCTCGATCGCTTCTTCGAAAGTTTCGAACTTTAATATACTTTGTACTGGATCAAAAATGTACATGAAAAAAATACATTATTAATGCTGCTTAATTCTTCAACTTACTTGCGTTTATAATATTTGCTGGATAACGACCAAAAAAAATTTTGATATTTACATTAAAAGATGTTAAAGAAATACGAAGGGGGCATCTAAGTTTAAATTTACTTCAGCTTAATAATGATATATCAGAACAATTAATATCATTGAAGCTAAAACTATTAAAAAAAAGAAAAAAGAAAGAATAAATTTTTAAGTTTCAGTTATAATCTTTAAAATGTCATAAAAATCAACAGGAATGGATTTAAGGCATCTCAGGCGAGGAATTGTGACTTTAGAAGCAAAAGATTTTCAGAGGGTAAAACCATAAGGATATAATTTTTACAATTAAGCAACCCACATGAGTTATGCGAGTAATTGTCCTTTCTTTAAATATATGTAGACACTACAATTTATATAATAGAAATAATAAAGTGAAAAGTGAAGTAAAGTTTGTACACGTATACTCGCATGTTGCAAACCAATTGAAAAAAAAAATTACAGTCAAGTAGTGTTCCTTGCCTCTTCCTTAGCAATGGTCATATCATCAATGACGTCAGTAAACACAGTCGGTTCGATATAATAACCAGTGTTTCCGACTCTTTTTCCACCAGTTTCCAGTTTGGCGCCTTCAGATACTCCTTTGTGTATATAATGTAGAACCTTCTTCATCATGGTTTCATCTATCTGGTAAAATGTCATCAAAATTAAGGGAAACAAATATAAATTAAGGATAATAAAATACTTATGCTTACAGTCTGCATCGTTCGTGATAACGAGGGGACTTTTGCCTCCGAGCTCGAGAGTAACACGTTTGAGATTATTTGTTCACGCTGCCCGCTGAATTATTTTACCGACCTGTGATGAAAATAAATTCATTAAAAGTGTTGTTTATTATTATAGAACATAAATTTTGTCTTAACAAAATGATTAATAATGATTTTTTCTTCTCGTGGAACAAAGAAATAAATGAGGGGTTATTTTGAGAAGAGTTGTGTATTTGTCAATTATTAGTTATTTTTTGTAATCAAAATCGGCATAGTGTTAAGATTTCATTTCCACTTTAAACAGAGTTATCAATAAAAAAAATTAAAAAAAACAAGACAGCTAAGATAATATTGCAGCATTTACCATAATAAAGATAATTATCGACCACTTGCTGTCCATATAACTGATATTAGACAAAAAAATAAAATATACCTCAACTGATCCTGTAAATGATATGTGGACGACGTCTGTATGATGAATTAGAGCTTCGTCTGCTGTCTCTCCGTAGCCGGGGACTACATTCACGACTCCCGGCGGGATACCTGCTACCGCAACCAGAACTACCAGCGCCAACGCTGTTAGCGGGGTTTGTTCTGCTGGCTTTACTACCACTGTACAACCTGGTATGTATTCATTGAATGTGGTTATTGAAAACTAAATTACGTGTTACATGGGAAAATCATTGGTGTAAATAAACAGAATGTAAATTAAAAATTACCTGCCGCTAAAGCTGTGGAAACTTTGTTAGTGATGAACGGAACGGGAGCATTCCATGGTAAAATAATAGCAACCACACCAACCGGTTGTTTTAAAGTATAGGAAAAAGCATCGCCGTCTGAAAAAAAATATTTTAATGTTTTCCTAGTTTACTACCAATACCAATTCAATATTATTTTTTTTATATTTTGTGAATTAACAAGGTAATTACTTTATTTTGGTATTCAAGTGTACTGATACATTATTTTATTATTATAATTAAAGAATAATTACATTATTGTATACGGTCTTTGCATAAAATGCACAAAACCGGTATAATTTAAAATTAATTACTATAAAAAAATATAACAACAGTTGGAAATCAACCTGTCAATCAATCAATCAACCGTCTACTAAAAGCTGAAAATGTGAAAGACACATAATTGTATCTGTTAGGTTAACTATAGTAATATTTTAGACTGAATGTAGTATATAAAGAACGATAGGATAACAGAGATCAGTGGTTATTTTGTCCTATTAAAAATTGTTTGATATCTTCAACTTACCTACAAGTATTGTAGTTCCTTGAATTTTATCTGCCCAGCTGGCGTTGTAACAAATTATATCAGGGGCTCCTGACATAAACAATCGATTATTTTTTACAGCCATACCGTTATCTCAAGTTTCTAATTCTACCAAGTAGTCTAGATCACGTTCCACAAGTTCTGCGAAATTGTTCAATAGCTTCGCCCTTTGACAATCGTCTAGAAGACGCCATTTAGAGTTACGGTGGAATGCATTTTTCGCAGCATGCACTGCGGCATGTGTCCTGTGAATTGATAATATATTCTATACTATTATACTTTATAGGCGTTCGTTCATCTCTAATACGTTCTATGATTAATTAATTGAAAATTGATTAGATTAATGAAATTATATGTATAGCTGTAATCTTGATGGTAATCCATCTCACTGAGAGCGTCTGGTTTTTGATTCGTTTAAATTTTATTAATTGCTCCTAATTTAAATGACTGAAATCGTATTAATTTTAAAATTGACTTGTACATGAAGATTACATATGAATTTTATGACTATTAAAGATTCTTTTTTGAGTCATAACAAAATCAAAAATTCTAAGAAAAAATCCAAAACTGAATCTATATTTTAATACTTAACTTGTAGCCTTCGGAAACCTCAGCGTTAAACGAACCATCGTGTGGATTAAAAGTTTTAAATTTTTTTCCACTAATCGAATCCACCCATTTGTTGTTGATAAAAATCTGTTGAAAAATATAAATTAAAATATTTTTTTAATAATCGTATAAACTTTAGCTATGAAACATTATAAAAATATGATATAGAATAATGAGCTTATAATTTTAATCCTGGGTTGGTTTGCATAAGTATTTTTTTTTAATTATATATTTTTGTTTAAAATAAATAATTAATTGAACAAAAAGGGCCTTCGTTATTTCGTGGCCTCATCCTGAATAAAATAATAATTAAAAAGTAATCCCTTTAATAAGAAGGTGGTAAATTGGGAAATTTTCGACTACATTAATGAAAGAAACCACAAAAATATTACGATAAAAAAAAAGAATTTCAACAAAATTTCAAAATCATCATCAATCAATCATCAAAATTGAATTGATTTATGATACAAAAAAGCTTTTTATAGTATTTTCCATTAGATTTTTTTTTAATTACCCATATGAATTATGCCCGACTTCTTTCAAATTATTGAAGTTTTAGTATCCACTTACACTGTCTTCAAAATATAGTATATTGTTAACTTTAAAAATAACTAATGTTACATAACGAAAATAAACAAACCTTTCATACTAGACCTTAATTTGTGATTGTTTATCATTAAAGATCAAATCCAAGTATATCCATACCTGGAGAGATAAATTTTAAAAAAAATGGTGTCCCCCCCCCCCCTCCCACCCCACAAGGAGATATCAATACTGTTATAGTTAGAATGAAGTTATTTCTATAATTATTATTGAACTCTAATTAAATTAATGTCCTTTCATCATTTACAAAGGCTTTATTTTTTTCATATATTTAATACGGGTAGGTTGTAGTTAATATAATTATGTAGGCAGCATTGTCACAATTGGATTATTTATTCAAAATGAAGTTATATTTTTCGTAATATTTTCATTGTACCATATAAGTTAAATTCTTGAATCTAGATATTAGGTATGCATCATATAATAGTATAATTACTTTTGTAATAATTAATGATATTACAAATAATCATCATCAAATAATGAAATATATAAAAAAACAAGTTTTCTTCAAGTAATACAGGAAAATGACACATCTACATTGTTATAGGACATGTGTGTACGTGGGACGTGTGTGAAAAGTAACTGGTAACAGAAATGAAAATCGGCACGTGCTTTCAAGAGGAATCTTAAATTCCGAGTACGCATTGAAAGTCAAAAAAGAATTTTTAAATGTCAAAGTTGTCACTGACACTGATGTTAAATTAAATTATAATATAGTTTTTTTAACAATAATTATCTTACGTTTAATAACCATTATTTAGGTAACTTTTTATACTCGAGGTCTACTAATGTGAATTTGTGTTGTCATTATTATGAAACAAAAAGTAGTTAAATTTTTTGTTTCATAAAATTAACAAGACTGGGAAGTTAACAAAATTTTAATTTACGTAAAAAAAAATATCTTGCAAAGTTATACCTATTCTATGATATCCCTTAAATATGAGCAAAGAAAATTTATTATTTTCTTTAAGCCCTAATCGACAGGTTTTATACGACTTATGGAATAATCTCACCTGAAGCGATCTATAAAATCTAAAATATAAATTCAATTATAAACGACTTATCGTAGCTTAGATACTTATTACGAATACATTGTTCTTTTATACTAATTTTAAACATTGTTTAGATAATTCAATATATGTATACATTGATAACTAATCATCCAAAGATGATTTTTCGTTTCTTTTATTATAAACAAACTCAAAATTATATAAACACCATTATTTTTTTTTTCTAAGCGGAGTAGACGAGTAGACGAAGTAAAAGCTCAGTCTATTCGTCTTCTCCGTTTTATAAATGTAATGACTGATGATTCTGAAATTTCGGATTTTTAAAAATTACTTAACATTAACTTTTTATAATAAAACTAGTTCTTGGTTGCGGTTTCCTCCCATTAACTTCCGTACAATTGTTTATATATATTATTGTTAATATATTCCAATATTTATAATATAATATAACATGACATAGTTCGGTACGTAGTTATAATGTTATTGTATCATGTTATTCTGTTATTATGTATATGAAATCAAATCACCATTTGTTATTTTTCAAAAACACAAGAATTCTTTATACCTATACTATAACAGTTTATTTTTCTGATTTTAAAAAAACTTTGATGAGATTTCATCTTATATGTAAACATATTATTTATTTTTGCTTTTAATTCAATATTATAACTATTGTTGTGACATCTAAGTCATATATATTAATTGAATGAACAGTTTTGTCTTAATATATGTATATTTATACGATTTAATAAACAAAAAATAACAGACAACCAAAATATTAATGAGCCAGCGTTCGCTACTCGTTTCTAAGGTCCGCATAACTAAATAATTATTATAAATATAAACATGAAAGTCATTTAAACTGGTGAGACCGCATATAAGTTAGTTAAGTTAATAATAATAACTATATTGATTATTTTACAGTTTATTATCTTTTAAATGTGTTTATAATTTACAATTATCTGAATTGATCTGCACCTTTGTTTGAAAAGATTATATATAATGTGCTTATTATTTATATTGTAAAGTAATTATAATATATTAGAACAGAATTAATAAATACTCAAGGCCAGTTTAGTGGGTAGATAAAGACAGGGGATAGCAGGTTCGAGTCCTGCTATTTTTTATGTTTTTTTAATACTATATTCATTGATGTTTATATATAAATTCAATTATTAATTGTAAAATCTTAAAAAAAACTGATATAACAATAAACAAAAAACCTTAAATACAATTCTTACCTTCGTGTATTTAATTTCCGGGGCCATTATTATATTTTATTAATATAATTAAACAAAATCAGTTCTATGAATTCATATTCAACCGATCTCCGACTCAATGTTTCTAAGGCACAGACCTCCTTATATTGACAAGACAACTGATAAGTCATAGTACATAATGACATGCTATCTTCTAAACAAGTGAACAAATGATAAGGTTAAAAGTATATAATTATAATATATTAATTATGTACTTGTATATATATATTTATGTATATGAACATATAGTTCCTACTTATATCTTTACTAAATTGTCCATATTTGTTCAGTCGATACGGCGATTTTTCATGTGATAGCTGAGAATAAAAGGAAAATGTAAGTAAAGTATGTATTTTTTATTAAATAATCAACAAAGCAAACTCATTAATATAGAGACGATGTTTCTTAGCATTCCATGGATTCACCGTGCGGGTGCCGGGCCCATCGCGTTGCAAGGAGAGGAGCGCAAACAATGCCTGGGACTTGCGACCCAGATGTAGGTTTAAGGGGCCGCTTTACTATACGCATACACGCTCATTGTCACTATTCACGCTCCTCTCCCTACCTATCAAAATATTGTAAGAACCTACTAAAGTCGCCTTTGAAATACGTTCCAGAAATGAACTGATGATCGTTCTAGAAAGGCCAAGATCCTTAAATAAGTTGTAGAGAGATTTTGCTGTTATACCTCTCGCTCCTACTTCTACAGCGTACAAATTAACTATAAATTTATTCCTGATCAGTTCGTTACATAGTTCGTAATACTTGTTAAGCTTAAATGTATGATCTTTGGGTATGTTTGTTTCCCAGGGTGCAGTAAGCTCCACAAGTATAAAGCTTAGTTGTTTTGAGTACAGCAATAAGTCCGGCCTATATGACGAAACACAAACATCCCCGGGGATTTCGTATTGCCTTTCATACGTGTCTATCATGATAGTTCAATCAGAACACGCCTCTAAGATGCAATAAGGTTTTAGTTTACATAAATTTGTAAGAATAAATGTACGAATATTTAATACTCTTTTTTGCCCAAACATTTTTAATGGACAATTAAATGGTCTTAATACAACAAATGAATGGGACATACATACATACATTTTTTAATTTGTAAAGGGATGTAAATTAAAATGGAAATTCAACTATTTTAATGGTATATTATTTTATGATCAATTTTAGTGGTACTATTGAGACAGGTATATTTAGTCTCCTCTTATAACTTGACAATCTGTCCGTAAAGCAAGAAAGGCCTGTGGCAAGTAAAACTATTTCTACTATCCAAGCCAATAAAAATTGTGTTTAGTAGTTACAAATACAGAAAAGAATATTTATCATAATTGTGTTAAAGTTAATGCTAGGATCGATTATTTTTTTTTTATTTTGAAACTATTTTTAAGAAATAGAAAGAAAGTTTCATATAAAAGAACTGACATATATTAAATTATTTAATCACGTAATATCACGCTTGGACTTGGACCTCATTAATTCACATTTTATTATTCATAAGAACTTAAATACATTTAATTAAAACTAATGAAGTTTTTATGGACATATGCCAAAAAAGTTATATTCCATTGAATCACTAACATATTTCATTCCTACTAAAATTATACACTTTTGTCAACATTTTTTCCATTCCAAATGAGCCTCCATTTATCTTAACAGATTAAGGGATAAATAATATAATTGTAACAAAAAAGAAGAAGACATGATTATAGAAGATTCCTTTGCTAACCTGAATACTTTCAGGACTTCATTCAGTAGTACCTATTCCTACTTTTACTTTAAGGGGTAAGCTGTGCGTCTAAATTATTCTATTCGAGAGTGCGTTAGCACCTTGCTATCTGGATGGGATTGACTCGTTTATCAACGTCTGGTAAAACATGGGAGGAACATGATATGTTAATAATCTTACTAGTGCCAGAATATCGTCAGACCGATATTTTTGGTATGATTAACTATCTTTTGAAGTATGCGCCGTTATAGAACTGCTTGTATAAAAAATTAAAAGAAAAGTTAGAGGCTCAAACTAGTTATATGATTAATAATGTAATTAGTTTAGTTATAAACAATCCATTTAGTTAAATAATAGAAAAAGTTGAAGAGTTTTAAGATTAATGGCATATTTTAAACACAAAGAACCACATAATAATTATTAAGTAAAAATGGATCTGAGAGGTTTGGTCTTACTATGAGAGTTTTTAATATAACAACGAGTTAATTTTAAAAGATTTTTTTCTTGGCTAAACTGTAGGTCTCCTCACCCCAGTACAGTCGACTCAGTTCGACGCCTGTACCCACATCGTATCTGCAAACCGCCTTACAAGTCTTTTATTTCCTAGCTGCAAATTTTCTTACAAATTTTATATTATTGTGTGTTGATTATATATTATATATATATATTATTTTTAATATATATATTATTTCTCGTGTTCGGTTGTCCTTTATAATCATGTTGAATATTGTTTTGCAGACTTCTATAAAACTATCTCTGATTTGAATGTTGGCAATCAGGAAATGTACCGTGTTTTTGCGATCCTTTTTCCTAGTAGAGTTTTGATGGCTGAAGTTGCAATAACAGGACGTACATAAGCCTACGTGGCCTTTCAAAATCTGAAAGAGTATAAAATTTGTGAGTAGTCATAAGGAGCATTTCGGTATGCACCTGCAAAACTTGTGCATAGATACATCATGTGATATCAAGCAGTAGGTACTCAGGTGTGTAAGAGCTCGGCTCACACGGCTCACAAGTTGGCCTCAGCTCAGGAACCGATTTTAACGCAAAATGTTCCTGATGAACTATAGTTTAAAGTAGGCTCTGATATGTCGAGAAAATTAAAAAGTATTTACTAAAATTTTTGTCAACTGTTATCCTGAATTTTTAATTAAATTTGACAAATATCGTAGTTTCATAACAAATAAAATAAAAGAAAAATGTTCAAGATATACTTCGTCTGTTAATTAAATAAAATAGTGGCGGTTATATTTTTTGGGATATGTTTCAATCGAATTTTGTGCTTTTCTAACTGCATGACATACAATATATCTAACATCTTCACCTTTGTATATTCTATATATATATATATATATATATATATATATATATATATATATATATATATATATATATATAATTACAATTATAATATCGAAACTAAAATTTTTCACTCTGCTGTAAGTCTTTTGGAAAGCTTCTAAATTGCATAGGGACCAGGATTTAATGATTAAGCACTTGACATAATGTTTAAGCACATACTGCGGTGACTGCACTTGCTGAGATTTATTTATAATTAATAATAACGGATACTGTATGAATAAGGCTGTTACAGGTCTGGAATACGAATCACTTAAGCTTTTATTTGTCACTCCACCACGGAGTCTTTGATGCTGAACTGAATTGCCTCATCAAAAGTCTTTTCGCTTTTTAACTTTTCGAATACGGTTTAATATAATTTTGTATTGTAAAACACAGGAACACAGGAATTTTAGATAATTATGAAATAATAAAATAATAAATTATTATAAAATTCAAAATTTTTACTTGACACTTGTCAACTTTCTTTTTATCTTAGAATTTTTTAAACAAGTTTTTAATTATATGAGCAGTCCGTACACTATTGCATTACTTAGAACATACAAAGGTGAAGATGTTAGATATATTGTATGTCATGCAGTTAGAAAAGCACAAAATTCGATTGAAACATATCCCAAAAAATATAACCGCCACTATTTTATTTAATTAACAGACGAAGTATATCTTGAACATTTTTCTTTTATTTTATTTGTTATGAAACTACGATATTTGTCAAATTTAATTAAAAATTCAGGATAACAGTTGACAAAAATTTTAGTAAATACTTTTTAATTTTCTCGACATATCAGAGCCTACTTTAAACTATAGTTCATCAGGAACATTTTGCGTTAAAATCGGTTCCTGAGCTGAGGCCAACTTGTGAGCCGTGTGAGCCGAGCTCTTACACACCTGAGTACCTACTGCTTGATATCACATGATGTATCTATGCACAAGTTTTGCAGGTGCATACCGAAATGCTCCTTATGACTACTCACAAATTTTATACTCTTTCAGATTTTGAAAGGCCACGTAGGCTTATGTACGTCCTGTTATTGCAACTTCAGCCATCAAAACTCTACTAGGAAAAAGGATCGCAAAAACACGGTACATTTCCTGATTGCCAACATTCAAATCAGAGATAGTTTTATAGAAGTCTGCAAAACAATATTCAACATGATTATAAAGGACAACCGAACACGAGAAATAATATATATATTAAAAATAATATATATATATAATATATAATCAACACACAATAATATAAAATTTGTAAGAAAATTTGCAGCTAGGAAATAAAAGACTTGTAAGGCGGTTTGCAGATACGATGTGGGTACAGGCGTCGAACTGAGTCGACTGTACTGGGGTGAGGAGACCTACAGTTTAGCCAAGAAAAAAATCTTTTAAAATTAACTCGTTGTTATATTAAAAACTCTCATAGTAAGACCAAACCTCTCAGATCCATTTTTACTTAATAATTATTATGTGGTTCTTTGTGTTTAAAATATGCCATTAATCTTAAAACTCTTCAACTTTTTCTATTATTTAACTAAATGGATTGTTTATAACTAAACTAATTACATTATTAATCATATAACTAGTTTGAGCCTCTAACTTTTCTTTTAATTTTTTATACAAGCAGTTCTATAACGGCGCATACTTCAAAAGATAGTTAATCATACCAAAAATATCGGTCTGACGATATTCTGGCACTAGTAAGATTATTAACATATCATGTTCCTCCCATGTTTTACCAGACGTTGATAAACGAGTCAATCCCATCCAGATAGCAAGGTGCTAACGCACTCTCGAATAGAATAATTTAGACGCACAGCTTACCCCTTAAAGTAAAAGTAGGAATAGGTACTACTGAATGAAGTCCTGAAAGTATTCAGGTTAGCAAAGGAATCTTCTATAATCATGTCTTCTTCTTTTTTGTTACAATTATATTATTTATCCCTTAATCTGTTAAGATAAATGGAGGCTCATTTGGAATGGAAAAAATGTTGACAAAAGTGTATAATTTTAGTAGGAATGAAATATGTTAGTGATTCAATGGAATATAACTTTTTTGGCATATGTCCATAAAAACTTCATTAGTTTTAATTAAATGTATTTAAGTTCTTATGAATAATAAAATGTGAATTAATGAGGTCCAAGTCCAAGCGTGATATTACGTGATTAAATAATTTAATATATGTCAGTTCTTTTATATGAAACTTTCTTTCTATTTCTTAAAAATAGTTTCAAAATAAAAAAAAAATAATCGATCCTAGCATTAACTTTAACACAATTATGATAAATATTCTTTTCTGTATTTGTAACTACTAAACACAATTTTTATTGGCTTGGATAGTAGAAATAGTTTTACTTGCCACAGGCCTTTCTTGCTTTACGGACAGATTGTCAAGTTATAAGAGGAGACTAAATATACCTGTCTCAATAGTACCACTAAAATTGATCATAAAATAATATACCATTAAAATAGTTGAATTTCCATTTTAATTTACATCCCTTTACAAATTAAAAAATGTATGTATGTATGTCCCATTCATTTGTTGTATTAAGACCATTTAATTGTCCATTAAAAATGTTTGGGCAAAAAAGAGTATTAAATATTCGTACATTTATTCTTACAAATTTATGTAAACTAAAACCTTATTCCATCTTAGAGGCGTCTTCTGATTGAACTATCATGATAGACACGTATGAAAGGCAATACGAAATCCCCGGGGATGTTTGTGTTTCGTCATATAGGCCGGACTTATTGCTGTACTCAAAACAACTAAGCTTTATACTTGTGGAGCTTACTGCACCCTGGGAAACAAACATACCCAAAGATCATACATTTAAGCTTAACAAGTATTACGAACTATGTAACGAACTGATCAGGAATAAATTTATAGTTAATTTGTACGCTGTAGAAGTAGGAGCGAGAGGTATAACAGCAAAATCTCTCTACAACTTATTTAAGGATCTTGGCCTTTCTAGAACGATCATCAGTTCATTTCTGGAACGTATTTCAAAGGCGACTTTAGTAGGTTCTTACAATATTTTGATAGGTAGGGAGAGGAGCGTGAATAGTGACAATGAGCGTGTATGCGTATAGTAAAGCGGCCCCTTAAACCTACATCTGGGTCGCAAGTCCCAGGCATTGTTTGCGCTCCTCTCCTTGCAACGCGATGGGCCCGGCACCCGCACGGTGAATCCATGGAATGCTAAGAAACATCGTCTCTATATTAATGAGTTTGCTTTGTTGATTATTTAATAAAAAATACATACTTTACTTACATTTTCCTTTTATTCTCAGCTATCACATGAAAAATCGCCGTATCGACTGAACAAATATGGACAATTTAGTAAAGATATAAGTAGGAACTATATGTTCATATACATAAATATATATATACAAGTACATAATTAATATATTATAATTATATACTTTTAACCTTATCATTTGTTCACTTGTTTAGAAGATAGTATGTCATTATGTACTATGACTTATCAGTTGTCTTGTCAATATAAGGAGGTCTGTGCCATAGAAACATTGAGTCGGAGATCGGTTGAATATGAATTCATAGAACTGATTTTGTTTAATTATATTAATAAAATATAATAATGGCCCCGGAAATTAAAAACACGAAGGTAAGAATTGTATATTGTTTTTTGTTTATTGTTATATCAGTTTTTTTAAGATTTTACAATTAATAATTGAATTTATATATAAACATCAATGAATATAGTATTAAAAAAACATAAAAAATAGCAGGACTCGAACCTGCTATCCCCTGTCTTCATCTACCCACTAAACTGGCCTTGAGTATTTATTAATTCTGTTCTAATATATTATAATTACTTTACAATATAAATAATTAACACATTATATATAATCTTTATCAAACAAAAGTGCAGATCAATTCAGATAATTGTAAATTATAAACACATTTAAAAGATAATAAACTGTAAAATAATTTATCAATATATTTATTATTATTAACTTAACTAAGTTGTATCCGGTCTCACCAGTTTAAATGAGTTTCATGTTTATATTTATAATAATTATCTAGTTATGCGGACCTTAGAAACGTGTAGCGAACGCTGGCTCATTATTATTTTTGGTTGTCTGTTATATTTTGTTTATTAAAACGTATAAATATACATATATTAAGACAAAACTGTTCATTAAATTAATATTCATGACTTAGATGTCACAACAATAGTTATAATTTTGAATTAAAAGCAAAAATAAATAAAATGTTTACATATAATATGAAATCTCATCAAAGTTTTTTTAAAACCAGAAAAATAAACTGTTATAGTATATATAAAGAATTCTTGTGTATTAGAAAAATAACAAATGGTGATTTGATTTCATATACATAATAACAGAATAACATGATACAATTATAACTACGTATCTAACTACGTCATGTTATATTATATTATAAATATAATATATATAAACAATTATACTGAAGTTAATCGGACGAAACCGCAACCAAGAACTAGTTATATTATAAAAAGTTAATGTTAAGTAATTTTTATAAATCCGATATTTCAGAATCATCAGTCATTACGTTTATAAAACGGAGAAGACGAATAGACTGAGCGTTTACTTCGTCTACCCATCTATTCCGCTTAGAAAAAAAAAATAATGGTGTTTATATAATTTTGAGTTTGTTTATAATAAAAGAAACGATAATTCATCTATGGATGATTAGTTATCAATATATACATATATTGAATTATCTAAACAATATTTAAAATTAGTATAAAAGAACAATGTATTGGTAATAAGTATCTAATCTACGATAAGTCGTTTATAATTGAATTTATATTTTAGATTTTATAGATCGCTTCAGGTGAGATTATTCCATAAGTCGTATAAAACTTGTCGATTGGGGCTTAAAGAATATAATAAATTTTTCTTTGTTCATATTTAAGGGCTATCATAGAATAGGTATAACTTTGCAAGATATTTTTTTTACGTAAATAAAAATTTTGTTAACTTCCCAGTCCTGTTAAATTTATGAAACAAAAAATTTAATTACTTTTTGTTTCATAATAATGACAACACAAATTCACATTAGTAGACCTCTAGTATAAAAAGTTACCTAAATAATGGTTATTAAACGTAAGATAATTATTAATAATTATATAACGTAAGATATTAATGCGTACTCGGAATTTAAGATTCCTCTTGAAAGCACGTGCCGATTTTCATTTCTGTTACCAGTTGCCTTTCACACACGTCCCACGTACACACATATCCTATAACAATGTACATCCGTACATGTTCCTGTATCAGTTGAAGAAAACTTGTTTTTTTATATATTTCATTATTTGATGATGATTATTTGTAATATCATTAATTATTACAAAAGTAATTATACTGTTATATGATGCAAACCTAATATCTAGATTCAAGAATTTAACTTATATGGTACAATGAAAATATTACGAAAAATATAACTTCATTTTGAATAAATAAACCAATTGTGACAATGCTGCTTACATAATTATATTAACTACAACCCACACGTATTAAATATATTAAAACAATAAAGCCTTTGTAAATGATGAAAGGAAATTAATTTAATTAGAGTTCAAGAGCAATTATAGAAATAACTCCATTCTTATTATAACAGTATTGATATCTCCTTGTGGGGAACCCATTTTATTTTAAATTTATCTCTCCAGGTATGGATATACTTGGATTTGATCTTTAATGATAAACAATCACAAATTAAGGTCTAGTATGAAAGGTTTTTTTTAATTTTCGTTATGTAACATTAGTTATTTTTAAAGTTAACAATGTACTATATTTTGGAGACAGTGTAAGTGGATACTAAAACTCCAATAATTTGAAAGAAGTCGGGCATAATTCATATGGGTAATTAAAAAAAAAAATCTAATGGAAAATACTATAAAAAGCTTTTTTGTATCATAAATCAATTCAAGGATTTTGAAATTTTCTTGAAATTCTTTTTTTTTATCGTAATATTTTTGTGGTTTCTTTCATTAATGTAGTTGAAAATTTCCCAATTTACCACCTTCTTATTAAAGGGATTACTTTTTAATTATTATTTTATTCAGGATGAGGCCACGCAATAACGAAGGCCCTTTTTGTTCAATTAATTATTTATTTTAAACAAAAATATATAATTAAAAAAAATACATATGCAAACCAACCCAGGATTAAAATTATAAGCTCATTAGTCTATATCATATTTTTATAATGTTTCATAGCTAAAGTTTATACGATTATTAAATAAATATTTTAATTTATATTTTTCAACAGATTTTTATCAACAACAAATGGGTGGATTCGGTTAGTGAAAAAAAATTAAAAACTTTTAATCTACACGATGGTTCGTTTAACGCTGAGGTCTCCGAAGGCTACAAGTTAAGTATTAAAATATAGATTCAGATTTGGAATTTTGCTTAGAATTTTTGATTCTGTTATGACTCAAAAAAAGAATCTTTAATAGTGATAAAATTCATATGTAATCTTCATGTACAAGTCAATTTTAAAAGTAATACGATTTCAGTCATTAAATTAGGAGCAATTAATAAAATTTAAACGAATTAAAAACCAGACGCTCTCAGTGAGATGGATTACCGTCAAGATTACAGCCATCATAGAACGTATTTGAGATGAACGAACGTCTATAAAGTATAATAGTATAGAATATATTATCAATTCACAGGAAGACATAAATGCCGCAGTGCATGCTGCGAAAAATGCATTCCATCGTAACTCCGAATGGCGTCTTCTAGACGCTTGTCAAAGGGCGAAGCTATTGAACAATTTCGCAGAACTTGTGGAACGTGATCTAGACTACTTGGTAGAATTAGAAACTTTAGATAAGGGTATGGTTTTAAAAAATAATCGATTGTTTATGTCAGGAGCCCCTGATATAATTTGTTACAACGCCAGCTGGGCTGATAAAATTCAAGGAACTACAATACTTGTAGGTAAGTTGAAGATATTAAACAATTTCTAATAGGACAAAATAACTACTGATCTCTGTTATCCTATCGTTCTTTTTATACTACATGCAGTCTAAAATATTACTATAGTTAACCTAACAGATACAATTATGTGTCTTTCACATTTTCAGCTTTTAGTAGACGGTTGATTGATTTCAGCTATTAGTAGACGGTTGATTGATTGATTGACAGGTTGATTTACAACTGTTGTTATAGTTTTTGATAGTAATTAATTTTAAATTATACCGGTTTTGTGTATTTTATGCAAAGACTGTATACAATAATGTAATTATTCTTTAGTTATAATAATAAAATAATATACATAATTTTTATCAGTACACTTGAATATCAAAATAAAGTAATTTTAAATTAAAACCTTTTTAATTCACAAAATATAAAAAAAAATAATATTGAATTGGTATTGGTAGTAAACTAGGAAAACATTAAAATATATTTTTCAGACGGCGATGATTTTTCCTATACTTTAAAACAACCAGTTGGAGTAGTTGCTATTATTTTACCATGGAATGCTTCCGTTCTGTTCTTCACTAACAAAGTTTCCACAGCTTTAGCGGCAGGTAATTTTTAATTTTAATTCTGTTTATTTACACCAACCAGGTTGTACAGTGGTAGTAAAGCCAGCAGAACAAACCCCGCTAACAAGGCTGGCGCTGGCAGTTCTGGTTGCGGAAGCAGGTATCCCGCTGGGAGTCGTGAATGTAGTACCCGGCTACGGCGAGACAGCAGGCGCAGCTCTCATACATCATACAGACGTCGGCCATATATCATTTACAGGATCAGTTGAGGTATATTTTATTTTTTTGTCTAATATCAGTTATATGGACAGCAAGTGGTCGATAATTGTCTTTAATATGGTAAATGCTGCGATATTATCTTAGCTGTCTTGTTTTTTTATTTTTTTTACAAAAAATAACTACTAACTGAAAAATAAACAACTCTTCTCAAAACAAATAATCTCAAACGTGTTACTCTCGAGCTCGGAGGCAAAAGTCCCCTCGTTATCATGAACGATGCAGACTGTAAGCATAAGTATTTTATTATCCTTAATTCATATTTGTTTCCCTTAATTTTGATGACATTTTACCAGATACATGAAACCATGATGAAGAAGGTTCTACATTATATAGACAAAGGAGTATCTGAAGGCGCCAAACTGGAAACTGGTGGAAAAAGAGTCGGAAACACTGGTTATTATATCGAACCGACTGTGTTTACTGACGTCACTGATGATATGACCACTGCTAAGGAAGAGGCAAGGAACACTACTTGATTGTAGATTTTTTTTTTCAATAGTTTGTAACATGCGAGTAAACGTGAACAAACCATTTCAAATCGTTGACCAATGGGCTTAAAATGTAAAGTAACTTTCATTATTTCGACACAAAAACTTTTCTGAGACCTGAACTTTTTAGAGAATCATTGACTTATCTTGTAAGCTAATTTTTATACTTATACAAACTTCCAAATATACGGAAGTTTGTGGTTTTAGTCCATTTTGTATAAAATTATACTTCTTAGTATCCAAATAACAGACTGTTCATACTCGTATATCTTAAATAGGCTCCTTAATCCTCAAGCTATTTTGTTTCACTTTATTATTTCTATTATATAAATTGTAGTGTCTACATTTAAAGAAAGGACAATTACTCGCATAACTCATGCGGGTTAATTAATTGTAAAATTTATAGCCATATGGTTTTACACTCTTTGAAGTTTTTTTTGCTTCTAATGTTACCAATTCTCGTCTAAGACGCCTTAAATCCATCCCTGTTGATTTTTATGATATTTTGAAGAGTGATGACTGAAACTTTAAAAGATATTAGTTTTTTTTTTGTTTATTTTTTTAGTTTCAGCCTCAATTAAATGAATTGTCCTGATATATCATTATTAAGCTGAAGTAAGTTCGAACTTAGATTTCTCCTTCGTATTTCTTTAACATCATTAATGTAAATATCAAAATATATTTAGGTCGTTATCTAGCAAATATTATAAACGCAAGTAAATTGAAGAATTAAGCAGCATTAATAATGTATTTTTTTCATGTAGATTTTTGGTCCAGTACAAAGTATATTAAAGTTCGAAACTTTCGAAGAAGCGATCGAGCGAGCCAATGCCATCAACTTTGGACTGGCGACGGGCATCTTCACAAGTTCTGTAGAAACTGCCTCACAGTTCAGCAAACACGTTGAGCCTGGAAATGCGTGGTGAGTAAGAAGTTAACTTTAGGTGTTTTTTTTTTATCATCACAAATAAATTGTTAAAATATGTCAAAAGTTTTGATAGGATGCAAGGAGGCTAAAATTTTAATTACACTGTTACAAATATCTCTTAGCATGCAAAGAAACAAAATAAATATATACAAATATTATTTGTTTTTCTTAGGCATGTTTAATTAAAACAACCTTCATCTTCATCATAATTCAATCAGTTCATGATCATCATCATCATCGCTTCATCACCATTCAATAATTTTTAACTAATGTTTCTTAATTGTAGTATATACCACAATTTCTGTACTTCCACAATTTTAATTTTTTACTATATCTATATATTAATACGTGATGCCAAAACTTTGGACCCCTTTTTACGAAAATTGCGCGGACGCAGGAGCATAAAATTTGGCACACTTATAGTTTATGTACAGAAGAAGTGCACAACGCTAATATTTTTCAATAATAATGCTTATAAAGTACATTAAATCAATAAATAAAACATTACCCACACTACCATGCATTTCATACACACATGTTTGTTTTGTTTTTCATTTTGTCTATAGACATAGAAACATTACACACACTACCATGCAAATTCACAACATACTTACTACAGACTTAGAGTATTGACATTGACATATCAAAAATATATATATTTGCCTATACATACTCTGTGGTCAAATGGTTTCTTTTGTTTTTCATTTTGTGCATAGAGAGAGTACTCAAAAAAAAAGTTTAATTTGTCTCATTTAATTAAATATAAAAAAAGATTTTAATAATAATGCATAAAAAATACATTAAATCAGTTAATAAAACATTATACTAACCAGCATGCATTTGACACACGCATACATACTCTGTGGTCAAATTGTTTCGTTTGACTATTAGTATTATAGACATAGTTGAAAAGTTTGTTTCCTGTGGTTTTATTGAATGTTTAAAGTTAATTAAAGTTTTATTTGACGAATACTACGTGAAATACTGAGCGTTTATACAAATTTATATGAGTTGTGTAGCAGTAAGATACATTTAAACGTATCGTCGTCTTTCAAGGACTATCATTATATGCCTAAAGAAAGTACTGTAGCAGCAATCTGCAATAACAACATTCAGGTACAAAATTTTTTTCTATTGCTGGTTCAAAGCAATTATTGTAGTTTACGATTTCAGTGATTGCATATACTTTAGGATAAATAAGTGATTTTGTGTAAGAATTATCAGAATTAAGAATTCATCATACAGGTAAAAACTTTTTCTCTTCTTGATTTCAGTAATCTATGAAAGAACTTTAATTATGCCTCGACATAGAACATTAACGAGTCGGAGTGAGAGACAAAGAAGAAGGAATATTTCTCTAAGAGGCAGGAATAATTCCTCATCAGCAGTATTAGATAGTAATATGATTTTGAGAGATGCATTTAAGTGAGCTCTAAATGTCATTCCAAATGTGTTTTTAAGTTAAGATTGTGGATTAATTAATTTAGAGTGCAGGTTTTGCAATGCAAAACATTTTGAATCTGAAGTGACTTAAGGCGATCGAACAGCATTCACTTCATGTTGTCACAAGGGTAAAGCAATATTACCACCCTTAAGTCAAAATGAATATTTGGTTTAAAATATTATATGATGGACTTACTTCAAATTAACCTTCAATAAAAAGTAAATCAAAAAATTACTTTGAAAATATTAGGAAATATAATTCATGTTTTGCTATGGTTAGCTCAGAAGCCAAAGTTGCTGAGGCAGTTACAAGTGGAGTGTATCATTTAAAAATACATGATGTTTTTATCTCAGATCAGGCCCAATGACTGCCGCATATGGTCGCTCACCATGTTATGCACAATTATATTTTTATGATGTTGACACTGCCATTAATTATAGATTACAAGAACATATGTATTAATCAAACATGTAACAACAACATAATGTTAATGGTATAATTAAGAATATCTCAGTTTTGAACTCATCATTAGACCCTTTAGCGTACCCACTGCGTTTTCCCAACGGTGATACTGGGTGGCATGTCAGTATTGCTCATAATACACCAACTACATCTAATTCAAGAGCACCCAGAAATAAATTAACCATGCTTCAGTATACAGCCTATTGACTAGCAATTAGAGATGATTTCAGCATGTTACACCATTCACAAAAACTATTTCTGCAGTGGATTGTTGATATGTATGTGAGAATAGAGGGCTCACGATTACACTTCATTCGACAAAATAAAACAAGTCTTAGGTCTGAAGTTTACAACAATTTAACAGACTACTTAGAATTGGACATGAATGCCAGGAATGTTGGCCGAAGAGTAATTTTACCATCTTCATTGAATGGATCACCAACAAATATGTATCAGAATTATTTAGATGCAATGTCAATTGTACAACATTACGGAAAACCTTCCTTATTTATTACAATGACTTGCAATCCAAGATGGCCAGAAATAGTTAACAACATTGGTGTAGGTGAAGTTCCTAATTTTAGACCTGATATTACTATACATGTGTTCAAGTCGAAATTGAAAGCATTCATAGAGGGCCTTATACAAAATAATATCTTTGGTAAAGTTGAAGTACTCATTTACACAATTGAATTTCAAAAAAGAGTAAAATATGAGCATGAGCAATCCGCCTCATGCTCATATTTTACTCACTTTAAATGACAAGATAAAATTGTTGTGTTTTGTTTTAGTAAACATTTTTTAAAATAGATATTCTTTATTTTACTTTCTTTTAATTTCATATAGTTTGTTCAAAAAAGAAATTGGCAAATAACAGTCTCTGTCAAATCTGTGGTAACAGTAGTATAGTTTTCGACAGTAGAACCTTAGTAATGTTTTAATATTATATTTTAATAATGTATATTAAGTCACTTACAATTTAAATTTCTTATATGGTCGAATTTCGACCACTGGGCGACCACTAGTACTAATAAACAGGCGTTGATGTAATGCAATAAAATACCGTCGATAAAAGTATTCTATATGAAAGTGAATATTATCTAAAAATATTATTAACAAAGTTTAAACCTTGATATAAAATATATCAGATTGAGTTTGTTGTATGTTTGCGCTAAAAATATACGAGTTATTTTTATTCAAAATAAGGGTCAGTGATCACTCTTTATGAATGTTTAATTCAACTTATTGTTTTTTAAATTAATTAGTTTAAAACTTGTTTATTACTATACCCAAATTAGAATTACATAGTTATCGCTCATACTATAATTCCTACTGTAACGTAATGTTATTTCTATTTCATAATTTATTCTTCTTCTCTTCTCTATGAAAGGATTATATTACTCGACTTATTTCTTTACTGTAAATCGCCTTATTTCCTTCGCATGTTCCCTTCTTGTAAAATTAGCCAAATTAATCGATACAATTTTTTCATAGGCAATAATTCATTCCTTAAAGAAAAATTACAAGTTAGAGTAGAGCTTGAACCGATATCTTTGAACGTGATTGTTGATATATTAGCATAGATTTCTATGAAATGGTTATATAAAATTATAATTGTTGAATAATTTGTTTTGCTATAAAAATATATATATTAATAATTTTAACTGAGACACTATAATTTATTGAAACTAAAATTAAAATTAAGTCATGGAAACCAATATTTCTTTCAATTTTATGATATTTCAACTTGGCTCATTTAGTTTTAAATTAGTTACTAATTAACTAGTAGTAACAGATACAGAATACTCGTATTCGAGATACTCGTATTCTATCTTTAGCTTTACAACCATTTTCATTCCCCATCCTTAATATCGGACTTCATTTAAATAATTTTTATTTTGGTGTTATACCGCTAATAAAACTTCAATAAAATACTTATCTTTTTTACTTCTCTCATAAATCTCTCTTACTATATTACTGAAAACACAATTGTAGTGTCACCAATGTGGTCTTAGTTGCGGTGTAGGGCGCTACCACGGGTTTTGAGGTAGGTGGGAATTAATAGTCCAGTTAAAAACATTTATTTTCACGAATGTTTTTTTTTTCTAAAACACATAAAAAACACAATTACTATAATTAAAACAGAAGGAGTGAGTGAAAGAACACTAGAAACAGGTAGTTGAGATATAAGTTAATTCGTAAACGCGAATACAAGAGAACACAAGTTGCTAGCTGACGAATCGGAGGAACTCGCGGAAGAACCATAGCGGGTGGGGAGACCGGCGACATAATAGACAGCCAGCCGGTCGACAGATATGCGCCCGCGTCCATCGAGAACAATAGCCAGCTGGTCGTTGGTCACAATGGTCTTCTAATAAAAATCTGGACAATACTAAAATTTTAACTTAACTAAAAACTATTTAAATATACTAGGAAATAAACTGAAATGTAGTTGTCTAATAAAAAATAATTATTCTAATAGTAGTGGTAATACGCCACACAATTGTTACTGGTATTTTATTTTGTTTGGTGACCTAATATATTACGGTTCAAAAAAGGGAAAGATAGGTTTATCTAAAGGTGACTTGGTAATATTTACTCCATCATATTATTAACACTTTGTGTTTCCTTTATCAATGCCAAGAATGATTCAAGAAAATCTCATAAACTGTAAGTGATTTTGTTTATAAATAGAGAAAAAAAAGTGTTCTTAGGATTTTTTTTTAATGTTTTAATTTTTTCAATGCATACGTAATCAATTCCTTACTAATTGTTAATAAACAATTCAAAAATAATATTTCACGGCTTTTATAAACCCGTGGGTTATTGGATAATAATGATAAAGATAATTAAAGCACACACAAATAAAAGTTTACGATAAAATTAAATAAGACAATTACTTGCATCATACATAAAGTTTGGGGAAATATTTTTGACTTATCTTTTATTTTATATGCTTGTAAATAGAAATGTAATTATTGTTATACTAACAAGTAAAACCCTCTGCTTAAACGGTATTTTGTTATGTATAATTAATAAAATAATTTGACAAACATTAATAATGGATTACAAAATACAATGCTCATTAAAATAATCTCACATTTCTAATTAATGGGTTACATTATTTTGTATTATGTAATTATTTTACTTTTTTTTTTTGTTTATTTAAAGTTCCAACGTTGGGAAAAACTGGTTCAAAGAATTTGGAATGTAAAAAAGTAAGTTAGTTTATTTAATTATCATAATGCTTATTTCGTTGAATAAATATAAGTCCTACACAAGAATATTTGTAGTATTATCTGAACAGTTCTTAGTAATACAATTTTTATTCCACCTATAATATCAAAGTACAGATAAACAGTTCAGTTCGGTTAAAGAATGGATAATCCCGGAATGTTATTAAATATAAGCTTCCATTGATTCATTTAAAATTACGTTTATTACTAGAACTATCTAGTGACGTAATAATAAAGATATTTTTCGAAATCATTACAGATATATGATGAAAGTTATTTTCCTATAGAGTAACTATTTAATTGCAATTTTAATTTAACGTCTATTAATATTCGCTTGATAATTTATATCGTGTTTAGATAACAATGTAGACTTAGTACTTAGTGAAATGCACATTGCAAGTGTACTTAGGCACTTAAACTCAAAATGTAGATCCTATTTAAATGCTATGTTTATTGTTATGACGTATGAGTATACGTATATATATATATATATATATATATATATATATATATATATATATATATATATATATATATATATATGAGGAATATCTTGGATCTATCTTCTATATAATAGAATCGTATTCGAGTTCAATAATGGAGGTAGAGGTGGACGAACTTAAAAGCTTTACACTTCTAAGCTTTTCTTTGTTACTTTTATTAAATTTAGAATGGAGATATATCTATACATATAATAAATAATAATGAGGCGAAAATAATAATGTCATTATATTAAACATATTAGATGGAAAATATATCATGGCAAAAAAACAACTAAACATTAGTTTTTAAAATTGTTGCCTTTGTATGTCTGTGTTATTTATACAATTTTCTTTAATATCTACTGTAAAATGTATATAATAATTATTTTAATCGATAATCATAAATATAAGTTAATTAACATTCTATTGTTTCTTTAGACGTAACTCTAAAATGTATATTAATAATAAATTTAAATTTAAAAATTACAATATACACGAAGCTCACTGTTATTTTTCTAAATATTTCAACAAATTTCTTTTAAAATTACCATCAATAAGTTTCAACGTCTTTCGTCATAAAACCAAAAATACATCCATAGTTTCTGTATATGTCATCGTCATCCCTGAATATCTGTAATCATTAAGTGCTTTACCTCTGAGAGGAGTAAGGAGGGCATCTGGTTTTGATATAATAGAAAAAAATATGTCGGTGATGACAATTATAGTAAGGAGAATTTATGACATTATATTTTACATATGACGAGTATAATTAAATATGAATCATAAGAATATAGACGTCAAGTCAGTGTATATTAATAATATTCCAACCGATATTTCTCTTCATTTACATCTCACAAATCACAATGTATCAAACTGAAGAAGGTAAATATTCAACGAAGCTTGATTTTACAAATTATGTAATATTTATATCCACCTTAACTAGAATAACATATATATTTACATATTTCACTTGACAGAATTAATAAACATAAATGATAGATGTGTATACTTTATGTGATGTTTACATGAGATAAACAACATGCATAACAACGTCTCCTTTTGTTATAAAATTTACTTATTAATTTAAACACCAAATACTTTTCAACAATAGTCGAATGAAATAGAGAAAATTAAGGGTTGGACAGATGAGTTTAATAATATACCCCTAGATCACAAAGATAATATTTGATTAAGAGTGGCAAATATTTATTTAAATACTAATTTACTTATAATGTTTAAATTAAATAGACTCAGCGGGTCCAATAGTATTATTATTTTAGGAGATCATGTTATATTGTATTTTAAATAGTTATACGATGGTTTAAATAGTTTCAGATCAAATAGCGTTAGAGCCTTACCTCGTAATTGCAAGGCTGGGTCACTTATTGATACTTCATTACATTAAGAGAATGTTTAAATTAAGCATACTTTTAAACATATTTCGCAAAGTGAATCCTAATCCTATCATTAAAAAAATAATAATGAGGAATAAAATTGGAATATTTAAAATACTTTAAATTAGTTCAGTAACATAATACTTGTGACGTTTCAGATAAATGAATAATACGAAGAAGTAAAATTTCATCTAAAAATTAAATTTGTATTCTTAATTTTTTATATCAAACATATTCTAATAATTCTAACATATTTCTGGTTGAGAAAGTTCAAAACATTATAATATCGAGTTTAGATGTTTTTAATTATAAATTTTTACAAAACTATGGTGTTACAATAATGAATATGGAATCATACATGTATAATTATACTAGTATAAACAGTAAATACTCTGTCTTAAGAAAAAAAATCGTAAAAATAGATTTCAGGTAATAAATCTTAAACGTGGAGTCTAAGTAAATAGATTATATTACATTTTATTATATGGTGAAGTAGATCTTTTATCTTATCTAAAAATCTTTAAAACATATTTCGTAGTACAATTTCCGTGATACCACAACTTCAATACTTTTATATAACAATGAAATACCGCTTTTTTTCTCAATTAAACGTTATATTTACAAATGTAATGTAACATTTTCGTCATCTACATCATCAAAATTGTAATAAAAATACTTTACACAATAAAAATAGTACGTAGGTCACTAGATAAATTCTCCAACACAGTTTTTATAAACAGAGGGTACATGCATATACTTTTTTATAAATTACAACTCATAATAAATATAATAAATTATTGTGTACATACATACATACATACATAGTATATAACATATTGTTATGTATGGAAAATATTATTCATATACGTCGGTTATAATCTGTATTGTAATTGTAGTTTTAGTTTTATGTTATAAGTCTTTTTTTAAATCTGGCAAATGTCACATCATTTTTAAAAGAAATAAAAAGAAAAAACAAAAACAAAAACCGGAAGGTTAAAATTCTGAAGAACTCTCAGAAACTGTTCAGTCTACCAAATCCTAGATACCTTAAACCTAAACTTAACCCTTTTAGGGATTAGTTCATTTCTAACCCTGAGACTGTTATATATATATTTTTTTTATGTTAGAGGAGGGCAAACGAGCTTGCGGGTCACCGTTGGTATGTGATCACCGCCGCCCATGAACTCTTGCAACATCCGAGGATACACAAGAGCGTTGCCGGCCTTGGAGAAAGGAATATATGCCTTTTTTGAAAGTACCCATGTCGTATCGATCTGGAAATACCGCCGAAGGAAGTTCGTTCCACATTTGAGTGGTACGTGGGAAAAAAGTCCTTGAAAACCGCACAGTTGAAGATCGCCACGCGTCCAGGTGGTATGGATGATAAAGGAGGCGATGGCGAGCTGTGCGGTAGTGAAATTCGGCGGTAGGCATCAGATCGAATAGTTCTTCGGAACACTCCCCGTTGTAAATGCGGTAGAAGACGCACAAAGAAGCCACGTCTCTACGCAATGCCAAAGAGTCTAGCCGTTCACAGAGCACTGGGTTCCCGACAATCCGAACGGCTCTCCGTTGTACGCGGTCAAATGGTAGAAGCTGATATTGGGGTGATCCAGACCAGAGATGAGAACAGTACTCCATGTGAGGCCGGACCTGCGCCTTATAGAGCGCAAGTCTTTGGCCAGGTTTGAAATACTGCCTCGCTTTATTGATCACTCCCAATTTCATCGAGGCCAACTTGGCCTTGCTCTCCAGATGACCACGAAACTGACAATCGCTCGAAATGTCGAGACCCAGTATTCTGATACTTGGCGAGGCAATAAGAGGAGTGCTCTCGAAGAGCGGTGATACGACAAATGGGGTTTTCTTAGTGGTAAACGCGCAAACCTGTGTCTTTAGGGGATTGAACTGAACGTCGTTCAGTTCACCCAACTCAGAGACCATCCCCAGGGAGGTCTCTATTGAAGACACAAGTTTCTTTCGGCACTCGTCGACGTTTTCCCGAGAGAGACCTGCACGACCGGAATACACCGCATCCCCAGTGCTGTCATCCGCATAACAATGTATTGGAAATATCCAACATATCATTGATATGCAGGAGGAACAGAGTTGGGGATAGCACGCAGCCTTGAGGTACACCAGCATTCACGGGCTTGGGGTCCGAGCAAAAACCGTCGAGAACGACCTGTATGCTCCGCCCAGTGAGAAAACTGGTGATCCACTTGCATAAACCCTCGGGAAGCCCATAGGAAGGTAGCTTCGAAAGAAGCCCCTTGTGCCATACACGATCAAAGGCTTTTGCCATATCCAGACTAACTGCCAGACCTTCTCCCTTGCTTTCAATAACCGCTGCCCAACGGTGCGTAAGGTATAACAGAAGATCACCAGCTGATTTGAATTTGCGCGTGCCAGGCGGGTACTTTGCCAGCTGATCCCCAATTTTGACGACATGCTTAAACTTTGCTCTAGCGATTTGCCGTTTGAAGAATCTGGAGGCGCGGTTGTATTTCCTCTTCAGAACTCTAGAGTTCGGATCCTTAGTGACTAACGCGTTAGCCTAAGCTTGATAAGCCTGCCGTTTGCCAGCTGCTGCAGCCCTGACAGACGCATCAAACCAAGGCCGCGATCTGCCGCCAAGCGGTACCACAGAGCTTGGTACAAATAGTTCCATGCCCTGAAGTATCACATCAGCTACAGCCGCAGCGCAGTCACTAGGATCATTGGAAGGGAAACAAATCGGCCCCCATGGGTAGGATGCAAAAAAGGACCGCATTCCATCCCAATCCGCTGACTTGTAGTGCCAAACGCGTCGAGTCGCAGGTCTTGTGCGATCAGGACGTCGAATGGGCACTACACTCCGTACCAGACAGTGATCAGAGGAACCTAAGGTAGCCTCGACAGTGATCTGGTACTTTTCTGGACGTGTAGTCAGCAGAAGATCCAACAAAGAGGGCGTATGGCTGTCCACGTCCGGTAGACGAGTGTGCGTCTTTACCAGCTGGGACAGACCATTTGCCAGAGCAAAGTCAAACACAGATCTCCCCGCGTAGTCGGTGGCACGTGACCCTAGCCAATCGGCATGGTGCGCATTAAAGTCCCCGAGGACTACGACTTCGGCGGAGGGAGTCTGTGAAAGCAGATCGTCAATCTTCGCCTGAACATGGCCCAAGAGTTGATCCGTTTCTGCATTACCACTATGGGACCTGTAGAGGCACGCGTAGACTCTGACATGGTCGTCCATGTCCACGCGTAGCCAGAGTACAGAGAGGTCCCGACCTTCAAAAACCTGAAGGCGACGGTAGCAGATATCCTCCCTTACGAACACAGATACCCCGGCGTGTGGTATAAAATGATGTTCTAGTTTATACCCGGGGTATGACAGGTACGCTGTGTCGCTAGGTTGAGATATCTGCTTCTCCGTCAAAAACAACAAGGCCGTCTGCGCCGTCTCAAGGTGGTAGTGGACGGCGTTTAGGTTCGAGTGAAACCCCCGGATGTTGCAAAAGTCCACATCTAGAGTGGAGCGGGGTGCCGCTGTTTGCCGTCGTTTGCCCTCAGAAAACACAAAAGGCGATACTTTGCCCGCCCCAGATACGACGGGCAGCCCGAGCAAAATCCGAGGATCATTCCCCCGATTTTGCTTGGGGAGGGGGTCCCCGGCTTCATCAAAGCCGGTACCCTCCTGGGGTATATTTTTTGGAGGCATCGCTATCATGTTTGGCAAGGGGGGGGGAGTTGGGCTTCCGGATTCTCTCACTCACCGACGGAACATAACCAAATGAATTTGGTTACTACACGTCGGTCTTCTGTGAGAGGGTGGTCCTTCCCCGGTCGAGCCAGCCCAATACGAGCTGCAGTCGGAAAACTACAGCTAGGCTCTACCACCTTTGAAAACTTTATACTTTGTATGTATGTAATAGTACTGATTCCCATTTTTGCCCGTCTCTCCGATAAGTGTTATTGAGGGCATAATTAGTTTTTAGTTTTGTTCTATTCCAACATCCGTGTGTGACACTTGTTATCTTAATTTAAATACAAATTTTGAATAAATAAATACTTTTAAAATACTCTTTCCTTAATTTAAAAAAGACTCTTCACAAAGTGCTCGTAACAGTATCATTGCATTGCAAAGTTATACGTTTCTGAAGAGTGAAAAATTACTGAGTGGGTGAGAGACAAGTTACGTATAATTATTCACTACAGTTTTATGCGTGGCCTATCTGTAGATAAATGCTTTAAGGAAATGAAAACAGTACTCTATGAAAAGAGTCATCACCGCATTGTTTACATGTGGCGTCATGAATTTGAACGATGTAACTTCAGTGTTAGTGATGCTTCGACATCAGGTCGTCCTCTAGAAGTAACTATTCTGTAAAACGTAGGGAAAGTTGAATCATTGAGCTAAGGAATCATAGAGGAAGTCTTACAGATTAATATACCAAGTGTTCATAGTATTGTACATAATGTCCTAGATCCAGTTTAGTTACTTTAGTTTATAGTTCTATATCCATAACAAAAAGAATTGAGAGTAAATTTGTGTAAAAAAATGTTAAAGTTTTACGAAAATGTTACATCGTGTCATATCAATTACATCGTTACGGTCGATAAAACCTGGTTTTACTATTTTGAAGTACCTTAAAAAAAAATTTGTTGTTCGATAATGAGGAAAACTGAAGTCCGTGAATCGATCGATCGGTGAAAATTAAAATGATAGCTGTATTTTTTAGTAGACGAGGTATATCGTAACGAGATATTTTGGACAGTCAGCGCTCATACGTGGCCTCTGGGAATATCAATAAATGTTTGCCTAAAGTGTTTGTTCAAACTCAAAAACGGATAGTTTTCATTTTCACCACGAGAACGCTCCTGTGCATCATGTTCATGCGACAGTCGAATTTTTGAAGAACACTGGTCTAAAAGTGCTTGAGCATCCTGTCTACAATCCAGATCTTGCTTTCTGTGACTTTGCTTTGTTACCAATTGTGAAGGATCATCTATCTCCAAGGGAGCGACTCTGAGTTATTGGCAACGTGGAACCAAACATGTTCAGAACTCACAGAAGAAAATGTAATACATTTTTTGACAACTGCTTTTTACGTATGACTAAGTAAGTGTATAAACTGCAATGGAAATTACTTTGAAAGACTTTAAATATATTGATGTATGGCAAAACTTAGATAGTGACCTATTTTCATTCATTAATTTTTTCTATTTAAGCTATCGTATATCGTTACCACTACTTTTATTTATGTATGTTATTTTTATTATTTCGGCATTTGACCTATTATCAAACACATTCAGAGTCCTTAAGCGTAAGCTCGGAACGTGGGATAACCGCTGTCTGTCATAGTGACAAGTTGGACGATTACAATTATAATAATAAATTTATTATATAATATGTGTACAGTAAAGTATATATATCTGGTATTCATGTGTGTTAAATATATTTAAAAAAAGCGGCAACGTTTTTAGTTACAAATATTTTTTAATTTTTAAATGTTGGTCTGTTTATTTACTCTTCTATACAGGTATCACGTAAACACTATAGTATCGGTCGACATAAAACTGTTCTTAAATAAAATATGTAGTCCAATAATGAATGTAGTTATTGTATTCTTGTATTTGTAATATTATAATAGGGAAAACTTAATTCCAAAAGATATATTTCATTTTGTGATCTTGTGCTAAGCAACGTGTAAAATTTAGAAAAGTGTATTTGTTACCATGTAATATGTTATGATAAATATAAATTACTGAATTATATGTATACAGAAATTATGTTTAATAGAAAGTTGTTTTGCAAGTAAAACATATTATAAAGTAAGTCATTGCTTTATAAGATGCTAAGAAATCACAAAACTCAGTAATACAAAATTATTGCAGAAATATATAAAAAATGGTGTTTTATTAGCTTATTACGGTTAATATGCTAATACAACACTATTTCACTCAGAAGTTAACACATTTTCAGTTTTCATTTGAGAATCCTTTCTCATCATTAGGTTTAGGTTAGGTTATGGTCTATAATAATAACAATAAAAGTTAAAAAAAATCGATTTGTATATATTTCTTGTGATGATTTTCTAATTATTTGAATTGAGAGTTGAATCGAGAGAAAACATATGATAACGCTTATAATAAAATAAATACAGAGAAATCTGCGTATAACGATACTGAAGAGAGTTTGAAGAAAATATTTGTTATATTAAATAATTCGTTACTATGAGGTTTGTCGAATAGATGTGTTGGTTAAAACAAGCTAAAAAATATTAATTTTATTAATCTCAACTTTAGATAGATAGTAATCTGCTAATTATGAAGTAATCAGTTGAAACTAATATCTATTTTCACTAATAATAAATGTAAAAGGTTTTTGACAATTATAATCTTAATGTTTAGTATTAACACTCGAGGGCAGTTCTGAAGGTTTAGAAAAAAAAATGGAAAATCGGGGAAATATATATATAGAGTTATATAGATATTAAATTTACACTAGTTATATATTTATACTATACTATAAAGTCATTATATATTACTAAAAATGGTATATACTATTTAATAAATCTGTGTTGAAGTAGAGCATGCGCTAGACGGCGAATAACTGCATTTCTTTCGCGATAGCGGCTTGTTAACACTTGCTACGGATAGCAGAACATACTTCTACGCTGCTACAGATTTTGTAGTGCTAAGTCAGATGTTAACTTTGTTTGATAATTTTCATTGTTAACATCCGTGGACTGACAATGAGAAGTAAACTTTTAAATATTTGGAATAACTATAAAATTGAGTGATCTTTAAATTTAAAGTTCTAAAACTTTGGAAGCGGTTTGCGGTGATTTTTGGTGAGTATTTAATTAATGTAGTTTTATTATAAATGATAGTAAAGAATTATAAGGAAATAAATTAAGTCAAATAGTATTAAATACTGAAGATTTGTCAATTTAATCTTTTTACTCTTCTTTGTTTTTAAATTTTAATTATAAAAATACTTGAATTAGAAACTTAAAAACATAAGATTTTATGTATAGTACATGTAATTTTTATACTATATAATTTTTTTACCAATATCTCAATCAGTTTAAGATATTGATTTAAACTTGCATTTTAAGGATGATTGTAGTTTCAATTAATAATGGTTTACTAAAAAAAACGATAAAGAATTTTATACAACAGACGTCTGAAATTAATAACTTTATTAAATCATATAACAGTTTGTTAGTTATTATTATGTAAATCGCTTTTGGACAGCAATTAATATTTTACTTACCTGCATCTGACAGATTTAATTTATTCAAATTTCGTGCAAACATTACTTCATTTAAAATAATTACTCCATACAAATTGGTTTAAATGACTTTTTTGCTTTATTTTCACTGTGTGTTATGGAAATGCAATAAATATGAACAATGTATGAAATAGTTAAGCATAGGTAAGATTTTATATTTACAATATATATGAGTTTAAGAAATTTTAAAAACAATATTTCACGTCTTTATTTAAATGTTGTTATTATTTAAATATATTTTTTGGGTATTATATATTGTACATATCGAGGGACATGTCGAGATAAAATACAAAATATAATTTTGATCACTTGCATTATATTGCACATAAAAGATCTTACGGACCGATTACAGGTAACTGGGCCACAAGCATATATATATATATATATATATATATATATATATATATATATGTGCTTATGGCTCAATCTGTGCACTATATACTAGACATTTAGATTGAGATTATTATAAATAAAAAACACTGTACAGTACAGAGGCTTACTCCTTTATACTTAAACATTCTTTTCGTGGTTAACCTCACTCACATATAAACCAATATGAACTTTTATGACAAGAACTCGTGCGAAATATCATAAAGCCCAAAAGAGTTTGAAAAGAGAATTTTATCATACCTTTAAAAAATTAAACTAAAATATTTGAGAGGTTCATAAACAATCCTTAAGGATTTAATTCAAAAAATATATAAAGTACAACAAAAATATATAATGCAATAAGATTTTCCCAGATATTCTAGCGGAAAACAATAACAACGGATAACTTCAAAGTTAACGTTCCACTGAACTTTAAAGAAATTCTTTGAAATAATTCAAGTTAACAATAAATGTTGATAATATTATTTAATCCTTAATGAATTGTTTAGAGAGTGTAACATTGTGTAGAGAAGAGACTAATCTTTATTAATTACGTCAATGTTGACACGTGTTGCCTTTAGACTTTTTAAACACATTACGAGGGCGCATTTTCTGAGGAAACCCTGTACTACGTGCTTCGGGCTATTATTTAGAAACATAAAATTATTTTAAGGTCTAGACTTCATGATATAACAAATAGTTTTTTCTTGTAGCAACCATGCATTGTTATTTTCGAAATACAATGGGGAATCCAAATTTATAGCAATATTTTAAATATTATAGCGTAAAATAAAATATAGCCTCGTTTACTACCTATTAAGGTACTCGTGTCAATAAAGTATTTCAATAATCGTCAAGGTCCCAAGATTTCAATTAAATCATTATGTACTTAAATACATAAACGTAACTGTTGTACTGCTAGTAGGACGATTAAAATTTATTGAAGATTTATTGCAAATTCTCAGAAAAGAGAATAATATTGATATATTCCTGCACACCTTCCTTACATTCAATGTACAACGGTATTAATGTTAAACATCTTTCAGAGTGGTGACCAATGCCTGCAAATTGCATTCTGATGATGCAATGAGCACTGCATCATCTGCATATAGTAAGCAATTGAACTTAAGGTCACCTACTTTCACTCCCATGACACTGTTTTTCACGCCTTGGAGACAACTATCCAAATACAAATTGAACAACCAAGTTGACATACCGCAACCTTGCTTAACACCCGATTGGATGTCAAACCAGGGCGACATGCCAGCTCCTACTCGCACACAGGCTAAGTGATCTCGGTAAAGAGACCTTGCAGCCTGTAACAAGGGTCCGTTCACATTGTATCGGGGCAGTATCTCCCATAACTTCTTTCTCACAACCCTGTCAAACGCCTTTTCCAAATCCACAAAAGCACAGAAAACCTTTTGGTTTAGAGCCAAAAACTTTTCCGTGATCATGCGGAGGGAAAAAATCTGATCTATACACCCTCGTCCAGGTCTAAAACCTCCTTAAGCCTCCCACAACAGCCTTACAGATCTCTCTTGCATTCTCCTGGCTAATATTTTAGCATAAACTTTACTGCCCAAGCTGATCAAACTGATAGCCCTATAGCTTGCACAATCTATCTGTGAACCTTAGCCTTTATACAAAGGTACGATGACTGCACTTCGCCAATCGTCTGGGACCTCCCCCCATTTCCAGCACAAAAACCAGAAGAAGTCCAAGATCTGTGGCCCACCATATTTCATCATCTCGGCAGTAACTTCATCTGCTCCCGCAGCCTTACCACATTTCAGACTTCGAATCACGCTCTCTCCTTCTTTTAAACTGATTTCACTATTGGCTACATCTGGACTCAGCATTACGCTGGTAGTTAAAACCGAGGCGTCCTCACGTTCATATGTCTCCTTGTAGAATTCCGCCCACCGCTGCAAAACGCGTGCTTGCTCAGTTAAGATTTCATCGTTCTTCGAAAGCACCCCTTTCATTCTACAGGTTACCGAATAACCCCGGGAACCACTAACTTCTCGCCAGAAAAGCTTCGTGTTTTCCCGGAAGTTGTTTGTCAACCTTTCATCCCTTTCTTTCTCAGAATTTTCACGCTTCGTTCTTATAAGTGCTTTCGTTTTGTGCTTTTGCAGCTTGTACGCTCTTTTTCTTATCTGTCTCATACTTTTATCCTTACCGGAAGCTTTATAATCCAGCAATGCTTTCTTCTTTAACTCTACAGCGTCTTTCACTTCATCATCCCACCATTCATCGCGCTTTTTACTAAAACCTCTTTTCCTTTTATCACATACTTCTGTTGCTACTTTCACCATACCATTCCTAAGGTTCTGCCAGCATACTTCAACACTTTCATTTCCAGAATCACAGCTTTCAAGCTTCTTGGAAACCTCTGATCTGTGGATCTTGAAGCTTTCAGCTTCTTATGCGATAATTCGACGCCAAGCTTGGACACGTCGTGCGGCTGCACCAACCTGCGAACAAACCTCTTATTCTAGCAACGACTAGATAGTGGTCCGTTCCCAGATCAGCACCTCGGAACACTCGCGTGTCCATAACTTGACTTCGAATACGCTGGTCCACTAGGAATAAATCAATCATACTTCTTTCTTCCGCTCGCTCCCATGTGTACATGTGAATTTGTTTGTGATCAAACATCGTGTTTGCCACAAATAAATTTTTCTCCTTACAAAATTCCAAAATAAGATTTCCAGCCTCATTTACCCTCTTATCACCATATTTGCCTAGCACGCTTTCGTAACCGCTTCGCGCGGTTCCAACCCATCCATTCATATTTCCACATACTATCAACTTTTCATTATCTCTGACACTACTTGGAACATCCCTGACATTCTCCCAAAACTCCTCGAGCTCGCTCATTTGAGCTGAGGATACTGGCGCATACATGGCTAACAAGAATACTCTTGTTATCCCCAGCTTAAAGCGAACCCAAAGAAGCCTCGGGTTAATCGCCATGTATTCTACCATTGCATTAACCATTCGAGAGGACAATAATACGCCTACACCTTGGCAACCTCGCTCACCCTCTGGAACCCCAGCCCAGAAAGCGACCCGGTTGCCAGGTAAATCGGTCGTATCATTGCCTTTTCGCTTGGTCTCAGATACACAAATAACATCCAGATCTTTGTCATCCATCACATCTAATAATTCATTCATCTTCTGTTTCATTCCTCCTCATACATTCCACGTAGCTATTTGTAGCTCCGTCCTCCACCTTCCGCCGTTCGGAACATGGCGTGTTGGTTGGCGGTTCCCAACGCCGCATTCGTTCATTCTATAATAAAATCATTAAAAATTGGTTATTACATAATTACAACATATTAAAAAAATATAATACTAAATTAAAATTAACATAAATTATAATTAAACAATAATACAAAAAAAAATACAATAATATGATTAGTAAAAAAAAAAGAAGAAATGAATATTATATATATATATATAAAGAAGTTATGGGAGATACTGCCCCGATACAATGTGAACGGACCCTTGTTACAGGCTGCAAGGTCTCTTTACCGAGATCACTTAGCCTGTGTGCGAGTAGGAGCTGGCATGTCGCCCTGGTTTGACATCCAATCGGGTGTTAAGCAAGGTTGCGGTATGTCAACTTGGTTGTTCAATTTGTATTTGGATAGTTGTCTCCAAGGCGTGAAAAACAGTGTCATGGGAGTGAAAGTAGGTGACCTTAAGTTCAATTGCTTACTATATGCAGATGATGCAGTGCTCATTGCATCATCAGAATGCAATTTGCAGGCATTGGTCACCACTCTGAAAGATGGGTGTGAAATTAATGGTCTTAACCTGAATGTAGATAAGACGAAGGTTCAGATATTTGAAAGAAATGAAGAAAGAACAGAATGTAAGATCAACGTGAATGATAAGATAATAGAACAAGTGAATGAAGTGGTATATTTGGGAAGTATGTTTAGAACAGACGGAAGATACGAAATGGATGGGGAAAGGCGTATTGCTGCCGGTAACAGAGTCAATGGTGCTTTGACTGCATTGTTGAGACGGCAAAACGTCAGTATAGCTGCACGTTTGGCTGTACACAATGCAGTTTTGCTACCGACGCTGTTATACGGCAGCCAAACGTGGGTAACACAGAAGAAGAATGTAAGAAAGATGAATGCTGTGGAGATGCGAATATGCGCAGAATATGCGGAGTCAATCTAGCTGATCGAATCCGCAATGAAGAGATCCACAGAATAGCAGGTACTAGCGAAGATGTCACGGTGAGAATGAAGAAGAACGTGCTCAGGTGGTTTGGGCACGTTGAACGAATGAGTGATGAAAGAATGGTAAAAAAGATTTATATGGGAAAAGTGAGGGGTAAGAGAGACAGGGGGAGGCCTCGAGTGACCTTCGAAAACACAGTAACTACGATACTGGAGGAAGGTCACGTAAAAAGCATGAGGACCCCCCGGAGAGCATGTATGAAGAGGTTGATGTCTGTGGCCGAGGCGAAAGAGGTATGCAGAGACCGTAGCGTTTGGCGCTCCGTCGTCTCTGGCTACCCCGCAAGGGATATGGCGTGAAGGTAAATAAATAAATAAATAAATAATAAGATTGAGACGAGGATTTTTTGTATAGGATCATTGAATTTAAAAAAACACAGTAATAAATAATTAGAAAAGAAGACAGAATTGGATATATATATACCTATAATTGTATTCAGACTTAGAAAACATATATGGTGAAAACATCGTAAAATTTAAATATTTCATATACAAATCTACAAAAATAAACTATCCAAAATCATTGAAAATTTTCAAACAAAACACCTTCACAACTGTAAGGTTACGTTAAAATGTGTTAAGCTTAGTATGTTTTTTTAAATCAATTTTAAATAATTCTGTAAATTAATAGCCAAGATACAAATATCAACACCTTTAGTCATTGCCCCACAACAATTATTAAAGTGTCATGAATATAGTAACACAATTAAATACAAAATACTAGCAACATTGTCCATGGGGCGATGACAAATAAAAAAGGTGGGGGTAGTCGGAGAAGGGCCTGGCGGACGTGGACCGAGCTTTAGTCTGGTGAGAGCATCGGAAGAGTGAAGACGAAGAAGATTGTGAACCAACCAATATAAGTCAGATTGACATTTTGTAGTGAGAAATTATAACAAGACAATATATTTAAAGTGAATTATTGAAGTGAAGTTTGATTTATTCCTCCGAGAGTAAGGTTCAGTTTACATTTCAGAAGTGGGATAATCTACGTAAGTACCTTCACTTTATTTGGTGACTTTTGTACAGATTTATTTTTGCAATTTTGTTATTATTTTTATATCTACCGTCATAAAATTAATAATGTAAAAGAAGGAATGAATTATATTTTACGCTGATACATAGATATTACTCGCTCTAGTTATATAATTGTTCTGAATAGGGATTATTAGAGATTCGTAATTTGTGTTTGTAACCTGATGGTCAAACAAATGATTCATTTTCAATTTTATTAGCTATGATTAAAAATCTTATCGGAAGTCTTTAATATACCATTGTAGTGAAGAAACATTTTTATTTAGCGAATAGGAAGTAGAATTATACAAATATTTTATTTGAATGGCCTTTTAATCTATATTATTTTATAAAATAATATTGTTTGCTTATTTAAAAATCTAATATTAGAAATTTGGCTGCGAGTTTTAGAACATGAACGAGGGAAAGGAAAGGCGACTAGAGACACCTTCGTGTAGTCGAAGACGAAGTCAAGAGGGGGCCCGCCGCAGCCAAACGATTCGGTCTCCGATACGTAGCCGCAGTCGTCTCAGTCGAAGCCGCGACAAGGATGCGGCTCGCCACCGTGAACGAGTCCAGCAGCTTGAACGAGAACTACAACGAGAACAAGAACTTCTGCAACGTCGTGAGAGGGCATCGCGGCGTCTTGCCTCGGAAGAACCTTGTGCAGCATTGCGTCGGCGGACCACTGCGAGACCAGAGGCACCACGGCGCGAAGATGAGCGACGGGAAAGGGACGACCATGAGCTTCGCACATCACACTCCAGGTCACGTAGTCCATCTTTTTCTTGCAATGATGTTGTGAAAATAATTCAATCTATTAGAAGAGGTCTTGAAACTCAGCCATTGTCGCAAAGCACCACCCATGTGAACAAAAATATAGATAACAAGAATATTCTTCCAAACTTTGACCCTTCTGTCAAGAATCAGAGAATAGATATGTGGTTAAAGAAAGTCAATGAATGTGCTGCGGTATATGGATGGGACGATAAGACAACTATTCACTTTTCACTGCAAAAGCTGCAAGGATTGGCCAAGACTTGGTTCGAGAGTCTAGATACAATCTTATATACCTGGGAAGAGTGGCAAGTTAAATTAAAAATAGCATTCCCTCACGAACAAAACTATGGCCAAAGCTTGGAGGATATGTTAAAACGGAAGAGTAGGTTTAATGAACCTATTGAAACATATTATTATGAAAAGCTAGCTTTGTTAAACGTATGTGATATTTCCGGTAAACGCGCTGTCGATTGCATTATCCATGGCCTTAGCGACAAGACTATGAAATCTAGTGCCCTGGCATTGCGCTGTTCTCATCCAGAACAATTATTGCAGTTTTTGATGAGCAATAGGGATGCGATGAGCCTTCAGCAAACATTTCCTCCAAAAGACAGAGGTTTTTCGAATACTGTAAAATCTACTAGCGGTATCCCGTCTACACCAAATATTAGGAGAAGCTCAAATCAAAACTTACATTGTTTTAACTGTAAAGAACGGGGTCATCCATACTTAAACTGCCCTAAACCGTTGATGAAGTGCGATCGCTGTAACAAAATAGGACATAAGGCTGAACAATGTTTCAGCAAAACTGTAGGTTCTACTACTAATGATGACGGCATTCGAAAGACTATGTGTATTTCTAATTCCAGTCCAAATGCAAAATTTACTAAGGATGTACTTATTAACGGCACTAAACTTGAATCTTTTGTGGATTTTGGTAGCGAGGTGACGCTCATAAAAAAATCTGTGGCTTATAAACTAGCGAATGATCATGACAATGTACCTACAACTATGAAAGGATTCGGTAATGAATTGGTACACTCGCCTGGAAGCATAATTTTTGATTTAGAAATTGATGGTGTCAGTGCGAAGGTACTGTGTAAAGTTGTAGACGACCCGCTCTTGGACAAGCCATTGTTGATTGGTCAATCATTTACCGAACAACCGCACATCATAGTATATAAAGATGCGACAAGTTTGCAATTTATAAATGTAGGTACAGAATTGCCTTCATTTGATTTATGTACAGAACACGATCGATCCCTTAAAGGCAAAATACTTGGACCTACGAGTCTGTTTGGAACTGCAAGCGTTAGGATTTGTACTGGATCTGTATATGATGGAGAAGTACTCGTAAAGAGTAAACTAGTGGGTAAACGAAACAACCAGTTCTTTGTATATGGTGGTGTTTACCCAGTTAAATGTGGGAAGATGTATATAACTATCACTCCAACAACTACATCATGCTCCCTACAAGAAAACGCAATAATCTGTCGCATGGCACGGGTTAAGGTTGTTAACAGAATAGCCAAACCTGATACGGAGATAACCGAAGGTGGCGTTGGGACCCCATTTAGAAAGTCTATTGATGAAACTCAGATCCAGCTAGGGGAAGCGGTGACTGAAGACGACAAAACTCAATTAATTGCTTTATTACACCGTTTTAACCATTGTTTTGCTTCTTCCTTATCAGACTTGGGCTGTAGCGATGTCACAGAGATGACTATTGAGTTGAATAACCAAAAACCCGTTGTTTACCGGCCTTATAGACTTTCTCACTTTGAAAGAGAGAAAGTTCGAGATATGGTGAATGAAATGTTGGAGGCTGGAATAATCAGAGAATCTACTTCAGATTATGCTAGCCCGATCATTCTTGTTCGGAAGAAGGACGGAAATACGAGACTATGTGTGGATTACAGAATGCTTAACTCGATAACATTGAAAGAACGATATCCTATGCCTGTCATAGAAGATGAAATCGCTAGGTTGTCGGGTCAGGCATGGTTTGTGACTCTAGATCTCATGTCTGGCTATTACCAGGTACCGATTGCAGAGGACTATAAGCGGTATACTGCTTTTGTCACACCAGACGGTCAATACGAATATAACCGCATGCCGTTTGGGTTAGCAAACGCACCAGCTGTGTTTCAACGCATGATGAACAGCATTCTAGGACCAGCACGTTACTGTAAAGCTACAGTTTACATCGATGACCTGTTGATATATGGCGGGACGTCCAAAGAGTGTTTGGCTAGATTAGAAGACGTACTAAAATTAATAGAAGGCGCTAATCTAACACTCAATTTATCAAAATGCAATTTTTTGCAAAACAGGATTGATTATCTTGGGTACGAGGTAAGTGCTGCTGGCGTCAAGCCCGGCATGGCGAAAATAAAATGCGTCAGAGATTTTCCTCGCCCAGACAATGTTCATGGTGTACGGCAATTCCTAGGACTAGTGAGTTACTTCAGAAAGTTTGTCAGGGGATTCGCTCTGATGGCGCATCCTCTCAACAAGTTGTTGAAGAAAAACGCTCCCTGGGAATGGTCAGATGAGCAGGAAAACGCATTTAGGGCTCTGAAGGATACTCTTATAGATAGACCAATCCTGGCGATTTACAATCCAAATGCAGAGCTGGAGTTACACACCGATGCCAGTAAAATAGGAGTGGGAGGCATCCTATTGCAAAAAGCTGAACGGAGTAATAATTTACACCCAGTGGCATATTACAGCCGACAAACGTCTCCCGAAGAAAAGGTTTTTCACTCATATGAACTTGAAACGTTGGCAGTCATATGTTCGCTCAAAAAGTTTAGGGTGTACCTTCTCGGTAAGACTTTTAAAATAATGACAGACTGCAGTGCATTACGTGCAACGTTTCAGAAACGGGATCTCATTCCGCGTATTGCTCGTTGGTGGCTATTGTTACAAGAATTTGACTGTAACATTGAGTACAGAGCGGGTACCAAAATGGCACATGTTGATGCGTTGTCACGTAATCCTGTGTTGAACTATGACAATGGCTTTCACGAAAAAATACCGGCAATTTTAAGCATAAGTAACAATGACTGGCTATTGACCCTACAGTTAGGCGATCCAGAACTTGGTAGGATTCGGGAAATTCTTTCCAATAACGTGGACGAAAAGGAACTGCAGTATATAAAAGATAGTTTTGTGATACGCGATAATAAGCTCTATAGGTACATAAATGATGATAAGAATGAGACTCGTTGGGTTGTGCCGAAAGGTGCTCGCTGGCAATTGTGTAGAATGAACCACGACGACATTGGACATTTGGGTTTTGAGAAAACCTTAGATAGAATAAAAAAGCACTACTGGTTTGCTAAGATGTCTCGTTTTGTAAAAAAATACGTAAATAAAAAAATCAAATGCACGAGAGGGCCACTTGCACCCCATTCCGAAGGTAGAGGTGCCTTTTCATACGCTGCACATTGATCACGTCGGTCCGTTTGTGAAGTCTAAGCGTGGTAACACTCATATTTTGGTCATTGTTGATTCTTTTACCAAATTCGTGTTTATCAAACCAGTGAGAAATACGAAGGCCCAGGTCGTGATTAATGTGCTGGAAGAGGTATTTTACACTTTTCGCAATCCCGATAGGCTAATTACTGATCGTGGCAGCTGTTTTACGTCGCATTTATTCCGAAGGGTCTGTTTAAATAAAGGAATCAAACATATCTTAAATGCAGTGGCAAGTCCGCGAGCTAACGGACAAGTGGAACGGTATAACCGCACCATTTTAAATTCACTAACAGCACAAAACCTAAAAGATAATGAAAAGGAATGGGATAGAAAACTAGGAATGATTCAATGGGGCCTAAATAACACTAAGCAAAAGACAACGGGCCGAACACCTGCAGAAGTTATATTCGGCGTTAATATGAACCAAACTTTAGATCATGTAGTAATACGTAATGAAGTTAAAGAAAGGACAGATATGGAGCAAGAAAAACAAAAACGGTATTACGATAAAGGTAGAAAAACAGCACAAACTTATAAGAAAGGGGAACTAGTAAAAATACTGAAGTCTTCATTCAATAACGACGGCAAAAGCACAAAGTTGATGCCCTCATATGAAGGCCCTTTTAGGATAGTAAATGTTCTTGGAAATGACCGTTACAAAGTGGCTCCTATCCCTGGGTTTGATGGGACGAAAAATAAACGCAGAACTACTGTTGCGGCAGATAGATTACAGCCATGGATACATATTACTTCGCTTGAGCTGACTGGCGCTGATTCTGACTCATGTGATAAAGCAACTGATAGTGACTGACTGATTTTGTAACTGAGATATATAATTATGATAACACATGTTTTGTATTGTTTTGATTAAGTTACTTACAATATAGTCGATTATACATTATGTTGGTTTTAATGTTATTTATCACGTCATGTGTGAAATTTAACAAATAGGGCCACAATGTTTCTTCTAGTGCAGGTCGGGAGCGAGAATTGATTGGTTCGCAACTCGACTAGGAGAATAAATAGCACATGAATTGAAAAGTCCTTGAGAATTGATAACGTTCATGGCAAGGCAACAACATTAACTACAACTAAGAATTGATGGGTTTAGTTGTTGTTAATTTTATTTTTGAAGTTGTTAGTTGTAAGTGACAACTAAAAACTGATTAGTTTAGCTGTGATAGTTCCTTGAGAATCGATTGGTTCAAGGTATTCTGATTTTAATTTATTAGTGAAAGACTGAGAGTTTATTGGGTCATTTAATATTGTAATGATATAAGATAACTAATTAAATATTGATGTATATATATTTTTTATATAGAACAACGATCTTTAATACTATTTTGTTAACTTAAGATGGCAACTCCTTTATATTTAATGCCGAATGTAAGGTTATCACTTGATTCGTGTATGAGGACATACACAGTGTCAGGACGGTCGAATGTAAGGTTACGTTAAAATGTGTTAAGCGTAGTATGTTTTTTTAAATCAATTTTAAATAATTCTGTAAATTAATAGCCAAGATACAAATATCAACACCTTTAGTCATTGCCCCACAACAATTATTAAAGTGTCATGAATATAGTAACACAATTAAATACAAAATACTAGCAAAATTGTCCATGGGGCGATGACAAATAAAAAAGGTGGGGGTAGTCGGAGAAGGGCCTGGCGGACGTGGACCGAGCTTTAGTCTGGTGAGAGCATCGGAAGAGTGAAGACGAAGAAGATTGTGAACCAACCAATATAAGTCAGATTGACATTTTGTAGTGAGAAATTATAACAAGACAATATATTTAAAGTGAATTATTGAAGTGAAGTTTGATTTATTCCTCCGAGAGTAAGGTTCAGTTTACACAACGAAAGTATCTATTATTAATAAAAGAAGAATTAACATGTCGTGAAACCAAAAATGAATTAGATCTTTATATAAAATACATAAACGGAACTCCAACCAATATTTAAATCATTCCAAAAACTTAAAACCTTAACTTCCAAGGTTAGCCTTACTAATGCTAATTACTACCCAAATATAAAAATATTCATTCAAATCTTGCCCTTAGTTTATATAAAAATATCAGTAATATACATAAAGAAGAAAAGTGCTACGAAGTTAATAACATTCTACAATCAATGCAAAAAAACTATTTATATAATTTTATCACAAAAACCTGAAACACAAGCTCATAAACTGCTACACTATTACTACAACTACCGTAGAATGAGAAGCTTTTTTCAGAAGGTATTCTTACACTATCATATCTTATACTCGTAGTGTAAGACTATGGACTTCAATTCGTAGTTATCTATTACATAGGTAATAAAACTTTAAGAAATTCATTGAAATAAGACAAAGAAAACGAAATATTGTATTCGATAACTTCAACATTGACCTCTTCACGAAAGGTAAAATAAAACACCATTTTTATTATATAAATAAGGCCTCTGGATATTTCATTAGCTTAATAAGATTATATTACTGCTAATCATAAACCGATACTAAAAAAATAAAAATTATAGCATAGCAGTGATGAAACGAATATTCGAATGCGAATGCATTCATATTCGCGGGTATTCCCAAATTTTTGCATTGGCATTCGCATTCGCAAAATTTCCGCAAATGTGTTGCGAATTTAAGTAAAAAAAAACCAATTTGAAGATAACAGTAGGTTAATATAATCAAAATCAATTATTTCTCATGTTTTTTACTATAGAAAAAGTAACTTGCCTTTGTAATCACATTACTGTGTCTTTTGGCATTATTTATTTTACGCAGCGAAGCAACTTTACATGGTCCTCTTTTACAATTTATTAATCAAATATCTTATCTACGCATATAACCAAGTAATACTTTCGTCATCAGTTGTTTTCGTCGTCAGCAGTCAGTGTGTGACGAGTGAGATGTACTCGTGCAGGTTGGCGGCGGTGACGGGCAGGTAGCGGCCGCCACGGCGCAGCTCCGTGCAGCCGTAGTCCGGAAGAATGAAATCCAGGCCCAGCTCCTCGATGGGACAAACGTCCAGCTCCAGGGCGTTTACCTGTCCATACACAGCAGATTAAGTTACACATGTTAGAAAACAGATTATGAGAATAAAAGTATGGACTAATCAGTACTACAAATCAGAACAACGAACATAACTTACTATATATATAGCCTTTGAGTAACTCAAACATTATGATGGATTACAGGAGAACTGCTGAACTGGATTACTGCTTTAACGAAGAAAGCAATAAAAGTGAAGTGAAGTAAGTAATACGAAAGTCACGGTTTTTGAAAGAGATGAAAATTTTACTGAATGCTATATTTTTATTAAGGCAAAGTCACTTAAACTTCTGTGTTTACAAGAGATAAAAGATTTAATAAGAATTTTGAAAGAAGAATGAATGCAGAATATCATAAATGGAGCACTGCACGCCTTTATGAATGGTCATAAAGTCTCTAAAAGTATTTTGTATATACCAAACCAATACTAATTTGATTTGAGTTGATTTAAATATTAATGTATCCAAGTGAAAATTGTACATGACAGAAGAAGAATAAAATCAAGATAAATGCTGTTGAAATGAGAGCTCTGTGGAGCACGATAGGTGTGAAATTAAGTGATAAGATAGGAAACAGTGAAATAAGAGAGCATTATTACGTTAAAAAAGATATATTGACTGGGACTAAGAAAGGGAATGCTGAGATGGTTCGGTCATGAACAAAACGAGATTGTTGAATCGGATATACATAAGTGTCCGATCCTTCAATACACACAAGGCATATATGAACGGAGAGATCTTTATCCACAACAGCGTTCGATTTTACCAACATATATCTATAGTACCGCTATTACCTGAGGAACTATTATTAGGTACAATTACTACGTGCTCTCGTTATTAATTAAATTTTCCTTTTTCTAATATTATTGATATTAGAAAAAGGAAAATTTCAGCAACTGCATATTGGAATAAAGTGATGCCTGCAAAAGTACTACCTAAATTATGCAATCTGACAAGGACACTAAGACTACTGTCATCTATGTGTGTGTTTAAAAATTATGTTTAATCTGTTTTATATACCAGGAAACAATCTGAATGACTATTGTATCTAAGATTTATAATAATAATGTACAAAGACAAATTTATCTCATAAAACAGATCTCTACTTGAGACCTTCCATCAAGGGGGACATTTTTTCATTATTTTCTTTGTTATAGAATTGAGTACCTTAAATAAATAATAAATAATTAAATCAAAACACATAATAAAACCTTAACAATGGTATTTATTTCATGAGTTATTTCCATAGGTAGCGTCTGTGTAATACTTACTTATAAAATACTTAAGAAATGTATGACAATTTGGCTTCCATTTTATATAATAAAGCCTATACTTCAGTAGATTATTTTTAAGACATAATTATGAAATAAAAATACAATTAAATAACATTTTCCAACTGATTTGTTTTTATATCTAGTTCGGAGAAATATATATATTCTTAGGTGACAGAGCTGAATAATATACGTGCGCGCCAAAAATTCTATAATCATTCCATTACAAGCTATACATAAATCCCGACACACGTATAGCATAATCAATGATAAAATCATATTTCAATAATCAACAAAAAGATTACATTTCTTGTGGGACTGATTTCTTAATATAAAACATAGCAATTAATCTTTGAACAATAATTAATATGGTTTCACAAATCTAATCCATCTATCGATACAAATAACATGTTACACTGTCTATCTACCAATTATTTAAGTAAATAATAACATAGTCATATAACCTTAACAATAGGTTAATACTTAAGGAATATGACAAGAGTTATCTTAGCTCTATCGCTAAGTGAAATGCGCTTATCTTAAGTGGATTAGCTTTTAATTAACATTTAAAGTAAACAGTCGTCGCTTTCGTTTAATACCGATCTCGATAATTAAGGGTTCTTAGAATTAACACAGACACTTAATAATATTCTTCGACCCCTGCGGTTTAATACTTAAGGTTTTGTAATACGAAACCTTAATAGTTGGTTGTTATATAAAACATGTTTTTTCAATATAAAGTCATAAAGTCTAACAATGTCTTTCTAACATGGGATACGTATTCAAATATTTTTATTTAGAATCAATCGGGTGTATATACTGTAAAGACAATATTATTCTACAGAACAAAGATGGGGAGATAACAAGTCACTTACGATAACTTGCAAGTAATGAAACTCTTTGATAAGTAATACATAAAAGGAGTATCAGTAATTTTATACAGATCACATAGCATATAACATATTGCTGGCTGATAATCATAAATTCAGATAAAATATTACTCTCTACTATTTCTATATAAAGTATTATCACATTTCAACTGTATACATGTTTACTGTATTGTTATTTAAATTATGACTTAAAGTTGAACATTTATTACACAGAAACAAACGCTTAGATTATATCAATCTGAAACTCTCAAAAACTTTATGTAACATAATAGCTATAATTTACATGTTTTGCATTCACTCAATGAAAATGTAAACAGCTATTTTGAATTCAAGTCTTGGATTATGATATTCAAATGAACAAATTTACTCTTCTCTAACAATTTAAAATTCTTTAAAGCTTTTCGGTAGTCGCTCAATTTTAAGCTAAGAACAGAATTACAAATAAGTATTTATTGACAAAAAATTATTTAATTATAATTATACTAAGTAAGTAAACTGGATCATATATGATTATTAAACTTACTGTTGCTTATTATTACTCCTAATGGAGTAAGACGAATAACTAAATGTTTAAGTGATTTGGTTTACATGTATCTTTAAAATTCACAAAAGACGAAATGATGTGGATATGATGACAGAAATTGTGAAGACGGAAACCCACTACAAAATAACACGTTGAAATATTTTAAACTATATATTCTTTAAGTGGAAATTAATAATATAATTTTGCAATTTGTTATGTAAACCTAATGGACAATTGGTAATTAATAACATTTTATTTCCAACAAGTTGTTCAGTGAACCTAATACCCAGTGTTTGAATGAAATGCATTTTCTTTAAATGTAATTCATTATTGATCTTCACTAGAATGTATATTCTAAATCTTCTAAATATTGGTTAAATAATCTTTACTAATATTACAAACATACCAAGTTTAATATTAGTATAGGTTAGATTTAATCCAAGGTGTAATGCTAAATGAAATATATGAGGTTGTAAAACAAAATACAATAGTGCAGCTGTGAATGTAAGAAAAGTTAAATAAACGAAGTATTTATTACACGTGAAGTTAATACTGTAGAGTTAATATGACATATTCGATTGAAGATTTTCAGAATGCTTCGAAATTTTCCATAAAAGAATACGAAGCCTAATGTGTATCGCTATTCGAGAAAATAACTTTGAGGCAGTTTCAGGCAGAAGCTATATGTTAAAATCAGAACCTTTTCATCAATGTTATTAAATATTAAGGAATTTTATTGTTTATTAAAATATATATATATATATATTGTTTATTTATAAAATTAAAATGTAACATTTTTAAACATATTATTTTGAAATGTTGTATTTTTTAATTAATTATGTATGACATAATAATGTTATTATTTACGTCTATACATTTTAATGTTTTTTTTTAGAAATATGGCAGAAACGTGTATAAGTGCGAGTCGTTTGACATTCATCTCATTTAAGTTTTTATAAACTTTTATGTATTTAATTTTTAACAAGCTACGCTAGTTGTATTACTAAGTAAGCTAAAGAAATAATAATATTTTTATTTACATTTAACCATTATGAATACTATTTTATTGCAGTAATTGCTTTGCACAAAAAGAGTACGGAATCGTCAGTGATTTTCAAGACACGTCATTGGTAACAGATGTGTTCATATTGAGAGATATGAGAAAAAATATTGAAAATGTCTATAAAAAATATTATTAAATTGATATTGAAAAATTCATTAACATATTACCTGATATAAACATGACTGCAACTTGGGAGTATTTAAGTACTATTATATTTATAATGAAAGAGAAAATGCCATGCGGCTTTTGACAAATGAAACAGGATGAAGAACGGTACCAGGAAAAGAATGGAAACCTTGGTTTTTGGGCTAAAAACGAAGCTTAAATAACACTATTACTTCGATCTTTCAATATACAATTTTCAAACCTAATAAATTTAATAAGAAAATAAGATTTTATGAAAATAGATATTAGATAAGAATTATTAGCATAATTAATTATTGAACCGTACATCATTAGATGAAGAACAAAGGACGAGTACTTAAATATTATTTAGGTACATGACAAAGGATCAAATATAATTACTAAATGAAATTATTAGATAATCTATATATAAAGTCAAAATTATTCGCAAAATTATTTTTTGGACCACACGTAATTGAGAACAAATTAAAGAATGATATATAATATATATATATATATATATATATATATATATATATATATATATATATATATATATATATAGAATATCATCATACATATATATGTGATATTCTATTTTAAGTTTATTTATAATATGTCAGATTATTATATTATTCAAATGCTTACTACAGTGTACATTTAACTACAAATTATTTAGAAATTAACCACACTAACTTATCCAATATGTTAAACGGAAACAATTGAGTTTCAAAGTACAGTATAACGATGTTTTCACTTATAAACTAGGTCTTGCATGCACCTAGGCACCTTATTATTTAACTTTAACCAGTTATCTGAAGTTTCTAAATCTACCAAGTATTCTAGATCGCGTTTCACCAGATCTGCCAATTCGTTCAAAAGGTTCACCCTTTGACAGATTTAGAAGACGCCATTCAGAGTTACGATGGAAAGCAAGTTTCGCAGCATTCACTGTGGCATCCACGTCTTCCTGCACTATTATTAAAAATCATACAGTATTTATTCCAATGAGCGTAGTCTCTTCAAAATCAACTTTAATGTCCATTTTATTCATTAGTTCCTCCTAATTTAAATTATAATTTTATATTTGTTACATACACCCATATCTCACATTGCATCATTTTATGTTACGGTTACGTTTTAAAAAAGCAAGACGCAAATTGAAACGACGCAAAGTGAATTAAGAATTTCTATAACAAACCATGTAAAGATCGAAGATAGGTTCCAGGGTTACGATAATACTACTTTTTAAAAAGAAAATGGAACAAAGTAAACATTAAAAAAAACAAATAAAATATAATTCTGCCAATAAATAAATTGGTAAAAAAAATATTAACCTTATTCGACTACATGCTATATCCATGATATATTCATTAAAAATTCATAACTTATATCAATTTTAAAAAGTCTACATACTTATTTTGTCACCTTCTGACCTCAGCAATAAACCATCGTGTGGGTTGAAAGTTTTGAACTTATTTCCACTAACAGACTCCATTCAGGTGTTGTTGACTAACAGCGAGTGTAAAACTTAAAAGAGGTATAGTGTCTTTTAAAATTTTACGAGTAGTATTTTAAAAGATTTTCAGCAATCCTGTTCATAATTGACATTTATTTGTCTATTGAGAAGTAAATTAAAGAAACCTTCAAAGGTTTCTGTTTCATTGAATGCACACAAACGTAACTCTAACAGTATGCTTTGTATTCACGTGAGATTCTATAAACGTTAAATTAAATCTCATCAAAATACGCGAGTTACAGTTGTAAAATACTTTTATTTAAATTTTTAGGGAATCAATTATTTTAAACACAATAGTGTCTATTGAGAATTTTTGTTTATTATTACAAGCTTTACTTTGTATATTGGTGTTTTAAATAAAATACTGTTAGAATTTAAGTCTTTTATATATAAATTATATAATCCATTTCGGGTAACAATAAGTATTAACAAAGTGATAAAAAAAATCAAAACCAAAATCTTCATTGAAAGTAAATATACAAAACATCTCTCACTGTTAAAGTTAGTACCAGCTCGGAAAGTTATTTGCCACAGGCAGAAGAGCTGGCGACAGAAATTTAGCGGGCTTATCGTTTGTACCTTCGTTTTCTTAAGTTCTACTTATGAATATGTTATAGGAAATTATTTTAATTTTGAAGTACAATATGCATCGTCCATGGTTGACGAAAATCTCAAGAAGGATAATAATATTTTTCTTTCTTAACTAGACTTTTCTTCTTAAAGATAAGAGAACTTGTACTCGTATCTAAGTAAATTATTAACAGATTATTCGATATATTTTAAGAATAGTGATCAAGGATCAATCAAAATACAGTGAAATTTGTCTACAACTTAAAAATATCAGGGAATCTTATCGATACAAACGTGTTCAAAACTTGTGTGCTTATTCGCCTCACTGATTGCTTAAGCATTTTATTCCTTTAAAGAATTCTCAAACTTCTACTATCCTACTGATTGGTCGTTTTAGCGCCTTCAGGGACCATGATATGATTAAAAAAGATTAAATAAGAAGAAAAAAATAAACATTATTTACAAGTGTATTTTGATTTCATCAATATAAATAATAAGAGAAAATAAACACCTAATTAAAATATTCTTCTCTTATCAAATCTTCTTGGGTAGTGCTATTGTTACAGTTTTGACTTCTAAGTAGGCTTCCACTCCATTGGGTCCGCTGTAATATAAGATATTTGTATTTATGTTAATGTTTATTTCGTTAATCCAATTATATATAACGTTATATACTAAATTATATTAATAATATAAAAATAAATGATTGATATTGATATAGACAAATGTAATAATAGTCCAGCGAGTTTCCATTTTTTTTACTTTACATGATATTTACGAAATAGCTGTGCAAAAGACTGTGCGTAATTTATTTGTTTAAAGTAGTGACAGTGAAAATCCTGTTAAAATCAGTTTAGCCGTTTCAGATACGCCGGAACAAGTGGATAGAGTATAACAACAAAAAAATAAAAATTGATTTTTTTAATGTAAGTATTTTATCATACATTCATGCATTTAGCGAAATGGATCCCAAATTAATTGATTTTGGAATTACAAACAGACGCTTCAATTTTATATATATACCTCTATACAAGGATAATATAATGTATATCATAGCAGTGACCGAAGTTTTAATAAAATGATATATGCCTTGTTTATATTTCCTCTCAAAAGATTCTAAATTCTATAATTACACAGGCACACAAAAAAAATATATATCATGAACCAGAGGGGAGACCCCATTATTCTTAGGTTTTTGGGATCGCTAATACCGAATATGACAATAAAAAATAATTTTAAATGCCCGTTTTCCCGCTAGCACCCCCTTACTACCTCTTAAGGGGTGAAAATTGAAATTTTTGTATAAAATCAAGATAGATGTGTATTTCTACGTTTTTTGGGATGCTGAAACCGAAAATGATAACTAAAAATAAATTTATGACCACTATCACCCCCATACCATCCCTTACAGGGGGTGAAAATTAAATTTTTTCTATAAAATGAAGACAGATGTGTATTTCTACGTTTTTTGGGATGCTGAAACCGAAAATGATAACTAAAATCAAATTCATGACCACTATCACCCCCTACCACCCCTTTACAGGGGGAGAAAATTTCAATTTTTCTTTAAAATCAAGATAGATGTATATTTCTACTTTTTTGGGATGCTGGAACCGAAAATGATAACTAAAAATAAATTTAAGACCTCTTTCACCATCAATTTTTATATAAAATCAAGATGGATGTGAATTTCTATGTTTTTCAAGATGCTGAAACAAAAAATGATTATAAAGTATATGGTAACCTCATTGTATGCATATATTTGTTATTATGATGCTAAGACTGAATCATGATTTATGTCCTATTCTTAACAAGTTTTTTCATTTTTTTTTAGGAGGAGGAGGTTAGGGGGGTTAGGTTCAGCATCTTTTACCCCTCTTATGGGGTGGTAAGGGGGTGATAGTGGTCATGAATTTATTTTTAGTTATCATTTTCGGTTTCAGCATCCCAAAAAACGTAGAAATACACATCTGTCTTCATTTTATAGAAAAAATTGAAATTTTCACCCCCTGTAAGGGATGGTAGGGGGTGATAGTGGTCATGAATTTATTTTTAGTTATCATTTTCGGTTTCAGCATCCCAAAAAACGTAGAAATACACATCTATCTTGATTTTATACAAAAATTTCAATTTTCACCCCTTAAGAGGTAGTAAGGGGGTGCTAGCGGGAAAACGGGCATTTAAAATTATTTTTTATTGTCATATTCGGTTTTAGCGATCCCAAAAACCTAAGAATAATGGGGTCTCCCCTCTGGTTCATGATATTTTTTTTTTTTGTGTGCCTGTGTAATTATTGTACAACTGACAGTCCATTTAAATGTACGTATATTTTTAATATCAACATAGAAGTAAAAAATTATGAATAATAAACTTACTATTCTCTACCAATTCCAGATTCCTTAAAGCCCCCAAATGGTAGCTGGGGTCCGAAGTTTAAGTAAGTGTTGACCCTGTTTAGAAAATAACTAAATTAAACTTTATACTTGAATTCACTTCCAGCATGTATGTATATATGTATATATGCTTTCTCATAAAGTTATAGTAAATATACGCATTCCAGTCATTGGTATTCGCGTTTAAAGTGAAAATACTTGACGGATATCGTGTGATGTATCATATGGCATTCGTAACGCTTTATATAATTCTTATAAACTGAATATTTTCCAACATTTATTATACGGTATTTCGTGTTGTAATAAAATGGAAATTGCGATATATGGAATTATTAAAATATATTTATTTTTAGATTATATTTAATATTGTACGGTACTTGATATTTATATTGAAAAACATATTAATATTTTGGAGACTTTAGACCTATTCCACTTTTTACTCAATGCCGCTAAATGTACAAAATTATATTTAGGGTTCGTTTTTCATTTCTTTTTTTAATATTTCTAATGTAATTGAACTGAGCGTAAGCGAAGCTCTTAACCGTTTGGGAGACCTTTTTGTGTTTAGTTGTCTAAAGAATGCGACGAGATAATAATTATTGCATTATTAAAGATATATGATGATGATGTATCTTTAATGATGTATTCTTCAGCCGTAGTGAGAGCTCTCACGCACCATAAAGACGTTGCCCATATATCATTTACAGGATCAGTTGAGGTATATCTAGGATTTAATAACTTCAGATTTTTTATTGATGATACACTGAGAAAAACTAACATGACACTAGTGGTTACATGGTTATTGGTCAATACCGTAACACTATTATTACTTGCTTGTTTTTCCTGTATTCAATTAATTTTATTAGAATTTATTGATTGAATATTTAAATCTTGTTGACAATTTTTAAATAAAATAAAATCACAGGTCGGTAAAATAATTCAGCGGGCAGCGGCGACAAATAATCTGAAACATGTCACCCTCGAGCTCAGAGGCAAAAGTCCCCTCGTTATCATGAACGATGCAGACTGTACGGTTAATTATGTATTTTGATTAATCTTAATTTATATTTTACCTTGCCTGGCCTTGATTATTTCAATGCAAGATAAATTTATTGTTCTTAGAAATAAATTTAAAGATTGCGTTGTTAAATAATTTGGTATCTCTAAATATATCATTTTTATATTATTTCATAGTATTTATTTTTAATTTTTTTGTGGATTCTGCTGTACAATTTGCCGCACTTGGAGTCTTTACTAATCAAGGGCAGATATGTGTAGCTGCATCGCGACTTTTTGTGCAGTCCGGAATTTATGATGAATTTGTAAAAAGGTCTATCGATTTAGCAAAGACTCGGAAAATCGGGGATCCGACTGACTCTTTGACACAGCAGGGTCCTCAGGTACTCAGATCTTTTAATGAACTCAAAAGACTCGAAAGTTAAATGAAATATAAAATAAACACAATAATAACAACAATAAAATAACACAATAAACACAACATCAGCGACAGTTGCAGCGTAGTCACTGAGATCACTGGAAAGGAAATAAATCTGCGCCCATCCCAATCCGCTGAGTTGTTGTTGTCAGGTTGTTGTCCGAGCCGCATGTTGAATAAGGTTAGGTTAGTATAACCTTTGAGGGATCTTGAAAATAACTGACAACTCTATGCTCAGTTTGTGCAAAGCAATCATCGCAATTTATAATTAACTTCAATATATGAAATGGTGCAGATGGTCGTGACATTAACATTTAAAAATATTGGCTTAAACAGATTTACATTATTTCTTCGGCAGTTAAAATAAAAGACGTACATATAAAAGTTTCTAAAAAGTTAAACGATGTAAATTTCTAACAACACGCATCCTATATAAAGTTTCTGGAAATTATTATGACTCATAATACCATGAACTCGTCATACTTGTAAAAATAAATTTATAGAAGAGAGAGAAAGAGAAGAAGAATAATAAATTTATGACGTATTTTTAATAACAATATAATAAACCTTACTTTTGACATCATTAAAAAAAGACTGCAACATTTCATAATAATCTATTATATAAATATGATAACAAAATTATGTTATTTTCTAAGTTGTCTTTTGTAGTAAATATTTTAAATATAAGTATTCATATAAAATTGAAGTATATGTTTTCTATATTAACAGCTATTCACTAAATGCACAAGAAAATCTTTACGATACATACATAAAAAAATAAATAAACTATAAAATTGCATTGCATTGATAAAGGCGACCGGATTTTAACATATAGCTCCTACGTGTTTTTGTGTAATGCCTGAAAGTTGTTCTCCTGTAACAGCAATATAAATTACGATCTTTTAACTTGAAAATCATCAATCGATAGTCGAAACCATATGACGGCCATTTCAACAAGCCTGTCGGTGACAGACCTTGATCAGGTTGACCAGATTGATCAGGTAGTTAATTAATTCGTTCCCATTAATTGTTTTGAATTTATATAAACTTTTTTGCATCTTATATATCATCATCATATATCTTAAATGTATGGTAAGAAAGTGTTATTTTAAATATGTATTTTATTTTGTATATTTTTTGGATATGATATACGGTTTAAAATAACAAACGTGAAAATTCATTAACTAATTTTCTAAGTGAACTAATAGATATACATTTTTATTATAAACTATCTGATGGTCGCGACATTATCTTTCTGTCCAATTCGACTCTAAATATTATTTCATTTTAATTATTTAATTTTAGCCTGATGTTTGGAATGCTTTGAAGCAATCGTGGAATATGAATTCATTTCATACCCAGATCTGATTCTGTTGCTCTATTAAAAGTTACTAGCTATTTAATAAACTACAGAAACTTTCTTACCTTATAATATTGAAGAAGATAGTAATAAAACTATTATAAGCGTGAATGTTGCATGGCTATGTGGAATATGACCACTATTATTAGAATAATTTATTTTTATTACACAATCACATTTTAGTTTATTTTTTACTATATTTAAATAGTTTTTAGTTAAGTTACGAGTACAATTTTATTATTATCCACATTTTTATAAGTAGACAATTGTTACTAAAGACCGGCGGGCCGCCTATCGTTCTCGCTGAACGCGAGCGCAAATCTGCCGACCGGCTGGCCGTCTATTGTGTAGCCGGTCACCCCACCCACTACGGTTCCTCCGCAGACTCCTACGAAGCGTCAGTCTGGATCTATGCGCCTAACTCGACTTCTCATGTATTGCTACTATCTCATGCTTCAACGCGTATTCTCATGTATTCCTGTGGATTTTATTTACTAATTAGTTTTAAATCTTATCTAAATATTTCTATTGTTCTTCCTCACTCCTTCTATACTTTAATTATAGTAATAGTGATTTTTGTGTATTTGTGTAAAATAACCAATATCCGTGTAAATATCTGTTTCGCTGGACTATTAATTACTACCTACCTCAAAACCTAAGATAGGCCACTACAACAACCACCCCTACATTGGTGATACACTTATACTACATCGGTGACGCAATACATTAAAGATGACTGTACTTAGACATACTTAGGTGGTAGAGCCTAGCTGTAGTTTTCTGACTGCAGCTCGTATTGGGCTGGCTCGACCGGGGAAGGACCACCCTCTCACAGAAGACCGACGTGTAGTAACCAAATTCATTTGGTTATGTTCCGTCGGTGAGTGACAGAATCCGGAAGCCCAAACCCCCCTCCCTGCCTTACATGATAGCGATGCCTCCAAAAAGTATACCCCACCGGGGGTCACCCCCTTTGATGAAGCCGGGGACCCCCTCCCCGAGCAAAATCGGGGGAATGATCCTCGGATTTTGCTCGGGCTGCCCGTCGTATCTGGGGCGAGCAAAGTACCGCCTTTTGTGTTTTCTGAGGGCAAACGACGGCAAACAGCGGCACCCCGCTCCCCTCTAGATGTGGACTTTTGCAACATCCGGGGGTTTCACTCGAACCTAAACACCGTCCACTACCACCCTGAGACGGCGCAGCCGGCCTTGTTGTTTTTGACGGAGACGCAGATATCTCAACGTAGCGACACAGAGTACCTATCATATCCCGGGTATAAGCTAGAACATCATTTTATACCACACGCCGGGGTATCTGTGTTCGTAAGGGAGGATATCTGCTACCGTTGCCTTCAGGTTCAGATATCTGCCCCTCCTAACAACATCGAGCGTCGACGTCCGCCGTCGCTGCTGGCGCTGCCGGCCGCGCGCACCAAGCTACTGCGAGACGCTCCGCTCACGCGAGCGCTGCGGGTGGTGAACGCGGCGGCGTGTCATATAGATCTGTTTAGTTGCACACTGGACGAGTTCACTAGAATAGGTTACGAGCTGTGTTCGTAGTGTACATAATATTATTATTGTTATTGTTATTATTTTATGTTTTAATATTAGGTATTTTTGACTTGGTTAAACATGACATGTTTTAATGGTAAATAATTATTGGTAAATCATTGAATTTGTGTTGAATTTTATTATATGGATGTTTTTATTTTATTTTAATTTTAATTTTATTTTAATTTTTTTTTTATTATTTTAATTTTTTAAACGTGGAATAATTAATATTTTTATTATTGTATTTAGTTTGGTATAATTTATGTCAGAATTGTTGTATTTACTGTTTTATGTCAACTTATCAAACGAATTGGTAATAACTGTAATGTTAGATTTAAGTTTTAAGGTTAAATAAATAACTAAAAAGGTTTTTGAAGGTCGGGACCTGTCTGTACTCTGGCTGCGCGTGGACATGGACGACCATGTCAGAGTCTACGCGTGCCTCTACAGGTCCCATAGTGGTAATGCAGAAACGGATCAACTCTTGGGCCATGTTCAGGCGAAGATTGACGATCTGCTTTCACAGACTCCCTGCGCCGAAGTCGTAGTCCTCGGGGACTTCAATGCGCACCATGCCGATTGGCTAAGGTCACGTGCCACCGACTACGCGGGGAGATCTGTGTTTGACTTTGCTCTGGCAAATGGTCTGTCCCAGCTGGTAAAGACGCACACTCGTCTACCGGACGTGGACAGCCACACGCCCTCTTTGTTGGATTTTCTGCTGACTACACATCCAGAAAAGTACCAGATCACTGTCGAGGCTCCCTTAGGTTCCTCTGATCACCATCTGGTACGGAGTGTAGTGCCCATTCAACGTCCTTCTCGCACAAGACCTGCGACTCAACGCGTTTGGCACTACAAGTCAGTGGATTGGGATGGAATGCGGTCCTTTTTTGCATCCTACCCATGGGGGCCGATTTGTTTCTCTTCCAATGATCCTAGTGACTGCGCTGCGGCTATAGCTGATGTGATACTTCAGGGCATGGAACTTTTTGTACCAAGCTCTGTGGTACCACGTGGCGGCAGATCGCGGCCTTGGTTTGATGCGTCTGTTAGAGCTGCAGCAGCTGGCAAACGGCAGGCTTATCAAGCTTGAGCTAATGCGTTAGTCACTAAGGATCCGAACTCTAGAATTCTGAAGAGGAAATATAACCGTGCCTCCAGATTCTTCAAACTGCAAATCGCTAGAGCAAAGTTCAAGCATGTCGTCAAAATTGGGGATCAGCTAGGAAAGTACCCGCCTGGCACGCGCAAATTCTGGGCGCTTTCCAAGGCTACTCTAGGCAACTTTAGCCAGCCGTCCCTACAGCCGTTGCACATGGGGAATGACTCTCTGGCCCACACGGCAAAAGAGAAAGCCGATCTCTTGGGCACTCTTTTCGCCTCCAACTCGACTTTGGACGACCAAGGGAAGACACCGCCTATCATCCCGCGGTGTCAAAGTTCAATGCCGGAAATAGTTTTTCGGCAAAAACTCATCCGAAAAGCCCTCCTTTCCTTGGAAGTTCATAAGTCGAGTGGGCCAGATGCTATCTCTTCAGTTGTGCTACGAACTTGTACCCCTGAATTGACACCAGTGCTAACGCGTCTATTTCAGTACTCCTACCTTAAAGGCGTAGTCCCGGTCTCATGGAAGCGTGCCCTTGTCCATCCGATCCCTAAAAAAGGTGATAGCTCGGACCCAGCTAACTACAGACCTATCGCCATTACCTCTCTTCTCTCCAAAGTAATGGAGAGTATCATCAATAAGCAGCTCCTAACCTTCCTCGAGGATCACCAGTTCGTCAATGACCGGCAATATGGCTTTCGCCATGGTCGATCGGCTGGTGATCTTCTGTTATATCTTACGCACCGTTGGGCAGCTGTTATTGAAAGTAAGGGAGAGGGTCTGGCAGTTAGTCTGGATATGGCGAAAGCCTTCGATCGTGTATGGCACAAGGGGCTTCTTTCGAAGCTACCTTCCTATGGGCTTCCCGAGAGTTTATGCAAGTGGATCACCAGCTTCCTCACTGGGCGGAGCATACAGGTCGTTCTCGACGGTTTTTGGTCGGACCCCAAGCCCGTGAACGCTGGTGTACCCCAAGGCTGCGTGCTATCCCCAACTCTGTTCCTCCTGCACATCAATGATATGTTGGATATCTCCAACATACATTGTTATGCGGATGACAGTACTGGGGATGCGGTATATTCCGGCCGTGCAGGTCTCTCTCGGGAAAACGTCGACGAGTGCCGAAAGAAACTTGTGTCTTCTATAGAGACTTCCTTAGGGATAGTTTCTGAGTGGGGTGAACTGAACCACGTTCACTTCAATCCCCAGAAGACACAGGTTTGTGCGTTTACCACTAAGAAAACCCCATTTGTCGTATCACCGCTCTTCGAGAGCACTCCCCTTATTGCCTCGCCAAGTATCAGAATACTGGGACTCGACATTTCGAGTGACTGTCGGTTTCGTGGTCATCTGGAGAGCAAGGCCAAGTTGGCCTCGATGAAATTGGGCGTGATCATTAGAGCGAGGCAGTACTTCAATCCTGGCCAAAGACTTGCGCTCTACAAAGCGCAAGTCCGGCCACACATGGAGTACTGTTCTCATCTCTGGTCCGGATCACCCCAATATCAGCTTCTACCATTTGACCGCGTACAACGGAGAGCCGTTCGGATTGTCGGGGACCCGGTGCTCTGTGAACGGCTGGACTCTTTGGCATTGCGTAGAGACGTTGCATCTCTGTGCGTCTTCTACCGCATTTACCACGGGGAGTGTTCCGACCGAAGAGCTATTCGATCTGATGCCTAAATAAAAATGTTAAATATAAACGAGGAAACGACTCAAAACGAAAGATGTCACGTCTGGGAAATCTTTCTTCCTCAATATTTATTTAAAATTTAAAAGGGTTTAGCTTAGCTTAATATATTTATAGACGTTTACAAACATAATCCAACTATAATTAATTACATTCAAATGTTAGTATTACGACGTTTGAAAATATTTTTTGAAGTGGGCACCTGACGTCATTATCAACGTCACAATGTTGATAATTCATCAATAATTGATATCAGATTGAAGGGTGGCGATATGGTTTGTCTACTTTACACGCCTAAGAGGGCTACAGAGACAACTTGTTAAGAATTTATGCTCCGGTTAAGTTTGATTGTTAGGGAAAGAAGTTATTTTTGGTGCAACTTATAAGCGCCATAAGAGATTTAGAGTGCTCATGGATGCTTATATAGGATTCACAGCGACGCCGATCTTTCTATTTTCCCATACGGTACATGACACTTTAAACCATGTCCTGAAGCTATTTTTCTAGGTGCGATGCATTGTAAATTTAAATCCTGGTTTAGAGTAATATAATAAAATAATTTAGGTAATTCCTTCAATCTTTTCTGTATTTCATTAATTTATATCCATTTCTGTAGTAATTTAAACATTTATAGTCACACATTCTCATTTTTATAATAATTTAAACATTTGTATAAGTTAAACACTAACAGTATAGTTATTCCGAACAATACAAAACTCCCTAATGTATTTGTAGCAATCACAATTCATACATTTGTGTTTAACATATTTAAAGATGGTTTCTGCCAAATAAGTTAAATCATTAACTCTTATATAATATATGTAATAATAACAATTGTTAAAAAATAAGTATTACAAACTTATTTGTTTTGTTTTTTTAAGCCTGTTAAACTTAATAATGAAACATACCATTAATGTCCATAATTTTCTATTTATATGTACTTGAAGTTGCAGGCCCCATAGACCTCACGTCAGTGCTAACGTTATAAATAAAATACATCAGCAACTGCAAGTTAAAATTACAATTATAATAAAGAAGGTTTTTCTAACTATAGCTAAGACAGAAGTAATAAATTAAAATATAAATGAATCAATAATGAAAAAACGTACTAAAAATGTAAGTAAGTATAATGGATTCCGCGACTCATGGAATCTGCAATTCAATAGCTTCACGACGGTGGGGCCTTGGTAACGATTGTCAAACATTATTTATTTTATCATTTACATTCCACATAGCTAAACATATTCAAAAAGTTACTTGATGTAGTGATGTATAAGATCGATTCACATATCAATAAGTGACCCAGCCTTGCTATTACGAGGTAAGGCTATAACGCTATTTGCTTTGAAACTATTTAAACCACTTTGTTACTATTTAAAATACAATATAACAAGAGTTTCTAAAAGAATATTACTATTGGACCCGTTGAGTTTATTTAATTTAAATGTTATGAGTAAATTAGTATCTAAGTTAATATTTCCAAATCTTATCGTTGATATTTAACTGTCATTTGTAATACTAAATTAATATTTATATAATTTGAACTCATCTATCCAACCACTTATGTTCAATAATTGGATAATGACGTAGATAAAATTAAAAAAATCTTTAAACAAAAGAAGACTATATTATATTCTGGCATGTTGTTTATCTCATGTAAACATTACATAAAGTAAACACATCCATCATTTTAGATTTATGAAGTGAAATATAAAGTAAATATAGATCATGTTCGAATCAAAGTGGATAAAAATATTCTCTAAATCGTAAAATCAAGGTTCGTTCCATATTTACCTTCATCACTTCTAATAAATTGTGATTTACGAAATATCGGTTGAATTAAATATTATTATAACATTAACGTAATTGGGTATAAGAGGAAAAGCGTACATAAACAAAAACAGCATACTTTCGTGCTTATGTAAAGCAAGAAAGTATATTGTTTTATATATACAAGTATATATATATATATATACATGAAGGCGTCGCCGTTGAAGTTACCTATCTGGGATGCCGAGCCACTTTCAAACGCGTCATCAAATATCAGCTCTTTCCACCGTTCTACATTTTGTCTACAACTATAAAAAGGACCGTTAAACAGGCAGTCTTGACTCTGGGATGACGCGGTGCACTACTTATACTCTGTCACTGGCTATCCTTGACTTCTTGTTATATGTTGTTATATATATATGTTGTTGCTTATATGGTATCATCAAAATCCTTTCACTGATTTGAGCGTAATGCATATACGTTACATGTATTCTTGACTACATATTTAAGTTTCATGACATAATATCTTGTAATATGTTTAAAAAGCAATAATATCATTATTTATATAACTATTTAATTCTAGTAATAACATATATTATATAGATGTGTTAAAGTGTATTATTATTGTATTATTTAGTTTTAATTATTTACATTTACTTAGAACTATTGTTATCATTAAATATATTATCTTAGAGTTAATGCTTTGACTTATTGGCAGAAGCCATCTTTAAATATGTTAAACACAAATGTATGAATTGTGTTTGCTACAAATACATGTAGGAATGTTGTATTGTTCAGAATAACTATTTTGACAGTATTCAACTAATACAAATGTATTAAGCTATGATTATCACAAAATGTCATATACCATATGGCCTCTGGCGTCTTTGTAGCTGTTAAAATAGTACAAATACGGCTACGAGCTAATATACTATAATAATATAATATTTTGTGTATATTTTTAATTAATTCTGTATGTAATCAGTGTATTATACTCGTAGCTTGATTTTCTTAAATCTTAGCCATCATCATCTTATATAATCTAATACCTCAATACTAACTAATTTATTTGACTTATGGTAGGTATTACCTATCTTCATATATTAAACGACAGATAACTTTTTCGCTACTATATTTTTTTACTATGACAGCCAATAATTTGGCTAGAAAAGTTTTTATTGAACGGCGTTCAAATACTTGTCTAGTAACAGCTTGGAAATAATTCCAACTAGTAATAGTAGTATTCGTAATAGTTTAAACTAGACATTAAGACAGTAGAGATATCCTCTACCCAAATAATTAACATATCAAATAATAATAATTATGATTATTATAGAAATGCTAAAATTAATAACATTAATAATGTACACTGTATCAACCTGGTGCATCAGAACATTCAGTGTATAAGACATAAGGAAATAGAAATTGAATTGTTTTTAAATACTTTTGATATTAACATCTTTTGTGTCACTGAGCATTGGCTCAAAAATGGTGAATTAATGTTTAATTTCAATAATCAGGTTGGTAGTTCGTTCAACAGAGTTAATTCTATACATTGTGGCTCTTTAATTATTTTAAATAAACAGATAAAATTCAAAGAACGTAAGGACATAGTGAGCCATTCTGTTGAGCGAACAACTGAACTAGCATCAATTGAATTAGATGAGTTAATAATTGTAAATATATATAGGCCACCGTCATCTAGCTTTGAACAATTTGAAAAGATTATGGATGAGGTATTGTTTAAACTATCACATTCTAGTAAAAGGCTAATCATTTGTATTAACTCAACTTCTCTGTCTTCAATATTTTTCTCTCTGTTCAATCATTAAACTTTATAATAAGCTCGGGTATGCGCGGAAAGTTTTTAATTACTTGATGATAATAAATCTGTCGGAGTTAACATATAAATGACATATTTTCTCATTTTATTAATGTCAACGAACTGTCGTTCTTTCAAGAAGTCAGCCTTGTAATCAATTTTATGACGTCTATTTTTTCTATTTCTTAAATCCCCTAATTATTAGTTACGCGGCGTCATTTATTTTATATCTCTTTTATGTCCCAGACTTTAAACGAACTTAAATACCATTGGTCATAAAATTGTCCTTTTTTTCTCTTTTTCTCTCGGTATTATTCAATCATCTATTTTACATATTTTAAAAATAAAACTTTTACTCCACGGACACTTACGAAGAAGTTGCATCTTAAAGCGTTCTATTTATAATAACTAAAATATTGACTAAATATGACATATTAGAATATTTATATATACCATTCTTTAATGTCATTTCAATTATTCAATTCAAAAAAACTTTATTAATTGTAACTGAAGGCCTAAATACTATATTTCGTAATTTCGTAATATATATATTATAGAATAATATCGTAGCAAAAACATGTTTATTAATAAAACCTGGTTTTGGTTATGATTCTAATAAAGACTAGGTAGAAATTATATGTATATAGAAAATAAATAGACAATAATTACAAAACAATCTTATTATTATTATATTTTCTTTAACGATAAAATAAAATAAAGGAAATAAGGACATAAATGTACACTTTTATTTCTGTTCTGATAAAAGATTGAATGTCAGGCACTTACGGTGTTATTGGTTTAATTCACCCGACATGTAACACCTCTGAAGGTGTTTTATTTCATATTACATATTACTGTCCTCGAAAACTTGAGGAAACTAAAAGAATAGAATGGAATATATTAGATATTAACAATGTAAATGTAAAGGATTAATATCTTAATATACTTTTAATATTCACTATTTTTTATTATAATTAGTTGTATTTTAACAAAGTCGTCTGCTCAATGTAATTTGTAACTGTAGGAGTACATGTAAATCCCTTTAATTACGAGACAAACCACATCCTGTGTTCATTCGAATTAGCTTAGTTAATTTAACTAAGTAATCGATTTATGTTCATGCTTCAGTTAACACTGCGAACTACGAGTATATAATTAAACCATGCATGCCAGTTTAATTGTGGATTAAGTCTCCTTAAGTAAAGAAACTTAGTTATACAAAATATTATTATATTCTTTTAGTAAGAAGATAACAAATTTGTCAAATACCTGCCGCCTTTTACATGAACGCCATCTATCTTTTATAATATGATGTTATTTGTAAAATATTGGAAAAGATTTTAGTGATATAATAAGATATAAACGGAATTGGGAATCGAATAGTACGGTAAATAGTAATGACTGGATTTCAATCATAAATTTACTTACAACGATCTGGACAATTCTAAATTGAAACACTGAAATAAAACACACAGTATATTTAGAAATGGGGCTAAAACGTCAGATGAGAGGCAAGTATAATAAAGGGGAGATATGTCTTTTATAAAATTGATCAGTATATATCAGTAGGCAGTCAATAATAATAATAAATAGGTCTTAGACATATTTCTAATTAAAATAATAATTAATTAAATATTTATCTATCCAAGAAGTCAAGGATAGCCAGTGACAGAGTATAAGTAGTGCACCGCGTCATCCCAGAGTCAAGACTGCCTGTTTAACGGTCCTTTTTATAGTTGTAGACAAAATGTAGAACGGTGGAAAGAGCTGATATTTGATGACGCGTTTGAAAGTGGCTCGGCATCCCAGATAGGTAACTTCAACGGCGACGCCTTCATGTATATATATATATATATACTTGTATATATAAAACAATATACTTTCTTGCTTTACATAAGCACGAAAGTATGCTGTTTTTGTTTATGTACGCTTTTCCTCTTATACACAATTACGTTAATGTTATAATAATATTTAATTCAACCGATATTTCGTAAATCACAATTTATTAGAAGTGATGAAGGTAAATATGGAACGAACCTTGATTTTACGATTTAGAGAATATTTTTATCCACTTTGATTCGAACATGATCTATATTTACTTTATATTTCACTTCATAAATCTAAAATGATGGATGTGTTTACTTTATGTAATGTTTACATGAGATAAACAACATGCCAGAATATAATATAGTCTTCTTTTGTTTAAAGATTTTTTTAATTTTATCTACGTCATTATCCAATTATTGAACATAAGTGGTTGGATAGATGAGTTCAAATTATATAAATATTAATTTAGTATTACAAATGACAGTTAAATATCAACGATAAGATTTGGAAATATTAACTTAGATACTAATTTACTCATAACATTTAAATTAAATAAACTCAACGGGTCCAATAGTAATATTCTTTTAGAAACTCTTGTTATATTGTATTTTAAATAGTAACAAAGTGGTTTAAATAGTTTCAAAGCAAATAGCGTTATAGCCTTACCTCGTAATAGCAAGGCTGGGTCACTTATTGATATGTGAATCGATCTTATACATCACTACATCAAGTAACTTTTTGAATATGTTTAGCTATGTGGAATGTAAATGATAAAATAAATAATGTTTGACAATCGTTACCAAGGCCCCACCGTCGTGAAGCTATTGAATTGCAGATTCCATGAGTCGCGGAATCCATTATACTTACTTACATTTTTAGTACGTTTTTTCATTATTGATTCATTTATATTTTAATTTATTACTTCTGTCTTAGCTATAGTTAGAAAAACCTTCTTTATTATAATTGTAATTTTAACTTGCAGTTGCTGATGTATTTTATTTATAACGTTAGCACTGACGTGAGGTCTATGGGGCCTGCAACTTCAAGTACATATAAATAGAAAATTATGGACATTAATGGTATGTTTCATTATTAAGTTTAACAGGCTTAAAAAAACAAAACAAATAAGTTTGTAATACTTATTTTTTAACAATTGTTATTATTACATATATTATATAAGAGTTAATGATTTAACTTATTTGGCAGAAACCATCTTTAAATATGTTAAACACAAATGTATGAATTGTGATTGCTACAAATACATTAGGGAGTTTTGTATTGTTCGGAATAACTATACTGTTAGTGTTTAACTTATACAAATGTTTAAATTATTATAAAAATGAGAATGTGTGACTATAAATGTTTAAATTACTACAGAAATGGATATAAATTAATGAAATACAGAAAAGATTGAAGGAATTACCTAAATTATTTTATTATATTACTCTAAACCAGGATTTAAATTTACAATGCATCGCACCTAGAAAAATAGCTTCAGGACATGGTTTAAAGTGTCATGTACCGTATGGGAAAATAGAAAGATCGGCGTCGCTGTGAATCCTATATAAGCATCCATGAGCACTCTAAATCTCTTATGGCGCTTATAAGTTGCACCAAAAATAACTTCTTTCCCTAACAATCAAACTTAACCGGAGCATAAATTCTTAACAAGTTGTCTCTGTAGCCCTCTTAGGCGTGTAAAGTAGACAAACCATATCGCCACCCTTCAATCTGATATCAATTATTGATGAATTATCAACATTGTGACGTTGATAATGACGTCAGGTGCCCACTTCAAAAAATATTTTCAAACGTCGTAATACTAACATTTGAATGTAATTAATTATAGTTGGATTATGTTTGTAAACGTCTATAAATATATTAAGCTAAGCTAAACCCTTTTAAATTTTAAATAAATATTGAGGAAGAAAGATTTCCCAGACGTGACATCTTTCGTTTTGAGTCGTTTCCTCGTTTATATTTAACATTTTTATTTAGGCATCAGATCGAATAGCTCTTCGGTCGGAACACTCCCCGTGGTAAATGCGGTAGAAGACGCACAGAGATGCAACGTCTCTACGCAATGCCAAAGAGTCCAGCCGTTCACAGAGCACCGGGTCCCCGACAATCCGAACGGCTCTCCGTTGTACGCGGTCAAATGGTAGAAGCTGATATTGGGGTGATCCGGACCAGAGATGAGAACAGTACTCCATGTGTGGCCGGACTTGCGCTTTGTAGAGCGCAAGTCTTTGGCCAGGATTGAAGTACTGCCTCGCTCTAATGATCACGCCCAATTTCATCGAGGCCAACTTGGCCTTGCTCTCCAGATGACCACGAAACCGACAGTCACTCGAAATGTCGAGTCCCAGTATTCTGATACTTGGCGAGGCAATAAGGGGAGTGCTCTCGAAGAGCGGTGATACGACAAATGGGGTTTTCTTAGTGGTAAACGCACAAACCTGTGTCTTCTGGGGATTGAAGTGAACGTGGTTCAGTTCACCCCACTCAGAAACTATCCCTAAGGAAGTCTCTATAGAAGACACAAGTTTCTTTCGGCACTCGTCGACGTTTTCCCGAGAGAGACCTGCACGGCCGGAATATACCGCATCCCCAGTACTGTCATCCGCATAACAATGTATGTTGGAGATATCCAACATATCATTGATGTGCAGGAGGAACAGAGTTGGGGATAGCACGCAGCCTTGGGGTACACCAGCGTTCACGGGCTTGGGGTCCGACCAAAAACCGTCGAGAACGACCTGTATGCTCCGCCCAGTGAGGAAGCTGGTGATCCACTTGCATAAACTCTCGGGAAGCCCATAGGAAGGTAGCTTCGAAAGAAGCCCCTTGTGCCATACACGATCGAAGGCTTTCGCCATATCCAGACTAACTGCCAGACCCTCTCCCTTACTTTCAATAACAGCCACACGCCCTCTATTATATCAGAATCCTCCCTCCTTACACCTCTCAGAGGTAAAGCACTTAATGATTACAGATATTCAGGGATGACAATACCACATATACAGAAACTATGGATGTATTTTTGTTTTTATGATGAAAGACGTTGAAACTTATTGAGGGTACTTAAAAAAAAATTGTTGAATTTTTTAGAAAAAGGACAGTGAGCTTCGTGTTTATTGTATTTTATTATTAATATACATTTTAAAGTTACGTCTAAAGAAACAATAGAATGTTTATTAACTTATATTTATGATTATCGATTAAAATAATTATTATATACATTTTAGAGTAGATATTAAATAAAATTGTATGTATAAATAACAGAGACATACAAAGGCAACAATTTTAAAAACTAATGTTTAGTTGTTTTTTTGCCATGATATATTTGCCATCTTATATATTTAATATAATGACATTATTATTTTCGCCTCATTATTATTTATTATACGTATAGATATATCTCCATTCTAAATTTAATAAAAGTAACAAAGAAAAGCTTAGAAGTGTAAAGCTTTTAAGTTCGTCCACCTCTACCTCCATTATTGAACTCGAATACGATTCCATTATATAGAAGATAGATCCAAGATATTCCTCATATATATATATATATATATATATATATATATATATATATATATATATATATATACTCATACGTCATAACAATAAACATCGCATTTAAATAGGATCTACATTTTGAGTGTAAGTGCCTAAGTACACTAGCAAAGTGCATTTCACTAAGTACTAAGTCTACATTGTTATCTAAACACGATATAAATTATCAAGCGAATATTAATAGACGTTAAATTAAAATTGCAATTAAATAGTTACTCTATAGGAAAATAACTTTCATCATATATCTGTAATGATTTCGAAAAATATCTTTATTATTACGTCACTAGATAGTTCTAGTAATAAACGTAATTTTAAATGAATCAATGGAAGCTTATATTTAATAACATTCCGGGATTATCCACTCTTTAACCGAACTGAACTGTTTATCTGTAGTTTGATATTATAGGTGGAACAAAAATTGCATTACTAAGAAATATTCAGATTATACTACAAATATTCTTGTGTTAACAGGATTTATATTTATTCAACCGTAGCGTAAAAAGATGTTTCGAATACGAAATAAGCATTATGATAATTAACAGTAAACCTACCAAATACCGGTCAAATTGACCGTTCTTAAATTTTTGTAAAACTTACACTTTTTTAAACGTTATAATATCGTTATCAAACTACACGACAATTCTTAGAATATACATATAAGATTGTCTTCAGTCTTTACTTTTAGTTATTTCCATTATTACCTGCGTTATATAATAAAATAATTTTTAATTGCCGGTCAATTTGACCGCGTACGGTAGGAACAGGCATAGAAGAATTGTCGGTAGGTTTAGTGTTAAATAAACTAACTTACTTTTTTACATTCCAAATTCTTTGAACCAGTTTTGTCCAACATTGGAACTTTAAATAAACAAAAAAAAAAGTAAAATAATTACATAATACTAAATAATGTAACCTATTAATTAGAAATGTCAGATTATTTTAATGAACATTGTATTTTATAATCCATTATTAATATCTGTCAAATTATTTTATTAATTATACATGAAAAAATACCGTTTAAGTAGAGGGTTTTACTTGTAAATATAACCATAATTTTTTACAAGCATATAAAATAAAAGATAAGTCAAAAATATTTCCCCAAACTTTATGTATGATGCAAGTAGTTGTCTCATTTAATTTTATCGTAAACTTTTATTTGTGTGTAAAGACAATAAGTTGCATTCATTATGAGTTATCACTGACCTTTATTTTGGTAAAAATATATCGTATATTTTTAGCACAAACATACAATAAACTCAATCTGATATATTTTATATCAAGGTTTAAACTTTGTTAATAATATTTTTAGATAATATTCATTTTCATATATAATACTTTTATCGACGGTATTTTATTGCATTATATCGACGCCTGTTTATTAGTATATAGTAAAAAAATAAAATTGTGGAAGTACAGAAATTGTGGTATATACTACAATTAAGAAGCATTAGTTAAAAATTATTGAATGGTGATGAAGCGACGATGATGATGATGATGATGAACTGATTGAATGATGATGAAGATGAAGCTTGTTTTAATTAAACATGCCTAAGAAAAACAATTAATATTTGTACATATTTATTTTGTTTCTTTGTATGCTAAGAGATATTTGTAACAGCGTAATTAAAATTTTCGCCTCCTTGCATCCTATTAAAACTTTTTTGGCAGCGCTATTGTAACAGTTTTTACTTCTAAATAAGCTTCCACTCCATCCGGCCCACTGTAATAATAAGACATTTGTATTTAAATTAATAAGATACTTCAATTAAAAAATAAATATTTATAAAAATAAATGATAAGATAGCAAATTATAAACCTTATGAAGTAGTTATTTTGTATGTAAACATAGATAGAACGCTTAATATTCCGTCATCTGACTACAAAACATAAGAACTGTTTGTTCGTTCCTTCAGCTTTACTAATTTTTTGTACCTTTAATTTTCATTTACGTACAAGAAATCTAGATTTGAAGCTCATATTAAGAACATATTGTTTGCTTAGTTATATCTTTTCTTGTATGTGCAAGAAACTGCCCGGGTTCTTTCTATATCCTTCATACACTACTTACTTTTCTCTACCAATTCCAGATTCCTTGAAGCCTCCAAATGGTAGCTGAGGTCCATATTTTAAGTATGTGTTAACCCTGTTAAGAGAATTTATCTTAATTAAACATTTTTTAATTGTGCCCTAACAATTACTCTCTACCTCCGCAATAATCTGTTTTCCCCTAAAGTTATTGATATAAAATTCAATTGTAACTTTTTCAAAGCCTACCTCGTTTGTTGCCGTTAAGTTGAATTGAATATGTTATTATATATAAATATTCAAAATTAAGTTTTATTTAATGAAAAAATATTACGTATGTATAATATTTTAACAATTTATTTGTGATGATAAAATAAAACACCTAAAGTTAACTTCTTACTCACCACACATTTCCAGCCTCAACGTGTTTGCTGAACTGTAAGGCAGTTTCTACAGAACTTGTGAAGATGCCCGCTGCCAGTCCAAAGTTGGTGGCATTGGCTCGCTCTATCGCTTCTTCGAAAGTTTCGAACTTTAATATACTTTGTACTGGACCAAAAATCTACATGAAAAAAATACATTACTAATGCTGCTTAATTCTTCAACTTACTTGCGTTTATAATATTTGCTGGATAACGACCAAAAAAAAATTTGATATTTACATTAAAAGATGTTAAAGAAATACGAAGGGGGCATCTAAGTTTAAATTTACTTCAGCTTAATAATGATATATCAAAACAATTAATATCATTGAAGCTAAAACTATTAAAAAAAAGAAAAAAGAAAGAATATATTTTTAAGTTTCAGTTATAATCTTTAAAATGTCATAAAAATCAACAGGAATGGATTTAAGGCATCTCAGGCGAGGAATTGTGACTTTAGAAGCAAAAGATTTTCAGAGGGTAAAACCATATGAATATAATTTTTACAATTAAGCAACCCACATGAGTTATGCGAGCAATTGTCCTTTCTTTAAATATATGTAGACACTACAATTTATATAATAGAAATAATAAAGTGAACCAAAATAGCTTGAGAATTAAGGAGCCTATTTAAGATATACGAATATATACAGTCTGTTATACTAAGAAGTAAAATTGATTCTAAAAGTCATCGTTAAAGATTTAAGTATATACTGTAACAAAGTCTTGTTCATTTCAATATTCATAAAATAGAAGAATATAATTTTATACAAAATGGACTAAAACCACAAACTTCCGTATAATCGGAAGTTTGTATAAATATAAAAATTAGCTTACAAGATAAGTCAATTATTGATAACGGTTCCGGGGAAAATGTCTCAGAAAAGTTTTTGTGTCGAAATAATGAAAGTTACTTTACATTTTAAACCCATTGGTCAACGATTTGAAATGGTTTGTACACGTATACTCGCATGTTACAAACCTATTGAAAAAAAAATCTACAATCAAGTAGTGTTCCTTGCCTCTTCCTTAGCAATGGTCATATCATCAGTGACGTCAGTAAACACAGTCGGTTCGATATAATAACCAGTGTTTCCGACTCTTTTTCCACCAGTTTCCAGTTTGGCGCCTTCAGGTACTCCTTTGTCTATATAATGTAGAACCTTCTTCATCATGGTTTCATCTATCTGGTAAAATGTCATCAAAATTAAGGGAAACAAATATAAATTAAGGATAATAAAATACTTATGCTTACAGTCTGCATCGTTCATGATAACGAGGGGACTTTTCCCTCCGAGCTCGAGAGTAACACGTTTGAGATTATTTGTTCCCGCTGCCCGCTGAATTATTTTACCGACCTGTGATGAAAATATTATAAATTCATTAAAAGTGTAGTTTATTATTATAGAACATAAATTTTGTCTTAACAGAATGATTAATAATGATTTTTTCTTCTCGTGGAACAAATAAATAAATGAGGGGTAATTTTGAGAAGAGTTGTTTATTTTTCAATTATTAGTTATTTTTTGTAATCAAAATCGACATAGTATTAAGATTTCATTTCCTCTTTAAACAGAGTTATCAATAAAAAAAATAAAAAAAACAAGACAGCTAAGATAATATCGCAGCATTTACCATATTAAAGACAGTTATCGACCACTTGCTGTCCATATAACTGATATTAGACAAAAAAATAAAATATACCTCAACTGATCCTGTAAATAATATGTGGGCGACGTCTGTATGATGTATGAGAGCTTCGCCTGCTGTCTCGCTGTAGCCTGGTACTACATTCACGACTCCCGGCGGGATACCTGCTTCCGCAACCAGAACTGCCAGCGCCAGCGCTGTTAGCGGGGTTTGTTCTGCTGGCTTTACTACCACTGTACAACCTGGTATGTATTCATTGAATGTGGTTATTGAAAACTAAATTACGTGTTACATGGGAAAATCTTTGGTGTAAATAAACAGAATGTAAATTAAAAATTACCTGCTCCTAAAGCTGTGGAAACTTTGTTAGTGAAGAACGGAACGGGAGCATTCCATGGTAAAATAATAGCAACCACTCCAACCGGTTGTTTTAAAGTATAGGAAAAAGCATCGCCGTCTGAAAAAAAATATTTTAATGTTTTCCTAGTTTACTACCAATACCAATTCAATATTAAATTTTTTTTATATATTTTGTGAATTAACAAGGTAATTACTTTATTTTGGTATTCAAGTGTACTGATAAAAATTATGTACATTATTTTATTATTATAATTAAAGAATAATTACATTATTGTATACAGTCTTTGCATAAAATACACAAAACCAGTATAATTTTAAATTAATTTCTATCAAAAAATATAACAACAGTTGGAAATCAACCTGTCAATCAATCAATCAATCAACCGTCTACTAAAAGCTGAAAATGTGAAAGACACATAATTGTATCTGTTAGGTTAACTATGGTAACATTTTAGACTGAATGTAGTATATAAAGAACGACAGGATAACAGAGATCAGTGGTTATTTTGTCCTATTATAAATTGTTTAATATCTTCAACTTACCTACAAGTACTGTAGTTCCTTGAATTTTGTCTGCCCAGCTGGCGTTGTAACAAATTATATCAGGGGCTCCTGACATAAACAATCGATTATTTTTTAAAACCATACCGTTATCTCAAGTTTCTAATTCTACCAAGTAGTTTAGATCACGTTCCACAAGTTCTGCGAAATTGTTCAATAGCTTCGCCCTTTGACAATCGTCTAGAAGACGCCATTTAGAGTTACGGTGGAATGCATTTTTCGCAGCACGCACTGCGGCATTTATGTCCTCCTGTGAATTGATAATATATTCTATACTACTATACTTTATAGACGTTCGTTCATCTCAAATACGTTCTATGATGGCTGTAATCTTGACGGTAATCCATCTCACTGAAAGTGTCTGGTTTTTAATTCGTTTAAATTTTATTAATTGCTCCTAATTTAAATGACTGAAATCCTTGTACATGAAGATTACATATGAATTTTATCACTATTAAAGATTCTTTTTTGAGTCATAACAAAATCAAAAATTCTAAGCAAAATTCCAAAACTGAATCTATATTTTAATACTTAACTTGTAGCCTTCGGAGATCTCAGCGTTAAACGAACTATCGTGTGGATTAAAAGTTTTTAATTTTTTATCCACTAACCGATTCCACCCATTTGTTGTTGATAAAAATCTGTTGAAAAATATTAAATAAAATATTAATTTAATAATCGTATAAACCTTAGCTATAAAATATTATAAAAATATGATATGGACTGATGAGCTTATAATTTTAATCCTGGGTTGGTTTGTATATGTATCTTTTTTAATTAAATATTTTTGTTTATAATAAATAATTAATTAAAAATACGCAGATTCATCTACGGAATCTACCTAAAAAAGGGAATTATATTTCGTGGCCTCATCCTGAATAAAATAATAATTAAACATTAATCCCTTTAATAAGAAGGTGGTAAATTGGGCAATTTTCAACTACATTAATGAAAGAAACCACAAAAATATTACGATAAAAAAAAAGAATTTTAACAAAATGTCAAAATCCTTGAATTGATTTATGATACAAAAAAGCTTTTTATAGTATTTTCAATTAGAATTTTGTTTTTAATTACCCATATGAATTATGCCCGACTTCTTTCAAATTATTGGAGTTTTAGTATCAACTTACACTGTCTCTAAAATATAGTATATTGTTAACTTTATAAATAACTAATGTTACATAACAAAAATTAAAAAAGCCTTCTATACTAGACCTTAATTTGTGATTGTTTATCATTAAAGATCAAATCCAAGTATATCCATACTTGGAGAGATAAATAAAAAAAAATGGGTTCCCCACAAGGAGATATCAATACTGTTATAATAAGAATGGAGTTATTTCTATAATTGCTCTTGAACTCTAATTAAATTAATTTCCTTTCATCATTTACAAAGGCTTTATTGTTTTCATATATTTAATACGTGTGGGTTGTAGTTAATATAATTATGTAGGCAGCATTCTCACAATTGGTTTATTTATTCAAAATGAAGTTATATTTTTCGTAATATTTTCATTGTACCATATAAGTTAAATTCTTGAATCTAGATAATAGGTATGCATCATGTAACAGTATAATTACTTTTGTAATAAATAATGATATTACAAATAATCATCATTAAATAATGAAATATATAAAAAAAACAAGTTTTCTTCAAGTGATACAGGAAAATGACACATCTACATTGTTATAGGACATGTGTGTACGTGGGACGTGTGTGAAAAGTAACTGGTAACAGAAATGAAAATCGGCACGTGCTTTCAAGAGGAATCTAAAATTCTGAATACGAATTGAAAGTCTAAAAATAATTTTACAAATGTCAAAGTTGTCACTGACACTGATGTTAAATTAAATTATAATATAGTTTTTTTAACAATAATTATCTTACGTTTAATAACCATTATTTAGGTAACTTTTTATACTCGAGGTCTACTAATGTGAATTTGTGTTGTCATTATTATGAAACAAAAAGTTATAAAATTTTTTGTTTCATAAAATTAACAAGACTGGGAAGTTAACAAAATTTTAATTTACGTAAAAAAAAAAATCTTGCAAAGTTATACCTATTCTATGATATCCCTTAAATATGAACAAAGAAAAATTTATTATTTTCTTTAAGCCCCAATCGAACCGTTCTATACAACTTATGGAATAATCTCACCTGAAGCGATCTATAAAATCTAAAATATAAATTCAATTATAAACGACTTATCGTAGCTTAGATACTTATTACCAATACATTGTTCTTTTATACTCATTTTAAACATTGTTTAGATAATTCAATATATGTATATATTGATAACTAATCATCCAAAGATGATTTTTCGTTTCTTTTATTATAAACAAATTCAAAATTATATAAACACCATTATTTTTTTTTTCTAAGCGGAGTAGACGACTAGACGAAGTAAAAGCTCAGTCTATTCGTCTTCTCCGTTTTATAAATGTAATGACTGATGATTCTGAAATTTCGGATTTATAAAAATTACTTAACATTAACTTTTTATAATATAACTAGTTCTTGGTTGCGGTTTCGTCCCATTAATTTCAGTGCAATTGTTTATATATATTATTGTTTATATATTCCATTATTTATAATATAATATAACATGACGTAGTTCGGTACGTAGTTATAATGTTATTGTATCATGTTATTCTGTTATTATGTATATGAAATCAAATCACCATTTGTTATTTTTCTAATACATAAGAATTCTTTATATATAATATAACAGTTTATTTTTCTGATTTTAAAAAAACTTGATTGATTGATGAGATTTCATCTTATATGTAAACATATTATTTTTTTTTGCTTTTAATTCAAAATTATAACTATTGTTGTGACCTTTAAGTCATTAATATTAATGAACAGTTTTTGTCTTAATATATATATATATATATATATATTTATACGTTTTAATATAACGTTTTAATATAATAAAAATTAACAGACAATAATAATAATAATAATATTAATGAGCCAGCGTTCGCTACACGTTTCTAAGGTCCGCATAACTAAATAATTATTATAAATATAAACATGAAGGTCATTTAAACTGGTGAGACCGGATATAAGTTAGTTAAGTTAATAATAATAAATATATTGATAAATTATTTTACAGTTTATTATCTTTTAAATGTGTTTATAATTTACAATTATCTGAATTGATCTGCACTTTTGTTTGAAAAGATTATATGTAATGTGCTAATTATTTATATTGTAAAGTAATTATAATATATTAGAACAGAATTAATAAATACTCAAGATCAAGTTAGTTGGTAGATGGAGGAGACAAGGGATAGCAGGTTCGAGTCCTGCTATTTTTTATGTTTTTTTAATACTATATTCATTGATGTTTATATATAAATTCAATTATTAATTGTAAAATCTTAAAAAAACTGATATAACAATAAACAAAAAACCTTAAATACAATTCTTACCTTCGTGTTTTTAATTTCCGGGGCCATTATTATATTTTATTAATATAATTAAACAAAATCAGTTCTATGAATTCATATTCAACCGATCTCCGACTCAATGTTTCTATGGCACAGACCTCCTTATATTGACAAGACAACTGATAGTCATAGTACATTTTGACATGCTATCTTCTAAACAAGTGAACAAATGATAAGGTTAAAAGTATATAATTATAATATATTAATTATGTACTTGTATATATATATTTATGTATATGAACATATAGTTCCTACTTATATCTTTACTAATTTGTCCATATTTATTCAGTCGATACGGCGATTTTTCATGTGATAGCTGAGAATATAAGGAAAATGTAAGGAATTATTGAAAGGTATCTTCTTAAAGTAGGTATTTTTTATTAAATAATCAACAAAACAAACTCTTTAATATAGAGACGATGTTTCTTAGCATTCCATGGATTCACCGTGCGGGTGCCGGGCCCATCGCGTTGCAAGGAGAGGAGCGCAAACAATACCTGGGACTTGCGACCCAGGTGTAGGTTTAAGGGGCCGCTTTACTATACGCATAAACGCTCATTGTCACTATTCTATTGAAAGTTGTGATTCTGGAAATGAAAGTGTTGAAGTATGCTGGCAGAACCTTAGGAATGGTATGGTGAAAGTAGCGACAGAGGTATGTGGTAAAAGGAAAAGAGGTTTTAGTAAAAAGCGCGATGAATGGTGGGATGATGAAGTGAAAGACGCTGTGAAGTTAAAGAAGAAAGCATGGCTGGATTATAAAGCTTCCGGTAAGGATAAAAGTATGAGAGAGATAAGAAAAAGAGCGTACAAGCTGCAAAAGCACAAAACGAAAGCACTTATAAGGACGAAGCGTGAAAATTCTGAGAAAGAAAGGGATGAAAGGTTGACAAACAACTTCCGGGAAAACACGAAGCTTTTCTGGCGAGAAGTTAGTGGTTCCCGGGGTTATTCGGTAACCTGTAGAATGAAAGGGGTGCTTTCGAAGAACGGTGAAATCTTAACTGAGCAAGCACACGTTTTGCAGCGGTGGGCGGAATTCTACAAGGAGACATATTAACGTGAGGACGCTTCGGTTTTAACTACCAGCGTAATACTGAGTCCAGATGTAGCCAATAGTGAAATCAGTTTGAAAGAAGGAGAGAGCATGATTCGAAGTCTGAAATGTGGTAAGGCTGCGGGAGCAGATGAAATTACTGCCGAGATGATGAAATATGGTGGGCCACGCGTCTTGGACTTCTTCTGGTTTTTGTGCTGGAAATGGGGGGAGGTCCCAGACGATTGGCGAAGTGCAGTCATCGTACCTTTGTATAAAGGCTAAGGTTCACAGATAGACTGTGCAATCTATAGGGCTATCAGTTTGATTAGCTTGGGCGGTAAGGTTTATGCTAAAATATTAGCGAGAAGAATGCAAGAGAGATCTGTAAGACTGTTGTGGGTGGCTTAAGGAGGTTTTAGACCTGGACGAGGGTGTATAGATCAGATTTTTTCCCTCCGCATGATCACGGAAAAGTTTTTGGCCCTAAACCAAAAGGTTTTCTGTGCTTTTGTGGATTTGGAAAAGGCGTTTGACAGGGTTGTGAGAAAGAAGTTATGGGAGATACTGCCCCGATACAATGTGAACGGACCCTTGTTACAGGCTGTAAGGTCTCTTTACCGAGATCACTCAGCCTGTGTGCGAGTAGGAGCTGGCATGTCGCCCTGGTTTGACATCCAATCGGGTGTTAAGCAAGGTTGCGCTATGTCAGCTTGGTTGTTCAATTTGTATTTGGATAGTTGTCTCCAAGGCGTGAAAAACAGTGACATGGGAGTGAAAGTAGGTGACCTTAAGGTCAATTGCTTACTATATGCAGATGATGCAGTGCTCATTGCATCATCAGAATGCAATTTGCAGGCATTGGTCACCACTCTGAAAGATGGGTGTGAAATTAATGGTCTTAACCTGAATGTAGATAAGACGAAGGTTCTGATATTTGAAAGAAATGAAGAAAGAACGGAATGTAAGATCAACGTGAATGATAAGATAATAGAACAAGTGAATGAAGTGGTATATTTGGGAAGTATGTTTAGCAGAGACGGAAGATACGAAATGGATGGGGAAAGGCGTATTGCTGCCGGTAACAGAGTCAATGGTGCTTTGACTGCATTGTTGAGACGCTGTACACAATGCGGTTTTGCTACCGACGCTGTTATACGGCAGCCAAACGTGGGTAACACAGAAGAAGAATGTAAGAAAGATGAATGCTGTGGAGATGCGATCTCTTCGCAGAATATGCGGAGTCAGTCTAGCTGATCGAATCCGCAATGAAGAGATCCACAGAATGGCAGGTACTAGCGAAGATGTCACGGTGAGAATGAAGAAGAACGTGCTCAGGTGGTTTGGGCACGTTGAACGAATGAGTGATGAAAGAATGGTAAAAAAGATTTATATGGGAAAAGTGAGCGGTAAGAGAGAAAGGGGGAGGCCTCGAGTGACCTTCGAAAACACTGTATTTATGATACTGGAGGAAGGTCACGTAAAAAGCATGAGGACCCCCGGAGGGCATGTATGAAGAGGTTGATGTCTGTCCGAGGCGAAAGAGGTATGCAGAGACCGTAGCGTTTGGCGCTCCGTCGTCTCTGGCTACCCCGCAAGGGATATGGCGTGAAGGTAAATAAATAAATAAATAAATAAATAAATAAATAAATAATAAGATTGAGACGAGGATTTTTTGTATAGGATCATTGAATTTAAAAAACACAGTAATAAATAATTAGAAAAGAAGATAATTGTATTCAGACTTAGAAAACATATATGGTGAAAACATCGTAAAATTTAAATATTTCATATACAAATCTACAATAATAAACTATCCAAAATCATTTTCAAACAAAACACCTTCACAACGAAAGTATATATTATTAATAAAAGAAGAATTAACATGTCGTGAAACCAAAAATGAATTAGATCTTTATATAAAATACATAAACGGAACTCCAACCAATATTTAAATCATTCCAAAAACTTAAAACCTTAACTTCCAAGGTTAGCCTTACTAATGCAAATTACTACCCAAATATAAAAATATTTATTCAAATCTTGCCCTTAGTTTATATAAAAATATCAGTAATATACATAAAGAAGAAAAGTGCTACGAAGTTAATAACATTCTACAATCAATGCAAAAAAACTATTTATATAATTTTATCACAAAAACCTGAAACACAAGCTCATAAACTGCTACACTATTACTACAACTACCGTAGAATAAGAAGCTTTTTTCAGAAGGTATTCTTACACTATCATATCTTATACTCGTAGTGTAAGACTATGGACTTCAATTCGTAGTTATCTATTACATAGGTAATACAACTTTAAGAAATTCATTGAAATAAGACAAAGAAAACGAAATATTGTATTCGATAACTTCAACATTGACCTCTTCACGAAACGTATAATAAAACGCAATTTTTATTATATAAATAGCTCTGGATATTTCATTAGCTTAATAAGATTATATTACTGCTAATCATGCGCCGCTTCTAAAAATTTAAAGTATAGCATAGCAGTGATGAATCGAATACTCGAATGCGAATGCATTTACATTCGCGGGTATTCCCAAATTTTTGCATTGGCATTCGCATTCGCAAAATTTCCGCGAATGTGTTGCGAATTTAAGTTAAAAAAAACGATTTGAAGATAACAGTAGGTTAATATAATCAAAATCAATTATTTCTTATGTTTTTTAATATAGAAAAAGTAACTTAACTTTGTAATCACATTACTGTGTCATTTGGAATTATTTATTTTACGCAGCGAAGCAACTTTACATGGTACTCTTTTACAATTTATTAATCAAATATCTTATCTACGCATATAACCAAGTAATACTTTCGTCATCAGTTGATGGATTACAGGAGAACTGCTGAACTGGATTATTGCTTTAACGAAGAAAGGAATAAAAGTGAAGTGTAAGTAATACGAAAGTCATGGTTTTTGAAAGAGATGAAAATTTTATTAAGTCAGAGACATTTAAACTTCTGTGTTTACAAGAGATAAAAGATTTAATAAGAATTTTGAAAGAGTGAATGCAGAATATCATAAATGGAGCACTGCTGGCCTTTATGAGTAGTCATAAAGTCTCTAAAAGTATTTTGTATATACCAAACCAATACTCCCCGTGTTGATTTAAATGTTAATGTATCCAAGTGAAACTTGTACATGACAGAAGAAGAATGAAATCAATATAAATGCTGTTGAAATGAGAGCTCTGTGGAGCACGGTGGGAAATTAAGTGATAAGATAATAAACAGTGAAATAAAAGAGCATTATTACGTGAAAAAAGATATATTGACTAGAACTAAGAAAAGGAATTCTAAGATGGTTTGGTCATGAACAAAACGAGATTGTTGAATCGGATATACATAAGTGTCCGACCCTTCAATACACACAAGGCATATATGAACGGAGAGATCCTTATCCACAACAGCGTTCGATTTTACCAACATATATCTATAGTACCGCTATTACCTGAGGAACTATTATTAGGTACAATTACTACGTGCTCTCGTTATTACCATAATATTAGAAAAAGGAAAATTTGAATAAAATGATGCCTGCAGAAGTACTACCAGAATTACGCAATCTGACAAGGACACTAAGAATACTCTCATCTATGAACATGTGTTTAAAAATTATGTTTATTCTGTTTTATATACCAGGAAACAATCTCAATGACTATTGTATCTAAGATTTATAATAATAATGTACAAAGACAAATTTATCTCGTAAAACAGATCTCTACTTGAGACCTTCCATCAAGGGGGACATTTTTTCATTATTTTCTTTGTTATAGAATTGAGTACCTTAAATAAATAATAAATAATTAAATCAAAACACATAATAAAACCTTAACAATGGTATTTATTTCATGAGTTATTTCCATAGGTAGCGTCTGTGTAATACTTATTTATAAAATACTTAAGAAATGTATGATAATTTGGCTTCCATTTTATATACGCATATATAATAAAGTTCCACAAGATATCTTAGACCTTCCATTTCTTAGTTTTAAATCTAAAATCAAAAGTTTATTGTTAAATAAAGCTTATTATAACGTTCAAGAGTTTTTAGTGGATCGAAATATGTGGAACTTAAGTTGTTGAATCATTTGCAGGATTTATATTATAATGTACATCACCTATTGTTATATTTCTTTTGAAAAGAGCAACTGTTGAGTTTCTGGCCGGCTCTTCTCAACAGAGCAACATTCCGAGCCGGTGGTAGCTTGCTTACAGACGGACTACACTGACCTTTTTTTGTATTGTAATAATTGACGATTCAAAAGTGCGTGTAAATGCCTACTTGAATAAAGATATTTTGAATTTGAATTTGAATTGGAATTTATAATAAAGCCTATACTTCAGTAGATTATTTTAAGACGTAATTATGAAATAAAAATACAATTAAATGACATTTTCCAACTGATTTGTTTTTATATCTAGTTCGGAGAAATATAGGTAGGTAGGACAAAACTGAATAATATACCCTGAGCGCCAAAAATTTTTATTCATTCCATTACAAGCTATACATAAATCCCGACACTCGTATAGCATAATCAATGATAAAATCATATTTCAATAATCAACAAAAAGATTACATTTCTTGTGGGACTGATTTCTTAATATAAAACATAGCAATTAATCTTTGAACAATAATTAATATGGTTTCACAAATCTAATCCATCTATCGATACAAATAACACGTTACACTGTCTATCTACCAATTATTTAAGTAAATAATAACATAGTCATATAACCTTAACAATAGGTTAATACTTAAGGAATATGACAAGAGTTATCTTAGCTCTATCGCTAAGTGAAATGCTTATCTTAAGTGGATTAGCTTTTAATTAACATTTAAAGTAAACAGTCGTCGCTTTCGTTTAATACCGATCTCGATAATTAAGGGTTTTTAGAATTAACAAAGGCACTTAATAATATTCTTTGATCCCTCCGGTTTAATACTTAAGGTTTTGTAATACGAAACCTTAATAGTTAGTTGTTAATAAAACATGTGTTTATTCAATATAAAGTCATAAAATCCGTCTAACAATGTCTCTCTAACATGGAATACGTATTCAAATACTTTTTAACAGTTTTATAAAATATGTTTTTATAGTGACTTAAAATTGAAACTTATATTTAGAATCAATCGGGTGTATATACTGTAAAGACAATATTATTCTACAGAACAAAGATGGGGAGATGAAGTCACTTACAATAACTTGCAAGTAATGAAACTGATAAGTTATAAATAAATAAAGGAGTGTCAATAGTATATAACACATTGCTGGCTGATAATCATAAATTCAGATAAAATATTACTCTCTACTATTACTATATAAAGTATTATCACATTTCAACTGTATACATGTTTACTGTATTGTTATTTAAATTATGAATTAAAGTTGAACATTTATTACACAGAAACAAACGCTTAGATTATATCAATCTGAAACTCTCAAAAACTTTATGTAACATAATTTACATGTTTTGCATTCACTCAATGAAAATATAAACAGCTATTTTGAATTCAAGTCTTGGATTATGATATTCAAATGAACAAATTTACTCTTCTCTAACAATTTAAAATTCTTTAAAGCTTTTCGGTAGTCGCTCAATTTTAAGCTAAGAACAGAATTACAAATAAGTGTTAATTGACAAAAAATCATTTAATTATAATTATACTAAGTAAGTAAACTGGATCATATATGATTATTAAACTTACTGTTGCTTATTATTACTCCTAATGGAGTAAGACGAATAACTAAATGTTTAAGTGATTTGGTTTACATGTATCTTTAAAATTCACAAAAGACGAAATGATGTGGATATGATGACAGAAATTGAGAAGACGAAAACCCACTACAAAATAACACGTTGAAATATTTTAAACTATATATTCTTTAAGTGGAAATTAATAATATAATTTTGCAATTTGTTTTGTAAACCTATGGGACAATTAGTAATTAATAACATTTTATTTCCAACAAGTTGTTCAGTGAACCCAGTGTTTGAATGAAATGCATTTTCTTTAAATGTAATTCATTATTGATCTTCACTAAAATGTATATTCTAAATCTTCTAAATATTGGTTAAATAATCTTTACTAATATAACAAACATACCAAGTTTAATATTAGTATAGGTTAGATTTAATCCAAGGTGTAATGCTAAATGAAATATATGAGGTTTTTATTTATTTTATTTATTTATTTATTTATTTCAAAAATTCTTAAAACTATATACATGGTATACATATCAAATCTGAATTGAATTTATTGAATTTTGAAAATTACAATTTTCATTTGTAATCAAACAAACATATATCGTAAACGACTACAAAAGTATAAACTGTGTCGCAGCCGTTTACGCCCACTCCGGGACTCCGTGTATGTTCTAGAATCATATAAGATGTATTCAAATATTCAGGTTGTAAAACAAAATACAATAGTTCAGCTGTGAATGTAAGAAAAGTTAAATAAACGAAGTATTTATTACACGTGAAGTTAATACTGTAGAGTTAATATGACACATTCGATTGAAGATTTTCAGAATGCTTCGAAATTTTCCATAAAAGAATACGAAGACTAATGTGTATCGCTATTCGAGAAAATAACTTTGAGGCAGTTTCAGGCAGAAGCTATATGTTAAAATCAGAACCTTTTCATCAATGTTATTAAATATAAAGGAATTTTATTGTTTATTAAAATATATATATATATTGTTTATTTATAAAACTAAAATATAACATGTTTTTTAAACATATTATTTTGAAATGTTGTATTTTTTAATTAATTATGTATGACAAAATAATGTTATTATTTACGTCTATACATTTTAATGTTTTTTTTAGAAATATGGCAGAAACGTGTATATGTGCGAGTCGTTTGACATTCATCTCATTTAAGTTTTCATAAACTTTCATGTATTTTATTTTTAACAAGCTACGCTAGTTGTATTACTAAGTAAGCTAAAGAAATAATAATATTTTTATTTACATTTAACCATTATGAATACTATTATATTGCAGTAATTACTTTGCACAAAAAGAGTACGGAATCGTCAGTGATTTTCAAGACCCGTCATTGGTAACAGATGTATTCATATTGAGAGATACGAGAAAAAATATTGAAAATGTCTATAAAAAATATTATTAAATTGATATTGAAAAATTCATTAACATATTATCTGATATAAACATGACCGCAACTTGGGAGTATTTAAGTATTATTATATTTATAATGAAAGAGAAAATGCCATGCGGCTTTTGACAAATGAAACAGGATGAAGGACGGTACCAGGAAAAGGATGGAAACCTTGGTTTTTGGGCTAAAAACGAAGCTTAAATAACACTATTACTTCGATCTTTCAATATACAATTTTCAAACCTAATAAATTCAATAAGAAAATAAGATTTTATGAAAATAGATATTAGATCAGAATTATTAGCAAAATTAATTATTGAACCGTACATCATTAGATGAAGAACAAAGGACGAGTACTTAAATATTATTTAGGTACATGACAAAGGATCAAATATAATTACTAAATGAAATTATTAGATAATCTATATATAAAGTCCAAATTATTCGCAAAATTATTTTTTGGACCACACGTAATTGAGAACAAATTAAAGAATGATATATAATGTATTATAATATATATATATATAGAATATCATCATACATATATATGTGATATTCTATATTAAGTTTATTTATAATATGTCAGATTATTATATTATTCAAATGCTTACTACAGTTTACATTTAACTACAAATGATTTAGAAACTAACCACACTAACTTATCCAATATGTTAAACGGAAACAATTGAGTTTTAAAGTACAGTATAACAATGTTTTCACTTATAAACTAGGTCTTGCATGCACCTAGGCACCTTATTATTTAACTTTAAACAGTTATCTGAAGTTTCTAAATCAACCAAGTATGCTAGATCGCGTTTCACCAGATCTGCCAATTCGTTCAAAAGGTTCACCCTTTGAGAGATTTAGAAGACGCCATTCAGAGTTACGATGGAAAGCAAGTTTCGCAGCATTCACTGTGGCATCCACGTCTGCCTGCACTATTATTAAAAATCATACAGTGTTTATTCCAATGAGCGTAGTCTCTTCAAAATCCACTTTAATTTCCATTTTATTCATTAGTTCCTCCTAATTTAAATTATATTTTTTTTATTTGTTACATACACGCATACCTCACATTGCATCATGGTTACGTTTTAAGAAAACAAGACGCAAATTGAAACGACGCAAAGTGAATTAAGAATTTCTATAACAAACCATGTAAAGATCGAAGATAGGTTCCAGGGTTACGATAATACTACTTTTTAAAAGAAAATGGAACAAAGTAAACATTAAAAAAAACAAATAAAATGTAATTCTGCCAATAAATAAATTGGTAAAAAAAATATTTACCTTATTCGACTACATGCTATATCCATGATATATTCATTAAAAATTCATAACTTATATCAATTTTAAAAAGTCTACATACTTATTTTGTCACCTTCTGACCTCAGCAATAAACCATCGTGTGGGTTGAAAGTTTTGAACTTATTTCCACTAACAGACTCCATTCAGGTGTTGTTGACTAACAGCGAGTGTAAAACTTAAAAGAGGTATAGTGTCTTTTAAAATTTTACGAGTAGTATTTTAAAAGATTTTCAGCAATCCTGTTCATAATTGACATTTATTTGTCTATTGAGAAGTAAATTAAAGAAACCTTCAAAGGTTTCTGTTTCATTGAATGCACACAAACGTAACTCTAACAGTATGCTTTGTATTCACGTGAGATTCTATAAACGTTAAATTAAATCTCATCAAAATACGCGAGTTACAGTCGCAAAATACTTTTATTTAAATTTTTAGGGAATTAATTACTTTAAACAATATAGTGTCTATTGAGAATTTTTGTTTATTATTACAAGCTTTACTTTGTATATTGATGTTTTAAATAAAATACTATTAGAATTTAAGTCTTTTATATATAAATTATATAAACCATTTCGGGTAACAATAAGTATTAACAAAGTGATAAAAAAAATCAAAACCAAAATCTTCATTGAAAGTAAATATACAAAACATCTTTCACTGTTAAAGTTACCACCAGGTCGGAAAGTTATTTGCCACAGGCAGAAGAGCTGGCGACAGAAATTTAGCGGGCTTATCTTTTGTACCTTCGTTTTCTTAAGTTCTACTTATGAATATGTTATAGGAAATTATTTTAATTTTGAAGTACAATATGCATCGTCCATGGTTGACGAAAATCTCAAGAAGGATAATAATATTTTCCTTTCTTAACTAGACTTTTCTTAATAATAAGAAAGATTCCTAATTCTTAGATAAGAGAACTTGTACTCGTCTTTAAGTAAATTATTAACAGACTATTTGATATATTTTAAGAATAGTGATCAAGGATCAATCAAAACACAGTGAAATTTGTCTACAACTTAAAAATATATATATATAAGATAGGGAATCTTATCGATACAAACGTGTTTAAAACTTTTGTGCTTATTCGCCTCACTGATTTCTTAAGCATTTTATTCCTTTAAAGAATTCTCAAACTTCTACTATCCTACTTCAGGGACGATGATTTAATTAAAAAAGATTAAATAAGAAGAAAAAAATAAACATTATTTACAAGTGTATTTTGATTTCATCAATATAAATAATAAGAGAAAATAAACACCTAATTAAAATATTCGTCTCTTATCAAATCTTCTTGGGTAGTGCTATTGTTACAGTTTTGACTTCTAAGTAGGCTTCCACTCCATTGGGTCCGCTGTAATATAAGATATTTGTATTTATGTTAATGTTTATTTCGTTAATCCAATTATATATAACGTTATATACTAAATTATTTTAATAATATAAAAATAAATGATTGATATTGATATAGACAAATGTAATAATAGTCCAGCGAGTTTACATTTTTTTTACTTTACATGATATTTACGAAATAGCTGTGCAAAAGACTGTGCGTAATTTATTTGTTTAAAGTAGTGACAGTGAAAATCCTGTCAAAATCAGTTTAGCCGTTTCAGATACGCCGGAACAAGTGGATAGAGACAAAAAAAATAAAAAATGATTTTTTTTATGTAAGTATTTTATCATACATTCATGCATTTAGTAAAATGGATCCCAAATTAATTGATTTTGGAATTACAAACAGACGCTTCACTTTTATATATATACCTCTATACAAGGATAATATAATGTATATCATAGCAGTGACCGAAGTTTTAATAAAATGATATATGCCTTGTTTATATTTCCTCTCAAAAGATTCTAAATTCCATAATAATTATTGTACAACTGACAGTCCATTTAAATGTACGTATATTTTTAATATCAACATAGAAGTCAAAAATTATGAATAATAAACTTACTATTCTCTACCAATTCCAGATTCCTTGAAGCCCCCAAATGGTAGCTGGGGTCCGAAGTTTAAGTAAGTGTTGACCCTGTTTAGAAAATAACTAAATTAAACCTTATACTTGAATTCACTTCCAGCATGTATGTATATATGTATATATGCTTTCTCATAAAGTTATAGTAAATATACGCATTCCAGTCATTGGTATTCGCATTTAAAGTGAAAATACTTGACGGATATCGTGTGATGTATCATATGGCATTCGCAACGCTTTATATAATTTTTATAAACTGAATATTTTCCAACATTTATTATACGGTATTTCGTGTTGTAATAAAATGGAAATTGCGATATATGGTATTATTGAAATATATTTATTTTTAGATTATATTTAATATTGTACGGTATTTGATATTTATATTGAAAAACATATTAATATTTTGGAGACTTTAGACCTATTCCACTTTTTACTCAATGCCGCTAAATGAACATAAATTATATTTAGGGTTCGTTTTTCATTTGTTTTTTTTATATTACTAATGTAATTGAGCTGAGCCTAAGCGAAGCTCTTAACCGTTTTGGTAGACCTTTTTTGTGTTTAGTTGTCTAAAGAATGCGACGAGATAGTAACCTAAAAATTTTCTCATATATGTTTGAGCCGAACGCAGATGTTATAACGAAAACAGATTGAAAAAAATTTTAACCATTCAAATGTTATCAAGAAAAGAAGAACGGATAGGGGCTCAACACCCGCTGAGCACAGTTGGCGGATCCTAGTATTTTATTTTTTTACTTTCTTTGTAAAAACTTGTTTGCTGAACTGTAAGGCGGTTTCTACAGAACTTGTGAAGATGCCCGCCGCCAGTCCATAGTTAGTGGCATTGGCACGTTCTATCGCTTCTTCGAAAGTTTCATATTTCAATATACTTTGTAGTGGACTGAAAATCTGCATGGAAATATATATATATATATATATATTATTACTCATATTGAAAAAAATATTTTCTTTAAATTTAATATTTTCTGTTACTAAGACGTCAAAAAGAGCCAAAATTTAAATCATTATTTCAAACCTATCAGCAGTAAATAAGTTCTTAGCACTCTTTAAGGAACTCTTAATTGAATACTCTTTTAACCTTTTTTGATTATTTTTCTATATCACTTCGACATAAGCGTACTATAGTAAAATATAAATGTCTTTAATATAAACATTAAGCTCTGTCTATGAACATCTAAAACAAATACAGTAATGCTCACAAGTTAGGATAGTGAATGGTTGCGGGGTTCTGCAGCATATTCTTATTAGGATACTTTTTCTTGTTCAGTGACTTGTTAGGTATTAAAACTTAATTTGCAGATATCTATTTATGAAGGTGCATTTATGAAACTGGGAATATTTTAGCTGCTGCGAGCTTCAAACCGATTGATAACAAGATGAAGAGTTCATAATCAACAGAAATTATTTACCTCTTCCTTTGCAATGGTCATATCATCAGTAACACGAGTAAACACAGTTGGTTCAATATATTAACCAGTGTTTCCAAATCTCTTTCCACCAGTCTTCAGCTTGGCGCCTTCAGATACTCCTTTGTCTATCTAACCTAGGACCTTAGCCATCATGGTCTCATCTACCTGTTAAATTACATAACATTTCGAAATATATTGTCAAATATGCCAGATATTTGTTTATTAATACATTACTGGTAATAAAAAATACGTACTTATGAAAAGTAGATGAAACTATTTTTTTTATATTTCATTTAACTTTTCATTTCATTTCATCATCATTTCATTTAACAACTACCTGAGGACCCTGCTGTGTCAAAGAGTCAATAGGATCCCCGATTTTCCGAGTCTTTGCTAACTCGATAGCCCTTTTTACAAGTTCATCATAAATTCCGGATTGCACAAAAAGTAACGATGCAGCTACACATATCTGTCCTTGATTAGTAAAGACTCCAAGTGCGGCAAATTGTACAGCAGAATCCACTAAAAATTTAAAAATAAATACCATGAAATAATATAAAAAATGATATATTTAAAGATACCAAATTATTTAACAACGCAATCTTTAAATTTATTTCTAAGAACATTTAATTTATCTTGCATTGAAATAATCAAGGCCAGGCAAGGTAAAATATAAATTAAGGTTAATCAAAATACATAATTAACCGTACAGTCTGCATCGTTCATGATAACGAGGGGACTTTTGCCTCCGAGCTCGAGGGTGACCCGTTTGAGATTATTTGTCGCCGCTGCCCGCTGAATTATTTTACCGACCTATAATTTTATTTTATTTAAAAATTGTCAACAAGGTTTAAGTATTCAATCAATAAATTCTAATAAATTGAATTGAATACAGGAAAAACAAGCAAGTGTTACGGTATTGACCAATAACCATGTAACCACGAGCGTCTTGTTAGTTTTTCTCAGTGTATCATCAATAAAAAATCTGGAGTTATTAAATCCAAGGTATACCTCAACTGATCCTGTAAATGACATATGGGCAACGTCTTTATGGTGCGTGAGAGCTGCGCCTGCTGTCTCGCCGTAGCCGGGGACTACATTCACGACTCCCGGCGGGATACCTGCTTCCGCAACCAGAGCTGCCAGCGCCAGCGCTGTTAGCGGAGTTTGTTCTGCTGGCTTTACTACCACTGTACAACCTGGTATATATTATTTAAATGTGTTTAATAAAAATTAAACTATGATATACATGTAACATTACCTTGTTTAAGAATAATAATGTAAATTAAAAATTAAAAGTATACCTGCCGCTAAAGCTGCGGAAACTTTGTTGGCGAAAAACATAATGGGACCGTTCCATGGCAAAATAATAGCACACACGCCCACCGGTTGTTTTAATGTGTAGGCAAATGCATCGCCGTCTGAAAATTTAATTTGTATTATATACACCTACACTTTTCGTTTTAGTAAAATATTTTAAATAAAGAGATTACAATAAGTAAATCCAGGTTTCAAACAATTTCCTAAACAAAAACCAACTTATTTACGTTACACCTTATGGACCCAACTTCGACAAGTAACATATGTTTTTAAAATTTACATATGAATATATATTAACTTAAAAAAGTGTAATGATAAGATTTTAATTGGTTTTTCTTATAAGAATATTTTAATAACAAAAAATATTTTAATAACAATATTATTTATAATAAAAATTACAACTCCAACATTAGAATTGTGTGATCTCTGTGAGATTAGAAATTGCTCAAACGGAAATGACAGACACAAATTACGTAACATACAACTTATTGTGATCACACAAAAAATCACTAACTCATTACTTTTTAGACGGTTAGGACCACTAATAAACATTCCTAATAGGTTTACAAAGAATAAATTAAAATATATGGAAAGGCTTCAACTTACCTACGGGTATTGTAGTTCCTTCAATTTTATTAGCCCAGCTGGCGTTGTAACGAATTAAATCAATAGCACGTGGTATAAACATACGATTATTAGTCAACACCATGCCATTATCTAAAGTTTCTAATTCTACCAAGTATTCTAGATCACGTTTCACCAGATCTGCGAATTTGTTCAAAAGCTTCGCCCTTTGAGAGGGATCTAGAAGACGCCGTTCAGAGTTACGATGGAAAGCAAGTTTCGCAGCACTCACTGCGGCATCCACGTCTGCCTGTAAAATAGGGATTGTATATAAAAAACAATAAATTACTATATGGTAGTATTTATTACTGACACCTTATTTAAATCATACAGTGTGAAGTCTAATGAGCGTAGTCTCTTCAAAATCCACTTTTATATTTATTGTTCCTCCTAATTTAATTATATATTTTTTATTTGTTATATATACAGTCGACTGCACATGCTATATCCAACCATATTACAACATACGAATCCACTTCAAGAAGGCTAAATACTTAACTTGTCGCCTTCCGACACCTCAGCATTTAATGAACCATCGTGTGGGTTGAAAGTTTTGAACTTCTTTCCACTAACAGACTCCACCCAGGTGTTGTTGATAAAAATCTGTTGAATATTATTGACTATTGTACATTAAACTTACTAACAAAGGGTATCAAATTTAAAAAAGGTGTGGTGTTTTTAAAATTTTATCTGGTTTATTGGTTATATTTTATACATTATCCCTTTGACTTTGTCTGTCAGGAAGTTACTTAATTTGTCGTCTACCTCCAAAGATTCCTTTGTTTTTCATTGAATCCAAAACGCAAGCAAATAAAACGCGCTAACAGTATCTTTGGATCTTAATTAAAATAATATCTTACCAATACAAGCGAATTAAATTTGTAAAATATTTTTATTCTGTTTAGAGCAACGAGTTAATGATAACGCTAACTATTATTTTAAAGACAACCATATCTGTTGAATATCTTTTTTATTTTAATTATAAGCTTTATTTTGTTTAAAAAATATAGCAGTATGTATAATTTAACACTGGTTTAAAAATAAAAATATTAACAAAACCTTCCGTCTATATTTTATAAATGTTAATGTTTACAAGAAAACAACACCACTTGTTTCACATAAATGAAGCTATATGTAGCTTAACAATAACTATATGTAGCTGTAACAGTCGTAGTCGTAGGGCTATATAAAAACAAATGTTGACATCAAAAGTCTATTATAGTTATGACGAATATTTAAAGGATCATTTAAAATTCAAACAAGTTAGTGACATGTGTATTTTTAATTAATTATTATTTTTTTTAATTTTTTTACGTTGTTGTTTGTTTTATAATGATTTGAATATTTTAACTGATATTAATATTAACTTGTTATTAGAGAGTGTTAATTAATGATGTAATACAAACATTTTATGTTTAACGAAAGGTTTGAAATGGACGCCCTTAAGGACGGTGGTGAATATAGTGGTGTTTTAAATAAAATATTATTTAAATTCAACTTAATATATGCACTCTACGCAATCCCTTTAAGGTAAGAAATGGGTATTGACAAAGTGATAAGAAAATATCAAAACCAAAATGATATTGAAAGTGAGTTTTATAGAGAATAGTTTTTCATCGTCTATACTACCACCAGCTCTAAAAGTTATTTGCTACAAATCTGAGAAGAGCTGGCGACAGAAACTCAGCGGGCTTGTCTGTTATTCTTTCTTTTTTCAAAGCCTTACTTAAAACCTAAATTACAATTAATAAAATGTGATGAACTATATGATCTTATGAGCTTAAGCTTATGGCGTTAAAAATGTGTATGTATATTATGATAAATTTATATCTGTAATATTTTACTATCATAAGCAAAAAATCAAGAAAAATATGTTGAATGTAGAGTTTTCTGTATTTGATACGGGAATATCTACATGTATACATTTTTATAGGACATTCGTGTGAAAAGGGGAACTCGTGTCAGGACGAACCGAAGATGAGGACATGCTTTCGAGAGGAATCTAAATGCCTCACCAAATAAAACCTAAAGAGCATTTCACAAATAACATAACCGTCGTCGGTTAATATCTATTTCTCCTGTTTGTTGTTAAAGTAAATAATAATTTATTATTTTAAGATCACGCTGTATTTATATAAAATATAATTATACTTAAATTAAGGTAATTCACTTCTACTTCTTTTAATTTAATAGATTATTTGTATTCTAGGTGACTACTAAAGATTTTAATCCCACTTACGATTGCTTTTAACTGTATTTAAATTCAATCATCACTATTCATCTTTATTTTAATTTAAAACACTACAACTGATTGCCCAAAGAAAAACATAAAATACATTATCAGATATAGTAGTATTTTTACATTTTGTTATCAGTATTATCAATATGTTTTTACGTATGTTTGTTATTTTGTTCGCGGTGTTTACCTACATTTTGATAGAGTCCAAGTTTAACATTTTCCTCATCATTTTTCATGCTTATAAGTAAAAGAGCGACTTTGTCAAAGATTAGATGATCTCGGACAGGCCTGGCATTGTCCGTATTTATAATTTTTGAAATCTTACACTTTACAGTATGAAAATTGAGCTTGTCAACATATTGTGTGTAGACCTAACTGTGATGTTAATTGTGATATAGTTTTCCTCTATACATAGACGATACAATACTAACATCATTATTTTACAATGCAACTATTTTCTAAAACAAAATAACTAACTACTCAGTTTCCTTATAATTTATTTATGTATTTATTTATATTTTCCACTTTGAATTCATACCAGTAATCACTTGTGTATCAAATAGAAGTGACAGGAGGGCCTATTTTGATATCGTAAGTATCAAAATAAGCCCTTCTGTAAAGACACACAAACTTAAAATAAGGCTACGAGGGTTCCAAACGCGCCCTGGTCTGAGAAGAACCACAAAACAAACGGTTTTTTTTATTGTAATCACTGTTTCACAAACGCCAATATATTTACTGGTAGAGATATAAAATAAGAATTAAATAACTAAATTTGGAAGCAATACCACGGTACCTACAGAATAGCTGATTCTAAAACCAGTTGGTTCGTTTGTTGATTAGCGTTATAGGTAAATGTAGTATAGATATTTAAATATAGTATTATAAATATGTATAGATTTATTTTTGTTTGTTTTAACAAATAATCTTATATCTAAGTAAAAGTTTAGGCATTCAAAAAGATTAAAGAATCAAATAGTTCCGTTTTAATATATATAGATATATATAACAACGTATGTCCTAAGCCATGTTTCATGCTGAACTCAATGGAATGCCTTAAGAATATTCGAAGAGCATCCTTTCATTCCTCCCAGGTCTCAAATATAGGTCTTATAAGAAAGACACCATTGTCAGTAGCGATCATATCAAAACCAATCTATTTATTATGAAGCAAAGTATTTTTATTAGAATGAACTTCATTGAGCATGATTTTTTCAAATATTTTACTGAGTGAAAGTAACACCAATATTTAAGTGAAGCATTAGCAGTTTTAGAAGGGATATTAGTTTGCTATATTTTATTAAGTTAGGGAAAACCCCAGATGAAATACGGCTTCAGAAATTGATCAGTAGTTACGGATAACCTCTAAAAGTCGGAGGTATTACGTAGTATACACAAAATAAGTGACCTTATCACTACAACGATCACTTCCGGTAAACCACAAGCAAGCTACATTTTTAGGGTTTTCATTTCATTATTCATAATAAATGTCACTGAATACTCAATAACCGTATATTGTTATATATAATAACCGTATATTTAGCTCTCAATAACCAGGTTGTACTACAAAAATGTACAGACGATTGAAAACAGTAATTAATTTGGTTAAAGCGATTTGACATGACTAACATAAAACTTTCGGAAATTTATTTTAAGTAGTATGAATATGTCAAAAAATGCCATCTCTGGTCCGAATCATCATCATCCGGATCCAAAAACAATCCGAACAGAGAGTCGTTGGGGTTGGTTGGGACCATGTGATCTGTGAATTCGGACAAAACCTTGTAGAACGACTTGAAGAGAAAGGATTGAAGACTTAAAGAATAACTCTGAAATGAATATTGCGTCAAGATGATCGGTGCTAACGAATGCCAGAAGATCGGAATGATGTGCAGAAAAACTCTGAAAATTGATATGAGCTACATTAAGATTGTGGGGATATTTCATTGACAGAGTTGAAAACAATCTTTAAGGGACGGAAAATCAAACGGCACGTTTTATGCTTTTCGTTTTAATTTCAAATAAGGAATAAAGTATTATTTTGAATATGCATGTATTTTATTTTATATATTGGACTGAAAATTCATTGACTGATTTTATAAGTGAACTAATAGACAAACATTTTCATTATAAACTATCTGATTGTAGCGACATTATCTTTTTGTCCAATTCGACTCAAAATATTATTTCATTTTAATTATTTAATTTTAACCTGATGTTTGGAATGCTTTGAAGCAATCTTGGAATATGAAGTCATTTCATACCATTCATTTCAAAGATCTGATTCTGTTGCTCTATTGAAAGCTACTTGCTAATAAATAAACTACAGAAACTTTCTTATCTTATAATATTCAAGAAGATATTAATAAAACTATTATAAGCGTGAATGTTGCATGGCTCTGTGGAATATGACCACTATTATTAGAATAATTTATTTTTATTACTCAATCACATTTTAGTTTATTTTTTACTATATTTAAATAGTTTTTAGTTAAGTTACAATTTTATTATTATCCACATTTTTATTAGTAGACAATTGTTACTAAAAACCGGCGGGCCGCCTATCGTTCTCGCTGAACGCGAGCGCACGTCTACCGACTGGCTGGCCGTCTATTGTGTAGCCGGTCTCCCCACCTACTACGATTCCTCCGCGGACTCAGCGTCATCGTCAGTCGTCAGTCAAGCGTCAGTCTGGATCTATGAGCCTAACTCGACTTCTCATATATTGCTACTTTCTCTATGCTTCAACGCGTATTCTCATATATTCGTGTGGATACGTTTACTAATTAGTTTTAAATCTCATCTAAATGGAGTACTGTTGTCATCTCTGGTCCGGATCACCCCAATATCAGCTTCTACCATTTGACCGCGTACAACGGAGAGCCGTTCGAATTATCGGGGACCCGGTGCGCTGCGAACGCTGGACTCTTTGGCATTGTGTAGAGACATGGCTTCTTTGTGCGTCTTCTACCGCATTTACAACGGGGAGTGTTCCGAAGAACTATTCGATCTGATGCCTGCAACCGAATTTCATCACCGCACAGCGCGCCATCGCCTCCAATACCATCCTTACCACCTGGATGCGTGGTGGTCCTCCACTGTGCGGTTCTCAAGGACATTTTTTCCACGTTCCACTCGCTTGTGGAACGAACTCCCTTCGGCGGTATTTCCAAATCGGTACGACATGGGTACCTTCAAAAAAGGCGTTTATTCCTACCTACAAGGCCGGAAACACTCTTGTAAATCCTCGGATGTTGCAAGAGTTCATGGGCGGCGGTGATCACGTCCATCTGTGACCCGCCAACTCGTTTGCCCTCCTCTTACAAAAAAAAAAATATATATTTTTATTGTTCTTCCGCTCACTCCTTCTATACTTTAATTATAGTAATAGTGATTTTTGTGTATTCGTGTAAAATAACCAATATCCGTGTAAATATCTGTTTCGCTGGACTATTAATTACTGCCTACCTCAAAACCTAAGGTAGGACACTACAACAACCACCCCTGCATTGGTGACACACTTATACTACATCGGTGACGCACTACATTAAAGATGACTTTTTGATTGACAATATGTTTCTAATGTTACATCAAGAAACTTGAAGAAAAAAATGTATAAATGTATTTTTTATCTCAAAAATAATTAATATGCTTATTGTTTTATCTGTTCAGTAACTATTATTCGTTCGTATTTTCATGTCTTTATTTTGTATTTATTATATACAATAATTCATAAAAATTTTAAGTTGGTAAATTATAAAATATAAACAAGGGCACGCCTCAAAACGAGAGATGTCACGTCTGGGAAATCTTTCTTCCTCAATATTTATTTAAAATTTAAAAGGGTTTAGCTTGGCTTAATATATTTATAGACGTTTCCAAACATAATCCAGCTATAATTAATTACATTCAAATGTTAGTATCACGACGTTTGAAAATATTTTTTGAAGTGGGCACCTGACGTCATTATCAACGTCACCATCAACGTCACAATGTTGATAGTTCATCAATAAACGACATCAGATTGAAGGGTGGCGATAAGGTTTGTCTACTTTACACGCCTAATTTTCTATTTATATGTACTTGAAGTTGCAGGCCCCATAGACCTCACGTCAGTGCTAACGTTATAAAAAAAACACGTCAGCAGCTGAAAGTTAAAATTACAAATATAATAAAGAAGGTTTTTCTAACTATAGCTAAGACAAGTGATAAATTAAAATATAAATTAATCAATAATGAAAAAACGTACTAAAAATCTAAGTAAGCATAACGGATTCCGCGACTCGTTATGGGATCTGCAATTCAGTAGCTTCACGACGGTGGGGCCCTGGTAATGATTGTCAAACATTATTTATTTTATCATTTACATTCCACATAGCTAAACATATTTAAAAAGTTGCTTGATGTAGTGATGTATAAGATCAATTCACATATCAATAAGTGACCCAACCTTGCTATTACGAGGTAAGGCTATAACGCTATTTGCTCTGAAACTATTTAAACCACTTTGTTACTATTTAAAATACGATATAACATGATCTCCTAAAGAAATATTACTATTGGACCCGTTGAGTTTATTTTATTTAAACGTTATGAGTAAATTAGTATCTAAGTTAATATTTCCAAATCTTATCGTTGATATTGAACTGTCATTTGTAATACTAAATTAATATTTATATAATTTGAACTCATCTATCCAACCACTTATGTTCAATAATTGGATAATGACGTAGATAAAATTAAAAAAAATCTTTAAACAAAAGAAGACTATATTATATTCTAGCATGTGGTTTATCTCATGTAAACATTACATAAAGTAAACACATCCATCATTTTAGATTTATGAAGTGAAATATAAAGTAAATATAGATCATGTTCAAATCAAAGTGGATAAAAATATTCTCTAAATCGTAAAATCAAGGTTCGTTCCATATTTACCTTCAACACTTCTAATAAATTGTGATTTACGAAATATCGGTTGAATTAAATATTATTATAACATTAACGTAATTGTGTATAAAAGGAAAAGCGTACTTAAACAAAAACAGCATACTTTCGTGCTTATGTAAAGCAAGAAAGTATATTGTTTTATGTATACGAGTATATAGATATATATATATATATATATACATGAAGGCGTCGCCGTTGAAGTTACCTATCTGGGATGCCGAGCCACTTTCAAACGCGTCATCAAATATCAGCTCTTTCCACCGTTCTACATTTTGTCTACAACTATAATAAGGACCGTTAAACAGGCAGTCTTGGCTCTGGGATGACGCGGTGCACTACTTATACTCTGTCACTGGCTATCCTTGACTTCTTGGATAGATAAATATTTAATTAATTATTATTTTAATTAGAAATATGTCTAAGACCTATTTATTATTATTATTGATTGCCTACTGATATTTACTGATCAATTTTATAAAAGACATATCTCCCCTTTATTATACTTGCCTCTCATCTGACGTTTTAGCCCCATTTCTAAATATACTGTGTGTTTTATTTCAGTGTTTCAATTTAGAATTGTCCAGATCGTTGTAAGTAAATTTATGATTGAATTCCAGCCATTACTATTTACCCTACTATTCGATTTCCAATTCCGTTTATATCTTATTATATCACTAAAATATTTTCCAATATTTTACAAATAACATCATATTATAAAAGATAGATGGCGTTCATGTAAAAAGCGGCAGGAAATTGACAAATTTGTTATCTTCTTACTAAAAGAATATAATAATATTTTGGATAACCAAGTTTCTTTACTTAATCCACAATTAAACTGGCATGCATGGTTTAATTATATACTCGTAGTTCGCAGTGTTAACTGAAGCATAAACATAAATCGATTACTTAGTTAAATTAACTAAGCTAATTCGAATGAACACAGGATGTGGTTTGTCTCGTAATTAAAGGGATTTACATGTACTCCTACAGTTACAAATTACATTGAGCAGACGACTTTGTTAAAATACAACTAATTATAATAAAAAATAGTGAATATTAAAAGTATATTAAGATATTAATCCTTTACATTTACATTGTTAATATCGAATATATTCCATTCTATTCTTTTAGTTTCCCCAAGTTTTCGAGGACAGTAATATGTTATATGAAATAAAACACCTTCAGAGGTGTTACATGTCGGGTGAATTAAACCAATAACACCGTAAGTGCCTGACATTCAATCTTTTATCAGAACAGAAATAAAAGTGTATATTTATGTCCTTATTTTATTTTATCGTTAAAGAAAATATAATAATAATAAGATTGTTTTGTAATTATTGTCTATTTATTTTCTATATAAATATAATTTCTACCTAGTCTTTATTAGAATCATAACCAAAACCAGGTTTTATTAATAAACATGTTTTTGCTGCGATATTATTTTATAATATGTATATTTTTATGAAATATAATATTTAGGCCTTCAGTTACAATTAATAAAGTTTTTTTGAATTGAATAATTGAAATGACATTAAAGAATGGAATACATAAATATTCTAATATGTCATATTTAGTCATTATTTTAGTTATTATAAATAGAACGCATGTAAAATAGATGATTGAATAATACCGAGAGAAAAAGAGCAAAAAAGGACAATTTTATGACCAATGGTACTTAAGTTCGTTTAAAGTCTGGGACATAAAAGAGATATAAAATAAATGACGCCGCGTAACTAATGATTAGGGGATTTAAGAAATGGAAAAAATAGACGTCATAAAATTGATTACAAGGCTGACTTCTTGAAAGAACGACAGTTCGTTGACATTAATAAAATGAGAAGATATGTCATTTATATGTCAACGCCGACAAATTTATTATCATCAAGTAATTAAAAACTCTCCGCGCATACCCGAGCTTATTATAAAGTTTAATGATAAAACAGAGAGAAAAATACTAAGTATTAAACGAAGAGCCATTACAGAGAGATTTACAATATATTTAAATATTGGTCACCTATATATATATATATATAATTTATTTATTTATTTATTTATTTATATCTTTCCCACTTTGAATCATTATCAGTGATCACTTGTATACGTCAAAATGGAAGTGTCAGGAGGGCCTATTTCGATACCAGATTTATCGTAATAAGCCCTTCTGTAAAAGCACTTTCCAACTTAATGTTAAGGCTATGAGGGTTCTAAACGCGTCCTGATCTGAGAAGAACCACACAACAAACTCAGCCGGATATATTTTTTTATATTGTGATCACTGTTTTACAAACGTCAATCTTAAAAGCTATTTTGGAACAACTAGAACCGTCGCAATAAATCGGAAATGAAGCCTAAAGATTTCAGGCAACGAAACTGAAAAAAATAAAAAATAAAAAATAATAGTAAAATATAAAAAATATAAATAAAAAATAAAAATCGGCCTGTTACACAACCAGTTACCTCAAGCAGCACCCGTTCACGAGCATAACGCAAGAGCCAGCCATCACCCCCTTCGCCATATTTGAGGGAGGAGAGCAACCCGACTCCGGACGCTACCGCAAGTAATGACTTCTAAGGAATCGGTGTGATGCAGCAGGTTGATAAAACGAAATTAATCTACAACAAAAAACAAATTGCGGAGAATACTAGTTATTCGCAATACAATACAATTCATTCCCAGGCCATACCGTCGTTGATGTAATCCTGTATACTATACTAGGATTTTTTTATCAAACTAATTTTTATATATAATTTAAATTTATTTAATGATAAACTTAAGGCATCATTTGGGAGCTTATTATAAAAACGTATACAATTAACCTTAAAGGATTTACCTATTTTATGGAGCCTAGTGTTGAGCATAGCGAGTTTATTTTTATTTCTTGTATTAATTTATTGAAAATCACAATTTTTTTTGAACTTAGAAATATTTTTATGAACGTAAATAAAATTTTCATAATATATTGATTATAAAATGTCATTATTTTAAATTCTTTAAATTTGTTTCTTAAGGATTCTCTTGGTCTCATATTACATATTGCTCGAACAGCCCTCTTCTGCAGTGTAAATATGGTATCGATGTCGGCTGCATTATCCCATAAGAGTATGTCGTATGACTTTATACTATGAAAGTAACTAAAGTAAACTAATCGAGCAGTTTCCATATTTCTTAATCGACGTAATTTTTTAACCGTGTATATAGCAGAACTAAGTCTACTTGATAAATCAATTATATTAGGACCCCATTGTAATTTTTCATCTAAGGTAATGCCCAAGAAAGTAGTAGATTTGACCAAGTCCAATTCCTCATTGTTTAACTGTACATTAGGTTTAACATTTTTAACATTTGGAAAAGTAAATTTAACACATTTCGTCTTTTTTTTATTGAGCAACAAATTATTGGCGTTAAACTATTGTACATCATCTGAGAGAGCATTATTTACATCGTCAATAATAGATTGCTTTCTGCTAACTTTAAAAGTAAGAGAAGTATCATCAACAAACAACACTATCCCATGTTTTTCCCTCACTAGGTGAGGTAAGTCATTTATGTAAAAGAGGAACAAGAAAGGCCCTAAGATAGAGCCCTGTGGCACACCTATTTTTACCAAAGAACCGGGTGAACGTATTCCATTTACATCTACTTTTTGAATTTTATCATTAAGATATGAACTGATTAAATCTAGGGACTTATTCTTAACTCCATAATGTTCTAACTTTTTTATAGGGATTTCGTGTTGAACACAGTCAAACGCCTTAGATAGATCACAGAAAATGCCAAGTGCATCCTGCGATCCTTCCCAGGCTTCAAATATATTGAGTAATAGCTCAACACCAGCATCTGTTGTAGAGCGACCGGCAGTGAAACCAAACTGGTTTTTGTGTATGAGATTGTTTTTACTGAAAAATTCAACGAGTTGATTAAGAATTATTTTTTCAAAGATCTTGCAAAAATGCAGGTAAGACTGAAATTGGTCTATAATTACTAGGATCTAATGAACTGCCAGATTTAAATAATATAGTTATTTTACTTTGTTTCATTAGATCAGGAAATATACCACAATCTAAACAATTATTAAATATCAATGCTCAGTCTGACGCAACAATGTCAATTATAGACTTAAGTACGTCAACAGATATTCCCCAAAGATCACTAATCTTTTTAACGCTAATTAATTTAAATACTTTGATTACTTTTTGAGCATTCACTTTTTTTAAATTAAAACTGCTAACACATCGATCTACATTATCTCTCAGTAAACTTATAGCTGCAGCGGGAGAAGAATTTAAATATAACGTTGAAGTCACTGGAATATTAGTAAAAAAGGTTTCAAAAGCAGTAGCAACCTCGAGGTCAGACGTAACATATTTATTATCTATATTTAATTTAAAATCGATCCTCCGGGATTTAGCTCTTCCAGTTTCCTCATTATTTATTTTCCAAGTTATTTTTATTTTATTATTGCTATTTCCTATTTTATTATTGATATGTTGAAATTTAGCTATTTTACATTGTTTTTTTAAAGATTTGGAAAATAATTTTACCTCATCCCTAAACTCATTACTAGTATTATACATCAATTCACCATACATATTCTATAATTTTTCTATATTTTTGTGTAACTCAGCAGACGTTTTTGTGGTAAACACAAAGTTAAATAATTTAATGAAAGTATTGAAAAACTAATACATAATATTGGGATTTGAATTTTTCAACGAGGGCAAATAGTGAATTAAATCATTTTTAATTTGACTAATTTATTCTACAGTCACTGGTATAAAACTTACTTTCTGTTTTGATTTTTCTATCTTGCTACAACTGAATTTAATAAATTGGCCATAGTGGTAAAAATCTAATGTCTTGAATAAACATTAAAAATTTGGAATAACACTTGTAAAAATATTATCAATACAAATGGCACTAGTGGTTGTGATTCTAGTAGGCTTCATAAATATGTGTAAAAGATTATAAGATTTGGATAAACTTAAAAATTTTATACTTATTGAATTTTTTTCAAAAATATTAATATTGAAGTTGAGTTAATACAAATGATTAGCCTTTTACTAGAATGTGATAGTTTAAACAATACCTCATCCATAATCTTTTCAAATTGTTCAAAGCTAGATGACGGCGGCCTATATACATTTACAATTATTAACTCATCTAATTCAACTGATTCTAGTTCAGATGTTCGCTCAACAGAATGGCTCACTATGTCCTTACGTTCTTTGAATTTTATCTGTTTATTTAAAATAATTAAAGAGCCACAATGTATAGAATTAACTCTGTTGAAGGAACTACCAACCTAGTGGTTATTGAAATTAAACATAAATTCACCATTTTTGAGCTAATGCTCAGTGACACAAAAGATATTAATATCAAAAGTATTTAAAAACAATTCAATTTCTAATTCCTTATGTCTTACACACTGAATGTTCTGATGCACCAGGTTGATATAGTGTACATTATTAATGTTATTAATTTTAGCATTTCTATAATAATCATAATTATTATTATTTGATGTGTTAATTATTCGGCTAGAGGATATCTCTACTGTCTTAATGTCTAGTTTAAACTATTACTAATACTACTATTACTAGTTGGAATTATTTCCAAGCTGTTATTACTTACACAAGTATTTTATTAAGAAACATTTCTAGCCAAATTATTGGCTCTCATAGTAAAAAAATATAATAGCGATAAAGCTATCTGTCGTTTAATATACGAAGAGAGGTAATACCTACCATTAGTCAAATAAATTAGTTAGTATTGAGGTATTTAGGTATTAGATTATATAAGATGATGATGGCTAAGATTTAAGAAAATCAAGCTACGAGTATAATATACTGATTACATACAGATTTAATTAAAAATATACACAAAATATTATATTAGTATATTAGCTCGTAGCCGTATTTGTACTATTTTAACAGCTACAAAGACGCCAGAGGCCATATGGTATATGACATTTTGTGATAATCATAGCTTAATACATTTGTATTAGTTGAATACTGTCAAAATAGTTATTCTGAACAATACAACATTCCTACATGTATTTGTAGCAAACACAATTCATACATTTGTGTTTAACATATTTAAAGATGGCTTCTGCCAATAAGTCAAAGCATTAACTCTAAGATAATATATTTAATGATAACAATAGTTCTAAGTAAATGTAAATAATTAAAACTAAATAATACAATAATAATACACTTTAACACAACTATATTATATATGTTATTACTAGAATTAAATAGTTATATAAATAATGATATTATTGCATTAAACATATTACAAATATTATATCATGAAAGTTAAATATGTAGTCAAGAATACATGTAATACAGTACATGCATTACGCTCAAATCAGTGAAAGGATTTTGATGATACTTCCTTTTTTAGGATAATTCTCTCATTTGACCCTCAGGCTTTATTTTTATAGACAGACTTTATTTTCCAGAAGAACAATGAGTTATTGTAGTATCTTTAATTATAATATGGATACAATATTTTAAATAGCAAATTATTTATCCTGTAATAAATATATGAATAGTGTAATGAGTATCGACCAGTATTAGATCCAGATAAACTTCGCAAATTATTACCTATTCTAGTACTTTGAATATATTAAGTATTAATTTTATAAATTATTTATTAAGTATATTATGAATACTTAATACATTCAAAGTATTGAATGTGCATTCAAAGTATGTTAAAATATGTTAAACGTCAACTTTTTATTATATTTTATCGAGATCCATGTAAAATGCTTATTATTAGATGACCGAAATACGATTTTTCAATGGTATCTATCTCCCTTAGATGTTATCCCAAAAAGGTTGTAAATGTGACTTACTGGCTCTAGACAGAATAATTTAACATTGTATTGATATCTTTGCCTTTTTGAACATAGATAGAACAGTTCCTAAATGACATAATAATATGGGATACAGAGAAAAAGTACATCTTTTTATAATAGTCCAAGTCAATTGCATATATTATATATTACGCAAGAGTGTTAGTATGTTGACAGTAATTGTGTTAAGCAGTCATTTCATTCCTTAATAATTAAATCTATTTATTCATTTTGTAAGCTATATTGAAGTTATTTTATGCGCACGTTACATAAAAACTTGTGGACGCTTTAACTTCTACAAATGATAATTTATATTTACTTTAAAATATTAGACTAAAAATGCTGTCATATTTGTTTCCTCTCTCCTTTTAAGTATAAAATTATAAGTAGTTTTGATAAGAACATTAATTACAATTACAAAGTTTTTTTCTAATACAAAGTTAAACATTACGCGCCAACTAATAATAATTTAATGATTAAACTAATTGTAGAAATGTTTTTCACAGTATTATATCCAAACTTTAATTGGTTGGTATGTATAATCATTTTTTTATTCCACATTATAACATGACATGACATGATATAACATGTAATACATCAAATGAAAACCTATTTTATCGTAATATTACGAGGGCCAAACTGAAAGTTTTTAGAACTGGCTACCTAAAAGCATTATATTAAAAAAAATAGTTTAAATTTTGAAAATAGAACTCTTTACCAATATTATTGAGTGTACATTTCATTCATTTTTCATTTTTTTTACGATTTGGCGGCAAATTGAAAATTGTCTGTGCACGTCAGAATGAATTTAAGCCGAGAAAATTTTCTTGCAATGATTTTTTATGACTTTCGATGTCATTTAAGTCAACAAGAAAGTTATGATAGACTTCGATTGGCTTTTCACGATGAAGCCCCATCTCGTGCCATAGTTTACAACTGGTTTAATGAATTCAAACGTGGTCGAACTAATCTCACCGATGATTTGCGTGAGGGCGGCCTTCTACAGCGACGACTGAAGATAACATCAGTGTTGTGCGGCGTATGATAGAGACTGACAAAAGAGTGACCTATCAGCAGATTCGGACAAGTCTATGCATAGGTATGAGTCAAGTGCACAAAATCCTCCATGAACATTTAGCGGTCAGGAAGCTTTGTGCTTTGTGCTTTGTGTTTGTGATCAAAAAACGGTTAATGCAGAGTGGTATACTAACAATTGTTTGCCACTTGTCTTGGAAAAAGTTCGAGAGAAACGACCTCGCAGCAGGATCCTCCTTCATCACGACACACCGCCAGGCAAACGATCGACTATTTGGTGACCTCAGACGTGGAATTACTGGGTCACCCGCCGTATAGCCCCGATCTCGCACCCTGCGATTTTTATTTATTTCCGAAAATAAAAGAAAAACTTCGAGGAAAACGTTTTATAGACGCCGAAGAAGCAGTGGCTGCGTTTCAAAACGCCGTCGAAGAGACCCCTAAGGCCGAGTGGGCAAGGTGCTTTTCTCAATGATTCCATCGAATGCAGCGATGTATTGATGTAAATGGACGCTATTTTGAAAAGTTACAATAAATAACTTGCTAGAATGCTTAGTTTTTGATTTTCTAAGAACTTTCAGTTTGACCCTCGTATTTCATTTAGTTACGTAATTATCACATCATGAAACAGTTACATACTTTAGTCACGATAGTCGTGTTTCATGTTACAAAGCAACCAAATAATTAATTAACTATGTTTCACCGAGCACTGCTGAAGTCAATAATTGGCATCGCTTATACGAAGTTCTCGCCAATTATCAACTGTTCATATTCATAGTCTATAAATGTCGTTTCTGTTATAGTAATTAATACCTGAACACCTTTAAAATTAATGTTACTTCTGTATTGTCTAAACATTTTGAGTGGCCTGTCCACAATATCTAGTACATAGAACACTTTTAAAAATTGCAAATACAAAAATGTAAAATTTGTTATAAAAGAATGTAAAATTTGGTATAAAATCATCAGAGTGTTATTTTTATATTTTCTTTCTTTATACATATTTTACAGATATATATTTCCTTTCTTTAATTCATTTTCTTTCAAAATGTTTATTTATTCCCTAGTAGAAAATATTATTAACCGTATAAATAAACAAAGTTATATATATTTCTTCATATAGTAAAACAGAAAACCATGAAATTCGTAAAACTTTTTTATAGCATGTGTTCTCAGCTAAGTTTTTTTTATGGTTTCGATAAACGTGTTCATATATTTAAATAATAAATACATTGTAATGATTGTTACTCTGACATACTTATAGTGATTGGTTATTCGCTTGACATATATTTATTGTTTGAATTTATTTTTATTATACAATTTTTTTTCTGGTAATCTTTTATATTTTTACAGGCAAAATTATAAGATTTATAAAAATGATATACAAGGTTATATTTTCTGTTAATATATTTGATTAATTTACGTATCACCTTTTAGAATTTATTTCTATTCCAAGCTATTTAAGCCGCTCCATAATTTAAGATTGTAAAATGATATTATAGCAGCACTCCCAAACACATGGCTTAGATAATAATCAATATAAATTTTAAGTTTAGGACAGTTTAACGGCCTTTATCAGTTGATTATTATTAATAAAATTATTATAATCAGTCGGTTTTTTTCCGTTTATTAAGTATATATTTTAGAAGCATTTTAAAATAAAAGTTATGAGTGTTTCAGCTTGCCTTTCCTGAGAATTGTTCAACAAATCCTTTTTTAATTATATACTATAGATACTTAAATGTTGCTTAAAACTAGCTATGAATTATGAGATTAAAATAATAGTTTCCTTATATTCAGGGCACTAATTAAAATAACAATAGATAACAATATCATATATCAATATAACGATTACAAATATAACAGCTATTTAATAGTTTAATACAAATGAGAAGCTTATAAGTTATATATTAACTCCACTCGATTTATTATCAAAAAGTGATTAAAAAGTTACCGCTTATACTCGGTTTATACCCGGAACCGCGAGGAAAAAGTTTAGTTTTCTCGAATACTTTTTAACAGCTCTTAACAAAGCTCCCGATAGAGCTTACCTGTCTATTTAAATATTAATAAACTTATACTATAACAAATTAATAAAGAGGTAGCCTTGGTATCTTATAAAATTAAATTTGTATTATTTATACGATATAAAACTCGAAACCATAGTTTTTAGAAATTGATTAATTTTTAATTTTTTCACTATCACACCGACACCAGTAGAGATTTTGAATACATTTAAGAAGATTGTTGTCTACATATTACATTTCCTTCTTTAGGACGATGCTATCATTTGACCTGACTATTTTTAGAATAATTATATAACAATTAATTATCTTTAATTATATGACAGATACAACATTTTGAATAATAAATTACTTATTATTTAAATAATTATCTACCATTACATAATTGAAATGTCCGGTATATCCGGTATTACAGATGATAAACCTTGCAAATAATTAATTATCCAATACTACAAGCATATATTTATATTTTTTACGTTTCAACTGCAAGTCGAGGCTTTTTTGTATATTGAATAAATGCAAAATATTTGTTACTTGATTACAGATATACTATATTTCACCGGTATCTCTCGTGGATTTTATCCACAAAAGGTTGTAAAAGTGACTTACTGGAGCTCTTTTCAGATACCCTAATTTCACATTGTCTAGGGATCTTTGACTTTCATCATGATCATAAACAGAACAGATCCTAAATGACATATATATGGCATATAGAGAAAAGTACATTTGTATAATATCACGTCTGCTGCAAAATTTAGCTAACGAATATAAATATATATATATATATATATATATATATATATATATATATATATATATTACAAGTCAGTGATGTGGCCATAAATACTCATAAATATTTTGTAACATTGTAAGTATGTTGATAGTAAATGTGTTAAGTAAAAATTTTATTACTTAATAATAAAATCATTAACTCTACGATTGCTTTTTCAGTTCGTAGGTTTACACCTAAGAATGTATGGTATACTCAATTAGATGAATAAAATTATATAAGACTTGAAAATAAATACAGATTACCAACAATTGATATGAAATCTTCTTTATTATAATCAAATTCAAATTCAAAATATCTTTATTCAAGTAGGCATTTACACGCACTTTTGAATCGTCAATTATTACAATACAAAAAAAGGTCAGTGTAGAAAGTCCATAAGTAAGCTACCACCGGCTCGGAATGCTGCTCTGTTGAGAAGAGACGGTCAGAAACTCAACAGTTGCTCTTTTAATAATATAATTATATAACAATCTTAGGTGATGTACATTATAATATAAATCCTGCAAATGATTCAATAACTGAAATTCCACATATTTCGATCAACTAAAAACTCTTGAACGCTATAATAAGATTTAATAATAAACTTTTAATTTTAGATTTTAAACCAAAAAAGGAAGGTCTAAGATATCTTGTGGAACTTTATCATATATGCTCAAACCCATGAAGGATTTATTAACTTTTTGAAAAACAAGTTTTGGCATTACGAGTTTCTTTTTATTTCTCGTATTTATCGCGTGTCTTCAATCTCCTTTCTAATTAATATTCAAGCTATTTTATGCAGACTTTAAATAAAACGGGTTGACGTCTTGTATACCGACTTCGCAGCGGCTTCTCATAAGGTTTCGCAATATTCATCAGCAGATTTGTAGAAGTTGGTTTACATTGTGATCTGCTGCGTTAATTGATTTTTTACCTCCAAGACCGAAGTCAAGGCGAGACAATTAAAGGTTTTGTTTTGCGCATCTTTTATTCCAGTCTCTTCAGTATTGCCTCATGTCTCTTTATAATTAATATTATCTGTATTAAATATCAATAAGTGTAATTTTATCACATTTTCACATTCCTTTATAAAATATGAATATAGTCTTAACAATGCAATATGGAATAAGGTTACTGTCTTGATAGATATGGGAGTCCAGCTTGATGATAAGCTTAATTTGATTGCCATATTGATCACATTATTAATAAAACCTTTTGCATGCTCGGTTTTGTGCTATGGGTGAGTAATAATTTTGAAATATATAAGTTATTGTTACACTGTACTGTAATACAGTAATAATACTGTAATAATACTCTTCTTGAATATGCTTCTAACGTATGAAATCCAAGTTATAGCAAATATATTGAAAGAATTTAAAATTCACAAAATAAATTTTATAAACATTTTTAGAGAAATTACCTACTCAAGGTGTCCATTTCCTCTCTTAATTCATTGAGAGAACGTCGAGTAGCAAAGGATGAACTTCTTTTGTAATGTTATTGAATTACATTTTAATCTCAGCAATATTAATTAAAGGTGCCCTAGATTACAAACTCGTAATTAAATATTGTTTTCATTTAATTAATGTTACATTTCTTTAAAATGTAATTACACTTTTTTAAATAATGTGTGAAGAATTCACTGGTTTATGTATATTTTACTATAGCTATTTGAATATTCTGTACAAATGTCTGTCTTCCTAAGAAATAAATAAATACACGAATATATAAATAAATTCAAGTTGTAGGAGTTATATATAAAATCGAACATCCCACTTCCTAATTTTGGAGACTCCTCAATTAAAGTTACACACTAAACAACTATTTAAGCTTACAATATTTGGTTATTGAAATAAAAAACTTTACTCTAATCTTCTGTAGTATTAAGTATTATATTAAAAAATAAAATAAATGGTGTTGCGCTTTTTAAATTCTCGTATTCTATATATTTTCTGTCTTTTTTATCAGTGGTTTTATTTTTTCGTGCAAAATATTTTATAACGTTTTACGTCTCACTCCATAAGGAGCTTTGTAAATATTCCGTTCATATTTTTTTCCTTTATAAATAAAATAGGTGGAGCGAAAAAATTTCAAAAGTTTAGGTATAATGTTTATTATAAATGTTTAAAATATACAAATTATATATGTTAAACATTCCACGCCAACAATTAATTTTAATGACTAGAATTATAAAAATCATTGTCACATTATCATTATCAAAATTTATATATTAATTTTTTTATTTTTATTAAATATTATAAACATATCCAATACATCAAATAAAAAGCAATTAAATTTTTTATTAATTATTTACTTTAAATAATTATGTTTAACTTCGTAAAACAACCCAATCGTAATTTACTGTTTCACAGATCACTAATGTCAATAATTAATGTCGACACCGATTATTTGAAGTTCTCGCCAATTATCAACTGTTTATATTTCCCATTCTATAAATGTAATTTCTATCACCGTATAACCTGGTCCGATGAATAGTACCGGTATCAACTCTGATATAAATGATGTAGAAATAGTGTTAAGAAATGTAATATAATCAAAATGTTATTTAACCTTAACATTTGTTTAATAAATAAATAGCTCTCAGTGAATTCGTATATTCAGAATAAGTAATTCATAATGACTTTTTGTCACTACAACTGAATTCGCAACCGAAAGCTTTTATTAATACCAATCTTATTACTATTTTATAAAACTTTCTTAAACGACAATCGGTTCCAATAGCCACAATCCTTTAGATACTGCAATGTTCCAGACTTTCAGCTATTGAACGATTGTATCCAGCACTCAAATAAATTGTTCATTGCAAAGTACATTGTCTGTAAAGATACTTTGATTTTTTTGACTTAAAGACGAAGGTTGAAACACTTTTGTAAATAAATATTTACCTAAGTTTATATACGAATAAAATATACAACTTTCAATAATTGTTTTTATAATTCACTAAATGTTATCAAAATAATTATTCATATTATATATATAATTTCTTTCTTTAACTAACTTTCATCTAAATAATATATTAATTCCGACCAAATAAACACCTATATGTTACAAGGTACAAGGTTTTATATAATTTTACAGATCAAATACCCGTGAAACTAATAAATCTTTTTTATAGCATGTGTTCACAGCTAACAGTTTTTTATGGCTTAGATAAAAGTGTTCATATATTTAAATAATAAATATATTGTAATAATTGTTACTCTGACATATTTACAGTGATTGATTATTCGTTTAACATACATTTAGATGTCAGTTTAGTTTTGATTTATAGAACTGTTATTATTTGAATTTACTTTTAATACTCATATTTTATTTTGATAATCTTCTTTATTACTACAAATAACATTTTAAGAATAATAAAATATATATAAACCTAGTCATATTTTTTTTTTCTTTGGTTAATCAATATATCATCTTTAAAACTTTGATCCTCTTGACTTGTATTAAATTATTTAACCTGCTCAAGAATTATATTTTATCTTCACTCCCGAACACGTGGCTTATTTAAGAATTAATATATTCTACGCCTTATACTAACTTGACGGCCCTTAGGAGTTATTACTATTATTAAAATTATCTTTAACGCTTTATCGTTTCTTCAATTTTTTTATAAAATGTATGAGTATTATAGCTTGCCTTCTCTAAGAATTGAATTACAAATGCATTTTTTAAATTAGATGGTTACTTGAAGAATTAGAAAAAATAAAATTTTTAAGCTTTAATAAATCTACTAATCTAGCTATAATTATACTAAATATTTCCTTACCTGATACAGGCATGGTGTCACACATACTGGATTGTTTAATCATCTGTTTAACATATTTGAAAATTAAAACGGTTTTGTTATATAATATCTGACATACATGATTGGAAAATAACTTTATCATATACCGGGGCTTAAAATAAATAAAAAAGTAATGACATTCTCAAAAAGAAATATTATCGAAAAACAATTTAGTGACCAACGGCAATTAAGTTCATTAAGTCTGGGACATAAAAGTGACATAAAATAAAATAACGCCGCGTAACTAATGACTTACATAACTTGAGGACTAAGGGACACAAAAAACCGGCTGACTTTTAGAAAGAACGAGTTCCTTGACATCGTTGAACTATTAAATTAAACGGGTAATATTATTTATTATTGTTATAGATAGTATCGTCTAGCGAAGCCATTACAGAGAGATGAATGAATGAATATTTTAATGTTGCTAATCTATTAATAATCAATTAGTAACGAGGTAAATCTGTATATATGCTATTAAAAAAACATGATATTTAGGGTAACACGCTAAAACATGTGGTGATATTTTAATAAAATTTTTTTATATTATTGTCTACATAGACAAACAAGGCAAACGCTTTATTTTTTAGAATATCTATCTATATATTTTACTTTATAATTTTATATCTATATATTTTACTCATGTTGTTATTCTAAAGGATATGGCAAATAGAATGTTTTAAACATTAAATTGCTTATTATTTAATAAATAATTTTCTGACAAATATGTCCTGTTTTAATATTATTATAAAACGATTCCTTAGTTTCAATTTGTAGTCGAATATTGAATCGAGATCCATGCAAAATATTTATTATTCGATTAGCGAGAAGTATCTCGGTGAAATACAGTAATATTTCACCGGTATCTCAAATAGGCTGTAAAAGTAATTTACTAGAGTTCTGCATAGATATCTCAGTTTCACATTCTATAATGATCTTGTTGATAAGTTGATAAGTTGCTTAATCATAAACAGAACAGATCTTTAATGGCATACTGATTGTGGTCGGAAAAACGTAAGATTTTCACTACGTTAAGAGTTATTGTGTTTAGTAATCATTTTATGCCTTAAGAATAAAATCATTAACACTACGATCGTTAATTGGCTTTGTCGGTATAAACTTAAGAATGTATGACATATTCAACAAAATTTATAAAATTAAAAAAACAATTTACTAACTATTATCATAAAATCTTCTTTATTATAATCTCCTTTCTGACCAATACAATACAATAAAACAATTTTATGAAGATTTTATATATATAATCATAATATATCATTAACAAAGTTTTCAATTCTACAAGTGTATTAATAATTTATATTTTATTCTACTTTAATGTTCTTGTTATTTATATCGGTGACAAAGAATGGTAATCAAAATTTATATACTTCATATAAATAAAACAAACGAGTACCGTAAACAAAAATGGGTTAATTAGAAATTTATTGAAAATATCAAGCATTCAAAATACTTTGAAAAGGGTTAAAATTTTAGGTTTACAAATTATATAACAATATTTATAATCAGTTAATAATGTAAACAAAATAATAAAGATATAAAAAGATAGTAATAAAATTGGAGTAGTATATTATTGTAAATCACAAAAGGTTCAAGAGTAATCACAGCTCAGATTTAAGACGTGTAATTTGAATCCCAGGAATTATGAAAAGGAGCGAACATCCTTTGTACACTTCCAGGCGACGGATCAATTCTGCAAACTCGTTATTTGAAGTTACACACTAACAAATATTTAAATTCACTTTATTTGGTATTGTTATTGAAGTAAAAAACTCTGATCTTTTGTAATATTGTGCTTAATATCATAAAATATAAAATAAATGGTGTAGCGATTTTAATGCTATCATTCGAAACATAATTTCTGTTATATTTTATCAGTGGTTTTGTTTTTCGTGCAAAATATTGTATAACGTTTTGTGTTCTACATATTTTATATTTTATTTCATTACTTGGTATTTTACGACAAAAAAAAACCGTTCATATATTTTATTATTATAAATAAAATAGGTGAAGCAAAAAAATTACAAAATCTTTTCTGATATAATATTTATTATAAATATTCAAAATATACAATTTATGTAAGTTAAATATTGCACGCCAACAATATATTTTAATGACTAGAATTATAGAAATCTTTTTCAGAGTAATATATCAAAACTTTAATTATGTTTATTCATTTTATTTCATATTATAACATATCTAATACATCAAATGAAAAGCAATATAACTTTAATAAATTATTTACTTTTTATTGATATTATTTTATATAAATATTATTTCATTTACTGCTGTTTCACTTTAATATTAGTCCAAATAGTAAATTACTATTTCACAGATCTCTAATGTCAATCATTAGTGTCGACACCAGTTGTTTGAAGTTCACGCCAATTATCAACTGTTTATATTTCATATTCTATAAATGTAATTTCTATTAACATATAAGCTTTAAGAATTGAATTGCTTAAAAGCTTATAAAAAGGAACATTTGAGAAATATAGACTGAGATTCCTTTTTGTAATTATTATTAATATGTTAAAATAAAAACCAAAATAAGAACGTTTAATTTAAACTATTTACAAAGTTTAATTTTTTATAAACATCAAAACAAATAAAACATAATATAATGACCTCATCATCAACGATTTCGAAGTGTCCGATACATACAAAGATACATCATTGGAATTGATTACGTATGGACAGAGCGCGGACCGGCGGGTTGGTGATGCAGAGTCGGGAAGAAGAGTTAGACGAGGAGTTGCCGCGGCGGACTGACGTCGTCGAGGTGCTGGTGGGCACTCGGTGGAGTCTGATGCAGCTGCTGCCAGTCCGACGAACTGTACCGTTGGTACCTACCAAATCTGAAATAAACGATTTATTATGCTGTTAAGAAATATAATCAAAATGTTATTTATCTTAGATATTTATTTAACAGAAATTCATAATGACTTTTTTTCTCTACAATTAAAGTCACAATAGCAAGCTACCAATCTTATTTCCGTTTTAAATCACTATTTTATAAAACTCTCTTAAACACAATCGGTTCTAGTGGTAACATTGCTTTAGATCTTGTTCCAGACTTTAATATATTGAACGATTGTATCCAGCACTCAAATAAATTGAACCTTATAAAGTACATTGTCTCTACAGATACTTTGATTCGTTTGATTTAAAGACGAAGCTTGAAACTTTTGTAAAAAAATATCTAAGGAATATATACAATTATAATATGTTTCTTACAATAATTCTTTATATGTTTTTTTTAAACCGTTTATTTATTCAAACCGACCGAAAACCTATAATAGAAAATATTATTACCCGTTTAAATAAACAAGGTTATATCTAATTTTACATATAGTAGATCAAAGATCAGTGAAACTCATAAAACTTTTTTATAGCATGTGTTCACAGATTTTTTATGACTTCGATAAACGTGTTCATATTTTTATATAATAAGTATATTGTAATAATTGTTACTCTGACATATTCATGGTGATCGATTATTCGCTTGACACATTTAGATGTTAGTTTTGTTTTGATTTATAGTACTGTTATTGGTTGAATTTGTTTTTATTACTCAAAATTTATTTTGGTAATCTCTTATATATGTATATATGATACAAGCAATGTTATAAGATTAATAGAAATGATATTCAAGGTTATATTTTGTTATTTATTTATTCATTGATTAATTATCATATCGTCTTTAAAACTTTGCTCTTCTTTAATCCTTGTATTAAGTTATTTAACTTGTTCAATAATTTGAAATTTTAAAAAGATGATTTATCTGTATTTCCGAACTAGATAAGAATTAATAATTCTAAGCTTTAGTTTAGTTTTACGGTCCTTATCAGTTATTACTATTTAAGATGTTTATAATTAGTCAGAAGTCTGTTACCAATACGTTAGGGAAACGTACTATCGTTCAATTTATTTGGTAAATATTTTCAAGGCACTTTCTATAATAAGTTATAGATGTTGTAGTATATTGCTTGACTTTGAGAATTTATCTTTCAAATGCGATTGTTACTTGAAGAAAACAAACAAACATACAAACTTTTTAGTTCCATTACATTAGTATATTTATAATATTTTTATTTGTAAACTACAACTGTACTACATATTACTATCTTACCTGACATGGGCATACCGTCACACATACTGGACCGCTGTCTTAACCGCGATGGTGGATCAAGCCTCGTTGGCAATATGCCTCCCAATATCTACAACACAAATTAACCTCATATTATATATACTACAATAATAATATAAATATACTACGGTACTAAACTACGATGTCAATATATTGAAATGTTTTCTGTAAGCTTATATAATAATTAATATGTAAAAAATTTTGTAAAATATATTAAGAAACAATATTCTGCATTCTTTAAAGTAAGAGTTACTACCTTATTATATGTTGGGTTATTAAATTTTTGGTTTCTATTTTGAATAAACGACTAACAGATTATAAGAACAAATACATGTTTTATATATATTTATTTTCTATAAAAAATATATTTAATTTTGAAGAACAAGTTACATATAACATAAAAATGAAAAAGTTGAAACGATTCTCTAAAAGTTAACGTTCACTCTAATGGTGTACCCATTAAGGTTATTTACCAAAAGTATCCAATGTACATAATTGTTCCCAATTTCATTAAACGTAGGCGGGGTTATAAGCGTACAATGACTATAATATATTTGTTTTAATACCTCTATAGAGTTCCAGAACATGCCTTCAAATTATAATGATAAATTAAAACTGAATATTTTAAAGTAATATTCTATTCTGTCTATTTATATACAGAATTAACATCAAAGACAAATCGAATTTCCGATATTGCAAACAAGCCTGAAGTGACGTGGGTACAGAAAGTTACAAGTTTATACCACATCAAAATCTAATTCTATTTGAATTTTCAAGTAAACAGAAATTTCATCAATATTGCAAACGAATCATAAATCAAAGTTTCGGAAATTTTAAATGAGTATATTTTGTTGACAGTTATGACTGTGTCCAAATCCCTCGTCTTACTATTACTCTTCTGCATTCCCTATTCCTCAAAGGTGGCATCAAACAGTAAATATTTGTAAGTCAATGAATACCAAAAATATCTGATGGATACCACTTGTCATTAGAAGGAAAAACTACTTGTTGGTATAATATAAAAAAAAGCTGCTTGTTTATTAGATTAACTTAGGATATTTATAAATATTACTTGGTTCAGAATTTATTACAATAAATTATAATAATTACATTTATTGCTAAGTAAATACCTGTTTAAATCCTCTTCTATATCTGGTGTTCATGTAACAATAGATGATGGGGTTGTAGCAACAGTGGGACATGGCCAGCCAATGGCTAAGAAACCAAACATACGGCATACCCGGCCAGGTCGCCCAAGTTTCATCTGTCTCGTGAATGGTCCATAGAATCTGAATTGAAAAGATATTATATTAAAGTTTTGTTTTCAATTATTTATATATTAAGATTTATTTTAAATATGATATTTTGTAATGATATTACTGAAATTGTTATATATATTAGAAATAAATAATAATACTTGCTATAAAAACATTAAGAGGCAGCCAGCAGACTGTAAAAACGACAACAACTGTCACCATCATCTTTATCATCTGAAAAATAAAATAATTACTTGCGATTGCATAAATAAATATACTAGTAAGATAACCACAAATAAGACTTAGAAGATAAACAGTTGGAAATGTCATGTCAGTAGTGTTTCTGTTTTAATCTTAGAGCACTATCTAGAGCCACTAGTGTCACTACCAACGTAAATGCCAGAATGAATAGGATCATTAGAGCATTCATGTAGGTACACCTATGAGACATCTCATATTATAAAGCTTTCTTAGTAACGACCAAATTAACACTTTCCTAAAAAAAAATATTTTAAAATAATGCCTGATCAACTCAACAGTCCCAAAGATAATGATGGTAATGATCTCGAAGGAAGAAATGGATACTAAAATAAAACAGACCACCGCGTAAACAAAGTGTTAATTTAATTTTTTTACGTTACATTATAATGCATTACGGATATAAACATGTCCCTATTCCGTGTAAACATGTTATTATTAAACAGAGAAACAATGTAGGCCTGACATGTTGATAAATAATGTTTTTCTCTCTAAATACTTACATGTCGGCTTTTCATTCTGAGGGACACCAAAAAATATTATCTGTGTATTGGTTGATGTTACTATTAATACATTTTAGTGACATGAGATGTTTTACTCAACTCATTTGTTTCTTTCCATTTATTTACCGCATCAAAAACATAATTTGTAAAAAAATTATAAGTCGTAAAAAGTTATGAAATCCAATCTAACTAGTCGGTTAATTTAGTATATCTATCTATGGCGTGATTTCGTTTACCACTGAAATATTTGTCTCGCGCTATGTTGACCAACATAGCTTCGAAAGCTTTCTTGGTTATGTTGAGTTTCACTGCAAACGGGGAGTAGGTAGGACAGGTGACAATGATGTGATTTAATTAAATGTATTTGGAAATATATCTAGCTACATAATACAATCTCAGTCACTGAAAGTCTGTTCTATATTTTTTAAAAGAAATTACAAGCATTTGAAAATAACCCGAAAGACTTCAAGAAAATGATGGTACGGCTGCATCTTTTAGCTCGAAGTGGTGGGGACACTTTCGTGCCCTCAGATAATTGTTTGTACTATTCAAAAGTAATTTGTAAATGAGTGTCGAATATACTAGTATAATACACTATATCAAATTCACAGCTGAAAAGTTTATTTACATGTTTTTCTTTTTAATTTTTGAACAATTTTCTAAAACAACTGTAATAAAAAAGACGGACAGGTCAGTCCGACTCGCCCACCAAGGATTCCGTGTAAATTTGTCGGTTACAAATAGTTGTGGAATTGGGTCTCAAGTTGTTCCTAAAATTAAGCTTCTAAAACCTATATTTTACTAACATAATAGAATACATTTGCTACCTAAAATTTCCATTAATAGTTACTGTAATTATTTCACACTTTTCGCTTTACAGACTTCGGAGATAAAGATGAGGTATTTTTTTTTTACTTTACTACTTGTACTATAGAACGATGTTATTTACCAAATTATACAGGTCAACGTGAAGTACCCTATAATTTATTCCTCGAGAGTGCTTTTTTGTAACATAAACTGCCGTATCTTTTTTATGTTAATTTAGAAGTTATATTTTTTCACAGCTTTAATTAAGCGGAAATTAACGGTCTTGACGGACGAACGGATGAACGGACGAACGGACGAACGGACGGACGAACCTATATACAGAAGTAACGACTGACAACATTTTGCAATAGAGTAATTCTTTGACAATCATTTATTGAAATAGTTATCTCTAACACCACTTTACGACCTTCACAATAAGACATAATTTGCAAAGTATTGAAAAGAATTACAAGTTTTATATGCAAAAAATATGTTAAATGCGGATAAAAGTTTTTTTCCGGGTTCAATAAGCAGCGCTGATCTAATATTCTGAACTTGTAACATTCTTGAAAACTCCGCTCATTCAGAAACACGAACAACATCTGTCAACTATAAATTATAATAAAAAAGAAAACAGTAAAATGCTAATATTTGAAATCATTTTAAATATGAAAATAAAAATATTTGTATACACATATATATGAGTTTATAATTTCAAAATCACATAAACGCGATACGGAAGTCGTACCAGATGAAAATCATTAATCTTTACATTGACAGATCATAAAATCACAGATGAAAATATCTTTTGAAGTTATATCAATATATCACATTTCTGAAATGTATATAACTGAAAGTGATGAAAACCTTGCTTCATTGGCTTATTGTATCAATATTTTGCTGACAAGTTTTAACCTGTTTAAACTGGAAAATATTTTTCATTATATGTGAGTGATAAAGAAAAATATATCATAATAAGAAAATTTGAAAGACTGAATCATAATAAATCAATTTTAAAACAAAATATATATATATATATAAATATATATATACTAAATCGTATTTAAATTTCAATTAAATTATATATTTATTTGCGTATACGCACATACTCACTAGGGCCTAACAGTATTTTGTTCAATTATACTGAGAAACTAACACTATATTATCAAGTTATGTTACTTTCCGAATACATATAATATTTGTATATATATACCTCCTCTCTTATCAACTTTAATAGACTTTATTTATATAACTTCTAACAACGTCGTGAAAAACAAAATTGTTTTGTTTGAGGTAAAAGAGCATCATAAAAAAATTACGTTTATTTTTAATACTATGTTTTGGCAATGACGGTTAGTTTATACTAGTAATAAAACTGTATATAAACATTTTAAACGTATCGCTACTGTCTGGTGAAAGATTAAAAGTGAATATTGGTAGCGCCATTAAAAAATTATTAAACATAAATTATATGGCCTTTGTCCTCGTGTCCATGACACATGTTATATCATTAACCCCTGACTGATATTTTAGCACAAACTTTAAATTAAAAAGCTTTTCATAACCTTGATGTAGCTTACATCAGAGGACCTTCATTAGTAGTTTAATATATGTACATGTATATTAGATTATACAATGTACTAAAGATATCTGTAAGTAAACGAAGTAGCATGTTGATCTAAATTAACAATTGACCTGTAAGTCTCGTGGTTAGTTCGGAATTCTGAATAAAAGACTGTGGGTTCGATTCTTACAGGGGACATTTGTTTGTGTGATCTACAGATGTTGCTCTGTTTCTGGGTGTATTTTGTGACCGTTATTTATGTTTGGAATTTCTTGCGACACACGGGTTGCTTCTTGTTATGCGAGATTTTTATTTTGTTATTTATTTTAATAAGTTGAAATCAAAACAAAAAGCTTATATTTTATTTATTTATTTTATTAAAATAAATGTGACACACAAAATTAGATTGAATTGTATTTACAAGAGATAATTATGAATATAATTATTAATAAATATTTTAAATCGAAGTAACTCTCTCGAAATTTTATCTCGGGTTATAGCGAAAGGAGGAAATGTTTTTATAACATGAATAAAAATGACATTAATTAATTAATTAAAAACTTTAGCTTTTTAAGATTTAAAAAAAGTTTGTTAAAAGATATTAAAACTTTAAAAGGCGACGGATATTTGAACCTCAAAAACTTCTTCTTTGTAGTTAATGGATGGCTATAAAAAATCCATTTTCCATAAATAAAACTAAGAACAAGGGTTCTTTATAAAGTCATCAAGATTTGAAGTACTTTAACAGAATCAAATGAAAGAAATCTCCACTTTAAATTGTGAAAATCATTGCAATGTTCCAATTATTCTGTAAAGTAACATAAATCTTATCTTATCTTAATCTAAATTAAAATGGTCACGTCAATCCAAACACGATACATACATTTTAATAGCAACATTAAATTATTTGACATATATTTTAAAGTACCTTTCGTTTGGAGTGTTGGATTCGCATATCTCTCGCCGTTTGTGCTTCACCAGGTGGTCGTCCGCCCCACACCACGTGAGCTATACGGGCGTATGTACACACCAGCGCCGTCAAAGGCAACCCAAACTGAAGGGCCATCAGAGCGCAAGAGTACTCCTCGCTTTGACCAGCTCGGTCCCACTGCTCCAAGCAAATATCCCTGAGAATAGTAAATTGAATATATTTTGATCGTCTTACTTATGTATCGTAATTAATAAATTATTCAACCATTACCAACTGTTTTACCTGCAGGTAAATTATACTGGTAAATTATATTTAAAGAAATAAAAAAGAGACGGAGAAGACGACTTCAACACAAACTTCAATCATTGTTTGTCAACATAGTAAAAAATATTTTAATATAGATTTAGATATAAGTTTACTCACTATACCTACTACATAGTAGTAATTTGCATTTGTAAACAACTTTCACACAATTTATTCCACATACAATAAATTAAATTACAACATTATCTCTCCCAGTTTGATAACCAAAAAGTAAATTTTACCTATATCTTCGATTGCATTTTGTAATAGTTTTCCTGTATCATGAAATGACAGGCACTCTATATCATTTCAGTCCTACCGTGAACATCATGTTGATTTCTTTGCTTCGTTGCAATGTGATAGACTATAAATAAACAGAAAATAAGAGTTTTGGTTCTAAATATAAAATACTTACGCTTTGCAGAATTTATGCCATTCAGTCGGTCGATCTATTTTGGATACTATAAATATTGGAGCTGCAGTAGACAATGCCCCACCCCAAACAGATGCCACTACCATTTTAGCAGCAGTTTTTCCCATCCTTGGTCGTAATGGTCTCATAATTGCCATGTATCTATCTATCGATATTGCCAACAATGTGTAAGCACTTACAAACACAGACACTGCTTGAGAATAATTCACAACTTTACACATAACTAAGCCAAAAGGCCAATATCTTAACACTAACATAGAAACAAAAGAAAATGGCACACAAAATATAGTCATCAAAATGTCTCCAATTGCCAAGTTCATTATGAAGTAGTTAGTCACTGTCTTCATTCGTTGGGAACTTTGAACAACAAAACAAACTAATCCATTCCCGAGGAGCGCAATTATAAATACGGTGCAGTACATAAAGAATACGATAGACTGAAATATTGTACTCGTTAAAAACGACCCAGAAGACGCCTGCGAACATATCGCATCCTCTGACCATGTTGAATTATCAAACACCGAACTATTATTATAGACTTCGGAGTCTGTACTAATATTTATGTTTTCAATATATTTCAATGTGCTAGATTCATAATATTCATTTTCATAGGCATCGGACATGATGTGTTACATTTTTTAGCTGGTTTATTGAAATATCCTTTATCTATATTGTAGACGTAAATCATTACCTGAAACAATTAAAAAAAAATGGGATTAATTATTGAAGTGTCTTAATAATCTGCCCCTTGTTTGGACTGTTTTATAAGAGGTACGATGTAAAATATACAGGATAATATCGCTCGTTAATCATAAAGACTCTTCATAATGATGTCTCGAGTAATAAATTACAGACTAAGGCACGGAGGCGAAGCGAAAGCCCCGGGCTTTTACTTCGCCCCCGTAAACAAAACGTACCAAAACACTCGTAACTCTGACCTGTTTATGAAACATTTCGGGCCACATGAAGTTTCATGTATGAGGCTTGATTGAATGAAACTTAAATGATCTCTGTGTTTATTTTTTTTATACATACAATATATAAATATATAATATACGTTATATATTTTTTGTAATTTATTTAAATCATTACACCTTACTTTCTAACTTCTTTATTACTATATAGATAATCTAAAAGACTTCGCTTACGGTTTCACTTTAAAGTATTAGACTACCTAACAAGCTTCTAACAGTATATTGAATTTCAAGTATCAAATTTGGCTATACTGGTTGCATGGTAATGAGACTTACCTTTTAGCAATTCAATGATTACTCCCTAAGTGTATATTATATCAGGAGTATCGTTAAAACTCTCCCTTAAACATTGAACTACGTTTGTGCTACCTCGAATATTGGTAAAAGTTGGTAATAAAGTTATAGTTATTGAATTTTCGGTCAGTATTAATCGAATTACTTATGTCCTATACATGCTTCTACAGTTATTTTACATAACTCAAATATACAATAATGTTGGTATTACACATCATCTTTCTGCCCTTATCCCATTTTGGGGTCGGCACAGTATGTTTTTTCCTTCCATACTCTCCTGTTACTAGTCATCTCTGTACACACTCCCTTCTTCTCCATATCGTCATTCATGCAATCCATCCATCTTTTCTTCGGTCGTCCTCTACCTGTCCATCCCTCCACTACCATTCCTAGCACTCTTTTGGTCACGTGCCTTTCATCCCTCCTCATAACATGCCCATACCATGACAGACAGCTACAGTGTGGGTATTCCTTAATTTTATAAATTTCTAGTTTGCTCCCCAGCTCTCCTCACTTTGTAGTATTATACAATAAAGTTTCATAAAATAAACGTTTTAAATAAATTTATCTTGACAGTCCTATGTATATTTATATAAATTTATGTAAGAGGAGGGCAAATGAGCTGGCGGGTCATACGTGATACGTGATCACCGCCGCCTATGAACTCTTGCAACATCCGAGTATTCACAAGAGCGCTGCCGGCCTTGGAAGTGGGACTAAACGCCTTTTTTCAAGGTACCCATGTTGTACCGATCTGAAAATACCGCCAAAGGTAGTTCGTTCTACATTCGAGTGTTACGTCGAAGAAAGGTCCTCGAGAACCGCATAGTGGAGGATCGCCACGCCTCCAGTTGGAAATTTTGATTATACTGTCTTGTAAGTGATCGCTGGTATTGATTCAAAGTGAAAAAGGTATAATAAATAAATATGTTTTCGTTGCAGTTATGAAACACACAATAAACTCTTGTTATTTCTAAAATTCCAAAGATAAATATTCAGCCATACATTATATCGTATCATATGCACAACCCTATGTTTTCCAATCATGTACATGTTGATAGACAAACAAAAATTTAAATAAACAATAAAATTGGATCAGTGAATCATGAAAGTAATATTTATCACAAACAAAAAATAAAACACACACATTTATATGATATATAATATATATTTTTGATACCTAGGTATATATTTATACAGACATAATACCTTTACAAGGTTATTATATTATGATAATTCCAAACCATATTTCGCACAATGAATAAACATTGACAATGGAAACACTTAAACAATTCTATGGATATGAATACAATTAAATGTTAGAAATGTAATAATATAAAAGACATCAATCATAAAGTAAATTAGTATATTCCTTGGATATAGCATATGTTGTCTTGATTTCTCGTTTAACATATTAACATTTTGTCCATGTTGAATTATTAATAAATACAATAAATACTATCGTTAATGTTTGTAACAACGAAATAAAAACCGTTCACCGTTTTACGACCGTCATAAAGTTAACGACATGTGATTGGGACTGACTTTGGAAGCTGTGATGGATTTGTAAGCATCTTAAATCTATGGAATATCCGGTGTGCATTAGAGTACCGGATTCAATCCTTGGCTGGATAAAAAATATTTTTACTTATAAAGTATTTTTTTTGTGTAAATGAAACATGAACATGAAACATGAAGGCGGTTTTTAATCAGTAACCACTGAATTTACTGAGAAATTAATAAAGAATATTAGGATAGGTCGATTAGAAGCATAAAAAAGTATCAAAAAAATGTAGTCTTATTGCTCAACTATCATAAAAATCGATTTTTCTTCAGATATGCCGGCGTCATTAGGCGTCATCGTTATTAGATAATGTTTTCTTGACAACTTTTTATATTTGCCTCTATTCTATATCAAACATTTATAATAAAATACTTCTACTAATATTATAAATATGAGTTTGTATGTCCATCAGTCTTGCTATAAGTAAACAGGGTTTTGTATGAAATATACACACAGAGACCATCCTAAAAAATACCTAGGCTGGGATAAACACTGTTCCTGTAAGATATTTCTTTCACGCAACAATAATTTAATGGACACCATATTTGTTATGGTGTATTTTAATTTAATATATTTGTTGTACAGTAATGTCCACTGCAAGATTATTATTTTGAAGCGATAGAAGGTGATTTCTAAATAATAATTAATACCCAATGAATACAGGGGGTATATACAAAATTTTGTGATTAAATTATAATTTATGTTTATTTTATCATATCTAAAGTTTTAGTAAATCAAATAAATTACAACTTGATAATAAGTTCAAAGAACATTCATGGAGTTTCACGTCGGTTCTTCTCAATGGTATAACTTTTCAAACGCGTTATTTACGACTTCAGGAAATACTTTGACTTTGATTTTCAATCATATTAAAAACGTATACATATAAATGAATAAATGTTAATAATTTCTTCAGACTGATTCAATTTTTTCTGATAGTCATAAAATAAATAAACACAGTTCTATAAATCAATGTATGATAGACATTCCTTAAATAATATCATTACTCATATCTCCCACGCAAAAATGAATGTAGAATGATTCATACAAATACACACATTTAAGATACATTGATGAATTTATTTTATCACTGGTTTTATTTAAAGTACTGTTAAAATGCTATTTCAATACTCTTTAAACTATAGGTTTATTTTTTCGAAGTGATATAAATGAGTTATACATTTTTTATTCTACTATTTACGACATGAGTCGTATTTCTTATTATTTGACACAGTGAATATGTTTTATGTGAACAACAACAATGGTCTCTTTTTCTCATTAAATTTTGAGACAGAGGGAGATAGAAAATAAATTGTGTGTGCCATCATCGAATATCTATCGTGTAATTAATGATGGGCTTATCCCATTCAAATTTATTATAATATTAATTAAAGTACACTTCCAAAAGGCTTAGGTATTTCAAGAATGGTGATTTGAAATTCTTCTTCTATTGAAAGTAAATGGTGGACTAATTTTACCATACTTTATATTTCCTCAGATCATTATACCCAAACCCTTTTAGTTCTTCTATAAGATTGATTTCTACGGAGGTCTCTCTCACTCGCAAGGGTTAATGCGTTTGTACGAAATTGTTAAGGATTACGAGAAATGAAGAAATTCTTAAGATCGACCAATTCTTAACCATTCTATATAATTTTATTAAACATTTATTTATATTAGATAATAATCACAATTTTATTCTTAAATACCTAAAACTTTAAATTTACAGCCACGCAATTAATATTATTAAGTTTTTTTATCTAAAATAATTTTCTTTTCAAATATATTTTATTTTGCAGCCATATATATATTAATGTTACAAAAAGAAATAAATCTCTTTGAGATTTCTTTTGTTGGTAAGACTGATCGACTCGTAGCGCAATCCCTTTCTACAAAAGAAATGTGTTACAAATCTTTTTTCACCAATTCTATTAAAAGTTGTTTAGAAGATGTTTTCTTATTGTATTTTTAAATTGTGTGATCACAGGTTTATTTTTTTATATTTAATGCTTTAAGCTTTATATAATAAAATAAGTATTCTATATACAATAAAATTAACAGAATAATAAGTAGTAAACAAATAAGATGAACTTGGCAAAATATTTATAAACTTAAATCTGAAAAGAAATAGTTCAACAAATATTCGTATTTGTGTAAGCAATGATTCATCTTCCACACTTATTTATCTTTTCATTTCAGATACAAAACGTTAACAGATAAAAAGCAAAAGTATCAGAACATCTTCCATCAATTCAACTCCGTACAAACGCTTTGAAGTTTTGTTTCGTAGTGAATGATATGAAGTGGATAGATTATAAATACCGACTATGTTCGATTGAAGTTGTAAAAATAAATGATTTTATTGTTGTGTAATAAAATGTAAAAATATTTTTATCATAATGTTGGTTTTAAAAAGATATTTAAGAAGTAATGAATGAAAGCTACTAAAAATATGTTTCGCAATAGCCAGCCGCGACTGAGGTATCAGATTTAGATTAAAAAATATATATATCTTGTACTACCTACATTCATATTCACGATATTCTACGTAAATAAATATAAAAAATGCAATTGCACAATTCTAAGAACACACAATTATAACCTAAGAATAAATAAAGAAATCCAAAAACATATTTGTTCTAATTCTCAATTAAGATTAATCATTGAATACTTATCTTTCAGAACAAAAGCAAAATGTCGAATGATTCATCAAAGCTTGAGTACCAAATTAATCACAAATGAGATATTTTCGACGTATTGATATTCAATTACTTGTTTTATTTGACCTTCTTTACGATAATATTTTATAAAGATAAACATACAGCCTCTAATAAAAAAAAGAATATATTCTTCTGCAGATAATGTTATAGAAACCTATTTCATTTAATAGACTTGAAAGTATAAAATCGGTATTAAAAATAATATGTCAGATTTTTGTAATTTATAACTTATATATATATATATATATATATATACATATATATATATATGTTTAGTAATTTCTACAATTTTCATTTATTAATTCGATAATTGTAAAACCTTTATTATGCGAGGTGTTAAATAAAATTTAATCAATTAATTTAATAACAGTGAGTCAGAATTAATTATAAAATAATTAATTAATTAAGTAATTAGTTGTTCCATTTTGTATAGGCGAGATTTAATTATAAGTATATTTCTATTTTATTTCATTTATATTTATGATATAAAATTAATTCATACTAGTTTTCTCAAGACGTCGATATGACGTCACAAATGTTAAAACCTATAACTATAAATAATGTTATATAACAAATCTGTGGCCATTTTTATTATATTAATGTTCTTTTCTAAATAAGATAAAGCAATAATTGAATGAAGAGACAAGTTAATCGATTTACTATATTGATTTGATTCGTACGAACCGTCATTTGAAATTTGACCAGAGAAAAACCAAAAGACTGTATAAGATTTTTTATTTTTATATGTATCTTTTTGTATTATTTTTATAAATAATATAAACGCATATTATTTTCTTTAGAAACATTATATAATATTTATATTATTTTCTTAGGCTATAGAGCCAAAGTACAGTACTTAAATGCAATGCAATGCAAGATATTCCTAACCCATAAACAACGATCTTACCGATAGAAATATCTGGAGTATACACAAAAAGGTTGCTATGGTTGCTTGAACTTCAAAGAGCTATATAAGGTTAAGCTTTCAAGGTAACCAATAAAGATTTCCTCCTTCACAACGAATGAAATCTGGCCCTGAACTTTTAAAAAGTAATCTTGTAACTTAAGCCGACTGTCACCCACATTTAAAATTAAATTTAAAATCTAAAGTAAGGTTTTCATGTATACAACGACATCAAAGAATTTTAATAAATTTAATGTATTTTTTAGGTTTAATAACATTTTGTTATTGTTTATAAATAAATAATATGTCATCAAGATAAAAAAAATAACAATATTCATATACCTTTAAATGTGACTTTCAAATCTTTTCATTTATGTTATTTATCTAATCAAATCCAATCCAAAGTAATAGTGCTTTCAATTTCCAGCACTGTTACATTTTCGAGCGCAATAGAGTCGACTTACTTCGGATATGGGTTAAGTCGACTACGAAGGAGTAGTAATACTGTTACTTATTCACTGTTATTCGTATTATATAAAGCTAACATGTTTATTAAAATAATATCTATAATAATAATACACATTTAAATAAAAGTATTATATGAAATCAAAAATTATATTCCTTAAAAATTATACGCAATTTTAGTCTTTTGAAACTAGTTATAATTTATATCGTCATAGAAGATCGACGTGTAGCAAATTTCGTCGGCGAGTGAGAGAATTAAAAGCCCGCTTTGAGACACAATTTCAGCTTTCACTACTAAAAAAACCAAATTTGTCGTATCATCGCTCTTCGAGAGCACTTCTCTCAATACCTCGATTTGTATTAATATTCTGGGCCTCGACATTTCGAGCGATTGTCAGTTTCGTGCACTTTTCTTCCACTCTAATTTAGCACGAACTCCCTTGGGCGGTATTCCCAGATAGATACAACATGGGTACCTTCAAAAAAGCATATACTCCTACCTCCAAGGCCAGCAGCGCTCTTGTAAATCCTCGGAGGTTGCAAGAGTTCATTGGTGATAACATATGATCAGTAGAGAAAAGAAAATCTTATGTTTATAATAATAACTTACCTAAAAATATATTACTTATCTAACAATATCAAAACTGGTTTCAAAATAGGCAATCCTGATACTCCCATTTGACATTCACACGTAATCACAGGTATAGATTCAAAAAAGATTTAAAGAAATAAATAAATAGTGCATAGTTCGTGAAACGATATGATTTTTCAAGTCACTTAGATTGTATAAACAGGTCAGATTAGTTAGATGTTAAATCATAGATCAACACGTAAATAAAAATAAATGTTTTTATCTAACCTTCGTGTTGACTCGTTATGTATACTGAACCTGACTACCCAGCATTCACCGACGTTCACTTATCATTCTTAAAATGATTTAATCGTGTATATAAGTTAGTTTGAATTCCTAACTAAAAAACGAATAAACATCTTATACGTAATATACAGTCCTAAAAACCTGTCTGTTTGTATAATTGAGTTTCTTAAAAACTACTAAACAGATTTTTGTGCGGTTTCTACTAAAAGATAATGCAATTCTTCAGCAATGTTTAAGTGTATAGTATATTATTGTCTTATGTAAATTGACTGAAATACTTCTTTGACAGTAATCGTTATATTTCAGTTAAGTCATGCGGTCGTAAAGAATCTAGACGACTGGGAGCTTTAGCCGCGTTACAGAAAAGATACATTAAAATAAGGTATCAGAAATGCTAAAAAGGAATCCTCAATAGAATGTCGTTATCTCTTATAGTTAACTCATAATATTACTTTTATGTTCAAAATTTCAATTAAAAATGTTGTTATTTTTCGAGGATTTTTAATCAGAATTACTGAATTCACTAAGAAATTAATAAAGAATATTAGGATAGGTCGATTAGAAGCATAAAAAAGTATCAACAAAATGTAACCTTATTGCTTAAATATCATAAAAATCGATTTTTCTTCAGATATGCTGGCGTCATTAGGCGTCATCGCTATTAGATAATGTTTTCTTGACAACTTTTTATATTTGCCTCTATTCTATATCAAACATTTATATTAAGATACTTCTACTAATATTATAAATATGAGTTTGTATATCCATCAGTCTTGCTATAAGTAAATAGGGTTTTGTATGAAATTTTACAAACAGAGACCATCCACAAAAATACCTAGGCAGGGATATATTCCGAAAAGACGGTTCCTGTAAGATAGTTCTTTCAAGAAACAATGACATAATAGACGCCATATTTATTATAGTGTAGTGTAATTTAATATATTTGTTGTACAGTAATGTCTTAACTTAACTTAGCTTCACGCCATATCCCTTGCGGGGTAGCTAGAGACGACGGAGCGCCTCTTACGCCTCGGCCACAGACATCAACCTCTTCATACATGCCCTCCGGGGGCTCCTCATGCTTTTTACGTGACCTTTCTTCAGTATCGTAGATACAGTGTTTTCGAAGGTCACTCGAGGCCTCCCCCGTTGTCTCTTACCGCTCACTTTTCCTGTATAAATCTTTTTTACCATTCTTTCATCACTCATTCGTTCGACGTGCCCAAGCCACCTGAGCACATTCTTCTTTATTCTCACAGTAATGTCCACTGCACGATAATTATTTTGAAGCGATAGAAGGTGATTTCTAAATAATAATTAATACCCAATGAATACAGGGGGTATACACAAAATATTGTGATTTAATTATAATTTATAATTATGTTATCACGTCTAAAGTTTTAGTAAATAAAATAAATTATAACTTGATAATAAGTTCAAAGAACATTCATAGAGTTTCACGTCGGTCCTTCTCCATGGTATAACTTTTCAAACGCGTTATTTACAGCTTCAGGAAATACTTTGAGTTTGATTTTCAATCTTTTTTTAACGTATAGATATAAATGAATAAATGTTAAAAAATTCTTCAAACTGATTCAATTTTTTCTGATAGTCATAAAATAAATAAACACAGTTCTATAAATCAATGTATGATAGACATTCCTTAAATAATATCATTACTCATATCTCCCACGCAAAAATGAATGTAGAATGATTCATACAAATACACACATACATTGATGAATTTATTTTATCACTGGTTTTATTTATAGTACTTTTAAAATGCTATTTCAATACTCTTTAAACTATAGGTTTATTTTTTCGAACTGATATAAATGAGTTACACATTTTATTACTACTATTTACGACATAAGTCGTATTTCTTATTATTTGACACAGTGAACATATTTTTAGTTTATGTGAATAATACTATGTCTCTTTTTCTCATAAAATTTTTAGATGTGAAAAAGAGAGATTGTGTGTGCCATCATCGAAAAGCTATCGTGTAATTAATGATGGGCTTATCCCATTCAAATTCATTAAAATATTAATTAAAGTACACTTCCACTGTGGCTTAGGTATTTCAAGAATGGTAATTTGAAATTCTTCTTCTATTGAAAATAAATTTTGGACTAATTTTACCATACTTTATATTTCCTCAGATCATTATACCCAAACCCTTTTAGTTCTTCTATAAGATTGATTTCTACGGAGGTCTCTCTCACTCGCAAGGGTTAATGCGTTTGTACGAAATTGTTAAGGATTACGAGAAATGAAGAAATTCTTAAGATCGACCAACTCTTAACCATTCTATATAATTTTATTAAACATTTGATAAGATAATAATCACAATTTTATTCTTAAATACCTAAAACTTTAAATTTACAGTCACGCAATTAATATTATTAAGTTTTTTTATCTAAAATAATTTGCTTTTGAAATATATTTTATTTTGCAGCCATATATATATTAATGTTACAAAAAGAAATAAATCTCTTTAAGATTTCTTTTGTTGGTAAGACTGATCGACTCGTAGCGCAATCCCTTTCTACAAAAGAAATGTGTTACAAATCTTTTTTCACCAATTCTATTAAAAGTTGTTTAGAAGGTGTTTTCTTATTGTATTTTTAAATTGTGTGATCACAGGTTTATTTTTTTATATTTAATGTTTTAAGATTTATATAATAAAATAAGTATTCTATATACAATAAAATTAACAGAATAGTAAGTAGTAAGCAAATAAGATGAACTTGGCAAAATATTTATAAACTTAAATCTGAAAAGAAATAGATCAACAAATATTCGTATTTGTGTAGGCAATGATTGATCTTCCATACTTATTTATCTTTTCATTTCAGATACAAAACGTTAACAGATAAAAAGCAAAAGTATCAGAACGTCTTCCATCAATTCAACTCCGTACCAAAGCTTTGAAGTTTTGTTTCGTAGTGAATGATATGAAGCGGATAGATTATAAATACCGACTATGTTCGATTGAAGTTGTAAAAATAAATGATTTTATTGTTGTGTAATAAAATGTAAAATTATTTTTATAATAATGATGGTTTTTCATACATTCATATTCACGATATTCTACGTAAATAAATATAAAAAATGCAATTGCACAGTACTAAGAACACACAATTATAACCTAAGAATAAATAAAGAAATCCAAAAACATATTTGTTCTAATTCTCAATTAAGATTAATCATTGAATACTTATCTTTCAGAACAAAAACAAAATGTCGAATGACTCATCAAAGCTTGAGTACCAAATTAATCACAAATGAGACATTTTCGACGTATTGATATTCAATTACTTGTTTTATTTGCCCTTCTTTAGGATAATACGTTATAAAGATAAACATACAGCCTCTAATAAAAAAACGTATATATTCTTCTGCAGATAATGTTATAGCAACCTATTTCATTTAATAGACTTGAAAGCATAAAATCGGTATTAAAAATAATATGTCAGATTTTTGTTATTTATAACTTATATATATATGTATAGTAATTTCTACAATTTTCATTTATTAATTCGATAATTGTAAAACCTTTATTATGCGACGTATTAAATAAACTTTAATCAATTAATTTAATAACAGTGAGTCAGAATTAATTAAAAAATAATTAATTAATTAAGTAATTAGTTCTTCTATTTTGTATAGGCGCGGACTTAATTATAATTATATTTCTATTTTATTTCATTTATATTTATGATATAAAATTAATTCATACTAGTTTTCTCAAGACGTCGATATGACGTCATAAATTTTAAAACCTATAACTATATATAATATTATATTACAAATCTGTGCCTATTTTTATTACATTAATACACGTTTCTAAATTAGATAGAGCAATAATTGAAAGGAGAGACAAGTTAATCGATTTACTATATTGATTTGATTCGTAAGAAGCGTCATTTGAAATTTGACCAGATGAAAACCAATAGACTGTATAAGATTTTTTATTTTTATATGTATCTTTTTGTATTATTTTTATAAATAATATAAACGTATATTATTTTCTTTATAAACATTATATAATATTTATATTATTTTCTTAGGCTATAGAGCCAATGTACAGTATTTGAATGCAATGCAATGCAAGATATTCCTAACCCAAAAACAACGATCTTACTGATAAAAATATCTGGAGTATACAGAAAAAGGTTGCTATGGTTGCTTGAACTTCAAAGAGCTTTATAAGGTTAAGCTTTCAAGGTAACCAATAAAGATCCTTCCTCCTTTACAACGAATGAAATCTGGCCCTGAACTTTTTTAAAAGTAATCTTGTAACTGACTGTCACCCACATTTAAAATTAAATTTAAAATCTAAAGTAAGTTTTTTATGTATACAACAACATCACCGCATTTTAATAAATGTAATGTATTTTTTAGGTTTAATAACATTTTGTTATTGTTTATAAATAAATAATATGTCATCAAGATAAAAAAATAACAATATTCATATACCTTTAAATGTGACTTTCAAATCTTTTCATCCATGTTATTTATCTAATCAACATTACAATTATACAATTCAATGTAATAGAGCTTTCAATTGCCAGCACGGTTACATTTTCGAGCGCTATAGAATCGACTTACTTCGGATATGGGTTAAGTCGACTGCGAAGGAGTAGTAATACTGTTACTTATACTTCACCGTTATTCGTATTATATCAAGCTTACAGGTTCATAAAAATTTTATCTATACATTTAGCTAGAAATATGACTGTAGTATTTTCGCGAATAGTACACATTTAAATAAAACTATTATATTAAATTAAAAATTGTATTACTTAAAAATTATACGCAAATTTAGTCTTTTAAAACTAGTTATATTTTAACACGCCTGTCCAAACCCATGAATGCTGGTGTACCCCAAGGCTGCATGCTAACCCCAACTCTGTTCCGCCTGCACATCAATGATATGTTAGTTGTAATTTTAATATACACAGTTACGCAGATAACAGTACTGGGGATGTGGTATATTCAAGCCATGCAGGTCCCTCTCGGGAAAACGTCGACGAGTGCCGAAAGAAACTTGAATCTTCTATAAAGATATTCCTGAGGATGGTCACAGAATGGAGTGAACTGAACCATGTTCAGTTTAATCCCCAAGAGAAACAACTTGAGCGTTCACTACTAAGAAAACCCCATTTGTCGTATCATGGCTCTTCGAGAGCACTCCTCTCAATGTCTCTGTATGTATTAGTATACTGAGCCTCGACATTTCGAGCAATTGTCAGTTTAGTGGACTTCCACGTACCACTCTAATGTAGAACGAACTCTCTTTGACCGTATTTTCAAAGCTATACGACATTTATCTTTAAAAAAAGCGTATGCTCCTACCTCCAAGGCCAGCAGTGCTCTTGTAAATCCTCGGATGTTGTAAGATTTCATGGGTGATCACGTCTTATTAGTAACCCGCAGTAAATACGCATGACAAGACATAAAATTTAATTTTAGACGCTAATTACATTGTCAAAGTTACAAGACACGGATAGATTTGACTTATGCTCTGCATGTGGCAGTATTTCAAAATATGCATTAGTGCCCGAATTATTTCTAGGTCTTCTATTGATAGATTCTCGTTGAACACTACCATATAGAAATATATTTTGCTTATTAAAATCAACTATATTCCAGAACTTATCAAAAATTTCTATACGTTGTGTTTCATTAATACCTACGTTCTACACATTTCTTCAAGCAATTACAATTTTAGAATTCCAATTGTTTTGCTAGAATGACTTTACCTCTTTTTGTAAAGTACCTTTGTCCCCTATTTCCCTTAATTTTGTTTATGTGTTGCAAATAATTGTCTTTGTTTTGTTCTACAGAATCTAAATTCTCAATAACAATATCTTCATCTGATCAAGATTCTATTTTTATTATTCTTCTTCTCTTTTTATGATCCTCTGAACCTAAGATTATTCTTCTGTTTATATTCATAGGCTTTATGTCTTTATGATTTTTTTTATTAAATAAAATAAATATTTTCAATTGTTATTCTTACCTTATTCTTACCTATATCACTATCTGAAGTTAATATGAAGTTATCCATTTTAAGAAATAAATGGAATAAATTAACAACACTATAACCTAAGTTAGCAACTAACTAAGATAACACAAATGAATAATAACAGACACTAATCGGCAACCGACTACTAAGCCACCTACCCTTTTTCAATTGAACTTACACCACTTTCATAATCGATGATTATGTAATTTCATTTACCGACCGATTTTGAATTGTACAAAACATGGGATTTTTTTAAGAAATTAAACTTGGACTGATTATACATAAAAAATATACATAAAATTAAGAACGAATTACGTCATAGCTAATTTTAAAAAAATTGACTTACACCGCTTTCAACCGCACAATATCAAAAATGATTTCAAAATAGGCAATCCTGATACTCCCATTTGACATTCACAAGTAATCACAGGTATAGATTCAAAAAAGATTTAAAGAAATAAATAAATAGTCCATTAGTTCGTGAAACGATATGATTTTTCAAGTCGCTTAGATTGTATAAACAGGTCAGATTAGTTAGATGTTAAATCATAGATCAACACGTAAATAAAAAAAAATGTTTTTATCTAACCTTCGTGTTGACTCGTTATGTATACTGAACCTGACTACCCAGCATTCACCGACGTTCACTTATCATTCTTCAAAATGATTTAATCGTGTATATATAAGTTAATTTGAATTCCTGACTAAAAAACGAATAAACATCTTATACGTAATATATAGTCTTAAAAACCTGTCTATTTGTATAATTGAGTTTCTTAAAAACTACTATTCAAATTTTTGTACGGTTTCTACTAAAAGACGCAATTCTTCAACAAAAGTTTAGGTGTATAATATATTGCCCGTAATCATTATACTTAAGTCAAGCGGTCTTAAAACATCTCGCCGGCTGGGAGCTTTAGCCGCGTTACAGAAGAGATATATTAAAGTAAGGTATCAGAAATACCAAAAAGGAATCCTCAATAGAATGTCGTTATCTCTTATGATTAACTCATAATATTACTTTTATCAAAATTTCAATTAAAAAGTTGTTATTTTTCGAGTTTTTTTAATCAGTAACCACTGAATTCACTAAGAAATTAATAAACAATATTAGGATAGGCCGATTAGAAGCATAAAAAAGTATCAACAAAATGTAGTCTTATTGCTCAACTATCATAAAAATCGATTTTTCTCCAGATATGCCGGCGTCATTAGGCGTCATCGTTATTAGATAATGTTTTCTAAACAACTTTTTATATTTGCCTCTATTCTATATCAAACATTTATATTAAGATACTTCTAGAAATATGAGTTTGTATATCCATCAGTCTTGCTATAAGTAAATAGGGTTTTGTATGAAATTTTAAACACAGAGACCATCCACAAAAATACCTAGGCTGGGAAATATTCCGAAAACACGGTTCCTGTAAGATAGTTCTTTCAAGAAACAATGAGATAATGGACGCCATATTTATTATAGGGTATTGTAATTTAATATATTTGTTGTACAGTAATGTCTTAACTTAACTTAGCTTCTCGCCATATCCCTTGCGGGGTAGCCAGAGACGACGGAGCGCCAAACGCTACGGTCCCTGCATACCTCTTTCGCCTCGGCCACAGACATCAACCTCTTCATAAATGCCCTACGGGGGGTCCTCATGCTTTTTACGTGACCTTCCTCCAGTATCGTAGATACAGTGTTATCGAAGGTCACTCGAAGCCTCCCCCGTTGTCTCTAACCGCGCACTTTTCCTGTATAAATCTTTTTTACCATTCTTTCATCACTCGTTCGTTCGACGTACCCAAACCACCTGAGCACGTTCTCCTTCATTCTCACAGTAATGTCCACGATAATTATTTTGAAGCGATAGAAGGTGATTTCTAAATAATAATTAATACGCAATGAATACAGGGGGTATATACAAAATATTGTGATTAAATTATAATTTATAATTATGTTATCACATCTAACGTTTTAGTAAATAAAATAAATTATTACTTAATAATAAGTTCAAAGAACATTCATGGAGTTTCATGTCGGTTCTTCTCCATGGTATAACTTTTCAAACGCGTTATTTACGACTTCAGGAAATACTTTGACTTTGATTTTCAATCATATTAATAACGTATACATATAAATGAATAAATGTTAATAATTTCTTCAAACTGATTCAATTTTTTCTGATAGTCATAAAATAAATAAACACAGTTCTATAAATCAATGTATGATAGACATTCCTTAAATAATATCATTACTCATATCTCCCACGCAAAAATGAATGTAGAATGATTGAATATGAACAAATACACACATACATTGATGAATTTATTTTATCACTGGTTTTATTTATAGTACTGTTAAAATGCTATTTCAATACTCTTTAAACTATAGGTTTATTTTTTCGAAGTGATATAAATGAGTTATACATTTTTTATTCTACTATTTACGACATGAGTCGTATTTCTTATTATTTGACACAGTGAATATGTTTTATGTGAACAACAATAATGGTCTCTTTTTCTCATTAAATTTTGAGACAGAAACAGAGACAGAAAATAAATTGTGTGTGCCATCATCGAATATCTATCGTGTAATTAATGATGGGCTTATCCCATTCAAATTCATTATAATATTAATTAAAGTACACTTCCAAAGTGGCTTAGGTATTTCAAGAATGGTAATTTGAAATTCTTCTTCTATTGAAAGTAAATGGTGGACTAATTTTACCATACTTTATATTTCCTCAGATCATTATACCCAAACTCTTTTAGTTCTTCTATAAGATTGATTTCTACGAAGGTCTGTCTCACTCGCAAGGGTTAAAGCGTTTGTACGAAATTGTTTCGGACTACGAGAAATGAAGAAATTCTTAAAATCGACCAATTCTTATACATTGCATATAATTTTTTTACACATGTGGTAAGATAATCACAATTTTATTGTAAAATACCTAAAACTTTAAATTTACAGTCACGCAATTAATATTATTAAGTTTTTTTATCTAAAATAATTTGCTTTTCAAATATATTTTATTTTGCAGCCATATATATATTAATGTTACAAAAAGAAATAAATCTCTTTGAGATTTCTTTTGTTGGTAAGACTGATCGACTCGCAGCGCAATCCCTTTCTACAAAAGAAATGTGTTACAAATCTTTTTTCACCAATTCTATTAAAAGTTGTTTAGAAGGTGTTTTCTTATTGTATTTTTAAATTGTGTGATCACAGGTTTATTTTTTTATATTTAATGCTTTAAGCTTTATATAATAAAATAAGTATTCTAGATACAATAAAATTAACAGAATAATAAGTAGTAAGCAAATAAGATGAACTTGGCAAAATATTTATAAACTTAAATCTGAAAAGAAATAGATCAACAAATATTCGTATTTGTGTAAGCAATGATTGATCTTCCACACTTATTTATCTTTTCATTTCAGATACAAAACGTTAACAGATAAAAAGCAAAAGTATCAGAACGTCTTCCATCAATTCAACTCCGTACAAACGCTTTGAAGTTTTGTTTCGTAGTGAATGATATGAAGCGAATAGATTATAAATACCGACTATGTTTGATTGAAGTTGTAAAAATAAATGATTTTATTGTTGTGGAATAAAATGTAAAAATATTTTTATCATAATGATGGTTTTTCATTTATTCATATTCACGATATTCTACGTAAATAAATATAAAAAAATGCAATTGGACAGTTCTAAGAACACACAATTATAACCTAAGAATAAATAAAGAAATCCAAAAACATATTTGTTGTAATCCTTAATTAAGATTAATCATTGAATACTTATCTTTCAGAACAAAAACAAAATGTCGAATGACTCATCAAAGCTTAAGTACCAAATTAATCACAAATGATAAGACATTTTCGACATATTGATATTCAATTACTTATTTATTTGCCCTTCTTTAGGATAATATGTTATAAAGATAAACATACAGCCTCTAATAAAAAACGAAGATATTCTTCTGCAGATAATGTTATAGCAACCTATTTCATTTAATAGACTTGAAAGTATAAAATCGGTATTAAAAATAATATGTCAGATTTTTGTAATTTATAACTTATAAAATATGTGTAGTAATTTCTACAATTTTCATTTAATAATTCGATAATTGTAAAACCATTATTATGCGAGGTATTAAATAAAATTTTATCAATTAATTTAATAAGAGTGAGTCGGAATTAATTATAAAATAATTCATTAATTAAGTAATTAGTTGTTCCATTTTGTATAGGCGAGGATTTAATTATAATTATATTTCTATTTTATTTCATTTATATTTATGATATAAAATTAATTCATACTAGTTTTCTCAAGACGTCGATATGACGTCACAAATTTTTAAATCTATAACTATATATAAAATTATATAACAAATCTGTGCCTATTTTTATTACATTTATACACATTTCTAAATTAGATAGAGCAATAATTGAAAGGAGAGACAAGTTAATCGATTTACTATATTGATTTGATTCGTAAGAAGCGTCATTTGAAATTTGACCAGAGAAAAATCAAAAGACTGTATAAGATTTTTTATTTTTATATATATCTTTTTGTCTTATTTTTATAAATAATATAAACATATATTATTTTCTTTATAAACATTATATAATATTTATATTATTTTCTTAGGCTATAGAGCCAATGTACAGTATTTGAATGCAATGCAATTCAAGATATTCCTAACCCAAAAACAACGATCTTACTGATAAAAATATCTGGAGTATACAGAAAAAGGTTGCTATGGTTGCTTGAACTTCAAAGAGCTTTATAAGGTTAAGCTTTCAAGGTAACCAATAAAGATTTCCTCCTTTACAACGAATGAAATCTGGCCCTGAACTTTTTTTAAAGTAATCTTGTAACTTAAACTGACTGTCACCCACATTTAAAATTAAATTTAAAATCTAAAGTAAGTTTTTTATGTATACAACAACATCACCGCATTTTAATAAATGTAATGTATTTTTTAGGTTTAATAACATTTTGTTATTGTTTATAAATAAATAATATGTCATCAAGATAAAAAAATAACAATATTCATATACCTTTAAATGTGACTTTCAAATCTTTTCATCCATGTTATTTATCTAATCAAATACAATTCAATGTAATAGTGCTTTCAATTTCCAGCACGGTTACATTTTCGAGCGCAATAGAGTCGACTTACTTCGGATATGGGTTAAGTCGACTGCGAAGGAGTAGTAATACTGTTACTTATACTTCACTGTTATTCGTATTATATCAAGCGTACAGGTTCATAAAAATTGTGTCTATACATTTAGCTAGAAATATGACTGTAGTATATTTGCGAATAGTACACATTTAAATAAAACTATATTAAATTAAAAATTGTATTACTTAAAAATTATACGCAAGTTTAGTCTTTTAAAACTAGTAATATTTTAACATGCCTGTCCAAACCCATGAATGCTGGTGTACCCCAAGGCTGCATGCTAACCCCAACTCTGTTCCGCCTGCACATCAATGATATGTTGTATAGTTTTAATATACACAGTTACGCAGATAACAGTACTGGGGATGTGGTATATTCAAGCCGTGCAGGCCCCTGTCGGGAAAACGTTGACGAGTGCCGAAAGAAACTTGAATCTTCTATAAAGATATTCCTGAGGATGGTCACAGAATGGGGTGAATTGAACCATTTTCAGTTTAATCCCCAAGAGAAACAACTTGAGCGTTCACTACTAAGAAAACCCCATTTGTCGTATCATGGCTCTTCGAGAGCACTCCTCTCAATGTCTCTATATGTATTAGTATACTGAGCCTCGACATTTCGAGCAATTGTCAGTTTAGTGGACTTCCACGTACTACTCTAATGTAGAACGAACTCTCTTCGACCTTATTTTCAAAGCTATACGACATTTATCTTTAAAAAAAAGCGTATGCTCCTACCTCCAAGGCCAGCAGTGCTCTTGTAAATCCTCGGATGTTGTAAGATTTCATGGGTGATCACGTCTTATTAGTAACTCGCAAAAATCTTGTGTTTATAAAAATAACTTACCTGACGATATATTACTTATCTAACAATATCAAAAATGGTTTCAAAATAGGCAATCCTGATACTCCCATTTGACATTCACAAGTGATCACAGGTATAGATTCAAAAGAGATTTAAAGAAATAAATAAATAGTCCATTAGTTCGTGAAACGATATGATTTTTCAAGTCGCTTAAATTGTATAAACAGGTCAGATTACTTAGATGTTAAATCATAGATCAACACGTAAATAAAAATAAATGTTTTTATCTAACCTTCGTGTTGACTCGTTATGTATACTGAACCTGACTACCCAGCATTCACCGACGTTCATTTATCGTTCTTAAAATGATTTAATCGTGTATATATAAGTTAATTTGAATTCCTGACTAAAAAACAAATAAACATCTTATACGTAATATATAGTCTTAAAAACCTGTCTATTTGTATAATTGAGTTTCTTAAAAACTACTATTAAAATTTTTGTACGGTTTCTACTAAAAGACGCAATTCTTCAACAAAAGTTTAGGTGTATAATATATTGCCCGTAATCATTATACTTAAGTCATGCGGTCTTAAAACATCTCGCCGGCTGGGAGCTTTAGCCGCGTTACAGAAGAGATATATTAAAGTAAGGTATCAGAAATACCAAAAAGGAATCCTCAATAGAATGTCGTTATCTCTTATGGTTAACTCATAATATTACTTTTATCAAAATTTCAATTAAAAATGTTGTTATTTTTCGAGGATTTTTAATCAGTAACCACTGAATTCACTAAGAAATTAATAAAGAATATTAGGATAGGTCGATTAGAAGCATAAAAAAGTATCAACAAAATGTAGCCTTATTGCTTAAATATCATAAAAATCGATTTTTCTTCAGATATGCTGGCGTCATTAGGCGTCATCGTTATTAGATAATGTTTTCTTGACAACTTTTTATATTTGCCTCTATTCTATATCAAACATTTATATTAAGATACTTCTACTAATATTGTATGTCCATCAGTCTTGCTATAAGTACGAGTAAATAGGGTTTTGTATGAAATTTTACAAACCGAGACCATCCACAAAAATACCTAGGCTGGGATATATTCCGAAAAGACGGTTCCTGTAAGATAGTTCTTTCAAGAAACAATGAGATCAATGGACGCCATATTTATTATAGTGTATTGTAATTTAATATATTCGTTGTACAGTAATGTCTTAACTTAACTTAGCTTCACGCCATATCCCTTGCGGGGTAGCCAGAGACGACGGAGCGCATCTTACGCCTCGGCCACAGACATCAACCTCTTCATACATGCCCTCCGGGGGCTCCTCATGCTTTTTACGTGATCTTTCTCCAGTATCGTAGATACTGTGTTTTCGAAGGTCACTCGAGGCCTCCCCAGTTGTCTCTTACCGCTCACTTTTCCTGTATAAATCTTTTTTACCATTCTTTCATCACTCATTCGTTCGACGTGCCCAAACCACCTGAGCACGTTCTTCTTCATTCTCACATTAATGTCCACTGCACGATAATTATTTTGAAGCGATAGAAGGTGATTTCTAAATAATAATTAATACTCAATGAATACAGGGGGTATATACAAAATATTGTGATTAAATTATAATTTATAATTATGTTATCACATCTAAAGTTTTAGTAAATAACATAAATTATAAGTTGATAATAAGTTCAAAGAATATTCATAGAGTTTCATGTCGGTTCTTCTCCATGGTATAACTTTTCAAACGCATTATTTACGGCTTCAGGAAATACTTTGAGTTTGATTTTCAATCTTTTTTTTAACGTATATATACATATAAATGAATAAATGTTAAAAATTTCTTCAAACTGATTCAATTTTTACTGATAGTCATAAAATAAATAAACACAGTTCTGTAAATCAATGTATGATAGACATTCCTTAAACAATATCTACTCTAAATACTCATATCTCCTACGCAAAAATGAATGTAGAATGATTCATACAAATACAAACATACATTGATGAATTTATTTTATCACTGGTTTTATTTATAGTATTGTTAAATTGCTATTTCAATACTCTTTAAACTATAGGTTTATTTTTTCGAAGTGATATAAATGAGTTATACATTTTTTATTCTACTATTTACGACATGAGTCGTATTTCTTATTATTTGACACAGTGAATATGTTTTATGTGAACAACAAAAATGGTCTCTTTTTCTCATTAAATTTTGAGACAGAGGGAGACAGAAAATAAATTGTGTGTGCCATCATCGAATATCTATCGTGTAATTAATGATGGGCTTATCCCATTCAAATTCATTATAATATTAATTAAAGTACACTTCCAAAGTGGCTTAGGTATTTCAAGAATTCTTCTTCTATTGAAAATAAATGGTGGACTAATTTTACCATACTTTATATTTCCTCAGATTATTATACCCAAACCCTTTTAGTTCTTCTATAAGATTGATTTCTACGAAGGTCTGTCTCACTCGCAAGGGTTAATGCGTTTGTACGAAATTGTTAAGGATTATGAGAAATGAAGAAATTCTTAAGATCGACCAATTCTTAACCATTCTATATAATTTTATTAAACATATGATAAGATAATAATCACAATTTTATTCTAAAATACCTAAAACTTTATATTTACAGTCACGCAATTAATATTATTAAGTTTTTTTATCTAAAATAATTTGCTTTTCAAATATATTTTATTTTGCAGCCATATATATATTAATGTTACAAAAAGAAATAAATCTCTTTGAGATTTCTTTTGTTGGTAAGACTGATCGACTCGTAGCGCAATCCCTTTCTACAAAAGAAATGTGTTACAAATCTTTTTTCACCAATTCTATTAAAAGTTGTTTAGAAGGTGTTTTCTTATTGTATTTTTAAATTGTGTGATCACAGGTTTATTTTTTTATATTTGATGCTTTAAGCTTTATATAATAAAATAAGTATTCTAGATACAATAAAATTAACAGAATAATAAGTAGTAAGCAAATAAGATGAACTTGGCAAAATATTTATAAACTTAAATCTGAAAAGAAATAGATCAACAAATATTCGTATTTGTGTAGGCAATGATTGATCTTCCATACTTATTTATCTTTTCATTTCAGATACAAAACGTTAACAGATAAAAAGCAAAAGTATCAGAACATCTTCCATCAATTCAACTCCGTACAAACGCTTTGAAGTTTTGTTTCGTAGTGAATGATATGAAGCGGATAGATTATAAATACCGACTATGTTTGATTGAAGTTGTAAAAATAAATGATGCTATTGTTGTGTAATAAAATGTAAAAATATTTTTATCATAATGTTGGTTTTAAAAAGATATTTAAGAAGTAATGAATGAAAGCTACCAAAAATATGTTTCGCAATAGCCAGTCGCAACTGAGGTATCAGATTTAGATAAAAAATATATATATCTTGTACTACCTACATTCATATTCACGATATTCTACGTAAATAAATATAAAAAATGCAATTGCACAGTTCTAAGAACACACAATTATAACCTAAGAATAAATAAAGAAATCCAAAAACATATTTGTTCTAATTCTCAATTAAGATTAATCATTGAATACTTATCTTTCAGAATAAAAACATAATGTCGAATGACTCATCAAAGCTTAAGTACCAAATTAATCACAAATGAGACGTTTTCGACATATTGATATTCAATTATTTGTTTTATTTGCCCTTCTTTAGGATAATATGTTATAAAGATAAACATACAGCCTTTAATAAAAAACGAATATATTCTTCTGCAGATAATGTTATAGCAACCTATTTCATTTAATAGACTTGAAAGTATAAAATCGGTATTAAAAATAATATGTCAGATTTTTGTAATTTATAACTTATATAATATGTATAGTCATTTCTATATTTTCATTTATTAATTCGATAATTGTAAAACCTTTATTTTGCGAGGTATTAAATAAAATTTAATTAACTAATTTAATAACGGTGAGTCAGAATTAATTAAAAAATAATTGATTAATTAAGTAATTAGTTCTTCTATTTTGTATAGGCGAGATTTAATTATAATTATATTTCTATTTTATTTCATTTATATTTATGATATAAAATTAATTCATACTAGTTTTCTCAAGACGTCGATATGACGTCATAAATGTTAAAACCTATAACTATAAATAATGTTATATTACAAATCTGTGCCCATTTTTATAACATTAATGTTCTTTTCTAAATTATATAAAGCAATAATTGAATGAAGAGACAAGTTAATCGATTAACTACATTAATTTCATTCGTAAGAACCGTCATTTGAAATTTGACAAGACGAAAACCAGAAGACTGTACCAGATTTCTCGGATTTATTTATTTCCTTTTGTAATAAATGATATAAACGTACATTATTTTTTTATAAACATTATGTAACATTTATATTATTTTCTTAGGCTATAGAGCCAAAATACAGTACTTAAATGCAATGCAATGCAAGATATTCCTAACCCATAAACAACGATCTTACCGATAGAAATATCTGGAGTATACACAAAAAGGTTGCTATGGTTGCTTGAACTTCAAAGAGCTTTATAAGGTTAAGCTTTCAAGGTAACCAATAAAGATCCTTCCTCCTTTACAACGAATGAAATCTGGCCCTGAACTTTTTTAAAAGTAATCTTGTAACTGACTGTCACCCACATTTAAAATTAAATTTAAAATCTAAAGTAAGTTTTTTATGTATACAACAACATCACCGCATTTTAATAAATGTAATGTATTTTTTAGGTTTAATAACATTTTGTTATTGTTTATAAATAAATAATATGTCATCAAGATAAAAAAATAACAAGATTCATATACCTTTAAATGTGACTTTCAAATCTTTTCATCCATGTTATTTATCTAATCAAATACAATTCAATGTAATAGTGCTTTCAATTTCCAGCACGGTTACATTTTCGAGCGCAATAGAGTCGACTTACTTCGGATATGGGTTAAGTCGACTGCGAAGGAGTAGTAATACTGTTACTTATACTTCACTGTTATTCGTATTATATCAAGCGTACAGGTTCATAAAAATTGTGTCTATACATTTAGCTAGAAATATGACTGTAGTATATTTGCGAATAGTACACATTTAAATAAAACTATATTAAATTAAAAATTGTATTACTTAAAAATTATACGCAAGTTTAGTCTTTTAAAACTAGTAATATTTTAACATGCCTGTCCAAACCCATGAATGCTGGTGTACCCCAAGGCTGCATGCTAACTCCAACTCTGTTCCGCCTGCACATCAATGATATGTTATATAATTTTAATATACACAGTTACGCAGATAATAGTACTGGGGATGTGGTATATTCAAGCCGTGCAAGTCCCTCTCGGGAAAACGTCGACGAGTGCCGAAAGAAACTTGAATCTTCTATAAAGATATTCCTGAGGATGGTCACAGAATGGGGTGAACTGAACCATGTTCAGTTTAATCCCCAAGAGAAACAACTTGAGCGTTCACTACTAAGAAAACCCCATTTGTCGTATCATCGCTCTTCGAGAGCACTCCTCTCAATGTCTCTATATGTATTAGTATACTGAGCCTCGACATTTCGAGCAATTGTCAGTTTCGTGGACTTCCACGTACCACTCTAATGTAGAACGAACTCCCTTCAGCCTTATTTTCAAAGCGATACCACATTTATCTTTAAAAAAAGCGAATGCTCCTACCTCCAAGGCCAGAAGTGCTCTTGTAAATCCTCGGATGTTGTAAGATTTCATAGGTGATCACGTCTTATTAGTAACCCGCAGTAAATACGCATGACAAGACATAAAAGTTAATTTTAGACGCTAATTACATTGTCAAAGTTACAAGACACGGATAGATTTGACTTATGCTCTGCATGTGGCAGTATTTCAAAATATGCATTAGTGCCCGAATTATTTCTAGGTCTTCTATTGATAGATTCTCGTTGAACACTACCATATAGAAATGTATTTTGCTTATTAAAATCAACTATATTCCAGAACTTATCAAAAATTTCTATACGTTGTGTTTTATTAATACCTACGTTCTATACATTTCTTCAAGCAATTACAATTTTAGGATTCCAATTGTTTTGCTAGAATGACTTTACCTCTTTTTGTAAAGTACCTTTGTCCCCTATTTCCCTTAATTTTATTTATATGTTGCAAATAATTGTCTTTGTTTTGTTCTACAGAATCTAAATTCTCAATAACAGTATCTTCATCTGATCAAGATTCTATTTTTATTATTCTTCTTCTCTTTTTACGATCCTCTGAACCTAAGATTATTCTTCTATTTATATTCATGGGCTTTATATCTTTATGATTTTTTTTATGAAATAAAATAAATATTTTCAATTGTTATTCTTACCTTATTCTTACCTATATCACTATCTGAAGTTAATATGAAGTTATCCATTTTAAGAAATAAATGGAATAAATTAACAACACTATAACCTAAGTTAGCAACTAACTAAGATAACACAAATTAATAATAACAGACACTAATCGGCAACCGACTACTAAGCCACCTACCCTTTTGGGTAGACCTCGAAAAATTCGGTCTACGCATTCCATTCATTTGTACCCGACTTTCGAATTTTAGAAAAATTTCTTCACAGGAGGTCTTCTTATGACCCCCTGAGTCTGAAATGACCATTAGTCAAAAAGTTTATATATATATATATATGCGTGCGTGCGTCCAGATTCGACTTTTGTCAGCACGATAGCGGCCGCAGTTTCGCTCGGATCGCTTTCAAACTTTGCACAAAAATCAACCATCCAAAAATGAAGGTCAAGTTCGTTAACCAGAGAGATCCGGACACAGGGGGTGCTAGGACTTCACTTTTTCTGATTTCAGTTTTTCGACCATAACTTTTTCCCTATATAGAGAAGATCAATCGCGTTCATATTATATGATGTCTTTGATGAATACCTATAAGCAATGTAGATAAGCCGAAAAACTTCAATAATTTAGGGGTGGGGGTAAAAAAACCGAAAATTTTTGGAAAAAAATTCATAACTTTTTTCTGGTAAACATTCTTACATCACAAGTATTTTCAATAGAAAGGTTATTTTTTACTCTAAATTTAGGTACCAAAAGTTTTTCCGTAGAGGATACCGTTTCCGATAAAAAAATAAAAACAACTTTTAGCTTGAAAATTTAAGGTAGGTAAAACCACGGCAACTTTTTTCTGGAAAACTTTCCCTCCTCGCAAATATTTTTAATAGAAAGGTTATTTTTTACTCTAAATTTAAGTACCAAAAGTATTTCTAAAAAAGATACCTTTTCCGAGAAAAAAATAAAAACCGCTTTTTGCTTGAAAATTTTTGATGTAAACAACGGCATCATGTCTTATTCTTAGGCAGTGATTTATATTTTAAACGAGTTACATACGAGGTCTACCCACGCGTGTCCCCCTGCGGGCACGGATTTTTTCAATTGGACTTACACCACTTTCATAATCGATGATTATGTAATTTCATTTACCGACCGATTTTGAATTGTACAAAATATGGGAATTTTTTAAGAAATTAAACTTGGACTGATTATACATAAAAAATATACATAAAATTAAGCAAGAATTACGTGATAGCTAATTAAAAAAAAATGGCCTTACACCGCTTTCAAAATAAACGGTCCATATATTACTTATCTAAAAATATCAAAAATGGTTTCAAAATAGGCAATCTTGATACTCCCATTTGACATTCACAAGTAATCACAGGTATAGATTCAAAAAAGATTTAAAGAAATAAATAAATAGTCCATTAGTTCGTGAAACGATATGATTTTTCAAGTCGCTTAGATTGTATAAACAGGTCAGATTAGTTAGATGTTAAATCACAGATCAACACGAAAATAAAAAAAAATGTTTTTATCTAACCTTCGTGTTGCCTCGTGATGGTTACTAAACCTGACTACCCAGCATTCACATCTTATAAGTAATATATAATCCTAAAAACCTGTCTGTTTGTATAATTGAGTTTCTTAAAAACTACTGAACAGATTTTTGTGCGCTTTCTACTAAAAGATAATGCAATTCTTCAGCAACGTTTAAGTGTATAGTATATTATTGTCTTATATAAATTGACTAAAATACTTCTTTGACAGTAATCGTTATATTTCAGTTAAGCCATGCGGTCGTAAAGAATCTAGACGACTGGGAGCTTTAGCCGCGTTACAGAAGAATTAAAATAAGGTATCAGAAATACTAAAAAGGAATCCGCAATAGAATATCTCTATAACTTATGGTTAACTCACAATATTAATTTTATGGTCAAAGTTATAATTAAAAATGTTAAGTTATTTTCAAAGCCGTTTTCTTCTGCATAGTATGTTTTTTTATCTAAATGAATGCATTTGTTAGTTTCATCATTTAATATAGTTTTTCTTCACACAAAATGAATTATTTTCGAAGTTATTATAGAATTAAAAGTATACGCTAAAAATATATAAAAATATAATTATAGTTCTAAATCTAATAATCTAGTAAAGTTAAACTTACACAAAGCGATCAAATCCATGGGTAAAATCTAGTTAATAATAAAAGAAATTAATCTAAAAATATACTTTCACGTAAAAATTAAGTTCAACACAGTTCATTATTCACAATTACTTCATAACGTGACTAAAATAATAAATATTATAAAAATTTTATAAATTAAATTTCCAAACTTTCCAACTTAGAACAGAATAGTCTAAGTTTTAATTCAGTTTAAAAACCATAGTTGTGAAAATGTGTCAAAATTCTCTTTAATATCTTAGTTGTGAACAAAGAGACATTAAGGGTAGAGTAATGTGTGAGATTTTATTAAGTATTCATGATTCTTGTTATTTCATAAGCATTTTTTATATTTATTGTATTATGAAATGGATTGTCATATTTTTAGCGAATTCATTTTAAATATTTTCATTTGAATGTATATTAGAAAACATGTATCGTGGACTGTTAATAACTTTTAGATAAAAACATAATATAGATAAAAAACGTAAATTGCATCTATAGAAATGATTCTATAGATGCAATTTACGTTAATTTCAAAACTACCATAAAAATATAAAGGTATTTTCAAATATGCGTTATAGCTGAAACATTTTTGATTATCTATTTTATCTCACGGTATTTTATTTATAAGAACGATTCAACAGCTGTAAGTAATTTGTTAAAATCCGTTCGTTTCTATTGATCATTCACTTTAAGATATAAATGGTCGTCAAAAGTATAATATGTAATAAAATGAGCAAGTCTCGCTATGCCGTAAAAGTTTATGAAATCCAATCTTAACCAAGTCGTTTAATTCAGTATACCTATCAATGGGAGCAGCTATCCAACCACTTTGTCATAATTGATACCTTGTTAGCTTACTAACAACATTTTATTGTAACTTAATATTACCCTTTTTTATCAATAGTTACTTAGCAAACGCACGCTGTAAAAGACCAGACTATTAATATTATAACTCTATCTCTCCGTTATGCCGTCACATCTATACCACGAATGGAATTTTGAATAAAGTTATTTTAATATCAAAAAAAAAAAATAGAATACTTTATATTGAATTTAAATTGTGTATTGATAGGTCTTCCTTTGTGTGAACACTCAAACCTAATTGTATACCAAAATACAGGGCTAGGTCAACGGGAAGTAGTACCACTTCTATTTTTATGATCGGTGAGTCAATCAGTGAATCAGTGATAAAATAAAAGTACTTTACTTTGCATAAATTCCTAAAGTATAGATTCAAATCAAATGTATTTGGTAATATTTCTAGTTATCTATTTATTATCATTTTATTCACAGACAGTTTAAACTTTCTATATTTTCGACAAAGAAACTACAGAGATTTAAAATGAATGAAGGCTTTTCAAATCTAATATTCATGTTAATACATTATTTTTTTTGCAAAATCTGTCTACTTTTACTCCATATGCACAAACAAATATTTAAACAAATATTTATTGTTAACACTACATAAACTTGACTTTATCAAAAAAATATTAAATGTAAAAACCCATAAATGATGTAACTAAAGGCTAGGAAATATTTTATGGTAAAACAGTGCTTAAGGGCGGAAATTACTTCCCTTTCCAATCTACCGATCTACACTTTCATCACGTCAGCACATTTTACACTTTCAATATTAATAGTAACAATGTTAAAGTTCAAAAAATGACCTTAAACTTTGAATAACTTTGTTGATGCTATTTCGATGTAGTGGTCAGTAACCCCAAATACTGATACAATGGTGGTGAGTTTGTTCCTACATAGAAAACAATTCTTGAATGAACAATTCATGATCCACAAAACCTTTTTGTTTTTATGTACTTTGTGGCTTTTTATTTGTAAAACGGCGTAAAACCAAAAAAAACTCAATAAAAAATAGAAAATATAGATATAATAAACTGACCATGAAAATCCTACTTTCAATCAGCTTGTAGTATACAACTAGGTATACGTGTATTTACATAGGACCGAAACGAAACTTATTCCGAAAATATCCTGTGTAAATTGAATCTATTTTTTAACTTCTTCAATAATAGATATCTTGAAACGACCATATGGTAGTGTAAACAATATTTATTACATAACAACAGTTTATTTCTCATAAACAGTAAATTTCATAAACATTTTGTAAAAAGGGTACCTTAAAATAACAAAGCGTATTAATTGGTTACGATAATAAATAAAAAATATTTGAATAGATTATAAAATACTTTTATATAAAATGTATACTTTAAGCAAATTTAAATTATTATTTTAGAACATTAATATTATTTTTTTAATAACGAGGGTTAATATATGTTTTTACTTATAAAATATAATTATAGAACTGTAAACATTTACTTAAAAAAGTAATATTTATTTATTCACTAATCTTAAATACATAGTGTATCTATACCTAGCTTTAGCTGGCTTGAATGCTTATTAAAAAAGGAGTCTTATTATGTTATACAAAAAGTAGGGAATTTAGGGATGAAAGGTGACTTTGGTGACCTCCATATATATGCACACAATTTCATAAACACCGGTTGAGTAGTAAAAGCATAATGAGAACAAACAAACTTACATTCGCTTATATAAGACTAGCTTTTTACCCCGTCCCCATCGAGGATTACCAATTTTATTAACATTAACATTTGATTCGAGATACATGGTTTAAGTTATTTCTAAACCCTTTCATGACTTTAAGACACATCCAACCAAATATCCTATACATCAATAATAATTATATACAAATAAATAAAATTATTAATTATTCCTAAATAATTATCTTTTAATAAATATGTATGATAACTCTGATTGTAAACAGTTTTAAAGTGAAAAACTAATCTGAATAAACCTTCATCAAAGCTTTTCAATCTGAATAGATGTAAATAAACATGTAATTATATATTGAGAAGTTGTATTTGATCAATCAAAGCCAGCAAATTCAGTAATTTTACCAAAAGTCAGTGACTTGAAACATTCAGAGCTAAGACAGGAGACCTTCTAATCAAACGGTTTCGATTAATTTACATTTTTTAAAGCTCTAAATTAATATAAATTTGTTAACAATAAAGTTCACATCTTCGACATTGGGACAAGGTGTGGTAGAATGAACTAATTCTGTGATAAATATAATAATGTTTAGGGTAGTTTTACAGACTTTACTTGGATGTTATTTGTACTTTATAATATATAATATGATATTTAGACTAATAATAATATCCTTATCCTGGAAGAATAGACCTTACGATGTGTACTTATAATAAATCAAAATAATTTATCTAAAAAACACTAGTTTTCGTAATTCATATCGCAACTTTACAGATGAAAGGGATTACGAATTAAAAATGTTATCTATAACTTTAAATGAAAAACAAGTGTAGAGACATCTGCATGGTGATGCCAGAGTTATATGATAATGAATTGATATCCTGCATTTTGAGATCATTAAATAATATATGTATAAAAAAGTAAAATTTATTAGCTCTGTATCAGTCTATTATCAGTGTTTGATGAGGACAACCAGTGATCACCATTTCTTTTATACAATTTAATAATATTTGCGTCTTTATATGCCCTAAAAGATATTAAAATGTATATTAATAAAATAAAATCCATTATAAAAAGTACTTGCACAATCTCTATAATATCTTAATCGGTGACTTCAATTTTAGTTTAGTTAAACGGGTTAAAATAATTAAAAAATCTTTTCCTTTGTGATTTGCATAACATTTCCTTAGACTTCATTTTCTCAAGTTAACTTGACTGACTAAACGAAATGATTATACAAGGAAAAAAATTTTGCTCCGGTACTAAAGGAAACAGCGTCAAAAAATTATAAGCAGGAAAAAAAATATATAAATGTCGCTTATGTGGGATATTAATTTACTCTCCGTCACTAAGAAATTAAGCAACATATAATAATTGTTAGCTAATTATAATTTAATTTAATATATTTAAAGGTAAAATATTGTCTCTATAATTTCTATAAAGAAAGTATGAAAGTGTTATATATCATAATATATTAAACGAAATTTATTATTTCATTTTAACTTTTAATTAGAATCGTTAATTACTTATTCACTGAGCTGAAATTAAAGTTAGAATAAGGCTAATAACAACAAGATCTCAGACTTCCAAAGGAAGTACTAATTATCTTTCTTTACAATAAAAGATTTCTCTAAACATTTATAAATTGAAATACCTGTATATTATATACATTATATAGTTATAATTCAAATTATATCTAGGTATTATTAGTAGAAGTAATTAAGATTGCGGGTACAAAAACTTAAGAGTAGTGTGGTCAGTTGTAACTTGGATATTTCAGGCTTTTGGTCTTCTATTTTGTAGTATTATTATTTTAGTTACATTTTTTATCTTCCAATAATACATTATAAACTTAATATAGAAGTAATCGATTTAGACAAGCTGTGGTAGCTGGGGGTAGGATTTGCGGTGGCTTCAGAGTAATCTATAAGAGGCACATTCAATTTGGATTCTCGCATAACAAGAGTCTCATGTCTCTTTCAGTGGCTTTTGCTAAATTACTATGACAGGATTAACTGCTGTATTGATGACGTATGTTGTTTTCTACTTATTTGTTTCTTAATAGAGTTTTTGTTGTAAATAATATTTCTATGGCTCTTATCTGTTTAGGTTATTAATTAAATTTTCATAGTATTATTTGTATTTATTAACAAATCATCATATGTCGCTTTAACATCATTACCATAAAAGGGAAATTCATAATATATAAAACAATAACAATAATATGTATGTCAATTATGTGTTACTAATAAAACTGATACTGAATACTATTTATTACATTATTATTATTAGAATATTCTTTTATTATGGATGAAAGATATTAAGCGACTACTCTTCTAACTTTTTTTAAATAAAAAAATATAACACATACCTAGAAAACTAAATAAACTAAAACCAAAGAAACTAAAAGTAAAGTGTTTAAGTAAAAGTTTTATGTAATACTAAAATGAAACAGAATTTTGTATAAAGAAAATCAACTGACAAATTTTCTAATAAAGACTTGTTTTGTCAAATTATACATAATTTGTATATTATACAAGCCTCGTTACGTTCATCCGTCAATCACAATCAGAATCTGTTAAAGCTTATATGATATAACCACTAATATATAATTCTTAGAAACTTGAAATAATATCATCATTATCTTATCTCAGAAATATATAATACAATGTTCATTTTGATTAAATAAATGAATGTATGTGATAAATTAAATGAAGGAATTTGTCTCAATTTCGCAAGTATTCATGACGCTACATTCAGAAATGAAACGGTTTACGAATGAAGAATCTTATGTAAAACAGTCTACACTACAATTTGTAAGGAAATAAAATGTTCAAATCTGAAGGCATTTTAACACATAACTTGCGTAAAGCCTTACGAATATTATATACCTGATTTCAGGATACAATATACAATATAACTATTTCATAGGATAATAAAATCATTTTGATATTTGACATATTTCGTACAAGATACATCTTAAGGGATTTTGACATTCCGTTCACGTTCCACAAAATACGTTAGTTATGTTCTAAATCCTATATATTTACTATCTTAAACAAAAATAAAACTATATATATAATATATAAAACGTAAATCTCTTGACAGTTGTCTATTGTTTCTTGGGTGAGTATATATTTTCTTATAAAGTTTTCTAGACAGGTTTTCTAGACTAATTTATCTTCAAACAATGGACATATTTTTATCTTTCAATTTGAATTTATAATAATGGCTAGCCTTTATATCGTTTAACAAAAGATATACAAATGACAAAAAACATATGATGGAAAGAGTAATAATGGTTTGAAGTGTTTTGTGAGAATTATATCCTTAGAGCATGATAGTTAATATTCATTCTTCATTCTTATATTCGATAAATATTATCTTCTAAAGGATGATTTTGTTAAATATAAAATTTATTACAAAAACTCATTACCAAAAATGCTTACAGGACCTATTGCATATAGCCACGAAAGAGCCATTGTCATGACAAAATATAAGTTATAATATGACAAGCCATTCAGAAGTTATATGACCTTTCGCAGTTGTCTATAAAATGTATAAAAATAGCTATTCCCGCGATTGCGTCCTAAACTACGAAAGGGCGTTACACATAAGAGCATTAGTTCAGAAATAATGATAAAAACGAAGATAAAAACAGCATTATTCACATACGCCACATTTTTTGAAGCCTCTTTCAATGCACATATTAATGATTTTAAAGGTAGTGTTATGATAACATAAGGTCATAAGCTATATACATACATATATATATATGTATATAGCTTATGACCTTCCTTAATAGATGGGCTTTAGCCTTATATAACTCTATAGAGTTATATAAGTTTTTTAGTTCTGACTGGTGATTTCAAAGATTAGTTCGCTTTTTATTGCTTGTTTTAGTAGACCTATATACAATAATTAAGGGTAACCCTGCCTCGCCACCCCTATTATACGATACTGGTATACAAAAAATATAATTCGTTTATTTGTTTGTACAAATATTTGAAAAGAAAAAATCTCTAAAGACAAATTAACATGAAAAAATAAAACGCTTATTTTTTTTAGATAATATAATTTCATATTTTAATTGTTTTGCTTGATTAATCCTAAATTTCTTGTTGAACAATGTAAATATTTAAAGTTTACTCTGCTTAAGTTTTTGGTGGTGTTATTAAAAATACTTTATTAACAAATCTTTATTAAATTATCTAAGTAACGGACAACTGAAATATATTTTTGTAACCAAAACAAAATTACGTCTAAGAACTTTTTAAATGTCATCATTTTATCGAAATCATCATATTTATCGAAAATTCTTATACATCACATATAATGTTTGGTCCTGATTTTTAAAGCCTTTATAAATAACGTGTTGTCATTTATGACTTAATAAACATTGCCTGTGGTTTTATAATAATTAGTTATTTTACACCAGCTCTAAATTTTAACTGAAAGGGTGATATTTTTATTGAAATATTCGCAAAATATAAAGAATTTTAAAATGGGATTCAAAAATTTGTTTTTCAAAATAATATTTCTAAAATTGCGACATCTTTTCAGGATATTAATGAATCCATCTTATTTCATAGATCAGATAATTTCAGAAATATCCACCTAAATTTACTTCTTCACAATAAAAAACAAATTGTCACAAATATCAATTTAAATATCATTTCAAAATATTAAATTCCATCCCTACTCGTTGTAATATAAATTCTTTCTTTAAGATCAAACATTTTATTAAATTGTCATCGTAATATAACATTTTATTTTTAACATAATTTTTTTTACGAAAAATAAAAAGTAATAAATCATTTAAATTACGGATAGATGATAAGATGACATAATTTGTTTTAAATTCCTGTATGCATGATAACATTTGCAATAACAATATAATAAGGAATTTAATATATATAAGAACAGATATATAAGAAGGGTCTCCAATAACAATCTGATTAGGACTTTTATATGTATAAGAACATCATCAGAAGGGTCTAGCGGAATTCTTACAATAGAATTTGGTTCATATTAAAATAATCACATTAAAAGACGCTGGACAAATTGAAGCAGTGTATCAAAATATGAAACAATTATTTGGGAGCATTTTGACGATTTGCTGTAGTTTTTAATCTCGTTATAAAATTACTACTAAAGTAGAATAAAAATATAATTTCTGAAGCAGCTGTTTGTGATAATAACTTGAAGTTAATAATTTGTGTCATCACTTTAAAGATATCAAACTTTGACGTGTTATATTACCGGGATATTATAAAATTATAAATATTATATGCTATAAATAATTCTAAAATATTAGTATAAAAGTTCCTTACTTACAAAAATCAAACATAATTCAACACTAACTTCACCATTACAAATTAGTTCTATTAGTACTGGTCCTGTATTTATTGTTAACAAATTTTAATACTACGTAAAGATTTTGACTTCAAAGTATTTGGAGCACGAGCGAGTGAGGCGGGCGCTCGGTAGTCGTTTCGCGGTACAATGTATCCACGGCTACGAACCCGTACTTTCCCATTGGAACAACGATGAGGGCGGACTAATACTATAATTTTATTTATAAATACAATACAAATAAAACGTTATAAAAAATACAAATCTTTGACTGTCATAATATCTATTATAGTATTCAGTTAACTTATCATGAGAGATAAAGAAACTAAATGATGAAGTTTGAAAACTATTCCAATAAAATCAATAAATCTTTCGACGTTTTAAATTAATGTTTTTGAGAAATAATTTACAAAATACTGATAACCAATAATTAAAACATCCCATGTTTTAGAACAATGTATATTATTTTCAATTCACATTCCAAATGTCGGTTCAGTGGAGTATCAAAAGATGTAATCAATTTCAAATCAAAACATATCGCTTTACCTCTCGTGTTTTTGTAATTGAAAGAATCTACAAATTCATACTAAGAGATATAGAGCTGAGAAAGTCCTATTTTCTATCCTAAATAAGCTTCACAATTTTGATAGTTGAAATTAGTTTATTACATTTAAGCTTACTGAAATCAATAACATGTAAGCTTCTTAAGTGAACTTTGTTAGTCTGTCTTTCAGAGGACGCAGGTTGGATTCCTTCATGTGATTACATTGTAAATTTTAATGATTTTTTTTAGCAAACTTTATATGTTTAAATATAAAAATTTTAGCTTTATCGGCTTTTTTTCATTACAATATATATTCATTAATTTTCTCAATAACTGCCGAATTTTAACAGTCCATTAGAGCTACGTTAATGCCTACGTACAAAAAGCTTCATATTTCTTAACCAGTGAAATGGATAAGTCCGTCTGTGAATCTTTTATTACGTTTACACATACGGTTTATAACTCACTGAAATCGAAAGACTAACAGATTATAGTATAAAAAAAAACTTACTAAATTTGTGTATATTTGTAAATAAAAAATATGCAGGAGAATGATATTTGATATATTTTTATGCTAATATCGTCGTATAAACTACCCTTAAATTACATTTGCATGGGACATGTTCACATTCAAAATATTTTTATTCAAGTAGGCATACACACACTTTTGA